>CM028130.1:1143122500-1145680000 GCA_016271365.2 Neoceratodus forsteri
TGTGCTGCAGATGTTTCTGAAAGTTCAAGTTTAAAAAAAAAAAAAAAAAACTTCCGGCTTAATTGGATAGAGGAAAGCAGCTATGTGGCAGCATTCCAAGTTGTTCTGCTGTAGTAGTGATATCATTGGGGAGGCAGTATAGCGCAGTGGTTTAAGGCTTTGAGCTGCAAATCTAGTGACATCTAGCAGACCAGACCTGGGTTTGAATCCCACAGCTTCCACTTGCAGACTGTGTGACCCTGAGCAAGTCACTTAACTTCCCTGTGCTTCCAGGTTGCACCTGTAAAAAAAAAAAAAAAAAAAAAAAAAGTTTTCAGCTTAGTGTGCTAGTCCTGGTTAAACAACTAACTACAAAAATACTGCAGCACAACATCATAATGATGTCACTACTGCAGCAGAACAAACGTATTCCAAGCATGGAATTCCATGCATAACAGCATTCCACCATACACTATAATCTGTTAGTTTTTAATAGCTGATTTTCTATTACAGGTATGCAGGTCACCGTAAGAATGATCAGAAATAATTTTTTTTTGCAGACACGGCTGTTTTAAATTATCCTAGAAGCTGTCCTGTCACCTCTAGCTAAACTCCTAATTTTGTCACTCTCCCTGAGGCAGTTCCCCAAAGATGGAAAGCGGCGATTGTAACACCTGTTCATAAAAGTGGAGACAGGATGCTGCACTCAAACTATCGCCCTATATCTATCTCCCCCAAAGCCCTGGAGTGCATTGTCTCCGACCAGTTGTCTGAGTACTTGGCTCAATACGACATCCAATGTCCACAGCAGCATGGCTTTAGAAAAGCTCACAGCACTACTACTGCTCTGCTTGAGTATATGGACTTCCTACACAAGGCTTCTGATCAGGGTCACCTAGTGGGGTCAATATATATTGACCTCACTAAGGCCTTTGATACCTTAAACCACACACTACTATTGGAATCAAACCCTACCCTCGGCCTCTCTAGTGGGGTAATGGAATGGTTCAAGAACTACCTAGAAGGCAGAATGCAACAGGTCAGCATCTGTGATGCGCTTTCTGACAGCCATCAAGTGCGTTCAGGGGTCCTTCAAGTCTCCATCCTTGGACCCCTGCTTTTCCGTCTTTTTCTTAACACCCTTCCACAAGCCTGCACCAACAGTATGGTACTTTATGCAGATGATGCTGTCCTGTTCTCAAGTCAGTCTGATCCCCTTCCCTTCACAAGAGACCTACAGACTAACTTCAGCTTGGTAGAGGCTTGGTTCACTCAACACAAACTGCTAATGAACTGCAAGAAAACGAAGGTCATGCTCTTTGCTAGTCCACACAACAGGCATAAATCAGTCCACTTAACAATTCTGAATAACCTCCATTTGCCACTCAAACAGGTTCATGAATTTAAATATCTCAGAATAACCTTAGACAACTCACAGTCTTACACCACAAATGTCAACCTTATTTCTAAGGTGGTAAAGTCAAGGATCGGGATTTTATGTAGGCACCAACAGGGCTTCAGTTAACTCCATTTTGGGAGTATTTGACTCCAAAAAATAAGGCAATAACTTCCAAAATAAAGGGTGAGGAAGTCATTGACTTCCAAATGTAAAAAAAATAAAATTGGATGAGTTCCAAATTTGAAGACACAGCGGCTAAGAAATTATCGATTTCTCTAAAAGAAATTGATTTTATCACTAATATTTGCATGAACATCCATAAATTGGTCCTTCCTAGAATACTGACTTTCAAATTGTGGGATCTGGGAAGTATTTTGACTTCCAAGAAATTGGAATGACTTCCAGATTTTGACTCATGGAAGTATTTGACTTCCACTAAAAATAAATTAACTGAAGCCCTGGGCACCAACACTGCTTGATCCCTGAAGCCCTCCAGTTAGCAGTCACCAGCTCAATCCTATCATTAATTGACTACAGGCTAGTCATATATGGTGCTGCTTCCGATACTACTCTCAAAAGAATAACTATTGCACTTAGTAAGTCCTGTCGATTGGTATCTGGGGCCCATAAGTGTACCTGCATGTGTGACCTATATGAACAGACCAACAGGTTGCACCTTAAAGGCAGGCTCACCTACCAGACCTGCCTACTTGCAAATAAATGTCAGCCTGGGCTTAACACCCCCAACCACCCGGCATCTTCTTACACAGACTCCCAATCTTCGCAGTACTCTTAGTTCATCCAAACAGACCTACCTTGTCTCTTTCTGCCGTACCACTCAGGCTCAGCAAACATTTATGTTCAGGGCTCCTACCTGGCTTAATGGCCTCCCCTTCAGACATCAGTGTTGAATCAAAGCTAAGCCCCTTTGAGTTCAAACTTCACCAACACCTCACTGTACTTAGCAGATGTGACTGCCCACCCTAAGCACTCCTTCGCTTTTCTTACCTATATCCCCCCATAAGGCCCTCATCTGCCCCCCCCCATCTCCTACAACACCTTGTCCCCCCCCACCAATCTAACCTTGCTCCCACCTCACTCCTTATATTAATTACTACCTACTCCTCCTCACTCCTTTACCACCTCCACCTTCTCTCCCCCAACCTCGTTTTCCTTTGAATCTGGCCCTTGGGGACTCCTACCCCACTTCCTCTCATCCCAGGTCTGTAGTTATAAAGGTGACATGATTTATTTTTCTAGTATGTGTATTTTACGCATCGTATTTGAAATGGGAGAAATTTTTATGGTTTCTTTTTTCCTTTTGGGTTAAGGAATTTTTCCTTTTAAATATTTACGTTAGTGTGTATCACTATCTGATGAGAGGACCTGTAGTGTTTTTTATTTATTTATTTATTTATTTATTTTATTGAAATGTTTCACCAGGAAGGCACACTGAGCAACAAGTTGCTTGTCTCATGGTGTGACCGGGGGCATGTGAAATTACATCAGAGAATAAGCATACAAGTACAGTGAACATCGGAATAAGCAAATAAATACATCAGAGAATAAGCATACAAATACAGTGAACATACATAATGGTAGAGTGCAGCTTGAACCAACACTATCGTGATACTGCCATCACAGTACTGGATTGGCGTTACGGTTAAAAATAGGCAGAACACTACAACTATAGACATAAAGTGCAAGGTCTAGGAGCAGGGGGCGGGGTGGGGACACACCGGGCAAAACATAAAAATAAACCAGTTTACTTGAGTGGGACTTGCTGCAAACTTTGGAAATCAGTAGCAGCAGCTAGTCAGTACAAAAGGATTGGGCAAAAGTGGAGAGGGTAAGTTGCATACAGTGCTAGAAGGTAAGGGGGCTACCTATTAAGTGCTATGTAGTGGGTTAAAGTGGAAATGAAGGGGTGTGAGATTAGCAGAGAAGGAGGAGGCATGCCTAGGTATGTACCCTCCAGGGTGCTGGGGAACCCTGCCTGGGGCAGATCTAGGCGAGGACAAAGGAGTGAGAGAAAAAAGAGAGGAGGGGTCGGGAATGGAAGAGGAATTATTAGATTGGGAAGATGACAGAAGAGGGGGAGATGGGAAGAGAGGGCAGCTGCAGGACTGAACCCCTCCAGGATGTTGTGAACCCTGCCAGTGGGCAGCACCAGGCAGAGGTGTAGGATGGAGGGTAGGGAGGGGGCAGGTACTGGGGGAGAGGTAGGACCTTAGTACTGACCCCTCCAGGATGCTGAGAACCCTGCCAGGGGACAGGACAAGGTGGGAGTATTGCTAGAGGAAGGAGGGGGATGTGCAAAAGGTGCAGAACAGAGATTAAAATGCAGGGGAAGGGGGGGATGAGGATAGGTGAGGTGCTTGGGAGACCGCTCTTATGTGCACATGTCAGGAAGTTAAGGTGGGTTAAAGCAGGAGCAGTTAGAGAAGAGAGAGTTATGTAGGGTTAGAGGCAAGAGAGGAGGTTGTTGAGGAGTGCCAAATTTGAGGAGGGGAGAGAATTCTAGAGTTTTGGGAAGAGATGGGCGAAGCTAGACTGACCAATAAGAGTTGATCTGCATGGGACCAGCAGCGTATGAGTGTCTGAGGGAATGGGAGGGAGGCAAAGAGGTAGAATGGGTGCTTGAGAGGTAGGACGGAAGTTCACCAAGCCAGAATTTGGAAGTGAGTTTTGCACAGTGGGCGGGATGCCTGTTGGTAAGGGGGGGGAGGACAGGGCATGGTAGAGGTCACAGAGATGAGTACGGGGTGAAGCATCAAGAGCAAAATGACAGAAGGAATTGAAGAGAGAGTCCAGTCTGGTCAAGGAACAGTTGGGAGTGGCACCATATACTACATTGCTGTAGTCAAAAATGGGGAGTATCATCTTCTGGACAAGTTCATGCCTGGCGTAGGAGGAATGCAACTACGGTTCCTGTATAAGGCACCAAGCTTGGGGAGCAGTTTTTTCAGGATGGCGTCAACATGGCCAGAGGAGTTGAGGTGTTGGTCCAGCCAAACCCCCAGGTATCTGAATGAGGAGGTGTCCCCGAGGGTTGTCCCATCCAGGGTGTGGTAAGAGAGGAGGGGCTGAAGCCTAGAGAGTCTCTGCCTAGTGCCAAAGGTCATGGAGATGTCTTCTTGGCATTTAGAAATAGTTGATGTGAAGTGAACCAAAGCTGAACCTGATGAAAGTCATGCGTTAGGAGTCGTATCTGCTTCCAAAGTGGAGAGAAAAGGGAAGTGAAACAGGGAGGTTTAGTTTTTAGGCAACACTGTTAGTTTCTACACAGCACTTTTTCTCTACAAGTGGCCACTCAGCCCAGGGAGAAAAGAAAACAACCGATTCATTCGGTCACAATAAAAAAAGCTTCTTTTTAATATTAGAATATGCTTTTAAAAGGCACACAGCACACCATATACAAACACCATATACATGTAAAGCAGCACCCCCCTCACATCAACGTTTCAAGACTACTATGTCTCTATCAAGATGAGCATCTTGATAAAGAGACGTAGCAGTCTTGAAACGTTGATGTGAGGGGGTGCTGCTTTACATGTATACAGTGTGCTGTGTGCCTTTTAAAAGCATGTTCTAATATTAAAAAGAAACTTGTTTATCGTGACCGTATTAATCGGTTGTTTTCCTTTCTCCCTGGACTGAGTGGCCACTTGTAGAGAAAAAGTGCCGTGTGGAAGTGTTGTTTAAGTTGCCACCACCCTAATATCCTGAGCCACCTCATTGCTTTTCTTTTGTCAACTGTTAGTTTCTGCTGCTGTTGAAAGAAAAGATTATTTTTATTTATTTTTTTTTTTTGTATGACATGCAACAAATCGGGTGGTGGGGGGTAGTGATGATATACAGTGTGGATAGCAGTATTGTTATGTAACATTTTTTGAACTTATTGGAAGATGTCTTACCTTGTACTATGCTCAATGTTATACTTTTGGCTTTTACGGTGGGTTTGTTAAAGCACGTTCCTAGTATGTCAGAGTAATTGCTTGCTGTTGACAGCAACTTCTCTTTCTTTTGTTGGTGTTCTGCCAGGGATGCAGGTTCGCATCTTAGGATGGCTGAATTATTTTGTTTTGCTGTTCTTCATTTAGTTTGGAATAGTCATTTAGACTTTGTAATTACTTGTACCGGAGACCTGTATTATCTCCATGGGGCCGGGGAGGGGTACTCTAGAATCTGTAAGCTTCTGAATCAGGTGTTTTCTTACTGAATGATTACTCAAGCTTTTTATCGGTTCTTATGGAAGATTTTTCTATGCTAGTTTGTTTTGGCCAGTTTATTTACACCTATGGTCTGGTTCTTGTACCAGGCACTAGGGGAATGTTCTGTAGCATGGCAGTTTGTTGCTAAGGAATAAGGGGTATTTTCTGACATGGATTGTGGCAGTCTGGCTTGTGCATATTTGATGTAGTTTCTTACAGGACATTTATTTGTGTTCCTCTCAAGCTTCAGTGCTCTTGCTTTGATTTTGTGGCAGTCCTTCGAGTTGGCCCCAGTGCCAGTTTTAGTTTGCTTTTCATGGCAGTACTGTAAAAATAGTTTTCATCGTTCTTTCATTGTACATCTGCCCTTTTGACGTTGTGCATGTCTGTTTCTATGAACACCAAAATACATGCTCACTATGAGACGCATAGTATTAAGCAAGGATTTCAGACTGCCAGGGCCTAGCAAGCCTTCCTGGTTTAGTGTATCAATAACGTTGTCAGTGAGCTCATCGGCAGCCATAGGTTTGGATCCCTTTCTTTCACTTTTTAGGTTCATCTTCCGGGATTGTAGGGCTTGCCTTGTTTTCTAAAATATAGGTGAGGTGGATAGTGAGTGTGAGCATTTTATTTTTTAAATATCTTTTGACACTCTGGAACGTAGATATGAGGGTTAGTGGCTCACAGAGACGGCTGTCTGTTTGTTTTCTTTCATAAAGTAGTGGCAGAGGTACTGGTTCAGTTCAGTGGGCTATATACCACTGAGTGGTGTTTCAATGGCAACATTTTCCCTCGGGTACGTGGAGAACATTTATTTATTTATTTTTATTTATGTCTTTGGTAACCGGGTAAGTAAGCTGATCCACAGGACCATTTTCAGCTACAACTAGGGCGACCAGTGGCAACAGGAGTAAAGCATCAAAATGAAATACAGTACATGGGTAGTATTTAATACAGAGGAGATAGTACATAAATGTAAAAAAGCACACAGCTATGGTGACAGCGAACACCGCAACATGTGGTTGGAAGTGCAACACAATGAGGTTCATATTAAAATACATGGTAATGACTACTTGGGTTTTTCTGGCAGTGTAAAATACTTGGCTTTGTCTGTAAAGTTTTTTTATCTCTTCTGTGTCTATTAGGTATTTGAAGCTGGTAATCGCTGTGGTAGTGGCAGGTGTTTGAAGCTGGTAATTGCTGTGGTAGTGGTTGGAGTATCTGAGGCAGAGGCTGCCGTTTCTATTATTTGGACTGGTGCAGCGGTAAAGGTTCAAGGCCTGTCAGGGTCCTCGAATGTCTCCCTGTCATTTTCAGAGTGAGAATCTGGCTCATTTCCATGTCGAAACTGCTATTCAGGTCCGTAGGGGTCATTTTTCTGATTTTATTTTTTATTTTTTTTCGTTACCATAATGGATCAGAAAAATAACAAAATGCGGTTCTGTTTCTCAGTTGGGCAAGTTGTCGATGCACTCCGTGAGGCAGGCGGTTCACAAGTGTGGCATCACAAAAAATGGAGTTTCTACGGTTATTTTATGGGAACTGCGAGATGGGTAGCACAGGTGGACAGGATTACCTGTCCGTCATCTGGGAACACTTTTATTTATTTAGTAATAGATTTAAGTCTGGAAAGTAGTACAGCTATAGAAACAATGTGACATAAGAACAGTGTACATAAATGGAGTGTGACATAGTGTTAACTGTGTACATAAATAAAATATATGTATACAGTTACTCAGATAAATGGATTTATCACACTCTGTTAATATCCACCCCTATTGCGTAAATATAAATATCTATATAATTAATAGAATAAATGATGGTAAAGTGTAGTATACAAAGAAAAATTACCATGAAAGGATCAAACACGCTATAAGGCCGAAGATAGGTGGCCTTTATGAGCTTTTTTGACCCCAAGATGGTATTATTTTGCAAGTGTGCCAGACTTTGCCATCTTTTATTTTATATAATGCATTAGGTTGGACAATTTTTACTGTGTCCTGTGTTTTACCATACTATAGTTATTTTCTGCATTGTAATGGTTTGTGTTAGTGTTTTTCCGTATTGTAGTGGTATGTACCTTTTTAAGAAGGCACTTGGTGTTTTTCTATAGTATAGTGGGTTCTTATGGGACTGTTGTTGGTTATCCCAGTAGTGTTTCCATAGTGCAGTGGCCTCCTGTGAAAGGACGCATGGCTCTGGTGGTCTCCCCTTTATTTTCGGGATGGAGATCCGCATGGTGTGCAGTTGGGAGCGGCGTGGCTTGTGTTCCGGTCATGAGTGTTGTGTGGTCTGCCAGAGACTGTTACGATGTTCGGTCAGGAGCAGCGTGCGGTCCGCCCGTGAGCAGCATTTCAGGCTGGGCATACTGAGCCACAGTATATGGAGGTTGGGATAGGGATGAGAAGAGTGGTGGCAGCAGCAAAATGGAGGGCCTACATAGCAAACCTGCTTGCTAGGTGAGTGAGAGTGCAGGGAATGTGTTGGGTGGGTTTTCTAGTGTAGGTTAGGGCAGTTGTCTGTAGTTTGAATTTTGGGGGATTTTAGAGTGACTGCTACGACAGTTAGTAAGGTGGCTGTTACATGTATTATTATTGCATGTGTATTGGAGTGGTTTGTAGTGTGTTAGGTATTAATGTTATTAAGGTGATAACACATTAATACAGTGTAAATAGCGAATTGGTGTCAAAGTATGCTAATTGGCTACCATCATATATAGGGAAATATAGAATGGCTTTTTCTATGGAGATGAGAGTCCAAACATGGTGTGTCTACGTATCCGTATCTGTTTATATTTATGCAACATATGTTTTGAAATAACTGGCCAGATAAAAATGTGATTATCCGTCTGAACATGAAAAGATATCTATATCTTTTCTTGATGCATTATGTCATAATGCTGTCTTTCCTTGTACTATGTCCTAGTGTATTCTCAACTCATTCAAGTTTAGAATGTTCGGTCTCAGTTGCTTTACTAACCATATTCAAATATGAATAACTTCAGAATGTAAAATCTGTAGCATGGAGGTGCTGTGAGAAGGAAAGTTGTTCAGCACAAAAGCATTTACAAAATGACTGGTGTTTCACTTATAGAGAACTTTTTTTTTTTTGTAATCGGCAAAAAATGGCAGAGAATTTTTTTTCACCTTTTCAACTAGCAAATCCGAATAACCTTTGAATGAAAAATGATAGCATGGTGCTTTGACCACAAAAGTTGTTAATCACAAAAATATCTGCAAAATGAGTGGTATTTCATGTATAGATGCCTTTTTAGAATTTGTTTTATAATCAGCAGAAAATTGCAGAAAATTAAGTTTTTCTCTCTTTCCACAGATGCCCCCCCCCAAAAAAGCAAAAAACAAAGAACGGTACATCAAACATTTTCACTATGTACTTGTCAGAAAGTAAAGCTATGAGGCTCAGTGAGTTAAATAGAAGTAGTAGAAAAGCTTCATAACAGCTCCCAAGCAAGTACTGTTACTGTTAAAGAAGGCAAAAATTAGTCACAAGCACTTTTTTTACACATTCCCAATCATGTTTATCTCAAAACATGTCTTCATAAACAGAGCATGACATGGCCTGACTTAAGATATCATGTTTATCTTCATTCATGGTCAATTATGTTAAGATATCATAATTTCATGTAGCCTCTCATGAATATACATATATATTCTCGATGGATGGATAGATAGATACACATAAATATATAATTAATGGGTTTCCCTTTTCACATAGGGAATCTGTGTGGCGTAATTTGCCGTAATAAAAGTGTTTATTATGGCAAACATGCGCATGGTTTCCCTCACTCTGTGCATGCGCCAACCGTAGTTCGTCCCTTCCCAGCCACTTGCCTTCTGCCACAAAAGTGAACCGCCAGAGGACATCAGTGGTAAGTTATTTGGGGGATAAAAAAGCTATTTTCCAAAAAGAGGTAAAAGAAAACATTTTTAAACATTTTAAAAATGCGGACAGGACAAATGTGGTGAGCAGCAGAAAACGGAACCGGAGCACAGCCACACCGGAACGGCTGGTATTTTATATAATTGCTGTAGCGAAAAAGGGAAACCCAGCAAGTATATAAAATATGGGGAGGTATGTGTAAACTCAAAGTTTATACACACCCTCAGTGTTGGATGCTTTAATAAACCGCTCTAGCTTTGCTCTCAGGGTTTATGTAGCATGTAACACCTCCGGAGTGTTGTGAACTTCTTGTTACACACACCACCCCATACTTTATTCTATTTATAGTACATGGATGGGAACTTTGCCCCACTGAAAAAGCCATCATTTATTTCCCTGTATACCTGTGATTAGTCTATCAGTTACAGCTATATACCTGCACTAAATAAAGCTGTATACCTACTCTAATCAAACAATTAAAAGTATATACCTGCTCTAATAAAAACTATACACCTGCACTCCATTAAACCATGTAAGACACCACTAATAACTCAATTAACACAGCATTAGGAAGCTAACCAAGCCTATTAACAAGCTGCAAAAGAATCTGGAACAAAAAGACACTGACACTATCCCCCAAACCCAGAAATCCCCCAAACTCTTAGCTACACTCACTACACACCATTCCCTCCTTGCTGCAGGAGACCTTACAGTAACCATCCAAATGTATTATATTCAACAAACAATGGGTAATAGTGATAACTCGGAAGAATACCCATCAAAGTGGTCAAATAGGGCAATAAAGCCACTCGTCCTTTGGGCTTGTGGCCTTATAGCCCTAATTAGCCTCTCGATGGGTATACATCCTTGTATACAACTCACCTTACCCATTATTTATTTTAAATACAGTATGTATATGTGTGTGTGTGTGTGTGTGTGTGCAAAATATATATATATATATATATATATATATATATATATAATATATACTGTGTGTGTGTGTGTGTGTGTATATATATATATATATATATATATATATATGTGTGTGTTGTATGTATGTGTGTGTGTGTGTGTGTGTGTGTGTGTATATATATATATATATATATATATATATATTTAAATATCTATATTTTTTTAAATAGTATATATATTCTTTGTGAAAAACTGCATTAATGCACCAGTTAGAGTTCACCTTAATGCCACAAAAGTAGGAAATGTGGCATTAGGATTTCAACCCTAGCTCCCCATCCCAAGCAGCAAAAGTAAAAATAGGGTTTTGGGTTTCCAAGTCTTGGTGAATTAGTGGTGGAGGTCTTCCTGGGGTTGTCAATCCTAATGCTCACCCCCCCCCCGCCCATAGCCTCGCCTGAAGCACAAGGTACAGATGCAAGTCAGTGCCTCATAGTGATACACTCTTCAAAGGCAGAGAACTATGTCTCACCACATGTTGCCAACCCTAATGGTCCCCCCTTCCCCATAGGCCATAGCCTGTAGTCCAAAGCACAGGGAACGGCTCCAAGCCAGTGCCTCATACGGATACACTTTTCAGAGGTAAAGAATTATGTCTTGCCACATGCTGCTGACACAATTTGTTGTGGCTTTCTTCACGCAGTGTCCTGCGAGCCCTGCATGATGAAAGGAGATCACATCTGATGTCGTTCACTCAGGGAACGGTGTGGGCATTAGGGTTGACAGTTCCAAGGAAGACTCCACCACTGATTTGCCAAGACTCTGGAGACCCAAAACCCAAATGTTTTTTTTTTCCTTTTGCTGCTGGGGGGAGCGGGCAGTTAGGGTTGGAAACCCTAACATCACATTTCCCTACTTTTGTGGCATTAGGTTGAACCCTAACTGGTTCATTAACCCAATTTTTTGCAAAGAATTTTCTTCCTTTTTGAGGTAGTGGAATTGTATCCTCATTCACACAGGTCCTTTTGGGACCTGCATGAGCAGATGCAGATACGCAGGGCCTTTTGGGTCCTGTGCCAAGGGAAGATTCCATCTGCCTACAGAAGTGCAGCAACAGATGTCAAGAACTCTGGGGGAGCTGTCTGGTGGGCTGTGGAAGTGCTGGGCCGTCTGGTCCTTGTGCTTCCATGTGGCCGCAGATACAGATGCACAGGGCAAAAAGTCCATCTGTCAGCCAATGCACAGAGCCCTCTGCCACCCACAGGTGCAGAGGTGCAGGACCCTATGCAAAGAGGACATTTGTCTTCACTATATGGTGCCCATCCCCATGCAGACAATCCTGCAGCTTTCATTCCCTGGATGGGGGGTGTCGCATAACAGTGTCATTCCCCCACCCTCACCCCATCCAGCTTGTGCACTGAGCTTGGGCCTGAACTTAGCTCAGCAGTACAGGATCACAAGGCATATTTTCTTAGATCAAGACTGGCACTATAGCTGGCCCAGTGGCGCTGAGGGTTGAGGCGCTGAACGCCACACCTCGCGCTGCACCGGCGACCCGGGTTCGGAAGCGAGCCCAGGTGCTGGGGATCGGCAGGGGAGGGAGTTGGATTGAGCAGCTGGAGGGCTGCTCTCCTCTCCCTAGGAGGGATCCAGGGGTTTTCCGGCGCATTAGTGGCCCCCGGCAGAGACCGGAGGCACTACATGCATGGGACCAAGAAATCAGGGGACGAGCAAGGCAGGCATCTACAAGGGTAGCCTGCATGCTGACGCCATTGCATACCACGCCCATGGGGGAAAGGGAAAAAAAAGAGGAAAGCCTCCTACACCATCGGTGAGATGACAGGCCCCAGGGGAATCAGCCCCACATCCCAAATGATGGCCCAGATGCACCCGGATATCTCTTCATGGGCCAACCCGTCGACAGCAGGTAAGGCACTTCATACTTAGGAGCCTACCGCCAAGGGAAGGCAGAATCAGACCCGGAGATGGTACCGGGGATCGAGCCTGCCTGTGGTCGTTTGGGGGAGGGGATCCTGGGAGGGTTCAGGCTCGGAATAGGGTGAATTCTGAGTGGGCACTCCTGAAGGATGCCCAGGGGTGTAGATGTACAAAGAAAATTAAAAAAAAAAAAAAAAAAAAAGACTGGCACTACACCCAAGTTTCAATTTCAGTTTATTGTTCGGTTGTTCATGCCATTACAGTTTACCAAGAGAGACAACATATGTAAAGCGAAAAACAAATAAACATTATAAAAATATATACTTCCATATAAATAATACATCAGAGAATGCACAAGATATCCGTATATGAAAGATGTGCAAAACCACTAGTTATAATAACATTTTGTTTAAGAATCTTGGGCAATAAATGTCTCAGGCCTTATCAAACATTGATTATATAAAAAATCCAAACTAGCTTTGCACCATCATGCTGTGTGAATCTGAATGAAACACCAACCTCTTTAGCAGGTGAATATAAAGATATTTATTCCAGGGTGTCCAGATTCACAATAGTGTTACTCCTTATTTTAAATTCACAACCAAAGTTAGTGCATCAAACAAATCGCACTAGTCCCAGCACTTCGACCACGGCTGTGGTGGTCTTCGGGGGATGGATAGTGCTTTGAGACATTTTCTTTTATAGCCACCACTGCCAGACATTTACTGCCCCCAGTGGTTAACTGGCAGAACCTTTCTTTATTTTCAGAGCCACTGAAAATAAGGAAAGGTTCTGCCAGTTAACCACTAGCTACTGAATCAGTTTAGCTAACCTTCTGTTGACACCCATATTATCAAATTCCTTTATCAGTTTAAAATGGGGTATGGTATCAAAGGCCTTACTATTGTAACAGCCCTCTGACTCACCTAAGCTGCACCAGAGCCCACAGGGTAGTTCAGCACACACCTCCGAGGGGGCCAGCCTGGGTTCCGCAGTGGTAGCAATGTGGTGTGGTACCTCCACCAGGGGTAATGGCAGGACTCCTGTGGATAAAGAACAGCTTACCACCCCCAGAATATAAGTAAGTTGCCCGGTAATACTTTTCCCCACACAATAACAGGTTCCAACACAGTAGCCCCTACACACCCAGCAACAGTCTTTCAATAATACAGTGAGAGTGGATAAAAAAAAGAGTAACCTTATTTATTTGGGAAGGGGACACAAAGATGAGGATGTCAACCACAGTTCACTTTAGTTAGTCAATAACTTTCCCCATAGCAACCTATCTTCACACCCTTGGGTGCACCCAGATGGTCCCTGTATGGTGGTATCTCAGTGCTCAGTGATGCTGGCCTTGGGTTTTTCATCGGGGCCCAGATAAACATGAAACACACTTCAGACTTGTAATCCTAGGCTTGCCAAACTGTATGTCACTAAAAAATCCTGTGTAGAGATTCACTCCCAGACTCCTAACTGGCTAGCTGACTAGTACATTACCCAGAACCACAGCTTGGGGTACTCATAGTTTTTTGCAGTTCACACAGGGGTTCACAACCAGATGCATTGCATGGTACCGTGGAAGCTGTACGTTGGTGGTGCACCACCGGTTGGAAAATCCAGAACTGAACAAACTCGAGTGGTGATGATCTTCACCTGCCTCGCCTTGCCAGCTTCGCCTACATGCCTTTATAGATAGACTTCACTCATGCAGGCCTGAATTATCCTTTAACTCAGGGCACCATCATCTTCAGTCCAAGGAACCAGGGTTGCCTATGTTCCTCAAACCCTTAGGTTGCATGTCTAGCTGCCCTACGAGATCGGCGCAGGGCTTCTACAGTCTCACCTCACAGCCCCTATCTCAGGGGATGCGTCCACAAGCAGTGCTGGGACCTGTCCTTGCCTCGACACTTACAGTCTCTCACCTGGTCGAATGTTCACTTCCCCAACCAATTTTGGTGCTGAGGGGAGCAGGGCTAGTTCTAGGTCCGCAGCCCAACCCAAAATGCTGTAAGGAATAACTAGGTGGCAGAGGGGCCTTCGGTTTTGGGCAGCGAAGGAGGGGGTGGTTAGTGATATTGAGGTCAAGGAGGAGGAGGAGAAGACGCCCTGGGCATAAGCGGTGCCTAGGGAGAAGTCAGATGTGTTTGGTTTCTGTGCCCAGGGTTCCCACTGGACTGAGTGGGCAGGTAGCTAGAGGGCCGTCCACGTCCTCCAATCCTCTTCAGACAGTGCTGTGCAATGCCAGGTTAATGAGGAACAAGACTGCTGTTTTTTCGAACTTGATTTCCTCTGTTGACCTGGCCTGCATCACAAAGACCTGGTTGGATGACGATGCTGGCCCAGTTTTTGCGGCCACCATTCCCTTCAGGTACTCCGTGGTGCACTGTCTGAGGGAGGATCACAGGGGTTGGGGAGTGGCCATTGTTTTTCGATCCAGCCTGGGCTTCTCGGTGCAACCAGTTGGCAGCATCCAATCTTTTGAGTGTGTTGCCATTCGTGGGGGTACAGGTGCAAGCTGCAGGATTCTCCTTATTTACCACCCCCCTGGGGTGGGGGGAGAATTCCTGCAGGAGGTAGCAGACTTTATCGTCGACCAGTGATATACGGTGTGTTGGAGTTCCCCAGATGTTTATTTCGGGGGGATTTCAGTGCTTGACTCGATGATGAATCTTCGCGTTTCAATGACAACCTCCTCCAGTTGACGCAGTCTCTGGGCCTGTCACAGGCAGTTGCTTCTGCTACCCACCAGTTTGACCACACACTCGATCTGGTGTTCTAACTGGGGCTTGAAGTTGAAAACCTCAAGGTTGATCAGGTCATTTGGTCTGATCATTACACCATGGAGTTCACTTTTGGGGCCCCCCTGAAAGTCCCTCCCCTGCAGAAATGGTCAGCTATCACCCTTTTAAGGGTTTACACCCAGCTGGACTGTTGGCGATAGCTGATTTATCTAGGGTTGACGCAGCATGTGCGATTGGCACTGGAGAGGCAGATGCCACCTATAATAGGGTAGTTTCCGAAGCTCTGGATGCCATCGCACCAGTTTGTTTATAACCCAGGTCTTCTCATGTGAGATCCTCATGGTTTGACGGGGATCTCAGAGTGATAAAGTTCAGGGTTGGAAGTTGGAGTGTCGCTGGCAGAGGACCCGGCTGGAGTCTTGACAAACTGGCTCTGCGTGCCCACTGTGGTGAGTACCAAGGGGCAATCTCCCACAAGAAGGCAGAATTTCTGTCCAGGGAGATTACTGTGGGGAGGAGCAGACCTTCTAGCAGTTTTTTTTTTTTTTTTTTTTATACTTCCTTTATTAGAAAAGTATTGAAATACATGCAATTATACAAGTGATACAATACTTTTGCTCACACCTATATTACAACTTTCAGTTATTTAAAATCTTCAGCTTGTCGATCATATAACATAGTAAAAGGACAAGCAAACTTTATTAAAAAGAAAATAAATAAACAGAAATCTAATAAGGGCTAAAAAGAATACAGTTCTATAGTGTTCTCTGAATACCTTTCAACTTTCTTTTGATTATCAATACAAACTATTTCATCTATTCAAGAAGAGCAAGTAGCATGTCATCCCCACCATAATTAGGTAGGTGGCAGGTGTTTACTCTGTGAGATGGAGGTATACCATACCCATTTCCAACTTAGTTTCATTCCTTCCGGAATCGTTGCTATCCAGGCCCAAACCCTATCCATCTAACCCAACTGGAGGACAGTCCCTCACTGTGTGTTCCTGTATCAGTTCCCATCTGGTCCAGTATGAGATATAAGCCTCCATTCTACCCTGAAGTGCAAAAGACATCTGTTCGTTATGTTGTATGGTGGTGATCAGGGACCTCCATTCAGAGATCAGGGGAGGCATCTCCTGAAACCACCTTTTAGTGATGGCTTTGTATGTTGCACATAGCATGATAGACCAGAGGTGCAAGGTAACCTTATCTTTAACCCCCATGGGTGGAATACCTAATAACAGGTTAATCACTGTGAGGGAATGCTGGAGATCAAGGCAGGAAGTTATATTTTGAACAACCTGTTTCCAAAAATTGGATATTCTGGGGCAATCCGGAAAGATATGCTTATGGGATGCCCTGGTCTCCCCACACTCCCTCCAACATCTGGAATGGGCCCCTGGATTTCTAAGGGCTACCATCGTGGGCACCAGGAAAAATCTCCCTCTGATCTTCCAAACAAATTCTCTCCAGATAGGGGAAGAGGTGGTAGCCCATGCTCCCTTCCACACCTTGCACAACTCCTGGTTAGTTATTGCTTGGGCAGATTCTTTTTCCCAACTAGAGTTTACCGAATCCATACAGTGTGCTTTTTGCTGAATTAGGAATTTATATATAATAGCTTTTCTCCCTGGGAGGATGACCAGATATACGAATATGGTGTGAGGTCCTCTCCTATCTCCAGTCTACGATCTCTACACCTGCTGTGTTTGATTATGAAATCATGGATTTGGTATTAATGTAATCTGACTCTCTCTGTCCAGAGATCTCTCAGCTGGGCCTCCTCAAAGCTGATTACAGTACTATTCTGGAGAAGTTGCCAAGGAGCCACTAGTCCCTTATTAGCCTGAATTTCATACCATTGTCCCTGGAGAGAGGACTTAAATTGGGGTATTGTCAGGAACCATTGACATTTCCAAGTGTACTGTTGTACAACTTTACTTTTTATTCCTCATCTCCATCCCTTCAGTATTGTGGCTGTGGCATTAGGCACCAGTAGTACCGTCTGTTTAAGTAGGAGACATAGAAAACAAGCTACTTGACGAGGACTCACTGGCCTTGCTAGATCTATTGTTTCAAGGCTGCTACATAGAAGCTAGCACCCCATAAAAGCGCCAGTCTCGTATGTGCAGCGATCCAGTAGTCCATCAGAGAGGAGAAAGCCAAGCCACCGAGGGACTTGAGCAGAAATAGTTTATGGATGTTAACCCAGGCTTTACCATGATTCCATTGGAAGGCACTCATGGCTTTCTGCCATGCCAGGAGCTCCTTAGGGGAAATATTGCATGGTACACATTAAAACAGGTAAAGAAAACATGGAAGGACATTCATTTTGAGGGAGAGGGTACGCATGTAGATGGAAGTCAGGAAAAGATTCCATCTTCTAAGGTCATGTTTGATAGTTGTCACTAATGGGATATAGTTCTGGGAATACAGGAGGGATAAGTCTTTGGGAATCTGAATACCTAGGAGTTTGATGGATTGCTTGTCACTTTTAATTGGGAATCTAGTTCTAAGGGCAGGAGGAGTGGGGTCATATCCAATAGAAGGGGCTTCTGTTTTAGATATATTGAGAGGGTATCCGGAGAGAAGGGAAAAATCTTGAATTTTTTGGAAAAGAACCTCCATGGGTAGGTCGGGGTCTGGTAAATAAACCAAGAGGTCATCAGCAAAAAGGGCCAGTTTATGTTCTATTGTAGCCACCTGGATTCCCTTAATATCCAAGGAAAGACAGATGTATTGAACCAAAGGCTCAATATAGAAAGCAAAAAGTAAGGGGGACAAGGGGCAATCTTGTCTGGTCCCTCTGTGAAGGGCAAAGCACTCTGATATATGGCCATTCATTCTAATGTAACCGGTGGGCTTGCCGTAGAATTTGAGGATGGTATCTGAAAATTGGGCTGGAAAATGAAAGCAGGCAAGGACCCCTTTCAAAAATCTCCAGGACACCATATCAAAAGCTTTTTCTGCATCCAACCCGAGGAAAAGTGCTGGGATCTTCTGGGACTGTATTTGTTCCATTAAATAGATGGTGCGCCTGACGTTATCCTGCGCCTGGTGGCCAAGTATAAAGCCGCACTGATCCATATGTTTTTTAGTTGGGGCTATTTGAACAAGTCTTTTGGCTAACACAGATGCAAAGATCTTAAACTCTGTATTCAATACCGATATAGGTCTGTATGATGTACAGTGTGTGAGGTCCTTGCCTGCCATTGGTATAACTGAAATTATTGCTTCATTCCAGGTAGGGAGAACTATGCCCTTCTTTGTTACAAATGAGAAGACTCTTCCCAAGAGAGGGGTTAGGGTTTTGGAGAGGGTTTTATAAAGTTCACTTGGGAGTCCGTTGGACCCCAGGCATTTCCCTGTCTTTAGGCCTCCTATAAGTGATTCTATTTCATTATTAGATATTGGGGAAATTAGTTGGGTACATTGATCTTTGGTCAGGGTGGGCAAATCAAGGGAGGAGAGGAACTCCTGGATTCTTTAGTCAGGGGGCGAGGGGGCTGTTGAATATAATGATGTGTAATAGTCAAGGAAGGACCCAGCAATTCCTTTTATTTTGCTCTGGACTTTGTCAGTTGTAGGGTGTCTCACCCTCAAGACGGTAGATCTGACTCTGTGGGCCCTAAATTGACCTACTATTAGTCTCAAGAAACAGGGCCCACCGTCATAGTATTTATGACGTAGAAATATTAACTTCTGTTCTATAGCATAATCAAAGATATTACTAAGCTCTTTTTTAATGCAGCCAGCTCAGAGCTTCTAGTTTTAGATACTTTGATTCTCTGAAGTTCCTCAAGGGCTTTAATTTTCTCCTCTAGGGAGTGTCGTGCACCTCCCTCTGTCTTTTCTTGTAAGAGGAGATTCCAATCAACTTATCCCTAACTATGGCTTTTATAGTATCCCAAATAAGTGATACCGAGGTGTCCTGATTGTCGTTATCAGAGAGGGCCTGGAGGATTGTGTCTCTAACCACCTCCTGGGTTTCCTTGTCCCTCATGAGGGATAGGTTCATTCGCCAGAAAGTTTGCTTCCTCACCGTCTGAGAATGTAATTCACAGAACACTGGGGCATGGTCAGAAAGGGTAAAATCCCCCATTCTAATGTTCTGAACTGCAGACAGTTGTTCCTGAGGAATCAGGAGGAAGTCCAAGCAGGAATATGAGTCATGGACTTGGGAGTAAAACATATGTCTACGTGTAGGGCCATGAAGAAAGCGCCATACATCCTCATAGCCCAGTTCCTGGAGAAGTTTCTGCACCTTCTTAGTAGTTTTGTTAGCGCGGCCTAAAGAGGAGAGGCCTGGCATCCTCTCTGCAATATTTAGGTTGAGGTTCCCCACACAAATTATGTGACCCTCTACCCACTCAGCCAACTGTGTAAAAAAATTTTTTTTTTTTTTTTTTATCTGTATACCCCATAGTCAGATGCTGGGGGTATATATACTGAGGCTAGAGTCGTCATTTGTCCATCTATATGACCCTTAAGTAGCACAAATCTCCCTTCTTTATCGATAATTTGGTCCTTAAATTCAAACTGAACCCCCTGTCTTATCATAATAGCAGTCCCCCTTCTCCTGCCCCACCATAAGAGGAGGCTGCACGCAAGAAAAGCCTAGGCGTTCAAATTTTTTATGTTCCACCAGCGAAAGGTGGGTTTTCTGAAGTAGAATAATGTTAGCTCCCTCCCTTTTTAAATATTACAGAATTTTACTTCGTTTAATAGGGTTACTCACCCCATGCACATTATATGTGCATACAGTGTATGTTTGTGACATAATTATGTCTTACCCATTTTAATAACTTGATTGTGCTCCGTTGGTTGCTGACCCTCGAAGCATGGCATTCCTCCCCCCTCCTCCAGTTTCACCGGCCATTGTAGAATAATGCCACTGCTCTTAGTTTTCAAATGCCCATTCAGAAAAGAATTAAGAACAAAAGCCAACATGGCTTTAACTTTAATTATAACAATAACCATAATACAACTGGTTGCTTCCAAGGCTGGAGGCTAATCTATAGAATTAGCCTCTGTGTTCTCACTCTTTGAGAAGAACGAGGAGGGTTACCAGTGCTTCCGTCTCCGAAAGACCTCCTGTAGAGCCACAAATTACAGGGGGCTGCACAGAAAAAAAAGTGTAAGGTACAGTATACACAGGTTGCAAGAAAAAAGGAAACTTTTTTTTTTCCTTTTTGTCATGCCCCTATGACCCACCCACTTTATAAAATCCTGGCACATAATTAGCAAAGCAGGGTACACGCTTGGGTAAGGATTCTGATGACACCTTATTCCAAAGGCAAGTATAATGTTACAGGCTTCCAGTATAGCCTGTTGATGCCTTATACCTCAGACCTCCTTATTCTGTGGGATCAAGAGAAAAAGAAAAAAAAAGGAGGCAGTCTCCAAACAGGAGACAGCAATTATAGAGTGCAGGAGAGATGTTTTAACCTACATCTCTGCTCATAAGGGGGGGTATCAGGAAAATCACTGAGAATAGATCGGTTATAAATAAGGTGAAACTTAGCCAAAGTGTTTTCCAGATATAGCCTTCGCAGGGTAGCCCTGTTTAAACTGAAAAGAAGATGGGTAGTTTTATCATCAAGTCAGCGACAGGTTTAGTTCGCTGTCCAGGGTGAAAGACATCTCCCTGTTTCCCCCCTCACTCAGACCCATCAGTTCGAACTGAAAGAAAAGAGACCTCAGATCGGCCCCCCACTATAGTTAAAGTACTTAGCTAGTAGGCAGTCTGCTGATGGTGGGAGCGCATAGGGGGTCATCAGGCAAGTGACCCCACAGGTTCAAGTAGTTATTCAAATTGTTTCAGGGTCTCATGCAGGTTTGTCTGTCTGTCTGTCTGGCTCTCTTGTTAAGCAGGCTCTGAATTCTGCGCAATGCCTCAGTGTGTTCCAGCATTTTGGCTCCCCCACGCTTCCTGCTTATGGTGCTCTGCCACTCCTGACCGCTTCTCCTGACAGCTTGGTTCCAAGTGTCCGCTACAGAGAGTTTCCTTTCCTTTAGGGCCTCTGATGCCTCCTGTACTGTGGAGTAGGCTTTAACTCCATCTTCCCAAAAGATCCGCAGCCTGGAGAGATATGATGTATGAAAACTTATTGCCTTCTCGCGGAGTGTCCGCAGAACTGGAAGTTAGCGAAGCCTCTGCTGCTGTATCTCCTGGGGTAGTCGTGGTCTAGAAAGAGACGATGGGTGAAATATTTGATTTCTTTTTTGGCCCAAGCACGTCTTAGGATGTCCTCTTTTACACTAAAGGAGCTGAGCTTAAAGACAATAGAGCGTGGGCGTGCAGCGGGGTCAGAGGGTTTCGTTTGGAGGGATCGATGGGCTCTCTTGATATGGAGCGCATATGTGGCAGGGAGTTCCAATATATCTTTTAACAGGTTTTCAAGAAAAGGAGCTACCGGGGTGGTCTCCATGTCCTCCGGGAGTCCGTAAAGGCATAGGTTTTCTCGACGAGAGCGTCCCTTCAAATCCAGGCACTTGGGGTTTGTAACTCCCTGGTTTGCTTCAAGAGGGCCTGGATGATCTCATACAGCTGTGTGGTAGTATCTTCTGCATCAGACACCCACTCTTCTATCGAGCCGATGCGCATTTCTAGCGTAGTAAGTTGCTTTTGCATGGCTCTAAACTCCTGCTTGTTCTCTTTCCTTGATTCTCTAATTTCATTCAGGAGCGTTTCGAATCATGATCTAGAGAGTTGTTCATTCTGTCCATTAGTATCATACCCTGCCATGTGGGAGCTTGCAGGTGAGTTGGATCTGCTTGGAGGGTCTGGGTTTAATCGGGTGCCATCCTTCTCTTTACTTTTATTTTCCATCCGATTTCTGCCTCTGTTGCTTGTTATCGGTGGTCCTCCTGAGCTTTGGGACATTTTGTAGTGTAGATATTTAAGTTTTTGGAGGTTTTAATAGTAGGTAGGTCTGGGAGCGCTAAGATTCAAGCTCCTTGCAGTCCCGTGACATCATCGGAAGTCCCTTCTCAGCTGTTTCAAACTGTAGACAGGCTTTTACATTCTGCCTGTCTGCAGCTGAAAAAAGCCTTTTCATCCACTTTATGTGAGGAGTTTGCTCTGTTCTTGTCTGACAGAGTGTTGACCATCCAGTCGGGGATTCTGCCAGTTAGGCTTTTGCCTAGCAGTGGTTGGGCTGGGGAAAACAGAGGCACACCGCCTGTCTGGGAAGAGTTTAGGCCAGTTGAGGTGTCCAGTGTGACTAAGGTGATTGTAGAGCTGAAGCACGCGTTTTGTGAACTGGATCCAGCCCTGACATGGTTCTTAATGGGATGTGTTAAGGCTGTTGGCCCGGTGTTCACCAGGATTGTCAGATGCTCAATGGCGGAGGGGGTTCTCCCAGCTGCCTTGAAAGAGGCGCTGGTGAGGCACCTCTTTAAGAAATCTTCCCTCGACCCTGATGTCCTAGTGAATTACTGTCCTATGTCCAACCTGCCTTTTTTGAGCAAGGTTCTTGAGAAGCTAATGGCACAGCAGCTCGGGGATCATCTGGTGTCCTCTGACATTTATGAGCCATTTCAGTTGGGTTTTCGGGCTAGACAAAATACTGAAATAGCTCTAGTGAGGGTCCATAAAATCTGCTCAGGGCTAGAGATAGAGGAGACAGGTCAATTCTTGTACTCTTTGATCTCTCTTCAGCTTTTGACACTGTAGATCACGTTGTGTTATTGGATCGGCTCTGTGAGTTTTGTGGACTTGCCGGTACTGTCATCAAGTTATTTGAGTCCTAGCTCTCTGACAGGGTGCAGCGGGTGGTGATGGGGAATTTCTCCTCCTCCCCAATGCGTCTGTCTTATGGAGTTCCACAGGGCTTGATCCTGTCACGATGTTGTGCACAGTGAATATGCTGCCCCGGGTGAGATCATTTGACAATACAGTGTGGAGTTTCACTGCTATGCAGATGATGCCCAACTGTATTTGTCATTTGCTCCCGGAACATCAGGAGCTGTGGATGTGCTTAACATCTGTCTGGCGAAAATCAATGGCTGGATGGTTCCAGCTGGCTGAGACTCAAACCGGCTAAGACAGAGGTGCTGGTGATCGAGCCTAGTGGCGAGTGTGATGGGTTGCTGTCCAGGGCTGATTCTGATCTTGTTCTGGGCTCTACTCTGCTGACAGCATCCCCGAAGGTGCGAAATCTGGGTGTGATCCTTGACAGCAGGCTGACTTTTGAAGATCAGGTGTTGTCTGTTATCAGTAGTGGGGTTTTACCATCTACGGAACATTGCCCAGATTAAGCCCTTCATTCCGCCCAAGGACCTACTGACTCTAGTGCACACCTTTGTTTCCTCCAGACTCAACTACTGTAAAGCTCTTTACTTTGGGGTCACGGGAGGGAGCCTCAGCAGGCTGCAGCTAGTGCAGAATGCAGCAGATCGGCTACTGATTGGCCTCTCTAGGTTTAGTCATGTGACCAATGTTCTGCTGTTCTGCACTGGTTGCTGGTCAGGTGGATGATCCTTTTCAAGGTGGGGCTTCTCACCTATAAGGCCCTAAATGGACTGGGCCCTGGCTATCTGTTAGAGCTTTTGACACCGGTGACGTCTGCCCACTCCCTGTGTGCCTCTTCAAGGTGCCTCCTGGCTGTTCCCAGGGTACGGCTCAAGGCTTCTGGAGATCATGTTTTTAGCATTTCTGGGCCATCCCTGTGGAACGCATTACCATCTGTAGTCCAGGAGGCCCCCTCAGTAGAGGTATTTAGGCGGAGGTTGAAGGCACATCTTTTCGGCCTGGCTTTTAATGAAGTCTGAATTTTAACATACTGTCTTGTCCCTATTTATGATATTTTATTAGCTTTTAAGTGTCTTGTATTTTTGTTTTCCAAACTGTATTAATGTTATTTAATATTTATGCATCGTATGCTTATTTTATTTTTCTGTGACGCGTCCAGAGCCTCTTGGAATGGGCGCCATACAAGTAAAACTTGCCTTGCCTTTTTCCAGTTCAAACAGCTGTCCAACTGCTTGGGCTGCTGTAGAACACTTTTTTTATCATTTGTCTGCTTTAATCACGCAAGAAAGCTACTATTCCTCATGTACTCAGCTTAGTAGTTTGAGGTAGCCGGGGTTTAAACAGCCAGGTAGACTTGATACAGTTTGACAGTCTCTCTCTTCACAGCCATCCTGCAGCTCCTCTTGACTACCACACACATTCTGGTGGCAAAATCAGTCTTGTATTCCCCCTGAGCAGCCTCCGTCTGAGTGGCTGGTGCTCATCACGTCATCTCAGGTCTGGCTCAGTATTTTTACCCAACAGCCCCATTCTGTAGTTTTTTTAAGGGGCTGCCATTTTATCTCCCTGTAGGGCTTTCTGCAGTCTGGCCCCAATTTATTTTATTTAGCTCTATAACAGGGCCACACCATGCCCTCCTGTTACTGGAGGCCCTCCTGTCACTCTTGGTGCCTATCCCAGGCTCCTCTGCTCATCTTGCAGCCGGGGATATATTTTTTTCTAACGGCACATAGCCAAGCTGAAATAGGACTGCCACTCCTTTAACTTTCTCAAACAGATGCGCATGTGCAGGGGAAACGCAGCCACCATGTTACTTGTTTATTTTGTGGTTCTGGCTCCCCAGAACACCGGGACTGCAGATTGTTTTTTTTTTCTTTTTAGTGCCCGCAGGCATGAAAGTCCTGCTCCGATTCCTCTGCCCCACTCCACAGAACTCCTCTGGGCCAAGGACAGCAGCAGCATCATCTGCCGAAACCGCAAGGCCACAGAGGCATCAGGGTCCGGATTCCACCCGGGATCCCTTGGAGAAGCATTAGTGCCGGATCGGGGTCTTGAGTCCACACAGGTAAGCCGAAATTGGGGGCTTACACTTAATCTAGGAATACTATGTCCACAGGTAGACCCCTGTCCAATGTTTTGCTGAATGGTTAAAAAAAATCGATTCTGTTTGCTTGGTATGATCTCCCTTTTCGAAAGCCATGCTTGGTATTATCCAACAGGTTATTTTCACATATGTTTTTTCAAGTTCCTCTTTTATAATTCTTTTTTATATTTTACCCAGAATTGAGGTCAGACTAACAGGTCTATAGTTTTGGTGATCTGCTCTAAAAACCTTTTTAAAAACTGGAACCACTAATGCTTCCCTTCAAGTGAAGATGCTAGACCTTTCTGAAAAACCCATGCCTTTGCAGTTCCTGACAGTATCTCCTGCCTCCCCTAGGGTCTCCCCTGTGGTCACCCCTCCTCCCATAATAATTCCATCTGTGCACCTGGACTCTTACCGTAGACTTAGACTTTTTTCGGGCACAGTCCCAGTGCCTGTAGGGAGGATGGCCTGGAAACATGGACTGTGCTACCCCCGTGGTCCAGGAATGTCAGTGCTTTGAGGGGGAGAAAAAAAAAGACTTATGGAGAGTTTGAGGGGCCCTGCATTGGAGGCCATACGCTTCCTATGAGCCACTAGCCCGGAGGCTACTGCAGCTGAATACCTCTCTGCATTGGAGGGAGTTTTTGGAAGCACTGAGTTGGGGGACGATTTACTGTGGAAATTAAAGTGTGCCAAGCAATGCAAGAATGAGAAGTTGTCTGTTTGTTACTAGAATTGAGAGGGCTCTGCAGAGGGCTCACAGGTAAGGAGGGGTGCCTGCAAGTGAACTGAATCGGGTCAGGTTGGACTATATTCTCAAGTCAGCCAGGTACTCTAGTGTGAGGATACTAAAACTTAAGTTGCAAGATAGGAAGGCTAACCCTCCCAAGTATTGTCACCTCATGAAAGAGATTCATGAAGCAGAGAATGATGAAGAGGGATGGGAGCCCTATGCCGAGGTTGTCCGTACCTGCCAGACCCCTGAGCAAGATGATGAGACTGAGGTGCAGCAAATGAGAGAGCTGATTAAAGAATTGACAGAGTTGAGGGTCAGCCAACAAGCCGCTGAGGTGGCCAGAGAGTTTAACCTCTATCAGGCACCTCCTGAGTTAAAAAGTGAGGCCCCCCCTAGTGGGGTGGGGGTGCATGTTGTCTCCTCAGAAACTTGGACTGAGGATAACCTACTGGAAGGAGTACGAGAATTGAGAGCCCTGGTGGGGGACCTACTACGAGCCACACAAACCCCCAAACTTGGTGGACGTCCAGAGGATCAGGAACGGAAGTCACAAGTCAAAGAAGAGCTGCAAAGTGCCCCTGATGTACCCAAGCAGGGAGATGGCCCACAACCACTCAGAGACTCTAGAGAATCCAATTTTTGCTACCACTGCAGGAAGGATGGGCACACCCGGTTCACCTGTTGCTCACTGGAGAACTTGAGAAAGGTTACTATTAGGTTACTTGCCTGGCTGCGATGGAGCAATAACTGGCTGCAAGGTGGAGCTGCTCTGAAAAGTTATTCTTCAAAGGCTGCTGCCAAGGCGGCATCTAAGTCTGCGTCACCTGAATGGTTTGAGGTGGTGGGTCCTTCAATGGAAACTACAGTGAAACTGAACAGTGTGCCTCCCGGGACGTGTTTTGACAGTGGGTCTCAAGTGACTGTAGTGTTCTAAGACTGGTATCGAAAGCACCTGCCTGATGTGCCCCTACAACCATTGGAAGGCTTACATGTGTGGGGGTTGAGCGAGAAGTCTTATCCGTACTCCGGGGGGGTATTTGGATCTGGCTGTCTTTGCCTACCTCAGTGGCTGGAGTGGATGAACAAGTCGAGACACTGGCCTTAGTGTGTCCCCCCAACGGACTGTATGATGGGGTTCTCCTGTTAATTGAGACAAACGCCCATATGTTTGGTAGACTGGCGCACCTCTGTCACGAGAAACAAGGGCGATAGACTGGGCGGGCCCTAAGAATTCCGGCTCTGATCAAGGGGGCATATGATTTGCAGCAGAAACCCAAGGAAGTAGACCAGGATGAACCTGTGGGAGTAGTGTGGAAGAAGGATCCTGGCTCTCTGGTACTGGCACCAAATGCCCAGTGTACCATTCATGGGAGGTCCGCCTCTGGAAAGATGTCAAGAACAAAATACTGATGTTGGACGCACCAGGCGAGGGGACGTTGTCAGAGGGATTATTGGTCAAACCCAGTATCTTGCCTGCTCGTGCCCACACCTATGCATGACGATTGATGGTCCAGATTCAGAATGTGTCAGATCGGGAGATTTGGGTGAACAGAGGGTGCACCCTGGCTACGATACACTGTGCAGACACTGCTGTATTGCCCAGCAACAAGTGCTCTGGTGAGAAGGAGAGAGTGACCCTTGACTTATTTGACTTTGTTGATTCCCTGTTGCCAGGTGAATGGAAGGCTAGAATTAGCAAGAAACTTGCCCAGAGAGAGCAAGTGTTTTCATTAAAAAAATTGGGACGTGGGGTGTGTCCAGGGTGCAGAGCATCACATATGACTGCACGATGACCGGTCATTTCGAGAGTGATCCTGACGCCTCGCCCCAGCAGACATAGATGATGTGAGGAGACACCTGCAGGAAATGCTCACTGCTGGCATGATACATGAATCAAGGATCCCATATGCCTCTCCCATTGTGGTTGTGCATAAGAAGAATGGGTCGATGAGGATATGTGTTGATTATCGAACCTAGAACCGGCAGACCATCCCAGATCAATACACCATGCCCCGTATACAAGATGCCCTGGATTGTTTGAGTGGGAGCAAATGGTTCTCGGTATTGGATCTTCGCAGCGGATATTACCAGATTCCAATGGCCCCAGAGGACCATGAGAAAATGGCCTTCATCTGTCCTTTGGGGTTCTATGAATTTCTGAGAATACCACACGGGATATCGGGCACCCCGGCCACCTTTCAGCGACTGATGGGACGTGCGGTGGGAGATATGAATTTGCTGGAATGTCTGGTGTACTTAGACAATATCATTGTGTTTGGGAGCACATCATCTGACACATTCTGAATCTGGACCATCAATCATCATGCATAGGTGTGGGCACGGACCTCCCGTGAATGGTACACTGGGCATGACCTGACTGTTTAAAGTCCTAGACCGACTGGAAGACATCCGCCTCAAGCTGTCCATTGACAAGTGCCAGTTTTTCCAGACCTCTGTGAGGTATGTGGGGCACATAGTATCTACAGATGGGAGAGAGACCGATCCCAGCAAGGTTGAATCACTGACTACTTGGCCCCAGCCCCATAACTTGAAAGAACTACAATGTTTCCTGGGGTTCTGTGGCTACTACCACAGGTTTATAAAAGACTATTCAAAGGTGATTCGCCCGCTCCTAAATCTTACCCAGGGTTACCCCCTACCAACCGTAAATACAAAAAAGTGTTGTCAGAGAACCAGAGAAAGTGTATTTCTGCACAGGTGAACTTTTTGGCCCCCGCTGGATACCCAAATGTGAAGCAGCCTTCCACAAAGTCATATACCAGCTCACCCATGCCCCCGTACTTGCCTGTGCTGACCCCACCAAGCCCTATGTGCTGCATACGGATGCTAGCCTGCAGGGTCTAGGAGCTGTGCTGTATCAAGACCATGAGGATAATTTCAGACCAGTGGCTTTTGCCAGTAGGAGCTTGACCCCGTCAGAGCGAAACTACCCTGTGCACAAGCTGGAGTTCTTTGCCCTAAAATGGGCCATTGCTGACCAGTTTCATGAATACCTCTATGGGGCAAAGATATTAGTGAAGACTGACAATAACCCGTTGACCTATGTACAGACTTCAGCTAAGTTAGATGCCAATGGGCACCGGTGGCTTTCTACCTTATCAACCTATGATTATGCTGTCGAATACAGACCAGGATTGAACCATATTGATGCTGACGCCTTGTCACGAAGGCCAGTTTTCAAGAGTGATTGGGTCAGGCTGTCTGAACCTGACATCTGAGCTTTGTACCAAAAGTTTGATAGAGATGAACAGATGTCTGTGGATACAATGGACTGTTTAGTTGATTGCTTGGGCCCTCCTGATATCTGCATCCTGGCTGCCTATTGCCATTTCTCTGCGCTAGATATTGGTGCAGTACCTCAATTTGATAACGACAGTATTCAGTGAGCTCAATCCCAAGATCCTATGATTCAACCCGCCCTTGATGCCCTGCGTGCGGGGAAAGGTGTGTCTAAGTTACGTTCCCCTGACTTGTAAACTGCCCTATTGTTTAAAGAAGGCCCCAAGTTGAAGTTGCTCAATCAGTTGTTTTATAGAGAGACAATGTATCGTAGTGGTCAAGTAGACAAGCAACAATTGGTCCTGCCCAGGGCCTTTAAAGACTTGGTACTGAGGTCCCTCCACAATCACATGGGGCACCTCGGTATTGACAGGACGCTCGACCTGGTACAATCTTGCTTTTACTGGCCCAAGATGGGGGCCAGTGTTGAGCACCATGTAAAGACCTGCAGTCATTGCCTGCAAAGGAAGACCCTGCCTCAGAGGGATGCCCCCCTTGCCAATATTACTACCAGCTACCTCATGGAACTGGTCTGCATAGACTTTTTGTGTTTGGAGCCTGATCAGCTAAATATTGGCAATGTGTTAGTGGTTATGGATCATTTCACTCGGTATGCACAAGCTTTTCCTACCAAAGATCAAAAGGTCTATACCATGGCCAAGGTGCTTGTGGAAAATTTCTTCGTCCACTATGGTGCCCCTCAGCGGATCCACTCTGACCAAGGCAGAGACTTTGAGAGTCAGCTAATCAAAGAAATGCTCTCTCTCTGGGAGGTGCAGAAGTCAACAAACACTCCCTATCACCCACAAGGGGATCCTCGACCAGAACATTTTAATCGTACCCTTCTAGACATGCTGGGCACCCTCCATCCAAAAGGCAAGCATAAGTGGAGCCAGCAGATTAGCACCTTGGTCCACGCATATAATTGCACCAAAAATTATGCTACTTGGTTCTCCCCCTACCGCCTCATGTTCGGGAGGGAGGTCCGACTGCCAGTTGATGTCTGCTTTGGGGTCTCCCCAGATGGGTCTGAGATGAAAACTATCTGCAGTATGTATAGAAACTGAAAGCTCGATTGAATCATGCCTATCAACTGGCCCAGACAATGGCCGCCAAGAGAAATCTCGCCAACAAAGATAGTCATGATAAAAAAGTAAAGGCTCAAGAGCTTCGGCCTGGAGACCATGTGTTATGCAATTTGGGACTGCATGGCAAACACAAAATTGCTGATAGGTGGCACCATCTTCCCCATGTAGTAGTTGGAAAATTTGGATGATTTACCAGTGTATAAGGTGTGCCCAGAGAATAACTCCAAAGCTGTCAAAACCATGCACCATAACCACTTGCTACCTATTGGCCGAGTCATAATTGAGGCTGAACCATCAGAAATTGATTCCCCTGGGCCAGTGACTCATGCTACTGCAAGAAAGAGACAGAGTCAACCTACCCCCGTGGTTACAGATTTGAGGTTCCCCCGCAGCAGGCCCAGAATGATAGTGACTGTCTGTCCACCTTTGACTATAGTGAGTGTGACAATGCCTATTACCCCTCCTATGAATTGAGTCAGCTGTTTCGAGTTAACCCAGTGACTAATTGTGGGGATGAAGCTGGGCCTTCTGGACTGCCTAAACCCCCAGCTTCGTCCTTGGGGCCTATGCTCCCAGAAAGTGAAGTGCAAAGTATCACGTCTGAGGACATGGACTCCCTGTGTTTTGTGGAACTGTGTGAATTGCCCAAAGAAGGGGCTGATGGTCTGAGTCTCTCTGGTGACACACCAGAACTTGAAGAACAGTATGAGAGTGCTGAGAACCCCCTTTCAGTGCCACAAAGCCTAACTGTGCCCGAACCTTCTCAAAATGAGCCAAGTGTTGTGGAACCAGAGCCTACAGAACAAGGAGCTGACCATGCTCCAAGTTTGGACATTCCCATCCATGCAGATGCACCCCTCACAAGTGACGAAAGCTCCAAGACTAATGCTGAAAGTACAGAGACTGTGGTTGTTCCCCCTGGAAAGACTGGCCAAGCTGTCAAGCCAGTATTGCGCTTCAGTTATGATTCTCCCGGGAGGCCAGTGGATTTGCCTCTCAATGGGGTTCACAAAGATGTTTGTTTCTCAGAGCTCACTACCCAAACTGAACTTAAGGACCAATTCTAGGTTGATTGTTCTTCCTTCTCAGTAAGGTGCCCATGTCCAGTCCAGCCCCAAGTTAGCTGATAGGGAAAAGTGCCCTCTTACATTGTTTAAGGTACAAGAAGTTATAACATGAACCAGTATTGCAATGTTCAGGGTATATAAATTATAGTAGAACTAATATTACTTGTATGAAACATACATAAGTATTGTCGGTATGGATATAGTATGGTGAAGTATATTGAAATGTATAGTAATGTGACAAGTTATGTTAATTGATGCATCAGGTAGTATTTGCATAGCAGGCTTATGTTATATATGTCTCGTTTATATTGCATTTTCAATAGTGTGATGGTACAGACTTGACGTAGACGCCAAGTTTTCTCCAGGCAGGGAAGGGTGTAACCCTCCTACAAATGGGGGTTCCCAAAAGGTCTTCCTTGAGCTTACCTAAATGCTCACTGCAAGGCTGGTGTCTTGTGTTTTAGCAGTTTAAACATTATTGCCCAAGAGTGCCTGTATAGCCTCTGTGTACTGTCTCTTTGAGAGCTGCCTAGATTGCAGTTATAATTAATCTGGGAGGTGACTGAGTGTTTCTGTGCTCGAGTCTCGTACGGGCTGCCAGATATTTGCTCCGTTCTGCCATCGCTATTTGCGCAGAGGGAGCTCTGTTAGAAGATGTAACTATTTGTTGATTATTTATTAGAATGACCATGATATTGCAGTTTGTCTAACCTGCCTTCTTTGCAGCATGGGCAGTTTCTGTTTATCACCACCATCTTGGTCCTGGACTGCCAAATTGGGCCAATCAGTACCTTTGGGGACTCTAAAATGGAGCCTCTCCCCAGGGGCTTTGTGGGAGCAAAATTCTGTAGGAATTGTAGTTTTGGGCTTTTAGCGCCTAACTGAACCTGGAGGGGGAGCCCTTGTCGTGACTGACAAAAAAATCAGCCAACCAAACCTTTAGGATCCTGGGGAAAGTCCCAGGCTGCTTGCAGTTTGTCAGATCTGAGTTGGGAAGTGAAGAAGTGACCGCTCGAAATAGTCGAGTAGCAGACCTGTGTAGTTTCGTGTGGGAGAACTGTAGAAAGGCTTGAGTTTTGTCCTGCCTGTTTGTTTACTGCCCCTGAGAGGGAGAAGAGAATTTATTCAGACTGAATCCAAGTTGGGAGAACGAATTAAGCCACTGAATTGTGACCAGGCTCCCACCTGAAGAAGACCGAAGATTTGCTGTTTGCGATCGGCCTGTCAGGATGTCCAGTCACCTCTGAACTCCTGGACTGTGCAGAGACTCTGTAATTGCGACCGGAGAGCCATCTGCCTGGTACAGTGGAATTTTCCTTACATGTGAATGTGCTGTGTGCTGATAGTGTGTCATGATTTGGTTCCTCACTGTATGCTGAACTGTGTTCTGCTTGCTGGAGGCGGCATCCAGCTGCAACGGACTAAATCCGTTCGCATCTCTGCTTGGCCAGGGCCTTGCCACACTGGCCCAGCCAGAATACCCGCTACACAGAGAAAGTAATCGATGAGAGACCTGCCTGTTGATCAGTCCCTTGCTCAATGCTTTGAACAGGAACAACGCCTCGGTTATTCGTGTGGGCCCTGCTTCTCCTGGCACTCCAGATCAACAACCTGCAGTCTTGATTTCATCCTGCCTGTGTCCTGTATTGGGTATCATGAGTAAACATCAGGGTAGCTCCCTGCAACAACAGCTAAATCTAAAGTGTTGTCATCTGATTGCTTTGTTGTCTTTTTCTGTCACGAATTGAGCCCTCCGGCTCTGCATTACAAATAGTGTTGTGCATGTTGCTTTCTTCCATCACAGGGCCCCAACCAGCTGCGACACCGGCCTACCCCGGCAATGTTCCTGGCTAGCCCACCTCTTCCTCACCTGGGTACCCAGAGTGTGTGACTGTGTAGGGACTCTGAAGTGCATGCATAACTGTCTGATTGATATAGCCTTTAAGCAAATCAGTCTGATTACGCCCCTCCCTTGTTCAAGTCCTCTGAATAAATCAGATCCAACTCTTTTTACATTTAAAGTGACTGTGGTTCCAGTTTGTGCCAAAAATACTGTACTGTTGCTATTTGCTGTGCGTAATCTTGTTTTACAGGGGTCCCCAGGGTCGTACTAGAGGAACCAGCCCTGGTGGTAAGTGCAAACAGTGTGGGTTAATTGCATGGTGAATAAGGGTCATTGTGAAAGTGATTATTGTGTATTGTTAAGGCTACTAGAAGGGAAAGAGGGGGGTTACAGTGTCCCGGAGGGCTGTGCCCAGGTTAGCTTGACCATTAACAACCAACCCTAACCTCTTGGTGGAGGCTTCCATTTCAGTACCTAGGCCCCTTAACCTGCTATTAGCCAGGCAGGCAGGGGTAGTAGCCCTTGGGATAGCACCACCTAGAGGTTACATTGTAAATCTGGACATTTGAAAGGGGTTGTTTGAATAAATTTCACTCGCACCATGTGCTGATCCAATACTTGCATGCTGTGTGTTGCTATTATTGCCAGTGCCTGCACTACGCTCTGCGCCGTCTCGGAAGTCCACCTCATTCGGGGTCACTCTGTTGCTATGTTCTGCGCTGCCTCGGGGCTCCTGGTCTGTTGGGGTCATTAATTTGGCTGATGATGCTATGCATTGTGACCCTTTTCCCGTCATAATTTCAGGTGCACATATGCTACTTTCTGGATGGTTTGTCAACATGTGTACTGCTCAGTTTAGAAATGTTACTACTGTCTGCAGATTATTCTTTGCCTTGTGCTGTGCTGCTTAGAATTTCTGACCATTTCTGATGGTCAGCAACAGTGGGAGACCAATAACTCCGGAGACTGGTCTCACATCTATGTCTTGTCACTGACATTATGTCCCTAGATGTGAGACCAGCCTCGGAGAGAATATGTACAGCTGTTGACCTGAGTGGTTAGTATATCTTTGCGACAGTTCCGCATCTGCAGATATTCGTGCCATCATGCTGCTGAGGTAGTTCCGCCCTATCGGTTGTTTGGAGGACCATATTTGTATGTTGTCTAATGTGTCCTGAGACATTTTTATGGGGTTCCGATAAAAGGCTGTAGCGTCGGGGTCAGGCACAATATTCTTTAAAAACATAGGGCAATTGCTACTGTCTGGCATTGAGAGCAGAATGCCCCTATATGCTTGCTTGTTTTCTTTTATTTATTGCACCATGGGTCTTGGTTGCTTCATTAAAAGCCACTGATATAAATTCTCTACTGAATTCATCCACCTTGATAGCAAATGAGCTATACTTAAGATTTCTAATGCCCTCTCTTCCTCTCCGAGATAGGCCGAGTTGCATCTCAAACCACAGCCTGCTAACCATGCCATAGGCAGACTGTGGATTGAGTTTCTGGCAGGTACACATTTTTACGTTCGCTTGCGCGCATGCGCAAGGAACGTTTTGGGAGAGTAGCACACTTGGAGGTGTGCCTCTCCCACCCAATGCACTGCTCCCTTGAGCAGGCGGCGGTGGTCCTGCACCAATGGGTGCAGGGAGTTTCTGTATGACAGCGGTGTTCCTCTGCTTCAAAGCAGAACCGCTGCCATCTCGAACACCCATACTCAAACCCCTCCTTGAGTCACTCTCCCCAAAGCTTAAACTTTGTTTGCAATGAGGGGTGCCCAATCCCGTCGGCTCCACGGCCTCCCCAAGCCATCCTGCTGCCACGCTGAGCCCACCCCAGCGTGGCAACCTCCGCTGTGTTTTGCCGACGGGTGCCCAATCCCCGTCCGGCTCCTCGGCCCCGACACATCTTCTGCCACGCTGGGAGCCCACCCCAGTGTGGCAAGCGTCACGTCGTCGTCTTTTTTTTTTTTTTTTCCTGTAAAGAAAAACAGTCCCAGCGCGTCTCCCTCCCCCCTCCCACAACCCGCACCCACCCACTGCGCTTAGCCTCCCCACCCCCAGCCCATACTTACCTCCAGACTCCAGCTGACAATCTTCGGTGGACCGGGAACACGTCTGCACTCTTCAAAGCCGACCGTGAACTGAGGAAATGCCGGTAAGCTGTATAATGGGCTAGATAGGGGTTTCAACTTTATTATCTCTCAGTCATTTTGGAATTTTGCACAAATTTTCAACATGGGGTTTTGGGACCCTTCGCATGAATGATGTCACTGTCATGGCGTTACTCGGGCGAAGGGTGATTTGCAGGCACAGCGCCGAAATCCCTTCGGCTCAATAATGCCATGACAGTGACATCATCTACGAGAAGGGTCCCAAAATCCCATGTTGAAAATTTGGTAAAATTCCAAAATGACTGTTTTACGAGCGCAAGTGCTATGCAGTTCCTATGCAGGCTTGTAAGTTTGCTAATTTTAATATTTTCTACTCCAGATTTTCAACATTGCCATTTTATCACACCTTCTTATGAGCTGTACAGCTGTCATTTTTCATATCTCACCAAAACGTGTTCACTTCATGTAGCTAATCAATGGCGCAGGTCGGTAAAGTAAATCAACATATGGAACACATTAAGAAAATCACAGTGACACTGTTCATGAGCAGAGGTCTTAAAATGGCTATGTTGAAATTTGGTGAAAAGAATTAAAATGACTGTTTCACGAGGTGTGCGTTAGCAGTTCCTATGCGCGCTCGTGACGTCTTAATTTTCAATATTTTCATTCCAGATTTTCAACATTGCCATTTTACCACACCTCCTTATGAGCACTGCAGCTGTCATTTTTCACATCTTGCCCAAAGTGTGTTTCCGCCCATGTAGCGCATAATGGCACAGTCGGTGTGCGAACTCAGTGTATGGGACACATTAAGAAAATCACAGTGACACTGTTCATTAACAGAGGTTTTAAAATGGCAATGTTGAAAATGTGGTGAAAAAATTCCTAAAAATGACTATTTTACAAGCGTGTGTTGCACACTTCCCACGCACGCTCATAGGTTTGTGAATTGCAATATTTCCTCTCCAGATTTTCAACATTGGCATTTTACCACACCTCCTCATGAGCAGTACAGCTGTCATTTTTCACATCCTGCCCAAAACATGCTTCCGCCCATGTAGCACACAATGGCGCAGTCCGTGTGCGAACTTAATGTATGGGACACATTAAGAAAATCACAGTGACACTGTTCATGAGCAGAGGTCTTAAAATGGCTGTGTTGAAAATTTGGTGACAAAATTCCTAGACTGTTTCACAGTGTTCATTGTGCAGTTCCTATGCACGCTCGTAAGTTTGAATTTTCAATATTTTCACTCCACATTTTCAACATTGCCATTTTACCACACCTCCTTATGAGCACTGCAGCTGTCATTTTTCACATCTTGCCCAAAACGTGTTTCCGCCCATGTAGCGCACAATGGCACAGTCGCTGTGTGAACTCAGTGTATGGGACACATTAAGAAAATCACAGTGTCACTGTTCATGAGCAGAGATCTTAAAATGGCTATGTTGAAAATTTGGTGAACACATTCCTAAAAATAACTGTTTTACGAGTGTGCGTTGTGCAGTTCCTATGCACGCTCATAAGTTTGTGAATTTTCAATATTTTCACTCCACATTTTCAACATTGCCATTTTACCACACCTCCTTATGAGCAGTACAGCTGTCATTTTTCACATCCTGCCCAAGACGCAGCTCGCCCATGTAGTGCACAGTATGCACCTGCAAAGTGCAAAATCAATGTATGGCACACAGTAAGACAATCACAGTGACACTGTTCATTAGCAGAGGTTTTAAAATGCCAATGTTGACAATTTGGTGAAAAATTCTAACAATGACTCGTTACTGGCGTGCATTGCACAGTTCCCACGCACGCCCCTAGCTGGCGAATTTTCAATATTTCCACTCCAGATTTTCAACATTGCCATTTTACCACACTTCCTTATGAGTAGTACTGCTGTCATTTTTCTCATCCTGCCCAAAACGTGTTTCCGCCTATGTAGCGCACAATGGGGGTAACAAAAAGGTCATGCTGACTATTTATTGTGCAAATACCAGCAATCGCACAGGGCATTAGGGTAAAGCACCATACATGCCACACACCACTGCAAATACCTGCAAGCGAATGTTCGATATTGACAAATGCTTGTTTTTAAGGTCACTGTCGGTGATTCTTGGGTGATGAGAGGCTGTGTCCCTGCCTGCACGGCGATATTCTTTTAAAACAGCTACAAACACGTTGCTTGCACTTTTGAATTCGGTGCCATTAGCAGTATTAATTTTGTGGTTTACCTCCACGCTGTTGATGTACCTGTTCAGCCCTACACACAAGGAAGTAAAAGAGCTGATGCTGTATAGTTTGCCATCCTCACGTCTAACTGTTGCATAGAACTGTCTCAATATTTCTGCTAACCTGCTTACTTCCGCTGTACTTATGTTGATACTGAGATTATTCACTCACTTTTCTTAATTTCAAGCTTGTTTACCTCCTCATTTGACAGATGAAGATGCCAGCCTGCTTTACCTGTCTCTACTTCCTCTTTTTCTGGCTCAATATGCTTTTTTTTTCCTTTCTTATTTAGTGGTGGAAATAAAGCACTCTGCTCCTGCTGTGGATCCGAGTAACAGTTTCATCACGCTTCAGCTCCTGTTGGCGTTCCTCCTCCCACCACTCCATGACTTTTACAGCTGCTCTCATTAGGTGAGTTAGAACTCCACCACTTATCTACATGTCTTTGAATGCCCATTACTCCACAAATTGAAAAGGAGGTAATGAAATTCTCCAGTTCTCCACACTCCCTCACTGTGTTATTTGCGTGATCTCCTGTGTCCATTGAATGGGTGGGTGGGTAAGACAAATTTTTAAACCTTTTTCTGTGCTTTGTGGTTGATGATGATGATGATGATGATGATGTTGCACAACCGTGCATATCTAAGGAATTATTGCACGGTTGTATTCTGGCCATGTGATGTGTTTCCTCCAATTACTTTTCTTCTTCTGCCTAGCCCAATTAATGCCATGTTACAAAATGTTTATCATTCCAGTAAGTCAATGCAGTAGTTTACATAAGTTTTAACAAGTTACCAGATGAGCTCCATTATAAAGCTGCCACCATGTTGAAGCTCCACAGTGCCCCCCCCCCCAGACTGATCAATTTATCCATTTTCACAGGTGCTCCTTATCAAGACTGTGCCTATTAGCAATCTTTAGCCTAGGAGTGCCTTCTTAAGACCCTTTAACTGTTTGCACCTCCTCCCTAGCCTAGTTGGCCCCTTTTCTTTTATCGTTTTAAACATCACACATTTGTGCCATCAAACCCTTTTTGGTCTTAAACCCTTTGTAACATCTACCACTTTTGTCACCAGTTTGCCACTATGATTAGATGCCCTTTACTCAATGCCCTGTACCATTAGTTCCTATTCCCTTGTTTTGCCATCCAACATAGCATGACATTTTATATGCTGTCCCTCCTTTGCCCAGTCGGCCCCTCGCCATCCAACCAAGCATTAAGTCTTAATTCAAGTAGGTAGTCCCTTTTTTTTAGCCCCCATAAAAGTCACATTACCTACTGTAATGCCCCATTAAAGTCACAGTTGTGCCAGCATCAAAATGAAAACCTGTTGCCATCCAACATAACAAAGTCTTAATACAAGTAGGTAGTCCCTTTTTTTTTTTTTTTTTGCGCCTTTAAAAATCGGAAGTCACAGTTACTTTATATGATGCCCCCATTACAGTCACATTACCTATGTAACCCTTACCCGGTCTACCATTTGTTCTGGACAGCAATACCAGGTGGGCTGGGTTCTGGGAGTAATAGGTCACTCAGCACAAAGGTTAGGTTTGGCTACTCTGCACAGGGACACCCAAGTAACTCCGAACACAGGAAGCAATAACTGTAATTTCCAATACCAGAAGTGGGATTCTAAAGTGTGGCTTTTTATTCACATCCAAACAGAATAAACAAAGCATAGATGGACCCCCATGGGGCTACACTCCTAGTAATGCAGATTAAAAGAGACCAGAACACTTCCTCAACACTTTAGCCCTGAGGCTCTGAACCCACTGGGCACACAGCCCGGACTTGCGCACTGCTTTGGGTTGCACAGCCCAAACTTGTACACTGTTCTGGGTTTTCCCTGGCTCGGCTTCCTTGCCAGCCACTTGGACACCTTCCATACTTCATGGAAACATTTTCTGGTGGCTCCCTAAACCACCTAAGCGCACCTCGGCTCCATTAGGGAATCTTCCTTTCAATCCCATGTCTGCGTACTTTCCTCAGGCACTGGCCAAGTACCTGAGAGAAAGCAAAAGCTGTCTCGGAGCAAATTCGTAGAGGTGAATTTGGTTACTACTGATGGGGGGGGGTCTCCCACCTCTTGTTCCCACAATTCATACCCAGCCAATGCTCTGGACAATAAACACCTCATCCTGTAAAGCTTTGCAATGTAGATTCTTGCAAAATGTATTTCACATTCCATCTACTTGTCTTGCTTCCCATTTGTGCTGGACTTGAACATACTTTTAAGTTGCATTGTCTATTACTATAGACCCCCCACTGAGTTAAGCAGTCCAATCCCCAATTTCCTTCACTCTTTGTGCTGGACTTGAATATACTAGAATTAAGTGGCATTGTCCATTACTCTAGACCACCTACAGATTAAGCAGTCCAATCCCCACTTTCCAACTGTACTTGGCTGTCTATTCCTGACCCCACAGTAACAGTCCCTTTAGTTTCCTTCTGTTTAGGTGAAAACACTTGGCCCTTTTTCAGAGCGAACTCACCCTTTGGTTGCAGGTGCCCCACAGGCATTTCCTCCACAAGGAATCTTCCTCTCAGAGCTTCTGGTGCCTCAGCACAACTTGAACAGGCAGCTTCTTTCCCTTAGCCGGACCCAGGAGGGTTGCCCCTGGAAAACAGGCAAACAACTTCCCCCCATCCCCTCAGGGATGGGGCTCTTGAACCATTGAAAGTGGTCTCCACCACTTCAATTACCAGTTCCTGTGTTCCTGTTCAGGTGAAAACACACACACCTTACCCAAAAGTAGCTCTAAAACAGAGCTTAAAGCTGTGAGAGCCTGCACACACTCTGCTGCACTACAGTCTCTCTCTAAGACTGCACACAGACTCTGGCTTCAAATTCCCCAGCGTTCTACTCTAACCTCCAACTGCAACATTCCAGTGTGGCTTATGCAGCTGCGAAAGTTCTATTATGATGTCATCACTCAGTCTCAGCTGAGACTGAGAGCAGAGTGAGATAGTGTGAAATCTATTTGACTGGAGTTTCACAAGCTGCCTTCTCTGTCTACCACTAGGTCTTACTGGGATTCTAGTAACCCTGGGTAACAGGGAGGTTACACCTATATAAGCCAAAGGTGTCCCAACAAAAAGCCACAGTATGTTTAGTGATTACACTCCTTTAAGCAGCCTTTCCAAATAGTTCATGAAGCTGTCGGGTGTCCTCTGATGACTGTGGTGTCCCTTGCTTCTCCTCCTATCCTGAACTGCCCAACCCTCATTGAGCATCCCATGTTTTAAATAAATGTGGGGGTGGGGAAAAAATGTCTCTGTTTCTGGATGCTGCTGCCCTCCACTTCTAAGTCCTCTGTCCCTGCTGCACACCACCTCCTACTCTAGTGGCTTTGGACACCCCTGGATTGCTGGCACTGTTTGTGGCTGCACGCCACTCCCCTTCCATCTGATCGATCCCGAGCGACTACGGACAGCTGCCCTGCTGCTCCAGCCACTCCTCTGATGCCTCTGCTGCCTGGTGGGTCCGAGATGTGACATGCTTCTACACTTGGCTCAAGCACCGACTGCACTCTTTAAAGGGCCTCCCTGCTTTTGTGTTTTGCCAAGACCCTCACTGATTGGACCTTCTCTCCAGTCAAGTCCTTCCTGAATGGCATACCTCCAAATTTCCCAAGCAGCCAATTGGCTGCCATGACACAGCTGTTTCAATTGGGAATTTTACAAGTCGCAATGTCTCTGTCCCTGGATGCGGCCGACTCTCTGCTTCCATATACTTTGTCCCTGCTGTATGCCACCACGGCCTCCCCTAGCAGCTTTGGATGTCCCTGGATTGCTGGCACTATTGGTGGCTGCACACCACTCCCTTCCCATCCGATTAATCCAGAACAGCTATGGAAAACTGCCCTGCTGCTCCAGCAGCTCCTCTAACACCTCCGCTGCCCTGTGAATCCCAGATGTGACAGGCTCCTACACTTGACTCATGCACCAGCTGCACTCTTTAAAAGGCCTCTTGGCTTTTGTGTTTGCCGAGACCCTCACTGATTAGACCTTCTCTCCACTCAAGTCCTTCTTGAATGGCATGCCTCCAGATTTCTCAAGCAGCCGATTGGCTGCCGTGACACAGCTGTTTCAATTGGGAATTTTACAAGTCACAATGTCTCTGTCCCTGGATGCTGCTGCCCTCTACTTCCAAGTCCTCTGTCCGTGCTGCATGCCACTGCCTCCTTCTCTAGCGGCTTTGGACATGCCTGGATTGCTGGTGCTGTTGTTGGTTGCACGCCATTTCCTTCTGATTCAATTCATGCCAAGCAGCTATGGACAGCTGCCCTGCTGATCTGGCCTCTCCTCTTGCGCTTCTGCTTGCACAGGGGTGGTGGGGGTCAGGAGATCACTCAGGTAGCCAGGGGGTCGATCCATATAGGGGCTTATAGGTGAGCAAGCCCACCAAGAAGATGATCCTCCATCTGACAGGCAGCCAGTACAGATCATGTAGGACTGAGGTCACGTGGTTGGATCTAGGAAGACCCATCAGCAGCCTGGCTGCTGTGTTCTGCACCAGCTGCAGCCAACAGAGAGTCCCTCTACTGACCCCGGAGTAAAGAGCATTACAGTAGTCCAGCCTTGATGTGACAAAAGCATGCACCAGTGAAATAGAAAGATCCCCAGTTCCCTGGTGGTCTAGTGGACCACCACCCTGTCAGGGATAGACCCACCACCCTGCTCCCCCCCAACCTGCTTCCTGGCCAGCGACCAGCACAGTCTTGCTCCGACCTCCACAGCTGGCCGCAGACTGAGCTCTCAGTGAGTGCATACTGTATACTGTAAGTGCTCACTGAGAGTTCAGTTGGCAGCCAGCCGTGGAGGTGAGAGGAGGACTATGCCAGTCACCAGCTGGGGAGCAGATTCGGAGGAAGAGTGGCAGTGGGTCAGTCCCTGACAGGGTGGGGTCCACTACACCATCAGGTAACTGGGGATTGTTCTATTATAAGGGATCTCGATGTTGGGGTGAACCACTGGACATCAATGCTAAGATTTTCTACATATCGGACTGGTCATCGGGCAGGGGAGGAAACACTAGTCACCAGGGAGATTAGTTATTGTGTGACAGGCCAGCAATTGGAGGACACGGTGGGGGGGGGAGCACAATACCACCCAGGACTGCAATCCCCTGTTTGTCTGTACTTCTTGGCCGGTGGTCGACGAGGGGTGGGGGATGTCACTAGATTACCAGGGAGTGCATACTTAAAGAGCTGCTGATGCTTCAAATAAATCTTTGAAAAAATGTAACATTTAGGTACAATTCAGCATACATTCTATATATGTCCTATAGATTTCTCATCCTTGTTTATTACTGAGGAAATTTGCATGAATACATTATCTTTATCCCTTAGAGTTCATCTGTCTCTACAACTTATTCCCTACTTCAAGTCATAATCCTCTTTTGTGACATCACAGTCTGTTGTCAAGGGCGTAACTGTGATGTCACAAGCAATGCATTATTACCTCAGGAAGGATGAAAGCAACAAGAACAGATGAAATCTTCCAAGAGCAAAGATCTTGTTTTTTCATGCAAATGATCTTAGTGATAAATAATGGGGATGAGAAATACTGAACTAAAGTAAAATACACGCTGAACTTTATTTACATATTATATTTTGTTAAAGTTCTCAAGGTGTCAGCTGCTCTTTAAATGGCACTGAGGGATCAGTGATTGACTGGAAAGGAGACCACTAGACCACCAGGGTATATTTTCCATGTGTATGGTGCTGGTGGTCGGTGAGGGAGGGACCACAGGACAACCAGGACAGTATATTTTTTCACCAACAGGATGGCAGTTGGAGAACAGAGAAGGGGGGAGAGACCACTGGACTACCAGGGGAAATTATTTTTATTATATGGGGACTGCGATCTGGGACTGGGGAGGGGAAAGGACCACCAGACTACCATGGAAAATTACTTTACACATAACGGAATGGCACTCAGAGACCAGGGAGGGGGGAACACTAGACTACAAGGGTCACAGTGTTGTGGGTGTGGGGGCCACTGCAGTACCTCTGGCAGCCACCAGGGTTGCATGGAATACTGCCAGGTCTCGGTCAGTGGTATTTTCTCAATGCAAGTGACCTCCGCAAAAGGCCCCTGCATGGAGAAAATGGTTTGTGAATGGTACAGTGCTGTTATGCAGGTACATGCCTCCTAATTTGAATTGCAGCCCCCTGAACCATTTGCCCTGGTGCAAGCCCATTCCAATGGTACCAACTGGGTTTTTGTGAATAACACTATGGTGGAAAACACAGTTTGCACTGCACAAATGGGGTTTCTGTTGGGGCAAAGCTTTGTGAATCTAGCCCCAGATCTTCATTTCTGCTGGAAGAGTTCCGTCTCCTTATTCACAAAGTTGTACATTGTATGGCCTGTTAAGTGCACCAGTGGCAAACATGGTAAAATTTCTCTAACTTTAACTTTGATTATATTCCTCGGTAGTGCTCTCATGCCTTGACTGCATTTTGCAACACAAGGAAACAAAGCCCACTCCTGGCTTCAACCAGTGCATCATGTGCCGGCAGAAGATATCGCAGACGGACCCACAATGTCGTGCCTGTACTGCCTTGAGGAGACTCATGTGATGTTGTGGGTTGTGGCCTTTGCCAGACGATGCTTCCATCATCGCTTGAAGACTGAAAGGCTCCCCTTCTTCTTGGCTGGCCAGCTAATTGAGACCCAAAATTGTGGACTAAGGCCACTGCAGCGGCACGGTCAGTGGCTCAACTTGCAGCTGTGGAAGAGGCAGCAGCAGAGGCAGCGATGGGCACCTTGTCAGCCTTGGTGCTGCTTCTGGCTGGGGCCATCGTTGAAGTGACCTTCGTTGGAGAGTTTTGTGACATATGTTGGGCCTTCTTGACCTTTGGTGAGAGCCCTGTCCACCACTGTAAGAAGTCAAAGAACAAGAAACACCACCATTGGTTATTAGACTGGGAGAGATCAGGCTCCTACCATTCCCTTGATTTCCCAGCCGCTTGAAGAGACTCAAGTGCTCCACTTCGACTGAGCCCCATTTGGTTGAGGGATGGGTTGCTAGCTTCATGATAACCCCATCTAGCATGACTACCTCAACATCAGTTAAGCAGGTGGTCAAGATTTTTTTCGACCCTGTCAAACCGTTATTTTGGTGGGGGTGGACAATGCGTCGATCTCCAAGACCTCGGTTCTCACAGTCCTCACTCAGGAAGACTTGGTGTGTTGGTATACCCGACCATTTACCACTCTAGACCTGCCTCCATAGGACGTCTTGCAGTTGAACTCTGTGCCTGTTGTATACACGGTACCTCTGCCTGCATCTCCTTGACATTGGCTCCCGTTTCAAGGTCAAGGCATAGATCAGGCTTGAGGGGCTCCTTGAATTCTCAGTCCTGCTCATCCAGGGTTGTCCCTCGTCCTCTTCATCATCAGATGATGGGAGGCTCTGCTGGAAGATGCGGCAGCACTACAAGTAGCACTTTCTGGCAGCAGTGGGTCTTGGTGGGGCAGGGTAGGGCTCTGTCCTTGACCCCTGTGGTCAGCTGGCCAATGCCCATTGCACCCATGCTGGTCTTTCTGAGATAGCTATCACAAACACGTGTCTCTCCACCCTTATTGGTGGAATTGCCTCAACAGCAGCCCATGTGGAGTGAACACCTACTAAGAACTCCCATCCAGGGACCAGCTTGCCAGACTGGTTATCTGTGGAAATCACCCATTCAGATAACTCCCGAATGGTTCATGGTGAGAAAAGACCAAGGTCTGTAGCCAGGGGACAAAAAAAAGGCAGGAGTAGGGGAAATAGTGCCCCTCTAGCCTCAGTGACTGGTGCCTCCTTTATAGCTGCCCAGTGATTGGTTGGGGGAGTCACCTCCTGCCTCTCTCGTTCCTGACCCAGCTCCTAGTGAAGGGTCAGCATTGCAACTTCTGGCCTCAATGATCTGCAGTGCTATGGGCAAGTGAGTTCTTGAGGTGGTTGGCAGACAGTTGCCTCCTGACTTTGAGGCTCTTCCACCTTACTGATCGCATGTTTCAAGGGAGTCTTCGGTGTCACAGGACATGCTGCCTGCCCTCAGGGAGGATGTTACACAGCTCCTCATAAATAAAGCCATAGCCTATGTCCCAGACACCCTGGCAAGTCTGAGGTATGTGTCCAGGTATGTTTTAGTCCCAAAATGGATGGGGGGGCTGGCGCTCCACACTGGATCTTCATTATCTAAATCAGTTTCTTGGGAAGTGCAAGTTAAGGATAATCATGCTGAATCAGATCATTCCATCTCTGGAGCAGGGCATGTGACTGTATTTCATGGACATTCGGGATGTGTTCTTCCACATCCCAGTCAATGTGTCCTATTGGCAATACCTCTGGTTCTGCACAGAAAGGGTGCTCTGTCAGTTCCAGGGCATGCCATTCAGCCTCTCCTCTTCCCCTTAGGGTCTTCGCCAAATGCACAGCAATAGTGGCAGTCTTCTGATGTGCAAGGGTGTCTAGGTTTATCCCTACCTGAACAACTGCTGATAGCTGGGCCATCCAGAGAGGCAGTGGTATGGTCTGGGGACCTGTCACTCTAGACCTGCTGAGACTTGGGTCTCCTGGTCAACCTGGCCAAGTCCAAACTGATCCCTTGCAGGTAATTCATTTCACTGGAGCAGAGTTAGACTCCCGAGGGGGGCAAGGCCCACCTCCTTGTGGACAAGACATGGAGTCTTACTTACCTGCTTTGCCTGATAATTTCAGATTGGGTGCTCACACTCTACCAGGAACTTTCTGAGGCTGCTGGGTTACATGGCATTTTGCACCAGTGTGATTTAGTGAGCTTGGTGGCAGAAGTGGCACCTGCAGTGGGAGTTGGGTTGTAAGTGGTTCCCAATGTCTAGGACACCTGGACCAGTCAGTTATGGTGACCCATCCGATATGGGATGCCATCCAGTAGTGGCTGATTCCAGAGCATCTGAAGGAAGAAGTCCAGTTTGTTCACCCAGGATCGACAATCACTCTCACAACGGATGAACCTTTAGTGGGGTGGGTATCACACCTGGAGGATCACAGGACCTATGGGTTCTGGTCATCCAGGGGGTCCTGTCATCACATCAGCCTGTTGAAGCTCTGTGGAGTACGACTAGCTCTGAGAGAATTTGCTCCTCTAGTCAGGAGTCTGATCATGCAAGTCCCTATGGACAGCATAATGACCATGTTCTACCTGAACAGGTAGGGTGGACTGTACTTCCTCCCCTTATGTTGGGAAACCCTCAACACCTGGACCCTTGTGCACAGCTTGGGTGCAGATCTCCGGGCGAGCCATGTCATAGGATCAGTCAGCTGGCAGACATTCTCAGCAGGGTAGATGACACGCTGCATGAGTGGTCCTTGCATCTGGAGGTGGAGAGACACCTGTTCTCCCTGTGGGGCACCCCTCTGGTGGACCTTTTTGCCTCCTGGGAGAACACGGAACTGAGGCTGTTCTGTGCCCAGAGTCCAGAACACTGATAGGGATGCCTTTGTGAGACCCTGGGCCTCAGGTCTCCTAAACACCTTTCTTCCCTTTCTCTTGATCCACTAGGTGGTGGTTAAAGTATGGATGGACAGGACATGGATGGTCCTTTTTTTTTCTTTTTCTTATTTATTTTATTTTAAGTGAATGATCCAGAGAATATGGTTATCACAATCATCATCTTAACGTTCTGTGACTCCCCATCTCATCCTTATCAAACACCCTCCCCTGCCGCCCGTGTCCCTATTTAATAACTATACTACTTTAATTCAAGTTTCATCTAAAACTCATGAATGGGCGCCAGATACTAAGGTACAGCCCAAATTGATTTTCCATTTTATAATGCATTTCTTCAACCCTGTGTAAATCTATCATTCCCTGAACCCACTCTACAAAAGATGGCGGGGATATATCTCTCCAGTGTATCAATATAAGCTTCTTTGCCAACAACAAAATCATAGAGCATAATTCCATAATATCCCCCAAATCCACTACATCTCCTCCTTGACCAAACAAAGCAATTTCCGGATCAAATGGGAAATCCCACCCAATAAATTTTCCAAGTAACCCAAATATTTTTTGCCAAAATGATTCCAGCTTGCGACTGGAAACCAACATATGATCCAATGTACCCCAACCTCCCAACACCTTGTACATAATTCTGAATTATTAACACTTATTTTATTTAACCTCACCAATGTCAAGTACGTTCTATGTAATATATTTATATAAAATTGTTTTAACCTATTGTTCTTAACTGGGGAATCTTCTAAATTAACTAAAGAGTCCCATCTGATATATGAAATAGATTGCCCCCTTTCTTTTTCCCAACTTTGCTTAAGTCTACCCAAAGAGGCCGATCTACCCTTTTCCCTCAAGTACCGATATATTTCACCAATTAAGTGTTTTAAAATATACAAATTATCAAAAAATAAAACTCCAATCCCCCCTTGGAAACCATTAGTGATCTTTGATTATTCTTATATATAAAATTCCTTACCTGAAGGTATGCAGAAAATGCTCCATCAGATAAGTAATACCTATCTCTTAACTCATCAAAAGAGGAAAATCTGTCATCGGTCAAAAAATCCTGCAGTGAGCACAAACCTTTTTCCCCCCCAATTCTTTTTGTATTAATCCCCTACCAACAGATGGGGGAAATGATAATTATTAACAAGAAGTGTCCTATAAATTAATTTATCACTTCCCCCCAACAACCTCCTAGCCAGATTCCAGGCTCAATTCATAGATTTGGTTGAGTGAAGAACTTAAGAGTACAGAGAAGAGTTAGGCTTAATTATATTAACCCCTAGTCTATGTCCCAGATACAAAAAACGGAACTATCTCTGCCTCAGTCTGAAAACATGCTGGCATCTCTTCTCTGTCCTGGGCCCAATATCCCAAACACTCCAATTGAGCTGCCAAATAATAATATTCAAAATTAGGCGGAGTCACCCCCCCCCTTTCTTTTGATAATAGTTTTTTAAAGGCAGTTCTTGGTGTCTTCTGTTTCCATAAAAAATTATTAAAGGGAAACAGTGGGACAGGCACAACAAAAATGCCTGATTAGTGCTTTCAGACAGTAACATTTTTTAACAAATTACTCTAATTGATTTTTTAGCGATTTAAACAGTGGCCTTCAACTTTCACTTTCTATTGCTGGCAGCCACCATTTCATGAGTAGCAGAAAGCTTCCTGAGCTCACTTTAGGCTAATATGTCTTGTCGACCAACAGCTGAGGTCAAATAGGTATATTAGCATACAGTGAGCTCAGGATGCTCACTGCTGCTAATGAAATGGCTGCTGCTAGCAACAGGAAGTGGAATTTGAGGGTAGCTGTTCTAAATCATTAAATAAAGTTGTTATTGTCTGAAAGCACTAATAGAGAGTTTTTGCAGTATCTGAGGAAAACTTTTTTTTCCATTGTTTCCCTTTAAGTGCTCTATTTAAAGTATCAAAAAATACTTTAGGAATAATAATAGAAACCATCTGAAACAAGAACATCACCCTTAGCAGAATGTCCATCTTAGCAATGTTAACCCTTCCAATCAACACTAATGGGAGGTTTTGCCATCTTATAAGATCTTGTTCAATTTTTTTAAGTACAGGTATAAAATTTTTCTCATATAATATATTTATAGCTGAAGAAACATAACCCCCCCCCAGATACTTCATATATGGCTTATGATAGGTGTATAACAAGTGATCTCTAGGTAGTTCACTATCATGTAGATTCCCCACTGCCTCTGCCTTACCCCAACTAATTTTATATCCAGAAAACCTACTGTATTTTGCAAATATTTCGAATAAATCGTCAGAATCCTTGGCTGGATCAGTCAAGAACAACAAAATGTCATCCGCGTACAGTGTTATTTTATGTACCTTTCCTCCTACCTCAACTCCCCCGACCTGAGGGTCTTTCCTCACCAACACAGCCAGTGGTTCTATAAATAAAGCAAAAAGCAGGGGTGACAAAGGACATCCCATCTAGTGCCCCGTTCTAACTCAAAATAACATAAACAATTCTGGTTTGTCCTAATTGAGGCCAAGGGTGCATGGTAAATCAATTTTATCCATTCCAAAAATGTTCCCTTGATGCCGAAGCTCTTCAATAGACAAACTACTAATTCCCACCTCACCCTATCAAAAGCTTTTTCGGCATCAAGGGAAAGAACAGCCAATCTTATATCCATTGCTTGATCTAATAAATTAATTGCCCATCTTACACTGTGATTTAGTCTTCTACCAACCACAAACTCACTTTGATCCGAATGGACAATTTTTGGAATAACACACGCCAACCTATTAGCCAGAATTTTAGCAAAAATCTTATAGTCATTGTTCAGCAATGAAATAGGTCTCTAAGAACCACATAATCCTGGAGGTTTATCCTTCTTCTAAAGCAAAATAATAGACACCTGATTGAAAGTTGGTGGAAAATCCTTATATGACTGGAAATTATTAAACAAATTAAATAATAGAGGGTCAAGATCTTCCCGAAAGTATTTATTAAATTCTGAAGAATACTCATCTGGTCCTGCAGTTTTATTATTTGACATATTAATTATAACACTAATAATGTCTGCCATTGATATTTCCATATTCAGACCATCCCCTTTCAACTCCGCTATCTGAGGTAAATCAATCCCTTTTATATAATCTTCAATCTCAAAATTATTCATCGCCCTTCTTCTTTATACAAATCTTTATAGAATTTTTGAAATTCCTCATTAATCTGATTAGTGTCAAATATCTTTTCCTCCTCCCCTTCCCCTCTAGAGTAAGAAAATCAATTCTATTCTGATTATCTTGTATTTTTAATTGATATGCCAGTAACAGCTTAATCTGGTTCAAGGTCAGTTGGCATTCATCTGTATCCCCCTCCCCCAGGTCGTGCCGGAAAATAGGCAGGATTTGTCTAGTGCACTTACCCGGTCAACAAAAAACTAAATAAATAAAAATAAATAAACTTAGATGGTGTATCTGCACAAAAATAATATATTTTGCCCTAGATCTATACATCTGTTTTTCCACTTTTTCCCGGCTTATTTTTTCAAATATTTCTTTTAGGAACATCATTTCTATTTTAATTTCATTGGTTCCTAATTCAGCATATCTTTCCTCAATAAAAATCAGTTCTTGCTCCAATTGATCCAAATATTGTTAATTCTTGGTTTTAACCATGCTTTCATAGCTTATAATAGAACCTCTCAAGTACTCCTTAAGGGCCTCCCAAATACCAAGCCAAGAGCAGCTATTAAGGTGGGTTATGTTGCAAAAAGGACCTAATTTATTTTCTCAAAAAGGCTCCAAACTGGAATCCTGCAGTAGCATATTCTTAAATCTCCAACTCGTTGGTCCTCAATATGCATTTTTTAACAAATCTAGCTCCATATAACATGAAGCATGGTCTTAGATCAAAATAGCATTATATCTTACAAACACTACAGATTGCAAAAGAGACCCTGATATAAGAAAATAATCAGTCCTCGACAGGCCATTATGAACATTAATAAAAAAAGAAAATTTATTTAAATCTTGATACAAAGCATGTAAAGGATCCAGCAAAGCCAAATCCTTAGCATATTTCTTTATAACCTGTACCAATCTTACTTTATGTTCTGGAACTGAAAACACCTTATCCAACTGAGTCAGTGCTACATTGAAATCACCCCCTATTATCACCGGAACATCTGAAGCTGCAGCCTGCAAAAAAATATTAGTAAAAAAAGATCTTCCTCGTTCGGAGCATATATATTAATAAAAAAAAATTGCCTCACAGTAATTTTTGCATTTACCCAACGACCCTCAGAATCCACCCCAGAATGTTCAAGTTTAGGGTTTAATTTTTAATATAAATAGCAGCCCTTCTTGCATTACCTGAAAACTAAGTAGAAATACCCACGGCTTTGAAGAGGTTAGAAAAGTACACCACATCTTTTTTCCCCAAATGTGTTTCCTGTAGCAAGACACAATCAACTTTTTTTATTTAAATAATTAAGTTTGAGCTTAATCATGTCTCTGGCTCCCTTCACATTCCAAGTCAGTATTCTAAAAACATGGGTCTTTATATAGCAGAAGAAAAATGATTTCCCATTTTATTTTAACCCCTAACACAGGCATCAGGAAAACATCCCCAAATAACCATTCCCCTTTCTCATTCACTCCTATATAATCAACATTTTTAATTTTAAACAAATACCCCTTTTTCTTTGTAATCATCCTATTAATCAAACTTATAATCCCCCATCCCCAAACCCTATTCCCCCTTACAGGCTTTTCTGTCCACAGAAAAACAATCTCCCTACCCCCAAACTCAAAAATAGCTTACTTTAAGCTGTGTGTAAAGATATTGTATCTTGAGCCGCTTCTGCTTCCACCCCAGTACTCATATTTTCCTATCTAATTACCATCTGAATACCCCCCTTCCCCCATAAGCCTGTATATTAAGAAGTTGTGAATTCAGTAAATCCTTTATCATATAGAAAAGTTCTTGCCACTTGAGGTGTGGAGAAAAAGAAGGCTTTTCCTTCTATAAAAATCCTAAGTTTTACAGGGTGAAGTAAAGTGAAAGAGATACCACATTTCCTCAACTGATCTCTGATACCATCAAAAGATGTACGTTTACTCAGCACTGGGGGGGGGGGAGAGGTCAGGAAAGGCCTGCAGTTTCATTCCCTTATATACCAAACCTCTTTCTTTCCTTGCCTTAGCCAAAATCTCCTCTCTGTCTTGAAATCGCAAAGTTTTGATATATATAAATCTGGGCCTACCATCCTCCCTTCGACGCTCAAACGCTCTATGTGCTCTATCTAACTCAGTTTTTTCCTCAGGGTATTTACGTCCCATTATTGATGTTAACATGTGTTCACAGTATGACAGAGTTCTCCCCCTCCACCTCCTCTGACAAGCTGCTAATCTTAATGTTCACTCTCCTTGACCTAGCCTCCAAATCTTTAACTTTATCTTTTAACATGTCCAATTTTTTATTTGCAGTAGCCAGATCTGTTGTCATTTTAGGAATCATGTCTTCCACATTAGATACCCTCTGCTCAACCCGGGCTGTTCTTAACACAACTTCATTCATTTTTTCCACTGTAACAGAGAATTTTTTTATCCAAAGAGGCTATTGCCAAATTTATATTTGCAAAGCCTGATCTTAATCCCTCGCTAACAATTAAGTGCTTTCTACATTACCAGATGCTCCCAAAGGAATTTCTTGTCTCGGGGTGGGGAGGGGTCAGGGGGTCGGGCTAGCGAATCTGCCTCTTGTTTTTTCTTTCATTTAACAACCCACCCTCTCCTTTATTATGTTTCTCATTTGTTTAAATTCTGCTTGTTTTACTGAGGAGGAATTTCCGCATTCAGATATACTATTTTTTGACACACTGGCGAACTTCAGTATGTCACACTGGATTGTTGAAATAACGAAGCTGGTGTTTTAATAGTATTTTATCCCAGTAGGCCACAATGTCACATTCTCTGATTAACGACTTGTTTGTCCGTTTACTGCTCACTTGTGCACTCTAAGATCAAACTTTCAATAATTATACCGTCTTTTACAGGCAAACTCTTCCTTCCCACCCCCTTCCCTTTTCCACCAAACACATCCACTGACAAGGTGTTTCCCCCTTCTTGTCTCTCATCCACGAATAGCCCATCTCACTCCAGAACACCGTGTTTCAATTCACCAATAGCCCCAAATAATCTTGTTGTGGATAGGTAATTCTCCATTTGGATGCCCAGAACACATATATTTTCTTCATTTGACTTTTTCAAATCGTCTACACTTCCCCTCCAGAGCGAGTCATTAAAGTCTTCTGCCCTAGTAGCTCCCGGAGAAAGAAAAGAAGCTTTTGACGTACCTGTTACTTGGGCCACACCTCTACCAAATGATTTTACCTGACTTTTTTAAATAAACAGTACCCAACAAATCAGATTAATTTGGGGCTGTGTTCATTCTCCTCAGTCGGCATTTTCCAGCCGGCAGTTCTCATTCAGGACTATGTCGCAGCACCTCGTGAACATGCCGAAATGTTTTAGACATACCCGATGAAAAAAACTTCTAACACTCTTTAAATTTACAAAACCCGCCTTTTCTCTTTTTATGCCCCAGTGCAAAAGTAAAACTAAACCAAATTCGGAAAGAAGGGCATTCATTCATTTAAACCAAGAAAGAGTTGGGGAGAGCATCCCACGAAGTGCTCAGCTCACACAGCTTCTTCACTCAGTCTGCCATTTTGTACGCGTGCCATTGAGCATGGATGATCCTGATAGCTCCGGTCTGGCCTCAGTAGTTCTGGTACTTGGATTTCCTAAACCTCAGCAGCAGACCCCTGCGGTAGTCACCTCTTCGCCTGGATGTGCTGACCCAACAACAGGACATGGTCCTGCACCCGGACCTTCAGTCCCTGCATCTCCCAGCTTGGTTCCTGAGGGGCTAGAGTTCCAGGCTTTGGGTCTTTCAGTGAATGTGCTTCACGTTGTGGAGGTCTCTTGAAAAGAGTTGACTTGCCAGTGCTATTTCTTGGTGTCCCCTCACTGCACCTCATTCATTCAGTAATTGCTAAATAATCTGCCTCTTAACTGTGATCCATTCCTGCAAGGAGTTGGCTCCAAGACTACATTACATTTCTGTGCTATGTTCTTCAGATATGCCACTTGTAAAGAAATGCATATTCCACAGGTATGATATATTTAACTGCATGTTATGTCACAGATGTGATCGTATGATTATTTTTTAACTGTATATCTTCTTACAAATGTAACTGAATGTTAATTTCTCAGATATGTTAAATGTTAAACTGTATGTCTAATAATTCATCCAGTTGTGACCCCTCCCTCGTTGCACTCTGGAGATGAGCAACTTGTTATTGGTGTGCCTTCTGGTGAAACATTTCAATAAATAAATGAATGGAAACTGTTTTCTGGTTGGTAACAGGACAAGGAGCTTGATTCCTCTTGTTTACCATGTGGCTAGTCTATAGGAGTACCTCTGGTCCATATCCCTGCTGGGACTGCAGTTGACTACCCTTAAGGCAGGGATGTTCAAATCAGAACTTTTGCTACTTGCTCAGCCATGGCTGTAGCTGAATTTTCACTTGCCCCTATTAATTAGAATCACATTAGCTCTGTTTCGGTACTTGCCCTTCAAGTGAAATTTACTTGCCTCGGACAAGGGACAATGGGATTTGCACACCCCTGCCTTAGGGTGCACCTAGCAGCCATCTCTGCATATCGAGCGTGGCTGGTATGCTGACTGTGGTGCAGGAGAAGGTGGCTGTTTTTTTTTTTTTTTTTTTTTAAAGGCCTTGACCACTTGTCCCTGCAAGCGTGTAAACCTGCACCACCTTAGGACTTGTTACTAGTTCTGGCTGTGCTCATAGGCAAGCCTTTTGAGACTGTGCACAGGTGTGACATGTCACACATGTCATGGAAGACTGCCCTCTTGGTGGCTACCATGTCAGCCAGAAAGATCAGTGAGCTCCAGGTGCTGTCGGTGGAGTCTTGCTTACCTAGTCATCTACAGGAACAAAGTCATCCTTTGCCCCACCCAACGTTCCTCCCAAAGGTTGTCTCAGACTTCCACCTGAACCAGGTGATGAACCGCCTAGTCTTCTTCATAAATCCATCTTCAGAGGCTGACTTCAGGCTTCATACTTTGGACCTGCAGTGGTCGCGCTGCTTTTATGCAGAGTGCACGGCTTGCAGTTAGAGTGAGGCTTGCCAGGTCTTTGTGACATATGCTGAAGCTGCACTTGGCAGACTGACAGCTTAGAGGACTATTGGCAGGTGGATCATGTCCTGCATAGACCCCTGTTATTGGCTGGCTGGTAGGGAGCCTCCTGTAGGGCTCATGACTCATTCCATCAGACATACCGCTACCTCAGAGGCTGCTTTCAGGGACATCCCCATCCAGATCTGCAGAGCTGCCACCAGGAAGTTAGCACACACCTTCATTTCCCATTATATCATCAACCTTTCAGTGTCACTGGGATGCTACATTTGGGACCTCGATTCTCCAGCCTCTGTTTGACAAATAAGGGTGCATGCCTTGCCCTCTCCTCTCAGAGAACTATTGGAAGTTTGCTAGTGTATTGATAAGTGAACTATATCCATGCCCCAAAATAATAAGGTTACTCCCCTGTAACCATAGTTCTAGAAGTGGTATATGGTTCACATCCACACCACCCACCCAGCCTCCCCTGGCAACTGGCACATAGATCCCTGTTTCCAGCATGCAAGGATCTGATGCCACAGGGCGGAACAGAGGGATAAACCACCTGGGTGGTGGGAGGAGCTTTACTTTCAGCGAAACAACTCTTAAGGAAGAACTGCCAGTATGTGGATGTGAACCATATTATACCACTCCTAGAACTATGGTAACAGGTGAGTAACCCATTTATTCTGACCACTGTCTTGTGTTTCATTATACCCTTCTATCACTTCTGGTACATTTCTGTAGTCCCATGTATCAGATCATCTCTTGATTTATCGGGCTTCTCTTTTGCTTCAAATATGAATTGCTTGGAATACCCCCTTTGCAGAAAAAAAAAGTCAGTTAAAATATCTGCTTGCTTATTGTAATGTCTCATTACTACCATTCCTTTTCAATCTATAAAACTAACTTACTGATACATTTCGGACCAGATGTCTTGGACATGTAATGGAGAACTGATTTATGGTCGGTTTGTTTTCAAAATAGATTGGTTTTGATTCCCCCATGCCATCCTTTCCTATAGTTAGATCCAAGAATTCAGTGTTTTCAAAATCATATTTCACTGCAGGTTTTATATTTTCATTTGTGCTTTCCAAGTACTAGACAAAAGACCACAACTCGGTCTCAGTGCCATCCCATACCACAATTATATCATCAATAAAGCAAAGGGGTTCTGTTCAGTGTCTAACATATTCATCTCCCCAAACGCCAAGATATATATTGGCATAGTTGAGGGTGAATGATGCCCCATTGCTGTTCCTTTTGTTTGATGATACTGATTTCCTAGAAAGGAGAACACAACAGAAGTTAAAACTTTGTCAGTGCAAGCAAGAATTCCACTTGTTCTGCTGTATACAAATCTGATGCCAATAAAGTTTTTCTCAAACTCCATGCCCCCTCTCTGTGTGGAATGTTTTTGTATAAGTTGGCTATGTCCATCATTACCAAATACTAGTTTGAGGCCACATATATACTTTCTAAAATTGTCAGTACATCTGTGGTGTCTTTCAAGATATGAACCAAAGCTTGCAGCTAAACTTTGGATGTGGGCATCTTCATATTTGGCCAGGAGTTCTATAAGGGAACCACAACAAGAAACAAGTTATCCTGGGGGAAAGGGGGTCTTTATGCATCTTTGGCAAGGTATAGATTGTTTCTCTTACCAGATGTTTAACTGAAAGGAATTCTAAAGTTTTACTTCAAATTATTTATTTATTTTGTATTTATTTATGTCTTTGGTAACCAGGGAAGTGCATTGATCCATTGAACCATTTTCAGACACAACCCGGGCCACAGATGTGGCTACAAAATAACATAATCAACAGAGACAATGTACAAAAGTAGCAATAGTACAGAGTAACACACATGATACAATATACACAATATAATACAAGATTTGGTAACATACCTCCAGACGAGGTAATTAACACGTAATGGAGACAAAGCAGGTTTGCAAGCATAGTTTCAGTGTTCAAGATCTATCTAAGATGCCTACCTGCTGTAACAGTGGGCAGTGGGCTAACTTAGTAGGTGCATGGAAGTTTACATAGAGCATACGTGCTGTACAAGCTGACCGTGATCTAGGATAATTAGGTGCATAGAAGCTCAGACTTGCTAGAGACATATCAAAACAGTGGATCAGTAGTACTGCAAAGAGGTAAGAACAGGTTAGGAGAGCAGAGAGTACCATAAGGTACGATGCAGGTAGAGAAGGCTAGGGGGCAACAGGGAGGCGTGTTGGAGGAAGGGGAAGGGTCCCAAAAGACGGCACAGCAGGTCCTGGTGCCACGATGGCCTGCACCCACTGGTGTTATCTTGGGGGCAGTTGATACTGGCAGAGAAATCTAAGGGACAGACAGAGTGGGAAAGGCCAGAAATGTAGTGTGATGGAATTGTCCCAACAGCTCACCCGGTCCTAGCGTCTTGATAGCCCGCTCCCTCTAGTATTGTCTTGGGGGCAGTTACAGCCTGACCCAAGTAGAAGCCAGTTGCACAGATTGGTTTTGAAGGACAGATGGGTGGTAGAGGAACAGATGGATGCAGGTAATTAATTCCACACGGTGGGGGCAGAGACTGAGAAAGCTCGACTGCCCATGACAGAAGATATACATGGCACTTCAAGTGGGGGAACAGAGGTTACCCTCAGGCTCCTAGGTAAAACTCTGTATGTGAGAAGAGAAGAGAAGAGTAGGGTGATGACTGGTGGCTCCTGAGGGAGTTTGCAGTTAGACAACCCATGGTGTAGTCAAAGTGACCCTGTAATGGGAGCCATCCAAGAGACTGGTAGAAAGCACAGTGGTGGGTAGAGGAAGGAGCTTGAAGCACAAAGTGGCATATGGAATTGTAAGTGGCGTTTTAAACAGGTGCGCAATGAGGAGGACATGAGAGAGTAGACAGGGTGGAGCAGTAGTCTAGCAGGGTCAGAAGATTGCCTAGCGCAATGGCAAGGCGAACTTCCATGGATTGTAGTTGCTTTAGCCTGTAGGCAGCACCAAGTCTTTGGTGGATTTTCCGCACTGTGTAGTTGATGTGTTCCACAAAAGTAAGAGAGGGGTCGAGGGTAACACCAAGGTATTTGAAAGTGGGGACAATGTCAAGCGGGGGACATGCAGGGGTGTGAACCAGGAGGGACGAGTTGGCTTTGGCCGCCTTGGTCAGGAAGGGTTTGGAGCCAAAGAGCTTAGCCTTAGTCTTCTTGTTATTGACTATCAGTTTGTTGTAGAGGAACCAGCTGTGAGCAGCGCTGTAGTTGACAGAGATGGTGGATGAGATAGATTCAAGGGAGTTGTCACTATGGTAGAGGACTAAATCACTGGCATAGAGGAGTGAATTACAGGTGAGGCTATCTGCTGGGAGCGCATTTATAAACATGGAAAAAAGCAAAGGGCCAAGTATTGAGCCCTTGGGGACACCAGTACCAATAGGTAAAATGGAAGAGTGTACTTTGTCTATGATGACAGTCTGGGACCTACCAGATAGATAATTGTGGAACCAGGATGTAGTGTTAGGTGAGCAACCAAAACTGCGAAGAGTGGAGTTGGGAAGTTGGTGGTCAACTAGGTCAAACGCCTTGGATAGATCCACAAAAACTGCATCTGTGGCCTTCCCCTTGTCCATATTTCTAAGTATGTGGTCTGTAAAAAGTGTCAAGGCAGAAGAGGAACTATGATGTTTGTGAAAACTGTGGCATAGGAGGTTGTACTTTTCCAGGTGTTCAGATAACTGGTGATGAATGATTTTTTCAAGTAATTTACTGAGATGAGAGAGGAGAGAGATGGACCTGTAGTTTTCTGGTGCAAGTCAGTCACCAGTTTTAAAAATAGGGATAATGTGTGCAAGCTTCCAGGAGTCTGGCACAGTGGAAGATGAGAGGGCTAGCTTGAAAATGAAAGTAAGGGGTTTGACAATGGTGGAGGAAATCAGTTTCTAGGGACATGGATATGTTGTTCATCCACACTTATTGGCAGGTTCCTTGCCGCTTTAAATCTTGCCGGAAGGTCTTCAAGCTGGCTCCTCCCACCCATCCGGGTGGTAAAACTCTCGGCTCCCCCCCATGACGTCAGATCTTCCTTACCGCTTGGAAGCTCAGGTTCCCTCCTTAGCGCTCTGTGTTTTAGACTGGCTCCTAACTCTTTGGTTCGTCCGAAATTGGTTTTGAAGTTTTCTAAACTTCGGTCTTCATCTTCCCTCACGGCTGCAATGGACAAATCTATTCCTGGCTTTCAGAGGTGCCCTTGCGGGCAGAAAATGTCCAGGACAGATCCACACTCCACGTGCGTCTACTGCCTTGACCTAGATCACGACCCGCAGGCCTGCGAGTTGTGCCGTTCTTTCTCGGCCAACGTCCTGGACGATCGCGCTGCCGATTGAAGCTCAGGCGCCCCGAGAAGCGTTTCCCGCCGGTGAAGTCAAAAGAGGCTCGTTAAGTGGTGTCTGCGGCCGCTGGCTTGGCTGAGCAGCTCGAGCAGATGATCGCCCTCAAGGAGGAGGCGGCCCAGGCCGCATATTCCTCCTCCTCGGCCGCGGCATTTATCCCGCTGTCCCTGAGTTCCTTCGTGACACGCTTCGCTCAAGGAGCTTTGTCAGTCCCTTTCACGGAAGGGAGAGGCCATCGGGACATTCTTTCTCGGCCCAAGAAGAATTGAAGTCGTAGAGTGTCCCACGTCGGCGTTAGGTGGAGAGTCTCCTTCCCGGACAGCCGACCGTCAACTTCGGTTGTAGTTGCAGCTCAGGCCGCTGGCTTCATGGTGTCCCCATCAGGCCAGCCTGCCGAGACTCCCGTCGACGCAGTCGAGATTTTTTCGATCCATTAGACGGACTGTCGACTGGTGAAGCTGACAACCCTCCTTCACCGGTTACCCCGGTGGAGACCGAGGATCTGCCTGCGCCTTCGGAGCCGCAGTCCCCGGTTAAAGTTCCCGAGCTGAGGGAAGAGCGGGTGTCCCCTTCCCAGACCCGCCCTCGGTCCCCCCGAGGGTCTCAGTCAAGGATTTCTTCTTGGTCAAGCCGTTCCTGCCGACATTGGCTGTCTCGGTCTCGATACCGAAGTAAGCGGCGACACCGTTCTTCCTCGTCCTCTTCCTCGGATGAGGGGAGGCTTCGGCGTAAATGCATTCGGCGCTTCTGAAAGGAACTTATGTGCCAGCAGTTGCTGCTGTCCAGGTCTAAGCTGACTCCAGTCCAGACCCCGGCCATCAAGTGGCTGTCACCTGAACGACCAAAGCAGCCACTCGCCCCAGTCGAGTTGCCCATTCCAGGGCTGGTTGCTCGGCCAAAACCAGCTGCTCCACCAATTGTGGTGGAACCTCCGCCTCCACAGCCAAAGTCTGGGGCACCGACCATGGATTCTCGGTCGGGTCACGGCCTGCCCCACAGGTTGTCGGTCACCCTCACTCCCGACCATCCTCGACAGGTAGAGAGGGTGGCTCAGGGTCGAGAGCAGCTCTTATCTAGATTTTTCGAACGTCGAACGACTCCTCCCCTTTTCTCCAGGCAGGTCGACCTGGAGTCCTCCAGAGGCCAGTCATCGGACGATAGCCCATCGTCCTTTTTGGGTCTGCTTCAACTCATCTCGGAGTCCACTGGGATGCAGCTTGAGCCCGTGTCCAAACGGGCCAAGTATCCCCTGATGGAGATTACTGGACCGAAGGGATTCCCCCACGGATGCCTTTCCGGTGGCTGAGGCCATTGTCGGCCCAGCCTTGGAGCTCTGGCAGCGGCCTGCTTCCTGCCCTGCACCCTTGGCCAGGATGGCCTGGAAGTATGTGGTCCCTACCAGCTCTTTGCCCGGTTTCTCGGAGCACCCCTCTGCCGAGGGGTTAGTTACCGACAGCGTTTTCCGGCATTCCGATAATGCTCGGGATGTGGATAAGCCCCCCGACAGAGAGTCCAAAACGCTGGACTTTGTCGGGTGCAAGGTGTACGCTGCATCCTCCCTCGGCCTCCGACAGGCCAGCTCGGCCGTGCTGATGGCACACTTCTCCCACGCCCTCTTGGGCTCCCTGGATGAGGTTGTCCCTCATCTCCCGACCGACCTGCAGACCACGGTCCACCAGGTGCGGGACCAGGGTAGAGTGGTGGCGAAGCAGCAGCTTCAGATTGCTCTGGACATAAGTGATTCCTGTGCCAGGTCAGTAGCGGCTGCAGTGGCCATGTGCCGAAGGGCGTGGCTGAGGATATCCACCTTCATGGCGGATACCCAGCACAAGTTGGCGGACGTCCCCTTCTTGGGAACTGACCTCTTCGACCCTGGAGTGAGGACACTCCAGTGGATCAAAGTCCAATGCCACCCTGGACTCGGGTCACCTCGGCCCAGAGGGACAAAGGCCACCGCAGCAACAACAGCAGAAAGTCCTGCCCTTCGGCCCCTGCACCTCGACCGCCCAACAGCACCAGCAACAGGGCCAGCAGGCTCAAGGCTGGCATCCCAAACCAAGCCGGTGGCTTCCTCCAACAGGAAGACAGGAGGCAAAGGCCCAGGAGGTCCCTCGGCGGTTCCTCCTTCAAGCCTGCCCAGTGGCGGGTTCGCCTCCAGCCTCATCTCCCCCTGGGCTCCCTGGTGGAGACAGCTCCGCCACTTCCTTTCCGCTGGTCCACTATCACCACGGACTGCTGGGTGTTGGAGGTGGTAGGAAGAGGCCTGCCTCTGGAGTTCGAGAGCAGGCCCCACCCCTGCTCAAGCGATCGCCTCGGGGGCCGCCGGTCCGCAGCCTCGCTATCGCCCGCCGAGCCGATATTGTCCTGCTCCTCAAAAGAGGCTGTCAGGAAGGTGGGGATCCTTCTCCAGACCCGGGTTTGTGTCCAGGTATTTTCTGGTCCCAAAGCGGACGGGGTTGCGCCCCATCCTCGACCTGCAGACCTGAACAGGTTCCTAAGGTCTCGGACCTTCAGGATGGTCACTCTGGCTCAGATAATCCCATCCTTGGAACGAGGCATGTGGTTCTGTTCCCTGGACCTCCAGGATGTGTTCTTTCATGTCCCGATCCGTCCGTCTCATCAGAGATTCCTCCACTTCAGAGCAGAGGGATCCCTTTACGAGTTCTCGGGCCATGCCCTTCGGCCTCTTTCTAGCTCCCAGGGTCTTCACCAAATGCATGGCAGTGGTGACAGCATTCTTGCGGTGCTGAAGGGTCCGGGTGTACCCCTACCCAGACGACTGGCTGTTTGCAGCCCCCTCCAGAATGGAGGGGAGCGGTCCAGAGATCTGGCCCTTCAGGTTTGCTCTCAGATTGGCCTTCTCATCAACGAGGCCAAGTCAGAACTCGTGCCGAAGCAGGTGATACTCTTCATTGGGGCAGAGCTCGACTCTCTTCGAGCCAGAGCTTGGCTCCCGGCGGACAGGGCCGAGGTTCTTCCTCCTTTGCCCAATCATTTCTGGTTGGGCATTTGCACCCTGCCCGGGACTTTCTGGGCCTCATGGCGGCTTGCACCAGCGTGGTCCATTGGGCCCGTTGGTGCATGCATCCCCTTCAGTGGGGACTGGCCAGCCAGTGATCACAACGCTGCAATCCGTTGGACCAGCCCGTGACAGTGACCCAGGAGATTTGGAACGCTCTCCAGTGGTGGACCGTTCCGGCACATCTGCAGGAGGGCATCCCGTTCGTCCGCTCCGAGCCGACGGTCTCTCTATCAACCGATGCATCTCTGATGGGTTGGGGTGCCCATCTGGGGGAGCACAGAGCACATGGCCTCTGGTCCCCTCGGGAGTCCCGATGCCATATCAACCTGCTGGAGCTCTGAGCAGTCCGCCTAGCTCTCACCGCCTTCACTCCGTTTCTACAAGATCAAGTGTTTGAGGTCCAGTAGGACAATACCACGACCATGTACTATCTGAACCGCCAGGGCGGGACGCGTTCCATGCTGTTATGCAAGGAAGCTCTCCACATATGGTCCCTCATGCGCAGCCTGGAGGTGGATCTCCTAGCTATTCACATGGCAGGAGCCTCCAACACACTGGTCGATGCCCTAAGCTGGATAGGGGCTGTGTCTCACGAGTGGTCTCTCCTGCCGGAGGTAGTACAAGATCTCTTCTCCCACTGGGGCACGCCTCAGGTGGACCTGTTTGCCTCCAGGGAGAATGCGAAGCTGAGACTGTTCCATGCCCGCCCCCCTCAGCAGGGCTCGCTGCAGGGGGATGCCTTCTCGAGGCCGTGGATCCCGGGCCTCTTCTACACCTTTCCCCCATTTCCCTTGATCTCAAGGTGAGGAGGGACAAGGCGCAGGATTCTGGTAACCCCAGACAGTTCTGGTATCCAGATCTCCTCAGTCTCAGCTCCAGGCTCCTGAGGCGGCTTCCAGCCCACCCGGACCTGATCTCAGTCAGTCGGGTAAGGTAATCCATCCGGACCTTCAATCCCTGCTGTGCCTGGTTCCTGAGCAGCTAGAGTTCCAGGCCTTGGGTCTTCCGACCCAGGTCCCCGGCGTCGCTGAGGCGTCCCGTAAGGAGTCGACCAGAAAATGCTACGCCAAATGGAAGAGACTCTATTTGTGTCAGGCAGGGCCGGACCTTTCCTCCTGTTCCTTGACAAGCATTCTGGACTACCTGTGGTCCCTTTCTCAGCAAGGGCTTCAGTCGGCGACCCTTAAGGTGCACCTGGCAGCCATCTCTGCTTACGAGGCGTGGGCGAAGCAGTCGGTGATGCAGGAGAAGGTGGTGGTGCTTTCAAGGCCTTGCTCACATATCCTCCGATGCGAGAACCTCCACCTTCGTGGGATCTACTGCTGGTTTGGCTAAGCTCATGGGCAGGCTATTCGAATCCCATGCACAGGCGTGATATCTCCCACCTGTTGTGGAAGACCGCCTACTTGGTGGCTATCACATCAACCAGAAGGACGGAGAGCTCAGGCGCTCCTTTGAGTCTCCCTATCTGGTCTTCCACAGGGACAAGGTTGTCCTGCTTCCCACCAAGTTCCTTCCGAAGGTGGTGGTGTCGGGCTTCACCTTAACCAGGTGTTGACTCTGCGGTGTTCTACCCCAATATTCGCCAACCGGAGGCGAATACAGGCTCCATACTGGACCCTAGTTGGCGCCGCTTCCTAAGGAGCGTACGGCTGAAGTTCGGGAGAGGTTCGCCAGCTGTTTGTCATCTACACTGAAGCCGCACCTGGCAGACCTGCAGCCAAGCAGACGATGAGCGGGTGGGTCACCTCCTGCATAGATCTCTGCTATAGGTTGGTGGGCATGGTGCCTCCCAGAGAAATAAGAGCTCATTTTAGCCGCCATACTGCTGCATCGGTGGCTGCTTCCAGGGATGTCCCTATCCAGGATATCTGCAGGGCTGCTACCTGGAAGTCGGCACATACCTTAATTACCCACTACCACATCGACCTTGGGTCACGCCGGGATGCTGGTTTTGGGGCCTCGGTTCTCCAGTCTTTATTTCCCAAGTAAGTATAGGGGGTGTGCGCCTTGCCTCCCTGCTCCCGGAGAACTGCTAAGAGTCTGCCAATAAGTGTGGATGAACAACATATCCATGTCCCTAGAAATACAGGTTACTCACCTGTAACAGGAGTTCTAGGAATGGCATATGTTGTTCATCCACACGACCCACCTGACCTCCGCGGCTTCGATACACAACCTGGCCTCCAGCGGACTAGATCTGGTGTCATGGGTGGAGCCGAGAGTTTTACCACCCGGGTGGGTGGGAGGAGCCAGCTTGAAGACCTTCCGACAAGATTTAAAGGGGCAAGGAACCTGCCAATAAGTGTGGATGAACAACATATACCATTCCTAGAACTCCTGTTACAGGTGAGTAACCTGTATTTTAGGAAAGCCAGGTAAAGACCATCACTGCCGGGGCTACCTCTGCCTGGCAATGCCTTCAGGAGTTTGGTAGTGACTCTCTGGCTAGTGGCCTTAAAATAAAAGGAGGGTGGGGAGGCAGGATTAGCATGAGAAGGCGGGCAGTTTTGGCTGATGTTCCTTCCAATGGGTGGTTGAGGGGGGAGTTTCTTGAGATAGGAGGATAGGTTGGTGAACATGGTGTTGAACATGTCCATAATTTTAGAGGGATCTGAGATGTTAACCAGGAGTTTTTGATCTGGGTAATCTGGTTACCTGTGCGACAGTTTAATATGGACCAATTGGTGGCCCAGAAATTACGAGGGTTCCTGAGGGAGCTGTTCTGTTGCGAGAGGTAGTACTTACATTTTAATGATTTGGCTGCCTGTTAACATATGTTGCATTGTTGCCTATAGGCATTCCAAAGATGGGGGATGGGGGATGCCTTGTAGGCTTTCCATTTGGGGTCCCTTTCTTTCATTTGCACGAGAAGTTCCTTTGATACCCATTGTGTGCAGCCTCCTCTGACCCTTCTGGTAGTGAGGGGGAAGTGCGTGTCCTGTAATTTGCAGAGGACATTAGTGAGATAAGTGACTGCAGTTGAGATGTTATTTTGTACTTAGAAGATGGACCAGTCAGCAATCATTGCATCCCTAATAACTGTATTGGGATCCTGGTGGTTGAATTTCCCGAAAGACAGTAATTTGGGGGGTGGACGTTTGTACTTGTTGGTTATAATTATAAACATGGTCACTTATGGAGTCAGACATAGTGCCTGCTTGGAGGACCAACTTTAACCCATTAGTGACGATCCAGCCAAGAGTGGAATGGTTAGATGAGTGAAGGTTGTGCCTAGTAGTGGAGGAGATTACTTGCTCCAAGCTGTGTGCCTTCAGTAAGATGGCTTATACAGGCACAGAGTCATCTGACCAGTTGAGATTAAAATTCCCAATTATTATGATATCTCTGTGGGGTGAGATGCACCCAAGACCATCCAAAAAACAGGAAAGGCCCTCGATGCCCTTAGTGGGAGGGTTGTAGCAGCATTCAAGGTATAGTTTTTTTGTGTGTTACCCCAGGTGATCTCGGCGAGGAACCACTCACTAGTTGAGGAGGGGGTTGAGGAACCAATGCAGGACGCAGATATATAATCCTGCATGTAGAGTGCCACCCACCCCCCTTCTTGCCCCATCTGTCTAGGCATAGAAGGGAATAGCTGTGAAGAGGATACAAGGTGTCCAAATTACATGGTTTTAGCCAGGTCTCGGAGAGGCCTAGCACGTGGGGCTTGCACATGGTCACCCATGCCTCAAGTTCAGCGAACTTTGCTGGGAGGCTACATATATTCATGTGTGCAATTTTAAGGCCTGCATTTCTTGTCCAATATACATCAGAGGAGTTGATATGCATGTCAGCAGGGCCTGGGTTGCTTTCCACATCGAGGAGGAGGGAAAAGAGGGGAGTGGTTGGGAGGATCCACAAAGGACACCATATGGAAAGGGAGTGCATGAAGCGGCCCAGTAAGCGCTTCTCATAGTTTGATAGTACATTAACTCGTGGAGAAATCACAGAGTTTAGGGGGATGGGGTGGATGAGGAGACGAAAATTATGTCTTGTTCTGCAGCCAGTAACGATTTATGGATTTCACTTTTGAATACAATGGTGGGGTCTCCACTTAGTTTACGGTAAAACTTTTTATCATTTAGTTGTTTTGTAATTTCAGCCTCATACCAGTCTGTATCCATTATCACAACTGAGCCCCTTTTATTGGCAGCTTGATGGTGATTCATTTGTTTTGTTATAATCTGGCAATCACTTATTTTTCTGCCTTTCTACAGTTTACATACTGTGGTTTTAGGTTAGCTTGAAATGTTTTTTCCAAGTCGTTTTGACATGGGTTCAAAAAGTTTGTACTGTGCCGGTCATATGAAGCATAAATCTTGATTTTGGTTTGAATGGCAGGAGCATATTTACATTACCCTCCTCCGCTTCAGTTGTTTTGTTTGATTGAGTCTCAACTAGGGGGATCATCCCATTACACTGTGTTCATGCCTGAGGTAAAGTGACAGTGACATAACCAGAATGTACCAAGTGGGAACAGGGAGATGGGTTGAATGAGTATAATAAAAACGTATTAAAACTGATCTGTTTTCTAATTCTAGCCCCTAAAGCTACTGGATACATCTGGAATCCCCAACGAGAAAGTCAAGTATGCCAACAAAGTCATGCAGGACAGAGACAGTTTAAATGCAGTGGATGTGGAAGTGTTTGACAAATGAGTTAACTTTGATAGAAACCCATTCAGATCATATCACCATCGAGAAAAGATTTAGATAGATGCACTCATTTCCAGCTGATGAAGAGTTGAACAGCAGAGAAAGAATTTTAAATTTTCAGCCCTAGGAATTAAAAAAAAAATGTCTGTTCTCATACATGAAAAGGGTCTCATTAGAGAAAAATCTTATAAATGTTCTGATTGTGGGAAGAGTTTTACACAACAGGGACATCTTTCAAGGCATCGGCAGATTCACACAGGAGAAAAGCCTTATAAATGTCCTGACTGTGGGAAGAGTTTTGCACAGCTAATAAATCTCTCCACACATCAGCGGATTCACACAGGAGAGAAACCTTTTAAATGTACTGAGTGTGGGAAGACTTTCGCATTCCGATCAAACTACAATAGACACAGACAAATTCACAAAGGAGATAAGCCTTTTAAATGTGCTGAATGTGGGAAGTGTTATGCACAGATGATACAGCTCACACAGCATGAACGGATTCACAGGGGAGAAAAACCTTATCAATGTACTGAGTGTGGAAAAAGTTTTACACAGCAGTCAAATCTTACAAGCCACATGCTGGTGCACACAGGAGAGAAACCTTATAAATGTACTGATTGTGGAAAGAGTTTTACAAGGGTGACTAAGCTATCACACCATCGGCGTATTCATGCAGGAGACAAACCCTTTTCATGCACAGATTGTGGAAAGAGTTTTACAAATTCCAAAGAGCTTGAAGAACACCAGTGCAGTCGCAAAATGGAGAAACCATTTAAATGTGCTGATTGTGGGAAGAGTTTTATGCGGCTTTATAATCTTACACAGCATCAGAAGATTTACACAGAAGAAAAACTGTTTATATGTACTGATTGTGGGAAGAGTTTTACACGTTTCACTTGCCTCTCAGAACACCAGTTAATTCACAGTGGAGGAAACCCTTTTGAATGTACTGAGTGTAAGAAGACTTTTACACGGCTGACAAATTTGACACGACATCAACAGATTCACAGGGGAGACACACTCAAATGTAATGTCTGTGGGAAGGCTTTTACACGTCGAGATAATCTTGCAGTACACCAGCGGTTACACACAGAAGAGAAGAAACCAACCATAATCGACAATGACAGCCCAGCCACAGTGCTAGACTGTGATGATATTATAACAGTAGTAGTGGTAAAGTCACCAAGATGATTCTGAATGAAGAAGCACGGAGGGCTGGACGCTATTCAGTGAATGCTTGAAATGATGTACTGTTACTTTTACACTACTGATAGTAAGTTAACAAAAAGAGAAACTAATGGGGAAAAAAATTACAAGAGCAAGTGAAGGGGAAGAGTAGATGAGCAAGTGAAGGGAGTGAGTAGATCAGAAATGTTGGGGCCGAAAGTTTAGAAAAGAAACCAAATTCATCAAAATCATCAGAAAAGTAAAACATTAAACGGAATTAATTGCATTTAGACACATGAAATCCTGAAAGACAAAAGCTTGGAAGGTTCAATTAGGAGAAAAACCAGTAGAGAGAATATGTTTTGAGTGGACAGGAGAAAACTAAATGGCAAGGTGCCAATGAAAGCCATCACATTCTCAATTTCAGCTAAAAAAACGAGAGCCGTTGAAGCCTCTTGGAGAAATTTAATTGGGAGCCACCAGCGTTGTCATTGTGAGCTTCTTTATCTTCAGCACTGAAGGACTTATAATTAAAGGGATTCTCCTTCTGGCCAGTTTAACAAGGGACCAACATAACGATATAAGCATTTGAAACTGAACATACAGCTGATAAAAATGCTCAGATTGATTTCTGTGCAAATCCGTTCACACAGTTCCAACGTTAAAACCAGGCCATAACAGTAAGTCTTAAGATAAGTCCTAAACTGGCTCACAATGGCAGCATTTCCTGTATAGCTTGGATGGGCCATTGTAACACAACAGTAATGCAGTGGGGGCTACCAGTAGTGAAGGTGTGCCACGATTAAAGCAGTCGCTAAGGACAAGGAAAGGCCACATGCAAAGGAAGCTGAAATAAAAACTCAAAGCCTGGAAGAATCAGCTGTGTTGTATTTGATCATAGCAACATGAAAAAATGCTATGCAGGCAACCCAAGTTGACACCCTCTTAGCGAAACAAAAAGTCCATATCCTTTCCTGTGACTTGGGATGGAATCTTAATTTGTCACAGGCTTTTATTTATTACACACACACGCACTTTTTCTTTCTATTGTTTTCTCTCTTTCTCTCTCTCTCTCTTCAACTAAACATAAGCTCAGAACTGAACAGCAACACAGGAAGTGCAGGTATCCCAATCAGGAAGTCAGGGTTCGTGTATCTTTGTGTGGTTCCTAAATGTTCATAAAATTGTGCAAATATTCACAGTAGTTGTGTCTTTAAAACTGCCTTATTTTTATTGCCTTTTTATTAGTATGGAATTTTATTAAAGAGAACCAGTTTATGTGCTTTAATCATACCTCCCAATAGTAGCCTGCCAACCCGGGACATGAAAGTAAATTTCAAACTTTTTAAAACTGTGTAAATTGGAAATTTTTCAAAGTCCCTTTCAGGAGGGAAGGGATTGGAAGCTGGGCCAGCTTGATGGCCAGCTGATCCCTTCCACTTCCTAGCCTGCTGGCCATGGCTCCACGCCAAGACGTTTTATGACATCTAACCAGGGAAAACACAGCGACGTGCCCCATTGTAGTATATGAGGTGGTATTTTCAAAATATTTTGTTACGTGTTAAAGCAATATTTTATGTACTTGAAAGCCACCATGCAATTAATAGGGGTTCTATTAGTTGAGCAGTAGTTAATATATAACAAAATGTTTTGAAAATACCCCCCACCAGATTATAATGGGGTGCGTCCCCATGCTCTCCCTGGTTAGGTGTCTTAAAACATCTGAGTGCGGATGTGTAGCTGGCAGACTGTGAAGTGGGAGAGATCAACTGGTTGTCACATCAGCCTGTTTTATGATCCCTTCCCTTCTGAACTGGACTTGGGGGATGTAAATTTATGTTCGAAATGACTAGAGCTGCACTAAGGTAATGGGCTATAAAGCCCATGTGCTACTCTTTGAAATTTCCTTTTAACAGTCCACTTTGCAGAATTTTTTATTTCTTAGTGCTCTGTTATAATACAAAGCTTAAAATACTAGATTTACATGAATTATGTTTTAAAGTTATTGTTTTCTAGTCATTTATTTTACTTCTTTTTTTTACTTACCCTGTTGGTCTTTTAAATATCGCAGATAATGCAGCAGTTATTTAACTGAGTCTTTCAAAATGTGCCTGACTCTCCCCTGCTAACCACACAATTGCGGTTTGTGAAATCACAGTCATTTGTCATAGGGAGCACTACGGTGTAATAAAGGCACCGTGAGGTTAACGGGAGAATCAAACGGACTGCCAAGATGTGCTATAAATCTTGGAAAGGAACATTGAAACTTATCTGTATTCTCTAGTGAATTGTAACAACTGAAACATCTTATTTATGAAAAACACTTGCTGAAGTGCAGAGTTGCTCTTTAAGGTTTATAGGGGAAGGATAGAAAATTCTGCTTGTCCGTCCATCCGCTGGCATGGAAGCAGGATCATTGTCCCCTACAGTTCTGTTACTTCTGCTACTTAAGCCTTTGCTGAAGTTGAAATCCTCCATTTGTGACATCACAGTTTGATGTTGTAGCAGTTATGATGTGATGAAGAGAGGATTTTGACCAGCAAGGACTGAAGAGTAGAATGGATCAGCTGTACGAGATAAGACCTGGTTTCCATGAATAAGATCCAATGTCCATGAAAATAAACTTAAATGAAGAAAAACGGAATAGAAATACAGAATATGTGTAAAATATAAGTTGGAGTATGGCTAATTATATTTTTCAGAGTTTTGCCAAAAGTGAGAAATTCCCTTTAAGGTTCTGATCAACTAATCCTGAGCAGCTCCGCATCCTAAGACTAACTTATTCACATTCCCTAGCCTCCCTTCTGGAGTTTTGTGATGGATGAAGCAATACAGCCTGGAGGGGTCATCAGGTTGGCCCCATCCCCCCCCACCCTGGCAGGAAGATCCTCGCCAACCCCACCCCCCCCACCACACCCCCCAACAATGAGCAGGTGACCAGCACAGCCCTCCTCTCACCGCCAGGACTGGCCTAGCCAGACTGACATGAGTGAGCCGCTTGCTGGTATGCGTGCTCATTCATATCCGGCCAGTCGGGCAGCCATTCTTGCACTGAGTGGAGGGGCTGTGCTGGTCGCCGACCATTGTTGGGGGTGTGGTGGGGGTGCAGGCTGGTGGGATCTACCTGCCGGGGAGAGGTCCACTAGACGCCAGGGATATATTGCTCAGCAGTGTATAATGAGGCACCGGTGCCGGTAATCAGCAATAATGGGCGGAGTGGGGGGGACACTGGAGAGCACACCACCAGGGATTGCGGTTACTACTTGTACTGGGGCCGACGATTACCAGATGAGACAGGGGATCCTCTTGTCACCAGGTTTGTACTCACATTGTACTGCCTGTGCAGTATGGGCCAGCAGTGTTTTTGTTTGCCGACATTGCAGGTGCAATGTTTTGTGCCACAATGTTTTTTCCTCGTGATGTTCCTGGCCAGATCCAGTTTTAGGATGAAGAATTCAAAATGCTTATTAAATTTGTTTTTATTGTTGCATGCCTATTGCAGACAAATGACATTTAATTTATTTTAACGCTAACTTTAACATTTAGCTACATGCTTTGTCCTGAGCTTTATTCCCGACCTTGTTGAAGTTGGAAAGCCAAGAAGCTCACACACAGTGAGTTGTAACCTCTCAACTCTTCCATTGAACCCCACTGGCTGAGGTCCCTCTGCAAGCGAATTTGGTTTCTATAAGTTGTGGTCCTGGCTGGCAGCTCATCAGCAGCAAAGGTCAATGTCCAGTAAATGTCCACTAGATAGCCAAAGTGTCACTTATCTTTTTGTGCTGCCGATTAATTATGTGGTTAATCTTTTGTATCTAAAACCAGGATGGGAGAGCTGATTGGGGTAAGTTCAGAACCACCCGGAATGTATGCCATTTTCTGTAAAAGAACCTTGTAAGTATCTTTCTCCGGTTCAGTTAATTTTTGAAGCATTGGTTTTAGAGCTTGCTGTACTCTCCCATCTGGTCTTTATGTAGTAAGAAGGCTGGTGGTGGTAGTTGTAGAAACTAGACCCAGAAGAAGGCTGGAGGTAGTTTAGTACCACTCCAAGCTGTTTTTAGATTAGGATTTTTTTTTTGTACTTTAAAAGGTTCTGAAAGTTCTGATCAGGCTCAGATGGCTTATCAGAAACTTTCAGAACCTCAGCATCTTTTGTCAGTTCTCCCATCCCTATAAAATAGTCAAATGATGGCAAGAGTGATTTATACAGAATCTACAGAGGCCTATACATTGAGGACAGTGTGGCCAAGTCTTTAGTGCCCCAGACTATAAATACATACAGGTTGAACTCCTACCACAGGCACTGGCTTACTTTCTGATTTTGAGCACGTAATTTGACTTCTCTGAGCTTTAGTCCCCTAACTGTGGAACTGGGTAGAGTAAGTGGATCCACTAGGGCCAGCAACATTTTATGTCTGCCTTACTTAAACTGGGGCCAGCTAAACCCATGCGCAGGTCTGGGTCTACAACTAAACCTGTGTGCTGGTTTGGATTTACTGACAATTTAATCTCAATCAAGGGGTGCCGGAAGATGGTAAAAGCTGAGGGGGCTGAGAATCAAAAGGGCACTTATGAGGGAACAAAGGGCACTTTTTCTATACTAGTTTTTGCCATAAAGAAATAAAAAGTGGAGTGGCTACCACCCCTTCCGCCCCCCCCGCCACCCCCGGTTCCGGCACCTATGATCTCAGTCTCTCTCTCTCAGATTATGCAACTGTCACTATGGGACTGGTCCCCTCTGCTGACAACAATGTGAAGAAATCCTCCTACTGCCCAAGATAACTTTCGCTCTGTCTGTGGCAGTCACATCTGACTTTTACACATTTTATTTACTGACACGAACTCTTGAGTTTTGTTTTACGGCCATTCATCATCATCTTGACTTTTCTGGGGCTCCCTGTCTTTATGACTGTAGAATTACTCTGTGGCAGTTTAGTTATGCTGGTTACATTTGAACTGTATAAAGACATTGAAAGTTCCCAAGTGTTCATTTTGTATGGGGCTTTCATGAAGGGAATACCTTCTTGGTTTATTGCAAGTCAACAGAGGAGGGGGGATGCTGTACTTGCCATTTGGGTATTGGAAGTGCCTGAGAAGATATGTGGTTCTTTTTGCTTTTATTATTAAAGGGTACCTAAACAAGTAGTTTTTTTTAAAACTGCAAACTCCAAAATCTGGCTTTATATCAAGATAGAGTAAAGGCTGCTGTTTATATTGATGCTAAAACTGCATTTATGTAAATGACATAAATGCAGTTTCATAGCTTTTGAAAAATGTAAACATCAGCCATTCACTTTCAAAAAACAGCCTTGGTTTCTCCCTAAGATGTCTGCCAAGTGTGTTAAGTGATGAGTCATGATGACATCATAGGAGCCAGAGACAGATCCACGTATATATCTATAATGCCAATTACCTGTAGTTCTTATTTCCCTCTTTATTTTGAATTGTTATACCAGAATGATCAACACCATGTATTAACTCGTGGATTATTTTGATCAGTACACAAGTTAGGCTGATTTTGTTCATTTTGTTTACTTTAACTTGAGGAAAATGTTTTGCAATCCAGCTGACTTTTTCTTTGGCAAACTGCATTACAGTACAGCACTTCAAATACCTGATGATCTAGTAGTTATATGATGCACTGAATTTTGTTTTTTTGTTAACCAGGAGAGATGCACTAAGCTGAAAGCTTGTTTACAGGTGTGGCCTGGGAGCACAAGGAAGTTTAGTGACTTGCTCAGGGTCACACAGCAAAGCACCTGTCTTGTTCAGTTCCGAAGCTCATGCTCTCTTGTTAATCCACAAATAAGGCTTTCTTTTTCCATGTGAACCCCCCTGCACCTAGACTGCCTTCTGTTGAACACCCCACCATCCATACCCTGTCCTTAGTACTGCCTGGGGCCACATGTGAGCTTGCGGTCTCATGAAGAGAATTATCACACCTCAGATTGTAATCTTGTACCTCAGAGAGTTGTGCACACCTATACTGATACGCATCATCAGCTAGCACTGTTAAAAATGCCTCCCAAATCACTCTCCAGTTCACATTCTCAATGTTTGACTTCTGCTCCCACAGTAAACATTGAGTGGATCACCACCCTTCTGCACAGAAAAGGTAGTATGTGCAGTTCCCTGTTGTGTTTTTTTCCCACCTCGTTAACCAACTAGGTCTTCCTGGAGGGGCAAGAAATAAGCATCATGACCCACCAGAAAAACTGCTGCTCATGCCCTCATAAGGGCTGCACTTACAATGGATAACAATATTATTAGCAGGAGAGGAATACTAATACCTTGAGTGAATCCACCTGACTTCCAGTGTCAGTCTAATCCTTTACCTGTGATCTGCAGAACCCTGCAAGACAGTTCCCAGCAATTCTTCTCTAGTACGTTTCTGTGTTCTGCTCCACAATGCGAGTTGGCTGGCTACCACCCTTCCAAATCTTGAATGAGCTATACACAACTCTCTCAATACTGTCCTAACAAACATCAACATCCCCCACCCGAGGGTAATCTCCCTACACTAAATTCAAGTAACAGTTTAGGTGCAGCCCTGCCACTCTGAGTATTTGTCATCGCTGGCTACTCTCATCCGCAGTCCGGTAATGATCATTGAATGTGCTGCCCAGAGGGCTGGTGGAGGCAGAAATGGCAGAGGGGATCAAGAGGGGGTGAGACAGGTACAGGGGAAGGGTTCTGGAAGCAAAATCTAGTGCAGCGAGAATATCCAGGACTGGGAAGGGAGAAGCCAGAGAGGGAGAGGGGGGCAGCAAGGTCAGCTACCAGGGTGAGGGCTGACCAAATGAGCAGACACAAAAGACCATTAGGCCTATTCTGCTGGCATTTTAGTATGTTAGTATACTGACAGTCCCACATTTCAGATGTCAGTGATCTGCTCAGCGTCCTCCTTCATGTCTTCAGCTAACCTGACTATAGCTGTACCCTGCTGGAATGGCCTCTTCAGTCCCTCTCTGGCATTCATTCTTCTCACCTGCTCCTCACACCAAAAACTGGTGAGTTCACTACCCTTCCGCATCATGAATCTATTTAGTACAGTCTCCCATGTTATATTTACATATTAATAATAAACATGATCTGGTAAGCCAGGCTGATAGCAGCATGGCACAAGTGGAAAAATAGGCTTTCCTACCCATATAAGATCTAAGTCACCTATGATTAGGCACTATTAAATGACGTGCATAATGATGTGCGCACCCATCAAGTAGTGCTTAATCAAAGGTAGCCTCGATCTTTTAAGGATAAGAAAGCCCATCATTCCCCTTGTTCCCTGCTGCTATGAGCCTGACTTACCGGAAAGGTATGTTTATATTTGATATGTCAAAATAAAACAGGGACTGTACTACTTGCATTCATGATGCAGAAGGATGATGAGCTCACCAGTTTACAGTGAGAGGAGGAATAGTGAAGAATGAATACCAGAGGGGGACTGAGAAGGCCAATCTTGCAAGGCACTGCTATATTCAGGGAAGGAGGAAGACAGAAGGAGAGAAATATGAGCAGATTACTGTAAGAAATAAAATGTGGAGCTGCCAGCACCTTGATCACTACCTAACCCCGTTGTCCTGGCCAACATTCCCCTTCCCATAAAACCAGTTCATGCAATTGTCCAAGGCTGTGTGTGGTTATTAATGTATGAAATGGCTACCACTACATGTTCAGTCACTTCACTACCAGTCTAGTATTGCTTGTAAAGCACTTTGGGATGCAATGTGTATGAAAACCACTATATAAATGCTGATTCTTCTTGTTGTTATTATTTCCCATGGAAAAAGAAGACAAGACAAGCATATATTTGAGTTTCAAGAAAGTATGAACTCTTCATTGGACTGCACAAGAACTTTGCTACAAAAAAGTGGTGGCTCTAGGGGGTGGTGAAGGGTGTGGCTGCACCCCCCCCCCATACTAATGTACTTGCTTGCTGCTGCTGCATTTCACTTTGTTGAAGAAGTCTGATTTATTGAGTGTACAAATGTTTACATTCAAATTATGGATTACATTTGTAGGTTCTGTCAAAAACATACTAGAAAAGAATAATAGCAGAAAATATAAAGGTTTAATAAAAATGTTAAAAAGTGCATATTAAGCATGCATGCCATCCCAGCACCCCTATTGTAACATCCTGGATCCACCATAATGACTAGACCATCAGGTTATTCAAAATTTGTACTGCACTGTGGTTTGCCACAGAGAAAGTCAGTTGGATTAAAACATTTTTACAGCATGTTAAAGTAAACAAAATGGACAGAACCATAGCCTAACATTTGTATTATACAAAATAATGCACATGGTTTTGACCATTTGGGTGAATATTATATACAAAGAGAAATAAGAACTAGTTAGCACTATAGAGAGCCATTTATCTCTCTGACTTTGGCTCCAATGATGTCATCACAAAACAGATTTGGCAGCCATTTTAGGAAGCAGGTAAGACAATTTTTTTTGAAATTGGAAGGCTAATTTTACAGTTTTCAAATGCTCTGGAACCACATTTAGGTAAATTATGTAAATGTAGTTTTAGCATTAATGAATACAGCAGCCTTTCCTTTAGTCACCCACGGAGTCAGATTTTTGAATAGTTTGGTGTCAAAATGTTGTTTAGGTATCCTTTAAAGTACTGTATAAGCCACTCTTGGATATGGAGGGACATTTTTTCTTTCAGGCAGGTATAAAGTCTAATTTAAACAATTTCAAAATTTTGTTAGACTCATGACAAACTATATATTTCAGAATGTTCACTGAAGAAAATGTCACTGCTGATGTTTATCAGTAATGTAAATACTGTTCTGATCAATATGAAACCAATTAATGTACTATATAGGACCGTGTCCTTTGTTCTGCATCTTATGAGTTGAGTTATTGCTTTGGTAGGGTATAAGCAACTCTTGGATCACTCACTTACTTTAATAAGACTCAGCTGTTTTATCATAATGTGTGACTAAATGAAAAACGGGTTCTATTTGATAGGGGTTATATGTTGCCTTTATTAAGAAATCTCTCATTTCATCCCAATGGATGAACTTGTACAACTAATGATAATATTTTTATTTTATCAAGTACAATTATATTGCATAATGTCATTTAAATAAAATGTTAATGGCTTCCACTGTGGTGTTAAGTGGTAAGGGACCCAGGTTTGTGCTATGAGCCTGGGATGTCAGGAGAGATGGGTTGTAAGCCATATTGCTTTGAGTAGCAGTTCCTAGTACTGGCATGTTGCTGGATCTGTTGCTATCACAGGTGGCCACATAAAGCATCCCACCCCCTTAAAGCTGCTGTGTGTGCTCATGTAGGATGTTGGAGAGTGCAGATAAAATGGAAAAGGTTCCTGGCTTCTTATTCTGTATAATGGCAACATTTGCCTCCATGCCATCAGACCCTGTGTGCTGAGGTCAACCCTAGCATCTGATACAGAAACACTTTGCTTCCCTCCCTTCCTCCCTCCTGATGAGAACACTGGGAGGACCCTAGGGATACTCTGAACTTTGGCAGTACATCACCTAGGGAGCTGGCTGACATAAAAAGGGATGAGTGTGCCAGGCAGTGTGTACTGGGGATAACCAAAAGAGAAGGGTTGGGGGGTAGGTGGGAGCAAAAAAGGCAAATTGCAAAAGTTATTTAGTTATTTGAGGTATTACAAGGGGTTTTATATGGGGATATAGAGAATGTTTGTGATATTGTTTGTGAGGGGTATAACAAAGGCAGCAGCAAAGGTCATATTTGGAAGTCAGTATCTACAGAATTACCACCAGTGGGTCAGTAACTTAAAGCTGGTGGATATAGGTGTTATCAGAAACTACAAAAAGGTTATAAAAAATGTTGCTTTTATTGCCTGAACTGCACACGTGTAATATTATGCAATATCAGCAAAAACAAAAAGATCCATGTTGGACTATAAAGTCACACAGCTTTAAATATACTATTACTTCCTTTATTTAAAAGATAACCAAGAAGCCATCCTCATAACACAGTGGTAGAGCTGTCACCGGCTATACTAGTGACCTGGTTTAGGAACTGAGTTTGGGTTGCTTAGGGTCTGGCTTAACGAGGGAGGATTAGACATCCTTTGGACAGCTCGCCTTACTTGGGGGAGGGGGGGATGCATCCCTCTGGTTGGCTGCCACCTAGAGGAATCTGGACGGCAGTGTAGTGGGAGCGTATGGGGAAGGAACCCCATGTGCAGATGCCAGGTTGAATCCCCATGGAGGCGGGGCTCTCACATCACATCATTGTACATGTGCTGGTCCAGTGTAGAAAAACTCCCTCTAACTACGACTCGATGATGACCTGGTCCCTTGCAGGCGTGGCACCAACCGACTGACTTACACTCAAAATAACTGCATAGTTTTTATTGCATGGATACTGCAAAGGCGAACAGCCAGGATTACCACTCCATCACCAACCGGTTTCAGACATGGTATGGCCTGCTTCAGGCGATGCTGACGAATTAGAAACAGTGACTTAAATACGCAATACATTTTTAGTTGAATAAAAAATAATCCCATAGGGAACAAAGGAGAATGTTAATACATATAATTAGTTACGTCACACCACATTTGAAACATTTAATAAGCCATAATATATAACTTACATATTCAAATAACTTTTTACCATAAATATATAACAAATGTAACAATGGCAAACAATGTTTCTCTGATGTAGATGTTTAAAATCTTTGTCTTCAGCTCAGATGAGCGTGTGTGTGTGTGTCCTGCAGATAACTGCTAATAAATTGTCATTTACATACTAATTGCCAGCAGATTAGGCCTTATGGTCTATTGAGTCTGCTCGAACCTCAGATCCCTATTTGGGTGCCGAGGCCCTCCCCCGCCTTGTGTTCCAGAAACCCCTATCATCCATCTCCACCCCCCCACCCCCGGGCCAGGCCATCATCGGATACATCCGCTTTCTGTGTCTGTCCCAGAACTAACTAGTATGTTAGTAAATTGTCATTTGAACATCAAAGGTAATTCATGCCTAAAGCAACAGCTTTTTAACCATCAACCATTCAAACTGATCACTGATTATATGCAAACATTTTTTTTTTTTTTTACTTTTAATAATTTTTTATTTAGTTATTTATTTGATATATCGAAATACAACCTTCATTCATCATTCATTTATAATGGTGCTATTGGATTCGACCCTCCTTATCCAAGACCTTAAAGTACCTTACATTAATCCACTGTACTACTGCAGCCATTTAGCTTTAATTAGGTTTTAATTTAAATGATGGATTTGTAAACTTGGTGGTTCACCTTTCCTGTATCTATGTGATATAAATATGCACTTTGCTTTGGAATGGTGTTAGTTTCCCTAAATTATTAAAATATTTCACTGAAGGAAGTAACAGTATACATAGTGATATGCAGATTTATGGTCCAGTATGAATCTTTTGTTGTTACTCCTCTAGTAAGCCAGAGATTTAAAAAAAAAAAAAAAAACAGGCGAAATGGGACTTACCTTTCTAAAGTTGTTAAATGTAGAGGTGGGCAAGCCAGGAACTGTTCACTTATAGAGTCAAGCCAGAACTGAGCCAGGGGTCTGGCTTGACTCTGAGCTAAAACACGAGCTCAGCCCTGGCTACTGCAGGCTGTTCTCCACAAAGGAGTTGAACATTTCAAACACTACACCTACTACTAAGGCCGGGAAAAATACATATGTTTACCATAACTGGCTTGGCTTGACTTTGGTTCTCAGTTGATTTTAGAGGTTGAGTCAAGTCAGGCATTAGGCTCCAGACAGCCTCGAGCCTGCTCTGGATTGCCGACCTCTAGTTAAATGATGACGTCTTATAGGATAGTCTTTGTTCTTGTAATGCTATGCAATATCATGCGTGCAACTTATTCTACTGTCTTCACCCAGGAACCTTCATGATTGCTGCAGTAGGTGTTGTACCTAAACCAGGCTATCCCAGTGTGGGAAATCGAAATAAACACATATCCAGCAGAACCTACTCTGCATATGCTTTCTTTAGGTAGGCAGTACACTGTAGTGCTTGTAAGGAGCAGCTTTTAATGTTTGTGTTAAAAATGTCAAAGTAATGTGAACATTGCTACTTGCACATTTTTTTATTATAAGTCTACATGTTTGAATCCCACATTCTAACCAGGTGTTCAGAGACATCCACACCTGATGATCAAAGCAGTGTGGCATCTGTGTGAAAGTAGATGGAAGGGAATGTGGGAATGAGGCATAGATTTGTGTATCATCGAGGCACAAGGGATAAGACAAACTGTGATTCGTCATTGTATCATACATGGTTTCCTCATTTTGCTAATGGTCTTCAAAAGTCATTCTTAACAGCTAACTGTTAAGAATGATTTTTTTTTAACCAGACCTGTCAGTTGAACCAAACTGTTAGAGATCTACCAAGATAAGCCTCTGCACCTGATAAATAGGTGCCTTACCACCACAGCATTCTTGAATTGTTGAGATGTCCTAAAAGTATGGTGCAGACTAAAAATTATATCCCTTGTAACATGAATCAAACCAGGTCCCAAGGACTTCTCGGTTGTAAGTGCCACCTACACTCCATCCCTTGCTCACCAACATTATGACGAGATGCTAAGGAGAGTGCTTGGATGCACTCCATTATATTCAATGGACGGCGGCTTTACGATCTATTTTTAACATTATATTGGCAAGTTGGTAATGAATCGGCGCCATTCAGCCGGGTAACAAGGGCCTTGTTAGTCGACCGGTGCCCATGTTTCACAATACTAACTGGCCAATATAATGTTAAAAATAGATTGTAAAACCGCCACCCATTGATTATAATGGAGGTGCACTCAAGCTCACCTAGCTCTCGCCATAACGCTTGGTGGAGCGCAGCAGAGCGTAGGTGACTGCAAAAAAAGGAAGTCTTTGGGACCCGGTTTGATTTATTTTACGAGGGATGCAGTTTTTACTGTGCACCATACTTTTGGGACATCTCAGCAATTTAAGAATGCTATAGTGGCGGTAAGGCACCTATTTATCAGGTGCAGGGACTTATCAATTAGCTTGGTGGATCTCCTGAAGAACAACATTTTCATATTGAAGCTGTCAACTGAGAACTGCAGTTACATTGTGGGCATGCACAGCTGTTGTTTTAAACTGAAACTATTTTTACTCTGTGCTTTTTAGCGTGGTTTTCAATGTATTCCAAAATACCATTTCTTCAAAATGAGGTAACACTTACATTATACAGAAATTTTCAGGCTGATTTTTCACCTTTTGGGTTCTGTGACATATAAAGTTCTCGAACTTCACTGTCAGACTCGCATGATGTCATAGAACCCACTCGATGTTTAAAGATCATGTGCAACAATTTTTACATATTTTTAATAAAAGCTTGAGAAGCTGAAATTCAAGTCCCTGTGTTATGATTAGTGTTTCCTGAAAATGTCATGCTGTTTGGTTTTGTTGTTTTCTTTAAATCTGCATTTGTTAACATGCTCTACAGTAACTGAAAACAGTGGAGTTATTTCTGTTCTCTTAGTAAAGCTTAGAGAACAATGATATCATTTTGGAGTAGCTTTCTGTTTCAGATTTCCAGTTACAGCAGCACTCTGTACAGTTAATGATTTGCTGAGCTCTCCAGGTTTCTTACAAACCCAGTGTCTGGTTTGTGTTTAGATACATCAGCCTAAAATCTATCATTATCTTATAAAAAGCTGATCATTTCAGTTTCAGTGCTGAATTGATGTAGCGGAAATCTTTGTGAGAAAGTGGAGGCAGTATAGTGCAGTGGTTTAGGGCTCTGAGCTGTAATCCTTGAGACCTGGGTTTGAATCTCACAGCCCTGACTTGCATACTGTGTGACCTTCAGCAAGTCACTCAACTTCCTTGTGCTCCCGGGTCGTACCAGTAAACAAGCTTCAGCTTAGTATGTCCCCCCGGTTAAAAAAAAGAAATTAAAAAAATTGGCTTATCTATACCACAGCTTTCAGTTCTTTCTAATCAAAACTCTCATTTTTTTTCTTATATAACATAGGGCTGTTTAATGAATATAAAGTAAATCTAAATGTTGTTCATTCACAGAAACGGTTTGCCTTTGATGTCACTGTCATAAATACATTCGGTAACACTTTAAGTGGCCTTAACTACATTGTAATTACTGTATACCTACAATGTAACTGCTATGTAAGTACTGTGTAGTTACATGTAACTACAATGTAGTTGGTAATTAGTTCCACATTTGCATATTATGTAGTTAGACACACATTACTGTGAAGTAACTACACTCTTATTGCACTGTAAATACTATGTAGTTAATTACTTTCACATTTGACTGGTGTGTACTTCTACAGTTTGCATGAAGTGGTAGTTACACATGCAACCACAACTGTTTCTCTTTTGGCACAAATGGATTTATGCTGGACGTGTAACTACATGTGTAACAACTGTTGCAAAGTGCATCAGAAAAATAGATTTATGCTAGAAGTGTAACTACACATGTAACATCTGTTGCAAAGTGTGATGTACATAGTTACATTTGCCAGTAAGAACTGATTTGAGGCAGAAGGGAGGCAACAGTAATTGCAGTAACTACTGCTTCATGTGAATTGTGTAACTGCAGCACAGTATTACCGATCTTCCCTGTATCAGTCTTCATTTATCACTGTCTGGGTGACAGCCTAAGGCGCAGCACCCAGCGTGAGTTTTTGTTTGTAGGGGGAGGAGCCAGCGCCGGAGGCAGTGACGCCCTTGAGGCAGATGCATTATATGGTGCTCATGGGTCGGCCAGCAATGGTCACCAACTCCTTCATCCCAGTTCTGCTTCTTCGCCATCGAGAATGCAGCACCTTGCGCCTGCTAAAGAAATTTCTTCTGCAACATTGCGGCCTATTTAGTTGTTTCGACGTCATCGTTGACATTATTTTTGCTCCATTTCAGTTCCACCATCCTCTAGTAACGTGGCGCGCCGTTTTCTGCAGGAATCCGGTAAGACCTTTCCTTTTTCTTTCTTGAAGCAGCTCAGAGTCTGTTTCTTATTATTATTTTAGTTACCACAGGTCATGTTGGGTTCATCCAGGGATAAAAAGTGCTCTTCCAAGGCAGGCTGGCCTGCTATGTGTTGGTGTCCCTGCACTGGCAGATGTCCATAATGGACCAGCATGACCAATACCTCACCTGTCTGGGTCCTTCTCATGATATCAATAGTTGCGACACTTCTCCAGTAAACCGTGGAGCACTGGAGCACTGCATGTGGAAAGTCAGCCGTGATCCACTGACTTTCTGAGGGCTGTGTTGTATGATGGACTCCCAAGCACAGGACTCTTCGCCCTTCCTTCAGATCCCTTCCTGATTCTGTACAGACTTGTGAGGAGGAGGCCTTCTCTTCTTCTAGCCTTGCCAGGGAGGAGGTATCTTCTGCAGTGATGGAGGATTGATCCAGGCAGCTCGGGGGTTGGACTGGGAGCAACGCACAGGCAGTCAACTCCTCAGAGGTGCATGCTCCCCCAGTGTCACGGCCCACACCTGCTGGGCCTGGCACGGGTGGCTCCTCAGTGCTGCCCACTGGTGCCATTCTGTATTCTGGGGGCATTTGCAATACTGCACCCTCCTGTTGCACTACAAGAGGCACCATGGGTGGGAAAACCACTGGGGCTGCTCATCTGGAGGTCTTTTGGATCTCCTCTCCAGAGCCAGAAGCTTGGGAGACTGATCTGGAATGGCTGCCCAACTCCTCAGAGTTGGAAGGTTCTCCAGTGCCCAGTAACTCTGTGCCCTGCAAGGCATCCCTTCCATTGGCACTGGCGATTATGATTGGTGCTGGCTCCCATGCCAGTGGCGACATCAGGAGCGTGCCTGCAAATAGTGACCCTCCATCTGAGGTGATGGTGGTTTGGGTCTTGGGAGCCCAGAGAGCTATTGGTCCCAGTGCTGTTCTCCCCCACTGAGCCAGAACAGGGACTCACTCTTCTGCGGCCTCTCTCAGGAGGTCTGTGGGATTGGAGCAGTTCCTAGCTTTGGGAGTGAGGAAAAGGTCACCCGCAGAATCGACGGGGCTGAGGAGGCAGGACATGGGGCACCGACCTTCCCAGGGGACCCTTGGGGATTCAGGGATGTGTCACAGTGCTGAGCTTTTGTTCTCTCGCTTGTCCCCTTCAAGGGAGGCCTTATTGGGTGGGGTTGGGGACCACCCTTCTGGTTTTGTGCAGCCTTGGCCTCCTCACAGAGGAGTTTCCCGTACATTGCTCAGTCCTGACTGCTTTGAGCTGGTTTATTGGCCAGCAACTGCACAGACCAGTGTATTCCCAGGAGGTCCAAGATTGCTAGTGAGGTCCCTTAGCCCTGGCAGGGATCGCTCAGATAAAGTGAAGTGTGTCTCCCCATTGCCCCTGCAGCCCCCCTCATTTCCCAGGGCACATGGGTCCTTCAGGGCCCTTGACCTGGGAGTAGTTCAAAGCTACTGCTGTCACCTCAGGTATGTCAGGGCTTTGGATGAGCAGGTCTTTTGCCTGTCTCCCCCGTAGCAGCTGGACTTGGACTCTTCAGATTCATCAGCCTCCTCAACTTCCTCCTTCAAGGAAGAGGATACCTCTGTCCATCTGTCCTCAGACGCTGATCAGATAGAGTATCACCGCTTCCTATTGAGGCTGGTGGATGATCTGCACCTATCTCACATTGCAAGATGCAGTACTGAGTGGGCAATGTGTGTCTTCCTTAGCGAATTCAGTACGGACCACCTGGTCATCCTTTCCTGGCCGATTCCTTTCCAGGAAGCATCATCCCACACCTGGCAGTGCCCATCTGTTCCAACTCCAGCCCCTATGGACTGTCAGCATGAGTATTGAGCACACCAGTGGTCTCCAGAGACCTTGCCTCATCCCACTTTGGGAGTGAGGGTACTGGATACCCCTTCTGGGCATAGACACCTGGTGTGCAGCCTGCCCCTGGATGTGGACTCCAAGGAGTTTGATTACTGAAGATGGTTAGTGTTCTCTTCGGCCTGAGTCATGCTCAGCTCTGCTGCTCATCAGGCACAGCACGTTGTCTACAACGGGCATCTGTGGTCAGTGCTAGTTCAGGTGCTGACACTGCTGCCAAACAGGCCATTGCCTTTTATGTGGTTGGCCTGGAGCTCTCAAGGCACCAGGCAAGGGTATCTTATGATGCCAGTGAGGTAGCTTCAAGGCTAGTGGTGACAGCGATGTGCATTAGCAGACAGTGTGGCTTTGTCTGTCAAAGTTGTCACGGTGTAGGGTGCTGCCTCTGCTCTCCAGGGGACCCATCATTTCTCCCACATGGCAAGATGGGAGCTACAGGGGTGACTTCCATCTCCTAGGCAAAAGGAGACCTCACCTTGCCCGGACCAGTCACAGGCTCAACTGGCCTGTAATGATTCTCCTGCTTTTGTGGTCCTCCTCCACAAAGAACTGAGAGACTCACACCCCTCAGGGAAGTGCTGTGCTGGGCCCCCTTTGGGGTGATCAGTACTCACCCAGACAGTGATGAATGGTGAAGGTTGACACAGGGAAGATATGAAAATTATGTACCTGTCATAATTCTTGATCTTCTTGTATATGTTCACCATTCCTTACTGGCAGCTTCCCTTCTGGGCCTCAGTCCCTGGACGATGCCCCCTCCATGATTGCCCTTCCCCTCCTAGAGATCAGTTGTGGGCTGGGTCCTACCGGCACCTCCAGGTCCTTCTTTACCTTCCTAAGCAACATAGATCCCACCCTGGGAGGGAGGGTAAGTAGAGATTCTTGCCCTGATCTTAGGAGCTCCCTGTAGGTCCTTCCCTTCTCAGCCAATGAGATTCCTCCTGGACATAGTCTGTTCCTGTGGTGGGAGATCTCCACTAGGTGGGGTAGAGAGGAGAGGGACCACGGGGACTCTTTCTCCCTCCTTATATGATTTTTCCTCCTCTCCCCCCCACTTTGTTTTCGGGGTTGGACTTGTCCTGGACAGGACTGGCCCCTGAACCCTGTGGGATCTCTCTCTTGAGACAACGGTAACCAGAGGGGCTCTTCTTTACCTATGAATAAACTGTCCTGTTGTACAATGCTGAACAGCCATAAGACTGACTGATTGTACATCAGGGGAACCAGGATCCTAGGTGATAGGTTTAAATGCTTAATTGGCAAGCTTTTAAACTAGCCAAGGGGGGAGGCACTGGAAAGCAGCAGGAAAATCCTAGCCCCCCCCCAAACAATCACGGTAGTAAGTGTGGCAAACACCAACATGGAGGTGTCGATAGGGAGAAGGGCAGGGGTAAATGGAGAAAGTGACAAAGGCAAGAAGGACAGGGATGGGGCAAAAGGGGTAAGGCCATCAGGAAATGGAGGTAATGAGTACCAATGCCCGTAGTCTGGGCAACAAGCTCCTGAGCTGGTGGCCTTAATGGAAGAGGGATGCCTGGATATCGTAGGAGTCACAGAAACATGGTACACAGAGAACCATGACTGGGATGTTAACATACCAGGGTACATAACCTACAGGAGAGACAGGCAGGGGAGAGAGGGGGAGTGTAGCTCTCTATGTAAAGGAAGGATAAAAGCAACTGAACAAAAGAGTAAACAGGAGGAGAGAGGCACTGTGGGTCACCTTGGAGACTGGAAAGGGCACCACAATCCGCACAGGGGTTGTGTGCAGACCCCCATGTCAGGGGGAAGGAATGGACAAGGATATGATGGAAGGCATTCTTAGAATGGCAGAGAAAGGGGAGATACTGTTGATGGGAGACCTGAATATGCCAGATGTTAACTGGAGCACATTTGCTGCAGCCACATCCAGAGAGCAAGGCCATTCTTGGCCGCGCCCCTACAGGTGGCAGGCATTAGAGCGGCTAGTTTCAGAACCCACTCGTGAGGGAGCAATCTTAGACCTCGTACTCTAAGCGGGACAGTGAGGAGGATCTCAGATCGTAGTGGGTTGCCATCTGGGGACAAGTGACCATCAAACAGTGTGGTTCACATTAAACTCAGCTACAGAGTCAAGCCATACAAAGTGAGGGTACTGGACTTTAGGAGGGCTGACTTTGGCAAGATGGGAGAGTGCCTCAGAAAAGCACTAGCAAACAGGCTAGAAGGAGGTGTGGAGCAACAATGGGGAATTATCAAAACTGCCATCACAGAGGCAGCAATGTTTTGTGTGAAGCAAATAAATCAAATGAAAGAAAAAGCCACTATTGGTTCTCAAGAGAGGTGGCTGTGAAAAGTCAGGAAGAAAAGATAGCATTCAGAAGTATAAGGAAACACAGAAGGAGCAGGACAGAGAGCTGTACCAGTTAAGGCAGAAAGAAGCAGGAGGAAGTCAGAATAGCAAAGGCCCAAACTGAGGAAAAGATAGCCAACTCAGTTAAGAAGGGGATAAAACCTTTATAGGTACATCAGCGAGTGTAGAAAGACAAAGGGAGGATAGTGAGGCTGAATAGAATGAACGGTGGTGGGCAGAGGGGACAGGAAAAGCAGGAATACTGAACGAATATTTCTGCTCAGTATTCACAAAAGAGGAGGGGGAAGTGCCTAATCCAATTAAGAGAAGCACTCCTGATAGGGGGGGTCGATCCCAGTCCTTTCACAGAAGAAAGGGTTCTGCAAGAACTCCTAAAACTGAAGGTGGACAAAGCAATGGGTCCTGATGGAATTCACCCCAGAATTCTAAAAGAATTAAGGAAGGAACTAGTGAAACCACTGGCTACTCTTTTTAATAAATCATGGGAGGATGGTGTGGTACCCGAGGACTGGAGGAAGGCGGATGTGATTCCCTTCTCACAAAAGTGGGACCAAGACAGAGGCAGGAACTACAGACCTGTCAGTCTGACCTCTGTGGTAGGGAAAGTGGATGGAGTCACTTCTGAAGGAAAGAATAGTTGAGTACCTAGAGGTCAGTGGAGCACAGGATCCAAGGCAGCATGGGTTCGAGAGGGAAGGTCATGTCAGACTAATCTAATAGAGTTCTTTGATTTGGGTGACCAAAGTAGTAGATCGTGGAGGGGCTGTGGACATGGCCTACCTAGACTTTAGCAAAGCATTTGACACAGTCCCACACAAAAGATTATTAGTCAAATTAACCAGCCTGGGAAAAGCATTGGCTGGACAACAGGACACAGAAGGTAATTGTAAATGGAGTCCACTCTGAAGAAAGGGCGGTTACTAGTGGGGTACCGCAGGGTTCAGTATTGGGTCCAGTCCTTTTTAGTGTATTAATCAGTGGCATTGCAGAGGGACTGGAAGGAAAAGTATGCCTTTTTGCAGATGACACAAAGATCTGCAACAGGGTTGATACATAAGGAGGCATGGAAAGGATGAAAAGGGGAGGCAAGGTCAGAGGAATGGTCAGATCGCATGGCAGCTAGATTCAATGCAAAAAAGTGCAAAATAATGCACCTGGGAAACAAGAACCCAGAGGAAGAATACAATGGGTGGGGAGGTAGTACAACAAAACAGGAAAAGGACCTGGGGTAATCATATCAGATGACCTTGAGTTACGAGCAATGGAGGAAGGCAGGGAGGGCTGGGGTACTGGGATGTAGAAGAGAGGCTTAGCAGCAGAAAACAGGAAGTTGTTATCTGCACAGACAGTTGGTGAGACTCTATCTGGAATACTGTGTCCAGTTCTGGAGACCCCATCTCCGAGAAGGACATAGACAGGATAGAGGCAGTCCAGAGGAGGGCAACTAAAATGGTGCAGGGTCTGCAAGAGAAGCCATATGAGGAGAGACTAAAGGAGCTTAATATGTATACCCTTGAGGAAAGAAGGAGAGGGAGAGATGATAGAAACTTCAAGTACCTCAAGGGAATCAACAAAGTACAAGAGGGTAGCATCTTTCAGAAAAAGAGACTTGCAAGAACAAGGGGACACAACTTAAAGATAGGAGGAGAGCAGTTCAGGGGCAATGTGAGGAAGTATTATTTCACAGAGAGGGTAGTGGATGCATGGAACAGCCTTCCTGAGGAAGTTGTGGAGTCTAAAACTGGGAGAATTCAAGAATGCATGGGACAGACATAAGGCAATTCTTGTAGAGACCACAGGAAAGATATAGGCTGTTGGTTAACTAGGATCTTGAAACTATCCTGTGGAAGTAGGGAAATGGGCAGACTAAAATGGGCCTAGCGGTCCTTATCTGCCGTCAAAGTCTATGTTTCTATGTTTCTATATTGCACCCACACTTTAGCTGCTGCTGCTGTTGTGCTTCAACCGTATTCTTGCACTTAGTTGTACCTAGCTATACTCAGTATATTCGATGTATTCTATTTCCTGTACCATTCTTTGTTATTGTAAGTATATTTTCTGTATTACCTATATACCATCTCTATGGCCTGGGTAGTGCCTGAAAACCATCCACTGGATCAGTGCACCTAGAAACATATGAACATAGGAAATTTGCCAGAAGAAACAAGCCACATGGTCTGTCAAGTCTGCTCAGATGTGCAGCTAGAACACCTACCTCGCAGCTGCCCCTACCCCTACCCCTTCACAATAACCTCCTATCTCACCCTGTCCCATCCCCTTTTGAAACCCCTGCTGTCCTAAGGGTACCAGCTCCTCTAGCACAGAGTTCCATTCTGCCACAGCCCTCTCTGTGAAAGTGTCTCATTTCCCTTCAGTATCTACCCCCTCCAATCTAAGACCATGACTTCTTGTGTCCCTCCCCTTACTTAACTTAAATACCCCTTCTGTTCCTATCTTGTTAATCCCCTTTAAGTACTTGAAGGTCTCAATCATATCTCCCCCATCTCTTCTCTCCTCTCCTACAGGGAGTACATATTAAAGTCATGCAGCCTCTCCTCATACGGCCTTTCCCCCAGCCCCAGTTGTTCTGTGCTGTACCCCTTCCAGTAGTCTGATATCCTTCTTTAGATATGGGAACCAGTACTGCACACAGTACTCCAGGTGTGGTCTGACCAGTGAAGTGTAGAGAGGCAGGATCACCTCCCTGTTCCTGGAGGAGATTCTTCTCCCAATACACCCCACCATCCTGTTGGCCTCTGCTGCCGCATTCCTGCACTGCCCTGAGTTGTTCATGTTCCCATTTACAACCACCCCTAGATCCTTTTCCTCCTCGGTGTATCTGGCTGTACTCGACCCAGCTGATAATTCCTCCCTGGGTTCTTCTCTCCAAAGTGCACTACCTTACACTTTTTAGCATTGAACCCCAGCTGCCACTCTTCCAACCACTCCTCCAGTTTAATCAGGTTGTTCTGCAGTTCCAGTTCCTGCCATCCCTTTATGTCACTCACCACCGCCCCCAATTTGGTTTTATCAGCAAAGAGGCTGATCTTATTCCTGATGCCATGCAAAATGTCTTATGAATATCCCAAACAATACCGGCCCTAGTACCGATCCTACGGCACCTTGCTTGTAACTGCCCTTGGAGATGAGTGCTCCCCCCAACCACTACCCTCTGCTGTCTTCCCTGTAGCCAATTTTTGATCTAGTTAACCATCTTAATCCCAGTCCCCACATACCTCAATTCCCCCCAGCCTCCCATGCAGCACTGAATCAAAGGCCTTGCTGAAATCCAAAAATATGACATCCACCACATGACTGTTGTCCAGTTCCCTCAGTACCCAGTTATAGTACTCAACTAGGTTAGTCTGACAGAATCTTCCCGAGATAAACCCATGCTGATGACTGTCCTGGAGTCAATTATCCTCCAGGAATGTCACCAGCCTCTTCTTCAGGATTGTCTCCATCAGCTTTCCAATGATGGATGTCAGGCTTACAGGTCTGTAATTGCCTGGTTCATCCTTAGGGCCACTTTTATGGAGGGGCACCACATTGGCCATCCTCCAGTCCCATGGCATCTACCCCGTGTCTAGGGAGATATTGAATAGGTCCACCAGTGGCACTGCCAGTACCATCATCAGTTCCCTCAGCACCCTTGGATGTATGTTGTCTGGTCCTGGTGCCTCTATCCACCCTCAGGCCCCTAATACCTGCCCTCAGTGATTACCCTGTCACCCCCTCCCCCTTCCCACCCCCTTCGGAAGCTTCCTGCCCTTTTCCCTCATAAATATGGAACAGAAGTACTCATTTAGTGTTTGTCTGTTCTGCTCCTTTCTCTGCTCATCCCCGTACTTCTTAATCCACACTATCTGATCCTTGCAGCTCCTTCTTTCCCTAATGTGTCAGAAGAAGTCTTTTTCCCCATCTTTGATTCCCTGAGCCAGCCTCAGTTCCCTGGAGGCCTTGGCTGCTCTAAAACCTTTGGTAACTTTTCTGGACTCGCATACTCATCCCTATCTTCCTCCTTCCTGGAATTCTTGTATGTACGGAGTGCTGCCTTTTTTGCCCACACATTATTTAAAACTTCCCTACTCATCCAGCTTCACTTCTTAGATCTTCCCTTCTTGCTCTGCGGCTTGGTACAGGTCCCAACAGACTCCACAAGTCCCAATGTATTTTTTTTTCTGATTTCTGGTTTGTGTCCCAGTGAGATTGAATTCCTGCCAGGTACTCTTCTAAGATTTCACACATCCTACTGAAGTCTGACCCTTGTCCCTGTACCAACCACCTCCCTGCCCATGTTGAGCGTGAACCATACAGATTGGTGGTCACTCCCTGCCAGTGGGTCTACCACCCCCAGCTCCTTTACAGCCTCCCTAGTAAACAAATATCTGCTGTGGAGTAATGGGGTTGGTATACATGCGTAGGGACTCTTCCGTCATTACATGCACGCCTTTTGCCACCATGCCCCAACCCCTCATGGTATAGTCAGGGGCTGTGGTAGCTTGGTGTGAATGATGGTGCCATGGCTGCCACCTCATTCAACTAGTGGGAAGGGCATGTAATGGCTAAGGAGTCATCCCGGCATGTGTATCTGGCATCACCCACCATAACTCCACACAGAAGATCGGTGATATTTATTTGTTTGTTTGTCTTTTTGTTTGTTTACCAGGTAGATGCATTGATTCAGTGGACCATTTTCAGGCATGACCAGGCCATAAAGATGATACATAGGTAATACAGACAATATACTTACATTAACAGAGAAATATACAGGAAATAGAATATATTGAGTACAAGCTAGGTACAATTAAGTGCAAGAATACAGTTGAAACACAGTAGAGTAGCAACTAAAGGGTGGGTGCAATATACATGATGTATAATCAGACTTATGAAGACTGTTCGGCATTGTACAGTGGGACAGTTTAGTCTTTGGTACAGAAGAATTAGGATTGTCATCAAAGGGTAGCACATGCTCCACCCCCAGCTACCCACTTGGACAGCATCAGGACAGGGGTGTGGGTGCAGTACAGGTTTGGACCAATCTTATGGAAGCAGCACATTTAAAGTTATATAAGTGTACAATATTCATTGTGAAACTAGTTAACTACATAGTGCAGTTACAGTGTAGTTATACAGTAGTTACAATGTAGTAAGTGACACTTAAAATTATCTTTCAGAAATCACTCCCTCATGAAGCTACAGCAGTATAGTGTAATGGTTAAAAGCACTGACCTCAAACTTGGAGAACTGGGTTCAAATCCCAGAGCCACCAATTCTATACTGTATGACCAAAAAAAAACAACTAAAAATAACATGCAATCTAGCATTGTAAATCGCTATACATTAAAAAAAAATCATTACTTTACATAATTACTTATTGACTTTTAACAGTGCTGCTCTGTGGATTGTACACAGTTATCCGTTAACTAACGCATTTACAAAGCAAGCACGCAGAAACAGACACTTTTAAAATAAAGTGTAAAAGAAGGTGTCACAGTGCTGTACTGTACTTACTAAGGAACGTGCTGCTTCTGTGGTATTGTTTCCACAGTTAATAACTAACTAATATGTACTTACAAAGTAAGTACACAGAAACTGACAATTTAAGAAGAAGGGTGCAACAGTGCTGTAGTTACTAAGGAATGTGCTGCTTCTGTGGCATTATTTCCACAGTTAATGACTAACATATATTTGCAAAGTAAGTATGCAGAAACTGACACTTAAAAATAAAGCATACAAAGAAGGATATAACTACTATATACTTACATTGACCATCAATGCTGTAGTTCTGATGTATGCTTTCCTTCAGAAATAAGTCCCTCATGCACTTACTGCTGACAATATGTGGGAAATCATCAGGAGGTGGGTGCAGGATGCTACCAACCCCTGTGCAAGAGTAAAATGAAAATGTGGTAGGGCCTGTAAACCCTGCTGATGGGCCCGGGAGGTTCAGGAGGTGGTGAGGGAAAGAAGGCAGCTTATGGGCATTTCAAGTGCTCAAGGAGTGAAAGAGATAGAGGGGAGTATGAGCTGAAGGCCAGAAGGGCCACTAGGGTGGTGAAGGTGGCTAAGGCAAGGAAGGAGCATAACCTGGCCAGGGAAATTAGGAGAGGGAATAAGGGTTATTTAGATGCATTGGGGAAAAATGAAGGGTGAAGGGACAGATTAGCAGGATTAAAACAAGGGAGGCATGGACACAAGATCCGGGGGAGCAGGCTGAGGTACTAAATGAGTACTTCGCCTCAGTTTTCAGCAAGGAAAATGGGGGGGCTGCATCATAGATGGAAGGAGATGGTGATACTCAAGGGGGGCCCTTGCCGATTGTCTGGTCTGGGGAGAGAATGGGCCATCACTGGCAGGAGGGGGGAAGGCAAGGCAGGGGGATGAGGTAGCGGAGGTGGAAATCATGGCAGAGAGAGTGAGGGAAGCTCTCGGGTCTCTTAAGATGGAGAAAGCACCAGGGCCAGATAAATTACATCCCAGAGTGTTGAAGGAACTGGCAGATGTCCTGGCGAAACCCCTGGTGAAGCTTTTCAGCATCTCTCTGAGGACAGGGTGGGTGCCCCAGGACTAGAAGGTGATGCATATAGTGCCTATCCACAAGGGGGGGATCAAGGGAGGTGGTAGAGAACTACAGGCCTGTCAGCCTGACATAGGTGGTGGGCTAGGTGATGGAGGGCTTTGTCTAGGAGAGGCTGGGGGGACCTGGAAAAGTCGGGGTGCCTGAACGATAGACAGCATGGTTTCGTCCCAGGGAAATCATGTCAGACAAACCTTGCGGAGTTCTATAACTGGGTGACAAGAGCCTTGGACCTGGGTAGATCGGTGGACATCCTTTATCTTGACTTCAGCAAGGCATTTGACTCTGTTCCTCATGGGGGCCTGTTGAATAAGCTGGGAGAAATGAGGTTGGGGAACCAGATGATCACATGGATAGGCAATTGGCTCCAGGACTGGACCCAGAGGGTCGTGGTTGGTGGGATAGTCTCATCCCCAAGGAGGGTCATTAGTGGGGTCCCTCAGGGATCAGTCCTTGGGCCCCTCCTGTTCAATGCCTATGTCTCTGACATAAGGAAGTGTATCAGGAGTAAGATGAGTCTCTTTGCAGATGACTCAAAACTGGGGGCGGTGGTGGATGGGGGAGGAGAGGGTGACCCTACAGGGGGACCTAGAGGCTCTGGAAAGGTGGTCTAGAAAGTGGAAGCTGAGGTTTAATGCAGGGAAATGCAAGGTACTGCATCTGGGAGCCAGAAACCTGAGCCAAGAGTACACCCTGGGGGGGAAATGCTACAAGTCTCAATGGCTGAGAGGGACCTGGGGGTGGTGGTGGATGTCAAGATGAACAACTCTGAGACTTGTAGGAGGGCAGCGACCAAGGTCAGCAGGATGCTGGGATGCATCGCTGGGGGATCACCTCCAGAAGGAGGGAATTGATACTCCCCCTGTATAACTGCTTGGTGAGGCCGCATCTCAAGTAATGTGTGCAGTTTTGGAGGCCACACTTAGAGAGGGACATTGAACTCCTGGAGAGGGTAACCAAAATGATCTGGGGCTTGGGGGACAGGACCTATGAGGAGAGGCTCGAAGGGCTAAATATGTACACATCGGAAGAGAGAAGGGACTGGGGGGACATAATAGAGGTCTTCAAGTACATGAAGGGATTAAATAGGGGAGAAGCAGTCAAGGTGCTCCGAAGGAGGGGGCAACTAGAGGGTATGGGTGGAAGCTGGAGGGGGGGATTCAGGAGAGAAAGGAGGAGGTGCTACTTCACTGAGAGGGTGGTGGAGCCATGGAATGTGCTGCCCAGGGGGCTGGTGGAGGCAGAGATGGTGGAGAGGTTCAAGAGGGGGTGGGACAGGTACAGGGGAAGGGTTCTGGTTGCAAAGTCCTGTGCAGTGGGAATATCTGGGACTGGGAAGGGAGAAGCCAGAGAGGATGAGGGAGGCAGCAAGGTCAGCTCCCAGGATGGGGGCTGACCAAACGAGCAGACACAAAAGACCATTAGGCCTATTCTGCTAGCATTTTAGTATGTTAGTATAAACATGCAATCTAATATTCTTAATTGCTATACTACTACATTGGTTACTATTACAATAAAAATAATTTACATAATTTCTTATTGGCTTGTAACAATGCTGTAGTTACAAAGAAATGTGCTGCTTCTGTGGCATTGACCCACACCTCTTCTGTACCCACACTCCTGGCCTGCTACAGCCCAGATGGGTGGCTGTGGATGGGGCATGGCTACATACCATGCTCTTTACCACTGATCTATTGTGTGAAGTGGTAGTAGGTGGCAAAAGATACACAGGTAGGGACCCTTCCTGGTGTGTAGTTATACACATTGCATGATGTGGTAGTTACACATGCAACCACAACTGTCTCTTCTTTTGGCACAAATTGATTTATGCTGCAAGTGTAACTATACATGTAACAGCTGTTGCAAAGTGCAACAGAAAAATTGATTTATGCTGGAAGTGTAACTACCCATGTAACAGCTGCTGCAATAGTAATTGTGGTAACTACCAGTTCATGCAAATTGTGTAACTACACTAAACTGCAAATGTGAAACTAGTTAACTACTACATTGTAGTTGCGTGTAACTACACAGAAGTTGCATAGTAGTTACACTGTAGTTATACAATAGTTTCAGTGTAGTTAAGGACTCTTAAAATAAAGTGTAACCATACATTCATGTAAGAACATTATTTTTCACGTCAGATTGAAAAACAGGTGCCTGTCATGCTCTGCTACAGTATTTCAAGCCCATGTCCTGCCTGAACTCAAAAATTTTAGTTCTTTGGTGGTTTCTGTGTGAAAATACATCATGTATGTGTATAACTAGAAACACTATATGGCATCCCAATGCACCGTGTCTTTGCCCCACAGTTGAGGCAGCTGTAGTCTACTGCCACCTGTCCCTGTCCCCACAAGCCCCCTGCCTTTTGCTCCACATTCAAGGCTGCTGTCCACTGTCTTCTCCTACAAAGTCAGGGATTGTGCACTCTGCTGCCTCCATCCCCTGCCTAAAGACTGAGGACTGCTGCCCTCTGCCCAGGCAGTTGGTGTTGCTGCACCCTGCTGCCCTGTCTCTCCCACCCTCACGGTTGGGGATGCTGCACCTGTTGCCCCCTATTCCTGTCTCCACAGTTGGGGCTGCTGTGCAGTACTAAGCCTAGGATTGCCAGGTTCCTTGCCTGCACAGCTGGGACTGCTGCACTAGCCATCAGAGGTGGGGCTTTTACTGCCCCTCTGCTACCCACTTTTATTGCCCCAAATGGGCAGGGCTGCTGCACCACGTGAACCCCAACTCACAGTCAGGGCTACTGTACCCTAGTGAGCCCTGTACCTGCGCCACAGTCAGAACTTCTGTGCCTTGCTGTCCTCTATCCCCTGTCACCACAGACAGGGCTGCTGCACCCTTCTCCTTTCTACACAGTTGGGGTTGCTATGGCTTGCTGTACCCTAGAGCCCCATGCCTCTGAAATTTGGACTGCTGTACCATGCTGCCACCTGCCACAAGATTCATAGCATTTGCTGCACCCTGTTGCATGCCTCCACAGTTGAGACAGTTGCACCCTGCTATCCCTCTGCTACCAGAGTCGGATCCTTTGCTACACCCTGCTGCCCACATCCCTTGTCCCAAACAGGCATGGCTGCTGCACCCTGTCCCACCATTTGGGCTGCTGTATCTTGATGCTACCCCTATTTCTTGCCTGAACATTCAGGGCTACTGCAACCTGCTGCCCTCTGTCCCCACCCACACTGTCAGGGCCACAACACCCTGTTGCCCCCTATTCCTATCTCCACAGTCAGGGCTGCTGTACTGTGCTACACTCTAGAGTCTCATGCCCCCTGCCTCCACAGTTGGGGCTGCTGAACCCTGCTTCACACTTCCATTGCCCCAATTGTGCTGGGATGCTGCACATTGTGCACCCTGTGCTATTGTCGGGACTGCTGTACCCCAATTCTCACTTCTGTCCTGACCCACAGTCAAGGCTTCTGCACCATATTGACCTCTGTCCCCTTCCACCACTGTGCCCTGCTGCATCACAGAGCCCCTTGCCTCCACAGGTAGGGGACAGGGTACCACAAATGCCCTTAGTCTTGTGCTGCACCCTTTCTGAACAGTTGGGGTTTCTGTACCCTGCTGCCCTCTATCTCCCGTCTTCACAGTCCAGGACACTGCACTTGTTGCCCCCTGTTCCTGTCTCACCAGGGTGTAGCAAAGGATCTGACTTTGGTGGCAGGGGGACAGCAGGGTTCTACTGCCTGAACTGTGGAGGCCTGCAACAGGGTGCAGCAAATGCCTGGGATCTCACAGCAAGTGGCAGCATGGTGCAGTAGCCATAACTGCAGATGCATGGGGCTCTAGGGCACAGCAGGTCACATCAACCCCAACTGTGTAGAAACGAGCAGGGTGCAGCAGTTCTGTCCGTGGTGACAGAGAATAGAGGATAGCATGGTGTAGAAGCCTTGGCTGTGGGGCAGGACATGGGACATCGGGGTACAGCAGCGCTGACTGTGAGATGGGGTACATGTGGTGCAGCAGCCCTGCCCATTTGGGGCAATAGAAGATGGTAGTAGGGTGCAGCAAAAGCCCCACCTCTGGTGGCTAGGACAGCATGGTGCAGCAGCCCCAGCTGTGGAGGCAGGGAATTTAGCACTCTAGGGCTTAGCACGGTGCAGCAGCCCTGACTGTGGAGACAGGAACTGGGGCAACAGGTGCGGCATCCCTAACTGTGAGGGTGAGGGTGAGGGTGAGGGAGAGAGGACAGCAGGGTGCAGCAACCCCAACTGTTTAGGGAAGGGGTGTCAGGGTGCAGCAGCTCTGATTCTTTAGACGGGATGAAGGCAGCAGGGTGCACAATCCCTGACTGTGTGGGAGAAGATGATGGGCAGCAGCCTCGAATGTGGAGCAGAAGGCAGGGGGCTTGTGGTTCAGGGGACAGGTGGCAGTAGAGTGCAGCTGCCATGTGAGGCAGAGACATGGTGCATTGGGATGCCATATAGTGTTTCTAGTTATACACATACATGATGCATTTTCACACAGAAACCACCAAAGAACTGAAATGTGTGAGTTTGGATAGAACATTGTTTGAAATAATGTACCCGAGTGTGACAGGCAACTGTTTGTCAATCTGACATGAACAAAATGTTCTTACATAAATGTATTTATGAAGGCAACATCAAAGGCAAACCATTTCTGTGAATGAATGAACAACATTTAGATTTATTTTATATTCATTACACAGCCCTGGGTTATATAGTAAGAAAAAAAATCAGAGTTTTGATTAGAAATAACAGAGAGCTGTGGTACAGACAAGCTGATTTCTCACAGAGAAAGATTTCCATCACTTCAATTCAGCATTGAAACTGAAATGATCAGCTTTTTATAAGACAGATTTTAGGCTGATTTATCTAAACACAAACCAGAGGCTGGGTTGGTAAGAAACCTGGAGAGCTCAGGAATCATTAACTCTACAGAGTGCTGCTCACTGGAAATCTGAAACAGCAAGCTACTTCAAAACAATGTCCTCACTCTCTAAATTTGGCTGAGAGGACAGAAATAACTCCACTGTTTTCAGCCACTGTAGAGCATCTTAACAAATGCAGACTTAAAGAAAACCACAACACCAAACAGCTTGAAATTTTCAGGAAACACTAATCATGAAACTGGGACTTGAATTTCAGCTTTTCAAGCTTTTTTGAAAAATAAATAAATATTGTTGCACATGATTTTTAAGAATCAGCCTGTTCTAAACACTTGGGGTAATTCTAGGTGTTGGTCAAGGGAGATATACAGCACACAGAGAATAATAAACAGATTGTTGTGAAGAATATTGCTGTTCTGTCACTGAGAGGCTGCAACGACATCACAATGCTACAAGAGCAAAGCTCGAGCTGCTCTGTGATGGTGCCACAGACCTGAGGTGTCAGAACAGCTGTATTTGTCACAACAAGCTGTTTTATATATATATATATATATATATATATATATATATATATATATGAATTCTGGCTTATTTTTGAGCAAATGTTTTAAATTTTGACATGAGCAATTACAGTGCACATCAGTCAAAACTGGAGCAAGTAAATTGAATACATAACTAGAGTAAAAATTTGTATATTAATTGTGAAGCACAGCATTACTTGGTCAGCTGGTAAATGTTTTTTTTTTCCTTTTAAAAAAAAAAACAAACAAAAAACAGGCTAATGTAACCCCTAGGTGGTGCTATCCCAAGGGCTTCTACCCCTGCCTACTTTGCTAGTAGCAGGTTAAGGGGCCTGAGTTCTCAAACAGGTGCCTCCACCCAGCGGTCAGGGTTGGTAGTGGTCAAGCTAACCTGAGCACTTCCCTCCGGGACACTGTAACCCCCCTCTTTCCTTACTAGTGGCTGGAACAATACACAATAATCACTTTCACAATACCCGATACACCATACAAGTACCCACACTGTTTGCACTTACCACCAGGGCTTTCCTCTGGTCTGGCCCTGGGGACCCCGAGGAAAACAAGGTTATACACAGCAAATAACAGCAGTACAGTACTCTTGCACAAACTGGAACCACAGTCAGAGTAACTGCAAAAAAGAGTTAGATCTGATTTATTTAAGGGGCTTGAACAAGGGAGGGGCGTAATCAGGTTAATTTGCTTAAAGGCTCTATCAAACAGTTACGCATGCACTTCAGGGTCCATAAACAGTCACACATTCTGGGTACGCAGATGGAGAATGGTGGGCTAGCCAGGAACGTTGCAGCTGGTTGGGGCCCTGTGATGAAAGAAAACAACATGCACAACACACACTATTTGTAATCCAGAGCCGGAGGGCTCAGTTCGTGAAAAGAAAACAATAAGACAATCAGATGACACGCTTTTTGATTAGACTGTTGTTACAGGGAGCTACCCTGATGATTACTCACCATACCCAAGACTGGACACAGGCTGGATGAAAATTGAGATAGGTGGTTAATCTGGAGTGCCAGGAGAAGCAGGGCCCACACGATTTGCCGAGGCGTCATTCCTGTTCAAACGTGGAGCAGGGGGCTGATCTCCAGGCAGGTCTCTCGTTGGTGGCTTTCTCTGTGCAGTGGGGTAGTCTGACAGGGCCAGCATAGCATGGCCCAGGCTGAATGGAGATAAATGCGGATTCTGTTCGATTAGGCTGGATAAAGCTTTCAGCAAGCAGAACACAGTTCACACAGTGGGGAACCAAATCACGACCCACTTTCAATACACAGCACATTTACATGTAAGGAAATTCTACTGTACCAGGCAAACCACTCTCCAGTCATGATCGCAAAGTCTCTGCACAAACTGGGGATTCGGAAGCAGTTGGAAATCCTGACAGGTCAATCGCATTCAGCAAATCTTCAGTCTTCTTCAGGTTCAAGCCTGGTCACAGTCCTGTGGCTTAAATAGTCCTCACAAAGTGGATTCAGTCCGAATAAACTGTTTTCCTTCTTGGGGACAGTAGGCAGACAGGCAGGCCATATCTCAGCCCTTTCACAGTTCTCCCATGCAAAATTATACAGAACTGCTGCTCAAAAATCACTTGAGCTGTTACTTCTTCACTTCTCAGCTCAAAACTGAAACTAGCTGCAGCAGCCTGGGAAATTCCCCAAGATCCAAAAGGTTCGGTTGGCTGATCCTCCTGTCATTCACAACAAAGGCTCCCCCTTCAGGTGCAAAAAGGCACAAAAAGCCCAAAACTACTATTCCTACAGATTTTGACTCCAGACAGCTCCTGTAGTCCAGCTCCATTTTAGGTTCCCCACCAGTACTGATTGGTCCCATTCGTAGTCCAGGACCAAGATAGTGGAGATAAACAAAACAGTCCTTGCTGTAAAGAAGGCAGGTTAGACAAACTACATTATCACTCTAAATGATTTTCAGCAAGTAGTTACATCTTTCAACAGAGTTCCCTCTCAGATTACTTATGACTGCAACCCAGGCAGCTCTTAAAGAGACAGTACACAGAAGCTATACATGCAATCTCTGGCAATCACATTTAAACTGCTAAAATGCAGGACACTAACCTGGCAGTGAGTACAAGCTTGAGGAAGACTATTCAGGAACCCCCATTTGTAAGGGGGGTTACATCAGCCTGTGTAGGCCTGTCAAAAATTCACCAAACATTAAAGACTGATTGAAAACACCCAAACATCATCCCACAGTGTGAGCTACTGATTCCAAAAACAGTGTGCCCATTGGGGGGACAGTGGTACATATGAACAACGCATCTGGTTCTGCCATGGTTTCATGGGCAACGCTGTTCCAGAAATTATTTATTCAGCCTGTGTAGACCTGTCAAAAATTCACCAAACATTTGAGACTGACTGAAGACAACAGTGCATCATCTCACAGTGTGAGCTACTGGTTCCAGAAATTGTGCACCCAGTGGGACAGTACTACGCATGGACAGTGTGCCCGGTTCTGCACTGTACACACTGGTTTCATGGGCAATGTTGCTCCAAAAATGATTTATGTGGCCTGTGTAGGCCTGTCAAAAATTCAAATATTCAGCCCCAAGTAACCATTTTGAATAAGGGTAAGTATAGAACTGTTCTTCGACTGTATGCTTTGGGGCTGAAGTGTATGAGTCGCAAGGTTCAAGTGAAGACAGCAGTGCAACATCGCCCAATGTGTGTGCATGTGTAAGGTACTGGTTCAGAAAAAAAAAATAATGGACAGAGAAGCCCTCCCCATCCACCTCATCATACTCCTCTGTTGGCCCAGCTGGAAGTGTAGGCGATTCACCCTCCATAAGCCGTGGCAAAAAAAAGGTCTTTGGAAAAAAGTGGACAGGTTAATTTTTAAAAAAGTGAGTATCTCTACCTTTTGGGTTGAAAGGCATTTCTCCTGTTGGTAAATTCTCTCTGAGTATGCACTTGCAGGTAGGCAACTGAAGTGCTCAACCGCTACCTGTGTCAGAGGGCCAAATTATCTTTTTTTTGGTACCAGTACAATAGAGGCTCATCTCCTTCTGCTGCATGACCTCTGCCCCTTCTGTGACCCCATCTTCCCTGCTGCCACTATAAGGTGTTGTAGGGAGGTGGGTTTTACTACGGGGTGGGGGAGGTCAATGGTGGGGCACCGGGAACTTAATGGAGGTGAGAGGGATTGGGGTGGTTCAGAGTAGGAGGTGCCCTAGGATGACAGGAGCCTTGAGAGAGGCCTGATGTGTTTAGCGTCTATTCCTAGGGCTCCCACTGGACTGCGTGGGCAGGCAGCAAGAGGACCTACAGCCTACACTGATTCCCTTCGGGCAGTGTTGTGCAATGCCAGGTCAATGAGGAACAAGACCGCAATTATGTTGAACTTGGTTTTCTTGATCGACCTGCCGTGCATCACAGAAACCTGGTTGGGAGATGACGCAGGGCCAGTTTTAGAGGCGTCGGTCCTGGACAGGTATTCAGTGGTAAACTGCCCGAGGAGGGATCACAGGGGCCGGGATGTAGTCATCTGTTTTAGATTTGACCTGAACTTCTCTGTACATCTGGTGGGTTCTACTGGGTCGTTTGAATGTGTGGCGCTGCATGGGGGTCCAGGTGCAGGTTGCAGAATTCTCCTTGTTTACCACCCTCCGGGGTCAGGAGGAGAATTTCTGCAGGAGGTGGTGGACTTCATCATCAACATGGTATTGGAGTCTCCTAGGTGACTCATTCTGGGTGACTTCAATGCCTGGATTGACGATGAATCCTCGCAGTTTGGTTCTGACCTTCTCCAGCTGATGACATTGCTGGGCCTGGTACAGACAGTTGCCTCTGCAACCCACCATCATGGCCACACCTTGGACCTGGTATTCTCACTGGGTCTCGAGGTCACTGATCTTGAGACTGATCAGGGTATTTGGACTGATCATTGTATGGTGAAGTTCTCATACGGGGCTCCCCTGATGGTCCCTCCCCTGTGGAGATGATCAGCTATCGCCCTTTAAGGGGATTGTCCCCAGAGGGACTGATGTCAGTGGTTAATTTTTCTGGTGTTAGTGCTGTTAGTGTAGTTGGATTGGGTGAATCGGTGGTGGCCCACAACAGCGCCCTCTCCGAGGCACTCAGTGCCATTGCACTGGTTCGTATATGACCTAGATCTTCTCACATGAAACCCCTGTGGTTTGACAGGGATTTCAGGGTGATGAAGACCATGGGTCAGAGGTTGGAGTGTTGCTGGTGGTGGACGCAGCTAGAGGAGGATAGACTGTCTTTGAGAAATCACTACAGTGACTATCAAAAGACAGTCAACCATAAGAAGGCAGAGTTCCTGTCCATGGAGAGTGTGTCAGGGAGAAATAAGCCAGCTCAGCTCTTTTGGACTATGGACAGGCTTCTCCACCCTGTCTGTCTTATCTACAGCTGAAAAAAGCTTTTTCAGAAACCCTGTGCAAGGAGTTTGCTCTATTTTTCTTTGACAGGGTATCCTCCATTTGGGCTGGGATCTCACCAGTGAGTCTTGACCAGACCCACAGGGTGGGGTCTGGATGGAGCAGGGGCACTCCTATTGCCTGGGCAGAGTTTCAGCTGGTGGGGGTTGCTGAGGTCTCTGAGGTGATTCTGAAACTGTGGCCCACTTGTTGTGAACTGGACCCTGGCCCGACGCACCTCCTAGTGAGATGCGTTTAGGTCATTGGTACAGTGTTCACTGGAATAGTCAGGTGTTTGCTTTCAATAGGGGGTCTTTCCCAACACCTTGAAGAAGGCACTGGTGAAGCACTTCTGAAAAAAAAAAAAACTCTCGACCCGACATCATAGCAAATTATAGACCAGTCTCCAACCTCCAATTTTTAGGGAAGGTTATAGAGAAGATAGTGGCTCTGCAGCTCGAGGAACACCTGGAGGCCTATGACATCTGTAAGCAATTCCAGTCCAGGTTTAGGGCAAGGCATAGCACAGAGACGGCACTGGTCTGGGTCCATAATGACCTCCTCATGGCCAGAGTTTGAGGAGAATGGTCAATTCTTATTCTCCTCGATCCATCATCTGCATTTGATACCGTGGACCACCTCGTGTTGCTGGATCATCTTAGAGAGTGGTGTGGACTTACTGGTGTTGTCATCAACTGATTTGAGTCCTTTCTCTCAGGTAGGAGGCAGAAGGTGGTGGTGATGAGGAATTTCTCCTCCTCCTCCTTCGCCTTGCCTCTGACCTGTGGAGTCCTTCAGGGTTTGAATCTGGCACTGATGCTGTTCTTGGTATACATGCTGCCATTGGAGAGGATCATTAGACAGTACAGTTTGAGTTTTCACTGCTATGCAGATGATACACAGCTGTACACGTCTTTTGTACCAGAGACAAGTGGTGCTGTTGAAATGCTGAATAAATACCTCGCCAAGATCCAGGACTGGATGAACTCTAATTGGCTGAGACTTAACTCTAACGACAGAGGTCCTAGTGATTGAGCCTGGCCATGGGTGGATTGGGGATGCCTCTGGGATGATAACAGGTTTAGTCCTGGGGTTAACACCATTGATGACATCCTCTAAGATAAGAAGTCTGGGCATGATTCTCGATAACAGGCTGACATTTGAGGCTCAGGTGTCAGCTGTCATCAAAAATAGCTTTTACCATCTGAGGAACATTGCTTAGATTAAATCCCTTATTCCGTCTGAGGACCTGCTGTCACTGGTACATGCCTTTGTGACATCGAGACTCGACTACTGTAATACTCTATATCTCGGGGTCAGTGGGGGGAACCTCCATCGGCTGCAGCTTATGCAGAATGCAGTGGTCAGGCTGCTGATAGGATTGCCTAGATTCTGTTATGTGACCACGGTCCTGTGGGGTCTGCACTGGCTGATGGTCAGGTGATGGGTTCCTTTCATGGTGGGCCTGCTCACCTATAAGGCCCTATACGACTGGGCCCTGGCTACCTGTCAGACCTCCTTACTCCTGCCATCCCGGCTCGCTCCTTCTGTTCTTCCATCCTGGCAGTTCCAAGGACTAGGCTGAAAACCTCAGGTGATCATTCATTCGAGGTGGCTGGTCTGGTCCTCTGGAACTCGCTTCCAAGATCTTTGAGGGAGGCTCCTACAGCGGAGGCATTCAGGAGGGGCCTAAAGACCCACTTGTTTAAATTAGATTATCCTGCTGATATATATTAATCATGTCTGAAGTTTTAAATATTTTATAGCTTATCTGTGATTTTACTATGACCCTGTAAATTGCTTTCTGTACGGTGCCCAGAGGCTCTAAGATTGGGAGCCTAAAAATACATTTTTCCTTCACTTTACTGCTAGGGGCGTGTTCTCATCCAGATAATCCTGCAGTATTTTGTTTGCTGGCATCTCAGGCTTTACTGTGTCAGAAAGTGACCTGCCATGCTTTCTCATCATGTCATAGTCAGACAGTTGTTCCTATAGTGGTTTGTCATCAATGGCAGTCTTTCGGGGATACAGTAGGAGCAGCAGTCATAGCAAATGACTTGGAGACAAAAATTAATGACTCTGGTGACATTCTGTAGTGGGTAGTGGTAGTGGAAATACATAGGGATCCTCCTTCTTCCCTCTCCTCCTCCTCCTGGCCTGTCAATGCCTTTGCTGAGTCTTGTTTTGCTCTATTTGTGTTCCTGTTCTTGTTTGGTGCCATATCTACTTAGACCAGATGGATAAGCCAGCTTTATAGGACTGCTGATCTTTACTGCATTCTTGTGCATCAAAGAACATCTCAAATGTGTACTGAGGGTCCAAGAGAGTTGCCAGGATGTAGTGGTCATCTGTACGCATTTTTGAAGTGCGTGTGTCATTCCAGAAATCTGATCTTACCCTTTCAACTGGGCTAACAACAGTGGTATCCTCCTTTTCCTCATTGAGTTTTTGTACAAAGAAGTTGTAGGTTAATGAGGGCAATGAGAGGGAGCACTTGGCTTAGACCAGCTGCATCAGCACTTACCACTAGAAGCAGGGGGAGGCAGAGAAAGCAGTTAGGAGCACAAAGGCGCAAACGCGCAAACAGAGAAAATAGCTCAGGCAGTAAAGAAAGTGGACAAGACATTTTACAGGTACATAATCGAAAGAAGAAAGACCAAGGGAGGGATTGTAAGGCTAAGGATGGAAGAGGGGGTGTGGAGGGGGACAAGGAAAAAGCAGACATCCAGAACAAATATTTTTGTTCGGTGTTCACAGAGGAAGGGGAAGGTGAGGGGCCACAGCTAAGAGAAAGGAGAATCAAAGGAAGGGAGGTGGACACTAGTCCATTTAAAGAGGAGATAGTCATGAAGGAACTTGCAAATCTGAAGGTGGACAAGGCAATGGGGCCAGACAGGATACATCCAAGGATATTGAAGGAGCTCAGAGGGGTGCTAGCTGCACTTCTGACAGTTCTGTTCAACCACTCACTGGAGATGGGAGTGGTCCTGGAGGATTGGAGGAGAGCATATGTAGTCCATCTTCATAAAAGTGGTAGCAGGGAGGAAGCTGGCAATTACAGGCCAGTCAGCTTGACTTCGATGGTGGGGAAAATCTTAGAATCACTGTTGAAAGAAAGGATTGTGGAATATCTTGTAACCAGTGTGGCTTATAGGATCTGAGGCAGCATAGATTCACTGGGGAGAGATCATATCAAATAAATCTGATAGATTTCCTTGAATGGGTAACCAGGGAAGTAGATCAGGGTGGAGCAGTGGATGTGGTCTACCTAGATTTCAGTAAGGCCTTTGACATCGTTCCACTAGGAGACTCATAAGCAAGTTAGGCACCCTGGGAGTGGCTCCAAAAGTGGTAAACTTGGTAAGGAATTGATTGGGGGATAGGAGGCAGAGGGTGGTGATAAATGGAGTTCACTCCAAGGGAGGAAGAGTGACCAGAGGGGTGCCACAAGAATCAGTACTAGGACCAGTCCTCTTTAATGTCTTTTGTAAGCAACATTGTAGTAGGGATAGAAGGGAAGGTTGCCTTTTTGCAGATGACACTAAAATCTGCAATAGGGTAGACACTGTGTGTGTGTGTGTGTGTGTGTGTGTGTGTGATTTATTTATTTGAATCTAGGATTACAAGTACCTTTGAGCCAAGGCTCTTGTACAAAGGTTCCACGTCAGTTGCAGTACAATAACAAAACAAAAAAAAGACAATTAAGTAACAAAGGCAGGATAACAGGTTAACAATCGGTTACATGAATATGAATGCATACATTTGGGTAAAACTAAAGCCAGAGGCACTGAAGGGGTAAATAGTGTTACTAGACATGGCAAGGACACAGAAGGTAAGAGCAGCTAGAGGCATTGTCACATCACAGAGAGAGAGAGCAACAGGCGGTGGAGGGGGTGCAGGGGGAGAGGGGAGAAAGAGTGGGGGAGCGGATTGTAGGAGATTGGGGGTAGATAGTAGAAGTGCTATGCAGAAAGAGCTGAGACAAGGATTTGGTAATGGTAAGGAGAGATGATTAAAGGAGACAGTCGCAGGTGCTAGAGACAGAGAGGAGTGGGCGGAGCCTGGATTTGAACTGGCCAAGCTTGGGTACGGAGGAGATGTCACGGCTGAGACCATTCAACCAGCTAGGGGCCCTATGAGCAAAGAATCTTTGTCCTTGGGTGGTACGGCAGTGAGGGACCTGCAGAAGTTGAGATTCAGATCCTCTAGTGTGGCGAGGGTTACTACTGGGGCATGGTTATTTTCTTTGCCATAAGGCAGGTTTGGTACTTTATGCTGTTTGAGAGTTGTACCCAGCCAGTTTGTGCATAGAGGTCACATGTATGAGTGAGACGGTTAGCTTCAGTGATGAGCCGACAAGCTTTGTTGAGAGACTTGGATATGCACCTGAGGGCAGTTACAGTAGCAGAGCCATATATGATCAGGCCATAGTCAATTATGGGGACAACAGAGCTCTGAACAGCAACCCTTAAGGCTTCCGGAGTAAGGTGTTGCCTGTGCCTGTAGAGTAGTCCAATGCGAATATTTGCAGCTTTGGCGACGTTATCGATGTGGGCACCATAGGATAGGTTACTGGCAAGAGAGATCCCATAATATTTAAAAGATTGCAGCTGTTTGAGGGCAACTCCAAGGCAGTTTGTGATAGTCAGGGGGTGTAGCCTGTACTTGTTGTGGGAGCTGCTAAAAAGCATTGACTTGGTTTTCTTATAATTTAGGACCAATATGTGTTTACTAAACCAGTTCTCAACTGAAGCAAAGCCTAGCTATAGATTGTTTTGTAGGGGTTGGGGATCCTTATGGGTGGTGTGAATTATGGTGTCATAAGCATAGAGGATGATTTGTTCTGGGCAAGATTGTGGAAGGCTGTTCAGGAAGAGACTGAATTGAAGGGGACCCAGTATGGACCCCGGGGACTCCTGAGCAGACAGGTCTAGCATGAGAGAGGACATCTGAAATTTTAACTCTTTGGAATTGGTTTTCCAGATAGCTTTTAAACCAGCCTGTGGAGTCAGGAGAGAGCCCAGCATCCAGAAGCTGCTCAAGTAGTAGACGATGGTGGACGGTGTTGAAAGTCTTAGTTAAATCGACAAAGGCCGACCCAGCTAGGTGACCATTATCCAGAGAACTGTGGATGGCTCTGGTGAATTCCAGAAGGGCAGAAGTGGTGCTGTGCCCTTGTCTGAACCCATGTTGTTCAGAGCACAAGATATTGTGTTTGTCCAAGTAATCAGTGAGTTGGTCTACTACCATGTGTTCGATGGCTTTGGAGAGGGGAGGTAATATGGAAACCGGTCGATAGTTCCCAGGGAGGGCCCAGTCTCCACTTTTGTGGACTGGAGTAACAGTAGCAGATTTCCATCTGTCAGGGAACTGGCTGAAGGAGAGGTTGAAGATCTTTGTTAATGGTCCTAGTACTTCGTTGAGGGTGAGGGACAGCAGTCTGAGATCAAGTGTGTCCCCACTATTTCTGGACTTGGCAATTGCTTTTCTGATGTATTTGTGGGCTTTGTGCATCTTGATTGCTTTAAAGTAAAATGGCAGGTATTTGGAAGAGGGGGAAGGCGGGAAGGGTGAGTTGGAGAGTCATCTACATCGAAAAAGTCAGGGGGGAGAACACTACTGAGGTCTGTGAAAGCAGTATTGAATGTATTAGCAATAGTCGTAGGGTCCAGTGTTGTAGTTCCATCAATGTCCAGCATAGTAGGGAAGTTTTAGGCTGCTTCCCAGTAACTTCTTTGATATTGTTCCAGAAGGCTCTCCCATTTCCCCAGGTATTTTTTTTTTGGATGTTATTTTTCTCCTCGGAGCTCCGGCTCCAACCCCCCCCTGCACTCCGGCGTTCCCCCGGCGCCATCCCTGGACATGAGACCCTCCCTTCTGCACCCTGTGACTTACCCTTCGTGGCAGGGTGGTGGGGAGCGACTCAACCCACCCCAATGGATCCATGCCAGGAGGCGCCCAGGAATGGCGCTGGGAATGACGCTGTGCTGCCGGGCTCCGATTTTCTTTGATTTCCTCCGAAGCGGTATGCGGCAATGGCGCCAGCGACTGAGCGTGCATGCTCCCATGCGCGCGCTAGTCACATCTGCCACGCCCCCCCCCTTGGCTTGGCGGTTGCGTGTCGATCCCCAGCCTCCGCTTAGGGGTCAGTAAGCAACGGCCGGCCGATCCCCACCCGGAGATGGAGAGTGAGTCCTCCAGACGCTCAATCCATCTCCTCCCCGCTGACCCCTGGCAACCCATGCCCGTTCCCGAACACAGGTCGCCGGCGTGGTGCGAGGTGTAGCGACCAGCGCCTCAACCCTCATTTCCCCAGGTATAAGTGAGAACTTTCCTATAATAGATACTTTTCTTTAGGCAGATTGATTTTGTGCAATCATTTTGAGCCCATTTATAGGTATGTATGTCAGTTTGCGTACCGGTGGCCCATGCCAGCAGCCAGAGGTGTTCTCTTGTTTTCAACTGTGTTATAAGCTCCATAGAGAGCCATGGGTTGCAAAGGCCTTTGACTTTGTGCTTTTTGAAGAAGGCATGGGAGTCACAGGCCGCATTAAAGGTGTAGATGAAATAGCCCAGGGCCAAGTTGACATCCAACGCTTTGTAAATAGGACTCCAATCATGCTGACTGAGGTGGGATTTTAGGTGATTCAGCTGCCCATGGGGAAGGACTCTGCTAGAGATGACTATTGGAAGGGGCTTGCAGAATTTGTTTGACCATTCACAGATGACAGGGAAATGGTCACTGAGTGAATCCGGGAGGACAGAGATGTTAGAGATACGAGTTGGATGGCTGGCCAGAACCCAATCCAGGAAGGTACTAGAGCCTGTTTTGTAGTTGTACCTGGTCAGGAAGTCGACCAGCTGGGCAAGGTTTGCTGACAAGATGGTGTCCTTGAGGCCTTCTGATTCCGGTGCAAGCCAATTAATGTTAAAATCACCTAGCAGGACTGACTGGGAGCCTGGAGGTTGAGTTCGAATGAAGTCCAGAACTGCACTGAGTCCTTTCCCTTGCTCTTTTGGAGGGATGTACACTGAAACAACTGTGAGGGCTTTATTATGGGCCCCTAGTAGGATTCTGATAGGAAGACTCTGCACAGATGATTCTGAGAGGGTGGTAGCTGTGGGGTGACCCAAGAAAGACTCTTTGAAATATATTTCACAGCCCCCTCCTCTTTTAGTCTTCTGATCCAGCCTGAAAATGTTGTAGCCTGGCAGGACAATTGCCATGTCAGGGACTTTAGGTGTTAGCCAGGTTTTGACAGCCGTAAGGATATCCGGATTGTACTGGTTTGTGAAAATTTGCAGGGCATCAAGCCTTGGGAGTAGTTTGCAGATGTTAAGAGTCGTAAGGGAGAGTGCCTCCAAGTGATTAACTTGGTTGGTTGAGCTAAAGGTTTTCAGGCTGAGATTGGGGTGAATATTGTCAGACAGCAGCAACAGGAGGAGCAGGAGCTTCAGAGTGCACAAACGTAGCTCTCTGAGGGTGAGTTTGTGTCTGCTTTGTGCAGAAATGTATGCAGAGTTGCCGGCGCTGGTCCCAGAGTGATGTCATGTGTGCCAGAGGTAGGAGTAGAGATGAGTGGGCCCGTGACCCCCTCTCATGAATACAATGGTGCTGCCATCTATTTTCAGTGGGGGGTGCTTGAGGTGAGTGAGCTTCCGAATGTAGGGTCCCTGAGTGGTAGCAGATATCATCAATCTGGTAGCTAGGGGGAGGAGAGGGGTAACAGGCTCCTGGGAAGTAGAAGAGGGGTATAGCAGGGATGAAAGAATAAAAAGTTGAGAAAGCATAAAGGACAGAAACATTATGATCAGGCAGTAGAGGTCATGTAAGGTGAGCTAAAAGGAACAGGAGAGAAGCCCGAGATATGGGGCTGATATAGGGTGAAAGGAGTGGGAGGAAGAAGGTAAGGCAAGTATGCGATAGAACAGCAGGATGAGTATGGGGGTACATATTAAAGCAAAATACAGGCAAACTTTTCTTACAAAACTCTTGTGAGCATAAGCAGTATTTAACACACGTTCATAGGAGGAAGAGCTTGTATGTAGCCCTGGTTTAGTAGGTGGCAGAGCAGGCAGGCAAATGTACACAGAGTTGTGATGATCACAGTTGGAGAACAGTGTGTGTGATGTGCCAGATAGGATAGGAGCTGCTAGGGGCATCTGCACATAACCTGCTAATAGTGGAGTAGGCGCTACTAGCCCCAGATCAAGGAAATTCTAGGTAACAGTCAGCCGTTGACCCCAAATAAGATGATCATAAATGGTATCAATTGTAATAACCCCCACATGATAGCTAATGCTTTCAATGACTTCTTTTCCACTCTTCCCACCCCTACCCTGTTTCCATCCTCCACTCCCCTATCGCCCCGACCTATACCTGCTACTGCTCCTACAGAGCTTGTGCTAACCCCAGTCATGCATCAAGAAATCCTTAAGTTACTAAGGACTATTCCTGTCTCTGGGAGTATTGGCCCTGATGGTTTAGATCCTAGGATTCTTAGAAAATTTGCCTTTAGGCTTGTTGACCCAGTGTCAAGACTGTTTTACCTTTCTGTCTCCACAGCGTCTGTCCCTTCAGTATGGAAAAACGGCCAGGACTATACCTGTGTTTAAGAAAGGGGATGACAAAATTCCATCTAATTATCGTCCCATTTCTCTCCTGCCTACGCTCAATCAATCAAGTCTTTATTTATCCAGGCGATCACCATTGAGCAAGCTCATTTACAAGGTGGACCTGCTGTTGGCAGGAAAAATTGTACAGTTACATATAAATATACATAATACAAGAGGAACAACATGTTTACAGTACTGATAGGAAAAGAATATTTACATTCCAAGTCACATGTACAAGAGAGAAATACTCAACACAACCCAAATGTTGTGTATATATATACAGTTCCCACATGTGACTTGGAATGTAGCTTAGGAATTTCCATCCAGGTCTGTAAATTGTTTCTGCTGGACAGGAATATAAATAATCTTTATTTTTTCTTCTATGGTTTGTATATGACATCCATACACATCCTGCTCCTGTGGGAACTATATATATATATATGTTACGTTCGGGTTGTGTTATGTATATCTTTCTTGTACATGTGACTTGGAATGTAAATACTTTGTTCCTATCAGTATTGTAAACATGTTGTTCCTTTTGTATTATGTATATTGATATGTAACTGTACAATTTTCCCTGCCAACAGCAGGTCCACCTTGTAAATGAGCTTGCTCAATGGTGATCGCCTGGATAAATAAAGATTTGATTGATTGGAGTAGGATGTTTATGGAAGTCATATACAAACCATAGAAAAGAGAGAGAGATTATTTATATTCCTGTCCAGCAGCAACTCATTACCAGCCTGGCTGAAAATTCCTAGGCTATGGAGGTGCACATAATTGTGTGTAATGCTTAGGCTAATGTGGCAGAAGGGGGGTGGTGAATAAGAGGGGTGCAGAGGGTGCTATGGGCAAGTGGAGTCAAGAAGGGGGAGTATCAGTAGCTGGGACTGCTTGACTAGGACAGGGGAACAAAAGTCAAGCTGCTAGGAGCAGTGGAAGCAATTACAGATTTCAGTGAACATTTTGTCATAGAGGGTCTTAAAGATGGTAGGACTGACGGGGTGCTGAGTCTCAACAAATTTTGTATCCTGTTCCAGAAAGTAGGCATGGCATAGCTTATGGCAGCCCTTCCAAAGTGTGAGTTGGCCCTTAGGACTTTCAAAGAAATCTGCGAATTACTTCTTAAAGCATAGTTCCTAATGGGACTAAGGGGGAGACAGTCTACAACATATTGTGGGATTTTGTTGGTAAGGGCTCGGAGCATCCATAGGGCTGCATTTCTGTTTCGCCTATATTGAGGGGAGGACCATCCTACGGCTGCGTATAAAGCACAGTGGTGTGTGAAGTACGGGAGGCTGGTTATAAATCTCAGTGCTCTATGATGTAATACATCCAGTTTTGCAAGATATAATGCTGGGCAATGTCCATAAATAAAGTCGGCATAGTTAATTAATGAAAGGAACGTACATTGGACAAGCTGCCTTTTTGTGTCCGTGGTCAAGAGGCGTTTGATTCTGGAAAAAAGACCAAGTCTCTGCCTCAGTTTTTTCAGCAGTTCTTCTGTGTGTTCCATGAAAGAGAGTTTGTCGTCTAGCCAAATACCTAGGTATTTGAATTTAGTCACAAATTCAAGATTTTCTCCTAATAAAGTAGAGATTGAAGGTAAAGGGCTAGCAACAGCAGAGTAAGCCCCTGGGCCTGATGGTGAAAAAAGAATGGCTTTGGTTTTTTTTTGCATTTAGTAGTAACTTTTTGCTAAGGAGCTGGTACTTCAGAGTATTAAAGTCAGCTTGTAATTCAGCGCAGGCAGCTTCAGGAGAATCCCGGTTTAAGTAGAGCATCATGTCATCAGCAAACAAGTGAATACTGGCATTCTTGATGCCTACATCCAAGCTGTTGATATAAATATAACCCCTACCCCTGTCTTTTTGCCAAAACAACAGGTGGCATGCTGTTGACGCTGGCAGCAATACCTGGTGGGGACCTGGGTTCGGGGAGGATGAGGTTACTACAATAAGGGACCTAGGTTTGGCTACTCTGCACAGGGGCACCCAAGTAAATCCAAACACAGGAAGCAATAACTGCAATGTCCAGAACCAGGAATGGGATTTTTCAGTGTGGCTTTTATTCATAACTAGCTGAACACAACAAAGCATAGATGGACCCCCATGGGGCTACGCTTACTGATAATGCAGATTAGAGACTACAAGGCGGTCCACTTGAAGAATGAACCAAATCTACTGTTTTCTGGCTCTGGACCCACCAGGCACATAGCCCAGACTTGCACGCACGCTGGGTACACAGCCCGACTGGCCCGGCTCCCCTGCCGGCCACTTGACTGGCGGTTCATTGGAAGAATGAACCCATTTTACTTGTGGCTCCCCACACCACTTAGTCTGTGACCCCTAGAAAGATTTCCTTCTTACTTCTTCTGACTCCCATCTCACAAAGAGAATTCTTTACCCATGTTGTGTCTCCCCACACCACTTAGAGTCTACGACTCCTAGAGCGATTTTCCATCTAGGCCACGTCTGGGTACTTCCCTCATCACTGGCCAAGCACATGAGGTAGCAGCAATCACAGCAGAAACCGAGAGGTGGACCTGGTTACTAAAGATGGGGGGTGTTCCCACCTCCAGCTCCCACAGCCCATACCCGGCCATTTCTCTGGACAAACTGAAACTTCGAAATGTAGATTAAACGGTGGATGAACTGTCGCACCCCCTCTACAACATTACTTGAATCCACACAGCACTTTAGCTTTTGACACTACTCCGTTTGTTTGTCCTAGTACTACAGGCCTCCCAAATAGTAGTTCAAATCCCAGATTTCTTCACATTTCCCAGGCTGAAGAAACACATTTTTTGCCCTCTCATATTAGAGCAAACACTCACCCTTTTATTGCAGGTGCCCCACAGGCGAAGTACAACTTTTTCCACTTTTCAAGCACAAACCGAAACTGTAAAAGGCAGCTTTCTCTCTTTAGCAGAAATTAGGGGAATTGCCCCTGGAATCTACATGGGGAATACTTTACTTTCTCCCCCCCCCGGAGGGAGGGGGGCACTGAGACCTGGACAGCGGTCTCCACCACTTGAAACTGGCTCCTTAAACCCAAACTGAAGACTGAACCTTCTTGTTTGACAACAAACAGGAGGCTGACTTTGAAAACTCCCAACGTTCTATCTCACTCCCTCTGCTGCAGATTCCAATGTGGCTTATGCAGCTGCGACAGTTCTATTGGTGATGTCATCTCTCAGTCTCAGCTGAGACTGAGAACAGAGTGAGACAGTGTGAAACCCATGTAACTGGAGTTTCACTAGCTGCCTTCCCTGCCTGCCACTTACTGGGGTTCTAGTAACCCCGTGTAACAAGGGGTTACAGAAATGGCAAACAGTATGGGGCCCAGTATGGAGCCCTGAGGGACACCTCTTTTGTCGGTTTAAGTGGAGAAAGCTCTTCATCAGCCTTAATTTGTTGCTGTCTATCAGAGAGGTAGTCTTGGAACCATCCCAGTGTGGTTGAGCCAACGCCTATAGTTTTTAAGGTGAAGAGGAGCAGGCATTGATCAACCATGTCGAAGGCCTTACTGAGGTCCAGAAACACAGCACAGATGAATTTTTTTGTTGTCTAGGTTCCATTGCCAGTCATTAGTAACTTTGGCCAAGGCCGTAATTGTACTATGCTTAGCTCTTAAACCAGATTGCATTGGGTTGAGTAGTTTAGCGTTGTCTAAGAAGGCTCTCAGCTGTGTATCCACAATTTTTTCCAGAAGTTTTGAAAGTATGGGCAGAAGAGAGATTGGCCTATAGTTCTTTAGGTCACAGGGGGTCCCCTGCTATAAACAAAGGAATGACGTGAGCAATTTTCCATACCTTGGGGAAGGAGCCTTGCACTAGGGATAGATTGAATAGGTGTGTTGTAGGTGTAGTATATGGTGTGCTATTTTCAAGAAATACGGGTTGAAGGAGTCGACCCCAACACTTTTTTTAGTATCTAGTCGTAGAAGAAGGTCAACTTCTTTTATGGTGGTAGGTGAAAATGAGAAGTCCATGTTATGGCTACTTGGTTCCGGAGGCTTGGTGTTAGTCTGAGGAAGAAGGCTACTTACGGGTGTGTTATCAAAGGCCAGGCCAGCAGTGGCAAAATGTTTGTTGAAAGCCTGTAATATCTCTAATTTATCGTTAAAGATAATATTATCAGTGAGATTTTGGAAGGAAGCGCACTTCCTGGACAGTGGCCAGATATCTCTTTTGAGGTGGACCAGAACTTGGTGGGACAGTTTGACGCAGAGAGTAGCTCGGTTTGATAAAAGTTGGCTTTGGCCTCTCTGACCAACTTAGTACAGGCGTTTCTAGCTGCCCTGAACAGACACCAGTCTGTGTCGACACAAGATTTATGAGCATTTTTCCAGAGGTAGTCTCTTTTAAGTAAGGCAGCCTTCAGTTCCTGTGAGAACCAATGACAGGTTCTAGCTTTTATTTGTGTTTTAACCAACGGAGCATGGCTGTTCAGGGTGCTGGGTATGATTTCATGTAGAACGTCATAGGCATCGCTCACTGACTTAGCCAGGTAGAAACTCTACTATAGCAAAGAGTTTTTTAGATCATTGAAGTATGCAATGGCATCGAAGTTCTGTCTTGATCTTTTTGTGGAAAACTTTGATGTAGTTGGAGGTTTGGTGACAGTTCTTATGCCACCAATAAAGCAGTGGTCACTAACATCCGTTAAAAGGATACCAGCATGGGAAAAGGAATGGTGTCTGTTAACAAGGAGAATGTCCAAGAGGGTGCTTCTCATTGGATTTTTTTTTGTTGATGCATGTAGGCTCAGTAATAAGTTGAGTAAACCCATGACGGTCGCAGAATTGTTTCAGGGGTGACGATACCTTAGTCAGCCAATCACAGTTAAGGTCACCTAGTATGATTGTTTCCATTGGGATAGTATCCAGTTGGGATGACGATGTGTCAGAAGTTACGGTCCTGCTGCTGGAGGTCTATAGCAGCCTATGACATGGAACGCCACTGATGGGGAAAGCTCGACTTTAAGAGACAAGCATTCGAATCCACAGGCAATGGAGGTAGCATCTAGTATAGATACTGAGAATTTGTTTTTAACATAAATGGCTACTCCTCCACCCCTGGTCTGCCTGTTGGTTCTGAAGAGAAGGTAGTTAGGGATGTTTATCTCTCTGTCAGGGGTGAATGTCCGGAGCCATGTTTCCGAAAGCACGAGTACGTCTGGTGCGGTATGAGTAATCCAGGCCCGTACTGAACTGAGCTTCTTTAAAAGACTACACACATTAGCATGCAAGAAGCTGATTCTTTCAAGGTTGTGAGCTCAGAAGGGGATGAGAGCACTTTCGTAGGGCCAGGGTTAAGTTTGATGTCACCTGAGCATAGGAGTAGAAGAGGCACAACTTTCCTCAGAGCAGCAAGGAGAAGTTTAAAGGCGCGGGTCTTTTCAGCTGCTGGAAAAAATCATACATAGACAGGTCTCTGAATACCTTCCTAACACTAATCTTTAATCCGCTATACAACATGGTTTTAGAGCTGGACACAGCACTACTACTGTCCTTACCCTCTTTACTAGCAATGTTAAAAGCAACATGTATAAGGGGTTACTGACTGGAGCTGTGTTCATTGACCTCTCCAAAGTGTTTGATATGGTTCATCATCCCCTACTACTGGACAAGTTGAAATCTCTCGGAGCTTCTGATTCTACCCAATCTTGGTTCGGCAGCTACCTAGATAATCATCCTCAGACTGTCTCATTCTGCAAGGTCCTCTCTTCCCCTGCCCATATCTCCTCTAGCGCACCTCAGGGCTCTATTCTTGGGCCCCTACTCTTTTCACTTTACATCAATGACATTCCAAACCCTTCCCCCCTCTGTTATTCCATTATGTATGCTGATGATCTAGTTCTTTACTCTGCTTCTAAGTCAATAGCTGAGCTCAACCAACAATTCTCATATGCTTTTCAAACCCTCCTATCTTGGTTTGCCTCCAATTATCAACACCTAAACCTTCACAAGACCCAGGCCATGCTCTTTGGGTTCTCTCAAAAGGTTCCTACTGAGTCTCCTGAGCTCCTAATCCATGGCTGCAATGGGTCTCCGGTCTTGAACACTACAATGTTCAAATATCTAGGTGTGACTCTAGATCAGAGACTGGACTTTGCCTCTCATATTAAGGAGGTTTGCCATACAGTTAATGCCAAGATTGGTACAGTCTACAGAGTGCGTCACTCACTTACCCCAGCTGCCAGGATCTCTGTGGTGAGAGGCATGTTGATGCCACAACTACTGTATGCTCTTCCAGTACTCTCTCATGTCGGCACAGGGGTCCTTCGTAAATGGGATGTTAAGTATAATAACATCTGCAGATTTGCCTTTAACGACTTCTCACCTTACACATCATTGCCAGTTTTATTCTGCCTTGAATTGGTTGTCCCCTAGTGCCCTGTGGTCCTATATACTTGGATGCTTTGTGGACTCTCTAAACGGAACACCTCGCTCTGCTGCCCTGGCTGATATGCTGACCTCTGTCTCCCACTCTTGTGCTCTCAGGTCCTCCTCCTTCACCTTGCTCTCAGTACAGCCATGCTCCAGTAAAATGGGTCAGCAGGCTTTTTCCTATTTTGTGCCCAGATTCTGGAATTCACTCCCCCTACACGTGAAGTCCTCTACAACCCACCTTATGTTTAAGAATGCACTCTTTTCCCACCTAAATGCACCAGGTGTCTGCATCTGCACTTAATGCACTTGAGGCTTCCCTAACTGTACCCACTCCCTACCTCTGAGGTTATTGCTATTGTGTTTGTTGGATACCAATCTCCTGTTTCCACTGTGTTGGACACAGGACCTCGTACTCTGGTTACTAAGCTACTTATGTATGTTCTGATCTAATGTTTATTCTAGCTTATGGTACTACAATGTTAATTGTACTCAGTTACTGACATTATTACGTGTTATGTTGGTCTCCTGTTTGTACCTTCTACTTATCCTTGCTATTGTCATGAGTTGTACACTCTGTTGCCCTACTGTACTATTGTAAATTGTACTCTCCCGGGTTGTGCCTGAAAATAGGCAGGTTTTTGCCTAGTGCACCTACCTGGTCATTAAAAGCAAATAAATAAATAGACACAGAAAATGTCACTGCTACCAGAGATATAGCCCTCTAGTGGCTAGAAGATATAATCTGCTAATGGAAAGTCAGCACTCCCCAAAAAAAAAAAAAAAGAGCTGGGCTGTCTGGCAGTCAGGCCATTTGCCATGGAAAAGCTCCTGGAGAAGGCGCAGCTCCCATGCATGTGAGAGAGGTTGGAGGCAAACGCCGATTTAGGGTGAGTGGCCTGCAGATGGGAGAAGGGACAGTCAATTTAAAGCAAAATATAGAAAGGCAGAGGCAGATAATCCCCTAGGCACCTGGAAGGTGGGAATGTGGCTTGCATAACAAAGGCTCTGCACAAAAGTTTCTCTAAAATTAAGTCAAAAAGAGCTTTGACACCTTTGGATATAAGGGTTTTGGGGGGGGGGGGTGATGATTAGCAAGTAAAGCCACAGGGAAAAAAGAAAGAAATATTACAGCAAAGGACAGAGATAGCTAGTGCTAAAATGCAGGACAATAATTCAGATAGTAGAAATTTAAAGAAAGGATAGAGGGTGCAGTGGAGCACTTATCGCTACTCCCTCAGCTCAGGCAGGGTTACAGGGTGGAAAGGAGCATACAAACTATACCTCTAACAATATTTGGCAACTTAAATCACAATAGAGTAGACATTAGGCAGTATTAAAGAAAAAACAAAATAGAAAGTATACAGAGCAGTAAATACAACCCTGCAGTATAGATGTAACCCCTAGGTGGCACTATCCCAAGGACTAATACCCCTGCCTGCGTGGCTAGTAGCAGGTTAAGGGGCCTGACTTCTGAAACGGGTGCCTCCACTCGAAGGTCAGCGTTGGTAGTGATCAAGCTAACCTGGGCACAGCCCTCCGGGACACTATAAGCCCCCTCTTTCCCTTCTAGTGGCCTGAGCAATATACGATAATCACTTTCACTGTACCCCTTGTACACCATACCAGTACCCACAATGTTTGCACTTATCACCAGGGCTGGTTCCTCTGGCTCGACCCTGGGGACCCCCTGTAAAACAAGGTAATGCATAGTAAATAGCAACAGTACAGTACTCTTGGCACAAACTGGAACCACAGACAGGTTAAATGCAGCAAAAAAAGTCAGATCTGATTTATTCAGGGGACTTGAACAAGGAAGGGGCGTAATCAAGTTGATTGGCTTAAAGGCTATATTAATCAAACAATTATGCATACGCTTTAAGTCCCCACACAGTCACACACTTTGGGTACCCAGGTAGGAAAATGGTGGGCTAGCCAGGAACATTGCAACTGGTTAGGGTCTTGTGATGGAAGAAAGCAACATGCACAACATACACTACTTGTAATCCGGAGCCAGAGGGCTCAGTTCGTTAAAGAAAAAGCAACAAGACAATCAGATGACAACACTTTAGATTTAGCTGTTGTTGCAGGGAGCTACCCTGATGTTTACTCATGATACCCAATACTGGACACAGGCTGGACGAAATTAAAACTACAGGTTGTTGAGCTGGAGTGCCTGGAGAAGCGGGGTCCACATGAGTCACCGAGGCATCGTTCCTGTTCTAGTGTTGAGCAGGGGCTGATCACCAGGCATGTCTCTCGTTGATGGCTTTCTCTGTGCAGCAGGTAGTCATGCTGGGCCAGTGTGGCAAGGCCCAGGCCCAATGGAGATGATCTTGGATTCAATACATGGGGCTGGATGCGCCTTCCAGCAAGCAGAATATAGTTCAAACCACAGTGGGGAACCAAATCGCAACCCACTAGCAGCACACAGCACACTTACACATAAGGAAATTCTAATGCAGCTTCCAGAAAGCAGAATACAATTCAAACCACAGTGGGGATCCAAATCACAACCCACTATAAGCACACAATACATTCACATGCAAGGAAGTGCCACTGTACCTGGCAAAAGGCTCTCTGGTCGCAATTACAGAGTTTCTGCACAATCCGGGAGTTCAGAGGTGGATGGAAGTCCAGAGAGGCCGACTGCATTCAGCAGATCTTCGTTCTTCTTCAGGTAGGAGCCTGACCACAATTCAGTGGCTTATTTCACTCTCCAAGTTCGGATTCAGTCCGAAAAAGGCACAAGTTCCCTTTCGGGGACAGTAGGCAGGCATGCAGCCAAAACGCGGGCCTTTCCACAGTTCTCCCGCGTGAATCCACTATGGATTGCTGCTCAAACTACCTCAAGCTGTTACTTCTTCACTTCCCAACTTAGATCTAACTGAAACTGCAAGCAGTTTGGGACTTTCCCCAAAATCCAAAAGGTTCGGTTGGCTGAGCTGTCTGTCAGCCACAACAAGGGCCCCCCCTCCATGTTATTTTAGGTGCAAGAAGCCCAAAACTACAATTCCTACAAGTTTTGGTCCCACCAAGCCCCTGTAGGCGGGCTCCATTTTAGAGTCCCAAATGTACTGATTGGCCCATTTCAGCAGTCCAGTACAAAAATGATGGAAACAAACAGAACTGTCCATGCTGCAAAGAAGGCAGGTTAGAACAAACTGCAATATTATTACTACTCTAACAAATGAACAGCAAACAAGCACATCTTCTAACAGAGCTCCCTTTTAGAGTAATTATGACTGCAATCCAGCTAGCTCTGGCAATCGCATTTAAACTGCAAAAATGCAGGACACCAGCCTGGTGGTGAGTATTTAGACAAGCTCAAGGAAGACTTTTCGGGAACCCCCATTTGTAGGGGGCTACACCCTTCCTTGCCTGGAGAAAACTTGGTGTCCGAATCAAGTCTGTTCCATCACAGTATCAAAAATGCAATATAAACGAGACATATATATATCATTAGCTTGTTACATTACTATACCTTTCAATATACTTCACATTACTACATCCATATTAACAATACTTATGCAAGTTTCATACAAGTAATACTGATTCATTTAATAACTTCTTGTACATTAAACAATGTAAGAGGGGACCCTTCCCTATCAGTTAACTTGGGGCTGTATGAGGCAGGGGCACCATGGTGAGAAGGAAGAACTAGTAACCTGGAGTTGGCCGTCAAGCTCAATTTGGGCAGTGAGCTTGGCGAAACATAAACGCCTTTGTGAATCACATTGAGAGGCAAATCCACTGGCCTCCCAGGGGAATCGTAACTAAAGCGTAGCACTGGCTTGACAGCTCGGCCAGTCTTTTTAGGGGAAGCAGCCACAGTCTCTGTACTTTCAGCACTAACTTTGGAGCTTCTGTCACTTGTGAGACGTGCCTCTGCATGGATGGGAATGTCCAAACTTGGAGCACTGTCAGCTCCTTGCTCTCTAGGCTCTGTCTCCACAGCACTTTGCTCATTATCTCCTGACGGAGGCCCAGGTTGCTCATTTGGAGGAGGCTCTGGCCTAATTAGGCTTTGCGGCACTGAAGGGAGGGGCTGTCAGCACTCTCACATTGTTCTTCAAGTTCTGGTGTGTCACCAGAGAGACTCAGACCATCAGCCCCTTCTTTGGGTAATTCACACAGTTCCACAAAACACAGAGTCCGCAACCTCAGACATAATATTTTGCACTTCAATTTCAGGAACCATTGGCTTCAAGGACAAAGCTTGGGGTGGGTAGGCAGTCCAGAAGACCCAGCTTCATCCCCACAATTAGTCATAGGGTTTCCTTGAAACAGCTGACTCAATCCATAGTAGGGGTAATAGGCATTGTCACTCACTTTCGTCAGAGGTGGACTGACAGTCACTATCATTCTGGGCCTGCTGCGGGGGAAACCTTAAATCAGTAACTAATGGGGTAGGTTGACTGTCTCTTTTTTGCAGCAGCATGAGTCATCAGCCCAGAGTAATCAATCTCTGAATGTTCAGCCTCAAATATGACTTGGCTGATAGGTAGCAAGTGGTTATGGTGCATGGTCTTGACAGCTTTGTAGTTATTCTCTGAGCGCACCTTGTACACTGGTAAATCATTTAACTTTCCAACTACTACATAGGGAAGATGGTGCCACTTATCAGCAATATTGTATTTGCCATGCAGTCCCAAATTGCGTAACAACACACAGTCTCCAGGCTGAAGCTCTTGAGCCTTTACTATTTTATCATGCATCTCTCTGTTGGTGAGATTTCTTTTGGTGGCCATTGGCTGGGCCAGTTGATAGGCATGGTTCAAATGAGCTTTCAGTTTCTGTACATACTGTAGGTCATTTTTGGCTCAGACTCCATCTGGAGAGACCCCAAAGCAGACATCAACGGGCAGTTGGGCCTCCCTCCCTCTCGAACATGGGGTGGTAGGGGGAGAATCCAGTAGCGTCATTTTTTGTGCAATTGTATGTGTGGACCAAGGTGCTAATCTGCTGGCTCCATTTATGCTTGTCTTTTGGGTGAAGGGTGCCCAGCATGTCTAGAAGGGTGCAGTTAAGATGTTCTGGTTGAAGGTCCCTCTGTGGGTGATAAGGGGTGGTTCTTGACTTCCGCACCTCCCATAGATAGAGCATTTTTTTGATTAGCCGACTTTCAGAATCTCTGCCTTGGTCAGAGTGGATCCGCTGAGGGGCACCATTGTGAACGAAGAAATTTTCCACTAGCACCTTGGCCACGGTAGAGGCCTTTTGATCTTTAGTTGGAAAAGCTTGCACCTACCGTGAGAAATGATCTGTAACTACTAACACATTGCCAATATTCCACTGATCAGGTTCTAACCACAAAAAAATCTATGCAGACCAGTTCCATGGGGGTGCTGGTAGTAATATTGACAAGAGGGGCAGTTCTCTGAGGCAGGACTTTCCTTTGTAGGCAACAACTGCAGGTCTTTACATGGTGCTCAACATTGACCCCCATTTTGGGCCAGTAGAATTGAGATCATACCAAGTCGAGAGTTCTGTCAATACCAAGTTGCCCCACGTGATTGTGGAGGGACCTCAGTATCAAATCTTTAAAGGTTGTGGGAAGGACCAATTGCTGCCTGTCTACTTGACCGCCATGATCCACTGTCTCTCTGTACAACAGCTGATTGAGTAGCTTCAAACAATAGAGCAGTTCGCAAGTCAGGGGAGCGCAACTTGGACACATCTTTCACTGCACGCAGGGCATGAAGTGCGGGCTGAATCATAGGATCTTGGGATTGAGCCCACTGAATGCTGTCATTGTCAAATTGAGGTAGTGCACTACTATCTAGAGCAGAAAAGTGGCAATAGGCAGCCGGTATGCAGGTATCAAGAGGGCCCAAGCAATCTACTAAACAGTCTTCTGTGTCTGCAGACATCTGTTCATCTCGGTCAAATTTTTAGCACAAGGCTCGGATGTCAGGTTCTGACAGCCTGACCCAATCACTCTTGGAAACTGGCCTTCGTGACAAGGCATCAGCATCAATATGGCTCAGTCCTGGCCTGTATTCAACGGCATAATCATAGGTCGATAAGACAGAAAGCAACCAGTGCTCAGTGGCATCTAACTTAGCTGAAGTCTGTACATAGGTTAACGAGTTATTGTCAGTCTTCACCAATGTCTTTGCCCCATAGAGGTATTCATGAAACTGGTCAACAATGGCCCATTTTAGTGCAAGGAACTCCAGCTTGTGCACAGGGTAGTTTCGTTCTGATGAGGTCAAGCTCCTGCTGGTGAAGGCCATTGCTCTCAAACCATCCTCATAGACTTGATACAGCACAGCTCCTAGACCCTGCAGACTGGCGTCCATATGCAGCACATAGGGCTGGGTGGGGTCAGCATAGGTGAAGATGGGGGTGTGGGTGAGCTGGTATATGACTTTGTGAAAGGCTGCTTCAGATTCGGGTGTCCAGCGGGGCCAAAAAAGTTCACCTGTTTGGAAGAACACTTTCTCTGGTTCTTTGACAGACCCTTTTTATGTTGATTTTGCATATGTGCAAGAAACATATTGCAGCAGCTTTCCAGAAGCAGGTTGTGGAGGCGTGGCACTGGTGTGGCCAATGCCCCCACAGCCTTTAAAGGCTTGGCCCACTTTCCCCAATGCCATGGCATGCTGCAGCTGGCACTAGTTCAGCCAGCATTGCACCACCTTGAAACGTTTCAGCCGCAGCAATCGGGGCCACCTCATCATTGCAGCATCAGCCATTCGCTGCAATGAGGTAGTGACCCGTCATTGCTGGGCAGAACATTAGTACCGTAATATTGTTTGTGAACAGGGCGGCAGCTTGCTGCTGTGTTCACAAACAATATGAGTGAGGCCCCATGACAAGAAGGTGCCTAATCCCCCTCGGCAGCATGTCCCCCCTACCGTGTTTGTGTGCCGGAAGGGGCCCCAATCCCAGTCAGTTTCAGTGCCCAAGTGATGTTGCCAATGGGAGAGCCCACTCCCTGTCGGCATTATGTAACACCCCCCCACACACTTTTGTTGTGTGCTGACGGGTGTGCCCAATCCCCCATCAGCTGCCCCCCAAAAAAGAGTCCATTGGCACGCTGGGAGCCTACCCCAGCATGCCACATGCCCCTGTTAAAATAAAAAAAAAAGACCAGTGATTTCTTTTTTTATCCTGTCAAAAAAGAAAACGGTTCCTCGCGGTCTCCCTGCCCCCCTCCCACAACCCACAACCCACGCCCACCCACTGTGCACCCTGCCTCCCCACACACCCCTTACCCCATACTTACCTCTGGAGTCCGGCGTGATGATCTTCGGTGGACCGGGAACACATCTGCACTCTTCAAAGGCGACCGCGAACTGAGGAAATGCCGGTAAGTTGTATAATGGAATAAACATGTTTTTTCAACTCTGATGCATATCTCAGGCATTTTTTGGAATTTTGGCACTAAATTTTCAACATGGGGTTTTTGGGACCACTCCTCTTGAATTCTGTCACTGTCATGGCGTTAATCATCCCCGGAAGGTGATTTCACAGTCACTGCACGGAATCACCTTTCGGGACCAATAATGAAAGTGCCTGTATTCATGAGGTGGGCCTCAAAAAGCCTATGTTGCAAATTATGTGGAAAAAATCCAAAATTACTGTTTTAGGGCGTGTGTTACAGTTGCTATGCATGCTCATAACTTCACGAATTTGTAATATTTTCACACCAGATTTTCAAGACTGGCATTTTTCTACACCTCCCTGTGAACAGTATAGCAGTCATTTTTCACATCCTGGCCGAAATGTGCTTTTGCACTTCCAGTGCAGAATAGCACAGTCGTTGTGGGAAATCAGTGTTTGGGACAGATTACGAAAATGACAGTGCCACTGTTCATGAGCAGAGGTCCTAAAATGCCTATGTTGAAAATTTGGTGATGATACTTTATACAATGACTATGTTATGAGCATGTGTTTCACATCCTGCTGAAATGTGTTTCCGCTCTTCGGGCACACAGTAGCGAGGTTGCTGTGGGAAATCAGTGTTCAGGACACATTAAGAAAATCACACTGACACTGTTCATGAGCAGAGGTCCTAAAATGCCTATGTTGAAAATTTTGTGATGAGTCTCCATAAAATGACTGTGTTACGAGCGTGCATTGTGCAGTTTCCATGCACCCTTGTAACTTCCCAAATTAATAATATTAGTAATAATATTTTCATGCCGCATTTTCAACAGTGGTATTTTTCCACACCTCCTTATGAACAGTACAGCTGTCATTTTTCACAACCTGGCAGAAATGTGTTTTCACACTTCTGGCGCAGAATACCGCAGTCGCTGTCAGAAATCAGTGTTTGGGACAGATTAGGATCGAGAGAGTAAGTGGGGGGAGTGACCGAGCTCAACTGAGCTCTATCATGACTGCTGCAGATTTCTTTTTGGGCAAAAGAAGATGGTAATGCAGGCAGGAGTCCAGTACAAAAGGGGAGCCTGCAGCGCTAGCAGAAACAGAACAAGCGAGTGAGAGGGGGGAGTGAGCAAGCTCAACGGAACTCTGTCGGAACAGTTGCAGATTTCTTTGCGGGCAGAAAAAGGTGCCAAGAGAGACAGGAGCCCAGTACAAAAGGGCAGCCTGCGGCGCCAGGAGAAACAGAATGAGCGAGTGAGGCAGGGGAAGTGAGCGACCTCAATGGAGCTCTGTCGGGACAGCTGCAGACTTCTTTGTGGGCAGAAAAAGGTGCCAATGCAGGCAGGAGCCCAGTACAGAAGGGCAGCCTGCAGTGCTGGCAGAAACACAATGAGCAAGTGAGAGAGGGGGAGTGAGCGAGCTTAACGGACCTCTATCGTGACTGCTGCGGATTTCTTTGTGGGCAGAAAAAGGCGGCAACACAGGCTGGAGCCCAGTACAAAAGGCCAGTCTGCAGCACCAGCAGAAATGGAATGAGCGAGTGAGAGAGGGAGGAGTGAGCAAGCTCAACGGACCTGTGTCAGGACTGCTGCAGATTTCTTTGTGGGCAGAAAAAGCCGCCAACACAGGCAGGAGCCCAGTACAAAAGGGCAGCCTGCAGTGCCAGGAGAAACAGAATGAGCAGGTGAGACAGGGGGAGTGAGCAAACCTCAACGAGCTCTGTCGGGACAGCTGCAGATTTCTTTGTGGGCAGAAAAAGGTGCCAACGCAGGCAGGAGCCCATTACAAAAGGGCAGCCTGCAGTGCCGGGAGAAATACAATGAGTGAGTGAGAGAGAGGGGGAGTGAGCAAGCTCAACGGAACTCTATTGTGACTGCTGTGGATTTCTTTGTGGGCAGAAAAAGGCGGCAACACAGGCTGGAGCCCAGTATAAAAGGCCAGCCTTCAGCGCCAGCAGAAACGGAACAAGCAAGTGAGAGGGGGAAGTGAGCAAGCTCAACGGACGTGTGTCAGGACTGCTGCAGATTTCTTTGTTGGTATAAAAAGCCACCAATAGAGGCAGGAGCCCAGTACAAAAGGGCAGCCTGCAGCGCCAGGAGAAACAGAATGAGTGCGTGAGAGAGGGGGAGTGAGCCACCTCAATGGAACTCTGTCGGGACAGCTGCGGATTTCTTTGTGGACAGAAAAGGGTGCCAATGCAGGCAGGAGCCCAGTACAAAACAGCACCCTGCAGCACTGGGAGAAACAGAACGAGCGAATGACAGAGGGACAGTGAGTGAGCTCAACGGACCAACGCAATCAACATTTGGCATTGACAAATGCTTGTTTATATTTATTGTTGGTAGGAGGGTAACCCTGGGTAAGATTCAAGAGCGGGTGAATCACCTTTGAATAGTCTTTTATGAACCTGCGGTAGTAGCCACAGAACCCCAGGAAACGTAGTTCTTTCAAATTATGGGGCTGGGGCCAAGTAGTCGGTGATTCAGCCTTACTGAGATCAGTCTGTATCCCTTCTCAGATACTATGTGCCCTACATACTTCACAGAGGTTTGAAAAAAAAGGGCGCTTGTCGCCGAAGTCTTCCAATCAGTCTAGGACTTTAAACAGTCGGGTCTTGTGCTCCTCCAATGTGCGCCCAAACACAATGACATCGTCTAGGTACACTAGACATTCCAGCAAGTTCATATCTCCCACCGCACGTTCCATTAGTCACTGAAAGGTGGCTGGGGTGCCTGAAATCCCCTGTGGCATTCTCAGGAATTTGTAGAAACCCAAAGGACAGATAAAGGCTGTTTTCTCATGGTCCTCCGGGGCCATCGGGATCTGGTAGTATCCGCTGTGAAGATCCAATACCGAAAACCATTTGCTCCTATTCAAACAATCCAGGGCATCTTGTATATGGGGCATGGTGTATTGATCGGGGATGGTCCTCTGGTTCAGGGTTCAATAATCAACATACATCCTTACCGACCCATTCTTCTTATGGGAGAGGCATATGGGCTCATGGACTTTTGTATCACACCAGCAGCGAGCATTTTCTGCAGGTGTCTCCTTACATCATCTGTGTCTGCTGGGGCGAGACGTCAGGATCTCTCTCAACATGGCCCGTCATCATGCAGGCATATGTGATACTCTGCACCCTGGACATACCCCACATCCCATTCTTTTAATGAAAATACTTGGTCCCTCTGAGCGAGTTTCTTGCTAATTCTAGCCTTCCATTCAGCTGGCAACAGGGAGTCACCAAAGTCAAATAAGTCTGGGGTCACTCTCTCCTTCTCACCAGAGCACTTGTTGCTGGACAATACAGCAGTGTCAGCACAGTATACTGTAGCTAGGGTGCACCCTCTGTTCACCCGAATCTCCTGATCTGACATATTCTGAATCTGTATCATCATGCATCATGCATAGGCGTGGGCACGAGCAGGCAAGATGCTGGGTTTGACCAAAAATTCCTCTGGCGACTTTCCATCTCCTGGTGCATCCAACATTAATATTTTGTTCTTTACGTTTCTCTTCAGGCAGACTTCTCCAGGGATTGTGCACTGGGCATTGGGGGCCAATACCAAGAAGTCAGGTTCCTTTTTCCACACTATCCCCACTGGCTCATCTGGGTCCACTTAATTGGGTCTCTGTTGCCAGTCATAAGCCCTTTTTACTAAGGCTGGAATTCTTAGGACCCATCCAGTCAGCTGCCTTTGTTTCTCATGGCAGAATTGTGCTAGTCTGCCAAACATGTGGGCATTTGTTCCAATTAACAGAGGAACCCCATCATACAGTCCAGTGGGGAGACACACTAGGGCCAGTGTCTCTACTTGTTTCTCTACTCCAGTGACAGTTGCAGGAAAAGACAACCAGAGGCGGGCATATCCTAGATATGGATAAGACTTGACGCTCAGTCTCCACACATGTAGGCCTTCCTGTGATTGTAAGGGTACATCAGATAAGTGTTTGCCATACCAGTCCTGAAACACAATGGTCACTTGCGACCCACTGTCAAGCACAACCTGAGTAGGAATACCATTCACAGCCACCTTAGACTCCATTGAAGGGCCCACTATCTTGGACCAGTCTGGAGGGACAGTAGCAGGCGCCAGTACAGACGACTTAGCAACAAATAAATTGGAGCTGGATTTCCTGAGCTTTCACTGCTGTCATTTCCAGCACCCCTCAGCCATGGTTTCACTTTCTGGATCTCCCCTTGAAGTCTATATACAACCTTATCTAAGTCTTTTGGGGACCGGCATTCATTCTTCATATGCCCCTCCTTCCAACAATTATGACACAGTATGCTTTCTAGAGTCTGGCGTGCCCAAGGCATCACATTGGGGAATGAGGCAGGGGTACCACCAAATGAAAATCATGATTCAACCTCTGTCTGGTGTGTGGTGAGCATGGGGAGATGCCTCTATAATTCCTTCACTTTCATTGTCAATTCATCAATCTTTGAGCTGCTGTCAACAGGGGATGCCTTGGAGTGCACCCCCACCCCCATAGTAGACACGCTCAGAGAGAGGTTTGGGCCCATTGTATCTCTGGAATGGGCTTGTAGGGAAATGGTAGCCCTCATTTCTCGGACCTCTCGCAGTATCTCGACCCAGGGTGGAGCGTCCTTGCTAGCCTCCCAATGTTCAACTGGCACTGTATTTCGCCCCTCAGCATCACTCACATGTGCATCCTCAGTCATCTGGGCAGCAGCAACAGCAGATACATGTGGGGGCCCCCATATGGCTGCCTCCTCTCAATCCTCCAAATTTTCTTCATCAGTCCATCATAGGTAGGAGGCGCATCCAACCAGGCAGCAAAGCATATTTGGAGCAGCAATAATTCAGAGAATGGGGCTGACTTGAGAAGTTGGTCTAACCCATTCCAATCTAACTTAGCTGAGGCCATGCCACCTTTCTTTAGGCATTCCTGTAGCACTGCTTTGAGTCAAGGTACATACACGGATAAGGGCTCCCCTGGGTATTGCTGAGTGTTTTTGACCCTACCCCACAGGTCCTCGTCCGAATCGGGACTCCCTTACATACTTTCCAATGCATTCAAAAAATCTTTGAGCAGTTGCTTCTGGATTACTAGTCTTTGTAGCATGGATAGTAAGTTGGGCAGGGTCTCTGAGGCTTTCAACCACCCTTCTCCCCTTCTCTGGTTTGGGGCATTTTCATTCTCAGATTTGAGGGGCAACATAGTCTATCCAAGTCTCCCAATTGTCCCCTGGGGTTTGGGGAGGGTGCCTGAAAACATCCTCAGCCAGTGATATGAATCATGAGTAATGGCAGGTACAGATATAGGGGCCAGCACTGGCACAGGCACAGAAGGCGGGGCAGTAACAGGTGCTGGAGTGGGAGGGGGTGTTGGGGAAGGAACACCCCCAGGTGGCAGGACTAGTTTCTTAAAGTCCACTACGGTTTTCCCTTCCTCCAGCAACAACTTAGCAAATTTCTCCTCAAAAGTCTCAGATAATGGTGGGAGCTCATCCTCCCCAGGGTCTTTACTGTCTTTTGTTATCACTCTCCAAGCAGGTAGGACCCCTTCTGAGGCAATAGTCTGTGGCACTTTAGAGCTGTCCACGAGGTCACTATACTCTACCAAGGCTAAGAAAGTTTGGGCAATCAAATCAGCCTGTTGACCCACCGCCACAGGGTTTTTCAAATGTTCAACTTTGGAGAGTGCTCCCTCTACAGTGCCCTAACTGGTACCCAGGGAAATATCCAGTATAAGCAGAGCATTTTGGGGGTCGATCTCCTGCCCAGTACACCACCCCACCAACTGCTGTACAGCCATTTCTACTGGGGTAGCCATTAATCTTTAACAATAATTCATAATTTTTGGCCACCAGAAGGCACAAAATCCCAGCGGTGAGCCTCCAAAATGTAACCCCTAGGTGCCGCTATCCCAAGGGCTACTATCCTTGCCTGCGTGGCTAGTAGCAGGTTAAGGGTCCTGAGTTCTGAAACAGGTGCCTCCACCTGGAGGTCAGGGTTGGTAGTGGTCAAGCTAACCTGGGCACAGCCCTCTGGGACACTGTAAACCCCCTCTTTCCCTTCTAGTGGCCTGAGCAATATACAATAATCACTTTTACAGTACCCCTTGTACACCATACCAGCACCCACAATGTTTGCACTTACCACCAGAGCTGGTTCCTCTGGCTTGACCCTGGGGACCCCCTGTAAAACAACATTATGCACAGTAAATTGCAACAGTACAGTACTCTTGGCACAAACTGGAACCACAGTCAGGTTAAATGCAGAAAAAAAGTCAGATCTGATTTATTCAGGGGACTTGAACAGGGAAGGGGCATAATCAGGTTTATTGGCTTAAAGGCTATATTAATCAAACAGTTATGCATGCACTTTAAGTCCCCACACAGTCACACACTCTGGGTACCCAGGTAGGAAAATGGTGGGCTAGCCAGGAACGTTGCAGCTGGTTAGGGCCCTGTGATGGAAGAAAGCAACATGCACAACACACTACTGGTAATCCGGAGCCAGAGGGCTCAGTTCACTAAAGAAAAAGCAACAAGACAATCAGATGACAACACTTTAGATTTACCTGTTGTTGCAGTGAGCTACCCTGATGTTTACTCATGATACCCAATACTGGACACAGGCAGGATGAAATCAAAACTGCAAGTTGTTGAGCTGGTGTGCCCGGAGAAGCGGGGCCCACACAAATCACTGAGGTGTCATTCCTGTTCGAGTGTTGAGCAGGGGCATATCCCCAGGCACATCTCTTGTCGATGGCTTTCTCTGTGCAGCGGGTAGTTGGGCTGGACCAGTGTGGCAAGGCCCAGGCCCAATGGAGATGATCTTGGATTCAGTCTGTGCAGCTAGATGCGGCTTCCAGCAAGCAGAATACAGTTCAAACCATAGCAGGGAACCAAATTGTGACCAACTAGCAGCACACAGCACATTTACATGTAAGGAAATTCTAATGCAGCTTCCAGCAAGCAAAATGCAATTCAAATCACAGTCGGGAACCAAATCACAACCCACTATAAGCACACACCACATTCACATGTAAGGAAATTCCACTGTACCAGGCAAAAGGCTCTCTGGTCGCAATTACAGTCTCTACACAATCCGGGAGTGCAGAGGTGGCTGGAAGTCCAGAAAGGCCGATCACATTCAGCAAATCTTCGGTGTTCTTCAGGTAGGAGCCTGGTCACAATTCAGAGGCTTACTTCTCTCTCCAAGTTCAGATTCAGTCCGAAAAAGGCACAAGTTCCCTCTCAGGGACAGCAGGCAGGCATGCAGGCCAAAACTCAGGCCTTTCCACAGTTCTCCCACGCGAATCCACTATGGATTGCTGCTCAAACTACCTCGAGTTGTTACTTCTTCACTCCCCATCTTAGATCTAACTGAAACTGCAAGCAGTTTGGGACTTTCCCCAAATCCAAAAGGTCCTGCAGGCTGATCTGTCTGTCAGTCACAACAAGGGCTCCCCCTCCAGGTTATTTTAGGCGAAAGAAGCCCAAAACTACAATTCCTACAAGTTTTGACCCCACCAAGCCCCTGTAGGCAGACTCCATTTTAGAGTCCCAAATGTACTGATTGGCCCATTTCAGCAGTCCAGGACCAAGATGATGGAAACAAACAGAACTGTCCATGCTGCAAAGAAGGCAGATTAGAACAAACTGCAATATTATTACTACTCTAACAAATGATCAGCAAACAAGCACATCTTCTAACAGAGCTCCCTTTTAGATTAATTATGACTGCAATCCAGGCAGCACTTAAAGAGACAGTACACAGACGCTATGTAGGCACTCTCTGGCAATCACATTTAAACTGCAAAAATGCAGGACACCAGCCTGACAGTGAGCATTTAGACAAGCTCAAGGAATATTTTTCGGGAACCCCCATTTGTAGAGGGGTTACATAAACATTTGTGCAAACTAAGCAACTTAGGTAGATGAGAGCAGTAACATAGAAACATAGAATTTGACAGCAGATAAGGACCGCTTGGCCCACCTAGTCTGGCCATTTCCCTACCTGATGGATAAGCTGCAGATCTTAGTTAGTCAACAGCTTACTTCCTCCTACCCCCCACTAGAATTGCCTTATGTCTGTCCCATGCATTCTTGAATTCTTCCACTGTTTCCAACTCCACAACCTCCTCAGGAAAGCTGTTCCATGTATCCACAACCCTTTCTGTGAAAAAATACTTTCTAACATTACCTCTGAGCCATCCCCCCTCTATCTTCAAATTGTGCCCCCTTGTTCTTGCACATCTCTTTTTCTGAAAGATGCTACCCTCTTGTACTTTAATTCCCTTGAGATACTTCAAAGTTTCTATCATCTCCCCCAACCCCTCCTTTCCTCAAGGGTATACATATTAAGCTGCTTTAGTCTCTCCTCGTATGTCTTCTGGTGCAGACCCTGCACCATTTTGGTTGCCCACTTCTGAACATCCTCCACTCTATCTATCTCTTTGCAGAGATGGGGTCTCCAGAATTGCATGCAGTACTCCAGATGGGGTCTCACCAACTGTCTGTACAGAGGGATGACAACTTCCTGTTTTCTACTGTTGATGCTTCTCCCTATGCATCCCAGTATCCCCCCAGCCCTCCTTACTGCCTTCTCACATTGCTTTCCCACCTCTAGGTCATCTGATATAATTACTCCTAGGTCTCTTTAATTTTGTTGTTATTATCTCACCCCCAATTGTGTACTCTTCCCCTGGGTTTTTGTTTCCCAGGTGCATTACCTTGCACTTCTTTGCATTGAATCTGAGCTGCCATATATTTGACCATTCCTCCAACCTTGTCAAGTCCCTTTTCATCCTTTCTACCCCACCTTGTGTATCAACCTGTTGCAGATAAATAGTGGCAGTGGTGAATAAGAGGGCAGGAGAAAGGGCAAGGCTGAGAAAGTGAGATACAGAACCAAGAACCAAGACTTCTGTGTGGAAGAAATGAACAGGGATCTAAGAAAGCTTGAAGAATGGTCCTTAGTGTGGCAGCTAAGTTTCAATGCTAAGAAGTGCAAAATCATGCTGGGCACAGAAACCCTGGGGCAGAGTACAAGATGGGGGAAGTGGTATTGACCACCACCAAACAGGAAAGAGACCTGGGGGTAATTATATATCATGCTCAACCCCTGGTGAATGGCTGGTAAGTTTGAAGTCTGGAAGCAGTCTGTATCCTGAAACAGTAGGTAAGTGCATTTGAAATATCACTTATTGCCACTGCCACAGCACACCAATGAAGCTGCCTAATTGGTGGGGTGGAACAAAGTAAATCCGCCCATGAAACCACCCAGTTGGCAGGATGGAACAACTGCAGCTGGCTGAGTCAGACATGGGGTCTGGAGGCTATTGGCAGCAGGGAGAGAGGGAGAGCCCAAGATGGTGGCTGGTTCCTGCTCAGCCCCGTAGGGTCCTCAGTAGACTTCTTCTGGTGCAGCTTGCAAGTGGCTTTGCTAGGGAAGAGTGCACAGACCATCGCCTGGCTTAACTTGGGTGAGTATAGCAGCTTGGACTTCCCATAGATGCTGTTTATGCTGATGTGCTGGGAATTTTATTTTTGTACATGCTTTCTGCTGCACTGTTTACTGCCCAGGGTTTTGTTTGGTGCTGCCTGCTTCAACACTCGCTGATTCAGATGCCTTTATGTTGCACCAAGGTGAAGACTGGCAGCCACACCATGTTTTGTTTGTCTGGGTCCTTGCTCTGTGGCTGTTTACAGTCATGCTGGAATACTGGACTGCTGACACCTACTGAGGAGTTCTCTGTGTGCCTGGCTTTAGTGACCCCAATTTTTTTGGGGTCTACGCTTGTCATAATCTATTTTTTGCTATCCCCTCCCAGTTGTAGACTCTGCAGGCTCCCCCCAACTCTCCAACCTCTCCTCTGCCTTCCAAAATGCAGACAGTGCAGTCGCAATTACTAGTGTCTGGACTACCTGGCTAAATCACAAAACACATTATTTGAATTTGTGCTGGGGAACTGCCTTAGTCCTCGCCTTATTCTTTTCCCTTCCCTATTCTCCCCTGAGCTCTGGGCCTCCTATGATTTGGGGTTACACTTTGGAGGTTCATTGACCTTGGTGCTAGAACTGCCTAATCCTTCCTCCCATGCTTGTAATTCTGCTGTCTCCAATGGTGGGAGAAGTGACCCCAGTACCCTCTCCTTCCTCTTTGGTAGCACTGAGTGTAGCATTTTGTCCATGTTTTTTTTTGCTTTTCCTATGGAGGGTGTACTGGAGAATGGCTGGGTGTTGGTCGTATTAGATTTATGGTCTGAAGTATGCTTTCTGTCGTACTTAAGCTGTGTTGTTTGGCTCTGCAAATGTTAGCTGGATAATGTCACCTTTTTGGACATCCCGCCACTTGCTGAGCAGTTCCCCCAAGAAAAGTAGCACTTGTGCATTGGGTGATATGGTTTGAACAGCTGAATATGCAGTCTTTGGTCCCAGGGCTGTCTGGTTTCTCTCTGGCTGCCTGTTTTTTCTCCCCTTACTTGTCCATAATTTCTGTCCTTACTATGATGGAGTTTTTCCTGACAGTCTGTTTTGTATCTGACTCTTTTTGGCTGGATGTTCTGGTTGTGTTGCTTTTAACCTACTGCATTATGTCTGTGGTTATTGTATTACTATACTGATGCATTTAGATTTCATTGGTTACTGTTTTGTGTTGTATGCCAGTATTCTTCCTTCTCCTGTTTCCCCATCACTGTCTGATAAGGTACATACTGTATCTAGTTTCCTGAACATCTGGACCCCTATCCCCATGTCTGGACTCAGCATAAGTGTTGTCACCCCTTTCAATCCATATGAACATATGAAATTTGCCATCAGATAAAGTCCTAGAGGTCTACCAAGTCTGCTCGAATGTGCAGCTAGCACCCCTTATGTCTGCAGTTGCCCCTTCCTTGACCCTCCCCCTTGCCCTGTCCCAGCCCCTTTTGAAGCCACCCACTGTTCTACTGGATACCACTTCTGCTGGTAACTGCATTACACCCAGCCACCACACTCTCTGTAAAAAAGTGTCTCCTCATCTCCCTCCTGAACCTTCCTCCCTCCAGTCTCATATCATGGCCCCAGCTGTCCCTTTCCTTCCTTACTTTGAACAGCCCCTCCGTACCTGCCTTGTTTATTCCTTTCAGGTAGTTGAGTGCATGTTCAACTCCCTCAGCCTCCTATCGTATGGTAAGTCTGCAGCCCCTCATCTTTGTTGCCCTGCACTGCACCCTCTCCAGTAACTTAATGTCCCTCTTCAGATACAGACACCAGTACTGTACACAGTACTCCAGGTGTGGTCTAACTAATGATCTGTACAGTGGCAGAATCACCTTACCCCTCTTCAAGGATATATAGCCCTTGTAATGCAGCCCAGCATTTTGTTGGCCTTTGCAGACACCTTCCTACATTGTACCGAGTTGTTCACTAACCCCGTAGTGAGCACCCCCAGATCCGTCTCCTCCTCTGTCTCAACTAGCTGCACTCCCCCCAGCTGGTAACTCCGCCTTGGGCTTTTCACCCCAAAATGCATCATCTTGCAGTTTTTGGCATTGAACCTCAGTTGCCAGGTGATGAACCAGGTTTCCAGCTTTGCCAGATCATCCTGCAACCCCTGCCATCCCTCTAGGTCATCCACCGCTGCTCCCATCTTGGTGTCGTCAGCAAACAAACTGATCCTGCTCTTGATGTCCATTGATATGTCTGCAAATGAATATCCCAAACAACGTTGGTCCCAACACCGAGTCCTCCGGAACATTGCTCATCACTGCCCTTAGAGATGAGAGCTCCCCACCCACCACCACCCTCTGTTGTCTTCCCTGAAGCCAGTTCCCTACCCATCTCACCAGCTTTGCACCCGTTCTGTGCCTTCTAACTTACTTCCCAGCCTCCCATGTGGCACCAAGTCGAATGCCTTACTGAAGTCCAGGTACAGAACATCCACTGCATGGCCCCTGTCCAGTTGCCTAGTTATTTGGTCATAGAACTCCACCAGGCTGGTTTGGCAGGATCTGCCACTGACAAAGCCGTACTGTCTGATGTTCTGCAGCCATTTGGCCTCCAGAAGGGACACTAGCCTCTCCTTCAGGATAGTCTCCATCAGCTTACCCACGATGGATGTGAGGCTCACCTGTCTATAGTTCCCTGGTTCATCCTTGGGGTCGCTCTTCTGGAAGAGCACCACATGAGCCATCCTCCAATCCTGAGGTACACACCCTGAGTGTAGTGAGGCACTGAGTAAGTTTGCCAAAGGTCCTACCAGGACCTCTGCCAGCTACTTCCGTACCCTGTATTGGATGCCATCTGGGCCTGGTGCCTTGTCCACCCTCAGTGCCCTCAAACCCTCCAGAACACTATCCTCCGTGATTTCCCCATCCATCACCCCTCTCCCTCCATTCCTGCCATCCCTCCCCCCTTGGGTATCACCCCCCTTCTCCTTAGTAAATACTGAGTAGAAGTAATCAATCAGTGCGTCTGCCTTATCACCCCCTGCTTCCACCCACCACCCCTCCTTCCTGATCTTTACTATATAGTCCTTACAGCTCCTTTTCTCCCTGATGTACCTGAAGAAGTCCTTCTCCCCCTTCTTAATGCCCTGCACCAGCCTGAGCTCCTTAGATGCCTTGGCTGCCCCTTACTACACTTGTCACCTCCTTCGATTCTTTCAGGTACTCCTCCCTGTCCTCTTCCTCCTGTTTTTTTTGTACTTCCTAAAGGTGGCTCTTTTTCTCCTTACCTTTTCCATGATCTTCTTGCTCACTCAGCTAGGTTTCTTTGCCCTAGCCTTCTTGCTCTGGGCCTTACTGCAGGTCTGGTTGCCTCTGCTATCCCCAGCTTTATGAGCTCCCACTTCTGGTTAGTGCCCATACTAGGTTGAATTCTGGCCAGCTACCCTTTTACCACTTCCCCCATCCTCTCAAAGTCAGCCCTTCTGAAGTCCAGCACCCTTGTGCCGGATTCCACTCTTTCCTTACCCATATCCAATGTGAACCATACTGAGTGGTGGTCACTCCCCACCAGTGGTTCTTCCACACTCAATTCCCTCACAAACAAACACCCCATTTGTCAGTACAAGATAAAGATTATTCCCTAACCTGGTTGGTTCACTGACCATTTCTATCAGGAAGCTGTCCTGGGAAGGCATCCAGCAGTACCTGCTCCCTTCCGTTTCTGGTTGTTGGGGTACTCCAGTCCACTCCTGGCATACTGAAGTCCCGCACGATCATCACACTACCCTTCTCACAGGTCCTCCTGATCTGTCCCACTAGTTCTCTGTCTGAGAGGGTGGCATGTACACCACTCCCATTCTGAGAGTCCTATTCTTGGAATCCTGGATTTGCATCCATAGTGACTCCGTACTACTCTCCTCCCCTTCCTCCCGTACACACTTCAGTCCTTCCCTCACATATAGTGCCACCCCCCTTTCCCATTCCCTATATCCCTACAAAATATCCAGTACCCTGGTACCGACAGGTCAGTCCCAGTCATTGTACTGAGTGGCCAATGCTTCAAGGATGGCTGCCATGTCCACCTCCCCCTCTGCCATGAGAGTCTGTAGCTCTGCAGTTTTCTTCCCAAGGCTCCTAACATTCAGGGTGACCACCTTCCACCCCTTCTCCTCCTGCCCTCCTTTACTAGCATCACCAGTAGTACTTGCCCCTTTGTCACGGTTATGGGAGGCAAGTTCATATGGCTTCCCAACCTGTGGTCTCTGCATGTCCTTTGCCCACTTGCCACCCCCCCCACTCCTAGTTTAAATTCCCAGCTACCTCTATGTACTGCTCCATCCTCCATTTCAACACTTTCTTTACCTCCTTGTTCAAGTGTAGTCTATCCTTGGTGTAGATACTGCTGTCCTCCCTGGTCCCTCTCCACCCCATCCCCACCAGCCCATACCCTTTAGTATGACACCAGGTTCTTAGCCATCCATTAAATTCCTCTATTCTTAGATTTCTTGCTGTGCTCGCACTGAGCACTGGAAGTATCTCTGAGAAAGTTACTGATCTTCTTGCTCCCTCACATAATTGTCCTAGTTCCTCAAACCTCCTCTGGACTATATCTACTGTTCTATCAGTCAGGTTGTTTGTCTCCAAATTTATAATTAAGTGAGGCTTCTCCCTACCCCTTCTAGCATATTTTAGAACAGATTGTCCCACCTTTTCTGCTGTCATTCCCGGCATGGCCTCCACCCAAATGCGACTGTGCCTCTCCCCCTTGCTAACACACCTGACTTCTCTTAATATTGAGTCCCCCAACAGTAAGATTCCACCCCTCTTACCATTACCAACTATTTGCCTTCTTTCTTCCCCACCCCCAGGTCCCAGTTCCTCCTCTTCCTCCTGCACAACAGTTCCCTCTTCTGCCCCTGCTGTAATTCCCCCAGCAGAACTTCCCCCTCTCCAGTTTCATCCAGACTTCTATCAGTTACTCCTCCAAGCTCATCACCTCCCTCCTCCTCCATTCCTCTCTAGTACTGCAAAACGATTTTCTGAAGCCCCTACTTCCATGCCTGATTTCTCCTTCCTCACACTAGCCCATTCCCCTCCTTTCAACTGCATGACTGTAGCCACTTCTCCTCCTCCCTTCACCAGTCCCTTTCTCCTCCTTCCTGCTTTCTTCTTTCCCTTGACCTGGGTTCTCTCGACACTGTTCACCTTGGTCTGGGTCCACCTGTCTCTGCTTCCCTTCTTCTGGCCCTCTCCTCACCTCCCCCCAACCGTTGGCCCAAACTGATCTCCCTCATCTGTCCTCCCCCCTCCACTGTTGGGCTATATTCTTCTCCAGTCTGCCTTGCCTGTCTTAGCTCCTCTTGCAGACCCTTTATCTCCTTTTTAAGTTTCCCTGTTTGGTTGCACACTAAACATCCCCCCACCCTCCATACAATTTTTAGTAAGATCAGTGCACCGCAGTTGTTGCAGCCTACCAACCTACCCATTGCTCTCATCACCCACAAGTGACCCCCCACCCTTCTAGATGAAGGATACACACTGCTCCTCCAAGTCTCCCATCCCCCCTTCTATCATTGCAAAACATTCTTCTCCTTTTCTCAATTTCCCTTGCCCCTTTGTCATACACTTTAGACTGAACAGCTGCCTTTTAAGTTCCTATCCCCTCCTGTCCACACTCAGAAAGAAACTGTAATCAAATATTGCGCAGCCTCTTTCTAACACCTATTCCTCCTTTTCACAGTTGAAGCTAATGAAACTAATTAAACATTTTATGCCCTACCGTAGTGTCCCCCAAACAATACAATACTTCCCTCTTTTGCCCTATAAGTCTATTAAGTGGAAATGCACAGCTTCAGTGTAAGTCTATTAACTAGAAATGCACAGCTTCAGTATCATGTACTTCATCAATACCCTTGTTAACAAAGCAATATCAGGCTGGCCCGGGGGCGCTGAGGGTTGAGACACTGGACGCCACACCTCGTGCCACGCTGGCGACACGGGTTTGGGAGTGAGCTTGGGTGCCAGGGTTCGCAGGGCGGGATAGGATTGAGCAATAGAGGACTGCTTTCCCATCCTGGGAAGGGCCTGGGGTGTCCGGTGTGCAGCAGCTCCTGGTGGAGACTGGGGCACTGCCAAGCACTGGACAGCACGTGTTGGCATGGCCTGATGTTGGCAGGGTTGCCGTGCACTGATCGGGACATGCTCCACGCTGGGGCACACACACACTAAGGGGAAAAAGCCCATCCCCGCCAGATAGGCAACGGCTCCTCCAGTGCCGACACCGCCATGCCCCAACGCTGGAAATTCCTCCGCCACTGCCTCTTCGACGCCCTGGCAGCAGCCTCCCGAGTCCCCAGGAGTCGAACGTCCTTGAAGATGGTGGAGAAATAGCAGGCAGTAGAGTGACACCAGTGAGCAAGGTAGCCCGAGAGCATTCTGGTCGGGTGGAGAAGAAAGAGTTGGGAAAAAAAAAAAAAGCAATATCACAATCCCACCCCTCCTTTCCTCAGTTAAAGCTAGTGAGAACCAGTTAATCATATTTCAGCATTTAGTAGCATTCCTCAAACAATACAATCCTTCTCTTTCTTGTACTATATTGCTATTAACTGGAAGGCAAGGACTATAAGGCATCTGCTTTGGTGCCTTGCCACAGTACCCTTGTTAAAGCATCAGTAACACAGTACCTCAGTTTGGTGCAAGTGTCCTCCTAACCATTGCAGGCCCAGTCACAGACCCTTCCCCAGAGTTTTTTTTATGGCCACTCCTTTTTGTTGATGCACACCTCCTCCTACACTCACCTGGTTTGCGAGTTCTCCTCTGGGCATGGTCTAATTTGTCCTTTTAAGAATGGAGGCAGTGCGGGGTGGGCAGGTGGGAGAAAATAATGGCCCAGCTACCAGCTCTTTTAACTTTTGCACCTCCTGGTGCAGTCTTGATTAGCTCCAGCAGAAGCCCCAGCTATCATTGCTATGGCCACCGATTTTCCTCTCCCCTACCCAGAGATGAGGCGCTGGTTCCCTCTTGCTGCAGATGCGGCATCCAGTCCTCCCTTCTGCATCCTGCAGATGGGGCTTTCTCTCTCCCTGACACCCCGAACAGCAGCAAAACTAGTTGCATGACGGGGCTTGGCCTATTTATAATGGCCCAACCACCAGCTCTTTTAAATTTCGCACCTCCTGGTGCAGTCTTGATTGGCTCTGGGTGGGGCACCAGCTATCACGGCCTGGCCGTAGCTCTTTTCCCCTGCCACAGATGCGGCATGTGGTCCTCCTTCTCCGTGCCATGGATGCATCTCTCTCTCTCTCCCTGCCTCCCCAAACAGCAGCAAGACTAATTGCGTGGCTGAGCTCAGCCTATTTATAATGGCCCAGCCCACCAGGTCTTTTAAATTTCATGCCTCCTGGCACAGTCTTGATTGGCTCTGGTGGGAGCCCCAGCTATTGCTGCTATGGCCACTGACTTTCTTCTCCTCTGCTGCGGATGCGGCACCGGTTCCCTCCTGCCACAGATGTGGCATCTGGTTCTCCCTTATCCGTGCCACAGGTGCGGCTGTCTCTCTCCCCCTGCCTCCCCGGAAAGCAGCAAGACTACCAATCCAACCTCTTGATTTCCCTTCCATACCGCTGACACACTCTGTACCGCATGGAACATTTAGGGTCTGAATTCTCCTATAAAACACTAGAAAGTGTTGTCCTACTTAAAGAAATTGAAAACCAATGTAGATTTCTTCCAAGAGACAAAATTGGTGGCATCAAAGGCCGGAAAGCTCAGTAGAGCATTGGCGGACCTGGAGGCAAATAGTTAGAAACAAACAATTTGTCAGCAGAAAAGGACCATTTGGCCCATCCAGTCTCCCCAGTTGTTCCCTGCCTAATCTGCCTCTGCAGACCCTATCTGGTCTCTGGTGACCCAACCCCCTCACCTCCCTGCATGTTTTCTAATATACCCCATGTTTATCCCATGCATGCTTGAAGCCCGCCACTGTTTTAGACTCCACCACTTCCAGTGACAATCTGTTCTAGGCATCTACCACCCTTTATGTGTGAGAAATATTTCCTTTCATCTCTCTTGAACACCCTCCCCAGTTTCATTCCATGTGCCCTAGACCGGTACTCCTTTCTCATTTGAAAGACACCCCCCCGCACTAAGCCCTGTTGATCCCTGTGAGGTACTTGTAGGTCTTGATCATGTCACTGCTCTTTCATTTCTCTTCCAGGGTGTACACATTAAGACCCCTCAGTTTCTCCATGTAGGTTTTTTTCAAGCAAATCCTGCACTATTTTAGTTGACCTCCACTTGACAACCTCTACCCTGTCTGTGACCTTTCTTAGGTGTGATCTCCAAAACAGGACACAGTACTCCAGGTGGGGTCTCACCAGCGAATGACAGAGTGGCAACATCACCTCCCTCCCTCCTCCTGCTGGAGACACCCCTCCCTATGCAAACCAGCATCCCACTAGCTCTACCTAATACCTTGTCACATTGTCCTGCCGCTTAGTGGTCCTCAGATATGATAACCCTAGGGTCCCTTTCCTGTTTAGTGACTGTCAGTACCCCCCCCCCCCATCCTATACTCAGCACCTGGGGTTCTATGCCCTAGGTGCATGATTTTGCACTTTTTGGCATCAAACCCCAACTGCCATGCTTTTGATTACTTCTCAAGTTTCCCAGTATCATTGCACATTCTCTTCACCCCCTCGTCTGTGTCTATGCTGCTACAGATTTTGGTATCATTTGGCATACCTTCCCTTCCAGTTCTTCGGCAATGTACCCTATGACGACATTCAAGAGGACTGGACTGTTCCCAGTACTGGGCCCTGTGGTACCCCATTGGTCACTTTCCCATCATTAGAGTGAATGCTGTTAACCACCACTGTAGCAATATACTGTATATATGTATGAAACATATGTAAATATTTTCTTTAAAACTGCTAATGTATACCCAAGGGGTCTGTATATGATGCAAAAAATACACACCGAACTGTCATGCTTTTAATGTCAAGAGATGTGCTGCTAGATGACTAGAAACTAGGAATGTGGTATGGAACTTTACTAGTGGTTAGAGAAGGAGGGAGACTGGAACAGCTGTGGTTTATAACATGAGTTACGTCAACCTGATAATTTGGTTACAGGAAGCCAATCTATAAATACTGCCAGCCTTGAACTGTTAACTCTCTTGAGCCATGAATGAAACTTGGCAAGGGACTGCAGGAGCTGCTGGAAAAGACCTTCCCATTATGCAGTGTCTGGAGTGTATGGTATGTCTTGTCTCTTAAGTTACCTGCTATAATTCTCTTGTGATTGAAATAAAGAATTCTATATTACTCTCCACCAGACTTGCCTGTCTGTTACATATTGGAGTACCTGAGCTATAAGTCTGATTGTTACACCACCCTCTAACTCCTATCCGTTAACTAGTTTCTAACCCAGTCCAGCACTTTGGATCCCACTCCTAGATGTGCACCCACTGCGAAAAAGGAGTATTAATCCTTCTCCACAAAAGGCAGATTAAGAGATGAGTCTCTGGTAAGGAAGGACAGTAGGTTTTGCTGCTCATGTCCACCCCTGAGGGACCATTAGTCTTGGATTCCATTTATAGTTTGAACACGGATGAACCTGACCTTCTTTTTTGCCCTTCTGTTAAGCCACTTCAGAGATCATGTGGGGTCCCTTGTCTGGGTGAGAAGTCATTCTGACACTGGATCCTTTGGTGTACTGTTCTTCTGCCATATTAGAGGCATATCTGAGGGCATCATAAGTGGTTCGGTCTACAATGATTGATATGTACCTTAAGGACATTTGGTGTACCCTTCACCTATCTGCTCATGACTGTTCCTATTTCTTAGCATCCCATGGCATGGCTTGCCAACTGAATTTTTGCTGGCTACCCCTATGGTCATGCAGACTGCAGTCTGATTGGTCATTGAACTCACTATCATATCACACCCAGTTTCTCTTCTCTTGGTCTGGGGCCCTGAACATTATCATTCCTCACCTTAGAGGCTTAACCTTCTCTTGCTGCAGGACAAGGCCTTTTTGTCTTGTGTAGTGGAAGAAACCTCTACCTATATGGCGGAAGAAACCTCTAAAGAATGAAACATAGAAACATAGACTTTGACGGCAGATAAGGACCATTTGGCCCACCCAGTCTGCCCATTTCCTTACCTATTGGATAAGCTGCAGATTCTAGTTAACCAACAGCCTACTTCCTGCAACCCCCCACTATAATTGCCTTATGTCTGTCCCATGCATGTTTGAATTCCCCCACTGTTTTAGACCCCACAACCTCTCCAGGAAGGCGGTTCCATGTGTCCACCACTCTCTCTGTGAAAAAAAATTCTCATTACCCCTGAGCTGTCCCCTCTATCTTTAAATTGTGCCCCTTGTTCTTACACATCTCTTTTTCTGAAAGATGCTACACTCCTGGACTTTGTTGATTCTCTTGAGTACTTAAAGTTTCTATCATGTACCCCGTCCCTTCTTTTATCAGGGTATACATATTAAGATCTCTCAGTCTCTCTTCATATGGTTTCTGATGTAGGCCCTGCACCATTTTAGTTGCCCTCCTCTGGACTGCTTCCATCCTGTCTATGTCTTTGCATAGATGAGGTCTCCAAAACTGCATGCAGTACTCCAGATGGGGCCTCACCAACTGTCTGTACAGAGGGATAACCGCTTCCCTTTTTACGTTCAATTGCGCGCATGCGCAAGGAATGTTTTGGGAGATCAGCACACCTGGAGATGTGCATCTCCCATCCAATGCACTGCTCCCTTGAGCAGGCGTGGCGGTCCTGCACCAATGGGTGCAGGAGCTCAGTATGACAGTGGTGTTCTTCTGCTTCAAAGGAAAGCACTGCTGCCATACTGAGCACTGCCATCATGATGTCCCCCCCTTGCGTCACGCGCTGCCCCCTGTCTTGGCGTCATGCCGCCCCCCACAGCTTTGGTGCAAACTTTGTTTGCCGACAAAGTGCTCAATCCTCGTGGCTCCACGCCCCAAACCATCCTGCTGCCACTGGGAGCCACCCCAGCATAGCAAGCGTTGCCTTTGTTTTGCGGGCGAGGGGTGCCCAGTTCCCCGTCGGCTCCTCGGCCCCTCCCGTGTTTGCTGACGGGGGTGCCCAATCCCGTCACGGGCTCCTCACCCCCAGTCATCTTGTGCCACGCCTGGGAGCCCACCCCAGCGTGACAAACGGTCCCACATCGCTCTTTTTTTTTTTAACACCTGTAAAATAAAACGGTCCCACGGGCGTGTCTCCCAGCCCCCTCCCACAACCCCACCCACCCACTGCGAACCCAGCTCCCACACCCCCACCCCATACTTTCTCCAGACTCGCGCAATGATCTTCGGTGGACTGGGAACACGCCTGCACTCTTCAAAGGCCACCGCAAACTGAGGAAATGCCAGTAAGCTATATAATGGGCTAGATAGGGGTTTCAACTTTATTGCATATCTCAGTCATTTTTTGGAATTTTTGCACCGAATTTTCAACATGGGGTTTTTGGGACACCTTCTCATGAATGATGTCACTGTCATGGCGTTATTCGGGCCCGAATGGTGATTTCACAGACACTGTGCAGTCACTGCGCGAAATCACCCTTCAGCCTTGAATAACATCATGACAGTGACATCATTCATGAGAAGGGGTCCGAAACCCCATGTTGAAAATTTGCAAAATTCCAAAATTACTGGTTTACTAGCTATGCTGTGCTGTTCCTACGCAGGCTCGTAAGTTTGCAAATTTTCAATATTTTCACTCCAGATTTTCAACATTGCCATTTTATAACACTTTCTTATGAGCAGTACAGCTGTCATTTTTCACATCTCACCCAAAACTTGTTTCCGCCCATGTAGTGCACAATGGCGCAGTCGGTGTGCGAACTCAAAGTATGGGACACATTAAGAAAATCACAGTGACACTGTTCATGAGCAGAGGTCTTAAAATGGCTATGTTGAAAATTTGGTGAAAAAATTCCTAAAAATGACTGTTTTACGAGCGTGCGTTGCGCAGTTCCTACACACGCTCATACGTTTGCGAATTTTCAATATTTACACTCCAGATTTTCAACATTGCCATTTTACCACACCTCCTCATGAGCAGTACAGCTGTCATTTTCACATCCTGCCCAAAATGTGTTTCTGCCATGTAAGCACATGTCGGCGCAGTCGGTGTCTGTGAACTCAATGTATGGGACACTTTGAGAAAATCACAGTGACACTGATCATGAGCAGAGGTCTTAAATGGCTGTGCTGAAAATTTGGTGAAAAAATTCCTAAAATGACGGTTTTATAGTCTGCGTCGAGTTCCTACGCACTCTCACAGTTTATGAATTTTCAATATTTTCACTCCAGATTTTCAACATTGCCATTTTACCACACCTCCTTATGAGCAGTACAGCTGTCATTTTTCACATCTTGCCCTAAATGTGTTTCCGCCCATGTAGTGCACAATGGCACAGTCAGTGTGCGAACTCAGTGTATGGGACACATTAAGAAAATCACAGCGTCACTGTTCATGAGCAGAGATCTTAAAATGGCTATGTTGAAAATTTGGCAAAAAATTCCTACAAATAACTATTTTACGAGCGTGCGTTGTGCAGTTCCTACGCACGCTCGTAAGTTTGCGAATTTCCAATATTTTCACTCCAGATTTTCAACCTTGCCATTTTACCACACCTCCTTATGAGCAGTACAGCTGTCATTTTTCACATCCTGCCCACAACATCTTTCCGCCCATGTAGTGCACAATGGCGCAGTCGGTGTGCGAAATCAATGTATGGGACACAGTAAGAAAATCACAGTGACACTGTTCATTAGCAGAGGTTTTAAAATGGCAATGTTGAACATTTGGTGAAAAATTTCTAAAAATTACTGTTTTACGAGCGTGCGTTGCCCAGTTCCCATGCACGCTTGTAGGTTTGCGAATTTTCAATATTTCCACTCCAGATTTTCAACATTGGCATTTTACCACACTTCCTTATGAGCAGTACAGCTGTCATTTTTCACATCCTGCCCAAAACGTGTTTCCGCCTATGTAGCGCACAATGGGGGTAACAAAAAGGTCATGCTGACAATTTATTGTGCAAATACCAGCAATCACACAGGGCATTAGGGTAAAGCACCATACATGCCAAGCACTACTCCAAATACCTGCAAGCGAACGTTCGGCATTGATAAATGCTTGTTCTACTTGTGATGCCCCTTCCTATGCATCCCAGTATCTCCCTGGCTCTTCTTACCGACTTCTCACATTGCTTACCCACCTTTAGGTCATCTGATATGACTACCCCAGGTCCCTTTCCATTATTGTTGTTGTTAGTACCTCCCCTGCTATAGTGTTGTTCCACTCTCATGGAACAAACTCTCTCCCCAGCTCAGAATTTCACCCGGCCTTGGCATTTTTAAACATGGCCTAAAGAATTTGTTGTTACAGGAACAATCTGCTTGCACTTGTTTTAATTGATTTTGTGTATGTTCTGACCATGTGCTTATTGCTATTGACTTGGGACATTCCGTAAATGAGATGAACTTCTCATAGAACGTATCCTGAAATCTACGCAACTTTTAAATAAAACTAAAAAAAAGAAACATACTTTGGTATCAGTGACATGGGTGATGTATCAGTTGCTGTACTGTAGATCTTTAGAGCTACCCTGAGGGAAAGGGGGACATTATGGGTTTTGTAGCTAGAGAGCACAAGGCTCAGGAAGACACAGTAGCAACATTGGAAACCTGGTTAAATGATGTGGACACCACTTTCAAAGCTACACCCTTCCCCACCATGCTAAACACGCCTTGTTGGCTGATATGACTGGAATCCAGTTCCGACTTAACACATTATCTCACAAAGCAGAACTTGCTTTTCTGCCCACTAAGCATATATTCTGTAAGAGTAGTGAGGAAACCAAGTAGGCATTTGTCATCCGTCCTCTGGAAGCAACAGGTGGAGTGGCATATAGTCTTTTTTGGGGAATGTGTCCAACTAGCAAAAAGTGATCAATGTCACTATGAAGGCATTCTGTGAGAGGTTATATATGCCTGGGGGCCTGTGGATCTCACCCAGCTGGACAGCTTCCTGTCTGGGCTTGCCCTTACTCATCTTACTGAGGTGCAGCAGAAGATGATAGAGGACCTTTTCTCTGAGGCCAAAGTCAATCAGGCTATACTTTCCCTTAATAAACAAAAGGCCTCCAGGGGAAGGGGGCTTCCAGAAGACCTCTACCACCATGTCTCCTAACAGTTTAGCCCCATTTTGTGTTGAGTCTTATAGGAAGCCAATTCACTTTGGTTGCTCCCACCTACCCCATGTGAGACCATTATTATGGTTCTTCATAAGCAAGGGAAGGACCCAATGCACCCAGTCAGTTATTGTCCCATCTCATTCCTTGATGTGGATGTTAAAATCTTGCAAAAGTCCTGGCCATGCAGATGGAGAGCATTTTACAAGACCTGATCCACCCATCCCAGGTTGGAGTCGCAGGAGGTGTCTCAGTTCAAATTACCTCTGTTCATTATTTAACATTATGAACTGGGGATCAAAAATCTAGGAAGCTGATTGGCTGACAGCTCTTTGAAGCCGTGATGATACTGTATCTAGCTACATCATCATGGCTTCAAAAAGCCTCCAGCCACCAGCCTCCTCACTGACAATACCAACAAATACAGCAGCACTGAAGCTCCGCTCGGTGCGAGCAGCTTCTCACTCATTGTCACTTTCACTACCGTATCCTGATTTGCCGACCGTGCAGCGGTTAACAGATTAAAAAAAAAGGCTTCCAAATCCGCTTATTCACAGAGACTAAACGCCCCTCACCTCACCTGACAGGCTTACTTACGGAACTCGTCACACAGCAACAGCCGTCAGCCACTAACGTTCAAAGACTGTCCCACTACTACTCGTTCACGTCAATACCACTTTCTGTACTGTAGTTATAAACTAATAAAAACGCTAAAAAAAAAAAAAGAAAATTATTCCCTCATGACAACAAATGTGTGGAAAGCACTTGGGGACAGCAAACAGTTCACAGGTCACACTACCACAATACCTTCTCCTCTCCTGCCAGCTCCAACTACAACAGCGCCACCTGCTGTCTCCTAAAACTATTTTTTTAAATGTATTCCTATGCTAGCATAAACACCTATTTTTAAAAGGTTTAAAAGTTTTTTTTTTTTTACATTTTATTTCCAAAACCTTTATTTAAGTTCATAATAGCAATAAGGCACTCCAGAGTGTGGTATATCACGAGATGTAATCACTTCTCGGCTGATTGGATGCACTCAGCCTGCGGCCTCATGCCCAATCACGTGAGGCATGACAATATCTTATGATATACCACACCCTGTCGTGCCTTATTGCTTAAATATACAATGGGAAGAGAGAATCCTCATCCCTGATTGGTCAGACTAGGACTGGACCCGGGATGTTATGCAAGCAATAATACCTGACAGGGTGGGCGGTATTGGGCAATACTGGACTGCTCTGGGGTGTAATGAGGCCTGATGCCACAGGCGGAGGGCCTTGTAGCCCCTGGAAGGTCCGGTATTGCCCAGACCGCCCACCCTGGAGGGTATTATTGAGCTTAGAAAATGGGCACTGTAAAAGGAAAAAGGTTTAATAAAATAATGTAAATAAAGAAATAGTTTAAAATACATTTTTGTAATAAAATAGTTCCTCCACCTGCATTAGAATGTTTTTTTTTTTGTGTGTGTGAAGTACAGACTTTCCTTGTACTGGAGTGTCTGTATGACTTTTGATCCGGTCTCATGGTTACCCCCACACACACACACACAATCGAACAGTACATCTTTTTTTTTTTTTTTTGCGTTTATTTTTATTCATGAAACAATCCTAACTATATGTACCATGCGGTTTGACACAGTGGCCGCGGCATCAGAACCGGAAAAACGTTCCGAATAAGGTCAGTCAAAGCTATCGCGGAGATTTCTTTAGATCAAGAAAAACTTAGGATATGGCAGCTCTTTAATGTTCTTGCTATTAACATTTTCTTTTTTTTTTCCTAATCAAAGCACTGCAGTCGAGCATTTTTTATGCTGTTTCTGGTTGCCACAGAGCACGTAGTGAAGTGGCTTGAGCTGGCAGGAAATAGTAAAGCTGCTGAAATAGGTACATTTTATGCTTTTCTTTTCCCTAGTATTGACGTTACATTTTTTTAGCTGAGATATTGAGAAAGGCTATGTTTTTAGTGCTAAGTCGATGCAGAGAATTGGACCAAGGAGCAGTGATGGCCCTTTCGTTACTTGCACCTACTGTACCATTAATGGAGGTACACTCCCGGCTTTCGGCAACTACTACATCGGCTGGCGTTTATGGTACCATGGGACTCTTGAACATCTGGGAGAGTTTACCAGATTGATTTCATTAACGCACTAAAGCACCTTTACTTTATATTTAGTCAAGTGGTTATTTTGTAGTGAGTAAATGCTTTATGTGACATGCTGTTGTTTGTTTAGGGGGGTGGGGGGGAAGGAGATTGCCCGAGTCAGTTATCGAGAAAAACAAATGCGGATGTGCAGTTTAAAAAGTGATTGTGCCCACTGACATTAGTTAGTAAAGGAAAGTAAAAAACATTTACGATGTATGCTTTTTGTTGTGGGGAAAAAATATGTAAATCAATGGCAAATACATTTGTTGGTGTGTTTTGCGTGTGCCCAGCGTGACAGGTCTCGCTAAGTGATACAAAAAAACCGCGTCAGTTTGAAATGTTGTGCCCAGTGCTTCAGCCAATGATGAAGCAGGCTGGGCACAAGGATAAGTGACATGGCATGAGGCAGGTTTGGGCTGGTACTTTTTATCTGGTGGGCATCTATTGAAAGTTAGTGTACCCCTGTAGAATGGGTACCAGCCAATCAGATGCCTCCAAATAAAAAGCCCATTTTCTAACCCAGCATAACATCCTGACCCTAGTCCCAGCAGACGCAAAACCACATAAATTGTTTAAAAAAAATGCTCTGCAGCCATCCCTGTGAGCAGCTTCATCAATCCGTGCTCTGCTCGAAATGGGCAGTTCCCCGGCCCGCTCACCCAGACACAAAATATTCATATTTGGCTTAAAAGAAGTATAAATGACCCCCCACACACACACACAAAATATTCTGTTTATGTGTAAAAAAACTGTAACAGAAAACAGTGTGTGGTAGAATGTGAACAAACAAGCCTATTGAAGCAACCACCACGTAGCTCTAAGCTCACACGCTCGCTGTTGAAGTAATTTTCTTCTGTTATTTAATTTCAAGTCCATGAAGTAAAAACAACTGCAATCCCTTCTCCCTACCAAGTCCTGACATTCGTTCCTGTAATTTGAAAGACATCCTCCTGGCACCAGTTGGATGTCAGAAACAGCAGAGAGCGGAAACCACAGGCAGAGGGGAGGGCAAACAATGTTGCAGTTCCAGACGGCAGCCGAAGAGCAAAGAACAGGAAATGGAGAGGGAAGTAATAAGAAAAAATGGCAAACAACAAATGCAAACGTTATTGTGGGGGAGTACACACCCACAGAAACAGCAGCTCCAACATAACTTAGTGTGATACACATTAACAGCAGCTCCACCCACTGGTCGCAAAAGTAAATCAGCACTATTTTTTAATAAGTAAACCTGTGCATGAAAAAAACAGCAACAAATCCACTTTTAAATGTACTTTTTTATCTTTTCATTTTTTTTACACTAACGAGCCATTGTATAATAGGAATAATGCCCTCCAGGGTGGGTGTTCTGCTGGGAGAACATCCCTTCTTGGGGGGTGTTGGACGCCCAGAAGACGCACCAAGGTGGGATGTTATCCCAGCATAACACCCACCCTGTCGGGCATTATTCCTTTATTATTCATGCAATGAACTCTGCCCGTCCCCTGTGGCAGCACTGATTTCAAAAAAAGCTTGTTCACACCTCTCTAAGGTGTGAGTGTGAGAGAGTAGGGTTCGACCATTACTTGGATCCCTTCTTTTCTCCCGTTTTATGAATTTGGCCCCTGCAGTCTTTTGGCAGACTGAGGTCAGCTTATATGCCATCAACACAGTCGTTTTTAGTGTTGGTGACAACACTCAGGAACTTAATGATAGGGTGCAGGAAGACTTTGACAGATTGCAGGAGTGATTTAGGTCTCATAGTTTGGGCCACAACTCTGAAACGACAAAATCAGTGCTCTTTAAGGGCCCCAGGAAGAGCAGCATAGGTCCACTTACCATTTCCGACTAAAATGGTGAAACTATTCAATGCACTGACAGTTTTATGTATTTGGGGATCACTTTAGATACCTTTCTCATTTGAGTCTCATGCATCTCTTGATCACAAGCTGGGTCTTCTCTTCATGGCATGTGCTTTTCTTATACCTGAGTCCCATGAAATCTTGGTCCACAGCTTTCTCTTTTCCTTCACAGACTACAGCGGTGTTCCGATTTCACACATAAATGTGCTTGAGTCACATACAAATTATGAAATTCATGCTTATTTATGTGTGGAGGGGGTACACTATATGCTAACAACTGCATTCATTAATATAGGCTTGTGTGCTGTTATTAGGTAACTATGCACTTAATTTATTTTATTTATTTATTTGTACATCAGTTTACAACCTTTGAGCCAGAGGCTCATTTCCAAAGGTACCTCATCACATAGAGGACAGACAGAAACACATTTCGGTTACAGTATAAAACACTTAAGTTACAGCATAAAAGTCATGTCATTAGTGGTGCACATAGTGGTTTCATACATTTAGACAATTTAGTTGCAATTACAATGATACAATTTAGTTAATATTACATTGATACAGCTGAGCACATGCTGGTATTAACAGAGGCAATATGCAATGGGGAGAGTTGTGGGGGGGTGAGTTGGAGTGCCGCCCAGTGGGCGTTGTCAAGTATGGAGAGGTCAGGGCCATATTTACAGACAGAAGCAGCTGCGAGAGCTAAATAGTTGGCTCCGAAGGGTGGTTTTGAAGTTGGAGATTGTGGGGTCACTGGAGATGGGAGCAGGGAGAGAGTTAAACCAGGATGGAGCTCTGTAACAGAAGGACCTCTGACCATGGGTGGTCCTGGATCTGGGAACCAGTAGAGTGGTCTTGTCAGAGGTTCTAGTTGTGATAGTGGGTTGCGTGTGGCGGATGGCGGCTGTCATCCCGGGAGGGGATAGTCCGAGTAGAGCTTTTTTTGTGATGAGGCAGGTTTGATAGTGTAGCCATTCATCTAGGTTAAGCAGTTTTGCCTCGACGTAGAGTTGACAAGTGTGTGTGAACCTGGGGGCACCAGTAATCAGCCTGCAGGCCTTATTTAGGGTGAGCCTGATTTTGTTGAGGGCAGTAGTGTTAGCAGTACCATAGACTGGCAGGCCATAGTCAACTAGGGACAGTACTGAAGATGTAACTGCAAGTCGGAGAGCATCAGGGGGAGGCAGTTTTTATAGCGGTAGAGGATTCCAAGCCTTGTGTTAGTGGCGGATGCAAGGGCGTCAATGTGGGCGTGGTAGATGAGGGCTGAGTCGAAAGAAACCCCAAGATATTTATAGGAGTAGACTTGTTCAAGTGGTTGTTTGGTACTGGGGAGGATCTGGAGTGGGAAGTTGCAGGCTTTGTTTTGGGGGTGGGCAAAAAGCATTGTTTTGGTTTTTTTGAGGTTAATGACAAGTCTGTGCTCTTTAAACCAGGCTTCAGCATCATTGTAGGATTGTTGTAGGGTGTTCTGGAGGGAGGTGGGATTGCAGTGGGTGGCAAAAATGATAGCATCGTCTGCATACAAAAGAATTTTGCCAGAGCATGCGCTGGGCAGGGTGTTTAGAAAGAGTGAGAAGAGTAGAGGGCCCAGGATGGAGCCCTGGGGTACCTCTGAGCAGATGGGAAGAGTTTTGGAGAGTGTCCCATTGATTTTTACACATTGGGAGTGAGCAGATAGATAGCTTGTGCACCAGGCGAGAGGGCCAGCAGAGAAACCAGTGTGGCAGAGGGCATCCAGCAGAAGAGGGTTAGAGACAGTGTTGAAGGCCTTTGAGAGGACAACGAACACTGCATCAGCTAGGGAGCTGGCGTCCAGGGAGGAGTGTAGGAAATTGGAGAACTCAACTAGAGCAGTGCCGGTACTGTGACCAGCACGGAACCTGTGCTGCTCTGGGCATAGGATGTTATGCTTGGTCAGATATTCAGTGATTTGAATGGCCACCATTTTTTCCAGGGCTTTGGGGGGGGTGGAGATTGGTCGGTAATTCCCGGCGGAGGACCTATCGCCCCCTTTATGTATCGGTGTGACTATGGCCACTTTCCACGCAGTGGTGAATTGCCCCAGGCAATTCCTTTTTCTTTTTTTTTTTTTTTTCAGTTCCCTCCTCTTTACCTCATGTGGCAGGTTCCAATTGGTTCCTTCAACAAATTTCCCCCCTTCCACTACATCAAGCTGAACTGGCAGTGTTGGAATGAAGACTGACTCGTGAAGCCATGCAGCTAGCAGGATTCCCATGCTGAGCAGAGTCAGCTCAGAGGGATAGAGCCTCAGCACCAGGCAGAAGCAGCAGCAACTTGGAGATCCAGCAGGGAGACCCACTGACATGACTTGACATGCAATATGGAGGATCCATGGATCCATCCATTGCAGGCATGGGTCCCTAATTGTTACAGGCCTGTGCCGACCCAGAAGACAGAGAATGCATGAGTGTGCCCCACCAAGACTATCAGAATGGATCCATCAATTGAGCAGAGCTCACTTGAGCTCTGGGAACGGTCTGTTTCAGGACCTTTAATTCAGACAAGTATCCACCAGCTTCTGAGCCCTGGGAACTGGCTGGGTCTGGGTTTATTATTATTATTAATCAACAAGGAGCTTATGTTATTTCCCTGGTTTCCCACCATGAACAAGCTGCAATCGAAACTAGGGACTGGGATGTGTGAAATAAACTTTTTTTTAATTCTGATTTTTATCCCTCCTAGCGGGGCTGGCAGGCGTCTCTGGTCCCTCCCTCGGAGGGACTCACTCTCAGGGTACAGCTCCCCACACCAGCTCCTCCCGGGAAGGTCCCCCACAGGTTGCCCCCCCACACTGCAGGGCCAAGAGAGAGAAGCATCGACTTTCCCCTTCCCCAGGAAGCCAACACCTAGACTCTGGGGAACTGTTGAGGGTGCAGCCTTGGCCATCATAGAACTTGCCAGCTCCATTTTTCATTTTCTTCCCCCCTCCCTGTGCCACGGTTGTTTGCACACATGTGGAGGCACATGCTTGCAGTGACCTGCAGCACCCGCCCAAGTCTAATTGCTCCTTTCTGCAATACCTCCGGGCCTCCATCTGGGGGCAACCTTGCAGTGGGCATGGCTTGGTTCCCACCCAGGAGGGGAGATCTGCCATATGGCTGCTCAATCCATCTCCTGTCCCCCCACTGACCTACGATGACCCAGGCTCATTACCAAACCTGGGCTGCCGACATAGCACGAGGTGTGGCATCCAGCACCTCAGTGCCACCGGGGTTAGCCATGAAATAAACTTATTGAATTGGTGGCATAGACATGAGGGAGTAGGATGACTACAGTTTGAATTTGTTAGAATTATGGCACTGACTAGTGGGATCAGGGGTGTATACTAAAGTTGCTGTGGGAGGGGCAGGGTAGGTGGTGTTGAAGGCAGTTGAGCAAAAGCACATGTCGTTGACTAGGGACATAACAGATTGGTGTATATGAGCAGATGCTAATGTGTAGTTAGTGTAGTAAAAAGTATAGTCAGCAAGTTCAGTGGGAATCCTCATGGATTACAAGAGGTAGCAAGGATATGTCATGCTCAACTGTAGCTAATACGTAATCACCCCAATCTCGCACCTCTTTACACATCTTAGGTCTGTTTGAAGTTTGTGACATCGAAGAAACAAAATCATTGGACACAGAAAGGACACAATGTAATGTGTGGATGGTTAACTATTTCATTTTGACACGTTTTTTGGGAGGGTGGATGCAGGGGCCACAGGTTAACCCCTGGGGGGCATGCAGGCCTCAGGTTGCCCACCAATCTTACCCCACTAGTGGATTTTACCTTACAAGCTTTACAAGTGCCATGGGCACCATTCCTCACATGGCTTTAGTGTAGCACATTTGTCACCAGGCAGGTCACAGCAGTAAATGTCAAACCCTTGTAAGCTCCATGGCTACTGCCTGTCCTTCCAAAGAAATGCTGGGCCTAACTTTTCTTCTGAGATAGACTGTGAGTCAGCCACAGTTAGTATTAACAATGGTTCTGTCTCTCCTACTCTTAAAATTGTTCATTTGAACATACAGCGTTTGTTATCTAAATGGTCTCAATTTGTGGCCTGGTCCCAGTATCATTCTTTTGATATTATTACTTTATCTGAGACATGGTTGCATAATGGTATTAAGGACTCTGAGATTTATCTCCCTAATTATAATCTCATTAGACAAGACAGAGAAGGAAAAAGAGGAGGTGGAGTTGTAATGTATATTCTTTGTAAATTTGATCACACTATTTTTGACTTTTCTGTGACAAATTCTGGATGTAATATGATTTCTATTGATTTGATTTTTGGACAAAGTAAACATTTGACTCTTAGTACTGTTTATTTTCCCCCTGGTACAATTTTAAATGGTTTAGATTTATTGACCCTTTTTCATGAAGTTTTTCCCCCAATAGAGAATGGATTACTCCTGGTGACTTTAATTGCAGTTGGGATAAAAGTTTGAAGGGTGGAATCAGAGAGACTTTGGTTAATCTGGGTGTAACACAATTAATTAAGGAAACTACCAGACTCAATTATAAAACAGGTGTAGGGATCATCCTTGATTGAATCATTGTCACTCATGTTGATAGAATTTTTTAAATCTGAGGTTATGGCTGACACCATGAGTGACCATTGTCCTGTCAAATGTGAGTGGTCCATAAAATTATTAAAAAGTCCTGCCAGATACAGTATGTTGAATGTCGAAATTTGGCTAAGTTTACTCCCCAGGGAATCCAAGATTTATACTGTATAATAAAATTGACTGGTCCCCTTTGGTAATTAGCACTAACATTGATGAAATGTGGGATTTTTTTTGCATAGCTTATCATGCAATTGCAAATATAATCTCTCCCTTAAAGAAAATAAGAATTAGATCATCCAAACAAGAATGGGTTACAAGGGGACCTCATTCACTTAATGAGAAAACGTGACAAGTGTTGGAAATCTTATACTCTTTCTAGAACCCTGATTGCTCTTCAAGAGTATAAGACACTTAGAAATAAGTGTAAATCTGAAATTAGGAAAGCTAGGGTTGCCTATTGTTTAAATGAACAAAGGAATTCCAGGGCCAATCCTAAAAAGACTTGGAGTTCCTTAAATAAAATTTTGGGACAGGGTAAAGTAGATTCCATTCCTATTCTTCATCATAATGGACAAAGTATAACTGATCATCTTAGGATATCTAATATTTTCAACAGTCATTTTGGGAACTTAGGCCCCCTATAGAACTCCCATAGATTTGGATGATGTATCTGATAATAATGATATTCATAATGACACCAATCCAAAGTTTTATTTTAAGTCTCTTTCCCCTTCCTCAGTAAAAAAAAATACTTTTTGAAAAATAATCCAAAACCTTTTCAGGGCCAGGATGGTGTTGATGTTAGGATAATTAGAATGGGTATTGATTGTTTTGTTTATCCATTAGTTCATATCTTTAACTTTTCCTTATATCATAATGTTTTTATGAGTAGCTGGAAATGAGCAATTATAAAAACCAATTCTAAAGAATGGAAACCCTTCTTTAGTTACTAATTATCGTCCTATTTCCCTTTTATCGCCTATTTCAAAAATTCTGGAAAGGATTGTCATGGACCAAACCTTGGATTTTCTTGGGAGGTATTCTTTGTTATCAGAGAACTAACATGGCTTTAAGCCAGGATATAACACTGAAACAGCCTTGGTGGGGTTCACGGGCAGTGTCCATGGAGCACTTGATAGTGGACTTTCATGTGCGGCACTGTTTGTGGACCTCAACAAGGCTTTTTATTTGGTTGAATTTGATCTTCTTCCCGGTGTGCTTCAAGGTCTTCATTTTTCTGATGAAGTAAATATGTGGTATCAAAACTTTTTGTCTGAAAGATCATTTAGAACTATTATTAGTTCATCTTTTTCCCATTCTCTTTCCTTAGTTTGTGGTGTGCCCCAGGGTTCAATTCTGGGACCACTTATTTTTTCCTTATTTATGAATTCCATATCTGATATAGGTACAAAAACTAAAATGATTCTTTACGCGGATGACACTGTTCTTTTTTGTTCAGATCCCAGACCCAATGTCGCCTTTTTCCTATCTTCAAACTGATTTTAATTTTATGCAGAATTGGTTATCCTTAAGTGACCTAGTTTTGAATTCTCAGAAAACCAAACTAATGGTGTTTTCTAAGAAGAAAAATGTACCAATTGATTTGCTTCCAATTTCTGATAGGACAGGAAACATAATTGAAAATGTAACTGTTTTTAAATATTTAGGTATTATGTTGGACACACATTTTTCTTTTGAACCTCACATTCAGAATCTTAGGAAAATCCTTCATCAGAGGTTGGGTATGCTTTATCGAGTTAAATCTTTTTTGACTTTGGAATCCAGAAAGCTCTTAGTTCATAGCTTTCTGTTCTCCATACTCGATTATGGCATACTGATTTATACATCCTCATGTACTAATGTTTTGAGTCCTGTTAAAGTAATTTACCATTCAGCTCTGAGGTTTTGGCTAAATTTACCCTTTCAAACCCATTGCTCTGATCTGTACAATCAGTCACCTTCCTTATCTTTTGAAAATCGAGTACTTTCTAAGATGGGCATTTTCTTACTTGAAGTTAAATGGAATTTTTTTCCTTATTCTATTTCTTTAATGTTTCCTAGATTAGTTAATGCGTTGTTTACTAGGTCCCAGCACAATTATAAATTTAAAATACCATTTTTTAAGACTACTTTTGGTCAAAGATCCTTATTATTTAGAGCACCTAGTTTTTTAATAGAATTCCATTAGAAATTGTTCAGAATAGTTCTTTTCAGGTTCACATGAAATCTTCAGAAGTTGTTAATAATAACTCCTGTCAGGGTTTTAAGACACAGTTAAAACAGTGGCTATCTTTGGAAACATGATGTATTTTTATGTATTGTATTTTATTGATTGAATGTTTTGTATGTATTATGTTTGTTTGTTAATATTTTGTGTGTTTTTTAGTTTTAAACTTGTCTCCAATGAAAACGGGCAGTTTGCTCATTTGGATTTACAAGTATAAAAAATTAAAATGAAAATGAAATGAAAGATTTCAGAGGGTAACAGTGCTGTACAATTTTTTTTCCCTTTAGGGAATACCCTGGGTCAGAAATATAACAAAGGGAAGTAAAACTGTAGCTTGGATGGGAGACAGGTAAATTGCAGAGAGCAAGGAATGCCGAGTCTTTAAGCTGGGAAGTGACCTCATGCTACACTACCCAGAAGAGAGAGGAGTTAGGAGTTTCTGACGCAACATGCCATGCTGGAGAGCAAAGAAATGGATGAGCAAAACCCCCCAAAAAAGAAGCAGGAGGGAGTAGAGGCAAACAATGAAATGGAAGGTACAGGGAGGAGGAGCCGGTCAAGGACAAATGAGCAGCAAGATGGCATAGACAAACGGGGGTGGAGGTGCATGGAGCAGCAACAGTAGAAAGAGGCACCAGAAAGAGAGAGAGAGAGAGAGATGAGCAGGGGACAGGACACATGGAGGAAGATGAGGAAGGACAAGGGGGCACAAAAGGGGAGAGAATCAGCAGCATAAAAGTGTAGGAAGGCAGGCAGAACTGCAGACCAGCAGCAGAAGCATAGGAGGGAGGAGTGAATGGGGTACAAATAAGCTGAGAAGGGCAATAATGCCATGGAGAAGGGTGGAGAGCCGTGGAGTTGCCAAACAAGCAGAGGGGTGCGTTACAAAGCCACAGGGTGGCAAACACAGACAGAGGAATGGGAAGAGGGATGAGACAGGCAAGGGGTGGATGAGAGAGAGGAGGCAGGAGATACAGACAGGAGAAAACCAGCTGACAATGTCCCTGAGCCGATCAGCTGCTTGTTGTCCTGCGTCATGCAAATCAAAGCACTGAAGACCTCTCTGATTGAAGCAGCTTCGGTCTTTCAAAATACGCAACGTTTCTGCATAGCGAACAGCGAGTGGTGTAATGACCACACAGCTTAGTCATTGTTCTACACTGCCAAGACCCTGTTATTTTGAACTGCACTGGGCTTGGCAGTGACACCCCCCGGAATCCCCTTTCACTGGAGGCAAAATGTTTGATGCGCGGGCGAGCATCAAATCTAAAAATTACATTAACAAGAGGTACATATTTAAAAGAGATTTACCCACATACTGAGAATTCATTAATTCATAGAAAAGGAGCTAACTGAAAGTGGCTGTTAAGACCAGACAGATAGTTCAAATGCAGTTTAAACTGCCCAAAGGATTCTCTTCGCAGCAATTTTCTGTCAAAGTTACCACTGTTGTACTATTTCTCCTAACTACCTCTACGGCCTGGAAAAAATATGGTTTGTGCCTTTAACTAGTACATTTTGTAATAACTCTCTTGTTTCTATATGCTTCTAAGGTGCTCACTAATGCACTCCAGGAGGACATTCCTCCCAACCAGCAAACTCTAGTGTTTCCACCCTACCAGCTCTTATCTGATATCCGATTCTACCACAGCACAGCCTGAAATGCAGGCCCAGGATTGCACGTTTCCAAGAAGGAGAATGAGAAAGGGAAAAAGGGGAGAGAGGAAAGGTATAGGCAATGGATGGAACTACAACCAGATGGGAAAATGGCAGTATCCTCATGGTAACAGGGTGCAATGGAGGAACAGATATTGAGACCATACTGTCATTAACATAACAGACTACACCCTTATCATTCATAAACAAGTTCTACAAAAGGGCTTGATTTTCATACCAGCAAATAAACTCAACCTTTTTGAAATAGTTTGCACAAACTCGCAAGAAAGCTTCATCTAAAGGCTTTTTTTTTTTTCTTCAAAACAGACACTATGAGGTGCTTTAACATTCACAAATCGGAGGGGGGACCTCAGCATATCCCAACTTGCCAATACCATTTCAACTGATATGAAAAGCCTACATGAGAATAGTGCAACACCAATACAATAATTCAAGCTGCTGGCCCAGTGGAGTGGAGGGCTGGGGCATTACTGCTTTACCTCCTATCATGCCAGCGACCCGTATTCGCAGTGTGAGCGGGTCACCGAAGATTGGCTGGGGAAGGAGAGGATCGAGCACCCGGAGGACAGCTCTCCTCTCCCAGAGAAGGTGGGAACATGGACTAGCACTTGCCTGACCCCTATCAGTGGCTGGGGGCTGGCAGGCCAGGCCCCACAACATGGGGGCAGAGGTGGAGCAGCCGCCCAACATATGGCATGCGGACATGTGCGTGATGCATTACTGGTGGCATTGCGCACTCCTCGCCGCATCAAGAAAAAACAGAAAAGTGGTCACGCCACGCAGAATGATGATGGTTCCCCCTCAGCGAGCCGCCCTGAAAGGACACCTCCCGAGCTGGATCCATGCCAGTGGGTTGAGTCACTTTCCACCCCCTGCAATGAAGGGTAAGTCATGGGGGCAATAGGGGAAGGGGTCCGATCCTTAGGGATGGCGAGGAGGGCATCAGAGGTGGTCGGCAGGACCCAGGGGAGAAAAAGAGCAACAACAACAAAAAATTCAAGCCCAAATCAATTTTCACCCCCCTGTATGGTGGTTACAATCTTTGAAAGAGCTTGTTTAAACGATTTGGAACAGTTGTTTAACAATATTAATCCGACAGATCAACAAAATATGATAATTGCACATCTGAAGAGAAGAACGCCATTGAAGGACTTATGAACACTCTGCATATTGTAATCAAGCCTACGGGTAAGAAGATTGTGGTCTGGGGTTCAGAAGAGTGTGAAATGGAAATAAAACAACTGCCTTGTCTGAACTTCTATTGCAGGTTGTCTATAGATTCTACTAATGTTTTTAAGGAGGATAATGATGTTTTGTTGTATGATGACCTCATTCATCAGATCATTTCAAAAGAAATATTTGGCTTCTTAACAGTGAAACACCTTTGGATTCTACGCATCAAAATGCGCAAAGTACACAAAAATGTGTCATAAATGCAGTATGCAAGGCAGATGCGGCATGTGTTGTGCATGAACGGGCATGTAGATTCCGTGGACCCTGAAGATGGGACCACAGGGGATGCATAGCAGCCTGCACAGCCCACACACACAGGGTGGGCTAAGGATAGATGGACCCTCCCCTTGACCCCACTATATAAGGGCATGCGGACCACCTTGTGCAGTGTTATGGAAGTTAATAGCGTGAAGCTACAATGGAGGGGAGGTAGGGAGAAATTCTGTAACCAGGAGAGGCACAGTAATCCAAAGCTTGTTTCCAGGTGTGACCTGGGAGCACATGATAGTTATGTGACTTGCTCAGGGTCACAGAATATGCAAGTGGGGGCTGATGGGATTCAAACCCAGGTCTCCAGGTTTGTAGCTCGGTACCTTTGACCACTATGCTATACTGCCTCAAATGCAGAGACTATGGCAGAAAGTGTTAGTACTGTGGAGAACCCCATACCACAAACCACGACGCCTGAGGGGGAAGCACAGAGAGGCGAGCAGTGCCATGGACATGTCTGCACCCGAGGTGGTGCATGGCCCCATGCACCCAAATTCACAAGTGGCCAGGTAGCAGCAGTGGTCTCTGACATAAGAATCCACTATGCCACACTGTATGGGGTGTGATCCTTGTCCATGACCCTGGAAGTCAAGGCATGCCTGTGGCTCGATATACAGGCCAGCATTGGATGCCACCAGCCCAGAGGCAAGGATACTGGTGGCCATCAAACATAAGTGGTGTGACCTGTGTGTAGCGGTGAAAAAGAAGCTCACTGCAGGTACAAGCATGTAAGGGCACAAGTGGGGGACCACCCAGCAGCACACTACACTGACCCCAGCAGAGAGGATGGTTGCAAACAACCTCACAGAGGTCTGCCTCCATGGAAGGTGGAAGGTATAGATATCCTGCAAAGTACATCAGCTCAATCAGGGACTGGCGACCAGAAGGAATGCACCCCATGCATGTACTAACTGCCATTTGTCCCACCCCACAGAACCTGTCACAGAGGGATGCACATCCACAGTTATACCAGATTCTGGCCAGGACAACACAGCACAACAGGTTGGAGTCTGCGACAACCTGGAGGAAGATGATGGCACAAGTGTGACACTGGTGTGCATGCACCACAGACACGAGCTCCCGAGATAGCACTGGCACAGCTGTACTAACATCCCCGTGCCGTGTTGCCCACAGGTACAAAGCTGGAGATCAGTACACAACTGGAGACAGAAACCAACATGGTCAGCACACAGGTGTGATTTTCCGAGGGGACAGAGGAGCTCGATGAGGTGGTGGACAGAGGGGGCTGCACCTAGGAGAAGTAGGACACCCCATGTCAACAGGCAAGTCCCACATAGGAAAGGCCGATGGGCACAACAACAGAGGTGGGCCAGAACCGGCAAGCCAAGCCCCCACGAGCATGGGCAGGATGCCATCAAGAAGCCCTGTGGACAGTAAGGATGAGGGCCTGTCAGCACAGGCCAGGGCCCAGCCATGGCCAGCACGCACCAGAAAACTCATGGGAACACACTATGCAGAGGTGCATCAGCTGATGCAGAACAGGTTGAAGGCACAGAACAGCAATACAGAGGTGCTCCTAGGCCTGACTGAGGAGGTGAGGGCCATGCAGCATGGTATTGACAGGCTGGGCAATCTCCTGTGCCAGCTAATTGACCACCAGGTTGCAGGTATGGCATCATGTTTCCAGTCGGTCACCTACTGAGCCATGTGTCTGAACCCTCCTCCCGGATGCGGGCAGCATGGTGCCCGCTGACTGGTTCTGAAACAGCCCACCCTTTCATATGTACAGCATCCCGGAGGTAGGGACCCAGGGCACACGCACCGGCCACAGCCAAACACCTAGAACACAGTGCACAGACACAGCGGAACATGACACAACCCCCTCTCCTGAATGCCTCCCATGAACACCCGGGCAGTTTCAGCACTGCACCCGAGGTGGGGATGGAGTAGCAGCAAATGGAGTCAACACCTGCAGCCATGTGTCACAGAGGCGATGCATGTGCACAGGGGCCAGCACAGAGACTAGGTACATTGTCATCTGGATGACTACTGAAAAGCCCTATGATTGAACAGGGCAGTAACACTGAGCACACATGACATACATGTATAGCAGAAGCACTGTAACCCCACCCTGCACAGTACACATCACACACTGCCATGCACAATGCACCACTGCACAGACACACACTAAGCATATGAGCACACTGCACAGGTCGCCACAACACACATGATGCACACACATACATGGCCACAATACCATGCAACACAACACAACACACACACACGGGGGCGCAGGACACACACCAACACGTTGTCATAGACCCCCCAACCCACTCATAGCTGTACATCACCCCACACAGGTGTGCCCCTATTCCGTGCAGTGCCACATGCCACTGTAAATCAAACCCCTCCAGGAAGCCTCCCACACCACTGCACTACCACCCCCTATGCAATCCGACCCCCAGAACCACCTCCACCCCCAACAAGGCATCCAAACCCCCACCACCATAGTACCCCTCACATAGGTGTGTGTACTCAGTGTGTGTCATCATCATCATACAACAGCAGCCCCCTCCTTCCACTGCCCACACATGCCCCACCGCCATGCTGTCCACCCCCACCATGCAAGCTGCTGCCACTGCAACGTGGGCAGCCACCTGATGGAGGTTGGTGTACCTGTCCCATGTTTGTACTGTCCAACACTCTGTCAGTGGCCATCCCTACAGGTGGAATGTTCCCAGTACAAGGGCATCATGTCCTGCACGACCACTCAGTGTCTCCCATCCTGCGCCAGGATGCCCATTGTCCACCTTCTGCAGTGCACATTGCCAAGTGTTTGCAGATACGGGTACATGCTGTTGCATGGTGATATTATGGAGCATGGCACATGCAGTGAACACCATGAACGCCTTTCCCAGTAACAGTATTATTGTTTCACCTGTATGGTGAGACACCAGAACCTCATCTTCAGCAAGACGATTGTCTTCTCAATCACAGACTGTGTCTTCTTGTGGGCATTGTTGTACGCCACCTCTGAAGTGCTGTGTGGATCCATGAATGCTGTCATCAGGTAAGACCTCAGCAGGTATCTGCAGTCACCTGTGCAGGGAACAATAATAAAACAATGAGGTGCTGTTGGCATGGGCACACAAGGTGCCACCATATCCTCACCTAACAGCCATCTCTCAATGCATTCATCACTGAGAAGGTCACCTAGCAGTGAACTGCCAAGTATATATGAGTCATGACAGGATCCAGGGTACTTGGCACACACATTAGTGAATGAGCCCTCAGCATCGCACACAACTTGACAGTTCACGTTATGGAACCCCTTTCGGTTCCTGTATGCCTCCTATGTGTGTGCAGTCTATCATGCGGATAACATTTGGCATGACATACATGACATAGAATGCCTGTTTTGTGGTAAGGACAGCAGCCTTGGATGTGGGGAACTGAATGTGTACCCACACATGGCCCAGCAAGGCATCTGTAACCTGCGCCAGGGTCCTGGACACAGAGAACTGGCTGACACCAACATCAGCGGACACCCTCTGGAATGACCCTGTGGTTTAATATGACAGTTCACATTGCACCTTGATCTCTGTGGAGAGGCTTCCAGATGTGGTGTGGCTTCTGAAACAGAATAACTGTCAGGAAACATGAGCAGTCAAGGAGAAATCATAGAAAACCACAAGTGGTGATTTATTATTCTAAATCACAAGAAAAAAAAGAAATCAGAAAACATTTTTGCATCTGTTCTTCAGCAAATTCAAAGACAATTCAAGACATGAAATCAGCATGTCTCCTCTAGCCTTCTCTTCAAATCAGTCTCTACACCAGGACATAAGGCAGCCTGTCCCAGCTCTGTTGAAAATCCATCTCTCCACACACACATCTCAGTAAGACAGGCTTTTGTAGTTGTTGGTTGCTAGGTATAAGATTGCGACCCATCTAGTAGCTGGCTAGATCATTGTGACAATCACCTCTGTCATTGCCCTGGTCCGCCTTGTCCATGATACAACAGTATCATGGACTATATCGCACACCTGCTGTACTGTGGCCCAGTCCATTCTGAAGCACTGTATGCATTGTGTGTTCCGCAGTATCTGTGGGTCCAGTCATGGGCAAAATACACAGGGATGTGGCCTCTGCATCTCCTGCCACTCCTGCTCTGCATCCTACAGGAGAACATTCATTAGTATGCCTGGGCACATCCTGTCACAAACCTATGGATACCTGTCCACCTGTGTGTACCCTGATTGCTGCCTTTTATTTGTGCTTGAACACTAGTATGTCCCTTTAAGTGTGTATGTGGAGGCTCCATGTGCACGCTGCTGGGACACCCTCTCGGCGTCATATGCGCACACCAACCGACAGGTGATATGGTTGTGATGGCGGCTGCAGCAGCTCCTGTGTACCTAAGTGCTCCACAGGTTGAGTGAATGTTAAAATACCCCAAGAAGCTCTGGCATGTGTCAGAGGATTACTACTTGGACGGCCCCAATGGGGGACACCTGTGGCAGCTGACTGTACCTGTCCAGGTGAGTACCATACCCAGGGTGTGGGGCAATGCCAAAACCATGGTTCCTGAGTTGCTGGAAGCTGTGCTTTCATTTCTGTGTCATACAGGATTGACTTGGGATGCCGGACAGGATGGTGCTCAACAGGATGGAGCAGGTCACCTGTGAGGTGGATACACCCCCAGGAAGGAGGCGTTGGAGGAGGCAGGACCCTTACTTCCTCGCACAGAGGGTTGGAAGAGAGGATATATGGTATAAGATGGATAACAGGGAGAAGTGGTGATTGGAGGTGCCCTTAAAGGTAGGCATCTCATCCTGTATTTCACTTGTGCACATTCATATTGCCTATTAATGCCATAACATGGCTCCTGCTCATTCTAGCCCTCTGATTGCTTTACAGTTGTTGCAGCGCTACAGAGGGCCACTAAGAAATCTTGTGCTGGTGTCACACTCCTGGAAAGCAACAACTCCACCTGGGGACAGTGGGGACTTCAAGGAGAAGAAGGGGGATTTATTTTTCATTTTTATTTATGACTTTGTTAACCAGGTTAGTGCACTGATCCCAGGGACCATTTTCAGGCATGACCTGGGCCACGTAAAGTGGCACAGAGTAGAAATCAAAACAACAAGCACATAACAGAAGAGGAGGTAATACATCATGAAAAGATTATAGTAGTACATTTGGAAATACACAAAGTGGCAGCAGTTGGAGGACACAATAACATAAGCAAAAGTAAGACTCACGGTGATACTGTACAAGTAAGTAAGAGAACCTACTAGGCTAAGAAGAGCAGTGCTGGGTGGAAAAGGGAGCAGTCAAGAACCAGGAGGTTCATTTAAGGCATCCCAGAAGCTGGAAAAAGAAAATGACTGGAGGTAGGTATGGTGGGGAGGATGGGTGGGAAAAGGGGGGTGGGAGCCAAGGAGAGGAGGGTGGACAGTAGTTAAGCAGGAAGGGGTGGGGGAATGCCAACAGGATGATTAGGGCATTGCCTCTGTACAGTTCAGCCCATCAGGGATGCATGTTGGAAAAGTCTTTGGTGACATCCCTGTGCACGAACATGGACTAGTTACACTTGATGCCTGCATGTTTGTTTGTTATATCTTTTGTATGTGGCCTCCCATTGGCTGGGCCCATGTCATTTCCTGTGACTTTGGCATGTTATGTGTTTTCAATAAATATATTGCTGTCAGATACCTGTGTGGTTCATTGCCTGTTGCAAGGCGGTGCACCCGCTGCTGTGGGTGGGTGGGCTTGAGAGGCTGGGCGGGGGTCATACATGTGGGCCATTATTTAGACATAGTTGTGTGTGCTTTGCACCTGGGAGGAGCTTGTGTGATGCTGTCCATCTGTGTGGCCTGTGTGGGGTGGGGGATATTTCCATGGTGGTGTCCATCCCACATGTATACCTGCCTTTCACCTCACTGCCATGATGTGCTCCTGTAAGGGTGGTGGGGCATGGTCAGGGAAATGGCATCATCACTGGTGGTGTACACAGAGGTGGCCATTAGCCTATGGGTCATACTGGCTTCCACCTTGTGAACGGCTGCCCACAATCCATGGATGTTCTGCCTGGCATGCCTGTGTGCAACTTCACATACTGATGCATCCTGGACATGCCCTGTATAGGAGGATCGGCTGGACCCATGTGGCATGCTGGGCTATCTGTGTCGCACAGGGGTGGCAGTGTGGTACAGTGATCCAGTGTTCCCACATCCATCATGTCCCATTTGCAGACACTTACAGCATCCTTACAGCAGCCGTAGGTGTCTGCACCTCCACCAATGAGCCTGATTGTCATACCAGGCTTCATGCATGCACATTCGAGACTGCTGTGCACTCCGCTATGTGGCCATGCCCCCACATACGCATGTCACACAGCGGGTGAGCCACTATGCGTGAGCTGCCTGTGCACACCAGCATGCGCTTAGTGCATGCCTTTCGGGCATGCCGTGTGTGCCATGCTGGCATATGGCCTTACTGTACATACACATGTTTTATGCATGTGCACAGGGTACGTACTGTTGATGCATACAGCCCAATAAGAGCAGCTATCTACGGCCTACCTAAAATCCACAAGTCTCTCAGGAATCCTCCAGGTTGGCTGATAGTGCCAAGCATTGGCTTCTTAACAGAGTCACTAGCACAATTTGTGGATAACCATATACAATAAAATCTTTGGCCCAGGTTGCCCACTCATATTTGAAGGTACACTGACTCCAACCGATATCTAATGACAATGGATGTCCAGTCACTTCACACTAACATCTCGTCACAATTAAGGCTTGGAAGTTTTATTACAGCAAATGTATGCCAGTGCTGACTATGTTGCTCCTTTTGTAGAATTCTTGATTAAGAAAGTGTTAAAATGCATTTGCTTCCCTTTTAAAGACCACATGTACTTACAAAAAGAGAGCATGGCCATGGGGACTGCCAGGCCCTCAACTATTCTACAATCTGCTTGACTGAATGGGAAAGGAAATGTGTTTTGTCTAAATGAAATCTATATCTAGCAAAAACCAGCATATACAAAAGGTTTATAAATGACCTGTTTGTAATTTGGAAAGGTTCAGCTGAGGAGCTTAAAATGTTTGTAGCATACATATAAAGTACTAATGAGCACCTCCATTTTATGGTTGCATGTGATCTTTATTCTGATGACTTTTTTTGACCTTACGATTAGCAAAACTGAAATGGGGGATTTATCAACTAATTTATGTTGTAGGGAAACTGATACAAACTCACTACTACACTATACCAGCTGCCATATGGGTCATGTGACCAAGAATACCGGTATACCAATGGGTAAATGTATGCGTATCAAACGCAACTGCAGTACACATGATGCATACAGGGAACCTGCTACAGACCTACAGAATAGATTCATTAAAAGGTGCTATGCAGAACACATGGCTCAAATTGCCAGAGATAAGGTCAATACACTGGTGAGGGATACTTTATTGACACCTTGCAGTAAACAATACCAACACACCGAGCTGTGTGGTCATGTTCTCACCACAAGCATAGGAATACCATGGAATGAAACTGGCACATTTTATCAACTGAAAAGAAGCTATCAGAAGTGACAAAAAGCGTGCTGAGAATGATTTACAGAAGGGGTGAGAACCTTAATGACAAATCAGTATATAGCTTACATGGGCTCACAGAACAAAATAAACATTTAAATAAATGTTTACCGAGTAGGACCTGTTGCTGTAGAAACTGTCAGTTTTGCACACTTTTACTTATTGAATCAATGTTTATACATCCAGCTTATGGCACTTTATACACTGTCAGAGATCAGAGACTTCACAACATGAAATTCTACCACTATGACTTGTGCAGTCACACATAATGCATGCTCTGCTTTTTATGTTGGTAAAACCAAACAAAAATTTAAAGTACGCATTAATGAGTGCCTCTGAAGCATACAGAAACAAGACAGAGTCAGCACTTTATCACAACGTGTACTAGCTGAAGGCAGAAATACTATTTTTTTGTTTCCTGGCCATAGAGGTAGTTAGGGAAACAGTACAGTGTGGCAACTTAGAAAACTGTTGTAAAGAGAATCCTTCAGTCAGTTTAAATTGCATTCAAATTATCCACTTGGTCTTAATAGCCACTTTCAGTTAACCCATTTTCTATGAATGAATGATGCTCAGGCACATCTCTTTTAAATATGCACCATTTGATTTAGTAATTTTTGTAAAAGGTGGTTTCTTATTACACAAATTAGAAGAAACTGTCCAGAATAACTGTGATTGTGTCATCTGATAAATGAAATAGTATTTCTTCACGAAATTGCCTATTGGTATAGGATTACACGTAACTGTACAGATTGGCCCGTACTCCTTCCTTTTCAGTAATTATCTTCCTTTTGTAAGGTGCTTGTACCTTTTCTGCATGGTATCAATGCTGGTTTGCATGTCTGTGATGGAACACTTTAGTTTAGTAGCATTATTTGCACTCAGCATTTATGTTTGCACAAATGTATTATCTCTTTTTAGATTCGAGTCCTGTGTCTTTAAATGGATTTGTGTTTAGATAGTTGCTCTTTCGGTTGACTTTGGGTCTTGACAAAGCGTCAGTGTGGCACGAAAATATTTGGCCAGTTTGGGGAGAGTGTGAGAGCCACTGTTGTTCTTGGAATAAAGAAATTTACCTGCAACACAGCATTGAGTGTGTTTTCCTGAGTTTGGTACAGTACCTGAGCAGCTGAGCTGTTCTGTGAGAAGCTACATTGTTGGTGCTCTGGGCCACAGAACATCTCCAGCCACCTTAGCCACTTGTTTCTTGTTCACACAACCCTTTAACTGGGCTTTGTCGCACAGCATCCTGATTTTGCCACAGCCAGCATTTGAAAATCTGGATAGCCACAAACTATGACGCTAGGTGCCACTTGCGTCATAGTTTTACTTTTAAAAATTGAGCCCCTGGTTTCCCAACCATGTCTACTCAAGCGGAATTGACTGTACTTCCTTTTGGCACTTGTTCTTTCTTTGTTCCCTTGCTGTTTTTGGTCTGTTAAGGGAGCCTCCTTACCCTTGAGGCCTGTGGCTCATAGCAGCAGATTAGTGATCTGAGTCTTGCTTGCCCCTGGCTGCTGTTACCACACTCCTTACCCTAAAGGTGGGTGGCTCACACAATAAAGTCCTTGGTTTTTGTTTATTGTCCTACAAGTCTGCAATGTGTCTGTTGTGATTTTTTTTATCCTACTTATTCTTTTCATCCTGCCCCACGCCCCCCAGGTCAAGACCAAAAATCAAAACACTTGGGGATCTACCTTCCACTCAAGGTCAGTTCAGCACATAATAAAAGGTCTGGCATAATGCTCATGGAAACGCAGAGAAACAGAATGTTGTCTTTGGCCTCTAATTAGGAAGCAAGAGACATATGTGTTTTCAGTTGCTTAGGCTAAGGTTGGCACTAAGGGTTCCTCCCTCATTTTCTCAGGCTTTCATATTAGCTATTTATACCTTTAGAAGTAGAAAGCATATTTTTTGCAAAGAATCTATGTACTAGCTCAAAACAGTTAGTCTAATCTAGAACTCAGTAGTGCACACTGTAGCTGTACATGCAAAGGATATATGTAAACTTCCTTAGACATGTTATCAAGTGTGCAAAAATGCTCTATAATACATTTTGTTTGCAACTGCATTTATAAGTTATCTCATAAATCTCTGAAGTATATCTTTATTATATTTTCTCAGCAGTATAGGGACTTCTGAATTGTAGAGACTATGGCACCATGAGCGGAGCTCGGCAGGCTAGGAAGGCTCCAAGAAGGAGCTAATCAGCTCAGAGCCACGCCTCCCTCCCCTGGCAGCAGCCAATCACAGGGGCTGCAAGAGAAAGCAGGAAGCAGGAAGAATCAGGCTTTAAATAGCCCAAGAAGTAGACAGCAGTAGAACAAAGGACTGGTAGCCAGAAAGATAGGCAGGGGATCAGAACAGCCCCCTGACACCAGTATTTAAAGAGGAAAGGCACCGGGAGTGGAGCTCAGAGGGCTAGGAAGGCTCCAAGAAAAAGCCAATCTGCTCAGAGTTGTGCCTCCCTCCCCCCGGCAGCAGCCAATCACAGGGGCTGTAACAGAAAGCAGGAAGAATCAGGCTTTAAGTAGCCCAAGAAGTGGGCAGCAGCCGAACAAAAGGCTGGTAGCCAGAAGGATAAGCAGGGGGATCAGAATAGCCCCCCTGGCACCAGGATTTACAGAGAAAGGTGCCAGAAGTGGAGCTCAGAGAGCTAGGAAGGCTCCAAGAAGGAGACAGTCAGTTCAGAGTCATGCCTCCCTCCCTTCCCCTGGGCAGCCAATCACAGGTGCTGCAACAGAAAGCAGCAAGGGCAGGGACCTATATAAGGAATAGGCCACCAAGGGACACCCCGCACTGCAACCCTCAGCAAAGGACCCACATGACAAGGGCATTGAAATCTGCCCACCAGAGCCAGCACAACAAGGCAGCTGACTGCCGAATACTCTGCACTGCAGCAGTGAAGTGAGTGGATCAGTGTATGTGTGGAATAGGTGTCCAGTATCAACAGGCATCCAGGGAGGACTCAAGGAAGCAGGAGGTCTGCCTGACAATGGAGGTAAGATTTCTGTTCACTCCTGTCCAGTTGTAGCACACACACTGCAAGAGAGTAAATCTCTGTGAAGTAATTGCAGCCAAATATGGGGAACATGAGAAATATACAAAGAGTATTCAGTTTCATGGTTCAGACTTCTGATAAGCTATCATGTCAGGGGTAGACTAAAAGTAGGAATAGGTGAAATGCCCTATTTAGAGTAGGGGTAAAAAAGGGCTAAAAAAAGGGTGAAAGGAGACACTAGCCAGAAACCGATCCAGGTCAGAAAGCAGGGAAATAGGATAATCCCTAGCATGGAAAAAGGAACCAAGTATTTCCAGGGGTGACAGAGTAGAAATTATGCTGGGAGTGGTGTACTGCAGTGACTGTAGGGTGACAGTCTTCAGAGAGACCTTCTGGAGACTTGCAGTGCTGCCCCATCTGCATGCACCTCTCTGGGCTGAGGGAGGAGGTTTCTATACTCCAGGCCAAGTTGTCTAGGATTCAAGAGACTCCCCCCACCCTCCAGAAACCACCAAGTCTGATGCCGTTACATCAGAGGATGCTAAGGAATAGGACTGGCTGGACTACGGTGGGCTCTAGGAGGATGAGGTGGTGGGTTACAGAGACATTCCCCATCCAATTCCACTATGCAACTCTTACGGCACTCTGACAGGGTGGAACTGCCCAGCGGAGGCTTCCATGGTAGTGGACAGGGAGGATGGGTGGGTCTTCCATAGTGGAGACCCCAAGGAAGGTGGTAGAGGACCCCAGAGGAAGAGGAAACAGGTCCTGATGAGGAACTCAGTTGTATGAGGGACAGATTTGGGAACAGGAAGGAAAATGGAGAGGGAGGCTAGGTGCCTAAGCAGTGCCATGGCTTTGAGGGATGGAAAGCAGACTCTGACGATTGCTAGGGCAGCAGGCAGGGAGAGAGAGTTGGATGTCATTGTCCTCCTGGGGACTAGTGACCTAGATAGGGATGAGGCTGGTATAGTGTAGGAGGAGTTCAGGGAATTGGGGAGGGGTCTTAGGCAGGTAGCATACTCAGTGGCATTTTCTGAGGTGCTGCCTGTCTATAAAAAGGGGGGGATTGGGTACTCCATACCAGGAGCTTCAACTCAAGTTTGAAGGAGTGATGCAGAGAGCAGGGGTTCAGCTACATTGTGGTCTGGGGTACCACCTGGGAGAAAAAGGGCCTATATAGAGGAGATGGCCAGCAGCCATCCAGGAGAGGAAATGAGGTCCTCAGTGAATGGTTTAAATGTTACTTTAGTGAACATTTAAATTAGCTGAGGGGTGGAGGTGGAAGGAAGCAGGGAAGGATAAACTGCCACCCTCCCCCCCCCAGGCTGAAGTAGTCTGTAGGGAGAACTCCAAGGGAGAGAAATCCTCAAGGGTACCTATTAATAAGAAAAACAAAATGGTAGTCATGAAGGGAGATGGTAATGAGAACAGAGGGAGTAAGGAAAGAGGGCAGAAAGGAAAAAGAAGGTGACAAACAGGGTAGTAACAAAATCTGGAAGGCCATGTGTGCAAATGCTCGAAATCTGGGAAGTAAAATTCCAGGTGTAGAGGCCACTATGGCAGAGGCTGACCTGGACATTGTCACCATTACAGAGTCATGGTGCACTGAGAACCATAACTGGGATATAGCTATACCAGGCTATACACTGTTCAGGAAGGACAGGGTGGGAAAGAAACGAGGAGGAGTGGTGGTTTTTGTGAGGGAAAGCATTAAAGTGACAGGGAATGCAGGGATGGGTGGAGGTACTTTGGATCACCCTAGAGATGGGGAATGTAGCTGCAAATCACACTGGCGTGATCTACAGACCTCCAGCATGGGGGGGGGGATAAGACTCTGGTGGAAGCCATTCAAAAAATGGCAAATAAGGGGGACGTGCTGCTGGTGAGAGACTTCAATTTGATGGATGTAGATTGGAGCCTCCAAGCTGCAGCTTCAGCTAGGAGCAGGGACATCCTGGACTCCCTGCAGGGGGCATTCCTCAGAATCTAGTATGGGAACCAACTCATGATGGGGCAATACTGGACCATGTACTCACTAATAGGGACAGGGTTGCAGACGTCATAGTAGGAGGCCACCTGGGGACATAGAAACATAGAATTTGACGGCAGATAAGGACCGCTTGGCCCACCTAGTCTGCCCATTTTCCTACCTAACAGATAAGCTGCAGATCCTAGTTAACCAACAGCTTACTTTCTCTTACCCGCCACTAGGACTGCCTTATGCCTGTCCCATGCATTCTTGAAGTCCCCCACTGTTCTTGACTCCACAACCTCCTCAGGGAGGCTGTTCCTTGCATCCACAACCCTCTCAGTTAAAAAATACTTTCTCACACTACCCCTGAGCTGTCCTCCCTCTATCTTCAAATTGTGCCCCCTTGTTCTTGCACATCTCTTTTTCTGGAAGATGCTACCTCTTGGACTTTGTTAATTCCCTTGAGGTACTTGAAAGTTTCTATCATGTCCCCTCTCCCTTCTTTCCTCAAGGGTATACATATTAAGCTCCTTTAGTCTTTCTTCATATGTCTTCTGGTGCAGACCCTGCACCATTTTGGTTGCCCTCCTCTGGACAGCCTCCACTCTGTCTATGTCTTTGCGGAGATGGTGTCTCCAGAACTGCACACAGTACTCCAGATGGGGTCTCACCAACTGTCTGTACAGAGGGATAACAACTTCCTGTTTTCTACTATTGATGCCTCTTCCTATGCATCCCAGTATCCCAGCCTTCCTTACTGCCTTCTCACATTGCTTGCCCACCTTTAGGTCATCTGATATAATTACCCCCAGATCCCTTTCTATTTTTACTGTTGTCAGTATCTCACCCCTCAGTGTGTACGCTTCCCCTGGGTTTTTGTTTCCCATGTGCATTACCTTGCACTTCTTTGCATTGAATCTGAGCTGCCATACATTTGACCATTCCTCCAACCTTGTCAAGTCCCTTCTCATCTTTTCCACTCCATCTCGTGTATCAACCCTGTTGCAGATCTTTGTGTCATCTGCAAAGAGACATACTTTTCCTTCCAGTTCCTCTGCAATGTCACTTATAAAGACATTAAAAGGACCGTCCCAGTACTGAACCCTGCGGTACCCCGCTAGTAACCCTCCTTTCTTCACTGTGTACTCCATTTACTACTACTCTTTGCATCCTGTTGTCTAGCCAATTTTTTATCCAGGCTACCACCTTGGGACCCACTCCAAGGCTGGCTATCTTGTGTATTAATCTTTTGTGTGGGACTGTGATCACTGTACAGTGTAGTTCAATATAAGAACTGAGGCAGAGCTGAACCACACAACAGTGAGGGTCCTGGACTTCAGGAGAGCCAATTTTTAAAAAAATGGGTGAATGCCTCTTGGATGCCCTGGTGGGAGGAAGAGGACTTGGGCGAAGTGGAGGAACAGTGGGTAAAGCTAAAAGGGGCCATAGTGAAGGCAACAAACCTCTGCATCAGGCAAGTGTGCAAAAGCAAAAGGAAAAAGAGACCACTATGGTACTCAAAAGAGGTGACTGAGAAGGTAAGGGCATAAAAGTTAGCATTCAGGAGGTATAACAAGACACAGAGGGAGGAGGATAGGGAGGTGTATCAGGAGAAACAGAGGAAGGCTGGGAAAACAGCAAGGAGTGCAAACAGAGGAGAGAATAGCCCAGGCAGTAACAAAAGGGGATAAGACATTTTCAGGTATGTTACATGAAAAAAGGAAGACCAGGGGAGAGATTGTAAGGCTAAGGACAGAAGGGGGGACTGGGTAGAGGGGGATGAGGAAAAAGCAGACATCCTGAATAAATACTTTTGTTCAGTGTTCACAGAGGAAGGGAAAGGGGAGGGGCCACAGAAAAGTAACAGGAGCACCAAAGGAACGGAGGTGGACACTAGTCCATTTTCAAAGAGAGACCTGAAGGAACTTGCAAATCATGAAAGTGAGCAAGTCAATGGGGCCAGACGGGGTGCATTCAAGCATATTGAGGGAGCTTAGGTGGGAACTGTCTGCTCCTCTGACAGCCCTGTTCAACCATTGACTGGTGGTTCTGGAGGACTGGAGGAGGGCAGATGTAGAACATCTTCATAAAAGTGGTAGAAGGGAGGAGGCTGGCAACTATAGTCCGGTCAGCCTAACTTTGATGATGGAGAAATTAATGGAATCCCTACTGAAGGAAAGGAATGTGGAATATCTTGAATCCAGTGGCTTACAACATCTGAGGCATCATGGATTCACAAGGGGGAGGTCATGTCAAAGAAATCTGATACATTTTTTTGACTGGGTGACCAGGGAATTGGATCAGTGTGGAGCAGTGGATGTGGCCTACATACATTTCTGTAAGGCCTTTAACACAATTCCACACAGGAGATTTGTAAGTAAACTGTGTAACATAGTAGTTGGTCTGAAGGTGGTAAACTGGGTAAGAAATTTGTTAGGGGATATCCTTTTTTACTCCTTTCCAATCTGGCTTCTGCAAATCCCAATCTACCATCACCTCCCTACTACGTGTTACTGGGGACATCCTCTCAGGAATCGATAAAGGACATATAACCACGGCCATTTTTATAGATCTAGCAAAAGTTTTCGATACCGTCTCACATCCACTACTTATTTCTAAACTTATGGATGCCGGTCTAGCGCACCCAGCTATAGCCTGGTTCCAAGACTACCTAGTGGGCAGGACGCAAGCAGTCAGAATGGCCTCCCACACATCTAACCCCCTTCCTGTCATATCAGGAGTCCCCCAAGGATCAGTCCTAGGTCCAATACTTTTCTCCATTTTTCTTAATGGCCTCCCCTCTGCATGCTCCCATTCTTCCATCCAAATGTATGCAGATGATACAGTTCTGTATGCATCATGCCCCTCATCAAGCAGTGTAGCATCCCTCCTCCAGGTAGATTTCACAGCCATCCAGCACTGGTTCTCGATAAACCAGCTATCTCTTAACCCTAAAAAAATGGTGCCGCTTACGTTCGGCTCCCAGCAGAGACTCTCCCACCAAACCCCGTGTCCCCCATTCTCAACCTTGGAAGGGCCTCCCCTTGAGCAATGTACTAGCTTTAGATATCTTGGCATCTGGCTCGACCAACACCTTGATTTCACCTCTCACATAGACTCCCTGCACAAGAGGCTACTCCCAAAACTGGGGGCACTCTGTTGCAACAAATCCTGTCTCCCTAAGCAAACGAGGCACGCCATTGTACAAAAAATGATACTCCCCGTACTGGATTATGGCAACACAGTTTACTCAATCACCCCTGCATCTACCCTGTCAAGCCTTGACACCCTATTCCACTCTTTCTGTCGTTTCATCCTCGACTTCCCTTCATCCACTCTCCACTGTACACTATACAGCTCCCTAGCCCTCCCATCTCTACATGACCGCAGATTAATAAACTGCGCTAGGTTTGCTGCTACATTCTGGACCCTCGCCCTCCCTCCCTATCTTGAGTCTACTTTATCCCAACAGCCCCCCGTTTACTCCCTATGAGGCTCAGACCCCAGACTTCTACATGTCCCACTTATGTGCACTAGTAAAAATAAAGCAGCTTTTAAATTCCATATCCCTCAGATCTGGAACGCCCTCCTCGCCCCCATCAGACACACACAAAATCCAGGTCTCCATACCAGACTACTCCAAGCACATTTCTCCTCCATCTGATCCTGCTATGCTTCAATCCCTAGCTCTCATAAGCTAATTATTGACAGTAATAATCCTGTTATGTGTTAAGTATATACCTGGAAGTACTCGCCTGTACTGCTTTGCATGGAGTCTTATGTCTCATGCTATGTTTTGTCATGCACTGTAATATTGCCATGTACTGGGCCTAGGCCCCCAGGTCGCATCTGGAATTGAGCATGTTGCTCAGTATGCCTTCCTGGTAAATCTCATAAATAAACAAACACGACAGAGGGTGGCAGTAAATGGAGTTCACTCTGAGGAAAGGAGGGTGACCAATGGGGTGCCGTAGGATCAGTACTGGGATCGGTCCTCTTTAATGTCTTTAAGTAACATTGCAGAGGGGCTGGATGGGAAGGTCTGCCTTTTTTGAGGATGACACTAACATTTGCAATAGGGTAGACATTCCAGGAGGGGTGGAAGAAATAGCAGTGATCTAAGAAGGTTAGAGGAGTGGTCAGTGATATGACAGCTAAGTTTCAATGCAAAAAAGTGCAAAATCATGCACTTGGGGCACAGAAACCTAGTAGTGGAGTACAACATATGGGAGTGATATGGGCCACCACCACGCAGGAAAGAGACTTGGGGTAATCATATCTGATAACCTAAAGGTGGCCAGGCAGTGTGACAAGGCAGTGGGGAGAAAAGGTGGGGTGCTAGGCTTCATAGGAAGGGGTATCACCAGCAGAAAGAGAGATGTGGTGTTGCCTCTGTATAGATCACTGGTGAGACCTCACTTAGAGTACTGTGTCCAGTTCTGGAGACCTCATCTCTGGAAGGACATAGGGCAGAGGCAGTCCAGAGGAGGACAACTAAAACTGTGCAGAGCCTATATCAAAAGCCTTATGATGAGAGACTAAAGGACCTCAATATGTACACCCTGGAGGAAAGGAAGGGGGGTATGATAGAGGCTTTCAGATACCTCAAGAGATTCAAGAGGGAAGCATTTTTCAGAGAAAAATATACTCAAGAACAAGAGGTCATGCTATGAGGTTGGGGGTAGGCTTAGGGGAGATGTAAGGAAGTACTTTTTCATAGAAAGAGTGGTGGATGCCTGGAACAGCCTCCTAGCAGAGGTGGTGGGGGCAAAAACTGTAGCAGGGCTCAAGAATGTATGGAACAGGCATATGAGAACCTCAGTGGTATGGCAGAGGGGTCAGAGCTGGATATCAAGTAGGGTCTGTGGTGATACAATAGGTAGGGAAAATGGGCAGACTTGGTGGGCCAAACGGCCCTTATCTGCCATCAAATTCTATGTTTCTATGTTTCTGTGGGAGTGGTGTTTCAAAGCACTGCATCCGTTTTTTTGGATGCAGCTGTCGAAATCCATCCCAGGAGATAGACAATGAAAAATTTGTCTAACTCCAAGGATGGAATCCCACAGTTGCATCCAAAAAACACACGATTTATGCAGTTGCGACAGATATTGCTGTAAACCACAGGAATCATCACAAATGTGTCCAAATTCTGTGAACAAGGCTCAGATATTTTGATGCCTTTGCGTGGACGCAGCATGCGTCTGAAATATGGACGCAAGTACTTTGTCCATGTCTTTGAAAATCCCATTTTGTATCTTTAAATCCTATCAACAGTATTCTGAATAAAAATCAAGTGTATTTGCAAACTCAGTCATCTAAAGGACAACAGTAAATATCCCAGGGAATAAAAACTCAGTAAAGTGTATGCCATAATAATACAAGAAAAACACTTGGCTACTCCGCCACAGATCGGTCCAGTGGATGAGGACTCTTCCTGATCTTTGACTGGAATTCTTCAGGCTTTTCTACTTTTCCTGTTCCTCCTCTTGTGCCAAGAAATGGCAGGACCTCTCTCTGATGATGCTGCAAATAGAGTCTCAGTCTCCTCTTGGAGAATGAGTCACGTTATGAATCATCAGTCGCTATACCGTGTAAAGGTGATTTTCTCAAGGTGTTTTTTAGCAAGGAAGAATCTTAGAAGAAAAGTTTTTCCTTTAAAATGTCTTTATTAAAAGTCAATGTAGGCAACATACAGTCACAATGTATACATACAAATATGGCTTAAATGCAGGACAGGTCACAGATCACATTTACTTCACATCAGGTACAGAAGCCCCTTTCAAAGCATAGCAGATATTGTTAACAGATGCAGTGTTGCATTCCTTATTAGTGCAGAGCATGCCAAAAGCATCCCAAGGGCTTTTTGATTCCCTCTCTGATCTCAATCACCTTCCAATCTAGAGGACAAAGTCTGGGTCACTGTCCCACTTGACAAGATTGCAACCAGGCTATCTCTCCTGGAATTGGTGGGATTTCTGATTAACTGTGAAAGTTATGTATTCCATTTTATACACTTCTTCTGACACATCTTCCCAGTTCTGTCATGTGGGGGGGCTCCTACATGAGGCATTGTCTAGTTATTGCCTTATGGGCCCAGCCAACTGAGTTCTCCAATGCTGAATCCTAGCCCCCTACATTCTCTGGGAGTAGGCATAAAAATGCCTGTTAAAAATTCAGCAGCAGACTGATCCCACAGAAATCATTTAGAGCCTGACCCACCGCCTCCCAATATGTAGCTAACATGTCACAAGACCAAAATATATGTGAATGCTGAGCCCTCATCTCCCCACACTTCCTCCAGTACTGTAAGGAAACAGTCCTTCCCCACTTAGCCTGAAAGTGTAGGATGCGACAAAAAAAAACAGAACCCCTGAACTTCCAACAAATTCCTTCCCAGCCCCTTAGTAAGTTGTCTTATGTGACCTGCTAAAAAGCTGTTCCCAGTCCTGGTCAGTGACATCTGTCTCATTCTCCCATTCCCAGTCCTTCCTGATTAACTGGGCATGATTGGAGTAAGAGCTTGGGGCGTTTTGTAAATCATGGAAGTGTGTCCATTCATCACCTCACTAGATAAGATATCTCTCAATACCCTATTAAACTGTACCACTTGGTATGGGTCTTGGATTGATCTAATCTTCTTTTAAATGTAATCCTTCATCTGTAAAAACTCAAAAAATTAGTCATCACTTTCTAGATCAAACTGTTTCTTAGTCTGGACAAATGAGTTGAACATCCCCTGTGATACAGGTTGTAGTAAACATGAATCGAGCCTCTCTGATTGACAGTAATGGCCATCTAACCCTACAGTGGGAAAGCAGAGTCCCATGCTAACCATGTAAAGGGCCACTTATATGGTTCCAGCTTAAAAGATTCCATTACCTCAAGACCCTTCTTCAGTGTCACCTCCACTGCTGATCAACCTGATGACAGTGGAAATTATCCTTGTTCAAGTGCCATAAATGCCAGTGCCCCCAAAAGTGGAAGCACCACCTCCACTGGTTCTTTTTCCTTTCACCTAGAATGGAAAGCAGGCACAGACTGTAACAGTATGACTGTGGGCCACAAAAAAATATAATTCCAAAACTGACTTTGCCCTCCCCTACACTTCTCCTTTCTGAAGGTAAGGAAATTTCAGTCACACCCAGGTTTTTCTCCTTGGCAACATAAATCAAGATGTACCTTTAAACAACTCACCAAATTATTTCCTAGAGATAACATCAGCATGCTCTGAAACAGGTAGATATTTACACAATATACATTAGCCCTTTTTCACTAATATAAAAATGCTATGAAAGGCACAGAATCCTAGCTAGCTAAATTTGTTATCCTGCTAGCAGGGTATGTCATCTTGCTTATCTGGTTATTCAAGTATGTCACTCTGTACCTCACACTAAGCATTGTGCCTCACGCTCTGCTGAACATAGTTTCTACAGTCTTTTTAAAAGCGCCACAGTAGATTGTATAAACTAGACATCTGATAGGTGGCTCTCAGATATAATTTTTATCTTCATTCATGCTCAGTGACCTCTTGAACCCTCACTCGCAGCTTAACTACTCATAAGAGTTAAGAGATAATTGACCACTTATGAAGCTAAAAATGATACCTGATAGCCTTCCATCAGATAGCACCTATTTATTTCAATGACACATTGATTATAATCATTTCTGCTCTTGCTTAAAGAATGAGATTTTGTAGAGACCGTGCACTCGATTTTCATAGAGCCCATAGATTCCTGCAATTTGTGGCAATCTAGGGCTTGGTAAACTCTGGGTGTGTCAGAGAGCCTGTGTGCAATTTTGTAAAAAGAGAGGTCCCTAACTGAAGACCCATTAGTTGCCACAGCCATAGGGTTGCACAAAATATGTGGTGCATCTGTGGGGTTTGACTGAGGGATCTGTCAACCCCCCCCGTGCACCCCTAACTGACCCTCAGAGATTGGAGCAGTTGCAGTGCCAGAAAGAAGGGGAGTAAGGGCCAATTGAGCCCTGGAGGTACCATGGGGGTAAGGGGGGGGCATGGTGGCAGTGGGAGGAAAGTGTAGAGGCTCCCGGGGGAGATACCAAGGAAACTGTCACACAACTGATTGGGCCAGGTGTGGGGGGGCATGGTGGATCAACATGTTCCATACTGCAGTGAACAGCAGCCCTGGCACTTTCCCCACAGGACCCGCAGTCCTCGGCATTATCGGGCATCTGCTAGCTATTACACAAGGGGGCTCTGTATGTGAGTCATGTCATAGTGCCTGGGGCACATCCCCAGTAACCACATGCACCCTGCAACCTGCACCCACTGCCACTCGCCACTTTTAGAGGGCTGTGGGTTCTGTGGGGCAGGTGCCAGGGCTGCTGCAGTACAGAACATGTTGGTCCGGCCATGCCCCTCCACCCAATCAGCTGTGTGACAACCTTTATGTCATCTCCCCTGGGTGCCTCCACACTTCCCTCCCACTGTCACAGTGCCCCCTTGCCCTCCATGGCACCACCAGGGTTTCATCTTCCCCAGGTCCCCACCTTCCAGGTCCCCCCCAATCACCACCCTGCCAAGCAGTGGCACAGGGTCCTTAGACCACCTTCTGGCTGCTCTAAAGTAAGCCCTCTATTGCAACCCCTGTGGGGCTTCCAGAATGGCAAAGAAGGGGATACTGTAACCCCTCCATAGCACAACCACCCCTGTGGCTTGGAGCATGGGTGCTTTTGCTGCATGGCATTCCAATTCCACCACAGCCAATGTTTCAGAATCGGCATAGCCGCAAACTGTGACACAAAGTGCCACTTGCATCATACCCATTTGGAACAGGCGCCTTGTGTCATAGTTTAAGTTTTGAAAATTAAACCCAATCTGTTTAAATCTTCTTGAATCATTTTGAACAAAGGTTTAAAAATAAGATTGAAGAGTCTACTATTCTCTTTAGCCTGTTGAACCTCTGGGTACTTCAGCTGTTTTACCTTCCTCTTCAAGGGTTAAAGCTTTTTTAAATTTTGGGAGAATATGCATATTTGCCACATAGTTCCAGACCTCCCAACACTTCCTTGACTAAATTATATCTATCTAAGAGATAAAGCAGGGCATCATCCACGTAAGGTGTGATTTTGTTTTCCCCCCCAAAAAAAAGAAATAAGAAAGAGGAAATGTGACATCCATGCCTAGTGCTTCTCTTCAAGGTAAAAAAACCTGAGAAATTCTCGTTCTTTCTTACAGAACCCTATCCTTTTGGGGACTGATAAGGAGATACAAGTAATATAATTGTCATGAAAGACAAATGTCCTTAGCACCTGACAGAGGACGTTCCAGACCACCTTATTAAATGTCTTTTCTGCTCCTAACCTGATGAGAAAAGCAGGTACTTTTAGGCATGGACTACCTGATGGGTACCCAGATCAGGTATCACGGGTAACTCCTATTTTATGCCAGGTAGGGCAGTTTGGGTAAACTACTACTCTTCTGGCATGGTTAAACACAATGCGGGTCGAGTATTCTGACAGTGCAGGTCGGGTATTCTGGGTCTAGTATATGCTGTGCTATGAGCTGCCACTCAATTTCTGAATCCTGGCATTGCTGTTCCTGTCATCAGGTGACTTACCTGCTTACAACCATATGATGACAGCATGTGTGATGTGCTCTTGCTCTGTCCTCCAACGAGTGCACATCCTGGGGGGGGGTCACATCACCCTTGCGAGTGCCAGACACACCAATTACACTACAGCAAGCAAGCAAGCAAGGCTAATAAACTAGTGGACCCAGTAGTGCAAAAGAAAATTAAAAAAAAAAAAAAATACAGAAAAGAAATCCAAGGGGAAATGTATTACAAATAGAAATATAAAAGTGAAAACAAAAAGAATGTTGCACTTGCTGTTCTTCACTACCAGTCACACAGTGATCACACAGGCAATTCAGCAGCACTTCCTGATTGCAGTCCACAGCATGAGGCACTGACAGGCTGCTGATGTCTCAGAGAGTCACAACTTTAGTTCCGTTCTAAGGGAAATAAAAATATATTTTCACTCACTACTGCCTGCTGGAAGGATTGTGCAGGGTAATCAGAGAGATCAGGCAGTTCAGCTCAAGTCAGTCGGGCCAGGTCACATGGGGAGGGGGAACTAAAAGACTTAAATGAATTTAGGCAGACTTGGGCTCTGTTAGTGGAGCTCAGGGATTTTTTTTATTACTCCTGCTTACCAAGTCAATGGGGATATGCAACAATTTGTTTGCTCTCCTTGAAGCAGTGTAGCATAGTAGTCAAAGTGGTTGAGCAAAAAAACACGGCAGCCAACTTGCATCATTCGGTTCATTCTGAGCTCCTTCCTGTAAATGGTCTGGTATTTCTGATGAGAGAGAGAAATAATAAAAAAAACAACAAAAAATGAAATAACCAATCATTTGATTTCCTAGGATTTGTTCAAAGTAGCATGACCTCCCAGACACCAAAGAAGGGGGACTTTTTTAATATAATACAGTACTGTAAGTGTGCACAGCACTAGGTTTAACTGCACGTGTGTAAGCAGAGTTACTGCAAGCAACCGCGTTCATCTTAGGGCCATTATTAGACGCCTCAACATTAATTAATTTGGCATAGCCAGTGAGACTGCATTTCTGTAGAACTTAATAAAATAGCCATTTACAACTGTATAAGGTATTCATCATAGGGCTACTATTACACACCCCAGCAGTAATTAATTTGGTGTAGCCAATCAGACTTTATTTCTTTAGCACTTTGTGAAAAAGCCGTTTATGGCTGAATATGGCATTCATCTTAGGGCCACTGTTAGACACTCTGACATGAATTCATTTGGCATAGCCAGCTTGATTCTTCTCAGCAATTAGTGAAACAGATAGTCTTTTCCATCTGTATAAGGCATTTGTCTTAGGGCCACTATTATATGCCCCAACATTAAAGGGGAACTGTCATCAACAGTGTTTCTTAATGTCTGAAAGACCATAAAAAGCTAATTTGAGTGCGCATTGTGTTTATCTGTGAGTCACTGCAGTCCAGAGTTATTCGTATGTAAATCAGTGTGTAATTAAGGGCTGGGGCAGCCATAGGTTTTAGGCTTCTGACAGGAAATGATGTCACTGAGGATCTTGGCCCTCCACTGACTGTAGGTTAAATAGGAAATTGTCTGTTTTATTAAGTGTGTTTTAAGGTGTTATTATAACACTTTCTACATTTATAATAATTGTTTTGTATGTGCGTTGAAACTAGTGAGTTGTCATCTCTACATTTCAAACTGTTAGTAAAAATAATCAATCTTTAGGATTGCTTTAACCTCTAGGCTATACTGCCAGCTTGTCATTAAAAATGACACATTTCAAGGCGGGTTCTGTGGTGCCAGCAGGTATCTGACCCAATACTGTATCAGGATTTCTAAACCCTGGCTGTGTTCATGTCAGTGGAGATTTCTGGGGCTGCCACAGCACTAACTTCTGTCTTATTCTGTTCCCTCTCTTACAGCCTTTTCTCTTACAATTCTGGGTGTGAACTCAGTGTGGAGGGGTTGTGGGATAACAGATGGACCAGACACAAAACTTCAAGTTCAACACACAATCTCTGTGTGATGCTTATTCAAAATACAGAGATAACCTTAAGCAATCTCATATCCCTTTTTCAGTACATCAGTTTACAGCAACAGACTATGTATGTCCTTTCTCTGTACTTAGCCAGCACGTACTGACACTGATCTCTGATCTCCTTAGCAGTTGAGATTCAGCCTCCACCCCATGTGGGCCTTGTTTGTTGGGTATTGGGGGCTCAAATAAAAAAAAAGCTAAAGACCAAGAACCTCAGTGCAGAAACATTGAAACATGGATTACTCCAAAGGGCATTGACAATAAGCCAAGTTTCAAAGACAACATCACACATACTTCCATAGTGCAAAGCATCATGGGATATATGTAAATCACCATGACATTTCAGACTTGTTCAGTTTACAGCAAATTACATGCATTTTAAATAACACAACTAACTTAATTTTTATAATAGTCACTTAGTACTTTTTTACCATTATTCAAAAACACCTAGTGCCATGGTATTTTCAACATTTACAGGTTTCACAAACATAAGGTATATACATCAAGGTATTTTTTATGACATAGTGCTATTACATACTAAATACAACAACAATAAATACAACCTGTTTTACATACGCATGGAGGTCACCACAATAACCTCCCTGTACAAGGACCTGAGAGAGAAAAGGAAAATTAAAGAGGACACTATAGCATAGTCAAGCAAGGGAAGGGAAGGGGGTGTCCATAGGTGGCCAACCTTATGGGCTAGAAATTGTAAAGGATAGATTAGGCTAAGAAATAGAAGAACTGTTGCAACAGATTTAAACAAAGGTCAGTCCTCAAGAGTGGCAGGAGGTCCCTGTCACACTCAGGTTTACAAGATGCAAATGTGGCTATGTATCTACTGGCCTGGCATCATTTGGCCAACCTTGAAATGTGTAGTTGTTAATTAACAGCTGGCAGTACAACTTAGAGGTTAAAGCAAAGAGCTGTGAACAAGCTTCATTTGTCCAGCAGAATGGGGTTTGATTCCAACATTCTCTACTTCTATATTGTGTGACCAGAGTAAGTCACTTAACTTCCCTGTGCTCCCAAAACACACCCAGAAACAAACTGTAGCTGTGTGAATTTCTTGGACAAAGACAATAAAATAATCTGAGCATGTGTTATGATTCTGAAAATATGCTCTTTCTATCCAGATTTGACTTGAAAAGAAAAAAATAAGACATAATTAATTATTAATTGCAAAAACACATAGATGAACAACATTGTTTAAAAAATCATAATTTGAACTGCATTATTAAAATATAGAATAATATATGTGTATGTGTGTGTGTAGCCAAAATTTTACACATACCCGAGGTGTGGGATGCTACATTAATCCTGATGGCAAAGTCCAAGTGGTTTATAAAAGCATCCCACACTGAGGGTGTGTGTAAAATTCTGTTTTTTACACCCACTTACATATTATTTTATTTAATTAATGGTGATAATTTGTTTCCCTTTCAGCACAGTTCAGTTAGTGCAGCACTTCTGTCAGAGATACACACACACACACACACACACAGCTTGTCTCTCCCTTTGTTTTTGTTTTTTTATTTTTCTTTCTTTACAGTGGGAATGGCAATCTGGGAAGTTGTGGTCCATCGGCATAGCTATGGAGTGTATGACATGCTCGAAGGGTATGGGCGGCAGGATCAACCAGATTCATTTTTTTCCTTTACAGTAGAAAATCCCATTCTATCCAAAGTATTTCAGTAAGAAACTGTTATACTTTTAACTTCATCAACATAAGTAAAATACTCTTTTAATAATGCATTTCAGGTTTTAACTGTGTTGTCCATCCACTGTATGTGTTTTTGCAATTAATAAACAAGTAATGGTGTCTGTTTTTTCTTTTCAAGTCAAATCTGGATAGAAAAAGAATAATATTTTCAGAATCATAACACATGCTCAGATTATTTTTACTGTTTTTGTCCAGGAAAGGCACACAGCTACAGCTTGTTTCTGGGTGTGTTTTGAGAGTACAGGGAGGCGTAGTGACTTGCTCTGGTCATACAATATACAAATAGAGCATGATGAAATCAAAACCCATTCTGCTGGATGAATGAAGCTTGTTCACAGCTCTTTGCATTAATCTCTAGGCTGTACTGCCAACTGATAATCAAAAACTTCACATTTCAAGGCTGTCCCCATGATGCCAGGCCAGTATGTACGTAGCCACATTTGCAGCATGTAGACCTGAGTTCACACCCAAAATTGTAAGAGAAAAGGATGCAAGACAGGGGATGGAAAAAGACAGAAGTCGGTGCTGTGGCAACCCCAGAAATCTGTGCTGAGATGAACACAGACATGGCTGATGGCATGAGTCTCAAACTGTCAGCTGAACAGAGAATAAAGACCATATGTCAGAATGTTATGTTGCTAGATCTCAGCTTTGAGGGTAACACTGAAGCCATCCTTCCAGCAGGAGAAGACACAGAGAGATCTTCTGCTAACCAAATTTGACAGCGCCCCACCAACACCATTAACTGATGTACAGGAGTCAAAGTCTGACGAATTGTCAGAGTGCGCCTCTGTTGCGGATGATAGCACATCTATAAATTCTTCACAATCACCAGTGTCATCAGCAAGGGAAATGACATCTACAGCTACTTCTCGGGCATCCTATGCTCAGTATCAGAAAGGCGAATCAATTCTGAGTTGTCTGCAACAACATGGACTAGTATCCTGTAACGAGAGTGCAGCTGGTTCCTTTGCTGGGCTGTTAACCATGTCACACAGCACAATGATACAGGAGGATTTTGCAGATCATTTTGTGACTGGTCTTGAAGAAGGTTCATTACTCTACTGGAAACAAAAAAGAACAAAATGGCCAGATGTAGCAAATCTTGCAATAATGCACCTCGGTTGTCCACCTTTAAGGGTCTCTTCAAAGCACATATTTAATGCAGCTGGAGGAATAGTCACTGACCAAAGAACACTGCTAAGTCCTGCAAATGTGGAATGGCTTACATTTCTCAAAGTGAATGCTGACAGTTTCCTACCAATTGTACCAAACACTGAGTTATGCTATTCTGACCCTGAAAGTGAACAACAGTCTACAAATGGTGATATCAAATATGACTACATGGTTATGTACAAAAAGAGAATCCTGTTTGGGCTGATGTTCTGCCAAACCTGGTTAACATTGCAAAGATCGCTCTCTCAGCAGTTGCTACTGTCCCTCTTAAATAAATCCCACCATGGGGCACACTTCATGGACAAACAGGCATGTTTGTCATTCAGACTATGTTGGCAACACTATCTTTTATACACCTCTTTTATTTTTTTAAATTTTTTGGTCAGACTTGTTCTTTGACATATTGTTCAGTCCTGCCCTATATGAGAACTGCACAAATCCTGAAACACTTGTTGCTTATTTCAGAATTGTTACCACAGTTTCCACTGGCATCACTTTTCTTGATTTTGATGACATTCTCCTAAGACACATACTATGGAAAACAGTCGCCATCACCTTGCCAGCCACGTATAGTAGAGTAGTAGTAGTAGAGTTTATTTCGGCCACCCTACCCCCTGTAGGCTCAGGGCACCCTTACAGAAAAGTAAACACAAAAAGCAATTAGGAAACAATCACATTCAAATATATAAAATCCAAAAAAGACCCCATTAAAATCACATAAAAACGAATTCCCATGCTGTCTAGTGGTTTCACAATATAAGTAGAGATACAGCGAATTTAAATTCTGTTGGCTAAGTGAACGCTAATTGGGCACTTCAAATACACTTGTATAGTGTTTCCATCCGCCTTTGTCATTACCACTTTGCATTAGGCGGAATGGCAACGCAAGGTCGTTGTTTTTAATGGACTTTGCGCTCCTCATTATGATTCTAAGTGATCCACTTTGTGTTTCAGATTTGGCAGCCCCCCCCGCCACACATCACACGGCTTACAGTACTGTAAGTCACATGCTCTTTAGCCAGGCAGGAAGGAAGTGAGTCATACAAGCAGACACTTTCACTTTCTCCTGTGCAGATGGAGAGAGAGGAGTGTGTTTTGTCACTGCTGATACTCTGAGATAAGAGCGAGAAGGAGATTTAAACTTTGATTTAGACCAAACAGCTTTTTTAAAAGCTACATTTTTTGTCTTTTATGTACTGTTTTTTACTTAATTTGTTCTTTCTGTAAATTTTATTTTTCTTACCTTTATAAGTAGCTAGTTGTTTGTCTGTGTCTGTGTGACTGTGTGTGTGTGTTGTGTGACAGTGTGAGTAGGCATTGCTTGGACTGAGGGAGCGCAGTAGGAGAGATGGACCAGGGTGAGGGAATGTCTGGGTTGGAGGCAGCTGTGGGAGAATGTGGTACTGGTAAGCGTCGTACCATGCGCATGTGTGGGGAGCGTGGACGCCCATTCCTGTTGGACCGATCAAAAAATTATGAGTGTCTCCCCCCCCCCGGAAGCAGGACCAGCACCGCTTCCTGACTCTGATGCAGTTGAACCACCACCAGCACCACATCCAGCACCAGCTCCAGCACTAGGTCCTCCGGAGCAGGATGTGCCTGTGCCCCCGGGCCCAGGTGTGGATCCCATCCCTGTTCAGCACCATGACCAGCTGGCTGCCAGTTCATCTGGCCCTCCCCTGCCTGCACCTTGTCCTCCCCGCACCTCCGTTGTTTGGCAGATTTTGACTGTGTCGAGGGGGGCAGCAGCATGGTCAGGTGCTGCCTATGTGAGGTGGAGGTGCGCCATGGCCCCTGGGGGACTCACCTGGGGACTGTGGGCCAGCACACCCATATGCTCAATCACCACCAGTTGGAGTGGCAGACTGCCACAGAAAGGGCTATGCCTGCACCTGCTGGCCGTTCTGTGGCAGGGGGTGCAGCTGTGCATGGTGGCAGCCCTAAGAAGAGGAGGGCCAGAGCAGCATCTGCTGCTCCACCAGCACCACCACCACCACCACCACCACCACCAGTAGGTCAGCCTGTAGAATCTGTGGACCCCAGAGAACTGCATGTAACACAGACTGACTTGGCAGTTCTCTGGAGAGCTGTTGAGGAGAACAGCTAGAGGGTGAGTGCTGTGGAGCAGTGGCTGGATCACATAGAGGGGCATCAGTTGCAAATTATGTCCATGCTGGAACTTCTGCTGGATCACCATGGGATCCCACATTAGTTTTGTTTCCTCACACCATGTGCCCCCCCAACACCTTCCTTGCTGTGTCATAAAATGTTTTTCTCCACCATCCCCAACCCTTGTATGTAATGATGCCCTTTTTTTGTTGTCTTTCGTGTGTGTGACACTTTTTAGTCTGGCTCCCCTTCCTTCTGCTAAGTGTGTGTGTGTGTGTGTGCTATGTGTGTGCTCTGTTTTGGTGCCTCATTAATGTTTACTTTCTGTCGCAGAGTTTTTGTGGAAAAGCAGACTAAGCAGTGAAGTTATCCTCTGCTAAACTGCATGTGTGCAGTCAGTCTTCTTTCCTGTGTATGTATGTACTGCAGACACTGTCCAGCTTCTTGCAAACATATGTATGCTGATTGATGTCTGACTTGTTGCTGTGTTTATGGTATAAAGAATAAAGATAAGAATATGTGCCGAATATTTTGTTAGGAGATCATAGCAACCAAAAATCCTGCTTTTCAACAAACTGTATCTAACAGACATGAAGTATTGCTGATGCATCCAAAATATTTCATGGTGTATAGACATTATAAAGTTAGAAAATATATGAGGTCCAGTTCACTGCCACCGCACTGTACTACCACCTTCCTTTTTGTCATTATTTGTTCTGGAATATGTTTTTCTAGTTTACAGTGGCAATGTCAGTTTTTCAGCAAGTTGATGTACACCATAGCATGACACGGCGCCAGCGGTAGCACAGTGTGGTAACAGTGTACTGCAGGACCTGTTATATATTCTGACTTCAACATGTCTATACACCATGAAATATTTTGGGTGCCTCAGCAATATTTTATGTCTGTTGGGTATGGTTTGTTTAAAACCATGATTTTTTGTGCTATTATCTCCGCAAAGTCATGTGTGCACTGTGTCTTTGTGACAAATGATTGTGGTGCACACTGGCCCAAGACATCTGAAAACATATAACTTTGTCTGCTGTCATTGATGGTACAAATAAAATACACAATATATATTCTTATCTTTATACCATCACCATGAACAGTGCAACAAATCAGCATTTTTCAGCATATATATATATATATATATATGTTTGCAACTTGACAATGGACAGTGTCTGCACACACAGGAAAGAAGATGGACTGCACACATGTAGTTTAGCACAGTATTATTGCAGTGCTCAGTCTTGCTTTTTGACAAATACTTCATGATAGCATGACAGAAAGTAAACATTACTGAGGCTCCAAAAACATTTACTAGACTCACTAGAATGCCCAATCCCAAAATGCAACTGTCTTGTGTCCAAAAAATTCCCCAGTGCTGACGAAGTGAAATGAGAGCATAACATGAAATGCAAAGTGTCCGAGAATTAATGGCGCACTCAGTATTGTGCACAGTACTCACACATAGTCTCCAGAATTATTGTGCATCCCCACAATGCAACTGTCTTATGTCCAGAAAATTGACAAGTGGTAAAAAAGTAAAATGGGAGTGTTACACCACATACAAAGTCCCCCAGAATTAATGGCGCACTCAGTCATGCTCACAGTGGTCACACAGAGTCCCCAGATTTTTTCTGCATCCCAATAATGCATCTGACTTTTGTCCGGAAAATTGACAAGTGGTAACAAAGTGGAATGGGAGCGTTACACCACATACAAAGTCCCCCAGAATTCATGGTGCACTCAGTCATGTGTGCAGTGGTCACACACAGTCCCCAGATTTTTTCTGCATCCCCAAAATGCATCTGTCTTGTGTCCAAAAAATTGACAAGTGGTAACAGAGTGAAATGGGAGCGTTACACCACATGCAAAGTCCCCCAGAATTAATGGTGCACTCAGTCATGCGCGCAGTGGTCACACAGAGTCCCCAGATTTTTCTGCATCCCCAAAATGCATCTGACTTGTGTCCAGAAAATTGACAAGTGGTAACAAAGTGAAATGGGAGCGTTACACAACATGCAAAGTCCCGAAGAATTAATGGCGCACTCAGTCATGCGCACAGTGGTCACACAGAGTCCCCAGATTTTTTCTGCATCCCCAAAATGCAACTGTCTTGTGTCCAGAAAATTAACAAGTGGTAACAAAGGAAATGGAAGCGTTACACCACATACAAAGTCCCATCAGAAATGATGACCCTGAGCGAACTGTTGCTGGTCCAATGTGTGCTGCGATTCCCACAAATGCGATGCTATCATCTCGACTGGATGGAAGGGTGCCTTTGTCTGTACACAAATAGTAGCCAAGGTGAGTTTTATATAGTATATATATATATATATATATATATATATATATATTTTATATATTTGTATTTTGGTGGGGGATTGACATACAGTATATAGACATGTACTCATTGTATTGTTTTGTATCACAGGTCACAGATACTGGTGGTGTGCAGATTCCAGTGCTTGATGAGAACTTTTTGCATTGAAATTGGAAATGGATAACTCTCAAGCCAATGAAGGTAGCTATTTTTTTTTGGGGAGCATATTTGCAGGTAGGTCTCATTAATGGTTTCTTATTTGGTTATTTCTTCACAGATTTCATCTGCATCCTTCTCGAGTCTGGTTGGTACTAATGATGGTCATGGTCATTGATTGAAATGACTTCTGCATGCAGCGTGTTGCATGTGTGCACAGCCGGGGTGCCTGATGTTGAAGAACTTCTTTGGATAAGGCAACTATGACACAACAAAGCATCTGGAAGTTTCCTTAAAAAAGAAATGAAGGAGTTTTTACAACTTGATTGCAGCAGTAACACATTATGTTTAAGGCGTGGCTGTTCCATGGGTATCTGGATTATTAACACAAATAGTAAACTGTCACACTGCAATCAGCAGATCAATCACAAGTTAATTTAATACCAGGCTGTGTAACCAATATACTGTGCCAGTGTCCCTGGTTCTAAATCTCAAGTCAAGCTACCTTTCAAAACCACATCTTGTCAAGTAACACAACCTGTGTGCAACTTTTTCAACACTGTCATGGCTGCAAGTTTGGAATACAGCGCATGATATCTTGCAGAAGTAGTTTTGGCGATGTACACGTCACCTAGTTTATGAATCCTACTCAGTCGCATTTGCTGCACTCTTTAAAAAAAATTGAACAGATTAAATAAAATATTGATACTTACCAGTATGGATTTAAAATAGATATTCCATAGGTTCCTGTGTACGGTACTGACTTTCAGCGAAGGAGAGTTTTTTTTGTTAACCTGTAAAGAAACAAAATAAGTTTACCATATTGTTTGACCATTGCAGTTCAGAAAAGCAACAGAAAACAAAACACATAGCTAAAGGAAGTTAAATAGCATAAAAAACATTAGAACACATACTCACTTTATAGTTTTAATATTAAGAAGCCTTGTGCCTGTGGCTGATGGATGTGGTCTCCTGTTCGACTCCCTCTGCCTAGGCATGGTCAATGTAATGGGGAAACATTGTCTGAATGACACTGGTGGTGGGTGCTGCTGGTGACAGCTGCGGCACATGAAGACATTCCCTGTGACATCTTCCTGCATCTGGTGGTGGTGGCAGTGGCTAACAGTGATGGTGGTGGTGGTCCAGGGGGGCAGACAAACTCATTCTCTGTGGTGGCAGTGGCTAACATCAGTCCCAGTGGCGGTGGCCCAGGGGGGCAGACAAACTCATTCACTGTGGTGGCAGTGGCTAACATCAGTCCCAGTGGTGGTGGTCAAGGGGGGCAGACAAACTCATTCTCTGTGGTGGCATTGGATAACATCAGTCCCAGTGGTGGTGGTCCAGAGGGTCAGACAAACTCATTCTTTGTGGTGGCAGTGGCTAACATCAGTGCCAGTGGTGGTGGTCCAGGGGGGCATACAAACTCATTCACTGTGGTGGCAGTGGCTAACATCAGTCCCAGTGGTGGTGGTCAAGGAGGGCAGACAAACTCATTCTCTGTGGTGGCAGTGGCTAACATCATTCCCAGTGGTGGTGATCCAGAGGGTCAGACAAAACTCATTCTTTGTGGTGGCAGTGGCTAACATCAATGCCAGTGGTGGTGGTCCAGAGGGGCATAAAAACTCATTCTCTGTGGCGGCAGTGGCTAACATCAGTCCCGGTGGTGGTGGTGATCCTGGGGGCAGTTCTGGTGGTGGTGGTCGGGGGGGGCACACTAAGTCATTCTCTGTGGTGGCAGTGGCTAACATCAGTCCTGGTAGTGGTGGTCTGACTCCAGGGAGGCACACTGCCTTTTAACAACTTCCGTTAAAACCTGCCAACATTAACCACATCATCATCCTCATAAAGAAAGCTGCCCTCACAGTCATCTATGTCTGAAGTCTTACCACTGGGAAATTCTTTATCCATTGTGTCATCATCTACATCAGTGGTGGTCGTTTCATGCTGCCACTGCCAGTGCCACCAGGATGGTCCATTTGTGCATCACCAAAACCACCATGACTAGGCTGGGGTACGAATACCGAGGTTGCATTCTGTGCTTGTATGTGCCTCTCATTCATTTTTATGAATGTTCACAAACTAACATTTGCAGGAGAGAGGTTTGTCCAACGATCCCTGACTATTGCACCTGCTGAGCTGAATACCCTCTTGACATGTACAGTGGAGGGTGGGCATGTGAGGTACTTCAGTGCCACTGCAGTCAGCTCTGGTCATTCACTGACCTTTCCGCTCCAGTACAAAAGAGGATCATCAGTTATTGACAGATGCCTGCTTTCAGACAAATATGACTCAACTATTCTCTGTGTTGCACTAAGTCCAGTGGTTGATGCATCATCCTGTTCTCCGGAATCATTTATTTCACAAATCTTCACTTGGGACAAAGCCTCCCAAAGCGAGTTGACACCAGCCACTTTGGATGACAGACCACCTGGAACTGCAGTCCCCTTCCCCTTGCAGGATATGCTTGATAGTCCTCCAGGTGCACCTTCAGCCGGATTGTGCTGCTGAGGTTTGCTGACCTTGGCACGTGACTTCTGTGCCCCATGAACCAAGTGCACCAGTTGCCCACTGAAATTTTTTACCTGTTCAGCCGTTCCTCCAGTACTGAGGCAATTCCACATTTGTATTGTGGGTGCAGCATTGTTGCTATGGCAAAGTTGTCACTACGCTGAATGCTCAAAATGTGACAATTCTGGTTGAATATTGTCAGCATGTGTTTCAGCAACATACTGCTCGCACTGTCTCCGGCAACATCAAGGCCATGCTGTACATTCACCAATGTCTGCCTCAGTACGCGCAGCAGTGTAATTGATTGACTAATGAAGGCAGACTCACCACTCACTGCCTGTGTGGCATGTTCAAAAGGCCACAAAATTGTTATTACAGAGTCCATGAGGTGCCACTGCTCAGTCGTCATAGACATGGAGGCCCTGGAACTGTCATGGCTAGTGTGCATCACAAGATATTCTGAGATAGCTTTGTATTGTTCATACAACCTCTCTGCCATGTATGAAGTGGAGTTCTACCGGGTGACAACTTCCAGCTTCAAGTGGTGCTGAGGGAGGCTGTTATGCATCTGCAACTGCTGAAGTTGGTCACGGGTCTTTGCAGATTGTGAAAAGTGAGAGTAGAAACAGCGTGCAACTGTCAGCCTTTCCTTTACATCAGGGTGCTGCAGAAACTCCTGCACCACAAGATTTAAACAATGGGCCATGCATGGAACATGAAAAAAACCACCATTCGTGATGCATTTCACCACATTTGACCCATTGTCACTTGCTATGAACCCAGCGCTCGGGGCAGGGGGTTCAGACACTTGTCAATGTCAGTCAATACCACGTCCAACATGTTTTCACCAATGTGTGAACAGGTCACATTGCGCATAGCAATCGTTGCATGCTGTTGAATTCCTGGAAGACTGCTACCATGACACTCCACCTTACTGCACTGATTATTCATACTACCAGCATCACAAACAACCCCCGGCACCCGCGCCCAGTGTGCAGTTATACACAAATATGAACTCCTCACTGTTTTGCCACTTGTCCATATACTGTATCTATACTTAAATGGATGAATGGAGAGGAGGAATGTTGAAGGGCATGTCTTACTGAGTCGGACACAGTACAGAACAACTCGGGGACAGCACGGGTCGAAAAGTATGTCCTGGATGGGACTTTTCATTTTGGACAGGCATGTGCAGCAAACCACCAGAACCCAGAATTCTCCACAAAGGAGAAGGGCAAAAGATCAATTGCCAGCATTTCAGCTACAGCAGCATTAAGTTCACGTGACACTGTATGATTGGGTGGGTACTTCAGCTTATGTGCAAAAACACTCTGTAACATTGGCTGACTTAAACGTTTTACACGGGGTGTGATGACAAATGGTTCTGCTCTGCGAATGGCAGGGGGTGGAGTGTGGATGTGTGATGAAGACGGTTGCAAAGGTGATGATGAGAAACCCAGAAATGCAGTTATTTTACCAGATTTGCTAACCGGGGTTGATGTACTACTTGCACTAGACGTACTGTATTCACCACCACCACCACCAAAACTGCTACTCTCACCAGCACTGGATAACATTTCAAAATCATTCGGCTCCACCACCTCCTCATGCCTGTAGTAATCCTCTGCTCTTATTTCCTCACTACTGCACACATTTAATTTCCTACTGGAATTAACACTCATGGAGGGGGATAACATGCTCGTAATGGTTGTAGGGTTACCACCTTTTAAGAAGCCCAAAGTGGGACATTTCTTACTGAAACATGGTTTTTCGCAGGACAATACCTAACCTCGATCGATGCAACAGACATGGTTTCTCTCTATATAATCAGAATTAAGGCTAAGTATTGTAGTTTCTTAGTTGATTCTATTGTTTCTTATCATTTTAAGGTATTTTAGTTAAGCTATTGTAGTTTTCTAGAACATTTAGTGGAAAGTTAGAAAATATTTTTCCTACTGTAAAATCAGGACATTTAGTATTTTTCATGTTTTTTTGCAGGACACAGCTGCCCAAATCAGGACTGTCCTGCGAAAATCAGGACAGGTGGTAACCCTAAATGGTTGATGACAAGGGTGAATGTCCCACAGTGGTATTAGCTGCCATTTTGTGCTGGGTCCACAGTGCCATGTGCCTATTCCTAAGATACGTATGCTGTCCTCCTGTGCCCAGATGGCTCCCCTTTTTACCTCGAGTCACACGCACTTAGCAAACCTGGCAGATTGCAACTGACTCATCATTTGCATCTTGCACAAAAAAATCCCAAACAAGGGATTGTGATGCTCTACTTTTTAACATGTCCACGATGCTGCTTATTGAACTCCATTCTTTTAAGCACTGAAGTGGGGGGTGTGCTATGTGATTTTTTGGGCAGTGCACACTTGGACTGCAACTGACCACCATGACTACCTATCATTATTACTGGGTCATCATCACCATCAACTGAAACTGGTAAATCACAAGTTTTTACAGGGTGGGTGGATTAATGCAAACAGACCCAGACAGGGCCACCTTGAATTCCTTTTTCTCCAGTTTCCAGCTGGGGTCAGTTACATCATCATCATATTCATCAGCATCGCCCACATCCACATCTTCTGCTTGGATGCTGACATGTGGACTGAATGTTGCAACCACAGCAACATCATCATCATCGCATCCATCATCATCATCACCACCATCACCTGACATTTTTTCACCACACTGTGAATCACTGCATGGAAATTGCATGACCTGAACTGCGGTGGAAGAAATGTCACATGAATGCTATTGTTGATATGATTATCAGAATCCTCAGGTTCAGTTACTGGGATGTTACTGGGAAGTATGACATCATCTACACTGCCACTCACTTGCACTGCTTCACACTCCACTATATTTTTGGACATGGTACACTGGTCAGAAGTCGAACTTGAGGCAGCAATACTCATACTACCACCACCAGCAACTGCACTAACATCACCGGCTGGGACAACATCACCTCCTCCAACTATGAGTGAAGCTACTGATTGGGTGGTAAAAAACATTGCAGGAGAAATACCTTTCCTCAAATCAGCAATGCACTTCTGCGTCTGCATACTGCCACGTCCACAGACATTCATATCACTGGCAGCAGTGCCATGGCGTGAACCAGCTTTGCTTGCACGTCTCTTTGTGGCCATTTTGGGGGATCGACAACAATATTCTAAACTAATTTAGATTTTGGAACATTCACTCTGCGTGGGGGGACACTGGATGTGAAGCCATAAAAACAACTGTGGCTTCAGCAACAGATAAAGATGGAAATTCACAAGTGAAAACAACACCTTAACTAACCAGTGGTGCTGAGGTCACAATACAATCTGGAAAACAATTTATTTTGCCGGTGGTGGTGGTGGTGGGGGGGGGGCACTGACTGCAGATTTTTATGGCAGTGCAGTGCAAGCTTCAAAACAAAGAAAATATACCACAATGGCAGTACAAAATCATGCAGCTGCAGTGGATAGCAGGTTCACACTGATGTGCCTGAAATTACACTGTGGCACAATAAACACAGAAACATAGAAACATAGACTTTGACGGCAGATAAAGACCATTTGGCCTATCTAGTCTGCCCATTTCCCTACCTACAGGATAGGCCACAGATCCTAGTTAACCAACAGCCTATTTCTTCCTACCCCCCACAAGAATTGCCTTATGTCTGTCCCATGCATTTTTGAATTCTCCCACAGTTTTAGACCCCACAACCTCCTCAGGAAGGCTGTTCCATGCATCCACTACCCTCTCTGTGAAATAATACTTCCTCACATTGCCCCTGAACCTCCCCCCCTCTATCTTTAAATTGTCCCCTTGTTCTTGCACGTCTCTTTTTCTGAAAGATGCTACCCTCTTGGACTTTGTTGATGCCACTGGGGTACTTAAAAGTTTCTATCATGTCCCCCCTCTCCCTTCTTTCCTCAAGGGTATACATATTAAGCTCCTTTAGTCTCTCCTTGTATGGCTTCTCTTGCACACCATGCACCATTTTAGTTGCCCTCCTCTGGACTGCCTCTATCCTGTCTATGTCTTTGCGGAAATGGGGTCTCCAGAACTGGACGCAGTACTCCAGATGGGGTCTCACCAATTGTCTGTACAGAGGGATAACAATTTCCTGTTTTCTGCTGGTGATGCCTCTCCCTATGCATCCCAGTATACCCCCAGCCCTCCCTACTGACTTCTCACATTGCTTGCTAACCTTAAGGTCATCTGATATGATTACCCCCAGGTCCCTTTCCTTTTTTGTTGTTGTTACTACCTCCCCCCCATTGTGTATTCTTCCCCTGGGTTCTTGTTTCCCAGGTGCATTATTTTGCACTTCTTTGCATTGATTCCAAGCTGTCATACTTCTGACCATTCCTCCAACCTTGCCAAGTCCCTTCTCATCCTTTCCACACCTCCTTGTGTATTAACCCTGTTGCAGATCTTTGCGTCATCTGCAAAGAGGCATACTTTTTCTTCCAGTCCCTCTGCAATGTCACTTATGAAGACATTAAAAAGGACTGGACCTAGTATTGAACCCTGTGATACTCCATTAGTAACCCCTCTTTCTTCAGAGTGGACTCCATTTACTATTATCTTCTGTGTCCTGTTGTCCAGCCAATGTTTTACCCAGGCTACCACCCTGGGACCCACTCCCAGGCTGGTTAATTTGACTATTAATCTTTTGTGTGGGACTGTGTCAAATGCCTTGTTAAAGTCTAGGTAGGCCATGTCCACAGCCCCTTCCTGGTCTACTACTTTGGTCACCCAGTCAAAGAAATCTATTAGATTCGTCTGACATGACCTTCCCACTGTGAACCCATGCTGCCTTGGGTCCTGTGCCCCACTGGCCTCTAGGTACTCAACAATTCTTTCCTTCAGAAGTGACTCCATCACTTTCCCTACCACAGAGGTCAAACTGACAGGTCTGTAGTTTCCTGACTCTGTCTTGGCCCCACTTCTATGAAGGGGAATCGCATCAGCCTTCCTCCAGTCCTCGGGTACCACACCATCCTCCCATGATTTATTAAAAGGAGTAGCCAGTGGTTTCACTAGTTCTCCCCTTAATTCTTTGAGAAATCTGGGGTGAATTCCATCAGGCCCCATTGCTTTGTCCACCTTCAGTTTTAGGAGTTCTTGCAGAACCCTTTCTTCTGTGAAAGGACTGAGATCGACCCCCCTATCAAGAGTGCTTCTGTTAATTGGATTAGGCACTTCCCCCTCCTCTTTTATGAATACTGAGCAGAAATATTCATTCAGTATCCCTGCTTTTTCACTGTCCCCCTCTGCCCACCCACCGTTCATTCTATTCAGCCTCACTATCCCTCCCTTTGTCTTTCTATGCTTGCTGATGTACCTATAAAAGGTTTTATCCCCCTTCTTAACCGAGTTGGCTATCTTTTCCTCAGTTTGGGCCTTTGCTATTCTGACTTCCCTCCCTGCTTCCTTCTGCCTTAACTGGTACAGCTCTCTGTCCTGCTTCTTCTGTGTTTCTTATACTTCTGGAATGCTATCTTTTCTTCCTGACTTTTACAGCCACCTCTTTTGAGAACCATAGTGGCTTTTTCTTTCATTTTGATTTATTTGCTTCACACAAAGGCTTGCTGCCTCTGTGATGGCAGTTTTGATGATTCCCCATTGTTGCTCCACACCTCCTTCTAGCCTGTTTGCTAGTGCTTTTCTGAGGCACTCTCCCATCTTGCCAAAGTCAGCCCTCCAGAAGTTCAGTACCCTCACTTTTGTATGGCTTGACTCTGTAGCTGAGTTTAATTTGAACCGCACTGTTTGATGGTCACTTGTTCCCAGATGGCAACCCATTTCCAGATCTCAGATCCTCTCACTGCTCCCATTTGAGAGTACGAGGTCTAAGATTGCTCCCTCACAAGTGGGTTCCGAAACTAGCTGTCTGAGGCCTGCCACCTGTAGGGCATCAAGAATGGCCCTGCTCTTGGATGTGGCTGCAGCAAATGTGCTCCAGTTAACATCTGGCATATTCAGGTCTCCCATCAACAGTATCTCCCCTTTCTCTGCCATCCTAAGAATACCTTCTATCATATCCTTGTCGATTCCCTCCCCCTGACATGAGGGTCTGTACACAACCCCTGTGCGGATTGTGGTGCCCTTTCCAGTCTCCAAGGTGACCCACAGTGCCTCCTCTCCTGTCTGTTTACTCTTTTGTTCAGTTGCTTTTATCCCTTCCTTTACATAGAGACCTACTCCTCCCCCTCTTCTCCCCTGCCTGTCTCTCCTGTAGATTATGTACCCTGGTATGTTAACATCCCAGTCATGGTTCTCTGTGTACCATGTTTCTGTGACTGCTATGATATCCAGTCATCCCTCTTCCATCAAGGCCACCAGCTCAGGGAGCTTATTGCCCAGACTATGGGCGTTGGTACTCGTTACCCTCCATTTCTTGATGGCCTTACCCCTTTTTGACCCTCCCCTGTTCTTATTGCGTTTGTCACTTTCTCCATTTACCCCAGCGCTTCTCCCTATTGACATCTCTATGTTGGTGTTTACTGCACTTACTACCGAGACTTTTTTGGGGGCTAGGATTTCCCTGCTCCTTTCCAGTGCCTCCCCCCTTGGCTAGTTTAAATGCTTGCCAATAAAGCATTTAAACCTATCACCTAGGATCCTGGTTCCCCTCCTGGACAGATGCAGCCCATCATGCCAGCATAGGCTTGCATCACTCCAGGTGGACCACCAGTCCCCAATGAAGCCAAATCCCTGAGCTCCACACCAATTTTTCAACCACTGATTGAATCCCATGGTGTGGAACACCCTAGCCTCTCCTACACCATAGATGGGCAGCACCTCCGAGAAGGTTACTGTGTGTGCTACTTGTCTACGGCACCTCCCTAATTCCACAAACTCTTCCTGCACTTCTCTAATCCCTTTCTTAGCCAGGTCATTTGTCCCTAGGTGGACAATGACAACTAGCTCCCTCCCCTGTGCAGCTGCTCTGGCAGTCCTGAGGATTCGCTCCCTGTCCCTCCATGCCATGGCGCCAGGCAGGCACCTTACCCCCCTCTCCCCTTCCTCCCCCAGTTCTACCTTCCTAATGATGGAGTCCCCTACCAGGAATTGTTTCCTTCCCCTGTAGGGTCCCCTACCACCCTCCTGTGGGTCTCCTTTGTGGAGGTTCCCAGCATCCTCCTTGGTCTCCACTGCGGGTGCCTCCATAGAGGAACCACACTTTGCCAGAATGGCATAGGAATTGTGGAGAGGTACAACTGGAGGGATGCACCTCTGTTCCACCACCCTCACCCTCCCTGAGCCCGCTGTGGTCCAACTGCTCCTCTTTCTTGGCAACCTCTGAAGCAATGGCAGTGGCACTGGTTTTCCCTGGATAAAAGAGGAGGTCCCACAAATCCTGGCCAACTCAGCCTGGAGATGAGCAACCTCCTCCCTCAGCCCAGAGAGGTGCCTGCAGATGGGACAACACCGCATCCTTCAGAACGTCTCCAGGAAGACTGCTGCTCTACAGCCACTGCACTGCGCCACTCCCATCATGTCTTATTTCTGGCCCCTTAACTGTTTGCAATCCTTACTCTTTCCTCTGCTTCTTTTTCTCTCTTTCCTTATTTTATACCTGTGCACCCTTTAAGCTCCTGATTGTCCTGTTCTGAGACAAGAATATCCTATATTTCTCAGTAGACCCCTTACTTGCTCAGAGGCAGACCTCCAGCAGCAAGAGGGGGCCGGAGAGCTACTCTTGTCCTTCTAGGATGGTGGGTCTTTGGTGGCTCTGTGATCACTCACTTCCTGCTCCCAAACAGGAAGTTCCTGTTGTCAGTCAAATCCTGTGCCTATAAAAGTAGAACTAGCTTTGGGTAGGAGGGTGGAGGGCAATATAGTCCCAGTAGAGAAGTCCAGTCACATAGCAGTCCTTCCTCCTGGTGTCTTCTGCCAAGCTAGTAGCAGAATCTTTCTAAGACAGTCTCTAAATTTAGCTTCCTTCTAGCTAAGCCACTCCCCCTACTTACTAGATCTTTGTACAAGTAATTTAAACCTCACAGCTATCAAATCATTTCAATCACCTGAGATTTACACCTAGATAACTGTTCATATAACCATTCAGTTCAGTTAACTCAGACAAACACACACTTTTTTTTGTTTTGTTTGTTAGTTTTTTTGTACCCTAAATTAAAGGTCCAAGTACAAGAGTTCTACTTCTTTAGTCCCAGCAGAGAAGTCCAGTCACACAGCAGTCCTTCCACCTGGTGTCTTCTGCAGCACCACACACACACACACACACACAATTTGTCTACAACAAGTAATGCGTAGCAAATTGAAAAGTTCAGTAATATGCCACGTATTGTAAACAACCTGAAATTATGAACTGCTGCACCAGATCCACACAACACACAATCAGCAAAAAATGTTCAACAATTACTGACAATATTACTGTGTGTACATTAGCACAGTCAGTTAAATAAAAATATAACCAAAATACAAAGAACTTCCTATTTCTTCAACTTAAATCTACCTACACCTCAGATACGCCCCTCCCGCAAAGCACACTTTCATTGTCTTTTACTACACAGACTCAATGTTGCACATTAACATTCAAAATCCACACACATACAAAAACGCTTGATGATATGAGCACATGAGGGTTTCCTACAATCGATGAACTAAAGTTTGAGCAAAAACAATTACTCAAAAAGGCATTTTTAAGAGCTTTTAGAAGGTTTGAATCACAGACAGCTCTCAGAGCACACTGCCTCCTACAGCTTTCTACACACACTACCCAAACTGAGGCTGTGCAGATCAATATAGAGCCCATGTGATCTGAAATCCCATGAATCACTGCAAAATTCACCTTCGGAGCTTAACAGGCAAAGTGAGGCAAAGTGCATTGTTCTTAATGCACTTCGCCTTAAGATTTGGTGTAGTAGTGGTCTGGGAAGGCAGAGTAACACAAAGTCATTGTTCACAATGGACTTCGCATTACCTATTATAACGCAAAGTACTCTGCTTTGCGTTGAGGAGCACTCTGCAAATCACTTTACAGAGCAAATTGAGGCCACTTCGCCCACCACTTAATATGTGCCCCACTGCTGTTGTTGGTAATCATTTTTTGATGTTTTGTGCCTCAGCTATGACAAGCCTGCCATGGGTGTAATTTTTGGCAACAGAAGCAGGTTCGCTCAGCACAGCTGTTACCTTTCTCACCTGTCCTACCTGCCTCAGGAATATGTGCCATGTGTATAATTTTTGGAAACAGCAGCTGCTTGTTCAGACCAGACTGTGCTTTGGAATATAGTCTATAATATGCATGGTGCATCATCTGATGTTGTCTGCAGGGGCCTTGTACGATTACACAATGCCAGTCTTGTCTAGGGAGCTAACCTGTGGCAAAATATAATTCAATCTGGAAGTCAGAACTGCCATAAACAGCTTCTAATCCATATATAAAATAGATATGGGGGTGATACATATCACACAGTAGTAAGTCCCACCCCTCTTTCGGGTTTACAGAAACGATTGCAAAATGCCGGAAGGAGTGTGGGGGGGGGGGGGTCCCGTATCACATCACATCATTACATATGAGTCTAATTAACAAGGTTAGCTGGTCCTGAAAGCATTTGTAAAATTCTGTCCTAACCCACCTGTGAATGGAAATTTTTTTCAGTTTGTGGCATTTTATTGCTACATGATTTTCCAAGTCAAAAGTGGGCAATAAGAGCAAATCCTTTGTTCCTCCATAACCCTAGGAAGTGCTAAACCATCCAAACACTTCCCATGGACCTCTTGTTGGGTTTCATTATAAGGACTGTACAAAGCCTTATAGTATTTTGCAAAAATGGGCTGCTGGTTTTGGTGTGGTGCTTGAAAACTCGAATATAACTTACAGTAAACATGGCTCAGCACTTGGTTTAGAGCAGAAACACACTAGTCTTTGGTGACAGCTACCAAATAATAGCAATGCAAGTGCAGGAGGACCCAAATGAACACCAACATTTTGCACCTTCACTACCTAGCCGCTTTGTCAAGTTTATTTAAAAAAGTTATGAACAACACCAAGGACTCATGTGTTTCTGCTCTGAACTGAGTGCTGAACCCTGTTTGTTGTTTGCCTTATGGTATTGTTCATATGCAATGCTACCCCCCCCTTCAAAGTGAGGCTTATCTTTTGAGCCCTTGGAGGCTCGAGGTGGGTCCACCTACAATACCTGCATCCTTTGGCTGGAACTGGTGCTGAAGGCCAGGAGAAAAGGAATGTTATTTGCCTTCCTTTTATGCACTGCCAATGAAAGGGGTGCCTTTGCACCCAAAGACAAACCGGAGGGATCACTGACATCATCACTGTAAGCCAGGCTGTAATCTTGGCTGGAATAAGTGTTTAGAAGTTCAGTAAGCAGCAAGAAGTGAGAGACTTGCATGTAAACAACAGCCATATATAAAACAGATTGTAAACAAATGGACATCACCATCTTGTTGACCTCTGACCCCCCCCCATGACTGACCAACTGGAATGCTAGGGGTCCTGACACAGAATCAGGCACTTTAGAGAAACAGCAACAGAGTGCTTGGCACCCTTGTCTAGCCATTAAGGGAGCTACAGTAGCAGTGACAAGTGGAGTGGTCTTGGTTTGGTGCTTTAAAGCCTGAATATACCCAGTGTAGCCAATAAGAGACTGCAAGAGGAGGTAACTGAGCTGAACCCTGTCGTCGGCCTAGGAGTTCAATGGGCAGCTCTTCTCAAGTGATTAGAGAGAAGAGAGGTATTGAGGAGGAGAGCAGAGGGCCTAGCTAAGCATCAGAGCCAGAGAACCTTGTGGTAGCTGAATCCACTTACTGGAACTTCCATCCAAGCTGACAGAAAGTGCTGTGAAGCCTGCAGAGCTGTGACAGACCAGATCTGCTGAAGCCATTTGCAGGCCTGCAGAGATCAGAGGTGAGAACAAGCTGTTCTGCCCTGTCTGTTGTGTCAAGGGAGGAGGTGGTTCATAGGTTCATAAAATGAATTCAGTCCCATAAGCTACAAGAGCCATATAAAGGATCTGCCACTAAACTAGTGGACATCGCTTCATTTTTTAATTTTCTCCCATACATCTATCCAGTAGGTGCTTAAACACTTCCAAACTACTGGCTCCCACCACCTCCACTGGGAGTCCGTTCCAAACATTCACAACCCTCTGATTAAACCATCTTCCTCTTCTATTTGTTCTATATCTCTCACGTTTAGCTGTTTATCATGAACCCTAGCACCCATCCTCACACTCAGCTCATCTCCAGGGTGCTTGTACCTTTGATCAAGTGCATGATCACTGGGATGAGGTAGGGTAGCTCACCGGTGTGGGCCATTCTGATTATGCAAGCTGCCACATGCTGACTAAGAGGAAAAGAGAGCTGCTCTGCAGTGATCAGGCTAGCCTGGGCCTACATCCACCATCTGCCTGCTTCTGTGACATTGCCTGTCCAAAACTATCAGAGGGTGCTTTCTGTTCGGTACAGGACATGTGAATACTAGCCTGACAGCTAGAAACCTCTGCGGCTGAATTTTCCCAGTTGGAATACAATTCTGAGTTGGATTTTTTTTTGTTGGATTACAATTTGTTCTGATATTAAAAAATTCTAGTCAAAACGTCTGTAGGGTAGGGTAAAAAGCAAGCTTGCATATATGTAACTGTACCAATGCAAGATCCTTGGCATTGCACTATCAGGCCTGCAATAAGGTATAGTGGGTACCCAGTAGTTTAATATAGAATTGCAGTTTAGGAAAGTACTTGCACTGAAAGTAAATTGAAAAACTGTGTGGATCTGCTACTGAGGGTAGTGGGTGTTGGGAGAGCTACTACACTGTCTGTGCAGAAAGGCATGGATAACTGAGATTGCACAACCTGGAGAGACATACTAAAATATTTGAAGTGATCATTTGGATATTATTGTTGCTAAACCAGTTTTGCAATAATCCTTTTTCTCTTCACAGGACCTGTGCTGCTGACTAATAAAGTCCTGTTATTAGTTTCTGAAAATATGGTGTATGAGCATATTATTAGTGAGCTACCCTAATTGGTACTAAAGTGTTTAAAAGTGAGTACTAGTACTAGTTTTGGGGTGGTGTCCAATAGCTATTTAGATCAGTTAGTACTGCATCCCAGGGGGCAGTATTATACTAAATATCAGGCCCACTATTTCTTTCTCTAGGTGGAGGCCTTTGTTCCCCTTCCATCCAAACCCTCCATGTGAAGAGTTTAATGAGCTCAGGGCCCTCAGCCTTGTTTGGCCCCCATGAGTGCAAGGCAGGGGTAGTAACCGAGTGTAGCACACATAACATCTGCACAGCTACCTGGTTACATTCAGCAGCAGATTTCTGAACAGTCTTCATAATTCCCTCTTCCACCCCAGGATCTTGAACATATGAATACAAGCCCTCTCTGCCTATTTCCACAGGGGAAAAGCCAAGAGTTCTGAAACTCTAGCTCATCTCTCAGAATATTTCTGCTTCAGAAAAGCAGCATTTTCTCTGTCTTTAGTTGTTGCAGAGCCTGCATCTCTGCCTAACCTTTTTTAGTTCCACTTCCCTTCTATGGTCCATTTCTCTTTCTGAAGTTTGTGCTACTCTGCCAGTGGCTGTTCTAATGTTTGTTTAGCCTGTCTCTCTCTTGTTTATTTTCTGAACCTTCCTTGACTGAGGTTATGAGTCCTAAGAGCACCATCGTAAGGGTGTCTTACAGAATGGTCAGAGTCTATTTCCCACGTTATTGTCCCTATCTCTCCCTCCTAACATTTCTTCACTTCAGGATCCCACAGTGAGGAAGTGTTCAGGCACCAGAGAGTTTCTGTTTTCTTTGTAAATTAAGATCTAAATCCATAAACAGGGGCTGATGGTCCGAACGTACAATGGTTTCCACCAGCACTAACTCCACCCTGGCAAGTTCAGGTTTGTTAGTAATAAAGAGGCCAGTGCAAGAATATATATCCTATACAATGGAGAGAAACAGCTATAATCATGGGCTCTTAGACATTGTTGCTGCCAAATGTCACTGAGACCCATTCCTCTAACAGTTTATTTCCCATTTTAGCCACTACAGAGTTTGGGGCATGACCCCTGGAAGTGTTGTTCAACTGCTGATTAAAAATTAAATACAGTATTCTCTCCATAATGAAGGCCCCTTTCAGTTTGACTACTAGCATTTTGTAGAGGTTGGCATAAAATTTATACTGTAATCCGAGAGATAAGGGCCTATAGGTTCGCCATTGTAACATCAACATCTTGCACATTCCCTGGCACTACCACAAACCTTCCCTCCACATCCCAAACCACCCTATTTACCAGAAATGGGAGCAAGTCAGCTATTAGCGTTAATCGCAACTCCTATTTTCTTTCTCTTACAGAGTGATGAGCTGAAGACCTGTGGATATCCCCATTTATTTAAGTTCTCTGCTTCAGCCAAAATGAAATGGGTTTCCTGAGGCATATTCATATTGTCCTGATCTGCTTTTTCCTATCAGGTTGTTGATCCCATTGAAGTTTAAGGATGGGACTTTTGTGAGAGTAACCAGAATACTGTTTAAGGTCAAACAAACATCAAAAGGGGCCTTTCCTCGACTGGTTATACAGGAACCAAGGCACAATATTCAATCTGAGCCCAAATCCCAGATGCATCCCTGAAGTCCCCAGAAACCTAGTGACTATATTCATAAAACTGTAAAACATTTGCAACTTAAAAACAACCTTTTTCCAATAGAAAAATATTTCTGACTCAGGGTTTTGACTGTAAGCAAAAAAGCCTGTTCCCAACGTCAGTGTGGCCATTTCTTGGACAATCAAATGAAGCCTAATGTCTGTCCCATAGAAGATATTCCCAGTTTTGAGCTCTGAAGTCCTGGGCCCATCCTCCAGTGCTTCCCAGATGATACCCAAGGCCCGAACTCTGCACTCCTATGGAAATCCCATGGGTAGCCCCAGCAGTTTTATTTTTAGTGATCTGAACACCAAACAAGGGTAGAGGCAAAAGGCTAAGAGCCCCACCCCCATCTGCAATTGCAAAGCCATCACAGCTCAAATTGTCTAGGCTGCTCTGATTCCCACCCATCCACCCACCATACTTTAATTACTTAAAACAACAGTTATCCCTCCTTGATCCCCATAATCTGGGGATTGGCTAGCATTTAATTAGTATCCAATGTGAGAATGCAGTTGAAACAAAAGTAAATAGAAAAGGCAGAAAGATTATTATATTTCTATAAATGTATTTTGGCTAATACACTACCTGAGAAAAGGCAGAGAGGACCAAGATCCCCCTCCCCAGTTCATAGCCCAAGCGTGTGTGTGATCTCAGGCATGCACTGGGTGAAAATAAAAGAAGAATCCTTATGGGAAGACCAAGGTGTCATTCTCATGGGGGTCAGCTCAACTGTGCTGCAACCCTCCCACCTTGGAGCCTGAATGTCCCCAGGGCTGCAGGCCCAAAAAACTCCACACCCCCAATAAACTCCACGTCCTGGACACAGCTCAATAAGTCTTACCCATCTTAGCCCTTCCTGCCAATCTATGCTTCCATGGTCAAGTTGGCCACCGGCAGGGACTAAAAATGAATACACTTGTTGCAGAAATCAGGGTCTACCAAAGAAGTAGCCCTATACTCGTCACATAGGTGTGAAACACTAAGCATGGCATCTGTGTTGGCAGCCCCCCCCTACAGAGGATCTGTGACTCTATCTCATCCCACTCCCTTGCCTCACTTACTTCCTGACTGGGAATTCTTCAGTTGAAGCATCATATTGTTGGTACAGTATGAGGCACCAGATTGAATACCAGCCCATACTGTCAAAGCCAGTGTGACCTGTTTACACCCTGTTTTACTCCCCCTCTATATTTACTGTATGCCGCTTACCTCTGACCAGCCTCAACTAAGACCCCAGTTACATCCAATGCTGCAGACCTGCGGCTGTCACCGATAGTGCAAGGAGCTCCCACAGATGCTCCCCCTCCATTAAATTCATACTAAGATCATACTTCTAAGATACTGTTAGAGGCACAAAAGCAAAACTGCCTATAATGGCCTCAGACCAACAATTAACTTTTTGGGAACTTACTAAAATTCCCAAAAGCATCAAGTCTGTTTTTGAAAGTCATTTTATTGTCACTGATCACAATACTAGTTGGTAATTTGTTCCACAATGAAACTACTCGTTGAGAAAAGAAGTGAGGTATTTTTTTAGTATGATGTTTATTTCTGGATAATTGAAGTGAGTGGCCTCTAGTATCAATCTTAATTTGTTTATGATCAAGACCACTATGAACAAATAAATATTCATCATTATGCAAATCCCATAAAAGCAACAAATCACCTCTCATTCTTCTTTCTTCCAGTGACATTAAATTAAATTCCACTAACCTATCCGTGTATGAAATTGTTTTTAAGTATACTAAATATTTAGTTATCCTTCTCTGTACTCTATCCAATCTAACCACATCCTTTTTTTATATGGGCTCCACAACTGGGAACCAAAGTCCAGATGAGGTCTAACATATGCTCGGTACAGAGGTAGAAGCACATCTGGATTTTTTGATGTCATATTATGACGAATGGTTCACCAAATCTTATTTGCTTTATTTATGGTATTAGTAATATGGGAATCAAAAGACAACTCAACATCAACAGTTATACCATGATCTTTTTTCACTGTCCTTACTAATTAACAACTTATTATACAGATAATACTGATGTTTTAAGTTCTTTTTCCCAAAGTGTAGGACGCAGCATTTTGAGATGTTGAAAAAGAGGTTCCACTTTTGAGACCAGGTTTCAAGAGTCTTTAGGTCTTCCTGAATAATCATAACATCATAATAATTTTCACAGATATTACAGATTTTACAATCATCTGCATATCTGATAGAAATACTTTTAATATTTGTGGATAAATCAGATATAAAGACCTGAAAGATTAGAGGAGCCAAAACGGATCCTTGCGGAACACCACTTTTTACATCTTTCCAACTGCTAAAGTGGCCATGAATTATGACTCTCTGCTTTCTACTTGACAGACAGTTTGAGATCCATCTAACATACATTGGATTGATGTTAAAAAGCTGTAATTTTTTTATCAAGGCCCAATGAGGAACAGAATAAATGGGGTTTCACTGCTCACCCATTAGCACACAAGTGACTCAGATTCGAAAGCAAGCTGGAGTCATCAGAGGCCAGCTTGGGGGATGGCTTCAAAGGATGCTCTTCTCATGGGGGCAGTTGTTTGAAGCGCAATACTGCCACCAGGGTGACCACAGGTGACAGTGCCTTCAGGATTTACTCGGTGGGTGGAGAGGTACCAGCAGATGATGTGTACCGCACGGTTACATGCAAGCTTGTGTTGCACCCCCAGGCCAGTGTCTCAAGGGGAAGGGAGAAAAAAGGAGGAAAACTGTGGTGGGCCAGGGGCAGACCCAACCCTCACAGGCCCCACACCGGGAACTTGGCAGGCTCTCCCAGAACTGTATCTGACTGCCGACGTTGGGCCCGACTTGGGACCAAGGGGGGTTAGGCCAAGGGGAAAGACAAGGAACAGCAGGTAAGCCCATGAGAAGCTTTGTGACATGGCTGGGGGGCAGTCCAGATTGGGGGGGGGCAGAGGCCTGCCTGGAAGGAAGATAAACAGATGATGAAATAAAGGAGTTACATTAAATTACCTGGCCCTAAACTCAGTCTTACAACTCCCTTCTCCTCATGTCCAAGAAGGGACATAAAAAAACTGGTCTTCCCCTCTCCACCAAATCGCTGAGAAGTATGGCACTGACCCTCCCCCACCAACAACAGCAATCTCACGCCAAATAAAATTATAAATAGACAGAAGATTTTAGCCATCTATGTCTTACAAAGTTCATAGTATTCAGACCTTTTAGTTCAGCATCCTGGAAGCAGAAATCTGAGACTATTTCTTTCAGTGTCATTGGGAACCAATTGAAGTGTCTACTCCTAACTTCCTCAAGCCTGCAACAGAACCATTCTCAGTCAAGCCTGGCCCTTGCTGATCCAATCTATGGGCCTTCAGATGTTGCTCCACAAGGGTCTGGATATCCAGGCAGAAAGTGGAGGGACAAGTTGGATCGCCCTGCTCTCTTTGTCATCTTGGACCCCTTTCCACAGATCAGCTTGACTGAAGAAGCTCCCATTTAAGTCTGTCTTTTTCCAGGGGCGGAATGTTGCTGAAGATATCTTGTGGCATCTAAGTATATCACTGTAAATTCTGGATCCTGTATTCATATCCAGCTGGAGCCAATGTGGGAACAAGATCTGAGCCTTAATGTGCTTGGACTGGAGGTGGAACACTATCTCCCACATGGCTCTGCACCTCTCCTGCACCGAAAAGGAAAAATCATTCTCAGTCACAATTCTTTGTCCTAGTTACTTCAAGCCCTTGCATTGCCAAGTTTTTTCATGAGGGCTTCTTTACTCTGATAGGCAGTTACGTTTAGTAAGGATGTACTAGGGCAAGCATTTGGACAGGATGGCTTGGGCCCAGCGCTGTGTGCATCCTATCCATCTGTAAATCAACATCTGCATGCACTTGGAATAGATCCCTGAGGAGTCATTGTGCAAGCTCTGTTTATTTAACATAGAAACTGATGGCAGATAAGGACAGCTAGGTCCATCCAGTCTGCCCATTTCCCCTGCCTACCATAAAAGCCACAGAACCTACTTGATCTCCAGCTTTACCGCCTCGTTCCTATCGCTAGGGTTCCCCTATGCCTGTCCCATGCATGCTTGAATCCCCCCACTGTGTTTGCCCCCACCACCTCTGCTGAGAGTCTATTCCATGCATCCACCACCCTTTCTATGAAGAAATGCTTCCTCATGCTACCCCTTAGTCTACCACCTTCCAACCTCATGTCATGCCCCCTCATTCCAGGACAGCTCCTTTTCTGAAAGATGCTACCCTCTGGTACCCTATTTATGCCTTTTAGATATTTGTAGGTTTCTATCATATCTCCCCTATTTCTCCTCTCCTCCAGGGTATACATATTGAGGTCTCTCAGTCTCTTCACATATGACTTTTGTTGCAAGCCCTGCACCATCTTTGTTGCCCTTCTTTGAACTGCCTCCACCCTGTCTACATCCTTACAGAGATGCAGCCTACAGAACTGGACACCATATTTCAAATGAGTCCTCACCAATGATCTGTACAGTGGCATCACCACCCCCCTTCTTCTGCTGGTGATACCTCTCCCTATGCACTCCAGCATCCCACTGGCTCTCCCCACAGCCTTGGCACATTGTTTGGCCACCTTTAGGTCATCAGATATGATTACCCCCAAATCCCTTTCCTGTTTGATAACCATCGGTCCCCAGCCCCCCATTATGTAATCCTTCCCTGGATTCTTGCACCCCAAATGCATGATTTTGCACTTTTCGCATTAAATCTCAGCTGCTACACTCTGGACCATTCCTCCAGTTTAGCTAGGTCCCTCTTCATTTTTCCACCCCTCTTGGAGTGTCCACACCGTTGCAGATCTTAGTGTCATCTGCAAAGAGGCACACTTTCCCCTTCAGCCCCTCTGTAATGTCACTTATGAAGACATTAAATAAGACTGGGCCCAGGACTGATCTCTGTAGTACCCGCTGGTCACCCTCCTTTCCTCAGATTGAGCGCCATTTACCACGGCCCTCTGTTTTCTATCACTCAGCCAGTTCCTAATCCAGTTTACCACCTTGTGACCTACTCCCAGGCTGCCCAGCTTGTTCACAAGTCTTCTATGTGGAACGGTATCGAAGACATTACTGAAATCCAGATAGGCCACATCTATCGCTCCCCCCAATCCATGACCTTAGTCACGCAGTCAAAGAAATCAATTAGGTTTGTTTGACATGACCTTCCTGCTGGGAATCCATTCTGTTTCAGATCCTGTGCTCTGCTGGATTCAAGGTATTCCACGATCCTTTGTTTAAGTAGTGGTTCCATAATCTTCCCCACTACTGAGGTGAGGCTGATTGGTCTATAGTTTCCAGCCTCCTCCCTACTGCCATTTTTGTGAAGAGGGACTACATCTGCCCTCCTCCAGTCCTCCAGAACCACTCCTGTATCAAGTGACATACTGAACAGGGCTGCCAGTGGTGCCACCAGCACCTCCTGTAGTTCCCTTAATATTCTAGGATGTATCCCATCTGGTCCCATTGACTTGTCCACTTTCAGTTTTGTGAGTTCTTTTAGGACTCTCTCTCCTGTAAATGGACTGGTGTCCATCTCCCTCTCAGATTTGTTCATGTTGCCTAACTGTGGTCCCTCACCTGCTTCTCTGAATACATAAACATATTTGTTCAGTATTGATGCTTTTTCCAGGTCCCCTTCTACACACTCTCCTCCTTCTCCTTTGAGCCTTACTATCCCACCCTTGGTTTTTCTCCTTTCACTAATGTACCTATAAAAAGTTGTCTCCTTTTTCACCTTCTGTGCTATTGTTTCCTCTGTTTGTGCCTTTGCGCTCCTGATTGCTTTCCCTACCTCCCTCTGATAATCCAGATACACTACCCTGTCCTCCTCCTGCTATGTTTCCTTGTATTTCCTGAAAGTCATTTTTTTCACCCTTAGCTTCCCGGCCACTGACTTTGAGAACCACAGTGGCTTTCTCTTTCTCTTGTCCTTGTTTACTTGCCTAATGCAAAGGTTTGTCGCCTCCACTATGGCTCCTTTCAGATTAGCCCACTGCTCCTCCACCCCCCCCTTTTGTTCCTCCCTGCCAGAACATGCTTGAGACATATCCCCATCTTAGTAAAGTCCACCCTCCGGAAATCCAGGACCCTTGCCTTTGTATGGCATGACTCTGTCACTGTACTCTTGCTGAACCAGTGTGCGATGATCACTGGATCCTAGGTGTTCACCCACCCTGACTTCCTCAATTCTGTCCCCATTTTGGCGGGGGATTCCTCGATTCTCCCTCAGGGACCCCATATATTCCTATATTGTGTCTCCTGCCTCTCCCTTACATGTCATCAATATTTGCTGTAAGCTCCCTTTCCTGTGCAAGCAAGTACAGTATGAGTCTATCACGTTGGTCAAGGAGCCAGGCAGAGCATTATGTTTTATTTTGATCTCTCCTGTCTGCTTTTCAGTCTTGGCCATGTCTTTTTTTAAGTGTCAGCAGGGCCTTCTAAACTGTAGTTACCGTTGATGTGGTCTGCTTTATTGCCACTGTGAGATCGTTGGGTTCCTTGGTCTCTTCCTGCAGTAGGCCATCCTTCTCAGATGCTAGCACCAATCCAGTTTTGATGGGTAGAGAGGGAGTTTGCTTCCCCCCCCAACCATCCAGAGAGTTATTTTTCATTCAGCTTTTTTTAAATCTAAGTTTAATGTACAAATGTGCATGTACAATAAAAACAGAAATCAACAATAACAGTTAACCAGTTTGTTTTCTTCCATATCATTCAATGCACAGTTATTATCAGTTCAATACAGGCAGTGCTGCTACAAACTCAGAGCAGATAGTTTAATGAACTCCAGAGCAATCTATGCCCCCCCCCGCCCCCAGATGAGTTATGGGGGAAACTGTGTATCCCTCTTCTCCATGTATATCATCCACCAGAGCCATTTAGTTTGAAAACCACGTATTCTATATAGGGATGGGCGGACCTGTCCCCATGAAATCAGCACCCCCCCCATCTCAAAGGATCCGATGACTTAGGTAGATCAGGACACTGCTGCTCAGTGTACTGGGTCCACGTTGCTGCATTTTTTTACTTTTTAAAGTTGTTTTTTTTTTAACCTAGATCTCCTGTCCTGTCTAAATAAAACACTAGTCATAAAAAAAGCAGTCTGCCGCATGGCACTGCTAATGCACCTGCTTGAAAGGGAATCATGCACACACAACTGCACATGCTTGAGGGAGGAAGAGACAGTTTGAGAGAGTGGGAACAGGCCTCAGATAGTCCACAGCGATGTAGGCAGTGTAGCATGGGTAAATTGACCCCAAGTAGTAGTGCTCAGATGGATCCACACCAATCCGGATCCACCAAATACCTTCCCTTTGTGGCAGGATAGTGGATCTGCCAGATCCCGCCCCTATCTGCCCATGGATCTGGCCGTCAGATCCCTGGTTGGATCTTGCATCATCCGGTGGCTGGATCCAGGGATCCAGCACTGGATAATGCGGGATCCAATCTGGGATCCGACCTCCGTATTCGGCTGGTTCCCGGGACGGATCTCACTTGAATAGTGCTGTCATCTGCCGGATCACTGGTGGATCAATGGCAGCACTATCCGAGCAACACTAGTCCCAAGAGAGTGAAAGGCACCTTTTTTATTTAATTTTTCTAATATTTGCATGGTATTCTCCAGCCATGAAAGTGTAAGCAGCAAAAACACTGATGGCAGTAGCAACAGTGGCCAAGGTAGGAAATTACATTTTAGTGGACTTATGCACTAGGGAACTGCTCATAGTCAGTGTGGGTAAACTGGCCTGAAGTTTTGGCTCAAGAGTGAAGTGACTAGCTAGAGTGGGTATGCTCAGAACAGTGACAGGCAGCAGGACCAGGTTTAAATTTGTATGTAAAAAAAAAAAGTGTATGGAACCACAAACTTCTGTGGTGATGGTGTTTTCTGAGCATGGAATTTGTAGATTGCTGCTGCTCTTTGGTAAATAAAGAATTAAGTTGCTGAACTCATTTTAAATCTGTCAAGCCCATTTGATGGAGTGCAGACCGTTACTGCTATGGCAGTTGTGTGTTTGGAATTTGGATTTGGATTGAGTTTAGCCTGGTGACATGCACCCTTGGAATCTTGAGTCTGCAGACAGACTTGTACAGCTGCAGCCTTTTGTGTTTCTGAGCTAGGGAACTGCTTAGCACCATCATCCTTGCTGGGTTCAAATGTTAGACTGTCAGTCACTTGAGAATAAGGGAATTTGAAAAATGGAGGTACTCAGAAAAACACTGTAGAAATTTGGTGCTGCTGCTGTTTATGTTTTTTTTTTTTTTTTTTGTCAGAGTGCAATATGAATTTCTGTTTTAAATGTCTGAGCTATGGACAGTCCTGTCTCTCTTATTCATGCAGAGTGGATGAGGCAATTTTGAGTGACTAAAGCTGTGTCCTTCATAATGTGGGACAGTTGAGAGGCATTTTAATGTGTCGTGGCTTCACTGGTTTAATTCTACTACTTCACATTTTATTCAACACCATTGTGACTGCTTTGACCAAGAGTGTACCTTTTATTTGCTTGTACATGTTCGTCTGAGCTGCACAGCTTTCTTGAGGCTGTACTCAGTGTGCCAGCGAGAGCGCTTCTCTAAGGGTGGTTTGCTTTGTTCTGGCATAGGCAGGGGGAAAGGGGACTGGATGTGTGCACTGTGTGAATTTAGGTAGGATAGGTGCCAGGCAACATATGGGAGAATGCATATCTGTACATAGGGTGGCAGAAGGTTATATTGGGGCATGTGGGTGGTGAAGTTTAAACTGGGCAGGGTGGATGCTAGCAAATGTCAAGGAGTGTTCATAGTGGGGCAGGGTGGCAGCCAGCAGATAAATGGGTGTATGGGATTAAATAATACATGTGCTGAGTTGACTTTAGAATAGTGGATGCAAGCAGAGGGTACAGGGGTATACCTACTGGGGCAGGGTGGGTGGCTGCTGATGTGAGGGGTCAGCAGTTCACATATTTGGACAGGGTGGGTGTCAGGTGAGAGAGAGACAGTGGTACATAATACATTGAGGGACAGAGTGGGAGTTTGAAGGGCAGGGATGTGAAACGATTAAAAAATTACTGGAGTTGAGTGGATTTCAATAGATGGGATGAAGATCAAGGGAATCAGCATACAGAGGTGAGGAGACTCAGGCAGGGAGGGAGCTACAGTGATACTAAACAGATGGCAAGGGACAAGAACATTTCTGGATACCCTGTAGCCAAAAAAATGAAGAAAGACATATGGAATAGAGTCAGAAATGCAGACAGACGCACTCAGATTAGAAAATACTTTATTTTCAATTTTCTTACACATTTTTTGGAAATGTTCTGGTATTAACATTGTTTTCTTAAAGGTTCTGATTTGAATCAGAATCGATAAGAACTCTGGCATGGATCCTGATCCTGTTAATACGGGTCAGGACCTTTAAGGGTCCACAGGGGTTCAGTTACCTCCATTTTTGGAGTATATGACTTCCAAAAATAAGGCAAAAACTTGCAAAATAAAGGGGGAGGAAGTCATTAACTTCCAGATGTAAAACAAAAAATTAGGTGACTTCCAAAACTGTAGGCATGGAAGTCAGAAATGATGGATTTTTTCTGAAAAAAATTGTATTTTACTATTAATATATTGTCTTAACATCTGTAAATTGGTCGTTCCCAGAATATTGACTTCAACAAGTAGAATCTTGGAAGTATTTTGACTTCTAGAAAATTGGAATGACCTTCAGATTTTGACTCACAGAAGTTTTACACTTCCGCTAGAAATAAATTAACTGAACACCTAGGTCTGCCCATTCCTAATTCTATATCATTCGCTATGTATGTGAGCTTTTCATTTGCTAGATCTCCACTCCACCATCACCGTTATCCAGTTTTGAAGAAAAGGAGGATCCTCTGTTGGAGTTTTTTTTCATTTCTTGAGAAAGAGTCTCTACACTGCTTCGTACAAGTCCCTTCCCTTCTTGAACGTTTAGCAGGTGAGCCAGTGGATGTCAATTTAGAAGGAAGCAGGAGGTGTATAGTATTGCTGAATATTCAGCCAGCCAGTAGTGCCACTGGAATCATCCCAGAAGAAAAATGTTTTGAATTCATTTTTTTTTTTTGTAAGTATGATTTTTATTCAACTTTTCCAGGTACAGTAAGTATCAGCCATTGGTATCATAACATTATTTACAATGATCATTGCAGGCAAGGCATAATAGTACCACATAGTTTCCCATGCACAGCATCCTGTTAAAGTATCCACTACCCTCTCTGACACAGTTCGGGGGAAAGAGGCATGTAGAATCTAGACAAAATTCATTGATGCCGTACGATGGTGAACATCATTTATCTATTAGAATGTTTGTGCCCTGTCATGTGCATGGCTCAGGTCGAGGGACAGTAGGGCAGCCAAGGACAGGTGGGTTGGCCTAGATGCAGTCATTAGTTAGGTTTCAATGTATTGTGGGGTCTCCGTCTATCTTAATCTAGAAGTCTTTTCTCATGGAACTATAGTAGGATCTCTGCTCATGGTATGAATCAGCCGTCTTTGCCATCTGTTAGTGCCAAGCTCAGTATGGTCATTAAGGGAAAATGTTAGCTTTTCCATTTAGTAAATTTAGTATACTAATACTCTCCATTTTACAACATCGGGGTAGCAGTGGTCAACCATAGCCTAGTAATTATTTTTTTGGCTAGTGTAATGTGGATTCCAAGGAGATATCGTAAGGATGGGTTTCTTCTGCCCTGAGGAAATTGTAACAAAATATAGAGTTCTGGGGTTATATGAAGAGAGGCGTCAAAGATTTCTTGTGGTTCCCTTTGAATGCTAGTAAGATATAGCTTAATTTTGGGGTAGTCCCACATTATATGGCAGTATGTTGCTCATTGCTCATTGCAGTTCCTCCAGCAGGAAGGGTCTGCTGCTGGAAGGGATTGAGCGGTGACCACTGGAGTACACAAAAAATCTGGTAAGTTGTTTCCATTGTTGTGAACTCGTTACCTTTGAAGAAAATCATCACGCACCTGTCCAAGTCTCCTCATCAATAAGGCAGTCCATTTCAAATTCCCATTTCCGGGCAACGTCATAGAGGAAATGCCAAGTGAGGACTGTAATACTTGGTATAGTTGTGAAATCACGTGAGGTTGTACCCCAGCATGGAGGAAGGTTATGAAATACAAGATACTAGGAGGGTAGTTGTGTAGGTCATATGTTGCTAATGGGAAGGAAGTAATATAATGCCATAATTGAAGATAGCTGTAGAAGTCTGTATGTTGGAGGTGGTATTTAAATTGTATTTCCGTAAAGGAGAATATTGTTGAGCCATTAAAAAACTGATATATATTTTAATGAGAATCTCTCCCAGAGGAGGAACCTATTGTCCAATTTAGATGGGGAAAAATGCTCTAAATACGTAATATGGATGAGGAGAAGGAGAAACACAGTAAGATGAAGACAGACTCCTCCTGATTGAGTCCCATACTGTGACCTGGTATTTCAATCATGAGTTGGTAGGAAGAATAGATTCAGCAGGTGTGGCATTGTGGTACATCACTTGCACAAACTGCTACAGAGGAAAGAGGTCTCTTGCTATGTCTAATCATGAACTGTGCTGTCCCTCAAGGCGTCGAAACATTCTAAAATGAATGTGCGCTGCCCAATAATATGCTTTGAGTGAGGGTAGAGTAAAACCCCCTTTGTCTTTAGTGAGACCAAGTTGCTGTATTTTGATTCTATGTTGCCATCCGGCCCAAATGAAGTGAGAAATTTCTTTGTGCCATTGTTTCCAAGCACTGGCAGGCAGTGCATTTGGAACATTTTGAAATAGATATAGGGCTGTTGGCAAACGACCATGCACACCACCTCTGTTCTTCTGGATAGGGACAGTGGTAATTTATTTATTTAAAAGTTGATAACTGGGAAAGGCACACTGAGCCAAGGCTCGATTCTAGGTGTGACCCAGGCCAAGGGTACAATATACTAATGTGTATTGGCTGGCAGTATAGCCTAGAGGTTAGAGTAATGAGCTGTGAATGAGCTTGGTACATCCAACAGACCAGACCTGGGTTTGATTCTCACAGCCTCCATTTGCATACTGTGTGACTCTGAGCAAGTCACTTAACCGCCCAGTGCTCCCAGGTCACCCCTGAAAGCAGGCTCTTGTGCCTAGTGGGTCTTACCCGGTTACCAAAGACTAAAATAAAAAAAATAATGTTACAGGAGTAGTTTAAAATATTAAAATTTGGTACAAGTCTGTGAGAATAATTACAACTGTAAAAGTGAGACAGGTACAGATCACAATGGCAGAGGCAAAACAGAGAAATAGTGTTGCATGGGAATATACATTAGCACATAGGACATGGAGGCAAAACAAAGCACATGCAGCAGAGCAGGCAACAGTGCAGGTAGTACATTTGGGATTAGTGGTAATACACACTAAGATCCTTGAGCAGGGAATAAGAGCTAGTGTTGGCACAAGGTCAGGGAAGAAAAAGGGGGGAGGGTAAGGAAGAGGGGTAGGAGAATGGGAAGAGAAGCTGCCAGGGGACTTGTGGTTGGGGGAGAGTGGCAGAAGCGGGGGGGGGGGGAGATGCCTGAAGTAGTTTTTGATGGATGCTGCAGTTGGCAAACTGAACAATGAGGGGCAGTGAGTTCCACAGAGTGGGGAGACAGTAGGCAAAGGCTTGTTTACCTGCGAGAGAATGTGGAGTTGCTAAAGAGAATGAGCGAGGGTCGTGGGAGTGCAGAGCATAGCCTGAGCAGGGGGCTGAGGATAATAAAGAGGAGAGGTAGGAGGGGAAGGTATTGAACCAGAACTTGATAACGAAGGATACACAGAGTGTAAGCCAAGGACAGGCTAGGGAAGGGAGGAAAACTGTATAGTATAGGAGGCAGTGATGCGTTCGGTAAGGGAGGTTTGAAGCATAGTGGCAAAAGACGTGGAGCAGGGGATCCAGTCTGGCGAGCGAGGATTGAGGCGCTGAGCTGTAAACCACACTGGCATAGTCAAAGGAAGGGAGGATAAGCTTGGTTATTATTTCTTTCCTGATAGGGAGGGACAATGTTTGTGCCAATGCAGCATGCCTAGTTAGGGATGGATCGTGTTATGAATTGAATCAAGTTGCAGGGAGAAGTCCAGTTTGGGGTCAAGCCATACTCCCAGGTACTTGTAGCTATCTACTGCTGAGATTTTGGACCCATCTAGGTTGGTGAAGGAGGGCGGGGAGGACATTTTAGTCAGCTTCTGGGAGGAGCCGAAAGTCATCGTAACTGATTTTTGGTATTACATTTGAGAGATTTTGCGTCCAGCCAACGAAACATGTTCTTGAAGTCGGCCTGGAGGACGGGTTCAAGTTGGGCTAGGGAGGGGCCCGAAGTGAAGATCATGGAATCATTAGCATACATTTGAACATGGGAAGTGGGGCAGACACGTTTACCCCTATCCTCGCATAAGATGGAGTATCCTGGGATCACTACAAAAGAGTCCAGGACTTTGGCAGGTAGCCATGTCTCTGCGATACAGAGGATGTCAGGAGAGTATTGTGTTATCCAAGCCTCGATGTGATATAATTTAGGTAGGAGGATCCTAGCATTTATATGGTAGATGCTGAGCCTATTTGAGGGGGAGGAGCAAGGAGCAGTGGAGTCGGGCCCGGGGTTCAATTCGACATTGCTGGCAAGTAGTAGAAGTAGGAGGCAGGAGAATAGGAATTTTGAGAGGTTTTTTTTTCCTAAGTGAGCCAGGGGGGTGGGTCCTGGGTTTGAGGGCCCGGAAAGGAGGAAGGTGGTTGAGTGGGGGGAGGGGTCAGGAAGGGGAGATAATCTTCCCCCGCTTTTAAAATCTTGTTTCTTATTTTACGTGAATGGGGCATAATTATATTTAAAGGACTGCAAAGGATCTGGTGTTATGAATATCCCCAGGTATTGTAGCTTCTTAATATCCCAGCGGAATGAATATAAGTTCCTAGTGGCTGTGCTCGGAGTGTAATGGAAGCACAATGTCTCCATCTTGGCAGAGTTTATGCACAGGGACACTGGTTTACCGGGATTGAGAAAGGGCAAATTCCATTTTGCACATTGTAAAAAGCGGTACTGTCACCGGTGTCTGCTAGGCCAAAATCTGGTTTTACCGGTGTTTGGTTTTGTGCACTTTATTTAACAATTTTTAACTCTGCTAACATGCATTTTAGTAGTTTTGACCTCCACTACTGCACATCCTTCCATCCTTGTACCAATTTAAAGTTATTTTAGGTACAAAATATGATGGCAGCAACAGCACTACAGCCCCCATCCCTGAGCTGTGATGGAAGCAGCAGTAAGGCCCCCATCCCTCTGGTGCAATGGCAGCACCAACAACACTACAGACCCATCCCTCTGGTGAGATGGCAGCAGCAAGAGCACTGTGTCCCCCCTCCCTTAGGTGTGATGGAAGCAGCAGCACTGCAGTCCCTATCCATTAGGTGTGATGGCAGCAGTACCACATTCCGCATTCCTCAGGTGTGATGGCAGTATCAGCACTATGGCCCCCATCCCTCAGGTGGGACAGCAGCAGTTCAACATTCCCCATCAACCAGTGGTTATGACAGAAGCACTATGCCCCCCACCTGCCTCTCAGGTGTGATGGCAGTAGCAACAGTGCAGTCCACATCCCTCAGGGATGATGGCAGTAGCGACAGCACTATGATCCCCTTTCTTCAACACCCAGACTCCACATGCACAAGTTACAAATTGCTTAGTCTCTTTGCTTGTTAGAACTCAGATGTGAATTAATCTGAACCACCACCACTACTAAGGTGGACCACATTTGTTTTTTCCTGTCATTTAACTGCCTGAATTGGATTTTTACCAGTGACACCACTGACCAGGGTTGGGGAATAGGTTTGAGTGCTGGAAGACCCGGCTGGGCGGGGGGGTGAAGGCTTGAGTGTCCAACAACCACTCGCCTTCTCTTGGGAAGGAGGGTATATTCATAGCTCAGCATTTGCTGGCCCCAGGGGGAGGCTGGAGGCATGGCAACACATTGGCCCTCATTGTGGAAGAGAACGTGATGGATGTCAGCTTGTGTCTTGTCATCATGTGGCATGTCACGCTCCCACAAAAATGGAAAAACACCTGCTGGCTACCTGGAGGATGGCTTCTGGTCCCTCCATAAGCATGAAGTCCCAGACACATGTGTCTGTTCTGACCCCTGCCATGCCTGGGATATACAGGAAGCTCTTTAGGGTGATAGTCTTCTCTTGTTAGCCTGCCACAGGGATAGGGGTCCACTGATGAAGGGTTAATTCAGGTTACTTGGTAGCATGGCCATATGGGGAAATGGATGGTGGGGGGGACTCAGCAGCAGTGGTAGGGGGACTTGGCAGGCCTGAAGGAGTGGATGGCCAGGGGGTAGGAGGAACAAAAAAAACTGCCTGAATTTGCTTCTTTGAAATAGTGTCTTCACCTAAAAAAAAAAATCATAGGTGATTAGTGGAGGACCTTCTAATGCATCTCACAAACATGTGGATTCCTTTTTTTCCCTTGGTCTCCATGAAAAGGGTGTCTCTCAGTTTTCTGTATGAGCTCAGATGTGAATTGAGCAGACTAGGTGGGCCACTCTACCCACCAGCATCGTACAGCCCCTGGGGTCTTACCTTCCATGTGTCACTGAATTTGCTTTCAAATCCACTGGCCAAGCATAAGTACACTTAAACATGTAACAATTCCTTTTTATTAAAGCAGTCTGTCAGAAAACTTTTTGTTGTCACAGAGACTGACACAACAGGTGGGAGAGAAGGTGCAAATGATGAAATGAGCAGACTAGGTGGGCCGTCAAAGTCTATGTTTCTATGTTTCCTTCCCATTCACCTAAATAAGTAATAAGGCAGCTTGTGCTTTGTGAACATACTTTCATTCAGACTCACTTTCAATCAAACAATTGAGGATTTCGGATGGCCCTGCTGATTATAAACTTGAATAAACTAGTTGATAACAGTGATCCCAGCGCTAGCAATCTATATCCTAGATGTTCATATGCAAAAAATACAATAAAAACCTGACTAAAGTCTAAAAACAAACTTATAAAACACAAAATATATCTGTACATAGTACCCTGACTACTGTATGATGTAGTAAACAAATATTGGTATTTTTTTTTTGTATTTTTTTGTAAACTTGGTAAACCCACAAGGCAAAACCGCCTGTTTTCAGAGGTGACCCAGGAGCACTGTGGAGGTTAAGTGCCTTGCTCAGAGTCACACAGTATGCAAGTGGAGGTTGTGGGAATCAAACCCATGTCTTCTAAATGTACTCAGTTTGATCACTGTTTGTTACTATAACCGCTAGGCTATACATCCAGCCATAACACCCATATATAATGTTTTAATATATGATTTCAATAATAGTGCACAGTACCTAAAGTGCAAATTATGAACATTGAACACTTTGCAGCATTTTATTAAAACTGAATTATTTCCCTCTCCATCTGCTTATGTTTTCTTACACCAAAATGGGTGTATAGTTGACAGAGCACTATCAATAGCCTGAGGTAGCACTACTGCTTGCAATGCCAGGGACTCGGATCAGAAGTGAATTCAGGTTGCTAGAGGCCTGGCCAGGGGAGTAGGATCGAGCACCTGGGGGGCTGCTCTCTTCCTCTGGGAATGGTGGCTTGCAGGTCCTGCTGCTTTACTGCCACCTGGGTGACCACAGGTGGTGGTGCAATGAGACTGCAGAGCATTTGGGAAGAGAGGAAGCTAGCCAGGATCTGGAGTAGCGGCATGTCTCTATGTGCCCTACTTCCTTGGATCCCCTTTAGTGTTGGTGCCCTCGGGGACAGAGACCAGAAAACCAGTAACAATCACCCAATATCGGCTGCTGGTAGAAGGGACCCAGCTACCCCAGACTTCATAATCAGTTTCCATGAAGGACCCACTGGGCCTCCCGACACACTAAAGGACTGTGGAGGGTGACCTGGGTCCCTCCTTCCCACCTGGGGTACAACATAGGCAGGATGGGTGCAGGCTCACAGGAGCTCCTGAGCATTACCTGGGGTGAAGCTAGGGGATACCCAGCCTAGAGAACTCTGAAAAGTGGAGACTGATGCTGTGAGAAGGGGGCAGAGAAAAAGAAAATAAAAACATTTAAAAATATGCTGAAATCTTAGGGATTCTGTGCAGTGAAATGCAATTTCCGTGAGGCACCGGTACAAGAATTCAATATCCGCAAACCAAGCAGGATAGAAACATAGAAACATAGAAGTTGATGGCAGATAAGGACCGCAAGGCCCATCCAGTCTGCCCATTTCTTTTTCTACCTTATAAATGTGCCATCGGCCTTTGCTCTGTCAGTGGCCTATCTATTCATAGTCATTTGTATTGCTCCCTTATGCCTATCCCATGCCTGTTTGAAGCCCTGCACTGTATTCATAGCCACCACTTCTTGTGGTAAGCCATTCCATCCATCCACCACCCTTTCTGTGAAAAGAATTTCCTCACATTCCCCTTAATCGGCCTCCTCTAATCTCATGCTGTGTCCCCTTGTCCTGCTATTTTTCTTATATTTAAACATGTTAGACTCTTTCACCTTGTTTATGCCCTTAAGGTGTTTGAATGCCTCGATCATATTACCTCTCTCCTCCTTTGCTCAAGGGTATACATATTGAGCTCCGTTAATCTGTCCTCATATGTCTTCTGATGCAGTCCCTGCACCATTTGGTTGCCCTTCTCTGGACTGCCTCAATTTGGTTAATGTCCTTGTGAAGGTGTGGCCTCCAATACTGCAGTACTCCAGATGGGCCTAACTAGTGTCTTGTACAGAGGGATTATTACCTCCTCTTACGACTTGTGATACCCCTACTAATACACCCTAACACCCCCTAGCCTTACCTACTGCTTTAGAGGTCTGCTTGGATGATTTCAGGTCATCAGTGATGATGATGCTCAAGTCTCTTTCTTCCTTTGTGACTGCTAGCAACTCCCCTCCCAGCCTATAGGTGGCTTCAGGGTTTCTCTTCCCTATGTGCATGATTTTGCACTTCTTTGCATTAAATCCCAGTTGCCACTCTTCTGACCATTCTGCTAGTTTATCCAGATCTCTTCTCATTCTGCCCACCCCATCTGGATCATCTACTCTGTTGCAGATCTTGGTGTCATCTGCAAACAGACAAGCCTTACCCTCTAAGTCCATCTGCAAGGTCACTAATGAAGATGTTGAAGAGGACTGGCCCCAGGACTGATCCCTGAGGTACCCACTTGTGACTTGCATCTCTTCTGACTGTATACCATTTATCACCACTCTCTGTTTTCTGCCCGACAACCAGTTTGCCACCCAGTTGACCAACTTCTGACCCACCCGAGCCTACCCAGCTTATTTATCAATCTTCTATGTGGAACAGTGTCAAAAGCTTTGCTGAAGTCAAGGTAAGCGACATCAACTGCTCCCCTTGGTCCACCACTCTGGTTACCCAGTCAAAGAAATCTTGAGATTAGTTTGAGAGGACCTTCCTTTGTAAACCCATGCTGTCTTGGATCTTGTGCCCCTATGGATTCCAGGTGTTGCACTATCCTTTCCTTAAGGAGTGCCTCCATAATCTTGCCCACTACTGAGGTAAGACTGACTGGTCTGTAGTTCCCCGCCTCCTCCTGCTACCACTCTTGTGAAGCGGGATCACATGAGCCCTTCTCCAGTCTTCTGGGACCTCTCCTGTGCTCAGAGACTCACTAAACAATTCTGCTAATGGCTCTGCTAGTTCCTCTTTTAGCTCCTTAAGTACCCTGGGATGTATGCCATCAGGTCCCATTGCCTTATCCACCGTGAGCTTAGCAAGCTCTTGTAGGACCCTTTCTTTTGTGAAGGTAGTGCTCACCTCCTTCTCCCTGTGTCCATGATGCTGAGCTGTGGGCCCTGCCCTGCCTTCTCTTCAGTAAATACTGAGCAAAGTATCTATTTAGGATAGATGCCTTTACAGGGTCCTCCTCCTCACATGCTCCCTTTTCTCCATTAAAGCTTAGCAATACCCTCTGGACTTTCTCCTTTCACTAATGTATCTATAGAAAGTCTTGTCACCTTCTTTACTGTTCAGTGCTAGTGTTTCCTCAGTTTGGGACTTTGCCTGCCTACTGCCTTACCTGCTTCCCTTAGGGCAGTTTGGTATGCCTCCCTATCTTCATCCCGCTGTGTTCCCTTATATTTCCTGAAGGCCAGCCTTTTGGCTCTGACCTTTTCTGCTACTGTATTTGAGAACCAAAGTGGTTTCCTTCTTCTTTTGCACTTCCTTTTCTGTCTAACACAATGGGATGTTGCATCCTTAATGCTTGCCCACTTTGCCTGTACCCTCTCACCTGTGTTTCTTTTTGCCAGGGCTAGCTTAACTCTGTTGGCCATCTTATCAAAGTCAGCTCCTCTGAAGTCCCATATTTTTGCCTTGGAATGGGAAGATTTAGATGTAGTAGCCAAATTGAACCATACCATGTGACGGTCACTGGCCCCCAGGTGACCTTCTACCTGGAGATCTGTGATCCCTTCTTTGTTAGTCAGTACTAGATCTAGGATAGCCCTGTCTCTTGTGGGTTGCTGTACCAGTTGTTTGAGGCCCTCCCCCAGGAATCCACTATGAGTCTAGTTCTGGCAGATGTTCCTGCTGGTATTGACCAATCTGTATCCGGCATGTTGAAGTCTCCATTATCAGAACCTCCCTTTAGCTGTCATGTTTTGTATATCTTCTAACAGTAATGTGTCTATGTCTTCCCTCTGGTCTGGGGGCCTGTAGACAACCCCAGTTCTTATGGCTGTCCCATTTCCTGTTTCCAGGGTAACCCACAGTTCTTCTGGCTCCTTATGTGTATTCTGAATTTCTGTAGCTTTGTTATTTTCATTAACATACAGGGCCACTCCTTCCCCCTTTTTGCACCTCGGTCTCTTCTGAACAATACATAGCCAGGTACTGAAGTCTCCCAAGTGTGGTTACTGGTAAACCACGTCTCACTAATTGCTACTATGTCCAGTTTAGCTCTGACATGTGCCTGCAGGTCTGGGATCTTATTTCCCAGGCTGTGAGCATTGTGTACATGATTTTCCATTAGCCAGATTTTGATGTGTTGTGGTTGTTGGGTGAAGTTTGGCATTACCCTGTAAATGCGTATGGGGAGACAAACCTTTTTTCTTACCTGGTGATGCAAATGAACGCAAACATGCTGAATTCCTGTTTGACCACTAGCTGAGGGAGGGGTGTTCTTCCCATTCGACGATGGGGTGCTACACCCTCTCCCCATTTGCTAGTTTAAATATTCTGCAAAGACATCAAACTTCTGCCCCAATGCACTGACTCTCTTTAGTCAGATGCAGTCCATCAAATTTAAAGAACTTTCGCTCCCAGAACTGTTGCCAGTTCCTACAAATCTGTGTCCTTTTTCTGGCACCAGCCCTTGAGCCATGTGTTTAGCTCCCCTATCTCCCCTTCTCTGACCTTCCGTCCATCTGCTCCCCTCTCCAGACTGGCAGGATCTCGAGAAGGAGATGCCGGATGAAATAGATGATAGTTTGTCACCCAGCCTAGTCAGGTGTTCCTTGGTCTCCACAACTGACCGGCTGGTGAGATACATTAGTCCCCATGTGTACTAGGACATCAATGTTTTCTCCTGCTTTGTGAACAATTTTAGCAATGCGGTCAGTGTCTCTCCATGCTGATGTACCTGGGAGACATCTGACCATCACCCTGTTTGGAGATGGGTATCAACTCCCAATCATGGAGTCTCCTGTGATCAGAAGTTTTTGGATTTCCTTTGTGCTTGTTTTGTTTTGGTTCCTGATTTGGGTGAGTTTTGTTGTGCTAGCTCTCCTGTGCCTTGAGGATTCGTGATTTTACCGGTGTTACCGGTAAAAACGGAAAACCATTGTCCCTGTTTATGCAGTAGCCTGACACCTTGCTATACTAAGTAATAATTTCACAAACCCCTGGAAGGGGAATCTTTTAGATTAAACAGAAAAGAGTGAGACATCATCCACATACAGAGCTATCCAGTGTTCCTCTCCCTATATGAGGATGACCCCAAGAGCTTTTGATTCTCTGATTGCTTCAGCAATGGGCTCAATACAGGTTGCAAAGAGCAAGGGGGACATGGGGCATCCCTGACTTGTGCCTTGATGCAAATGGCATCTTGTAGAATGGCAGCCATAGATTTTGATACAAGTTCGTGGGGTGTGATATATATTTTGTAGAAGGACAATAAAGGAGGGTGGGAACCCAAACTTACTGAGGGCAGCATATAAGAAAGGCCAAGAGACACAGTCAAACACCTTTTTGGCATCTAAACCTAATAGTGCAGAGGGGTAGGGACTTTGTTGCATCTGATGTATGACATGCAAGGTTCTATGGACATTATTCGCTGTGGTACAGGTTTGTATAAAGCCAGCCTGGTCACAACTGATTAAATCTGGCAATCTGGCAGAAGTCTATGAACCCAGTGCACCAAGATGTACATAAATATTTTATAGTCAGCATTTAGTACTGATATGGGGTAGTATGATGAGCATTGCAGAGGGTTTTTCCCTTGTTTATGAAATATTGAAATTGTGGCGGGTTCCCCCGATGAGACTTCATTAAACACCGCCATCAGAAAGGGCTGTAGTTCTTCTTTAGTGTGTTTATAAAACTCAGCTCCATAGCCATTTGGTCCTGGGGCTTTCATGGGTTTTAGATTATTCTGGTAGCAATTTCTACTTCTGTAATTGTACACATTAAGTGTTGCACTTTATCATCTGTTAGGCGTGGTAAGGAAAGTTTGGCCATGAAGCTATCTATTTCTTTCTGTGCTGGGGTATAATCAGGGGTATACGAAGTTACGTAATAGGTTATGAAGGCTTGGGCTATGTCATGATACTGTGCTAATCTAATCCCTGATTGTGGATGTGATATTGCTGTGATGGTTGCTAGCCAGTGCTGTTTGCAAAGTTTGCATGCCAATAGGAGAGATGATCTAGCACCAATTTCGTAGAAGAGCTGGCGTAGAAAAGTAAGGGCTATTTCAGTTTGTTTAAGGGAAAGTTTGTCCAATTCATTTTTTACTTAGAATAACTGTGGCAGGACAGAATTATCCCCTTGTTGATGGGCTAGAAAATGTAAGGTGTCTTCCAGTATTTATTTGCGTTCTTGATGCTGCTTCTTGAGACAGGAGGCATTTTGGATTATATGTCCACTTAGCACTGTTTTAACTGTATCCCAATAGATTGCTGCTGATCTGTCCAATGGGGGGTTATCTAACAGAAGTTTTTTTAACCATCTTTATAAGTGGCATTGCAGTGGGACTGGAAGGACAAGTATGCCTCTTTGCAGACAACACAAAGATCTGCAACAAGGTTGATGCACAAGGGGGATGGAAAGGATAAGAAAGGACCTAGCAAGGTTGGAGGATTGGTCAAAAGTATGGCAGCTTAGATTCAATGCAAAGAAGTGCAAAGTAATGCACCTTGGAAACAAAAACCAAGGGGAAGAGAACACAATGGGGGGAGGAAGATACTAACAACAACAAAAATGGAAAAGGACCTGGGAGTAGTCATATCAGATGACCTAAAGGTGGGCCAGCAATGTGAGAAGGCAGTAAGAAAAACGAGGGGGGGATACGGGGATGCATAGGGAGAGGCATTACCAGTAGAAAACAGGAAGTTGTTATCCCTCTGTAAAGACAGTTGATGAGACTCCATCTGGAGTACTGCGTGCAGTTCTGGAGACCCCATCTCCACAAGGACATATAAAGGATGGAGGCAGTCCAGAGGAGGGCAACTAAAATGGTGCAGGGTCTGCACCAGAAACCATACAAAGAGAGTCTAAAGAAGCTTAATATGTATACCCCTGAGGAAAGGAGGGAGAGAGGGGACATGATAAAAACTTTCAAGTACCTCAAGGGAATCATCAAAGTCCAAGAAGGTAGCATCTTTCAGAAAAAGAGATGTGCAAGAACAAGGGGGCACAAGTTGAAGATAAAGGAGGACAGGTCAGGGGCAATGTGAAGAAGTATTTTTTCATGGAGAGGGTGGTGGGTGCATGGAACAGGTTTCCTGTGGAGGTCGTGGGGTCAAGAATAGTGGGAGAATTCAAGAATGCATGGGACAGACATAAGGTAATTATAGTCGAAGGAAGTAGGATGTTGATTAACTAGAATCTGCAGCTTATCCAATAAGTAGGGAAATGGGCAGACTGGATGGACCAAGCAGTCCTTATCTGCCATCAAAGTCTATGTTTCTATGTTTCTGTTTCCTTGATAAATGTACAAACATTTGGGGACTTTAAGAGGTATGGGTTCAAGTGCTATCTTGTAGATCTTCTCTCCAGCCCCATGTCCCTGATGGTACTTATGGGAGCATGGTCCGAGAGATAGATATCTCTGAGAATACTGCTTGTAGCCCTAGCTAGATTTTCAACTTGGGTAAAGCAATAATCTATTCTAGAATAAGTGTAGTGTGCTGCAGAGTAATGCCTATATCTATGTCTTCCAGAGTTTAGGGGAAGCCGCACGTCAACCAAACCCACCTCTTTAGCTAAGGCTTTAAACTATATTTGTGAGGCTGTCTGATGGATCGGATGAGTTTTGGAGAAGTCTATTTGTGGATTAAGAACCATACTGAAGTCTCCAGCCAGCAACAAAATGCCTTTCGTACAAGTAATAACTGCATCCATTAGGAATTTGAGATCTGGGGTTTTAATGCCTGGGGGAACATACATATTCATTAGTGTGACTTCCATCCCATGTTGGGTACCCTGAACCAGAACCAGGCATCTGTCTGGGTCACTCCACACCAGGCATTGTTCAAAGTTAGTGTACTGGGGTATTAAAATGGTCACGCTGCATCTCCTACTCGAGAGAGGTGAGGAAAAACATTCAGCTGTTAAGCCAAATTTTGTCAGTTTGGCATACACCTTTTGAGTTAGGTGTGCCTCCTGTAGGTACATCAGGTCAGGTTTTAATTTTCTAATTCAACTTAGTATCTTTTGCCCTTTTTACCAGACTGGTAAGGCTATTCACATTCCTTGAGCAGAGATGTGTAGTAGGGTGACCAGTTAAGCTAAGTATATTCAGGACCTGGGCCCCCCAAGCCACCCCACCACACCCTCCCGAGCCATTATTTGCCTCTGTTCTTATAGTAGATGGTCATGCTGACCTAAGAAATACCTGGGATGGGAGGGGGAAAAAGGTAACTCCGAAAACTACAGTCAGTCATAAACTGAAAGCAACTTTCATACCCTAAGGTTCTCAACATAAGCTTGGTCCGTTGAAAGAATGGCCTGTCTAACTAATCAGCAGGTAGTGTCTTAACTGATGCTCCAGCTGGGATCTAAATTAACTGGGCTTCCAAGGTAGGCCCTATTGCAGAATCAGTCTGCAAGAAGGTAAGTCCTCCTGAGCAGAGGGGCGTTCCGCTATATAGCTAAGGAAAAATGACAAGTAAGGGATATAGATGAAGTTCAGATGTCATATGCTCCACTGGGGATAGTAATTAAGTGGAGATCCAAATGGCTGTAAGGGCATGTGTGACTTTCTTAAGGGTCCAGGATGGGGGCTAAGATTAGGTTGGGATTTCCACCTGGAGGTGTAAAGTTTATCATAGATCTGTTTATAGCATTTCACTCAAGGGTGTCTCCGAAATACACCTAGAGTTCCTCCACTGCTGTCTTCAGCAGTATAGAGTAGGGGCCACTTCAATGCTTCAATTAAGTAGGTAGTGCAGTAGAGCAATCAAAATAATACAAAACAGTTACAGTAAAGTTCAGCAGCCTGCCTAAATGATTAATATTGGAACCATTACATGGAAGTCACAGCTTAATAAGAGAATTATTCTTGCTGTTGAGATTACTAGTTCATCTAACCCAAAAGGACTGAAAGCAGGGGGCAGATAATATTGGTTGTATCTTGTCTATTAATGTGGGTTATGTCCCAGTGTGGGGCTTCATTTATTGGTAACAAGTTTAGGATTGTTGTATATTAGGGGGATGAGCTTAGTAAGGGACAAGTAAAAGATCAGAATAATGTATAATTCCCATCTCTGTCATGAATCCACCAGCCAGTACAGAATGGGGAGGTATGAGCATCGGTATGGCCACAGGGTCATGCCAAGCCTCATCACTGATAATATCTGCTAGTAGAATATGGATGACAGTGATAAATTCAGAAACCAGTAATATCATTCAGAAACCAGTAATATCATTCTTGTCACTTTGCTCCTGAATCATCTATAATAACTTTAACACATGCTGACATTTGGTGATCTGTATCAATTCATCACATTGTAGCTGGTCCCCCCAAACACCACTTGGGTCCACAACCGGGCCCCATTAGTCAACAGTAGATGTTATTAGTGGTAAAAGATAAAGCAGGTATGGCCATGTGGCTAGGTCAGTCTGTTAGAGTCAAAGCACTGTGGGGCGGAGTGGGGAGGGATGTTAGCCTGAAAATTAACTTAAAAGCTCTGTCATACCACTCCTGCACTTCCAACCCCAAAACTCCGCCATAAACATAGCATGTGGTTAAACGTGGGATCCAGAACAAAGTCTCGCAATTACAGGCTGCTGCTTTCCTGCCCCCCCCAAAAAAAAAATATAAGCCAAAGTGAAAGCGGAATCCAGATGAATGAAATAAGTACTGATTTGCCGCCAGTAGTATTTATTTTATTAATTTAGTTTTTGTTAACCGGGGTAGGTGCACTAGCCAAAGCTGACTATTTTCAGGCACGACCCGGGAGAATACATACATAAAATGAGATGAGATTATACAATGTATAGTACTGTAGAACTGTTTATTCTTGCGCAAGTCCTATTTAGCGCATGGCACTACTCAGCCACAATTGTGCAAATTTAATTTCGTGATCTGCAATTAGCTCCTAATTTATGACCATTGAAAATATGCAATTTTGGCCAATTAGTGCCATTTTATTTTAGTGCAATTATCACTTAAGCGAATATAGCTATAATTGTTTTACATAAAATATAACCTATTCTACAGTATATAGTACATGTAGGTAAGAATACAGATCAAGTGAGACAGTACTTGAGATAATACATATAGCTAGGCAGAGATGACACAAGGAGACATTAGTACATGCAAATAACAACTGAAACTGGGCTCTAAATGGCAGCTATAAAGACATTTTATGGCAAAGCTTGTTTAGAAGTGCAGCAGTGTCCTGGGCGAAATAGGGTGGCTAGCTGTGAGGCATTAAGTGGGATCAAAGCATGTGCAAGGGTCCTGGGATAGGTGGTGATATAGTTATTTTTTGAAGATTGGGTGGGAGTTTGCCAGTATGCACAATGATAGGGGAGAGACTGCTAGGCTGCTAGATGTGCGTGACAGTAACATGTTCCAGTGATCAATTCAAACTTATTTCTCCCAGCACTTTGTCCTCCAACCACTGCCTTCGGCATCCAGCTGTATCCGGAAATAACCAAAGACTATGTCTATTTGAGTCCCCGAATTAGAGTTCCTTTAATTGTCACCAAGCCTGTTCTCATAATATTGATTACCATCAAATCAGTGTTTGCCTGTGGATATCAACAGCCCCCCCTTCCCCCTGCCTGCATGGGCAACCCCCGGAGCCCCCAAGGCCAAATTACTGTGATCACTGGTCTTTGACTCATCCCGCCCCCTGGCAAGATACCAAGGCATGTACCCCAGAGGTCCTCGCAGTGATCCCCTTGTTAAACGAGCTACATTAGATTCCCAATCCATTCAAATTGTTTCATTGCCATGCTGACTTTATCATGTCACATGGGTGAAATTATCAAAATCATCACTGACAGTGACAATTCTAGAGGTGGGGAAGTGCAATTTACAAAATGAAATATACAGTACCTCCTGAGAACGTCTAAAAGCAGCACACATTTCATTACCACTCCACCGTAGAACTTCACACTTCAGTGTAATTAACGGCAGTTCACTCAGCAAATTATTGAATGGAGACTCTGGTAGCACTGGTTGGCCCAGCTCTGTGGCCATTGCTCAAGTCATGGCGGGGAAAGTAGGGGCCACTACAAAAGTATGGGATCAGTAATTATAACCTCTATGGAAACAATCCCACTCCATGTTTTTGTTTCTGGGTGGGGTGGAGGGGACAGCCATCGGAGACCAACAATAATTACACTAGTTAAGCTGGTTAATAGTCCACAGTGGAGCCTGGGAGTATGCCTCAGCCAAAAGGGGGGAAGTTATTCATTTATGGGGGTTATATCCTTCACCACTACAGACATACATGAATCAGGAGTTCAGAGCTCAGATGCTATTTCTGGAGATCCTAATGTTCAGAATTAGCAGCGGGGACGGTCAGGAAATCCTGAGGTGATGGATAATATCTTGAATGGCATACTTGGATTACTGGCACCTGGTAGTTGCAGACAATTTAGCTGGCCCCTGCACCAACCACACTTTCCATGCGAGTTTGGCAGCTAGAAAGCCAGCAGCTGGAGGCTGAGAGATAGCATCTAACTAGAATCCTTGTTTCGGTAAGTCTTCAATTGCCGCTGCAGCAGTAACCTAGATTTGGTCCCTCCATCTAGAAAAATAACTAGTTATGCAGGATATGGGGTTCTAAACCTTATGTTTTGTTTGATAAGCGTCCTTAGTACTGGAATATAGGCCCTTCTTTGGACAGTTATCGCTGGGGAGAAATAATTGTCAAAGAACACCCAGACATAATAAAATTTGACAGTTTTCTGTTGCCAAGCCATGTGTAGAACTGTTTCTTTGTCAGTGTACCATAAGAAATGGCTCACTATCAATCAGGGGCATCTGTCCAGGGCAGGATTTGGGGCCCAGAGTGCGATAGGCCTGATCCACCTCCAAGGAGGTCTCTTGTGGCAGTGGCAGTGTTGACTGTAGGAAATTCCACACAAAAGTAATGTTGTCAGAGCCCTCCGCTCCCTCCGGAATGTTGTAGAGACGTAAGTTGTTTCATCTCACCCAGTATTCAGCACCTTCAGCACATTCCACTAGGCTCTGGATTGCAATATGTAGTTGGATTATCGCTCGTTCTGTGGATAAAGCCTTCCTGAGGAGGTTGGAGGGTCTAAAACTGTGGAAGAATTCAAGAATACATGGGACAGACATAAGGCAATTCTTGTGTGGGGTATGAAGAAATACTCTGTTGTTTAACTAGGATCTGCAGCTTATCCTGTAGGTAGGGAAATGGGCAGACTAGGTGGGCCAAGCAGTCCTTATCTGCTGTCAAAGTCTATGTTTCTATGAGTCCAGCCGGTTATCCCATTGTGAGATCTGGGTCTCTACTGCTGTAATTTTGTTATCAATCTTATTACTGTCCGTACATGGGGCAGAAGCAATGGATTTAATTTCTTGCCAAAAACCTCTAATTTCACAAAGCATGATATCCATTTGCTGTTGTGAAGAATGGGCTGAGGAGGATGTGGAGCCCCCTTTTTTAAGACCTCGTGGCTCATGAAGTAACAGATCCCTCACTGTCAGACTCTCCACAACCGTATTTACCACCATCCAGCGACCATGCTGATGAAAAATGTTTGTCAGACTGGGACCTTGCATACTGATAGAGTTACCTTTGTTGAGTAGTTAGCTAGGTTTGTTGTTGAAAAGAGTATATTTAAGGCAATATTATTGAATAGTCCCACACAGCCAAGGCGCTGAGTTACTTACTGGCACATGACGTCACTGGAAATCCTTCCTGAAGTCAGTTTTACATACAAAAAATTTTCAGTTCTTAGTGTAAGAGTAGCAATTTTGAGTTCTGAAATCAAGCTGCTGTAGCACACAGAATGGACATGTCACCAGAAAGATGGTCTGAGACTACTTTATAACCTTGAGAATATTAAGCTTAAGGGGAAGCAGCTAGTTCTGAAGGTAAGAATGGAAGGATGGGGAGCACAGATGCAGGGGAAGGAAGGGTGGCAATCATAAGGGACTCCATAATTAGGGGTATTCACTGGGGAAGGAAAGGGGACTTAAATGCAAGCAGGAGAGTGGTTTGTTTGCCAGGGATGACAGCGGGGAAGGTGGGCCCAAGAATAAGGGAACTAGTAAGGGAGGTTGGAGGAAAACCTAATTTAGTTATACATTTGGGAACCAATGACCTAGCTGAGGAGGAGGCTGAGATAGTGCAAAGTAGGTTCAGGGAGTTAGGGAAGATCGGCAGGGAGAAAGGAAGTTTGCTGGCCTTCTTTTTTTTTATCGTATTTTTTCTTTATACTCCTTCTTAGCAGTGCGGATCCCAGCGATCTCTGGCCACTGGCACCCACAACCCCTGGGTCCCGTCTGGCACCCCAACAGAGCTGGCTATTGTTGCCCACATACTCTGTGGTAGGATCCTCTTGGGAACTGGGGGTGCCAGGCATGGCCATCAGTAGCCGAAATCGTCACTCCACCATATTTCCGCTGATTTTTCACCCCTTGCAGAGTGGACGTGCAATGATGTCTTGAGGCACAACATGCTGATGTCTGCACACTCTGCCCCCCTTGCTGCCATCACTCTGATAGTGCCCCTGGTCATCACCAGGGGCCGCTACAGAGCGGCGGTTCCCTGGATCCCTTCCCAGGATAGGAGAGCAGTCTGCCGGATGCTCAATCCTATCCCTCCCCTGCAAACCCCTGGCGGCCCGGGCTTGCATCAGAACCTGGGACGCCAGCATGACGTGAGGTGTGGCGTCAAGCACCTTAACTCTCAGCGCCACCAGGCCGGCCATTCACGGCCTTCTTAGAGGTGATGCCAGTACCAAGGGCCAGCACAGGCAAGAAAAGAAGAATAGAGGATTTAATGACTGGCTGAGGAAATGGTGCAGGGAGGAGAGGTTCATCTGTATTGGGGACTGGGAGGAGACCTGGTCAGACAAAGCACTCTTTTCACCAGACAGTCTACACCTCAGTAGGGAGGGTTTGAGGGTACTCAGGGACAAACTGGGGGAATACATAACCACTATATAACTACTGAGGGGGGGCAGTGGGCATGCAGGCCCACAGACTCTATGAGGAGATGGTCAGTGAGCCTCCCCCCCACAGTGGTAGAAGAGGTCTGAAGGGAGGCAGTGGAAGGGACAAAAACACAGTTAGCATAGGGTGGAGGGGGTGAAGAACACATAACAAGGGTATGTGGAGGGCTGCACACAGAGGGGATAAATGGGAATAGAAGAAAAGAGGGAAGAGAAGAAAGGTCAGACTCTAGGTGGAGGGTGGTGTCTCTGAATGTGCAGAGTCTTGGACACAAGATGGACGACCTGTAGGCACTATTAGCAGACAGGAGGGTGAACATAGCTGCAGTAACCGAGACTTGGGCAACATCTCACCATGACTGTGACCTTGCGATCCCGAGATACTGGAGGGGTAGGTTAGTCAAGAAGGGGGAGGGGTGGTAGTTTATATTAGGGAGGGAAGAACTTGCATGAGGGATGAGTCGGAGGAAGGGAAGGTGGAGGCATTATGGGTTCAGTTAAGGTCTAATAGAGGGAGAAAGGTGAGGTTGGGGGTGGTTTACAGATCACCCAGTCAAGATGAGGTGAGGTACAGGAAACTGATCTCACAAATATTGGAAGCTGCAGGAAAAGGAGAGGTGGTAACTGTGGGGGCCATCAGCCTGCCCAAGGTGGACTGGAGCATACCATCCACAACATGTACTAAAAGTCAGGTGATCTTGGAAGGACTGCAGAGTGGGTTCTTGACTCAGGGTGTCACTGAACCAACAAGAGCTGAGGCAATTCTTGATCTGGTGCTCACAAATGGGGAGCATGTACAGGAAATAATGGTTAAGGAGCCACTGGGTGAAAGTGACCATTGCACAGTGTGGTTCCCATTGGATATGGGCATGGAAAGCATCCTGACTAAGACCAAAATCTTGGATTTCAGGAGGGTGGACTTCAGGAAAATGGGCAAAGTGCTAAGGAGCCATCTGGTGGGCATCAGAGTAGATATGGGGTGGACCAAAGGTGGTCTATCATTAAGGAAGGAATACTGGTTGCCACAGATGAGTGCATTAGGCTAAGGGGGAAGAACACAAAGGCCAAAGCACCCAGCTGATTCAGTTCTGGGGTTGCCAAAGCAGTAAGGGAAAAGAGGTTGGCCTATAGAAAATGCAGGAAGACCAAGAGAGAGGTGGATAGGGAAAATTACCTAAGGTTGGCTAATGAGGCAAGTAAGGAAGTCCAGCAAGCAAAGGCACAGAAGGAGCTACAGATAGCTGAAGGAATTAAGAAGGGGGAGAAGGCTTTCTTTCACTATATAAGTGAAAAAGGGACAAGAAGGAAGGGATTGTTAGGTTTAAGAAAGGGGTGGAGTGGGTGGAGGATAATGGGGAAAAAGCAGAGATACTAAATGAATACTTCTGTCTGTCTTCACCAAGGAGAAGGACGGACCAGTGCCTTCAGGAGGGAAAAGAGAAGCGGGGGGGAGGGGAACACAGCTGTAATGATAGAAGAGGCTAGAGTGAGGGAGGAACTGCTGGCATTGAAGGTGAACAAATCACCGGACCCAGACAGAGTATATTCAAGGGTACTAAAATAACTGGCTGAGGAGCTGGCAGGGCCACTGGCAGACCTATTTAATAGTTCACTAGAGTCAGGCATGGTACCACAAAGCTGGAGAACAGCACATGTAGTGCCCCTCCACAAAAGCGGTCCCAAGGATGACCCATGGTATTACAGACCAGTCAGTCTGACCTCCATTGTGAGCAAGCTAATGAAGACCATACTAAAAGAAAGGTCAGTGGAATATCTAGAGAAGCATGGCCTCCAGAATGAGAGGCAGCATGGGTTCATGGGGGGACAAATCTGATTGACTTCTTTGACTGTGTCACTAAAGCAGTAGACAGGGGCCAAGTGGTAGACATCCTCTGTCTTGATTTCAGCAAGGCCTTTGACTCTGTGCCCCACAAAAGGTTGATCAGGAAGTTGGTGGATCTTGGGATTGGGGAAAAGATGGCCAGATTGGTGGAAAACTGGCTGAGGGACAGAACCCAGAGGGTGGTTGTGGGGGGAGTTATCTGGCACCAGAGAGGTAACCAGTGGGGTCCCACAGGGCTCAGTGCTGGAGCCAGTGTTATGCAATATCTTCATCAATGACATTGGGGATGACATTAAGGGAAAAATGTGCCTATTCAAGGATGACACCAAGCTCTGTGGGAGAGTGGACACAGCTAAAGGGATACAGGACCTACAGGAAGATCTGGAAAAGCTGGGGAGGTGGTCCAGGGTCTAGCAGCTTGGCTTCAATGCCAAGAAATGCAAAGGATGCATATTGGAGCCAAGAATCCTAGGACAGAGTACTACCTGGGTGGAGTCCAAGAATCTGTATCAGAGGAAGAGAAGGACCTGGGAGTGATGATCACTAGTGACCTGAAGCACTCCACGAAGTGCATGAAAGCAGCAGCAAAGGCAAACAAGATGCTGGGATGCATATCTGGGGGATCAGTAGCAGGAGAGAGGTGGTTATACTGCCCTTGTGCAGGTCACTGGTAAGGCCGCATCTAGAGTATGGAGTTCAGTACTGGTGCCCACACCTCAAAAAGGACATTAATCTGCTGGAGAAGGTCCAGAGGAGAGTTACAAAGATGATAGCCGGTCAGCAGGGTAAGTCATACAAGGAGAGGTTGAGGGCACTGAACATGTACTCCCTGGAAGATAGGAGAGAGAAAGAGAGAGAGAGAGGACATGATTGGGACCTTCAAGTACTTGGAAGGGATAAATAAGGTTGATAAGGAGAGTCTCTTTAAGCTGAGTAGCAACTATAACACGAGGGGGCACAGTCTTAAGCTGGAGAGTGGGAGGTTTAGGAGGGAGGTCAGGAAGCACTTCTTCACAGACAGGGCATCTCGAAGACAGTGGGAAGCTTTAAGAGAGGCTGGGATAGGCATAGGGGAAGGTAAGGATCATGGGCAGGGAGGATGGGAAGAGTGGGGAGGGGGGGCAGGGACATTAGCTCAGGCTGTGGACCCTGCAATACAAGCAGACTTGATAGGCCAAATGGCCTTCTTCTGCTGGCTCCTTCATATGTTCATATGTAAGGTGCATGATGCTGTCTCCTTGCTCAGAACTAGCCTTCTTCCAGTCCTGATTTGGACAAAATAAATTTCAAACCATTGGTTAGTTTACAAAAGTCAAATGCTTCTTTTGTTGCCTGTCCGGCAGGGAACAGTTATTACTAAGTAGAATTCTGAGTGATATCAACTTTGAGTATCTGTCAGTGTATAAAGGTAATACTATGTGTCAGTATCATGTCCTATTGTTCATTTTGCAATTTTCCATGCATTAGTGAGGGAAGAGTATGTGAAAAATCAGATGCAGATAATGGCAGCTATAAATCCATTTTTATTTAACAATCACTGTGTTTCTTTTGTTTGAGTTGAGTAGGCCTAGCACTACAAACTAAAATCTGTCTGTCTCTCTCTATCCATCTATCCATCTATCTATCTATCTATCTATCGCTCTATCTCTATCAGTGCAGTCAGCCAGGATGCAATGTGGCCCTTCAATATTTTCAACACAGTGGTAAAGGCAGTGAACACCAAGTTGGGTGTGCTCTATAGGCATAAAAAGTATCTCACTCCAGAGGCCCTCTGTCTCTTAGTCTCCAGCTCCATCCTTTCTAGCATCGACTATGGATTGGTGGTCTACGACATAGCAACAGACACTGCACTAAAAAGGATTCACATTGCCCTCAGCAAGGCATGTAGGCTCACAATGGCTGCAGATCGAAATACCCACACCTGCTCCTTATACGAGCAGACCAATTGGCTGCCACTAAAGAACAGGATTATATTCCAAACATATCTCCTTGGAAAAAAGGCACTAATGGGTAAATCCCCCCCCCCACCATGCATTTCTAGCAACCTAACACCAAGTGCTACCAGGTATACCACCAGAGGCAGGATGAGGGGGGCCCTATCAACACCTTTCTGTCGAACTGTGCATGGACAGTGTGCTTTCAGCTATAGGGCCCCTCAATGGCTCAATGAAATCCCAGTGCACATTCTAAACTCCCAGTGCATCTCGCAATTCAAAAATGGCATAAGGCAACACCTTCTTACTAGGACAGTTTGTGACTGCCACTAGGACTCTAACAACCATAATGCCCACTCACCCACACTCTCCTTCCCCTTCCTTTTACCCCTACTCTTCCCCCTTCCCTATCCCTCTGCCTTCCTCTCCCCTGTGCCTTATCAACCTTATAACCAACCTACCACCACTACCTCCCAACCTCCTAGACAAAGCCACTTCTTTTGACCGCCCATTCTCCCCCCAACCCAGTCTCCCCTTCCCCTCACCTTGACTCCTCCTTGGACTCTCACACTAGGTGTCACACCTCTTTATCTCCTTTGCTACATACAAACACTGTCCTTTACCCTAGTTGAATGCTCTTGATGCTGTACTAACACCATTGGTACTATGAATGGCATTGTAGTCTTATTGTATACTAGCTATCTACTATTCAAGTATTGTATGTAAACTGTTTGTTATCATTGTCATTGTCACTATTTGACATGGAACCTTTGTAAAAGAGCTCTGAGTTCAAAGGTATGATCCGAATCCCTAAATAAATAAATACATTTCTGAAGTATGCTGCCAAGAACAGTACAATTTAATGCAGTTAAGCCCTTCTGTCTTGCAGAAATTTGCCTTTTTTTTACTGCAATTTATCTTGGTTGACTGTATCTATATTATACAGGTGCACCAGTAGTATATTAGGGTTGAATAAATATTTCTCTGTTAAACCCCTATTTTTGCACATCAATAACATGGCCATTGTTTGACTGATTCACCTGAAAATTGGCTAGCATAGAGCTGGTGCCAGGATTTGTCGATCCTGCAAATGTTTTAGAGATTGGTTCAGAGGGTGTAATGTTCTAGAAGGTTAAAGATATAGACGTTAATCAAAATGAAGACCTTTTTTGCTCACCAGTAGTGAAAAAAAAGGTTGAGATATAAATCTGAACCTTTCGGGTTTGATAGTTTGGCCCCAACTTATGCCATTTTTAAGATGTTTATAAAAATGCTTGTAGAAATGCATTTCATTTTTTAACACACTTGCAGTACCAAAAATCAACATTCTAAGGATACCTGGCAACCATTTTAACATATGGCTTCATGTGGCAAAAATGCTGTCATTCAGTAAAAACTTTAGCTTTTGCATGATTTAACAACACAAATATTTTAAAAAAATCTTTGCATGTTGAAAACAGAAAAAAAAGTAATTGGTGGAGTGGTGGTCTTTCCTCTGAGTCATTTGAGTGGTCGACATATTGTGGAAGAAATGTGCTCTGGTACTTTTTGTTGCCAAATATTGTATTTTTTTCAACTGAAAAACATTTCACCCCGACTATTCTTTCATTATTCATTCATATGCGTTAACGATATGAACACTAAAATATTTTCATGCTGAAAACAGAAAAATTAGCCAGGAGTGGTCTGTGCTTTGGGTGGCTGACACAGCACTATAAAAAGGAATATGCCCATGTACTTCTGTCTCAAAATATTGTGTTTTTAAGGAAAAAAGTTTTTTTTTCTTAAAAAAAAGGACTGAAGGAAGCATAAATATTGTATGGGTTTGTGATTACATTTTTCACACTCACATATGGTTTGTATGTTATTTTTGCATTACTATCAAATGCCTGCGAATAATTGCGTAGTAATAGTTAAAAAACAAGGTGGGGTTGCCAGGTGTAACTTGTGTGTTTGACAGTATTATTTGCATGGGGGATTCTTGGGCTTGTCTTTAGGTGAAAAATTGCATTTTTTAACTAAAAAATATTTGCAAAGTAACAAGTGACAAAGGCAAAAACAAATGTATGCTTTCATCAAATAGCTTTGTGAAATATGCAAATGCTTTTGATGGGTCTTTTTGCCTTTTAGTTTTTTTCTAAAGGAGTATTTTGAAAATTGTTGGCATTTTCATGGTGCAGGCCATGGTGGGTCCTGCGCATCCACAGGTAGACAGACTGTTACCCTGGCAGAAGGCCCACAGGGTCCCACCTATGTGCAGCATGATGGATTGTTTTCTTGGCACAGGGCCCCGAGACCCTGCTCTTTCAAACATGAAGGAGGTTGATGATGAAAGACTGGAAATATGTCAGTGTTCTGTTTATTTTATTTCAAACATGTCCCAAAGGAACCTGTGTGAATGAGGATATTTTATTTTAGTTTGGTAACCGGTTTTGTGATATGATTCCACTATCACAAAAAGAAATAAAATTAATTGAAAAAAACACGTTAATGCAGATATTAGTGTAGAAGAATGAAAATGCACAAAGTACGAAAATGAAAAAATAGGGTTTGGAGTCTCAGGAGTCTTAGAAATTGTTGGTGTGATGTTCCTTTTGGTTTTCAACCACAATGCACAACTCATTTCCCCAGCCCCTAGCCTGATCACCCAGTGGAAGCTACAACTTTGAGGTGTGCAGTTACGGTTTGAAGAAAGTCTCATGAAGGTCCTGCAGGGCTCTATGCAAAAAGTTAAAAATGCTCTTGATTTCCTGCTTTGCTCAGGGCATACAGGGCTCTGTGCAGAAAAAGTTATACACGATGTCCTACTTCACACAGGGCCTGCAGGCCCAGAGCAAAAAATGCTGTAACTGATCGTGGGCCCAGAGGAAAATATCAGAAAAATGGAGTTGGCAGGCTCCATGATGGCCCGACTGCCTCCACGCTGGGACCGGAGAGACAAGCACCTCTGTGGGAGGGGCTGGATCTGCCTGCTGGATCCGCAAAAAGAAAGAATAAAACAAAATGCTGTGACTGATGCTGTGGGCCTTATGTAGAGATCCACAATGGTCTACCTCCCCTCACTAGCTGTTTGGAGAATAGCCTTGGACCTGTGGCTTGTGCATGGGTCATGAGGTTAGGGGCTGGGGGAGGTGAGTGTCATTGGGGTTGAAAACCCCAAGGAACATCAAACCTCCTATTTGCCAAGATTCTTGAGACTTCAAGCCCTAATATTTTCATTTCATTAATGTGCTAAATGTATTTCTTTAATCCTAATGGCTGCATTAAAGGGATACTGTCAGCTTTTGCTGACTATTTTGAAAAGTACTATAACCTGGTGTCTCTTGCCATTGAAATGTGCATTGATGGCATTTATGAGCTATCAGAGCAATAATAATATAGCAGAGAGATTTTTTTTTATAAAATAAGTATATCAGCATCCTGACCCAAACAACTATGGCAATGGAGCACCAGAAAATCTGTTCACGAGCAAGTTCAGGATTTTGCAAGGCATACTGTTTTAATACAAATCAACAAATTAGGATGTACACTGAGCTGGCCAATGAAGGTTATGAGCACTGTTTGATATTAAAACTTGGCTTAGAAAAGTAAATCTGTGTTTCAGTATCAAACAGCACTCATGTTAAAAAATAACCTACAATGGTCAGCTCAATGTCCATCCTAGTTTGTTTATTTGCATTAAAAGAGTATGCCTTACAAAATTCCGAACTCATTCATGAATGAGTTTTGTGGGACTCTGGTGCCATAGTTGTTTGGGGATGGGCAAGCTGAACAGATCGAGTGAGTTTAGGCCAGGATGCTCATATACTTATTTTATAAAAAACCAAAATAAATACTTCATTGCTATTATTATTGTTCTTGCTGCCCATATATGCCATCAGTGCACCTTTAGATGGCAAGAGGCAACAGGTTTTAGAACTTTAAAAATTGTCATCAAGGCAGGCTGGCCTAGTAGCACAGAGGCCTGAGGCGCTGGTGCCTTACCTCACTCTACACTGGTGATCCAGGTTCTGGAATGACCTCGGGTCACTGGGGTGCTGGCTCGGGGGGGGGTTGAAGCAGGATCAAGCGACGGCTCTCCCCTCCAAGGGGTGGATGCTCATCTGTCCGTAGTCCTGCTCCCACTGGGTGGAGGTCCAGTGGGCACATGGGCGGTAACAGGCGGTGGAAAAAGCCAGGGGAGGGGTGGAAGGGGCCACTGGATCCTGGCATGTACATGCACATACACGCATGTGTATGCCATGGCCCCGGGAGGGGGGGTGTAAAAAAAAAAATATACAAAAATTGTGTATAGAAAAAAAAAATTTCATCAAAAACTGACATTGTCCCTTTAATGTACCTGCTTGTAATACATGTACACATCTATCTAACTATCTATCTATCTATCTATCTATCTATCTTTCTATCTATCTATCTATTATATCCATCTAGTGTACAGGCATTTCTAGAGATACTTTATAAAATAAACGATACTTGCAACTTTGGGGGTTAAAGGATTGTCCCTTACCTCCCCCTCAAACATGGAAGTGAGACTTGACTGAGTATGCTTTTCCTAGCCACCAGAATTCAAAGAAATTAACAAATATATTTGGGGTCTGTCGAGCACTGTTAGCCTATTTTTTTGAAGAATTTCTTCTGCTACTTTGTAGATTTTGGTGTTGGTTTGCACATATCTGCTCGTGAATTATGTTTTTTTCTCCTCTGTTTCTCTGTGGAGCCGCTGATGGTATAAGAGATTTGAATGCCGAGTAAAACTTTTCCCACAGTCAGTACATTTAAAAGCCTCTCCTGTGTGAATTCGCTGATGACGTGAGAGATGGGCCTGCAAGGTAAAACTCATCCCACAATCAGTACATTTAAAAGGTTTTTCTCCTGTGTGAATGTGCTGATGCCTTGAGAGATGTGTTTTCCGTGAAAATCCCTTCCCACACTCAACACATTTAAAAGGTTTCCCTCCTGTGTGGATTTGCTTATGGTATGAAAGACATGCCAGCTGTGTAAAACTCTTCTCACAATGAGCACATTTAAAAGATTTCTTGCCTCTTTGAATCCCCTCATGTTGGAGGAGAGATCTCTTACTTGTAAAACTCTTTCCACACATTTTACATTTAAATGACTTATCTCCATGAATTTGCTGATGGCGCGAAAGATGGCTTTGCTGTGCAAAACTCTTTTCACACACAGTGCATTTAAAAGGTTTCTCGCCTGTGTGAGTTCGCTGATGACTAAAAAGATGAGTCTGCCATGCAAAGCTTTTCCCACACTCAGTACATTTAAAAGGTTTCTCTCCTTTGTGAATTCGCTGATGGTATACAAGAGATGCTGAACACTGAAAACTCTTCCCACATTCAGTACATTTAAAAGGTTGCTCTCCTTTGTGAATTCGCTGATGGATTGAGAGAGATACTTGCCATAAATAAGACTTTCCACACTCAGTACATTTAAAAGTTTTCTCTCTTCTGCGAATCTGCTGATGAGTTAAAGTTTTCTCTCTTATGTGAATCTTCTGATGGGTTAAAAGCGTGCCCTTGTATGCAAAATTTTTCCCACACTCAGTACATTTAAACTGTTTCTTTCCTGTGTGCGTTTTCTGATGATGTGAAAGATGGCACTTTGCTTTATAAGTCTTCCCACAATCAGGACATTTAAAAGGTCTTGCTCCTGTATGAACTATCTGATGGCGTGCAAGACATGCAAACCGACTAAAATTCTTCCCACACTCGGTACATTTGAAAGGTTCCTCTCCAGTGTGAATTTTCTGATGACATGAGAGTTGCGCTTTCTGTCTAAAAGTCCTCCCACATTCAGTACATTGAAAATGTTTTCCTTTAGTGTGACTGTTATGATCTACCAGAAATGACATGGGGGTAACACTATTTCCATCTTTGGAACATAAAAACTCTTTCTCTGGTACAGCAGTTGGTTGATGGACTCTGGTGGTACATTTTGATTGATTCCCTTCTGTACGACCCTGATGAAGTTTTTTCAAAATAATCTTTTCTGTCAGACTCTTATCACCTTTAGGCCTTTTAAACTGAGTCAGTCTTGATTGACCCTTCTTGCGTACAGGAGATCTTGACTGAAGATCCTTCTTACATTGAACAGGATTAGTGGCTAGAATTTAAAAGAGAGAGAGGTTTTTAAAAATTATTTTATATCCATTTCTTCTGTTATATCTCCATTCTGACCCTTACCTCAGAGAGTAACTACCTCCTCTCTCTAGCTGCCTGGGCAGTAAAGGAAACACAATGCTGCTCTGTGTTCCTGATCTCAGCACTCTAGTATAGCACTCACTGCTGCTGAAGCACGAGAATGGCTTTGGTCAACAGTCCATTATTTAATTCTCTCAACAGCAGCATTTCTAGTAAGCATGTGTACAGTTCTTTAGGATTCTCAATATGAAAGATAAAGATATAAATTAGGTCAGAGAGGACTTTTCTTTGTGTTTGCAGACCATGATTTAAATTTACTGTGTCATAATCAGTGTGTGCCTGGCTGTGGGTGTGTATTGTATGCTTAAAAGTGGAATCCCCTGCAAAGACCTTCCTCCCACCCCTAGGCAAGATAATAATGCAATGCTAGGTACCATGGTCCCTTCCCAAAGGTGCTTCACGCCTACTGGAGACAGCAGTAGTCTTCCCTGACTGCTGAATGACTTACCAGCGCACACGGGAAAATGTTCCGTTTTCAACGGCAAATGCTCACATTTAACACATTTAACAGAGACACCTTGGTGTCTTACCACAGTATTAAGACTCTGAGATCCCTATGTTAAAATAAATGTGTGAATTCCTGTTGGCCCAGCGACAGTGTACTGTGCTGACATGCAGATGAATAAGAACTGGAAGCAAACCCAGAGGCATTGCATAAAGGGACTGGCTAGGCCAAGATAGCTGCTGCCACCACAGTGCATCTCAGTCAGTGGGAGCTGGATTGGGTTACACCATTACAGTGACTCCTGTGGCTGGGTGAGGAAGCTTGCTCCTTCCACAGAGGGAAGGGTGTGTGTGTGTGTGTGTGTGTGTGTGTACACGAGTACGTGCATGCACGAGGACAATAAAGGCATCACTTCCACCAGGGGAGGAGGGCAGGAGAAAAACTCGGTAGCTATCTGTATAACAGCCAGGGACACCTCTACCTTATCAGAGTATATCCCTGTGAACAGGCATATCTCTGCACAGAAGAGCTACTTTCTAGGAAAGAAAAATAGCTAGGAAAAATACACCCAGAAATCTTTCTGTGTGCTCTCCTCCATCAGTTTAAATGACTGCAAGCTGGAAATCCATGTGAGTAGCTGCACCAGTTCATTAGAGAGAGCACATCTTCAGCTTGTGTTTTGCCTGACTCAGACCCCAAGCTGAGGAAAGAATGGCTCACGTTCCTCACTGGGCAAGCAAACATTTGGGCCAATGTCTGCCATTCACTATCACCATCGACTTGTTGGACTGAAAACATGACCTAGTGATAGCAGCTTGCTAATTACACAGGAGACCTGAGTCAGTATTCCTGAGCCCAGGACCTCAATCACAGATCAGCAGAGGCACAAGACACTTTTATGGAGAGAACGTTTCTTGGTATTAACATTGGATACGCTACAGCTTAAGGGACTCAACCTAGACTGGGACCTTAAACCCTTTTTGAAAACGAGATAAAGAAAAATGACCATGATATAAAGACGGTGCTGTGCTATTAAATGTGCTGCTATGTATAATCTACTCATTGTATATCTTTCTGATTTTCTCTCTTTTCAGTTTTATTTAAGATGGTTTCCAGACATATGGACTGGTTCATACCCCACACCCAGAAGCTGGATCAAAAAGGTATGGGGGTGACCACTTTTCGTAAACAATGAGGCCACCATATTTTCTTTCTTTTTGTCTTGCAGCAACGAGTGAGGTTCTTTTTGACTTCATTTACTTTTTGCAATACTTTAAGTGTGTTGTATACCTTAGCAATCTGAGCCATTCTTGCAAGTTGCCTTTTAAAACTGTATTGGCAGCCTAATAATGTACATTCTCAGCAACCAATGTACTAATTTTGTAATAGAATGAATTTGTTGCTGTTGTAATATAGTGGGTTCTTTTTGATACCTTGATTTTTTGTACTGAATTTATTATTAACATGAATAGTATTCCTGGTTATTTGTGCTATTATGTACACTTGTTCACATCCTCCCTGAGCCACTGGCTATTTAGAAGTCAGCCACACTACTAACAGGGGACAATAAAATATTACCTGGCTGGACCAGAACTTAAGGAAAGATTTGATAACTCTGACTCCACCTCCTGATGAAGACTTTGGTTGAAGCGCTGGGGAGCTGGAGTGGTAGCTGATTGTCCAAGGTATCTACACTGTAATCTTGCATGTTTGGATGTAATAAAAGTTACTATTTTTGCAAAACAGAGCCTCTGACTTTTGTTTTACATCCACGTAACTAGCTTTCGAGTGCTGGGCTCGTTTTGGACTGGATTCATATGTAGCAGGGGTTAGCCACCTCATCCCAAGTGCCAGGCTCTATTTTACCACTGAGCACACAGTTAAAGGACGGGAGGCATGACAGGAGGCTGAGCAAGATATTTTGAGACACAAAGAACTGCAATTGTCTCTGCCACTTAGGAAAGTTATTTAGTTCGAGTAGGTGAAGAAACAAAACCAGGGCTGGATTAGATAGCAAATGTATTATAGATATTTCATACTTTTGGGGTCCCCACTTTTTTCAGGTGCTTTGGGGCCACTGGAGGAGTTCTGGGCAATGCTCCAGCGGACAGCACATAGAGGCAAAGCTTCTTGAAGCTGCTGAGGCTTTAAAGTTTTAGAGGAAAAACACCTGGCTATTCTAATGCTATTTCTGATTAAAGAGACAGACAGATAGATAGATAGATATACTGAGTAATTACCATATCAGTAATCTGATACCTTAGTGTTTCTTTAAAAGGAAAGCCTTTATTAAAACAAACATCTGTCAATGCTAAATGTTGTCTCGCTGGCATTGGCATTGGTAGTGCAGGAGTTAGTGACGCATAATAGGAGTGGCAGTGAAGTATTAAACTGACACCAACCCCACACTCACCCTGCAGAGACTGACAGGCATTGGGGTGTGCCTTTGGGTCATCAGCTATAACGCTCAGGCCATTTTACCTCACTCTACCCTTTAAACACTGACAAGTGTCATGGTGTGCTTTGGGGTCCTTGGGCGCTATACTTACTCCATTCCATAAGGTAATACACTGAGGTGGGTGCAGTTTAGGAGAATGGGGTGAACTTTGTGGCTGAACACTCCAAGGCACACCTTGATGAGAGTTTGCACCACACACACATATACACACAGTAGCTGCACCAAGCAACGCAAGGAACAACAGAACCAGCACAAGGTAAGAAAAGACAAATATTTAGATATCTAGGAGCTGTCGCTAAGTCAAATAAATTTAAAATACAATTAAAAGAGCTTATTTTCTTTACATACAGATACAAGGCTCACATAATAAAGCTAAAGAAAGAATTGAAGGTGACTTTTAACACTATACTCAAAGTATCTACACATACCAGCCAGGTAAAGTGAGATAGTAACATACAATTGAAGATTAATAGGACTGAAAAAATAAAATATTGAAGGATACTGAAAGGATTGATTCTCTTTTTAGGGACTGACAATAAAATAAAAAAATAAAGAAATAAGGAGTTGGAAACAACGTTCAGCACAAAAGATAGTAAAAAGTGTTAAAACCAGTTATACAGGTAAAGACACATTGTAGAAGTGTTTAAACAGTTGCCAAGAAATGTGATTGTATTAAAACTTTAAATGTTTTAAAAACAGAACCTAAAATTCAAGGAAGACAAAGAACAAAGGAAACTCAACATGCTGAGCTGAAAGATAAAGCTGAAAAAGATAAAATGTAGCCAACTAAGATCTTTTCAAAAGGTACGCTGTTATAACAGAAAAGGTAGCAATAAGGGAAAGTTGTTTGATTATTGTATTGAAAATAACCCGCTAAATAAGATTGCTGAAGGCATTTTCACATATTGTTTATATTATTATAGTTACGACACAAGTTTGGTGCAATTCCTTGCCATGAAGAATCAGTAGAACAGGCAAAGGCAGAAGTAAAAAGTGTCTGGCCAGTGTGGAAACAAAGCACGAATACAGGGTACATATTCTTTATTACTGTATATTATTTTTGTAAAGTTTTAGTTATAAGAGTGAATAGAGTACAGAGTGTGTACTATAAGTAGCATGGGAAAGAAGCACAGTGGTAATGAAGTATAATAGAAAACCTTAATAGAAGAATAATGAAAAGAAATGGAATCCAAAAATGTAAGATTTATAAACAATATTTATCTATTATCCCTACAGAATATATGAAAAGCCCTTTGAAAAAGCACAAGAATGCGAAACATCAGGGCAATTAACAAAAATAAATAAAGAACCTTGTGAAATTTTACAACAGCCTGAGTGGAGTATTTTTTGGTCCCCCCCCCCCATTTTTGAACATCAACACTGACTTAGTCCTGTAATGGGACCCATTCAACAAACTGTCTTAACAGTATCCCATTACCCATGGAGTGAAGCATTATAGCTACACACCTCCTGACACCTTGATGCCTGTCAGTGGTTGCAGGGTGGGGGTGGGGTGGAATGGCAGGAGCATTACAGCTGATGATCCCAAGTCAGACCCCTGATGCCTGTCAGTCTCTACAGGGTAGGGTGTAACAGTTGGAAACCCTAACACTGTAGGTGTGTGTTGGTATTTTCATTCCAAATTATCAACATGGGCTTTTTGTAACCCCACCTCATTAAGAGCGGCAGTATCAGTTTGTTAGCCGAAAGGTGATTTTGCACAGCAAATGGGCCATTTGGCGTCACAGGTACGTAAACACATTTTGGGCAGGATGTGAAAAATGACAACGGTATTGTTCATGAGGAGATGTAAAAAAATGGCAATGTTGAAAATCTGGAGCGAAAATATGAAAAATTGGTGAAGTCACGAACATGCATAGAAACTGTGCAACGCACGTCCATAATCCAATTATTTTTAATTTTTTTTAAACCACATTTTCAACATAGGCATTTTGGAACCTCCCCTCATGAACAGTGGCACTGTGATTTTCTTAATCTGTCCCAAAAGTTGATCTCCCACAGCGACCATGCCATTGTACACCACAGATATGAAAACACATTTCGGGCAGGATGTGAAAAATGACAGCTGTACTGTTCATAAGGAGGTGTGAAAAAATGCCAGTGTTGAAAATCTGGCATGAAAATATTGCAGATTCGCAAAGTTACAAGGGTGCGTGGAAACTGCGCAACACAAACTTGTAACACAGTCATTTTATGGACTTTCATCACCAAATTTTTAACATAGGCATTTTAGGACCTCTGCTCATGAACAGTGTCACTGTCATTTTGTCAAACTGTCACGAAAACTGATTTTGCACCGTAACTGTGCAATTCTGCGCCAGACATGCGAAAACACATTTTGGCCAGGATATGTAAAATGGGGAGCAGTACAAAATATCGACTACCAGAAGGTCGACAATCAATTGACTGATGCTGAAATACCGATGTGCTCACAAGATCGACAACATCAATAATGAAAACTGAATGACCGACAGGGAAAGAATGAGAAACTATTTGGAGCTCTGGTAACTAGTAACTGCAGCTGGTTGCACAAGGGTGTGGTGTTATTGCTCTCAGTACTGCTACAGCTGTTGTTATCAGTGGCTACTTTTGTATTTAAAAGAGAATTTAAATTCCAATGCAGTGACTCGGCAACCTAGCCTATCATGTCTGAATCAATACTCATTACATAGACTAGCCTCTCGTCAGCTTGTTTTGGGACTGGTGACAGAGGCAAGTACAGAGAGTACGAACTGTTCTAATCCCATTTTCAAACCTCTGTTTACAAACATTTGTCAAGTGACCTTGTATAACCGTAACACGGTCAGTCCGTTGTATCCTTCGTCTCAAATCTCAGTGCTCGAGGCTGAGAAACCATACATTCTGGAGACAAGACCCTCCCCACTGGAAAGAAAAGTGTAGGTAAAGCTGGGGGTGGGGGTGGCAGATTGCTAGTAGTTGCAAAAAACGGTTGGAGCTCTGAAAGTGTTGTAGGGAAAGAATATTGTCAGTAGCCCTTTTGTGGGGGTGGTGCAAGGGGCACATTGTGTTGAGATTCAAACTAAGGGTTCTTGCACTGATTCTAAGACCCCACTGAAAATGAGTACATTTTTTATTATTCTTCATGCAGCTGTACAAGTTCTAAGTATAAGATTATGAGTACAGCCTGTCAGTCATTCGTTTGTCGTTATTTATGTTGGCGATCTTGTGAGCGCGTCGGTATTTAGGAGCCGATATTTTCTGTGTCGAGATAATGAGAGTTGATATTTTGTAACAGATCCTGTAAAATGACAGCTGTACCATTCATAAGGAGGTGTTGGAAAATGGCAATGTTGAAAATCTGGAGTGAAAATATTACAAATTCACGAAGTTACAAGCATCTGTGGAAACTGCACAATGCACGCTCGTAAAACAGCCATTTTTTTGATTTTTTGTCACCAAATTTGCAACATAGGCCTTTTGAGAGCCCCCTTATGAACAGTGGCCCTGTCATTTTGTTAATTGGTCCCGAAAGGTGATTCCACACAGTGACCATGAAATCACCTTTCGGGACTGAATAACGCCATGACAGTGACTGAATTCATGAGGAGAGGTCCCAATAACCCCATGTTGAAAATTTGGTGCTAAAATTCCCAAGAAATGGCCAAGATATGCACCAAAGTTGAAAAAAAAACTATTTATGCCATTATATAGCTTACCGGCATTTCTTCAGTTCGCGGTCAGCTTTGAAGAGTGCAGACATGTTCCTGGTCCACCGAAGATCGTCGCACCGGGCTCCAGAGGTAAGTATGGGATGGGGGTGTGTGGGGAGGTGGGGTACGCAGAGGGTGGGTGCGGGTTGAGGGAAGGAGCAGGAAAGATCGCGAGGGACCATTTTCTGATTTACAGGTTTAAAAAAAAAATTGTGGGACTTTTTTTTTTTTTTACAGGGGCATTTGGCATGCTGGGGTGGGCTCCTAGCATGCCACCTGAGTATTTTGGGGGGTGCTGTAGCCGACAGGGGATTGGAAACCCTCATCGGCACATACCAAGGTGAAGTGGTGGAACAAGAGCCAAGAGGGACTGGGCACCCCCCTCGGCACACAACAAATGGGGGGGGAAGACATTATTCTGACAGGGAATGGGCTCCCCCTTTGGAACATTAAACTGGGAAGGGGGGACTAAAGCAGATGGGGATTGGGCCCCCCCATTGGCAAAGAAAGACAGTTGGAAGGGCGCATGATGCCGAGGGGGATTGGGCACCCCCTTGGCACACACGTGAAATGGGAGGGAGGGGGCATTATGCCAACGGGGAGTGGGCTCCCCCGTCGGCAAATGAAGTGGGTCAGGGCATGCCAACAGGGAAACTAGGCACCCCTGAAATTGGTGCTCTGCGCAGCGGCAGTCAGTGCCACCATGTTTATTGAACTGCTTCACCAGGAAAGGCACGCTGCTGCATGATGAGCTTGGCTCTTACTGCAGCAGACCTTTCTTAGATCTGGTGGCCAGTTTACGTGTTGCTGGTGTCAGCACCTGCAGCTGCCTTATTGGGGAATGAGGGACGCACCTACTGATGCGTGCTCTGCATTCGACCACAGTGACCGCATCTCCAAATCTGCTACTACTGCAATATGTTGGCTGACGCGCAAGCACGAGCCAACATAAAAATATGAAATGGGTTCTAAACATCCTACAACTTTATTGGTACATACAACACATGCCAGTTCTGAGGAAATTTTTCAGTGCCACAATCTGACAGCCAAACCTCAGGACACAAACAAAATCACTGCACTAGACCCATGGCTGACACATAAAAACTCAAAAGTTCTCTGTTAGTATTAGGGTCTTTCCAACTACCTCCTTGTTTCAGCCTTTTGTAGACAACTCTCTTCCTGTCTGTCTCACTATTTGCCTCATTTCTCTCTCTCTCTCTCTCTCTCAACCTCGAGTGTGCAGCCAGCTGCCTTGTATAAAGATACAGCACCAGCAGCACAGGTGGTTTGTGAACACAGCGATTGGCATGAGTTGCCAGATCCTCAGATTGCTCTTAAAGGGCCCAAAGGGACTTACTTGAGTTTGATGAATGAATATACATCTTGTCACTGCAAATCAATGGACCTACCCCCTTCTTACAGCAAGGGGATGAAATTGCTGCTAGTCATGGTCAGCACATGAAGTGGTACCTTGGCACCACCCTCATGAAAAAGCTGGTGTGGGAAGAACTTAGGTAGTATATAGGTAGTTAAAGTAAGCAAATAAGTAAAATGTTATTTGTATGAGGCACCCTTCCAGTGCACAGGGTGCCTTTACAGTACACATTAAAAAAAATAAATTTCATAACATTATGTATTAAGAACAAATAAAACATATTAGCACACATTCAATAGGTCCCTGCAAATGCCTGATTAAAATATATGTTTTCAAGGATTTTTAAATCCTGGCATCCTGGGCAATAGTGGGAAGAGAAACAGCAGGGAGTGAGTGAGTCAGATGAATTTCAATGGCATGCGGACATCACGTCCCAGGTACTCTAACTAAAGTAGAGCCTCCAAGCATACGCAGGAGATTGGTCATGTTGCCATAGGCATTAGTGCCCACTAAGGGAAGCTGCTGGCATTGCCACTAAGGTTCTTGGTGTCAGGGCCCCGGATGTGTCTTGATGGGTGGAAACAAGTGGTATTTAACCAGCCGACTGGCCACAGAATACAGGCCTAAGGCATAGGTGATTCCACTGCTCACTGCCACCTAAGATGTGGGTGCCACACCACGCTCTGTACCTGAAGTTGTCACCAGGAGGTGTTCTGTCAAGGGAGAGTTTCTGATGGCTTTCAGGCCTGAGGGTGCCCTTGAATAATCATCACTGTGAGCATCCTGAGGATGAGGGCAACCCAGACTAAGTGCAGAGACCATGGAATACCGCCCCCAAACTGGTAAAGCAGGTGCTGTTTTTTTTCTATATTATGTTTTATCTCCTGAACTGCCCTGGCTGTCCACTTCATGAAAATAAAGTCCTTTACCTTTCAGTTGCTGTCTCTCAACAGTACCTGCTGCAGGCCATCCCACTGACACGGAGGGCTCAGACACTGGGTACCCCACCTCCTGCCACACTCACCCGGCTTCTCCAGGACTTACCTTCCCACCATCATCCTCTGCCACTGAACTGTGGGGGTGTCCAGTTGCTGATGTGGGGCCTGCAAGAGTTCAGTCATCATCCTGCAGCTGGAGGTGTTTTCCTGCGATCTTCTCCCTGGTTCCACAGGACGTGCAGTGAGCGCAGTGTGTGAGATCTGCTCTTGCAATGCCACCAGTGCTATGAATGTGGGATCCCTTTCCTGTGTATGACACGCTTGCATTGTCACCCAGATATCTCTATATGGCAGTCAGACAACGAGCTATGAAAACCCCCCTCCATGAGGGAGGAGAGCAGTCCTGTGGATGCTCAATCCTCTCTCACCCAGCCAGCCCCCAAGTGACCCATGTCGGTTTTCGAAGCCGAGTCAACAGTGTGGCAGGAGGTGAGGTGCCCAGTGCCTCAGCCTTCCATGCCACTGGGATGTCCTGCAGCAGGTATTGTTGAGAGACAGCAGCTGAAAGGTACAGGACTTTATCTCCATGAATGGTGGGGAGAAGGGAGTCCCTAAAAATGACGAAGGTGGCTGTGGCCTGCCAGTCCAGAGGTGGGTTGCAGGGAATGTCAGATGAGCATAGAGGCATGGTGTGAGCGAGGGTCAGCCACCAAGCTGGTAGTTAACAAATAAGTGAGCACTGGGTATGGTGAGGGGAAGTCTGACCTTACATGGCCTGCTGCAAACATAGTTCACCTTGAGAAGGGTCCGCTTGGCATACCCTATGTGTTAAGTATGGTAAAATACCTTTGTCAAAACAAAAAGGACATTGCCCACATCCAGTATCTTCTTGAGAAAGTTAATCAACCCAGTACTGTTAAGTGCGAAGGGGTTCTGGTGAGCATACCATTTATATCCCTAACGATGGGAGTACCCTTGGCCATGCCTACCCCCATCTAGGGCATCCAAGCAGGTTGGTCACTGTACTGCCTGAAGTTGGAATGACACCAACAAACAAGACTCTTTTACAAACTATTGACCTTTATCAGAGATCTAGTACCAAAACAACACCCCCTCCATGGGTTACAATGCCTTTAAGACTCCCTAGCTGCTCATACATTACAGGCATTCACCGGTGAGAGAGTTGATACTGATGTGTTACTCACAGGACCATGAATCTCCCGATCTGTGTGCCAGCCTAATCAGACAAATGTTTGTGCCCAAGCAGAACAGGTTCAGGTTGTGATCCTGGTCTTAAATTTGGGACTTCAGGGAAATAAGGACTTGTGTAGAAACTGCATCTCGGTCTAAAACACAGACAGCCATGTCTGCTGCCTTTGAACTGCCCTGCCATAATGATGGGGTCGGAGGGTGAAGTGCTGCCAAACAGGAATGCCTGCCTGTGAAGAGAACAACAAAAGCTCATGGCCTACTGACGGACTTCACTATTTTACGTGCTTTTCCAGCTGCCAATCACCTGTTGAGTAACAGACCTCCAGAAATGCCTGACTGTGACTGAAAGTTCCACAGTCAATCTGCTCAGTTTGTTTCCGTCTTTACAGTAGGGGATGTTTTGAACGCCAAGCAGTTCCAGCAGAATTCCCAAGGAAAAAACATCTGCAGGAGATCTAGACTGAGCCAGAAGCTTAGTGCTGTACAAAGCTGTACTGTGACAGACCGTGCGCCAGTCAGTAAAGATGAAAAATATTAAAAGCAGATACCCCTGCTTGTAAAAGGAGGCATTTGCCTGTTGGGCACAACATGACTGTGAAGCCACCAGCCATGGCTATGCAAAGCAAGAGAATGTGAGTGAACTGCCCCTCTAGGCTGCTAGGGTGTCTGCCCAGTGGGTACAGAAGCCTGGTACCAGGCTGTTCACATGTAGGAGGACTGGATGCCTTGATGTGAAGAGCAGTGCAGACTCCATGCAGCCTGATCAACTAGAGGACAATCAAACAACCAAACTGCACTGTCAACCTTGACACAGAGTAAGAGATTGAAAGAGAGAGAGACCAAAAGCAACTGGATGTCCACTGAGAGGGACAGCTGACATCGGTGACTGCTCCTTGTGCACAGGGAGCGAAATCCCCTGGGCAGAGGTAATTGTGAGTGCAATCCAGAGCTTTGCCCTGCAGCTCATCATTGCACTGGATATGGCCAGTTGGCCCAGAGTCTGCAAATATTTTTATTTATTTATTCATTTGTTAACCAGTTTGGTGAACTGATCCAAGGACCTTTTTCAGGCATGGCCCGGGCCAGAGACTGGCAACATACAGAAAGATACCAACGAGAATAGCAAAATACACAGAGATTGAACAGTAACATAACAGGGTGGACTAGTGAAATATACAATGTTTAGACAGCAAATTGCCGCTACTCAGAGGTATTAACATATACAAGTAAGTGTGGTATTAAACAAACATATGTACTATTTACAATTACAATATACAAGGTGCAGACATCTGATTCCTAGGTAGGGTGCTGGCCAGTAAGCCAGTACCTTTGGATTCAAAGAAGAGGTGAAATCTGGGCTAGATAGAAAGCACAGTGGTGCCAGTAGCCTGGGGGCAGAAACCGGTTATAAAGGCAAGGCAAGGCAATTTTATTTCTACAGTGCCCAATCCCAGAGGCTCTGGGCACCACACAACAATAAAAACAAAATACAAATTTCAAAAGCAGCATTTGTGCAAGAGCAATAAAGCACTCTTTAAAACAACATGCTTAGGAAAAGGTAGTGTGGAGATAGCTTAGTCCCCAAAGGCCTGGCAGAAGAGGTGGGCCTTAAGCCTCCTTTTTGAAGACATCGCTTAAGGGGCCTCCTGGACTGCAGTTGGAAGCGTGTTCCACAGGGTCAGCCCAGAGACACTAAATGCTTGATCACCAGACATCTTGAGCCGAATCCTGGGAACATCCAGGAGGCCCCTCGAAACAGAGTGGTAGGAGCGGGCAGAAGTTGTAGGCGACAGGAGCTCTGATAGGTAGCCAAGACCCAGCCCAGCCTTATAGGTGAGCAAGCCCACCTTGAAAAGGACCCTCCACCTGACCAGTAGCCAGTGCAGCACACGCAGGACCAGAGTCACATGGCATGACCATGATAGTCCTGCCAGTAACCAGGCCACTGCATTCTGCAACAGCTGCAGCCTGAAGAGGGTCCCTGCAGTGACCCCGAAGTAAAGAGTGTAACAGTAGTTGAGTCTGGAGGTCACAAAGGCATGCACTAGGGTTGGCAGATCTTCAGGTGGACTGAGGGGCTTGATCCTGGTGATGTTCCATAAGTGGTAAAAAAACACTCTTCACAACAGACGACACCTGATCTTCACAGGTCAGTCTGCTGTCCAGGATCACACTAAGATTTTGCACCTTCGGAGAAGCCACCAATGGAGCAGATCCTAAGCAAAGACCAGTATCCGTTCCAGGTAGCAACCCATCATGCCTGCGACCCAGTTCAACCACCAGCACTTCTGTCTTATCTGGGTTGAGTCACAGCCAGCTGGAAGCCATCCAGTCATTGATTTTAGCCAGACAGGTGTTAAGCACATCAACTGCAAAAGATGTCCTGGGGAAAATGATAAATACAGCTGGGTGTCATCTGCATAACAGTGAAACTCCACACTGTACTGTCGAATTATCTCACCCAGGGGCAGCATATACACCACGAACAGCATCAGCGATAAGATCGAGCCCTGTGGAACTCCACAGGACAGAGGCATTGGAGAGGAGGAGAAATTCCCCATCACTACCCGGTGTACCCTGTCTGCAAGACAGGATTCAAACCATTCGATGAGAACACCGGCGAATCCACAGAATTCACAGAGCCAATCGAGAAGCACAATGTGGTCCACAATGTTGAAAGCTGAAGAGAGATCGAGGAGCACAAGAACTGACCTGTCTCTTCTATCTCTAGCTCTGAGTAAGTCATTATGCACCCTGACCAGTGCAGTTTATGTGCTACGTCTAGCCCGAAAACCCCACTGAAATGGCTCATAGATGTTAAAGGACATGAGCCGATCCTCGAGTTGCTGTGCTACCAGTTTCTCAACAAACTTGTTTAAAAAAGGCAGGTTGGAGATAGGACAGTGATTCGCTAGGATGTGTAGGTCAAGGGAAGGTTCCTTTAGGAGGGGCCGCACCAGCGCCTCCTTCAGTGGAGCTGGGAACACCCCCTCCACCATTGAACACCTGTCAATCCCAGTGAACACTCAGCCAACAGCCTCAGCGCATCCCATCAAGAAATGAGTCAGGGCTGGGTCCAGTTCACAAGATGTATGCTTCCGCTCTAAGATCACCCACATCACCTCAAACACCTCCACTGGCCTAAACTCTTCCCAGGCAGGCAGCGTTCCTCTGCTCCAGCAGGCCGGAAACTGCAAGGCAAAATCCTCCCTGATGGAATTCCCGACTGGACAGCTGACACCCTGTCAGAGAAGAACAGAGCAAGCTTCTCACACAAGGCTGATGAAAAGGCTTTTTTTGGCAGAAGACAGGCTGGATGGAGAAGCCTGTCCACAGTCTGAAAAAGCTAAGCAGGTCTGTTCCTTCCTGCTGCAATCTCCCTGGACAGGAATGCTGCCTTCTTATGGGAGACTGCCTCCTGATACTCACAAAAGTGGGTGTGCAGGACCAGTTTGTCAGCATCTAGCTGGAATGTCTACCAGCAAAGCTCCAACTTCTGACCCTTGATCTTCATCGCCTTGAGATCCCCGTCAAAGCTTGGGTCTCTCAAGTGAGAAGATCTGGGTCATATACAAACTGGTGCTATTGCATCCAGAGTTTCAGATACCACCTTATTATAGGTGACAACTGCCTCTCCAGTGCAACTCACACAGACCGCCTCAACCTTAGATAGGTCAGCTACTGCCAAAAGTCCTTCTGGGTCTAAGCCCCTTAAAGGGCAATAGCAAGCCATCTCCACAGGGACAGGACCATCGGGAGGGCCCCAAACGTGAACTCCACAGTGCAGTGATTGAACCAAAAGACTGAATCAATCCTGAGGTTATCAACCACAAGACCCAGCTGGAACACCAGATCGAGTGTGTGACCGTGCTGGTGGGTCACAGAGGCAACTGCCTGTGTAAGACCCAGTGAAGACATTAACTGGAGGAGGTCATACCCAAAATGCAAGGATTCATTGTCGACCCAGGCATTGAAGTCCCCCAGTATTAAACATCTGGGGGACTCCAACATCTGGTCGACGATGAAGTCTGCTACCTCCTGCAGGAAATCTCCCCCTGGCTCAGGCAGATGATAAATGAGGAGAATCCTGCAGCCTGCATCCAGACCCCCACGAATGGCAACACACTCTAAAGACCTGGTGTTACCAACTGAAAGCACTATGAAGCCTAGGTTGGCTCTAAAAACAATGGCCACATCCTTTCCTGGGGCAGTGCACCACGGAATACCCGGTGGGGATGGCAGCTGCTAAAACTGGGCCAGCATCTTCACACAACCAAGTTTCTGTAATGCAAGCCAGACCGACACAGGAAATCAAGTCCACAAAAATAGCAGTCTTGTTCCTAATTGATCTGGCATACAGAGCACTGCCTGAAGAGGATTAGGGGAGATGGCTGGTCCTATAGCTACCTGCCCACTCGGTCAGGTGGGAACCCTGGGTACAGGAACCAAACACGTCAGGCATCTCCCTTGGCCCTGTTTAAACCCAGGGCGTCTCCTGGACCTTAAAACCTCAATGCCCCTCACCACCTCATCCTCTGCTGCTCTCCGCCAACAATGACTCAACCGCCACCAGGTTATTCCAACCTTTCTACAGCATCTAGCTGCAGACGGGGAACAGGAAATGGGATTTTAGTAGGGTATGGAGATTTTGCGATGGGTTGATGGAGCACAGGTTTTATATCTGTTGCATTTGCCTGGCCTTTGGGTCTGGGATGTCACTGTTTCATAAAGCATCATCTGATTTTTAATTTCTAATTTTTAAATTTTATTTTATAGTGTAGCACCACTGCCCAACCATGTGCAAAGTCAATGGGCCTACACTGCTACCATGCTTGAGTATCCAGCAATACTCCGGGAACTCCGTATAAGGTTTAAAGGGTAGAACACTGGCACCAGTGGAAAAGTGTGTAGTGCTCCACTACAGTAGGGCTGAATCGTGTATTGTGCAGTGTGCTGTGGGGCTGGGTAAGGTTTGAGAGCTGAGATAGAGCTGACACTTAGCACCAACCTAGGGAAAGTATTATTTGGAAGTGGCTAGAAGGGCAAGAGAAGAGCGGCTGCATCCCTGCAGGTTCTGGCTGATCCTAGTAGACAAGCAGAAGAACCAGTCCACTGCACTGTCTACCTAAGTTGCTGCTAACCACCCCTTTTTTTATCCCCTTTAAGGGTCAGCTGCTGAAAATAAAGTAATATTTCTTTTCGTTGATGCTGTTTTGTGTTATTATTCCATTAAAACTATTTACTCTATGCTTTGTGGGGGCTATATTGCTAATGTGTGGATCCACTGGTGGAGTGAATCTAGTAGGGAGATACTGCATCTCAGGGCAATATACCATACTATCACCACACCCACTATAATCTTTCTTTGGCTGGAGGCACTGTGCTAACTTTCTGTCTTAACTGCTATATATGAAACCCCAACCAATAAAGCAGATAAAAGGACCCAGGCCCTAAGCCTCGTGCATCCCCATAAGGCAGGGGAACTAACTGTGATATCAATGGCGACATGCTTAAAAAATATTTAGCAGTTATGTAATCCTCCCTCTATTGCCAATACTTACCTGGGGTCCCAGACCCTATACGCAACAAACTGTCACCCTCTGTTTGACTCCTCAAGCCCCATGGACCTGACTTTGATGGACAGGAGACTGATAGGGTGTATCAGGACGTGGTAAGAGCTACAATTCACTGGCCCCTGCTGTGCCATGTGGTTTTATGCTAAGAACCGCCTGCAGCCACGTATTAATGGTGGGCAGCCACTATGGATGAAGCGAACCACTGACCATTGCCCCTCTGCGACAGGACACTACCCACCCTTGCCACTTAAACTTGGGGATGAGCAAGGACACTGAAGGCAGGAGTCCTCTTAAAGTACAACTTTGGGGCCAGTGCCTGGACAGCATGGCCATTGCCATCTTTGTGACACCAGACCACTTGGACAGCATGGTCATTACCATCTTTGTGACACCTGACCACTTCGGCAGCCATTTAGTGAGCTAGGAGCACAAAGCAAGCTCCTGGAGGTTTGTGGGAGAGGGAAGGAAAATGGATTCAGGTGCCGTTTTCTAGACTTGTATGGCATTGTGGAATTTAACTGACATCCAGCTGGACCATGACTGGGGCTATAATAGGAGGACTGTGCCATGGACATCTTCATTTGGTTGCGAGTACAAGCCTTTTGTTTTGCGAAAGCCCAGGGGCATTTGCAAGCCAGGGTGAATTTCTCTGTGCGTGGGACCAGTCACCCAGTTTAATTTTAAAAGTCTCTGCCTACGTTGGAGTCTAAATAGGGGACCATCCAAGTACAGACCCAGAGGTGTGTAATGTAGTATGCTAAGTGTGAAAAACATTTCAAGATAGCATCTACAAGTTTTCTGTGAGGGTGTTATTAACCAGATGAATGGCCAAGTATAAACTTGGAAGCGAAAGGTAGGAGATCCCCCCATCTGGAGTAACCAGTTTACCTCTCCGGGTTCAGTTTGGGCACCAGTACATTTTCATTCAGTGCATGTGGCCAGTGCCTAATGGAAAAAATTACCCCGAGATTTGGGTTTGGATTTTCTGTTCTTCAGTCACCCCAGTATAGTGGGTGCTGGAAGATTTTGAGCCTAGATATGCTTAGTGTGGTCATATGTACCACTTCCATCCCTGTGGGAAATGGAGACAGTACTAGTTCCAGGCAATTGTGCCAGCCTTCAGTGTCAGAACCAGAGAGTTCGCTATTTTGTGCCTTCACCCTATGCTAAATGGGAATTTCAGGAATGTCTGTACACCCGAGAAATCTGCATGACCAGCTTGTGTAACTCTGTGGGGTCCATCTTCACTTTGTGATTATTCCTACTCTGTTATGTGAATAAAAGCCACACTCTGGAATCCCAACCTGGTCTGGACAGTACTGTTATTGCTTCCATGTGTGTGGATTTACTTGGATGCCCCTGTCCAGAAGTGCAAACCTAGCATGACTTTGAGCAAACGTTTCTCCCAGGGACCCAGGTTGATGGCCATGGTAAATGGTCTCATCAAGTGTGTGCCAGGTAGTAGCCACACTTGGCTGACTGTTCAGTCTAATAACCATCTAGTCCACTGAGTCTAATGGTGGCCACCTCTGCGCTGTTGCCAAAAAGTATTAAAAAGTGTGTTTAACGTATGTAAACCCTCACCCCTCTCTTTAACCCCCTAGATGCTATATGTGGTGAGAGGAGCAGCCCTGCTAGTTAAACAAGGGGGGGGGGGGGTTACATATGTATTTTACAATGGTAGCAGTCATCACTGTGGTGTCCGGCTGCTACCATTGGTGCAGTGTTTATCAGCGGCATTCATTCATGGCGCTGTATTGGAGAGTGCTGTTATTACAGTCCTGTTGCAGAAGGCGCTGTTATTGACAGTGCTGTTCAAACCTACTGCCAGTTCCCCCATGGTCAGTGGCATAGTGAGGCAAGAGGTGAAGCTGAGTGCCTTCAGACCCCTGACAGTGGGAGAAACCTAGTACCACCAACATCCCCAGAGTGCCTTACTGCTTACAAAAAATGGGGTTACCATGTTAAAATAACTGATACACATACACACACAGGTTTTAAATAATTTAAATAAATACTTTATTGCATATTTTCCTACACATGAAAAAGCAGTTCCTAAACTCAGGAAGTGGGTAAGGCACTAAAGCTCTAGTACTACATCATACTAATAACATTTAAAAAGATAGTATTTGCCAATGAAAACAAAAATCCTTGCATGGCTTATTCAAATGTTCAAATAGTTCATGGCACCACTAGGGGATGCTATGGGCTTTCAATTAATGTGCAGTATTAATATCCGGGGTTCAATACAATATACAGATAGTGTTGTTAGTAGAGAAAACAGCAAATAGAAATAAAAAAAAGTTACAAAACATTGTGCTGGTGTAGAAGATTGTAAGGTACCAGAGGATTTTACTTTCAGGTGCCGATACGGTATTAAGCCGAACGTCGTGCTCTCGGCAGTACTATTATGCTCAACAGTGACATTTTACATTATGTGGAATTTTTTATTACAATATTTACGAATGCAGTTGGGACTCAGAGCAGCAGGGAACTGTGTTAAAGGCTTTTGTAAAGCTTTTTTTTTAAATATAGCAGCACAACAGCACATGAGATCAGTCAGGCGCAGCATGAAACAACGTGAAGCGAAGAACTCTGGTACTTTCTTAAGGAAAGAGATGTGCTGCCATGTGGCAGTTGAACAGCAGCATATAATTTGGATTTTTTTTTTTTTTATGGCCAACTGAATAGAAACAAGCATTTGTCAATGCCGAGAGTTCACGGTTGGTATTGCTCTTGTACATGCCTCCCATATGTTTCTCTGTATATTCCTCTGTCTTGCATTTTAAGGGTGGGCATTACGGTTGGAAACCCTAACACCCCAGGTGTTTGTTGGTATTTTTGCTCCAAATTTTCAAAATTGGCTTTTTGGGACATCACCTCATGAACAGTGCCAGTAACATTTTGTTACTCAATCCCAAAAGGTGATTTCGCACAGTGAGTGTGCCAGTTGGCACCACAGGTGTGAAAACACATTTTGGGCAGGATGTGAAAAATGTCAGCTATAATGTTCCTAAGGAGGTGTGAAGAAATGGCAATGTTGAAAATCTGGAGTGGAAATATGAAAACGTGGCGAAGTTACAAGTGTGCATAGAAACTGCGTAAATGCACACAGTAACACAGCAGGCATTTACGCTTGGTTTGCGCCAAGAGCGCAAGGAACGCTTTGGGGAGAGTAGCACACCCTTTGAGGTGTGCCTCTCTCTGCAATCCACTGTCTGCTGAGCAGGTGTGGCGGTCCTGCACCAATGGGTGCGGAGCTGTGTATGATGACAGCGGTGGTCTTACCTTCAAAGAAACCACCGCTGTCCATACAGAGCACCATGTCACGCCACCCCCTGTGTCCACGCCCCCCCATGTCATGCTGTGCCCCCCAAAGCTTTGGTGCCATGCTGGGAGCCCACCCCAGCATGGCAAACGTAGCGTTGTTTGCGGACGGGGTGCCCAATCCCGTTGGCTCCCTCAGCCCCCAGCCATCCTTCTGCCATGCCAGCGTGGCAAATGTCCCACGTAGTCTTTTTTTTTTTTAAACCTGTAAATCAAAAACGGTCCCACGGTGCTTCTCCCAGTCCTCACTCCCACAAGCCGCACCCACCCACTGCACACCCAGCCTCCCCACACACCCCCTCACCCCATACTTAACTCCGGAGCTCGGCGCAATGATCTTCGGTGGACCGGGAACACGTCTGCACTCTTCAAAGCCGACCGCGAACTGAGGAAATGCCGGTAAGCTGTATAATGGGCTGGATAGGGGGTTTTCAACTTTATTGCATATCTCAGGTGTTTTTGGGAAACTTTGCACCAAATTTTCAACATCTGGTTTTTAGGACCCCTTCACATGAATGATGTCACTGTCATGACGTTATTCGGGCCCAAAGGGTGATTTCGCAGTCACTGCGCAGTCACTGTGTGAAATCACCCTTTGTGCCTGAATAATGCCATGACAATGACATCATTCATGAGAAGGGGTCCCAAAAACCCCATGTTGAAAATGAGATGCAAAAATTCAAAAATGACTGTTTTACGAGCATGCATTGCGCAGTTCCTACGCACGCTCGTAAGTTCACGAATTTTCAATATTTTCACTCCAGATTTTCAACATTGCCATTTTACCACACCTCCTTATGAGCAGTACTGCTGTCATTTTTCACATCCTGCCCAAAACGTGTTTCCGCCCATGTAGTGCACAATGGCGCAGTCGGTGTATGAAATCAATGTATGGGATGCATTAAGAAAATCATGGTGACATTGTTCATTAGCAGAGGTCTTAAAATGGCTATGGTGAAAATTTGGTGAAAAAATTCCTAAAAATGACTGTTTTATGAGCGTGCATTGCGCAGTTCCTATGCATGCTCGTAGGTTTGCGAATTTTCAATATTTCCACTCCAGATTTTCAAAATTACCATTTTACCACACCTTCTTATGAGTAGTACAGCTGTCATTTTTCACATCTCACCCAAAACATGTTTCTGCCCATGTAGTGCACAATGGCGCAGTCAGTGTGTGAAATCAATGTATGGAACACAGTAAGAAAATCACAGTGACACTGTTCATTAGCAGAGGTTTTAAAATGGCAATGTTGAAAATTTGGTGAAAAAATTCCTAAAAATGACTGCTTTATGAGCGTGCGTCGCACAGTTCCCACGCACGCTCGTAGGTTTGCGAATTTTCAATATTTCCACTCCAGATTTTCAACATTGGCATTTTACCACACCTCCTCATGAGCAGTACAGCTGTCATTTTGCACATTCTGCCCAATATGTGTTTCCGCCCATGTAGCGCACAATGGCGCAGTCGGTGTGCGAAATCAATGTATGGGACACATTAGGAAAATCACAGTGACACTGATCATGAACAGAGGTCTTAAAATGGCCGTGTTGAAAATTTGGTGAAAAAATTCCTAAAAATGACTGTTTTACGAGAGTTCGTTGAGCAGTTCCTACGCACGCTCGTAAGTTTGCGAATTTTCAATATTTTCACTCCAGATTTTCAACATTGCCATTTTACCACACCTCCTTATGAGCAGTACAGCTGTCATTTTTCACATCCTGCCCAAAACGTGTTTCCGCCCATGTAGTGCACAATGGCGCAGTTGGTGTGGAAAATCAATGTGTGGGACACAGTAAGACAATCACAGTGACACTGTTCATTAGCAGAGGTTTTAAAATGGCTATGTTGAAAATTTGGTGAACAAATTCCTAAAAATAACTGTTTTCTGATGATGCGTTTATGCAGTTCTCATGCCTTCGTAGGTTTTGAATTTTCAATATTTCCACTCCAGATTTTCAACATTGCCATTTTACCACACTTCCTTATGAGCAGTACAGCTGTCATTTTTCACATCCTGCCCAAAACGTGTTTCCGCCTATGTAGCGCACAATGGGGGTAACAAAAAGATCATGCTGAAAATTTATTGTGCAAATACCAGCAATCGCACAGGGCATTAAGGTAAAGCACCATACGTGCCAAACACCACTGCAAATACCTGCAAGCGAACGTTCGGCATTGACAAATGCTTGTTTGGTATGTTTTTACCAGATTTTCAACATGGCCCTTTTTGGACCTCCCACCATGAACAGTGGCACTAGAATTTTTGTTAATCTGTCCCAAAAATTGATTTCGCACAGCAATCGTGTCATTCTGCGCCACAGGTGCAAAAACACATTTTGGAAAGGATGCGTAAAATGACAGCTGTACTGTTCATTAAGGGGTGTGAAAAAATGGCAATGTTGGAAATATGGAGTGAAAATCTTAAAAACTGATGACGTTATGAGCGTGCATAGAAACTGCAATGAACACTCATAACACAGTCATTTTGGGGAGCTTTTTCATCAAATTTGCAACAAGGGCGTTTTGGGACCCCACCTCATGAACAGTGGCACTGTCATTTCATTAATTGGTCCTGAAAGGTGATTCCACACAGTGACTGTGAAATCACCTTTTGGGATCAAAAAACCAAATGATAGTGACTATGTTCATGAGCTGAGGTCCCAAGAACCCGATGTTGAAAATTTGGGACCATAACTCCCAAAAATGGCTGAAATAGCAACCTAAATTGAAAACTACCCATTCACTGCCATCATAGGACTTACCTTAATTTCTTCAGTTTGTGGTCGGCTTCTGAAGAGTGCAGACGTGTTTCTGGTCTACTGAAGATCGCTGCTCCCAACCTCCAGAGGTAAGTATGGGTGAGGGGGAGTGCCGGGAAGTCAGGTGCACAGAGGGTGTCTGCGGGTTGGGAGGGAGGGCCGGCAACAACAAGGGACCGTTTATCTTTTCAGGTTTTAACAAAACAAAAAAAGACTTTGTGGGTCTGTTTTCTGCTTTTTGTAGGGAAACTATGGCTGTTGGCCACTGGGGTGGGCTCCCAGTGTGCCAGAGTACTGGGTGCTTCAATGCCGACTCTGGGATTGGGCACCCCGAGGTCAGAGGTTATGTGGGGGGGGCATCTGACACCGGGATTGGGAATCTTGGTGTTGGAAAAACATTATTCGATGCTGACCCGAGGATTGGGCACCCTGAGGTTGGAGGTTATATGTGTGTGTGTGTGTGTATGTGTGGGGGGGGAGGAAACACATCTGACACCAGGAGTGGGCATCTCGGTGTTGGAAAACAAAACAAACAACAGCATGGAGGTGGCAGGCAAGAAAGCACCTCCTCCTAGCCAGTGTGCGGAGACATCAGACACAATCAGCTGTTTGCTCTGCGGTGACCTGCAGATGAAAGGAAAAAGGCGGCTCCTGATTGGTGCGGCTTTTTCTTTGCAAGTGCAGACCACTGCAGGCAAAACAGCGTCAGGACCAGCCTGACCGAGGATTGGTGTGATACTGTCGAACCCCATGCAGAGCGCTCTGCATTGGACAAAGTGTGTCACACCCCTCAAAGCCTACTCTCCAAAGGAGTTCGACACGCATGCGTGAACTCAAAAATGAGGTGCTTAATGTGGAAATATGGGAGCTGCCATTCAGCAAGACACAGATGAAGCAGTCAGTTATTATGTTTGTTATGGAAGGCAGAGGGAGATATAAATAGACTGAATCGAGGTAATAAGGATATGGGTCCAGATGGGATGCATCAAGGATCCTGAAAGAGCTCAGGATGGAATTAGCAGTACACACTGGTGGAACTGTTCACCCTGTTACTGGAAATGGGAGAGGATCCAGAGGACTGGAAGAGGGCAATCATGGTACAGCTTCACAGGTGGGGGAGGGGTGACAGGAATGAGGCAGGAAATTACAGGCTGGTGAGCCTGACGTCAGTGATTGGGAAGATCATGGAGTCACTCCTAAAGGAAAGACCTGTGGACTACCTGGAAGGGAAGGGATTGGTTGACCACAGACAGCACAGGTTTGTTATGGGAGATCCTGTCAGATGAACTTAATAGGGTTTTTCTACTAGGTGACAGGAGTGGTGGACCAGGGAGGGGCAGTGGACATAGCCTATCTGGACTTCAGAAAGGCTTTTGACACTGTTCCCCAGATAAGATTATTAAACAAGATAGAGGGTCTAGGAGTGGGTCTGGCCATAGTAAAGTGGGTGGGAAACTGGCTCTTAGGTAAATACAAAGGGTGATGGTCATGACTGGGGTGCCACAGGTGTCTGTACTGGGCCTAGTCCTTTTGAACATTTTCATTGGGAAAATTGCTGCAGATCCAGAGGGGAGGGTGTGTTTATTTGCCAATGATACCAAGATATGTAATACTGTGGACACCCCAGGGGGGTTGAAAGAATGAAGAAGGACCTTGTTAGGCTACAGAGGTGGTCAAAGGTCTGGAATCTAGATTTCAATGCAGGTAAATACAAAATTATGCATATGGAGCATGGAAATCCAAGAGCAAAATATGTGATTAACAGGGAGGAAATAGCAGTTGTGGAACAAGAGAGGGATTTGGGTGTCATCATCTCATCTGACCCGAAGGTGATAAATCAGTACCAGACTGCAGTGGGGAGGGCAAGCAGAATGCTGGGATGTACTGTATAAGTCAAGGAACTGCTAGCAGAAGGAGGGAAGTCATCCTGTCCCTGTACATGGCCTTGTTCAGACCTCTTCTGGAGTTCTGTGTTTAATTTTGGAGACTGCACCTGAAGAGGGATATTGGGATGGTCGAGGTGGTCCAAAGGAGGGCTGCTAGGATGGTTCAGGGCATGCAAGGGAAGGCATATGAGGAAAGGTTGAGAGAGCTAGATATGTACTCCCTGGAGGATAGGAGAGACAGGGGGGATATGATCGAGACATTCAAATATCTAAAAGGTATTAAAAGGATGCAAAAGAGGAGACTAATTCAAATGAAAGGATGTTCATCAACTAAGGGCCACAGTATGAAGCTGGACTTTTTAGGTAACACAAGTATTTTTTCACGGAGAGAGTGGTGGATGCATGGAAGGATCTGCTGGAGCAGGAGGTAGAAAGAGAAATGGTATCGGGTTTTAGACATGCATGGGATAGGCACATGGGTATCCTGGGGGGGGGAGGGGGAACAGATAAGATCTGGAGGGGGGAAGCTCAGTAACAGGGGTTATATTGGGCAGATCAGGTGGGCCATATCAGTCCTCATCTGCCGCTATTATGTATGTATCAGTCAGCAGGGAAATGACAATGCAATCAAGCGGATGGGTGGTGGACTGAAAAACACGTAGGTGAAGAATGCACTAAGTAGCCAGATGCTGAACAAGTGTTCTAACAGTAAGACATCTGGATTCTATTATTATTATGGGGAATTCTGATATGTATATTTTGATTATATAAAAGTGATCTGGTGCTACTGTGTGTGTGTGTGGGGGGGCAATGGCTGACATTTGAAAATGAACTTTCTATTGACACATAGATATGGAATGTGCTAGGTCCTGGTTGGCAGGGACATTTTCATAGCCATTGGAGGTGCTGTCATATTGTCATGGCTAGAACCAAGTCTCAGCCAATCAGAACACAGGGATTTGCTTGCCCATTTTATATTCGTAGCCTTATTCATGCAGGTCCTGAAGACACGCAGATGTACAGGGTTCAAGGGAAGAAAGTGAAGACTGTACAACTATGGAAGTGCAGGGTCCCAGTGGGCCCTGCAGTTCTGTGAAGCAACGGATGCCAAGAATTCATGGGGCTGTCAGGTGGGCTGTGGGAGCACAGGACTCTATGTTCTCTACATTTCTGTGCAGCTGCAGATACAGATGCATAGGGGAAAGAGGCTGTCAGCCATGCGCAGGGCCCTCTGCCACCAATGGGTGCCGATATGCAGGGCTCTATGTCAAGAGAAGAGTTGTCTTCACTATATGTGCAAACAAATTACATAGTGAGAAACCAATTTTAAGTCACAAAACCAAAAACTGTGATATGCAATCAGAATTCAAGTTAAGCAGTCAGTTTCAGTTCAGTTTTATTGTTCGACTAAAAAGTCATTACAACAAACCACAATAATATACACAATATTTACAAGTTACATTTACAAAAAGACTTAAAATCACATAATTGACAATCATAACTATTTTTCCTCATTGAATTCATCTATTAGGACAGGTACAAGTCCATATTACCTTAGAAAACTCGAGGTTAACCTGGGTGTAAACAGAACTCCATAATATTTGCCACTGGTTACCTACATTTCTTATAGTGTATTGTGTCTGTATTCCCTATTCCTGATTTAAGTTAAAGTCTGACGCACATAAAAGGTAGGATGGACCGCTACCTGATCTTAGTACAAACAAATCCTAACTAATGCTTTTACAGTCAATATTGATTCATTCATTATAAGCCAGTCTCATAAACACTGCCTGTCTATAAAAAATAAATTGATAACCTGATCCAATACAATAATAATTTCAATGCATTTCAACATTACTGCAGGACTCTATATTTAACCCCTATCTTCTAAGATAAATATCTATAGTTCTAAAGGCAGAGCATCTTTGTATGACTTTGTATTGCATATTTAAATATAATGGACTGGCCTTAGGAATTTATATAGTTATACCCAATGTCTTTTTACTTGTCATTCACCATATGCAATTTCCTCCCCTCTATAATCCTTAGGAGGGAGGGAGGTCACAGGGTTTAGTATTTACCTAGATTGTGATTTCAATGAGTTTGTTACCATATATTGTGGTTCATATTCTAAAGCTCCCAGAATAGCTCCCACAAGGGTTTTACGAAATTTGTCATACAGGGGACACAGGATGACTAGAAATTGAACAATCAGTTTTTGTCACAAAACGAAAACTCATGGTGTGCTATCAAATGCCATGCTGAGAAACCATTTTCTGCCGTGAAAAATTATGCTGTGCAATCAGTTTAACTCACACAATTTATTTGCAATGCAGTTTCATGTCAAAGTATCAGTTCAAGCCCTGGAATAAACAAAATTATGCTCTGCACCTAAAATGTAATGTTATGAAGCCGATTATAGTCATGAGAAGGGAAATTATGATCTCCAATCAAATTTCATATCAAGCAACTAATTTCTGTTATTGCAAGTACAAGTTATGATCCAGAATCGAAATGTACTTCCAACAGACTTTTTTTGAATTACAATTAAAAATAGCTTTGAAAGTCAAATAATAGTTTCGCGTTTCTCATCACATGAAATTACAAATTGCAGATCGCAATCAAATTTCATGTCCAGAAACCAGTTTGTCACACGCAATGATAAATTATGATCCACAGTGAAATTTCATATCGAGCAACCAATTTTATAATGCAAAACAATAAACTAAGATGCGTAATCACATTTTATGGCAAAAAAACTATTTAGGTCATGAAACCAAAAAATTCAGCTTTTGTCACAAAACAAAAAATCATGGTGCACAATCAGATTTCATACTAAAAAAACAATTTTCTGCAGCGAAATGTAAAAGCATGATGCAGAATCAAAGTTCAAGTTGAGAAACCAATTTCTGCCACAAAACAAAAAAAATCATGGTGTGCAATTGAATGTTATGCTCAGATACCTCTCTGCTGTGGAAGAAAAACTTATGATGTGCAATCAAATTTCATATAGCGCAACTGATTTTGTTTCGTAAATGCAAGTTATAATCAAAAAGTGTCTCTAGACATTTTTTGAATCACAATTAAAACATAGTTTTGCACCACCTTAAAGAAGCAACACAGAAAAGCATGTCATGATTCAAAAAATGGGAAAGATGTTAACAGAGCCAGGAGGAATACATAACACATATTTATAATCATGGTTGACTGAAACAAACCTCAGAATCTGAACCAGCATGTCATAATGAGGTATTTTTTGAATAAAGATAGCAGATTACGATAAGGGTAATGAGAAGCGAGTTCCTATGGGCCACTGCCTTCTGCTCTCAACTACCTCTTTCGTAGTATGAACCATATTAGTAGGCAGATTCATGTTTTTTTTTCCATCATATCTGCTATAATAAAAGTCTGAATTAGTTTTGTCACCAAGGTGAGAAACAAGATGGCAGCTGTCAGGAAACAAAGAAGAATTTTGGTGTCCTGAGCACATCTCACAAAATGAAAAATGGTCTTGTGACTCCAACTTTTTGGAGTTGGATCAGAACATTATTCCAAAAACCCTACTGAGCATGCTCAGAACAGAAAAAAAACAACAACTTTAAATCCTTATAACTCTGGGACCGTTTAATATTTTTTCATAAAACCTTCAAAAAGCACTACCATGGCAACACATTCTTCTATCCCCAAAGTTTCAGAAAAAAAATTAATTCCACATAGGCTTTAAAAATTAGATGTCTACTGGAAATTGAATATATGCAGAGCTCAGAGACTGTACAAGCTGCCATCACAAAACTTTCCGCAGATTTACACCATGCATTCTAGATAACACGTACAAAATTTACAGCTAATTTTGTCCAACACTGTCAGTGCTATTAAGGTGCAAAGTTAAGGGTTTAACATACAGCTTCTTGCTCAACCGTAACTATAGGGGAGGTACTGCACCGCTATAACATGCCATATGTGTGAGGACAAAAACAGCAAATAATGGTGAAATTTTTTACCACTATGGACATATAGTAAGAATCAATGTCATTCTCTCTCTAGGGTCAATTTATCCCATAGTGGCAAGGGAGGTACAGTGGTTAGAATTGCTCTGCAGTGCATGCATATTCTTCATACTATGAAGCTGTGTTGGGCTAACATCACTGTTGAAGGTGGCCACTGAACAATCAAGACTCTGGATTTTATCGTGCCATTGTACAATAAAAGGCATGGCATAAATCAGATATGCCATGACCCTAATGAAAACATCACAGATAGTTTCCCTCAAGTAGTTTGTCCACTTCACTCTACCACTCATGAAGACAAAAGGTCAAATTGATATTTTCATTAGGGCCATGGCAAATACACATCAGGAAAGTGAGATTCAGCACCTGACCATGCATTTACAGAGATGTAATACATGCTCAGTGACATCTTTTGGCCAATGAAGTTCTAAATTTTTTTCGCCATTTTTTAAAAATCTTCATATAATAAATGTTCATCTATAGGCATGTCTTCACCACCACCCATCACATCTGGAACAGAGTCTTGACTCAGTATGCTTTCTCTTGTCACAAAAGTTAAAAGGAATTACTAAACATTGGTGTGGTCCCTGTCGCTTATCTTCACTGTTAGCCTATTTTTTTGAAACTTGTTTTCACTTGCCTTGCAGATTGTGTTGCTGGTTTGCTCATTTGTGCTTGTGGATCATACTTTTCTACTCTGTGTATTTGTTGATGGTGTCAGAGAGTTGTCTGCTGAGTAAAACCTTTCCAATATGCAATATATTTAAAAGGCTTCTCTCTCGGGGGTTAGTGTCTCCAAATGTTTAGGGATTTCTGATACCGTGACAAGAATGGACCCCATTCTTTAGCCAGGGCATGTTCAAAACTCAAGAAATTAGTACTGTATTAGTCTTTGATGTTTGCTGAGAGCGCTCTTCTCAGCACACGCAACATCCCCAAGATGGCTTCCTTTTGAAGTTCATAAGGTATCACATGCATTGGTAGCATATTTAAATGTGCCTGAAAGTTCTTTCTGATTAGTCCCATTGCTCCAACCGCTATTGAAACAATTTGTGTGTCCTTGTTCCACATCAGTTTGGTTTCTGACGGCATATCTTGATATTTCATGATTTTTATGTCTCTGTGCACGCAGGACACTGTAATCACCACGGGTGGCTATTTCAATCAGCAATGCTACCTTTGTTCTCTTTTCTTGTATTACAATATCCGGTTTTCTTGCTTCCACTTTCTTGGCTGTTGGTATTGGGTGATTCCATGTGATCATTACTTATTCATTCTCTGTGATTCTCTGTGGATCATGTTTCCAGTGTCTCTCTGCTACCTGTATATTATAGTGTTTGCACAGTTTCCAATGGATCAGTCTTGCTACATTGCTGTATCTTTCGGTATACAGGCCTTCTGCCATGAGTACTTCACATCCAGCCATGAGATGCACAACTGTTTCTAATTCTGTACTACAGAACCTGCACTTGTCTGTTTTGCCTTTTTTTCTATGGATTTTGTGAACCATCTTGTGCGTAGGCCACTATCTTATTTATTTATTTATTTATTGAATTTTGTTGACCGGGTAGGCCCACTGGGCCCCGGAGGTCCCTTTTTCAGGGGCTATCTTGGGCTGACATTATCAGTCTCTCATCTCATGACCTAAATTCACCTCTTTTTAACCACTCATGGGTCAGGGCTTGATCGACCTGTGGTTGTTCCAGTAGCTCCCTGTATTTTCCACTATAATTATGGGCTTTCCAATTGTTTTTTCTTTTCTGTTGGTCTTTGTCCTTATACTCCTTTTTCTGATTCTTTGCACTTTCTGTTGCTGACTGTTCCTTATCTACTTGTGGAGTGACATCAATCTCTGCTACCCTTCTCTCCTGTGTGAGCTTGCTGATGATGTGTGCTATTAGCCTGCTTTGTAAAATTCTTTTTGTTTTACTTATTTATTTAAAATTTGATAATCGGGAAAGGCACACTGAGCTGAGCTGATGCTCATTTCCAGATGCGACCCGGGGGTAGAGTGTAAGGGAGTTACACAAGTTAGATTAGTAAGAACATCGAAAACAGCTGGCTGAACAGGTTTGACAATGAAATATATACAGTAAAATGCAATTTAGGTACATATCTGGCAAAGCATAGATTACAAGTGCAAAAGTGTGACAGGCATTACTTACAGTATATACAGTATAGACAACTACTGACATTATGTGCGAAAGCCAAAAATAGATTATGTAAAATAGGTCAGCTGACTACAATTGCAAGATTAGCAAGGGCATGGGGATCAGGGCGGGGAAGAAGAGGGGAAGTTGCAGCTAGGGAGGAATGTAGTTTTAGCAGTTTTTTGAGTGCAGCTAGGGTGGGCGTTGAGGTGTATGGAGCTGGGGAGATGATTCCAAATGTTGGGATATTCCAAATGTTGGGAAGTCTGAAGGAGAAATCTGCCTTTCCAGATTGTTAGCGTGGTTGAGGCAGAGAGAAGGTGCGGTAGTCGTGGGTTCTGAGGCAGTAGCCTGGTGTAGAGAGGGAAGGGACAGAAGGTTTGTGAGATACCGGGGAAGGGCACTGAACCAGTACTTGCCAACATAATCAGCACAGTGTACCAAGCGTCGATCTTTGAGAGAGGAGAGGGATAGGGCAGAGTATAGGGAGCAATGATGGGTATGAAAGGGGGAGGTTGGAGATAAAATGAAAAAAGGCGCTGTACAGGTGGTCTAATTTAGCAACAGACAATTTGGGGGCCAAGCTATAGACTACATCTGTGTAGTCTAACGAGGGGAGGATAAGCTTTGTAATGAGCTCTTTGTGGATCGGGAGGGATAGACAAACTTTGACCTGTGCAAAGCCCCCAGCTTGGGCCAGAGTTTGGAGTGGATGGAGCCAATATGGCAAGAAAAGTCTAATTTAGGGTCCAGACAGAGCCCTAGGTATTTGAAGGACTGTACTGTTTCAATTTTCCTACTGTCCAAGGAAAGGAAGGAAGGAAGGGGAGGGAGCTTGGCCAGTCTCTGTACAGAGTCAAAAACCATGGCAACAGTTTTTTGTGTGTTGCATTTGAGGAGGTTAGCCTCAAACCATTTGAGAGTGGTTTTGAAAGTAGCCTGCAGGGATGTTTGGGTCTCTGTGAGGGATGGTTAGGAGACGTAGATGACAGTGTCATCGGCATACATGTGCAAGCGCGTAGGCGAGCAAGCAGAGGGAAGATCATTTACAAAGACTGAGAATAGTGCAGGTCACAAAATAGACGCCTGGGGACACCAGCATGAATGGGGAGGGGGTGGAGGTGGAGTGGCCTAGTTGTATGTATTGGTATCTGTCCATTAGGTATGATCTAAACCAGTTTGTGGAGGTGGGAGATAGTCCTATGGAGGATACTCTATTTAGGAGGAGATTGTGGGAGACCGAGTTAAATGCCTTAGTGAGGTCGATAAAAATCGCCATGGTGAGGTGACCCTTGTCCATGGCAGAATGAATGTGGTTTGTGAGGCAAAGCAAGGAGGAGGAGGTGGAATGAATGTGCCTAAAAAACAGATTGGAAGGGGCTTAGAGTATTTGAGTCATCCAGAAAGGAGCTTAGCCTTTTGGAGATTAGTAATTCTTGGGGTTTGGAGACAGCGGGGAGGAGGGAGACCAGTCTATAATTACCTGGCTGAAAGGGATCACCTCCTTTGTGCAGTGGAATGACTTTTGCCAGTTTCCACACCCTGGGGACTGCACATTGAGCAATAGATAGGTTGAAAAGGTAGGTGGGTGAGGGGGGAGCAATAACTGTAGCAGAAATTTTAAGAAGTTTTGGATCAAGACTGTATGGGCTTTGTTTGGACAGGTTTAGGGTATTTAGTGCCTGAAGTACATCTGTGATAGTGATAGGTGGGAAGGAGAACCTATCAGCAGTGGAGGAGACTGTGGAGTGGGGGGTGGGGGATGGGGAAGGGGAGGTCAGGTGGAATGGCACAGGTGATGAAATAGACATTGATAGAGGTGGCCGTGGAGGAGGAGGAGGTGTCTAGGTCACCTAAATTGGGAAAAGCAGGGCTGGTTGGGGAGGAGGAACCTAGGAGGGGATGTAGGGTTTTCCAGAAAACAGCATGGGAAGTCTTGGTATCATTCAATTTGCTTTTGAAAAAACGAGCCTTTGCTGAGTGCACTGCTTTCATGCAGGTGTTCCTTAGAGCTCTATATTTCTGCTGATCAGCTTGGCTTGAGGAGGTTTTGGCAATGCACCAAGCTTGGTCTCCGTGCTTGAAGAGGATGATTAGGTTGGGTGTGACCTGAGGTAGTTGCTTATGTCGTAGCCACAATCTTTTGGGAGAAGCCTGTAGGTCCCAGATATTGAGCATGGTTTTGGTGAAGGATGCAATAGTGGAGTCTATGTCCAGTGCTGTGAAGACCCTGGACCAATCAGCCAGGTAGAGGTCTAACAGGGGGGCTTGAACATCGAATGATCTGAGTGGATGGAACCACAGATACTTAGGGAGGTGTTTGGGGGCCGAGTTTTCCTTAAGCAATGTGTCATACAGTGATCACTGAAAAAGAGTTACGTAGGGTGCCAGAAGATGGATAATTGAGTGAGTGGGATGCTAAGATCCAGTCAATCAGTGAATGGTTTGCAGAGTGGGGGTTTAACCTAGTGGGTTCAGATATCAGCTGGGCAAGGTTTAGGGCCTCGATCTGTTGAGTGACAGATTTGGACTGAGGTGAAAGCCAGTTTACATTGTAGTCACCCAAAAGCAGTAGTTCACCAGACTTGGTGAAAGCGGTAAGGGATGCCAGAGTGTGTATAGTGGCAGAGGGCTGGGCCTTGGGGGGAAAAAATTATAAACCCTTATGTAGATTGGGGAAGTGGAAGGGTAGGATGGTTTAAGGAGCAGTAGCTCATGTGAAGAAGGGGAGGCCTGTTGGAGTACAGTGGAGGATGGGAGAGATTCTTGCACATATGCTGCCACTTCACCTCCTCTTTTACCGCTGTCCTGTCTGTACAGTGAGTATCCACTGAGATCAACCATGTAGTTGAGTATTCTGGAGGATAGCCAGGTTTCAGAGACATATAACATGTTAGGGGAGTTCAGAGAAACCCAGACCCTAAGGTGGTCCATTCTGGGCAGCAAGCTCCTGGCGTTCACATGATAGGTGCTGAGGCCACCACATGAAGAACCAACAGGGGTGGTGGGACCAGGATTCAGTCCGATGTCACCAGCCAGGAGGAGGAAAAGGAAACGGTACAAGAAACCTAGGGTAATGCCTTTTTCTAAGGTTATTAAAGAAGCAGGTTCTGGGCTTAGTGGTGAGGGTGTAACTGCATCTAGGGAAAGGGGGGGACCAGGGCTGAGGGGAAAGGGGGCCGCCTCTCTCCAGCAGTGCATCGCATGTTCGTGGAGAACTGGGTGCTAAATCATTCGTAGACGACCTGATTCTGGGTCAGGGTTTCGTACGTAGCAGAGCAGCAACAAGCTGCGATCTATTGAAAGTCAGCCCTCGAGCCAGTATGGGTGCAGGTGGGGGAAGGACAAAGGAAAGCCTGGGGAGGAAGACAGTATAGCTAGGTGGGGAGGGCATTGAGAGTATATGGTCTGGACATGGAGAGAGAGAATGAGGGGAAGGTGGTTATGAGGAGAATAGGCTGGAGCATTATGCAAAAGCGAGGGAGTGAAATACTGCCAGAGAGCAGCAGGACAAGGCGTGACAGATTGAGGCTACAACGTGGTTTATTGGTGTGGCTGGTTTAGGGTAAATTGAAAATGTACCGCTGCTACACTGATGAGCTGTGTGGGATCCATCTGGGGTGACAGAATCTTCCTGCCATTACACTAGTGTGCTGTGTGTGATGTAGCTAGAGTAAAGGTGTGGGCGGAGGCTGTGGAGGGACAAGTTTGTGCACTGCCAAGACACTAGGTGGCAGTAGAGCTTACAGCAAGAGGGGATGGGGAGGTTATAAGTATGTTAATAGCCAGAATATTTATTGGCAGTATAACCTAATGGGTAGAGCACCAGGCTGTGGTTGTACCAGTCTTCAGCAAATTTAGGTTTGATTCCCACTGCCTCCAACTTGACCAGGAGACTAGGGTGTGGTCATATATCCCCTGAGGGTGATGGAAGCAAAAACTTAGGTAAGCAGTGATTACTGAGGGGTGGGGGAAGAGTGGGACGATCCAAGAATCAGTACCTGCTGTGAGTTTCTTTTTTTTTTCTCCTCAATTATTTGTTAGCCATTTTCCCCCCTATTTTCACCCCAACCTCACGTCCTTGGCATGAGCGCGCACATGTGGAGGCATGCGCACATCATGCACTGCAGGATGCTCCACCCTACCGGTTACCCATTACCCACCTGCACTGCCACCGGACCGCCACCCGGAGGTCGCGGGACTGTGGGAGGGTGACCCTCCTCCCGGGGAGAGGAGAGGTGCTGTCAGGCAGCTCAGTCCTGCACCTACCCTCCCCCCTCAATGCTGGCTCCCAGATGACCTGAGTCTGTTCTCGAACTCGGGTTACCAATGTGGCATGAGGTAAGGCGTCCAGCGCCTCAGCCCTCTGTGCCACCGGGCCAGCTCCAGCTCTGAGTTTCTAAGGGGTTGGGGTAGGGGAAAGTGGATGGGTCTATAAGCACCTACCAGTGAGGGAGTGAAAGTGGGCTGATTTGTTCTGGTCAAAACATTAAGGGTAGAACCACCCCTGGGTGAGAGGGGGGCTGGGTGGGTAGAGACAAACAGTGCCGCATGCACAGTGCACAGCTACAGAAAGTCCCCACGATCATACTGAAAAGGTTTCTTGAGACAAACAGTGTCATACGCCCAGTGCACAGCCATGGAAAGTCTCCACGATAACATTGAAAAGATTTCTTGAGACAAACAGTGTCGCACGCACAGTGCACAGCTGTGGAAAGTCCCCAGAATGACATTGAAAAGGTTTCTTTTTTGTGTGAATTTACTCATGGCATAAGAGATAACCCTTATGTATAAATGTTTCCCACATTTAAAGGATTTCTCTAATGTGTGAATTTGTTGATGGTATAAGAGGCATGCCAGCTTTGTAAAACTCTTCTTGTATTTGGTATATTTAAAAGATTTATCTCTTCTTTTAATTCCCTCATGGCATGAGAGAGACTGCTTTCTTGTAAAACTCTTTCCACAAGTAGTACATTTAAATGGTTTCTATCGTGCATGATTTGCCTGCGCTCTGAGAATTGACCAAAGACTTGCAAAACTCTTCCCACAATCAGTACATTTAAATAGTTTCTCTTGAGGGTAATGTGTCTGAAGTTTTTTTTTTTTTTTCATTTCTGTCCTACATGAGTTGGCTGATTGTGTGAAAGGTAGGTGCACCTTGCAAAACACTTTCCACACAAACTACATTTAAAGGGAAAGTGCTCCAACCTATTTTCTGCATACCTGTGTAGTCTGTAGACATGAACAATGATTTCCTCTCTTTCATCCTGCTAGTTTCACCCTCATTTAAATATAAATGAGGCTGCTTCAGTTAGTTTTGCACTGGTGTGAAAACCTATTTGCTTTCATTGCAATGGTCTTGGCCCCAGTCATGCAAGGCATCATGGGAGTTGATGATGCGTATCTCCACAAGCCAGCAGAAGTTATACTCTCAGTCATTTCTGTTACATGTCTTGTGTAATTCCTGTATACTCCAAAATATTTTTTTTTCTAACTCAGATACACTTTAAACTGAGCACTTACTATGCCTTGAAATGTTTCATGGCCAGCATAAAACAAGAACATGTATGAACAAAAGCATGAGATATACAATTGTAACACAACATCTAGTACCTAGTTTAGATTTTGGGTGTAATATCTACAGTCATGCAAGCGAAACCACTATCATCATCATCATCATTTTTATTTAAAAAAGTACTGTTTCATTTTGACTCAAGGCACTGTACAAGTGAGCAGATTTATAAACACAGTTAAAATACATAAAATACCATCCTGATCGAATTGATTCCTAATTAGCTAACTCAGCTGGAGGGAAAGGCTTCTCTAAATAAAAAAGTCTTCAGCTCCCCTTTGAAGGAATTCAATGATAAAACTCTCACAGAATGAAGGAGTGATTTCCACAGGCTTAGTGCCATAAGCGAAAATTCACGGGCACCTGATGATTTAAAGTGGACCCTGGGAATTACTAAAAGACCCTCATAAGCTGATCGGTGGGGGCAGGATGGATGGTAGTGCTGTAGGAGGTTCTGCAGGTAGTCGGCCACAGTCCGTGCAGGGCCTAATAGGTCAGCAAACCGACCTTGAAAGTGATCTGCCACCAAACAGGTAGCCAGTGCAGAGAGCGCAGCACAGGTGTAGTGTGACATGATCTTGAAAGACCTGTCAACAACCTGGCTGCCACATTCTGTATTAGCTGCAGGTGACGAATATCAAGCTCCGATAGCTCCAGGTAAAGGGCATTGCAGTAATTGAGCAGCAGCATCACAAAAGCATGGACTAGTGATGGCAGATCACCCGGAGGTATCAGGTGTTTAATCCTGGGGATGATTTTAAGATGGTAAAAAACACATTAGACCATGACCAACACCTGAGATGCAAGTGTTAGGCCACAGTCAAGTACAATGCCAAGATTCCACACCCTGACAGAGGTGAGCAACTGAGAATCCCCAAGACTAAGCCCAGAGAATCGACCAGGTTGCACACCAACTCTCAGGTGACCAGGTTCCACCACCAGTACTTCAGTCTTGTCCGGATTTAACCTCAACCAGTTGGCCCTCATCCAGTCTTGGATTTCAGTAAGGCACTGACTGAACACCGAGACTGCCTCCTCCTGTTCGGGTGCAAAAGACAGGTGTAGCTGGGTATCATCAGCATAGCAGTGAAAACTCAGCCCATACGACTTATAATGTCTCCCAGTGTTAGCATATACACCACAAACAACATGGGGGACATTATAAGTCGTATGGGCTGAGTTTTCACTGTTATGCTGACCCAACATGGCAGGGAGAGTGGTGCACAGGAAAAGTCCCTAATACCACCCTCTGCATCCTGCCAGTGAGGAAAGAATGGAACCAGTTGAGGACTGTACCAGCCAGTCCACAACCCACAAGCACTCCAAAAGCACCCCATGACCCATGGTGTCAAATGCAGCTGAGAGATCAAGGAAAATAAGAATGGAACATTTTCCTTCATCCCTCACCACCAGGAGATCATTGAGCATCCGAACCAGGGCAGTCTCAGTACTGTGCCATTTCCTAAAACACAAATGGAGAGGGTCGTAGATGTCGTGGGTGGATAAATGGGCCTCCAGTTGAAGGGCTACTGCCTTCTCAATAATTTTCCCCACAAATGGAAGGTTACAGACAGATCTGTAGTTAACTAGCAGTTCAGGTCTAGTGAAGCTTTCTTTAGGAGTGGTCTTACCACTTCCTCCTTCAGGAGCCCAAGAAAGACCCCTCTCACTAGAGAACACTGGACTATCCCATCCAGGACTGGGCCAATGACATCAACACACCCTACAAGAAGGCATGCTGGACCTGGATCCAAATTACAGTAGACAGGCCTCAACTCCTGGATGACCTTCATGACATCCACGACCATCAGCTGGTCAAAGTCAAACCAGACAGACTGAATGCCCATAACCCCTGGCTGATCACTGCATGCCCCAGTAGAGGGCTTCACCTGGATCCCTAATCTGATGGAAGCAATCTTAGCAGCAAAAAATAGAGCAAACTCATCACATCCGGATTGTGAAAAGGCTCATACGGACTGAAGACAGGCATGATTACATAGCCAGTCAATGGTTCGGAACAGCTGAGCCAGTCTGTTAATTGCTGCAGCAATTTCCTTGGACAGGAATTCTGTCTTCTTACAGGAGACTGCTGATTGATAGTCTCTGTAATGAGAGATCAAAATAAGCTTGTCCCCTTCAGTCTGAGACCTCTGCCAGTGCTGCTCCAACCTTCAACCCCTCATCTTCAACTCTCTGAGAGTCCCATCAAACCAAAGGGATCTCTGGTGTGAAGTGAGGGGTCGAACACGGACTGATGTGATAGAGTTAAGGGCTTCAGCAATAACCCTATTATAAGTCAATGCCAACTCCCCCCTGGCTCATCGCAAGCACTCATCCTACCTGATAGGTTGAGCACCACTATAAGACCTTGCATGGGCAAACCACTTAAAGGGCGGTACTGGACCATCTTCGTAGGGGAAGGTCTATGGGGGGGGGCTTCGAACATGAACCTCACGGTGTGGTGGTCCGACCAAGTAACCGGTTCCACCATGAGGTCAGTGAGCTCCAATGCCAGTGAGAAGACAAGATCCAAAGAGTGGCCATGTACATGAGTTGCAGAAGTAACCACCTGTGTCAGGCCCAATGAGTGCATTAACTGGAGAAAGTCTTGTCCAAACAGCGAGAGCTCATCGTCGACCCAGGCATTGAAGTAACCCAGAATAATCCATCTGGGCAACTCCAACACCAGTTCTATAACAAAGCCCGCGACTTCCTGCAGGTATTTCTTCTCATTCTCCATAGGACAGTAAATTAGAAGGATTCTGCAGCCTGCACCTGCAACCACCTGAATGGCCACACATTCAAATGACCTCGTTCCCAATGGGAGAGGTGAGAAGTGCAAGTCCAATTTAAAACAAATCTCCACCCCCCCCCCAACAATCCTTTCTCGGGCAGTGAATCTCCAAGAACTGAGCAGGAATCACCAATTCCAATACTGGGCCAGCGTTCTCATCCAGCCAGGTGTTGGTGATGCAAGCCAGATCAAATGTTGAAACAAGATCAGTAATGATTGCTATCTTGTTCTTAATAGATCTGGTATTGCATAACACTGCCCAAGAAGGATAGGCAGATGAGGCTGGTCCACTGGATACCTACCCACCTAAAGCGGAACCCTTGGGCATGGGCACCAGACAGGGAGGTTCCCTTTCCTGGACCCATTTTGCCACAGGACACCTCCTAGAACTCACCACCCCATTCCGCCCCCCAAGCCATAGCCCCCACAATAGGCCCCGCCAACCCCTGCCTTCTTACTCTACAGGCAATCCCCAATGCCCTAGAACGTCTATAGACATCTGATGGTAATGGGGGCAAACAAAAGGATGGAGGCTGCAGAACCTAAAGGGGGAATAATGCCTTCTCAGGGGAGCCACCGAGCAACACATTCTAATCTATTCCTCCAGCTATACTACATAACTTATATACCAAAATAGAAACCCTCAAAGTGATAGACAACCTAACAAACAATTAATTAATCAAAAATTAAACTTAAACAAAAATATATCAATTATCACAATCACATATCTGCACATTCAAACACACACACACCAACCCCAACTCTAAAAGCAGATTAATTAAAAATGGAAGGGAGTCCAGATTTAGGTTGCAATCACTAAGGTTGGTCCCACAAGTTCTAGCAGGGAGTTAGGGCCAAACAACAGATAACGACCCCTTAGCTGAGTCACTTTATTGCAGCTCAATAATATGTACAGTATTATCAGAAGTTATCTGGTTTTGTGACAGAGCAAGGGGCTCTCACCCCCCTGAACTGAAAACAACAGCATATAGTTTGAGCTTCCAGTTACTTTTCATCTCTCTCACAGCTGCAAGTTCAGGAAAGACCCAATTGTCCAGTCCACTCTCCTGTAATACAAGCAAACTAAGCAGGCAGTATGGTGAATGATTTTATCTATGTCGGTTCTGTGGATGCCAAGGGTTCTCTTACCGCCCTGGCTCCACTCCCAGTAAAGTCTTTCACCCAGAGAAACTAGACTTGCTGTACCTGCTACCAAGACCACAATGTAGCCTCTTTTCACAGCGTCCTAGTCCAAACACCACAGACTGGGTGGACCAAGTGGTCCTTATCTGCCATCAAAATCTATGTTTCTATGTTTCTAAATGCCAAGGGATCTCTCACCACCCTGACTCCACTTCTGGTAAAGTCTTTTACTCAAAGAAATCAGAATGGCTGTATCTGCTGCCAAGACCACAACAGAACCTCTTATCACAGCATCCTAGTCCAATCACCATGGGCCAACAACAGCCCCAGAGAAATGAGACATGCCAGATTCAGAAACACTGGTGACCCACAGCAATCTCTGCCAGCACATTTAGGAAGACAGACACCAGAACCTTGAGTTGTTCCATACCGCATTTCTCCTCCGGCTGCTTCCAGCAACTTCTGATGCCACAGACTGGCTCTCAACACTTGCCAATCCATGCCAGTGGCCTGTGGAGTCCCTCCATGCAGCACAATGTCCTGTTGCTCGAAAAAGCAGTTGGCTCCTCCAAACTCCAAGTCAGCTATCAGCAATCCTGCATTTTTCCACAGACAACACCGGCTCCTGGGATCACCGACTCCAGCAGGCAAGTAGTTCAGATTTCGGCAGCTCCCACTGACAAGTGAGTCCAGCAGCAGGCCCTGTACTAGACCAGCTTGTAACTAAAAAAACCAAAAAATAAACTCCTGTTACTGACTCACTTGCGCCCCTGTCTAGTGCTTCCAACTCTAAGCTAAACACTACTTAATAGTAGGCTAAAAAAATAAAAAAAGCCCCTTCTTCTAACTCTAAGGAAAGTAGAAGTGACCTACTGTACAATCAATTAACTAGATTTGTACTACACTGTGAATACAAACCTAATCACTGTAAGACTCATGAGGACTTGGGATATACTACAGTAGAAAACAAATGCAAATTAATTTGGGAGGGCTTGTTAAATAATATACTTCACCAAAATAAACTAATAAACTAAATAGAGAAATTGCAGAAGCTTGACCACTAAGTGTAACCTGAGATTCAATAAAAACAGAACATGTGAAACATCCTTATCAAAGAACAGATATGGAAATATACCACTTACGCAGACAGTGGCAAAGTTTTGGAAATTATATTGATCCAAAAATTAAGGTACTAGCCCCCAAACCCAAGGTCTTTAACACTGTCATGAAACTGGAATTAAAGACACACTGCACTTGCATAAGATGAGCCTACACACGCTTTTACCACATATCTTCAAAGATGGCATTGTTCATATATGTTCTGTCTGTAACTTTGTGTTCATTTGTCAATATTTTTTGTGACTATTTAAGCCTGCACTGTTTAAACCTGTTCTGTCTATAGCTTTGTGTTCATTTGTCAATTATTTGTGAACATTTAAACTGTAACCTGAAACAGGGCCACCTTGTAAATAGGGCTTTGTCGCCCTAATGGTGTAATTGTTCCAATATCTGCCTGTAAAAAAATAACATTTTCTACTACTGTAGGGACTACAGAGGACAGCAACAGCAGTGACTAACAGTGTTTATAAAACTGGTCTAAAAATCAAAGAACTTTAATTAGTTAAAACTAGTCAGGTGACCGTGCATTATTAGAGCATAATGCACAGTCATCCGGGTCCTAAACTCAATGAGCAAATCAGACCTCCTACAACCAAAACTATCTTCCATCAGTCCCTTTACAACCAGAATTGATCTTCCATCACAAACACATCTGCTACCTTTACATTGTAAAAACATTCAACTGGGCCCTAAAAATAAAACTATGTTAAATAAAAACTAAATTAATCAAATGTTGTTTCCTGATTATCACACTCTCCTACACACATAAACAAATTAGAAACATTAAGTATCGTTTATAGTTTTCATTGCAACTGTTTCTGTGCTGACAGAGAAAAACCCACCTTCTATCTTTACCTGCTCATCAGGGAACTCTCTTCTGCTTGCCCTGACAGTGAGATAATAGTCTCTCTGGCTCTAGAAGAGGCCTTTGTTTTGTGTGTGTGTGTGTATATATGTGTGTGTGTGTGTGTGTATATATACAGTAATTTAGGATAGGAATATTCTGCCAGTGGAACTGAGCAGAGCTTTGAATCCCTGTATTCCATGGTAAATATTCCATATCTTGAAGGTGGGGAAAGACAGAGAAGAAAGCAGGGTGAAGACAGCAGGCAATACTAATTCATAAACAAAGATAAAAGGTTGGTAAACACAGTTACATAGCCAGAGGCAGACCCAAACTGCTCAAATACATTCCAGAAGTGTATAAAAGCACTTACATTTGAAACATATATGGGTGTTTTCAGGTGAAATCTATCACCGCCCTCCCCCCTCCCCCCCCCACCACCACCAAAAAAAGACAACCTGGCAAGTTTAAAGTTTTGAATATATTTCTATTACGAAACAATACTTGTTTTGATTTAAAATGCAAGCTAACATTTTTTTCTTACAAAAATGTGTGCCACATACAGTTTCCAATGTGTTTTATGTTTTTAGCTAACCCACTCCAGTATTTAGAGTTAAAATGGAAGCATATTTCAATGAAAGGTCCATTTTTTTTCTTTTTAAAATACTTTCTTCTTATTTTCACACAATGGCACACGACCCTGCAATCAATGCCCCTGCAAGACATGTTGGGCTAATTTCTACCTCAGACTGTGTGGTTACATCACAAAACAGACAATTCCAGGTGCATGGGAGTTATACATGCATGTCACGATATGTTGTTTATTTCATTCAGTGCAAGAGATGTCCACAAACAGGTTATGTAGGAGAGACACGCCAACAGCTTCGCACTAGGATGAACTCACACAGGCATACTATTACAGCAAGGAAGACTGAAAAACCAGTGGGGCATCACTTCTCCCAGCCTGACCACTCAGTCTCAGATATGTCAGTAATGGTCTTAAAAGGAAATCTCAAAAACACACAACAGAGACGAGCTTTTGAGATGAAACTTATTTTACATCTCAATATGGTAGCAGATGGGATGAGCTTGGATATTGGCTTTATGGGACACTACAGAAATTAACACCTACAGACCTTTTCTTCTTCAAACTGACATATTATAGGACTTCAGCATGTGTGAGATGTGGATGCGTGTGTGTATGTATGTGTGTGGGTATGTGCTGTGAGGTATGTGATATAATAGATGTGGGGCTTGCTGTCACATTGAGGTAAGTCTCTATTTAGCTATATGGAGTCATAATATGTTACTATTTTCATTTCACACACAACAAATTTCTCCTTACTTTTTATCTTTGCCTGTGGGGGGTTTGATTCCATTGCACCATATTCAGTTTACCCAGCCTGCTAGTGTACATACAGGAGTGTTATCTTATACTGTTATATATAATTTTTGTAACTCTGTACATATTGGGATGTGTGATCTCATTTGCTTGGGGGTCCTGCACATATCTTTTACATTAGGCTAATATTGTAGTAATTTACTCAGAATTTCATTACAAGTTGTATTCCTTTGGGGAACAATTACAGTGACTGAAGTTAATATAGGTTCACTAGGAGAGAGATTGAGAGTGTGTGTGTGTGTGGGACAGAGAGAGAGAGAGAGAGAGAGAGAGAGAGAGAGAAAAGGAGGGGGGAGAGAGAGAGAGACAACATCTTGTTTAAGCTATGTATCTCCACCACCTACATTATTGTGATGTGGGGTGGGTTAGGTTGTACTGTTTGTATGAGCAGGAGGAGATAAATTACTTTTTTATCTCTTTTTCAGATTCCCTAGACACTTGTGGTACATGAAGTTGCTACATTCTCAGTATATATTGACATCAGTACATATCAGGATGCATGGTCTGAATTCCTTGAGGTTCTACTAGAGTTTTTGTTTAACACTAATATTATCAATTTATATTTAAATTATCATTTATATAGTCCTGAGGTTTTTGTAATTTCTTGGGCCTTTTATTTAGCTTGAGAATACAGCTGGGTGGCATGTCTAGCTAGGTTTATACATCACACAGTGTGCACTGATGTTTTTAGACAACTTTACTGGTATTCTTGTCTTTAATGCATACATTGTAATTTCATGAGCCCTATAACTATCTTAGTTTGTCTTTAAGCTGGGTGGGGTTGCCTTTCAGTAATCACATCCTTATACTGACTGTGACACTCATGGCTTGATTTGGGAGTTATCTGCTTCAGCAGTGTTATCTTATGTCAATTAAATTTATGTGCAGTAGGATTCTTTGTATATTTGTTGCACTACACATCTGAACCTAAGGTTCATTCGACTGAGGGCAGTATTGTACTGTTTAACTTCTCTGACATCATCTTCGTTTTTTTTTTTTTAAATGAGTATTTTAAACCAATGGGGATTTTTTTCTGTTTTTCTCTGCATTATCTAGCTGTTATAAGTATTGTATTTTCTAAACAACTGCCATGAGCTTCTGAAGAAGGACTGGTTGGTCCGAAAGCTAGAGCACTTTGTTCTTGTTGTTACATCTATGTTGGTCCATTAAAAGGTATCAAATCATTTGCTTCTGGATCTATTCTTATTTTCATTCATTTTAACTCATATATTTAAATGCCATTTTATAAGAGCCATTATAAAATGGGCAAAGGATTTCAAGCAATCTGATTGGTTGTTAGACGTGAATTAGATGTGTCTAATGCACAGCTAAAACTAGAACCCCCATTTAGAATACACAGGCCTATTTTATAAGTGCAATAAGCCACTCTGGGGATGTGCATCAGACAGTTCTAATGCATGGCTAGGGGACTGGATGCACTCAGCCTGTGGCCTCTTGCCTCACTAAGTCCCCCTAGGCGTGCATTAGAACTGTCTAATGCACACTCCATCGTGTCTTATTGCTTACTTAGACACCCCAGGCAGGGTTTTATTTAACTCTAAAAATTGATTAGAGTTTTGCTCATAAAAGTGCTAAAACATTGTAAAAATGCATAGCACTTGCCTCATTGTGTTTAACAAACATAACACTTCGAGAAAACCTATATAAATACTTTCTGTAGAGTTAGTATTGTCCCAGAAAAAAAACTGCTAATCAGTTATTTAAAACCCTGCCAGGGTGTGCAATTATGGTACAATAGTCGCACTTCTCAGGTGCATTTAATGTCACTTGGCTGCACCTCGTGCCTAACAATACACTTGAGGCGTGCAATTATTTCATCATAATGCACATCCTGCCATGTCTTATTGCTTATGTAACCACTGCAGGCTTTAGCACTAAAACATCATAAAATTCCAGGATGCTTTACATGATTCAGGTCATGACCTTTTCAATGGAGTCAAGCAGGTTTTCACACCTGACTTAAGTATCTTCATTTACATTTAAATCCTAATGAAATTAGGAGGGTGCAGCAAAGGCAATCAGTGTTCATACCTACAAACTACACAGGTAAACAGAATAAAAGGCAGAGGGGACCTTCACTTTAAATGGTTTCTCTCCTTGTGTGAATTTGCCAGTGTGCTAAGAATTGACCAAGATGTGCAAAACTCTTCCCATAATCAGTACATTTAAATAGTTTCTCTTGAGGGTAATGTGTCCTAAGTTTTGTTTTTTTCTAATTTCTTTCTTTCATGAATTGGCTGATGACGTAAAAGAAAGGTCCGCCTTGCAAAACTCTTTTCACATACAGTACATTTAAATGGTTTCTCTCCTGTGTGAATCCGCCTGTGGTCTGTGAACTGACTAAAATGTGCAAACCTCTTCTCACAATCAGTGCATTTAAATATTTTCTCTTGAGAGTAATGTGTCCAAAGTTTTGAGTTTTCTAATTTCTCTCCTGTATGAACTGACTGATGACGTGAAAGATGGGTCCGCCTTGCAAAACTTTTTTCACACACAGTACATTTAAATGGTTTCTCTCCTGTGTGAATTCGCTGATGATATACAAGATGGGTCTGCCATGAAAAACTCTTTCCACATTCAGTACATTTAAAAGGTTTTTCTCCTTTGTGAGTTCGCTGATGGTACAAGAATGATGCTTCCCATTTAAAACTCTTCCCACATTCTGTACATTTAAGTGGTTGCTCTTCTTTGTGAATTCTCTGATGGCTTGAGAAACTTATCTGCAATGAAAAGCTCTTCCCACAATCTGTACATTTAAATGGTTTCTCTTCTGTGTGAATATATTGATGGCGGACGAGAGATCCCTTATGTGTAAAGTATTTCCCACACTCAGTACATTTAAAAGGTTTCTCTCCTGTGTGAATTCGCTGATGATGTGCGATACTACTCTGCTGTGTAAAAGTCTTCCCACAATCAACACATTTAAAAGGTCTTTCTCCTGAATGAATTTGCTGATGGCGTTCAAGATGTGCAAACCGACTAAAATTCTTTCCACACTCAGTACATTTAAAAGGTTCTGTTCCTTTGTGAATTTGCTGATGACATGAGAGATGTGCCTTCTGTCTGAAAGTCTTTCCACATTCAGTACAATTAAAGTGTTTTCCTCTAGTGGGAGTGTTATGATGTACTGGAAATGATGTTGGGGTAACACTCTTGTTATTTTTAGTGCATTTAAACTCCTTCTGTGATAGAAAAGTCTGTTGATGGACTAGAGATCTAGGCATCACGCTAAGCCTTCTCCCTCTGATGGTACAATTTGAATCATTCCCTTCTGCATGACCCTGATAAGCTTTATTCACAGTTATCTCCTCTGTCAAACTCTTCGATCTTGAGCAACTCTTCTGGCATACAGGAGAGCCGGATTGAAGACCTTTCTTTAACTGAACAGGTTTAGTGGCTAGAAAAAAAAAAGATTTTCTTTTTATTATTTTACACCCATTTCTACAGCTATGCAGAATATAAAATTCTGCATGCAGAATGCCCATGAAATGACAATTCTGATTCCATGGCATGTCACGGAATTTGAGTAAAAATTCTGCTGATTTTTGCCAGAATTTAAATTTCAGAAATGTTGTGATAAGTTTGAATGTACACATCCAAATTATACCAGATTTGGAACATAGACAGATCCAAACGGCTTACATAAGTGTACAAAGCTGTACATTGCAAGGCAGTGGAGTGGCCAAACATTTAATCAAAATTAAATTTTCAGTTATTTTGATCTAATTTTAACATTTTTCATTCAAATTTTTTCACAGTTTTAGGACTTATAGAAACTTACAGCACAGGTATATGCACCATGTTTTAAGTCTCATGCTTCAACGGGGGCTGAGTTATACGTAGCCTATCATTTTGCCAGAATTTAGATTTCTGCTATTTTAATATATTTTTGACAGTATTCATTGAAATGCCATAACAGTTTACAGGTATACAGGTTATCACTACATGTGTGTATGTACATAGTTTCATATTTCTAGCTTCATACGGGATTGAGTTTTAGCTTGCCAAACATGTTGCCAAAATTTCAATTTCAGTTATTTCCCTATACATTTAAAGCAACATATCCAAATTTAACCAGAGTTGAAACATTTAAACTACTATACCACATGGTCATTTCTGAAAAAAAAAAAAATATCTGCAGCTTTAAATGTGACTGAATTAAAAGCAGTCAAATTTTCACAACATTTAAAATTTACATTTTGCAAGAATGTAAACTGCAAATTAATAAACCCCAGAAACTTTAAAACTAGAGAATGCAATACCATGAAATTTGGCAGATTCTTAGACCTTACATGGAGACTGTGTGTGCCAATTTTATTAATTGCATGCTGCCAGAAATGGCAAAATAACACCTGTACTTAAAGTCAAGTCCCAGAAGTCTTTGTGAAATTTATAGAATTTAATTAAAAATTCCAATAAATTTGAATTTGTTAATTTTATTCATCCTTATCTTGGGGATCCTAAATAAAGGGTAGGGGTATGAGAGGCAGGTAGTGCAGGAGGTCACTAGGTTCAGGAGTTAGATGGACAGATTCACCAAGAAATGGACGGCTGAGCAGGGTTGCACACCAGTGGTAGATGCCCTGGTAGGAGCAAGGAAGTACAGAGTGTCAACAATTTCAACCTGAATGCAGGATATACAAGATCATACCCAGTAAATTTATGATCCAGGGAGCCTGATGTACATGCAAGTCTGGGACTTAGAGGTACTCAAAATGATGTAGTTTAGGGAGACAATGTCTGGGGCACCAGGAAGGAAGGATTCTGGCTATTCCAACAGGATAGGTTGATAGGAAAAGACTGGGAATATGGAAAGGAAAAGACATAGGGAATATGGGCAGACTGGACGGACCTCTGGTCTTTTTTTGATGTCATGGTATATGTTTCTGTGTGTCTCATGTTTTAAGGGAGTTTGTCACTGTTAAGAACAAAGAGGATATCAGTTGGATCAGTAGTTCTACTGAGTCAATCTGGCTCTGCAAAGAGAGACTGGAGGGGCAAAATAGTCACCCAGAAAGGAACAGCAGGACTGCAAAAAGCTCAGCCCAGCTTATCAAATGAAGTAGTGATACATGCATTGTTAATATTAAATTCCACAAAAATAATTTTGGATGGGGGCGTGGCTTAGCAACTGAAGAGTGCAGATGCATCTTTTATGTGCTCTCCAACTTGGGGCCCTAAATTTGTTTTAAAAATAATTTTGGAGAGGTATTTGGTCATTTTGTGGTAGACACTAGTGCTGTAGTGCTGCAGAAGTGAAAATGGGTAGGCATAAAAACAATACGAACTCTGCAGACTTTTTTAAAGTGCGACCGCTGCAACCACACGTGGGATGGCCTGCGCAACAACAAGAAGCCTCAGGCAGTAGTAACCCAGGCCTTGAGGAAGTTTCCTTGGCCACAGTCCATTCAACACTGGTTCAATTGGTGAAGACTGTGCAAGATATGGACAGAAAGCTTGATGGTCTGACTCCCCATGTCAGCTCTCCAGAGACCCGTATGGATGTGGTGGACAGGCTACGCAGTGCACTGATAGTGATGGGGAAAAGATGGCCAGATGGGTGGAAAACTGGCTGAAGAACAGAACCCAGAGGGTGGTTGTGGGGGGAGAGTTATCTGGCACAAGACAGGTAACCAGTAGGGTCCCACAGGGCTCAGTGCTGGGGCTGGTGTTGTTCAATGTCTTCATCAATGACATTGGAGACAGCATTAAGGGCAAAATGTGCCTATTCGCAGATGACACCAAGCTCTATGGGAGAGTGGACACAACTGAAGGGATACAGGACCTACAGAAAGATCTGGAAAAGTTAGGGAGGTGGTCCAGTATCTGGCAGCTTGGCTTCAATACCAAGCAATGCAAAGTTATGCATATTGGAGCCAAGAATCGTAGAACAGAGTACTACCTGGGCGAAGTCTACGTATCTGCATTAGAGGAGGAGGAGGAGAAGGACCTGGGAGTGATTTTATTTCATTTTTGTTGGTCGGGCAAGTACACTAGACAAATCCTGCCTGTTTTCAGGCACGATCCGGGGAAGGGGGATACAGATGAATGCCAACTGACCTTGAACCAGATTAAGCTGTTGGTGGTATTTGTTTAGTGAATGAGGGAAGTTTGGCCAGAACACCTAGGAAATTCCCCTACTCTTTTCGAGAAGTGCCATAGGATCTTTAACATCCACCTGAACTACCACCAATCCAGGCAGATGGGACCTTGGTTTAACGTCTCATCCGAAAGACAGCACCTCAGAAGTGTAGCACCCCTCTCATGCTGCACTACAGTGTCATTACTGGGATATTAACCCAAGTGCCAGATGTGGAACTGAACCCACAGCCCTCTGATCTCCTGGCCTCAGAGGTGAGTATGCTACCTACTGAGCCACTGACACTGCGAGTGATGATCACTAGTGACCTGAAGCACTCCATGCATTACAAGAAAGCAGCAGCAAAGGCAAACAAGATGCTGGGATGCATATCTAGGGTGATCAGTAGTAGAAGAAAGGAGTTTATACTGCCTTTGTACAGCTCACTGGTAAGGCCGCATCTAGAGTATGGAGTTCAGCATTGGTGCCCACACCTCACAAAGGACATTAACCTGCTGGAGAAGGTCCAGAGGAGGGCTACAAAGATGATAGCTGGTCAGCAGGATCAGGCATATGAGGAGAGGTTGAGGGCACTGAACATGTACTCCCTGGAAGACAGGAGAGAGAGACCGGACATGATTGGGACCTTCAGGTACTTGAAAGGGATAAATAAGGCTGATAAGGAGAGTCTCTTTAAGCTGAGTGGTGACCATAACATGAGGGGGCACAGTCTTAAGCTGGAGGGTGGGAGGTTTAGGAGGGGAGATCAGGAAGCACTTCTTCACAGAGAGAGTGGTGGACAGTTGGAATGTGCTGCCAGAAGAGGTAATCTCATTGAAGACAGTGGGCAGCTTTAAGAGAGGCTGGGACAGGTATGGGGGAGGGTAAGGGTCATGGGTAGGAAGGATGGGAGGAGTGGAGAGAGGGGGCAGGGACAGTAGATCAAGCTGTGGACCCTGCAACATGAGCAGACTTGATAGACCAAATGACCTTCTTTTGCTGGCTTCTTCATATGTAGGTTTGCAGCAAGTAACTCTTATGAAGCGGTGCCAAAATTAATTAAGGAAAACTCCTTATTCCGGATGTGGCTTGAAACTGTTCCGGATGTGGCTTGAAACTGTTGAGAACTCTGCGAGGGAGAGGAATATCCGAGTTATCGGTTTGCCAGAACAGGTGGAGGGTGAGGATTCACTCGGCTTTGCTCAGACTTTTTTGCCACAGATACTGGAGTTATCGGAGGAGGAACCTGCACTGCCCATGGAGCGTGCATACCACATCACTCCTCGATGAGCTCCAGTGGGAGAATGTTTCTGGTTTTAATGATGTGGAACCTTTGTAAAGGAGTCTTTGACTCAAAGGTGTGTTATCCGATATCATCAATAAATAAATAAAAAAGGGACCCAGGCTTTTATTGATAATGTGCAGTGGACTGGGGGTGCAGGATCGTGTGCTGGCCATCACATGGGGGAAAAAGCAACTGCGTTATGAAGATACAGAGATCTCGTTCCCCGACCTTTTCTACTCTACCAGGCAACACCACATGGCCTTTGATTCTGTGCATGCATCTTTAAAGGCACAGAAGGTCGTGTGGAATGCGCATACCTATATGTTCAATGATCCCCTGGATGCTTCTAAACTGGTGGCCCAGATTGAACTGGATATGGGAGATAGAGCCGGAGCCTTTTCGGAAGGGGAGGAGGAAGAAGGAGCAGGGTGAAGGCCTCAGGACTTAGGAATCTGTTTCAGTGAGTACGGCTGTGATGTGCCCAGTTCTTGTTTGGACTTTTGGATTCCTCCTTTCATATCGGGACTTTGGCAACAGAGCTGAACTCATTATGTATGCAACATTATATTTCCCCACTGTTTTAGGCCCAACGACCTCCGCCTTCCTGAGTAGGTTGTTGGGTCTAAAACAGTGGGGGAATTCAAACATGCATGGGACAGACATAAGGCAATTATAGTGGGGGTTGCAGGAAGTAGGCTGTTGGTTAATTAGAATCTGCAGCTTGTCCAGTAGGTAGGGAAATGGGCAGACTGGGTGGACCAAGTGGTCCTTATCTGCTGTCAAAGTCTATGTTTCTATGTTTCTATATATTATACACCCTGACTGTCTTTGCCACTTTTATTGTTGCCTACTCATCGTGTTCATCTTGAGTGCCTATGTTTTTTGTATGCAGAGCACATTCCTATGTTATTATTGTGTGACTACTCTGTGGGGGTGTCATGCAGGGTGAAAGAGATGATTTTTCCTGTGTTGCTATCAATGTCCTTGTTGCTGTTATTGGGCTGCTTATCTCTGGAACTGTTTAGGGATTGGGTTCATGTTGGGATTTTTTGACTCTCAGTTTTGGCTAGGCCTATCAGGGGATACCAGCTTGGTGGCTGGCTGAGGGACTTTTATTTTGGACATTAAATTATCCTTTATATCTGTATAAGATGGTATCTGGGACTGCTCTTAGCTGTGTTTAGCCTTAGGAAATATATTGTCTTATTACTGGATTAATTTCATCTGACAACTCTCCTATGTTGTATCTACAGGGAGGGGCTTGTGATGTGCTTATAGGTACTTTGGGTTTCTATCTAATCTGTTGCACGTACTGGTGTCCCTCTATGCTCTTGTTTGTAAATTGTGTGTGAACTTATAAATAAATTATGCAAAAAAAAAAAAAGAATTCTGGATGCTTCATCTACAGTATATGCTACCATGAATATTTGAGAAATTGTCACCAATATTTTTTTTTTTCCTACTGCAAATTTAAAACTGCTAAACCAATTTATCCAGTTGTGTTAGATACGAGGATACACTGACATTGGATATGCATGTCAAATGTTCAGTCTATGTCTGCAAGAGCAGAGAAGTTATAAACATTCACATTTTTGAGAGTTTCACAACATTTTGCAAATATTTACATAATAAGGTTCTGAACCCCTGTAACTTAAACATCTCTAATCCACTTCTCTCCATATTTAGACCACTGTATAAGCATTCCAAAGGGGTTATGTGTGCTCATTTACACATGTCTAGATCCAAACGGGCTTGAGTTATATGCAAAAAATAAAGTGACAGACGCTGAGCACACATAATTTTAAGGCGATGTATCATACTATCATGAAATTTGGCACATTGTTAGAACACTTATCATCAGGTAATCATGCCAAATGTAAGGTCTCTGGCCTAATAGATGGCTGAGGGATATACAGATAAAAATGTTCATGAAATTTCACACAAACAAATGACAGCTTTTGAGCACCTATAATATTGAAACTATCTATTTTAATTTCATGATTTTTGGTAAACTTTTGGAACTCATGCCAAAGAGTCGGCATGACAATTTTCTGAGGTCTATCTTAAAAGACAGGCGAATTAGGACTAAAGTACTAAATTAAACAAATTCCACACAATTCTGACAAAATTCCACACAATTTTGCTGACTTTCTCAAAATGTTGTTGAACTTCCAAGAATTTGAAATTCTCTCATTCTACACAGCTTTACTCATTTCCCTTTTTTTAATATCCCCATTCCACTTTTTGGGTCCTTCTAGACCTGTCATCAGCACCTTACCTCAGTCATGAAGACTGCAGGCATGCAACTCCTCTGAGGTTATTGACACATTGGTTCATGAGTAATCATATGGGGGGGAAGTGACAGTCAGTAGCCTTTCCCATGGAAGAGTGACTGCATCCCATCTCTCTAGCAGCCTGGACAGTAAGAAACACCCAGTGTCACCCTTGAACCTTGGTCTCCAGTATAGCTGTATAGGCCTGTTTACACTGAGCATTCTGCACGGGTGTGAGTGGTGTAAAGTAGCTGATCCGCTGCCAGAGCATAAGTGTAGATAGGTTTGGAAGCATTGCAAGCTAATCTGTTTTAGCGCCTGTGAAACTGCAGCAGTGGGAGCTGAAGTGGTTTCAGGAGTTTTAAGTATCTGAGTGAACACTCCAAACCATTAGAAGTAATGCACTTGCAGTGTTGGAAGACAGAAGCGGGACATAAATAAAACATGGGGGGGGGGGAGCCAGGCTGCCTCCAACACTTCCACAGCTCCTGCACTGCTCCATAGCGCCTATTTGTGGATACAGTGGAATTGCCTAAAACAATGTACTTCACAAACAAGCACTGTAATGGTGCCATACCCAGTGCATATGTAAATGCACCTTTTACCACACTGCCACTGAGGCAAGAGAATGACTTTGAACAAAATGTCATTAATTTTCTCAACAGCAGCATTTTTAGTCAGCATGATTATATTTCTTTAGGATTTTCAATACAAAACATTCATTTTAGATTTAATGTTAAAATCAGGTCTGAGAGTACACCGATGTACTTTTATTTTACAGACTGTTCAAGCGTTGCTCTTGTCCTTATCGGTGTATGCCTGGCTGTGGGTGTGGATTGTCATCTTAAAAGTGACATTCACAGCAAAGGACTTGCCACCCGCTTGGCAAACAGGAGGCAATAATGTAATTATGTACAAAATCACACATGCCCCCACAATGCAAAGCATCATGGGCTGCATATGCAAATCACCACAGAATATTATGCTGGTTCAACTTTAAGCAGAAATGCATGGTGCTGAAAGGCCTCTCTCACAGTTTGCAAAGAGTGCCTTCTGTTGGCACTCTTTGCAAACTATGTAAGAGGCCTTACGGCACCATGCATTTCTGCTTAAAGTTGAACCCGCATAATATTCTGTGGTGATTTGCATATGCAGCCCATGATGCTTTGCATTGTGGGCGCATGTGTGATTTTGTATTTCTTTGAAACTTGGCTTCCTGGCCAAATGCCCTTTGGGGTAACCATTGCCTCAGTGCTTGCAGGCAGAGGTTCAATGTGATGATGTGTAACATAGCCCCTCCCAAAAGAAATTGCACATCTAGGGGACACAGCAGCTTTGACTTCTAACAGTGCTGACTGAGATATGAGCTCACACAGGAAGATTTTTAATTTTAAAAGTCAAATGCCCACATTTATTTTAACAGAGACCATGGTGTCTTACCACAACATTACTACACTGAGATCTCTTTGTTAAAATATGTGTGGGATTTGACTTTTAAAACTGAGACTCTTTCGGTGTGCCCTGCTCCATCTGTGCTTAATCTACTGAACACATTATATCCATGTGAGTAGTTGCACCAGAATTTTAGAGGGCACAGCTTTAGCTTGCGTTTCCCCTGACTCAGATACCAAGCTCATGATGGCCTGGGTTCCACACAAGGCAAGTGGACATTCAGGTCCGACATGCTTTACTAAAAAGCAGTTCCTGTTCTGGTTCAGTGGCTTAGTGGTAGCAGCTCATTATTCATGCAGTAGACTTGGTGTAGTAGATGTGGTACTGACCTTAAGGAAGTACTTGGCAGCCTTCTTACTTCTAGTCCTGTTGTGAGCAATTTGTCATCCTTGTAGTCTCCGGTCATGCTCAATCCAAACCTTGTTGACCCTGTAGTATTCTTGTTATGAAGAATAGACTGACACAGATTGAGGAAGCTGTGACTAAGTCACCAGTTTTATTCTGATTGAACATAAAGACAAAGGGACCTAAAGGTTAAAGGGCTTTGAACTAAGCATGACAGGAAACAAGGACTACAAATTGCTCACTGCAGGACTTAAGGTCAGTACTGCATCTACTATAGAATATCATACTTAGGTTAGCGCTCCAGAGCCCAGGACCCCAATCATAGATCAGCAGAGGCATGTGAGGAGCCTCAGCAAGACACAAAGTACCATATTACAACTGTCTCTGCCACCTAGGGAAGTTAGTTTTGAATAAAGGAGAAGAAAAGACCAGGGCCAGATAGTGAATGTATTATCGGCATTTCATAATTTGGGGGGCATCCCTTTTGCCAGGGGGCTTTGAGAGCTGGTAGGCCCTCAAATCAGGGGAGCCACCAGAACTTGGGAAAGCACAGGCTCAAGCATTGTTGAAGGGGCTAGGCTTGGGTTCCTAGTCTGCTGAGTTACTATAACTATAGAGACTAAAATGAAGACTCAGATCTGGTGACTGCCACGCAAATGGAGTTTGAGGGCAACACACTGCTGTGGAGTGGTGAAGCCCCCACTTAACTTGTTAAAGTTTTTAGTGTTTACAAGCAAAAATCTGACTGTTCACTTAGGTAGGTTTCTGCTGTTGAATGGAGTCAGGTGGATGTCCTGTAGTCGTCCCGTCTCCCCCTTTGGCGGTTCTTTCTCTCCTTATGAAGCCAAGCTTCCACGTCTTATAGTCAGACCTCCGAGTGGGTCACTATTCACCTGTCATTTTCTACCTACTTTACTCAAACAATACAATCAACTGACCTATGCTATCAGCTGAACCCCATTACTAACTGCCCTATGTACAGGTCTTCATTGACCCATGCTACCAACTAAGCCCATACTACTAGCTGACCTACATGGATCTTCAGTTCCGATAAGTGTTTGCCACCTTGTATGCTTTGCTTGACACTCTTTTTGTGTTGCTTCCTATGGTACCTTTAGCCAAGGGAATCACTCCTGAAGCACCTCAAGGGGTGGAACCCATATCTAGGGTTCCTTGCCGTTGTACCCCTACAGGGTGGTATATCCCAAGGATAGAAAGACAAACAGCCAAAGATTATACATGTTACACAAGCATAAAACCAGTTGCACAGGCACACTAAATTGGAAGGCTACAGCCTGTAGTTCAAGGGGGTGGTGCAACTGGTCACACCCCTATTCAGCCCATTTAATGGCTGCTCTCCTCACTACACACACACAAGCATATTTCCCTGCCCCTCCATCCACCCCTCCTCCTCCAGTGTCACGCCTCTCTCCCCATGGGCTGTTTTCTAAGGTATCTTTAGCCAAGGGAATCACTCCCATGGCACCTCAAGGGGTGGAACCCTCTTCTAGGGTTCCTTGTCTTTGTACCCCTGCACGGTAGTATATCCCATGGATAGAGAGCAGACCAGCCAATGATTATGTTAGACAAGCATGAAACCAGTTGCACAGGCACATTGAATTGGTTTGGTAACAGTCAACACCTCTTCTCCCATTTTCTACTCCGCCTCTGAGTTCCTGTGCCCTAATGCATGATTTTGCACTTTTTCACATTGAATCCCAGTTGTCATGCCCTTGAACACTCCTTGAGTTCCCTCAGGTCTCTGCACTTTCTTTCAATCTCATCCAGCTTTACCACCCTACTGCAGATCTTGGTGTCATCTGCAAAGAGGCAGACCTTCCCTTTAGGTTTATCTGCATGTCACTTACATAGATACATAGACAGTGTCGGCAGATAAGGGCCTATAGCCCACCCAGTCTGCCCATTTGAGCTTGTAAGTTCAGTTTGTTTTCCTAGAAGTCTGTTGCCCCTTACCCCTGACCTCCAGAATTCCTTTATGTCTATCCCATGCATTCTTAAATCCCGTGATTGTTTCAGCCCCCACCACTTCCTCTGGCAGGGTGTTCCACTTGTCCACCACCCGCTCTGTGAAGAAATTCTTTCTCATGTTTCTCTGAATCGTCCCTCCTCCAACTTCATCCCATGCCCTCTAGTCCTGGAACATCTTTTTCGCTTAAAAATAGTGTTTTCCTGCACCCTGTTCCTCCCTGTAAGATACTTGTATGTCTCTATCATATCCCCTCTCTCCCTCCTCTCCTCCAGGGAGTACATGTTCAGTTCCTTCAACCTGTCTTCATAGGACTTGTGATGCAATCCATGCATCTTTGTTGCCCTCCTCTGAACCTTCTCTACCCTGTCTATGTCCTTACGTAGGTATGGTCTCCAGAACTGTACACTGTACTCCAGGTGGGGCCTCACTAGTGTCTTGTATAGCGGAATTATGACCTCCTTTTCCTGCTGGTGATGCCCCTGCCTATACATCCCTGCATCCTATTTGCTTTACCTGCTGCCTTGTCACACTGTTTCTACCTTGAGGTCATCAGAGATGACAACCCCAAGATCCCTTTCCTGCTTGGTGCATGCTATATCCTCACCCCCCAACTGATATATTGTGTCAGGGTTTTTGTGCCCCATATGCATTATCTTGCACTTCTTTGCATTGAATTTCAACTGCCAAACCCCTGACCATTCTTCAAGTTTCTGCAGGTCGTTTCTCATTCTGTCTACACCCTCTGGTGTGTCTACTCTGTTACAGAGCTTTGTGTCATCAAAAAGACATTAAAGAGCACTGGGTCCTAGTACTGAGCCCTGAGGCATCCCACTGGTCACCCTCTCTTCCCCAGAGTGAACTCCATTTACCACCACCCTCTGTCACCTATCCATTAACCTTATTCGTATCCAGTTTACCATCTTAGGACCCACCCCTATGTTGTGTATTTCCTTATGAATCTCCTATGTGGTATGGAATCGAATGTCTTACTAAAATCTAAGTAGGCCATGTCCGCTGTGACATATTGGTCTATTTCTCTGCTCACCCACTAAAGGAAATCTATCAGATTTGTTTGACCCGACACCCCCCCAGTGAATCTATGCTGCTTGGGTCTTATAGCAGTATAGCGCAGTGAGTTAAGGCTCTGTGCTGAAGATCTGGAGACCTGTGTTTGAATCCCACAGCCATCTAGATGCATACTGTGTGATCCTGAACAAATCACTTAACTTCCTTGTGCTCCCAGGTCTCATCTGGAAACAAGCTTCGGCTTAGTGTGCTACTCCTGGTTAAACAATGTTCCCTTATAACTCACTGCATTTAAAATACTCCACAGTCTTTTCCTTTAGCAGTGAATCCATTAACTTCATCACTGATGTCCGACAGAATGGCCTATAATTGCCAGCCTCCTCCCTGCTACTGCTGTTATGAAGCTGGACTACATCTACGCAGCCACAGAGCTTAGTGACATCTGCAAAGAGACACCTCTTGCCCTCTATACCTTATCCTATGTCACTGATAAACATATTGAAATGGACAGAACCCAGGACTGTCCCTTGTGGCATCCCACTTATGACTTCTCTCTACTCCAATTTTACCCCACTCAGCACCACCCTCTGCTGTTACCCACTAGTCAACTTCTCACCCATTAATCCAACTCCTTCACTGCTCCCAGGTACTGTAACTTCTTCAGCAACCTTCTGTGTGGCACCAAGTTGAATGCCTTGCTGAAGTTGAAGTATTTATTTTATTTATTTATTTGCTTTTGGTTATAGGGCACCAGACAGGATTGCTTTTTTTCAGGCATGACCTGGGAGATTACAGTTCAAACAAGTTACGAACAATAGTACAAGTAGGAGCTGATACAATGCAGTACATAAAGAGATCAACAACCTTACATGGCAGTAGAATTACTTGGCACAAAAGTGATGGCATACATAACATAAGCATTATGGTACAAAAGAGATAAAAACAGCTTGCAGAGATCAGTAACAAGTTCATAACAGCAGTGCTGGTATCATAGGACGAGGGTATGGGACAGGGAAGGGGATAGTGCAACAGCAAGTAAAAAGGTACGTTCAGTGAACTAGAGTGAGTAAAGAGGTGTAATACATGAACTAAAGACATTTACATGCATCTAGGGAGGTGAGGTAATTAAAGAGTGCATGCTTGAAGGCAGAGTGAGAACTGGAGCTTCTAAGGGAAAATAGAAGGAAGTTCCAGAATTTGGGAGCATAGTCAGAGAAGGCAAGTTCACCCATTTTGGTGAAGCAGTTAGGGACCATAACCAGAGCTGAAGTTGAGGACAGTGATTATACCTACTGCTTATTCCCTATCCACCACCCTTGTAACTCAGTCAAAGAATACTGTCAGGTTGACCTGACAAGACATCCCTGCCACAGTGCTGTTTCCTATCCTATAGCACATTTCTTTCAAGGTCAGTAACCAGATCTTCTTTGAATAATGTTTCCATGAGTTCTTCTATAATGGAGGTAAGACAGACAAGCCTGTAATTAGCACCATGCTAATTTTCTATCGTAACTACTGGATATGAACTCATGTCCAACCAAAAAAAGAAGATAAAAGAACCCAGACCCCTCAACTTTGTGCCTCCTTACAAGGTAAGGTACATAACCATTATATAAAAGTCAACCTGATAAACATTTTATAACTACTAAATATTTTTAACAGTACATCAAAGTGGCAGGTAACATTTATGTTGTTTCATTTTCAGAGAAACTATGTCCTGTTTCAGCACACTACAGTGGCTATAACAAAGACCTTTCTTTTATTAAATATACAATTTATTTTACCAGTCAGTCCCATTTTATAAGTGTAATAGACCTCATGAGAGGTTGTAGACTGGTGCTTTGATAAGTCCTCTTTATGGTTGGTTGAAGGTATTCAGCCTAATTTCGTGTCTCTAATGCACGCATAATGTGAGTTTATTACAGCACAGCCCATACCTCTCTCGTGTGGTTTCTTGTTAACTTGTTCAGCAGCCTCACAATTTGCAGAAAGAACAGTTACATACTTACCATAACAATAGATTTTGCAGACACTCTCCTTCATTAGTCCACACCTTTGAAACTATAGCTGCCAGGCACTAGGACTACACGGAAACGTTTGTTAGCCTGCTGCCACCCATAACGACATCCTACATCTGCATCTATATAAACATGGGCGGTCCCATCACTTTTCAATTCCCTTGCAGAGATTAGACTTGGAGGACCTCCAACTGTGGGAAACCAGAAGATCAAACCAGCACCAGGCATGCAAAGTGAGACAGGGCATAGGATATAATAGCTGTGGAAAAAGTTTTGGCACAATATCTGATATAAACCTCACTGAAGCAGAAGGGGAATGGAGAAAGGGCAGCATGGCCTAAGAGAGGAAATTCTTTTGGTGATCTACTGTTACAGTAGGTATGCAACTGTTCTACTGTATCTTCTTCGAGGATATCTCCCTTTGGAATGATTCCTAAGTAGTCCCAAAAGTAATTGAGAGGATGGTACCATCTGATATATTTATTCAAGACAGTAGGCATTTCAGCTCAGCAAGCCCAAATTCAGCACATCTACAAGAGACTATGTCTGGACTGTAATGTTTAGTGACAGTGTGGACAGTGCTTCATGTGACTGCAGCACAAATGTCAGCAGCTGAAGCATTTCTGAACCAAGTAACACAAGTGGCCATTCCACTTGTGGAGTGATCATGAACCACACCAGGAAGTTTCTTCTTGTACTTCCTGTAACAGAATGTAATACAATTTGGTAGCTATTTGACAGGCCTTGTTTAGACACAGGAGTGCCCTCTTTCCCAGGGGCAAATGAAACAAAAAGCTGAGAGGACTTTCTTCAGTCCTTAGTGTGGGTAATATAGTATCCGAGTATTCTGTGTGCATCTACAGTAGAGTACGGAACAATGCCTAACCTTGGTTAGCACACTCAGGGTAGTAAATGTAACCCCTAGATGGCGCTATGCCAGGGGCTACTACCCCTGCCTGATTTGCCACTAACAGGTTGAGGGGCCTGGATCCAATGGCGGGTGCCTCCACCCAGAGGTCAGGGTTTGCAATAGTTAAACTAACTTGGTCACAGCCCTCTGGGATACTGCAACCCCCCTTTCTTCCCACTAGTGGCCCACACAATATATCAGAATTACACAGTATACACTTACCCCCAGGTCTGGTTCCGCACTGGGACCTCCTGTGAAATGAGATACAGTGCAACAATCACAGTACAGTACTTTAACATAGACAAATACCTCAGGCTAGTATATCTTTGCTGAAACAAGCAGCTCTGATTTATTTAGGGATATAACAAGGACAGGGAAATCAGGTTAATTAGCATATCACTCTAATAATCTACTTTATGGCTCTGTGCACAGGCCTATCCCTATCAGTTACTGTCCCTGGGTACCCAAGCCCTAGTGGCTAGTCCAAACCGTGGCAGCTGGTAGGGGCCCTTTCACACAGAGAAAAGGAGAATTAAACAGTCAGCAGTACAGTAATTCCATTTGGATTTAATGTGGCAATTCAACAGGGAGCGACCCTGAATTAGTACTCACGACCTCCAAATAAGATAGGGTCCTTCAATATCAGCAGGGCTACTCTTGAGCTCCAAGAGACTCTTCACACATTTATATGGTAAAAAAGGAAGTACTATACCAGGCAGGCTGCTTCTCTATCCCGATCGCAATTACTGCACAATACCCGGAGAACACACAGCAGATTCAGTTCCTGACAGACAGAGTGCAATTCAACAATTTCTCCAGTCTTCTACAGGGTGAGCCTGGTTTCTACTCTTCAGAGATCCTTTGATTCTTTTCACAGGACTTGATTCAGTCCAACAAGCTGTTACACAGCTGCAGACCGAACTCTGGGCCTTGCACTGCTTTTTTGACTGAAACTGTGCACTGAAGGAGCACAGGGTTTCTTCCTTCTTCACTGCCAAAGCTCAACTGAAACTCCAACTGACAAAACGGCACTTCCTTTGAGTTCCTCCCAGTTCTTGACTGGATTGGCTGTCACACATAGACTGCTGCTGTTGGTCCAAAAGGCACTGAAGTCTAAACTACATCTCCCAGAGTCACTGCCCATACAATCCTCTTGTGGCTGGCTCAGATTATGAGTCCAAGTTCTGATTCGTCCAAGGCACCATTTTAGAGCTAGGCTACCCCACACTGATTGGTCCAGTTCAGCAGTTCAAAACTAGAATGGGGAACTAGCAGACACAGTTCTGACTGCAAAGAAAGCGGGTTAGACAAACTGTAATTTCATTATTACTCTAAATAATTTCTGGCAAACAGTTACATCTTTCAGATAGGTTCCCTTTGCACTCCTAGTGACTGCAAAAATGAAGTGAATTGGCAGTCGAGTGGTACTCAGAGAAGCACACAGTCCCCATACAAACTAATTATGTCTGCAAGCAGACAGCTCTTAAAGAGACAGTACCAGAGGTTCTAAAACACTCACTGATAAATGGCTTAACGCCAAACACCATTCAGGCTTGGAGCATTCAAGCAAGCTCCTGGAAGTCTTTGGGAACCCCCATTTGCAGGGTTACACCCTTCCTGGTCTGGGAAAGCTTGATTCGCCAAGCAAGTAATTTCTATAAGTTTTAACTGCAACCATATACATTTGCATTAGGCTCACACATGTAATCATCAGTCAATATATCATTTTACCAAGAACACATTTCTGAAACATTGCAGTACGTCACTCTTTACACAGTATTACACACACATTGTACCATAACTCAAGTTATTACCTCTTGTACATGAAACCTGAAGAGAGGGGGCCCTTCCCTATCAGTTACCTTGGGGCTGGACGGGGCAAGGGCACCATACTTAGAGGGCAACACAAGTAACTTGGAGTTAGCACTGACGCTCAGTTTGGGCAATGAGCTCGGGGACACATACACTCCTTTATGGACAACATTGAGAGGCAATCCACAGGCCTCCCAAGGAATCATAACTGAGGTGCACCACAGGCTTTACAGCTCGACCAGTCTTTCTAGGGGGAACTGTTACAGTCTCTGCACTCTGAGCCTCATTTTCAGCATTGTCCTCACTTGTCAGGGGAGTCTCCATGGGGGTAGAGAGGCTAGAACTTGGGGCACTTTCAGCTCCAGGAGTTACAGTTTCTGAGTCCACAACATTTGACTCGCATGGAGAGCTTTCGGACACTGGCAGTGGACTGTCAGGGCACTCAAAATACTCTTCTTGTTCGGGTGTATCACCAGTCTGCCCCAATCTATCATTTTCCTCCCCTGAAAGCTCAAACAGTTCAACCATGCACAATGATTCCATTTCATCTGATCTGATGCTTTGCACTTCACTTTCTGGGAGCATTGGCTCCAGGGATGAAGCTGGGGGCTTAGACAGTCCAGAAGGCCCAGCTTTGTCTCCAGTATTGACTAGGGATTGCCCTAAACAATTGACTCAGTTCGTAAGAAGGATAGTATTCAAAGTCACTCTCACTTTCTTCCGATATGGACTGACAGTCATGCTCAACTGGGACTTGTGGAGGAACACTTTAACTTTGCTTCTGTAGGTGCAGACTTTCTTGATCTTTTCTTAGCAGCAGCTCTAGTCACTGGTCCAGAGGGGCATCTTCTAGGGGCTCAGACTCAATTAAGATTTGTCCAATGGGCAGTAAATGATTTCTATGCATTGTTTTTACATCTTTTGAATTATTCTCAGGCCTTACTTTGTACACTGGCAGATCATCTAGTTTGCCCACTACAATGTGAGGAGATGGTGCCATCTGTCAGCAATCTTGTGCTTGCCATGCAGTCCCAGATTTCTTAGCAATACCCGATCTCCCTCCTGGAGTTCCTGTGCTTTCACCTTTTATCATACCTTTCTTTGTTGCAGATTTCTTTTGGCAGCCATGGTTTGAGCCAGTTAGTACGCATGAGTTAGCTGGGCCTTTAACTTTTGCACATACTGTAAATAGTTGTCAGCTTGAACCCCATCAGGAGAGACCCCAAAACACACATCTACTGGTAGTCGAGCTTTCTTCCAAACATCAGGCGGTAGGGGAGAATCCAGTGGCATCACTTTTGGTGCAGTTATAGCATGTACCAGGGTGCTAATTTGTTGGCTCCATCTAGGCTTGTCCTTTGGGTGCAGGGTGCCTAGCATATCTAGCAAAGTGCGGTTGAAACGTTCAGGCTGTGGGTCCCCTGGGGGTGGTAAGGAGTGGTTCTGGACTTCGCTCTCTCCCACAGAGAAAGCATCTCTTTGATCAGACGACTCTCAAAGTCTCTCCCTTGATCAGAATGGATTCTTTGTGGAGCCCCATAGTGAACAAAAAGTTTTCTACAAGTACTTTGGCCACAGTGGATGCTTTCTGGTCTTTGGTGGGAAAGCTTGGGCATATCTCGTGAAATGGTCAGTGACCACCAGCACATTACTGATATTTCTTTGATCTGACTCCAAACTCAGAAAATCAATACAGACCAGCTCCATGGGTGCACTGGTGGTGATGTTAACAAGGGGCAGCCCTCTGGGGCAAAGCTTTCCTCTGTAAGCAGCGACTACAAGTTCGAATGTGTTGCTCCACATCAGCCCCCATCTTAGGCCAATAGATCTGGATCTCACCAAGTCAAGTGTTCTGTCTATACCAAGGTGCCCCATGTGGTTGTGCAAGGACCTCAGTACTGAGTCTCGAAAGGTGGGCAGCACTAGTTGTTGTTTGTCTACTTGTCCCCCTCTGTCTACTGTTTCTCTGTATAACAGTTTATTGATCAGTTTCAACTTAGGACCTTCTTTGTATAACAGTGCAGTTCTCAAATCAGTGGAGCGTAATTTGGACACATCTTTTCCTGCATAGAGGGCTTCTAAAGCTGCTTTGATCATGGGATTGCGGGATTGAGCCCGCCGAATACTGTCATTGTCCAGCTGAGGCAGTGCACCAATGTCTATTGCAGAAAATGGCAATAAGCAGCAGGTATGCAATTCTCAGAGGGTCCCAAGCAATCCACCATGCAGTCCACTGCGTCCGTGGACATTTGTCCTCCCTGTCAAACTTCCGGCAGAGTGCCCGAATGTCAGGTTCTGCCAATCGGACCCAATCATTCTGGGAACAGGCCTCCGGGAGAGACATCAGCATCTATGTGGTTCAGACCTGCCTCGGTATTGAGCATAGTCATATGTAGATAATGCAGAAAGCCACCTATGGCCAGTGGCATCCAACTTAGCTGAGGTCTGCACATAGGTCAAAGGATTATTGTCAGTTTTACTAGTATTTTAGCCCCATACAAGTACTCATGGAATTGGTCAACAATAGCCCACTTCAAAGCTAGGAACTCTAACTTATGTACAGGATAGTTCTTTTCGGATGGGGTCAGGCTTCTACTGGCAAAGGCCACTGGTCTCAGGCCATTCTCGTGCTCTTGGTACAACACAGCCCCAACCCTTGCAAGCTAGCATCAGTGTGCAGGACGAAGGTTTTCTTGGATCGGCATAGGCCAGCACTGGAGCATGGGTAAGTTGATATATGATCTCATGAAAAGCAGTCTCACAATCAGGAGTCCAGCGGGCCCCAAATACTTCACTCGGATGAAAATACACTCTTTCAGTCTTCAGGGACGCTGACTTTTGGCATTTTTTGTGGGTTGGGGGATACCCTTGAGTAAGGTTAAGTAAAGGGCGGATCACTCTTGAATAGTCCTTGATGAAACGCCGATAATAACCACAGAATCCCAGGAATCTTTGCAGTTCTTTTAGATTTTGGGCTGTGGCCAGGTGGTCAAGGCCTCAACTTTACTTGGGTCGGTCTCTATTCCTCGTGGATACTATGTGTCCCACATACTTTACTGATGTTTGAAAGAATTGACACTTATCAATGGACAGTTTAAGGCCAAAGTCCTCCAGTCAGTCCAATACCTTAAATAATCTGCTCTCATGTTCCTCCAGTGAGCTGCCAAACACAATAACATCATCTAGGTATACCAGGCACTCTAGTAAGTTCATGTCCCCCACTGCACGCTCCATCAATCGTTGAAAAGTGGCTGGGGCACCTGAAATCCTTGAGGCATCCTCTGAATTCATAGAAATAGCGGACAGATAAAGGCCGTCTTCTCCACGGTCCTCTGGGGCCATCGGGATCTGGTAGTACCCACTGCGGAGATCCAGCACAGAGAACCACTTGCTCCTGCTTAGGGCAGTCCAAAGCATCCTGAATGCGGGCATTGTGTACTGATCAGGATAGTCCGCCGGTTTAAGGTGCGATAATCCACACACATCCTTACTGTTCCATTCTTTTTCCTCACTACCACAATGGGGAAGCATAAGGGCTTGGATTCTTGTATTACACCAGCAGCTAACATCTCTTGCAGATGCCGTCTCACATCATCTATGTCAGCAGGTGCCAGGCGTCGAGACCTCTCACGAAATGGTCTCGTCATGCAGCCGGATATTGTGCTCAGCTCCTTGCACGCATCCTACATCCCATTCCTTTAAAGAAAACACCTGGTCTCTGGCAAGCTTCTCACTGATCCTCACTTTCCATTCAGCTGGCAGTGGGGTCGCAAATCAAACAAGTCAGGCGTTACTCTGTCATTCTTCCTTGAACTCTTGCTGCTGGGTAGCACTGCAGTGTCTGCACAATGCACATTAGCCAGGATGCAACCTCTGTTTACTCGAATGTCTCTTTCAGACACATTATGAACTTGGACCATTACCCTTCTGGCATAAGCATGGGCTCTAGCGGGCAAAATACTAGGCTTGACCAGCAGTCCCTCTGGCAATTTTCCATCGCCTGGTGCATCCAACATTAATATTTTATTCTTAACATCCTTTCTGATACGGACCTCTCCTGTAAGGTACACTGGGCATTTGGCGCCAGGATCAGAGACTCAGGATCCTTCTTCCATACAATTCCGACCGGTTCCTCTGGTTCTGTTTTCAGCATCTCTCTGTGCCTCATAGACCTTCTTAATTAAAGCCGAACTCTTAAAGCTCTACTAGTCTTTGACCCTGTTTTCATAACACAACTGTGCCAGCCTTCCGAACATATAAGCATTTGTTCCAATCAACAAGGGACACCATCATACAGTCCAGTGGGGGACACACTAAGGCTAGGGTCTCTACTTGTTCGGCCACTCCAGCCACGGAGGTGGGGAAAGACAGCCAAATTCGGATATACCCGAATAGGGGTAGGCCTTCTCACTTAACCCCCATACATGCAGTCCTTCTAATGGTTGTAAGGGCATCTGACAAATGCTTCTGATACCAATCCTGGAACATAATTGTCACTTGGGAGCCACTGTCTAATACAGCTCTTGTAGACACTCCATTCACCTTTACAGTGGTTCCATGGAGGGACCCACTATTCTGGACCAGTCTGGAGAGGCGGTAGTGGGGGCCTGGGCAACTGACCTTGCCACAAAGGACATGAATTAGCATTTTTGGTGCCCTCATGGGATCATGTCGTGCACTCTCTTAACCACTGATTTCTTCTCCAAGCTCCTTGTAGCCTATATGCAACTTTGTCAGTGTCTTTTGGGACTGGCATTCCTTTTCATGTGCCCATCTTTCCCACAATTATAGCAAAACATACTTTCTGGAGTTTGAGCTGGCGAGGCGCCACACTGGGAGCCAGGCGGGGTATTACTAACTGGAAACCTGGGTGCCATCTCTGTCTGGCGGTGATAAGCATTTGGAGACATCTCGTTAGTTTCTCCACTTCCATGGTCAAGGAATTGAGTTTGGAGCTGTTATCAGCAGGAGATACATGGGTGGGTACCCCACCCCCATAGCAGATGCAGTCGGATATAGGTCAGGGCCCGTACTTGCAGGCGTGGCCTTCATAAAGGGACTGTTTTTGAATTCCCGGATCTCTCTCAACAGTTCGCCCCATTGTGGCATATCTTTTTCCTTGTCAGAGCACTCATTGACTGTCAACCTCTGCCCCTGAACTTCACTTGATGGGTCACCCTCAGTCACTCGGGTCGTAGCCACAGCTGTTGGTGCAGGTACCTCCCGAGGTCGCCTTTCTCAACTCCTCGAATTCTCTCATTAACTCATCATAGGAGGGTGGGATTCCAGTCGATCTGCCAGGCGAATGAAGCAACAGCAGTTCTGAGAAGGGGCAGACTTAAGGATTCTGTCCAGTCTGGTTGGGTCCAGTTCAATCGCTGGCAAACTACCCTTTCTGAGGCATTCTTGCAACAATTTTTCCAGCCGAGAGACATACACAGACAACAACTCCCTTGGTACTGTTGTGCATTTCTTACTCTCCACCATAGGTCCTCATCAGAATCTGGGCTCCATACACATTCTCCAAGGCCTCAAGATAGGCCTGTGCAGTCGCTTCAGGGTTACTGGCCGCTTAGCACGGATGGTAGCAGGGCAGGACCTCGGAGGCTCTCACTAACCCTCTTTCGCTTCGCCTTCCCGAGTTGCCATTCTAGCACTTGGGGCAACATAGTCTATCCAGGTCTCCCAGTCATCCTCCCCTTGGGGGGTGGGGAGGGTGCCAGAGAAGATCCTCAACCTTCGGTAAGAGTCGTGACTGATGGCAGGTGCAGAAATAGGAGTCTGCATTGGTTCAGCCACCATTACGGGCACTGGAGCAGGAGAGGGTGTTGGGGGAGGAACACCCCCAGGTGGCAAGAATAGTTTCTTCAAGTCCTCCACAGTTTTCCCCTCTCCCAGCAACCATTCAGCAAATTTCTCCTCAAAAGTTGCAGATAGTGGTGGGGGCTGATCCCCGGGTCTTTACTGTCCTTAGTTATCACTCTCCAAGCAGTGAGGGCTCCCTCTGGGGTAATGGTCTGTGGCACTTTGGAGCTATCTATGGGATCCTTAAACTCTACTAGGGCCAGGAAAGTGTGGGTGAGCAGATTAGCATGCCGACCCACCACCACAGGGTTTTGTAAACCTTCCACCTTGGAAAGTACTCCTGCACAGTGTCCGATTGATACCCAGGGGATGTCCAGGATACATAGTATTTGGGGGTCGATCTTCTCCCAGTACACCACTCCACCAGCCGGTGCACAGCCACTTCTGTCGGGTACCCATTTTTTTTAACAGTGGTTCGAAATATGGCCACCTAGAGGACACACAATCCCAGCGGTGAGCCTCCAAGATGTAACCCCTAGATGGCGCTATCCCAGGGGCTACTACCCCTGCCTGATTTGCCACTAACAGGTTGAGGGGCCTGGATCCAATGGCGGGTGCCTCCACCCAGAGGTCAGGGTTTGCAATAGTTAAACTAACTTGGTCACAGCCCTCTGGGACACTGCAACCCCCCTTTCTTCCCACTAGTGGCCCACACAATATATCAGAATTACCTTCACAGTATACACTTACCCCCAGGTCTGGTTCCGGCACTGGGACCTCCTGTGAAATGAGATACAGTGCAACAATCACAGTACAGTACTTTAACATAGACAAATACCTCAGGCAGTATATCTTTGCTGAAACAAGCAGCTCTGATTTATTTAGGGGATATAACAAGGACAGGGGAAATCAGGTTAATTAGCATATCACTCTAATAATCTCATTTATGGCTCTGTGCACAGGCCTATCCTATCAGTTACTGTCCTGGGTACCCAAGCCCTAGTGGCTAGTCCAAACCGTGGCAGCTGGTGAGGGCCCTTTCACACATGAAAAGGAGAATTAAAGAGTCAGCAGTACAGTAATTCCATTTGGATTTAATGTGGCAATTCAACAGGAGCGACCCTGAATTAGTACTCACGACCTCCAAATAAGATAGGGTCCTTCAATATCAGCAGGGCTACTCTTGAGCTCAAGAGACTCTTCACACATTTATATGGTAAAAAAAAAAGGAAGTACTATACCAGGCAGGCTGCTTCTCTATCCCGATCGCAATTACTGCACAATACCCGGGAGAACACACAGCAGATTCAGTTCCTGACAGACAGAGTGCAATTCAACAATTTCTCCAGTCTTCTACAGGGTGAGCCTGGTTTCTACTCTTCAGAGATCCTTTGATTCTTTTCACAGGACGGATTCAGTCCTAACAAGCTGTTACACAAGCTGCAGACCGGAACTCTGGGCCTTGCACACGTTTTTGACTGAAACTGTGCACTGAAGGAGCACAGGGTTTCTTCCTTCTTCACTGCCAAGCTCAACTGAAACTCCAACCCACAAACCGGCACTTCCTTGAGTTCCTCCCAGTTCTTGACTGGATTGGCTGTCACTCACAATAGACTGCTGTTGGTCCAAAAGGCACTGAAGTCTAAACTACATCTCCCAGAGTCACTGCCCATACAATCCTCTTGTGGCTGGCTCAGATTATGAGTCCAAGTTCTGATTCGTCCAAGGCACCATTTTAGAGCTAGCTTACCCCACACTGATTGGTCCAGTTCAGCAGTTCAAAACTAGAATGGGGAACTAGCAGACACAGTTCTGACTGCAAAGAAAGCGGGTTAGACAAACTGTAATTTCATTATTACTCTAAATAATTTCTGGCAAACAGTTACATCTTTCAGATAGGTTCCCTTTGCACTCCTAGTGACTGCAAAAATGAAGTGAATTGGCAGCAGCTCGAGTGGTACTCAGAGAAGCACACAGTCCCCCCATACAAACTAATTATGTCTGCAAGCAGACAGCTCTTAAAGAGACAGTACCAGAGGTTCTAAAAACACTCACTGATAAATGGGTTAAACGCCAAACACCATTCAGGCTTGGAGCATTCAAGCAAGCTCCTGGAAGTCTTTTGGGAACCCCCATTTGCAGGGGGGTTACATAAACAAGAAAGTGTATCATTTGATTCAGTGTAAATTCAGATGCCACCTTCAGTAGAAACTTAGGATTTGTAAACAAATAAACCCTGTCTTTGTGGAAAATCAAATAAGAAGGCTCTCCTATTAGAGTCTAAAGCTCTGAAATCCTTAGAGCAGAAGTGATTGCAATGAAAAATACTGTTTTCCATGTCAGGAAACATAAGTCACAACTTCTCAAGCACAAAATTCAGGTCTCAAGGCAGGACTGGAGTGCATATAGAAGGTTTTATATGAAGTATACCTCTTGGAAAAGCACAGGACCCCTCCAATTGGACAATTGTTCGACCATCTATGGGACATGAAAAGCTGATATAGCAGCCAAATGCGACTTAAGTGAGGAATACTGTTTGCCAGACTCTGACAAGGACAGCAAGTACTCCAACACAGCATTCACAAGACAAGTGAGTGGATTCAAATTCCTGGAAGCAGCCCACAAAGTGAATCACTTCCATTTCAAGGAATATCTGGTAGAAGATTTTCTTGTCACAGTCAGCACATCAGCAACTTTGGGGAAATCCCCAAAATGTGCAATGGCTATCAGAAAAAAACTATGCGAACGTAGAGTCTATCTGTGCACAACAAATGGCTACAAACCATATTTTACACTTAGTGAAAAGTGTTTTTTATTTTACAGGCAGTTCAAACATGAGTTTTCCACACCCTAGCTGTGGGCATAACAGTATTAACTTGAGGTCAGTTTTAGTATTTTAAATGAATAAAAAAGTCACTTTAGTGACTTTTGTACATCTTCATGGCTCCATTACCTAATCCAAAATGCCATCTTAATCCAGCAAGTGTGCATCCATTCCAGATCTGAACCAGGAGCAATACCTGAACAAGGAAACCATTGGACATGTACCTATGGACAGGTGATGGAGCAGATGCTAAGCCAAAAGATGCCCCTAGCCTGGGGATCTCGCAAGGGTAGTTGCCATTTAAGTGGATTATTCTGTCCACTGGTTCCCATGTTCATGTACTGCTCCTGGTAGGGTGTGGAAAAACTCAGGTTTGAACTGCCTGTAAAATAAAAATGCTTTTTACTAAGTGTAAAATATGGTTTGTAACCATTTGCCTGTGTGCAGATAGACTCTACATTCATAGAGTTTTTTTCTGATCGTGTACATCCCTGCTATTTAGCATCAGCATCTATATTTTCCTTAGAAAAGGAAGACTAAGCACAACTACCATTTTCTTTTTTGTGCAATGACTCTGTTTTCAGGAACAATGCATGCAGATGCAGGGACTTCAGGAGCAGAAGGACCAGGGATCCCTTGTCCTGTGACAACAGGTGCTGACACAGACGTAGGCGAAAATGAGGCTGCCATCTGCTGCAGAAGTAGGAACCATATCTGGCAGGGCCACAATTCGGAGCAATGAGGATGAGAGTGTCATTCTCTGTCTGCAGCTTTGTCAGTACCCTCAGTATTAGATGAATTTGGGGAAATACATATAGGAATTTTCCTTTCCAAGAGAGGGAGAACACATGTCACCAGAGTCCAGTCCCTGGAGTAAGTGAGCAGAAACGTGGAAGTGTTGTGTTGTGTGGAGACACAAAAAGGTCCAACTCTGGATTACACCATCTTTGAAAGAGGTTGTCTACCATGGATGCCAGCAGTTCCCATTCATGAATCTTGGACTGAGACCTACTTAGCTTGTCTGCCAAAACGTTTTGAAGACCTGCAAGATGCACAGCTATGAGTTGTAGGCCATTGGATAGAGCCCAGTGCCATACTCTCACTGCTTTCCAGCACAGGGGATAGGAATGAGTGCCCCCTTGTTTGGTGATGTAATGCATCATACGGGCATTGTCCACCTGTTTTAACAGAGGACCCAGGAACAGATACTCCTGAAATGGCTGGAGGCTGTATAGGATAGTGCTTACTCCCAGGACATTTATGTGTAACTTAGCATCCACCTTGAACCATGAGCCCTGCATCTGGTAAGGGCCAAGATGTGCACCCCAACCAGAGTTCAAGGCATCCGTGGTGAGGATCTGTACAGGCGCTGGTACAAGGAATGTAGTGCCCTTTAATAGGTTGTTGCAATCCATCCACCAGTGGTGATCTGATGAGCACCATTTGGTTCAGCTCATCTGTCAGCTGGTCCCACTGGACTCTGAGTGTCCATTGAGGAACCCTCATAGGTAAGCATGTCAGGGGCACAGTTACTGTGGCCTCAGCCATGATACACAGGTGAGGTAACACTGTCCTCGAAGAAACACAGTGACTTCTGTATGCCAGTTATGCTTGGACAGTCTGATTGTCTGCTCTGTCCTGTGGCAGAAAAGTGCATTCCTTCTCTGTGTCAAAGACTGCCCCTATGTATTGTGGAAGTGGGATACAGACATCTGACACATTAAAGTTTTCCCTGACTAGGGTTACCACTGCTGCATTTGGATTATAACTCCGTTTGTATTACAACGTTTGTGGTTTCATTAATTGCCAAACATCCCTGTACAGGCTGCAGGAGGGACATGTCATGGCAGACAAGCAGCTGTTAAATGCAGCACTCACTGCTGTCACTTGTGACACACTTGTAATACAAGTTACTTGTCTGTATTTGCCCTGTCCCGAACCTGAACCATTTGTCCTGAAGTGATGTGACAGCTGTGTGCTGGCTGCACTGCCTACATCCCTGACCCTTCCCCATGCTGTACTCGGCTGTCACACTTGTGGCCTTCTTGCTGCACAGCCCCAGCAAGCACTCAAGTCAGGGCTTCCTTTATTGTCTGCTGCTAATGTTAGATGCTCGAATCATACATTGATTCGCACACGGCATGCCAGACACCATACATGTTGGGGGGGGGGCAATGCTGTATGAAAGAGAAAGGGGGAGACTATCATGCACACACAGTCAGTCAGTCACCACCTGACCTGTTTCTACTGCATTTTGCTTGGTCTGGTGGTACTGAACTATCTAAGGTGTGTGGGTAACATGCTTTCATAAGTCCGTATCAGGAAGTGATTGATTGAGTGAATACGGATTTAACACTTACTTCACCTAGCCATTGTGTTTGATTGTTTTTTATTTTTTTTTCCAAAAATTTGAAAGCCTCACTTTGACTTGGAGCCAAATAAAATTTAAAAGCCTGCTCTATCTAAAGAGAAAGGAAGAAACTAAAAAAAAAACAGCTGTGTTTTTGACAGGAAAAGGAAACTGGAAGATTGTGGCAAAGGAAAATGGCAAGAGAAGGAGCAGTGACTGTGTCTGGGTTTTGCCTTCAGACTAGACTGTTCTATTTGCACTTCTGCTACTTTCTGCACTAGTCCCTTCTGTCTGTACTAATTAGCTTTAAAAAGTTAAAACAAATTATAAATTTAATTGATTCTACTAAACACTGATTTTATTCTTAGAACGTTTGTGAAGGTAGCAGACCTTTAGGCAACTGTTCCTTGCATACAGAGAAAAAAAAATACTGGTATATTTGCCTTCCTTGGCTACTAATTCTTTACAGTACCTGCATTATGCATTGCACTCCATCTGTGCTGTTCTGAATAGTTACATGTTAGACCTGTTTCTCATATTCCGTTATCATTATTGGGTGCTCCCTTTCTACATAAAACCTCACTTGACCAGACCTGGTCCCCTTCCCCTGCCTGACTGGTGGTGGTGATTACTATCGACCTACTGTAGTGTCTGCCTGTCCATCCCCCAAGGGGGATCCCATTTATTATATATGGAGGCATTACTTTGTTGTAGCCTTAGGCCCCTAGCTGTTTCTCTGTTTCACAGAGTGTGACCACAGTGTTTTTCTGCCTTGTAGACAGTAAAACATGAATGATTAAAAAAGGGATTTTAGTCAGAGCACACCACAAACAGTCTGTGCATTGCTCAGATGCCTTTACCTGTGCTGCTGTTCTAAATAGTTACATATCTGACCTATTTTTCATTTTCTGTTACCATAAATAAAAAGGTTCACTATTAGCAGCAGTAGCAGACAGGCAGAGGAGGAGGCAGAAATGGAGAAAGGGATAGGGAAACGTATGGCACAAACACTATTGTAGACTGGTAAAAGTCTGGCTGCTAGCACATCATCCAGTAGCAGTAGTAGGAGTTCCCCATTGCGGTCCAAACAGTCAGGAAAGGCAAAATCTAATCAGAACAAAGGGAGCAGTGCGCACCGCATGGAGTGGCAAGAAAAGATATGCCGCTGTTGTATACCAAGCCAATAGAAAGTCACATGAGACTGAATCTGAGGACAATTCTGATGAAGGTAATGATGACAGAATGGAGCATGTAGACAAGAAGAGAAAGAATTTATTTCAAAATGGAATGGAAAGCTTGAATGAAAAACAGCTGGCAGTTGTACATGTGCAGGAGGATAAATGTGATGACTCCCTGGTGGTGGACTTGGATGAGGAAGCAAACAGCGTGGTTCAGGTGGAACAAGATGAGGGGACAATGCAATCTGAGCTGAGGTCAGTGACTGGCCTGATCAACCCACTGTTGGTAAAGATCAACAGGGTGCAGTAGGTGATAAACAGCAATATAATATACCTGGAAATAAAACAAAAAAGGTGACCTCTTATGTGTGGTCATGCTTTTCTCTGGCTACATATAATGAGTTGGGAGCAGTATGTTTTATATGCAAAAAGACATCTAGCAGAGGGACCAAAAAGGGTGCTCTAGCTACCTCGGCATTAAAGAGACCTTTAGAGAGATGTCATCCATTATGCGCGAGATGTGATTATTTGGACAGAGAGAAAGATGAAAACATCATGCAGCCAGAGAGAGGTCAGACTCCACTTCTACCTGTTGTAGCAAGTGTTAGTAGCAGCAGCTCTGCTGATACAGTTCTGATATCCTCTTGTTCTCAGTCTTCAGAAAAAAGTGCTACAAACAGTCCCTATTTGCTTTTGTCGTCATTCTGCACTACTAATCTTGCAAGTCTGGAAAAGTTCTCCTTCTGCTGCTAGAAGGCAGCTCAGTTTTTCAAATGCTTGAATGTAAAGCTAAAGACCAACTTACTCATCCTGAAGCAATTACTATAATAACACTAATTTCTGAGATGATAACACTGGGCTTATACAGTTTCAGAGCCATGGAGCGTGTTGACTTCAAAAGGCTATTGAATCACCTGTCACCATGATAACACATTCCATCCAAGAAGTATTCTTGTGCCTTAGATGTATGAAGTAGTCAGTGTGACACTCAAAAATGCTTTAAAAGATGGAGTTACTGGTGTTGTGCATCTGACTACCAACATATGGACAAGCTGTCAGCCAGAACCATTTATGTCACTGACTGCACATTGAGTGTCATTTACTCCCTGTAGTGACAAAGACAAATCCCATCTGAAACTTGCTTTCCTTCACACCCAGTATATCCCATAGGATCACACAGCTTTCAACATCCTGGATGGCTTAATAGAGAGATACAGTACTAGCTTACATTAAAAGGGCTTTCTGTAGGTTTTATTGTGATTGACAATAGTTCAAACACAAAGAAAGCATTGTCTGGTGGGGTCTTTTTGCACATTTGATGTTTTGCACACAGTCTAAATTTAATCGTGCATGTCTTCATGGAAGAGGACAGATATAAAAGCTTTTTCATATATGGCAAAAAGAATATGCACACATTTTAGCCACTCCTGCAAAGCAACTGTGGGCCATAAAGAAAGAACATTTGATTGCCTCAGAATTTGCTGATCCAGGATCTTGAAACAATATGGAACTCTACATTTTACATGGTCCAGCAATTGCTGGAGCAAAAAAAAAAAAAAATCTGGCCAGAGCCAATAGGGGTGCAGCTGAGGAATTTGGAATACAAATATTGAAAATTTGCTTTTTAATATTTTTACACCAAATTTAAAACACACAGCAAGCAAAAATGAGCACTCTGAAGAAGCCTGAAGTTACTGGGTGAAAATGTTAGTCTGCTTGGCTATATGCCATTTACCATTTGCATGGCTTCTGACAGTTCTTTTCTGTCTGCAACATAGGTGATGGATGAATGCTGCACTTTTTTACAGATAAAAGGTATATTTTTTTTAAAACCATTTCAGTGTTGTCCTAATCTGTGGTTGCTTATTGAATATTTTGTTTTATACCAAATTTAAAACATAGCCTTCTTATGACCCCGCCTCATGAATAAGGTCAGAGAAAATGTTCAACTCCTGTCCGAAAGGTGATTTCATGCAGGGACCACTTTGGCTAGAATTTGAAAAATGACAGCTGTCACATTCATGAGGTGCTATAAAGATATGGACATGTTCTAAATTTGGGTTAAAAATATTCAAAATTACCAAAGTTACGAGCCTGCATTTGCAAAATTCAATGTAGGCTCATAACATTATTGTGTTTTAATATTTTTACACCAAATTTTCAACATAGTTGTCTTATCACCCCACCTCATAAATAAGGGCAGAGAAAATTTTCAACTCCTGCTCAAAAGGAGATTTTATGCAGGACCACGAAATCACCTTTTGGGATGTAAAAAAACATTTTGGCCAGGATATGAAAAATGAAAGCTGTCACATTCATGAGGTGATGTGAAGATATGGCTATGTTGTAAATATGGGGTGAAAATATTGAAAATTACCAAAATTACGAGCCTGTATTTGCAAAATTCAATGTAAGCTCATAACTTTATTTTTTAATATTTTCACATCAAATTTTCAACATCGCCTTCTTATGACCACACCTCATGAATAAGGGCAGAGAAAGTGTTCAACTTCTGCACAAAAGGTGATTTCACACAGGCACCACAAAATCACCTTTCGGGACACAAGAAAACATTTATTTATTTATTTATAAGATCTTGGATTACAATACCTTTGAGCCAGAGGTTCATTTGCAAAGGTTCCATGTCAAGAATAAAAAGCAAATCAAAGCAATTACAATACAAAGTTGTTACAATACACAAAGTGGAAAGAAAAATAAGGTAACATACATGGATACTGTATGAAAACTAGAATTTAAAAGACAGTACAATGTGATAAAAAAGCAAACATGTTTTGAAAATAGTTCTTGTCAAACTATAAATGGAACATACAATGCTAAGATTGGGCCACGACACAACTAAACATGAGCCTGAGAGGAAAAAAATATTGTTCTGGTTAGGAACAAGGATGGGAAAGTATGTGGAAAACCAGGGGATGGCGTAGGAATTAATAGTAATAAACACACAAAACAGGGTTAGGGCAAGGCCCAGAGGAGCGAGGGTTTGTAAAAAAGAAATGTAGCGTAGGGCGGGGGCTAGAGGGTAAAGTCGTAGAATAATAGCCAAATTATAAAAATAATGAGGAGTTAGAAGAGTGGGGGAATGGAAAAGAAAAGAAAATAATAAGGGGATGGTGGAGAATTAGTATGCAGGATGAAAACCAAGAGACTGAAAGGAAAAAAAATGGTACGTGTTAGCCAGGGAAGTGGAAAAATGAAAAGCCAAAGGGTGAATAGACAGAGAAGCAGAGAAGGAAAAAGGCAGTTATAAATAAAGACAGGAGAGGCTGGAGAGGAGGGTGACCATTCAGGGAAACAAGGGGAAACATGAGGGATTGGTAAAACAGCAAAACACAGCTAAGATGCAAGATCGCGAAGGTAGAATTAGGTTTAGATCCCACAGTCACAACTATTGCAAGAGGCTAAAAAAGCACAAAGTTTCAATTTAAAAGAACCAAGTTTGATTTCAATTGGTATCTCATCACTGAGTGAGTTTAGCAGGAGAGGCACATGGTATGCAAATGAACGCTGACCTTGAGTAGTCCTATGGAATGGGACTTTTAGGGTCCACCTGATTGACCTCCTGGTGCATCTAGATTTACTTGCCAGACTGAGGAGGTTATGCATACCAGAGGGAACTAAACCTAGCATGGATTTCCTGGCTAGTAAGCAGATCTGGTATCATAATCGGCAGTCCAGGTTGACCCATCCTGATTGAGCATACAGGTAAAGTAAGTAAGGTGATGGGCACCAAGCACCAACTGACAGGCCTTCCTGAGGGTAGTTCTTATTCTTTTCAGTGCTGAGTCAGTAGTGGCCCTGTAGACTACTAGTCCATAATCAATAATAGATAACACCGTGCTAGTCACTGCTATTTTTAGAGAATCATCTGTTAGGCACAGTCTGTTTCTATAGAGCAGCCCCAGTCTGGAATTTGCTGATGCAGATATGTGATCTACATGCTGAGCATAAGAAAGGGAACAGTCTAATGTTACCCCCAGGTATTTAAAGTTATTGACCATTTTTAGAGGGGCATTTTGGTTGTTGAGTATTGTTAGTTGGTAGGTCCTGTGTTTGTTATGAGTAGAGGCAAAAAGCATTTTCTTTGTTTTTCTTTAGAGTTTAGCAGTAACTTCGATGTAAGGAACCAGTCTTCGATTGTAGTAAAGTTGGACTGCATCTGTGTTTCAAGTGTGGGAGGGGATCAGAGTGGCTGGAGTATAAAACCACGTCATCCATGTAGAGTAGGACATTGTCTTGAACAACTAGTGTGAGTGATTAAGAAACAGACTAAATAGTAGCCCAATTTTGGCCAGGATTTGAAAAAGGACAGCTGTCACACTCATGAGATGCAGTAAAGATATGGCTATGTTGTGAATTTGGGTGAAACATACTGAAAATTACAAAAGTTATGAGCCTGTGTTCACAAAATCCAATGTAGGCTCATAACTTTGGTGTGTTCTTTTTAAATATTTTTACTCCAAATTTTCAACATAGCCTTCTTATGACTCCACCTCATGAACAAGGGCAGAGAAAATGTTCAACGCCTGACTGAAAGGTGATTTTGTGCAGGGACCACAAAATCACCTTTTGGGACAGATCTACCTAATGACAGTGCAACTGTTCATGAAGTAGGGTCCCAAAGAAGGCATGTTGAAAATGTGGGCCAAAAATATGCAAAAATGCCCAAGTTATGCCACTGAGTTCAAACCTCCAATGGAATACATTAAAGCACATACCTGTTTCTTCAGTTCACAGTCCACCTTTGAAGAGTGAAGATGTGCCTGCAGTCCAGAGAGGATTACGGTGTTGGACCCCCGATGGGTAAGTAAGGTCTTGGTGGGGGCGGCGGTGTGGTGAGTGCTGAGTGGGAGTGTCGGGTGGGGAGCAGTTACGACAGCAAAAGACATCTTTTTGTAGGGTTGTAAAAAAAATAACACATCATGGAGGATTCCTCATTGTGACACTGGGAGACTGGGGACCCCCAGTGTCACTGCAGAGGGGTGCTGAGAAGGAGGGTCAGGTGGGGATATCAATATATATATATTTTAAAAAAACACAAGAAATAACCACACATGTGGCAGTGGGGGCACTAAAACATTGTGGGCATCCTATTAGCAACAATGAAGGGATTGGCTACCCCAATGTCGCTCTTATATTTGTAGGGAGTGGGTGGTGGATGCTGAGAGGGAGGGTCGGGTGGGATCACTCTAATTTAAAAAAGAAAAAAAAGAAACAACGGTCATGGCACACTCCACCATGTGCAAGATGGCCACCAAACTCTGCTACACATGCATGACTACTAGCACATGCGCAGTAGAATGTGGTGGCTATCTTGCACATGGCAGTGTGCTGTGAGATCCATTTCTTTTTTTCTTTAAAATTAGAGTTATCCCCCCGCCTGACCCTCCCTCCCAGCACCCCTCCAAATAAGCGTGACACTGGGAATGCCGAATCCCAAAGGTTGCGATCAGGATGCCCCTGATGGTTTTTTTTTGTGAAGTAAAAAAGTAGTGTAGTGTGAGTGGAGCACTCCAGGAACATGGAGGTGACTAGGGGGCAACTCCATCATGTTGTTCATTTGCAAAGAATGCAAGGAATGCAGAGTCATTTTTTAGAAAGCAAGAGGTCTGAAGGGCTCCACTCACTGCAGCCCTAAAAAAGACTGTAAGGTAGTACACATTGAAAAACAGCATAAGGATACTGATGCATAAATTAATCCTCAACAGAGGGCTATTTTAGAACTTCTCATCAAGATCCTGCAATCCTTTTAGGAAATTATTAGATAAGTGAGTTCTAACAGTGCCACACTCTGCCAAATAATCCCACTGATTAAGATTTTTAGATTTAAGCTAAATGCAATCAGGGATAACTTGAAAGTTCCAGAAAGCCAGTTTCAGATGGGAGAATCCCATGCCATTGACAGGGACTTGCCACTCAGAATAAAAAAAAAAAGACAGTCCATCAGATGATTAAAAAAATCAGAGGTGATAAGAAACCCTGTGACTGCTGGAGGCAGAATATTATATCAACAGTACGAGATCCATGGTACAAGATGAAACAGCTCCCACAGCATGACCCTAATGTGTGCCAAAACTGTAGAGAGAAAATCATTCAAGAAGTAGATTCAATTTTAAAAAAAAAAAAAACAGAAAACTGATGTAGCCCTCTCATCTATTGCTCCTGCATTGTCACAGCTCCCTCTTCTCCATTAGGTTTCAGAACAGTCATCTGCTGCCATTCATTCCACTCCCTAAAGTCAGCTTTGGGGTCACTTGGATGCTGTTGAAACTGAAAAATCAGACCTTCTTCACATATCACTGCCTTTCCCCAGGCTACGGTCGACAGCTATGTGGCAGAACAAGGTACTGAGTGGAATGAATATTCCATAAAATACTGGCAAAGCAAGGAGCATGTGTGGCCTGCACTTCAGCAGGTAGCTTTGAAATACTTGATCTGTCCCCCAACCAGTATATTTTCAGACCTACTCTTCAGCTCCGCAGATAATGTGGCAACATATACATGATCTTGGCTACTGCCACAAAATATGGAAACATTAATTTTCTTAAAAATAAACCTTCCCCTGATAGGTTACATTTACAACCTGGAGTCAGGAAATATATTTGCCAGTGACTACAAAGCTGACTATATGGAAGAGTTGGAAGAGTGAGCATATGTATAACTTATATCATACTGTAGTATAACTTGTATCATACTGTATAATTGTCCTTCTTACTGTGATATTTACCATTGCTATGTAATCCCGGGTCGCCCCTGAAAAAGGGACCTCCGGGGCCCAGTGGGCTTACCCGGTCACCAAAATTTAATAAATAAATAATAAATAAATAAATGTGGAAAAAGAAATAACTAATTCAGTAAGCACTTCAGTAGACTACACAATTTTTTAACCTGATGGCCCATTTTTGCAGCATGTCCTATTGGACTGAACTAATTTTTGGACTGCCTGCAGCTAAAGGCACAATGTTTGCAGCATGTCTTCCTGGACTGAGCTAATTTTTGGATTGCCTGAACCTGATGATACAATTTTTGCAGCATGTCTTCTTGGACTGAGCTAATTTATGGAAAGCCTGACTAGCACCTTTCAGTAGAATCATTGCATGTCCTGATTTACACTTAATGCTTGCATTTCCTTAATATTCCCTTTCTGAATGAAAATGATCTCAATTTATAATTATTCCCTTATAAAGGTGAGCTGTTTACAGACTGTAGATTGCAAACTTGACTACAGTGCTGCTGTTGACCTGCCTGGTGTCATTTCTCCTCTGTCCACTAAACAGACCAAAGGCCCTCACCAAGCTAAGATGTACCACTGCTTCCTCCTGTTGGAGATGTGTCCTTTTTCAGAGCCAGCTTATAATTATGTATGATGCTGACTGATTTGTGATCATTCCCAGATTCTTTTATCTGAATTCATGAACAATCATTTCACGTTGCTTCTAGTTTTGCTGCTTACTCATTTTGATAACATAACAGCATCTCTGTTAATCTGTTCTTTTATGAGCTGAAAAATGAAGAACATGCAGTTTTTCTGGTAGGGGTCACCTAAATGTGTCCTCAGTTTTGGGAGAGTGGGTGGGTGGAGGGGACACCATGCCATATAAATTCACTGCATGACTCTTAGTGGAACAGAGAAGCAGCTAATGTAACAATGAACTGATGTTTCCATTGTATATGAAGTGGGATCCCCCTCTCGGATCAGGCAGGTCATTTTATACTGCTACAATATCAAGCTGGATGCAGGGAACCAGGTAACCTGCATGCTGCCACGTACTCAATTGACCAGCACATCTGTGCCATAATAAGCTCTCAGTTTTCATTTCCTAAAATGCTGTTTACAACCCTATGTATGTGCAATAGATGGATCTGTTCATGAAAAGGGGTTACTGATGCCCAGCATATGTGCTACAGGCAAAATAGAAAACTCCAAAAGTGTCTTTTATGCCTTTTTATTGCATTTGATAGTGGGTCATACAGTATGTACAGATAGATAACATAAAGGTATAGAATTATATGATGTGTGTATTATATATACCCTTCGATCAGTCTGCATGAGAATGGTCAGCATGTCTCCTTCATGCCATCTGTATGCTGTGGAACGCTCAGTATGTCTCCTTCATGCTATCGAGTGTCAGGTATGTAGCACCTCTCTGCGTCAGTCCATCTATAGCCTATGGAATATACAGCCTCACCATCAGTCCACCCATATCCTGTGGAATTGTGCAGCCTGTCTGTCAGCTGTTTTTCATTTCTTCAAAAAAAATGATTGCCTCTAATATCTGCCTTATTTTAATTTTGTTTTTTGGAGCAATGGATATAAGAAGAAGACCATATGTGTCTTCTGTTGCCTTGCTTAGAGATGCACTGAAGATCCCCCCCTCCACCATGCACAGTCAGAAAAGGAAAGAAGTCAAAGATACCGAGACAACTTGAAAAAGGACCCAAAATGTTATTGAGCATATTTAGAGAAATGTAAAGCACGTTCACAGGCTTATCGAGATGCACCAGATGACAACAATGGAAAACTTATAATAAGAAGGCTAGATCAAGAATGCAGTGACACAGAGAGCAAAATGCCTAAGCTGCAAAGCCTGCTGAATACACAGTAACTTGTTTAAAGCCAACCACCAGTGCAGATGCACAAAAGAAGAGCAAAGAAAGAGCACATTGGTGGGAGAGAAGACAACAAGAACAGAGCAGTAAGTCAAGTCAGAAATGCAGATGACAATGAAAAGAGATGAAACGTACAAGAAAAAGAAAGACAATGGAAGACAGGTTTGCACTACCCCACTCACAATCACAGTTCGCCCCACCCCACCCACAACCACCAGTACCACAGGTGCACTGTCTTTTGAGGATAACATGTGTGAGACCCTAGGTAAACCATGTGAGACCCCAGTGGTAGACCATCGATCAAATAGTGCTGTGTGGAAAGCAATGCAGAACGCACGACAAGGATTGTCATGCTCAACAAAATGGTTCACTGCAATTATTGCAAAAATAATTTCATCCTGCTCACCAGGCAAACAGAATGCCCTATCAAATCAAAATCTCAGCTTGACCTGTCGTACCAACCCTCAGGACAAACTGGAAGAGGTCATGAAAGAGAAAATGTCCCAATTAAATACTGTACATGCAATACAGATGAGCAGCAAGAATTCAAAAACACTCTCACCAGATCCTTTCGGGTACTGAAAAAGTGCAGACTGCTCTGTGGCACAAGCACTGCCCTGGGAATAAGTTGGAGGAGGATGATGAGGGCATTATGGAGTGAACAAGAGCCAAAGAGCAAGCAGCATAAGGCAAATTTGTCTGCAGAAATAGTGGAGAAAGTCCAACATTTCTTCAAGGACTCTTCTACACCTCTGCCTCACAAGAAGGCAGTTTCAGAAAGGACTGGGAAAACAAAGACTTTCCTTGACAAGCCCCTTAATAGTCTCCACCAGGAATTTTGGCAACAAAACCCCGAAACAGTAATAGGATCCACTACATTCTATAGCCTGATACCAATGAATGTAAAACTTGCCATGCAGCAAAAACTGGATCAGTGCCTGTGCAAGTACTGTGCTAATGCAACACTAAAGCTACGGTCATTGAACTGGTTTGCTGATGTGAAACATATTCCTTAATGCAAAATTCCCCACATCTACAGGGCTGTTGAGATCACCATGTGCCATGGGCACTGGGTGAGAAATTCTTTTCAAAGGATTGCATAGATAAAACATATGAAAACAGCAGTACAAATGCAATAGTAAAAAATATTGAGGGACTCGTGCAGAAACACAGCAATGAACAAGTAAGATGGTACCAATGGGAGATCATTAGTGTGACCCAAGACATACTGTAAAAGCATTGTGATGAAACAGGCAAGAAAAGTGCTTCAAAGAAAATAAACCACGGTAGCACAACTTGTGGCACTCCTAATGGAAGATGTGAAGTTTTTGGGGCAGCACCTGCATGTTGCAGCATAGTAACATAACCAATTTAGGAATCTGAAAGAACAAATGCCAACAGGTTGGGTCCTAATGGTGTTGGACTTTGCCAAGAATTATGCTTGTAAATTTCAAGACAAAATTTAATCCTGTTACTGGCATCATGAATAGGCCACGGTTCACCCTGTAGTCACGTATTATAGGTGTTCTTTTTTTCTTAATTCAACATCTTTTATTGCCTTTCCAACAAACAGGATACAGAACAAGAGTAACATTACATTGTATCATTTACATTACAAAGCAAAATTACCAAAAAACAAAATATCAAGGCAAATAAAAAGGATTTAACACACCCTTCAACCCTCCCTCACCACCCCATATCACCCTCCCATTGCCAAATGGTTCTTTAAAAAAAAAGGAGGTAAAGAGAAAAGGGGCAGAGAAAATAACAAGGAGGTATTGGGGGGGGTCAAACTATTCGGTCATTCTGGAAATTAAATAAGAGGAAATTAAGGGTTCCAAGTGGGTAACAAAGCTTCAAGAGGACCCCATAAATCAAGTATGATTGAGTCCGGCTCCGTATGGAAGCAATATGCCTCTCCAATTGTAAAGCTAACAGGACTTCTCTATACCATTCTAAAATGGGGGGTAAAGTAGCTTCTATCCAATGTCGCATAATAAGTTTGGCAACTGAGGCAACAAGAGCTAAGTGCACTTTCCTGCTTTTGGGAGTACCTTGAGGAAATAGATTAAGGAGACAGGCCTCTGGAGTAAACAATGAGTCTATCCCTAGTAGCGGGTCTAAAGCACTTTTAATGGAACACCAAAAGACCTGCACTACAGAGAAGGCCCATACCATATGGTACAGAGTAGCTGGAGAATCCCCACACCTGGCACAGCTAGGGGATGTAAGTCTACCAATCTTCTGTAGTTTGGCCGGAGTATAGTATAAATTATGTAAAAGATTAAATTGAACCAGCTGAAGCCTATCCTGTTTAATGAATCTATAATTATTTAACCAGATTTTCCCCCAAGTTTCTACTCTCCCAGGGACTTCCAGTTCCTGAATCCAATAATAACAGACACCCGAAGGCAGCATAGGGTCCAGAGATTGTAGATATTTGTAGAGAGTTGAAACAGGGTGAGGTTGGGCAGCCATCTGCAGTGCAATATCTAGCTCTGTACCAGAAAGGGATAATGTAGGTATGTTCCTTAGAAAGGCAATAATGGCTTCCCTTATCCGTAGAAGCTTAAATTTAAGGTATTCTGGAGTCCCACAGCTAATCCTGTAATTGTGAGAAGGGAATTAACTTCCCATTATTAAGGAAGTCCCCCAAGCTTACGAGGAGTCATCCGAGTCCAGAAAGAGGGAGGGATGGGCTTGCTGTCAATTTTAAAGTTGGGGTTGCCTATTACTATTACAGGTGTTCTAAATGTGAAGGTACTGTCATCGAGTCACTTGTATGTATATCAAGTGACCTCAAACATGATCATTATGCCGTTTGCCATTTTTGTGAGACTTGCTAATAACCATCTACGTAATATCCATGCACTTAATATTGAGCGAGTAGCACAATTCATAGATGGCTGTGGAAGCCAGTACAGATCAGCATGGGCTTTTAACTCGGTTTCATCCTTATCAACACAGTATGGATTTCCAACTTCTAGGACTTGTTCCCTCCCTGAACGTGCTCCTGCTGATGGGTGGCCCCAGCTCATGCTCAGGCCAGCTGCACAATCCCTCCTGCCAGCCCGCCCAGTCCCAGGACTTGCTCATGCCCTGAATGGGCTCCTGCCGACTGGTAGCCCCAGCTCATGCTCAGGCTGGCCGCACGATCCCTCCTGCCAGCCAGCACAGACCCAGGACTTGCTCCTTCCCTGAATGGGCTCCTGCTGACCGGCGGCCCTGGCTCATTCTCAGGCCAGCTGTGCAATGCCTCCTGCCAACCCGCCCAGACCCAGGACTTGCTCCTGCCCTGAATGGGCTCCTGATGACTGGCAGTCCCAGCTCATGCTCAGGCTGGCCGTGTGATCGCTCCTGCCAGCCCGCCCAGATCCATGTACAGCTTCAGCTTCTATACAAGCACGGCTTGAAAGCTACAAATTTCATAGGGCCACTTAGGACTTGACTGGCTCCTCATTGGCTGCATTCTAATCTGCTTGGCTCGCTGGACTGCCTCTCTGTCTGGCGCTGATTTTGAAAGCCCTTTCCATGGAGACTATCCAACTGTAAAATTGCTTTTAAAAGCAGACTGTCCGGCTTTAATTTGTCATCTAAAAGCAGAGGTTTTGTTTAAATTAGCATAATAGAAACTGGTGGTACTCAGCATTTCAAAAAGTGCTCGATAAAACCCTGCCTTTATACAGTAAAAACAGTGCTTCTCTGACTGTTTTTACAGCACTTTCTAAGTGCTTGCAGTGCTTTTCTGAATAAGTGCTTACTTCTGTGGTGAATTTGAATTTTAAGCCAGGCAGTAGTTACAAGAGGAGTGTCAACTGTGATGTTATACTCAAACTGTATTAATGTTAAATGTTTTAAAATTTGTTAGGCAGCTGTCCTCCACTATCCTGAATTAGATTTCCTTCCTTTGTCTACGCTCGAAGCCCCTGGCGGCAAAACCCAGACTCCCCAACTGCTTCTCTCACCTCTGCCTTACCCCACCCATTCCTACTTTCACACTCACTCCCCCAGCCCACTGTTTTTCCCCTGCCACTCCCACTGATTTAGCTCTGCTCTGTATGCCATTTATGTCTAACCATTTGGTCTCTCTCCCTCCCTTCCAGGACTTGCTCCTTCTTTGAATGGGCTCCTGCTGATCGGCTGCTCATGCTCATGCTGGCTGCGTGATCCCTACTACCAACCCACTTAGACCCAGGTACGGCTTCAGCTTCTATAGAAGCACGGCTTGAAAGCCACAAATTTCATAGGGCTGCTTAGAACTTGACTGGTTCCTCATTGACTGCATTCTAATCTGCTTGGCTCACTGGACTGCCTCTCTGTCTGGCACCAATTTTGAAAGCCCTTTCCACGGAGCCTATCTAACTGCAAAATTGCTTTTAAAAGCAGACTATCTGCCATCTAAAAGCAGTGCTTCTGTTTAAATTAGCACTATAGAAACTGGCGGTACTCAGCGTTTCAAAAAGCACTTGATAAAACCCTGCCTTTATACAGTAAAGACAGCGCTTCTCTGACTGTGTTTTTACAGCGCTTTCTCACTAAATATTTACAGCGTTTTTCTGAATAAATGCTTAGTTCTGTGGTGAATTTTCTCCCACCCCCACCCACAGCCTTTATTAAATAAACTTCCTCTCCCTCCTCGGACCGCCTCCAGGACTGCCCAGTTTCATTAGCAGACACACCTTTAAAGTGACAGTCCTAAATCTTTACATCTTACTGTCAGCAGGCTACCCTGCTGCTCTTGAGGTCAGACCTAACTATAGGTTGACAGACCCAGAGTTATAGGTGTTGGTCGAGTAGGCAGTTGCACCTAACATATTATTTTTCCCCCCAGCATATTATTCTATTCAAAATGGATGCCAAAATTAGCAGGCACATTACACTAGGAGGCATCCCTATGCAGTTAATCCTAATTTTGGTGCTTGCCTTAGATCCCAGATACCCAGCCACAGCAACTACCAACACCAACAGCCACCAAGAATACCTTTTCTGGTGCAGCAAACTGGCTCAATGGGAGACCCACAGTATTCCACCCTCTCTTACCCACCCAGTGCTACCACACATATGGGCCTCTGCTCCAAGGATGATCCCTACTTTGGCCTTAAGTCTATTCCCCGGCTTTCACCTAGCACTAGGCCCACCTGCCAAATGCACCTCTCGGAATCTGCTGAGATCACAAGCAAAACCCAACTACCCAAAGTTATGCAGAAAATGTATCCTAATCCTATTGCTAATCTCGAGTAACATCCACCCTAACCCCAGACCCCTGCCTACTAACTCACAGGCCACGGCTACTAAGGGGCGATTAAAGATTGTGGCCATGAACATCTGTAGTGTCTTAGCTAAGCTAACTCAACTTGAAACTTGGGTGGAATACACCCAGCCAGATGTCATTGCTCTAAGAGAGACCTGGCTCTCCCCACATAATGTGGACTCAGTAGTCTCCATTCCTGGCTACAACATGTACAGGCTGGACTGCACCGGTAAAGGTGGGGGCGGCTGTATAATCTGAACTCGCAATCACCTGCAATGCTACAGAGTCCCACTGGCTCTGGTCAGCAAGGACAGTGAATGCCTAACAGTAAAAATCATACTTGGCAAAAGGTGTAAGTGTCTAAATGTTATGGTCACCTACATCCCTCCTGGGTGCCAGAAAGCGTGGCTTGAAGCCTTTGCTAATTATTACACCCAAGTTAACAAGGAAAAGGAGACTACCATCCTGGGAGATTTTAACTCCAATTGGCTTGCCAGCACCAGTGCCACACACAGAAATCTGGTCTCTGGACTTTACCTAACGCAGATGGTCTCGAGCAGCACTAGGACTAACTACTACACAGGTACAAGCACCCTGATCAATTGGGTCCTAACATCACACCCTGAAAGACTAACTAATGTCAAGGTTCTCCTTGACACCATGAGTGATCATTTGCCGGTCTAATGCGAGTGGTCAGTCAAACAGGTCAGGCCCCCCCCCCCCAAGATTGGTGAGAAATAGGGTTATAAAAAAACACACCATGACTCACTTCAAGAACTACCTCACAGGCATAGACTGGAGCTTCACTGATAAATGCCCTTCTGTTGATACAGCACTCCAGCTATTCATCTCCCTCTTCAACACAGCTGCGGACAAGTTCGCTCCTTATTGCAAGAAAATGATAAAGGGAGGTAATATGGATTGGGTCACCCCTCAGCTGCTTGGTATGATGCAGCAATGAGACATGCTCTGGCACTGTGCCAGGGAGATGGGGGCAATTACAGATATACAAAGGTACAAAGCGACTCGTAACAGGTATACGTGAGAAATCCATCAGGCCAAGGCCACATACCTCAAAAACCAACAGGCTCAATGCTGGGGTGATGGGAAGAAGTTCTGGACATCGATAAAGAATCTCCTAGGGTCAGGAGACAGGTTTCCCCCTTCATGCTTCAGCATAACAGTGAGGTAATACTAAACGACGATACCATGGCCAATATCTTTAACAAAGAATTCTCAGATTACAGCACAGTCCTCCCCCCAGACCGGCTATGTACCACACCGGAGTACCAACTACTGACCATTCCTCCTCCTTTCCTAATTCCAGACCCAACACCAGTACAAGCTCTAACTTCTACTTCAAGCATGTAACTGCTCATGAAACAAAAAAATATCTAACTAGAGTGCTAGGCAAAACCAGGATGGGCAGCAATGGTGTAGATATAAAACTGGTAGCCACTGCTCTACCAGAGATCGCCACACCAGTAACAAAGCTGTTTAATCTGTCTCTCCGCTTGTCTGCTTTTCCTTCTACCTGGAAATCTGCTCTTGTAACCCCAGTGCTAAAAGGAGGTGATCAGGTAACTGTATCTAATTACAAACCCATCTCCATACTGTCCCCACTCTCCAAAGCACTAGAGAGAATTATAGTTGACCAACTCACTGACCATCTGCACAAATACAACCTCCTCTGCCCCCAGCAACATGGCTTCTGTAAGATGCATAGCACGAATACTGCCTTAGTTGATTTCACAGGCTACGTGCATGAAGCACTTGACCAAGGCCAACTAGTTGGAGCTATCTATATAGACCTTACCAAGGCTTTTGACCTTGTGGATCATCAGCTGCTACTGCATACAGTAGGTTAGGTTGCCTGGGGCTGTCCTCGGGCACAGGCAAGTGGTTTGTTAGTTATCTAACTGGACACTCCCAGCAGGTAAAAATTAATGGAGCCATCTCCCAGGCTTGTGAATTCACTGTAGGGTCCCCCAGGGTCTATACTGGACCTGCTCTTGCTCAGCCTCTTTGTGAACAGTCTCTCAGAGGCATGTCCTTCAGCTCGGATCCTGCTCTATGCAGATGACAGTTGCCTTTCTGTGTGACTCTTGCCAAGAGACCCCCACCAGGCACCTACAGCACAACTTTGACATACTGTAGGGTTGGTTTAAGGACAGCCTATTGGTGCTCAACAGCAAAAAAGCAAAGACAATGCTCTTTGCTGGGTGTCAAAAGAGAAGAACTGCACCCTTCATTATAAATGACAGCTCTCACTACACCTTTGAGCAAGTGTCCTCCTTCAGGTGCCTGGGGATCACTACTGATGAGTCCCTTGCCTTCGACGAACATATTCGTGCTATTACCACTGCCACTAACAAGCAGTTAGGGGCCCTCTACAGGCTTTGGTCCTGCCTCACTCCAGAGGCCAGGTATCAAGCTGTTAGAGGTACAATCCTACCAGTCCTAGGCTATGGAATTGTGGTCTATGGTGCAGCCACTAACACCAGCCTACACAGAGTCCACACCTCCCTAAACAAAGCCTGCAGACTTGTCTTAGACGCTGATCACCTTACGCACACTTGCGATCTGTACGTTAAAGCAAAATGTCTTCCTCTCAAGGACCAGATCAGACTGCACTCTTGCCTCCTAGGGATGAAAGCCCTGCTTGGACTTGCATCACTTTCTTTACAGGCATTATTCTGCCCTGCTGCTTCTACACACATTATGAGAAGTGTTACAAAACACATGCTTGCAGTGCCATTCAGAAGAACTGCCTTAGGCAGTCGCACCTTTGCAGTCAGGACATCCACTTGGCTAAACAAGCTCCCTCAAGCCGTCGCAAGCCTCAACAGCATCAGTCACTGTCAATTCGAACTTCGGAATTCCATCGCCCGTCCTACACACTCCTACTGCTCCACCTAACCTTCCAGAGCCTTTACCAGAGTGCCCTTCTAGACTATATTCTTTACATACTCTGCTGAATTGGCGCCCCACTCTCTTACCTATTGCCCGCTACCCATCCACTGAGATGTTTCTACCTTGGTATTCACTAGCTTATGATAAGGCCTCCTAGCTGCTGTTTGTGAGTACCTAACTGAACTATTAGCACCTTATTTATACCGCTGGTGTTGGATTGTTTCCTTATGTATATGATTTTATTTTGAGCTGCTGTTGTAATGGCAGTGTGCTTGTTGCAAACACTTGACTGTCAGGGAAATTTCCACTCTTGTATTTTTCTGGCCCCCCACGAATGAACTACAACCAAGTTTAGAAGCATTATTTTTACCTGCTTGGGGAGAAAATAGCTGCAGTGTAGAAAAACCAAACATGAGTGGTATCTAAATGTAACATTATTTTACATTTGTGAATATTTTAAACTTGCTGAGCAGCCCGAGGTAGTGTTTGACCCCAAGGATACTTCTGGGGCATTGGAGCGAATAAAGTGAGCACTACTGTGAGCAGGGCACTGTATATGATTTTATTTTGAGCTGCTGTTGTAACGGCAGTGTGCTTGTTGCAAACACTTGACTGTCAGGGCACTTTCCACTCTTGCAGTTACAGAGCCCTACAACCTGCCTGCAGGAAGCGGGAAGACTTGGCTGTAGTTTTTCGGCTCCCCCGAATGAACTACAATCAAGTTTAGAAGCATTACTTTTACCTGCTTGGGGAGAAAATAGCTGCAGTGTAGAAAAACCACACGAGTGGTATCTAAATGTAACATTATTTTATGTCTGTGAATATTTTAAACTTGCTGAGCAGCCCGAGGTAGTGTTTGACTCCAAGGATACTTCCAGGGCATTGCAGCGAATAAAGTGAGCACTACTGTGAGCAGGGTGAGCACGGGCAGGGCATAGCGTGACAGCGCGTGAAGACACACGGAAAGACACGTGCATCTAGCACGTGTTCGCGTGTGCCATGTGGTAACCAGGACCTTCAGAACATCAGACAGAGATAGGACAACTAAGTATCCATGTAGACCAAACCGTGAGTAGGTGATTTATAAAGTCAGGGCTGCATGAAGTTTGTGGGGGTCCCTGAAAACTGATATTATCCCATTCTTTGTTTTTATTGTGGTCTGTTTAAGATGGACACTTTAATGACCCTTGAAGGAGACCTAGGCGTTAAATACACTGCTTGTAATAGGTATCTCATTATGGATATAATACCCTAAGAGAAATATAACTGTTCCAAATGCCTACAAAATGAGGAACTTCTCAGAGAAGTTAGTTTATTTAATGAAAGGCTAAAACTTCTAGAAGCAAGTAAAAAACAAACGGCCTCGAGGTTAATTGCTGGTCAGACTGTAATAAACACTGAACTATGTCTGCCAGTGGTGCCCCCTGCCTCATTATTTTTATCTAATCTTAGCAATTTTTGATGTAACAATTCAAAAAACATCTGTAACCCTCCCAACCTACCAGCCTGGTAACAAAAAAAGATCAAGAGATGAAGATTTTACCTTAAATCTAAATGATGAGTGGTATACAGTGCAAGGCTCCCGAGCATCTAAAAAAGGAAAAAAAGCAAACACATTTGACCTTCCCCTGTATAATAGTTTTGATGTTCTAGCCTCAGATATTCCTGAATCTGAAATAACCCACCACACCTCTAGTAATACCCAGCCAGTGATAGAATCAGATATTATTCCTAACTTGCCTCAGTCCCAGAACCTGTCAGCCCTGTAGTAAGGAGGGAGAGATAGTAGTCCTGGGTGACTCAATCATTAAACATCTTGACAGGGCAGTATGCAATCCAGATAAAACATCTAGAACTCTATCTAGCTTTGGTGGGGTGAAAGTATTGGATGTAGCCAAGATGTCCGGCAATATATTAAACAATACTGGGCCTAACCCTTTGGTTATCGTTCACTTTGGAGCCAATAATATTTTCAAAAATTCAGAAGATAGTATAAAAAAAGATTTCGTAGCTCTCACTAATAAATTGATACAGTTAGGCTGTATCCCTGTCCTATATGAAATTTTACTGATTCCCAAAGTGTCACACTTTTTTACTACACAAATTAAAACTATAAATGAATGGATGTGCAAGTGGACACTAAAACAAAACATATCCTGCATTACACATGGGGAGGAATTCTCCCACCATGAAGAGTTATTCTCCTGGGATGGACTTCACCTAAGCAGGCGGGGTAATTTATTACTGGGGAAGCAACTGTAATATTGTATTATTCATCTGTTACTTGAAATTTGCTGTATTTCTCTGTCTCCCACCTTGTACTACTTGTACCCGGGTGGCACCTGGAAACGAGCCTCGGCTCAGTGTGCCTTTCCCGGTCACCAATTTTAAATAAATAAAATATTACAGACTTTATTAATAGGACTTTAAACTAATATTGTTGGGGGAGGACATCATCTATCGTGCCCCCCTAAAACTTGACATCAGGCTATTGAAAACATGAACTGTGACCCTAAGAAAAAAGACTCAAACAAAAAAGCAAGCAGTGATGCAGGATTAGTAACTATTATGCTAGTAAACACACGCAGTTTATCTAATAAAATAGAAGAATTAAAATATATTCTGGCTAAAGACAATGTGACCATTTGTGGAGTCACAGAAACCTGGTTCACAGGACGTGAATGGAACACCGACATCCAGGGGTACTCAAAGTTTTATAAAAATAGAGCTGATTCCAGAGGAGGTGGTGTTGCACTTTTTGTATCAAATAAGTATGCAGCCCGCTGTATATCACCAGAAACAATTACTAATAGTAAAGTAGAAGCAATTTGGGTTCAAGTTAATCTACTTAGTGAGTCACTGGTGGTAGCCTTCTGCTACAGACCTCCTAATTTAAGTCAGATTGAAAATAATGAACTATTAGTAACACTAGAAAATATGGAAACAGTCCAAAACTACATACTTATGGGTGATTTTAATTTCCCTAAAATTGACTGGCTAAAACTTGAAGGCCACAGCAAAGTTGAAACTGCCTTTAATGAACTCACTATAAACCAAAATTTAACCCAAATAGTTACTAAGGGAACAAGACAGAATAACATGCTTGACATAATTCTAAAAAACATGGAAGATAGGATGTCTAATCCAATTATAGATGCACTTCTAGGAGATAGTGACCACAACATGGTGACAGTAAAATTAAACATAAATAATGACAATATAAATGGGGTGACAGTACTTAAGGATTTTATAAAAGCAAACTACAAAAAAAATAAATACCTAAGAGCTTGGGAATGGGAAACGGACCTTTGTGGCCTTGAATTACACCAAATCTGGGACCACATATGGGATACGATTAAGTTCTGCCTAGATACATGGGTCCCAAATAGACACAAATACAAAAAGGGCCTCAGAACACCATTATGGTGGAACAGAAGTATAAAGAAGGTCATAAACAAAAAAAAAGAATTAATATAGGAAATATAAAAAGAACCCTACCACAACCTCTTGGAACTCATATAAGGAAAAAACCAAAAAAGTTAAATATTACATCAGAAAAGCAAAAAGGGAATTTGAAATAAATTTAGCAACAAAAACAGCAGATAATCACAAATCCTTTTATAATTATATTGGTTCATTAAAGGGCAACTGCTCTACAGTAGGCCCAATTGAATCTAGCAAGGGGATTATAAGTGATGAACTAGGTATGACAACTGAGTTCAATGATTATTTCATAAGTGTATTCACATCTACTGATACCCTGTTAAAGGACATGACCTATGAACAGAATATACAACTCTTACTGATTTCTACAGAAGAAGTGGAGAACTTATTACAAATTCTCAGACCCCTCTCATTCCCAGGACCTGACAATATACACCCTAGGTTCCTTAAAGAAACATCTAGTGTTATTTGTGGGCCCCTGGCGGTTTTATTTAATGCCTCGTTAAGTCAAGGTGAAACAATTCGTTCCTGGAATGAGGCCCTTGTTACCCCGATATATAAAGCTGGTAATAAAAAAATTGTATCCAACTATAGACCCATTAGTTTTACATCAGCTATTGGTAAACTTTTTGAAAGACTGTTGCTTACCCGGGTTGAAGCTCATATTTCAAGTAATAGCCTACAGGATTTAACTCAACACAGTTTCTCTAAAGAGAAATCCTGCCTGACCAATCTGTTGAATTTCTTTGAGAATGTTAGTGCATCTCTTGACTTAGGACTCCCTGTAGATATCATTTTTCTCAATTTTTCCAAAGCCTTCAATAAAGTATCCCATCAGGTTTTAATTGATCAAATGTACAAGTTTGGCTTTCATCGAAACATAATAAACTGGGTCAGATCTTGGCTACAAAACAGACACCAACATGTCGCTATCAGAGGCCACTGCTCCCAATGGGGAAAGGTTAGCAGCAGGGTCCTTCAGGGCTCAGTCTTGGACCTGCCCTTTTTAATTTACTGATCTCAACAATGCAACCGTCCAGTAAAATTTGGACGTCCAAGTATCCAGACGATTGCAAACTCAGATGTATAGTCAACAATGTACAAGCAGCAGATCACTTTCAAAATGAATTAAATAAGTTGGGTGTCTGGGCTATAGACAATAAGATGTACTTTAATGAATAGAAGTGTAAAGTTATGTATCTGGGTCATAATAACCAGAAGTGCATTTATAAATGAAATAATGTGCAACTCTCAGAGACAGCAAATGAAAATGATTTAGGAGTTTTAGCGAATAATAAACTATCCTTTGATACTCATACCAACTCATTTGTTCCCATAGATACCATCTGGTGTCAGAACCATCCATTGTTAGAACTGACCCAAAATGGCCACCGGGAGCAAATGAGTTAAGGTTAAAAAGTGCCCAAGAATTGTCAGCTGTATTTTTAAACATATAAAAAGCAGGAATTCTGGTGTGATTCTCCCACTTTATATGAGCCTAGCCAGACCACACCTAGACTACAACTCCCCCTTTTGTACACCAGCCACAAAGAAAGGCAAAAAACTAGTTGAGAGAGTACAAACATAGGTGACTAAATGTATTAGGGACATGACCCACCTAGAATATGAAGCAAGGCTTCAAGCTTTGGACCGCTACTCCTTGGAGTACAGACAACTACGGGATGATCTCTGCTTAACATGTAAGGCAATCCAAGATCCATTTCTCTTTGAAACTCTGGGCTTAATGAGGAACAACACTCACACTATCACTAGAACACACAATCTGAAACTTAAAGGACATAATTGTAGAACTCAAAAAAGAAGCCACTGGTTCACCCAACAGGTGGTGTCACAATGGAATGCCCTGCCAAGAAAAATAGTTGAGAGTGACACCATGAATCTATTTAAAAGACAACTAGATATTTATATGGGCAGCAAAAAAATATCCTATTTAAAATAGAACTTCAATCCACCATATTGGTGGCGAACTCTATATGGGCATCTTGCCTCCTGAGCCCGATACAGCCTGTGAAACCTATGAAATGTACTTTGTGTCTAAGACTGTACTATACAATTTGCCTCTGTCTCTACAACTCAATTTCTTGTAATATGTTGTTTGTTAATGTGTTACTAATATGTTTATGACAATGCCTGTTAGCTGCTATAGCAATTCCCAACTCATGTAATTGTTCCCCTTCCTTTGATTATTGAGGACCCTCTGTAAATGTGCTTTTAGCTCAAATGTTTGTAATTCCAGTTCTTTAATAAATAAAACTGAATGAGCATTTTTTGGTTCATGTCATGGGAAAGACCGCTCAAATGGAGAGAGTGCTGTAATAAAATCTGCTGTAAGTTGGGAAGTACAATCTCATCGGGCAGTGATTTCTAATGTGGAAGAACTGTTCAAATATTGTAAAAAAATCAGACAGAAGAGCCTGACACTGAAGGGTGCAGCTATTTTCTAAGAACATTCTTTGGGGTTGGAGACAGGCAAATAAAATGGCAAGCAGGATCTGAAGTGAAAGCCATCTCAGGAATATGGAGGACCCAGACTGTTAGGTCTGTGGCTGATGGCGTGGTCACAACAAGAGGACTCAGCTGTTTCTGCAAACCATGCCAAACAGAAGATGGCTCATGTGAGAACACGTGTCATGTGGAATCATGGAAGGTGTGGAAACTCAGGAACCATTCTGGATAGTCTTCTATTATAGAGAACGATACCATGCATAGTACCCATGTTCCCGACGCACTATCTACCGCCCATTCTGTTTGTGCTCTGGATTCCAGCCATGACATGCTAGACATTCATGTGACCTCAGCATCTTCTCTCATGCCGCCTGCTGTTTCTACAATGCCTGTCCATCCTGACAAAGACATATCAACAGTTCCTGCGACTCTGGCTGTACCATCATGCAGCAGTGCCACCACCAATCAGGATTCTGACACAGTCACCCCTACATCTGTGTGTTAAACCACTGTGAAGTTCACAGGGAAACTATAATATATACAGGTCAACAAATGTTATGCCGTGTACTATTCCAAGAACTTGTACATTGGTCAGCAAACCACTGTAGATGAGTGGAAAAGATTCCATTTTAAGTTTCTTCATCAGCGTGGGGATGGCAGCTTCACATGACCGTGGCACCAGGACACTGATGCATTACAGAAGACAAGGTGCATATTTTATGGGCTGATAAACTTGGAAGGGCAGGGTATATTTAAACTTCAACCCAATGAACTGCAGACTATCAACCATAAATGTAAAATTCTGAAATGGCACTGGAATAATTAACTGACAGTAGTGTCAGTGCTACATTAGACAAACAGCACCAGTGACAATAAGACATCTAGTTCAGCACAGTCCAAATGGCCCATTACAGCATGATAGTAACACGTTTTTGATACTCTTTGCTAATTTCTTAGTAATCAAACATCACAACTGACAGTAATGTAATGTAACGTAATTACTGTAAATATATTTGCTTCATATGTTGTAGTATCATGTTAGTTATTAGGCATGTTTAGTACACTTTTTATAACTGAAACAAATGTGTGGTGTCATTTGTTACATGCACCATGGTGTGTGGTGTCAATTGTTATACTCACTGCATTACATATTTTTTATCTCAGACACCTGTGACACATTTATCTCCTAATATATTTATTTTTTCATAGTTGTGTCACAGAATCTTAAAATGCATCACAAAATTAATCTAGCAGTAATCTGAAAATTTGACTGTCATGTCACACTTTGGTAACCCTGTTTCATCAATAGACCCAGATCTTCGTGTTGTTTTGTTGAGTTGTATGGCAGACTTTCAATTTTCTTCACATTTTACAAAAGGTACTGATTAAAATCAGAACTAAGCAGAATATATCAGGACCTTGACCTGGATTTTGACTCTGATAAGGTTCTATGTCATAATAGTGCCAGAATAATGGTGCCAACAAAAAACAGTGAGGGCCGAATATTCAAAGGGGTTGCGCATGGCGAACAGGGATGCGCCATGTGCAACCCACCAATGCACCCCATCGCAATATTAAAAGGGTCTGGCTGCGCACCCTCGATGCGCTGGAGCGCACCAGTAATGTATGCAGTGCAAGTGCAGGGGGGGCATGCCCAGGCATATGCGGCACATCCCGATATTCAGCCCGGGATGTGCAGCGCATATGCAGGCACAAACCCGCCTTGCACTGCACGGGTGGTGCAATGTTGAGCCCCTCGAATCTGGGAACAAGTCGGGGACACCCACAGGCGGGCTGCCGCATTGCTGGGCACAACACAGCAGCTGCCTGCTGTGGGTGGCCACCTGACCATCCAGATACAGTCCAAGAGCTGCCTGCCCAGGGGGCATCGTCCCCCCCTCGCCCGATCGCGGGCATGATGTAAATAACCCTGGTGGTCCAGTGGACCCTACCCCATCGCCCGATCGTGGGCATGTAATAAAGAAATCCCTGATGGTCCAGTGGACCGATCTCCGATTCCCACTCGCGGGCAGTAGTCAGTCACCCTGTGGTCCAATGGTAACCCCCCCCCAACCACGTAAACTCCCACCACCTTGCCCCCCAGTCCAGTGGTGGGTGGCAGTTCACCTCCCGCAAACCGCCCGCCAACTGACAGCGTACAGTACACAGCAGACTATTGGTCCATATGGCCAGGTCGGGCATGCAGACCTGACTGGTACTACACAGTCCCGAAATGTGAATGAACCATTCATAATTTGAGACTGTGTAGTACAATATAGTCTGCATGCCCATTGGCCTACGCAGTGGACCAATAGGCGTACAGCCGTACTGTACGCTGTCAGTCGGCGGGTGGCCGGACAGCTTGCGGGCGGGGAGCTGCTACCCGTCGCTGACCGGGGGGGTGCAAGGTGGTGGGTGTCTAGGTGGGCAGGTGGGGAGGAGGGCACCATTGGATCACAGGGTGATTGACTACCGCCCATGAGCGGGCATCGAAGATCGGTCCACTGGACCACCAGGATTATTACATCATGTCCGTGATCGGGCAATGGGGTAGGGTCCACTGGACAACCAGGGTTATTTACATCATGCCCATGATCAGGTGATGGGGTAAGGTCCACTGGACCACCAGGGTTATTTTATACATATGCCCACTGGACCATCAGGAAGTGTATACGCTTATGCCCGCAATCAGGCGACGGGGCGCGGTGCCTGCCGAGGGGCAGGGGGGCATCGGTCCCTGATGGCTGCAGCCTAGAAGGTCACCAGGCGCAACACCGGGGATTGGCACACCGCATGCAAATGGGGCCATAATGACATGCAAATGACCTCATTTGTGCTTTGCATGCATAATGGCCTCATTTGCATGCCCAGCACTGAATATCGCAGTTGATGCACCTAGCGCACCTGCACTTGCGCTGGCGCATCCCCCTGCTCCCCACCTGCTACTTGCGCTGGTGCAGTGCCACTGAGCCGTGTGTGCGGTGGGGTGCCCCAGTGCTCATATTCAGCTGAGCCATGGCGCAGCACCGTTATCACCTGGACTATGCCCTGGCTCAACCCAGTTGTGCTGCGCCCAGGCTTGCACCCCTGCCTGGCACAGTCTGAATATCCCACCCTGAGTGTACATCGCTGAAAAGCACTATGGTGATGTGCACTAGCATGACTACTGCAAATATCTACCGTTGCTTGCAATCACTGAAAATATACATCCGAAACTACATTTAATGTGGGGGGGCTACACCCCCAAACATATTATAATCAACTCGGGGCATGACATTGGAGGAAAGGGAAAACTCGGGTGGGGGGCTACATTGGGGAAAGCAGTCGAAGGGGTAGAACATTTGGGGCAACCTACAGGTGGGGAACAAACTCGGATGGTGGGGAATGGGAAGTCAAACTGGGGATCAAAACACAAGTAGTGAAAAAAAAATTAGAAAAAAAAATAGTATCCTCACAGCCAGCACTGAACCTGGGTCGCACAAATCTAGGGCGGTGTTCCTATCCATCACACCAGTCAGCCCCACCAACAAACCCTTACATACTCACTAACATATGTCTGTACAATCAGTGCTGAGGTTACAAGTGTTATTAATAGTGCATAGCCATCAACTGCATATGGCCCATTTAACATTAGCTGTTTTAATGTTGCCCATATTTCCTCACTCAAAATAAATCACTATACTCATGGGCTACCCTCTAATAATAACAGCGTGGACGTTTTCCTGTCTGCCCAATCCTAGGAGGCACCACTCTATTTTCTACTCTTTTTTGGAATGAATGTCCCAATCTAAGAAGTTGAGTGAGTCCTGGCCTGTCAATCTGGTTTATAGTCCCTATGGTTGCAAGGCGGGATGGGGTACAAACAATGAGCAACATCCAAGATCTGCATGGCAACTCGGTTACACAAATATGCATAACCTTCACTGAAAAAAAAATCTTGACAGTCTGAAATCATTCCCAGGTTAGTGCTGGTTTACAGAATGTTTTGTGTATTTGTGAAGCTGTTTAGTAGTGGTTTCAATAGCGCTCAACAAATGGCAGAAGAGTGGCAGTATTGAAGTGGAGGAGAAGTTAACTCGGATTACAGACAGACTCAGACAGAATACCTCTGAGTTTGGGTGCTTCCTTCTGTCCTCTGACTTGTCTTCTGACTCAGATCCAGATAGCCTGGTGGTACTGAGGTGGCCCATCCTTCATGGCTGGTCATTGGTGCCTCGCAGACTTCATATGGTGCCGGCCCGCAAAGCCTCATTGCTGCCTGCTGACACAAACTAACTGCAATGTTTATGCTAAAATGCTGACTCACCACCAAATGCAGCCAGCAGCAGTCAGCTCTCTTGTGCAAGAGTACCTGGATGGGCTCACATACCTTGCCAGGAGATGGGAGGGACTGGGAGCCTGTGGACACTCAGTCCTCTCCCCCTGGCCAGCACACAAATGACCCAGGTGCATTCACAAACTTGGGTTGCTGGTGTGGCAGGAGGTAAGGTGCCCAGTGTCTCAGCCCCTCAGCCCTCCATACCACTGGGTTGGCCTATATCATGGAGATATCTGATTAGAGTATGTATAACCCCAGCTCCCCCGAGAGTCATTTTCAGCAGCAAGAGCTGCTTGGGCTATGAGCACAACCAGCACTTAGAGTGCTTGTACTGGGGATGGGACTCCACTGACTTTGTCATCTCACTGATCCCAGTGGGCCCCATGTGAGCAGCCCCAGGGTAGGTGGCACAGCAAGGGCGGGGAGTCCTTGAGAGGAATCACTACAGGGAAGATGCCAGGACACTGCTTGATCTCACTCCTATGAAATATAAGTTCTGGGTCCTCTCTACAGTGTAATCATGGCCTGCATCATACATGGTGGCATGCACAGTATAGCCTCTCTACTGCATAGGTTCCAACAGTACCTTGTGTCCTCCCTGTCAGGTAACCCCTAATCTGTAGTTGTTATCAAGTCTGAGGTGGGCTGGTGCTATCCTAGTATTATCTGCTATGTATTGGTGTTGAATTGCTCAACCAGTTTCAATTATTGATGTAGAGGGGAAGGGTAGCTGGGTTTTAACCAGTAGTAACTGCTATAGCGCAGAGTGCTTTACAAAATATGTTGCCTACTATACCTGCATTTAGGACTCTGTCAGTACGGTGGTACTACTTGCACTGATTGAGTCATCTTACGCTGTTTTAAACTGTCCTCCTTGTTCTGCTTTTGTTAAGATGTTTTTCCGCAAGTGGACTACTGTGGAGCTTTTATGCACATAACCTGCCCATGCCTTCTTCCCAATCACCCATTGTTTCCCTGCTGCTCCTCCCACCCAATCCTTCTCTCCTTCCTGTGCCTCCCCTTGTACCATACCCCAACTTTCCCTCTCCCCAATCCCTTCCCCCCACCCTTCCTCCTTCACCACCACCTTCCTATCACTTCCTTGCATCGATTTCTCCCTTAATCATCCCCCTCCTCTCTTAACCCTTGAAGCCATTTGATTCATGAGAAATGGATATGCCATTGAGTCAGTGACTCATTTACAATAGTTTCCAAAGGATCATTGCCAGGGCTGTCCTCCTGGGAGCTCAGGGCAGTTAGGTGACTTGCTCTCAGTCACACAGTATGCAAGTGAAGGGTGAGGGAATTAAACCCATGTCTGCTGGATGCTCCAAGCTCATTCTTAGGTCATTACTCTAACTTTTCTCTTTTCTCTTCATCTTGCTCGAGGCCTCTTTGTTTCTTAACCCCCTCCCCACACCATTGCCATAATGGTGTCTTGCACAAGGTCACAAGCTTCTGTTATCTGGCAGTGTGGAGCAGAACTGTGGCACTACCACTGCCATCCCTTCCTCCACCCTATAAGGGGATTAGTGTTTTCCACCTCATTGCTAGTTGTTTGTATCCTAATGTAACCCCTTGGTGGCGCTATCCCAAGGGCTACTACCCCTGCCTGCGTGGCTAGTAGCAGGTTAAGGGGCCTGAGTTCTGAAACTGGTGCCTCCACCCGGAGGACAGGGTTGGTAGTGGTCAAACTAACCTGGGCACAGCCCTCTGGGGCACTGTAACCCCCCTCTTTCCCTTCTAGTGGTCTGAGCAATATACGATAATCACTTTCTCAGTACCCCTTATACACCATACCAGTACCCACACTGTTTGCACTTACCACCAGGGCTGGTTCCTCTGGCTTGACCTTAGGGAACCCTGTAAAACAAGGTTATGCACAGTAAATAGCAAGAGTACAGTACTCTTGGCACAAACTGGAACCACAGTCAGGTTAAATGCAGCAAAAAAGTCAGATCTGATTTATTCAGGGGACTTGAACAAGGAAGGGGCGTAATCAGATCGATTGGCTTAAAGACTATATTAATTACACAGTTATGCATGCGCTTTAAGTCCCCACACAGTCACACCTCTGGGGACCCAGGTAGGAAGACGTAGGGCTAGCCAGGAACGTTGCAGCTGGTTGGGGCCCTGTGATGGAAGAAAGCAACATGTACAACACATACTATTTGTAATCCAGAGCCGAAGGGCTCAGTTCGTGAAAGAAAAAGCAACCAGACAATCAGATGACAACACTTTAGATTTAGCTGTTGTTGTAGGGAGCTACCCTGATGTTTACTTATGATACCCAATACTGGACACAGACAAGATGAAATCGAGACTGCAGGTTGTTGAGCTGGAGTGCTCGGAGAAGCAGGACCCACACAAATCACCGAGGCGTTGTTCCTGTTCAAGTGTTGAGCAGGGGGCTGATCTCCAGGCAGGTCTCTCATCGATGGCTTTCTCTGTGCAGAGGGTAGTCAGGCTGGGCCAGTGTGGCAAGGCCCAGGCCCAATGGAGATGATTTTGGATTCAGTCTGTGGGGCTGGATGCAGCTTCCAGCAAGCAGAATACAGATCAAACCACAGTGGGGAGCCAAATCGCAACCCACTAGCAGCACACAGCACATTTACATGTAAGAAAATTCTAATGCAGCTTCCAGCAAGCAGAACACAATTCAAACCACAGTGGGGAACCAAATCATGACCCACTATAAGCACACAACACATTCACATGTAAGGAAATTCCACTGTACTAGGCAAAAGGCTCTTCAGTCGCAATTAGAGAGTCTCTGCACAATCCGGGAGTTCTGAGGTAGCTGGAAATCCAGACAGGCTGATCGCATTTAGCAAATCTTCAGTTTTCTTCAGGTAGGAGCCTGGTCAAAATTCAGTGGCTTATTTCACTCTCCAAGTTCGGATTCAGTCCAAAAAAGGCACAAGTTCCCTCTCAGGGACAGCAGGCAGGCATTAGGACCTGGAAACCTGATTAAAGCATAATACTGCAGAGCACTGGGTATGAAGGGAGATACACTTTCTACAAAAAGTTTTATTTGTATTTTTCCTTATTGGCATTAAGCAGAGAATTGCAGGATTCCTTTAAAAGGGTAGTAATTTTATAACCAGAGTGAGATACAACTGAATTTGCTTGAGTGCGGGGGTTGAAACCTAGCATTTTGAAGGATATTTTTGTAACATTTTAAGTGTCCTGCTGGCTGAGAAGTTAATTTTTCAGCCCTGGTTTCACTGAAAGGTTTTGTGTATTGGAATCAGACATAGCAGTCTGCCTACATTGAAAAGGCCTGCTTACATCACAGGTGTCACTAGTCAATCAATTGGCTCTGGGTGGGGTTTCAGCTCTGTGCTTATCTCAGACATCCTTCACAGTTAGAAGCCAGTCACACTGACTTTAAAGTGTCTGTTGGAAGCTCAAACTTACTGCAAAGAACAAACTGCAACTCCATTTAGGACCTGGAAACCTGTTTAAAGCATAATACTGCAGAGCACTGGGTAAGAAGGAGATACACTTTCTACAAAAGTTTTATTTGTATTTTCCTTATTGGCATTAAGCAGAGAATTGCAGGATTCCTTTAAAAGGGTAGTAATTTTATAACCAGAGTGAGATACAACTGAATTTGCTTGAGTGCGGGGTTGAGACCTAGCATTTTGAAGGATATTTTGTAACATTTTAAGTGTCCTGCTGGCTGAGGAGTGAGTTCATTTTTATCCTGGACTCAGTAGAGTGGTTTGGTTTGTGTTGGAGCGTGGTCTAGTAAATTGTGGTGTTAGTTGTATTACTATAAAGGACAGTACTCACCAGGGTGGTGGAGCAGTTGTGTATCTGATTGTTTCTAACAGTCACCAGTGGCTGTGCACTACCCACGCACTTCTTCCTCACCCCACCCCCCAGGCGTGGCATTTCCTTTATAGCAACAGTTCTGACATCACTTCCTCAATAGGTCTTGGGGCAGAACTGTCATATTCCTAATAACCCTGCAATGTGCATAAAGACTAGTTACACAAAACAAATAATAATACATATATAATTACATATTGTATAGAATAAGGGAGCGGGACATGTGGGGAGTGGTGCAATGCTCTGGCTGTGGGGCAGCAGTTTTCCGGGAAACATTCTGGAAACTGCATTGCTGTCCTATTTGTAGGCAACTGTCAGCTCTGAGAGAGGAGGTTGCCCACCTCCAGGCTGAACTAGCAAGAACTAAGGAGGCCTCCCCCTCCCAAAGAGCACCACTGCCACAACCACTGAGTCAGAGGTTTCGGAGTATGAAGAGCAGTAGGACCACAGTGGGTTCTGGGAGGGTGCGGGTGGTGGACCAGAGGCGAAGCCCCCCAGTTGTACCTCTACACAAATCAGATGCCATTCTGGCAGAGCAAGGTTCCTCTATGATGGCACCCTCAGTGGAGACCCAGAAGAATGTTGAGGACATCCACAAGGGAGACCCACAAAAGTGTGACAAGGGACACCACAGGGGAAGGAAACAGCTACTGATAGGGGACTCAATTGTTAGGGGGGTAGAACTGGGGAAGGGAGAGAATGAAGTAAGCTGCCTGCCTGGTGCCATGGCTTGGAGGGACAAGAAGCGAATCCTCACAATTGTAGAAGCAGCATCACAGGAGAGAGAACTAGATATCATTGTCCACCTTGGGACAAATGACCTAGCTAAGCATGGGATCAGTGCAGTGCAGAATGAATTTGTGGAGTTGGGTAGGGGCCTCAGGACGGGTAGCAAGCACAGTAACCTTCTCAGAGGTGCTACCAGTCCATGGCAGGAATGAGGCTAGGGTACTGCACACCATGCAGTTTAATGAATGGTTGCAAAACTGGTGCAGAGCACAAGGCTTTGGCTTCATTGGGGACTGGGGGTCCGCCTGGAGAGATAAAGGTCTATACTGGTATGATGGTCTGCATTTGTCCACAAAGGGGACCAAGTTCCTAGGTGACAGGTTTAAATGCTTCCTTGGCAAGCTTTTAAATTAGATAAGGGGGGGGGGTACTGATAAAAGTCAGAAAAAGTCAAGTCTCCCCCCACAAAACAGGGCAGGTAGTAGGGTAAACACTGAGGTACAGAACTCAACACAGGGCAGGATGGGGGTAAATGGTAAAATAGATAAGAGCAATAAGAGCAGGGATGGGGGAAAAAGGATCAAGCCAACATCAAATGGAGGGCAATGACTACTAATGCCCGTAGTCTGGGAAACAAGCTTTCTGAGCTAGTAGCTTTGATGGAAGATGAACAATTGGATTTGTGGCAGTCACAGAAACATGGTACACCGAGAACCATGAATGGGATGTCAACATACCAGGGTACACAATCTACAGAAGGGACAGGGAAGGCAAAAGAGGAGGTGGAGTAGCTCTATACATAAGGGAAGGGATCAAAGCTACAGAACTAAAAAGTAAAGGGGGAGGACAAGAGGCACTCTGGGTTACCTTGGAGATGGGGAATGGCATCACAATCCGCACAGGGTTGTTACAGACCCCGTCTCAAGGGAGGAAATGGACAAGAAAATGATAGAGGACATTCTCAAAATGGCTGAAAAATGGAGATACTGTTGATGGGGACCTGAATATGCCAGATGTTAACTGGAGGACATGTACTGCAGCCACATCCAAGAGCAGGGTCATTCTCGATGACCTGCAGGGGCAGACCTTAGACAGCTAGTGCTGGAACCCACTCGGGAGGGAGCAATACTAGACCTGGTACTCTCAAATGGAGAGAGGATCACAAATTTAGAAGTCAGTAGACATCTGGGAACAAGTGACCACTGCACAGTGTGCTTCACAATGAGCACAACCTTGGAGATAAGCCATACAAAAACAAGGATACTGGACTTTAGAAGGGCTGACTTTGGCAAAATGGGTGAACACCTGAAGAATGCACTAGCAAATGGCCAAATAGGAGGAGGGAAGAACAATGGAGAAAATCAAAACTGCCATCATAGAGGCAACAAGTCTTTGTGTAAAACAAATAAAGAAAACAAAGCGAGTAAAAAACACTATGGTTCCCAAAGAGGTGGCAGAGAAGGTTAAGGAGAAAAAGGCTGCATTCAAAAGTATAAGGAATCACAGAGGAGCATGACAGGAACTGTATCAATTAAAGCAGAAAAGAAGTAGGAAAGGCAGTCAGAATGGCAAAGGCACAAACTGAGGAAAAATAGCCAACTCGGTCAAAAGGGGATAAAACCTTTATAGGTACATTAGGAGCATAGAAAGGTTAGGGAGGATAGTGAAGATTAATAAAGGAGAGGGAGGTGGGCAGAGGGAGACAGTGAAAAGGCAGAGATACTGAATGAATACTTTTGCTCAGTATTCACAAAAGAAGATGAGGAGCAGTTACCTAAACCAGACAATAGAAGCACTCTGGGTAGGGGTTGATACCAGTCCATTCACAGAAGAAAGAGTCCTGAAAGAACTCCTAAAACTCAAGGTGGAGAAAGCAATGGGGCCTGGCGGATTCACCCCAGAATCCTAAAAGAACTAAGGGGGGACCTAGTAACACCACTGACCACACTTTTTAACAAATCATGGCAGGATGGGGTGGTACCTGAGGACTGGAGGAGGGCAGATGTGATTCCCCTTTACAAAAGTGGGAGCAAGGCAGAAGCAGGAAACTACAGACCTGTAAGTTTGACCTCAGTGGTAGGGAAAATGATGGAATCACTTCTGAAAGAAAGAATTATTGAGCACCTAGAGGCCAGCAGGGCACAGGACCCAAAGCAACATGGATTTACAGCAGGAAGGTCATGTCAGATGAATCTAATCGATTTCTTTGACTGGGTGACCAAAGTAATAGACCAGGGAGGGGCTGTGGAAATGGCCTACCTAGACTTTAGCAAGGCATTTGACACAGTCCCGCACAAAGATTAATAATCAAGTTAACCAGCCTGGGAGTGGGTCCCAGGGTGGTAGCCTGGTAGCGAACTGGCTGCACAACAGACACAGAAGGTAATAGTGAATGGAACACATTCGAAGAAAGGGGTTACTAGTGGAGTACCTCAGGGCTCAGTACTGGGTCCAATTCTCTTTAACATCTTTATAAGGACATTGCAGAGGGTCTGGAGGAAAGGTATGCCTCTTTGCAGATGACACAAAGATCTGTAACAGAGTTGATACACAAGAGGGGTAGAAAAGATGAGAAGGGACTTGCAAGGTTGGAGGAATGGTCAGACATATGGCAACTTAGATTCAATGCAAAGAAGTGCAAGTAATGCACCTGGGAAACAAAACCCAGGAGAAGAGTACACAATAGCAGGGAGGTACTAACAACAACAAAAATGGAAAGGGACCTGGGAGTAGTCATATCAGATGACCTAAGGTGGGTAAGCAATGTGAGAAGTCAGTAAGGAGAGCCAGGGGATACTGGGATGCATAGGAAGGGCATCACAAGTAGAAAAAGGAAGTGATTATCCTCTATACAGACAGTTGGTGAGACCCCATCTGGAGTACTGTGTGCAGTTTTGAGACCTCATCTATGCAAGGACATAGACAGGATGGAAGCAGTCCAGAGGAGGGCAACTAAAATGGTGCAGGGTCTACATCAGAAACCATATGAAGAGACTGAGAGGCTTAATATGTATACCCTTGATGAAAGGAGGACGGAGAGGACATGATAAAACGTTCAAGTACCTCAAGGGAATCAACAAAGTCCAGGAGGGTAGCATCTTCAGAAAAGAGATGTGTAAGAACAAGGGGCACAGTTTAAAAGATAGAGGGGACGGCTCAGGGGTAATGTGAAAATTCTTTTTACGGAGAGAGTGGTGGATACATGGAACAGCCTTCCTGAGGGAGGTCGTTGGGTCTAAAACAGTGGGGGAATTCAAACATGCTTGGGACAGACACAAAGCAATTATAGTGCGGGGTTGCAGGAAGCAGGCTGTTGGTTAACTAGAATCTGCAGCTTATCCAGTAGGTAGGGAAATGGGCAGACTGGGTGGGCCAAGTGGTCCTTTTCTGCCGTCAAAGTCAAAGTCAAAGTCTATGCAGGCCAAAACTCAGGCCTTTCCACAGTTCTCCTGCGCAAATCTACGCCGGGGCTGCTGCTTGAATCATTCAAGCTGTTATCTCTTCACTTCCCAACTCAGAACTGAAACTAGCTGCAAGCAGCTTGGGAATTTCCCCAAGATCCAAAAGGTTCGATTGGCTAATCTGTCTGTCAGTCACAATAAGCGCTCCCCCTCCAGGTTATTTTAGGTGCCAAATTGCAAAAACTACAATTCCTACAAGTTTTGACCCCACTAAGCCCCTGTAGGCAGGCTCCATTTTAGAGTCCCAACAGTACTGATTGGCCCATTCTGACAGTCCCGGGGCCAAGTTGGTGGAGATAAACAGAACAGTCCTTGCTGCAAAGAAGGCAGGTTAGAACAAACTGCAATATTATTACTACTCTAACAAATGATCAGCAAACAAGCATATCTTCTAACAGAGCTCCCGTTTAGATTAATTAAGACTGCAATCCAGGCAGCTCTTAAAGAGACAGTACACAGAGGCTATTACAGGCACACTCTGGCAATACATTTAATCTGCTAAAACGCAGAACACCAGCCTGGCAGTAAGCATTTAGGTAAGCTCAAGGAAGACATTTTGGGAACCCCCATTTGTTGGGGGTTACACCAAGACTGACCAACTTATGCTGTGGGTGGTGCAGCTCAATCCTTATGGCCTGCTCAACACCAAATCTTGGCTTTCAGCAAGGATCAGTGACAGAGGCACTGAGATTCCTAGATAAGCATCCTTTAAACAGGACCATGGGAACACAGTGGGTAATGTGCTTAAGAACACACTACGCATTATTATCTGTGAAGTTGTCCATCCTGCTACCATCCTCTCCTCTCATGAATTAATTTTGTGCAAACTATCTTTCCCTTACTCGCTTCATGTCTTCTCTTGGGGCATCTACCTTTCTCCTATTGCTAAACTTGATTTTGTCCCTCCTCATCTCTTCCCTCTTCTCACTCTTTCCTCTGCGGGTGAGCTTTTTATCTTTTTCTCCCTCCCTCCCCCAGTTGGCCCCATCTCCGGACACCCCAGCCCTGCCAACCTGACATCCACCGGGACTTACTGCCAGCCATCTTTCCCCAGGGATTAAGCCCCCACAAAGGGGTTGGCATGGTTCTCCAACCCCACCATTCAGTTTTGGCCAGAAGGTCCAGCTGGTCGGGTGCGAAGTCTGCAGGTATCTGGTGTCATCCTGCTTCCAGCATTTTCTCCTCTGTGTTTTGGTTCCCAATGAGACAGGGTGTGCAGTGACATCCTGACACATGCCATGTGCTACCATGTGACATGTGTTGATGTCTGCCACACCCCCTTGCATGCAAGCAATCCCAAGCTTCTTTTCTCCCAGCTTCTTTTAGGGAACAAATGAATGCCAGGCTCTGAAAACACTTCCTCCCAGAAGAGGAGAGTAGTCCTTTGGACTGGATCCGTCCTAATTCTCGCAATAGAAAATACTGAGTGACGAAATCCCCCCAAAAAATCTCGAATAATCAAAATACAGAAAGAAAATAATCCAAATCCCGCCTCATTACATGTAAACCATAGTCAGCATCGAAGGAACACCATCAGCAGCATCGAAACTCCAGGCAGTAGCAGCATCAAATCCTCAGGGCAGCAGCAGCATCGAAAAGACATCGGCACCATCTTGATACAAGAGCTGCAAATGCCAGAGTACTGCACTGCTAATGAGCAGTAGCAGTAGTGGTTACTAAGATGCCGCTGCTTTTCTCAGCATCTGAAATCCCACATTAGAGCTAGCTAGGGTCCAGACGTGTTATGGATGCAAGCTGCTTAGTTTCCAAAGCATGAGGGTATGGGAGTCCAGCATGCGTGTATCACCTGACAGTTGATCATGGAGCAGCACAGTGTCGGCTGTGCTGGCAGCCAGATGTCTGCCTTCCCAGCTACAGAAAGTGTGCAGCCCCCAACATTGGTGGGGGGGGGGAGCAAAGAAAGAATGAATGGGGAGGGAGAAATAGAACAATATAAAAAATAAGTAAAAAGCAGGTTTTGTGCAGCCAGCTCAGCAGCTTAGTGGAAGGTGTTACCAGATTTTGGTCCTGAGTTCAGATCATACTTGGGTCAGCGGTGAACCTCCTCATCTCCAAGTTGGTAGAGCAAAAGTCTGCCGCTACTAAGTTGCCCCATGGAGGCCTGGGGGTGAGTGCCTAGATGCACAGTTCCTCCCCCACGCTACCGCCTGCTCCCCTAACACAGTGGGACTGCCAAGGTATTCAACACGTAGCTAAGAGCTCACTTTATACTGTCTGCTGCATGTGACCCCCCCCGATGGTCTAAGTTCACTGGATCCTACTTTCTCTAGTGACTTGGCCTTATGCCCCGGAGGCCCCTAGCACTGGGAAATTTTGGTTAGTGTGAGGAACCACTACAGGTGATAGTTACAGCAGGGAACATTGGGAGTAAAGACTAGGGAGATGCCATGAGGACAATATGTTATTTATCTGTTTTTTGATTACTGGGTAAGTACACTAGACAGAAATATGTCTGTTTTTCGGTCATGATCCAGGAGAGTACAGTTACAAGCACAATGGAGTACAAACATAGCAAAGAAGTTATGGCATTAGAAATATTATAGTAAGCCATTTTATATTTCAGTATTTCAGTATTTTGTATGGCTGGATTTCAACTGTATCGGGAAATCGGCAGTTCGGGATGTTTTCCGCGGTAATTTACTATTCGGTATTTTTTTATACGGGATTTAGTACCTAACCCCTTTGGACGCTCAGTCCTCCTCCCTCAGGCCAACTTTCTGACACTCTGAGTTTGTTTCCAAACCTGGGTCATTGGGGCTGCAAGTGATAGCACTGCTGCTGATTATCCTGGGGGATTTTAATGTAAATTGACTCCCCTTATCACAAACCCATCACCCAGAAAGTTGAATCACTCAGTCTCACTCAACTTATCTCTGAGCCTACTACCTGCCACAACCCTCTCTCCCTCAACCTCTCACTCACAGACTGAATTCTACCCTCATTGAATCTGTGTTGCTGGTACCCTACCAGGCTCCATCAGTAACCACTAAAATTACTTTGCAGGATGCCTGGAACAGGCAGTTCAGATTTCTTAATCTTGGCACACTGCTGAACAACAGGGGGTCCTCCAAACTGGTTCTCTTTTGTCCTCTGCATTGGCAATAATGACACCATCTCACTCTAAAACTAATTTCTCCTATGTTTGGGAATGGCACCCCACTCCTCAAAGAAGTCTTGAGTGCATGGCACCCACTTCTCATGGGTTACCTTTACCACTGAGCTTCCTCTTGTGACTCAGCCTGATGTCTCAACAAATCCTCTGGCTGCCATGAGGATTAGCTGAGGTATAGACAATAATGAAATACCAGCACTAACGCAATAATGGAGGCAAAAGCCATCTATTTTGCCTTGGCTCGCCAGACCATAATTAATTCCCCAAATAAATTCTGAAAGGTCAGTCACTTCATTTTTGATCCACCTACCAAGGTGTTGTCAGGTACTCTCATGTTTAACAACCCATCTATTGTTATTTCTAACCCACTTGAGTTTGCTGCTGCTTTTTATAGTCACTTCACAACTTGTGCCATCTCCTCTCCGTCTCTTAATTTTTCATCACCTGCTGCCCTTCTCCCCTTCCTTCCCGCTTTTTCTTATTCCCCCATATCTGCCTTTGCAGTACTGCCCACCTTGCTGTCTCTCAAGCCCTCAAAAGGCCATAGCTCTAATGGCCTTGACCCTAAACTCCTACACCTCTTAGCTCTCGCTGCTGCTGCCTCTCTCTCTCTCTCTCTCTTTATTCTTTAATCTCCTTTCAAGTTGGATCTGTTACCATCTACTGGAGGTAAGCAAAAGTTCTTCCCCTCTTCCTGCAGTATATCCTTTGGAACTACTAGCCTATCTTTCTTCTTCCATCTCTGGCAAAGCTACAGGAGAAGTGTGTATTTTCTCAGCTCTCCAACTTTCTGAATTACTCTTCGTCTCTCACCCTCCCCAATCTGGCTTCCATAAAGTCCATTTCACTGTCACCTCCCTCCTCCATTATCACTGACTCCATCCTGAATGGGATGGATCAGGGACATGTTGCAGCTGCTTGTTTCATTGACCTGGCTAAGTCTTTTGAGCCAGTCATTGCCCCCTTCTCCTGGATAAGGTGAGGTGTACTGGTCTCTCAGAAGCTACTGCTGGAAGGTTTTATTTATACCAGACTGATTGTAAACAGTCCATGTTGGTGAATCCCTGTTCCCTCCTTCCCATTAACTGTAGAGTGGCTCAAGGCTCTACATCGGGACCTGTCCTTTTCTCTATTTTTCTTAATGACCTTCCCTTAACCTGTCAGTCAGTGAATACTGTATTCGCATATAGGCTGCAACACAAGTACTCTGTGCCATTGGTGCTTTTTATCCCTTTGTTGGACCAGTCATTACAGCATAATTTTACCAGTGTCCAGCAGTGGTTCTGCTCCAATCAATTTACAGTGAATGTCAAAGAAACTGTTCAGTTATTTGGCATGAGGCAACATCTCAGTAGGATCAGCCTGTCCCCTGTTTTTAAAACCCTCATGGTGCTCCCTATGAAGTTGTCCCCAGCTTCAACTACCTTGGAGTGTGGCTCACCTGTCACCTTGACTTCTCCTCCAAACAAATCCTGCCTTCCTCTCCCAGTCCAGTACAAGACTGTGCTTAGGATGATCCTAACACCGTTTGACTATGCAGACATGATTTATGGAGCAGCCCCCAAAGCTATGCTTGCTAGATTGGATCCCTTTTTCCCTCTCCTTATCTCTCACTCACCATGTTTCCTTTACCCTTTACCAAAGCATATTCCTTCCCCCTCTCTCTTCTCAACATCTTTTCCATGGAGCTCCCCTCTTTCCACATTCTAGTTTCCATCTCTCCCTTCCTCAAATTCTGAATCCATTTGTCCCTTCCTCCCCGAGTCACTCTCCTTCTTCCTCTTGTTTCCTTTATGTTTGCTCCTCTGATATCCCTTCCTTCTGTATTTTCCCCTTCCCCTTGATTTCCAAGGGATGGTCTTCTTTCTCTGTATGTCTGCCATCTGTGGCTGAAATGGAAAACGAGGGAGAGAAGAAAATGAAATATTTGGAAGCAGAGATTATTTAGTGGCTCCAATGGCAACTCAGAGACATAAAAAAATATTCTTCTAACCCATCCCTGTGGGACCTTCATCTTGAAGGGCCTGGCAAGGAGGAAGATAGTGTTCAGGGGCCTGCTTCAGCTGTGGTCCTCCAGCTCGTTATACCTGGCAGGCTGAAGTCTGCTGCTGTGGTCACTGCTGCTGATGACGCACTGGGTGTCATCAAAGGTAGAGATTAACTGAAACTCCTAGCAGGTCTGTTCCTCTGCACTGGCACCGAACCCCCTACCCCTCAGAATTGCATCTCAGCTTTCTCCCAAACCCTGGGAATGGTGGGTTTCAGGCAGTGTGCCTGTCTTTCAGCAAGTATAATGTACTGTACCTCTAACATTATATGGCTGAAACAAAGCACTGTACCAGGATTGAGCTGGTAGGTGTGGCATGAAACTCTACACTGCAGGAAAAAAGCCAGGAAGTTTGTAAAAAGTAGGTCTAGTTAGGGAAAAGGGAGGGGGAGAGAGGAAAAAAAAGAGAGGAAGCACAGTAATTTCATACATACAAAACAAATGATGTGATACCACTGTGGATGCAGAACATAATCTGCATCTGTTCCTGTTAACTCTGCTCTCCTTTTGTCTTTTACCTGCATTATGTCATACATAGGTATCGCTATGCAGCCATAAAAATAACTTCTGCTGAATGTTGTGTTCCTCCCACCGCCATACACATCAGTACCATAGGAATGCAGTAATTGTAATCTACTGGCATGTATCTGACTGTATTACAGAGCTTTGGCGCACAAATTGAGGTTTGGGTATTTTATGCTTTCTTGTACTCCCCCTCCCAGCATGATGAATAAAGGAAAGTAGCTGATTTGGGATCTAATTTTACAAAAGGTTCAAATCACCCACACAATCACAAAAAGCAAATTCTGAATAGTAAGACAACCACATAATTTCCATCCTCAGGACACACATCTAATGCACAGGGTCCAGCACACATTTGCTTCATTAGGCCAGAATGCAGACAATTAAAAGTTTAGGGATCCAGAAAACTACCTTTGTACTCCAAATATTATAGCCTTAGATACATCATTTTCAGACAACTAGTAAGCTGTTCAATAAAACCAGAGGGATAGCCTGTCACCTGTATAGCACTGTGACTTCATGAAAAGCTCTTTCTGACTTTCAGGAAATAAAGGAATAAAACAAATTAGTCCCTCTGGTACTAAGATAAGTTTTTACAGCAAACACTAAAAACAATTGATGTTTTTAGTAAAAGCAGGTATACTATTTTAAAAACTAAACATGCGTACAGCAGTATTTCTGACTGAGAACATCGGCTGTGGTATGGGGCTGCAAGTGCCAAGAGAAAGTGCGGTGCAGTGGTGTAGAAACACAAGAAACTACAGTAGTAAGCCATGGCATGCAAGTTTATTGGAGAGGGGGCCAGCAATTCTGGGACCTGACCACTGATTTTGGTTACTCCTTTCGTCTGATATCTACCCACACTAGTGTTATAGTATGACTGCCGTGCTCTGTTTGAATTAAAGATAATGTTACATGCATAAGATTAAGTAGTGCTGTATTTATTTGTGCTCTTATGCTGTTCCTGAAGTAAAGCAGGAGGCCCAGACATGCAGACTGTGCCAGGCAGTGGCGCAATCCTGGACACAGCACAACTGGGCTGCGCTGGGGCAAGGACCAGGCGATATTCAACGGTGATGTGCCATGGCACAGCACCATTGAATATGGCAAGGTCGGTGCACATACTGCGCCAGAGCAAGTCACAGTTAGGGAGCACGGGGATACGCCAGCACAAGTGCAGTTGCGCTAGGTGCATCACCCGCAATATTCAGCTGGGAGCATGGAAATGAGGCCATAATATATGCAAGGCGCAAATGGGGCCATTTGCATGTCATTATGGCCCCATTTACATGCCTTGCGCAAGGCAGCCCGCGACTTGCGCCTGGCACCCTGCACAGAATGACGTGTGCACAGTGGGGTCCCATGGCATCCCCCGCCCCACAACCGTGATCACAGTAAAGCACTGTAGAGCAAAGCCCTGGTAGTCTAGTGGTACCCCCTCCTCCATTTCCCCAAAATTGTATTAAGGTCATTTCCTGGTAGTCTAGTGGTACCCCTCCTCCTGTTTCCCCGATCACTGATACATGTCTATTAAGTCTTCCCTGGTAGTCTAGGGACCCCCCCTCCCGTTTTCCCAATCACAGTAGAGCGCCATACCATAATTCCCTGGGGATCCAGTGGCATCCCCTCCACCCTGTCATCGGTGGGCAGCTGCAACCCGCCCGCATACCGCCCGCCAAATGACAGGTACAGTATGGGCTGTCAGCCCATTGGTTCACAATGTGGACCAATGGACTTGCAGGGCATACTGTACTAGACAGTCCCAAATATGTGAATGAAGTTATTCACATATTTGGGACTATCAATGATATGCACTGCAAGCCCCTGTACCTGTCATTCGGCAAGCGGCAGGAGTGTATGCAGGAGGTTGCAGCCGCCCGCGATGACGGAAGAAGTGTTGGGTGGGCAAGGGTCATGTGTGGGTGGGAGGGGTGGGGGTGCCACTGGATCACCAGGGAACTATGTTATGGCTTATCGCGATCAGGGAAATGGGAGGGATGTGGGTCCCCTAGACTACCAGGGAAGGATTAAATAGACATGTACCGGCGATCGGGGTATCGGCAGGAGGGGTACCACTAGACCACCAAGGACTGACATAAATATAATTATTGAGGAAACCGGAGGGAGAGTGTACCACTAGACTACCAGGGAGATGTGGGTGCTTGTGGATGGTGTTCTGAGTGGGCGGGTAGCCACCCACGGCTGGCGTCTGCTGTGTTGCGCCCTGCAATACAGCAGCCTGCCTGTGGGTGACCAGGAGTTGTTCCACCAATTCATGGGCTCAACTTTGAGCCCCCCTATGCAGCGCAATGCAGGGTTGCACCAGCATATGCGCTACACATCCCGGGCTGAATATCGGGATGTGCTGCATATGCACGGGCATGCCCCCTGCATCTGCGCTGCATACCATTACATTGCGCCCTGGTGCATCAGGAGTTATGCTGCACTGGGCTGCCTTTTCAATACCCCACTGGGGCACAATGCGGGGTTGCGCCAGCACAACTCTGTTGCACCAGGTGCAACCCCTTTGAATATCCCAGCCAGAGTGTACAGGTGGTCTGCGTAACAGATATGGCAATTTCTGCCATGGGGGGGGGGCAGATGAGAGGCACCAAAGAATTATGGCTTATACATTTTTCAAGTTAGACCACTGATACAGTGTGCATTGTTGTAGTGTCTGGATTGAGCCTGATACACAGCAGCTTGCTCAAGCAGAAGAAAGCAGGTTATCTCAAAATTCAATGCACAGACAGCTCTGTCACTAAATTACGCTGGCAGGTTCTCAAAAAGCAAACAAGCATTTGTCAATGCTGAATGTTTGCTTGCTGGCATTGGCATTGGTAGTGCAGAAGTTACAGAGCTGCATAATAGGAATGGCAGTGAAGTATTAAACTGAAGCCAACCCCACCACCGGCCTGCAGAGAGTGACAGGCATTGGGGTGTGCCTTTGGGTCGTCAGGCATAACAGCCATGCCATTTCACCACACCCTACCCTGCAGACACTGACAAGTGTCACGGTGTGCCTTTGGGTCTTTGGCCCTTATGCGCACCCCATTCCATCAGGAAATACGGTGAGATGGGTGCGGTATAGGAGAATGGGGTAAACTTTGGGGCTGAAGAGTCCAAGGCTTGCCTCGATGCCTGTCACTGGCTGCAGGGTGTGAAATGGTATGAGCATTACAGGCAAGAATCCCAAGTCACGCCCCTGCTGCCTGTCATTCTCTACAGGGTGGGGCGTTATGGTTGGAAACCCTAACAGCTCAGGCATTCGTTGGTATTTTCACTCCAAATTTTCAACATGTTTTTTTTGAGACCCCCACCTCATGAACAGTGGCAATATCAGTTTGTTAGCGAAGGTGCTTATGCACAGTGACTACGGCATTTAGCACACAGGTGCAAAAACATTCGAACAGGATGTGAAAATGAAAGCTGTACTGTTCATGGGGAGGTGGAAAAATGGCAATGTTGTAAATCTGCAGTAAAATATTAAAAACTGGTGAAGTCACTGGCGTGCATAGAAACTGTGCAATGCACACCGTAATGTAATTAGTGTGGGATTTTACAGCAGATTGTCAACTCAGGCATTTTGGGACCTCGATCATGAACAGTGTCACTGTGATTTTCTTTATCTGTCCCGAACAATGATTTCCCACAGCGACCACGACTCTCGCTGAAAGTGTGAAAACATATTTCAGCCATGTTGTGAAAAATGACAGCTGTACTGTTCATAAGGAAGTGTGGAAAAATGCAACTGGTGAAAATCTGGACTGAAAATATTACAAAGTCATGAACTTACCAGGGTGCGTGGAAACTGCGCAATGCTGACTCGTAACACAATCATTTTATGGACTTTTGTCACCAAATGTTCCACATAGCCATTTTAAGACCTCTGCTCATGAACAGTGTAACTGTGATTTTCTTAATCTGTCCCAAACATTGCTTTCGCACACCGACTGCACCATTGTGCGCTACATGTGCAGAAACACATTTTGGGCGATGTGAAAAATGTCAGCTGTACTGTTCATAAGGAAGTGTAATAAAACGGCAATGTGGAAAATCTGGAGTGAAAATATAGAAAATTTGCAAACTTATAAGCGTGCGAAGGAGCTGCGCAACGCACACTCGTAAAACATTCATTTTTAGGAATTTTTTCACCAAATTTTCAACGTAGTCATTTTAAGATCTCTGCTCATGAACAATGTAACTGTGATTTTCTTAATCTGTCTCAAACATTGCTTTCCCACACCGACTGCACCATTGTGCGCTACATCTGAGGAAACACATTTTGGGCAACATGTGAAAAATGGCAGCTGTACTGTTCATAAGGAAGTGTAATAAAATGGCAATGTCGAAAATCTGGAGTGAAAATATAGAAAATTCGCAAACTTACGAGCATGCGCAAGAACTGCATAGCAACTAGTAAAACAGTAATTTTAGGAATTTTTTCACCAAATTTTCAACATAGCCATTTAAAACCTCTGCTCATGAACAGGTTCACTGTGATTTTCTTAATGTGTCCCATACATTGATTTCACACACCGACTGCGCCATTGTGCGCTACATGGGCGGAAACACGTTTTGGGCAAGATGTGAAAAATGACAGCTGTACTGCTCATAAGAAAGTGTAATAAAATGGCAATGTTGAAAATCTGGAGTGAAAATATTGAAAATTCTCAAACTTACGAGCGCGTGTAGGAACTGCGCAACATGCGCTCGTAAAACAGTCATTTTTAGGAATTTTTTCACCAAATTTTCAACATAGCCATTTTAAGACCTCTACTCATTAAAAGTGTCACTGTGATTTTCTTAATGTGTCCCATACATAGATTTTGCACACTGACTGCGCCATTGTGCGCTACATGGGCAGAAACACGTTTTGGGCAAGATGTGAAAAATGACAGCTGTACTGCTCATAAGGAGGTGTGGTAAAATGGCAATGTAGAAAATCTGGAGTGAAAATATTGAAAATTCGCGAACTTACGAGCATGCGTAGGAACTGCGCAACACACGCTCGTAAAACAGTCATTTTTAGGAATTTTTCCACCAGAATTTCAACATAGGCTTTTTGAGAGCCCACCTTATGAAAAGTGGCAGTGTCATTTCATTACTCAGTCCCAAAAGGTGATTTCGCGCAGTGACTGCGAAATCACCCTTCGGGCCCGAATAACGCCATGACAATGCAATAATTCATGAGGAGGGGTCCCAAAACCCCTGTTGAAAATGTGGGCCCAAAATTCCTAAAAATGCCTGAGATATGCAAAAAAGTTGAAAAAAACTCTGTCTACCACATTATACAGCTTACCGGCACTTCCTCAGTTCGTGAGTCGGCTTTGAAGAGTGCAGGCGTGTTCCCAGTCCACGAAAGATCACGCCGGGTCAGAGGTAAGTATGGGGTTGTGGGGTGTGGGGAGGCAGGGTGTGCAGTGGGTGGGCGCGGGTGAGGGGCAGACACAGCGAGGGACCGTTTTTCATTTTTTTTTTTTTTTTTTTTAATGACGACGACGCGGGACGTTTGCCACGCTGGGGTGGGCTCAAAAGGAAAAATGGGGTGGATCTTGTGAGATCAAAATAAGGCACTAGATATAGCCTGTATGGGAGCTGCCTCCCTACCACCCCCCACCTGAACAGTCCCTCACTGGGCTGTGGTCCCCACTACCACTAAAATAATGACATGCAGTAAACCAAGTAGTAAAGGATGTATAGTTACAAAAAACACCCCAGTGTTGAAGTGAGCAGCAAGGTTAGGGAATGCCTTCATCGTGCAGGTCTCTTAAACTGTTTAAGTCGATTCTTGATAGTCTGCAATGCTGCCTGTGACTGTTTACTCTGGTCTTCATGCGAAAGGGTTCTTACAAGATTGTCCTCTGAGGAAGCTTGTGCTTTGGTGAGTGGCCGTCAGTGAATCTGTTGTGGGCGACTTTGCTGAGAAGTTTGGAGCAGTGGAGGGATTGCAATGCCTCATCTCTCCAAATCCTGTTTGGTCCCCTGTGGTGTGTGGTATAAAATTTCACCATCTGAATAAAGAACCAGAAGCTTCACTGGAAAGGGGGTCTGAAAATTAATCCTGGCTTGTTTGAGGGCATGCAAATAAAGAGTGCATGCACTATGTTGTTGCTGGATAGACAAAGCACAGTCGTAGTCTAAATATACTTGAGTATCTTTTTACTTAATGATTTTCTGTCACCAGGCTGTGAGAAGGACCTGCTCTTTACCAGGTACCTGAGGAATTTCATGATTATTAAACAAGGCTGCTCTCCAGGTGCAGGTTTTGGGCCAAGGGTGCAGTGTGCCCTCTCCAAGTCCAGGTTAAGGCCAGCCAGTAATTGCAGGGCATCACCTACATCACATAGAAGCTTTTCAGTGAACACTGTTATTTGGGTACCCTCTTCCTCCTCCAGATCCTGCAGATCTGTACATTTGTCTGCCAGAGGTGCCCCTTCCAGATCCAATTGCTTTTGGTCTAGCTGCACAACTTGATGGTAGAATTGCAGGAGTAATTCGGCCATAGTATCTGTCTTATCAGTAAGGGTCATGGCTGCATCATGTATGACCCTTTGGTCCTGTTTTAGTGTGCTTATTTCTTGGTGGATCCCAGCTAAAAAATTATGAACCTCCATCCCAAATGCTCTATGTTCTGTTAACAAGAGATAATTGGCGATGTCCATTGTTGTCAGATCTGATGGAGCGTGTGGCAAGGAAGCTGTTCTCTCAGAAGAAGACTTCGGTGATTGCACAGGTCCCATTGGTACTGCTGTGGTGGGCTGAGAAGTATTTTTATTTTTATTCCCTGATCCTCCCATCTAGCTGCTGTGCTAGGGGCTGATTGCTGGTTGAGAAACCAAGGCTGAGCGGTCTGAGCAAGGGGAATCACGGCAGGCACTTACAGAGCAATGTCTTCAGGTGGCCAATGACATTGCTGACATTACTGGAAGTCCACAGTTCTGTAGTTTCTACTCCAACACATTCGATACCTTTTTAGATGTATAGTAACGTAGTCTAGGGGGCGAATTTTGTTGGGGGAAATATAGGCACTCCAGTGTGTGTGGCAAAGAGCACTCGATCTGCAGCCTCGTGCATCAGCACACATGCGGAAGCAGTACCTATACATCCCAACGAACATACACCCGTCATGTGAAATTGCTTACATAGCATCTGAAAGGGATAGACAGCATCTGCATCAACAGAACAACAGTAGCGGTTGGGGGGGGCTGGGTAATCCCATCTTCTGAGAAACAACAAGGAGCTATGCCCGATGGGTCTCAAGCATGCTAAAAATCCAGTAGGAAAACTCAAAAAAACGCTAGCCACTTAAATTTGTAAGTTCAAGAACTTCAAATGTTTAATATTTCCTGTAAGCCACCTACTTTGAGTCCAGCATTTCACCCAATCAGGTTTCTTCATCAGATGTTGGTTCTTTTTTCAGTGAAATCCTGTGGCAAAGTATTCAGAACAGGAAGCTGTGTGCAGAAATAACTCACTACTCTGATTTATATGTTGATAATAAATTATTATAATATAATTATTATTAATAATAGGGTTGTCAGAACTAGTTCTAGAAAGATTAGAACCCTTTTAGAACCCAAGGGTTTGAGTTCTAATTTAGAACTAGAACACCCATGGGTTCTAAGTGTTAAGGGTTCTAACTACTGAAAAAAAATATTTTTTTCTTCATACATTTAAAAAACAGGGGATGCCAGCCTGGAAAACAAACTAATTATTGAGAATTACATGCTAAAAATATGTTAGAGGGAGAAAATGAGAGAATGTGCTGCTCATATGCAGATGTGCTAAAGGCATGGAATTGTGACACTTGGCATTTGCACTCCGAGAGGCTCAATGTGTTTCTCTTTTCTGCATGTGCAGTGAACCACTATTATGCCTGTGCTGAGAGTGCAGCTCTTTTTATGTATGTTGTTTTCTCCTCTCAGTATCTTTATCTGTTCTTTCTATCCAATCCTGCACACAAAATGAGTTTGAGTTCTAAAGAAGATTAGAACCCTAGAACTATTTGTAAAGTTCTAGCCCAGAATCAGAACCCAGAACTTCAGCAGGCTCTGACAACCCTAATTAATAATGCAGGAAAATATACTGCTACAGGACTTCACTGGAACAAGGACCACTACCCCCTGAGAAATCTTGACAGGGTGAGCCACTGGGATCAAAGTGGGTGGCCTACGTGAAATATTAAACATTTTAAGAAACTGAACATACAAATTTGAGTGACTGGCATTTTTCTGATTTTTCAACAGTACAGCAATGAGAAGGGAGAAGGGGCAGTGGGGGCAGGGGGAGGTGCACAGGGGATGGAGTAGGAATGGAGGCTAATTACTGGAAGGACAGGAGAAACAGGGGGTGAACTTGGGCTCATATTTCATCGGGGTTGGCTAATATGTGTGTAACCCTCCCCCCAACTGGTGGAGCTTACTGCAAGCTTTAGAAAGTTTGCCTGCCCTCAACTGCCATGGTATCTCTTATCTGGCCCTGGGGCTTGGGCTGTTAAGTGGGGTCAGGTATGGCTGCAGAAGAGGAGGAGGAGGACTGTAATACTTGGTACAGCTGCATCCCTTTGTGAGCTGCAGTTCCATTGTTAGTGGGACACTGCTCACTAATGCTGACATGAGTGGTATTTTGGGTTAATGTGTGGGTGTTGCTCAACAGCCACTCCAGTAACATTGGAACATTCTGTATGCCCCTGGATGTGCTGAGAGGTTTTAGCAAGAAAAATGAGCATTGCCAGGTGTGTAATTAGATACTTTATATTGATAAACTTGTGGACTAATAGGCCAATGCCACATTAAATGCTACTGACCCATGGTAACATGAAATGGGGTCAGAGGGCACAGTTGTGACCAATCTATGAGTTGGAATTTGTTGAGAGCAAAAGAGGCTCATGAACATTAGGAGAAACTATTAATTCATCCAACAGACTGACAGTCAATTGCCTGTTGTAGGACAGACATCAAGCCCTTCCCAGTATGTGCAACACTGCCAGAGCCATAGATACAGGGAGCTATCTGGGGCACTACCCCCAACCCTTCAGCACAGCCCTCTCTTAACACTTCTCTCCAAAATCTATTTCTGGCAGCCATGTAACATAGAGGATTGTATATGAGCAACCATACATAACAAGCCTATGGCTAAAGTGAGAGATATCCATTTCAACCAGGAACCTCAAGAGCAAAGCTCTTATATATTATTTAGTGTATGACAACCATAAATTAAAAATGTTTGTTTCTCCCTGCTTCAGTGATTTCAGCAAATGAGTCACTCAGTCACACTAACTTTCCCTTTTTTTCTGTGCTTGTCATATATTGGGCTACAGCACTTACTTAAAGGGACGGCCTGTTCAGCTCTGAGTGTCAGGCCAGTGTGATATCCAGACTCTCTCTCTCTCTCTCTCTCTCTCTCTATCTCATAAATGTGCTGTGTCCCATCTGGTGACACTACTTCAGTCTCTCCTGGAGCTGTGTGGTCTTCAGCTTGCTTCCGTAAATGTGCCTGATCAAGCGGACAGTCTCAAATTGTGGATCAGACATCCTTCATTGGTGGCAGGTGCACACAACAAGGTTCCATGTTGTTGTGCTGCAGTAGTGACGTAACTAGTGCAGCACAACAACATCCTGACATCACTACTGCAGCACAACAGTGCTGTTCCAGGCATGGGCTTCCATGCTGAATAGCATTCTACCATACAATGTAAAGCTATATCTGTGCCCTTTCAAACTGTTGCTGAATGCTTTCTCACTCTTTCTCACCTCAGTTTGTTTTCAGCAACTGCTATGCTGCTGAAGCAATCCCAGTTACAGATGGCTGATCCCCTTCTCCAACCAGCATTCCCATGCTCTTTGGGAAGCCATCGTCTTCTGTCTGAAGTACTCAAAGTACTGTATGTAGCATATGGGACTGCAATATTATCCAATATTATAGTTTGCTCTGCTTTAAATGTTGTATTTATTTTTTGTGACTAAGGAACCTTACACTGCATATATACATATGCAACCAGGAAGATAATAAAGTCACTTAATTATTGAAGCATTAATTGTGTGGTACTAGCTCATTGTGTTTCTCCCAGCACTGCAGGCTGCCCTTTTGTACTGGGCTCCTGCCTGCGTTGGCACCTTTTTCTGCCCACAAAGAAATTCGCAGCTGTCCCAACAGAGCTCTGTTGAGGTCGTTCACTCCCCCTGTCTCACTCAGTCATTCTGTTTCTTCTGGTGCTGTAAGCTGCAAGTTGCCCTTTTGTACTGGGCTCGTGCCTCTGTTGGCGCCTTTTTCTGGCCACAAAGAAATCTGCAGCAGTCTCAACAAAGTTCCGTTGAGCTCGCTCACTCCCCTTCTCTCACTCCCTCATTCTGTTTCTGCCGGCGCTGCAGGCTGGCCTTTTCTACTGGGCTCCTGCCTGCGTTGCTGCCTTCTTCTGCCCACAAAGAAATTTGCAGCAGTTACAATAGAGCTCTGTTGAGCTTGCTCACGTCCCCTCTCTTAGTCACTCATTCTGGTTTTCCCACTACTGCAGACTGCCCTTTTGTACTGGGCCCCTGCATGCATTCCTGCCCTTTTTGGACCACAAACAATTCTGCAGCAGTCCCAACAGAGCTTCACTGAGCTCACTCACTCCTCCTCCCTCACTCACTCATTCTGTGTCTCCCACCGCTGCAGGCTGCCCTTTTGTACTGGGCTCCTGCCTACATTTTTCTGGCCACAAAGAAATCTGAAGCAGTCCCGACACAGCTCCATTGAGCTCACTCACTCCCCCTCTCTCACTCACTCATTCCGTTTCTGCCAGCGCTGCAAGCTGGCCTTTTGTACTGGGCTCCTGCCTGCATTACTGCCTTTTTCTGCCCAGAAAGAAATCCGCAGCAGTCACAATAAATCTCCATTGAGCTCGCTCACTACCTTTCTGTCACTCGCTCATTCAGTTTCTCTTGGCGCTGCAGGCTGCGCTTTTGTACGGAGCTCCTGGCTGCATTGGCACCTTTGTCTGTTCACAAAGAAATCTGCAGCTGTCCCAACAGAGCTCCATTGAGGTCGCTTAGTCTCCCTCTCTCATGCGCTCATTCTGTTTGTCCTGGCACTGCAAACTGCCCTTTCGTACGGGGCTCCTGCCTGCATTGGTGCCTTTTTCTGCTGACAAAGAAATCCGCAGCACTCTTGATAGAGCTCCGTTGAGCTCACTCAGTCCCCCTGTCTTACTCGCTCGTACTGTTTCTCCCACCGCTGCAGGCTGGCCTTTTGTACTGGGCCCCTGCCTGCACTGACGCCTTTTTCTGCCCACAAAGAAATCCGCAGCAGTCCTGACAGTGCTCCGGTGAGTTCGCTCACTCCCCCTCCCTTACTTGCTCTCTGTTCTGTTTCTCCCAGTGCTGCAGGTTGCCCTTTTGTACTGGGCTCTTGCATTGGGGCATTTTTCTGCCCACAAACAAATCCGCAGCAGTCCTGACAGAGCTTAGTTGAGCTTGGTCACTCCCCCCACTCTCTCAATCTTAATCTGTCCCAAACACTGATTTCCCACAGTGACCGTGCTATTCTCTGGCAGGAGGGCAAAAACATATTTTAGCTAGGATGTGAAAAATGACAGCTGTACTGTTCATAAGGAGGTGTGGAAAAATGCCACTGTTGAAAATGTGGCGTAAAAATATTACAAATTTGCGAACTTACAAGGGTGCGTGGAAACAATTCAACGCACACTTGTAACACAGTCATGTTATGGAGTTTCGTCACCAAATTTTCAACATAGGAATTTCAGGACCTCTGTTCATGAACAGTGCCACTGTCATTTTCTTAATCTGTCCCGAACACTGATTTCTCACAGCGACCGCGTTATTCTGCGCTGGAACTGTGAAAACACATTTCGGTCAGGCTGTGAAAAATGACAGCTGTACTGCTCATAAGGAGGTATGAAAAAATGCCAGTGTTGAAAATCTGGCGTGACAATATTACAAATCTGCGAAGTTATAAGGCTGCGTGGGAAGTGGGCAACACACACTTGTAACACAGTCGTTTGATGGGCTATCATCACCAAATTTTCAACACAGGCATTTTAGGACTTCTGCTCATGAACAGTATCACTGTCATTTTCTTAATCTGTCCTGAACAGTGATTTCCCACAGCGACTGCTCTATTCTGCGCCAGAAGTGCGGAAACACATTTAGAAGCCGAGATAGGAAAAATGACAGCACTGTTCATAAGTAGGTGTGAGAAAATGACAATGTTGAAAATCTGGAGGAAAATATTGCAAAATTCAATGGTTACAAGTCGGCATGCAACCGCGCAAATCCAGGCTTGAACACGTCATTTTATGGAGTATCGCCACCAAATTTCTCAATATAGGCATTTTGGACCTCCACTTATGAACAGTGTCACTGTCATTTTCTTAATCTGTTCCAAACACTAATTTCCCGAAGCGATCGCGCTATTCTGCGCCGGAAATGCGAAAACACAAATGCCATTTTTGAAAATCTGGAGCGAAAATATTACAAATTCACGAAGTTACAAGTGTGCGTGGAAACTGTGCAATGCACGCATGTAAAACAGCCATTTTTTTGGATTTTTTCCACCAAATTTGCAACATAGGCTTTTTGAGAGCTCCCCTCATGAACTGACACTGCTGTTTCATTAATCGGTCCTGAAAGGTGATTCCATGCAGTGACCGAGAAATCACCTTTCGGGACCGAATAATGCCATGACAGTGACTGAATTCATGAAAAGGGGTCCCAATAACCCCATGTTGAAAATTTGGTGTCAAAATTCCCCAAACTGCATGAGATATGCACCATAATTGAAAAAAAAACCTATTTATGCCATTATACAGCTTACCGGCATATCTTCAGTTCCCGGTCAGCTTTGAAGAGTGCAGACATGTTCCCGGTCCACCGAAGATCGTCGCACTGGACTCAGAGGTAAGTATGGGGTGAGGGGGTGTGGGGAGGCAGGGTGCACAGTGGGTGGGTGCAGGTTGTGGGAGGGGGCAGGGAGACTGCGAGGGACCATTTTATTTTTTACAGGGTAAGAAAAAAAAAGGGAACATCGCAGGACGTTTTTTGTTTTTTCAGGCACATTTGGCATGCTGGGGTGGGCTCCCAGCATGTCACCTGATTGTTTTTGGGGGGAGTTCTGTAGCCGATGGGGGATCGTACACCCCCGTCAGCACATGTGGGGGCAAGAACAAAGGGGGATTGGGTACCCCCCTTGGCACACAGTAGATGGGAGGTAGACATTATGCCGACTGGGAGTGGGCTTCCCCATCGGGTAAATAAACAGGGATGGGGACTGTAGCCAATGGGACTGGGCCCCCGTTGGCAAGGAAGACTGTTAGGGGTGCATGATGCCGAGGTGGGATTGGAGACTTACAGGCTACCACCCAGGGGTGATTATGCCGGCGGGGTGGGCTCCCGCTGGCAAATGAAGTGGGTCGGTAATGTGACAGGGGGATGGGGCACCCCTGTCACCATGTTTATGTGGGAAGGTTGTGCCGCTGCAATGAGAAGCTTGCATCTCATAGCAGAGGCTGTTTTCTTAGATGTGGTCACCACATTATGTCTTGCTGGTGTGGCGCCTGCATGCTGTCTTAATGGGGAATGAGGGACGCACCTACTGATGCGTGCCCTGCAATCGCCCACGGTGACCGCACCTCCAAATCTGCTCCTAATGCAATATGTTGGCTGGCACACAAGCGTGAGCCAGCATAAAAACCTCACTTCAGTTGCTGAATGTTGATATGGCAAGAACACGCTTGCCTCATTACCATGCATTCAACAGCAATTACTATTCCCCACCTCTTGTAGCCCATGTTACAAATGCCCCGCTGTAATGTTTTAGCATGAAAAGCATCTTGGTTTATAAACTGGACCATGTGCTGATTAAATATATGGTTTCTGTTAATTTTTCAAAACTCCTCAATGACAACTAGGCTCTTTTGTAGACACAGAGACCAGTTATCATGGAGACAGGAGACAAACTCAACATAGCGTACAGCACAGTTCTGGATGCCTTCAGTAGGTGGCGGATGGACTATTTGACATCAAATATTGTTTCTGAGGTATATAAATAAACAAATGGTATACTTTTCCCAAAGTTATTAGTTTTATATTTCTATAATAGCGATAAGGTACTCCCAAGGGTTATGTTAATGCTCAAGTTAATCAGCCTCCAGGGCATGTGGTACTTGGGTATGCCTCATGCCACATTACTCCCAAAGGGGGTGATTAACTAGAGAATTAACATAACCCCTGGTCATACCTTATTGCTTAAGAATTGGGACCCAGACTGAAAAAAAAAAAAAAACAGGAATGACTTTCCAGTTAATAGATCACAATCAAAGAATACAAATAATTTCTAAAACTAATGGGGCCCCATTTTCAGAGCCATCCAGCTGCGTGCGCAAACAGATGCACCACATGAAAAACTATGGCCAGCTGGCTCTGGCACCATGTTCAAACAGACAACGTGATCTGAACTGACCATGCTATCTGTCTGAATATTGGACCATGATAGTGAGAAGCGCATCAAGCAGCTGCCATATTTGGTGCAGAACTACCAGAGCGCCAGGCTCAAGACCACCCATATGGTAAAGTGCGGCGCACATTGGTTAGCACCGTGGCCCCCATGGGTAATATTCTGCACAAGCATGCAGATGAGCCCACTGGGCATGCACAGTGCTAAGGAGCCATTTGCATGCCCATTATAAGCTCAGTTGCATGCTAGTGCCAAAGTCTAGTGCACCGGGCCAGGTTCCCCCCAGCCCTGATCCCCGCTCACCTAAAAAAACAGCAACCCTGGTAGCCTAGTGTCCCTCCCCAGCCCCAGTCTTCATTCCCGTAATGTAACCCATCATCCCTGGTGATCCAGTGTCCCTCCCTAGCCCCTATCCCCATTCCCGTAATGTAAGCCACCAATCATCCTTGGTGGTCCAGTGTCCCTCCCCAGCCTCCATCCCCATTCCCATAATGTAAGCCATCATCCCTGGTGGTCCAGTGTCCCTCCCCAGCACTGATCCCCATTCATATAATGTAACCCATCATACCTGATAGTCCAGTATCCCTCTCCAGCTCTGATCCCCTGGTATGAGACAAATACATAACTCCTGGTGGTCTAGTGGTCCCTCCCCCCTTCCTATGTCTCCATTCGGTGTCCCAACAAGAAATAAATATCCCTGGTAGTCTAGTTGCCCACCACACCCCAGCAGGTAGTGACCCACCACCCTGCTCCCCCAACCTGACCGGAGCCGGTGACCAGCACAGCTCACCTCACACTGCCATGGCCAGCCACTTATGGAATTGTCAATAAGCATGTACAGCAGAAAGTACACGCTCATTGGTTGACCAGTCAACCAGTGAGTGCATACTGTCTACTGTATACACTCATTGACAATTCAGTCAGCAGCTGGCCGTGGCAGTGTGAAGTGGGCTGTGTCGGTCACTGGGTCAGGTTGGGGGGGCAGGGTGGTGTGTCACTACGCCAGAGTGGGGCACTGACCACCAGGGATATTTATTTTTAATTGGGACAGTGATCAGAGACCGGGGGAGAGGGAGGGAGCACTACACCATCAGAAGTTATGTATTTGTCTCATACCAGGGGATCAGGGCTGGGGAGGAACACTGGACCACCAGGGATGATGGGTTACATTATGGGAATGGGGATTAGAGCTGGGAATGGACACTGGACTACCAGGTATGATGGATTACATTATGGGAACGAGGACTGGGGCTGATTAGAGACACTGGACCACCAGGGATGATGGGTTACATTACAGGAATGGGGATCAGGGCTGGGGATGGACACTGGACCACCAGGGATGATGGATTACATTATGGGAATGAGGATCAGGGCCAGGGAGGGACATTGGACCACCATAAATGATGGGTTACATTACAGGAATGGGGATCAGGGCTCGAGAGGGACACTGGACCTCCAGGAATGATGGGTTACATTATGGGAATGGGGATCAGGGCCGGAGAGGGACACTGGACCACCAGGGATGATGGATTACATTACAGGAATGTGGATTGGGGCTGGGGAGAGACACTGGACCACCAGGGATGATGGGTTACATTACAGGAATGAGGATCGGGGCTGGGGATGGACACTGGACCACCAGGGATGACAGATTACATTATGGGAATGGGGATCGGGGCTGGGAAGGGATGCAGGACCAGCATGGATGATGGGATACATTACAGGAATGGGGATCGGGGCTGGGGAGTGACACTGAACCACCAGGGATGATGGATTTCTTTATGGGAATGGAGATCTGGTGGGGAAGGAACACTACACTACCAGGGTTGCTGTTTTATTATGTGAATGGGAATCGGGGCTCGCAACCCTTGACTGTGCATAGACAGAGTGCAGAGCACATACCCCTCTATGCACTGTTATGGGCTGGGTTTCAGAAGCATTAAAATGTACCAGCGCTGGTGGCTGTTTAATGCTTCTGAAAACTTTCAGTATTGTGCTATGCTGTATATGCATGAGGAATACCTCATTTGTATAGGCACAGCACAATAGTGTGCATGATCGGCGCTATCGAGGGGTGTGCTGCGCATATGTGTTAATGGCATGCCCCTAGTAGCTGGCTCTGTTCCAGGTTAGCATGGCACAAACCAGGTTTGTGCCATGCCAACCTTTTGAAAATGGGGGTCATGATCTCCTTATGGCAACTTAACCTACACCAATTAAAAAATTAAGAAATAAATGGGAAACAGAACTTAGGACATAAATAACAGACAAACAGTGGAAAGAGATGATCAAGGCAATACAATTCGACAGTTAATAATAAACTAAATCAAATTCAATTTAATATTTTTCACAGACTATATTACACTCTGCAAATATTTAACAAAATGAACAGTACAGTTTTCCCTTGGTGCAATAGATGCGGATTCTGTAAAGGGACACTGGAACATGTTTTAGCATTGTGTGAAGATATTATTCAACTTTGGAATAGAAACATAGAATGTGATGGCAGAAGGGGACCTTGAGGTCCATCTAGCCTGCCCATGGTGTTCTTACTACCCCCTTCCCGCTACCCCTCATTTGTATCATACCTTTCTGCTTATCCCATGCGTTCTTGAACCCCACCACAGTTTTGGCCCCTACGACCTCTGATGGTAGGTTGTTCCTGGCGTCGACTACCCTCTCTGTGAAGAATTTTCTAATGTTGGTTCTGAATTTGCCCCCTTTTAGTTTTAGATCATGACCCCATATTCTGTTGCCCTCATTGGTCTTGAATAGTTTCTGAACCTGGACTTTATTTGTCTCCTTGATGTACTTGAAGGTCTCGATCATGTTCCCCCTCTCCCTCCTTTGTTCCAAAGAGTGCATGTTTAATTCCTTCAGCCTGTCCTCATATGGAACTCTGTGTATTCCATGTATCATTTTTGTTGCCCTCCTTTGTATCGTCTCCATTCTGTCAATGTCCCTTCTAGGGTGTGGTCTTCAGAACTGGACACAGTACTCCAGGTGGGGGCGGACTAATGCCCTATATGGTGGCAGTACAACCTCCCTCCTCCGGTTTGTGATTCCCCTTCCGATGCACCCCAGCATCCACTGGCCTTGAGTTCTGCCTTCTCACATTGTCTACTCACTTTTAGATCATCTGATATGACCCCTAGGTCCCGCTGTCGACTGGTTGTTGCTAGTTTCACTCCCCACAAGAAGTACTCCTTTTTTGGGTTTCCCCTTCCTATGTGCATGATTTTGCACTTTTTGGCATTAAAGTTCAGCTGCCATGCTGCCGACCATTCTTTTAGCTTCTTTATGTCTGCCTCCATTTTTAGTTGCCCTGCTGGGGAGTCTACCCAGTTACTTATCTTGCTGTCATCTGCAAATACACACCTTCCCCTCGTGCTCCCCTGCTATAAATATACTGAAAAGCAGAGGCCATATCACGGAGCCCTGAGGAACCCCACTGGTTATCCTCTGTTCTGCTGATAGTGTGCCATTTACCTGCACCCCCTGTGTTCTACCCTGCAGCCACTTTTTCACCCATGCCACCACTTTTGGTCCTACCTCTATGTTGTCAAACTTTATCAGCCTTCTGTGGGGAACAGAGTTGAAGGTTTTACTAAAGTCCAGGTAGACTACATCAACTGCCCCACCCCCCATTATCTACTGTCTTCGTAACTCAGTTGAAGAATTCAATTAGGTTTGTTTGGCAGGACCTCTGTCGTGAACCCATGCTGTTTGTGATCCTGTTGTCCACTGGCTTCAAGGAATGCTAGGATCCTCTGTTTAAGTAATGATCCCATTATTTTCCCACCACAGAAGTGAGGCTCACTGGTCAGTAATTTCCTACCTCTTCTCTGGTACCAGATTTATGGAGTGGGACCACTGTCACCCTCTTCCAATCTAATGGCACCTCCCCAGTCTCCCATGATTTGGTGAAGAGCTTTGCTAGTGGTGCTGCAAGTTCCTTCCCTAGTTCTTTTAGGATTCTGGAGTGCATGTCATCATGCCCCATGGCCTTGTCTATTTTCAGGCTATTTAGCGCCTTCAGGACTTGGTCTGCTGTAAAGGGGTCCGCATCAACCCTATTCCTGGGGTGCTGGTCTTTTTTAGGGCTGGGCCATTTCGCTCTTTCTCCTCTGTAAATATAGAGCAGAAGTACTTGTTTAGGATTTCAGCTTTTTCCTGACCCTATCCCCTTCGTCTAGGTTCCCCCTTCTGCCTTTAGTCTTACTATTCCACTCCCTAGTCTTCCCTTTTTCTCTTATGTACCTAAAAAAGGTCTTGTCCCCTGCTTTTACACCTTCTGCTATCCTCATCTCATTTTGTGCTTTTGCCATCCTTATTACTTTACCTGCCTCCTTTAACAGTGTTGGGTAAGTTACTTTTTCTATTACTTTCTATTATGTTTGGAAACTTGTTCCAGGAAGCTCTGTGCAGTCACTAGCAAGGATGGAGAAGCACTAGAAAAAATAATACACCTTACAATTATAGTTACTTATTTCTTTTAATACAAAAACAATACAAAAATAGTAAATAACTATTAACAGATTGCATTTTTTGAAAGTAATAGGTTACTTACTAGTTACTTTCAAATAAATGTAATCAGTTACAGTTATGTATTTCTTTTGTATAAAAAGACATAAGTAAATATTACTGTAAGGTGTATTACATCTTCCAGTACTTTTATTTCTCCATCCTTGCTAGTGACTACACAGAGCTTTCTGGAACAAGTTTTCAAAAGTAATAGAAAGTAATAGAAAAAGTAACTTGGCCAATACTGTCCTTTAATTTCTCCCTGTATAATTCCCGGGCTTCCTCTTTCTTTGTTACTTTGAATTTCTTGTGGGCTGCCTTTTTTCCATAACTATGGTTGCCACCTCCTTAGAGTACCATAGTGGATTTCTTTTCTTTTTTGCTTTGCTTACTTTCCTGGTGTATTGGTATGTCACCTTCCCGATAGCACCCTTTATGTTTTCCCAGATTTCTTCAACCCCCTCCCCCTGACCTTCTTTTAAGATCCCAGCTATGCTATGCCTCATTCTCTGGAAATCAGGTCTTCTAAAATCTAGGACACTGATGCTGGAGTGACTGGTGTCCTTCGTAGTGATAATGTTGAATCTAACCATACGAACGTCACTATTCCCCAGGTGGCACCCCACTTCTGTCTCTGTTACACTCTTCCCATTTCTTGGAACCAGGTCCAGAATGGCTTCTCCTCTTGTTGGACAATCCTCCAGATGCCTCAGTCCTGCACTCTGCAAGACAGTCAAAAAGTCCCTACTCCTTGCTGATGCTGCCGATAATGTTTTCCTCTGAATATCAGCCAGGTTTAGATCCCCAACCAGTACCACCTCACCTTTGCCTGTCATTTGGTGTATTGTTTTGAGTAGGTCCTTGTCTGCAGTTTCCCCTGTGATGGGGGCCTAAAACACTGCACCTACTCTGATGGTAGCCCCATTGCCAGTGTCGGCTGCCAGCCGCAGTGCTTCGGCTTCGATAGAAGGCCCCTGTATCTCTGTGGTTTTTATGTCTTCCCGTACATATATTACCACCCTTCCTCCCTTTTTCCCTTCCTATCCTTTCTGTACAGATTATACCCTGGGATCACTGTGTACCAGGTGTGGTTTTCTGTATACTAGGTTTCAGTTACAGCCACCCAGTCCAGGACTTCCTGTGCCATAGTTGCCATGAGTTCTGGAAGTTTGTTTGTCAGACTTCTAGCACTTGTAAGCAATGCTCTCCATATTCATCCCCCATGGTGTGACGTTGTTTCCTGCTTATTTGTTTTTCTAGGTTAGTGGTGCACTTTGGTCTTGATTTTATGCCTGTTTTTTTGGGTTTAGATTTTTGGGGAGTGGAGTCCTGCGCAGTGGTCACTGTGGCATGTGCAGTCTCCATCTCCCAGTTTGGTGCTGCTTTTATGTTTGATTTGAATTTATAGGGAGTGGAGTCCTGCATACCAGATGCTGTGTCATGTGCAGTCCACATCTCCCCATTTCTTAGTTTAAATGGCTCGCAAAAACGTCGAATTTCTGTCCAAGCACCCTCACCCCTTCTTTGTTAAGGGGTAGACCATCCTACCTGAACAAATGTCTTTCCCAAAAGCTTTGCCAGTTTACTATAAAGTTGTACCCCTTTCCCTGGCATAAGTCACGCAATCAGGTGTTGAGGTTGTGCATTTTTTCTGCCCTGACATGCTTTTTGTTACTGCCTTTTTTCCAGATTGGTAGGACTTCTGAGAAGGCAAGAGTGGATGAAAGAGAGGACACCTTGTTTGCTAGATCCATTGTGTTTTTTGGCTTCATCCAGTATTTGATTTGCCAAGTCATTTGTTCCAAGGTGGATTACTACATGTTTGTTTTCTCCCTCTTTATGCACAAGCCTTTGTATGCGGTTCATGTCTCTTTTCACTGACGCTCCTGGGAGACACTTAACCAGAGTCTTCACTTTGGTGTTGGAATTTAGGTGGGGTTCCACACCGCGTATTATGGAATCCTCAATTATGAGTAGTTTCTGCATAGTGGATGTAGACCTTTGTTTGCCATCAGCGTTTGCTGCAGCGTGATGCTTGTGTGAAATATCGCTGGGTTCTGACTGGGGTACTGCTTTCAGCAGTGAGTACCTGTTTTTTGGGGGGATGATGTCTCATTCTTGCAGGTTTAGTTTGTTTACTTTGTTCACCATTCCTGGTTTCCCCCTCCTGACCACTTCCCCATCTACTGACCCTGGTCGCATGTTTAGGTAGTAGTTGGTGCTTGGGTTCTGGTGGTCAGGAACTGGAGGCTGTGATCACCTGATGTGTCGTATTTCACCCTGCAGTTTGATTATTTGGTCCCGGGCTGCCCCAAGCCATGACCTAAGTTCGGTAATGGTCCAGCATGTGGGACATTGAGGAAGTTGCCTGGTATGAGATGTGGTGAAGAGAGCCCCACAATGTTCACAACTTATAACATCCATTTGCTAAGTTTTTGACAAAGTAAATGGAATACCAGAAATAAATATTAGAACAAAAACTGAACTTTGTATATTAGGAACTGGTTGCAGACAAAATCTTTCATCAGAATATATTAAAACATTAAGGAACATAGCTTTAATGAATGTGAGAATGTATACAGCAAGGTATTGGAAAAGCAAGGAATCTCCCACATATTTTCTGTGGGGAATCTTATTCCTGGATCACATGGCCATGGAGAGTCTTTATTATATAAGTCAAGGCAACATAAACATTTATAAAATATGGGACTCAGTGCAGAGACTGATTTGAAATAGATTTAATAGTATAATAACACCATACAATAATCCTTTATTAGGTTAGATAATTGGGTGATAAACATAGATAGGGATATACTGCATGGGAGGCTTGGGGTTAGAGGGGTTATGATGTTTTCATATCATGGCACTAAATGAGGGGTTTCTGATCTATGTTCCATTGGGAGTTGGGACAAGAGACATATACTAACCAGCATGATGTAATGGTATAATTTGTGACCCCCCCCCAAAAAAAATAGCTTCCATTCCTGTATGCCATTTGTAACATTAGGTTAATACTACTACCTCCTCTCAACCCAAAATGTACCATTCAGCATATTTACCCCTTTCCAAACACACCTTACATTGTGATAACCATGTAATCCCTATGGGTTCAACTACAAGTGGGGATGAGCAACCCAGTCTGCAGTCTACAAGTTGACACAACAGCGAGGACAACCCTGACACTCGATTGATCTCCTCAATGTTCCCCAGTGGCTGTATGTGGAGAAGACCAGCATCCGTGAGACTCTGCTGTGGATGAACATGTTGTTTCATCCCACAACCTTCTGTAGGATTTTATTTGTATCAGGAGATTTGGAGCTGAGAGTGCCTAAATGTTACCCAGCATTTCTTCAAGAGCAAACCTCTGCTTCCTGGATTTCACCAGTCTTGGTGGGGACTAACCCTCTGAGAGCTGATGATGCTCTGTGTGTTACAGTATATAATCTAGCTACTCTATACAGCTGCTGTTTACATCTTCTCTGCGTACCTCATTAATTACACAACAATTATAACTTTACATAGCAGGCTAAATCAGAGGCAGTCATTGTTGGCTCTAGCCAGTTCTTGTTTTTTTGTGGTTGCTGTGTACGTGTGTGCAGTGAACATTTTGTTATGAGAGTGGATTCTGAGAGGTGCGACCAGTGCAAACCAACATCAGCCAAAGCTGATCATGACTCACATTTGGCTTGCTTGGCGGAAACTTTGTGTATTTCAAAGGAGAGAACTGACCCAATCATAGGGCTGCTCTTTCCATTGATCTGCATGACACAGCAAACAGCTGATCGGAATCCTGAGCAACCTGTCTCACTTCGCCCACTTTCGGTTTGCTTGTTTCTTGGGCCATCTTTCAAGTGCAAGTGATAGCAAAGTGCTGGGATGGCATGCTGTTTTATTTTCTGAAAGTCACAACAATTTCAATATTAATCTTTGGTTGTCTTCTCCGTCATTAAAAAAATGCTGCCGAATTCAACATTGTTGCAAATATGCCAACTTGCAATACAATCTGAATCTCATCAGCGTTTATACTTGTAACTGTTGATTGTTGTTCAAACTTTGGAGCTGCCTACCCACATACACTGTATATTGCCAGATACACTGTGTATTGCCAAAACAATTACATGATTGCATGAACAGGTAGATTATACACAGATATGAAATTTGTGCAGAATAATGGCAGGTCCATCATACCAGCAGCAAAAACATAAGTTGCATAAGAAATGTTGCATCTTATCGTTCCAAGCAAGTCACTAACTGAAGTCCCCAAATGACAAATACTGTAAAAATCATTCGCACTGTTGCATTGTTCAAAGCAAAATTACAGATATAGGCATCTTAGCCAGCCCGTCGGCGCAGCGGTTGGATTTCTGCTTGCGATGCCGGCGACCCGGGTTCGGGAACGGACTTGGGTCGCTGGAGGACCGGCCGGGGGGGAAGAAGGATCGAGCGCCCCACGGGCTGCTCTCCTTCTCCGGGGAGGACGGACAGTGTCCGGAGCCTCAGCGACCCCTGGCGGAGGCCGGGGTATCGCGAAACTGACCGGCGCTCGCTGACTTGGAGGCGGGGTAGACGTTCGACGTCATTGCACGTCCCCACCTCCCAGAAAACCAGGGATAATGGACGGCTGCCGACCGCCCTACATAGAAGCCGCGCGGCTTGATTAGCCCCAGGCCAGCTTCCCGACCAATTCCGGTCTCTGCAGGGTGTTTGGGTCCGCACCCTGCAGCTCCGCCGTGTGGGGTAATCCACGGGGTATCAGGGGAGCCGTGGCCGATCTGGGGGGTGGAAGCCGGTGGCCCGTGACCGGGCAGAATTACCGGGAGGTCGGCAGCTAGGAAGGGGATAAAGAAGAAAATAAAAAAAAAAAAAAAAAAAAGATATAGGCATCTTGTGCACATCTTAGCACCTACAAACAGAACACATTTGTCTATAAGTGTCCAAGTGCCTCCACCAGATCAGAAAGTAGTTTACCAATAAATAACAGTCAACCTGTCCCTGCTGTTTTCTAGGTGGAAAATGCATCTTGCCCATTTGTCACTAACCTGAGATGTCTCCTATAATGACAATCAAGTTGCATTTGTTGATAGTCATGGTGAAGATCTTCTCTCTGTGTCTCATCCTAGGTAAGTAGTAGAAGCTGCAGCAGAACTAGCAAGCAACTGGCCTATCCCCTTTGCTATCACTCCCCCCCCCCCAGCGTCACTATACTATCAGTAGAACCGGCTGAGCCAGTTGAACTCTGTGTCCGGGATGTCACATGCTGTCAATCACTGGGCACAAACAGGCTGCACTCCACCTCCACTCAGCCAAAAGTTCTGCCCTCTTAGTGCTTCAATATGGAGCCCCTCCTCTCCAAATCCAGGAGCTCCGCCTTGAAGCCACTTGATCTCTGCTGTAGTCAGTGAGGATATTTGGGAAATCCCCTCCCACAGCTCTGCCTCTGATCCCTCCTCCTCCCCTTCCATATGAGGCACAGCTGCACACTCCACCTTCCATAGGGTTGCCACCTTTGGATGAGGCAAAAACGGATCCTAAGTCCCCCCTCTAGCCCCACCCCTTTCATGACTCATCATGCATTGTTCCTCCTAGAAAGCCATTTGTTATATCAATAAAATACATTTAAAGTAGCAGTTCAACAAAAATGTTGATACTGTACCTGTTAAAGTTACTTTCCTAGATTCTTCCTAGTTATGTATTTATTTATTTATTGACATTGGTTTACCAGTTAAACATAGATAGATAAAATAAATCTCATTTACAGATATGATCTGGTGGGAGACAAGGGAAACACTGTAAATAGCATACAACAGTATACATGGTATATAATAAAACATAATAAATTGTTTCCTGTCATGTGTACTTTATATCTTTTTCTGGCTCCATTCCATGTTCATGTCTACAGTACTATTTCAAAGCTAAAGAAGTGACCATACTTTTATTCTTGAGGAAAAAAAATGACTTAAAACATTTAAAAATGCCTGAATTCTGTTTGAGATGAAAATGTTTACCAGCAAATGAAAGTAGAAGACAATTGGTTCTGTTACTGTTACAAATGGTGGGAGGTATAAAGTATGGCCATTAGATTGAGTGCTAATAGTGTTAATCACCATACTTTACACCTCCCAGGCTGACTGCTTTCACAAACAAAGGGCTATAGTGACAACAGAACTTGCCTATAACCTGGTCATGTAGCTGAAACAAGGAATGATATGACAGCATGTTTCAAAAGTATGTGAGCACTCAAAATGGCTCAAAAACCTGACCAGCACAGAGCAAAACCGGATTACCTGATAGGGACCCTGAAAACCTGATCACCAGGTAAAAAACCTGACAGGTGGCAACCCTAACCTTCCACCTCTGGAAGCCCTCCTCAAGTAGTTAGGCCATTTGCTTCCAGGGCTGTTGACTGCTCTGGATGGAAAGGGGATAAGGCACAGTGTATATCGCGTGCTCAACTTTCAGTTCGAGGTTTCGTTTTGCAGTTTGCAGTAACAGCAGGTTACACTTTTACTTCAAAGCAGCATGCATGAAAACACTGTGTTACGTAGTTTGAGGACTTTTAGATCCAGCCGTGATTTGATAAGATGTTACAGCACATATTTTAAACCCCCATGGCCAGGGTTCAGGTCACAGTTCTCACAAGGGGAACGCACACAGCATACCATTCCACTTCACCTCTGGGACATGGGGTGACCTCCTAAGCAGCTGACAGCAAGGACTGCAGGAGCTGGAATAAAACGGGTTAATAAAGTGCAACAACCGCTGCAAAACATTAAGGAGATTTTACAATGGTGGAATTAGAGTCCATCAAGGATCCTTTTATTTGGCCAGATTCATAGATGGTGTAGCCTGCATGCAGGAGGCATTACATGATTTAATTTCAGTACACTTAAAAGTCCCATCAAGGTAGTCTGTAATCCAATTAATTAATCCCCACAGGGTAAATCATTTAAAAAGGAAATTTTGTATTTCTAGAGTGCAAGCCTAGCTGTGGTAAGGCACGCAGGGTGCGCTGTTATTGGGCATGCACTGTGTTGCACTAAGAACACAACTTTTTAACTCTTTTGTGTGGGAGCAGGGTTAAGAAAGGTTGCCAGAAAGGAAGGAAGGAATCTGAGCAGGTATGGGTCAGATTCTTCTACAGGAAATTCAATATTAGCAATCCACTGTTTAAATCCTGCAGGTCCAATGCTTGACTGACTCCAAAGGTGAGAACCAACACGTCGCACAGGGAAATCACCTTTCAGTGAGGATTTTAAACATTTCACCATTCTTGATTATAAGGTTGGGTCATGAAAAGACTGTTGGACATTTTAGGTAATGTGGGAGCCCAGTTAAAAGTAAATATTGCCTCTCAGCTGCCCTATCCTGGGTAATTAATCCAACAACATGTTAAAGCAGGACACCACTGAAAATGTGACATTGTATCTCATCTGCTCTATCCTGGGTAAATATATAGTAAAAATATGTACAAGCAAGATCCGGTACAACAGCAATACCAGTGGCGAACATTTGGCATTGACAAAACCTTAATTATTATTACAACCTCTTCACACATGATAGTCCAATTAGGATGCGACGTCTCATTTACAGTGGGATCCTGTTTCCACTCATTTTTGCAGCTGAGTAGACTGGGGCACTGAGAAGTTATGTGCCTTGCTCACTGTCCCACTGAGTTTTGGAGGCTTTGCTGGGTATCCCAGTTCCTAAGTTGGCACTCTATCCAACAGACTTTGGATTCCTGGTTGCTTGGCTAATAATGGTAAATATTAATTTATTGGGGATCATAAAATAAGTTCCAAAAATCCTGTATTCTGATTCGTCAAAATAGGTCACCTGACCATGGATTTATCCCCTGTAAACCCACAGTTGCCTTGCCACACTTCAAAATCCTGAGTGACAGCAATGTGAAGTGACCTTTTCAGATCACTCCACCAGAGAAACATGTAAAAAACTTAACTACAACTATGGCATCCTCATTACCTGTCTATCTGCAAGATCTCCTTGTCCCCTACCTTCCACCCCGGGCACTCCATTCTGCTGGGGGAGGCCTCCTTGGAGTTCCCAGGGTTAGGTTGCGGCACTCTAGGGACAAGGCATTCTCAGTGGCAGCAACTACCCCATGGAACTTCCTTTCTGGTTATTTAAGGGAGACTCTCTCGGTAGAAGCCAACAAATAGGGATTAAAAACATATTTGTTCCGACAGGCTTTCACTGATTAACTGATTAATGGGTTTTAATGGATGGACAGAGTAATTTTAAATTTGTTTTAATGATGAATTGTTGTTTATATGTATTGTTGCTTTTTTATTGTACATCGCCCAGAGCCTCCGGAGATGGGCTCTTTTATAAATAAAATATCTATCTATCTATCTGTCTATTAGGACTAATCCACCGAGTGGAGAACTACAACTACGGCATCTTCAGAAGGACCAACCCATTAGGCAGAAGAACTGTTTTATTACAAATGCATGTAAACAGTGTTTTTTTTTTAATATTTATTTAGGTAAACCTCTAAAATAAAGTTGCCCATTTTATAAGCAAATTAACCCCACTCCAGGGCATGGGTTTTCTGAGAATTAGTCCTGCCAGGGTGGTTGAAATCACTCGGCATGTGGCTTTGTGCCTCATACCCCCGGCATGGCTTACTTCTCAGTAAACCCATGTCCTGTCATGGGTTAATCCTTACATATACCATAGGGCTCATCTAGGTCACAATGAGGGCACATGGGTTGGATGGTGCTGCCCATAAAATCCAACCCAACTTTACCCCTTCTTTTAGAGAAATGACTCTGGGGGTGGGATCCTGTTTGGAAAGGGGGCTAGTGAAAATTGTGCTGAAAAAAATACATGGAATTACTGCTGTAGATGGTGGTTACTCAAGGTCAGGGTGGAGGTGTGTATGTGGGAGGGGGGAGGGTGTAGTACATAAAATGTTGGGTGTGGGAAAACCTGGGTGGTGTTTCTACTATGCCAAGCCTTTGTCAAAAAAGCTGAATTTTTGTTGGAGCAGTCAACTGACATGTCTAGTTAGTTCTGTAACATCCACATTCATATTGCCAAAATCCACATACATTCAGTGACAAATTAATGCTAAGTGCCTTGAGGTTACAAAATCCTTGCACTGGGTTCCTGGAAAAAATACAAGATACCATTGCCCTTTTTGCCAGAGTAGTATACATTGTCCCACTGGGTGATAACAATATAACCTAAAGCTCTGAATGGTGTCCTGACCTTCTGTGTGATCAGACACCTCGGCCACTTCAGAAACAGTGCTATATATAACATGCATTATTTAATTTATATCTTTGACATGCAATGGCCTGACTCAGGATAAATAATTTCTCTTTGTCTAAGGGTAGGATCATAACTCACTAGCTGCAAGTCACAAGTGAATTGCAAAGGTCCTGTTTCCCCACAAATGATGATAAGTGTCACAGTGTGAGATAAAAGCATAATATAGATATTCCTGCAGAGTATGAATGTATCCTCCGAGCAGCATTCTTTCATGAAAATGTATAAGAGCCAGAAGAGGAGAGAGAGAGAGAGAGAGTGGATGTTTGTTTTTTAAAAAAGAAATTGGACTAATAGTGGGACTGGATGATGTGGTGCAACCAGCAAAGGGAGGAAGCAGGTGTTATTTTCTTTGAGGCAAATCAGACCGGGATCAGAAGTGGAGAGGGAGGAAGAGACAGCAGAAGGAGGGTGTGGTTGGATTAAAAAGTAAAAAAGGTCCCAGGGGTGTAGGCTAGTAGTAGTGGTGTGTCACACTTCTATGCTGGAGACCTGAGTTTGAGTCTCACGCTGGACTCTCTTGCCCCTAGGCTGGTGGGATCTAGGATGCAATGTAGTGAAATCACACACTGACCCCTTGGGTGGGATCAGAGATGGGCCTGATGGCCTTGATCTTGTGGCTGACCAGTGAACACACAATGTCAGCCGCATTCTGCTTATAGGATAGTGCAACAAACAGGTTCTATGGAATATTGTTTAATAAATCACATTTCACATGCATAAAAAAGTCACTTTTGAATGGGGCACAAGTATGTTATTGATAATATGTCCACTCAGGTACCAGGGCTGTGCCAGGATTTTTGCAGTGGGGTTCTTTTAGTAAGTGGTAGAGGCATGTTATGCATGTAGCATGGGAAAATGTTTGTAAAAAGCCAGGGGTCAGGGGCAGAAGCTCTGGGATTTTAGATGCTCTGTGTGCATTTAAGGCTTACATTGACTTCTGTTAGGTCTCCTGCCACCCTTAACTCTGAGGGAAAAAAAAATAAAGTTCTGGAGATGTCTCTGAATGGGAAAACACGTGCCTCAATGGAAGGGATCAAAGCAGTCACCAGCTGCCAAGTAGTGCACTATGGGAGTTAAGGGGGTGATGCCTCCTGTCTAGCGTGGGTATATGAGGCTGAGTGTCACTACTGTCACTAATCCTGTATGAAGGTAATTCACAGCGAAGTTCAATAACAGACAATACCATGATCAGGGCATGCAGGAAGCCACTGGTTAATAAATGCTGTAGTTCACGTGTTTTGACGGATTTTGCGTAAGCTGGTAATGAACAGAGAACCAGAAACACTTTTAGTAACACTTTCAGCCATAGTCTTGCAAACCTTAATCAAGTGAAATAGCCAAATGCACTATGCTAATATAACCAGCTGGGTGGGTCAAGCATGTTACGTTTGACAAGAATCTTTGTAAGCTGATAGTATAATAAGTGAACTTCAGTGCAACAAAGCCTTGCAATTTGTTAGAAAAAGTTCCAATGTTATGAAGCTGCATATGCAAAATATATTCAGTTTTTCTTAGCAGAGTAGCTTATTAACTTTTGAAAGCCACAAATAGCTATGTGGGTGAAGTGCTGTAGTAAAATGTGCAAAATAGGCTTTCTTTTTAACTGTCTTTTTCCCCCAGTCGCCAGCCCCTTGAAACTCCTTCAGACGTAGCCCCCAAGCAGCTTCTCCCACCCAGCCTGAGACCCTCCTAGACCCAGGTTCCCCCCAGAACGCCGACCTGAAATACAGCCTGCTTAGACCCCCCCACCCCACAAGGCGGGGCCACCATCCACTTACTTTTGCACTCCTTCAATCAAATATGCAGGTGGAGTGAGGCTTGAGGATATCGGGGACCTGGGTGGGCAGGATCCGGCGGTGAGCATGGGGCTGCTGTTGGCTTGTCATCATCCTCCCAGCTGCCGGGGTTTTTCTTTTTTTGTGATGTGACCACAAAATGTGACCCCCCCGGAGGCGTGGACATGCAATGACATCTAGCACAAGGCGGGTGCCCTCCGGCACCCATCCTGCTGATATCTACCATCGCCTCCACCCCTTCCTGATGTGTTCCCCAGGCTGTAGCACCCCCAGCCTTTGCTGGGAGTCACTGATGCTGGGGATCCACGGCCCACCCTGCCCAGAAGAGGAGAGCAGTCCGACGGACACTTAATCCTCTCCTTCCCGGTCAACCCCCAACAACTCAAGCTTGCTCCCGAGCCTGGGTCACCAATGTGGTACAAGGTGTGGCATCCTGCACCTCAGCCCTCAGCACCACCAGACCGGCTCTGTGCAAAACAGGTTTGTGAGTGCAAAACAGAATCAGGTGCAAACTATAGCAACTAGGTTACAGTCATTTGAATAAAGTGATTTTCATCAAAGAAAGTTTGCATTTTATTCCTGATCTTTGAACCCTTTTCCCCATACAAGATACAATGATAGTGCTCTATTTCTGCTTTCTTACTTCAAACTTGGTATATCCAGATGTAAAATTTTCCAATAAAAAGACTTTACAAAAAAAAAAAATGTTTCAATCCACCAAACTGATTAACACCAAAGTTGCAAAAAATTAGTCCCTGGGACTAGGAAGGTGCATGTCAAATTTCACAGTCCTAAGAGCTCAGCCAGGGCACTGAAATATAAGCTGTCAAAACCCCATTTTGACAAACACTAGTTTACCTGCCTCCCAGTTGAGGTATGAGGTGCTGCTGTGCCTTTCCTCACCACCACCCCACTTCCCCATCCACCTGGCCCCTGCTTCCCTGTCCTATCAGGCTCATCTCGTCCTACCTTTCTCTGGTGTTGTACAAGTTGGACGGGTTCAGGTGGCTCACCCGCTGTGCTGTATATTGGGTGGGCTTGGCGTCTTGTGATTGACATGGCTACCCTCTCTGCTACTGTATGTCAGTTGGGCTTGCTGGCTTGCACTACCGCTCTCCTTCTGTAATCTTGGGTTGCTTGGCTCATGCTACATTTGTGTCCTGCTGCAGTATGTCAGGTATGCTTAGGTGGGTTGTGTTTCTTTGCCCGGCTGTGCATGCCGGTTCACACTGACTTCAGTCACACTGATTGGTGGAAGATCATTGGGAGGGGGGGCAAGTGAAAGTAAGGCGCAGGGACCATGTGGACCACATTCTCTGCACTAACAGGGATTTAAGGGACAGATAAAAAAAGGAGAGGGGTCAAAAAGGGGAGGGTTGTTAGAACCGGATGAACCCCAGCTGGCAATGGGTCTGAGTACCCCCTGCCAAAAGATCCCACTTCCTTCCCACATTTTCTCGGCTGCCTGCAGGTCTAGACATAGTGGCTGATCAACCAGCAGGTTGGATTCTCAAGTGAACAGAAATAACTTTACAGCAGTATGTTGAAGATCGAGTGAGTGAGCAGACCTTCCATCTGTAGTGTGAGCAGCGCAAGGGCACAGAACTTTTAGAGGCAGACTTGTGTGCTTTACAGGCCAGGACAGAGGAGACTGCTAAATGCCGTACAGTTATCAAGACTATTGTTGGAGATTAGAGAGCAAGATTTGGTCAGGGTAAGCCACCCTACCAGTGATCTCAGTTTGCGAAATAAGACTTTATTCCAATTCTGACCTAAGGGTCTATACTCTGAGGACTGTCACAGCCCGTCTGAGGAGCTGTTATCACTAGTTTCTACACCACGGTGACTGGTACACAGGGCTGAGTGAGACGCCTTGAGGCAGAACTAGTCCAGTGCTCCTCAGCAACAGTCTTATGTGGAATCAAAAGACTGACCAATGGAGACAGCAGAGCTGAGCAGAGACATCAGAGTGGAACCAAACCCGAAAGAGCTGAGCCACTGCCTGAGGAAAACACAAACCAGAGACAGCAGCTAAAATCCAGTATATCCAGTGAGGTCTGTTTAGGTTCTGAGCGCACTAAACAGGGCCTTCCTTCTGCAACTAACATAATAGTTTGATTGTGTGTTTAGTTTTCACAAAATAACTCTGACCGTAACCAGACTGTGTGCTTTAAGCACCCATCCAGATTTTCCCTTTTGGATTACAAATAGATCAAAGGGTCTGTGGATACAAATAGTGCATTTTAATTTGGGTTTGCTTCCTTTCACCTGCTTTATCACATATGAGGAGACTATCAGTGGGCCTACATTGATCAAACAGCTGGGTACGCACTGAGGCACTGAGTGCTCAATAAAAGACTAGACAGAATTAATATATGCCGTGAGGGAAGCATGCAGAGAGTTGAGGTGAAGAGAGCAGGGGTGGAGCCTTAGCAACAAACCATTGCCACAATCAAGCCTATTACATTGATTAGTGCTGTTGAGCTGTCAACTGCACTGCACCAGTGACGTAATCCTGTTCCTTCCTCCAAAGCTTTGATCTGGTTCCCCAATAAAATTCTTTGGCCTTGATTTTAAAAAGCCGAACTTTGGTGTAAATGGATTTGACACAAGTGGCACCTTGGACCAGTGTGCGGCAATCCTGATTTTTGAATGTAGGCTGTGTTAAAATCAGGATGACTTGCATCTAAGCTGCCCTGTGCAACCTTGCAGAGTACGTGTTGGTGCGTCAGGTTGAAAGAGGACTTGTGCCATGGCAGGGGCTACACCATCCCCTTATTTGTGATTTTAGAAGCCCTGCCATGATCAAAAGAGGGGGCTGAGGTTAGATCAGCCATGAGCTGATCTAAGGGCCCTGCACCACTGCCTCAGAGGGGGATGAGTGGGGGCCCTGCAAGGTCAAGGCCTGGGACAGAGGAACAAGTGTGGGTGCCATAGGTGGTGACAGGGAAATGGCGGCAGTGGGAGGCATCACGGGTGGCACCCAGTAGAGGTGCCATGCCCACAGGGATAAAGCTGATCGGCCTGGCTACAGGGAGGTTGGCACAGACAGACCCTGTCCCAGATCCAAAGTGGCAACAGCCCTGGCACCTGCCCCAGAGGTGACATAGTCCCAACAGTGTAGTCAGGCATCAACCTGCCTCCACGTGGTAGGCTGTGTACCAGGGGAATGCCATGGTGCCTGAGAAATGTTCCCGACCACTGACTGCACTCTATAACCTGCAGCCAATGTCACCCATTGCCAGTAGGGCACTGTGGCACCTCTGGGGCAAGTGCCAGAGCTGTTGCCACCTGGGGTCTGTGACATAGCCTGTCCATTACTACTCCTGGGTACCTGGGCCAATTGTCTCTGTCCCTGTGGGCATGGTACCTCTACCTGGTGCCCCCTGACTCTGCCAGCTGCCACCATTCCCCCAGCACCCCTATGACCCCCTCCCCACAGGTCTCTCTGCCCCCAGCCCTGACACTGCAGGCATATTCCCCCCGAACACACATTCATGGCTTCACTAGGGTTGCGCCGGACTGGGGGAACATGATGGGACCCTCTGTCAAACCCCTCAGGTGTGCCAAAGGTTTGGCGTAATCCTACAGCTGTGGCAACTCTGGGGACTTTGGCACAGGGACCCTCCATTTTTCCAGAATAGGGCGCAGAGTCCCTGACACACCTGGAGTTTGCCACAGCCACAGATCAGTACACCTTGCCCTGATCTAAGGGTTGATAGAAAATTGAGCCCTTTTTCTTTTGTTGCATTACCTCAGACTAACTGCTTAAAGAGGACAGGAAATTTGTATTAATCCCCAGCAGTCAGTGATGTTCACATAAACATTAATGAAATTCATACCTCCAAGTGATCCATATTTACCTGTAATGCCACGATAACATGATATGATGATATATCACAATAATTACCACTGACAATAAGTTAATGTTGTAAATAAAGCAATATCACGATATCGTGCAGCACGATATACAGTGATAAAGCATCTCAGCTTGCTTTTCCAGCAGAGCGTCCCTTTTCAGGTGCAACCATGATTCCTGATTTCCCACCATCCTCCTATCAGATTTGTAGCATTTTTCCTTAAAATAAGAAGTGCAGTTCTGGCCATGTGGTGTGGGGTGGAGTTTTGAGGGCCTGGGCACCTCACCTGTCGCCATGCTGGTAAATCAGGCTCAGGAATGGACCCGGATCGCTTGAGGGCTGACTGCATGAAGAGGGACTGAACATCCATTGATGGCTCTCCTTTGAGGAAGGGGGACAGTGCAAGCCGCTGCCTGATCACCATCTAGCAGAGGCTGGATGATGCAGCAGTAATAGCCTTCTGACTGTCTGGGTGCAGGAGATGAGTACGTGTGACATCTTTATGTCACACACTCACCCATCGCACGTGTGCCAGCCCGAGGGATGGGAAAAAGAAATGGGGGAAAGATATGTGCACCAGTCAACTTACTTACATAGAAACATAGAAACTGATGGTAGATAAGGACTGCTTGGCCCACCTAGTCTTCCCATTTTTCCTACCTACTGTAATGCCGGAGTCCCTACTTGGTCTTCGGCTTTACCCTCCCTTTCCTAACCAATAAGGTTTCCTTTTGCCTATCCTATGCATTCTTGAATCCCGTTTTTGCCTCGACCATCTCTGCTGGGATGCTTTTCCAGATCTTCACCACTCTTTCTGTGAAGAAGTACTTCCTCACATTTCTCCTGAATCTATCCCCCTCCGGCATCACAGCATGATTCTTGAGCATCTTTTTTTCTGAAAAATGCTTCCCTCTTGTACCCTATTTATACTGGTGAGATATATGAAAGTCTCTATAATATCCCCTTCCCACTCCTCTTCTCCAGGGTGTACATATTGATATCCTGTAGCCTCTCCTCATAGGGCTTTTGATGCAGGCACTGCACCATTTTAGTTGCCCTCCTCTGGACTGCCTCTGCTGTCTACATCCTTATGGAGATGTGGCCACCAGAAATGGACTCTAGATGAGGTCTCACCAATGATTTATACTGCAATATCACCACTTTCCTCTTTCTGCTGGTGATATCCCTTCCCTATGTACCCTAGTATTCCACTAACTCTCCCAACCGCTTTGTAACACTGTTTGGCCACCTTTAGGTTATCAGATACAATTATCCCAGATCTCTTTCCTGATTGGTGGTCATCAATACCACCTCCCCATCTTGTACTCCGCCCCGGGTTTCTTTGCCCAAAGTGCATGATTTTGCACTTCTTAGCATAGGCTCTTAGTTGCCACACTTTTGAGCACTCCTCAAGCTTTCTTCGATCTCTGTTCATTTTTTTACACACACACACAAACACACACAAACACACACACACACCTCCCCCATGGTGTCTATCCTACTGCAGATCTTTGTGTTATCTACAAAAAGGCATAGCTTCCCTTCTAGCCCCTCTGCAATGTTGCTAATAAAAGACATTAAAAAGAGGATCAGTCCCAGTACTGATCCTTGTGGCACCCGCTGGTCATCCTCTCTTCCTTGGAGTGGGCTCTGTTTACCACCACTCTCTGTTGTCCATCCCCCTACCAATTTCTTACTCAGTTTACTACCTTTGAACCCACTCACAGGCTGCCCAGCTTGTTAATGAATCTCCTATGTGGAATGGTATTCGAGGCCTTACTGAAATCTAGGCAGGTTATATCCTAGGATCCACCCTGATCTAACAAGAGTAACAAGGATTGTGTTACTTAAATGCTGACTCCGATCTGTATTACAAGTCAGGTTAAAATCATAAAAATAAGTTTTAAAATGCTACCCCATAGACTTGCATGGAGCATATCCCCACACTGGCATATAATGACCTCTAAACAAGGAAAGTAGCGAAGGCGATCGGCAATCAGGAAGTAGAAGGACCAAGGATAACCCCCATCAGGGGCAAATACGATTCCTTCCCTTCCTTAGGGGATTAAAAATAAACTTTTTCAACTACTATGGTGGAACTCCCAGTCATTTAAGGGAGTCTTCCTGATGATTTTGCAGGCAAGGAGAAAAATCCAGGAAAGGTGCTCTTTAAACAAGCAAGTAAAAATATTTGCTCATTCACATTTTAAAATGTATTGTACTCTGTGGGTGGGCTATTCAGAGCGGATGCGCCATGCACAACAGGGATGCGCCAGCGCAAGTGCGGAAATGCACCATGGTGCTATATTCAGTGGGAGTGGCAGCACAGCACAACAAGCAATGTACCATAGCACAACAGTAGTGAATGCATGTGCAACTGCAGGGGGAAGAACCAGGAGTAACATGCGCAGTGTGATATTCATCAGCATGCGACGTGCGCAGTAGTGGAGCAAGTGGAAGTTGCGTGACAGTGGAAATGAGCTAAAATAAAAGGGAGCAAGAGAGGGGAGGAAGAATGCGCCACAGGGGAGCCATAGGTGGAAGCGTGGAGACAGAGTGGCAGGGAGGCAAGACAGGAAGCAGGGGGTAGGTGTGGCCAGGTGTTGGACAGGGCCCACTGAAGGTGTGCCTGAGTGAGAGTAGGAGTGGGTGTGCCCATGCCAGTGTGTGCGAGAGGGCCTGAGAGTGCCACAGTGGATGGAGGGCAGTGGCAAGAGACAGGGCAGCCAGAGATGAACAGCCGGGGGTGAACCCAGTGCAGGGGCAGCACCAGCAACACACAGTGGGGGGAACCGAAGGACAGCCGCCCGGGGGGGGACACCAGCCAGGGACATGGCCAGTGCCACCTTCCAGAGGGAGGCAGTAATGAGGGGTGTTAGAAGGCAGGCAGTAAGGAGGCACGGCCATGGAAGGGCCCATGGGTGGTACACCCAGAACAGGCAGTACTGAGCCTGCATCACCTTCGAACAGTTCAGTGACACTGAGATTGTGGGCCGGTACCGCCTGAACCAGGCAATTCTGAGGCAGCTCTGTGAGCTGTGCAGTGATGAGATGCAGGCACCCATACGACGGAGCCATGCACTGTCAGTGGAGATGAAGGTCACAGCCGTCATGTGCCTGCTCACCACAGGCACTTTCCAGAGACCAACAGGGGAAATGACAGGCATAACCCAGTTGGCTGCATCACGCCTACTCACACAATTCCTCAACGCACTGCTGCCACATGCTGCGGAGCACATCCATTTCCCCAGCACACAGGTGGAGCGCACAGCACGCACATACAGGAGTTCCTGAGGTGCCCTTGATTTGCTGGCGTGCCTTGGGGCCATATAGATGCACCAATGTAGGCATCCCGCATGCCACCTGACCCAGAGGGGGTGGCGTACATCAAATGCAAGTGCATGGTTGGGTGTGCGGGGTGCTGTCCTGCTGGTGGTGGCGTCCAGGGTGGGACTTGTCACTTGAGGGGCACCTCGGGTACTGACGCAGGGTTGACCTCTCTACTGTGCCATGGTGGGGGCCATGCAGGGGGGGCATTGTGTATGCTGCTGTTGCATCAGTGGCTGGTGTCACCTGCTACGAGGGGATCACAGTGGAGCTGTCATGCATGGCGCCATGGGGCACAGGGTTGCATTATCATGGTGGTGGTGGTGGTGGTGGCATGCCTTCTGTGCCATGCACTGTCAGGTGATGCTTCTGGGCCAGGTGTCTTGGGATCGCTGTACGGGGGGTGATCATCATTGGTGGGGTGCGGTGGCACTGGAGGGTCTGGCCCTCCTTGTGTCGCGGTCACTGCTTGCCAGGGTAGTGTGCTGGGGCACTGTGCTTCTGCTGTTGAATCAGTGCTGGGGTTCATGGGCTGGTGGTCCGTCCAACTCACCTCTGGTTGTGCAGTTCATGGGGAGCCTGGGGGGGAGTTGGTCTGTCTGGCCTGCTGCATGCTCCTCCGCCCATGGCTTCCATGGCTAGAGCACCCCTGCTTCCTGTCCTTGTCCCTGAGCATCAGTGGATGTGCCATTGCACATTGGCCCTGCTCCACTGTGCATTCCTGGTTGTGCCATGGCACATGTGGTGCGATATTCAGCTGTGTTGTGCAGGCGAACCTTGGACTGTGCTTGGTTTGAATATTATGCACGTTGTACAGTGGCGCACTGCCCTTGCTCCTGCTCCCGCTATTGCACATCTTTTTGGCACAGTCTGAATATCCCACCCTGTGTGTATAACACATATATTAATTGTGTATTTGAATATTTATGTATAAAAACTGCAAGCAATTTTATAAAGTTCAGAGATTTTAATGTGAAAAAATAAAAATAAAATATTTTTTTTAAATATTTTACCCTTTGCATTAGTTTACAACAAAGACTTCAAAATAATGGGCATAAATGCATAACACTGCCTGAAAAAGAGTCTAATATGTAAATGATATTAAAAAATTTGAATTTAAATATTTTTTCTAACATTGTTGCACAAGTGGCAAAATTAATGCGATAACAAGGTTATCGTGATAATTTTATCACGGTTATCATATTGTCAAAATGTTATTATCGTGACACCTCTACCTGTAGTAGAATAAACACTGATGTGGTAAACCGTGTTTTCAGTTGTTTTCTTTCAATTTTTCTTTTTAAGAAGAACATTCTGCACAGTTCTCCTCATAGATCCAGTAATTTGGAGATGTTACTATGTCATGGTTAATCTACAGAATGCAGAGCATGAGCTGTTAACCTATCAGACCCATGCTCAGACTTCAGTACTTAAACCATGACACTGTTAAAACTACAGATGACCAGTTTTATGAAGAGATGATACAGAGAATAATTAACCCCTCACATTAAGTACAAGCTGGTTCTCAACACTGAGCTAGAGAGTGGTGACATCATCAGCACAAGACCAAAGTTATGATTTCACCACTCCAATAAGGTTTTAAGAACCTGCAAGTTCTTAGTGCCAAGAGGTTTGTTACTACTGTTTACGTAATACAACAGAAAGCTTGTTTTACATCAAGTGGAGGTCAGGTGTTTTTTTTTTAATGATTTCATATCCAGTGAACAAATTGAGAGTCTCAAGGCAGCACCTGAGTAAAGTTGTTCTTCATGTCCTAAATTCCAATTGGAATGTTCTCAACATTCTACAACAGGAAGAACAACTTTATTAAAATAGTGGTGTAAGCCCTCCTTCTTTTGGAAGGGCTTACTATAGTGACCCTCTCCTCCCTCTTTTTCCTTATTTGGGCCAGAGAGGTGTTGCACCTGCCTCTGGTGTGGAGTTTTCTGCTGGTCCTGGGGTATATCAAGCAGGGGTGCCTGGTGATTGGGGAAGCTGATGGGAGAGGGACATGATACAGTGGGCCGGGGGTTTGCTCCCAGTCCAGGATATTGGACCTAGGTGACTCGGCAATGGTTGTTTCGCTTGGGAACGTGGGAGGTGTGCAGAGTGTGCGGTCGTTTTTGGGGACTGAGTCTGCAACTTTGTTGGGAGCCACGGCCTGGAGAAATGGATGTAGGGGGTCTGCTTCATGCTTTGCGGCACTGGGGTGGACATGGGACCTGGTTTCCTATGTGTGAGGCCTGTATGGAGACAGCGGGGATGCCATGGATAGTGGAAGCACTGTGTTGTGGGGCTCCAAGGTGGTTGCAGCCCTCTGGCCCCTTTTATCTGTGTGGCACGCCGTCTCTGGGTTAGACAGTCTGCTGGGAGAGAGTAGGGCCTGGTAGTTCCCCCTGGCATTGGCCCATGTTGAGCCTGCTCTGGGATGCTAGGAGTCCGGGTCCATGGTTCTGTGTTGCAGGATGAGAAGGGCTGGTAAGAAGAAAATGGGAGCTGCCACCTTGTATGGGTCATCAGAGGAAGGAAGGAAGGAAGGAAGGTGGTTCTGAGTGTTGCAAGGTACAAACCACCGGGCATGAAGTATTGTGTTGGCGGCCTTGTGGTGTTTGCTGCTGCTTGAATTTGTGAGCCCACCCTGGCTCCATCACGAAATCCAGCTATTGAGCCAGTTTAGCCCTAACTAACGTGCCGTGGCCAACAGCCACTGTTTATGTGCCTATCTCTGTTTCTGCCCCAGCTCTTGGAAGCTATTTCTTTGCTTTTAAAATAAACTCATTTGTTTATTTTAACTGAGTGTGCTTCCTGCCCGATAAATTATGCTGCCTGTACTAAAAAGAATTTCTCCCCAGCCAAGTTCCCAGGTTCAAGTCTTCCCCTAGAAGCTGCGTTTTGGCTTCCTACTGCCATCAAGACACCAGCTTTGAACTCTTTTGCCTGTGCTTTAGGGTATGTGCCATCTCTTATCTGCTTACTGGATGGTCATCTGTGCTTGAGCCCGCCTCCGTTCCCTAGTTAACACCAGCCCCCTAAACACAGGCTGGAGGGGTGTCTTACAAATGTGGGGGCTTGTCCAGGATGAGAAAAAGTGGGATTTGACTGTACCTGGATTCTTATGGGCCTGGCAGTATCAGTGGGGCTCCGGTGGAATTTTGTCTGTGCCATCAGTAGGTGTTGCCATGCAGGGCAGTTTCGTGCCTTGTCCGCTCGACAACATCTTGGAAATGGCACATGCATAGTAGTAAATCCCATGTTAATGAGCCTGGCAAGGTCTCTGATTGGCTAGGGGAAAGCATAGCATTCTGCGAGGAGGAGACATTGAGCATCATTCTACGAGGAGGTGAGCTGCTGCGTGTGCAAGGAGAGTGATTATGGCTGAAAAGATCCTTGAAAGCAAACCACAGGCCTTGGTACTGGCCTCCCTACTATCTTGGCTTTGGTGTGATGCTGGTCGAGGAGCTCCAGCTGACTGGTGTGTAAGATGCAGCTGTCAAGGTGTTGGGGTGGTGCACCTTCCTCTCTGCTTGTCCTGTGCCTGTGGGTTGCTACCAATGACAAACATTTACACTTTGCTGTCCTGCACTCCTGAATGAACTTGGCCACCTGTTCCCTCCCCGGGGAAGACTTCTGTGCTTTTGGTGGGAAGTTTAGACCCTTGGGATAAAATGAGATCCATGACCACCCCCTTGGAGCCCACTGCTCTGAGGCCCCCATGAAAGAGGAAGATCTGTACTGTGAGGAAGGGCACAGATGTCTGCCCAGCCACTCCCCACCACCACCACCTGAGCCTCCCCATGGCAGTGCAAGAGGGCACAGGAAGCTGAAGAAATCTGCTGACCCCCCCCAAGGGCCCAGGGGATCATAGCGTGCTTTCTCACCTGCCAGGGGTGGCAGCTTGTCATTAAAAGGGGTGATACCTGAATATTTGCATTGTTTAGCTCTCTCACATAATTGCTCACTTGTATTTGATGGTGTTTATTTATCTGCTCCACTGTATTACACATGCTTGTCTGTACTCTCCATTGTTCCCTTCCCCACCAAGACGTATCTGGAAATGAGCACTTGCTACTCAGTATGTTCTTCTTGATAAAACTTTAAATAAATAAGTAAATAAATAAGAGCCCCCAGTGATCCAGGAGGAGAAAGGAAGTCAAAGTGAGCCTGCATATGTGGAGCCTCCCGTGTTGCCACCTGGTCAAGCTGCAAAATCTTTGATCTTCCAGGACCAGGAGATCGACCGTGCCATACCTCAACCTTATAGACGGCCTACACTGACTCTGTCTAACAGCATTCCATGCCTCCCGGGGATGTCTGCTGCATGTAGAGAAAGGATGGATTACTCCCTGATGTGCCCTTGAACATGAGGTACCACTCTGGAGTCTGGCTTGCGAGGGGCCAGGCTAGACAGACAAGCATCCCAAGTATACACAAGTGGTCCCAAGCAGAAAGGCGAGTATGACATCGCATCCACATTGAGTACCTCCAGTAACAATATCCAAAAACAGTATTTCTGAATGCCTTTGGGATATCATCAAAGAAAAATGATTGGATTGGGTCTTCAAGGATACTGTTAACAAAGTTCAGCTGTGAAACAACCAATCTGGACACCCTACTGAGGCAGTTATCAACATAGCCCAATTGTTGTGCCACTCCACGGTATAAGTAGGCCTCACGCTATTCAGTCACTTCACCCTGATTCAAGACATCTCTGGGAAGAGGATGAAGTATTATGTAGTGGCAATAGACTCCTTTGGATCAGAAAACAGAAAATCGGACCCTCAATATGACTACCCCTGCGGTGGTGGACCTGCCCCGTAAAGGGTGAACACTCAGGACTTTGATTTCTATGCCAGGACTGCTGTTATTATTCCTCTGGGACTAATGTTACTGGGTGAGCTGTTTTGTTCTGCTAATTGTTCTGGTTATTATAGCTCTTAATACTGTTAGTTCTTGGTAGAAAAAAAGGGAGACTTTGCCTGTTACACCACTGGCCTGAGCTTTGGACTATTCCTGGTCATGAACATTTTTGGGGACTTTAATGCCTCATGAGTTTAAAGTGGAACCTTGCTTTTCTGGACTGGGTTAACATCTAAATGTCCCTGTTTGCAGAAGGAGGTGCACAGCAGAGAGTGAGAGAGGGTGTGCATGAGTGCATGGAGTTTGAGAGAGCCTGCTTGATTTGACTGCATGTTTGTATGTTGTGTGTGTGTGTGGGGGGGTGCTTGATGTGTGCTTGTTTGTGGGAATCAGTGGTTGAAATGGGAAAAATACATTGTTCTGTTAGATTTGTCCTGGCATGTATTGTTGTTTTACTGTGTTTTATTAATTGTGTTGGGGAAATTGTGCTGGAGCAGGTACAAATATTATAGTTGGGCTTCACTCTGAGCAGCAGCAATTTGGGTTGGGATTTTGCTTTGGGTCCCTCTTATGTGTGATTCCTGGGCTTCCCTTCCAGAGGGCTGGAGCTGGCAGGAGAGTGCACATATCCTGCTGGCCCTCCCATGTTGGGCAGCCAGGTGCCCCATTCCCCAGAAGGAGAATGGTTTAAACGGGGGGGAGAGTGTAAGCCCCCCTCTTGGGAGGTCTTACTATAGTAACTCTCTTCTCCCTCTTTTTCCTTATTTGGGTCAGGGAGGTGTTGCATCTGCCTCTGGGGTGGAGTTTTCTGCTGGCCCTGAGGATAAATTAGGCAGGAGTGTCTGATGACTGGGGAGGCCGATGGAAGAGGGACACGATACAGTGGGCTGGAGGTTTGCAGATATCGGCCCTAGGCAACTCGGCAATGGTTGTTCTGCTCTGGATCTTGTGAGGTATGCAGGGTGTGTGGCCATTTGGGGACTGGGTCTGCAACTTTATTAAGAGACGTGGCCTGGAGAGATGTGTGTAGGGGGCCCGCCTCATGCTCCGTTGCACCAAGGCAGATGTGGGGCCTGGTTTCCCATGTGTGAGGTCTGTATGGAGACACCATGGATGGTGGCAGCACTGTGGCGTGGGGCTCCCGAGGTGGTGGCAGCCCTCTGGCCTCCTTTACCCATATGGCACGTGGTCCCCTGGTTAGATAGCCTGTGGGGAGAAAGAAGGGCATGGTAGTTTCCCCTGGCATTAGCCCATGTTGAGCCTGCTCCAGGATGCTGGAGGTTCAAGTCTGTGGCCCTGTGTTGCAGGATGAGAGGGCTGGTGAGAAGAAAATGGGAGCTGCCACCTTGTATGGGTCATCAGAGGAAGGAAGGGAGATAGTTCTGAGTGTTGCAGGGGTACAAACCACCAAGAGGATAGGCCGCAGGGGGTGAAATATTGTGTTGGTGGCCTTGTGATATTTGCTGCTGCTCAAATTTGTGAGCCTCCAGCTCCGTTGTGAAGTCCAACTATTGGTCCAGTTCAGTCCTAAGTAAAGTGCCGTGGCCGTCAATCACTGTTTATGTGCCCATCTCTGTTTGTTCCCCAGCTCCTGGGACCTGTTTCTTTGCTTTTAAAATAAATTAATTTGATTATTTTAATTAAGTGTGCCTCCTGCCTGATAAATTATGCTGCCTATACTAACAAGAATTGCTTCCTAGCTCAGTCCCCAGGTTCAAGTCTGCCCCTAGGAGCTGTGTTTCGGCTTCCTGCTGCCATCAAGACACCAGCTTTGAACCCTTTTGCCTGCACTTCAGGGTTTCTGCCATCTCTTATCTGCTTACTGGATGGTCATCTGTGCTCATTTCCTCCTCTGTTCCCTAGTTAACATCAGGCAACTAGACACAGGCTGGAGGGGTGGCTTACACTGGTAAAACATGCTTTCTGTGTATTATAACATGATTCTGCATATGAAAACAAAACAATGCAAAACATATTTTTTGCTTCACTTATTATCTAGGTACAGTTAAACATGAATCAGAGGTGTGAATATGTTTTTTTCAGTAAACAGATATATACTAAACAGGTACCATTTAGAAATAAGTCTCTGTCCTCTTTAATGTTAGAATGCAAAGCGATTGATTGTTAAAGTCAGCTGTTCTTGTACTGTGGGATTTTGAAAGGGTGAACATGTGGGACAACAGTAGGTGGGTATTGTTTGCAGTACTTTTTATCATCTTCCTCAGTTTAAATTTCCTGGGCAGGGGCATCACACAGATATTATTTATTTATTTCAAAAATTTCACCAGGAGAGACATCCTGAGCAGCGAACAGCTCATTTCCAATGCGTCCTGGGGGAGAGGGTAGAAGGGGATATATACATGTGCATTCATAATACTTACAGAGTAGTCTATAAACACATACATTATACACATAAATTATACACCAAATTACACACTGAAATGCTCACAGCATTCACAACAGATAATTAACAAAATTGAAGCAACAGCAGTAATTAACAGTAGCCTTCATGGGAGGAGAGAGTTGGAACCAAAGGAGGATATAACAGCCAAAAGGGTCAATCATCTATGGAGTGATGAGTTTGAAAGGAGGTGGGAAAAGAGAAAGTACAAGCAGTAGGAGGAGGCACAGAGTGCCAGAAGGAGGCCAGGAGGTGTAGATTAAGGTAGAGGAAGTGGTGGAGGAAGAGGCAAAGGGAGGGAGAGGGAAAAGGTATGGGAGGGGGGAAAGGGGAGATCGGAAGGAGGGAGGGAGAGGAAGAAGAGGGGGAGGGGGAAAGATTATAACATGGTTTAAAAATAAAACAGCAGCAGTTTAATGACCTAGGCCCCTCGGCCTTATCTGAACTCATGATGCAGGGGCATACTGAGACAGAACAGTTACATAAGGACTTACCTTAGCAGTGGATTTTCCAAGATAAGCTCCTCCATTGGGCCACACCTTTGGAAGTTAAGCTGTCAGCAGCAGGACTACTTGGAAACTTTTGCTAGCTGTGGGCCACCCACAATGACACGTAGTGATGACTCCTATATAACGTGGGTGGTACCAGCACTCATCAGTTCCCAGTCGGACAGAAACCTTGGATGGACTCTTATTGTGAGGAACCAGGAGGCCAAATCAGTACCAGCCAAACAGGGAGTGACATCAGACTGAGAACAGAATGCATGGAATAAGGCCTTAGGCACAGCCTCTGGATTATCTTCAGGAACAAAAGGGGGAAGAAGGGAGGGTAAAGCATTGCCCAATTGAGGAGATTCTCTCAAAGCTCTACTGCTACAGTAAGTTTTACATAACCATTCCAAATTCTTTGAGAATGTCTCCTCCACTGAGCCACACATTTGGAACAATTCCCAAGAAGTACAGAGCACCCAGGGAGGATGGCATAGCCTGATACATGAACAGGATAGAAGCCCTTCCAGTACATCAAGACAAAAGCCAGCATGTTTGTAAGAGACAATGCCTGTGCTGCAGTGCTTAGTGAAACATTGCACAGTGCTCCATGTGGCTGCAGCACAAATGACAGCAGTGGGGATATTTTGAAAGTAAGCAACGGAAGTGGCCATACTGCTTGTGCAGTGACCGAGAACAGCACCAGGAAGTTCCATACTGTACTTCTTATAACAAAAATTGATACCAGTGACATTGCAGAGGGACTGGAAGGAAAAGTATGCCTTTTTGCAGATGACACAAAAATCTAAACAGGGTTGATACACAAGGAGGCGTGGAAAGGATGAAAAGGGACTTGGCAAGGTTGGAGGAATGGTCAGAAGTATGGCAGCTAGGATTCAATGCAAAGAAGTGCAAAATAATGCACCTGGGAAACAAGAACCCAAGGGAAGAATACACAATGGGTGGGGAGGTAATAACAACAACAAAAAGGAAAGGGACCTGGGATAATCATATCAGATGACCTTAAGGTTATGACAATGTGAGAAGGCAGTAGGGAGGGCTGGGGTATACTGGGATGTATGGGAGGCATCAGCAGCAGAAAACAGGAAGTTGTTATCCTCTGTACAGACAGTTGGTGAGACCCCATCTGGAGTACTGTGTCCAGTTCTGGAGACCCCATCTCCGCAAGGACATAGACAGGATAGAGGCAGTCAGAGGAGGGCTACTAAAATGGTGCAGGGTCTGCAAGAGAGGCGTATGAGGAGGACTAAAGGAGCTTAATATGTATACCTTGAGGAAAGAAGGGAGGGGACATGATAGAAACTTTAAGTACCTCAGTGGAATCAACAAAGTCCAAGAGGGTAGCATTTTCAGAAAAGAGACTTGCAAGAACAAGGGGACACAATTTAAAGATAGAAGGAGGCGGTTCAGGGGCAATGTGAGAGTATTATTTCACAGAGAGGGTAGGTGGATGCATGGATCAGCCTTCCTGAGGAGGTTGTGGGGTCTAAAACTGTGGGAGAATTCAAGAATGCATGGGACAGACAAGGCAATTCTTGTGGGGGGTAGGAAGAAATAGGCTGTTGGTTAACTAGGATCTGCGGCCTATCCTGTAGGTAGGGAAATGGGCAGACTAGATGGGCCTAGCAGTCCTTATCTGCCGTCAAAGTCTATGTTTCTATGTTTCTATGATACGGTCAGCCAGCCATTTTGGACAGGCACTGTTTAAATATAGGTGCATTCTCTTTCCCGGGGCAAAAGAAACAAGAAGCTGAGGATTTTTTCGCTGCTCTTAGTGCGTGTAACATAGTATCTCAGTGTTCTATGTACATCGAGAGTGTGGAGAAATGCCTCACCCTAATTGGTATGCTCAAGGTAATAAACAGGAAGCTATATAATTTGGTTCAGTGTAAGTTCTGATGCCACATTTGGTAAGAACTTAGGATTTGTACGTAATGAGACTCTATGAAAAATCAAATACAGAGGCTAATTCATTACAGCCTGAATCTCCTAAATTTTCCAAGCACAGGTCATGGCAACTAAAATAACATTTTTCATGAAAGGCAATGGCCACAAGTTATGGACAGCTCAAACTGAGACAAAGTCTCAAATTGAGACAATACCTTCAGGATCTTCGACCTGGGGCCCACATCTGCAGCTGGAGTCTAAATTGAGTCAAGAACAATTTTCAAGTATAAAATTCAAGTCCCAAGAGGGGGGACTGGATTATGGATGGGAGGTTTCATATGCAGAATACCTCACAGAAACATATGGGTCACTTCTAGCTGCGCAACCATAAGGCCATAGATAGGGACATAAAATGTTGATATGGCAGCAAAAGGTACCTTAATAGAAAAATATTAGCCGGCCCAGTGACACAGAGGGTTGAGGTGCTGGATGCCACACCTCGTGCCACGCTGGCGACCCGGGTTCAGGAATGGACTCGGGTGCCGGGGATCAGCAGGGGAAGGGTTGAGGTTTGAGCACCCGTGGGGTGCTCTCCTCCCCGGACCGAGGGGATGGGATGGCCCGGCGAACCAGTGACCTCTGGTGGAGCAGGCACGAAGTAGCATGACCAACGCAGGCAGGATTGCCGTGCGCCAGTAGCGTTGGGACATGTCAACGCATGGGGAAGGAACACATAAAATGGAAAAACCTGGTCCTAGGGGTAGGCGACGGCACCAATCCCCATGTCCATGACCGCATCTGACTCTGCCGGCCTTTAGGATCTTCCACCCAGGGCCCACATCTGCAGCTGGAGTCTAAACGTTGACAGTGCCCAAGGTAGGAGGGGCGGCCCCACCCTGGAGAGGTTAAGCTGGGGGTGCCAGCTGTGAGGTGGGGTGGGGGAGAAGACGGTCTGGATGGGGGGGACTTCAGGCAGGACTGGAACAGGTCGGATGCCTGAGAGAAGACTCCTAGGATCATGACCGGAGGGAAAAAGAGTTGACAAAAAAAAAAAAGGAGAGAAATATTGCAGACCTGAATCACATAATTTATTTATTTTATTTTTTATTTTATTCTTTGGTGACCAGGTAAGGCACACTAGGCACAGGTGCTTGTTTTCAGGGGTGACCCGGGAGCACTGGAGAGGTTAAGTGACTTGCTCAGAGTCACACAGTATGCAAGTGGAAGTTGTCAGAATTAAACCCATGTCTGTCTGCCAGTTGTACCAAGCTCATTCACAGCTCGTTACTCTAACCACTAAGCTATACTGTCAGTCCCAATGAAATCAAGTATTCCAGAATAAAAGGGTCCATATTCTGAGAAGCAGACCACAAAGTGAAATGCTTCCACTGCAAGGACTAAGTATGTCTGGTAGTAAGCTTTATGGCCATAAGCAAGACATCAGACACCTTAGGTGACACCACAGAACAGGTGATGGCTATGCTTTCAGGAGCCAAGCATGTAGATGTAGGTGCTTTAGTTCCATCAGAGACCCCCGGTCCTGTGGCAACAGACCCCGACACAGGGGCAGAGAAACAGAATGTTCAATCACCAGATGTTGAAGGAGTGGAAACCATATCTGACAAGGCCATAGAAGAGCTCTAAGAATGAGAGTGGTGCTCTCCACTATTAGCTTGAGAAAACCCTCTATATTAGAGGACTGGGGGGAATATATATACAGGAATTTTCATTTCCAAGAGACAGATGACGTGTCTCGCCAAAAAACTCTAGGCCCTGGAGCGAGTGAGCAAAACTGCAGCAGTTTTGCATTGTGTGGGAATGCAAAAAGGCCCACCTCTGGATGACCCCATCTTGCAAAGAGGTTGTTTACCGTGGAGGTCAGCAGTTCCCATTTATGAACGCTGGACTAAGACCTGCATAATCTATCTGCCAAGATGTTTTGGATACCTGGGAGAAACATAGCTGACAGCAGGAGGTAGTGAGACATTGCCTAGTACCACACTGTTTCACAACTTTCCTGGATAAAGGATAGGAGTGAGTGCCTCCTTGTTTGTTTATGTAGTAAATGAAACTGACATTGTCCATCTGGATTAACAGAGGAACGGGGCAGAGATGGTTCTGGAATGCATAGAGGCTGTATAAGACAGCTCTCATTTCCAACACATTTATGTGCAGTTGGGCCTCCACTCTGCTCCAGAACCCTTGTGTCTGGAAGAAACCAAGATGAGCACCCCAAACAGAGCCAGAGGCATCCACAGTGAGCATCTGTACAGCAACTGGTAAAAGAAATGGATTGCCCTTAAGTAAGTTGTTGTGGTCAATCCACCATAGTAGTACTACTGGACATAGTAGCCATTAGTGAGACATGGTTCACCAGTAATCACACTTGGGAGACTTCAGTTTACCAGGCTATGTACCGTTCAGAAGAGATCAAGATGCAAAATGGGGGGGAGGTGGAGTAGTCCTTTATGTCAATGAAAATATAAAAGTTACAGAGATTCAAAATACACATAAGGAGACAGAAGAACTGTGAGTCACCCCGGAAACTGGAAATGGGACAACCAAAAGAACTGGGGTTGTCTACAGGCCTCCAGACCAGGAAGGGGACACAGACACATTACTGTGAGAAGATATACAGAACATGATAGCTAAAGGGGAGGTTCTGATAATGGGAGACTTCAACATGTCATATACAGATTGGTCAATACCAGCAGGAACATCCACCAGAACTAGACACATAGTGTATTCCCTGCTGGGGGAAGGCCTCAAACAACTAGTACAACAAACCACAAGAAACAGCGCTATCCTAAATCTAGTAATGACTAATGGAGGAAGGATCAAAGAACTCCAGGTAGAAGGTTACCTGAGGGCCAGTAACCATCACATGGTATGGTTCAGTTTGGCCACTATAACTAATTCATCCCATTCCAATGCAAACATATGGGACTAAAGAGGAGCTGACTTTGATAAGTTGGCCAACAGAGTTAAGCTAGCCCTGGCAAGAAGAAATACAGGTGAGGGGGTACAGGCAAAGTGGGCAAGCATTAAGGTTGAAATACTTGAAGCAACATCCCATTGTGATAGGGAGAAAAGCAAGAGCAAAAGAAGGAGGAAACCACTTTGGTTCTCAAAAACAGTAGCAGAAAAGGTCAGAGCCAAAAGACTGGCCTTCAGGAAATATAGGGGAACTAAGCGGGATGAAGATAGGGAGGCATACCAAACTTCCCTAAGGGAAGCAGGGAAGGCAGTAAGGCAGGCAAAGGCCCAAAACTGAGAAAACACCAGCACGAACAGTAAAACAAGGGGACAAGACTTTCTATAGATACATTAGTGAAAGGAGAAAGTCCAGAGAGGATATTGCTAAGATCAAAGGGGATACGGGAGAATGTGTGGAGAGGACCAAGGAAAAGCATCTATCCTAAATAGATACTTCTGCTCAGTATTTACTGCGGAGAAGGTAAGGCAGGGCCCACAGTTCAGCACCATGGACACAGGGGGGAGGGAGGTGTGCACAAGTCCCTTCACAAAAGAAAGGGTCCTACAAGAGCTCGCTAAGCTCAGGGTGGACAAGGCAATGGGACTGGGTGGCATACATCCCAGGATACTAAAGAAGCTAAGGGTGGAACTTACACAGCCATCATCAGAACTGTTTAGTGAGTCTCTGAGCACAGGAGAGGTCCCGGAAGACTGGAGAAGGGCTCATGTGATCCCACTCCACAAGAGTGGTAGCAGGGAGGAGGCAGGGAACTACAGACCAGTCAGTCTTACCTCAGTAGTGGGCAAGATTATGGAGGCACTCCTTAAGTAAAGGATAGTACAACACCTGGAATCCATAGGAGCACAGGATCCAAGACAGCATGGGTTTACAACAGGAAGGTCTGTCAAACTAATCTCACAGATTTCTTTGACTGTGTAACCAAAGTGGTGGACCAAGGGGGTGCAGTTGATGTCATCTACCTTGACTTCAGCAAAGCTTTTGATACCGTTCCATGTAGAAGATTGATTAATAAGATGGGTATGCTCAGGGTGGGTCAGAAGTTGGTCAACTTGGTGGCAAACTGGTTGGCGTACAGAAAACTGAGAGTGGTGGTAAATGGTATACAGTCAGAAGAGATGCCAGTCACAAGTGGGTACCTCAGGTGTCAGTCCTGGGGCCAATCCTCTTCAATATCTTCATCAGTGACATTACAGATGGACTGGAGGGTAAGGTTTGTCTGTTTGCAGATGATACCAAGATCTGCAACAGAATAGATTATCCACATGGGGTAGGCAGAATGAGAAGAGATCTGGATAAACTGGCAAAATGGTCGGAAGAGTAGCAACTGGGGTTTAATGCAAAGTAGTGCAAGACCATGCACACAGGTAAGAGAAACCCTGAAGCCACCTATAGGTTGGGAGGGGAGTTGCTGGCAATCACAAGGGAAGAAAGAGACTTGGGCATCTTCATCATAGATGACCTGAAATCATCCAAGCAGACCACTAAAGCAGTAGATAAGGCTAGGGGGATGTTGGGGTGTATTAGTAGGGGTATCACAGATCGTAAGAGGGAGGTCATAATCCCTCTTTACAAGACACTGGTTAGGCCCCATCTGGAGTACTGTCTGCAGTACTGGAGGCCGCACCTTCACAAGGACATTAACAAAATGGAGGCAGTTCAGAGAAGGGCAACCAAAATGGTGCAAGGACTGCATCAGAAAACATATGAGGACAGATTAATGGGGCTCAATATGCATACCCTAGAGCAAAGGAAGGAGAGTGGTGATAGGATTGAAACATTCAAACACCTTAAGGGCATTAGCAAGGTGAAAGAGTCTAACATGTTTCAACATAATAAAAATAGCATGACAAGAGGACATAGCATGAGATTAGCAGGAGGTTGATTAAGGGGTAATGTGAGGAAGTTCTTTTTCACAGAAAGGGTGGTGGATGCATGGAACAGCCTACCTCAGGAAATGGTGGATATGAATACAGTGCAGGGCTTCAAACAGGCATGGGATAGATATAAGGGAGCAATACAGATGAGTATGAATAGATAGGCCATTGACAGAGTAAAGGCCTATGGCACATTCGTAAGGTAGAAATAAAATGGGTAGACTGGATGGGTCTTGTGATCCTTACCTGACATCAACTTCTATGTTTCTATGTACTCTGCAAAGTGGGAACATGACGAGAACCAGTTTTTACAACTCATCTGTCAGTTGATCCCATTGCACCCTAAGTGTCCAGTGTGGGATTCACATATGGAGCCAAGCAAGTCGCATTGTTGCTGTGGCAGCAGCCATCAGACCCAGGAGACATAATATTGTCCTGGTGGACATGCAGTGGCTCCTGTGTATCATGTGTGCTTGAGCAATAACAGTGCCTGCCCTGTCCTGTGGCAAGAAAGCACATCCCTAGTCTGTGTCCAGTACTGCCCCTTTGTATTGCATGCATTGGCATGGGGTCATCACTGACGTTGGCACATTCACTGTTATCCAAATTCTTTCAGCATTTGCAGTGTTCAGGAAAGGGTGTGAAGAAGAGGTTCCCCTGGAACCGGCCTTCAGTAGCCATTGGTGCAGATAAGGGAAGACACAAATCCCTTCCCTGTGAAGGGTTGTGCCAACCACTGCTAAGCGTTTGGTAAACACCCGCAGTGCTGAGGATAAGCCAATGGGCAACATTCAGAACTGATAGTTCCTGCTCTCCAGCACGAAGTGGAGATATTGTCTGTGGTATTGTGTGATCATATTGTCAGTGGCACTGTCTGATCTTGATAGGCCAGTATGTGTCCTTTATGTCTTGGGAACAAAGCCAGTTCCCATTTTGCAAGAGTGGAATCAGATCTTGCAGAGACACCACTCAAAACTTCTTGCATTCAATGTACAGATTGAAGTCTCTGAGGTCCACCACAGAACACAGATCTCCTGTCTACTTTGGAACTAGGAAGTATCTGGAATAGAACCCTCTGTTCTTGTCTTGTGGGGGAACATGTTTAATAGCATGTTTTTGAAGCTGGGTCTGGGCTTCCTCTTTTAGAAGGGACAAGTGGATAAGACGAATGGGACAGAGGATGATCTGAAAGGGTTTCTGTCTATTCCAGAGCGTGCCCCTTGTCTATCATTTCCAGTACCTACTCATCTGTAGTGATCTCCCTCTACTGCTTTAGGTGCAGGGAGATCCTTCCCCCCACTCTCACCATGAAGGCAATAGCTAGGGGAAAGACAGAATGGAGTCAGATGGAACCAGACAATTCTTTTGGATGTTTTTGCATAGGCACCATGGGGAAGGGGACCCGGGAGGGCACCTCCACTTCTACCATGGAATTGCTGGTGGTATGTATGGTTACCTCTGGCAGCAAGCTTATGAAAAGAACCACTACCACACCCTCTGATTGGCATAGGGTAAAGGGACTCCACAGACCTTAAAGTCACTTTGGAGGACTGAAGGCGATGAAGTTCATCTCTAACATCACTTTCAGATAGTTTGAAGCTCCTAAAGAAAGCATGCAAAGCAGCCAGTTGTACATCAGTAGCAAATCCAGCTACTCTGAGCTAGGCATAACATTTAATGCAAATACCAGAGGCTGTGACCCTGATGACAGAGGCATCCAACACATCATATGCTGAACGTAGCCAATGTTTGCCAACTTCAGAACCAGCTGACATGGTCTTAAGCAAGTCAGCCTTAGCAGAGCTATCAAGGAAAGGCTGTGCTGCAGTACGTGCAGCCTTTCATAGGCTATTTTTATATTTTATCATATGAGCCTGATAAAAGCAATCCACTGGCCTATGGATGCCGAGGCATGAGTACATTTGCATGTTACATCCAGCCTCATAGATTCTTTATCTGGAGGCAAAGTACTCATGTGCTTAGGGGTCCTAGAGCAATCATGAACAGCCATAATGACTATAGTCAGTTTCAGGCATTGCATCATAATAGGGCTCAACAGACAGAACAGGGTACTGTCTATCAGCCTTCCTTGGGACTGCAGGTAGGTATGGGCCTATGTCAATCAGCAAAGGTAGCATCTTCTAGTGTTGGATACACAGTATGCTGTAAGAGGAATTATAATGGAAGGTCTGCAAAGAACCTCAAAAAATTCTTTACGATTCCTTTTAGTGGAATCTTCTTGAACAGCAAAGCCTAGGGTAGACTGCGTTTACTGAAGCATAGCCTGAAAAGATGGATCCTCAGGGGGAGACCTGGGTGTATAAACCATGGAGTCCTCACTTCAGGATGATAGGGTGGTGACAGAAGTCTGATTACCTTCTTCAAACTCCTCCTCACCCCTGTATCTCTCCTCCAAATCCTCCTAAATGTCCATGAGGTCAGGATTATACTCTAACTCACTGTCATCATGAGGAACGACGATGGAAGCCATAGAGGGAGCTGGTGACATAGGTGGTGGCCGAGAAGGAGGAATCATTGGCATGTTTCTAGAATCATTTGAAGAAGGCCCTCATTCAGGCGGCCTTATCTTTTTACAGTTAATCTTTTATTATTATTATTATTATTATTATTATTATTAAAATATAACAAAACAGCAATTTCCATATATGAAAGACAATGTGAATGGACAAATTGACAGGATATGACAATATATTGGCAATTAAACAACAACATTAAAAAGGATTGACAGCTATATAGTCTATAATCAGTCAAACATTACAGATTGTGGATGAATATATCTAGGCTAGATTGACTAAGATTAGCAAAGAAGGTAAGACCAAAGATGAGGGAAAGGAATAATATTGAAAATTTGTACAACACTGTTGTTGTTGAATCTTATCTTATACAACTGTATAATGTGAAAAAGTCCCCATTAGGAGAATTACAGTGCCAGCAGTTATTATTATTCATTAGACCCATGTGCTGTAATACCACAGGGGTCCTATACCATAAGTGAAGGATTTTTGTTTGTATAAGTGAACTGTGCACATCTTTAAAGGTCTTGTGACAAGAGAGCCAACATCTATGCCATTGTAAGTCTGTTACATTGTAACTTAATAATTGACTCCATTTGTTTTTAGCAGTGAGAAATTGGTCTGTAAGTGTATCTCTGGTGTTTTTGTAGATTGTACTGTTCAAATTAGATGAGATGTTAAGCCATTGTGAGATATATTGATCATGTAAAACTTGTTTGGGTAAACATTGGAAATAGGAGTTGCAAGCAGTACAGAGCTGTAAATATTTCCAAAAATCAAGCTTTGGAAGATTCCAGAGGGTACGAAGATCAGTAAAGGACTTGAGTTTGAGGTTATTCAGTTCTAGTATATCATTTAAGAAGAAAATGCCTCTATTTTTCCAATTACGGTAGAAAATTGGGTGATTATCCAGAGAGATGTTTGGGTTACCCCAAACCGGGGTATAGGCCAGAGGTGTAGGGTTAGATTTAAAGTGTTTTTGAGGAGATTGCAGACTGGGATTTTAGTTTCGGAGGGACTGAGTTATAATTGTAAGATGTAGGAATATTCCCAGGACATAGGGAAGATTCCATAGTAACCCATAAAGGTGATTTTGCCATTGGTTTAAGAAACAATTTAATGGTTTGAGATGCTCGAAAGGCCCACAAGTATGCTTGGAACCAGGGAAGCCCAAAGCCTCCTCTCGACCAATGTGAGCGGAGTTTTATACAACTGAATCTGGGAGGTTTCCCTTGCCAAAGGAAGCTGCCTATTAATTTATCAAGTTTGACTAAAAAAATGGAAGGTAAAATTAAAGGAATGTTAGCAAAAAGATATAAGATTTGGGGAGAAATGGTCATTTTAATAGCAGAAATTTTCCCTTTAAATGAAAGGTTAAGCAGGTTCCATCTATCGAAGGTAGATTTAATATTAGATAACAAGGTGGTAAAGTTTGTATCCCATATTTTATATAGTTCTGGAGTAATTTGAATCAGGTGGCCTTATCAACAGCAAAGATACCACCTGTGACATCAGTGGTTGGGCTTGATGTATCATTTCTGAAAACAAGGCTAGCACAGCCTAGGAATCAATGGTGCACTGACAAGGGTCTGAGACTATCTACGTTGAAGGGCCAGAAACCAACAATGGAAGCAAGGTTCTGCATAATAGGTATGCCAGTGTCTGAGTCAAGCCCTGATCTCGGTGTTTCAGTGGTGGTCAGTGGAGCTGTAGTTGAGGCTGCTGGAGTGGGTACCGATGAGGACATACCCGATTTCAATGATGACCTGAACCTACCTTGCAAAACAACCTTATCTTTGTGCTTATGGTTATGATCAGAAGAAGAGGAGGCCCTAGGCCATGTCCTTTCTTCATCTTTTGAATTCAACAACCTTTTCTCAATTAATGGTGGAGGAAAAGCAGGCGTGGAACCCACAACCTTTTCCACGGCTTTTGCTGCTTTTTGGATGAGGAAGGATTCTATGGCCTTCCATCGGCATTGCTTTATAGCCTGGTTAAAACTCTGGCAGACCTCGCAGGTCCTCCCACTGTGAGATAGGCCCAAGCAACACACGCAAATTAAGCGAATGTCAGTCTGGAATACTTTGTAGCTGCAGGAACAATATCAGAACAAAGGTTCTTTGTCCTTCGGTAGCATGCAGAGATGATGATGAAAAAATACTTAAAGGAGTACAGTACAACAGTCTGAATGTGCAAAAATGTGTTGTGCTGAGTATTTTGATTTGCATATATAGTCCTGATGTGTCCATCCCTTTGTCTGCTATTAGGAATTTTCCTAAAGTTGCCTGCTAGTTTTACGATGGTTTTATGGCCTCTGGAGATCTCCATCTTAGCACAGTTTATTTATCTTCTTGTTCCTACAGTGCCTCCTGTCCCGTGTGACAGTGATGTATCCAGGACCATGGGTTCAGGAAGCACTGGTTTAGAGTCAATTTACAACAGCAGAGCTATGATATTTAGCAACTTTCCTTACTCAAGTAGCACTAAAGACTACATTTACAGTTTAGCAAATACCTGAGGGCTGAATGGATTATTCTGTAAGAAAACAGAGTCTTTACCAATTATAGCATTGATCATCTGGGTGATTAGTGTGCCTTTTATGGCTGTGTGTAGTGTGATGAAATTAAAAGTCTTAGCAAAACATTTACTCCTGTTGGCTAGACCTGACACACACATAGAAAACAAAAATATTGAATTAGAGCTATTTGACGGCCAGAACACCAGACTCTTATCTCTAGTACTTGTTGAATAAGTGGTCCCGGATGCATCACTTGTCATGTGGGACAGGAGGCACTGTAGGAAAAAGAAGAGCAATAAACCTTGCCATAAAAATACCATGTAACTAGCAAGCTAATTTAGAAAAAAAACTCTTAATGACAAACAAAGGGAAGGGCACACCAGGATAACATACACAATTCAAAACACTCTGCACCAAATATGCTTTTGTAAATTTTAACTGTACTACTTCTTTAAAGAACTGAAGATAACAAACAAACATCAGTGGCTATTTTGACACTGTTTCTCAGCATGTCCAACGAGGGTGATTGGTAGGGACTGAACTGAAGAGTGCTGGGGCTGCTCACATTATATAGGCATAAGAAAAAAAGGAATGGACACGATGGTCCTGTAGTGTGTCTCGATATATTTTTCCATTTATATGGAAGGATTATAGGTGTACACTGACTGTTAAGTGAGCAATTATTCACACACCCTGACCTTCACACACACTGCCACAGCCTAGCCATGAACTTCCACAACATCCAATGTGATCAGAGCAGATAAAAACCAGGAATGGTTTGTCGAGGCTGTATTACTGCTCTCAACACATATCCATGCAATATTTATTCCCATGTTCCACAGTTTAACAAAATCAGTTACAGTATTAAATGATTGCTGGAAAAATAAAACATGAGCCCTATAATGTGAAGTCATTTCCTTACTGTTGATGTTGCTTTCAGTAGGATTTTTTTTGATCATTCACTTCTATGTTAACATCATCATCCTCATCCCTCTGAAATAATGATAACAGCTGCTGTTTTGGAATTTGAAAACCTGCAATTATATAAAAAAAAGTTATCAGGTACAGTTTTAAAATCCCACTGAGGCAGTGGAGCCTGATAATAGTCGAGTAAAAAGAAAAGTAGTAGCTTTGCTGGCTCCATGGTGTCAATCAATGGGGCATCTGTTCAGCATGTTGGCATTGTTCCTGGAGCCTGGGATGTCAGGAGTGGAAGCCAGCAGGAAGGGGGTCAAACTATCCTAGAAGACATTCTCCGGCAAAGTGGGGTGCAGAAGTTAAACTGCTCAGTTAGTGACACGTGGAAGGTACCACTGTTGGTGCAGATGATCTCTCAATTTCTGGCACCTCCCTAGGGCAGTTGTGCCTATCCACACTTGAATCACCGGGATGTGAGCTCTAGAAAAAAAACAGAGAGAAATGCCTTCTAACTGGAGCACCATGAAGGGGCCAGTTTATCACCGCTCGTGCTCAATGGTACTCTGAAATGTCAATATCCATCTGGCACTGACACTCATTGAATGATTTCCTTCCTCCCATTAGGCCAGAAGCAAAACTGAAACAACAGTGAGAGCCCAGCCATGGGAGACAAACTCTGATCATCCAGTGCAGTTCGGCCAAATCAAGGATGGAGATTTGTCAGTGCAACAACATGTCTTGTGTAGGCAGGAGGCAAGAACCAGAGGTAAAGGAAATAGAATCAGGCTGCTCCCAGACATTCAAAAAATAAATCAGTTCAACATAAAGATGCAAGAGCAACCTGAAGTTTATTGCAGCAAACCAGCAACTGCAACTTTTCAGCACTTTGCATCACACAGACAAAGCTACAGAATAAAGTATCAGGGAGTTGCAGTGGATGGTTCACTCCAATAAATTAAGTTGCAGTAGCATTTGTATGTTTAACTATTTTATTTTCTGAATGCCTGAGCACAGCACATTAATTCTGCAGTTGAGCTGAGGGCTGGCTGCCCCACATCAGCACCACAGTGAATTCCCAAGTGCAACTCATTGTCTGGTGATTTCCAAGCAACCAGATGCAAGCCTGATAAAATGAGAAAGAAATAAAAAAAGGAAAAACAGGAGAGGACTCCAAGATCATTTATCCAGGTGTAGAGATAACTGACTGATATTCCTGAGGAATCCTCTAAATTTAGCAGAAAATGTGTGAGATCCCCTGCAGTGAACTTCTTTTATGTTTAAACAATTGGAGAATGCCTTGGATGGTCAACCTTCTGGTAGAAGATACATCATCGTCTTTCCTGAGTTCTAAAACTATTTAACTCTAAATCACAGAAGAACTATTACAACAAGGCAACATGGAGAAATACTTAATTTAAGCAATAAGGCATGACAAGGTGTGCGTTACTGTGGGATACCTGCGCACCTCAGGTGCCTCGGGCTTTATGCACCTGAGAAGTGCTATTATCCCTCATCTACGCATACCCTGGAATGCCTTATTGTGATTATAAAATGGCTTCCCTGATTTTTTTTATTTTAGAACCAAGTAATGAGTTTCAGAAAGTTAAGCATTTATGACCTGTGCCATTGTGCTGGGATAACAGCATGGTCATGTGACTGGATTCCAGCAATAATAGTACAGTATTTCTCTTACCTATTTTATAATTTATTTAATTTACAAACCCAGGATAGTCAGCACTGGACTGAACTAGGGTCCTGTTTAACTTCTCGGCTGACTATTCCCATTTAGCTAAATAATTAGAACTGCTGTCATCAGGTCTTGGGGTCCATGGTTTGATCCCCATCAAGGGTTTATGGTGAGTTTGGGAGACATACAACAATCAGTATGTGTTCCTTTACACAGATCTCCAATGGGAATAACAGCTTAATATGAAAACAGTCCTATAACACCTGCACTAGGACAGTACTAATACATATGTGATAACACATGATGGCGGCATGTGGTTGTACTGTAATAACTGCATGCCTCAGGTTGGCTGTGAGGCATGAGACACAGCTAAGTGCCTTCAACCACTGGGGAAGAGCAGTTAGGACAACATAAATGCACATCCTGGAGTGTGCTATCACACTTATAAAATGGTTAAAAAAACAGCTGAAAACAAAAGGTATTTTAACAAACCTCTGTGGCTGTGCTATTATAACCTCATGTGCATGTGACTGAATTCCACCAATCACAGTTCAGAATTTCTCTTACAAACAGTAATTCTTTAACCAGTAAGTGCTATTCAGTGATATAAGCTTCTTTCATAAGACAATTCAAACATCTCATATGGAACTGCATGCCCTTTATGCTAAAAATTAAGAAAACGAAAAGCCAGGGCCAGGCCAAGCAACTTGCCACACTAGCACTGGCACCAAATTAGCAACAAACAATGGCATTATGACCATAGGCATGGGGGGCATGTGGCCCTTCAGATTTTCAGAAAACCCAGCACTGTTTTTCTTATTTAAAAAAAAAATCATGGTGCTGAGGTGGTCATCCAGGAGCACCTGACGTAGGCTGGCCTTCCTAGCCCCCTAAGTGAAAACATTTCCATAATGTGCGCCCATGTACAACTGGAGAATAGTAGGTGGTGCGGAGGAGGAACAGACTGTGGATGAGAGTTAGTGGCCTGATATCCTCCTTTCCCAACATCATCAGGCTACAGTCTACACACTGAACTCAAGTGTCACATGGCCTGAGATGTAACTGCCTGTACAGCTCTCCTCCACTTGTAAAGTGACCCATCCTGTGTAGCTTAAGAGTCTTTCCTTATCTAGGCATCACCATACACGTGTGCAGATTGTGCCGACTCACAACTGTGCTCTGAGCTACTGCAATGTGTAGAGAAATGAATAATGATGGAGTCTCAGAACACAATTTTATCATCAGCAGCAGATTTTTGTCTGGCTGCAGAAAGTATGAAGGACTCCTGTACTGAGGTGAGTGCTCCACAGCTCCACCCAACTTGCTATTGGGCTTGTGAATGACTGGGACAGTGACAGGGCTTTGTGACAGAAAGGTCTGATCAGAGTCATCATTTTCTTCTAGCAGGTGGCAGGCCAGATCAGGAAGGGCTGTCTGCTGCAGCTGGTCAGTGGTACTTGATTCTGCATGATTTTACATTGGACTTATGCAGGTGAACTGGTAATAGATTGGAGGAGGAACAGAAACTTGGTGGGGGGGTAGACTTAGATTGAGGGAAAGGAAAATGCAGCTTAGTGTAAAGTGACAGAAGAACACAACAAACAGAAAAAATCAGGGAGAAAGTAATTTCAAATCTAAAGAGCAAAAATACAGGGAAGCAAGTGAAGTGGTAATGGGGAGGCAGAAATGGAAGTGACACACTGCAACAAAACAGCAAAGGGGGGAGAGAAACTTCAAGGGTCAGTTTGCCTAAATTTCTCAAAGCAGCCTTTCAGAGACAAAGCTGTCCATATAAATCTGCCTTTGGTTTGGCCTCCGACGGCTGAAGCATGAATACTTAACCAATAATCAATTTTACTAGTGCATTCATACTGTTGTAGAAAGATCGATTAGCAAAGGTGGAACATTTGCTGCAAATGTTCCGACTTTGCTAATCGATTTTTACAGAACAGTGTGGATTCACTAGTGAAACTGATTTGTAGTAAGTATTTGTGCTTCAACAATCAGTGGCCAGATCAAAGACATTTGCTTAAATGACGTTTTGTGTCACTTGCCTTCTATGATATTCTTATCCATGGTCCAGCACCCCTGATGGGCCTCCCTATCTTGCAGACAGTAATACTTAGGGCACGGACACTTCTTGTACAAGCATAAGTGTCAGGATCTGCATTCTACTGTACGTTTGCAATGCATGCTATGCTTTACTACATTCTCATAATACATCGTACCACTGGGGAGACATCTCTTTTATGGCCATTGTGTAATCATTCGTTAAGCAATGCTGCCATCTTGTGGACAAGTATAGAATAGCATTTATTTTTGTAATAATGTGTTTTATTTTCTTTGCGACAGCTCGAATATAGGCTCTATTGTTTTTGCTGCTGCTTAGGTAAGTTAGAAAGACAGGAGATGTTTCCTCCCCAGTGACATTTTCTCACTGTGATTTTGGTTGTAAGCCTGCTTTGTTTGCCAGTAATAAATCCCTTTATGCAGTGGACACCACTTGTCTGTCATTTCTTTACCTTTGTGCAGTTCCAAACAAGAACCTTAGAAGGGTGATTTATTACCCAATTATAATATATACAGTACACTAACTGAAAATTACAGGGGAGGAAGCATTCCTGTACTGTATACTGATAAATCTATGACCATGTTGTATCTATCACTCCTTGTTCACATGTGAGGCATCCCTTCCTTCATTCCCTATCCTGCCCTGTTCTGAAATGTCTGCCATCCTGCCCCTGTAACAGCAATCCCTGGAGATTATCAAATGAGCAAGGTATGTGTTTAAGTCCTGCATAAGTGCTGCTTTGTGGTATATAGCAGGACTCGTAACAAACATGAAATGGCAGAAAGAAATCTCCTCTTCCTTCAGACTTCTCTTCTCCCCTGCTCTGTGTCCTGTGCAGGAAGTGGTCAATGTTGCTGGATATGGCAGAATGAAGAAACTCAGCATGGAGTTTTTCAAGTGTTGCCGCTTGCATGGGGACTGCAAAACAGTAGATTGTTTATATGAATAAGGAAGTGGCTTAGTGACATGATTTTTTACTTCCTCAAATTGACTTCTTGCAAGCACCGTGTAAACACACTGAAGCCAGGGGGGCCAGGGAGGAGGAAGCTGAACTGCTCAGCATTGAATACATTCTTGCTGATGGAGGAGAGGCAGAGTGTACCCTCTGATTTATTAAGGTGCTATTGGTATTCAGACATCCCATCTTAGTTACTGTACTCGCTCTGTCTCGCAAATCATTTGACATTCCCTACACTGTCCTACTACTATCTGTAGCCTGTGCTATTGTGGACTTTTACATAAGTAAAGTTCTTCAGCAGTGCAGTTCATTTATGAATATGCATAAGCGCATGGCCACTGTCACGGGCCCCACTTTCCGAGTAATTTTAAAGCAGTTTTTAGCCTTCCCCATTTCTAAAAAACTGCCTAATTGCCCGAGTTCAGCTTTCTTTCTACAATCAGAAAATATATGTAGCTGAATTTGGGCACAATACTGCTCGCACAAGTATCGGGACCCACCATATGGCACTACAGCATTGACAAGCAATGGGGATCCCGGAGGATAACGCGAGACTGTCTCTGGGTTCGATGTGAGCGCTGTTGACTAAGTACATGGCAGTATACAATGCCAAAATGAAACAGAATGTAACACAATGCAAAGACAACCCCAGGAAAACAGGGAATGCCAGATCAGCGAGCGCTCATTTTGGATGCGCTGTAGGTTCCTTGTACACAGCAAAAGCGGTAATGGTCCAGGTGCTCAGTGCAGAGCCGTTGTGTAAAAGGGGCTAAGGTGTGCCTCAGCGTTCATACTGCTGCCTTTTAGCAGGCAGTTCAGCTGCTCCATATAAGTGATATGACCGGGGAGGGTGGATATCAGCATGCCCGGGATAAAGTGAGGTCTGATGCCACAAGTGGAGGGCCTTACAGCCAATAGAATTATGAGTATCCCCAATACTCTACACCCTAAAGGGTCTTCTTGTGCTTAGCAAATAGGCTTTTGAATTAATAATGTTAAAGCAAAGGTATTTTTAAAACATTTAAATAAATAGATTTATATGTAAAATAGTCCTTATTCGAGAACAGTGACAGCTTTTTTTGTGTGAGTTCTGTTGGCCTATAAATATACATTATGGCTTTGGAATGCTGTCAGCCAATCAGGTTTACAATTTTCCTAACCCATTTTCTAAATCCTGCTAAAAGTCACCAAAATGCATCATTTTGACTACATTTTCAAATGTTCTTTAAGAGACAATGGTATGTGACACAATGGGGCCTATGCATGAATGGGCAGAGTGGCTACATGGCATGTATCCACAGCACGTAGCCACTCTGCACCCATTGCACCCCCCATGTGGGATGCTCGAACTGGGGTACACAGCTCCTATGCACCCCGATCCCCTGTCTGCATGGACAGCAATGCTCTGGGGGCAGGTGGGGGCATGCCTGCACTATGCACCATGCACTAAGGCACGTAGGAGGGTGCCGGTTATGTCAGGTGGGACCTTACCATAACTCACTAAGTGCCCCCACACATTACACCCGCAGATCACGGTGGCACCAGGACCTGACTACCTGAGCCACCTCAGCCCACTAGGCTGATGGGGAGTGCTGTGTGAGCTGCACGGGTGAGTGCCCATACACATGGGCACTGTGGCCCAGCATGGATCCACATCAGATAGCCGCCCTGTCCCTGTGTGCTGACCATACCCTCACAACACAGGTCTGTCCCACTCCATTGGTACCTAGCACATTCCACACACACATGTACAGTATGCCTTGTCCCCGAATCAACAATGCCTCCCCACAGCAGTCCGCCAAGTTCCCGAGCCATACACAACCTCCCCAACACATGACCACAATCCCCCGAGTGGCATGACAGCCCTCCCCCTCCCAACACAGAAATGCCTGTCCCTGTAATATGTCTCCAGTCACAACAGGCACCGCATGCATAGAGATATATTTCCCCAGCTCCACACACACACAGCCAGCCAGCCAAGCATCATCTCCGTTGGACCACTGGTGCTCCGACTCATTCGGGAACCAGTACCATAGGTACTGACCGCCCCCCCCAACAGTGCCCAGTCATGATGGACTGTACCTGAACTTCCCTGCCTGCACAATCCTGAAGCCCTGACCCCAGCCCTCTGGCAACATTATTGGTGGACAGTAGCCACCAGCGGCACCAACTACATCTCCTGTCCATCGTCCGTACCTGTCTGTCAGTTCCACAGCTCTGGATGGCCAGCGGAACAGCCTCCCCCACACACACCTTGTGTCCAACTGATGTTGGGAGCATGCTGCCTATTAATAGGGGCACGCTCCCAGCATCGGTTGGACGGCCGTGGAGGTGTGAGGAGGGCAGTGCTGCTGGTTGTCCAGAGCTGCGGCATTGACAGTCAGATATGAAGTGGGGGGGATGTTGCCAGTGCTGCTGAGGGTGTGGGAGACCACTGTACACCAATGATGCCCCAGGGGAACTGGGTTCAGGACTCGGGGTTGTGTGACTGCGGGTGAGTTGGCATGTTCATTGACACCATGGGCACGGTGTTCAAAGGAGTATGTGTGTGTGTGTGAGGGGGTGTTTGCCATGCATTCAACCACCGAGGACTGGGCATGCATCTGGGGGTAGGGGATGTCCTGGTGTGTAACAGGGTGTGGCCATACTGGTGTTTGGTGGGGCTGGTTCCACGTACCAGGGATGGGGCATCTGCCTGCAGGGGGGGGCTGCAGTCACAGGCCACTGACATAATGTGCCGGGGAGTGGCACACACACTGCCAGGATGGTGCTGTGCTCTGTTGCGGGGAGGGGGCATTCTAAGGGCAGACAGACATAGTGGCATAACTGCACGGGACCTGCAGCCAGTTGCACAAACATTGGCTTAAGTCTAAGTCACAGTTTGAGATCTAAGCCACAAAAAGTGGTCTAGCATAAGCCCCCAATGTAGGACAGTTGCACAAAGCTGGAAAATGAAAGTCTTATGCTAGACCAGTCTAACTCTTTGGTTGCATAGCAACATAGACTGGACTTAAAATTTTAGCCTGCAGGCTATTTCAAGATGGCTGCCAAAACAAAGAAGATTAAATTTTATCTTGATGAGAAGTTAACTTGGGTTGATGAGCCCATTAGAAAAAAGAACAAATTATAGGTACAATGGGTCTCAATTTGAAAAAAAACATCCAAAACATTTTTATGGTATTAAGAATGAAAAAGTAATTTTAAGAAGTTTATATTATTGAGAAAAGTGCAGCAGCAGCAAGCTTTTAAACAAATCAGCATTTAAAATCAGTCATGAGCAGCATACTTCTTGTGATATCACCCACCAATTTTTTTTATTACTGATTTGTGCCTTTTTTAGTGAAATTACGCCGAGGGTATGACTGGGCTGTGTGTCTCTCTTCCAGTTTCCTCTCGCAGGCTATATCCATCGAAATAAACCCCAGGCAAGGTGCAAAGATCATTTTACTTGCTAGCTAGTACCATAATAAATTTGCGATCCTTCCCGCCCGCACACAACTGATCGCCCAACCGACCTGCACCAAAAAAACCCACACAGAGCACTGCGGGTGCGCTTCAGCTTAGCTGAGATTTTATCAGCGCCATAAGGTTTGCTTTCTTTTGAGTACTCTCCGGCTCCCGCACAAGTCGATGTGATTGCTATCACCCTCGTCATGATTAATTTAGTGCTGAATCTGGCGGTTTAGGTAGGTGGGAGGACACGCTTGTACACAGGCATCCTCCACCTCCAGACAAGTTGCTGTCTCCTTCTCTTCCATTTGAATGGAGCAGGCCGCAGCCTGAGCTCCGTTCGTGGTGGGAGTAGAAAGGTTGGCTGGCACCTTCACTTTTGTTCAGTCAGTTGTTCGGACTGCTGCAGCAGCCGCAGAGCATCTTCTTTTTGTCACATGCTAACTCCCTGCCTGCCAAAGCAATATAGCAGCCCAGAGACCCCACTAGATCCCAGGGTAATTATTTAGTACAGCGAGGGCGAGCACCTGAGAAAGCTACCCACCAGGGACATTATTTAAATTATTGGCCCAACACAGGACAACTGCAGCACTCTGGACTATAAATGCTTACTTATTTTATCTATGCTGGACAACTACCCCAAATAGTCCCCACTAGCCCACCTTTACTGCTGTTAAGTTCTGGCCACTAGGGTTGATATATTTTTTTAGTTTGCTGAGCCCCACCAACAACAACGTGAACATTTTTTTTTCCCCTGAATATTCTTTGTGCTGTTCTGGCCACGGGCAAGCCTCCCCTCCCCTTCTGCCTTCTCCTAGTTCAGCTATCCTCCCTACTGAGACCTTGCTGCAGCTACTGACACCTTCACCCACCTGTGACAGCATGGTGCTGCCTCCTCCCGCTTACGTGCTGGGTACACCATCAGTTTTTTGCATTTCTTTCCTGCAGTCATCTGACTACCGGGGGTCTGATCCAGGAGTGTTGGTGCAGCATGTCAGCACAGGGAACTTCTTCTGCCTCGCCTTTGCGTGTACTTTCCTAGCCCCCCCCCCAACAGACGCATAATGGAATTGGCAGCTGGCGATGCCTGGTGGAGCCGCCCTGTGAGTATGCTCCAGTGGCCCTGCCTGTCACTCACAGATCCACTGCACCACCAAGAGCAGTGGGATGTGGGACCCTCCCTCCCCTGAGGAGGAAAACATCCTCTGACTGTCTTGGCTCATTCCCTAATCTGGGTCTTTAGCACTGTGAGCAATAGCACTACCAATGTGCCAGTGGGCCAGCTCTTATTTGTCTATTATTATTTATTTTTTTTGCTATTATTTTTTCCCCTCTTCCTGGCATACCTGGTCTGCTCCCTCATAACTCCAGCCGCCATCTGTCATCCGTACTCCAGTCAGGGTCTGTTGTACGTCCTCTGTGGCTTTTCCCCCCATAGCGGGGTGGTGGGGAGCCCCCAACTCTCCCTCCCTGTCCAAATCCAGATTCAGGCGCCCTCAAAACCGATATTCGTCGGATGGCTATCAAGCTGCTCAACCAGGATGTCACACCTCTTTTCTGGTTTTCCTCCCTGGAGCTGGTGGTGTGTCATGACGCCGGTGGAGAGGAAAGCGCATGTGTCTGCACACGCTCCCTCCAGGCATTTGTTCCAGCTCCTTCCCCTGATACAGCATGGTGCCCTGTCCCCCAGCCTCTGCCAGTGGGCGAACTGGTGCTGACTCTTGTGGACCCCCTCCCTGGAGAAAAAGAGCAGTCTGTTGTACACACAATCCTTCTCATTCCTTGCCGACCCCAGTGACCCATGCTCATTCCCGAACACGGGTTTTTGCCTGCGCAGTGTGAAGAACAATGTCCAGCACCTCAGTGCCACCAGGCTGGCAGCTCTTATTTATGAATTTCTTTCTTTCTTTTGTATTTCTGTCTTCCTGCTTTGTCCTCTCTGTAACTTTTTTATCTAAACCCCTCTTTTTCTTTACTCCTATGCTACATACCCATTTCGTATCTCTGCACTGTCTGTCTCAGACCTCGCTACTGGAGTTTCTCCATAGCAACCTTTTTTTCTCTTTACTGTATCAGGTCTAACATGATGCTAACTCCTTGCCCATCAGATAAGTATCACTCTATGTCTAATCTGTTTTGTCCTCCCTGTTTACGCCCTAAAAACTGTGGATGCTTTGTGACCCCTTTCTTATATTTATTTTACAGGTTCAACAGATGTCATCCATTCAGGTCCTACTTCTGGCTCCCTAGTACTCAGGTAAGAGACCCCTTCATATTATATACATGTTTTGAGGTTTTACTGTAAGGATTCGGCAGAATCTTTTACAGAGTGAGTGTGTGTGTGTGTGTGTGTGTGTGTGTGTGTGTGTGTGTGTGTCTGTCTGTCTGTCTGTCAGAGTACTCTGCATTTTGTTGTTAGACAAGAGTATGGGGGTGGGGGGCGAATAGTGTTCAGGTGATAATGTTAACATATGTCTGTGTATGAATGTGTGTTTACGGTGGTGAAGTCTGTGTCACTTTGTTGATATTCATCCATTTGATGGCTGACAGTGTGTGTGTGGGGGATGTACTGTGCTATAGTCTGTTTATTAATTCTTGTGTGACAGTGGCCATGTTATCTTCTACATATGAAATATAGGGTAGATTTGGAAGCAGGGCAGGAGGGGAAGAGGAAAGTGAGGGGCCTGCCTGGTACCTGAGCATGGAGGGATGGAGACAAGAGAATCCTGGTGGGGCAGCAGAAGGCAGTGGATGTCATTGTCCATCTGGGGACAAATGACCTAGCAAGGGATGCAGCAGGGGTGGTACAATAAAGGTTTAGGGAGCTAGAGAGGGGCCTTAACCAGCTAGCTCATTTGTTGGCCTTAACTGTGGTGCTACCTGTATGCAGCTGGTTGGAGGCTAGGACACACCACACTGCTTTCAACGACTGATTGATGGCATGGTGCATGGAGGCAGGTTTTTGCTACATAGGGGACTGGGGTCCCACCTGGTGGGATTGAGGTCTGTACAAGAGAGACAGCCTCCATCCATCCAGGAGTGGAATGCAGTCCTGGGTGGAAGTTTTAAATGATAAAATGATTGGTGTTTAAAACCAGCAAATGGGGAAGTCAGTAAAAACAAGCATTTGTCAATGCCAAGTGTTGCTTGCTGTCATTAGCAGTGGAAGTGCAGGAGTTGGACAGATGCAGTATAGGAATGGCAGTGAAGTATTGAACTGACACCACCCCCACCCTGCAGAGATGGACAGGCATTGGGGTGTGCCTTTGGGTTGTCACCCATAACGGTCATGACATTTCACCTCACCCTATCCTGCAGGCACAAGTGTCGAGGTGTGCTTTGAAGTGTTTGGGCTTTACAATCACCTTATTCTATAAGGAAATCCTCTGAAACAGGTGCAGTATAGGAGAATGGGGTGAACTCTGGGACTAAAGGGTCCAAGGCGCACCTTGATGTCTGCCACCGGCTGCAGGGTGGGGGTGGAATGGCATGAGCATTACTGTCGATAATCCCAAGTTACACCCCTGATGCCTGTCCATCCCTACATGGTAGGGCATTATGGTCAAAAACCCTAACACCCTGGGCGTTTCTTGGTATTTTTACTCTAAGTTTTCAACATGGGCTTTTTGTGATCCCACCTCATGAACAGTGACACTATCAGTTCGTTAGCCAAAAGGTTATTTTGCACAGAGACTGCGCCATTTGGCGCCACAGGTGCGAAAACACATTTTGAATAGGATGTGAAAAATGACAACTGTACTGTTAATGAGGAGGTGTAAAAAATGGCAGTGTTGAAAATCTGCAGTGAAAATATAAAAAAACTGGTGAAGTCACGAGTGTGTGTGTAGTACAGCACCACACTGGAGTCTGGATGTGTGCCACTAGACTGGAGGATGTCACATGTAGTACCATTACATGAGCGGACCAAGGGATGAACTGGGTAATTATCGTCCAGTAAGTCTCACCTCCATAGTCAGCAAACTCATGGAAATGATACTAAAGGGAAGACTGGTGTCGTACCTGGAGGTCAGTGGCCTCCAGGATGTGAGGCAGCATGGGTTCATTATTATGACTGGGTGATAGGTGAGCTGGATAAGGGTCATGCAGTGGATATTCTTTATTTGGACTTCAGCAAGGCCTTTGATTCTGTGCCTCATGGGCTGCTTGTGGGGGAAGCTAGGTGGTATAGGAGTAGGGGCAAAAATGATGAACTGGATTACAAGCTGGCTGAGTGGGAGGCTGCAACGGGTGGTGGTGAGAGAGGAACTCTCAACTCTGAGGCCGGTGATGAGTGGGGTGCCACAGAGCTCTGTGTTGGAGCCAGTATTATTTGGGCTCTTCATATCGGACATTGCACACAGGGTGGTGAGCAAGATAAGTCTGTTCGCTGACGACACCAAAATCGGAGCAGTGGTTGATGGAAGGGAGAGATGGAAGCAGCTGCAGGGGGACCTAAGCAAGCTAGAGGAATGGCATTGTTGTGTATAGGCAACCATACACTATCCTATATGTTGTGAGATTTAGTACTCACACTGTCTGCAAGCCTGTGTTGGTGAAAGCCTGTTGGGGTACATTTTAAAATGTAATTCCACTGGCTGGCCCAGCTGCGTTGAGAGTTGAGAGGATTGATAGGGGAGAGAGAGAGGATTGAGTGTTTGGAGGACTGCTCTCCTCTCTCAGGAAGGGAGGGATTGCCGTCCCACATGTCAATCTCTCTCTGGCGGTGGGCAAAGGAGATGCGAGTCGGGAGGCACATTGCCAACATATGCTATCGGTGGGGTGGAGAGAAATAAAGTGGTGGAAAATGGAGCTGGTAGACTTCATGATGGCTCTCCTACACCTGTCTTGGCTCCCCGATCATCTGGATTTTGCTCCAGGGTGGGGGAAACCTGGTGCCCCTTCACCTTGGCCCTGTCACGGGGGGGTTAACCCATAGGGGATTGTAGTGGAAGTTGGGCAGACAATAGAGAGCCGGAGACAGAGTCCTAATGAGGGAGGGACCGGAGCTGTCTGCTAGGCTCCCAGGAGCAATAAGTAATAACAGAAAATTAAGTTTAGTTCCACTCTAGTAGTATAATCAAAAAGGGTCATAATTTCAGACCTGGAAAGTTGCCAGCAGCTCCCTTTACGTCTTAATAGCCGAGATCTGCCCTAGCGCTCAGGCATGTAATGACGTAGACGTGTAACCTGTTCCTGATCACGGGATGTGTAATCTTACCTTGTAGTCTCGTGATGTGTAACCTGTTCCTAATTATGTGATGTGTAATCTTACCTTGTAGTCTCATAATGTGTGACCTGTTCTTAATTATGTACCATGTTGTCCCAAGTGTGTAAGTATGTAATTTCCTGTACTGTCCCGGGTCGTACCTGAAAATAGGCAAATTGCTTGTCTAGTGCACTTACCTGATTAACAAAAGCTAAATAAATAAATAATAAATAAATAAGGACCAGGGAGAGAGTGCAGGTGCACCCCATTAACGTCAATGGGGTCACTTTTACATCCAGTTTGTAACATAAAGATTTGATTAATGAAGGCTACCACTCAACTAACAAGAGCTATCTTACCAGAGTGATGTCCTTCATTAATCTCAAATTGGTCATGTTTATGTTAAAAACTGGACATAAAAGTGACCCCCATTGACTTTAATGGGGAGCGCCCCCGTTCTTTTTCTGGTTCTATGTCATTGCATGCCTGAGCAAAAGGGCAGATCTCTGCTACTCGGAAGTAAAGGTAGCTGCTGGCAAGTTCCCAGGGATGAAATGATGATCCTTTTTATTTGACTACTAGAGTGGAATTACATTTTAAAATGTACCCTAGCAGACGTTTGTTGACATAGGTTTCCACACCGGGTAAGTGCTGTTCCATGCTAAGGAGCTCACACATCTCTGTAATAATGTGAGGCACAGTCCTGGCACTTTCTCCTTTACCACAGTAGCTCATGCTATCTGCAGCAGCAGCCCGAGCTCGTCCTGTTGCTCACACTCTACCTCCTTGCAGCTTCCAAAGCAGTATCAGCACCCAGTGACCCACCAGCACTGGCACCACTAGAGCCATGTTATTACTGTACAAGTGTGAAGTTCATTCTTAACTAGACTGTTTTGTGAATTTATTACAGTTCTATTAATTCCATGATTAAATATTACTTGGTGTATGTTTATTTTTTTAACTTTGTAATTTTGCTCCTTCCCCTGCCTCCCTCGATCCGCCCCATTGGGAGACACCTGGCCTCTGCCCTTGCTCCTTCCTGCCTGGAGCTCTTCGTGCCCCCCCATGTAGCCTTGGCTTCCCCACCAAGTGTGGACAAGGTGGGGAGGGCTGTATGACCCGAATTCTGTGCACTTTATCAGGAGCCACCAGTGAGGCAGGCAGGGGGTATCTAGGGTATGGGCTGGCAGTCAGTCTTCCCAGAGCATGGTATCCGATTTTTCCTTTGTCTGTGGGCGTGACTTGCACCCCACCATCAAGAGGGAGCTCTGCTGATGCCAGTCACACCCTCCCTCCAAATGCTTTGCGCTTGCTGCACCTCGTTCATCTGCCTGAGGGCAGTCAAACACCCAGCCACATCCCCCCCTCCCTCCCTGGAGAAGGCGAGCAGTCCTCGGATGCTCAAGCCTTTCCCCCCGGCCGGCCCTCTGACTTGTTCCTGAACCTGGGTCGTCGGCATCGAGAGCGGTAGTGCTACCACTGCACTGGTGGGCCAGCCCTACCTGGTGTATTTTTGTGATCAGCATGACTGTTAATGTGCCCACGTCATGAATTTCCATAACCATTACCACTGTCTCCTTGCAAATATGCAGGTATGCTATATTTTCAGTTTGTTTAAATACATCAACCACTGGCCACCAGTGGTATTATAGAAATCTATGACCTCTGTGGAACAAGTCTAGCCCCTCCTAAACCATGAATGCAAAATTATTTTAATAATGCTGGGTCACTCTCCCAAAAGAGTTCCCTGTAGCCCACATGGGCTACTCTTTTTTTTTTTTTTTCTTCTCACAGGGATAAAGCCTGGGCAGGTCAAACCTGGTTATCAGACAGCTACAAGGTGTTTTCTCCTCCATTAATTTCCTCCCTCCACCCCTGGTGAAAATATGGGCCTGTAATGACTGTACACAGTATACGACACCCACAGCAACATGTCGACAGCGACTGACACTACAGCGACAACAGTCCATGTTGCTGTAGTGTCGGAGCTGAACCCTGGCACCGGTTTCTGGGGGTCTTGCACCCTCTCTCCTAATCAGCTCTGACTCGGAGTTGATTATTTTAATTGGGGGGTGTTGGTGTACAGCCTCCCGCTTGTGGGATTTGGGGGGGCTTTGCCCCAAAGAAAGTATGGGAGACAGTGACCACCTTTATGCCAACCGCAAATTTGGTCAACATAAAGGTTTCGCTGTAACATTGGTAGACAAAATGCTTGTCACTCTGCCATCATAGATCTGCTGTGCACAGCCACAGTGTTCCCCGTGTGGCAGGAGAAGGCTCCCTGGCACAGCTACAGGGGTTGCTGTCGTGGCAGAGTTAGCCTCCAACCCTCCCCATTCCAGATGCACTGCCACATGTTAACTGTCTCATTCATGGCCTTCTGACACAACTTACTGGGGTGGTTCTGAACCTGGGTCATCGGCACGGCAGCTGGGCTTCTACTTTACTGGCCACTAGGCCATCTTGAGGGGGTCATAAGTGGTTTTGCTGTGCCCACCCCAACAACACTTTTTCTTCTGTTATTTCCTTCCCTATACCACTATCTCATTCTGTATATCTCTAGCTTCCTATTTTGCCGTAATTGTTGGTTAGACCCCACCTGGAGTACTACCTTCAGTTTTGGTGCCCTTACCTAAAGAGGAATGTTAGATTGCTGGAAGGGATGCAACGCAGAGCAACAGAGATGATCCAGTGTCTGGGGGAGTTACCATATGAGGTTAGACTGAGGGAGTTGAACATGTACTCTCTGGAGAGATGGGGGGGATATGATTGAGACCTTTAAGTACATGAGAGAAATAAACAGGACAGGTGCCGATGGACTGTTTAAGGGGAGGGTGGAGAGAGACACTAGGGGTCATGACATGAGATTGGAGGGTGGAAGGTTTAGGAGGGACATGAGGAGGCATTTCTTTACAGAAAGTGTGGTAGTAGAGTGGAACACACAACCAGCAGAGGTGGTGGCCTATAAAATAGTGGTATGCTTCAAGAAGGTCATGAGAGGGGCTAGGGTAGGAAGGTCAGCTGCAGAGTAGGATTGCTAGCTGCAAAACTGAGCAGACTCGAAAGACCAAGTGGCCTTTTTCTGATGGCATTTTAGTATGTTCATATGGTGGATGCCTGGGACAGACTGCCATAGGAGGTGGTGGGGGTGAAGACAATGGTGGTCTTTAAGCATGCATAGGATAAGCACATGGGCATTATACCAAGAGGGACACCTGAGACTGAATACGGTTCAGGAGTAGTAATAGACTGGACAATAGGGTAGACTAGATTGGCCTTCTGGTCCAGTTTCTGCCATCCAATTCTGTGTTTCTAGAGTACGTGCATGTAGATGACTGGGACCCTTTACAACAGTAGTGCATATTCCAATCCTCCTTACAAGGAAATGCATATGCAATACCTGTATCTCTCAGCAGTGACCAACTCCTGAAGTATGGAACAACTAGATATTGAAAGTCTTACCCAAGGAGAGGCTTACATATGAGATAAAAGGATGGGCCAAGAAATTGGAAAGGTAGTGGTGTCCCTATATATATATATATATATATATATATATTCCCGCCACCCAGAAGGCCATGCAGATACAGTATGTATGATGTACTGTACAATCTATATTGATGCTAAAGAAATACACCAGACACAGCAAGACAAAATTAAATCATTTTTATTATGCAGGCATGACAAACAGTGTGATGAATGCTATCATTGTTTGCTTGTATATTTCCTGATGAACCATTTGGTTTTTCTAATGTCCAAAAACTGAGGGTCTCTCTTTATATTGACAGTATCACTTCTGTGTCTTAGCACTTCACTGCCCTGTGGTGGAGGCCCATTGCTAATGCAGGTTCCAAGAAGCTATGAAAGGTAGGGACTGCAGTTTTGTAGCTTGTGCATGCCACAACACACACACATTAGCATGCTGCAGTGGCCAGGGGGGCTGAGGAGAAAAACAAAAATGGCTGTCAGGCAGGCTTGACAAAGTCCCACTTGGGTTCCCTTGGCCCAAACCACCACTTGGTCCCAGGGACACATCTGGATTGTGCTGGGGGGGGGGTCTCCTAGGGAGACATCCAGGGTGAATTTAAGCCCCCAGGGCAGGTGGAGGTGGCAGATGGTTTTGGGAAGCAGGAACTGTGCTGAGCAGTCACCTGCTTAAGCCAAGGATTAAATGCCTTATGACAAAAAACAAGAATATAAAATATTTTCATGGTAACATATACACAATGGGAAATGGTCCCTAAAACAGGAAATGAGTGCACTCAACTATATCTATATCTCTCTCTCTCTCTCTTTCTATAGATATATACACACACACACACACTATATGTGTGTGTGTATGTATATATATATATATATTTATATATACACACACACACACACACACACACACTTCCTATAATTAAAATTAACTATGGCAGGATAAGCCTACTAACAACAAATAAGCCTGGTACATAGGAGGCTTAAATTAAAGCCTCTAAATAAGACCAGTGGAATGTAAGACAATTTTTGTGCAACAGGCTTATATTTTTTAAGTCCGACTTGTTTTTGTAAGACCAAAAACATGTCATAAACTTGGACTTAACTCTTTTGTGCAACCGGCCACAGGTGCCTGCATAGGCTTTTCGCACACCTGGCCCATGCTGTCCCACATAGGTGATCCACCTTGAGACCCAGTACAGGCATCCGATTGGATGCCTGGCTGGGTCTGCTACTCTGGCCCTGGCCACCTTGCATGGACTTGGGCACTGTGGGGGTGGGGCCATGGATAGGTGCCCTGTGGGAGTTCGCAGTTGTGAATACCATGCACCCTGCACCTGTCTGGGGCCATGGAGCTATGCGGGCAGGATACGCACCTCCGGCACATAATTCCCACCCATTCATGTATAGGCCCCAATATTTGTACTTAGCTATACAATGCAGTCATTGTTATACGGACAGGGTCCGGGCTACCTACAAGAGCTCCTGGTTTCTTACTGCCCCCTCTGTCCCCTCCTCTCAGCCAACAAGAGATTGCTAAAGGTTCCCAGGGTTAGATTGAAAACTTCTGGTGCTCGAGCATTTATGTATGCTGCCCCGTTCCGGTGTAACTCTTTACCTCGTCGGAATCGAAAGTGCCAGACCATGGAGAGCATAAAGATGGTTTTAAAAACTGCTTTGTTTCATCGTGCTTTTTGGGGACTAAGTTTAAGAAGTATCGCTGAATGTATAGTCTTCTAATGTTTGTTTTATTGCATTTTACCTTTTTAGTCTGCTTTTATTGTCTTACTGTACAGCGCATTGATAATTTTGAATTGTGCTATATAAATAAACTTTATTATTCTATTATATGTGCACCTCAGCATTCTGTTGCCTTCCAGCAAGTAGTCAAGCTGCTATACAGCCTGGTAAAAGCTCCCAAAATGCAACATTTTGATAGAATTTTCAAAATGTTATTTGTGCAAAAGTAGTTAGCACTTAGTTATACAATGCAGTCACTGTTTCATGTGTGCCTCTGCCTTCTGCTTCCTTTTAACAATCTACCATGCTGCTTTACAGCCTGCTAAAAGCTACCAGAATGCACCATTTGATTATGTTTATTTAATTTTATTTGTGATAATAGATCACAGAAGCATTCCCAACCAATCACAGCCCTTCCTTTAGTTGTGCGTGAGGTACTCCTATTACCATAAGAGCACCTCATGTGCTGAGCCACTGTAACAGGAATTTTGCTGACTGCCCTTACTGTTAACTGTATTAAATAAAATGAAAAAGGATTCTTTTATTTAATACAGTTAGTGATCTATAATAATAATGCTTTGGGTCCTTTTGAAGGGCCTCTTATGGATATAAGAGTGTCACCTCTTGTGCCTTTAGGACCACAGAACTGCTCACATTTGGTTCACAGTCTCCTGGTCCTAAAAACATGTGAGGTGACACTCCTATATCCATAAGAGGCCCTCCAACCGGACCCATAAACTATTAGCCAAAGGTGTGCGACATCGTATTAGTACTTACAGTAGTAGCGAATACTATCAGTAGACATGTGAGGCCATGTCACATGCTACAGTTTTACTGGTATCACTTTCTATGCATTGGGTATCATTGAACCAACAAGAATGATATTGCCTCATGTCACACTTTTACTTATGACACTGTATTATTACTGAAGATGCTGACTACAACTGCAGCTATATAGTGCAATAATTGTTTCAGTTGCCGTTTTTTAGCAGGCTATTGAGTTGCTGAACAGCTTGCTAAAGGCTACCAGAATTCACCACTTGGTACAATTTCTCAAAATTTTCCCAGCCAGCATGGTCCGGACTCCACTAGACAGGTTTGGATTTTGTGAACCTCTAAAAATAATCTTTGCATTACACATGTGGTAACAACACAAAGTACACTGTCAGAGTCATTACATGTCTAGAGTAAACTGACAGAAAATCACCCAAGTTCCATACAATTTCACATCTCATTGGTGAGATAGTTTTCCATGATCTTCAGCATTTCTTCATGGTGGAAGACACTGATTTGCGAAACCTTCCATGAAGTCGGCAATCAGGGAATATAGTAATAAAAAAATAACACATAAACCTGGTGGCTATCTAACTAAATCAATCAAAGTATCAATGGCACTGAGTGGTGCCAAGGTGTGGAACTGTCATTTTTGTACAGTAAAAGGCAAATATGCTGTACATGCTAAACAATGCACAAGCAGAAGCTGCACATTACAGACAAACGAATGCGTGCAAGTATGCACATACACCTCAAAAAAATAAACACGCATAGCCCACACAGTACACAGACTCAGAACCTTTCACCTAACCAGTTCCTGCACTAGGGCATCCAGAGTTGGCCTGATCTTTTCTCAGTTTGATGTAAAGTTTCCAATCTGCATTCAAACCTCAAAGTCTCAGCTGGAATTTTTCAAGTTATCAATAATACAGAACTTCAGACCTTACTGAAACTCTATCACTAACATCAGCAATGACATCTAACAATTTCTCTCATAATACAGAAACTGTAGTCAAAAAAAAAAGAAATGTGCCACACTGGGGCTTGAACCCAAGCCCCCTGCCCACTACTGCTTGGAAGCCTGAAGCTCTACCTTTATACGAAGCCTCCCTGACAGCAAATGCATGTTGTGGCAAAGAATATTCAGCACTGAGTGCAGATGTCCCCCCACACCACCACACACATAGCTGCAGTGGATTTTGTAATTAACTAGTCAGTCAATTTAAAGGAATGTTCACAAGTTACATTCAAACCTCAAAGTCTGAGCTGGAAATGTTCAAGTTATCAGAGGTACAGAACTTCACATTTTGCTGAATCTTTATCCCCAACATCAGAAATGACATTGAATATTTTCTCTTATTCTACAGAGACTAAGAAAGAAAAAAAAATCCCATACTGAGGATCAAACCCCGGTCCCCTACCTCCTAATATGGTTAGTAGTCTGTAGCTCAAGTGCTGCACCAAAGCATACAGACAGGAACTGTATGCTGTGGTGAAGGGTATGCAGTACTGAGTGTAGACCCCTACCCTCCAACAGCTGCACTGGGGTTTAGTAATAGAAACATAGAAACATAGAATTTGACGGCAGCTAAGGACCGCTTGGCCCACCCAGTCTGCCCATTTCCCTACCTACTGGATAAGCTGCAGATCCTAGTTAACCAGCAGCCTACTTCTTCCTAACCCCACCCCCCAGAACTGCCTTATGACTATCCCATGCATGCTTGAATTCCACCACTGATTTTGACTCCACAACCTCCTCCGGGAAGGCCGTTCCATGCATCCACAACCCTCTCTGTGAAAAAATACTTCCTTAAATTACCTCTGAGCCTCCCCCTCTATCTTCAAATTGTGCCCTCTTGTTCTTGCACACCTCTTTTTTTGAAAGATGCTACCCTCTTGGACTTTGTTGATTCCCTTGGGTACTTGAAAGTTTCTACTATGTCCCCTCTCCCTTCTTTCCTCGAGGCTATACATATTAAGCTCCTTAAGTCTTTCTTCATATGTCTTCCGGTGCAGACCCTGCACCATTTTAGCTGCCCTCCTCTGGACAGCTTCCATCTTGTCTATGTCTTTGCAGACTGGGTCTCCAGAACTGCACGCAGTACTCCAGATGGGGTCTCACCAGCTGTCTGTACAGGATAATAACTTCCTGTTTTCTACTGGTGATGCCTCTCCCTATGCATCCCAGTATCCCCCCAACCCTCCTTGCTGCCCTCTCACATTGCTTGCCCGTCTTTAGGTCATCTGATATGACTACCCCCAGGTCCCTTTCCATTTTTGTTGTTGTTAGTATCTCACCCCCCATTGTGTACTCTTCCCCTGGGTTTTTGTTTCCCAGGTGCATTACCTTGCACTTCTTAGCATTGAATCTAAGCTGCCATACATTTGACCATTCCTCTAACCTAATGCACCAGTCTGTCAGTCTGAATTAATGTTTCCCAAGCTGCATTCAAACCTGAAAGTCTCAGGTGGAACTTTTCAAGTTATCAACATTATAGAACTTCAGACTTTGCTGAAACTCTATCACTAACATCAGCAAGTGCATCTAACAATTTCTCTTATACTACAGAAACTGTACTGAGAATAAAAAAAAAGTCCTACACTGGGGAGCAAACCTACACTCCCCTACCCACTACTGCTTGGTAGCCTGTAGCTGTTCTGCTGTATAAAGGCTGTGTGATAGGAAATGCATGTTGTGGCAAAGGACATTCAACACTGAGTGCAGATCTTCCCACCCCCACCCCAACACACACATAACTGCAGTGGATTTAGTAATGAACTAGTCAGTCAGTTTGAAGTAATGTTTCCAAGTTGGATTCAAACCTCAAAGTATCGGCTGTTTTTTTTCAAGTTATCAGAGGTACAACATTTCACATCTTCCTGAAACTCTATCACTAACATCAGCAATGACATCAAACAATTTCTGTCATACAACAGAAACTGAATAAGAAAGAAAAAAAAATGTTCCACACTGGATATTAAGCCCAGACTCTTGCCCGTTACTGCTTGGTAGTTTGTATCTGTACTGGCTGCGCCAGTTATACTAGCAGGAAATGGATGCATGGTAAAATTATCCAGTACTGAGTGTAGCCTCCACACACACACACACACACACACACACACACACACACACACACACACATAGCTGCAGTGGATTTAGTATTGAACCTGTCTGGCAATTTGAAGTAATGTTTCCTAAGTTGCATGCAGAGCTCAAAGTCTCAGCTGGAACATTTCAAGTTACCAGCACCATATAATTTCAAGCTTTGCTGAAACTTTGTCACTAACATCAGCAAGGGCATCTAACAATTTCTCTCATACTACAGAAATAGTAGTAAGAAAGGAAAAAAAAGGTTCTACACTGGGGATTGAACCCAAGCTTGTGTAGGTCTAAGACCCTACACCAGAACCTAAAAACCCTATCACTGACCTCATTAATGACATTAGGCAGCTGAATCACTCACACTGAATGTACCTTCTTTGAACTTGACTGAGTACGCATGACCACAACAGGTATTTACAGCTATGTTGTTGGTGCCTAAAAACATTATAAATGAAAAAAAATAAAGCATATAAAATGTTTAAAATGAGGAAACAGATTTGACATACCAATCATATAAAACACCACAAAAAGAGTGTCCAAAAACAAATAAGATTGGCCAAAAAAAGAACAGAGAGAAACTGCAACAAATGGCAAGGATAATAAAACTATCTTAAAGATATACAAGATAAAAACAACAATACAATTAAATCTGTAGGACCACTGAAGGATGTCAACAAATCCATCAATGATGAGCATAATTTGCACACATGCATATTAAATATTTGTATTTAATGACAAGAGTGATCCAAAAACAGGAGTTCCAAATATTAAACACACGGATTTTGATCTTAAATTTGACAATGGTGTAGTCCTTAAAGGGACTGTCAACCCCTTTAAGCCTCAAGCCGTCTTTATTTTAAAAAAATGTTTTATGATTGCTCATCTTCTGTAGAATGTGCTGATGAAGTTGATAGTTTTATCCAGATTTCTTTCTTCATTTTAAAAGTGAAAAACAGACTATCCACCACTTTGGTGACATCACACAAAAACATGTTTGTTTACATTCCTTGATCAACCCCTACTGCACCTTTTCCGAACTTGGGAACACCCCCATCACAGTCTGAACACTCAGAAAGATAGCAACATAGAATCTGACAGCAGATAAGGACCACTTGGTCTATCCAGTTTGCCCATTCCTCCCTGCCTACACTACTACCAGAGATAATACCCAATCAACAGCTCTTTCTCCCTCCACGCCATTTCCACTGTGATTCCCTTGCGCTTACCTCATGCATTCTTGAACCCCACCACTGTTTTCACCCCCACTACCTCTACTGGAAGGCTTTTCCAGGAATCCACCACTCTTTCTCTGAAGAAGTACTTCTTCACATCTCTCTCTCTCCTAAATCTATCCCCTCCAGCTTCATAGCATGTCCCCTTGTTTTTGAGCACCTTTTCTTCAGAAACGTACTTCCCTCCTGTACATCATTTACTTTTCCATGAGGTATTTAAAGGTCTCTATCATAGCTCCCCCCTCACCTATCCTCTCAGAATGCAGTGGATGGGAGGAGAACAGACTACTGCATCTAGAGTGTCTATACTGTTTTGTGGTGCTCCTTATGTTCAGGAAATAAGCAATAAGAGTAGATCAAGGATTTAAAACAAATGTGGCTGGCTATACTTGTACCATTTGCATGCATTAGTTCTACTAAGAAAGGAAGCCAATAAAACAACAAGCAACGTCAATTAATTTAGAGAAGGTACACAATCATAAAATGTGTGTTTTCACCTAGACATAATATGATGCGAAAAGGGTTGACAGTGTCCCTTTAAAACATTGTTGCAAGTAAAGCCAAATAAATTACTGAAGTCAGATGACACATATCCTAGGGTAATGGAAAAACTGGCTTTAGAATTGTCCTTCATTATAAATGAATCATTACAAAATAGAGAAGTCCTGAAAGACTGGGGAGATGCAATCCTGGCACCAATCTTTAAGAAGCACAAAAGGGCTATAGTACAGCAACCAGAAATCTGAACCTATATGCTCCATATCAACCTGATGTGACATCACTGCTGTTTCTACAGTAGGTGCGTGATCGCACCCTGTCATTCAGATGGAAGTTACCCATGGTGGTGAGTTGGGAGGCTGTGCCAGTCACTGTTTTGAGGGGGGCCTACTGTGGGTGGGGGCCAGGGGGTGGTAGTGGAGGAGACTGCATGGGTGATGGGGGAACCAGTCTATAGGGGAATCACTGGACCCCAGAAAAATATGTTATTCATAACAGGCGAACAATCGGGTGGGCAGGGGGACCACTAGACACAAGGGGAAAAGTATTTTATTACATGCTTAGGCAATCTGGGGGCCGGGGGAACCACTGGACACCTGGGCAAACTATTTTGTTTCAGGGTAGGGCAATCAGTGGGGGGGGGGGGGCACAGGCCATAAGACCTGATGTGGGGAGGTAGTAATTAGGGAGGATTACTGCCTCTCCGCACCTACCGGCATGCTGGTTCACCTATGTGCAAGGCAGTATAAGCTGGTTTGTATCGGTGCACCTGCATGGTTTGGAGCCAGTTACAAACAGGTTAGCAACTTCCTAGCTATGCCATCCAATATGCCAATTTGTGCTACTCCCTTACTCTGGGGGCTAAGTGAAGTTAACAAGTTTGTGACCAATTTAGTAATCACAATCAGCCTTTCATTATCCTGACTAAAATATTTTCATATGGGAAAAAATGTTACATAGAGACAGACACACACATTAGTTAAGTGTTTTATTTCAATTTCAACGTGTAAGTAAAATAGCGCAAATACCGCTAGTGACAGGCAGAGGAAAGAACATTTTTACGACTGATTTTGAAATCAGGCACAGCGTCATGATCAAATGGCAAAAGGTAAATGAGTGAGGTTTAGAGGATGTAGAGATTGAAATGCTGAGTAACAGCACACACAAGCCAAAAATGAATTTCTAAAGTACTGTTTTAACTGTGCTATTCTGTAAGGTAACACGAGCACTTAAGTGTGTGTGTGTGTCTCTCAAGAAAGCTGGCAGTATTGTGTGTGCACATAAATGCCATAGTAACTAACCAGTTATTATGGCACATAATAGCTGGCTAGCCGATCAAAAAATACTGATGGCCAGCTATTATATTTCATTAATTGATAACATTCCTGGGTAACACTGAATAAAATGAAGACTGTAGAGAAGAGCACTTATTTCATTTCTCTATTATACTGTTTGCTGGGATGCATTTTCCACCTGTGCAAGAAGCCATTCAGTTTTCTGTAGGCCCCCCTCACTTAAATAGGTGGCCCTAAAATACTTGTCCACCGACATCACAAATTGTAGTGAAAAAGAAATAATGTGATCTATTGGATCCACTATACCTCAGTGTTTAGAGTACTGGGATGGTATTCTGGGGGCCTGGGTTCAATTCCAAATAGGTCACATTATTTCTTCCTCACTACAATTTGCTATTTAAAATTGCTTAGCAGCAGCTAATATTGCACCACAAAACATCTAATTGTCATGCTGATTATTCCTAGCTGCAAGATATGCAATACCAGAGAAAGCAAGTGTGTCCGGAAACCCCAGGTCCAGCCATAGGAGCCTGTAGCTCAGTTGTTAGAGCATCAGGAAAGTGCTTAAGGGGCCTGGGTTCAACTCCCAGTAGGTTACATTAGTTCTCACTACAATTTGCAATTTAAATTGCTTAGCAATGGCTAATACTGCACCAAAAACATCTAATTGTCATCTTGATTATTCCTAGTTGCAGGATATGCAATACCAGAGAAAGGAAGTGTGTCCGGGGAACCTTAGATCCAACCACGTGAGCCTGTACCTCAGTGGGTGGAGTAGCAGGACAATATTCCAAGGGCCTGTGCCCAGTAGATCACATTATTTCTTTCTCACTATAATTTGCAATTTAAAGTACTTAGCAGTGGCTAATACAGCACCAAAACACATCTACCAGTCCACTTACATCACAAACACTGGGTCACCTTTTACCTATCTTTATGATCAATTTTGGCACATATAGGCTGTGAGGTGTAATACTATATGTTATTCTGTTGCTCTGGATGTCATAAATGCACTCCACAGGTCAGGCCCTCTGCTCCCACAGTGCCAACCTCAGAGCACAGCAGTGAACAGGTAACAGACAGGGTATCCCTTCTGTCTGCTTTTGGGTCTGAATCACCTTTAGTCTTAAGTTCTGGGGGGGGATTCAAACTGTGAACCTTATGGTAGTGTACCCAAATGTACAGGCTCAGATAATATTCTCTTCGGGGGGATGCAATACATCTTTCACCTAAGGGCACCTAACCAGGTATTCAAAATGAACACTTCAAACTCTATAAGAGACTTTAGGTATATTCTTACCTTTTACCAAGCTTAGTAACACCATCAAGCCCTTGAACAGTTGTCAGACTTAATATCCGTTCAGCAACAACATGCAAAAAATGACTGAGGAGACCCAGGCAGTATCTTAAAGAAAATGTTTACTAAAATGGATAAAAACAATAAGATAAAATACAGAACAAATATCAAAGAGCATCACAATCACATAAAAGAAAAAAAAGGAAAACTACAGAGCAAAATGCCTACCACAATACATTTAGATCTTATTTTCTATTTAATCTATTACCTCTGTAATTGCCTTTAAATTAGAGAGATCTTTGTTTCTTAAGAGCCCCAAAAGATATGACTTACATTTCAGACACAAGTATCAGTTTAAACTCTGTGTCTCCACACCCCTTCTGTGAGTCATCTAGCTCCTCCTTTTAGAATATAAAATTACAAACATAATTTCCTACTAGGAGGTATTTTAAATAAGATAACATCAAAAGAAAAAAACATTTCCTAAATTATGACAATCTTTCATCAAGCATTTCATTTGAACTGGTGGCTGGTTCCTGTTTTCCCAAGGAACACCAAAGGGTTTACAACTTTTCACACCATGTAGCTATCAAATGGCCTAGTCCTCTTAAGATGTCATAAAAGTTTATTAGGCTCATCCTCTGGCAGACTCATAAAGCCACATTTGTTTTTCAACTTCAAAAAGCCTAAGCATGTCATAAAAGGTAATAACATGCCCACTGGAAGGAGGGTAGTTAATTAACTGGTTGGTTTCCTTATCAGTTTTAATTACATCCTGTGGGTTCAGCTGCTGACACCTTGTAATTTAAAGGGCCAAATCTCACAGACTGATATTTCATACACTGACCATTTATTTATAATACCAATATCATACAATAATCATAGGAACAATCATAAACAATCATTTAGGAGGCAGTATAGCACAGTGGTCTAAAGCTCTGAGCTGCAAATCTGGTGGCATCCAGCAGACCAGACCTGGGTTTGAATCCCACAGCTTCCACTTGCATACTGTGTGACCCTGAGCAAGTCACTTAACCTCCTTGTGCTCCCAGGTCGCTCCTGTAAAAAAGCTTTCAGCTTAGTGTGCTATACCTGGTTAAATAACTAAATAAAAAAAAAAAAAATAACCAGCTGGTCAAACGTCACACTTAGCAGTGGCTAATACAGCACCAAAACACATCTACTAGTCCACTTACATCACAAACACGGGGTCACCTTTTACCTATCTTTATCATCTGTTTTGGCACATATAGGCTGCAAGGTGTAATACTATATGTTATTCTGTTGCTCTGGGTATATTTACTCTCTTTCTTCTCTTTTTATTTCCAGTTTAAGCTATAGTTATTGTTAGAACACCAAAGCAGCAGTATCTGTATCTGGGCAGCCATATGTATGTATGTATTGTATAATTTTATACAGTTTGAGGTCTCAAAGAGTCATTATCCCCCTTTCTTTGGAAAATTGTAGAATTCTGTATTTAATCTGCAGCCCTCACCCAGCCTAGGCAAATATTCAGTTATTTTTGTTCTATTCTTGAAAGTTATTTTTTTCCGGTATGAATACTGGGAGGCACTAGAATAGATAAAGGAAATGGGAGGGGGTCTCTTCTTTTATGGTTTCAGTTCTTGAAACAAATGGTAATGCTAAAAAGTTTCAAGATTTAAAATTATATGCTCAGAATGTGGCCATTTCCAGGGCAGCTGCACATGAGACACTCTTCACTGAATAAGAATGTCTCAGCATAGAGTAATGGAGCACACATGTTAGTCAGGAGCACTCCCTTTCTTTATAATTATCGAGGCTTATTTTTTTAAGTGTAATGTGATGTATATTTCTATACTTCCTTTGTGCAGTGTATGGTACCCAGAGCCTATAGAATAGGGTGTTCCATAAATAAACTTGTCTTGCCTACCTCAGGGACCATGTTGACACTCTTAACTTATTGTACATAATGTATAGTAACTGTGCATTTAATGTATTTAATGGGAATGTAATACAGTACCTAGACCTTTGAAACTTGTACCTATTGTTACTGCTCAAGGCTGCTGCTGTATTGTTCCCAAGGACCCTCCTGGAAACTATTGTAGGTACATCGCTCAAAAGAGGCTGTCCAGGAGAGCTTACATTCTAAATGAATAAATAGCATAAAAATAAGATATTAAGATGATGGCTACTGCTTAATATTGTGAATTTACATGGGCTCTGCTTTTCACAAACTTTTCTCCCCTATATTTTTTTGTTACTTAGCTGGTGGCAACATTTAATTGCACCTCTTGGACAGTACTATCTCATTCCTGGGGTATATGTAGATGGTTGTTGTAATGATCCAACATGTCCTGCCTGGCAGTTCTGCTCAGTCAGTTCATCTGACACTTTGGTAGTGCAGTTAGAAGACACGATTTGAAGTTGCACTGAAGGAGGAGTCAAAGTTTTGCAGGAAGGTAAGGATTTTATTTTTGGCTCTCTGGAGCTCCGGAGCATATTTGTTAATTTATTTACGTATTTATTTATTTAGTTTTTGTTAACCAGGTAGGTACACTAGGCAGAAGCTGCCTGTTTTCAAGCATGACCCGGGAGAGTTACAATAAGGCGATGCAACGCCAGCTGTTGTGGCAGGAGTTGTATTCCATTGTGCCCCTGAGGATGAGGAGTGTCCATTGCGTTTGCACTTGTGGGACCTGAATGGGAAGCCTTGAGAAAGAAGAGTCTGTGTAGGAGTGCAGTGGAACCTGTGCTCATGTTTGCGTGAAAAGAAAAAGCAACAGGAATTTCATTAGCAGCATGGATTGAATTTCAGCTGGGGATGAGTCATCCAGATGGTGAGGAAATGTGCATGGAAAGTGTTGTATGAGATGACAGCTCAGTGGGAGGTGTCAGGGACCCATAGGAGCACAGTCATGACAAGAGCTATGTTTACAAGGTGGCAGCACTGTGGAATGTGCGCTGCTCCCTTCCTGATTCGCCGGCTTCTTTCGGGTTTACACAGGCCACCCTCACCACACTGCAGGTCACTCCGAGGAGGGTCTGAGAATGCACCACACGCTGAAAACGAAACAGCCTTTGTAGCAGAGCAAGTGCCGCAAAGTGTTCACACTGCTATTTAATGCACTCGCTCTGCTACTGATCCCACATCTAAGCTGGATCACAAAAATTATCCGATGAGCACGGCAGTGTTTACACTACTGAATTTGCAGTGCATCAACCCGTGCACATGGACTGATGCACTGCATAGTTGGCAGTATAAACGGGGCTTTTACTCCCAGCATGAGAAAGACTTTTGCATGGTTAATGTACTGATGGAATGATTGGACAGCTTTAAAATATGGAACACATCATATGGAAGAACCAGCTGGTTAGACTATAGGATGATAGTATGGAGTGCCACCAACGGTGAAAGAGGCATCAGCCACTTTCTTGGTGCCAGAAGGTGTCTGCAAGCACCACCACCAGTCCTAGACTGTCTATACTGGTTATATTGGTGGGTGCCTGGGATGCATCTCCTACCCCGATGGTGTGTTGACCAACCAGGTCTTTGCCTCTCTAGGTAAATGGCTATCATCTCATCGCCTAGTGCTTAACATAAAGAAAACCAAGGCCATTCTCTTTGGGCCCAGAAGACTAGACTTTGACAGAACCGAGCTCCTCAAGTTTGCAGACACCAAAGGGAACAGTCTGAAAGTAGTGGACAAAACAAAATACTGTACCTCGAAATGTGGCTAGATCAAGAGCACATGCTACAGTTCTATATTGACCACACTACCAAAGTGATACACTAGAAGATAGGTCTGCTCTACAGACTTAGGGCATACCTCACTAAAGCCTCATTCTTAATCGTGGCAAACTATATCTGCTCCCTATGTTCCTATACAGAGCTCTGATACTGGCATTTCCAATGGAAACTGAGCTCAGCAAGCTATGTACACTCTACTGTAAGGTTGGCAGATGCACTGCACAAGCAGACTGCAGGGAACACCATTGCAAGACACTTGCATCATTAAAATTGGCCCCTCCTGGACAATAGAATTATGCACACATCGCTCTGCCTTTTGTACAAAATCCTGAATAATCGTCTACCTCACCTCCAGAATCTCGTGGCACATAGGCAGCACGTCAGGACTTGCCACCCAAAGTCGCAACCCCTCCTTGTGGTACCCAGAATATCCACGGCTGTTGGACAAAGGTCCTTTGCGCATCGAATCATGCAGTCCTGAAACAAGCACTCCCCAATCCTGCAGAACTCCCCCTTACTCCCCACATTCAAGCACTTACTAATGGCATATGTCGCCACAAAAAGTAATTACGTCTGTACTCACTAAATGGGCGCCTTTCCTAAAATACTTGGGTCAGTATGTTAATTCCCCTGAACTTGATTACTTTTGCCATCTCGAGGCAGGCACTCGTGCTGCTGCAAAGATTACAAGCTCTTACCCTCGAGCCATACAAAGCACTTCCTACAAGGGTAATTAATGTAGTTAGTCTACTTTCAATCTCTATTGGGTACTATGGTAACTAATGGCATGTCCCACACCATGTAGCTGATTTTCTGTATTGTCTCCATAAGTAAGCTTACCTAAGTGTGGATCAAATATGTGTAACTATTATTCAGTAGTGTCTTCTCTAATACGTTTGCCTACCGTGTAGAACAAATACTTCCCTAAAGACTGCTGACAACGATTTTCTGTACTGTATGATGGTCTACTGTACTGTATGATGATCAATGCCATGTGCTTTCTTTTATGTAACTAATTCCAGGTCACCCCTAAAAAAGGGGCCATTGGTCTCAGCGGGCTTATCCGGTCAACAAAATTCAAATAAATAAGTAAATACAAAACCCAGGTAAGAGCAAGCCAGGTTGATGCATGGATCAAAAACTACAGGGATGATATAGTTGGTGCATTTTTCGTCAGAAGATGCGGAAGACCTACGAATGGGATGGCCTTTAGGAGGCAGTATAGCATAGTGGTTAAGGGCACTGAGCTGCAAACCTGGAGACCTGGGTTTGAATCCCATCGGCCCTCACTTGCATACTGTGTGACCCGGAGCAAGTTATGTATCTTCCCTGGACTCCCAGGTTGCCCTGGAAACAAGTTCTGGCTTAGAGTGCCTTTCCTGGTTAAGCAATTTTCCATTTCCCCTTATTGGAAATGAAGGTTATCCATTTCCTGGATTTCTGTTTAAGTAGCACTATTCTAGAGGGTCAGAACTGTCTATAAGGAGACAAAGCTTACATAGGTGCCAAGATTTTACATAACAACATTGTAATTTAAGGCAGATATGGACTCCATGTCCATCAAGTCTGCCCTGCCTGCCCTTTAATCAAAGATTAAGAAGGGCTGGACTGGTATGCTCTGCAAACATACTAACTTCTAGGGCTATACCCACTCTACTACTCAGAATACCCTGTGACTCCCTTGGTTACTGGGTTCTTGCCACCATTCTATTAAATGATTATTTATTTTGTTATGAGGCCGTGTTATTACTTAGCAGGGGATGTGGTGGTACGTTGTGGGTGTTTGTGATTCTAGTCATTTTGGTGGTATCCAAATAGAGTGTGAGAGTTGTAAGCGAGGGTAGAGTCTTAGAAAGGGGAAGGTAATGGGTATGGAAGTAGCAAGCTTGTGTTACTCTGCAACTTGGCTGAGACCAGTCCATTTCTATGGAATAAACCTGAGATGGACACATAAGTTAGTTCAAGTTCAAGTTTATTGCAGGAAAACTCCATTGAGCAAGCTCATTCACAAGGAGGTCCTGTGACATAAACACATAAAGTACAAACACAGATAAGTAATAACAGTATATACATGAAATGCACGTTACATGATACAGGCTGGATATACATACAAGGGTATCACATAGGGTGACCGCAGGTGATAAACATTGATATGAGACAGGGAAGCGACTTACAGGTTGCATACTGATAAATGAAACATGATGACTGGTGTGTGCAATACATATACAGTATTTTGGCAGCTAGAACAAACAGCAGTCTACAACTGATATGGGAGGGAGGAGTGATTTGATAGAGTAGCAGTGGAGCGTAAGCAAAGATAAAGCCAGGAGTAGAAGGGGAAGGGAAAGCAGTTAATATGACAAATCAATTATACCTTACCAGTGGAAAAATATGGCACACATGGGGAAGGAAGAGACTTAATGACAGTTACAGGTGTCTTTTATTTTGGCTGAACTTAGCGATTTGTAGAAGTTTATTGAAACTGTGCTAGTTAGTTTCAGTACGGTTTGTAATTGGTTCCAAATGGAGGAAGGGCATATGCAATATCACGTTTACCAAAGGAAGTCCGTGTCCTTGGTATGTCAAGCATAATAAAGTCAGATTTTCTTAACAGTATGCACTATGTGAGATACTAATAAGGGAAGAGAGATAGCTTGGCAATTTCTGCAGGAGCAGTTTAAGAGTCCATAGCCCAGCATGGGAGCAGGCTGCCTAGTAGTAAGGGATGTCCAACCAACAGCTGCATATAAGTCACAGTGGTGCTGACGGTAAGGGAGTTGGTAATGAACTATAACATACGGTGATAAAGGATGTCCAGTTTACTTAGATTTGCAAGAGTGGTGGAGGAATAGATTACATCGCCATAGTCGAGTAGAGGGGAAAAGTGGCCTGTACAAGCTTGTTTCGAGTTTCAAGAGGGAAAAGGGGCCTATTTCTGTAGAAGAAACCTAACCTTGCTTTTAACCTTCTAGAGACATCTTCGACGTGGTCACTGAAAGATAATTTATTGTCGATCCAGATACCTAGATATTTAAATTTGGTTACAAGTTAGATATGCCTCTAGTAAAGCTGGCCATATTACATCACAGCAGCATATTGTGTTGCCACCCCAAAGACCAGGATTGGCGTGCAAGCCTTGGAATCCCATGCTGAATTTTGCTATGGGGCAGGCATGTTGTGGGGGTGCAGCACTCAGCTATCAGGAAGGGAGGACATTGGCTTTCTAGCATTTGCACCTCCTGCTGGCTGAACAAAAGGGGCACTGGCTGTGAAGCAGCTGTAAGCCCCCCACCCCCACCATCTGAAAGAAAGTGGCAGTTATGATTGGTTCAGTATGGAACATGGCAGTCGGAGAAAAACCTGGTCATCATTCACAAAAGGGAACTACTGTAGAGAAGGTGACTTTCATTTTGGTGAAGTTTTGTCACCCCACTCCCCTACACACTGATTTGCATACCCATGAGTCTTTATGCTAGGTCTGAGGCTTTGGAGTGTATGTGTGCAGTTCTCAGAGCTGTATAGAATGCAAAAACATAATATAGCTACATACTAGGCATTGTTTGGAGGTCAACTTTCCAGTTTAAGGGCTGCGACAGCTCTTCTGGCTGGGGGGGGGGGCTAATCAAATAATATTGTAGCATTTGTCCAACTGTGACCCCCAATCTGCAGGATCTTTTGATGATCTTTAAAATGAATATGGGCAGGTTAAACAGGAATTCAAGTGGCAAAGCTCCTTCATTCTGGGCTGTTCTGTTTTTTTTTTTTAGTTGTTGTTGTTATTTTATTTTGCACATATTTCCAGACTTTACATATCAATCAATCAATAAATTAATCAATATTTTATTCATCATCAAAATATGAATGAATGGGATACTCAGTTGAATACAGCTCATTTTCAATGAGGTCCTGACGTGGTGCTCAGGGTACAAATTTAACATGGACATGAACATGCATAGGCTATGCGCACAATATGCATACTCAATGAGTGACCAATTTTACAGTATTTACATTGAGGTTGCATATAGTGCTCTTGGTAAGGTGAAAACGGGTCACAGCAGATAAGTCTAGAGTGACAATTCAAAGTTTCACTGAGTTTTCAGGCTTGGTATGTGATGGTGGGGGGGTTGTTTTGGGGTGAGGGTATCTGGGCTTACTGTGGGGCTAAGCAGCAGGGCTGCAACCTGTTGTAGTTTTCCAGGTGCCATTGCCTGAGCTTGCCTATGCTTATGGGTTTGTCTGCCTGTCTGAGGTGGATGGGTAGAGTGTTCCAGAGTTTATGATTAGTGTTGTTCAGATAGTGCTTTTGTGGATTCGACTAGCCTCTGTTGGATAGTGGTGTTATCTGACCAAGGACCTGGTCAATGGATCTGAGGTCAGATCCATCGGCTCCAACCCCAGATAGTTGGATCTGGTGGGCAGATCCATCAGATCCAACCATGGATAGTTGGATCTGGTGGGCAGATCCATCGGATCCAGCCTCAGATAGTTGGCTCCAATGGGCGGATCAATCATATCATATTGCTGGATCTGGTGGGTGGATACTGGATAGTTGGGTCCGATGGTTGGATCCATTGTATCCAGGTCCACAGATACTTTGGATACTTACAATGGATCCTAGGAGGTCAGATCCTTGGTCAGATGTCTATGCCATCTGATGTTTTCTGATAACCAACCAAAATGATGGTATCCGATGGTATTAGAGACCTGGTAGGATACTATCCGGACAACACTATATATGATCAGTCCTGGCCAGAGTGGAATTCTATTCTTTGGCAGTACAACTGCGTGCTGATAATCAGTTACCCAACATATGCATTTACATTTCTATAATATCTGTTACTCTCACATTAAAGATAGTTTCTTAAGTCATAATGTTCTATCAAATGCTAGTGGGGATAGGGTACATCTGGAATAAATTACATGTAATCGGTTTAAATGCTTCATTGGCAAGCTTTTAAACTAGTCAAAGGGGGAGGTACTGACAAGCAGCAGGAAAATCCCAGCCTCTCCCTACAAAACAGGGTACTAAATGAGAAAAAGACCGAGGTAGAACGGTCAGTGGGGGATGCTACAACAGAAGGTAAAGCCATCAAAAAATGGAGAGCAATGAGTACCAATGCCCGTAGTCTAGGTAACAAGCTTCCTGAATTATTGGCCTTGATGGAGGAGGAACATCTGGATATCGTGGCAGTCACAGAAACATGGTACACACAAAACCATGACTGGGACATAAACATACCAGGATACACTATCTACAGGAGGTACAGGGAGGGTAAAAGAGGAGGAGGAGTAGTTCTTTACATAAGGGAAGGAATAAAAGCAACAGAAAAAAAGGGTAAACAGGGAGGAGAAGAAGCACTGTGGGTAAATTTGAGACAGGCAATGGCACCACAATCACTGAGAGGTTGTATTGAACCCCCTTCTCAGGGAGGAAATGGACAAGGAAATGATAGAAAGTATACTTAGAATGGCAGAAAAAGGAGATATTGCTGATGGGTGATCTGAATATGCCAGATGTTAACTGGAGCGCAGTTGCAGCTGCCACTTCAAGAGTGCAGTTATTCTAGATGCCCTACAGGGGCATGCTTAGACAACTAGTACTGGAGCCCACCGAGAGGGAGCAATATTAGACTTGATTCTCTCAAATGGAGATGGAGAGGGATCACAGATGTAGAAGTGGGTAGCCATCTGGGAACTAGCGACCATCGAACAGTATGGTTCACAATAAACACAGCAATGAGTCAAGCCATACAAGACAAAAGTACTGGACTTTAGGAGGCTGACTTTGCCAAAATGAGTGAGCCTAAGAATGCACTAGCAAATGGGCAGGGAAGGAGGGTGGAAGAACAATGGGGAATAATAAAAACTGCCGTCACAGAGGTAACGAGCCTTTGTGTGAAGCAAATAAACAAAACAAGACGATGTAAGAAACCACTATGGTTCTCAAAGGAAGTGGCAGTGAAGGTTCAAGAGAAAAAGAAAGCATTCAGGAAGTACAAGGAATCGCAGAAGGAGCAGGATAGAGAACTGTATCAGTTAAAGCAAAGGGAGGCTGGGAAGGCAGTCAGAACAGCAAAGGCCCAAACCGAGGAAAAGATAGCCAACTCAGTTAAGAAGGGATAAAACCTTTATAGGTACATCAGGAGCAAGGAAGACCAAGGGAGGATAGTGAGGCTTAATAAAGGGAGGAAGGGTGGGCAGAGGAGACTGTGAAAAGGCAGAGATACTGAACAAATATTTTTGCTCAGTATTTACAAATGAAGAGGGTGAGGTACATAAAACAAACAGTAGTAACACTCTGGATACAGAAGTTGATACCAGCCCATTTACAGAAGAAAGGGTTCTGAAAGAACTCTTAAAACTGAAGGTGGACAAAGCAATGGGGCCTGATGGGATTCATCCCAGAATTCTAAAAGAGCTAAGGGTAGAACTAGTGACACCACTGACTACCCTTTTTAACAAATCATTGGGAGGATGGGGTGGTACCCAAGGACTGGAGGAGGGCAGATGTGATTCCCTTCACAAAAGTGGGAGCAAGGCAGAAGCAGGAAACTATAGACCTGTTAGTTTAACCTCAGTGATAGGAAAATGATGGAATCACTTCTGAAGGAAAGAATTGTCGAGTATCTAGAGGCCAGAGGGCACAGGACCCTAGGCAGCATGGATTCTACAGCGAAGGTCATGCCAGACAGATCTGACAGATTTCTTTGACTGGGTGACCAAAGTAGTAGATCAGGGAGGGCTGTGGACATGGCCTACCTAGACTTTAGCAAGGCATTTGACACAGTTCCACACAAAGATTAATATACAAGTTATCCAGCCTGGGAGTGGGTCCCAAGATGACAGCCTGGGTAAAGAATTGGCTGGAGAATAGGACACAGAGAGTAATAGTAAATGGAGTCCACTCAGAAGAAAGGAGGGTTACTAGTGGGGTACCGCAGGGTTCAGTATTAGGACCGATCCTCTTCAATGTCTTTATAAGCGACATTGCAGAAGGACTGGAAGGAAAAGTATGTCTCTTTGCAGATGACACTAAGATCTGCAACAGAGTTGATGCACAGGGTGGGGTGGAAAGGATGAGAAGGGACTTGGCAGGTTAGAGGAATGGTCAAATGTATGGCAGCTTAGATTCAATGCTAAGAAGTGCAAGGTAATGCACCTGGAAACAAAACCCAGGAAGGTACACAATGGGGGTGAGATACTAACAACAACAAAATGGAAAGGGACCTGGGGTAGTCATATCAGATGACCTAAAGGTGGGCAAGCAATGTGAGAGGGCAGCAAGGAGGGCTTGGGGGATACTGGGATGCATAGGGAGAGGCATCACCAGTAGAAAACAGGAAGTTATTATCCCTCTGTACAGACAGCTGGTGAGACCCCATCTGGAGTACTGTGTGCAGTTCTGGAGACCCAATCTCCGCAAAGACATAGACAGGATGGAAGCTGTCCAGAGGAGGGCAACTAAAATGGTGCAGGGTCTGCACCGGAAGGCATATGAAAAGAGACTTAAGGAGCTTAATATGTATAGCCTCGAGGAAAGGAGGGAGAGGGGGGACATGATAGAAACTTTCAAGTACCTCAAGGGAATCAACAAAGTCCAAGAGGTAGCATCTTTCAAAAAAAGTGTGCAAGAACAAGAGGGCACAATTTGAAGATGGAGGCAGCTCAGAGGTAATTTAAGGAGTATTTTTCACAGAGAGGGTTGTGGATGCATGGAACGGCCTTCTGGAGGAGGTTGTGGAGTCAAAATCAGTGGTGGAATTCAAGCATGCATGGGATAGTCATAAGGTAATTCTGGGGGGTTGGGGTAGGAAGAAGTAGGCTGCTGGTTAACTAGGATCTGCAGCTTATCCAGTAGGTAGGGAAATGGGCAGACTGGGTGGGCCAAGCGGTCCTTATCTGCCGTCAAATTCTATGTTTCTATGTTTCTATGTTACTTGTCAATTAATACTGTGTCTGAAAATACTTACTTAATATTATAAGAATAAATGTAAATATTTAACATTATTTCAGGGTTAATTTGGGACTAGGGCATGGGAAGAACTTGGATTTCATTTGACAGGTAGGTATTTAAGGGGGTACCATCAAGCAATGTGTCTTGCCTCCAATGTTGAATTTGCTATTGTTTGTCATAATTCATTTCTTTGTTTAAATGTCTCTCTTTTTTTGCTTTTTTTAACTCAACTTTATTAACAAGCTCCAGATAGATGCAGCATATGGGTACATGACAAGGATTATACAGCATTAACCAGTACTATGGCATTAACATCCCATGTTATTCTAGTGTATCTGGCATGTTCTCTTCTAGTCAGTGGAGTAATCAAACAGGTGCTGTTTCACAGAGTCACTGGAACAGTTGACAGGTAAGTAGCTGTTAACTAGATTTACAACAACTACTGTTCAGCTCTTAATGAAGTCTGGCTGCCCATCCCCCCGGTACTCTGGATTTTTGTTTTGTTTTTTCCCCTCTATTTCTATGAAGTCAAAAGAGGAAGCGAAAGTACAGTTACATCAGAACTTACCGTAACAGTAGATCTTCGACACATGCTCTTGCAATAGGTAATAACTATTTGGACTGAGCCATCAGGCGCTAGGACCACACAGAAAACTTTAGCTAGCAGTGTCTGGTGGGGACCACTCACCCATCATGTGACGGACATCAGCTTGACCCTATATAGTGAGCAGTCCTACGCCTGCCCTCCAGTTCTCCCGCCAGAGACCGAAGAAGGTGTGACGGGAGAAGGAGTGGGCTCCTGGAGCCAAAGAAATGCTATGCAGAATGGCAGCAGCAGAAGCAGGGGGAAGGTGGGAGAGAAAAAAGGTACCTACTGCAAGAGCCTCTCGCGAAGATCTACTGTTATGGTAAATTCTTGCGTAACAGTACTATCTTACTTTGAGAGGGCTCTTGCAGTAGGCAATAACCATTAGGATGGAGTCCCAAGCAGTGTAAGTCAGACAAGGACTGAACACGGGAGGCAGGAAAAGTCTGCAGTAGGCAGGGATTTAAGAAAGCAGGCCCTGAAGGATGGCTAGTCCAAAGCCAGCCCTGCACCTAGAATCAATGTCCAATACTGGCAATACTGTAATGTTTAGTGATGGTGTGGACAGAGTTCCAAGTAGCTGCTGCACAAATGTCTGCAGTTGAAACATTCCTGAAACAAGCAGTAGATGCAGCCATGCCTCTGGTTGAGTGTCGCTTTGACTTCCCCCAAAGGGTGTTTGTTATATTTCTGATAACAAAACAAATTGCAGTTTGCCAACCATATGGATAAACACTGTTTCGAAACTGCGGTGCCCTCTCTTTTGGATACAAATGAAAAAAACAACTGATCTATTTTTCAACTGACTTCGAATGATTTGTGTAGTAATGCACAATTCTATGCACATCTGATGTGTGCAATATTGCCTCCCCTTGACTGGAATGCTCAGGGTAATACACTGGCAAGTGTATGGTCTGATTCAAAAGTAAATTCAGAAACCACCTTAGGTAAAAACTTAGGATTTGTGTGCAGAGCCACCCAGTCTCTGTGAAAAATCAAATAAGGCTCCTTACATATCAGGGTCTGAAGCTCAGTAATCCTTTAAGCAGAAGTAATAGCAACTAAAAATAGTGCTTTCCAAGAAAGGTAGCACAGGTCACAAAAAGAGGCAAAGTGAGTTTCTCAAGAATGAAGTTCAGGTCCCGTTGCGAAACAGGGTTCCAGACCATGGGTTTTAAGTGTTGTATTCCTTTCAGAAAAGTTTTGGAAATCTCCAACTGTGCCAAGGTTTTGCTGTCCACTGGAACGTGGTGGGCAGAAATCACAGACAAATGGACCTTCAGCAAGGAATAGCTTAGCCCAAGGTATGAGAGGTGAATAAGATACTCCATGACCTGAGGAACCAGGCAGGAGGAAGGATCCCAACCTTTAGAGACTGCCTAGATGGAAAACATTTTCCATTTCTTCGCATAGGTGGTTCAAGTGGATGGCTTTCTGGCCTTCACAAGAACCTTTGCAACTCTGGCAGAAACCCCATAGCATGAAGCAGCTATGTCAGAAGGTGCCACGTCTGAAGGTGAAGAGATTTCAAACCCGGATGGACCAGCCTGCCCTGCTCCTGGGTTAGAAGGTCCTGGCAGAGGAGAAGAAGAGCCGGAGGTTCCAGGGCCAATTGCTGGAGCAGAGGGAACCAAATTTGACAAGGCCAGTAAGAGGCTATCAGAATCATGTGAGCCCCTTCTGCCTGCAGCTTCAAAAGTACCCTCTGCAAGAGTGGGAAGAGAGGAAAGGGATAGAGGAACCTCCCTGTCCAGCAAAGAGACAGTGTCTTGCCAGAAAACACCATGCCCGGGAATGAGCGAGCAGAAACTGGGTAGTTTTGTGTTGCATGGGGAGGTGAACAGATCTAGCTCTGGGTAACCCCACAGATCAAAGATGTCTTCGACTACTGATTGCCTCAGTTCCCACTCATGTGCCCTTCCCTGAATGCAGCTGAGACTGTCTGCTAAGACTTTTTGGACTCCTGGGACGTGCACTGTCATTATCTGGAGGTTGTGCTGGACTGCCCAGTACCACACGCGCATCACTTCCCTGTACAGGAAATACAACTGCATTCCACCCTGTTTATTCAGGTACCACACCACACACATAATGTCCATCTGGACAATAAGTGGACCTGGGAGGAGAAAGTGCTGGAAGGCCTGAAGGGCGTACAGCACAGCTCGCATCTCCTGCACGTTGATGTGCAGGGAGAGCTCCCGCTGAGATCAGGATCCCTGGGTTCTGCGGTCCCCCAGATGAGTGACCTAGCCCTGGCCAGAAGCATTGGTGGTCAGGGTCTGGACTAGAGGGGGAGGCTGATAGGCTACCCCTGACAGAGATTTTTCAGATCCTGCCACCATAAGAGATCCTGATGTATGGAACTGGACACAAGGACTCTGTGATCCAGGTGGTCGGCCCTCTGATCCCACTGGAACTGTAGTGTCCACTGCATGATCCGCATGTGGAGCCTGGCTAGAGGTACAGAGGGGATAGCCACTGCCATAAAGCCCAGAAGGCGTGAAACTGACCGGGCCAAAGTCCAGTGACTGGATACCACCTGTTTGGCCTGCTGTTGCAAGGTTTTTGTTCTGTCCAATGGAAGGAAAGCCTTGTCCTGAACTGTGTCCAGCACAGCTCCAATAAATTGGAGGTGCTGGGAAGGGGTAAGATGAGGCTTGAGGTAGTTCACCATGATACCCACCTGGTGAAAAAGGGCCAGGGTCTTTGACAGGGAGGCCAGAAGGCTGTCCCTCAACAGAACAGAAAGGAGCCAGCTGTAGAGGTATGGGAACAAAAAAAGGCCCTGATGGTGTAAAGCCACAGCCACCACTGCTAGGCACTTGGTAAACACCCTGGGTGCTGAAGAGAGGCCAAAGGGGAGAGCTCTGAACAGGAAATGCTCCCTCTGAAAGGTGATCAGAGGAATGTGACCATTTGGGTAATAAGAGTGACCTGAAGGAAGGTCTGGAGGTCTTTCTAGAAATTCTGCTGCATAACCTTGAGCTATCAATTGCAGGATCCAACAGTCCAACGTGATGGCCTCCCATCTGGTCAGTTGGTTGGCAAATGCCCCCTATGGGTTCCTCCAGAACTCGTAGCAGAGGCATTTATTTATGTCTTTGTTTACCGGGTAAGTGCACTGATCCAGAGGACCGTTTTCAGTCACGACCCATGCCACAGAGTGGCAAGCAGCAGAGAGAAACGCAGCAACACATATAGGGAAACTTCAATCTATACTGTAGATTCACACCTCCAGCATGAGGTGGTGTGGAAAAAAAGAAATACAAATAATATAATAGTACAAGGCAATGGCCAGGCACACATAGTGTGAAAGTGGGCCATACGTAACAATAGAAATAACATACGGTACTGGAGCCACATTTCATGTTGCAGGAGAGCATACATAGCATTATAAATTATAAATAAGACGTGAAGACCAGTTTAGTACAGTCATCAGTAGAGCCGAACAGGTTCATAAAATTAGAGTCTCATGTCACTTCATGGATTTGTTGTAGCGAGGGAAGGAGGGTTATATAGAACTACAGTGACGAGGGAATGGATGAACAGAAAGGCAGGGGAGGTAAGGAGATATGGTCATTAGGGTGCCTAAGAGATACTTACTGGGTGCAGTGACAATCAGCAGCTGCTAGGAGTCAGGTTTTCAAGGCCTATTTGAAGGCAAGGTGTGAGGGGGGTGCGCAGATGGACTGTGGGAGCTTGTTCCAGAGAGGGGCAGATGGAGAAAGCTGTACTTCCCATAGCTGTGGAGACGCGTGGTGTCTCCAATGGGGGACTGAGGATGCCCTAAGTGTCCTAGGAGCCACTCTGTCTGTCAAGAGGAGAGAGAAAGGGGATAGGTGTCGGTATCTTATTGCTTTTTCCACTAGACAGCCCATCGCATAGTCAAAGCGACCTTGTACAGGGAGCCAACCCAGTGACTGGTAGAGAGTGCAGTGGTGGGTCCGGTGGGGAGCTTGAAGGATGAAATGACAGATAGAGTTATAGGTAGTGTTTAGTGATGATTTCAAGGTGGGGGATGCAAGGGAGTAGACGAGGGAGCAGTAGTCAAGTACAGGCAGTAGGTTGCCCTGGGCAATGGCAAGGCGTGCTTCAGCTGATAGAAGGTTTTTAAGTCTGTAGGCAGCGCCAAGTTCTTGGTGGATCCTCTGCAAAGTGTTGTAGACATGCTCAGTGAAAGAGAGAGAGAGGGGTCAAGAGTGACACCTCGGTATGTAAAAGATGGGACGTTCTCAAGAGGGGGGCCTGCTGGGGTGTGTACAAGGAGGGAGGAGTCGGATTTGGCAGCTTTGGCGAGGAAAGGCTAGGAACTAAAGAGCATGGTCTTAGTCTTATTTTCATTGACTAGCAGCCTGTTGGCAAGGAACCATTTATGAGCAGAGCCATAGTTGTGTGTGAGGATGGAGAAGATGTGCTCGCTGGATTAATCACTGTGGTAGAGGACCAGGTCGTCTGCATAAAGGAGCGCTTGACAGCTGAGGCTATCCCTCGGGAGTGAGTCAATGAAAATGGAGAAGAGCAGTGGTCTGAGTATGGAACCTTGGGGGACTCCAGTGCATACAGGGAGGGCAGCAGAGGAGGCATTGTTGATGATGACAGACTGAGATCGACTGGATAGATAGCTGCAGAACCAGGCTGCAGTTCCCCTGGAGCAGCCAGAGAGAGACAGGGTTGAGTGGAGGAGGTGGTGGTCAACAAGGTCAAAGGCCTTCGACAGGTCTATGAAGACAGCTCCTGTGGCTTTTTCTTGGTCCATATTTCTCAGCACATGATCAGTGAAAAGGGCCAAAGCAGAGGAGGTGCTGTGGTGCTTGCAGAAACCATGCTGGAGGGGACAAAGGCGGTTATACTTTTCGAGATGCTCTGACAACTGATGGTGCACAATTTTTTCAAGTAGTTTGCTCAGGTGAGGGAGTAGGGAGATGGGCCTACAAATATCAGGTGATTCCGGGTGCCGCTTTTGAAGATGGGCTTGACATTTGCATGTTTCCAGGAGTCAAGAACCATTGAAGATGTAAGGGTGAGGTTGAAGAGGAAGGTGAGGGGTTTAATCAAAGCAGGGCAGATGAGTTTAAGAAATGCAGGGTATAATCCATCACTGCCAGGGCTGCCTTTGGCAGGGAGAGATTTCAGGAGCTTAATAGTGTCTGTATGCCCAATGACTTTGAAGTGGAAAGGTGGGGGCAGGGTGGTAGCTGAGGAGGAAGGGGGGTGGGAGGTTCAGGCAGAGGACCCTTGTGGAGGGAGCTTGTTCAGATAGGGGGATCGGTCCGTGAACTTCGTGTTGAATATATCTGCAATCTCGGTAGGGTTTGAAATAGGACCAGAGTGAGATTTAAGCTGCTTTAATTGCCTACTGGACTTGGGGCTAAGGATAGTTCCAATAGAGGCCCAGAACATGCGTGGATTGCCAAGGTTGTCTTTCTGTTGATTAATGTGGAATTGTGCTTGAGTGATTTTGCCATCTGTTTGCAGGTGTTGTGTAGCTGTCGGTAAGCCTTCAGGAGGCATGGGGCATGGTCATGAGTCAAGAGACGGTGGGGGGCTTGGGGAGTGCCCCACTGGTGGCCCACTGAGACTTTGCTGGTGGAGCAGCGGCTGCTGAAGTAGCCTGACGTTTGGTCTGACATCTGGCAGGCTGCTGTTTGGACTGGTGCCATTGTTGGTGATGATCACCTCGGCTTAGAATTAGAGTGATACATAGTCTGCATGGAGCATGAAGCTTTGCCACTATCCTGCAGACTAGTGATGATATCCTTAGCATCACCTCCCAAACAGGACCTACCTCCAAAAAGGGGCATCCTGGATGGCAGTCTGGATATCCTGGATGAGCCCCGAGACCTGCAACCAGAAGTATCAATGCAGACAGACAGCCATACCAGTGCCCCTAGCCCGAAGAGCATGGCGGCAAGAGATCTGTGCCATCCAGACCATCTGAACGATTTTTGACTCAATCTCAGAATCTGGTAGGGAGTCAATGTCAGCTTTAAGTTGGCCCAGAATGGTCTTTTCATAGACAACCATGTGGGACACATAATTCAGGGCCCTAAGGGCCAAAGTAGAAGACGAATAGAACTTTCGTACGAACTGGGCCAGCTGTCTCAACTCTTTATCCAGAGCAGACGTGCTTATGTGTTTGGACTTGGAAGAATGGTCATGAGCCAAGTTAATGACCACTGACTCTGCCTTAGAGTGGGTACTGAGGTGGTCCTTACCCTCTGGAGCATGATACAGCCTGCCAGCCATTTTGGGGCAGCTGCCACTGACGATGGCTGTTGTCAGATGGTAGAGGCCAGGTCCTCATGAGGGCCTATCCATGAATGGATAAGGAGAGGAGCTAAATCTGGCATGTCCAGATGTTCTGCCAGTCTCTTGCATTTTGTGTCGTGGTCTTAAGTTTTTCCATCCATTAGCCTCCTGGAACTTTTTGAGGAGTTTCATGAAGGAAGGGTCCTCAGGTAGAGATTTGGGAGACTCTTTGGGCACAGGCTCCTCCAGAGGAGGGGTCTCGTAACTTGAGGCTGTGGATGAAGAGTCAGACTCCAACTCTGATGACAGGTTCCTGTCTGAGGATGAGGCCCTTGGGAGAGGGATCTCCTTCTGGGGAACAGGAGCATCCCCACCGTGCTCCGTGACCATGACATGGTCCGACATGAGCTCTGATACAGAGGGTCGAGAATCCACTGGGGAGGCAGACCTGGGCATAGGAACTGAATGGGCTGGTGTAGAGGCAGCAACCGGGTGGTGACGGTTCAATTCAATCATGAACTGGGTCCTGACTTCATGCCACCAAGACTGGAGGGAGTTGCCTCAGATCCACCTGTGGCTGAGGAGGCGGAGGGGAAGGAGGCTGGTACAAGAGTGGGTACCCAGAGAAGGGTAGCCCAGCATCAGGTAACCTGGTGTTGGGTAGCTTGGCATCGGGTAACACAGTGTAGGATAGCACAGCATTGGGAAGCTGGGCATATGAAATTGTGGCATCAGGTACCATGGTGTTGGGTAGCCCGGCATCGGGTAACATGATGTCGGATACCAGGGAGAGAGATAATGCAGTGCCGGGTAACCTGGTATCGGAAGGCCTGGTGAAGACCCTGATGGAGGTGCTGAGGGACCTGATGGTGGCCCTGAAGGAAAATTGGAAGGGCCTGGGATAGTCAGATCTGGCAGCGGATCCACTGGGGGAGGTCCGGTGGCGCTGAAGGTCCGGAGAGTCCTGCTGGAGTCTGGGGAGGAGCAGCAGGCCCAAACAGGGATCCTGAGGAGTTGGAGCTGGAAGCTTCAGGGGAAGGTCTGGCATAGTGTGATCTGGTGTTGTTGACAGGAGGACGCCCCACCTCCTCAGGCTTCAAAACAACAGGGGAGGCTGGTGGGTCCACTAGGAGAGGTGGAGATGGAGGCTTCTGAGTGGGAGATCCCTCTGGGGAAGGCTGTGGCACAAGTGGCAGTGGGCGCTGATCCTGGAGATCCATGTTGGACCTGTTATTGGGGTCCAATGAATGCACCTTGGCTGGGCCATCACCAGAGGAGCTGGCGGCCAACTTATCAGCCGTGGCTGGATGGTCATCAGAGGAACTGGCGACCAATTTACCAGACGGGCCACAAGACTTACACCCCAGGGCTTTATGGGCCTAAAAGTGGCAGGAGCCTCAGGAAATCTGCAGGTGCCCACCTGAACCATGACCAGTTCAGGCGTGGGGACCAAGAGCTGCTCTACAGTAGCAGAGGCAGGCTTGGCCGGAGGGGCACTCCCTTTGCTAGAGGAAAGTCGCTTGATGCCCACAGTCCCAGAGGGGAGATGCAGGCAGGAGAGAGACCGATCCCAATCCCAGTGCTTCTCCTTGTCTTTCTTCTTCTTATGCCAGATGGAGTCTGAAGAACCTCCTGGTGAAGAAGATCAACCTCGCAGCTTGTGCAGCTCCTTCTCTATGGAAGCCATCTTAAGCTTTAGAACACGGACTACCAGGGCCTGTTGGTGGCATTATCGTGTGATCTGGTTGAAGCTCTGACAGGCCGCACAGTCCTTGGCCTTGTGCTCTGATCCCAGGCAGAAAAGGCAGAGGGAATGGCCAGCTTATGTGTGAGCTGTGAGCCACAGGAATCACACTTCTTTTATGCGACTTGGTAGACATCAGAGAAGACACGCACGAAAACAAAAATTTCTATTAGAAAATAAGAAATAAAGGTGAAAAAAGATGAAGACTCATCCAAAATGGAGGTTGACTGAAGCAGCATTCTCCGCGAGGTTCGATGTGCGCAGGTCGACGTCAGGAAAGAACTGGAGTGCGGGCCCACTATATAGGGTCACACTGACATCTGTCACTTGATGTTGGGTGGGCGGTCCTCGAAAGAAACTGCTAGCTAAAGTTTTCTGTGTGGTCCTAGCACCTGATGGCTCAGTCCTAATGGTTATTACCTACTGCAAGAGCCCTCTCGAAGTAAGATCCTCTAATACCTATTGCTGTACTTATGGGATAAATGTATCATCAATTGTCATAATGTAATGGATCCATGGTGTCCATTTTGTCATGAATAAATCTGCTTTCTCACTAATACTGTGCGTGATGTTTTCCATTTTGTATACCAGGTTTACTAGTATGGGCTAAGCATGTAATGTTAGGGGAATAGGTTAAAGCCAATTTTTTGTAATGGCTTTGCTTGCCTTAGTAAGCAGGACCCTGACATGGTATTTTAGTTTGTTTTGTTTTTTTTAAGTGTCAGAGGTAAAAACAGCAGTTTGAGTGTCTGTCCATCACAAGGGAGAACAATAGAAAGTATGTTGTGATGGCCTTGTATATTGCTATCCAGTACATTTGTATTAGAGGGCAGGACCATAGCACATGAGTGTGATGTGCTTAATCTGGGCTGTGCCAAGTAACAACAGATCAGTTGTAAATGAGACATGATTCCTGGCAGATTTGATCGAGGACTCTGGTTCAAATGTGGTAAACACCACGGAGACCTAATCACACAACTCAGTTGGACATAAACAGTACTTGTGTATCATTAACCTCCCCCCCCCCCACCAATGTTAAGCGCTTATCATAATGGGCCCTACCAGGTCCGCCACTGCCACAGTCAGAAGGAGATATTCTCTCAGTCTGCATCCTGGGACTTACACATAGTGGACCCAGCAAAGAGGTGGGAGATGATGCCACAGCATCTTCAGCCAATGCGGGCTCCAGAATCCTTGGCATGGTTGGTATCACTGAAATCAGGCTGGAGAGCATGAATGACTACGGAGGCACCACTGCTCTAAGCAATTAGAGCACACACCTATACTAGCCATATCACTACCCCAGGCTTGTCAGTGGGCAATTGGGTCAGGACAGAGGCTACTGACACCTCAGGATGCTCAGACCCTGCGGCTAAGGCTGCTTAAGGCAAGACATATAACAGAATCAGAATAAAAACATGCATGAGGGCAACTATGTCTAAAAGTGCACTCCTACCCCCACAACTTACTGAAAAGGGGGACAGAGACTACATTATTTCGTTCAGGAACTGAACAGCCAGCAAAGAGCTAGACATTTCTAGGGCATTCATGAAGCATGTCCCTGCAGCTACTGTGCAAGTTTTCCCAGCTAATCTGGGCCTATCAGATTTGGAGCCCAGATCCTATATGTGTAAGTGGCCAGCATTTCAGTGACTGCAGGAACTGATCTGCTGTTACATGGAGCCTTTGGGGTGTTAGATCGAGGGCACATCGGAAGCCCTGGGGCAGGACCGTGTCCAAGGACCACACAAGCAGATGTCCACAGTCAGCCTTTGGCCTATAATGATTACAGATATTGTTTACTATATTGTCTTTTGTGTATTTTGTGATTGTCTACCCATGTTTATCTACAGCATCATTGGGCTCACAATGCACTCACTGACTGGGTTCCCCATTACTCACAGGGAGCTCTCATAAGGCCTTTGGAGGGTGAAAGTCTGGTACACTAGCAGTTGGGCATATTTTGGGACTGCCAGCAGCTAATGGGACTAAAGGGACAAGCTGAATTTATATCCTGTCTGTGCTGTTTTTTTGCCATCCCAGCCAAATATCCCTTCTCCTTACCTAACTCTCTAATACATTTTTTTACCATATTGGCATTTTATTCCTTTTGCCTTGTCTGCATTTGTATTGTCTCACTGCAGGGTGAGAATGTGTGGGTCAGAGATAATTATAGTTTCTTGGGTGGGTAATAACTTCTGCACCTTTTGGTACTGCAAGAGGCCACTCCAGGTTGAAGCACCATGCTACTGAATTCCATCACCTTGCCTGCTATCAAGAATCCCAGCTGGCTCCCTTGGACTGTTGCAGAGATGTCCCCCCAAGGCTTCATATGTGACCTACACTAGTTGAGATGATCCCCCGAGATTGTCCTTGAAATACTGCCCACAATTAGAGCACTAGGGTTGCAGATTAACCATCTGGTTTAGAGCTAAGTAAATGTATTCAGTGACACATGGAGTCCCCCCGGCCCGGGACAAGATTGAAAGTAGGCAGTACTATCTAGCCCTCCTTTCCCATTCAACAAAAGAAGAAATTTTTTCATACTTACCGTAATTTCATTTTCTGCTAGCTCCAACACTGTCACTGGGTAATCATAACAACTGGGTATTGTGCACCCCTAACAGGGGAAATGGCACAGCCCAGAGCTTTAGAATGTTGGGCACATGAGGATTCCAAGCAGCAGCAACTCCCCAGTCACTATTGACCTCGCAGTCCCATAATAGCTACATATTTTCATATATTATAACCAATTACCTGCATAAAACATTCCTTAATACTGTAAATAAAACACTGCCTTACCTTCCAGACAGACATCCAAGGAAGAAAATGCTTTCCATTGGACTCAAGGTTTGCACAGTTTGATCCTTCCTGCAGGAATAAACAATTAGGCAACAAGGCAGGCTCCACACTAGTCGCACATCTAGAAAACTGAAGCTGACCATGCACTGAGGCATAACTTTCAGGCAACAACTGGCTGCAGTGAGGCTACCTGCAACAAGGAAAACACATCAAGAGTTATCAGTAAAGTTGTTAACCTGTGTTTTTTTAAGGGTACGGTACAGTAAAACAGAAAGAGGTGTGCCTGAAAAAATAGGGGATTTTAACAAACATGTCATCCCTCCTAGCATACAGGATATGATTCTCCCATAGGAGACAGGCTCCTGGGAGGACTCCATTGACAATACTGGAGCTAACAAAAAAGGAAATTATGGTAAGTATGAAGAAATTTCTTCTTTCTGTAGCGCTCCACATCATCAATGGGTAATTGTAACAACTGGGTTCTAAGAAGCAGTACCCAGAAAAACCAGGAGGGGGGAGAAGATTATTCCATATGCCAGAGGCAAGCACTGAGAATTACTTGTGAACTGCTATCTGTAGCACTCTGCAACCAAAACCTGCATCAGCCAAACTCTGAACATCCAGATGGATGTACCGTGAATATGTGGATGGAAGACCCCGTAACTTCCTTGCATAACCTTAAAACCAGTGCTTCGACTGTGTTGCCCAGGGTGTCACCCTATCCCTGGCAAGATGAGCCTTAAGGAGAGCTGGAGGCCTCTTCTTTACTGTAACATTGGCCTGAACAGGGTCAGCCAGGTGGTTTAGAGGGCTGAGGCACTGGCGCCTCACCTCTTACCATGCCGACGACCTGGGTTCGGAAGCGAACTCGGGTCGCCGGGGCAGAGAGGATTGAGGGTCTGGAGGACAGCTCTCCTCTCCTCTCTTGGGGATGGGTGGGATGTGGCACCCTGGCACCAGTGACACCAGGTGGAGGCGTGGTGCACTACAGTCAGAGTCATGCGGATGCACCGGGGGGGGCATCAGCGGGCATCTGCGAGATGTGTGAGGGAGCCTGTGTGTTCCACTGGTGATATCATTGCATGTTCGAGTCTCCTGGGGGAGAGGGCTCACTCAGAACAAAGGAAAAACCCAGAGCCAGTGGTAGGCAAAGATGCACCCAGGCTCCCACACCCACTGTCAGATCCAGCCTACCTGGATCCCGATCCTCTGCCCACTGAACAAAGCCTGGATGACACTGGATGTCTGGAGCACCAAGAGTCGTGGTGGCCCCACCTTGGGGGATGCAAGCCAGGGGGTCTCTCTCCAGGTAGGTCAGTGGTAGTGGAGTTCCAGAAGGGGACCCAGGGTAGAGGGGGTTACAGGCTGGGCGGGAGATGTTACTGGGTGTCGTCCAAGAGAGGCCACTGGCCCGATGACGAGGAGGGAAAAAGATATGTAAAAAAAAAAAAATGTTGGCCTGAACAATGCAGGCCCACACCCTTTTAGCTAGGGTGGCCTAAAAAGGCTTCTTGACCCTGCCTGTCTGTTCCACAAGAACAAACAAGACAATCTGACTTACAGAACACAGCTGTCCTAATGCTGAGTGATAAATCCAACTTGTGCAATTCCTTCTCTTTGGGTTGAAGAGATTACAGGCAGGAGGATGAAAATCCTATTTCCTGGAACTCCTGGAAGGCCATGAGCACTTTAGGGATGGAAAAAATGTTCGAGTACCACCTGTCCTTATGCCTAATAAGGTATGGCTCTTTAAGAGGAAGCCTGTAACATGACACATCCAGCGATATGGATGACAGCAGTTTGAAAAACTCCTTGCAAAGAGCATTCAGAACCCAATTCAGATCCCACAGAAGAACCGGAGATCAGGACACCAGACATGTCCTACTAAACCCGTGCCTATTAGTTCCTAGGCAAAAAATCCCAGGGTGCTTCGTGAGCAGAAATTTGGCCTCTCAGCATACTCAGTGCCAACACCTTTGCCATGCCTTCCTGTAGAATTCCAAAATCTATGGAACAGAGGCTGTTGAAGGTTTAAAATCTTCCCTTCTGGCCCAAGATAAAAAAAAAAAGAGGTGATGCCTACTGGAGCATAGGCTGAAGACATAGAGGATGTTCAGTGGTAGCCATTAAGGTGTCAACTAGTTTCTCGGAGAAACCTGTTTTTTTTTTAATGGAAGGGGCCTCTTCCTCTCAGGAGCCAGGGCGTGAGCTGCATCATTCCTGGATTTTTTTTTTGATGGAGAAAGGGACCCTGACAGCAGGTCTCTACACACTAGAAAGGGGAAGGGTGCTTGCAAGCGAAGATTCACTAAGTCCAAGAACTAGTCTTCTGAGTCACTCTGCAGCTAATAAGAGGCAGCTCCCTCTAGAGCATCTTTTATATTTATTATTCCTTTTTTTTTTTTTTTTAAATGATTTTGAAAGAAGAGTTAGTACAGGAAGCATACACTCTGCTGAAGGTCCACTCTTGAGGCAGTGCAACCACTGCCTCCGTCTGTGGACACCGGAAATGACTGAAGAACCTTCTTGAATCTAAGCATTGTGATTGGATGTGAACAGATTGATCTGAGGTAGACCAACCGGTTGCACAGGAGTTCAAAAACCTCCAGGTTCAACCTCCACTCCATGGGGTGAACATTTTTTGGTGACTTAGCCAGTCTACCTGAAGGTTCAACTCCCCTGCCAGGTGAACTGCTGACAGGTCGATGACCTCTCGAAACATTTTATTTATTTATTTAGTTTTTGTTGACCAGGTAAGTGCACTAGACAAATTCTGTCTATTTTCAGGCACGACCCAGGGGCAGAGGATACAGATGAATGCCAACTGACTTTTTACCAGATTAAGCTGTTGGTGGTATTTTAGTGACTGGGGGGAAATTTGGCCAGGGCACCAGGGAAATTCCCCAACTCTTTTCAAGAAGTGCCATGGGATCTTTAACATCCACCTGAACTACCTCCAGAACAGGCAGATGGGACCTCTGTTTAACGTCTCATCCGAAAGATGGCACCTCAGGAGTGCAGCACCCCCGTCATGCTGCACTGCAGTGTCAGTATTGGGATATTAACCCAAGTGCCTGATGTGGTGATAGAACTCACAGCCTTCTGATCTCCCAGCCTCAGAGGCAAATGTGCTACCTGCTGAGCCACTGACACTAGCCCCCCTCCTCACCACCTATCTCTCCACCTTAATGTTTATGTACAAGTGTACACCATGCTTAGCAGCATGGTTGTGACTGAAGTGGGGCTAGGCAGACCGTGTTCATCTCCCAAACATTGATGTGGAGATGCTGTTCCTACACCGACAACATTCCCTGAGTGGGAAACTGGCTCTGGCCTGCCCCCAAGCCATGTAAGCTGACATCTGTTGTGATAATTAACTCTGGTAACTTCTAGTAAAACCCTTGCTCAGATCCTGCAGATCTGCTTACTAACTTAGGGAGTGATGAAGATGAAGAGTAAAGGGAAACCTGGCTGATAATCCTTCGATGAGGGATCACAGGTGGTCAGTAAACCCATATGAATAGGCTGCATCTGGATGCAAGCTCATGGCATTAAGACTATTGCTTCCTGTCCTGAGGCCAAGCAACCTCAGCAGACCAAGGGCAGATGCTGATGACCGCATCCTGAGCCAGTGGACTTCTGCAAATGATGTCTCCTTCTGGGAAGGTGAGAAAACCTTCCCTGGTTCTGTGCCAAAAATTAACACTAGGCATTCTGAGGTCTGAGACGGCTCGGGAAAGCTCTTTTCCCAGTTCACCACCTAGCCATCCAACTCTAGCATTTCCAGAGTCCTGAGTACCGACCTCTCGTCAGGGACAATGTTGGTGTATGAATAAGCAGGTTGTTCAATCAGGATAGACATGATACCCTTCCTGATGAAATTAAACCACCAGGACTAACAACACCTTCAAGGAACTTGGGGGTGAATGCACAGGTGAATAAAAGCACCCTATTACTGGAAGGTTGGCCCAGTATCAAGGGCCTGAGATACTATAAATAGGACTGATGGAGGGAATGTGGAAGCAGGCATCCATCAGATGAATTGTGGCCTAATAAGATGCCTTGACTCCATCCTGAAAGATCTGTAGAGCACAAACTTGCTCAGGCGCTTCAAATCTACAATGAGCCCGAAAACCCCCCAACTTCCTGGGGACTATAAAATAAATCCAATAGGACTCCTGACCATGTCTGATTAGTGGGATCTGTACTATGGCTCCAAATAGATGAGGAAAACTCCTATAGTCTTTCACCAAGAAAAGGAGTCAGGGATGGGCCTACATGCCTTCTTGAGGCACCAGGCATTTGGTGCTGGGCCTCCTGCATGGTGCCTGGCCAGTGCTCCTCTGATACTGTAACCTTGTTACCCAAGTAGGCTCCTCCATCCTCTGAAGCCAAATTCCAAAGGAACGGAATACCCCTCAGAACTGTCTGCATTGGCCGATACTTTGACCCCTTTGGGTTATGGTAATCTTGTGCTGTTCTTAGACACTGGAGATATCCCTTCTCACTGCATATCTTTTAATATAGCATCCGAGGTGGAATCAAACCATAGGCCTCCCTCAAGGGTAGGTTAAATAGCTTAGCTTATGAAGCTTGACCAGTGACCCAATGGCTAAGCCACATGGCCTTCATGGTCGAAAACAATGAGTAAGCCGAGCCGGCTGACATGCAAAATTCTCTGGTGTATAACCACCTAGAAAGGTGGAAGCCAAGGACATCAATTGCAAAAGGCTCACACCTTCAGAGAGGTGGAACAAAACTGGTCAGAGCACCTGCTTGACATGAAAATCTGTTAGGGCCAGAGTGCCTTCTATAGACAGGACAGCGTCTTTTACATAAATACAAACAGCCTTGTCTTTCAGTGAAGGAGCTTCCCACTCATGAGATCTTTTCATTAAAAATAGAAGATCCGTGACTTTGGTTGGGAACAAACTTTTTCTGATCCACACCTGCCCAATGTTGCTCAATAATTTTGGTCACATAGTAGCTGCAAAAGATGCAGACAAAGTTGGATTGACATCCGCCATCTCCACGGACTGTATCTCCTGAGCTGTATGTTCTACAACATGCCTCAGCTATCCAAAAAAGACGAGGACTTATTATCAAATAGGGTAGGAAAAAGAATCCCTAATTTGGACTCCATCCACTCCCTTTCCTCTTCCTCCTCCACAGAAGGAAGGGAACGTCCTCCCCTCCCCCCCTTTTTTTTAAGTTACGTTAAGGTCAGGAACTTCCCCAAGATTCCTGTAATCATCATCCTGGCCTTCAAAAAAGACATGGTCGGGGTCTGCCTGCACATCTGTTATCGCAGCCTAAGCTCATTGCCCCATATCTCGACATGCCTGTGTGGCCCTCTCCCCCACCACGAGTGGCCCAATTGGGGTCGGGTGTGTCTGCAGGGAGGTCATGCGGGACATCAGGGCTCAAGCTCACTTAGGAGCCACAGAGGTAATTTATTCACACTTCAGCTTCCAACTGCCAACATAAGAACCAGGTGCTCCCCCTCCTCAGGCAGGAGGACTGGCTGGGGGGTGCTGAGCAACACAATGAGGGTAAAAGGAACCCATGGGGGAGGGCTTTATCACCCTTTTTCCAGGTCTTACATCATTTCATGATTAACAATTGTGAGGTTAAATATAACAATTAGCCCTAATACCTTTTGCTGGGCTAAAAAATTTTCTATTGAGCTGATTAAATGACTTACTCAGAGTCACACATTATGCAAGTGGAGGCTGTGGGAATCAAACCCAGGACTGCTGGATGTATCAGTCTCTTACTTTAAGCTGTAGGCTACACTGTCAGCCACTGCAGTAATTAACATGCCAAACAACACTAATAAACGTGTGTGCTCACTAGTGGGTGCATGCAGGATGTTAGCCCGCTTGCATGGGTGTGCACGCACCAGCAGGAGCGTAAGTGCAATAGCACAATACATTTACAATTATGTAATTGCGCTGCACTAAAGTTCCATATACTGTGCAAGTGCATGCACCATGGGCGCGCATGAAAACAAAGGCGGGAAAATGGCCTAAAGGAGGAGCACGAGCCCAGCCATTACTAGTGGCCATGCAAACAGGAAAACAGAGGTCTGTGCAGGAAAGAAAAACACACAAAAACCTTTGAGAAACACTGGATAATTTGAATTAACTGAGGAAAACAACCAGCAATACAAAACCTAAAGCTGGGGGTTGGGGACACCAACTCCAAAGCTGAAGGACCCCCATAGAGATCCTAACTCCCAGAAATAAAAGAAATTGTACCTACCTGTGGCACTTTTTTTTTTTTTTAAATCAGAGACCATTAAAACACCCTATTAAGGCAATAGAAAAGGCTCCCAATCCACACAGGGAAATGGGAATGCAGGGTATTTAATTTAAAGCCACAGCTTAACAGGCACAAATTTAATTTAGGGGTGCTCCCTGAAAACAGGCAGCCCCAACCTGCTATGCAGAACTGCAGCCTCAAAGAAGTCTTGAAATCTTGAATTTTGAACATCTTGAGAGAAGATAAGTAGCTCTCTCTCCCCTTTGAATGACACAGCTGAACTGGGGAGTTGCTGCTGATTGAAATCATCATGTGCTCAGCATTCTAAAGCTTGGGCTGTGCCATTATCCTGGTAGGGGTACACAATAGCCAGTTATAGTGTATGGTGGAATGCGGTTGTGTATGGAAATCAATACAGAGCAAAAAGTCATTCTGCTTCAGTAGTGACGTCTTCACTAACACAGAATGACTTTTCTTTCTGCATTAGTGAGGACATCACAATATAACTGCCCCCAAACAGTGCTGTTCATTGGATTGGGGGCGGTTGATGAGCTGCGTGCGTGAGCCGACTCGGTGAGCGGCAAAATGAGAAGGGATCATCTGGTGGCAAGGACTGATCACGGAGAAATATTAAAGTAAGCATACTTCTTTTTAGTGGCCATACACTATATAGAAAAGTGTGTGGGAGTCCCCATACACAGCCAGCTATTCTAATACCTTGTGGTTTCCATTGGCGAAAGGGACCTCTAAGGCCCGACTCGAGGTCTTCACCGTCAATGGAAACCACTCGGTATTAGAATAGCGCGGTTGTGTATGGGTTCCTATATGTTATGATTACCCATTGACAATGTGGAGTGCTACAGAAAACAAAATACATAAAATACTGGTGGACAGAACAGGGTGCCTTCAGTGAGTGGCATTGAGCTGTGGGTCAGGCATCAGATGTAAGATATAATCCAGGTTTATCACTGTGGTATACTGAGATAGTATTCCTCCAGGAGTTTACAGAGTTCATCACTCTGATGGCACTGGATTCCTCACCCATGGTAGTTCTTGGAGATTTCAATGCTTTCATCAAGAATGGCTTGAAACTATTTAGCTAAACAACTCCAAATTACACAATCAACTGGGCTAATGCAAGAAATTTACACTGCCACACATGTGAAAGGACACATGCTGAACTTAGTCTTCTCCTTGGGCATGTGAAAAATGCATTTATCAGTCCCCCTCTTGAGCCACTTTTACACACATGACTCTGTGCCACATTGATTGATGCAAAGCAACTGCAGTTTTGCCTTTTTTGCATGTATAGGCAACCTGATCCGCTGCCAAAATGAGTGCTCGCTAAAACAGCGTTCCCGTTTTCCTGGGTTCGATGTTTCCACACATCATGGTGCACCAGATCAAGTGTCTGTGTAAATACATAGGAGCGCTCACAGCTTATCATGAATAGGCTTTTCTGACAGTTGTTTTGTAAGTTTTGGCCCTTGGTTTTCATTGCTGTACAGATTAAAAAGGGCAGCATTCTTCCAGCAATACCAGAATGCTTACAGCTTCAGCTTGAGTTTGGGAGCCATACATGAGCCGAGGAGGAAGGGGGGCTTCCTCAAGACTAATGCATGCCCCCAGCTGCAAGTCTCGGGCTCTCTGCCAGCCGGAAAATTTGTGAAAACACCGGAAGAGCCCTAAGACCAATGCACAGCAAATAGTGTAAAGGTAAATGTAAGTGGGGCAGACTGAGTGGAGCGAGTGGATTGAAACCGCAATGCTCACATGTGGTCTGCGTGTAAAAATGCCTTTGGTCTGATGTCATTCAGTCTTGAGGCACTCAGTAACAACTGCTGACTACAGAGTTGATGCACTACTTCTCTGATAGGGACCCTGAGCCAGCTAGTTAAGTTTTGTCTTCTCTGCTGCATAGGGTGGATTAATTTATTGAAAATGTATGTCCTTTATCTCTTACAACTATTGCATGTAGGTCTCAGCTGAGGGGACTACATCTTATCAGCCATACAATGCAAAATTCGCATTAGCAGTGCTACCCAGAAACCAAATCTCAGAACTGTGGTACCAAGCAGAGTCTTAGACTATAATAGTGGGGCTGCCAGAGCAATAACGTCCTGTATTAGTTAAGGGGCCCAGAGGTCACCATGGTATCACATGGAGGAGAATGGGGTGTAGGGTACCTCATTACAGATCATTGTAGGGTTAGAGGGTATGACTGGTAGGTCATTAGCAATTTATAACTCTTGTGTACTAAGGGCACTACAATTTATGACCTATGACAGGCTCTGCTATGTCTTAAAGGGGCCCTTCTGAACTTTCCTCATTCATCATTCATGTAGCAATCCGGTCTTCATCAACTGGAGCAGATTAGGGCTAGAGTGCTTGGCACTGGCAGACATGATGAAACAGAGTCAACTTCAGTCATTCTCTAATATACAGCCAAAGTATGTGTTATGCCACACAGAATAGGTTTAATAATTAAGCAGTAAAGCATAACAGGGAGTGCGCTGGGCTGGGATAATAGCACGTCACAGTTGGGATGAAGCATGAGGTTGAAGGCCAAGTGCTTCCACCACTAACCAAGATGTGCCATTATCCCACACAATGCACCCCCATAGTGCCTTATAGCAGTTAAGAAATGGGTGCATTTCAATTGGTAAACAGTTTTATTTTCAACATTTCTTATTTCTAACTAGCTGCCAGTTATGGCACTTCTTCATACTAACTGCCGCTCCTCCTGACTCTTCAGACTGCTGCTGAAAGCCCTCATGACTCTGTACAGCTCTGGACATTGTATGGTATCCATCTGAGAATTAAGTGGCTGAAATGCTATGAGCAGTTGTTTTGGAATGGCAGCCATGATTGCAGTTGGTGGCTTCAACAGTAACATGATGGTTAGGATACTGAACTACAGCTGTACACAGTCATGAGGCAGTGCTTCCAGCGGCAGCTTGAGGAGACAGGAAGAGCAAGAGACTGTTTGAGAAGACCTTTAGGCATCACAAGAAATTCCACAATCATCAGATAGTGAACTTTGTCAGTGAGGCACACTCAGTTGCATTAGTGTGAGGAGCAGAGAAGAATAACCGTCAGTTTCACAGGACCTTGTGGGCCTTGTTAGAGGTGCTGTGAGTCCAGTCAGAGCCTTCTGGGAAGAGCTGATATCATCAGCAAGTTTGTGAGTCAAAAAGTAATCAGCTACAGCACTGCAATTGCCGATAATTATGAGCAGAACGTAACATAAAGGATGGCCATGGTTAGCAGTCTGCAAACTGGAACGGGGGGTTTAACAGTAGAGCAGGAAAGAAGGGAAGAGCAGCAAATATAATAATTAAGTTTGTTTTGCATTGTGGCAGAAGGTTTTGTGCGTGTGTGTGTGTGTGTGTACACAATACATTTTTTTCCACATACAAAGTAAGTGAGCTGACAGCACAGCAGCAGTAGTTAGCGTGAGTACTTCAGACAGAATTTGTCTTACTGTACTGATTCAGCTAGTAAAAAAGTCAGTGAGGTCTCAGACCTTTCCCCAGTGCTGTTGTGCTGGGTTATCAGTACTGGGTTCTGAGCTCCTCTGCCAATCAGGTTTCTGCATTTTTTTGTACCCAGTTTATCAGTAAAGGCCAGTCACTTCTTCCTCTCAGTCTTTCCAAACCCTAGCTAGGCTCCATCCTGTGGACAGGCTCTTCCTAACAGTGAGACAGCAGTTGCAAGGCCTTATCTCTGACTTACATTCCCTTTCTGCAGCACAGAAGCAGGAATCTGTGCCACAAGGTAGGGTTATGGAGAAAGAGGTGGGGTGGGGATTTATTTATTTATTGAAATTGTTTCACCAGGAGAAGCACACTGAGCAAGAACTGTTCGTCTCCCAGTGTGACCTGGGGGGAGGGGTACAGTGAGGAAGAGGACAAGGGTAGTCCAAGTCCTGACATATATGCATACAATTACAATACAGTTGAAAACATTTTGCAGAAATAGTTGGGCGTAGATTACAATTTACCCTTACTTATAGTATAGTAGCAATTACATGAGGAAGTCATGCTTTATACCTTGAAAACATATAATTAGATAATATAGCTGCATATGTTTGACAGGAATAGGTGAGTGTAGATTAATACGGTTCTATGTCAAAAACAGCAAAAAAAATAGCGAGTTCAAAAATAGCGAGTGCATAATAGCGAAACGCAATATAGCGACTGAAAGTATAGCGAGTGTAAAAATACCTCATCAGCAATTATAGCGATCTGTGTTCTGCTGCTTTTAGGGTCTAAGGTCACTTTCCTCATCGACTTATACATTGCGCCATATCATTGCCTGCCTACTGCATTGACTCTTGTGGGACACCACATGTGGGGCATTCTCAGGACTCCATGGCTGAAACTATAGCTCAAACTATGATACGACTCCTTTTGCCATCTGAGTCAGTCCCAGAGACCGCAGCTCCCCTGCTTCTTCTTCTACCTTCTCTGGTGCAGGCAGATCGATTGCAATCAGGGGACCAAGCTTCAGATTCAGAATCAGATCTTTGTTTTTATTTGCTTATTTTGTTATCTTACAGTTTCCTCACTTTCGTGTGCTGAATGGTAGTACAATCTTAAACAGAAGCGGTCGACTTAGTAGGCATGCTGGATATAAATAGAGGAAGTTAATGTTCCAACACAAGGCGTGTGAAAAAAAAAATCAAATCAGAAATTTTCTGTATCAGTGACAGCTGCATGTTAGTTATGTGAGTGTAGTGCTAGGGAAGAGATATATAGCATCACAATCTCAAAGGAAGATGTCATGGCACATCAGGTATGCTCACTTTTTAAGCACTACAATTGCAAAAGACATTATTTCCTATCGGATCAGGTACTGATGATGAAATCGTTGGGGCACACTAAGATTTCAGCTACTGGCGCTATTCTGATGCGGGAAAAGTTAGTTATGTGAGTGTAGTGCTAGGGCACAGACATATAGCATCACAATCTCAAAGGAAGATGTCATGGCACATCAGGTATGCTCACTTTTTAAGCACTACAATTGCAAAAGACATTTTCAGTTACTGGCACTATTTTGACGTGGGAAAAGTCGCCGTTAATGGTGCTAGCTATTAAATGTCACTCGCTTATTATTGCTTACGCTATTCTTTATTCGCCATTCTTTACTCACTATTATCACAGGATACCGATTAAATACATATACTCTAATAGTCGAGAGTAACAGTTACAATGAGGAAATCCTGCTAAGGTATTGGGTTGTGGTATATAATGAGACAGGGGTAAGTGCAAGCAAGCTAGCTTAAAAGTTGGGATCAAGTGCAGTAGTTGGGTGTGGATAGAAAGTAGCACCATTGGGCCTACTGGGAGAAGAAACATAGGCATGTCTGAGGTAGAATAGATCAGAGAGTTAGCTGCAGGAGCAGTTTACTGAGCAGTGGTTGGCAAGGGCATAGGATAGAGAGTGGATAGAGGAAGAGTGGCAAATTTCAAAGGGAAAAGAGTTCCAGAGCTCAGGGAAGTGGTGAGAGAAGGCGGCCTGGCTGGCTTGGATCCGACGTCTGGGGACTAACAGGAGCCAGGAGTCTGGGGACCTCAGAGCATAGGTGGGTGCCAGAGGGAGCGATAGTACGGAGGTCAGGTACACTGGGAGGGTACCAAACCAGTTCTTCGAGATAAACTTGGCACAGTGTATTTGGCAGTGGTTCTCAAGGGAAGGGAGAGCAAGGGAGCGGTATAGCTTGCAGCAGTGGGTGCGAGGAGGAGCGTCAAGAGCGAACCAGCAGAAAGCATTAAAAAGGGTATCCAGTTTGGATAAAACTGACTTGTGGGCGGCACTGTAAACAATATCACAATAATCGAAGGAAGGAAGTATCATCTTCTGGATAAGCTCACGACGGACCGGATAGGGGAGGCTAGAACGGTTCTGATATAAAGCTCCGAGTTTGGGGCGGAGTTTTGTTAGTATAGAGTCAGCATGGTCTGCGAAGGTGGGGTGGTGGTTGAGCCAAACTCCAAGATACCAGAAGGAGGTGACGTCCTCCAGTTCTGACCTATCAAGGGTGTGGAAAAGTGGGAGGAAGGGGAGCCTGGCTAGTCATTGGGATGTACTTAAAGTCATAGTTACAGTTTTTTTTGCATTTAGAAAGAGCTGGTGAGAGTTGAACCAGAGCTGGACTTTGCTAAAATGTGCCTGGAGGGTAGAGGCAACTGAGGCTGGGGAGGAGCCAGAAGAAAATAGGACAGTATCGTCAGCATATATGTGGATCGAGGAGGCAGAACAAGTTTGAGGCAGGTTGTTTAGAAAAACAGAGAATAGGATAGGCCCAAGCACTGATCCTTGGGGGACACCGGTGGACATGGGGAGGGGAGTGGGTATGGCATCCTCAATCCTGACAGATTGAGTGTGGTCTGTAAGATAGACACTGAACCAGGCAGTAACAGATGTGGAGAGGCCAGAGTCAGAGAGGCTAGATAGTAACAGAGTGTGGGAGACTGTATCGAAGGCCTTGGCCAGATCGATGAAAATGGCAGAGGTGATAAGACCTCTATCCATTCCAGACTGGATGGTGTCAGTGAACCTTAGTAATGAGGAGGCAGTGGAGTGACCTTTCCTGAATCCGGACTGGCAGTGTTTGGAAACATTTGAGTCGGCAAGATAGGAGGTTAGCTGGGATGGAGGGTTTCTATCGGTGAAGAATAAAGACAAGAGGTAACAGAGAGTGATAAGGGTTTGTTGGTTTGCAGCAACACCCAGGATACACAAAACAGATCTATTAATGTATTTTATTTAGTTTTTGTTGACCGGGTAAGTGCACTAGACAAATCCTGCCTATTTTCAGGAACGACCCAGGGGAGGGGGAGGGGGATACAGATGAATGCCAACTGACCTTGAACCAGATTAAGCTGTTGGTGGTATTTTTAGTGAATGAGGGAAATTTGGCCAGGACATCAGGGAAATTCCCCTACTCTTTTCGATATGTGCCATGGGATCTTTAACATCCACCTGAACTACCACCAATCCAGGCAGACGGGACCTCGTTTAGACGTCTCATCTGAAAGACGGCACCTCAGAAGTGCAGCACCCCTCTCATGCTGCACTACAGTGTCAGTACTGGGATATTAACCCAAGTGCCAGATGTGAGAACTGAACCCACAGCCCTCTGATCTCCTGGCATTAGAGGCCAGTGTGCTACCTACTGAGCCACTGACCTCCACTACAGGTTGCTGCTCCGCTGGAGAGCAGATGGTGCCTGGCTTGATGCTTTTTGGTAAAAGGTCCAGGGTTCAGTGATATGTTTTGGGTTCTTCCTTATAAATGGCCTACTTGTTTTTTAACCAATTAGCACAAAGAGCCCCTGTACTTCATAGCCTGTGCATAGTGGTCTCTTGTACAGGAGCATTAGGAGTGGCCTGTCGTACTTCAGAGCAGGACACACGTAAGCATATATCCCCTGCAGCAAAATAAACTGAGCTTGGTAGACAACTATTAACTGGAACACTTCTTAAGTTTTTAAACTTTTGTTGACCAAAAAAGTCTTGGAAATACTTCCTATAGTCATAGAGGTACAGTTTGTAATAGGTTTCATATGTAATAAATATTGAAAAAGATGGTGAGACAGAAGATTAGATTTATGGTAAAAGATAGTCCTGTGGTATACATGAATTAATACTGTATTTTGGGGAGTAATGTCAGAATATATATTTGTATCATAGAAACACAGAATTAGATGGCAAATAAGGATTGCTTCGCCCAAACAGTCTGCCCATTTACCCTACATACAGTAACACCGAAGACCCTACTTGATCTCCGGCTTTACTCCCCCATTAGCACTAAGATTCCTTTATGCCTCTCCCATGCATTCTTGAATCCCATTGCTGTTTTAGCCCCCACCACCTCCGCTGGAAGGCTGTTCCAGGCATCCACCACTTTTTCTGTGAAGAAGTTCAGTACTTTCTCACATCTCACCTGAGTCTACCCCCCTTCAGCGTCATACCGTTAGCCCTTGTCCTTGAGCATCTTCTTTTCTGAAAAATGCTTCCCTCTTGTACCTTATTTATATCCGTGAGGTATTTGAAAGTCTCTAGCCTATCCCTCCCTCCCCCTCCTTTCTTCCAAGGTGTGCATATTGAGATCCTTTAGTCTCTCTTCATATGGCTTTTGATGCAGACCTTGCACCATTTTAGTTGCCCTCCTCTGGACCACCTCCACTCTCTCTATGTCCTTTCAGAGATGTGGTCTCCAAAACTGGATACAATACTCTTGGTGAGGTCTCACCAGTGACTTATACAGTTGTAACACCACCTACTCTTTTTCTGCTCGTGATACCCCTCCCTATGCTCCCTAGCATCCCACTAGCTATCTCCACTGCCATGTCACACTGTCTGGCCACCTTTAGGTCACCAGATGATTACCCCCGGTCTCTTTCCTGTTTGGTGGTCATTAATATCACTCTCCCATTTTGTACTCCTCCCCTGGTTTCTGTGCCCCAACATGCATGATTTTGCGTGTCTTCACACTGAAACTGAGCTGCCACACCCTTAACCACTCCTCTAGCTTCCTTAGATCTCTATTCATTTTTCCACCTCCACACCCCCAACCCCACCCCTGGAGTGTCTACCCAATCGCAGATTTTAGTGTCTTCTGCAAAGACGCACAACTTCCCTTCTAGTGCCTCTGCAATGTCGATAATAAAGACATTAAAAAGGACCAGTCCCATTACTGATCCCTGTGGCACCCTGCTGGTCACCCTCCCTTCCTTAGCGTGAACTCCCTTTACCACCACCCTCTGTCTCCTGTTCCCTAACCAATTTCTTACTCAGTTTACCACCCTTGGACCCACTCCTAGGCTACCCAGCTTGTTTACGAGTTTCCTATGTGGAACATGTCAAAGGCCTTACTGAAATCTAGTTAGGCCATATATATCCACTGCTCCACCAGTTACCCAGTCAAAGAACTCTATCAGATTTGTTTGACATGACCTCCCTCTAGTAAATCCATGCCATCTTGGATCTTGTAAGCCACTGGATTCAAGATATTCAGCAATTCTTTCTTTCTTTCAGTAGTGATTCCCTTACTTTCCCCACCACCGAAGTCAGGCTGACTGGCCTGTAATTACCAGCCTCTTTCTTGCTACTCCTTCTGGATTGGAAGAGGGTAGATGTGATTCCTCTTCACAAAAGGGAGAGCAAGGAAGAGGCAGGGAACTACAGGCCTGTTAGTTTAACCTCAGTGGTAGGGAAAATGATAGAATCACTTCTGACAGAAAGAAAGAACTGTTGAGTACCTAAAGGCCAGTGGGGCACTGGACCAGAGGCAGCATGGATTCACAGCAGGAAGATCACATCAGATAAATCTAATAGATTTCTTTGACTGGGTGACTAAAGTAGTAGACCAGGGAGGGGCTGTAGATATGGTCTACCTAGACTTTAGCAATGCATCTGACACAGTCCCACACAAAAGATTTATAAACTAGTTAGCCACCCTGGGAGTGGGTCCAAGGGTGATAGCCTGGGTAACAAACTGGCTGACCAACAGGATGCAAAGGGTAATAGTATACGGAGTACACTTTGAAGAAAGGGTGGTTACTAGTGGGGTACCACAGAGTTCAGTACTGGGACCGGTCCTCTTTAATGTCTTTATGGGAGACATTGCAGAGGGGCTGGAATAAAAAGTATGCCTCTTTGCAGACAATACAAAAATCTGCAATAGGGTTGATACACAAGGGGGGTTGGAAAGGATAAGAAGGGACTTGGCAAGGTTGGAGGAATGGTCAAAAGTATGGCAGCTTAGATTCAATGCAAAAAAGTGCAAAGTAATGCACCTGGGAAACAAAAACCCAGGAAAAAAGTACACAACGGGGGGGGCACTAACAACAATAAAAATGGAAAGGGACCTCAGGGTAGTCATATCAGATGACCTTAAGGTAGGTAAACAATGTGAGAAGGTAGTAAGAAGGGCTGGAGGGATACTGGGATGCATAGCGAGAGGCATCACCAGTAGAGAACAGGAAGGTGTTATCCCTCTGTACAGACAGTTGGTGAGACCCCATTTGGAGTACTGTGTGCAGTTCTGGAGACCCCATCTCCGCAAGGACATAGACAGGATGGAGGCAGTCCAGAGGAGGGCAACAGAAGCCATATGAAGAGTGACTGATAGAGCTTAATATGTATACCCTTGAGGAAAGGAGGGGGGGGGGGACATGATAGAAACTTTCAAGTACCTCAAGGGAATCGACAAAGTCCAAGACGGGAGCATCTTTGAGAGAAAGAGAAGTGCAAGAACAAGGGGGCACAGTTTGAAGATAGAGGGGGATGGCTCAGGGGCAATGTCAGAAAGTATTTTTTTATGGACAGGGTGATGGACGCATGGAACCACCTTCCTGAGGAGGTCGTGGGGTCAAAAACAGTGGGGCAATTCAAGAATGCATGGGACAGACATAAAGCAATTATAGTGAAGGGTAGGAGGAAGTAGGCTGTTGGTTACTAGAATCTGCAGCTTATCCAATACGTAGGGAATGGGCAGACTAGGTGGGCCAAGCGGTCCTTATCTGCTGTCAAAGTCTATTTTTTTTTATGTTCTCGGAAGTGGGACAACATCTGCCCTCCTCCAGTTCTGTGGGACCACTCCCATCTCCAGTGACTGGTTGAATAGGGCTGTCAGAGGTGCAGCCAGCACCTCTCTGAGCTGCCTTAATGTTCTTGCATGTACCCTTGCCCCATTGCCTTATCCACTTTCAGATTTGTGAGTTCCTTCAGGACTCTCTCCTCTGTAAATGGACCAGTGTCCACTTCCCTTCCTTCGATGCTCTGGGCACTTATCTGTAGTCCCTCGCTTAACCCTTCCACTGTGAACACTGAAGAAAAGTATTTGTTCAGGATGTCCACTTTGTCCTGGTCCCCCTCCACACCCCCCCCCATTCCTCCCAAACCTTACTATGCCTCCCCTGGTCTTTCTTTTTCCACTTACATACCCCAACATATCTTGTCCCCTTTCTTTCCTGCCTCCCAGCCATCTCTTTTCAGAATTGTAGCGGTCTCTTTTTCCTCTTGCTTTAGCTTACCTACCTGATGCAGAGGTTTGTTGCCTTCTCTATCCCCCCTTTTGTTTTGCCCACTGTTCCTCCTCCCCCCCATGTCCTCCCCAACCCCTGCCAGGGCATCCCTTAAGTATTCCCCCATATATTTCATATCGGCCCTCCTGAAGTCCAGGACCCTTGCATTTTTGTGGTTTAATTCTGCCACAGTACCTATATTGAACCACACCATATGGTGATCACTGGTCTCCAGGAGGCCACCCACTGTGACGTCTGCACTTCTGTCTCCATTGGTGAGTGAAAGGCCCAGTACTTCCCCATCATGAGTGGGCTCTTTTACTAGTTGCCTGAGGAATGCCCCCTGCAGGGAGTCCTGGATGTCGCTGCTCCTAGCTGAAGCTACAGTTGAGATGCACCAATTTACATCCGGCAGCACCTCCTCCTCCTCGTTTGCCATCTTTTGGATGGCTTCCACTACAGCCTTATCCAACTCCCCCCCCCACCACCACCATTGTGGAGATCTGTAGGTCACACCAGTGTGCATAGCGTCTCCCTTCCCCAGGTCTAGGGTGACCCACAGTACCTCCTCCCTGTTTTCACTGTATCTCAGTTGCTTTTATGCTATCCCTCACATAAAGAGACACTCCTCCCCTGTTCTTCCTGAACAGAGTATAGCCTGGTATGGCTATATCCCAGTCATGGTTCTCGCTGCACCATGACTCGGTAATGGCAACAATGTCCAGGTCAGCCTCTGCCATGATGACCTCTAGGTCCAGGATTATATTTCCCAGACTTCAAGAATTTGCGCACATGGCCTTGCAGACTCTGCTACCACCCTGCTTGTCAACCCCACTCTTCCCTTTTGTCTTCTCTCCTTAACCCCTCTTCTCTCATTCCCATCTCCCTTCATTTCTACCATTTTGTTTTTGTTGGGTACCCTTGGGGATTTCTCTCCCTCGGGATTCTCCTTATTGACTACTTCATCTTGTGGGGGGCAGTTAATGTCTCCCTGTTTCCTTCCGCCAACCCCCTCAACTAGTTTAAATGCTCACCAATGTAACATTTAAACCATTCACTGAGGACAGTGCTTCCCCTCATGGATGGATGCAGGCCATCTCTCCTGTATAGACCCTTATCCCTCCAGGTGGTACCCCAGTGTAGCTGAACCCCTCCTCGCTGCATCACTCCATCAACCATAAGCTAAAGCTCCAGGTACAGAGTACCTTATCCTCCCCCCGTCGTAGACAGACAGCACCTCAGAAAAGGCCACTGAGCATGATACCTGCCAAAGACCCCTTCCCAGTTCCCTGACTCCTCCTGCACTATCCTACCCTCATCCCTAGCCAGGTCATTTGTCTTTAAGTGGACAATGACAGCCAGTTCTCGCTGCCATCCTGCTGACCTAGTGATTCTCAGGATTTGCTGCTCATTCCTCTAAGCAGTGGTGCCTGTTAGGCACCTAACCTCCCTCTCCCCCTTCCTTCCTGTCCCCAAAGCTGTCCCCCTGACAGTGAGGTCCCCTACCAGAAGGTGCTTCCTCCTCCTCCTCCTCCTCTGGGGTCCTCTTTTCCTTCCTTGGGGTCTCCACTCTGGAGGACCCCCACATCCTCCCTGCTCACTACTGTGGGTGCTTCCATGGGACAATGCTGCCACATCAGAGCAGCACAGAAATTGTGTAGTGGTACCATATGGGGAATGTGCCTCTGACCCATCACCCTCACCCTCCCACCATAGTCCAGCCACTCCTCCTCCTTGGCATCCATTGAGGTAGCAGCGGAAGACTTTGTGGTCCCTGGAGAGGAGGCCCTCCAAATCCTATCCAACTCAGCCTGGAGTCTAGCAACCTCCTCCTTCAGCCCAGAGATGTGCATGCAGATGGGGCAGCACTGCAATCTCCAAGAGGTCTACCCGAAGATTGCTGCCCCACAACCACTGCACTGCACCACTCCCATATTTAATTTCCACTTTGATACCCCTGTAAATACTGGGTCCCTAGCTCCTGACCTGGTTTCTAGCTAGCATCTCCCCTCGCTGTGTGTTTTTTTAACATTATGATGTTCTGCCAATGTATCTTTAAGTGCTGTACAGGAAAAATGATTTTCATGGTCCGTCTTCAATTTCTAGTTAAATAGCAAGATTTTACAATGAAAGTTGCCAGAAGTAAGGATATAGATCTGAAGTAAAATACATATTTGAAGTTCCCTGAACTCTTCCAGACATGGGCAGAATAATCCCTCCCTCTCTTCACATATCCCTAGAAAACATACTGAAACATAGCAAATGGGCAGGATAGTTTATCATTGTTAACTAGTGAGCCTGTGACCCTAAGTCATACGATTATTTTAAAATAGTAATGCGCTACACTGATTTATAACATGGGTGATAACATTCTAGCCACCTGGTTAACTAAAAGACAAGTGCAAGATTGTAATGAACTGGACATTATTATGCTCTTGTATTTATTCGGCAACAGACTTGGCTACAGTAACAATACACCTCAACTGGAACTATGTTTTTGTTTTCTGTTCAAATTTCATACAGAAAACAGGATTTTTTTTTATTAAAGACCATAAAGATATATTTTTAAAAACATTTTAAGTGAAACCCATGTTATTAGTGCAATAAAACACTTCAGGAATGTGCAAATATAGTCAATGGCCTGGATATTCAAACTGCGCCAGGCTGTGGCGCAAGCCTGGGCGCAGCTCAACTTTGTTGAGCAGGGGTGTGGCCTGGGCGATATTCAATGGAGCTGCGCTATGGCACAACAGCTTTGAATATCACACCCTGGCCACCACCACTGTGCATGGCACAGTGGCACTGCACCAACACAAGTGGCCAAGTGGAGCGTAGGTCTTTAGTGCAAGTGCCACTCGTCATGCACAGCACCTCACGATATTCAAAAGGGACATGCAAATTGGGCCATAATTTATGCAAAGGCGACAGGGGCCATTGCATCTCATTACGACCCCATTTGCATGCCATTAGCATGCGGTCGCCCGATCCCCTATGACTTGTGCCTGGTGCTGCCGGCAGGCAGCCGTCGAGGACCGACCCCCTGCAACCCGATCGCAGGGCGTTACGTGTAACATAAAAAAAAAAAACATCCAATGTCGCTGGTGGTCCAGTGGACCTCTATGTGCCCGATTGTGAGCATCAGTATAGTCACCACCCCCACATCCAATATCCCTGGTGGTCCAGTGGACCTCTAAGTGCCCGATCACAGGCATCAGTATAGTTCCCCCCACGTCCAATATCCCTGGTGGTCCAGTGGACTGATTGCTGCCCGATCACTGGCATCTGTAACACATAACAGACCCCTGCTACCCTGTTGGTCTGGTGTACTCCCCTCCCCACCCGCCCACTAGGCCCCCGCCCCGCTCCCCGTCAGCCGGTGGGCGGCACCACCACCTGCCGCCCGCCGCCTGCCAACTGACTGCTCAGTAGGGCTGCCGCCCATTGGTTCTACGTGAGCCAATGGGCATGCAGCTATACCGTACTACTCAGTCCAGATATGTGAATGATTCATTTCACATATACATGCCGTACTACTCGGTCCAGATATGTGAATGATTCATTTCACATATCTTGACTGAAAATAATCGATATCTTCTACGCCATTGGATCACGCTGTGAACCAATGGGCATGCAACTCTACCGCCGAATCGGTCGGCGGCAGGAGTGGCAGGCAGGTGGGGTGTTGCGCCCACCAGCTGACGCGGAAGGCGGTGGGGCTCCAGTGGGCGGGTGGGGAGGGTGCACTAGACCACCAGGGTAGTAGGGGTCTGTTATGTGTTATAGATGCCCGTGATCGGTGAATCGTCCACTGGACCACCAGGGATATTGGACTGGGGGGACTATGCGATGCCTGGGATCGGGCACATAGGGTCCACAGGGACCACCAGGGATATTGGGCGTGGGATTTCGCTCCAGGGATGCCCGCGATGGGGCATGGGGGGGGCGCAGCCAGGTGCGGCAGGAACTCGGGTGGCCATCCACAGGTGGCAACTGCCGTGTTGCGCCCTGCAATGCGGCAGCTCACCTGTGGGTGGCCATCACTTGTTCCTTTTGTTTTTTGGCTTAACTTTGTGCAGGCGTAGGTAGAGGTTGCGCATGCATGACTCTGCACATCCCAGGCTGAATATCCGGCTGTGCAGGTTATGCATGGGCACGCCCCCCCCCCCACCGTGCCTGCATACATTACTGATGCGCTCAGTGTATGCCGGGATTTGTCTTGCGCACTTTTCCCTTTGAATATTGCGCCGGGGCACATCAGTGGGTTGTGCATGGCGCAACACTGTTGCGCCATGCGCAACCCTTTTGAATATCTGGGCCAATAAGTATACTTTTCTGTTGTGTGTTGCCTTGTAACCAGTACCACGCTCAGGATGTGTGATCATGACCCATAACTACACACCCTGGTGTGTGTATTTTTTTTTGCATACATATACATATGCATATACATGAGAAATTAATTATTCTATATACTTTTGTGTAGCCCTGTGTAACATATTGCTGCTACTTTTCTTGCCCCTTGGACTTTCTTGGAACTTGGGTATTGCACCTAAATGACACTATCCTTGTGCAGAAACAGTAGACCAGTGTCATGCCTTACCTAATGACGTCATGTTTTCATAATTGTCCTCCATCACTCCCCTGTATAGTTCCTTCTCCTGTAAAGTTAACATTTTCCACTCCTCTTTTGAGAAATGTATTGCTACATCTTCAAATGTCTCTGGTGCCTGAAAGAAGATGAGATGTATATTTAATCATAGTGTTCTTGTCAAGCAGCTTCATGAGTTCAACATAGAAAGATACATAGAATGTGATGGCAGATAAGGGCCACTGGGCTCACCCAGTCTGCCCTTTTTCTCTTTAGAGCTGTGTTTTTTCGCTGCAGACTCAACTTGATCTACACCATTTCTTCCCCTTCCTTATCCCTGTGATTCCCTTGTGCCTGTCCCAGGCACTACTGAACCACACCGCTGTTTTCGCCTCCACTACCTCCACTGGAAGGTTGTTCCAGGCATCCACCACCCTTTCTGTGAAGAAGTACTTCCTCACATTCCTCTTGAATTTATCCCGAATCAATTTCATATCATGTCCCTTTGTTCTAGAGCACCTTTTACTCTGAAAAATACCTACCTCTCTTGCCTTATTTACCCATGTGAGGTATTTAAAGGTCTCTATCATATCCCCACTCCATCATCTACTCCAGGATATACATATTTAGCTCCATATCCCTCTCCTCATAGGGCTTTTGATGCAAAACCTGACCTGTTTTGATACCCTCCCCTGGACCACCTCCATGCTGCCTGTATCCTTCCTGAGATGTGGGCTCCAGAAGTGGATAGAGTACTCAAGCTGAGGACTTACCAACAATCTGTATAAGGGCAACATTGCCTCCCTTTTCCTGCTGATGATACCCCTTCCTATAGACCCTAGCATCCCAATAGCCCTTCCGACTGCCTTGTCACACTGCATGGCCACTTTTAGGTTGTCTGATTCAATTACCCCAAGGTCTCTTTCCTGCTCGGTCTTTCTCAGTATCACTCCACCCATTTTGTACTCCGCTCCCAGGTTTCTATGGCCCAAGTGCAGTATTTTGCACTTTTTTGCATTAAAACCCAGCTGCTATACCCTTGACCGCTCCTCAAGTCTTCAGATCCCTACCCATCCTTTCCACACACACCCACACCGGAATGTCCACTCTGTTGCAGATCTTGGAGTCATATGCATAGAAGTAGATCTTTCTTCCTTTCCAGTTCCTCTACTATTTCTCTTACAAAGACATTGAAGGTGACTGGTCCCAGCACTGATCTCTGAGATACCCTGCTTCCTCTGAGCGAATGAGGCCAGCAGTTATCTTTCACTCTCCTTGGACCCGAACAGATTTGTTAAGGATTAGCTTGTTATAGAAACATAGAAATTTAACTGCAGAAAAACAATAGCCCATCCATCTGTCCATGGTTCCATATTTATTTCCTGTATCTATTGTCCATACAGAGTTCTATCACTCCCTATCCACCCATCTATTCCCCTTCCTGTTACTGTTGCCCTGAGTAACCACTATACCCATTACTCTGTCCCAACCATGCTTGAAACCATTATGGTTTTGGTAGCCACCACGTCAGCTGGTAGACTGTTCCATGGTGCCACCACCCTTTCTGTAAAATTATATTTTCTCTTATGCCTCTCGAACATCCCACCCACATTAGTTTCCACTCATATACTTGTGACCTTGAACTGCTACTCATGCTAAATTATTGCCCACAGTTCAACTTCTTTATTCCTTTCAGGAACTTGAAAGTCTCTATCATATCTCCCCTCTTCCATCTGGTCTCAAGTAAGTACATGTTTAGTGCCTTGATGCAATCCTCGTAGGACCTGCCCTGCTGGCCCTGAATCATCTTTGTCACCATTTGGTGCACTATCTCCAGTCTGTCCTTATCTTTCCTGAGATGAGGACTCTAGAACTGGGAACAGTACTCGAGGTGTGGCCTCACCAATGATTTATTAAGAGGTAGTATTATCTCTTTTCCTCTGCTGTAAGTGCCCCTTCCAACACATCCCAGCATCCTGTTTGTCTTGCTATAGGCTTTGTTGCACTGGCTTGGTTGTTTTGTTTTTTCTTCGTCTGTTTTTCCCTCCGGGGCTCCTGCTGTCAGGCAGGCTTTGGCTCTCTTCCTCGAGAGAGCTCTTATCTGCCCTCTGTCCATCATATTGCTCTCTCCCAACCCCCGCCTGACCCTAGCAAATCCCCCCCATGGTCCCCCCCTCATGTCAGTCCTACCCTATCTGTGGCATCAGTTCTTTTTATGAGCTGCTATGGATCCCCTTTGTCTATCCCAAGCAGTTTTGAATTCTCCCACCATCTTTGCCCCCACCACCTCTACTCGGAGGCTGTTCCATGTCTCCACTACCCTTTCCATGAAGAAGTACTTTCTGATATTGCCCCTTAGTCTCCCTCCTTCCAGTCTCATGTCATGCCCTCTAGTTCTACAGCATCTTTTCTTCTGAAAGATGCTGCCCTCCTGTACCATATTTATTTCCTTTCGGTACTTGAAGGTCTCTGTCCCCCATCTCTCTCCCTTCCTCCAGTGTGTATATATACTGAAATCCTCCAATCTCTGCTCTTATGATGTTTGGTGCAGCCCCTGCACCATTTTTGGTGCCCTTCTCTAAATTGCCTCTACCTTATCTATGTCCTTCCGGAGATGCAGCCTCCACAACTGGATGCAGTACTCCAAATGAGGTCTCACCAGTGACCTGTACAGTGGCATATTATTTGGTCTTCTTAGGTCATCAGATATGGTCATCTCTAGATCGCTTTCCTGTTCTGTGGCTGCTAATACCTCCCCACCCATCATGTAATCCTCCTCTGGGTTCCTGCGGCCTAAGTGCAAGATTTTGCACTTCTTCACAGTGAATCTTAGCTGACACACTCTTGACCACTCCTCCAGGTTAGCGAGGTCCCGCCTCATTTTCTCCACCCCTCCTAGACTGTCCACCCTATTGCAGATCTTTGTGTCATCTGTGAAGAGGCATACCTTCCCCTCCTGCCCCTCCGTGATGTTGCTGATGTAGATATTAAACAGAACTGGCCCAGGAACTGATCCCTGTGGCACCCCACTGGTCACCCTCCCTACTTCGGATTTAGCTCCTTTTATCACTACCCTCTGACATCTTGCTGAAATTCTATCACTAACATTAGCATCAACATCAAACAATTGCTATCATACTACAGAAGCTAAGAAAGAAAGAAAGAAAAAAACACTGGGGATCAAACCCAGGCTCTGTACCCACTACTGCTTAATAGTCTGTAGCTTTACCACTGTAATGAAGCTCACTGACAGGAAATGCATGCTGTGGCTAAGGACATCCAACATTGAGTCCAGATCCCACCCCCACCGGCTGCAGTGGGTTTAATAATGCACAGTCTGTCAATTTGAAATAATGTTTCTCAAGTTGCCTTCAAACCTAAAAGTGTCAGCTGGAACTTTCTAAGTTATCAGCAATATAGAACTTCAAACTTTGCTGAGCAGGGAAAGCCAGGACCAAAATGTAAATAAAAAACATGATGACACACACCCCACTGCACATGCACAGCTACCAAAACTGATAATTAAAACAAGCTATGGCTACAACAAGGTGACTTGGACTACAGCCATGATTTAAACATATCTCCAGCTCCAGGGCAGACAGCGGAGCCTTGGCTTGAGGGGGAAGTATGAACAGAGCACCTCCGGGCACAGACTAAGTGGTTTACTGCCTATGCAAGGGCATAAATAAAATAGAAACATAGAAAATGATGGCAGAAGGAGACGTGTGGTCTATTGAGTCTGTCCAACCTGGTACACCAGGACCTACTGTCACCGGGCCCTGTCCCTTGAGATGTCCAGCCTAGCCTCCTCTAGTGCTGTGTGATTGTGTCCAAGCCTTGTCCCACATGCCCTTAAAACTCAACACTGACCCTGCCATCACAACGTAGGGTGACAGTCTATTACATGACTCCACCACCCTCTCTGAGAAGTAATACTTTCTGATGTCCCTCCAGAACTTCACACCCTTTAATTTCCACTTGTGCTGCAGTGTTATAGAACTGGTGTTCCTGGAGAATAGCACAGTGTGCAGCACTTGGTTTATGCCTCTAAGGAACTTAAATGTTTCAATCATATCACCCCCTTCCCTTCTAGTTTCCAGTGAGTACATGTCCAGCGCCTTCAGCCTCTCCTCATAAGCAAGGCCCCTAGAATTCTGCTGCCGCAGAATTTTGCGCCGCAGTTGCAATCTACATAGAATTTCTCATGTTGCATAAGATCACTCTTCTTGGTGATTTTTATTAATATTTCTGTTGATACATAGAATCTGGTTCCCTTCCCTCTTTTATATCCAAACCCCTATATGTTCAGAGCAGTGATGTTATCATTGCTATAACATCATACATTAGCTAATGAAATGGTTGCATTCTGCAACAGAAATGAACAGTCACTTATCTACCACAGCTCCACTGCCAGAGCGGTGGCACAGCACATCATGCATGGTGATATTTGCTCAACCTGCACTACAGCCTAATACAATTTTCAGTCTTACATTGTTGCACTAGGGCCAACTTAAACAAAACCTTGTCAATAGCACAGACCTGTTAAGTCCATACCTCACTTTGTACAAACCTATTTGTGCCTTTAAGGTATAAAGACGCTATCTGCAATGAATAACGTAAAATAAATTTAACTGTCTAAATTTTTAAGAAAAATAAAGTAATTATGCCCAGAAAAGTGAAATATAATAATGTGTAGACCTGTTGAAAGAACAGATCTGTTAAATAAATAATTGCACTGTACGCATTTTTGCCAGGGTTATTCATTACATATTGTCATTGGTTGCTAGAATCACCTAAAAGTTATTGAGAAATATTGTGTGCAGGGACAGCTGTTGGGCCAGAGGGTAGCATGCTGTGTTTCCGTGCTGGCAACTCAAGTTCAGAGATTAGCTCTGGGAGCTGGCTGGGCAGCACAAGGATTGGTGGAACACATCACTGCTCGGAGCCTGGGAAGGTATGGTGCAGTGTTCTGTCACATGGTGGACACATTGTGATGGGCCCGGAGAGCTCTATCTCACAATTGGTTCACATGCATGTCATGGCCTGATGGTGTTAAGCAGTGTGTCAGGGAAAGGAGGTTGACATGAAAAATGAGTTTTGCAATAACTCCTCTATTCCATTTCCAATGGGACCGGTGTGAATGAGGATGCAAGTTCATGGAAATTAAAAAAAACAACACACACACACACAAACACACGCATATTTGTATGTATGATACAGATTGCATATAAATATATAAGTGATACACAGTGGGAACCTCATGAGTGGTATAGAAAGCACATACAGATATGTAAGTGATAGACAGTGGAAACCTCATTAGTGGGATAGATAGCATGCATATAAAAATACCTTATTAATCACATAATATCCCCTCTGCATATGTCATTTATGCAACAGGCTAGGACCTTAAGGGAGAGACATTTGTTTTGCTTTTTTAGGCATAAAATTATTTTTATAAGTCTGTTATTTTTTGAACTAGTGTTATTGTGTTTTCCACCATCCTGATTGCTATAACTACTGCCATGAAAGTGATGTCAGGATGACAAGCTGACACTGTGATGTGGTAGTTTGTTAGTGCATAGAACTTCCATGAAATTACAAACCACCCATACATAGAAGTTCTACGGCAAATGAACTAATCTTGCCGCGGAGAACTTGGTCCCACTGTGCCGCAGAAAAGTAGGGGCCCTGCTCATAAGTGACTCCGTGTAGGCCATATATCATCTTTGTTGCCCTTCTCTGGACCTATAGCTGGTTGCTATAGAAAAGGGCTGAGCTGTTGGGGCATAAAGATAAACAATAATAGTGGCCCCCAGGAACTTCAGCATGCAGGGGGATGCTGGGATAAAGGTTACATTACAGGGCACTGAAAAAGCCCGGGCTCCTAGCAGCTAATCAAAAGGGGACTGTGAAAAAGTATAAAAGGGACTGCTTTGCCCACCAAAAAGGGGATTTGGTGTCGAATTCCAGTCCAATCAGAGTGTAGGGAAGAAGACTGCTATGTAGCTATCCAGTCAAAAGCCTGCACTCCGCCTTCTCGGCCAGTTCGGCCCCAGCTGTCTCAACTGGACAATGCACCTGGAAAGCCTGTTTCTGCTGCAGAAGAGGAGAGAGAGATGAGTTTGTTGCTGAAGACAGCATTGTGAAGTCTGTAGCTGGAAGCAGAGAGTTTGGCAACTGCTTCAGAGAAGGAGCCCAGAGTTGAAGTTCAGAGAAAAAGAGTTTGAGTTGTGTTTGAAAGCGAAAGTCCTACAGCCCAGAAAGCAGTGGGAGAAACGTAGGTCCCTTCTCGGTGGGGTAAGTGTTCTTTGAAACTGTTATTGCTGCAAGCCTGAGATATTGTGTGTGTGCTGGGGCTAGAGACTGAGCAAAGGTCCAGCCACAATTTGTGCATACAGAAGTCAAAGTGTAAGTGCTGAGGTTAGAGACTGAGCAAAAGGTCCAACCACAATTTGTGCAAAGAGAAGTCAAACTGTGAGTGCTGGGGCTAGAGACTGAACCAAAAGCTCAGCTGCGCTGTTGTTTTGAAAAAAGTGTGCCAAGCTGCAAGTCTGGGGAACTTCACCTACCCTGTCCCCAGACCAATGGAAGAAGACCAGTGAAGAAGATGGCGAGAGGTCTGCTGGGGAGCATGGTCTACAAAGGCCTCTGAAGCAAAGTTAAAAAAGCCAAGCAGGTGAAGACCGACATTCTGCAACTCCTTCAGCCAACCCCGCTGCTGCTATGCTGCACCAAAGAGCTACCTCCCTGGTACCATGCAAACTCAGACTGTGAAGCCCCCACAAACTGTAAGTACTTCTGGGCTGCAGCTCAGAGGGTAACGATATTAGCTAGCTAGCTAGACAGTGTCAGGGGTTAGGTCCTGGGTGGCACTGTGCCACCAGAAGCTAAGCCCCAGACCTGAATTTCAAGTTGTTTTTGTTTAAAGTTATTGGATCCCAATGCAAGGTTTCATCTAATGTTTCCATGGTTGCAACCCACCACACCCCATCCTGCAAGTCATGACCACAGTGAATTATCCACTGCATCAAATTGTTAAGGGTGCGCCTTCAGGGGGAAGGTGTGGGAAAGTGCGGGGTCATAGTGCAGTGTGCTACTGCTAAAGTGTGTTGTTTCCATCTTTTTCCCTCCCCATAATAAAACGTTGCTGTTTGTTCATCTTTTATCTTGGTACTATGAATCATTGCACAAAGGGGAAATTGTCAATGTGTGGGGAAGTGTCTTTGGGGGCAACATGTGTATTTTCATGGGGGTGTGGTAGTCTGCAATCTGTTCAGAGGTGTTCCCTGCCATCACCTCAAGTGGAGGCACTGTGCCACATTTTCCTCTCCACTCCAGAACCCAGACCGGCCCCCTCGAAGGTGTGTGTAGTGTGGACCCTGACAGCCCTGGAATAGCCAAGGTAAGTCAAAGGGCTGTCATGTGTCCACTCATCTGGTGCTTATTGCTACATACTGGTCTGTCCCCCTTGACTACTGTGAAGACCAAGTAGAAGTAATCATTTCAAATTTCAGTTTTTTCTTGCTCTTCCTCTGCACAGTCCTCCACAGTAACCCCTTCCCTCCCGAGTCTTACTATCCCTCCCCTCACTCACGTACCTGAAGAAGGTCTTGTCCCCATTTTGACCTCCATAACTATCCTCTTCTCTGTTTATGCTTTGGCTGTCCTCACTGTCCTTTCTGCCCCCTCTTGTTTTACCATGAATACCTTCCTGTCTTCTTCCATCTGGGTTTCCTTGTACTTCCTAAATGTTGACTTCTTTTCCTTCACTGCCTTTGCCACCTCCTTGAAGAACCATAGTGGCCTCTTCTTCCTCCTCATTTTCCATGCTCACTTCCTTCAAACAGCATGCCACTGCATTGGCTATTCCATCCTTAATCCTTTGCCATTAGGTCTCCACTGCCCCCACCAGCTTCCCCCCCACATCGAGATATTTAATGAGGCAGTTTACCACTTCTTTAAAATCTGCCTTCCTGAAATCTAGGAACCTCATCTTAGTGTGTTTTTTCCTTTGCCCAGTCTGTTGCCAACCTACACAGTACGGTGATCACTTCTACCCAAGGAACTACCCACTATGATATCTGCAATGCTGTACCTGTTTGTAAATACCAGGTCCAGCACTGCCTCATCTCTACTGTGTTCCTGAACCAGCTGTCTGAGACATGCCCCTTGTAGGGAATCAAGGAAGGCCCCACTTCTAGCTGGAGCTGTGGATAGAATGCCCCAGTCTATATCCGGCAGAATAAAGTCACCCCAAATCAATACTCCCTCCCCCCCCTTGCTTGCTATTTTGCTAATGGCCTCCCACAAAGCTCTGTCTAATTTCTCCCTCTGTGTCTGTGGTCTGTACACCACCATGTCAGTAAAGGTCCCTGACCCGGTCTCTAGGCTGAACCACACACAGTACCTCCAGCCCTTCTTTATCCCCCAGTGTCCCTGTATCTCAGTGGCATTTATACCTTCCCTCACATATAAAACAACCCTCCCACCTTTCCTCCCTATCCTGTCCTTCTGGAGGGGTTGGCTTGTCCAGGGGCTGGCAGGGTGGTCCAGTGGCAGGGATATTGGTTGTCTGGAAGGGGGGGGATGCTGGTCCAGACCTGTGATGGTAGTCCAGCAGAAGGGATGGTGGTTAGCTAGAAGAGGGAGACTGGTCCAGGACTGAGAGCGTGGACCAGTGGTAGGGATAGTTGTCAGCTGCAAGGGTAGCTGGTCTGAGGGCTGTAATTGTCATCTAGTAGCGGGGATGGTGGTTGGCTGGAATGGGAGGGTGGTCCATGAGCTGTGAGGGGTGGTCCAGTGGCAGAGATGTAGGTCTGAAAAGGGGGTGCTGATTTGGCATCTGAGAGAGTGGTCCAGTTTCAGGGATGTTGGTCATCTAGGAAGAGGAGGCTGGTCTGGGGCCGTGAAAGTGGTCCATTGGAAGCATTGGTGGTTGACTGGAAGAGTGAAGCTGGTCTGGGGATTGCGAGAGTAGACAAGTGGCATGAATATTAATCAGCTGGGAGGGGTAGCTGGCCTGGAGGCTGTGAAGATGGTCCAGTGGCAGGGATAGTGGTCATCTGGAAGGGAGTGGCTGGTCTGAGGCTTTTAAGGATAGTCCAGTGGCAGGGAGGGTGGTCAGTTGGGAAGGGAAGGTTGGGGGGCTGTGAGTGTGGTATAGAAACAAACAGGCTAGTTGTCGGAGGAGGGGAGGCTGGTCCAGGGGATGTGAGGGTGGTCCAGTGGCAGGAATGATGGTGGTCAGCTTGAAGTGGAAGGCTGGTCTGGAGGTTGTAATGGTGGTCCAGTGGTAGGGAAGTTGATAATCTGTGAAGAAGAGGCTGGTCCAGGGGCTTTGAGAGTAGTCTAGTGGCAGGGATGGGGGTCAACTGGAAAGAAAGGGTTGGTCTGGGTGCTTTGAGGGTGGTCCAGCTGCTATGACTGTGGTCATTTGTGGGTTGAAGGCTTTTATGGGGGTGACTAGAATGGTGATACAGCTACTGAGGGTGGTCAGATGAAGATCAGTGGCTTGTACAGTTGGGGGCTAGATGGGTGTGGATGGTGCAAGATGGTTGGTAAAAGGTGGGGTCTGATTAGGTGGGGGCTGCTAAAGCTTGTTTTCTTACAGAAGACAGAGTCCTTTCTCCCTGCTGTTTTTTTTTTTTTTTTGCAGGATTCAGCTTTGGGCAACAATTTTCGATAAAGCAGTGGGAGGATATCAGTGGTGAGGGAAGCTCCATCCAAGATTGATCTGGTGGCACTCTTAACAGCAGTGTGACTACTGTGCTGAAGGGGATGGAGATCGCTAGTGCTGCTGACTCTGGTAACCAGTTTAAGTGGGGTTTTTTTTCCCATTTATCTCAGTTTTTATCCAGACCAGCTGGAATGAACCAAATGGGTTGCCGAAACCAATGAAAACGGGACTGCGCCAGTTGCGCATGATCTTCCAAGAATCACTCTTTGCCATTCATTGCTTCATGGGTCTATGACAGAGGTTCTAGGACCTTGTGGAAGTGTATAGCTTTATAAATTTAGAGCTAGGGAACCAGCACAAGGGATAGCACTGCCCACGAGGTGGACACATGATGTGGTGCTTGTGGGCTAGCCAGTAATTGACGACAGCCCCCACTCATCTCATTTCTGTCCTTCTTGCTGTCGAGGTTGCACTCCATGGAAGCATTCACCATTCTGTTGCTGTACCATCAGTCCATCGATGCCAGCTTAACACCATATCTCTTCTTTTTTCACATTTTCATTCACCACTTTCTATCATTTTTTTTTTTTTTATGGTGCCAGGCTCTGTTTTTGCTAGTTTTGATTATTTTCTGAGTCTAGTCAAGTCTGGTTCTCAATGACCTAAAAAGCAGAAGTCAAAGAAGCAGATGGATACTCCCTCTATTTGTCGGTGCCTCTGAGGGAGAAATATGTCCATCAAAGACCTGTGCGACTGTTGTTGGACCTGCCTTGGAGCTCAACGTGATATGAACCATTACAGTACCTGCTTCTCAATGGATTTCTGCAGTCTTGAGATTTGTGTGATGAAGTGGGCGTTACTTACCCCTTACTTTTAGAGGCAGACATCACATAAAGGACTGCAAAGTAAGATACCTGGGCTCTTCATCTGAGCCCCTCTGTAGTACTATACATACTGAGGGAGACCAGGCATATTCCAGTCCTCATCTCGCCAAGACAGAGAGCCTAGAGGAGGGGCCTGTGGGACAGGCAACTTCTTTTGGGGGGTCAGTTGCACACTCTCATTGCTTCAGCTCCTGACACTAAGGCCAGTGCAGATGAGCGAGGTGGAACTGTCTGCATAGTCAGTTCCCCTTCTGATGTCGCTTGTGGTGCTGGGGGGAAGGCCCTGGAGTTAGCGGCCTGGTGGAGGTCTTCTGGATCTCATCTCCTGAGTGGTTGGATCACCTGAGGGATGAGGACCAGAATGATCCCAACTGGCTTCTGGGCACTGACAATGAAAGGTGCCTTCCTGGGCCTAGTTCTAGGTCTGCAATGACTTTGGCATCATTGTCTCCAGCTGTTTCTCAGTCTGATGCAATCACAGCATGTCCCCTTCTGTTCTTGGGGCCAGGGATGGCCTGGTGCTGATTTTGGTGCCTGGAAGGGGGTCAGTGCCAGACATGGCACCAGGCAGGGATCTGGCAGCACCTTCAGTGCCAGCCCTGGTGCTGCCGCTGTCCGCGGTGCTGAGGGGCATTCTGCTACCACTTATGGTGCTGGCTCCCCCTCAGCCCTGATTCTCTATGTTAAGCCCATTACTAAGCCTAGCCCAGAGGGCACAGCCCAATTGAGTGAGATTGGGGCACGTAGATCTTGGTCAGCATCTCACTCTGTGTCCAGAGTTTGTGGTAGCTGTAGCAGAAATTGTAGAACTGACTTGAATCCTCTTGTCTCACCGGAACTGTCTGGACCTGTCATAGGTGGGGATAGGGGCCACCCTGTGGGACCTCTACAGCTCCAATCTCCCTGCCTGGGGGTTTAACCCCAAAAGCACCACCTAGATCATTCCTCCACAGTTAAGCATTCTCAGGTGAAAAAATTTATCAGGCCCTCCCCTTGGGCATGGTCCCCTGTACACTCTCATAGCAGAGGATGTGGCCTAGTCAGCCGTGACCCTCCTCCTCTGCTCACCCCCTTCCCCATGCCAGACATTTTGAGTCCTGTGGGGACCTCGACTTGGGACCAGTTCAGGGCATTGGTGAGTGCCTTTCCCACCCACCTACCTCAGGGCACTAGACCAGGCTATTTTTCAGCTTGAGACCCTGGCACCGCTACCCCCTGAGTCCAGGTTCTCATCATCCTCGTTTTCCTCCTCCTCTGAGGAAGAGGACTCTTACCTTCATCTCTCTCTTCAGATGCTGAATACACTTGTTACCAGCAGTTTCTTGTCGAGACAATAAGGGAGCTGAGACTAGACCACTGTCAAGCCACAGTCCTGCTTGCCTGACACTGTCCTTCCTTGGAGAGTACAGTCATACCTCCATGGCACAGACCTTTTGCGGAGGCATCTAGCGATGTCTGGGTCTGTCCCTCTGCTCCTCCCCAGCCTCAAGGAACACCAAATGCAGGTATTGCACACCCATGGGATCTCCAGAAGTCATGCCACACCCCACTTCTGAGGTCCAGCTCCTGAACACCCCCTCTGGTCATAGGCATCCACTGCATGATCCCTCAGAGTCAGACTCTGTGCAGTATGATGCCTGGGGTTGAAGAGTCCTCTCAGTGGCATGCACCACTTTGTGCATCTCTGTACATCAAGAACACCACATGTCCTATGGCAGGCACCTGTTGGCAATGCTAGGAAAGCTCCTGGCATCCATGCTAGACAGTGAAGTAACTAGATAGGCCATACACCTTTCTTCCCAGGGCCTGGAGCTGGCAAGGCACTGAACAAGGGTGTCCTAGTACACCACTGGGGTAGCCTCCAGGTTGGTAGGAACTGCAGTCTGCATTAGGTGGACGGGGTTCACCCATGTTGGTGTGACAAAAATATTTCTGACTGCAATTACAGCACCAGCATTTTGTCAATGGCAAATACTTCGATAGGGAACCTGTGCGCCTGACAATATGGGCAAAGTGCACCATGGTGGAAAACATGAAAAAAGTAGTCAAACAATCCTCCACACACCCCAGCATATCCTACACTACCTGACACAACAAGACACAGAACAGTAATGAATTGCTGGGGGGAAGGTGGGCATAGATTCCCCAAATTAATATCACCAACTTCAAGTTGCACCAGTGGTGACAGCGTACTAATGATGAGAACTTGCACAGAGGTAGAGGCAGGAACAAAAGACAGGAGGCTGAGATGCTGGAAAGTTGCGCTTTACTACTGTACAACAATATCAATATGCACAGGATCCACCTCACCAACAGCATACCCAGACACACACCTGATGTCACTCAGGAGCACCCTAATAACAAGCGCCAAAACATCCCACCTCCTCCCAAACAAGCAAGCCATTCAGCGCTCTGAAGCACAAGTCACAACAGTGCCATGTGGCAACCCGTTGTTGCTGTAATGACAGAGGCAATATTAAGTCGCCATCCTAATGGTATACTGGAGGATGGCATGGCTTCACCTCTCCCGGTTGTCAACCTTGACCTAGCATAGGGCGATTACTTCACAGTTCAAAGGGGCCCACTTCTTGTTCTACAGTGCCAGGTGTGAGCTTACAGGGTGCTTTATTGCTCCCAGGCCATGGGAGCCACCACCTTCTCTTCTATTGACCAGTCTCGAGCCTCACCAGGCCTATAAAGGGCCCCGCCTCTTTGTATTTTTCCCCCACAGGAGGCTAAGGGAATAACCATTTTCCTCATGGTGAGCCAACACTGCCCTTTTGTCTAAAGCTTGGAACAGTAACCTGTGAAGTAATGAATGGTGAAGACGGATTCTTGGAAGGTATGAAAATTACATACTCACCGTAATTCTCGATCTTACAGAATATCTTCACCATTGATCACTGCAAACTGCCCACCATCCCACTTTTTTTTTTTCACCCTTTTTCACCCTTTCCCTCACATAACCAGGGCGCTGAATGTACGCTTGTGGAGGCACATGCATGCTAGGCACTGTGGAACACCGTACCCTACTAGCTGCCCTCTCCACCTTCGCCATCACCGGACCTCCACACAGGGGTGACGGGACTATGGGAGGGGACAGTGTCCTCCCCAGGAGAGGTCAATCTTGCTCCTCCCTGGCCGGCTCCCCAATGACCCAAGGTCACTCCTGAACCCGGGTCGCCAGCGAGATAAGGCTAGATGCCTCAACCCTCAGTGCTCCTGGGCCAGCTCCCACCATCCCACTTGATGACCAGGCTCCTGGATTGGTCACTACTTCTACTACTACTACTACTACTTCTACTACTTCTACTACTTCTTCTTCTTTTCCTTTTCCTTTTCCTTTTCCTTCTCCTTCTTCTTCTTCTTCTCCTATGCATGGTTATTTAAAACAAGCATTTGTCAATGCCGAATGCTGTCTCGCTGGCATTGGCATTGGTAGTGCAGAGTTAGAGACTCATAATAGGAATGGCAGTGAAGTATTAGTAGCCTTACCCCACCCCTGTGAGAGACAAAGCAGGCATTGTGTGCCTTTGGGTCATCAGCCATAATGCTCATGCCATTATACCTCATCCTACCCTGTAGACACTGACAAGTGTCGTGGTGTGCTTTGGGTCTTTGGGCATTATACTTACCCCATTCCATTCCATAAGGAAATACACTGAGGTGGGTGCAGTATAGGAGAATGGGGTGAACTTTGTGGCCAAACAGTGCAAGGCACACCACAATGCCTGTCACTGGCTGCAGGGTGGGGTGGAATGGCATGAGCATTACAGCTGGTGATCCCAAGTAACACCCCTGATGCCTGTCAGTCTCTACAGGGTTGGGTGTTACAGTTGGAAACCCTAACACCGTAAGTGTGTGTGTTGGTATTTTCACTCCAGATTTTCAACATGGGCTGTTTGTCAGCCCACCTCATGAAAAGTGGCACTATCAGTTTGTTAACTGAAAGGTGGCTTTGCACAGCGGCTATGCCATTTGGTGACACAGGGATGAAAACACATTTTGGGCAGGATGTGGAAAATGACATCTGTATTGTTCATGAGGATGGGTAAAAAAATGGCAATGTTGAAAATCTGGAGTGAAAATATGAAAAATTGGTGAAGTCATGAGCATGCATAGAAACTGCGCAACACACGTCCATAACCCAATTATTTTAGGGAGTTTCTTCGCCATATTTTCAAAATAGGCATTTTGGGACCTCCCCTCATGAACAGTGGTGCTGTGATTTTGTTAGTCTGTCCGAAAAGTTGATTATCCACAGCAACCACGCCATTGTGCGCCACAGGTGCAGAAACACATTTTGGGTGGGCTGTGAAAAATGACAGCTATACTGTTGATAAGGAGGTGTGAAAAAATGCCAGTGTTGAAAATCTGGCATGAAAATGTTGCAAATTTGCGAAGTTACAAGGGTGCGTGGAAACTGCGCAATGCAGGCTTGTAACACGGTCATTTTATGGACTTTCAGCACCAAATTTTCAACATAGGCATTTTAGGACCTCTGCTCTTGAACAGTGTCCCTGTCATTTTCTCAAACTGTCCTGAAAACTGATTTTGCACAGCAACCGTACTATTCTGCGCTGGACATGTGAAAACATATTTTGGCCAGGATATGTAAAATGACAGCTGTACTGTTCATAAGGAGGTGTGGAAAAATGCCAATTTTGAAAATCTGAAGTGAAAACATTACAAATTCAGGAAGTTACAAGCGTGCGTGGAAAAGCGCAATGCATGCTTGTAAAACAGCCATTTTTTGGATTTTTTTCACCAAATTTGCAATATAGGCTTTTTGAGAGACTCCCTCATGAACAGTTGCACTGTCGTTTCGGTACTCGGTCCCAAAAGGTGATTCTGCACAGTGACTGCAAAATCACCTTTTGGGACCAAATAACGCCATGACAGTGACTGAAAATTTGGTGCAAACATTCAAAAAAATGGTCGAGATATGCACCAAAGTTGAAAAAACTCTATTTATGCCATTGTACAGCTTACTGGCATTTCTTCAGTTCGTGGTTGGCTTTGAAGAGTGCAGATGTGTTCCCAGTCCACAGAATATCATCGCACTGGACTCCGGAGGTAAGTATGGGGTGAGGGGGGGTGTGGGGAGGCAGGGTGTGCAGAGAGTGGGCGCGGGTTGTGGGAGGGGGCAGGGAGACTGCGAGGGACCGTTTTCTTCTTTACAGGGGTAAATAATAAAAAAAAAAAAAATTGCGGAACGGTTTTCTTATTCAGAGTTTGGAGCGCTGGGTGGGCTCCCCAGCGTGCCACGTGAGTATTTTAAGGATGCTGGTGATGGGGACTGGGCACCCCTGTCAGCCTACCAGCCGGGGTGGGCAAGAGCCGAGGATTGGGCATCCCCTCGGCCCTATAACAAATGGGGGTGCATGATGCCGTGAGGCGGGCTCCCCATTGGCACATACATTGGGTCAGGGCATGCCGACAGAGTTGGGCACCCCAGAAGTCAGCATTACGGTGGGCAGTGTGCCGCCATGTTTCTACTTTTCACAGGGCAAGCACATTTGGGAGGTGCCGCTGCACATGACGAGCTTTGCTCGCATTGCAGTGGACCTTTTGTTAGATGTGCTCACCACATTATGTATTCATGGTGTGGCGCCAGCATGCAGGCTTATTGGGGAATGAGGGACGCACCTACTGATGCGTGCCCTGCATTCGCCCAACAGTGACCGCGCCTCCAAATCTGCTACTACCGCAATATGTTGGCTGTGCATGCGCGAGCCAACATAAAAAGAGACAAGGGGAATTCATTTGAGGGCTATACTTGGTTCCTCAGTACCCCTTTTCCCACTCCTTTTTTTTTTTAAACTATCTTTTTCTTCCTTGTTTCTTTTCCCACTTTGGACGGGGCAACTGTAAGCTTGTTTGCTGTTTGAAAAAGTTCAAAGAAAGAAAGCCCAAGGCAGCACTATCCCTAAGGTTACTACCCCTGCCTATATTTCTGGGCACAGGTTGAGAGGCCTGGATTCTGAATTAAGGTGCCTCCACCCAGAGTAACGGTAATGGGATGTCTGTCTACTCGGTTATAGCCCTCTGGGAAGCTACAACCTCCCACTAACCTTCCTAGTGGCTTGTAACCTTCAGCAGTAGTTAACACACAGTCAGTAAATAACAGTAGTAATATGCACACACCCTTCACAGTTACCACTAGGGTCTGGACTGCAGCAGTATCCCTGGACACCCCTACAAAGGCAAAGTTAGCACACAGATATGCACTTCTAGTAATGTGACCCACTAATAATGTGAACATAGGCCAGATTAAATGTGAAACAACAATCAGATTTGTTTAGGGGACATGAACAAGGAAGAGCATGAATATAGTTAAATGATTTATGTTCTGATTTAGTTCAGGTTCAAGGCACGCACTGTTAGTCCCAAAATAAGCAGTTCTACAACACTGGGTACCCAGGATGGAGTGCTGGCTAGCCAGAGGCATTGCCTGGGGGTGGCCAGCGTTGCAGCTGATGTTGGGGCCCTTGATGGAAAGAAAAGGCAGCATGCACAACTACAAGATAATTATTTGTAATCCTGGCCGGCCGGCCCAGTCTTGTGAAACCCAAGAAATTAAAAAAGAAATCAGATGGTACCACAGATAATTATGGGACTTGTTGCAAGGAGCTACCCTGAATCTACTCACAATACCAGTTAGCTGTAATGTTGCAGGTGATATGGAGACCTTGTGTTGTTCACCGATAAGCATGGGGAAGCAGGGCTATCACGATACACTTCCTCTTCACAGCCTTTCCCTCCAGGTGGCCACAACCTGCGAGTTGTTTCTGCACAGAGGCTGGATCCCCAAAGCCGGTCTCTCCCCAAGGACAGTCTCTGGTGCAAGGCAGTCGATCTGGGCCAGGATGGCAATGGCCCAGACGTTATGAGCTAGTTGGCAAAGTTCAATTTGTTGGCTGGTGAAGCCTCCAGCAGGTGTCACAGATTGGGTCACGAACAGGCAGGTCTCAACCCACAAGGAATATTCAGCACATTTAAATCGAACAGCATTAACTTTCCACAGATTGGATACAGTACTTTTGCTATTGCACTAGATTCACTGAGCAAACCTCTTGATCCAGTATCAGTCTCGCACACTAGCAGGGTTGAATGCTTCACAGGAGCAAATCTGCGGTCCAAAATGTAAGCAGTGCTTTGAAACTTTCTGATACTTTCTACCACAGTTTCAGTCTTAAATCGGATGTTTCTGACTTCTGCAATCAGGCAGTCCAATGCAGGAGAAACAGTGGCATGAAGGCAAGTTAGGCCTCTTCCTGACAATTTCTCCTAAACACTGTTCAGGGAGCCGCTGCTCAAAAGCTCGAGTTGCTCACTCTTCAAGCTCCAACTCTAACTGATCCACTGTCTCTAACAATACTCGGCATTTCCCTTGGATTCCTGTGTTAAGGTTGGCTGAGGAAACTTTCAGTCACCGGGCTGGACACCCCTTTCTATCCGGTTTCGGCGCCAATCTAAAAACTAAAGAATTCCTTTCCACGTGACACTTGAGTGAGGACCCATTTTTAGGTCCCCTGAGTCCCATTGGTCCATTTACCGAAAGTCCTGGACCCAACATCATGGCTCCCATTCTGACAAGCAAGCTGCAAAGAAAGCAGGTTAAACAAATTTCTCCATTTCAAATATAATAACACACTAGAAGTAAATAAGTACAGTTCCCATTCAGGCTCCCTCTGCACTATTATCGACTGCAGAGTGGAGCACATCAGAGTGATGTCTGGCTGGTCGCAAGCCCTGAATCACTTGGACCCAGCTCAGACCATTCACTATGCACATATTGGCTAGACTCTTAAAGGGTCAGGTGCGGAGGCACAGCAGGGCACTCACACGTAAATAAACAGAAGCAAACAGATCATAGAATCATAGAAGCTTAATGGCAGAAAAGGACCATACCAGCCCATCTAGCCTGCCCTTTTTTCCCCCCTACACCTCCCCCCTCCGTGACCAGCCCCCATCCTCCACCCAATACTCAGCCCCATATGCTTGTCCCATACCCTCTTGAATTCTTCCACCATTTTAGCCCCCACCACTCCATCTGATAGTCTGTTCCAGGGCTCCACCACCCTCTCCATGATCCCTTGGATATTTTATCTGTACAGGACATCAGTCTGGCAGTGGACATGAAAGAACCCAGGAAGACATTAAGGTAAACCCCAAATTAGTGGGGGGGCTACACTCTTCCCTGCCTGGAAAACGTGGCATCCACATCAAGTCTACACATAATAAACAGATCTATATAGAAAACACTATACGTGAATATATATATATATATATGTTGCAACCATAACTATTACATTCATAGAACATAAACATTCATATCTGATGCATCAGTAATAATTAAGCATGCTTATCTAAAGGTTTACAGAATTTCTTAACATTTTACATTTGGCATTGAATACTGTACATGAAGCATATTAATTTCATAGAAACTAGTTCAAGTAGTCAAACACACTACCCTTGTCTGTATTATCTCTTGCACACTAACCCACATGGTTGGGGATCTAACCTTATCTGCTAACCTGGTGTTGCTTGGGGAGTAGTCACTAGAACACTGACTAGAGGGCTTAATTATTAACTTAGAGGCTGCAGTGTAACCTCTTTTTGGAAGAGAATGTGCTGATAAGTAAACCTCTTTATGAACTACATTCATGGGAAGATCTGCAGGCCTTCCTGGGGAATCATATCTAAGACGTATGACAGGCTTAATGGTCCTTCCAGATTTTCTGGGAGGGGCAGGCACAGGCTCAGTCCTTTCAACATTGGCATTTCGGTTGATCAGTCCCAGCTCATTGTCAGCAATAAGTCAGCTTGTGATGAAAGGGGCGCCTCTGCACTCACTGTTGGTTCAGAACTAGGAGCACTTGCATTAGCTTGTCCTGACAATTCAGGTTCGTCATCGAATCAAAATTCCATGGAATTTAAATCATGCAACACATTGCAAATACTCTCAGAATCATCATCTAAATTAGTGTCATTGTCTATCATGATATCAGAATTACCATTTTCAGACATGTCAGCTTCATCTGGCATTTCACCAGTCTGGCTGTCATGGTCAGGATTTTCCTCTTGAGGTTCAGTTAGTTCCATGAGACATAAACAGTCAGCTGTGTCAGACGTCATACCTTGCACTTCACTACCAGGGGGTGCAGGAGTAGTTGAGAGGGCTGGATAATTAGACAGTCCTGAAGGTCCAGCCTTATCTCCCATGTTACACAGGGGATTCCCTTGAAATAACTGGCTCAGTACGTAAGAAGGATAATAGGTGACCTCACATTCACTATCATCAGATTTAGGTTGGTTGTCATTATTGATGAGAACGTTATTGGTGGGAGGCTTTGGATGTGGAACAGCAGAAGGAGAATGTAACTGTCTTTTTTTTGCTGCAGCCCAGGTCACAGGCCTGGTGGGGGCATTATCTTGGGGTGCAGAGTCGATGATGATTTGCCCAATTGGTAACAGGTGATTCCTGTGAATTGTCTTTACAGCTCAGTGGATCATTCTCTGTATGCATTTTATAAACTAATGGATCCTCCAGCTTGCTGACAACAATGTATGGGGTGTGATGCCACCAGTCAGCTATCTTGTGCTTTCCGTGCAATCCCCAAGTTTCTTAAGACACGATCTCCAGGTTTATATCTCATGATCTGTCAGCACTCATTTTAGGCCAGTAGAAATGGTCAGACAACAGCTGTACAGACAGTTGGTGAGACCCAATCTGGAGTACTGCATGCAGTTCTGGAGACCCCATCTCCGCAAAGACACAGACAAGATGGAGGCGGTCCAGAGGAGGGCAACTAAAATGGTGCAGGGTCTGCAACAGAAGCATTATGAAGAGAGACTAAAAGAGCTTAATATGTATACCCTTGAGGAAAGGAGGGAGAGAAGAGACATGATAGAAACTTTCAGGTACCTCAAAGGAATCAGCAAAGTCCTAGAAGATAGCATCTTTCAGAAAAAGAGATGTGCAAGAACAAGGGGGCACAATCTGAAGATTGAGGGGGATGGCTCATGGGCAACATGAGGAAATATATTTTCACGGAGAGAGTGGTGGACACATGGAACCACCTTCCTGAGGAGGTTGTGTGGTCAAAAACAGTGGGGGGAATTCAAGAATGCATGGGACAGACATATGGCAATTATAGTGGGGGGGTAGGAGGAAGTAGGCTGTTGGTTAATTAGAATCTGCAGCTTATCCAAAAGGTAGGGAATTCGGCAGACTGGGTGGGTCAAGCAGTCCTTATCTGCCGTCAAAGTCTATGTTTCTATGTTTATGTAGATTGTAGCTCTCGTGACTTGGCACATTTGTCATGTCTGCCTTTCTGTGCTCGATTTCTCTTGGCAGCCATTGTGTGTGCGAACTGATAGGCATGATTGAGCAGAGATTTTAGTTTTTGTATGTACTGGAAATAAATTCTCTGCTTGGACTCCATCAGGGGATAATCCAAAGCAAATATCAACAGGTAGCATTGCTTCTCGACCAAACATCAGATGGTAGGGGGAGAACCCAGTTGCATTGCTATGAGTACAGTTATAACGCATGAACCAAAGTACTTATCTGCTGACTCCATCTTGGCTTGTCTCAGGGATGAAGTGTGCCCAGCATGTTCAGTAACGTCCGATTAAATCTTTTGGGCTGTGGGTCCCCTGAGGGTGATAGAGGTAGTTCTCGATTTTCTTACCCCCCAGAATGAGAGCATCTCTTTAATTAGACGGCTTTCAAAGTCTCTTCCCTGGTCGGAATGAATTTGTTGTGGGGCACCGTAATGGACAAGGAATTTCTCTACAAGTACTTTGGCTACAGTGACTGCTTTTTGGTCCTTGGTCAGATAGGCCTGGGCATAGTGAGTAAAATGATCAGTCACAACCAGCACATTACCTATGTTCTTTGGTCAGACTCTAAACACAAAAAGTCGATGCATACCAGCTCCATGGGAACACTGATGGAGATGTTAACCAAAGCTGCAGCTCTCTGAGGCTGAGCTTTTCTCTGAAGGCAATGGCTGCAGGTTTTAATGTGAGCTTCAATGTCAGTACCCATCTTAGGCCAGTAGAAATGGGCACAGACTAAGTCTGAAGCCCTGTCACAATCCAAATGTCCCATTTGATCACGGAAAGCACATAAAACCACATGTTTAAATGCAGAAGGCAGCTCTAGCTGTTGTCGGACGACTTGACATTATCCATTCATGGTCTCTCAGTAAAGTAGCTTGTTGTACAACTTCAGCCTAGGCCCTTCTTGGAATAGCAAAGCAGTTCTCTGGTCTTTAGAGTGAAGCTGGGAGGCACTTTTTTCAGCCTTTACAGTGCCTAACACAGGCTTAATCATGGGGCTGTTGGATTGTTCCCTCTGGATGTTGGTGGCAGTAAGCTGAGGCAGGGTACTTACAGTAGATCCAACGTTGTGAAATTGCAATAAGCAGCAGGAACACAGGTATCAGGTGGGCCCAGGCAATCAACAGTTTCTGAGGACAGGTGTTCATCTTTGTCAAACTTGTGGCAAAGCACTTTTAACAGATTGTTTGGACATCCTTACCCACTCAGAGTTCGGTACAGGTCTTCTAGAGAGAGCATCAGCATCAATGTGATTCAAGCTGAGGCGGTACCCTACTGAATAGTCAAAGGTTGAAAGTGTTGATAGCCAAGTTGGATGCCGCTGGGCACCGGTGGTTGATGTTTGAACATACACCAAGGGGTTGTTGTCAGTCTTTACCAGAATCTTTGCACCACAGAGGTATTCATGTAATTGATCTACTATTGCAAACTTCAATGCGAGAAATTCAAGTTTGTGGACTGGATAATTTTTTTTTCAGAAGGTGTCAAATTCCTGCTGGCAAAGCCCACTGGGCGCAGTCCCTCCTCATGCTCCAGGAAAAATATAGCTCCAAGTCCCTTTAAACTGGCATCAGTGTGTAACACGTAAGACTTAGTCAGATCTGCATAAGCAAATACAGGGGCATGGGTAAGTTGATGAATGAGATCGTAAAAACCTGCATCACATTCTTAAGTCCACCTTGACCCAAATGGTTCACTGGCTTTGAAATAAGTCTTCTCCCCCTCTTTTACAGCATTCTTTCTATACTTTCAATTTGAAGGTGTATATTCTTGAGTCAAATTGAACAGGGAGCAGATGACTTTGGTGTAATCTTTCACAAAACAACAATAGTAGTCACAGAAACCCCAAGAATCTTTGCAGTTCTTTGAGATTGTTAGGTTGTGGCCAGGTGGTCAAAGCTTCCACTTTGTGGTGTAGGTGACAGATCTTACTGCCCACTATATAAACTTATTACAATTTTGGCCAACTGGTAGCTCCAGTTGAGCTTACCACCTGGCCTATAGTTTCTAAAGTTTCTACAGATTGTTTGTTACATGTTTGATATTATGTTTTTTTGTATGTTTATTGTGTTAATTGTGGCTCTGGGATTGAGATATGGAGAGGCGGAGGGGGGCAGTATTAGGGGCCTTTTTTCATTGTCTTAAGGATGGGATCATTTACTATATACTCAGTGAATGTGAAGGGAATTAATAGCATTACTAAAAGGGCCAGAATTCTGAAAGAGCTTAGAGACTTAAAATGTGATGTAGCCTGTTTACAGGAAGCTAAGCTTAATCAGGCGGTGCATGAGAAATTATGTAGATGCTGGGTGGGCAGTTTTTTTTCGGACTCTCACCTGACATCTGCTAAGGCAGGGATGGCTATTCTCCTGAAATGTGGTCTTCCTTTCCATACTCACTCAGTCTTACAAGAAGGAGGTGGGAGGAGGGTGCTGGTGACTGGAGAATTACGAAGTAGCCTGTTACATATACTTTCAGTATATGCCCCTACCCCCCTTCCGGTCCCTTTTTCAGGGAACTATTTCTGAGAATTGCTGATCTAGATCCAGGTCATCTTCTATTAATGGGTGATTGGAACTGTATAGAAAACTGTCAATTGGATAGAACTCCCCTGGGTAAGATGGGCAGGGGAGGTTGCACAAGACTGCTGTGCACCCTAGTGACTGAATCGGGGCTAGTGGATCTGTGGCGGTGGCAACATCCCCAGGTTAAAGATTACACATTTTTTGCTCCAGCTGCGAATGCCTACTCTAGACTGGATAGGATATATTCCTGGCATTCTGAGGCACACCTCTTTGGGGAGGTTAGGATACACCCTGTCTCCTTCTCAGATCATGCAATGGTTCAGGTAGAGGCAAACTGGGAGGCTAGGATCCCGGGGGGGGGGGAGTCCTGGAGAATAGACTCTGGTCTGATGTTGGATAAATCCTTAGTGGTCAAGCTGAAGGAAGAGATCATGGGGTTCCTGGAGGATAATAGGGTGATAGACACTCCCATTAGAATTATCTGGGATGCTCTTAAAGCCTTCCTGCAGGGCAAATTCATCAGCCATGCAGCCTACTGGAATAAGATTCACAAAAGTAAACTCTCACAAGCTTTAGCATCCATTGCTTCCTTAGAAGCGGAACATAAACTGACCTGTGATCCCTCAATTTTTCAAAAATTACATATAGCAAGGAATGAATATAATCAGCTAATGATGCACTGTACTATCAATTCCCTTCGTTTCACAAATCAAAAGTATTTTAAGGAGGGTGACAGAGTGGGCAAATTATTGGCTCTGCGCCTCTGTAAGCAAGAAACGGATAGATATATTTCCAAAATTAGAGATATTAGGGGGGTGGGAGAGTTTGTGGTTAAACCGGCTGCAATTGCTGAGGCTTTTGCAGATTTTTAAGCTGAATTGTATAGGCAGGAGAGAAACCCAGGGCATAGTCAAAAAATAAAAGAGTTCCTAGATAAGGTCGAACTACCAGCCCTTTCAGCTGAGCAAGCAGCCAGCCTTGAACTACCGTTCACAGAGGAAGAACTGAGACGAGTGATATCCTCTCTGAGCTCAGGGAAGGCACCGAGACCTGATGGTTTTGTCATGGAGTTTTACAAGACTTTTGTGAAAGAACTCACTCCCATCTTGTTGGCAGTCTGCAATGCAGCTCATTGGGGGGGGGCAACCTTGGGGTCCTGGGGTGAGGCAACAATAACGGTTTTGCCTAAAGAGGGGAAAGAATTGCAGAATGTGCTGGATATTGACCTATTTCCCTGCTAAACGTCAACGCTAAAATCTTTGCAAAGCTTATTGGAGAAAGGCTCAAAACAATTCTTCCTGACCTAGTGCATTCGGATCAGACTGGATTTGTTCCTGCTCAGCACATTCAGGACAATGTTAGATTGTTCTTGAATGTCATGGCTTCTAAGACCATTGCTCCCCCTGTGGAGCTGGGGGCAATAATATCATGAGACACGGCAAAGGCGTTTGATCGCCTACATTGGCTGTTCTTAAACAAAACCTTAGAAAAATTTGGATTTGGAAGTAAATTTAGGGATTGGATATCTAATTTATATAGGGACCCAGGGGCTAAAGTAAAGGTGAACGGGGTATTTTCTAATAGGTTTGGCATTCAGCGGGGGACTAGACAAGGGTGCCCACTTTCTCCCCTGCTGTTTGCATTAAGCATGGAGCCTTTTGCAGCTTCCATCAGGCAATCCCAGTCCTATAGGGGCATCAGGGCAGAGGGATTGGAGTTCCGGATTTCCCTTTATGTGGACGATACCTTACTATATCTAATGGACCCAGTAAACTCGGCCCCCCAGGTGCTATCCCAGATACAGGAATTTGGGGTCATCTCAGGTTTCCGAGTGAATGAGTCTAAGACGATGATGTTACCCATCGCCAGGTATGTATCCCAGACTCTCCCAGCAGTCAGGAAGTTTCGCTGGGTGAAGGGGGGCTTCCGATATTTGGGAATTTGGATCCTTGAGAACTTAGATAATTTATATGCTAATAATTACTCCAAATTGCTTCAAAACATTTAAGGGGACTGTAACAGGTGGGCGGAACTCCCAATATCATTCTCTGGCCGGATAGAAACTGTCTGGATGAACGTACTGCCCCATCTTCTTTTCCTGTTTACATCTCTTCCCTTAAAACCACCTATGAGTTTCTGGAAAAGTTTGAAATTAGCCACCTCCAAGTTTATTTGGAATAACAGACCCCCCAGGATCAAATGGCAGATATTGCAGGTGGCTAAACAGGGTGGGGGTTGGGTCTCCCGAATTTTATTCATTATTACTGGGTGGCTCAGCTCCAGGTTCTTAGTTCCCTTTGGCCAGGAAAGGACCGTCCACTCTGGGTGGAGATTGAGAAGCCTGATACTCCGGGAGCTCAACTGGTAGATATTATCCATTTGGACAGGGCTGGGTTGTTTGGTCTTCAGATCTCCAACACCTGGGCATCAGTCCTCAAGCAAGTTTGGATGAGAGTTGCTAAGGGAGGAGGATTCCCATTTAAATTGACAGTGTGGACCCCTATTAGGGCTTGTGTGGATTTTCTTCCATTGTACTCAGACTTAGGTTTTCGCACATGGGAGAGATTGGGCCTTTGTAGAATTGGGCAACTATTTGATTCTCAAAATTTTAAGAACTTCTTACAACTGAAGCAGCCATTTGAACTTTCAAAGAGATCATTTCAGATTTTTACAAATTCGACATTTCCTGAAAAGTAAGGGTATTTCCTCCCCAAGCTCACTAGCCCCTAATTCCCTTGTGAACTTCTTCCTCCCATTGGTTTCTGGTAGTCACCAAGCCCACCTGATCTCTCAAATAGTCTCCTTCCTTAACACACTGGTGCAGGATCCCTGCAAAAGTTCATATCCAAATAGGAGGAGGAATTGGGCTGTCAATTAACCACTGCAAACTGGCAGCAGATATGGTGCGGGGTGCATCGATCTACGTCTTCTCCGTCCTGGCAAGGTTTTCGCTGGAAGGTTAATATTAGATTTTTTTGCACCCCGGTCATCACCCAACATTATGGTCCTTCTATGTCGAATTTTTGTTGGAGGGGTTGTGAAGAGAGGGGCACGCATGCTCATATGTTTTGGAGTTGGCCCCAAATAAAGGGGTTTTGGCATCTTGTGCTCCAAGAATCAGAAAAGATACTTCAGATACCACTTCTCTTTGAACCTCAGTATTGGATCCTGGGTATCCCTCCCACAATGATGATTACTAAGGACCTAAAATTCTTGTTCTATATCTTAATATCGGCTGCCCAGAAATGTATCACTAAAAACTGGTTGAAGAGGACTCCCCCAACCTTAGAGCTATGGCACTCTCTTTGTAAGCAAATTCAATTGGTGGAAAACTTAACAACTCAATTAAGATTTCAGATGGAAAAATTCAAAAGCAGGTGGATGCCTTTCTTTCATTACCAAGCTGATAAGGAAAACAAAATGATTCTGGATATCCTGGCTCAGCTTTCTTAAGTCGGGGAAGGGGGGCTGTCCCCTTTTTCTGGTAGCTTTGGTGTATCTCTCGAAATGACTTACCCTCACGCTTGGTCTCCTCCCTTCAACTATCTTTCTTGCTGATTTGTGAGTACATTATTTCGATGTATACATACTCATAAAGACAGATTTATTCTCCTGGGTGTTTTAAGGCCCCATCTGAATGATCTGACCCTTTCGATTTAATTTAAGTGTCCAAGCTCCTTTTGTAGTGCGGTCAGGCCTCCCTCTGCCCCAATCAACCCGTCATCATTTGATGGATTGGCAGATAGTAAAACTGGAATAACTGAGTATACCCTGAGCCATATGTCTGGTGTGTTTTCCTTTTCTTTCTTTTAATTTTATGAAGGAAGGTAATGCACCTTTTCTTCTTGATTCTGTGGTGTATTGTGAAGGGTTTTAATTTTCTTTTCATTCTTTCTGTTTTTTTCCATACTTGATTTTATTTGTGGATTGTTTGTGTATAATTTATGTTGTCATGTTTGGAAACTAATAAAATTATAATTTCAAAAAAAAAAAGCTTCCACTTTGCTTGGATCAGTCTGAATTCCCTCAGAGGACATAATGTGGCCTACATATTTTACAGATTGCTGGAAAAACTGACTTCTGTCGATAGACAGTTTTAAGACAAAATCCTCTAACCGGCCCTGTTTGTCAATGAAAATATCAAAGCTACAGAAATTCAGAATACACATAAGGAGCCAGAAGAACTGTGGGTCACCCTGGAAACAGGAAATGGGACAGCCATAAGAACTGGGGTTGTCTACAGGCCCCCAGACCAGGGGGAGGACATAGACACATTACTGTTAGAGGATATACAAAACATGACAGCTAAAGGGGGAGGTTCTGATAATGGGAGACTTCAACATGCCGGATACAGATTGGTCAATACCAGCAGGAACATCTGCCAGAACTAGACACATAGTGGATTCCCTGCAGGGGGAGGGCCTCAAACAACTGGTACAACAACCCACAAGAGACAGGGCTATCCTAGATCTAGTACTGACTAACAGGGAAGGGATCACAGATCTCCAGATAGAAGGTCACCTGGGGGCCAGTGACCATCACATGGTATGGTTCAATTTGGTTACTACATCTAAATCATCCCATTCCAAGGCAAAAATATGGGACTTCGGAGAAGCTGACTTTGATAAGATGGCCAACAGAGTTGTTTAGCCCTGGCAAAAAGAAACACAGGTGAGGGGGTACAGGCAAAGTGGGCAAGCATTAAGGATGCAATACTTGAAGCAACATCTCATTGTGTTAGACAGAAAAGGAAGTCAAAGAAGAAGGAAACCACTTTGGTTCTCAAATACAGTAGCAGAAAAGGTCAGAGCCAAAAGGCTGGCCTTCAGGAAATATAAGGAACACAGCGGATGAAGATAGGAGGCATACCAAACTGCCCTAAGGGAAGCAGGGAAGGTAAGGCAGGCAAAGTCCCAAACTGAGGAAACACTAGCACGAACAGTAAAAGAAGGTGACAAGACTTTCTATAGATACATTAGTGAAAGGAGAAAGTCCAGAGGGGGTATTGCTAAGCTTAATGGAGAAAGGAGCATGTGAGGAGGAGGACCATGTAAAAGCATCTATCCTAAATAGATACTTTTGCTCAGTATTTACTGAAGAGAAGGTAGGGCAGGGCCCACAGCTCAGCACCATGGACACAGGGGAGGGAGTGAGCACTACTCCTTCACAAAAGAAAGGGTCCTACAAGAGCTTGCTAAGCTCAGGGTGGATAAGGCAATGGGACCTGATGGCATACATCCCAGGGTACTTAAGGAGCTAGAGGTGGAACTAGCAGAGCCATTAGCAGAACTGTTTAGTGAGTCTCTGAGCACAGGAGAGGTCCCAGAAGACTGGAGAATGGGCTCGTGTGATCCCGCTCCACAAGAGTGGTAGCAGGGAGAGGGCAGGGAACTACAGACCAGTCAGTCTTACCTCAGTAGTGGGCAAGATTATGGAGGCACTCCTTAAGGAAAGGATAGTGCAACACCTGGAATCCATAGGGGCACAGGATCCAAGACAGCATGGGTTTACAACAGGAAGGTCCTGTCAAACTAATCTCATAGATTTCTTTGACTGGGTAACCAGAGTGGTGGACCAAGGGAGCAGTTGATATCGCCTACCTTGACTTCAGCAAAGCTTTTGACACTGTTCCATATAGAAGATTGATAAATAAGCTGGGTAGGCTCGGGGTGGTCAGAGTTGGTCAACTGGGTGGCAAACTGGTTGACAGGCAGAAAACAGAGAGTGGTGGTAAATGGTATACAGTCAGAAGAGATGCAAGTCACAAGTGGGGTACCTCAGGGATCAGTCCTGGGGCCAGTCCTCTTCAACATCTTCATTAGTGACCTTGCAGATGGACTAGAGGGTAAGCTTGTCTGTTTGCAGATGACACCAAGATCTGCAACAGAGTAGATGATCCAGATGGGGTGGGCAGAATAAGAAGAGATCTGGATAAACTAGCAAAATGGTCAGAAGAGTGGCAACTGGGATTTAATGCAAGAAGTGCAAGATCATGCACATAGGAAGAGAAACCCTGAAAGCCACCTATAGGCTGGGAGGAGTTGCTAGCAGTCACAAAGGAAGAAAGAGACTTGGCATCATCATCACTAATGACCTGAAATCATCCAAGCAGACCTCTAAAGCAGTAGAGTAAGGCTAGGGGTGTTAGGGTGCATTAGTAGGGGTATCTGAAATCGTGAGAGAGGTAATAATCCTCTTTACAAGACACTGGTTAGGCCCATCTGGAGTACTAGTGGCAGTATTGGAGGCACACCTTCACAAGGACATTAACCAAATTGAGGCAGTCCAGAGAAGGCACCAAAATGGTGCAGAGACTGCATCAGAAGACATATGAGGACAGATTAACAGAGCTCAATATGTATACCCTTGAGCAAAGGAGGAGAGAGGTGATATGATCGAGGCATTCAAACACCTTAAGGGCATTAACAAGGTGAAAGAGTCTAACATGTTTAAATATAAGAAAAATAGCAGGACAAGAGGACACAGCATGAGATTAGAGGGGGCCGATTAAGGAATCGGGAAATTCTTTTTCACAGAAAGGTGGTGGATGCATGGAATGGCCTACCTCAAGAAGTGGTGGCTATGAATACAGTGCAGGGCTTCAAACAGGCATGGGATAGGCATAAGGGAGCAATACAAATGAGTATGAATAGATAGGCCACTGACAGAGCAAAGGCCGATGGCACATTTATAAGGTAGAAAAAGAAATGGGCAGACTGGATGGGCCATGCGGTCCTTATCTGCCGTCAACTTCTATGTTTCTATGTTTCTAACACCTTGAACAAGCGTGTCTCATGCTCTTTAAGTGTCTTGCCAAACACAATGACATTGTCCAGATAAAGTAAGCATTCAAGCAGGTTCATGTCTCCTACAGATCACTCCATTAACCTTTGGAAGGTGGCAGGTGCTCCAGAAATGCCCTGAGGCATACCCAAAAATTTGTAAAAAGCCAACAGACAGATGAATGCAGTTTTCCTTCTATCTTCTGGTGCCATCTGGATTTGGTAATACCTGCTCCTGAGGTCTAAGACAGAAAATCACTGGCTCATATGCCGGCCTGCTGCTGTAGGGGCAGAGTGCTGACCTGTGGCACCGATGACCCGGGTTCAGGAACAGATCTTGGGCGTCAGAGGGCCAGCCGGCGGAGATGGATCGAGCATCCCGTGACTGCTCTGTTTCTCCAGGGGGGAGGGGAGAAGACTGTTCGGTGCACTACAGACACCCACCAGAGGCTAGGTGTACCACAAGCACCGGTGACAGCATGTCGGGGGGGCGGACACTGGCCGTCATTGCATATCCCTGCCTCTGTATAGGGGAAAAACTCAGCTGCCTGCTGCATCTATGAAGCCAGCCCCTCTGCCTTAATCAGCTTCCAGTGCTGGCTCCCGGACCTAATACAGTGTTTACAGCACTTAGGGGCCTCTGCAGAAACCCTGCCCTGGGGGGGAAGCCAGTGGGTATCGAGGAAGTTGTGGCTAAGTTGGAAGTAGAGGTCAGAGGGGTCCGTGACCGGGCTGGTTTAAGGCGGCAAGGTAAACAACAAAAAAAAAAAAAAGGAAAAAAAAGAAAACCACTGGTTCCCATTAAGGCAATCAAAGGCATCCTGATGCAGGGCATTGTATATTGGTCTGGTATAGTTCTTCGATTTAGGGTCCGGTAGTCCACGTACATCCTCACTGAGCCATTCTTCTTTTGAACAACCACAATGGGAGATGCGTACAGGCTATGGGATTCTTGTACGATTCCAGCTTTTAGCATCTCTAGGAGGTGGCATCGAACATAGTCAATGTCTGCTGGTGCCAATCTGCGAGACTGTTCAAGAAATGGCCTCTCGTCATGGAGCCTGACATAATGCTCTGCACCAGTGATGCATCCGACATCACATTCTCTCAAGGAAAACACTTTGCTCCGCTGGGCCAGTTTTCTGCTGACCTTTGCTTTCCAATCTTCAGGAATGAGAGATTACCCAAAATCAAATAAATCGGGAGTTACTTCTTCATCCTCTTTGGTACAGTGCTTACAGCAGTATCTCCACAATACACAGTAGCCAGGGTGCAATCTTGGTTGACTGAAATATCCAGGTCAGACATGTTTTGAAATTGAACCACCATGCACCAAACATAGGCATGAGTTCGGGCAAGCAGGATGCTAGGCTTAACTAGAAGGCCCTCTGGCAGCTTCCTGTCTTCTGGGGCACCCAGCATCAGGATCTTATTCTTGACATCTTTCTTTATTTGAGCTTCACCACTAATGGTACACCGAGCATTGGGTGGCAATACAAGTGGTGCTGGATCTTTCTTCCATACCACTCCCACTGGCTCATCCTTGTCAACCTCTTTGGCTTGCATCTGTAGGTCAAACGCTCTGCTCACCATGGCAGGGATGTGTAAGGCCCGGCCAGTTTTCCTTTCTTGCTTCTCCTGACTCAGCTGGGTGAATCTGCCAAACAAGTGGGCATTAGTGTCAATTAACAAAGGGATACCATCATACATTTCAGTTAGTGGGCATACCAAAGCAAATGTCTCTACTGATTCGTCCACACCAGCCACAGTGGTAGGAAACAATAGCCACAGTCATACATAACCCAGATAGGGGTAGGATGTGTCGCTAAAACCCCATACATGAAGTCCTTCAAGGGGTTGAAGTGGGAGGTCAGACAAGTGCTGGTCGTACCACCCTTTAAACATAAAAGTAACATGAGATCCACTGTCTAACACAGTTTGGGTCGAAATGCCATTAATGCTTACTGTGGTCTCCATCAAAAGGCCCACTGTCTCGGACCATTTCGGAGGTGCAGGCTTAGCAGGTTTGTCCACGGCAGTCTTAGAGGAAAAAGATTTTCATGATGGCCCTGGTTGTGGCTTTATGTTGCTTTGGCATATCCAGTTGACCAATTTAGCAGTGACTCGTCGTAGTTTTTCAGGAGCATCTCAAACTCTCTTGGTGTGCGCATCCTCTCCACACCAATAACAAAACACTTTAGTTCTAGGTTCAGTGGGATGGGGTGAGGCTGCTCCCCCATAGCTCCTCCAATGGGCTGATGGTCATGCAGCATAAATGAGGTCTCTCACCATAGCTCGCAACTCCCTCATTTCCTCCGCTCTGTTACTGTCAGATCAGCATTGAGCAGCATGGGCATTGGCCCCAATACAGACAGGCTGAGTCTTGCAAGTGGTCTCAGTATGGGTGGGCCAAGGACCATGAGTTTTAGGTGGTTCAGGCAGCCTTCAGTTCTTTCAGTTCCTTTAGCAGTTCACTAATTTGCTGTTACTCCAAGGTGCCCTCTTTCTCATTAGACCCATCTGGGGTTGGGGCAGTTTGTGCAACCCCAGCATAGGGGTTCCAGCTATCATCTTCGTTCTCAGCCTCCCTTATTTCTTTCATTAACCAACAATACTCAGGAGGGTGGGCTTTGCGATCTTACAATTTTAACTTTAGCATGAGCACACTTAAATAGTGGGCAGATTTAAGGATGTGTTCTAATCTCACTCGATTTAGCTCACTAGCCGGGATGTCTCCATTTCGGTGTGCCCTTGGCAAGACCCACTTTACACAAGTCAAAAAGGCAGACAGTCACTCATTTTCCGCTACCTGGTGGACTTATACTTCTACATCAAATCCTCTCCCGACTCGGTGCTGCCAAATATTCCTTGTAAAGCAGACAAGTACTCAACAGCAGAAGTCTCTGGGTTGGAGGACCAGAGGAACTGGATGGCTGCCACTGCAGGGCCCCTTAAGCTTTCCATAAGTCTTTTATGTTTTTCCCCTTCAGAGCATTGCCACTCTTGGACCAGTGGGGTGGCATAGTCCATCCAGGTTTCCAAATCATCTCCCCCCATGAGGACAGGGATGGCCCCTGAAAACAGCCTGTGATAAGAGTCCATGTGTACAGAGGGTACCACTAAAGGGGTCACTGCAATGGGAGACAACCTGGGCAAGGGTGGGGAGTTGAGGGGAGAGTGTATGGGAGTGACCACCTCAGAATCCCCCAAAGCCCTTTGGAAATCCTTAACAGTCTGTCCTTCAGTACCGAGGACAGTCTGTGGTGCAAGACAGTCGGTCTCGGCCAGGATGGCAAAGGCCTAGACATGATGAGCACATTGGCAAAGTTCAGTTTGTTGGCTGGTGAAGCCTCCTGCAGGCATAATAGATTAGGTTGTGAACAGGCAGGTCTCGACCCACAAGGAACATTCAGCACATTTAAATCGAACAGCATTACCTTTCCACAGATCGGACACAGTCTGGTTGCTATTGCACTAGATTCACTGAGCAAACCTCTCGATCCAATATCAGTCACGCACACTAGCGGGGCCAAATGCTTCACAGGAGCAAATCTTCAGTACAAAACACAAGCAGTGCTTTTAAACATTCCAATACTTTCTGCCGCAGTTTGAGTCTTAAACGGGTGTTTCTGACTTCTGCAATAAGGCAGTCCAATGCAGGAGAAACAGTGGCAGAGAGGCAAGTTAGGCCTCTTCCCACCAATTTCCCATAAGCTCCATTCAGAGAGCCACTGCTCGAAAACTCAAGCTGCTCACTCTTCAAGTTCCAACTCTAACTGATCCACTGTTACTAACTATACTGGGCATTTCCCTTGGATTCCTGCATTCAGGTTGGCTGGGGAAGCTGTCAGTCACAGGCTAGACTCCCTCTTCTGTCCAGTTTAGGCGCTAACTTAAAAAGTACAAAAACTACAGAATTCCTTTCCACGTGACTCTTGAGCCAGGACCCATTTTAGATCCTGAGTCCCACTGATCCAATTACAGAAAGTCCCGGACCCAACATGGTGGCTCCCATTCTAAAAGGCAAGCTGCAAGGAAAGCAGGTTAAACAAATTTCTCTATTTCAAAAATAACAACACACTAGCAGTAAATAAGTACAGTTCCCACTCAGGCTCCCTCTGCACTATTATCGACTGTAGAGTGGAGCACATCAGAGTGATGTCTGGCTGGTCGCAAGCCCTGAATCACTTGGGCCCAGCTCAGACCATTCACTATACACACATTGACTAGACTCTTAAACGGACAGGTGCGGAGGCACAGCAGGGCACTTACACATAAATAAACAGAACCAAACAGATACCCTTGGATCTATTATCTCTACGGGACATCAGCCTGGCAGTGGGCATGAAAGAGCCCAGGAAGACATTACAGTAAACCCCAAAATAGTGGGAGGCAGAGAAGAGAGAGAGGAGAGAGAGGGAGGAGAGGAGAGAAAGAGAAAGAGAGAGAGAGAGAGACAGACAGAGACAGAGACAGGCAGCTATACAAGGGGACCAGGAGAAGTTTGCTGGAATCTTGACTGAGACTCCTTCACCTAGCAGTATTCTCCTTCCTTTCTGGGCAGTAGGTCTCCTACACTACCAGATCAGCTAGCACATCTGCATTTTTCTTTGTCTTACTTTCTCCTAAGGAAAGTGCTTAAAAAAAGAAAACAAAGGAGAAATGACAAGAACCGTAGAACATCTTTTCAATTTTCCCAGTTGGGCTCCTTCCTTTCTAGTGAGGATCCACTCCTCCCAGTTTATTTTCCCACCTCAGGACTGCCTTCTGTTAGTTTTCAAAGTCCTAGATGTCTCCTCTTCGGCTGGAGAACCTTTGCTGGTAACACAATTCAAGGGCTCCTAGCCCTACTGGGATTCCTGTGTTTCACAGAAAAAATGGAACCTTCTCAGAAAAATTCATCCTATACTTTTGCATTGGTTATATTGGATTTTTGAGTCCTTGACTTCCTTTGGAAGTCATGAAATCTGCAGAAAACATAGGTAAATTGCCCTGGAGTTACAAGAAAAAGCCAGCTCGACTGAAAGCACTGCTTTCCTACTGGGAGCTTGAGGATCCCCACTACACTCTTGGCAATTTCTCTTTCTCCTGTCCACTTTGCCCTGGTCGTTACTGAACCAGCTACCTAGGCCCTCCCTCCCAACCTCTTTTTCTTCTCCTCTCTGGTAGCCAGGTTTTATTGATCTGTTCTTTTTATATCCTAGGGGTCCAATATTCAGAGCTGCACCTGGCAATGGCACAAAGGGATATATTCAAAAGAGATGTGCCATGGTGCATCTCTTCTGAATATATCACATAATGCACTGATGCATCGCCCAGACATGTCTGAATACCAGGAATGGGAAATGCGCCAGTGCATCAAAGATATGCTGTGCGCAAATTCCTGATATTCAGACACCAATATGCAAATGGGCCATAATGCATGCAAGGTGCAAATGGGTCCATTTGCATGTCATTATGACCCCATTTGCATGAGTTGTGCAGGGCTGGCCAGTGAAATGAGCCTGGCGCCCTGTGCAGCATGCCATCCCAGAACCAGGTACTGCATTAGTACCCCCTCCCCATCCCTACCACCGATCACCGTAATGCAGTAGTGTTAATGTCCCTGGTGGTCCACTGTTCCCTCCGCTTGCTGTAACCCCGATCCCTGTCATTGTTTATATCCCAATCCCTGGTAGTCTAGTGGAACCCCCTTCCCTCCCATAACCCAATTGCCTGTTTTGTTCAAAAATATATTTCCCTGGTAGTCTAGTGGTACCCCCTCCCCATCCCATACCACGATATCCATAAAAATGAATTCTTCATCTCCCTGCTAGTCCGGTGGCACCCCCTACCCACACAGGACCCCCCAGGCTGCCCAGCTCCCCCCCCATCATTGGCAGGCAGCATACCCACCCGCATACCTCCACAGCTGCCCGCTGAATGACAGCTTACAGTATGTGCTAGGAGCACAGACTGGAAGAGCAAATGGTGTTGTGAAACAAGAAAACAGAGTCGGTAAATTTAGTGCATAAATGCAGTGGAACCCACGACTACTCAACCCCAGCGCTTTGGGCATTACTCGTGAAGGGTCAAGAGTAAGACCAGCGCTGAGACATATAATCATGAACTCCACTGCATTGCTCCAAATACCACTGACTCTATTTCTGCTATTCCTATTCCAGTCTGTGCTCCTAGATTCATTTTGGATTGAGCACCTGTCGTTTTGCAGTGCACCCTCATTCTTGTGTTTTCCCCCTGCAGTATGTGCTGCACGCTCATTGGTCCACACTGTGGACCAATGAGCTTGCAGTGCATACTGTAATAGTCATCCAAAACACTGGGAATGAATGACTTAATTCACAAAGTTGTGAATGACTATTACAGTATGCACTGCAAGTCCTGGTCCATAGTGTGGACCAATGATGAGATTGCAGCACATACTGTAAGCTATCATTTGTCAGGCAGCCATGGAGGTATGTGAATGGGTATGCTGCTCACTGTTGATGGGGGATTTGGGTGGTCTGGGGGTCCTGTGTGGGTGGGGGGTGCCACCGGACTACCAGCGAGATGGGAAATTCGTTTTTACGGTGATCGCAGTACAAGATGGGGAGGGGGTACCACTAGACTACCAGGGAACTATATTTTTGAACAAAATGGGTGATCGGAGTTACAGGAGGGGAGGGGAAGGGGGTACCACTAGATACCGGGGAACTATACTGTTGAATGAAACAGGCGGGATGGGGGGTACCGCTAGACTACCAGGGAAATATATTTGTGGGTAAAATGGGCGATTGGGGTTACAGGAGGGGAGGGGGGTACCACTAGACTACCAGGAACTATTGTGGGTGCTTGTGTTCGGTGTTGGGGGGGATTGCCACTTACGGCTGGTGACTGCTGTGTTGAGCCCTGCACTACAGAGGCCTGCCTGTGGGTAGCTAGCAGTTGAGCCATGTTTTAAGGGCTCAACTTTGTGCCCAGGTATGCGGCAGATCTCGGGGACGTGCCGGCAGATGCGCCGCACATCCCGGGCTAAATATTGGGATGTGCCACATATGCATGGGCACGCCCCCTGGAGATGTGCCACATCCATTATCTTTGTGCCCTGGAGCATCAGGAATTGCGCTGTGCAATTCCCCCTTTTGAATATTGCCCTGGGGCACATTTCTGGGGTTGCGCTGGTGCAACTTGGTTGTGCCAGGTGCAACCCCTTTGAATATCTCGGCCTATATATTTTGTTCTATCCCTTGGGTAATTAGCCCCATCCTTTCACTTTTTTTTCCTTACACTTTGTTTTTCTCTACTGGCGAACAGAACTGAGATGAGTTGGGGGGCAGTACTGGTTACTGACCAGCCCATGAGCGCCACATCATGTGTCCGCCTTGTGGATGGCACTATCCCTGATGTCGACCCCTAGCTCTAAATTTTTAAAGTTATGCGCTCCCACAGGATCCTAGTGCCTTTGGCACAAACCCATGAAGAAATGAATAATGAAGATATTCTGGGCTGGCAGCATAGCCTAGAGGTTAGAGTAACAAGCTGTGACCAAGCGTGGTACGTCCAGCAGACTTGACCTGAGTTTGATTCTCACAACCTCCACTTGCATACTGTGTGACTCTGAGCAAGTCACTTAACCACCCAGTGCTCCCAGGTCACCCCTGAAAACAGGCACTTGTGCCTAGTGGGTCTTACCTGGTTACCAAAGACTAAAATAAAAAAATAAATAAAAAGATCAAGAATTATGGTGAGTGCGTAACTTTCATGTCCTGTCAATGCAGTTTTTACCAGTTTCATCTGGTCCAGTTCTGGCAGTTCAGCTTCTACCAAGTGTTGATTTCACCAACTTATATTTCTCAACCAGTATTGGGCAGTAATGCATTACAAGTAACACATTACTGTAATCTAACTACATTGCCATGTAACTTATAACAGTACAGTAATGGATTACTTACAAGAAACTGCAATATTGGGAAGTTACAGTATTAATTTTCTTGCAAGTAATGCAAGTCCAACAGACTTGCCATGTCCTGCTGCTGCTGCTGCACATGCGCACCTGTGTCTTGCGTGGCTCCCCTCCCCCGAGGCACTTACATCTCCAATTCAGGAACGTTGCACCGGGGGGCAGGGAACATTGATCTATTTCTCCAGAATGCCTCCAGGAATGTGGGGTGGGGTTTCACTGCATTGTGCAGGTCTTGGCAGCACAGCAATTCTCGCGGGAGTGATGGTGCCTAAGGCCAGATCAGCCACAGGGTGATCACATGTGTGACAAAATGAGATCATGTGGTCTGTGGCTGATCTGTGCCTATGTGAGGGTTTTTCGTCTGCGCCATCACTCTCGTGCTGCATCTGCATCAGTGAAGACGTGCTGAGCCTGTGCAGAAAGTGATTGCGCCAAAATTTAATTGAAATCACTTCAAGCCCTCCCTCCCTCTGGCAAACTAAGCAACTGGGGGCTATTTTATAGGGAATTTTAGGGGACAACTTTATTTCTTTCTTTTGGGCACAAAAAAGACTTGACGACTGCTGCAGTACAGAGCAAGGTGGTTTTGGGCTGTGGCTCGCAGTCTGCCAATCGGACCTTGCAGAAAAAAATGGTGGGGGTAGGGGCAATGGCATAGATCTTAAGGACTGCAGAAACACTTTAAACAAATTTATTAGGGGCGATTTTCAGCTGGTCAGATTAATGTGATAAACAGCAGTTGTCTATCACTTGAAGCCTTAAACAGATCAACAATTTTGTGCAATTTGGAGCTCGTCGGGTTACTGACTGCATAATATTATCCTGACTACTTCAACAAGCCTTTTGAGATCATAAGCAGGCAATTTTCAGCTGGTCAGACTGGGCTTCATGAAACAAAATTAATAAGTCCTTGTCTGTGACCATTTTGGATACTGCATTTATTTTTTTGCAGTTAATCTTTTTATTGTAATTATTGTGATTATACATACACATGCACTACATTCTCCAATACACATTTATATAAATTCTTAATGGGAGAAGGAAAAAAACATGTTGTCTGAAGTATTATACAATGATATTAAAGGGGAAAACAAATGTTGAGAAAACAATATGTAGCAGTACAATCTGTATGATAGAGAGAAAATATGACAATTTATGGTTCAAGGGGTAAAAGAAGTAGATACAAACAAGAAATATGAGCAGTCGTGATTGTACTTCTATTATGCTGCAATTTAATACAAGTATGTGTAAGACTGTATAAAGGAAGAACATAATAAAAGAAAAATATCTAAGAAAGTGAACAAGAATGAAGAGGGAAAGGGAAGAAGAAAAGGAGATAAAAAGAAAGAGAGAAGATGAAAAAGGAATGAAAGAGTTAGAAGCGAGATTCCAAAGTGAACATATAACAACCCATGGATTCAGTGACGCTATGTGTAGACTTGTTTAAATACTTAAAATAGTCCTGCCAGCATTTATTATATAAATTAAGTCGGTCAGAGGCTAAGTGTGACATACGATCCAGGATGGCGTATTGAGATAGTTGTTTGAGAATATCCGGGAGGGTGGGAATAATGTTGGATCTCCAGTGCATTAGTATAAGGCGTTTAACTTGAAGGAATAGTAGGGATAACCTTCTATTCTGAGAATGGGATATTTTGTGTGAATGAGCATTGAAAATACCAAGTATGCAATGTTTTGGATCTAATGCAAAGGATAGACCAATCATCTTCATTGCAAAGAAATGAATATGACGCCAAAGATTGTGTATGGGAGGACAATGCCATAAAATATGTAGCAAATTGCCATTGGGGGAGTTACAGCGCCAACATTTATTGTTGTTCATTAAGCCCATTTTTTGCAAAATCTCAGGAGTTCTGTACCATAGATGTAGAATTTTGGCTTGTATGAGTGAACTGCGATTATCCTTGAAAGATTTATGGCAGGATAGCCAGCAGTTATGCCACTGTGAATTGTTTATGTTATAATTTAAAAGGGTAGTCCATTTATTTTTTGCAATGATAAATTGATCTGGAATTGTATTTCTGATATGTTTGTAAATTATACTATTTAATTTAGAGTTTGTTTTGATCCATTTAGAAATAAAAGTATCATATATAGATTAATGAGGAATAGTAGGAACATAAAGGTTTCATGCCGTTTGTAACTGTAAATATTTCCAGAAATCGTGCTGGGGAAGATTCCATTGTTTGTGCAGGCCAGAAAAGGATTTTAATTCGAGAGTCTGAGGTATAAGTATATCCTCCAAGAAAAAAATGCCCCTGTTTTTCCAATTACAACAATAAATTGGGTGATTATCAAGAGTGATGTTGCAGTTCCCCCAAACGGGGGCATATATGAGAGGGGTTGGTTGGATTTAAGGCGTTTATGAATTATTTTCCAGTAGTATACAGATGATGCTATAGTAGGGTGAAATTTTAAATTGGGGGGAGACGGTTATATATGAAGGAAGTGGTGACATTGCCCAGACGTAGAAATGTTTCCATGTTGACCCATAACGGTGATTTATTGCTGGGTTTATTAAACTATTTGACAGTTTGGGCAGTACGGAAGGCCCAAAATATGCTTGGAACCAGGAGCCAAGCCCCCTTTGGACCAGTGGGAACGCAGTTTGTTATGACTAAATCTGGGAATTTTGCCTTCCCATATAAAAATTGGCAATTATATCATCAATTCTGACAAAAAAAAAAGTAGGGAGTGTTAAAGAGACATTAGAAAATACATACAGTTTTTTGGGAGCTATTGACATCTTGATAGCGGAGATTTTCCCGTTAAAAGAGAGGTTAAGCAGTTTCCATCTGTTGAGAGTGTTTTTAATATTTGCTAATAACAGGGAAAGATTGGCATCCCATATCTTGTCTAATTTAGAGGTGATCTGTATTCCAAGGTAAGAGATACCTTGAGGGGCTACGAAAACCTAATAGTGTATTCATAGAAGGGCTACAAAAATTGTTCAATGGCATTGTTTCTGATTTGTTTAGATTTAGAGCGAGCCCAGAAAGTGAAGTAAAGTTGCTAAGTAACTTAATTAAGGGTGGTCCCGAAATTTCAAGATTTTCGAGTAGAATGAGGAGGTCATCAGTGTAGTATAGTGAAGTATAACGGGAATTACTGATAGGGATACCTTGGATCATGAAGGATTGATGAAGAGCAGCTGATAGGGGTTCCATGGCTAGAATAAAAAGAGTCGGGGATAAGGGGAACCCTTGCCTGGTACCTCTTGCCAGATGAAAGGATGAGGACAGAGTAGAGTTAGTAAGAACCCGGGCAGAGGGGAAGGTGTATAGTAATTGAATCCATGTACAAAATTTATTAGTAACACCAAAGTGGGATAGAACATGATACAAATAAGTCCAATTGAGAGACTCAAATGCCTTTTCAAAGTCGATGGCTATAGCTGCAGCAGGTGATTTAAGAGATTTAGCTTTGTAGATTAAATTAAATAATGAGCGGAGATGATCAGAACTAGTTCTATTTTTGATAAATCCAGCTTGGGAGGTGTGGACAAGTTTTGAAATTATTGATTCTAAATGAGTATTTAATATTTTGACAAAAATGTTCCTGTCCATATTAAGTAGTGATATCAGTCTGTAACTGGATGGCAGAGAAGGGTCTTTATCTTTTTTTGGTAGGACGGTTATAATGGTGATACTGCATTTATTTAGGGGCAATTTAGGGTCCTCACTGGCTGAAAAAAAATTTTTTATACAAGTCCTGTTATGTGACTTATCAAGCCTTTTGAGAAAAGCATTAAATTTAGGGGCAATTTTCTGCTGGGCTGCATAAAAACAAAATTAAACAGTCCTTTCTGTGACCCTTACTAGTGATCTGCATTAGGGTCAATTTTCAGCTGGCAGACTCACTCCTGGCTGCATAAATTTATATAAAGCAAGCCTGTGTGTCAGTGTGTCTGAGTTGCAGTCATTTGAGATGTAACACTTAAATAATCTGGGCTGAAGCAAAGCCTGTGTCAGTGAGTCTGACAGTCATATTTTGTTGAGACAGATTCAGTCAGTACAGTCACCAAGTATTTTTCTGGGCTGAAGCAAAGCCTGCGTCAGTGAGTCTGACAGTCATATTTTGTTGAGACAGAAGTCACTACAGTCACTAAGTATTTTTCTGGGCTGAAGCAAAGCCTGCGCCAGTGATCTGACAGTCATATTTTGTTATGACAGAAGTCACTACAGTCACTAAGTATTTTTCTGGGCTAAAGCAAAGCCTGCCACATCATCTTTGTGTCTAACAGCCTGATCTATTGTTTTGAGACAGACCACCCATCAGAGTACAGTCATATTTTTCTGAAGCTGTCAATGGGTCACTAAAATCATGAAGTTTGCAGAAGCACACTACTTTTCCATTGTGTGATACAGTAAAACATTTCAAGTGTCACCCCTTACAGTCATCTCACATCATTGTCAGTCATAATCAGACATTGTGTTGTGTCCGTCTGCCCTGACTTGCTAACCTATTAAACCAATATTATTTTTGGGCCATAAGATAACAGTGCCTCATTCACGTGTATTTCCATCCTTGCTCATTAAAATATTTCTAAATTTCAAAAACTAGTCTTCTTACCCAGAGCAATTTCTCATGGCAAAAATTAGTTTATTAAAATTTGGTTTCTCAAAATCTGGTGGAGCAAGTGCTAGTACAACATCCAGTTCTGCTAAACATAAAAGTTCTGATGATGGCCTTACCAAGGATCAAATATATGACAAAGAAAAAAGGGTCAGGAATTTCCATCCTGAATGGAAAAAAAAAGAATTTCCATGGCTGGATTACAATGAAGAAAATTCTGTAATGTACTGCATATATCGTAAGACCTACCCCCAAATCTGTGACCCTAACTCAGCTATGGTTAAAGGTTCAGGAGATCTTAAGTTAGACCCCATAAAGAGGCATGATTTGGTGAGGGAACACATCAGTTGCACAAAACATTACTTTAAGGATATCGCTCAAGTACCACCCATTCATCTGTCAGAAACTGCTTTGTGTCAGTCCTTTCAAAAAAGACACATGACACCAAAAGAACTTGAGAAATACAACATTTTATTTAACACTGCATACTCTGTGGCAAAGAATGGGAAACCTTTGTCTGATTGTGGTAGCGAGGATTCTTTATAACAGATTTAGACAGACAACTGTAATATAGTGCATAAAAAAACGCATATTCTGCGTTTGTCAATTTATTGTCCAGAAAGCAAAATAAAGAAAATAAAGGATATTTACAAAAAGGAAAATAAGAGGGTGTTAATTCTTCACACCAATGTAAATCATCAGGACATCATTCTTCTTCCATTAAGCATCATAATCAAAAGAATTCCTGAGATCTTCCTTCTTGACAGTGAGTAAATCTCCACACTCAGCTCTTCTTAGCTCTTGCTCAGTCTCTGATCAGAAAGCAACTGACCATCTTCCATACTCTCTCTCCTATCTATCTCTCTAGCCTTCTGGTGGACATCCTTTTATGGCAGCCTGACATGACATCAGAGGTCAGGTGACAACATCAATTAGCAGGGACACTTTATTTTAAACCTCTATATTTCATAAAACAATGTCCTAGCCTGCCTAGCTTAATGGTATTCTCTATGTCCACCATACAGGCTCTTAAGGAGTCTCTATTCTGAAGAAAAAGGCTAAATAAAACCTTAATTACAGGGGCATGACATCACACTTGGGAGCTGACTCCTCCCCTACTGCGATGTCACTGACTGCTTCTCCCATAAATACAGTCAGTTCAGGGGCTGCCAGCCCTATAACAGGACCTCTGGAAACATCATCAGGTAATGACCCTTTTTTCTTTTATTTCTGGCTCATTGTAATATTTTAAACCAGAAGAAAAAATATTCAGTAGGTATCACTAGGCTTGAAAAATGTAAGCAGAAAAGGGCGTGCTCCTTATCTGTTTACTCTAGCAAGCATTAGGAACCTACTGCTTTTTTAAAAGAAACAAACCTTTTTTAAAGAAAACATACAAAACAGAAGACAATTTCCAGGGCATCATAGGGCTTTATATACTTAAACTCCCTTCATTTTTTTCTAAGGGAGTGTTTTTCTGTGTTTCCCCGACTGAGTTAGCTCAGTCTTCACACTTGCTGCAAGACACAGGAGCATGAAACAACAGGGGCAAATGCTGTGCATTCTTTGGAACTCTGCATCAGTTTTTCCACTTCAGAGCTGTGTCCTCTTTATAAGAAACCACTCCTGGTGGTTAAGCAATCATTTCCTTAACAAACATCAGCTGGGACCAAATTCAACATACTGCTTGCAGCAGCAGGGAACCACTGCTCTTTCTTTAAGGCACCAGTTATTTTTCAGGAGCTGCTTTTAAATAGGAACACAGGCATTTTAACAAATAGGGGATAGAAAAGAAAAGAAAATAGATATCAGGTTGGCCACCTTGATAGGGAAAAAAAAGGATAGTCAGAAAAAAGAGGAGAAAGGACAGAGTGAAATAGAACACCTAAGGGGATTGCCTGTTTTAAATCCTCATTCTGGCACACAGATTTTGAAATCATTTGTGAGATCCAGCGTAAAAATGGTTTAAATGTTGGAAACAACTACATGAATATAGCAGGTTGCCATTTGTTTGTGGACAACATATCTAAAACAATACGTTCAGCAATAATTGACGAGGTCAAAAATACCTCCTTTTTGAGCATTCTTGCAGACAGAAGTACAGACCACTCCATTATTGAACAAAAAATTGTCTACCTGAGATATGTAGGTGCTAATTGTTTGCCAGTCACACATCTAATATCTGTTGTACCACTTGAAACTGCAAGTGCTGAGGGTGTATTTAATGCTGTTGAGAAAGCTTTGCAATCAGTGGGTTTGCTGCTACCAGAACTGACAAGCAATGAACATCCAGCACTTGTATATACTAATTTTGATGGTGCATCAGTTAATCTTGTTAAACGGACAGGAGTCATTACTAGACTCAAATCACTTTTGCCAGACATTATTGGCATTCACTGTGTTGCCCACAAACTTGAGCTTGCCATTTTGGATGCAAATAAACATTTAAAATACATGACCACATTTGAAGACTGTTTAAAAGGAATTTTCAGTTTTTATTTTTGGTCTCCAAAACGCAGGAGAGAACTTAAAGAAATTGCTTAAGTTCTCGATGAGCATCTTGCACATTTCTTTGCTGTAAAGCAAGTCAGGTGGCTAGCAAGCAAAGAAAGAGCAATTTTGGCATTAGGAAAAAAACCCAGACATTGTGACAATGCATCTGGAGCACAGATTCGTGGATGGCAACAGGGCAGATGATGCTAACAGAGCTAAGGGCTACCACAAGGAACTGACCTCTATGCATTTCATTAAAGTTATTTATTTCTTATTAGATTTTTTGCCAATTGTTGCTAGATTATCAAAAACTTTCCAGCTGGCAGACTACTTCATTGTTGAGATACCAGAACATATAGAAAAAGCCATTCTGCAGCTAGAAGCACTTAAAAGTACTCCTGGAAAATATATTTAAAAAATTCTAGGCACAGTATAACGCAGAAGAACATATGTTTGGCAAAACAAAAGTTTATGGAACACCTGGAAGTGAAGCTGAACTTCACACATTTGTTAACGATACTGTCACATACATCCAGAACAGGTTTAGTGTTCTCTTAGAGAAACCTTTGTCTTTACTTGAGACTTTGAATTATCACAACTGGCCACAGAAAAGGAAGATATAGCAACATTTGGCAGTGCTGAACTAACTGAACTCATCACAGATAGACCCTTCTCTTCTCATGTCTCAGAAGTTGATAAAGATTGTGCTATGGATGAGTGGGTGCAGCTGAAGTTATACCTTTCTCAATTCTGAACCAAACCTCTCATAACTACGTACCAGTTGGTGTTAGAAATGAAAATTGCTGAACGTGGACCAGACTCCATGAAGGGCCCTATGCAAAAGCTTATTGAGATTCTGCTCATGATTTCCCCTTCCACAAGTGAATGTGAAAGAGGATTTTCAAAAGCTAATTTCATTAAAAATAAATTACGAACAACTCTGACACAACAGTATTTCGAGAATCAGCTGCTTATCATGACTGCAGGACCATCAGTCTCTGAATTTGATCCACTGCCATCAATTAAGCACTGGCTTGATAGTAGTCTGGGTACTATCTATTCCTCTGGTCACAAATGTCCATCAAATGAAACAGAAGAAAATCAGCCAGAAGCAAGCTGCAGTACTACTGCTGTCTTATAATTTCCCTGCCTCTCTGTAACCTTTCTCTGACTGTCACTGGAGCATCCTAAGGGGGGGGGGGGGATAAATAATTATTTTTTTCAGTAACAATATTGTATGTCACTAAAAAATGTTGTGACTTACTGGATCCTCATATGGACTTGTCCTAAAAATGTACCATAAAGCCTGGACGTATGCATCCCCCAAAACTTTTTCAACTCCATTACTGAAATGCAATTCTTTGTATTACTCTTGCTATTTTTTCCTAGCATGTGCAAGCTGGTTTGCTTGAACTGGGAGCTATCAGCCCAAAGCGATTTCTGTTTTTTGGATTTTTTCTGGTACTTTCTCCAATACTGGGTCTTTCAGGTTTGACTCTAAGTGAGGGAGTGTCCATGTCGGCATTCTCACATTTTGAGCATCTGAGTCTGTCCACCTCCTGATTTGCTACAACCTGTGTGTGTACACTCACTATGATGACTGACTGATGTTGGCAGGCAGTTGCTCTGTTTTTAGTGTCATTCACCAGATGTCTCATCGTGGCCAGCATCTGATGTTCTTTTTCCAGAAGTAGTTGTACTCATCTCTCAGAACAGTCACAGGGAGGTGAACCAGACTGAGGAATCATGGTGAGCCTGGCGGGGGAGCAGGCAGTGGTGGACCTGCAGCCAGTCAACTTGAGTCTCGAAATGGAGTCAGTCTAGAGTCATATCTGAGCAGAGCAAGAGAGACAAGTAGCAGATCCAACAGTGAACTCGCCACTTGACTGCGGAAGGTAGGAAGCCTGGAGCAAGCTGCATCAGGCCTCTCAGACATTGTGGAACAGAGCCATGTTAGTCTGACTGAGGATCGGGACAAGGTAGGTGGCTGAGGGAGGGACTAAGGGAGGGTGCAAGCTAGGTCACAAGCAACAGCTGTCAGATACTCAAACATACCTCTCAATTGTCCCTGATTATGAAAGAGGTCCCTCATTTTATCCCTCAAAATTGCTCTGTCCCTCATCCAACCCTCATGGAAAAGGTACTGTCCACACAGAAGATGTGCTGTAAATTCAGACTTTAAGGCACAATTCATAATATTGTTAGATGCTAAAATCAAAGAAAAAAAGAGGAAACCTTATAATAAAGAAAGAAAATGGAATTAATTTAAAATAAGAATGTGGTTAAAGTAGTCCTCTAGTATAGCTAGCCTGGGCAGCCAGTGGGTGATGATATATATACATATATATATATATATATATATATATATATATATATATATATATATATATATATATATATATATATATTACAACTAACCTGTTTGACTAGAAATTCAGAAAGTCACAGGTTCACAGCAGGTACTTGGGGTAATATCCATAAATGACACTGCAGTGAAGTATTGGGGGGGGGGTCTACACTGTTGGGTGCAGACATTAAACCAAGGTCCTTTCCTGCCCATCATGGTCACTGTCCAGGTGGAAGTTAAATATCCCATGGCATTTATCAATGAAGAGTAGGGGAGTTTGCCAACGTCATAGCCAGAATTCCTCTATCACTAAAATAGGTTTATGTAACCCCACCAACACACCTGTAAGCGAGTTAGCACAGCTTTGTGTGCCTTTCCTGGTCAACAACTACAAATAAAACTGTAGTCTTTCCCAGTGATTCCTTTGCCCCGGACCATGCTCCTCTTTCTTGCATTCACAGTGCAACTCAGGATCAACAATGACCTGAATGAGATACTCCAGAGGGTTTTTCTGCCTGGTACTTTTTGTGTAAGTGCAAAAATCTGCCAGCTGTAGCATTTCTGTAAGGGGAAGTGGGTAAATGGTTATGGCAGATTTGGGGCTGGCAGTATAGCACAATGGTTAGAGAAATGAGTTGTGAATGAGATCAGTACATCCAGCAAATAAATCTGGGTTTGATTCCCGAAACCTCCACTTGCATACTGTGTGAATCTGAGCAAGTCACTTAACCTTCCCAGTGCTCCCAGGTCACCTGCAAGTCACCTAACCTCCTCAGTGTTCCCAGGTCACCTGTGAAAACAGGCACCTGTGCTTAGTGGGCATTACCTGGTCACCAAAGAATAATAACAAATGATTTTCTGACCAGGTTGACCACTATTTTACTACTGCAGTAAAACTGAGGTGCCACAAGGTATACATATGGTTTGGGCATTAAGCATAATGCAATTATTTTTTGAAATGACCCCCAACCCGACCTCTGTGCATGTGTTGCTGTGTCATGGTCTGACACAACAGTGATCACAATATTTTAATGTTTTAGATTTTGTGCCCAGAAGGTAAGCACAATTTTTAAATGTACAAACATTGTGATGACTGTCCATTGTCATATGATAACTGAATATAAATGTTACATATTACCTGGCTAATCCTGATACATTCCATTGTTTTCAATGGCTACATTACAGAGTTTAGAAACAGTTACAATAAGCAAGACAGGAGTGTAGCACTGGTGAAATCTAAAACTAAGTGTGCTGATTGCTCTATTGTGATGCTGCAGGCTGAAAGATTTCAGGTTGGGGGGCCGGGGTGATGCAAGTTTCTGTGACTACGGTTCAGGGTCCCAGTATTACAGCTCTGCATATGGCCCATGGCAATGTAAATCCAGCCCTGGTCTGAACAGTTTTAGTCAGTAGCTCAAAAGAGAAAGCCAGGAGTCGTTCCTTTAAAAAAAAAAAAAAAACAAAAAAAACTTTTTTTTCTTCACCAGCTGCTTTCAAATGTAACTCAGAAAGGGGAGAGTTGGGTCGAGTGCACAGTGTAATAAATTGTTAGAGAAGTGCACACCATGAACTCATTGTCCACAGGCATGATTGTTCATTTTCCTCGGCCCCCACTCCATTGGTTATTTTTTGTTGATTCCAAACATAGCCAACCCCATTCACTGTCCCTGTGCTTCAGCCTAGCCTGCTTATCACCAGTGCCAGCCTAGCAGCCCAAGGCCTTCCTGGGCTCTCCACTTGACCCATGTCCATTTTGCTATATGACCTTTCTGATCTGAGTCAAGATGAGCAACTGGCTGACACAGCAGAGTGGACTCCCAGACTGAACGAATGAGCCCAGCACTAGTGTAGGAGCCAAGGCAGATCAGCTCCCCTGCCACCTGCCCCATCAGTTCTCCTGTGGACTGGGTCCTTCCCTCCCAAAGCCAACCTGGCTGTCCCCGTCTCTGATCCTCTATCCCCAGCCTTGACCAAGCTTAGACCCAGTAGTCGTACCCACTCTCGTTGTCCCTGACTCTGATCCCTCCCAACTCAGTGTCAGGCAGCCACTCGCTGGTTGGGAAAAAGGATGCATGTACTGTAGCCACAAACATATTATGGAAAGGCCAGGCCTGAATATGACCTGCAATGTACCCAGGTCACTGTATGTATCTCTTCATTCATGGCACCATGGAAGAATTTGGGCTGGTGGCCAGACTGCACCATTGCAGTCTTGGAAACTGGAGATTCGATTGTCAGAATTCTTTCCTGGGTCCCTCAGGTCAGTCAGCTGTAGTTGCAGTCATGCACTGCAATCTGGCCAACTAGTCAGGTCATCCACAAGTGGGAGAGAGAGAAAAGGCCAGGGAAGGGAACCCATTTGACTAGATGGTGAGTGCAGATTGACACAGATACCGAAAGTGGTACCAGGTTCAGGAAGGTAAAGTAAGGACAGACAACTTACTAAATACAATAGTGTTGCTCAGATAGTGCTTTGTGGATCCTACCACCCTCCGTCAGATAGCAGGGTTTTAAATAGCTGATATAGCATAGCAAAACAGGGGTAATGCTAACCCTTTTCAGAAATGCTTAGCAGTAGACTGCTAACCATGTTTTGAGTGAATCCATGACACAGTACACAACATTAATAAAACTATATAATTTTTCACAATTTTGCTAATCAATCTGTGCCAAGTGCTGTACATTTTTACAACTGATTTAACATTTTCAAGCGTCAAACTGCTAATCGTATTTTCAGCTTATTTAAAACCCTGGATAGTGCTGGTATCCTACTTAGGATCCTACCAGAAATCTTACTAAAGACAGATGTTGGATATGTGGCCAGATAGCGATGGATCCTAGGTCAGATAGTTAGGATCTGAGCTGGATCTTTTGGTCAGATCCGTGGATCTGTTGCTAGGATCCCACAACATTTGTCAGATCCATGCACTGGATCCTAGAGGGCGAGGTCCATGATCAGATAGCACTGCTATCCTACCACAGCAACTATCTAGCCAAATGGGAGGTATGTGTTGGTGTCCTACTTTCTAGGATACTATCTGAGCAACACTAAAATACAGCTCTGCTGCTGAGTATGCTATTGTTGAGGGCCAGTGAGACAGGGTAGGCCGTATGAAGGTGCAAGCAGCTACCTACTTTTTTACAGGTGAGCAGGCCTACGGGGGGGGGGAGTTCAACTTCCACTTGCCTACCACCCTTTCTGTAAAAAAGTGTCTCCTGATTTCCCTCCTGAATCTCCCCCCTCCAATCTCAGCCAATGCCCTATCATGTCCCTCCCCCTTCTGATCTGAAGAATCCCCTTCTAATATATGCAGCTCTCCCAGCCTCTCCTCCTAGGATTTTCCCTCAAGTCCCTGGATTGTATCTGTTGCCTTACGCTGCACCCCCTCCAGCAATCTGATGTCCCTCTTCAGGAATGGACGTCAGTACTGCATGCAGTATTCGAGTTGCGGCCTGGCCAGTGACCTGTACAGGGGTAGAATCACTTCTCTGGGCCTGGAGGAGATTCCCCTCGCAATGCACCCCAGTATCTTGTTTGTCTTTGCAGCTGTCTTCCTGCACTGAGCTGAGTGGTTCATACTCCCTGTTATTAGTACCCCTAGATCCTTTTCCTCCACTGTGCTTTCCAACTGTACCCCTCCCAACTAATATTTCCTCCCCTGGTTCCTTGCTCTGAAGTGCAGTACCTTGCACTTCTTGGCACTGAACCCCAACTGCAATGTCTCCAACCATTCCTGTAGTTTAGTCAGGTCTTTCTGCAGCCCCCTCCACCCCTCTATTTCATCAACCACAGCACCAATCTTAGTATCGTCTGCGAACAAACTGATCCTACTCTGGATCTCATTTGAGATATTGGCTATGAATATCCTGAAGAACACTGGTCCCAGTACTGAACCCTGGCACACTACACACATAACGTCCCTTGGAGATGAGATTTCTCCACCACCACCCTTTGCTGCCTGTCCCTCAGTCAGTTGGTGACCCAGCAGACCATTTTTGTCCCCACCCCAACGTATTCCAGTTTCCCCCATTCTCCTATGTGACACCGAGGTAAAGGTCTTGCTTAAGTCAAAATACAGGACATCTACTGCATGGTCCCAGTCCAGTTCCCTGGTAACCCAGTCATACTACTCGACTAGATTAGTCTGGATAGCAGGATAAGCCCGATACAAAACCGTGCTGATGGCTGTCTTTGATCCCATTATCTTCCAGAATGGTCACCAGCCTTTCTTTTATCAAAGATCTGCCCCTTAACTGTTTTGGGGGGGGGGGTTGTCAGTCCAGCTTTACGCTGACAATGCCATCCTGTATAGGCATGGTACAGACTTCTCAGCTATCAGATCTCACCTAGAATCGGACTTCCATCAACCGGAAACCTGGTTCAAAGAAAACCTATTGGTACTGAATATAAAGAAAACCAAATCAATGCTGTTCCACCATGCTTTCTTTGACCTAACCTCTCAGCCTCCTTTTATCATTACCACATCATCGGACAAACCTCTCGAATGGGTTGAATCCTTCAAATACCTGGGTATGATTCTCGATGAACAGCTATCTTTTGACACTAATGTCAATAGTATTATTAAAACCATGGCTGGCCTGGTGGAGCAGAGGGTTGAGGTGCTGGATGCCACACCTCGCGCCACGCTGCGACCTGGGTTCGGATGCAAGCCCAGGGTGCCAGGGGTTGGCAAGGAAGGGATGGGATTGAGCATCTAGAGGACTGCTCTCCCATCCCAGGAAAGAATCCAAGGAACCACCGCTCTGTAGCGACCCCTAGTGATGACTGAGGGCACTACCGGAGTGGTGCCAGTAAGAGGCGGAGTGTGGCGGATGTTGGTGCATAGCACCTGACGTCATTGCACGCTTGCAATCTAGGGGCACTAAAGAGAAAAATGGCAGCACAAGTCCATGGCAGCTTGATGGATGCAGCTTCACCAGCCGGCAAATGGCTGAATAGAGGCGTGTGCCAGTATTGGATCATGGCCGGGTGCGAGGGCATGGGGGAGCCCCTTTCAGCAGCATAGTTGCATATCCCAGCTGGGCACATACAACTTTGGAGTTGGCAATGAGGAGGAGCGGTGGCTGGAGGTAAGCAGGGCTGTGGCTGCAAGGAAGATAAAAATAGTGACGATAAAAAAAAATAGTATTATTAAAACTACAAATCAGAAACTCGGACTCCTCCACCGAACTTCACCCTACCTTACTCCATGTGCTAGAAAAATCTTTGCCTCTGCCACCCTCCTCCCCGCCTTATTCTATGGTGCTACCATAACTCACTCTGTCAAGGTCACCACCCTAAGCAAGCTCAAACAGGCCTACCACAGAATTGCCCATTTTGCCGATGCAACTCCAGCTCAAGCCCCCACTGCATGGTTCTCAAATCCCTAGAGTGGCCCTCTTATGATCCCAGAATGGACTTTCCTGTCCTATGCGCTGCATTCAAACTTACTCACCTTCCTCCCCCACCCATTCTCTCAGGGCTCCTCACCCGAAAATCCTTCCCCAGGACCCTGCAACACTCACACCTCCCATTGTTGAGTTTTCCTAAGGCTCGTCTAGCCATAAGTAGACAATCTTTTACCTTCTCAGCTCCTCAAAAATGGAATGCCCTCCCCCACAGAGTACTCACAAGTTTGACTCTTTTCCTGTTTAAGGAAAACTATAAGATTCCCCTGCAGCAACTGCATCTAATACTCCCTGATAAACCCTCTGCTACTCAGTCCTTATCTAGCATCTCTCCAAAACCCCCTCCTATCCTCTCGTATCAATCTCTATTGTCTACTGGCTCACCTTGCCTCTTCAGTAACTCTTCCCCCCCGCACCCCTCTCCCCCTTCCTATATACTGCAGTTAGCTCGTGTATATCATAAATTATGTAAATACATTGTGTCTGTATTAATGTGCTGTATAATGTTGGTCTCGCACTACTATATCGGTTTTATTGCTATGTCCACTCTGCAATTTGACCTTCCTGAACTCCTCGGTCTCAAGTCTCCATCACTGTTGATCTTAGCCCTACAAAAGTCATATCCTCAATGGACGACACAGGACCTCCACGGAATCGTCGGCAAAAACTGTCTGAACTGACTACATATTCCTGAAAGTATTTGCTGCTCCAACTGTCTAATCCTCTAATGTGTATTGGTTTCCTGTTGCATTCTGACCTAGCTGCTACTCATTGCTACTACCTGTACCCAACTATACTTGTATCTGTTTGCACCCAACTGTATCTGTACTCTACTCATGGAATTGTCTTTATTCCCCGGGTCTCTCCTTAAAAAGGGACTTGACTGTCTCAGTGGGCTCACCCGGTTATCAAAATTCAAATAAATTAATAAAATAAATTTAGGACTGACTCCATGAGTTTCCCCATGATTGAAGTGAGACTCACCGGTCTGTAGTTGCCTGGATCATCCTTCAGGCCTCTTTTATGAATGGGCACCATGTGACCATCCTCCAGTACTGTAGCACGCATCCTGTATCCAGTGATGTACTGAACAGGTCTGCCAATGGTCCCGTTAGGATCTCCACTAGCTCCCTAAGTACCCTAGGGTCAATGCTGTCTGGCCCCAGTGCCTTTTCCACCCTCAGTGCCCTTAGTCCCTCCTGCACCCTGTCCTCTGGAATCCTGTTATCAGTCATCCCACCCCCCTCTGCCCACTCCACCCTTCTCGTGGGGTATCTGTCCCCCTCTTTCCTTCGTGAACACAGAGGAGTAGTACTCATTCAGTGCCTCTGCCTGGTCCTCCTCCTTCTCCACCCCCCCCATCTTTCTTAATCCTCACTATCTGGTCTTTGTTTCTTCTTCTCTTGCCAATGTATCTGAAGAAGTCCTTTTCCCCCATCCTTGATTCCCTGTGCCAGTCTCAGCTCTCTGGAACCCTTGGCCGCTCTGACTAGCCTGCTAACCTCCCTGGATGTCTCTGTGTACTTGTCTTTGTCCCCTTGCCCTCCAGACTTTCCTAAGCCTCCGGAATGCTTTTCTCTTGGCCCTCATCCCTTCTATTACTTTCTGAGTCAGCCAGCTCAGCTTCTTTGCTCTCCCCTTCTTGCTCTGTGTCCTGGTGCAGATCTCAATTGCCTCTGCTAGCCCTTTCTTATGATATTCCATTTTTTGGCTGGCACTCATGCATGTCTGAATTCCCTTCAGATGCTCAACCAATATTTCCCCCATCCTTTTAAAATCTGCTCCCTTAAAATCAGTCACCCTGATACCTGTTCCTCCTGTTACCCTTCCCATATTGACAGTGAACCACACTATACAATGGTCACTCCCAGTCAGGGAGTCCTCCACTCCCAGATCCCTTGCAGTCTCCCTATTTGTTAATACCAGGTCGAGAGTCCTACCCTCTCTAGTGTACTTGCGGACCAATTTCACCAGGAAGCAGTCCTGAAATGCATCTAGTAATCTCTGCTCCCTTGCACACATTAAGGGCTATGCCCGTAGCTAAGTGGGGAAAGAGCTCCTCCCCCACATTCTATTTAATCCTGCAAGCAGCACACAGCCCTGCTTAGAGCGAGTCGCACTCGTTGTGCTCGCTCCATGCTGTGCGCTGTGGCTGGACCCCCCTCCCCCTCCTCACTCCGTTCTGCTCTCCCTCTCGTGTTTTCCTTCTCTGCTTGTTCCTCTTGTCCTTTCCTTCTGTTTGTTCCTTTTTTTGGGGGGGGATTCTCTGGCCTCATGTCGCAGCATCATTTAGTTAGTTTGTAAGCTCTACCTTTGCTACTGCCTGGGGCCATCATTTCGTACCTCTCCTGTACCTTTTGCTGCAGCTGTGCTCCGCTTCTAGCTCCAGCCTTCCCGGATCATCAGTACCGTTGGTGGCTTCCTGCACGTTTGTCATTTATCCTTGAATTCTGCAGTTTGGAATCACTGGAACTCCTGACATTCTCATTCGGTGGCCTTGTCTTGCCTTTGGACCTCCATATGCCCCATTCTGTGCTAATGCCGCAGCTAGTGTTTGCGGCCTGAACCTATCCTTACCTGCCTTACAGAAGCCGCATCCATGCTTGCTTAAGCTTTCTGCTCCAGACCGGACAGCACGAACAGGGGCCAGTTGACAATGCACTCCCTAATCCATGGCTGTTGACCCTTACTGCAATTTCTCTATTGCTTCGCTCTGCTACTCCAGGCACCATTGCATGTTTGCTAAACCTTTAGCTCTTAGTGCACGTTTCAGTCTATCTGGCAGACAGGATACTCGTACGCAATGACATAAGGTAATCCCTCAGTCCATTTTTGCTCTTTTTCTACAACAGTTCATCCAACTTTGGATAGGGTGAGGAATTATGCAAGTTCTCTAGACAGACTACCCCTCTTTCAGGAAGCCACTGTTCTTGCCATTCTCCACATGCATAGGCTCGCATTTTGAAGCCGTATTCCCAGCTGGCTGCTTGTTGCAACTGCTATACCTTCATTTCTCTTATTGCAGTACTCAGTATGTAGCACGCAGACCCTACTGTAACTGAATATGAGACCATACTGTACCACCAATAGTAATACTTCAACCAGCTAATAAGACCTTAAACCAGCTCCAACCTGGATAACCTATTGTGGGAAGCACCACATGCTACCAATTCCTGCATGTCCTGCTACTATCCTACCATGCAACTGCTCACTCTAATTACAATACAGCCAAGCCAACTTCCTTCGCTTCTAGTACTCCAGCTTATTTGCTTCTACTGTATGACGTTGATTCCTGTTTTCCAACGTCATGAACGACTACTGGATTTCGCCTTGAACTCTGGATGTCGCAGCTCACTTGGCTTCCTTCCTTTCCTTGTTCATGACCATCTGTACCCTATTATGGATTACAGGCCTGACCATGGCTCATGATATTAGTCTACTTTTCTGGATCCATACCTCTTTATTTATCTTACCAGCTCACCTACGTGTGTTCCAGCTGCATGTGCTAGCCTTCATAGGGTCTAGCTGCCACTCTCTGCTCAACTTACCGGCTGCCCGACGTGTGGTCCAGCCGTCCTTGCTTACCTTTTTTGGGGCCTCACTGCCACTTTACTTACCTCACCAGCTGACCTACGTGTGGTCCAGCTGAGCCTGCTGACCTTCATGGGGTTTAGCTGCCACTTACTACTTGTTTTACTGGCTGACCTACGTGGTCCAGCCGCCATGCTAGCTTACGTGGAGCCAGCCGCCACTCTTTACTGACCTCACCGGATGACCTCGCAGAGTCCGGCTGCATGCTAGCCTTCTTGGGTTTAGCTACTGATTCTATATAACTCACTGGCTGACATACTCATTCATCTGTACCATCTATGGCTCATCAGCCGATCTACCATCGCCTAGCAGCACTTACCTATCTCATTGGGCTAGCCCCCTTCGTTCCATGGATGCTTCCTACTGAGCTGCTTTTCATTCCTACCTACCATTCCAAAATGTGCTCCCTAAAGCTCTGCCTCCAATTGGATTGCTGGAGTACATTTGCTTCAATTCTCCCGGATGCTTCTCACCATGCTACTTCAACTCCCCTGGAGTTCCTACCACTATCTCTGTCAGGACTCCCTGCTGACCTTGTTCCAAATTTGTCTTCCTTGGTTGAACTAATGCCTCAAACTTTTAATAACTACAGTTTCAGGATGCTTATTGCCTCTCGTCGAGTTGTCAACTCTTCCACCAATGTCTCTTCACTGCAAACCCTACCATCCTCGATCTTCAAGATACGACAGTCTACAGCCCGTTCTATTCTCATAAGTCCGCCTTTAAATTAAAGTACTACTCCACACTAAACTAATTCAGGATATGCCACAAGTTACATACCATTTGCAATTTATTCCTCACTACTTTGCTGCTTCTCTGCATTGCATGCAGTTTAACATTTCCATTATCTACCACTGCTCTGCAACCTGCCTCGCCCTGCGGGTCTGGAGGTTCACCATCGCATTCGTCAGTCCTGCACCCCCCGGGCCAAGGTCTCCTTGGCTCCTATATACTATTGCACCATAATCGCCTACTTCTGTGACCTGCTTTTGCCCACAGGGCCGGGGGGGGGGCTTACCTACTTCTTCTCCACCGCCTTGCCAGCTCGGAGCCTGGGTATTCACATATTCTACTAGACACCTACCTGCTGCTGTGTCAGCCAGCCCCAGGAACTCCTTTACTGTGGATTCACACCCAGATGTTTAGACTCATCATCTACTCATTGGATGCTTTGCCCTGCCACTACAGCCATATGAAATTAATACTGCTACACTCTTACCGGGCCTCTAGTTGAGTTTATCCTGAAGACCTTCACTATCCTGATTTATGCTCTAAGGCTTCTCAGACCCTGTGGCAACGCTACTTCATTTGACTCAGCATCTTTAGTTATCACCATCTAGGACTCCTAAGCTTGACTATTCAGGACTCGTCAGAATATCCTTCACAAGTCAATTCTAGCTAAGGTATCATTCTGGCTTTGAAACGTAGATGTCAACATTGTTACACAATCATTTGGATCCACATGAAGCTCTCTGATTCCCTTGTTTGTACCATTCTTCATTCCCCTCGCTTTATACTGTACCTAATCTTGTAATACTACTTCCCTGCTACTACATCTGCTCATGCAGCTTTACTTACTACATCTACTGACCTATGTACCGGTCCACTTATTTACATTACTTGCTTGTACTACCTGCTTCATCCTTACAGGGCCTAGATGTCATCACGACTAACTCACTATTACAACCTACTGCACTCCTCATGAGCTGGAAATACATCTAACCTATGTCTACATATTCACTACGATCTCTACCTACTTCATGCTTGCTTCCCCTCTCTGGATTAGAGGTTCCTACTGCTCCATCCTCCCAATTATGTAGCATACGCCAGTTCTTGTGCTTCATCGCCATGGCCTTCATTTGCTAACCTTGCCATGCAGAACTTGACTCAACAGTACTCCCTCTGGACATGGATGCTGAGCCTTGATTCCTGGATCTCTTCTGCGAAGTCATCCTCACCTGCTGGAATGCTTCACCACCTACGACTCTTCACTTCAAATTTATTTCAACCATGGATTCCACTCTATTTCATTCTGGCCTGCTCATGGAGTCTCGAACTTGGGGGTTACTAGATGGATGCTTGCTCCATTCACCTGACATGTCACGATTCAATACGTCTTCAGTTCTCCGTTTATCTGGATTGGGTTCTTCAACTTGGGGTTCGGATTAGCCGATTAAATTATTTAGGATTACTCTCCTTTAGTATGCCTAGAAGGACGGGCAGGTCAGTAGCCATGGGTCTTCAGAGGTTTTTCCTCTCCTGCATGCTACTGGTCACACTCTCCGGAGTTGGAGGAGGTGATTATACTGCTACTCATTCTTAGGGGTGTCATCCTACTTGACTCCTTCAACAGTCAGATACTGAACAATCATGGATATCATTATTTCTTTGGGGGGGTTTACTGAACTAAGCATCCTTCCTATGGTGGGATACAGAGAAAGGCCAAAACTATCAAGTCATAACAAGTGACTCATCAGTTCATGCATATGAGCATCTTGCATACTAACCAGTTCATATGTACCATAATCTCTGACTTGCTCATGTCTATGCCAAGTACCTAAGCAGGAATCATTTCATACTATTAATACCTTACAAGCATTATCCTACTTACTGGCCTGGCCTCTGTATCCAAGCACAACCACCAGCATCTAGCTACAGTATGTAACATAAGCACTGAGCTTTGAACCACAGTTAAATTAAGGGCTATGCCCGTAGTTAAGTGGGAGAAAGCTCCTCCCCCACATTCTATTTAATCCTGCAAGCAGCGCACTGCCCTGCTTAGAGTGAGTCGCACTTCCCTCCATCCTCCCCTGACACCTCCTCCTTCTCCAGCACCCTCATCCCACGGGGTCTCATAATACTGAACCAAGCATCCTTCCTGCCATGGGATACAGAGAAAGGCCAAAACTATTAAGTCATAACAAGTGACTCATCAGTTCATGCATATAAGCATCTTGCATACTATCCAGTTCATACGTACCATAATCACTGACTTGCTCATGTCTATGCCAAGTACCTAAGCACGAATCATTTCATACTATTAATACCTTACAAGCATTATCCTACTTACTGGCCTGGCCCCTGTATCCAAGCACAACCACCAGCATCTAGCTACAGTATGTAACATAAGCACTGAGCTCTGAACCACAGCTAAGTGATGGTTGAGGTGTTCCAGTCTACCCCAGAGAGGCTGAAGTCCCCAATCACTATGGTGTCCCCTTCCTACAGACCCTTTTGATCTGCTTGGCCAACTTCCCATCCAGGTCATCCCCCTGAACTGGTGGCCTGTACATTACACCCACCCTCAGTGTCTTTCTTTTAGAAATCTTGAAACTGCATCCATAGGGCCTCTATCCTGCCCTCCACCCCGCCTCCTCTTTCATACACCTTATCCCCTCCCTCACGCAGATCACCACGCCCACCCCTTCCCCCTAGTCCTGTCCTTTTTGAATAACCTGTACCCTGGGATCTTCATATCCCAGTCCTAGTTCTGGGTGGCCCATGCCTCCATGATGGCTGCAATGTCCACCCTCCCCACTGCCAAGAGAGCCTGTAATTTGGCTGATTTGTTACCTAGGCTTCTTACATTCAGCGAGACCACCCTCCAACCTGTGTCTTTCTACCCCCCAACCTGGTCTCCCCCCCCAATCCCTCCTTGTGTCCCCACCACAAAAACCTCTCTGATAGCTTGGGAGGTAGGCATGCTTGGCTCCCCCTTCTGGGATCCCTGCTTCCTAGCTGTCCTCACGCCACCCACCCCCATCTAGTTTAAATCTATCCTTGAAGCTATGTACCTCTCAAACCTCTACTTTAATACCTCTTTCCCATCCCAACTCAGGTGCAGCCTTTCCCCTGCATATAGATCCTTATTGTCCCAGGTACTGCCCCAGTCTCACACTACCCCATATCCCTTAGACTGACACCATTCCCCCAGCCATTTTTTGAACTCTCTAATCCTCCCTTTCCTTCCCGTACTCACGCAGGGTACCGAGACCACCTCTGAAAAGGTCACTGAATCCCCCACTTCTGCACATAGCTCTCCCACTTCCTCAAACCTCCTCATTACTTCAACTGTCTCTCCCGCCAGTTCATTAGTGCCCACATGCACCACTACATGTGGCTTCTTCCTGCCCCTCCTTGCGCACTTAAGAACTGCCTGTCCTGCCCTGTCTGCCATTAGCCCGGGTATAGCCTCCACCCCTATTCTACTATGCCTCTCTCCCCTGCCACCCCATCTGATCCCTTTAAATATGGAATCACCCAGCACCAGTACACCTCCTTCTTCGTTTCTTGTCCCTGCCCCCACCCATTTCCCAGGGTATCCGATCTTAGACCATGCCGGCTCACTAACTCCACCTTTCCTCCCTACTGTTCTTTCCCCCTTCCTGTCCCCTGCCTCCTTCACTGCTCCCTCCCTATCCCCATCTCTCCTCTGCACCCTGGCTCCCCCTCTGCTCTGTTCCTGTCGTCCACCCCACCAGCAGTGCTTCTCTTCCCTTCACCCATGTTGCCCTCCTCTGACCGACTCCTGTCCCTTGTGGGTTTCCCTCCTCGTCCCTCTCCTGCTCTCCCCTTGAGATCACTCCCCCCCTCCTCCTCCACCAGTGTCACCAGCACTGCAGACTTATTTCCTGCCCATCCTGCCTGGCTGTGCTTCTGCTCCCTCCCCAACTCTAGCCTTCCCGCTAATGCTAGGCCCCTTGTTTGTTCCGCTCCTGCACTCCCTCCCCATCACTTCCCTTGAGCTAATAATCCTCCTTGCAGTGTTCTCATGTTATTTTCCAGATGTGACCCTTCTGCCTCCTGGCCCCTCCCCTAATCCTCTCCAGCTCTCTACCAAGCCACAGCACTTCCTCCTCCAGCCTCCTCAACCGGATACAGACTGGACACCCTCCTAGCCTCCACAATATATTCATCCAAACTGCCGCCCCACATCCATTGCATCCTACAATTGTACCCATGCTGGCTCCCCTTGCATCTTGCCTTTCCCTGTGCCAACCCCCCTTGCTGACCCCAAACCACCCCCCATAACCCCCACCTCTGGTGTCCTTCCCTTATACCCTCCATCTGTGACCTCCACGATGTTCTCGCCCTCAAGATACCCACAGTGGTTTTACAATCCTTGCATTGCTTCCTTCAGAGCAGTTTATACACTATTAGCAGTATCAATACGAGAGTTTACACTCAGATCCAATCCTACGCTGCTTCCTTTGGAGTAGTCTATGCCCTATTAGCAGACTCTACACCAAAAGTAGCCCTTTGAACTGAAGAAATAAATAAAATAAACTCTTACTCTACTGTGATTTGCTCTGACTACAGTACATGCTCAAAGATATCACATACAGTACTCATTCTAAACACTCTAATAAATACATAAGTAAGTAAATAAAAAATACCTCCAACTTCATTGTTATCTGTTCTACTACTATCTCTTGTAGCCAAATAAAAATATTCACTACAGCATTCAGGAAAATACGAGGCTTTGGAATGACAGATCCAGAAAGAGAAAGTTTGCTATAGGTCTCCCTCTGCTGTAATCCACTGTGCTGTAGCAGCTGTGTTCCAATTTAAACAACTCCCTGCTAGCACTGCTGCTACTCAGTATAGTTCCTCTCAGGTTTAAGACTGTTCGTTAATATTCATTAGCTGATGAATAATGATACTGTGATCAATAATATTCATGAGTACTCTATTGGGGCGGAGCTAGGATTAGGTTTCTAAATCTAGTTTATGACAATGAGAAAACATCTCAATGAAGCCAGATTTTCGGAATATAAATTTTTTTTTTTGCATGGCAGGTCTGCAAAACTTTGATTCTAATAATATTTTAAATTAAACCACATTCACATTTTGTAAAATCCCAGCATCCTTAAAGGAAAATAAACAAATAAAAAAATAAATAAAAATAAACATGAAAAATGATAAAAATACATGTTATGTATTGTTTTTTTTTTCTCTTATGATCCCAAGCATTCTGCTACCTGTGTGTGTAGCAAGTTTTTTGAGTGTTATTTTTCTACTTTTCTCTGCAAGTTTTATAGCCGTGGGGGGGGTGGACTCATGGGGCTGGCAGTAGAGGTTAGAGTAGCAAGCAATGCATGAGCTTGCTACATTCAGCAGACAGACCTGTGTCTGATTCCCATGATCTCTACTTGTGTACTGTGTGACTCTGAGCAGGTCACTTAACCTACCCAGTGTTCCCAGGTCACCCTTGAAAACAGGCACCTGTGCCTAGTGGGCCTTACCCAGTTACCAAAGAATAAAATAAATAACATTTCCAGTTTCCTTTATTGCCTTTGAGCTGTTGGAATGTTCCCAGAATGCCTCTGGAAATTATGTGAATTAGATCTTACATTAGAACTAAGAGCCCAGCAGCTAAATTCACAAAAGAACTGCACTTGCGCAGTTTGAGTTGCGCCATAGATATTGTTTTTTGTTTTTTATTTTTATTTTTTAGCTTTGTTTTACCAGGTGAGACACACTAAGCAAAGCTTGTTTACAGGTGCAATCTGGGAGCACAAGAAAGTTAAGTGACTTGCTCAGGGTCACACAGTATGCAAGTGGGGGCTGTGGGATTCAAACCCAGATCTCCAAGTTTGCAGCTCAGAGCCTTAAACCACAGTGTTATACTGCCTCCAAATTTGTGCATTTTGATTGTGCAGCAGCTGAACATCCCTATTCACAAAAGTTTTGCACCATCGCTAAACACACTGGCCCTGATATTCAAACTGCACCCAAAAAGTGCGCAACAGCAGGAGCAAGCGCAAGTCCACTGCGTCCATGAGCAAGAAGCGCGATATTCAAAAACTGTGTAGGTCAAGATGCACCTGTGGCACACGACTGATTATCGTGCCACCTGTGCCATAGCACAACCAGGGATGTGCAGTTGCTCAGTTCAGATGTGCCATAGCGCAACCAGGGATGCTCAGTGGAGCAGTCCAGATGCACCATAGTGCAACCAGGAATGCCCCGTGGAGCAGGGCAGCAGTGCAACAGCACAACCAGGGATGCACAGGGACAGGATGCAGGGACCCACCACCCATGCCACTGATGGGCAGAGGAGCACACAGCAGAACAGACATCGCCCCCCACACCCCATGCACTGCACAATTGGGGGGAGAGCTGGAATAACCACCGGCCCATGGATACCAGCAACCAACCCACAGCTGGGGCATGGGGCCCCAGCACAGCCCTTGGCAAGCTGTGACCAGCACACAAGGAGGTCCGACCACCCCGTGCCACAACATCCCACCAATGCAGAGCACATACTGCACCATGATCCCCATACACCCTGCCCAGGAGTAGCACCCAACAGTGCAGGACACCCCATGCATACCACCACCCCCACTGTGACAATGCAACCCTGTGCACCATGGAGCCATGCAAGGCAGCCCCACCATGAGCACCCTGCAGCGGGCAGCAGCAGACAGCGATGCAACAACTGCATACACAGTGCCACCCGCATGTCCCCCGGTACAGCTGAGAGACCGACCATGCATTGGCACACGAGGTACCCCACATGTGACAGGGTTTGCCCCGGACCCCACCACCAGCAGTACAGCACCCTGCACACCCTCTCAAGGACACATCCCATCCCAGCACTGGCCACAACAGCCAGCACAGACACACACAGTGTTACATGGAAGCATGCGCCACACAGGATGCAACACAGTGCATGGACAAACACCCACCCATACCCAAGGGCACACCAACACAGGGACACAGTAGCGGGTCAACCAAGCCACTGGCGTGTGGCCATGGCAGCCGTGAACACACGGCCAGCACCCCTACATGGCACAGGTGTGCCAGTCACCCTGCGCAGGCACCATGAAGCTGTATGCCACCAGCATGCAGCCGGAGCACAAGTGACAGACAGTGGAGCATATCCCCTGCAACAGACACAAGTGACAGCATGGAGGTGGGACAACAACAGTGGAGGCCACAGTGCCACCCGAGGCAGACATGCACCATACCGGTGACAGGAGGCAACCCGGCATTGTGATGGGTACAGTGGCTGTCCAGCATGGACAGCCACCACTGACATGCCAGCAGACTGTGCAGATCACAGACATGCAAGGGTGTCAGCTGCACAGGCCATGGATGGTCTGACAGCGGCACCATGGACACAGTGCATGCACTGTGGACCACTGTACACAGTCATCCAGTGCACAGGGAACAACACACAAACCACAGCCAGTGACTGGTAGCTACACCCACACCATAGGTGCTTCTCCTATGGACACACACACATGCCCATGCCTGCCCCACCCCTGACGCCATGCACACCACTGCAGCTGAGCACCTGTAGCCCACTGCAAATCAGAGACCACAACAGTAGGCATAACAGAACAAATGTATTTTTTCAAGGTACAAAAAACTATATACTGTACAGCTATATACATAAGGGGGTGAGGGCCACATACCAGGTGGGGGTGGGTAAGGGGCAGGGGTGAACAAATGGGAGAGGGAGGAAGGGGTGTGAGGGTGGATCCAGGGGGGTAGGCTGTATCTTGGGGCCTAGAGGGCTTAGCAGACACCCCGCTCCTCGCTCCTGTGGCGCCTCCTGGTTCGCCGCCTCCAGACACCGTACTGGTCCAACCTCTGGAGTACCTCCAATGATGCCCTCACAATTTGGAGGAGCTCCTGCATGGCCCTCTCCAGCTGCATCAGCCGCTGTCCACCTAGGACAAGGGAGCAGAGTCAATAAGTGTGAATGTCCATCCCCCTGCAGCCCACCCATTGTGCATGGCATACAGCCGTGGGACACGCCCCTGTGATGGTGTGCGACCACCCACAGAGATCGTGTCCACATGACCTGCCTACCCAGGCACACACAGACATGCGGACCGCTGCACACACCCACTGCCCAAGTCCTGCACAGCACCACCGTAGCTGTACAGTGACATGGCTATGCGGTGCGAAGGCAGTGGCACAGCCATGTACCGTGCATGCATGGACCACCATTGATGCACTCCCTGACATGCAGTGCCACTGGACAGTGCTGACTGTAACAAGTTGCGTGCATGGCAGTGGTGTCAATGGATGGTGGCCATGTCCCGCTGCCCACCCTGTTACACAGCATGCAATAGTAATCATGGATGTAGGGCACTCACCATCATCAGGCTGGTCCCTGCACCTGTCTTGTCCAGCAGCCCTCCCGGCCTGCTGTTCATCTTGGTGCAGTCTCCTCTCCCTCGCCCACCGGTGCTGCTCTGGGTCTGGGGTGCAAACATGGAGAGAGGAACATCAGTACAATCTGGTAGCAAAGCTCCCCCGCCCCATGTGTGTGCAATCCCACTCAGCCATACCCATCCTCCCCCCAACCCGATACCACCACCATGGCCAACACTGGACGGCACCCCCCATGTGCTGGACACATGCCACTGTGATACCCGTATGGACATTAACAGTGTATGGATGGGGAACCTACCTGGCCGTGGCACCGTGCCCCTCCTGGCATGTGCCCGCAGGAGGGCAAGCCTGTCTGGGTCCCACCGCTGCAGGTCACCATAGCGGTGCCTGCACTGCTCCACCATCCTCTCCATTCCTGTGGCCTCCTTCAGGGCCACCACCACCTCCTCCCACACTGCACTCCTGGCCCTGTCCAGGGGTGCCTCCCCAAATAGGGCAGCGGCATGGGGCTCCACCAATTGGAGCAGATTGGCCAGTTCAAGTTGGCTCCAGATGGGCACCCTTCTCCTTGCCATCCTGTACAGTTTTGGTATCAAAATGGCGCTCTCTAGCGCACGTTCACCACACGTGGATACTGAGCGGTACTGCGCTGTCATTCCCCATCGCGCTGTCACCGAACAGCACGATAGAGGTGCACCCATGCGGTCGCATGGTGCCTAGCGGGCAAAGGTCAGCACAGGGTCAGGGGTCTCTTGCGCACGGGCCGCCACAGGCGTGATTGGTACTCACCGCGTGTAGAGTGGTGGTGCCTGTGTGCCACTTCCTGTAGCAGCCTACCACGCAGCTGATGCTCTGGCGCTCCGGTGCCAGGCGCCATACATGTGAACAGCACAGTAGCGCCACTGGCACAATGGTGGCCATGCCCTGCATTGCCTCCCACACACAGCACATCAGCAGCATGGCAGGCGCCAGCGTCATCACCCCGGGCATGCACCGTTCGGTGTCTACTGCGCATGTCACAGAAATGCGCCCTTGCCTGAGCACGTTCAACACAATTGCACAAAGCGCAACAGCGCGATATTCAGCCGGCATATGCAAATCAGCTAATCAGCCATTCAATGGCGCAGATACTGCATTTGCATCCACTTATAATTGCACCTCGCCTCATTTGCATGCGTTGCGCTATAAAAATGCGACATTGGGCTACAGTAGCCATAGTTTGTTATTGCAGTCTATTGTGGTGAGTTGCATGCTGTTTGGGAGTGTGGACTGTGGTGTGTGGGACATGCATGGGACTGCACAGTCACAGGTAACACCTGTCATTCTCACAGGATGAAGAATGAGCGATTGTGAGGTGGAGGAAGAGGAACAGAGACATGGGAGGATGAGGAGGCCTAACTTCACAGAGGCAGAAACAGATGCCCTGTTTGAGGCCTACCTCGACCAGGAGCCACTGCTCAGCAGACGGCGGGGAACACCACAGGCCCATGCAGCTGCATGGGAAGAGGTAGCGTGTGCCGTCAACCTGCATGGCAGCCACCAGCGGTCTGTGCAGGAGTGCAAGAAGAAGATGGGCACGGACAGGCAGAGGATTAAGGACAAGGTGGCTGCCATCAAGGCAGCACGGGCTGCGACTGGTGGGGGACAGCCGGCCGTGCAAAGCCTGACCCCACGAGAAGAGCGGGTTGCTGGCAGCATGTGGCGTTGTGCCATTGAGGGTGTTCCAGGTGGTGGATTCCAGACGGGTGGTAGCCCGTCACTGCATGGTAGGTCCTGGTCTGTCAATGGGGGACAGGGTAGGGCAGATACATTAATGCTACTGTGTTCCCTTACAGCTCCTGAGCATCCACATGGGTCAGCGGTGGTGGGCTTGTCCACTGAGGGTGATACCATGGACATAGAGGAGGGCCCATCCACCTCCACAGGCATCCGAGGGTCAGAGCGACAGTGGGCCCACCTGGCCGTCCGGACTGATGGTGGAGCAGGTGCGGAGGAAGCTCTGCCCATGTCCCAGCATGCCAGCGTCCATGGATGCCAGCATGCTGAGACTCAGGCTGGTGCCGGATCCGTCACTGATGATGATGGAGCTCACTTCATGGACAGTGATACATGTGGGCCTCAGGATGGCCACACAGCAGGTGACATCACAGGTATGGCCGTGGGTGGTGCCGCCGTGGAGGCCTGCGTGACATCACAGTCCCAGCCTGTGCCTGTCTGCACGAGAGGTGCAGCACTGGTGTGTGTCCAGGACAGTGGCACTGTTGCAGCCGCTGCGGCAGCACCATTGAGCCCTGGAGAGCGGCAGCCGGAGGGGCAGTGTCAGCAGTCGGCCAATGGCCATGGGAGTACAGTGTCAGGGGGCGGCATCAGTGCACCACCTGTGGACATGCCCAGGCCTGGCCCTGGTGTGCAGTGCCCACCCTCAAGAGGTGCTGCCCATCAGGGCCGCGAACACTGTGAGGGACAGCATGCCGATCAGGCAGATGACCTTTTAGAAGATCACACCCGCATACTCCAAGAATCAGTCGATCAGCAGTTGCGGCTTGTAACGACGGTGGATGCACTCAGTGTGGCTCTGCACCAGGCAGAGGAGCAGCGCAGCAGAGACACCACTCTGCTCCTGGCAGGGATGGACCGGATGCGGGAGGATGTGACCACTGCCATTGACAGGCTGACACAGACAATCACAGCTGCCATGGCCACAGTGGGCACACAGTTATTTGCCCATGCGTCGCAGACACCGCGCAGTGCAATGTCCACCCCCCATTCCCAGTGTCATGCGACACCCTCCTTGTCAACACCGGGTTCAGTTGTGGGCATCCCGAGCATGCCTGGCGCAGGCATGTTCAGTGTGCTGCAGACCCTGCACGAGCACGGTCACATTCACGCAGCAGAACCCCTGGGGGACTGTCTGCCACCCCATGAGGCCATTGGTCAGCCTGTCACTGCTGGCGGGTCTTGCTGGGGCCACCCATGCATCCGTGGTGGCCATGGCACAGTGGCGCGTGACTGACCTGTCTCCCACCATGGCTACTGTCTGATGCTGCCCTGTGTGCATTGTGTTGTTCAACGTGCAATGCACTGGTGGGGTACCCTGCCCTGCACACACACACACACACACACACACACACGCGTTCCATCTGCACACCCTTCTGGCTGCTGTCCACTGGGCGTGTGCATAATGATGCCTGCGTTGCGCTGTCCGCCAATGTGCAATGGTGCCCAGCATCTGACACATGCACAATGACAGGCACTGGGCGTAGTGGTCTGTGGATGTGTGTGTGGCTAGGTGGCGGTTGCGGGTGGTGTGCCCCCACCCTTTGTGCATGTCTTGTGGGGTGTGTGTGTGTGTGTGTGTGTGACCATGTGCTGTGTTAGACCTTGCCCATCCCTGATGGCGTGTGCAGTTCCATGCTTGGCCAATTCCCTTAACGACATGCACCCCTGGGTTTTGTCCATGCGTGTTTGTGGGTTGTGCCCTTGCCACTGGTGGTTGCACATGGCCCCATGACTTACCTGGGTTGGTTGAATGCTCCTCTGTGATGGTGTCCCGGTGCAGCTGTGCCATCCAGATTAGTCGGGGGTCTCTTCGACCAAGGGGGGCTGCCCATCACCATCTTCACCAGTGTCCTCATCGTCCTGATCACTGTCCCCTTCTTTGACCTGTACGGCTATCCCACAGTCATTGGCCATGTTGTGCAGGATGCAACAGGCCAGGAATAGCCCGCAGGCCTTTGAGGGGCTGTACTGTAGGGCACCGCCAGACGTGTCCAGGCAACGGAAACATGCCTTCAGCATCCCGAACACCCACTCAATGACATTGCGTGTGGTGGCATGTGCCTCATTGTAGCATTGCTGCAATGGGGTCGTGGGCCGCCGGTATGGTGTGAGCAGCCAGGGACGGAGTGGATATCCACTGTCACCTGTATGTAGAGGGTGGACATTAGTTTGGTGATCAGCATTGCCCTGCCATGGGCCATCTAGGCCAATACCCATGTCACCTCTGACTATGCCCCTCCCAAGATCCATGTCTTTCAGCGTGATTTGCATACTCACCCACTAGGTGGCCAGTGGGGGATTTCCCCACTCTCGAACCTGTGGCACAGTGTGGACTGGTGTCAGATGAAGGCATCATGTGCTCCCCCAGGGTGTGTGGCACAGACATTGATTATGCGCCCCCTGGCATCACACACCACCTGGCAGTTGATGCTTGCGTACCCCTTCCGATTCATGTATGCGGCCCCTTCGGGACCAGGTGGCATGCAGATGGCCACATGGGTGCAGTCTATTGCCCCGAGGATGCCAGGCATACGTGCTACCCTGTGGAACTCCTGTATGTTTGCTGTGCGCTTCCGCCAGTGTGCTGGGGAAATGGATGTACTCCGCAGCATGTGGCAGCAGTGCGCTGAGGAATTGGGTGAGGAGGTGTGATGCGGCCGACTGGGTTATGCCTGTCGTGTCCTCTGTTGGTCTCTGGAAGGTACCCGTGGCAAGCAGGCACATGACAGCTGTCACTTTGGTCTCCACTGACAGAGCATGGCTCCGTCGTGTGGGTGCCTGCATCACATCACTGCATAGCTCACAGAGCCACCTCAGGATCGCCCGGTTCAGGCGGTACTGGCCCACAATCTCAGTATCAGTGTACAGCTCGAAGTTGGTGCGGGCTCAGTACTGCCAGTTGGGGGCATACCGCTGACGGCCCTTCCACGGCCATGCCCCTGCTGCCTGCCTTCTCACGCCCCTCATAACTGCCTCCATCTGGATGGTGGCACTGGCCATGTCCCTGACTTGTGTAACCCCCCTGGCAGCTGTTTCTCTGTTCCCCCCGCTATCCTTGCTGCTACTCCCCCTGCACTGGGAACACCTCCCTGTAGTGGCCGTACTGCCCACTATCTGTGCCCTCAGTGCTGTGTGGCACTTCCCTCTTTTGTTCTGCACTGTGGCACAGGCTCCCCACACCTTCCCTGTTCCTGGTGGTTCCAGGTGCTCTGTCCTGCTCCTGCCCTGTCCTGCTCCCAGTTTCTGTGTGCCTGTGTGGCTGCCTGCAGTTCACCAACATGTGGCTTCCCTGTAGCGTTCTTGCACCTCTCTCTTGTTCCTTTTTATTTTGGATCATTTCCGCTATCACGCATCTTCCGTTTGCTCCCCTATTGCGCATGGCGCATGTTGTTGAATATCGTACTGCGCCATTTATGCATGGTTCCCCCCCCTTCAGTTGCGCATGCATTCATTATCATTGCACTCTTGTGCATTGTGATTTTGAGGGCACATCTGCCTCCCGCTGAATATCGCAGAATGTCGCATTTTTGGACTTACGCTGGCGCATCCCTGTTGCACATGGCGCAACCCTTTTGAATATCTGGGCCATTATGAATAGGGTGGCAAGCAAGGTGCACAATGGGAAAGTATCATGCACTGCAATGACACAGGTCTGAGAATAGCACAACACAGTGCAATGGCGCAGTGTGCAATGCCGCAGGACAATGGAGCACAAAAGGGGGCCACAGCAATATTCGCTCCAACACATCTGGGCATGTTGGTCGCTGACACATAACTGCCTTGATGGGGTTTGCCTTTGAGGCCCCGCACGACACAAACACAGCAAAAGGCAGCACACAGCACATCCAGGTGCACCACAGTGTTGTGGTACAGTTGCCAGCAGTCTGGCAGCTGCCAAGAAGGGGCATGGTGGAGGTTGTCCCACATGTAGCAGTGCAGAGACTGCAAGGATTAGGCTGGTGTCATACTAGGGAACATACAGGAGGGCACTGCCATGGGCAAAAATGGCAACCTGGTGTGGAGGACACACAGTGACACAGAGGTGTCTGTCCATGGAGGGACAAATGTGGCACAGTGAGATGTGTTGGATCTTGCAAAAGCTGCTGGGTCCTGCAGTGGTTGTCGGTGGAACCATGGACACCCACAAGGGAAGTATAGCATGATGAAATAAACTACACATGAGTCAGGCTATGGCAAATGTCAGAAGCATTTTACTAAGATAGTACGAGGAAGTACAACAACATGAAAATAAAGCACACACAAGCTATCATGAAAGGGAAGAGAAGGGTTAGTGAAACTAGGGGACTGAATTGTTTACATGGGGGGAAGGTGAACTATTTACATATCATATTCATATAATCCAAACCCCATCCCTACCTCTCTCCACTCTGCAGAGACATGCCAAACCTCTCCCCCAACTGCTATCACCCCCCCCCGCTCCCACCACGGGATATCTAACTGGCTCCCACTGCCTGACTGCAGCCTGTTATTTTTGACTTTGCTACCTTCTACGTCTCCCTACCTAGCTTCTTGTTACATGATCTGTCACTGTACATAAATGAACTATGCAAGTATGAAAATTATGACATTTGTGGGGAGGGAGATCCTTAAACTAAAACTTTTTGAATTCATTGGTGATAGGTGGGGTTTAAACTTGTAAAGGGGGGAGGGATAGAAAGACTGAAAGCCCCAGCGAGGAAGCTTGAGGGTTCAGGACTAGATCATGCAAAGCGGGTTGCAGGTCGCATTAAAAGACCAGGGGGAACTGAGGGAGGAAGAGAGGGGGATTGCACTGGGCTGAGAAGACTGGAGAGGGTGGAGAGGGGGGAGGGAGGGAAACGGTCTCTGATCAATGCCAGGAGCATGGGCAATAAAATGCCAGAGCTCCAGGCAATGCTAGTTGAGGGTGCAGCAGACTTGGTGGCAATTACTGAGACATGGGTCACCCAGAGGCATGATTGGGACCTACATTTACAGGGATACACAATGTTTAGGAAGGATAGGGGGGTGGGAAGGGGGGTGGCATTAATAGTCAAAAATGACATAGTAGTTGGTGGAATCAAGGAGGCAGAAGGAGATGTGGAGGCAATTTGGGTAACCCTACAAATGAGGCAGGGTAAAAGATTAAAAATTGGGTGGTGTACAGACCCCCCACAATGGAAGCAGAACTGGAGGATGATCTGGCTGAGAACATCAGGAGTCATGTGGCCTCGGAAAGGGCAGGGTGGTGATCATGGCGACCTGAACATGCCGGGGGCAGACTAGGGCACTATGACATCCTCGGCTGCCAGGGAGCAGAGGTTGATGGATGTCTTCCAGGATGCCTTCCTAGTCCAGCATGTGGGAGAGCCTACTAGACAGCATCGGATCCTGGACATTGTCCTAGCAGATAGTGACCAGATAAGGGGCTTGGAGGTGAGCAGCCCATTGACAGGCAGTGACCATGCCACGGTCTGGTTTCTTATGTTCCTAGGGGGAGAGGAAATTTACACTAACACAGAAGTAATAGATTTCAGGGGGGTGGACTTTGAGGGCATGGGAAGGATTCTTAAAGGGTGCTTGGATGAGATAAAGCCAGACATGGATGCTGGTAGCTTGTGGGAGACCATTAAGAAGGGGGTGCAGGAGGCTTCGAGGGCCTGCACAAAGGTAAGGCACAAGCAATGTAGGGCCAGTAAGCCGTGTTGGTGGACCTGGGAGGTGCAGAAGGCAGTGAGGGAGAAAAAGGCTGCCTATGCGCGCTTAAAGTGCTCAAGGGGGGCTAGTGAGAGGGGAGAGTATGATTTCCTGGCTAAGAGGGTCACCAGGGTGGTAAGAGGAGCCAAGGTGAAGAAGGAGCTTAACCTGGCCAGGGGTATCCACAGGGGTGGAAAGGGGTTCTATAGATACATAGGGGAGAAAAGAAAAGTGAGGGCACAGATCAGTAGGATTAGAACTGGGGGGGGGATGGGCACAGGAAGCTGGGGAACAAGCAGAGGTGCTAAATGAGTACTTTGTCTCTGTCTTTACCAGGGGAGGTGCTTTCCAACCCGATGGGAGGGTAGAGGAGCCCACTGAACTAGGAGTTCAGTTGGAGACTGAAGGCTGGATGAGACTAGGGCAGGGGATGGGTCATATCTAGAAGGGGAAGAGAGGATGCATGAGGAGGGAAGAAGGGAGGATGAAATCACAGTGGATGGGGTGAGGGAGGCCCTCCGATCGCTAAAGACTGAGAAGGCGCCGGGGCCAGATGGGCTGCATCCAAGAGTGCTGAAGGAACTGGCGGATGTGCTGGCAGCTCCACTGACCACACTCTTCAACATCTCCCTGAAGACAGGGTGGGTGCCTCAAGATTGGAAGGTGGCTCATGTGGTACCTGTCCACAAGGGGGGGGTCCAGAGAGGAGATGGAGAATTATAGGCCCGTTAGTCTAATGTCTGTGATAGGCAAGGTTATGGAGGGCATTATCAAGAAGAGGCTGGGGGGGGCAGCTGAAAAGGTTGGGGCACCTGGATGACAGGCAGTATGGTTTTGATGCCTCCTGAGGAAAACCTTGCGGTCGAAGCGCTGAAGTTGGTTAGTGCAGCGTCACCTCGCTTGGAGAATAAACAGCTTTAAATTTCATACCTGGAAAGCATCCTGCCATTTTTTCCTTCCTATGAGTGCATCCCCCTAACTTATTCAGTATGGTTTTGTTCCAGGGAGGTCATGTCAGACTAACCTGATGGAGTTTTATGACTGGGTGATGGGTGCCCTGGACCAACATAGGCCGGTGGACATCCTCTATCTGGATTTCAGTAAGGCGTTCAATTCGGTACCCCACAATGGCCTACTAACAAAGCTAGGGGGGTGGGGAGAAGTTGCTCAGGTGGGCGGAAAACTGGCTTACAGGGTGAATACAGTGAGTGGTGGTTGGAGGGACAGTCTCCTCCCCCAGGAAGGTCATCAGTGGGGTCCCCCAAGGTTCGGTCCTGGGGCCACTCCTGTTCAATTCCTATGTCTTGGACATAGAGTGGGGTGTTAGGAGTAGGTTGAGTCTCTTTGTGGATGACTCAAAACTGGGAGCACTGGCAGATGGGCAGATGTGGAGAGAGGCACTGCAGGGGCATCTGGATACCCTGGGGGGGTGGGCAAGGAAATGGGGTTGAAGTTCAATGCAGAGAAATGTAGAGTGCTGCATCTGGGGTCAGAAACCTGGGACATGCATACACCCTGGGGGGGACCACACTGCAAGTCACATCGGGTGAGAGGGACTTAGGAATAGTGGTGGACAGCAAAATGAATAGCACAGAGAATTGTCAAAGAGCTGCAGCAAAAGCACAGGATACTGGGCTACATAACCAGGGGGATTACCTCCAGGAGGAAGGAGGTGATCCTCCCTCTGTATAATGCCCTGGTTAGGCCACATCTTGAGTACTGTGTGCTCCATGGGAAGCTAAAACATGTGTAATGTCTAACTTCAATTTAGCACTGATAGACATTTTCTCTGACACTTCTGCCTCTTTCCTGCACTAGCCAAGAAGCCCAGAGTGTTCCAGAGCACCCTGTACTTTTCCAGCTAGACAGTTATACTTTTGGAGCTTCGAAGTCCCCCAAGCCTGAAGGCTGTTCCATATTTGTAAATGGAAGGGTACAAGGGTTTTAACATTCAACTGCCAGAGCTAAGCACGGGAGGCAGAAGCAAAACACATACAACTGCCCTATCTCAACAGTGGCTCTGCTCTGGTCAATAAAATACTGCAGCCCCTGAAATCCCTTATATCAACTGTTCCCAAAATTTTGACACATCTATAAATTTTAAGTGGTATTGTTTTAGCTCAATCAGGTTCTGCCGCAGTCGCCATTTGTAAGAATGCAGTTTCATAAGCTGAAAGTAAAACACCACATGGTAACAGATATGCAGAATAAAGGTTTATTACTCCCTTAGTGTTACAGAGGACAGTAAAATAAGATATCTCTTACCAAATGTAAACACCAAAACAGTCATACACCTGATGTGGAAGTGTGATGCTCCTGGGAATCCGAAGAGGTTTGGCCATGAATTGATGTTATATAATATACATGAAAATATCCCATTACTGGAGTAACAAGCTCATAGACATAAGTGCATTCCTGTATTCAGTGCTCCATTGGCTAATACATTGGTCCTCTCGCACCCAAGGTTGATGCATTCTGTTATATTTTTTAGGATACATTATATTGCTGACTAACTAACTTCTTATATTATCACTGACTACAGCATGCTGACTTCGAAACATAGATGGCGTTGTAGGACCACAAATATGTATTATTATTATTCCCTATTAGACTGCTAACATCACAATTGTCAGTAGATGTCATTGTAGACCACAAATACATATTCCTAGCTAACCATTCGGTTTCTGGATAAACAGTAGATTCCTGACTAGACCCTAATATAACAAATCTGTCAGTACATTAGTAAATAATTAGTGCGCTGTGTGTTCCCTTGGCTGTTATGATAGAAAAGGATGGTCCTCATATGAGACTGCAGGGCAAGCAGGTGTACACTGTCTTACCTTACTTACTCATAAAAATACAAAAACTAAATAAGCCCCGACCATATACTGTATAAAACAGTGAATGGTGGTCATCCACAACTAAGGCTGTGTTTTCATCTCGGTTGTTGATGACATCATGGAGATCTCTCGAGCTTCACTGTCAAGGTCTGTATGATGTCATCAACAACCTTGATGGAAACACAGCCTTGTTGTGGATGGTCACCCATCCAATATTCATTCATTCATTCATTCTTTCTATCTATCTATTTATCTATCTGAAAAAACTTTGTTTAAAACAAAATTTGGGTTCTACACATAGGTCTTCAACCAAAGTGATACAGGTCAGGAAATTGGATGTTAGGGTTTACAACTGTTATGCCCCTCACCCACCAAACCCTATCATTGGAACTGCACCCTTCACACACCAACGAGCGTCGGGATGTGAATTAGGGTCATGGGTCCCACCATCTACTTTATCAGAACACCACTCTCTTATCTTTCACACACCAACAGCATTGGGGTGTGTTTTAGGTCATGGGCCCTAACTGTCACCCCATTCTCATATACCGTACCATGTCAGGTTCCTTACAGATGGAATGGGGTGAGCATAAGGGCCCATGACCCTAAGGTACACCCTGACACTTGTTGGTGTGGAAGGTGGGGTGGTGTATGGTAGGGTTGGGTGGGGGGCCCATGACTCCTAAGGCACACCCTGACACTTGTTGGGTGTGGAGGGTGGAGGCAGTGGTAAATGGTAGGGTTGGGGTGGGACTCATGACCCTAAATCATACCCCAATGCTTGTTGGTGTGTGGCGGGTAGGGGGTGCAGTTCCAATGGTAGGGTTTGGTGGGGGAGAGGAATAACAGTTGTAAACCTTAACATCCAGTTCCTGACCTGCATCACTTTGGTTGAAGACCTATGTGTAGAATCCTAACTTTGTTTTAAGCAAAGTTTTTTTTTATGCTGCTCCCTCCACGCCCCAACCCACCACTCCCTCAGAGGGCCAGCACTTACCCTACTGCCCTCCAATGCCTGGCACCTTCTACCTTACCTGGATACCCCGGTCTATCCCTCTGCCAGGATGGTCCCTCTCTTCTGAGTGGGAAGGGCCTGGCTGCAAGCGGCACGTACTCTGGGAGCTGTGGAGTTGGTTCCAGGCTGACTATGGGGCTTCGAGCAGCAGGAGCTGGGTGCTTGTCATCTGGTTGGTTGGACATTCTTTCTGTTTTTCTGTGTCCTGCCACACAGTTCTCGGCCTTGCATAAGCATGGGGTGGCCTAGGGCGGGGGCATAAGGGGGGCATGTCGAGATATCATGTCTCCCAAGTACACCACCAATCTACCCGCAGGGCCCCTGGTGAAACCTCCCCTGGGAGGGAAGCATCCAATGGACACTTATGATACTCCTCCCAGATGGCCTCCGCTCCTGGTACCTGGGCTCAGGGTGCGAACCCAGGTCACCAGCATGCCGAACGAACCCCTTCGCTCGGCACTATGGAGTTGGCTTAAAACAAAGTTTTTTTGTAATTAATTTCCTTTCTTTTTGAGATAGTATAATAGTATCCCAGTTTTGTGGAAGTTATTTTTGGTGTTTTTGCTGCAAATTTTCAACATGGCCTTTCTGGGACCCTACCTCATGAATGTTAACACTTTCATTTGATTTCTCAGTCCCAAAAGATAATTTCGAGCAGCAACTGCACCATTTTGCACCACTGCTGCATAAACACATTTTGGTCAGGATGTGAGAAATGACAGATGTATTGTTCGTGAGGTGGTGTGAAAAACTGGCAATGTTGAATATCTGGAGTCAAAATATTAACATTTATAAAAGTTACGCACGTGCATCATGAAATTTCAATGACCACACGTAACTTGGGTGTTTTTGTGTATTTTTACCCCAGATTTTCAATGTGGCCTTTTTGGGACCACACCTAATGAAAAGTGGCACTGAGCTTTCATTAGTACATCCCAAAAGTTGATTTCACAAAGCAACTGTGCCATTCTGTGCCAGAGGTGCGAAAACACATTTTGGGCAGGATATGAAAAATTACAGCTGCACTCTTCATGAGAAGGTGTGAAAAAATCTCACTGTTGAAAATCTGGAGTGAAAACATTAAAAATTTTTGAAGTTATGAATATGCATAGAAACTACACAACGCACATTCGTAATGCAATCATTTTGGGGAATTTTTGCAACAGATTTTCAACATAGACTTTTTGAGACCTCCCCTCAAGAACACTGGCACTGTCATTTCATTAATTGGTCCAGAAAGCTGATTCCATATAGTGACCACAAAATTACATTTTGGGACTGAATAATGAAATGAAAGTGATAGTGTTCATGAGGTGGGTTCCCAAGAACCCTGTGTTGAAAATTTTGGGTAAAAATTCCTAAACATGACTGAGATATCAACATAAGTTAAAACCCCATTGAGAGTCATAATATGAGCCTACCTTGATTCCTCAGTTTGCAGTTGGGCTTTGAAGAGTATAGACATGTCCCAGTCCAGAGAAGATCAGTGCTCCCATCCTCCAGAGTTAAGTATGTGTAACAGGGGGTGGAGAGGTTGGTGTTCAGTGGGAGGGTGAGGATGGGGGGAGGAGGGACTGGGGAGAAGACGAGGGACCATTTTCTTTATTACAGATTTTAAAAAAAGACATCAGGGTCAGTTTTCTTTATTTACAGGAAAATGAAAAGTAAATGTGGGTACACTGAGGTGGGCTCCTGGTGTACCACATGCATTGGGGAGGATACATAATGCCAACAGGGGGACTGGGCACCCCGTCGGCAATGGAAGTGGGCACGGGGGAGACATCCAACACCAGGAGTCAACATCTCGGTGTCAGAAAAATATTAATTTGATTATTTCAGCACACTGGGTGGAGAGGATAAATACCACTCAGGGACTGGGCAACCTGATGTCGTAGCTACAGCGCCGATGCAAGGATTCTACATCGAAAATGGCAGGATGCAGAATTCTGCATTGAATTAAAAAAATTACGTTGGGGGACTGTTTTTTTTTTTTTCAGGGGGAAAAACAGATTTTTGGGACACTGGGAGTGGGCTCCCCAGTATCCCATAGTCATTTTGAGGGTGGGGGTGCCAACCTGCATCTGTACCCTTCAGTAGGAGGCTTTGGCATACAAGCCTTTAGCAAAGCATTTGACACTGTCCCACACAAAAGATTAATAAACATATTAGCCAGCCTGGGAGTGGGTCCCAGGGTGGTAGTCTGGGTAAACAATTGGCTGGACAACAGGACACAGAGGGTAAAGTAAATGGAGTCCACTCCAAAGAAAAGGGGGTTACTAGTGGGGTCCTGTAGGGTTCAGTACTGGGTCCAGTCCTTTTTAATGTCTATATAAATGACATCGCAGAGGGACTGGAAGGAAAAGTATGCATCTTTGCAGACAACACAAAGATTTACAGCAGGGTTGATACACCAGTGTGGGGATGAGAAGGGACTTGGCAAGGTTGGAAGAATGGTCAAAAGTATGGCAGCTTACATTCAGTGCAAAGAAGTGCAAAGTAACGCACCTGGGAAACAAAAACCCAGGGGAAGAGTACACAGTGGGGGGGGGAGAGGAATGTATTAACAACAACAAAAATGGAAAGGGACCTGGGAGTAGTCATATTAGGGCAAGCAAGCAATGTGAGAATGCAGTAAGGATGGCTGGGAAGATACTGGGATACATAGGGAGAGGCATCACCTGTATAAAACAAGAAGTTGTTATCCCTCTGAACAAACAGTTGGTGAGACCACATCTGGAGTACTGCATCAAGTTCTGAAGACTCCATCTCTGCAAGGACATAGACAGGATGGAGGCAATCCAGAGGAGGGCAACTAAAATGGCACATGGTCTGCAACAGAAGCCGTACAAAGAGAGACTAAAGGAGCTTAATATGCATACCCTCAAGGAAAGGAGCATGAGGGGGCACATAATAAGAGATCAGAAATCAGCTGAACATTTTCAAAATAATCTTAATCATCTAGAGGACTGGGCAAATAAGACTAAATTGAGGTTTAATGAAGCCAAATTTAAGGTCATGCACTTGGGCTGAAATAATCCAGGGTATAGATATAAACTAGACAACACTGTAATACAAACTATTGAACATGAAAAAGATCTGGGTGTAATTATTTCACAGAAATTATCCTTTGAAACTCACAAATACCTTTGTTAAAAAAAGTCAAAAAAAACTTGCATGTATTCTCAGAAACATTAAAAGTAGACAATCCAAAGTACTTCTGCCACTGTATGTTAGTTTGGTTAGACCACATCTGGAGTACTGCTCCCCATTATGTGCTCCAGCCCTCATCAGAGAGCAAAAATTGATTGAAAAGGTACAACGAAATACTACCAAAAAATCTCACCACCTGAAAAACCTAGACTACTCCACAAGATTGAAAACACTGAGTCTGTACTCCATGCAATACAGGAGATTAAGGGATGATTTATGTCTCGCTTATACAGCCCTGTGTAATGGATCGATCTTAGAAACTACTGGACTAGTTAAATGTAAATCAAATAATACTACTAGTTAGCATAAATGAAAACTGAAGGGAGATCACTAAAAAAATGTTAAACGTAGTCAATGGTACTCCCAATGAATAGTATCACATTGACGCTCCTTACCGAAAGATGTAGTAGAAAGTGAAACCATGGCTATTTTTAAAAAGAGACTTGATATATACATGGGTAGTAAAAAATGTGATTACTACCCTTAGAAGGTGACGAGTCTCATAATAGGCCCCGAAGCCTCCTGAACTTGTAAACTCCCTATTATTCTATGACATGATAGAAATTTTCAAGTACCTCAAGGGAATCAACAAAGTCCAAGAGGGTAGCATCTTCCAGAAAAAGAGATGTGCAAGAACAAGGGGAAACAATTTGAAGATAGAGGGGGGACAGCTCAGGGGCAATGTGAGGAAGTATTTTTTCACAAAAAGGGTGGTGGATGCGTGGCATGGCCTTCCTGAGGAGGTCAGGGGGTCAAAAACAGTGGGGGGATTCAAGAATGCATGGGACAGACATAAAGCAGTCCTGGTGGGGGGTAGGAGGAAGTAGGCTGTTGGTTAACTAGGCTCTGCAACTTATCCAATATGTATGGAAATGGGCAGACTAGGTGGGCCAAGCAATTCTTATCTGCCATCAAAGTCTATGTTTCTATCCTACACCGGACAGTTGCTCTGATGTAGAATTTTATGCCCATTACTAAACTTCGGCATAAAATCCTATACCGCCAGGGACATCAATTTTTTGCCGGTAGGAAATAATGGGAAAATTAAAGTTTAATAACTTTGTAATGGATTCATATTTTTTCACCAAACCTCTGAAAAGTACATCTGTGAGGCTAAAGTTTTCTACCCTGAAAATGTCATCCCTATTGCTACATCCGTTTCTGAGATACAGATTTACAAAAAAACAGCAAAACACGTAAAAATCTCTTTTTCCCGAACACTGTTTCTCAGAAACCACACAAGGGATTCAAACCAAATTTGGCATATCAATAGACATGTTCATTCTGAAGATGTGTGCAAAATTTCAAGCTGATCTGTGGACCTTTCCAAAGTTACTTCCCTGCAAAACTTGGCCTTTAACATTAAATGCTCACACTAACCCTAACTAAAGCTACACTACCATTCAGCTATAATCTATCTATCTACCTATATTTATGTAATGCCTGTGAGGATATCAGGGGGCAAATATTACCAAATTTTAACTGCCATGAGACCTACAGTGAGAATATCACATTTATCCTCACAGTAGGTGATATTCTCACTGTAGGTCTAACAGGCACTATCTGCATTTATGCAGCACCACACCACAAACTACACTGAACTGCAGCTCCAACCTATGAGTTCACCCATGGCCCAGCTCCATCTGTGAACCTCTTCAGTGTGAAACTGGCATTCATATTAAGAGGTTCCTTTTTTCCACAAAAGCAAACAAAAAAATTCTCCAAAAGAAATCACCTCACCCTTCCCAAAACCCAATACACTGCACCAAAAACACCCTCTCGTCTCAGCCCCAACATCCTCTCCTTATCTCCGCAGATGCAGTCCTCCACAAGCAAGCAACCACCTCCTTTGCTGCCTAAATGAGCCATAGATAAGAAAAAGCAGGATCAACCAGATATAACATCTTTTCAAATTAAACGCCTGGGGGAAAAAAAACTAAAATAATAGAAAAGAAACAAAAGTACTGAATGGCTGCCTCGCTCACTGGGAGTTGCCGATGCCAAGTTTAAAAAACTATTCAGCCCACCCACAAAAAATGGAACCAATGAAATACCAAGTTTTTCAATGCTTCACGTAGGGACCCTAGCTACCACACTAGTGCCCTCAGCACCGGGCAATCAAAGAAAACAGTGATGATAGAAATGCTTTCACATAAATAAATACCAAAAACACTAAAGAAAAACAACTAAAATGTAAAACAAGGCATTACATAACTGCAATAACCCATGGCCCCAATGGAAATATCAGTGATATTTCCCTTGTGCAGTTTGACCTTGTGATGTCACATAGTCAAACTGCATGAGGGGAAATATCACTAATATTTCCATTCGGGCCATGGCATCTCCCTATATATTTTAGGGATGTGGTCATGCCCCTATAGTTAGGGTTGAGTAGGCACTTCAAAGTTAAGCTCAAAATTTTGCACTTTAATAACTTTGCAGCTGTTCAATGGATTTGCATGCAAATTTGCATGCACCATTGCCCAGGGTAGATCTCTGTATGTGGCAAATTACATTCTGGTAGGATGTGCAGTTTCTGAGTTCTGGAGAGGTGAAAAAAAAACATTTTTTTGCTCATTGACTTTGTTGGGGGTTTTCTTAGAACTTGCCTATAGCCCAGAGAGTTTGGAATCTTGGAGCTAGATATTTAAAACTGCACCTGGCAATGGCACAAGTGGTTGCTCCTGGCAATTGAGTTGCACTGGAGCAACAAAGGGATATATTCAAAAGAGATGTGCCACAGTGCATCTCGTCTGAATATATCAAAAAATGCCTGCTACGAAAGTACAGTGTGTCAGCGCATCCCCCTGATAAGTCTGAATACCCAGGAATGGAAAATGTGCCAACACATCAGAGATATGCCTGGTGAAAATTCCTGCTATTCAGACCCAAATATACAAATGGGGCCATAATGTATGCAAGGCACAAATGGGGCCATTTGCATGTCATTATGGCTCCATTTGCATGAGTTGTGCAAGTCTGGCCAATGAAATGCACCTGGCACCCTGCACAACAGGCAGTCCCTGTCCCAGGTATTGACGTAGTACCCCCTCCCCATCCGATACTGCAATCCCCATAATAAAGAACAATTTAATTCCCTGGTGGTCCAGTGGTACCCTCTCTCCACCCGTAACCCCGATCAACTGAATCCGCATCTCCACATCCTTGGTAGTCTAATGATCCTCCCACCCCCCCCACACAGGACCCTATCCCACCTCACTCCCCCCAGTCATCGACAGGCAGCAGACCCACCTGCATGCCTCTACGGCTGCCTGCCGAATGGCAGCTTACAGTAGGTGCTGCAAGCTCATTGGTCCACACTGACAACCAATGGGCTTTCAGTGTGTACTGTACTAGTCATTCATGACTTTGTGAATGAATTCAATGTTTTTTTTTAAATATTATGAATCCTTTTTTTATGACTGCATGATATGAAAAAATAATCCTTTTTCATATAATGAGTCACAAAAATGAATCCTTTTTTGTGACTCGAGAATGCTTCCCTGTCTTTTGCATTGCCGTCCCCAGTACTGTAATGTTTTTACCTGGAGTCTAGTGGTACCCCCACCCTCCAATACCCCTACCCTTCATTTCCCTGGTGTCTAGAGGCACCCCCCATCCTCTGATCTCTATTTTCATTATTTTTTAATTCCCTGGTGTCTAGTGGCACCTCCCATCTGCTGATCGTGGTCCCCATTAAATAACACAAATTTCCATGATGTCTAGTGGCATCCCCCACCCACTGATCATGGTCCCTATTTAAAGAAAATATATTTACCTGGTGTCTAGTGGTACCCCCCATACACCTCCCCACCCATAGATGCTGCAGTACAAAAGTCACCTGAAATAAAGAAAACCATAATCAATGTGTTTTTTTTAAACATACAAAATGGTTCCTCACCGATCAGCCCCCCCCAGTCCACCTCCTACTCAACACCCACCAAGAACACCCCCACACACCCTCACTCACCTGAATAGGTCCAAGGTTTGAGATCCACTCTCCGATCAAAGACACGTCTTGCTGCTGGAACCGGTGATTACAATATGAGAAACTAAGGTAAATGCCGTTCAGTATACAGTACTGTAGTTCAGTTCAGTTTCAGTTTCAAGTTTATTGTTGATCAGTTATAAACCATTGCAACACTATCTAACAGTCATAAAATACAGTGTGAAATACATCTAAGACTCAGTTGAATGAAATCAGAACTACTGAAAATATGAAGCAATACATTTTGTCAGTTCTTATCTTTCAGAACTAGAATTTCTAACATGGCAAAAAGCATCATAAATATAAGGGAAATATTTCCACTAAAGCTCCCATACCTATAACATAATTGCACTAATTGGATTCAATTCTTTCTTCTAATTTACTCTCATGATAGGCAACATAATTATCATATCACTAAATCACCTAACATTAATTAGAAACATCTTGGTTAAGAACTATGTATTTTTCCAGAACGTTATAATATGATGATAGACAATGAATATTATGATCACTGTTATTATGACTTGCGTTTATAATTAGAGTAAATACAAGGCTAGAAAAATTAGTATTCCTTAATATAAGTATTATAATATTGTTGAACAGGCAAAAAACAAATAATTAGCCATGGAGTGAAAGTATATTTAAATTTTTTATTTCCCAGTGGTTCCTTGACCAGCACTTCCAGAGTAAAGGAAACCGGCTCCAGCCAAGGAGTCTGACGTCATGTGATTCACTACTTCATGAAATTTAAAAGCTTCTTAAATCATTACAAACATTCATAGATGTACCTCTGGGGCATTAATTTCAAAGACCCCTAAGAAACGTTTTATGTTTAAAACAATAATCAGATCTAATTAACAGGTTTGTGCTTTTAGCGACTGTGCTACATGATGGCTAGGCTTTTAAAAAAGCAAAATTCAAGGAGCTGATTATTTCTGCCCCAGTTGTGAGCCTATAAACAACTCCATGCAAATGGAGTCTGGACGGAAGTCCCACCAACTTTCCTTAATGTGTGAATTTTAATTTGAATTTAAAATCATGAAACTTCATATAACAGAGCAGATTATCAATAAGCTGAAAAAAAAATCCATTTGTGGCTCCCTTACACACAGAAGTCTGTTTATATCACCATTTGTGGCTCTTTTTAACTCCGGAGTCCAGGTTAGAATGCTGGACCAAAATGATTGATTCATAGTTAAAAATCTTAGAGCTCTAAAAAGTTCACCGTCAATAAAAATCAGAACACTGCAGGTCTCAAGTTCCTTAGATCGCTTTATTAGTGTCAGTATTGTATACAAATTGCAGAGGAAAGCACAGCCATTACAAATGGTCGGATATGGCTCCATACTCTTTCCTCAGAGTCCTTTGATTTAATATTCTTGTTTATATAGCAGTGTATCCATAACAATGGCTCCAGCATAGGGAGCATCACATTCTATTACCACATATGGATCTTTAAAGCAGAACACAAACAGACCTGTTACCAAAAAACATAAAACAGTGTGTCATTAATTTGGGAAACAATATTCCTTGGTAGGGAGTCTTGTTGTTTGTAATGAATCAGGGCAGACTACTAAATAAATAAAACACCCTGGTGACTCAAATACTAAAAGAGAGTCTCACACAGGGGCATCATTTCAAAGTACTTAAAATTAAAGGTATAATGTAGCCGACCCATCGGTACAGCGGTTGGATTTCTGCTTGTGACGCCGGCAACCTGGGTTTGGAAATGGACCTGGGGTGCTGAAGGGCCGGCCAGGGAAAGAAGGCTTGCGCATCCAAAAACTGCTCATCTTCTTTTGGGGGGGGTGGGGAGATGACCCGGCGCTTGTTAACTCATGGCGGAGGCCGGAGGCACAGCAATACATTGTGTCACACTGACTAACGGGGCGTGGTGAATGTCAGCATACGCCTTGACGTTAATGGCACACCATGCCCCCAGGAGCAAATGGGAAAAAAGTGCTCCATGGCTTACCAGGTGATGGTTGCTGGGTCCTGCTGCCACAGAAGCCTTGACGGACAGCCCAGGACCACCTCAGCAGCAGCCGGACCAAGAAAATGAGTGTGCTGGCTGACTCCTACCAGCGCCTATCTCTCTGTCTGCAGAGGAGGGGGACATGCCCAGAGAAGGGTTAAGCTGGGTTACCCAGAGGGCTACGATGTGGGGAGGTGATGGCTGGACCCAGGGGAAGGGTGCCAGTGTGGCCTAGGTGGCCCGAAGGAGAGGCATACCAGGAGCTGGGAAGGCACAAAAAATATGTATAATGTATCCATTAAGCCCCCTTTTGGGAACTTCCATATGCAAAGCTTCCCTTTATGGAGTTTTATGGGGCTGTAAAGCATAGAAACATAGACTTTGATGGCACATAAGGACCACTTGGCCCACCTAGTCTGCCCATTTCCCTACCTACTGGATAAGCTACAGATCTTAGTTAACCAACAGCCTATTTCTTCCTACCCCCCACAAGAATTGCATTATGTCTGTCCCATGCATTCTTGAATTTTTCCGCAGTTTTAGACCCCACAACCTCCTCAGGAAGGTGGTTCCATGTGTCTGACACCCTCTCTGTGAACTCAGGCTTGTATGAAAAAACCAATAAGAACATATATTAGAAGTTTAAAATTTCCAGGAAGTTTTCAGGACTAATATATGATTTCCTTGAGAAGATGAAGAATGCAATCCCATGATATGGGAAGCTTTAGCAAATTACTTTATGAGGGAGTCTCACTCTACAGACAGCTTCCACTGCTCTCCAAAATCAGCGTTCATCATGTAAGCTGAAAAGTCAGATTTAGCTCCTGTCTCCTATTCAAGGAGGCATGATGTCAACTTACTGCAGATTCATCTGGCATAAAACATATACAAGTTGCTAACCCCTGGAGGACTCTCGTGATTGTCTTCCATTAATTTTCGGAGTGCTGGTGTCCCCCATAATTATCTCCAGCATATCAAGTTCACGCTCACCTGAAAATAAAAAGAGAGTAGCGCTCCACTGAGTGTGGTAAATTTAATACAATTAACAAGGCACTAAAACCCCCGTCCCCTTAGGCAACGGTGTCATACCTTTTATTGTAAATAAAAAAAAGCTTATATGCACATAAAGTGCTCCTGGAACTCTGGGGGCACAGCATTTGTACCGAATTAGTCTACCTCCAATGGCTCCCACAGACTGCATACTCAGTTGTAGCCTTGGCCACTGCTTCTTGTTCATTTTGCTGCATCAATAAAACACAGCCATCCTCCTATTCTCTCAGGGGTCTTATCCAACAGAACACATGAAAGCTTTACTTAACTGCTGACCTGTGCTACCGACCGGCAATGAACTCAGTGCTTTAACATTATAGCGTTTTTAGCGTTGAACTATTACAAAAAGGAGTTCACTTCTGTAAAATAATAGCTGAAGTATCACAAGTTTAATTCTTAAGAAAATTCAGCCAGCTCTTCTAGGCACCAAACAAAGAATGAGCATAGCTCAGAGGGCAGTGGACCAGCACCACAGCCATCTTGCTACCCCACCCCCCCCATCCCATGTATTTCAAAGGGGGTTTCAACTTTTATTCATAACTCAGTCATTTTTAGACATTTTGACCTCAAAATTTCAACATAGCCTTTTGATGACCTCACCTTATGAACAATATGACTGTCATTATGGAACTCCAGCTCAAAAGGTGAATTTTTGGTTACTTGGAAAATTTCCCTTATGGGTGGGAGTTGTATAATGACTGTCATATTGTTCATGAGATGGAGTCATAAGAAAGCTATGTTGAAAATTTGGAGTCAAATATGCAAAAATGCCAAAGTTATGACCATTTGTTGCAATGTTGCTATGCACACTCGTAACTTTGCAAATTTTTTATACACTGACATCAGATTTTCAACACAGACATCCTATTACCCCAAGTCCCCAACACATGTACTGTATGTCACAGCTGTAATTTATAAAATCCTGGCCAAAATATGTTTTGCACCTGTGGCATGGAATGACATTGCAGTTGTGTGGAATTATGTTTTGGCAGGGATTCAAAACTTTTCTGTACCAGATACATGTGGTGGAGTAATAAGATGGCTATGCTGGCAATCTGGTTACTGTTGTCCTATAAATGGGAGTGCAGGACCCTTCTACAGTGACATACATATACACATCTCTGGAGAGATGAAAATTCAGGGCCCAAAGGGCACTGCTCTCCCACAGGCAAATAAGGCTATGATTACACTATCTCAAAAAGTAAGGAAATTCTTTGCAAAAAACTATGTTAGTGTATCAGTTAGGGTTGATATCAAACAGTAAAAATGAGGCAAATATGACAAAGTTTCCAACCCTAAACCCCTAACCCTCACCCTGCACACACCAACTGGCATTGAGGGTGTGCCTTGGGGTTGTCAGCCATAATGCTCACCCCATTCTCCTATACTGTATCCATCTCAGCTTATTTATTTATAGAATGGGATGAGTGTTATGGCTGATGACCCCAAGGCAACCCCCCTCAATACATGTTGGTGTGTGCAAAGTGGGCTGGGGGTTATGGTTGGAAATAAAAAATTACTCACCTTAGTAATTGTGTTTCTTCTAATGGAGTCTTGCTGTATTCTGACATATGCAGTTAGCCCCAGCACTTGAACTGCTCTGGAGAGGAAAGAGTTAACTCTATGCAGAGAGCATAGAACGTTGAGCTTGAGCTCGGTTTCAAACCTCTGTCTGCAGCACTTCAAAGTGAAACCGTCAGATACTTACGAGCTATTACTAATTAACTACACTTCTTTAAAGTGGAAATTGTAAAAGGACATAGTCAACAGGCAACAACTGTTTTGGTTCCCCAAAATACTCAAGTCGAGAACCCAAAATAATAACCAGGTAGTGAACCAACATAAAACTACCTAAAATAACATAACCAACCCACTCCCCCTCTCTAAAAAGGGGCAGTGCCAAGCACACTCCTGAGGTGCAACACTGTACCTGCCAACTCACTTCCCAAAGGTAAAGGTAAAATTTATTTCTTAAGCGTCTTTCAACTTATCAAGGCGCTTTACAATAAAATCCAATACAAATAATAACACAAATTCAAATCATACAAAAAAAGCTTGATTAAACAAATAAGTCTTAAAATCAGCTTTAAAACTCATGATGGTCGGGCATTCTCTTAACTGACGAGGTAGAGAATTCCACAGGGTAGGTGCAGCATAAGAAAAAGCATGAGCCCCAGATGTTTTCAGATGAACCCTGGAAATCTCCAGCAATCTCTCGTCAGCGGATCAGAGTGGGTGGCGGGGGCAGTAGGGAATCAGGAGCTCTTGCAGATATCGGGGTTCGAGCTCATGTAGGGCTTTATAGGTCAGCAAGCCAACCTTAAAGGTGATCCGCCACTGTACCGGCAGCCAGTGCAGTTCGTACAGCACAGGCGTAATATGACTAGTCTTAGAGTAACCAGTCAAAAGTCTGGCCACTGCATTCTGCACCAGCTGCAAGCGGCAGATATCAATCCCAGGAAGCCCTAGGTAGAGGGCATTGCAGTAATCAAGGCGGGTGGTTACAAAGGCCGTGGACCAGTATAGGAAGGTTAGCCGGAGGAACCAGGTGTTTCACCCGGGCGATATTCCTTAGATGGTAAAAGGAAGATTTAACGACAGTGGAGACCTGAGATTTCAAAGTCAAACCACTATCAAAAATAGCACCCAGGTCTTTCTCATACCAAGATGGGGCCTCTCATTATTGGAACTCCCATTTCCCGGATAGAGTAATTGAATGAGAGAAGGTCTGGAAAGACACCCGTAGGTTCATCTCACAGGATAGCTTATGTCTGATGCAATTTCAGATTCTTAACAATATGTACTACACTCCAGTGAAATTGTCTAAAATGAATAAGTCCCTCTCTCCAAATTGTAGATGTTGCCTGCAAGCCGCAGGGTCTCTATATCACATCTTTTGGGAGTGCCCCAAAGTGGCCCCTTTATGGGCCCTCATAAAGCAGAGGGCAGACCCACTGCTCAGCATCACAGAACACATAGAGCCGGGAGCATATTTAGTGGGTGATTACTCACATGTAAGGGTCACTGAAAGGAAATACCATCTGGCAATGATTGCAATGTTGGTTAAAAAGGTAGTGTTAAGACATTGGCTGGATACTGAAATACTATCTTATACTGAATGGCTGCAGGAACTCTTATTCAACTTGTCCGTAGAAAAGGTGATTGCTAGCATACATAACAAAATGCCTAAATATGAAAGCTATTGGAGTAAACTACACACTTTGTATTCCCTATAAATGAATCCATTTACTTTAAGAGATTACCACTGCAATGGAGTGCATTGCTGTATTTCTGATACCATGGAGGGGTGGGTTGGGGAGGGCAGGGCTTACTTAAGGAGATATGATTGCACTGTTTGATTTCACCTACTGTAAGCATGTTGTGTTGTAATACGGCCTTTTAAGGCCGAACGTAAAATTAAATAAATCATATTGAATTTCAAAAAAAAAAAAATAACACCCAGGTTACGCACCTGGTCTGAGGTCATGAGCTGGGCACCATCAATCCATAGACCAGAAGGAAGCCCAGATCCAAGACCCATCACCGGATGACCTGGGTCCACAACCAGCACCTCAGTCTTATCTAGATTTAACCTCAGTCAGCTACTGCTCATCCAATCTTTGATCTCGGTTAGACAGTTGTTAAGCATGGAAACTGCTTCATCCTGTCTGGGCATGAAGGACATGTACAGTTGGGTATCATCTGCATAACAGTGAAACCCCAAACTGTACTTCCTAATGATATCACCCAATGGCAGCATATACACCGAAAACAACATGGGTGCCAATATGGAGCCCTTCGGCACCCCACAGGACAAGGGGAATGCATCAGAGGAATAAATTCCAGTGACACCCTCTGTAACCTGCCTATGAGGAAAGATTGAAACCAACTTAAAACTGTGACAGATAATCCACAGAAATGCCACAGGTGCTCCAAAAGCAAACCATGGTCCATGATGTCAAATGCCGCCGAGAGATCAAGAAGGACTCAGATAGTACAAGCCTTTTGATCTCTCACAATTAGGAGATCATTTAACACCCGGACAAGGGCCGTCTCACTGCTATGTCTTTTCCTAAACCCAGACTGGAGAGCATCCAGGACATTGTGGGTTGTAAGATGGTCATCCAGCTGCAACGCAACCACCTTTTCAATAACCTTACCCACAAAGGGTAGATTAGAGACAGGTCTGTAGTTTGCTAGACAGTCTGGATCCAAGAAAGGTTTTTTTAAGGAGTGGTTGAATGATCGCCTCCTTGAGGAAATCAGGGAAAATACCCAAAACAAAGGTTCTGAAAGGGAGACAGGGAGGGAGGTCAGAATACAGCAGGACTCCATGAGAAGAAACACAGTTACTAAGGTGAGTAATTTTTTCTTCAAATAACATGAAGTCTTGCTGTATTCTGACATATGCAGACTACCAAGCAGTACCGCCATGGAGGGGGGTACTGAACCTATTTTGGGAATAGGCTCTGCAGTACTGCTGTTCCAAACCAAGCATCACTCCTAGCCTGGACATCCAGAGAGTAATGCTTGGTGAAAGTATGGACAGTTTTCCAGGTGGCTGCTTTGCATATCTCTAGTAAAGGTATATCCCTGGCAGCAGCCAGGGAAGCAGCTGTACCCCTAGTCGAATGAGCCCTCAGGCCTGAGGAGGGGTATTTTGCCTAGCTTTTCATAGCAGAATTGGATACAAGAGACAATCCACCTGGCAATAGTTCTCTTTGTAGCAGGTTTACCTTCTCCCACTTCACCATAAGTGAGAAACAATTGGGGACAGCCATACCTACATGCTTTAGTATGCTCAGTGTAGTAGCTAAGTGCCCTCTCAACATCCAAACTATGTAATCTTCTTTCTCCTGAAAAAGAATGATCAGTGAAGAACACAGGAGGAGACATGGACTGGTTCAGATGAAAATCTGAGACCACTTTGGGTAAGAACCTCCTACTGGTTCTAAGGACCGCCTTATCTCTATGGAATGAGATAAAATCTGGCTCCACTGACAGAGCTTGTAAATCACTAATACGCCTGGCAGAAGTGATAGCTACCAGGAACACAGTTTTCCAAGCCAAGTATTTGAGTTCTGCTGAAGCCAAGGGCTCAAAAGTGGGTTGCATGAGCTGATCAATGCAAACATTAAGATCCCAAGCAGGGGTAGGGTCCCTAAAAGGAGGGTTGGTATGAACCAAACCCTTTAAAGAATTTACAGAAGACAGGGTGAGATGCCAGAGAGGGAACTTTCCCTGCTGGCAGGAATGCAGATACAGCAGCTAAATGAACTTTTAAAGTGGCTGACCTAAGGCCTAGGCCATTAAGGTGAACCATGTAATCCAGAACTGTAGCCAGATCAGCAGTATCAAGTAATATACCCTTACTGGAACACCAAATGCTGAATCGCTTCCATTTGGAAGTATAAGTTTTTCTGGTGGTAGGTTTTCGAGAAGCTTTGCGAATATACAGCACCCCGTGGGACAGGTGCAGACCTGCATACTCTAACTCTTCAAGAGCCAAGCTTTGAGATTGAGAGACTGAAGGCTAGGGTACTAGATCCTTCGCTGAGAGGAGGTTAACAGATTGTGCCTTTTGGGAAGAGATAGGGGAAGATGGACTGCTAGAGACATCAACAGGTGATACCAAGGCTGGCTGGCCCAGTCTGCTGCAATCAAGATCACCTTGCACGGTTGTGATCTGATCTTGACCAGAACCTTGAATAACAGGGGAAAGGGGGGAAGGCGTAAAGGAATCTGCCTCCCCAATCCAGAACCAGAGCATCCAGGGGAACTGTACCCAAGACTGGAGGCCTGCAACAGAAGAGAAGAGGTTGATGATTGTCTAGGGCTGCAAAGAGATCTATCTCTGGGGTGCCCCACCTGGAGAAGGCTACTTGTAAAAGGAAGGGGTCCAGGATCCATTCATGGTGGCTCTGAGAGATCCTGCTCAGGGTATCTGCTAGCACATTGTCCTTCCCAGGTAGATGGACTGCTACTAGGAATGCTTGCAGGGAATACATCAGAGACCATATTTTCATGGCTTCTGTGCACAAGGCCATAGACCGAATGCCTCCCTGCTTGTTGATGTACCACATGGTGGTGGTGTTGTCTGTCTTGACCTGAACTACTTTGTTTCTTACTGAATCCGAGAAGGCTTGGAGAGCCAGGAACACTGCCCTGAGCTCCAGAAGATTGATATGAAGTAGGGACTCCTGAGGGGACCACACACCTTGTGCTGTGAGGGCTCCTAAGTGGGCTCCCCAGCCCAGGAGAGAGGCATCTGTGGTTAGTATGAGACTAGTTAGTGAGACTGAATCCGGATAAGATTGAGGTGCTGGTAGTGGACCCAGGTCATCCGGGGGCAGGTTTGGGGACTGAACAACCATCAGACTTATTACTTGGTGGTATGTCGCTCACTACCTCCGTTCAGGTGCGTAACCTGGGCGTTATTTTTGGTGATGGTTTGACCCTAAAATCTCAGGTGTCAGCTGTTGTCAAATCATAGATACATAGATACATAGACAGTGTCGGCAGATAAGGGCCTATGGCCCACCCAGTCTGCCCATTTGAGCTTGTAAGTTCAGTTTGTTTTCCTAGAAGTCTGTTGCCCCTTACCCCTGACCTCCAGAATTCCTTCATGTCTATCCCATGCATTCTTAAATCCCGTGATTGTTTCAGCCCCCACCACTTCCTCTGGCATGGTGTTCCACTTGTCCACCACCCGTTCTGTGAAGAAATTCTTCTCATGTTTCCTCTGAATCGTCCCCCTCCAACTTCATCCCATGCCTCTAGTCCTGGAACATCTTTTTCGCTTAAAAATAGTGTTTTCCTGCACCTGTTCCTCCCTGTAAGATACTTGTATGTCTCTATCATATCCCCTCTCCCACCTCTCCTCCAGGGAGTACATGTTCAGTTCCTTCAACCTGTCTTCATAGGACTTGTGATGCAATCCATGCACCATCTTTGTTGCTCTCCTCTGAACCTTCTCTACCCTGTTTATGTCCTTACGTAGGTATGGTCTCAGAACTGTACACTGTGTACTCCAGGTGGGGCCTCACTAGTGTCTTGTATAGCGGAATTATGACCTCCCTTTTCCTGCTGGTAATGCCCCTGCCTATACATCCCAGCATCCTATTTGCTTTACCTGCTGCCTTGTCACACTGTTTCCCTACCTTGAGGTCATCAGAGATGATAACCCCAAGATCCCTTTCCTGCTTGGTGCATGGTATATCCTCACCCCCCAACTGATATATTGCGCCAGGGTTTTTGTGCCCCATATGCATTATCTTGCACTTCTTTGCATTGAATTTCAACTGCCAAACCCCTGACCATTCTTCAAGTTTCTGCAGGTCGCTTCTCATTCTGTCTACACCTCTGGTGTGTTCTACTCTGTTACAGAGCTTTGTGTCATCGGCGAACAGTGAAATTCTGCCTTCTAGGTCCTGCGCCATGTCACTGATGAAGATGTTGAAAAGGACCAGTCCCAGCACTGATCCCTGTGGTACCCCACTGGTCACTCTTCCCTCTGTGGAGTGACAGCCATTTACCACCACCCTCTGTGTCCTGCCACCCAGCCAGTTACCTACCCACCACACTACTGTCCTGCCCACACCCATATTCCCCAGTTTGTGTAATAGTCTTCTATGTGGCACAGTGTCAAAGGCCTTGCTGAAGTCCAGATAGGCCATGTCCACTGCCTCCCTGATCCACCTCCCTAGTCACCCAGTCAAAAATTCAATGAGGTTGGTCTGACATGACCTCCCCTGGTGAAACCATGCTGCCTTGGGTCCTGTAGTCCATTGACAACCAGATGTTCCACCAATCTCTCCTTCAGTAGTGCTTCCATGATCTTCCCCACTACCGAGGTGAGGCTGACTGGTCTGTAGTTCCCTGCTTCCTCTTTGTTCCCACTTTTGTATAAGGGGACTACATCTGCTGTCCTCCAGTCTTTGGGTACCTCCCCTGTTTCCAGTGATCGGCTAAACAGGATAGCCAGAGGTTTAGCCACGACCTCTCTTAGTTCTTTAAGGACCCTGGGGTGCACCCCATCTGGCCCCATTGCTTTATCAACTCTTATTACTTCCAGTTCCTTCAGGACCCTTTCTCGTGTAAAGGGACTTGTGTCCATTTCTGCACCATTCTCACCCCTTGTACTCCCTTCAGACCATTACCCTCCTCTTCCTCAGTAAAGACTGAGCAGAAATACCTGTTCAATATGTCAGCTTTACTGTTGTCATCCTCCACGCGGCCCCCATCCTCCCCCTTCAGTCTCACTATCCCTCCCTTTGTCTTTCTTTTTTCACTTATGTACCTGTAAAAGGTTTTGTCCCCTCTACCCACTGATTTTGCAATGTGTTCTTCTGTCTGAGCTTTGGCTTCCCTTACTGACCTCCCTGCCTCCCTTTGCTTCTCCTGGTACTTCTCCCTATCCCCTTCTGCCTGTGTCTTTTTGTATTGCCTGAATGCAATCTTTTTGGCTTTCACTTTCTTTGCTACCTCTTTGGAAAACCATAATGGTCTCCTCTTCCTTTTCCTCTTGCTAACCTGCTTAATACATAATTCTGTTGTTCTTGTAATCCCCATTTTAAATCCTCTTTTTACCATCTGAGGAATATTGCCCGGGTGAAACACCTGGTTCCTCCGGGTGATCTCCCAACATTGGTCCATGCCTTTGTCAATACCCGTCTTGATTACTGCAATTCCCTCTACCTAGGGCTACCTGGGGTTGATATCCGCCACCTGCAGCTGGTGCAGAATGCGGCAGCCAGGCTTTTGACTGGGACTTCTAGAACCAGTCATATTACACCTGTGCTCTGCGAACTGCACTGGCTGCCTGTTTAGTGGCGGATCACCTTTAAGGTTGGTTTACTAACCTTTAAAGCCCTACATGATCAGGGACCCGGTTACCTGAAAGATCTCCTGGTACCCTACTGCCCTCTCTGTCCTCTCTGTTCCACCAATGAGGGATTGCTGGAGATTCTCAGGGTTCGATTAAAGACATCAGGACCTCGTGCCTTCGCTTTTTCAGCGCCAACCCTGTGGAATTCTCTACCTCGTTGGTTGAGAGAATGCCCAACTGTCGATAAATTTAAAATGGAGTTAAAGACATATTTATTTAGCTTAGCTTTTCCTAGCTATGGATGATTTGTTTTAATGCTTGTTTTAAAATTTTATCTTTATGTATATAGTTTTTATGTACAGTGCCTTGGTTTTGAAAGGCGCTATAAAAAATAGAGATGATTTGATTTGATTTGATTTAGTACCGCTGAATGAGTCTGACTGATGAATGGGACTCCTTGTCTGAGATTGTCCTGATCCAGCCACCTTTGGAGAGCTTGGAGAAGTGTCTGAATCACTGGAATCAATTTGGTTAGAGGATCTTTTTTCTGGGACCAAAAGGACCTCAGATGGAAAAGAATGTCCAGCATTTGGAACCTAGCTCCCCGTACCACCGCAGTGGAAGCTGCCATGTGGCCCAGGAACTGGAAGTAAATGTCTTGCTGGTCGAGACACTAGAAGGCAGAAAGAGGAGGCAAGATCTGTAAGAGCCTTCATCCTTACTAAGGGAAGTAAAGCCTTTGCCTGCACAGTATCCAACTCTACCCCTATGAAGGTGAGAAGTTGTACTGGTTCAAGAATAGACTTCAGTAGGTTGAGAAGAAAACCTAGAGAAGTGAGCAACTGTTGAGTAACCTGTAGATGTGACTTGACCTGTTTTGGAGACTGCCTACAATGAGCCGGTCGTCAAGGTATGGAAAAATGGAGACCCCCTGTCTCCTGAGGAAGGCCATTACTACTGCTTGGCACTTTGAGAACACCCTTGGAGCTGATGTTAGGCCGAAGGGCATTGCTCTGAACTGATAATGGCCTGAAGACAATTCGGACCTGAGGTACTTTCTGTAGGAGCACCTGATAGGGATGTGAAAGTAAGTCTCCTTGAGGTCCAGGGAAGCTAGCCAATCTCCTGGCCTCAGAGAGGGAAGAATTACTCCCAGAGTCACCATCTTGAACTTTGGTTTGAGGATGTGTTTGTTTAGGTATCTGAGGTCTAGGATGGGCCACCACTCCCCAGTCTTTTTTGGGGTAAGGAAATATCTGGAATACAGACCTTTGCCCCTGTGTTGAGTAGGAACTCTCTCTCTCTACAGCCCTGAGGACTAGCAGATAGGAAACCTCTGCTTCTAAAGTAGTGATCTTGGAAAGATTTGAAAGTGGAAAGGATTTGGCTATCAGCTTTGGAAATTTGGCAAAACTGAGGACCAGCCCTTGGATTACCACCTCCAGGACCCACCTGTCTGAGGTAACAGACTTCCAGGCCTGGAAGTAGTAAGCCAACCTGCCTCCTATTGGAATTGGGGAGTCAACCCGGGCTGACACCTCAGGGTGTCTGCTTGGAAGGATTCTTAGGCTGGGAGGAGGAGGAGGATGGAGCCCTGCTCATCCCCCTTCTGTCTCTCCCTCTGAAGAACCCCCTCTGTGAAAAGAAAAAGGAAGCCTGTGCTTGGAAGAAAGGCCTGTGAAAAGGCCTGCCCCTGCCCCTAGCCTGCTGCTTCTGAGGAGTTGCCTGCCTTTCCTTAGCCTGTGCATTCCTGTAAGTGGTCCGATATTCATCCATCTTTTTCATGTAATTCTCTGTCTGCTCCCCAAGCAGAGAATTACCCACCACAGGGAAATCCCTAACCTTAGCCTGAGTGTCCTGTGAAAGGCTAGTATATCTGAGCCAAACCAATCTGCTAAGAGACACAGATGTAGCCATGACTCTTGATGCCACATCATTTGAGTCAACAGCTGCATGGAATTTCATTTTGGAAGCCTCAATACCATCAGCAGCCACCTACTCCAGCTCCCTGGCCAGCTGGGGAAAGGTCTATTTAGCCAGCTCCAGAACAGTATCCCGTCTAGACTTCTGGTATCTGGCTGTGTAGGCCATATAATTAGCCTGCGTGAGTCCCAAGGCTGATGCCAAGTACTGTTTCTTGGCCATAGCATCAACCTTCCTAGAGTCTTTATCTGGAGGGTGTGAAGCCAAGGGTATGTTAGCCTTGTCACAGGCTGGAGCCTGCACTACCACAACATGGCTGCATTGTTGGTACAAAAACTCTGCCAGAGCCCGAAAGCATATATCTCCTGTCCATCCTTTTATCAACAGGAGGAAAAGAATTTGGAGTTTGCAAGATTTTTTGTGTCTGTTTCCCTAAAGATTTATGGAGGGGAATAGACAACCTCTTGGACTCTGGGATGTCCAGCATTTCCACAAAGTCAGGCTCTTCTTGTTCCTCAACAGCTTCAACCAATGGAAGCTGGAGTGTATCAGCCACCTTCTTGTAGAACAAGTAGTGGGATGGGGACTCAGAAAGCCTGGGAGGGGAAATATTGGAAGGCCTGTCTGGGGAGATGTCTGGTTCAATGGGCTCATCCAGACGTTCATCGCTGATTTCATCATCATCTTCATCCCCTTCCCACTCCGGTTCATAATATTCATCCAGAATGTATTCCGGAACCAGGGGATCTGACTGAACCGAGTGCCTACCAAGAGGCACTGGATCAGTCAGAACTGGACGGAGCGATTCCACTATGCTAATCGCTCTGGCAATCTCTTCGGCGGTTGGAGTATGTGGTTCTGGATCCAAACCGGCTGATTTTCTTTTTCGCTTTGTCGGAACTGACCCCTCGGAGTTGTATCTCCTCTTGCCCGAGGATGTATCGTGCAGCTCGGTTGGCACCCCTTCAGGTTTGGTAGAAACCAAACCAGGCTGGCCATCTGGATTAGTGGACTTCTCGGCCTCCCTTTCCCTAAGCCTACCCAACCTCTTTTCTAGGGTGGCTTTAGGGAAATTCTTACAAATTTGGCAGTCTGAATTGAGGTAGTCAAACCCCAGACAATAAACACAAGTGGTGTGAGGGTCTGACTTGGCAAAGACATCCCCACACTCACCACAGTATTGAAACCTAGTGGGCCTGGTTTTTTTCTTGGCTTTCTTAGACATGGCCAGGCTAGAAAAACTTACCCTTTACAGCTTTTTTATTTCACCAGGTAAGACCCTTCTATCGGTTACCAACCATGCTACTGGTCATGGGAAAAAAATGTGTAAATCACATTTTTTTGAAACCAGTAGGAACTGGTACCTAACTCTACAGAAAAAAAAAAGAACAAAACCCTAACCCGATCGGTTCCTAACTGGACTGATCCATAGGTTTTTACAATTTCCACACAAAAACAAAACAATAATAACCTATGGTCCACTACCTACAGCACTTACTGTATTGCAGACAGGGATCTGAAACCGAAAAGGACAAAATCGATGAAAAAAACGATGGATTCTTGACCGAATCGACTGAAGCAAAGGAGCAAACTCCAGAGCGACTGTTCAGTTTGGCGGAGTAAAGAATCTGACGGTTACACTTTGAAGTGCTGCAGACAGAGGTTTGAAACTGAGCTCGAGCTCAACGTGATATGCTCTCTGCATAGAGTTAATTCTTTCTACTCCAGAGCAGTTCAACTGCTGAGGCTAACTGCATATGTCAGAATACAGCAAGACTTCATGTTGTTTGAATCATAACGTCATATTTCCCTTCTTTTTGATAGCAACCCTAACTGATGCATTAATGTAGTTTTTTTGTTTTGCAAAAAATACATGTATATATATATTACACATACATACAGATATGTTATAAGGGTGCAGTAGCGCCCCTATAGTTAGGGTTGAATAGGGTGTTTGATGTTAAACCTTTAACTTTGCACCTTAATAGCTTTGGCAGCGTTTGATGAAATCAGATGAAATTTAGCATGTATTGTCTAGGAGGCAAGATGTAAGTCTCTGGAAAGTTTTGTGATGGCAGCTTGTACAGTTTGCAATCTGCATGTGTCATTTTTCTGTAGTTGTCTCATTTCTTCCCTATGGCTAACATGAGATTTTTTTTTTTGATCTCACCTAATTTTTTCCCAGACTTTCACTGTACAGGTGTGATATCCTAAGGTAGTGCCTTTGAAAGGTTTTGTGAAAAATATTAAATGGTTACGGAGTTATACAAGGCTTTCAGTTTTATGTTTTTCTGTTCTGAGCATGCTCAGTAGGGTTCTTGGAATAATGTTCTGATGAGAACACAAATTCTGTGCTGCAAGATTTTGGTTTCCCACCACTTGCTCCTCACAGCATGATGCATTTTTTTGTGCCGTGAGATGCGCCATCTGATATCTTTTCTCCTCAAACTAATAGTCATGGAAATGACATAAAAATGCCTCCATTTAAAAAGACAAACATTAGAACCTAGCTAAATGGGACCCATTTAGCTAGATTCAGATGTTTGTTTCTTCCATTAATGGCCAGAAATACCTTTCCTAGGCACCCTAAAACCATTGGCGCCGAGCTTAGCGAGAGGAGACATGGACATGCAATCTCTGTATAAGAACAGCAGGACTTTCTTGAGTTCAGCAGGCACAGCTAGATCTCATGCTGTGGGCTACTCTGAGAGCAGTGAGTTGCTCTTTTCCTGGTGTCTAGTGGCACCCCAACCCTCCAACTGCCATCCCATTGTGTACTGTATGTTATGTTTCCCTGGTGTCTAATGGTACCCCCACCCTCCAATTGCCACATTGTTATGTATCTTAGTTCCCCTGGTGTCTAGTGTCACCCCCCAATCACCATCCCCTTATGTACATTGTTTTCCTGGTGTCTAGTGGCACCCCCCCAAATTACCATCCCCTTATGTACATTATTTCCCTGGTGTCAAGTGGCACCCTGCCACCCTCTGATTGCTATCCCCTAATGTACATTGTTTCCCTTGTGTCTAGTGGCACCCCCCGATCACCATCCCCTTATGTACATTGTTTCCCTGGTGTCTAGTGGCACCCCCCTGATCACCATCCCCTTATGTACATTGTTTCCCTGGTGTCTAGTGGCACCCCCCCCGATCACCATCCCCTTATGTACATTGTTTCCCTGGTGTCTAGTGGCACCCTGCCACCCTCTGAATGCTATCCCCTTATGTACATTGTTTCCCTGGTGTCTAGTGGCACCCTGCCATCCTCTGATTGTTATCCCCTAATGTACATTGTTTCCCTTGTGTCTAGTGGCACCCCCCGATCACCATCCCCTTATGTACATTGTTTCCCTGGCATCTAGTGGCACCCCCCCGATCACCATCCCCTTATGTACATTGCTTCCCTGGTGTCTAGTGGCACCCCCTGATCACCATCCCCTTATGTACATTGTTTCCCTGGTGTCTAGTGGCACCCTGCCACCCTCTGAATGCCATCCCCTTATGTACATTGTTTCCCTGGTGTCTAGTGGCACCCTCCCGATCACTAGCCCCTTATGTACATTGTTTCCCTTTGAGTCTAGTGGCACCCCGCTACCCTCTGATTGCCATCCCCTTATGTACATTGTTTCCCTTGTGTCTAGTGGCACCCCAACCCTCTGATTGTCATCCCCTTATGTACATTGTTTCCCTTGTGTCTTGTGGCACCCTGCTGCCCTCTGATTGCCGGCCCCTTATGTACATTGTTTCCCTGGTGTCTAGTGGCACCCTGCCACCCTCTGATTGCTATCCCCTAATGTACATTGTTTCCCTTGTGTCTAATGGCACTCCACTGCCCACTGATTGCCATCTCCTTATGTACATTGTTTCCCTTGTGTCTAGTGGCACCCCCCCGATCACCATCCTCTTATGTACATTGTTTCCCTGGCATCTAGTGGCACCCACCCCCCGATCACCATTCCCTTATGTATATTGCTTCCCTGGTGTCTAGTGGCACCCCCGATTACCATCCCCTTATGTACATTGTTTCCTGGTGTCTAGTGGACCTCCCGATCACTATCCCCTTATGCACATTGTTTCCCTTTGTGTCTAGTGGCACCTCGCTACCCTCTGATTGCCATCCCCTTACGTACATTGTTTCCCTTGTGTCTAGTGGCACCCCCAACCCTCTGATTGTCATCCCCTTATGTACATTGTCTCCCTTGTGTCTTGTGGCACCCCACTGCCCTCTGATTGCTGTCCCCTAATGTACATTGTTTCCCTGGCATCTAGTGATACCCTGCCACCCTCTGATTGCTATCCCCTAATGTACATTGTTTCCCTTGTGTCTAGTGGCACCCCAACCCTCTGATTGTCATCCCCTTATGTACATTGTTTCCCCTGGTGTCTAGTGGCACCCCCAACACTCTGATCACTATCCCCTTATGTACATTGTTTCCCTTGTGTCTAGTGGCACCCCCCAACCCTCTGATCACCATCCCCTTATGCACATTGTTTCCCTGGTGTCTTAGCAGCACCCCAACCCTCTGATCACCATCCCCTTATGTACATTGTTTCCCCTGGTGTCTAGTGGCACCCACAACCCTCTGATCACCATCTCCTTATGTACATTGTTTCCCTTGTGTCTAGTGGCACCCCCAACCCTCTGATTGTCATCCCCTTATGTACATTGTCTCCCTTGTGTCTTGTGGCACCCCTCTGCCCTCTGATTGCCATCCCCTTATGTACATTGTTTCCCTTGTGTCTAGTGGCACCCCTCAACCCTCTGATCACCATCCCCTTATGTACATTGTTTCCCTGGTGTCTAGTGGCACCCCCAACCCTCTGATCACCATCCCTTTATGTACATTGTTTCCCTGGTGTCTAGTGGCACCCTGCTGCCCTCTGATTGCCATCCCCTTACGTACATTGTTTCCCTTGTGTCTAGCGGCACCCCCAACCCTCTGATCACCATCCCCCTTATGTACATTGCTTCCCTTGTGTCTAGCGGCACCCCCAACCCTCTGATCACCATCCCCTTATGTACATTGTTTCCCTTGTGTCTAGCGGCACCCCCAACCCTCTGATCACCATCCCCTTATGTACATTGTTTCCCTGGAGTCTAGTGGCACCCCGCCGTCCTGATTGCCATCCCCATAAGTACATTGTTTCTCTGGTTTCTAGTGGGCTCCCAACCTCCGATCCCCATTCCTTTACATACATCATTTCTCTGGTATCTACTGTCACTCACCATCCTCTGATTGCTGTCTCCTAATGTACATTGTTTCCCTTGTGTCTAGTGGTACCCCCAACCCTCTGATCACCATCCCTGCTTTAATGTTATCTGTAAAAAAGGAAAACATTCCTAAATGTGTTTTTTTGTTAAACCTGTAAAATGAAAAATGGTCCATTACCAATCTGACCTCCCATTGCTCGCCCACCATCCCACACTCCCCCTCACTCATCTGAACACCATCCCAGGGTGAAGATCCACTCTCTAATCAAAGAGATGTCTTGCTCCTGAAACTGCTGATTGCATTATGAGAAACCAAGGTATGTGTGGTTCAGTGTATTTTATTTCAGTGGGGTTTTTAAAGTCAATTTCAAACTGTTATTTTCCTGCTTTTGGGTTACATAACTGTCCCAGAATTCCTGTGAGCCATAAAAGAAAATTTTTTGGTAGCCCATTTAAGAAGGGAAGGGATCATAAATCATGATGAGCCCAATGGCCATCTTATCCCTTCCACTTCCCGGTCCATCAGATGAGCCCCTGCGCTCAGACATTTAGTGACATCTAACCAGGGAGCATGGGGGGGACACCCCATTGATGTCTATGAAGCTCATTTTCAAAACATTTTTTTAGGTGATCAGTCCATTTCTGGAATACATAAAAGCCACCACTCAACTAATATAGGGACTATTAGTTGAGCAATGGCTTTCATACATACCAGAAATGGATTGACCACTTAAAAAAAGATTTTAAAATGAACTCATAGAGGTCAATGGGGCATGCCTCTGCACGCTCCCTGTTTAGACATCACTAAACATCTGAGTGTGGGGCATGTCTGACCAGCTGGAAAGTGAAACGGATCAGCTAGCCATCGGGCTCAGCATAATTTACGATCCCTTCTCTACCTAAAAGGGCTATCAAAAACATTTATTTTATGGCTCACAGGAGTTACACAGCAGTCAGGTAACGGGCTCTATTTATCTATTTATTTGAGTTTTGGTAACTGGGTAAGTCTACTGAGACAATTACAGTCCCTTTTTTAGGGTCGACTGGGGAGGAAAACAAGTAATTACAAAATGATACAGTGAAACAAGCAAAATGCAGATATACATAATTAGATACAAGAGTAGATATATAGTAAAAGAAAGCAAAATAAAACATACATTAAACTAGCCAGGCATAAAAAGGCATTTACAATCAACACTATGTACAAAGATGCATAGAAAAATACATTTGTGATCATGGTATACAGTCCTAGAGCAGTGGGGAATTAATAATGGGATTAAGGGAAGAAAGTAAATGGCATAGTAAGAAAAGGAGCAGGGAAGGAGAGGTTAGAAGGAGGGGATAGGGGCAGGTAGAAGGAGAAGTGCAAAGAGGGAGAAACGTTCAAGGGTAGGATGGAGGAGGAGAAAGAAGAAGAAGAATCAGCATTTATATAGTGTTTAACATAGAAACATAGAATTTGACGGCAGATAAGGACCGCTTAGCCCACCTAGTCTGCCATTTTCCTACCTAACAGATAAGCTGCAGATCCTAGTTAACCAACAGCTTATTTCCTCCTACCCCTCACTAGGACTGCTTTCTGTCTGTCTCATGCATTCTTGAATTCCCCCACTGTTCTTGACTCCACAACCTCCTCAGGGAGGCTGTTCCATGCATCCACAACTCTCTCCATGAAAAAATACTTCCTCACATTAGCTCTGAGCCATCCCCCCCTCTATCTTCATTCTCAATTCTTCAAATTTTCATACATAGTATCCCAAAGCACTTTACAAGCAATCCTAGACTAGTAGTGAAGTGACTGAATGTGTGGTGGCGGCCATATCGCACATCATTACCCACATGCAGCCTGGATAATTGCATGAACTGGTTTATGGGAAGGGGAATGTTGGCGAGGACACCGGGAATGTTTCCTGCTCTTTGCGAAGAGTTCCCTGGGTTCTTTTACTTCCACCTGGACACACACCAGGACAACACCAGGATGGGCAGAAAGGACCTCAGTTTAATGTCTCATCCAAAGGACAGCACACCCCAGCAGTGCAGCACCCCCCAATACTGCACTCAGATGCTAGCAATTTTTAGGTGCAAGTCCAATCACAGTGTGGGACGAGAACCCATGACCTTCTGGTCCAGAGGCGGATGTGCTACCAACTGAGTCACGCTGACACAGGAGAGAGGAGAAGGGCAGAGAGAGACTAAATGAGGCAGTTAGTGGAGGCAGGAGCAAGATACAGAGCCTGAGAAAAAGGCATGTAAATTCAACAGGAACTTGGGGAGAGAGAAGCTGGACAGGATGGAGGGAGGGAGGCAGGGAGTTCCAGTCAGATGCTGCTGCAAAGGACAAGGACTTACGGGCAATGGCTAGATGCAAATTTGGCTTTATGAGAAGGGGGAGAGAGGCAGATCTGAGGCCAAGAGGAGCATGTCTTAGACATATGGTCTCCCTGAGGCAGGGAAGGGTGAATTTGTGGACAAGTTTATGCATAAAGCACATTGAGGAATACTTGCATTTGGATGCAAAGGGCAACTAGCCCAATGAGGACAATATATCACAGTGGTGAAGACGGGCATTAGCCCCCAAGGCAAACCTGCCAATTCTATGGTAAGCCTGGGAGAGGAGAAACAGAGTAGAGGATTTGGTAGAGAGCAGAAGGGGAGCACCATAAGTTAGGAGGGGAAGAAGGGATGAAGAAGCAATTTTGTGGCAGGATGCCGCAGAGAGAAAGGGGCAGATGTGATAGGGGAGGCCTAGTTTCTAGTTCAAAAATCTAGTGATATTGGAGATATGTATACTGAGGGACAGCGAGGAGTCCAATGCAATTCCCAGGTATTTAAAGGAATGGACAAACTCTAGGGTATGTCCACTGAGTGATGTAATGTTAAGGGGGGGAATGAGTATGCAAGGAAGGGAGTAGGTGTGAAAATAGCATACTTTTAGTCTTTTTTGTATTAAGAACAAGATGTTTGCTTCTGAACCAGTCCTCCAAGGAAGTGAAGTCTGAGGCAAGTTCTTGGTTAATCAGAGCTATGTCAGAAGAGGAATGATGGATTGTGGCATCATCAGCATAGAGTTGTACAGGGGCCTCACCACAGAAGTTTGGTAGGTCGTTAATAAATAGTGAGAACAAGATTGGTCCTAAAATGGAGCCCTGTAGAACACCATGAGTGATGGGCCTGATATCAGAGACACAGCCAGCCCATTTGACCCTTTGGATGTGGAAGGATTGACAGCTTTTGACCCAGTTCAGTACTATGGGATCCACGCCCAGAAAACAAAGCTATAGTGAAGAAAACAGTGATTAACCAGGTCAAACACTGTTGTAAGGTCAACAAAGATGACTCCAGTAGCAGAACCACGGTCTATAGCCTGGAATGTGTCAGAGGAAAAGCCTAACCCCAAATGTTTGAAGTCCTGCACCAAACTCATTCGCCAGGCCAAAAAGAATTACTTCCTATCGGCCTTCAGCACAAACCTTGACCACCTGACTAACTTCTGGAAATTGTTCAAATCCCTCTTCTCCCCCCCAGTCCAACTGCCATCACCGACACTGTCCATCCAGGGTGTTACCATCACTGACCCCTGCGAGGTTGCCGCCGCTTTCAATACCTACTTCTCCAGCTGCACGGACTCTCTTCTATCGACTTTCCAGCACCCACCCACTCCGTGCACCCCCCCGCACCCAGGGCACACCTGCCGGCCATCTAGCTTCTCCTTTTGCCCTGTATCCCCAGCCAAAGTACTCAAATCCCTACGGGCCCTGAACCCTAACAAAGGGAAATGTCCCACAGCCCTGGACACTAAAATGTTATACTTGTCTGCCCCCACCATAGCCGCCCCACTAGCCGACCTTTTCAACCTCTCCTTTTCACTAGCCAAATTACCAACTGAATGGAAGAAGGCTACTGTCGTACCTCTCCCTAAGGGCAGTGACCCCTCCTCACTGGGTAACTATCGGCCCATCTCCCTCCTCCCGATTGTGGCCAAACTACAGGAATGTCTTGTTCTTGCCCAACTCTCTCCCTATCTAAATGCATCCTCCTTCTTCACCCCCTACCAATATGGCTTTCACAAATCGCACTCAACTGTCACCTCCCTACTAAGAATCACGGATGCCATATACACCGGAATGGACAATGGGCACATCACCTCGGCTATCTTTATCGACTTGGCCAAGGCATTCGACACCATCTCCCATACTCTGCTCCTATCTAAACTAAAAGTTGCTGGCCTCTCCGAACCAGCCTCCAGCTGGTTTCACGATTATCTGGTAGGTAGGCACCACTCTGTTAAAATCCTCTCCCACATCTCTAGCCCCCTACCAGTCACTACCGGCATCCCCCAAGGCTCAGGCTTGGGTCCACTGCTCTTCTCTGTATTTTTAAACAATCTTCCATCTGCTTGCCTACACTCATCCATCTGTAACCCTCCCCAACCCTGTCCTTTTACCAAAACAAAGACAGGTGGCATGCTGTTGGCATTTGGCAGCAATACCTGGTGGGGAATGTATATCTACGGGTTCGGGGAAGGATGAGGCTACCTGGCACAAGAGGCCTAGGTTTGACTACTCTGCACAGGGGCACCCAAGTAAATCCAACTACAGGAAGCAATAACTGTAATGTCCAGAACCAGAATTGGGAATTTTCAGTGTGGCTTTATTTATTAACTCACTGAACATAAACAAAGCTCTGTATGGTCCCCCACAGGGCTACATAACTGTAATGCAGATTAGAGGTTAAACACAGCGGTCCATTTGAGGAATGAACACTTCAACAGTTGTCTGGCTTTGGACCCACCAGGCACTCAGCCCGGACTTTGCATGCGCATTGGATACACAGCCCGACTGGCCCGGCTCCCCTGCCGGCCACTCTACTGATGGTCCACTTGGCGAATGAACCCAAACTCTACTTGGAAAGACATGCTATCAAACAAGGAGGCTCCCAACTGTGGCTCCCCACACCACTTGAAGTCATCGACTCCTAGGAGAGATTTTGTTTTCGTACTTCCAATTCGAAACTCCCATCAAACAGGGAGACTCCCATACTACAAGGAGTAATGTTCCCATCCTGTGGCTCCCCACACCACTTGAAGTCATTGACTCCTAGAGAGATTTTCAAGTTGCGACCCACATCTGGGTACCCACCCCATCACTGGCCAAGCGCATGAGGCGAGTAGCAAAAACAGAAGAAATCCGTAGAGGTGGACCTGGTTACTAAAGATGGGGATTTATCCACCTCCAGCTCCCACAGCCCATACCCGGCCATTTCTCTGAACACACAGAAACTTCAGGACTGTAACATGTAGATTGCATGGTGGATGAACTGATGCACCCCCTCTACTGTGAACTCTAAATCCATTTAAACTTTAAACTGACTGCTCCATTTGTTCGTCCTAGTGTATATAGTGCTCCCAAACAGCAGTCCCCAATAAAACCATTTGAAACTTGAAAGTGAATTGACTGCTCCATTTGTTCATCCTAGTGTATATAGTCCTCCCAAACAGCAGTCCCCAATAACATTTCCTGACTGAAAAACAGTTGTTTGCCCCTTACACTGGAGCCAAACACTCACCCAATCGTTGCAGGGCCCCACAGGCGAAGTCCTTTAACCTTTGCTGTATTGTAGAACAGCCAACACAAAATCAGTCCAGCTTCTTTCCTTGGTGGGAGAAGGGGATTGCCCCTGGAACCCACAGAGACCTTTTCCTACCCCCCCCCCGGAGGGAGGGGGCACTGAGATCGAGGGGATGGTCTCCACCACTTGAAAAATGGTGAAACACAGAAAAACTTCCTTCTGTGTGGAGGCAAAACTCAAACTATAGTCTGATGCTTCCTTCTTGCTCAAGGACAAACGGAAGACTGGCTTTTGAAATCCCAAAGTTCTAAGAACTCTCTGAGCTGAAGATTCCAACTGTGGCTCATGCAGCTGTAACAATTCTATAATGATGTCATCTCTCCAGTCTCAGCTGTGACTGAGGACAGAGTGAGACAGTGTGAAACCCATTTAACTGGAGTTTCACAAGCTGCCTTCCCTGCCTACCACTAGGTCTTACTGGGATTCTAGTAACCCTGGGTAAAAAGGGGTTACACTCGCCCTTGACCAGGAAAATGACTGTCCCCAGTCATTATGCACCCGGCCTTAGGCCATCCCACCCTATGTGCTACCTGTGGAGGGGGGTGATCAGACCCCTCCTCACCCAGCGAGCACAGGCAACACTAAGGAACCAGAGGCCCATAGCTGACATTTCAGCCTCTACTCTATCCACTTACTATGGACACCTAGTGGCTCTGGTAGAACCGTCCAGAGCATAGCCCTGATAGATCAGCACTGCAATCCCTACGGCCGTTCAGGACCACAGCCTGTCTATCCCCCTAACCCTCTAGGGAAAACCTATCTGCCTCTACATAACATCCCAAATAAAAACAAAACCCGGGGACCTCCCCGACCTTTGGCAGCCTACAACTACAACATTAGAAACACAACAGTACTTTAATTTCTAAACATAAGCACTGAAATGAGGAACTCCGATGAGCCCCTCCTACTCTTCTTGTCTACTCTTCTTTCTTCCAGGAACACCTGTAGAAAAGACAAAAAACAGCAAAAACAGAACTCCCTAATCTGCATTTATGATCTACCTAAACAACAACAATGACAACCCTTACCATACAAGATAAACAAAAACACTAAACAATCCCAAAAGAAAAAAATATATTTTTTTTTTTAGAAAAGTAGAAAAGACTATATACATTAAGTACAGAAATGACATTGATAACAATACACTTTTTTGGGTGGATGGAATGCCCTAAATGTCCCACTAGTGACTACAAGGCCCGAAGGCCAGTCCATTAAAGAGTCTTTCCTGGGCCGGAGCCCCGTGAACATAGTCTTTTAAGGCCATAATCCCGAAGGGGAGAGTCTTTGCGGACAGTTCACACACTGTTTGAAGTCTGTAGTGTAAGGTGTGTATTGCAATGTCATAAAGATAGAATAAAAAGAGATTTTGACTCACCAGCCTCTTGAAGTATTCGAACGTCACCAACCTGGTCCCTGCCGAAGACTCTCCCTGGCAGCATTTCTTCTGATACAGCTGGGCGGACATCTTCCGGGAACCCACAGGAGTGCACATCTGGAAACAGCTGGGCTGATGTCATAACTGGAGAAGGAACCTTAGAACAGGAACAAAAAGAGAAACAGCTGGTCCGGCGTCATCCGATTACCAGGCGATGAACAGGAAAACAGCTGGGCTGGTGTCCTCTCTGGATCTGAAGTCATCTGGTGGTACTAGTAGGCGGTTGGTGATTGCAGACAGTTTACTGTAGACTGAAGAATGTGGGGCCCCGGATTTTTGTTTATTCATATTGGCAGTTCAATAAAGGTACTTCACAGTTCAGATGTGGCAGTATTGACTACCACTGCTCGGCTCTCCATTTTGTAGGCACGGGCTTAATTACTGGGAGGTCCTTGCACAGAAGCCAATAGTAGAGGGGGGTCAGGGACTTGAATTATTACTCCATCTGGAAGCACATAATTCACACAGTGGGAGACTTCATGTCCCTCTCCATCCACTATTCTCACTCTGTCCATAAACAGTGTTCTGCCTCTCTCCCACTGTGTATACTTTTCGTGGAACAGTCTATTCTTTACATGCTGGTTAGCCCCAGGATGCACATGTTTCATTGCTTCATCCCAGATCCAGGATTTCCTGCAGTTCTCAATCTCCTCTCAGACTCTCCCAGGAAAGGTAGGAAAGGTCATACTAAAGATTTCATTGGCCTTTCTACGAACCAGTCTCTCCTCTTTACTTGCTTTGGTCAATCTGAGACCGCTGGCCTGGCTTGGGGGTGGCCAGTCCTGGTTCTGCCAGCTTCACGTCCTCAATGAAATTAAAAACGGATCCCTGACTTCTTTTTCTTCTGGTGAAGCCAGGGCAGAGGCATCACCACCTTCTTGAACACATTCCTCCGAGGCAAGATCTTGAGGCTGTGTACCCGTTCCTATCTCACAAGGCCACTTAGGCTCCTCTTCATCTTCCTCTTCACTGAGGATCTGAGCCCAAGAGTGAGCAGTAGTTCTCACCCCCGAGACTATCCATTCATCACTAGGAGCGGAGGTCGACACCTCCCATTCAACGGCCTCCCGCATCTCATCTTCACCTTCGAGACTTGGGCTAGGCCCCCCCACCCAGGGGTCTATTGATGCTTTATCTGAACTTGCCTTCTGAGATCCAGCATCTAAAACTTCAACTTCAGATTCAGTCTCTAATTCTGCACTCTCTAACTTTGTGCCACATTCCCCCGGGAGACCTTCCTCCACAGGCTCCGACTTATGCTGTGTGCTGCTAACTGCAGATTCTTGAAGTTGTGTCCATGTGGGAGCCAAATGAATTTGAGGCGCTTTATACAAGCCATATTTTTGTAGACAACCAGCACAGTGAGGAATCATGAAGACATCCCTTCCAGCACTCAAGCACATCTGGCATACACGCACTGGATAATTAGGAATTGCCACTTCAGGAGGGAGTTACCTTCTATAGCACCAATTTTCAATGTCTCTCAATCTATTTACTGCTGCTGTTACTGCAACCCAGCATGATCTGGGTAATGAGCTGGTCCTGAGGCCATAACTGCAGAAAACAAACAAAAGTTCACTGTAACTGAAAGTCCCACTTTAATAAACACACTCTGTAGCTTTAAAATGGCTCCTCTGCTGCTGTGTTTACTTTACTACCCCACCCTGTAATGGCGGCGGCAGCACTCCTGTGCATCAACATTCAGACTCTGGGTCAAGCTACTGCGCACCCGATTTACATCAGCTACTATTAACTTTTATTTCAAACTGCACAACTTGCTCTTTTCTGGCTGTTCTCACATTTACAGGATTTTCCTTGGACTTTTCACATGCTGGCAATATTTATTTAATCACAGTCCCTTTTAAAACTTCAGGTTTCAGCACAGGATTGCCTGCTTCTACTAGAGTTGCACTTATTTTACAACCCACTGTCTCTCTCTGGCTGCAAACTTTAAACTGAGGCTACTTTCATTGCTATGCTCACATTTAATGGCTTTACAGACTTGCACTTGCTAGCAGGCTATCACACAATCGCTACTTGCAAAGCGACTATACAGCTGCACTCACATTTTATATGGCATTACTGAAAATCACTGATTTGAGCAGTTTTAAATCGTTTACTCACTGTCATGGTAGCAGATTGCTGCGATGGAGGAAAACGGCCTGCAGCCAGATTTTTTGAAGGCCTCGGATTTCAAACGGGCAGGCAGTCTCCACGATCGTAGTATTAATCACACAATTCACTAATCCCACGACCGATAAGCGGTTGAGCCCGATTTTGAACTAGAAAAGTCACTTTTCACTGTTTACAGCACTTTGAACACTTCGCGAACGCTCCTCCACTGCCAGTACACGCACTACTCTCTGTCTCCCTCTCGAATGCTGAAGCAGACACATAAGAGCTGGCTGAGGGGCGAGACTAATGGCAAACTGACCAACCACACGACGCCATGCAAATGAGCCTCTTCTTCCTCACGAGGGCTCCTCTCCTCAGGGCGATCGTCGAGCAGGCTAATTCAAACTGAAAAGATGCACTTTTTTTTTTTTCAACTGACTCCACAGCGGGAGCCTATTTCAACCATGTAACATTGCCATTAACTCTGCAGTCTCTAGTATTGCACAGAAAGCATTTCCAACGTCCAGGGCATAATTTCTCTGTTGCTACCACTAGTTTTCCACACTTTCCTTCACAGAAATTCATTTTAAAACTGACAAACGCTGTAAACTATGTTGATGCAGGACAAGGACACACACTTTGGCTTTACAGCTCCTTGGTAAACAGTTGGCATTTTTTAAACAGCAGCACAAGATTCACAGCACACAGCACACACTAGGGGAAATTGCTTCAACTTTTTTGGGCTACCGACTGCCAGATAGCCAAAACGCTAGCCTACTTGCCCAAGCACCTTCCTTCCCAAACAAATCCAAAGCGGTGCCTCCATTTTTGTAACCCTCCCCACCCCTGTCCTTTTACCAAAACAACGACAGGTGGCATGCTGTTGGCATTTGGCAGCAATACCTGATGGGGAGTGTATATCTATGGGTTCGGGAAGGATGAGGCTACCTGGCACAAGAGGCCTAGGTTTGACTACTCTGCACAGTGGCACCCAAGTAAATCCAACAACAGGAAGCAATAACTGTAGTGTCCAGAACCAGAATTGGGATTTTTCAGTGTGGCTTTATTTATTAACTCACTGAACATAAACAAAGCTCTGTATGGTCCCCCCACAGGGCTACATAACTGTAATGCAGATTAGAGGTTAAACACAGCGGTCCATTTGAGGAATGAACACTTCAACAGTTGTCTGGCTTTGGACCCACCAGGCACTCAGCCTGGACTTTGCATGCGCATTGGATACACAGCCCGACTGGCCCGGCTCCCCTGCCGGCCACTGACTGAGGACAGAGTAAGACAGTGTGAAACCCATTTAACTGGAGTTTCACAAGCTGCCTTCCCTGCCTACCACTAGTTCTTACTGGGATTTAGTAACCCCGGGTAACAAAGGGGTTACACATCCAAATGTACGGGGATAACAAAGTGCTGTATGCCATGGGCCCCTCCGCAGGTGATGTGGCTAATATACTCCAGCAGGACTTCAACACTGTCCAGCACTGGTTCATAGAAACATAGAATTTGATGGCAGATAAGGACCGCTTGGCCCACCCAGTTTGCCCATTTCCCTACCTAATGGATAAGCTGCAGATCCTAGTTAACCAACAGCCTACTTCCTCCTACCCCCCACTAGAATTGCCTTATGTCTGTCCCATGCATTCTTGAATTCCCCCATTGTTTTTGACTCTACGACCTCCTCAGGAAGGCTGTTCCATGTATCCACAACCCTCTCTGTGAAGAAATACTTCCTCACATTACCTCTGAGCCGTTCCCCCTCTATCTTCAAATTGTGCCCCTCTGTTTTTGCACATCTCTTTTTCTGAAAGATGCTACCCTCTTGGACATTGTTGATTCCCTTGAGGTATTTGAAAGTTTCTATCATGTCCCCCCCTCTCCCTCCTTTCCTCAAGGCTATACATCTTTAGTTCCTTTAGTCTTTCTTCATATGCCTTCTGATGCAGACCCTACATCATTTTGGTTGCCTTCCTTTGGACAGCCTCCGCCCTGTCTATGTCTTTGCGGAGATGGGGTCTCCAGAACTGTACACAGTACTCCAGATGTGGTTTTACCAACTGTCTGTACAGAGGGCCAACAACTTCCTGTTTTCTACTGCTGATGCCTCTCCCTATGCATCCCAATATCCCCCCAGCCCTCCTTACTGCCTTCTCACATTGCTGGCCCACCTTTAGGTCATCTGATATGACTAGCCCCAGGTCCCTTTCGATTTTTACTGTTGTCAGTATCTCACCCCCCATTGTATACTCTTCCCCTGGGTTTTTGTTTCCCAGGTGCATTACTTTGCACTTTTTTGCATTGAATCTAAGCTGCCATACATTTGACCATTCCTCCAACCTTGCCAAGTCCCTTTTCATCCTTTTCACCCACCTTGTGTATCAACACTGTTGCAGATCTTTGTGTCATCTGCAAAGAGACATACTTCCCTTCCAGTCCCTCTGCAATGTCACTTATAAAGACATTAAAAGGACAGGCCCTAGTACGAACCTCTCGAGGTACCCCACTAGTAACCCTCCTTTCTTCACTGTGGACTCCATTTACTATTACCGCTGTGTCCTGTTGTTCAACCAGTGTTTTACCAGGCTACCACCCTAGGACCCACTCCAGGCTGGCCATTTGTTTATTAATCTTTTGTGTGGGACTGTGTCAAATGCCTTGCTAAAGTCTAGGTAGGCCATGTCCACAGCCCCTCCCTGGTCTACTGCTTTGGTCACCCAGTCAAAGAAATCAATTTGATTTGTCTGACACGACCTTCCCGCTGTGAATCCATGCTGCCTTGGGTCCTGTGCCCCACTGGCCTCTAGGTACTCAACAATTCTTTCTTTTAGAAGTGGTTCCATCATTTTCTCTACCACTGAAGTCAAACTTACAGGTCTGTAGTTTCCTGCCTATGTCTTGCTCCCACTTTTGGGAAGGGGAATCACATCCACCCTCCTCCAGTCCTCAGGTACCACCCCATCCTCCCATGATTTATTAAAAAGGGTAGTCAGTGGTGTTACTAGTTCTTCCCTTAGTTCTTTTAAAATTCTGGGGTGAATCCCATCAGGCCCTATTGCTTTATCCACCTTCAGTTTTAAGAGTTCTTTCAGAACCCTTTCTTCTGTGAAAGAACTAATATCAACCCCCCTATCCAGAGTGCTTCTATTGACTGGATTAGATATTTCCCCCTGCTTTTCCATTGTGAATACTGAGCAGAAGTATTCGTTCAATATCCCTTCTTTTTCACTGTTGCTTTCTGCCCAACCACCGTCCTCTTTGTTCAGCCTCAGTATCCCTGCCTTAGTCTTTCTTTGCTCCCTAATGTACCTATAAAAGGTTTTATCCCCCTTCTTAACCAAGTTGGCTATCTTTTCCTCAGTTTGGGCCTTTGCTATTCTGACTGCCTTACCTGCTTCCTTCTGCTTTAACTGGTACAGTTCTCTGACCTGCTCCTTCTGTGTTTCCTTATACTTCTGGAATGCTGTCTTTTTTCCCTTACCTTCCCCGCTACTTCTTTTGAGCACCATAGTATTTTTTTCTTTCGTTTTGATTTGTTTATTTGCTTCACACAAAGACTTGTTGCCTCTGTGATGGCGGTTTTGATGTTTCCCCATTGTTGCTCCACCCCAGCTTCTTGCCTGTTTGCTAGTAGCTTTTCTGAGGCACTCTCCCATTTTGACAAAATCAGCCCTCCTGAAGTCCAGTACCTTCACTTTTGTGTGGCTTGACTCTGCAGCTAAGTTTATAAGTGAACCACACTGTTTGGTGGTCGCTTGTTCCCAGATGGCTACCCACTTCAAGATCAGAGATCCTCTCTTCATCCCCATTTGAGAGTACCAGGTCTAAGATTTCTCTCCCAGTGGGTTCCAAAACTAGCTGTCTGAGGCATGCCCCCTATAGGGCATCGAGAATGGCCCTGCTCTAGGATGTGGCTGCAGCAAAGGTGCTCCAGTCAACATCTGGCATATTCAGGTCCCCCATTAGCAATATGTCCCCTTTCTCTGCCATCCCAAGGATGCCTTCTATCATTTCCTTGTCCATTTCCTCCTCCTGAGACTGGAGTCTGTATACAACCCCTGTGTGGATTGTGGAGCCATTTCCAGTCTCCAGGGTGACCCACAGTGCCTCCTCTCCTCCCTGTTTACCCTTTAGTTCTGTTGCTTTTATCCCTTCCCTTACATAGAGAGCTACTCCTCCTCCTCTTCTTCCCCCCGTCCCTCCTGTAGATTGTGTACCCTGGTATGTTGACATCTCAGTCATAGTTCTCTGTGTACCATGTTTCTGTGACTGCCAGAATATCCAGGCATCCCCCTTCCATCAAGGCCACCATTTCAGGGAGCTTTTTACCTGGACTATGGGCATTGGTACTCATTACCCTCCATTTTTTTATGGCTTTATTTCTTTTTGTCCCATTCCTGTCCCTACTGCCTTTGTCTTTTTCTCCATTTACCCATGCTCTTCTCCCTATTGACTGCTCTAATTCGGTGTTTACCTCACTAATTACCCTGATTTTTTTGGGAGAGGGCTAGGATTTCCCTTCTCCTCTTCAGTGTCCCCCCTCTTGGCTAGTTTAAATGCTTGCCACTGAAGCATTTAAACCTATCACCTAGGTTCCACTCCAACCAGCTGTTCCTAAACCCAAAGAAGACCATTTCGCTAACCTTCAGCTCACAGTCTTGACTCTCCCACCAAGCCACTTGCTCCCCCTTCCAAACTGTGGATGGGACCCCCCCAGGAAGGGTGCACCTCCTTCAGATACCTAAGTGTCTGGCTCGACCAGCACCTAGATTTCTCCACCCATATTGATTCCATCCACAACAAACTACTCCCTAAACTCGGCGCCCAATATCGGAACAAATGTTGCATCCCCTCTCTAGCCCGGAAGGAAATTGTTCAAAAGATGATTCTCCCATTACTCGACTATGGCGATGTTGTTTATGGCCCTGCTCCCTCCTCCTCCTCCCTAGCCAGCCTGGACACACTTTTTCACTCCTTCTGTCACTTTATCCTGGACTGCCTGCAAGCAACTCACCACTGCACCTTGTAGAGCTCCCTAGCCCTGCCATCCCTCCAGGACCGCAGGCAGACCCACTGCGCTAGGACCACAGCCAAATTCTGGTCCCAGTCCCTTCCCTCCTACCTGGCCTCTGTCCTCTCACCACAACCTCCTCCTCCCTACTCCCTCAGAAGCATGGACCCCAGGCTCCTCCACTTCCCTTTCATGCACACAACCAAAGGTCAAGCTGCCTTCAAATACCGTATACCCAAGCTCTGGAATGCCTTGCCTGCTGATATTACACACTCTACTAACCCCCATCACCTCAACCTCCTCCACAGCACCCACTTCTCCACCAGCTGCTCTTGCTTTTAGCTAGCTCCCATTCTGAGCCTACCCCTATGGGTCACTGCATACCTACCATACTGCGTTTCCAGGTGGTAAATTGTCTAATTGTATCCAATTGTATTTCCCCATCTCCTTTGTATCTACCTGCCTATTGTCTAATTTTGTACAGGTCTGCCTCCACATGTGTTGTATAAAATGTTGGGATTTGTCCCCCCAGGATGCTTCTGGAATCGAGCAACCCTGCTCAGCATGCCTTCCTGGTTAAACTCATAAATAAATAAATTTGGTGCATGATAGCTTGATAGCTTGGCAGAAGACACCAGGAGAAAGGACTGCTGTGTGACTGGACTTCTCTGCTGGGACTAAAGAAGAAGAACTTCTTGTACTTGGACCTTTAATTTAGGGTAAAAAACTAAAAACAAAACCAAAAAAAGTGTGTGTTTGTCTGAGTTAACTGAACTGAATGGTTATCTGAACAGTTATCTAGGTGTAAATCTCAGGTGATTGAAAGGACTTAATAGCTGTGAGGTTTAAATTACTTGTAGAAAGATCTAGTAAGTAGGGGGAGTGGCTTAGCTAGAAGGAAGCTACATTTAAAGACTGCCTTAGAAAGATTCTGCTAATAGCTTGGCAGAAGACACCAGGAGAAAGGACTGCTGTGTGACTGGACTTCTCTACTGGAACTATATTGCCCTCCTTCCCTCCCCTCCACCCACACCCACCCAAAGCTAGTTCTATTTTTATAGGCACAGGATTTGACTGACAACAGGAACTTCCTGTTTGGGAGCAGGAAGTGAGTGATCACAGAGCCACCAAAGACCCACCATCCTAGAAGGGCAAGAGTAGCTCTCCAGCCCCCTCTAGCTGCTGGAGGTATGCCTCTGAGCAAGTAGGTCTACTAAGAAATATAGGATATTCTTGTCTCAGAACAGGACAATCAGGAGCTTAAAGGGCACACAGGCAGAAAGTAAAGAGAGAGAGAAAAAAACAGAGGAAAGAGTAAGGATTGCAAACAGTTAAGGGGCCAGAAATAAGACATGATTGGAGTGGTGCAGTGCAGTGGCTGTGGAGCAGCAGTCTTCTGGGAGACGTTCTGGAGGATGTGGTGTTGTCCCATCTGTAGGCACCTCTCTGGGCTGAGGGAGGAGGTTGCTCATCTCCAGGCTGAGTTGGCCAGGATTTGGGAACCTCCTCTTCCATTCAGGGACCACCAGTGCCACTGCCGTTGCCTCAGAGGTTGCCAAGAAAGAGGAGCGGTTGGACCACAGTGGGCTCAGGGAGGGTGAGGGTGGTGGAACAGAGGTGCATCCCTCCAGTTGTACCTCTCCACAATTCCTATGCCATTCTGGCAAAGTGTGGTCCCTCTATGGAGGCACCCACAGTGGAGACCAAGGAGGATGCTGGGAGCCTCCACAAAGGAGACCCATAGGAGGGTGGCAGGGGACCCTGCAGGGGAAGGAAACAACTCCTGGTGGGGGACTCCATTGTTAGGAAGATAGAACTAGGGGAGGAAGGGGAGAGGGAGGTAAGGTGCCTGCCTGGTGCCATGGCTTGGAGGGACAGGATTGCCAGAGCAGCTGCACAGGGGAGGGAGCTGGATGTCATTGTCCACCTAGGGACAAATGACCTGGCTAAGAAAGGTATTAAAGAAGTGCAGGGAGAGTTTGTGGAATTGGGGAGGGGCCTTAGTCAAGTAGCATGCACGGTAACCTTCCAGGAGGTGCTGCCCATCTATGGCATAGGAGAGGCTAGGGTGTTCCACACCATGGGATTCAATCAGTGGTTGAAAAACTGGTGTGGAGCTCAGGGATTTGGCTTCATTGGAGACTGGGGGTCCACCTGGAGTGATGCAAGCCTATACTGGCATGATGGCTGCATCTGTCTGGGAGGAACCAGGATCCTAGGTGATAAGTTTAAATGCTTCATTGGCAAGCATTTAAACTAGCAAAAAGAAGTGACACTGGAAGGAGCAGGAAATCCTAGCCCCCAAAAAATCACGGTAGTAAGTGCGGCAAACACCAACATAGAGGTGTTGATAGGAGAAGGGCAGGGTAAATGGAGAAAGTGACAAAGGCAAGAAGGACAGGGATGGGGCAAGGAGTAAGGCCATCAGGAAGTGGAGGTAATGAGTACCAATGCCGCGGTCTGGGCAACAAGCTCCTGAGCTGGTGGCCTTGATGGAAGATGGATGCCTGGAAATTGTAGCAGTCACAGAAACATGGTACACAGAGAACCATGACTGGGATGTTAACATACCAGGGTACATAACCTACAGGAGAGACAGGCAGGGGAGAAGAGGGGGAGGAGTAGCTCTCTATGTAAAGGAAGGGATAAAAGCAACTGAACAAAAGAGTAAACAGGGAGGAGAGGAGGCACTGTGGGTCACCTTGGAGACTGGAAAGGGCACCACAATCCGCACAGGGGTTGTGTACAGACCCCCATTTCAGGGGGAGGGAATGGACAAGGATAGGATAGAAGGCATTCTTAGAATGGTGGAGAAAGGGGAGATACTGTTGATGGGGCACCTGAACATGCCAGATGTTAACTGGAGCACATTTGCTGCAGCCACATCCAAGAGCAGGGCCATTCTTGATGCCCTACAGGAGGCAGGCCTCAGACAGCTAGTTTCAGAACCTACTCATGAGGGAGCAATATTAGACCTCATACTCTCAAACGGGGGCAGTGAGAGGATCTCAGATCTAGAAGTGGGTTGCCATCTGGGGACAAGTGACCATCAAACAGCGTGGTTCATGTTAAACTCAGCTACAGAGTCAAGCCATACAAAAGTGAGGGTACTGGACTTTGGAGGGCTGACTTTGGCAAGATGGGAGAGTGCCTTAGAAAAGCACTAAGCAAACAGGCTAGAAGGAGGTGTGGAGCAACAATGGGAAATCATCAAAACTGCCATCACAGAGGCAACAAGCCTTTGTGTGAAGCAAATAAACAAATCAAATGAAAGAAAAAGCCACTATGGTTCTCAAAAGAGGTGGCTGTGAAAGCTAGGAAGAAAAAGATAGCATTCCGGAAGTATAAGGAAACACAGAAGGAGCAGGACAGAGAGCTGTACCAGTTAAGTTAGAAGGAAGCAGGGAGGGAAGTCAGAATAGCAAAGGCCCAAACTGAGGAAAAGATAGCCAACTCAGTTAAGAAGGGGGATAAAACCTTTTATAGGTACATCAGCGAGTATAGGAAGACAAAGGGAGGGATAGTGTGGCTGAATAGAATGAACCGTGGGTGGGCAGAGGGGGACAGTGAAAAAGCAGGGATACTGAATGAATATTTCTGCTCAGTATTCACAAAAGAGGAGGGGGAAGTGCCTAATCCAATTAACAGAAGCACTCTTGATAGGGGGGTCGATCCCAGTCCTTTCACAGAAGAAAGGGTTCTGCAAGAACTCCTAAAACTGAAGGTGGACAAAGCAATGGGTGCTGATGGAATTCACCCAGAATTCTAAAAGAATTAAGGGAGGAACTAGTGAAACCACTGGCTACTCTTTTTAATAAATCATGGGAGGATGGTGTGGTACCGAGGACTGGAGGAAGGCGGATGTGGTTCCCTTCACAAAAGTGGGACCAAGACAGAGGCAGGAAACTACAGACCTGTCAGTCTGACCTCTGTGTAGGGAAAGGTGATGGAGTCACTTCAAGGAAAGAATAGTTGAGTACCTAGAGGCCAGTGGGGCACAGGACCCAAGGCAGCATGGGTTCACAGCGGGAAGGCTCATGTCAGATGAATCTAATAGATTTCTTTGACTGGGTGACCAAAGTAGTAGACCAAGGAGGGCTGGACATGGCCTACCTAGACTTTAGCAAGGCATTTGACACAGTCCACACAAAAGATTAATAATCAAATTAACCAGTATGGGAGTGGGTCCCAGGGTGGCAGCCTGGGTAAAACATTACGCGCAACAGACACAGAAGGTAATTGTAAATGGAGTCCACTTGAAGAAAGAGGGGTTACTTAGTGGGGTACCGAGGGTTCAGTATTGGGTCCAGTCCTTTTAATGTCTTCATCAGTGACATTGCAGAGGGACTGGAAGGAAAAGTATGCCTTTTTGCAGATGACACAAAGATCTGCAACAGGGTTGATACACAAGGAGGGGTGGAAAGGATGAAAAGGGACTTGCAAGGTTGGCGGAATGGTCAGAAGTATGGCAGCTAGGATTCAATGCAAAGAAGTGCAAAATAATGCACCTGGGAAATGAGAACCCAGGGGAAGAATACACAATGGGTGAGGAGGTAGTAACAACAACAAAAAAGGAAAGGGACCTGGGGGTAATCATATCAGATGACCTTAAGGTTAGCAAGCAATGTGAGAAGGCAGTAGGGAGGGCTGGGGGTATACTGGGATGTATAGGGAGAGGCATCAGCAGCAGAAAACAGGAAGTTGTTATCCCTCTGTACAGACAGTTGGTGAGACCCCATCTGGAGTACTGCATCCAGTTCTGGAGACCCCATCTCGGCAAGGACATAGACAGGATAGAGGCAGTCCAGAGGAGGGCAACTAAAATGGTGTAGGGTCTGCAAGAGAAGCTGTATGAGGAGAGACTAAAGGAGCTTAATATGTATACCCTTGAGGAAAGAAGGGAGAGGGGGGACATGATAGAAACTTTTAAGTACCTCAGTGGAATCAACAAAGTCCAAGAGGGTAGCATCTTTCAGAAAAAGAGACGTGCAAGAACAAGGGGACACAATTTAAAGATAGAAGGGGGGGTTCAGGGGCAATGTGAGGAAATATTATTTCACAGAGAGGGTAGTGGATGCATGGAACAGCCTTCCTGAGGAGGTTGTGGGGTCTAAAACTGTGGGAGAATTCAAGAATGCATGGGACAGACATAAGGCAATTCTTGTGGGGGTAGGAAGAAATAGGCTGTTGGTTAACTAGGATCTGCGGCCTATCCTGTAGGTAGGGAAATGGGCAGACTAGATGGGCCAAGCGGTCCTTATCTGCCGTCAAAGTCTATGTTTCTATTACTTTTTGACCCCAAATTTTCAACATAGTGCTTTTGGGCATTATAGTGGGGTCCCATTAAATGAAAGACAGACAAGTTTGCAGGTAAAAATGCCTTGGCTGGGCATATACTATATTTATTTAATATAACAAAAAGTCACTTTCAGGATGGTTATAATTTTCATTCAGGATGAAGCAAGCAAAACATCAATTACTGTAAGACTTTCTTTGTTCAGGCTGAAATAAGACATTGTAATAACTATAGAAGGCATTCCTTGGATATCTACAGCTATCCATCTCTAGGCATGTAAGAGGAAAACAAGTGCAGGTCTCAAGGCTGCTTCTAACTCCTGTCTGTAGTTAGGTTCTTCTCTCACTCAGGTCAGGTATAACTGAAACAAAGTTTTCTAACACAGGAATATCATGCCTCCTAAACACCCCTCATTCGACACCCAAGTCTCATGCTTCTGACATCATAGCAGTGCAATTAGCTTTTTATTTCTTTATACAAATTAGTATTCTTTGCAATAGACAGGCCACCTCTTTAATACATTTTAAACATTCAAAATGAAACCCCCTAGTATAAACACAAAATTCCTTGAAAAAACAAACTATAAAAATAATTATTTGAGACCTTCCCTTAAAGATCAAATGAACCATTTTTTTATGTTTTTAAAAACAGCTTGAATGCAAGTCCCTGTGTCATGATTAGCATGTCCTGAAAAATTAATACTGTCTGGTTTTCTGGTTTTCCTTAAATCAGCATTTGTTAATGTGCTCTGCAGTAACTGAAAATGAAAACAGTGACATTTTTTCTGTACTTATCAGTGAGGCCTGCAGAGTGAAGACATGATTTTAGCCTAGCCTGCTGCTTCAGCAATGTCCTTGATTGACTGAAGAAGCTGTTGCACTTCCCAGTCAGAGCAGTCTGTAGAGCTAATTGTTTACTCTCCAAGTATTTTATTAAGACATCTGGTTTATGTTTAGCTACATTAGCTTAAAATAGATCATTCTGTTCTTATAAAAAGTTTATCAATTCAGTTTCAGTGTTGAACTGAAGTGGTATGAATGTTAATGAGAAATCACCTTGTCTGTATCACTATTGTTAGTTCTTTCTCGTCAAAATTCTGCATTGTTTTCTGGTTATACAACACAGGGTTGTTTAATGGATATAAAGTAAATCTGAATTTTTGTTAATTCATAGAAGTAGCTTGTCTTTGATGTAGCCTCCATAAATAGGTTCATGTGAGAACAATTGTTTTATGTTAGATCGACAAACAGGTGTCTGCCACACTCTGCTATATCAGGAACATGTACTGTGTGAACTCACAAATTTCAGTTTTTTGAGGGTTTTTGTGTGAAAATACATCATGTATGTGTGTAACTAGAAATATTATATAGCATCCTGATGCCCCTGTCTCCTGCCCAACAGTTGAGGCAGCAATACTCCGATGCCCCCTTTCCCCTGCCCCCATTTGAGGCTGCTGCACCCCACTGCCCATTGTCTTCTCCACACAGTCGGACTGCTGCACCCTGTTGCCTCTTGCACAAACAGTTGAGGCAGCTGCACCCTGCTTTCCTCTGTCCCCCACCCCCACAGTCAGGGCAACTGCACCCTCTTGCTCCCTGTTCCTGTCTCCACAGTAGGGGCTGCTGTGCTCTGCTAAGCTGTAGAGTCCCAGGTCCCCTGCCTTCACAGTTGGGGCTGCTGCACCATGCTGCCCCAGGCCACCAGAGGGGGGTATTTGTTGCACCTGCTACCCACTTCCATTACCGCTAACTGGGCAAGGCTGTTGTACCACATGCACCCTGTCCCACAGTCAGGGCTGCCATACTGATGCCCCCATGTCCTGCCACACAGTTGCAGCTTTCGGCACCATACTGTCCTCTGTCTCTGCCACCACATCCAAAGCTGCTGCACCCTGTGCCTGTCTAAACAGTCAAGGCTGCTGTGGCCCACTGTATCCTAGAGCCCCATACCTCCACAGTTAGGGCTGCTGCACCATGCTGCCATTTGCTATAAGACAAGGCAGGACATGTGCTGCACCTTGTCCCCTGCTTTCACATTTGGGTCAGTTTCTCCGTTACCCCTGCCACCAGAGTCAGATCCTTTGCTACACCCTGCTGCCCATGTCCCTTGTCCCAAACAGGCATGCCTGCTGCACCCTGTCCCACAGTTTGAGCTGCTGTACCCTGATGCATCCTCTGCCTCCTGTCCGAACAGTCAGAGCTTCTGCACCCTGCTACCATCTGTTTCCCACCCTATGATACAAGATGAAAGTATTTTTTTTCGTTTTTTCTTTCAAGCAGTTTGGGCAGTGTACCAAAGGATCTGACTCTGGTGTCAGGGAGCAACATGGTGCAACAATCCTAACTGCAGAGGCAATAGGCTCTGTGGTGCAGCAGAGCACAGTGGTGGCAGGGGACAGAGGACAGTCCTGTACAGAATCCTTCACTGTGAGGCAGGGCACAGTGGGGCATCAGGGTACAGCAGCTCTGACTGTGAGGCTGGGTGAGTGTGGTGCATCAGCCCTGCCCATTTGGGGCAAAGGAAGTGGGTAGCAGGGTGCAACAAAAGCCCCACCTTTGGTTAACTTGGGCAGCATGGTGCTTCAGCCCCAACTGTGAAGGCAGAGGCCCTGGGACTCTAGAGCTTAGCAGAGCACAGTGGCCCTATCTGTGGAGACAGAAACTGGGGCAATAGGGAGCATTGGCCCTGACTGTGGGGGTTGGGGACAGAGGGAAGCAAGGTGCAGCAGCCTCAACTGAGAGGCAGCAGACAGGGGCATCAGGATGGCATATAGTATTTTTAATTATACACATACATGGTGTATTTTCACACAGATACCCTCAAAGAACTGACATATGTGAGTTTGTACAGCACATGTGCCTGACATAGCAGAGTGTGGCAGGCACCTGTTTGTCAATCTGACATGAAACAAAAATGTTCTCATAGGAACCTATTTGTGGAGTCTACATCAATGACAAATCACTGCTAACAATGAACAAAGTTTAGATTTATTTTATAGCTATTAAGCAACCATGTGTTATATAGCTAGAAAAAATGTAGAGTTTAGATGAGAAAGAACTTATAGCTGTGATACAGACGGTGATTTCTCACAAACATTCATACCACTTCAGTTCAGCACTGAAACTCAAAATGTCCAATTTTTTATAAGAACAGAATGATAGATTTTAAGCTAATCTAGCTAAACACGAACAAGATGTGTTAGTAAACATCATGGAGAGAAATCAATTAGCTCTACAGACTGCTCTGACTGGGAAACGAAACAGCTTCTTCAGTCAGTCAGTCAACCACTTGGAAGCAGCAGGCTAGTCCAAAATGATGTCTTCACTCTGCAGGCCTCCCTGATAGGGACAGAAATATCTTCACCATTTTCAGTTACTGCAGAGCACATTAACAAATGCTGATTTAGAGAAATCCACAAAACCAAACAGCATGACATTTTCAGGAAACACTAATCATTCATTGCATTCAAGTGAATTCAAACTTTTATCAGAAATATGGGAAAAATAGTTAATTTGTCTTTAAACGCTCCTCCCATGGATTCTCTAACATCACTCCTTCTCCCGTTTCTGGCTAAAAAGCCACAAACCAGTTGGTCTCTTACACACACCTTTGCTGAACAGATAAGAACCCTTTTGTGTTTGTCTTTTACCTCTTTTTTAGGCACCAGTTAAACTTATAAAACAGTGTTTGTGAGTAGTTAATGTTATTCTCTTTACATATACACTCTTTTAGGCACATTAACTTACTTAAAGTAGCTTTGCAGCTACCAACAACCCCAAAGCAGTGAAGTAAGAACCTTAGAACACAATGCTTTGTGCTTCCACTCTCCCTGGCTGCCTGCAGCACAGTACAGAAGTGGGCAAGGTGATTCACTTTTATTTATTATTTATTTATTTTATTTCGTTTTTGTTGAAGGGTAAGTGCACTAGACAAATCCTGCCTATTTTCAGGCACGACCCGGGGGAGGGGGATACAGATGAATGCCAACTGACCTTGAACCTCATTAAGCTGTTGGTGGTTTTTTTAGTGAATGAGGGAAATTTGGCCAGGACACTGGGGAAATTCCCCTACTCTTTTCGAGAAGTGCCATGGGGTTTTTAACATCCACCTGAACTACCACCAATCCAGGCAGATGGGACCTCGGTTTAACGTCTCATCCGGAAGACGGCACCTCAGAAGTGTAGCACCCCTCTCATGCTGCACTACAGTGTCAGTACTGGGATATTAACCCAAGTGCCAGATGTGGGAACTGAACCCACATCCCTCTGATCTCCCAGCCTCAGAGGTGAGTGTGCTACCTACTGAGCCACTGACACTTATTTTTAAATGACTTCTAATCTTTAAAGCAACCCACAAGTTTATGTTCCATTGAATAAAACACTGTGTGCATTTAGGAACCTTCCTATTTGAATCAGCCATGTGGCTGGATTTGCCTTTATAAAAATGGGGAACACAGAGCACCCCCAGGCCTTATGACAACAGCGCTAATTTGTCTGGGGGGAGGGTGTTTGCCTCACCTTGTCCAAGATCCTTTGTGGCCTTGGGGGGGGGAGGGCACAAAGAAAGCAAAGTAGAAGATAGCAGAAAAAAACAAACAAAAGCAGAAATATAGATGAAGTTAAGAGGGCAAGAAAAGCGTGAGGGGAGGGGGTCTACTGGACTGAAAGTGGCCAATTTTCAGCCTGCAGCTAGGAAACAAAAAGTTTAGAAAACAGGACAGTAGAGGAAGGGATAGCAAAAAAGTGACAATGGTACAGACCCTGTCACAGAGATCCCAATTAATGACCAATGGTGCTGGAATTATGCAAATCAGGTCCGAAGGGTTATTTTGCAGTTGCCTGTGAAAATCACCTTTAGTGCAGGATCTGAAAATTTTCTCCACCCTTGTTCATGAGGTGGGGTCATAAGAAGGCTATGTTGAAGATTTGGGGTTACAATATGTAAAATGACAAAGCTATGTGTGTACCCTTACATTTTTCAACAGTCGTTTGTAGTGTTGGTAATTTTATATACTTTGAGTCCAAATTTTTAACATAGCCATTTTTCACACCATCACTCAAATATAACAGCTGCCATTTTTCAAGTCTTAGCCAAAACGAGGTTTTGCACCTCTAGTATGGTTTGACATTGCAGTGGCACAGAAAGATGTTTCGGTGGGGATTTGAAAATGTTCACATACCAGCTTCATGAGGTGGAGTTAATAAGATGGCTATGCTAACAATTTTGTGTAGAAATACAGTAAAGTGCCAAGGTTGCAAGTGAAGGTTGCAGCATTTAAGTCGTTACTAATAACCTCACTAATTTAAAAAATTTTGACTCCAAACTTTCAACATAGCCATTTTTCCAGACAACCTCATAAACATGACGTGTCATTTTTTAAATCCTGGACGAGATGTGTTTTCAGACTTCTGGTACAAAATGGCATTTTGCCTAATACTGTAACGGCACATGTCATGTTTATAAGGTGAATCATAAAACAAGTATCTTGAAAATTCTGGGCCAAAATAATAAAAAAATGGTTAGCAAACTGTGTGTTGTGCCAGTCTTGAGCCAGGCATATATGCTTTGTGATCTTGTACAGGTGAGCTGAGTTCAGTGGTGATATCAGTGACCCAGCTGGATAGGGTGAGGGTGGGGGATGGAGTTATGTGACAACCCTCCAGCCAGGGAATGAAAGGTTCAGGGTTGTCTGCATGAACCCGGCTACCATATACTAAAGACAACTGTCCTCTTGGTATAGGGTCTTGCACCTCTCCCCTCTTTGGTGGCAGAGGGCCCTGTGCATTGGCTGACAGATGCACTCTTTGCCCAATGCATCTGTAGCTGCTGCTACAAGGAAGTGCAGGGAAGGGACCACAGGGTACTGTGCTTCCACAGCCCACCAGACGGACCCATAAATTCTTCACATCCATCACTGCACAGAACTGTAGGGCCCACAAGGATTCTGCACTTCTGTAGGTGGGCAGAGTCTTCTCATGCCATAGGGCAGTGGCATCTGTTAATGCATGCCCCATAGGAACCTGCATGGATGAGGATACGATTCCAATAGTTCAAAAAGATAGGAAATTCTTTGCAAAAAAATGTTGTTAATGCACCATTAAGGGTAACTTAATGCCACAAAAATAGGGAAATGTAGTGTTAGGGTTTCTAAAGCTAACCCCCCGAGCAGCAAAAGGAAAAAATATTAGGGTTTTGAGTGCCCAATGTCTTGCCAAATCAGTGGTGAGGTCTTTCTTGGGGTTGTCAACCCTAATACCTACCCCATTCCCTGAACAAACAACATCACGCATGATCTCCTTTCTTTATGCAAGGCTCACAGGACCCTGCGTGAAGAAAGCTACAACAAATTGTGTTGGTAACATGTGGCAAGACCTAATTCTTTATTTCTGAAAAGTGTATCATGGTGAGGCACTGTCTCTGAGCTGTTCCTTGGACTTTGGACTACAGGCTACATGCTGGGGGAGTCATCAGGGTTGACGACCTCAAGGAAGATCCCACCGCTGACTCATCATGACTCTAGAGACTCAAAACCCTATTATTAATTTTTCCTTTTGCTGCTAGAGAGGTGGGGGGTGGGGAGTTAGGGTTAGAAGTTACCGTAAATGGTGCACTAATGATGAAACTCACTTTTAAAGCATTCTGCAGTATGCTGCAGCAGACCTACTGAATAAAACAATGTAACTTCAATGGCAATTAGTCCCTTTTGCCATGCAGGAAACTGAGGCATTCACTTCATCCTGGCAGTGTCACATTTTCCTGAATGACAAAAGGAACTAATTGCCACTGAAATCACATTGCTTTATTCAGTAGGTCTGCTGCAGCATTCTGCAGAGTGCTGCAAAATGCTGCAGAACTGGATTTCATCCTGGGGAATGCCACTGTGTGTATATATCTGTGCGATGGGGACCTGTTGTGTGAATGATTTCTCTTCACATCAGCAGTTTGACCTCGGGTAACCTCACGAGAGGTGTAAGCAACTAGTGATGCGCCTGAGATCAAACTACTCGAGTGCAGATACATCATTTACATGACACAGCCCCCATCATACGTTCCATTTATGCAACATGCTAGGAACTTGTGCTTAAAGTTTTTTTTCATTTTTTTACTGTTTTTATAAATATGGTTAGCATGAAGCTTTACTTTGTAAGAAAGCACCATTGTGCTTTGTGCTTCCCTGGTAGCTAGGGACCTTGTTACGGACATGGCATCTTGGATGTGCATGATCCACTTCTGAAGTCCCTGGGTCCTTGAGTGGTGGATAGAGGGCAAGTTTTAAAAGTTTAAAGATGGCATCTATTCTATACAAGTGGTGAGGAGAATGCCAGCATAGAAACATAGACCTTGATGGCAGATAAGGACCGCTTGGCCCACCTAGTCTGCCCATTTACCTACCTAAAGGATAAGCTGCAGATCCTAGTTAACCAACAGCCTATTTCTTCCTACCCCCCACAAGAATTGCCTTATGTCTGTCCCATGCATTCTTGAACTCTCTCACAGTTTTAGACCCCACAGCCTCCTCAGGAAGGCTGTTTCACGCGTCCACCACCCTCTCTGTGAAAAAAATACTTCCTCACATTGCTCCTGAGCCGTCCCCCCCATCTTCAAATTGTGTCCCACTGTTTTTGCACATCTCATTTTCTGAAAGATGCTACCCTCTTGGACTTTGTTGATTCCACTGAGGTACTTAAAAGTTTCTATCATGTCCCCCCTCTCTCTCCTTTTCTCAAAGATAAACATATTAAGCTCCTTTAGTTTCTCCTAGTATGGCTTCTCTTGCAGACCCTACACCATTTTAGTTGCCCTCCTCTGGACTGCCTCCATCCTGTCTATGTCTTTGAGGAAATGGGGTCTCCAGAACTGGACACAGTACTCCAGATGGGGTCTCCCCAACTGTCTGTACAGAGGGATAACAACTTCCTGTTTTCTGCTGGTGATGCCTCTCCCTATACATCCCAGTGTCCCCCCAGCCCTCCCTACTGCCTTCTCACATTGCTTGCCAACCTTAAGGTCATCTGATATGATTACCCCCAGGTCCCTTTCCATTTTTGTTGTTACTATCTCCCCCCCATTGTGTAATCTTCCCCTGGGTTTTTGTTTCCCAGGTGCATTATTTTGTACTTCTTTGCATTGAATCCAAGCTGCCATATGTCTGACCATTCCTCCAACCTTGCCAAGTCCCTTCTCATCCTTTCCATGCCTTATTGTGTATCAACCCTGTTGCAGATCTTTGTGTCATCTGCAAAGAGACATACTTTTCCTTCCTGTCCCTTTGCAATGTCACTTATAAAGACATTAAAAAGGACTGGACCCAGCACTGAACCCTGCAGTACCCCATTAGTAACCCTATTTTATCAGTGTGGACTCCATTTACAATTACCTTCTGTGTCCTGTTGTCCAGCCAATGTTTTACCCAGGCTGCCACCCTGGGACCCACTCCCAGGCTGGTTAATTTGATTATTAATCTTTTGTGTGGGACTGTGTCAAATGCCTTGCTAAGGTCCAGGTAGGCCATGTCCACAGCCCCTCCCTGGTCTACTACTTTGGTCACCCAGTCAAAGGAATCAATTAGATTCATCTGACATGACCTTCCTGCTATGAACCCATGCTGCCTTGGGTTCTGTGCCCCACTGGCCTCTAGGTACTCAACAGTTCTTTACTTAGGTTCATAGGTTACATCAGAGCATAGAAGACATGAGTCCATATAGCTCGCTGATTTGTTAACAATACTCACGAACACCTTTGTTAATTAAATAAGAATCCAGCCTATTTTTGAAGGTATTCATAGTAGGACTTAACACTACTTCATTTGGTAATGTATTCCAAATTCCTGTTATTCTTATACTAAACCAGTTTCCCCTTTTTTTGGTGTTATATTTATCTTTATACAGTTGATAGCAATGAGTCCTAGTATCATACATTTATTTCTTAATTTTATATCTAGTTGCTCCCGTAATTGCTCATCACTGAGTGCTCTATATATTTGGCACATATCCCCACGTAGTCTATGATACTCCAAGGAATATAATCCAAGTTTTTCTAATCTCTGTTCATATTCCAAACCCTGAACCTCCTTCATGCCTTTGGTTGCCCTTCTCTGTACCCTCTCCATAGCAACAATGTCCTTCCTATAGCCTGGTGCCCAAAACTGGACACAATACTCCATGTGGGGGTGCACCAGTGAGGTGTATAATGGCAGCAAAACTGCCTTTTCACAACGTGTGATATGTTTGCGTATACAGTGTTGAATACCACTTGCCTTCCTTACCACCTGGGTGCAATGTAGTCCACATTTTAGTTCATTGTCTACCCTTACTCCTAGATCCTTTTCATCCTGTACAATCCTTAATTCTCTATTGGCTAGTTTATATTTGTACTACAAGTTGTTCCTGCCCCCATATGCATGACAACACATTTATCAATATTAAATGTATCAACTCGAACCTTGACCTTATCAGGTCCATCTTGTAAATGAGCCTTGCTCAATGATGATCGCCTGAATAAATAAAGATTTGATTGATTGATTGATTTGAAATGATGATCCCTTGTTATTTGCCCATTCTTCCAATTCTGTGCATGCTGACTGCAAAATAATAGCTTCATTTATATTATTGACTGAGTATCCCAGCCGTGTGTCGTCCGCAAACTTTGCTAGACATACTCCATTACTTGTATTCATACTAGAAATATATATATTAAAGAGGCATGGTCCCAACACCGATCCCTGTGGTATTCCACTTGACACCTCCGCCCACTCAGAGCATGCTCCCCTCACACATACCCTCTGCTTCCTATCTCCCAGACAAGTCTCCACCCAAGAAGAAAGTTTATCATGTACTCTTATTTCCCTGAGTGCTCCTATCAATTCAACATGCGGCACCTTGTCAAATGCCTTTGCAAAATCAAGGTAAATAACATCCACCGAATTGCCTAGATCCAAGGCTTTATTGACCCTGCCATAAAATTCCAAAAGGTTTGTCTGGCATGATCTGCCCCTGGTAAACCCGTGTTGCGACCTATCAGTAATACCTTTGGTACTCAAAAAGTCAAGGATATATTCCTTGATGATAGTTTCCAAGATTTTTCCTAGGACCGAGGTCAGGCTAATTGAGCGATAATTTTCAACTTGTTGCTGAGATCCCTTTTTACATTCACTTGCGCACATACGCAAGGAACATTTTGGGAGAGTAGCACACTTTGGAGGTGTGCCTCTCCCATTCAATCCACTGCTCCATTGAGCAGGCGTGGTGGTCCTGCACCAATGGGTGCAGGAGCTGTGTATGACAGCGGTGGTCTTCGCTTCAAAGAAAACCACCGCTGTCATACACAGCGCTGGTAGGCCTCACCCCCCCCAAAGCTTTGGTGCCACGCTGGAAGCCCACCCCAGCGTGGCAAATGTCCTGGTCCTCTGCTGACGGGGTGCCCAGTCTGCTGGCTCCATGTCCCCCAAATGCCCCCAAAGTTTGTGCCACGCTTGAGAGCCCACCCCAGCGTGGCAAACATCCTGCGCTGGTCTGCTGACGGGGGGTACCCAATCCCCTGTCAGCTCCACGTCCCCAAACACCCCTCAAAGCTTTGGTGCCATGCTGGGAGCTCACCCCAGCGTGGCAAACGTCCCTTGTTGCTTTTTTAACCTGAAAAGCAAAACGTCCCACGTAGTCTCCCTGCCCCTCCCCAACCCGCACTCCACCCACTGCATACCCCGCTTCCCCCACACCCCCCTCACCCCATACTTACCTCCGGAGCTCAGCGCGACGATCATCGCTGGACCGGGAACACGTCTGCACTCTTCAAAGCTGACCGCGAACTGAGGAAATGCCGGTAAGCTGTATAATGGGCTAGATAGGGGTTTTTCAACTTTATGGCATATCTCAGGCATTTTTTGGAATTTTTGCACCAAATTTTCAACCTGGGGTTTTTGGGACCCCTTCTCATGAATGATGTCACTGTCATGGCGTTATTCGGGCCCGAAGGGTGATTTCACAGTCACTGCATGAAATCACCTTCGGGCCCAACTAACACCAAGACAGTGACATCATTCATGAGAAGGGTCCCAAAACCTATGTTGAAAATTTGGCAAAATTCTAAATGACTGTTTTACTTTGTTTATTACTGTACAGTTCCTACGCAGGCTCGTAAGTTCGTGAATTTTCAATATTTTCACTCCAGATTTTCAACATTGCCATTTTACTACACATCCTTATGAGCAGTACAGCTGTCATTTTTCACATCCTGCCCAAAACATGTTTCCGCCCATGTAGTGCACAATGGCGCAGTTGGTGTGTGAAATCAATGTATGGGACACATTAAGAAGATCATTGTGACACTGTTCATGAGCAGAGGTCTTAAAATGGTTGTGTTGAAAATTTGGTGAAGAAATTCCTAAAAATGACTGTTTTACGAGTGTTCATTGTGCAGCTCCTACGCACGCTCATAAGTTTGCTAATTTTTAATATTTTCACTCCACATTTTCAACATTGCCATTTTACCATACCTCCTTATGAGCAGTCAGCTGTCATTTTCACATCCTGACCAAAACATGTTTCCGCCCATGTAGCGCACAATGGCACAGTCGCGTGCGAACTCAGTGTATGGGACACATTAAGAAAATCACAGTGTCACTGTTCATGAGCAGAGATCTTAAAATGGCTATGTTGAAAATTTGGTGAAAAATTCTAAAATAACTGTTTTGCGAGCGTGCGTTGTGCAGTGCCTACACACACTCGTAAGTTTGCAAATTTTCAATATTTTCACTCCAGATTTTCAACATTGCCATTTTACCACACCTCCTTATGAGCAGTACAGCTGTCATTTTTCACATCCTGCTCAAAACGTGTTTCTGCCCATCTAGTGCACAATGGTGCAGTCGGTGTGCGAAATCAATGTATGGGACACAGTAAGAAAATCACAGTGACACTGTTCATTAGCAGAGGTTTTAAAATGCCAATGTTGAAAATTTGGTACAAAAATTCCTAACAATGACTGTTTTACGAGCGTGCATTGCACAGTTCTCACTCACGCTCATAGGTTTGCGAATTTTCAATATTTCCACTCCAGATTTTCAACATTGCCATTTTACCACACCTCCATATGAGCAGTACAGCTGTCATTTTTCACATCCTGCCCAAAACGTGTTTCTGCCTATGTAGTGCACAACGGGGGTAACAAAAAGGTCATGCTGAAAATTTATTGTGCAAATACCAGCAATTGCTCAGGGCATTAGGGTAAAGCACCATACGTGCCAAACACCACTGCAAATACCTGCAAGCGAATGTTCGGCATTGACAAATGCTTGTTATATATTGGTATGACAAGTGCCTGTCTCCAATCATCAGGCACAACTGATGTATCCAGGAATTTTTGGAAGATGTAGGTTACTGGCCCTGCCAATTCTTGTGCCAGTTCCTTGATTACTCTTGGATGTATCCCATCCGGACCCTGTGCTTTGTTAGGGTTTACATCCTTAAGTCTTTTTAACACATCAGGAATGTTTAATGTAATACTAGAGCCCTGTGTCATATTTTGCTGTTTCGTTGGTATTGGTTGGCCTTTATTAAAGACTGATGCAAAATAGGCATTACACATATCTGCCATTTCCTGATTGTCTGAGGTTACACGTCCATCTGGGTCTTTCAAGGGTGTAATGCTACTGTTGATGCCCTTTTGAGAACTAATGTATGAATAAAAGGATTTATAATTGTTGCATACTTTGTTTGCTAATTTTTGTTCATATATCTTTTTTACTAGGGTTATTGCTGCTTTAGTTTTTTTAAGTACTTTTTATATAACTCCCAACACATCTTGTTGTTGCTCTTTTTGCCTTTAAGTATGCTATATGTTTATGCTTAATTAGTTTCCTAACTGGGGGGTCATCCATAAGGGAAGTGCTTTTTTAAATCCATTATATTTCCTTTTGATTGGTACATGCCTATGGACCAATGTACCAACTATATTACTCAACATACTCCACATTTCTGATACAGATATGTTAGCAAATTCTTTTTGCCAATTCCAGGCTGCCATCTTGTTTTTCATTAACCTAAAGTGTGCTTTATCGTACATGTGGATGATTGTGCTACCTGTATGTTTTCCCAAGTTTCCCAAGTATTCAAAACTAACCATGGCATGATCGCTTGAGCCCAATGGGGGTAGTGTTATACAGTTATGAATGCTATTACTCAAATTACTTAGCACCAAGTCCAATATGTTATCCCCCCAGTACTATCAATTACATGTTGGTCTAATCCAGCCAGTGTAAAAATCTCTAAATAACTGGTTTCCATAAGTGATAAGGTTTCTAGTGTATTCCATTTAATTCCTGGTAAATTAAAGTCCCCATTAATATAACATTTTTTGCTGCAACCAACTGCTTAATGAAATCTAATAACATAAGATTGTCAGAGTTAACAATGGATGGTGGTCTAAACACTTACCCCAAATTGATGGTAAGATCATTGGGTGGTGTGATCTTAATCCATAATATTTCTGAATTACCCCATCTGTCTGTTTCTATATTCGTGGATGTGATACTATCCAAAATACATACTGCTACCCCCCCCGGATGATTTTCTATCCTTTGCATACAATGTATATCCATTAATTTCCCTACCCCAGGTATCGTTTTCATTCCACCAGGTCTCAGTAATAGCACATATATGTATTTGGGAAGTTTGTAATATTAATTTTAATTTGTCCATTTTATTAGTTAAACTTCTGGCATTAACTAATAGAATTTTCCAGTGTGTTTGTGTATCCTTGTTTGACATTTTGGGCTTCGGTTTTGAGATACCTCCTCCCCCCTCTGTAGGCAGTTTAAATGAATATCTACAATGTATCTCAATTTTTGGGCAAGCACTCTTTTACCATGCTTATTTAAGTGCAATCCATCCTGTGCAAACAGGTGGAAGTCCCTTAAAATTTGCCATTGATCAATGTAGGCATGCCCTTCCCTGTAGCACCACCTTTTTAACCATCCATTAAGTCACTGAATGTCATTGTTTAACATCTCATTGGCTCTGGGGACAGGTAATATACCTGAGATTATTAAATCACATCCTTTATTGCTTAAATAGGTGCCCACATACTCAAAGTTACTCTGAATCTCAGACATTCCAATTTTCCCTACATCGTTTACTCCTATATGCAATATTACCACAGGTGTAACAGTATTTTCCAATAGACCCGGCATCAGCTGTTTAATGTCCCTAGTACCTGCTCCTGGCAATACACTGACCGTAGTATATTCATTTCGATTTTTACATAGTATATTGTCAGTGTTGTGCAACATTGAATCCCCTATGTACAACAAATCCCGAGGAGTCTTTTTTTGTATTCTGGGGTTTGTTATGTTTTTGCCACCTTCCTGAACTGTACTAGTATGAGTACAATTTCTTTGCTGTATCTCAGGGTTCATTACATCATGAAGCTGAGATTTTTGTTCTCCAGCTTCAGTTGGTGCAAGAGCTTGATATCTATTAGGGGTAAGTATGTTTGTAGAGCCCCCAATATTCCTTCTTCCCATTTTATTAGTTTTAGATCTATCAACTAGGCTCCATTCCTCAGCTAATTGCATACCTGGGCATTCTGTTATTACTTCTGTTTTATGTAATCCTGCTTCTACAGCTCCTTCTGCCAATGAATCAATAAATTGTTCCAATGTTGTAATTTCCACCTGAGTTTTAATCCTCTGTTTTAGTATATCAATTTCTAACCGGGAGTTCCTCTATCAACAGACACTTCTCACATACTTAGTCATTTAGATCTTCCCTGATTTAAACATTTGACACTTAATACACACCATTTTGATTATCAATCTTACTTGTTACAATATGAACTCCTACTGTCCAGCCGTCCAGCAGACACAGCCGACACGCGCCGATGCACGTGTCTCTGCGCGCGTCTCTGCGTGCAGTGACGCACCCTGCTAATGCTCACCCTGCTTGCTACAGAGGCAAGTTATATAGCCCCTGTGACCCAGATGTGACTTCCGGGGTTACGCTGTCCCCTCGCTAGCAAACTAGCGATTTAAAAATAGTATTTGACTTAAAAGCAAGCCCCAAACATTTATTAGAGGCTAAATAATATTTTAATGCAGGATTCAAGTAAAAATTATTGATTCTGACACTTTTGTAGTTCGAGCTGTTTCACTAGAAAAACTACAGTGCCCCTTCCTACTTCCTGCTAGTAGGGCTCCAGAATAAAAGATGCAGTGTGTATTTTGTCAATTATTTCACAAGAGGCTTTATAACAAAGTTTAACACCCTAAGCACATACAAATGGTATATTTACAGCTTGTTTTTAGTGTTTGCACTCGCTACAGAGGCGAGTTTTATAGCCCCTGTGACCCGGATGTGACTTCCGGGGTCACGCTGTCCCTTGCTAGCAAACTAGCGATTTAAAAATAATATTTGGCTTAAAAGCAAGCCCCAAACATTTATTAGAGGCTAAATAATATTTTAATGCAGGATTCAAGTAAAAATTATTGATTCTGACACTTTTGTAATTCGAGCTGTTTCACTAGAAAAACTACAGTGCCCCCTTCCTACTTCCTGCTAGTAGGGCTCCAGAATAAAAGATGCAGCGTGTATTTTGTCAATTATTTCACAAGAGGCTTTATAACAAAGTGTAACACCCTAAGCACATACAAATGGTATATTTACAGCTTGTTTTTTCCTTCAAAAGTGATTCCATCACTTTCCCTACAACAGAAGTCAAACTGACAGGTCTGTAGTTTCCTGCCTCTGTCTTGCTCCCACTTTTGTAAAGGGGAATCACATCTGCCTTCCTCCAGTCCTCAGGTACCACACCATTCTCCCATGATTTGCTAAAAAGGGTAATCAGTAGTGTCACTAGTTCTCCCCTTAATTCTTTTAGAATTCTGGTGTGAATTTCATCAGGCCCAATTGCTTTGTCCACCTTCAGTTCTAGGAGTTCTTTCAGAACTCTTTCTTCTGTGAAAGGACTGGGATCGACTCCCCTATTCAGAGTGCTTTTGTTAATTGGATTAGGCACCTCCCCTCCTCTTTTGTGAATACTGAGCAGAAGTATTTGTTCAATATCTCTGCCTTTTCACTGTCCCTCTCTACCCACCCACCATCCATTCTGTTCAGCCTCACTATCCCTCCCTTTGTCTTTCTATACTCCCTGATGTACCTATAAAAGGTTTTATCCCCCTTCTTAACTGAGTTGGCTATCTTTTCCTCAGTCTGGGCCTTTGCTATTCTGACTTCCCTTCCTGCTTCCTGCTGCCTTAACTGGTACAGTTCTCTGTCCTGCCACTTCTGTGTTTCCTTATATTTCCTAAATGCTATCTTTTTCTCCCTAACCTTCCCCTGCCACCTCTTTTGCAAACCATAGCAGCTTTTTCTTTCATTTTGATTTGTTTATTTGCTTCACACAAAGGTTTGTTGCCTCTGTGATGGCAGTTTTGGTGTTTCCCCATTGTTGCTCCACCCCTCCTTCTAACTTGCTTGCTAGTGGAGAACAAATTAGTACCTAGAACAAACCACAAGTACATTGTTGCATCAGCACCAGGTGGTAGCAAACCCTTGTAGTGCCTATGTGCTTTCTCCCTGCCTGAGTTTTGATCTCTGTACCTTCTGCTCTGAAGTCAGTAGCACTACCTTTGTACTAAGAGACTAGACATCAGCACTGTTTCTTCAGGAACTAGCATCAAAGATGTGTGGTTCATTTTTTTTAAATTAAAATAAAAAAATGTGACCAACCAATTAAAACTGGAAGCTCTGAGTAGTAAGATGTGAGCAAAGTGGTGAAACCACAACACTGACAGAAAGTGAGTGAGCAAAGGGTTGAAGGCTGCCAACTGGAAGCACTTGTAAAATATACAAAAGTTAGCAATTTATTCTATTAAGAGGAGAGCTGCATGAACATAGTACTAGGCAACAAAATATGTAGGCGTTTATCACAAAGTGGAGGTTTTATTTAGTTATGTGTGATCTGTGGGAAGAGAAGAGTGCCAGCATCACCTTCGTTTCCTAGGGAGCTGGTGTTTAAGAGAATGCAATCTGTATTTGTTTTTGTTTTGCTTTTTTGAGAAGCAATCAAATAAATATTATTTGATGGACCATTTGTAAAGTGACACTCCAAAGAGCAAGAGATGAGTGCCAGAATTACAGCACAGCAGTGACAGAGTGAGTGAGTGGGACTGCAGGCTGGCAGCATTTAAAAATAAATTTTGTTTTTATAAAACAGACCAGCTGTATAAACATAATACTACACAAGATTCGTGTGGCGTAAAATATTTAGGAACTTGTCAATGATAGGGAGTGGTGCTGTTCTCAGTGTTCTGTTAGACAGTGTATGGGATACTGTGGTTGCACAAGTAGTGCTGGCAGGGTGGCTGGGAGGGGTGGGACTAACAGGTGACGTATCTACTATGCAGATAAATGATGATGACGGATCTACTATATATAAATTTATATCAATAACATTTGTGCAAAGCTGCGTAGATAAGCAGAGTTATACATTGGTTTCTGGGTCCATGCATGTTGCACACATCTAACATCTATCTATCTATCTATCTATCTATCTATCTATCTATCTATCTATCTATCTGTCTGTCTGTCTGTCTGTCTGTCTGTCTGTCTGTCTGTCTATCTATCTATCTATCTATCTATCTATCTATCTATCTATCTATCTGCTGTATGTGTGAGGACAATAAATGGTAAATAATGGAGACATTTTGTTCATCACTATGGACCCTAGATTGAAAATCAGTGTTATTCTTGACCTAGAGTGAGAATCAGTGTTAGTCTTGACCTAGAGTGAGAATCAATGTTATTCATGACCTAGAGTGAGAATCCGTGTTATTCTTACCTAGAGTGAGAATCAGTGTTAGTCTTGACCTAGAGTGAGAATCAATGCTATTCTTGACCTAAAGTGGGATTCAATGTTATTCATGACCTAGAGTGAGATTCAATGTTATTCTTGACCTAGAGTGAGATTCAATGTTATTCATGACCTCGAGTGAGAATCAATGTTAATCTTGACCTAGAGGAGAATCTGTGTTATTCTTAGTTATTCTTAACTAGATTGAGAATAGGTGTTAGCCTTGACCTAGAGTAAGAATCAGTTTTATTCTTGACCTAGAGTGAGAATCAGTGTTATTATTGACCTAGAGTGAGAATCAGTGTTATTCTTGACCTAGAGTGAGATTCAATGTTATCTTGACCTGGAGTGAGAATCAGTGTTATTATTGACCTAGAGTGAGAATCAGTGTTATTCTTGACCTAGAGTGAGATTCAATGTTATCCTTGACCTAGAGTGAGAACCAGTGTTATTCTTGACCTAGAGTGAGATTCAATGTTATTCTTGACATAGAGTGAGAATCAATGCTATTCTAGACCTAGAGTGAGAATCAATGTTATCCTTGACCTAGGGGGAGAATTCAGTAATAAGGTATGACCAAAGGTTATGTTAATGGTCTGTTAATCACCTTCTTTGGGAGTACTGTGGCATGAGGTGTAGCCGAGTGTGACATGCCCCTAGAAGATGATTAACTGACCATTAACATAATCCCTGGGAGAGCCTTATTGCTATTATAATAAAAAAAAAATTAAACAGTGCTAAACCTTGTTCAGCACATGGTTAAACTCAACATGTATGTTAATAAAAGATTAACATAAGGCTGTTAGAATGTTTACAGCCAATCAGAAAGCTCCATTTCACAGACCCTTTTTATAATCAGTGTTATTCTTGACCTAGAGTGAGAATTAATGTTATCCTTGACCTTGGGGGGAGAGTCAGTGTTATTCTTGACCTAGAGTGAGAACCAGTGTTATTCGTGACCTAGAGTGAGAATTGATGTTATTCTTGGCCTAGAGTGAGAATAAGTGTTATTTTCATTCAAGATCAGTTTATCCCGTAGTGGCAATGGAGGTACAGTGACTAGAGCAGCTCTGCAGTGATGCATATTCTTCATACTGTGAGGATCTGATGGGCTAACATCATTGTTGAAAGTGGCCACTGAACAATCCAGATGTGGGATTTTTTTCTTGCCATTGTACAATAAAAGTCATGACATAAATCAGATATGCAATGGCCCTAATGAAAACATCACAGATATTTTTCCTCATGCAGTTTGTCCTCTTCACTTCACCACTCATGATGACATCAGATCAAACTATACTTGGGGGAAAATATCTGTGATATTTTCATTAGCATCATGGTCATGGCATGTCCTATATAGTATGGAAAGTGAGGTTCAGCATCTGACCATGCATTTACAGAGGTATAATGCATGACCTAATGACATCTCTCGGGCAATGAAATTTCTAGAGTTTGTCTTGCCATTTTATAAATATCTTTATATAATAAATGTGCATCTAGTAAACTGTATAGCAGGACTTTGTTAAAATACATCCCATGCTTCACATTATGAAAAATGCATGCAGATTTGGAGGCTGAAGGTATGCTCCCAAAAAACTACCCATCACGTCTGGAAGTGAGACTTGGCTCAGTGTGCTTTTCCTCATCACAGACGTTCAAAGGAATTACTAAATATTGGTATGGTCACTCCGGCTTATCTTCACTGTCAGTCTTTATTTTTGAAAATGGGTTTCTTCTGCCTTGCAGATTGTGTTGCTGGTTTGGTCATATCTGCTTGTAGATCATATTCTTCTTTTCTGTGAATTCACTGATGGAGTGAAAGATGTCTCTGCTGAGTAAAACTTTTCCCACACTCAGCACATTTTAAAGGTTCTAGTCCTTTGTGAATTTGCTGGTGACATGACAGATGTGCCTTGTGTTTAAAAGCCTTCTCACATTCAGTACATTTAAAGCATCTTCCTCTAGTGTGAATGTTATTATGTACCAGAAATGATGTTGGGGTAACACTGGGCAGCAAAAATTTTGCCATATTACACCGGTACTGCGTGAATTGCACTGGCTGCCAGTCAGGTGTAGAATCCTCTTTAAGGTGGGTCTTCTCACCTATAAGGCCCTACACGGGCAGGGCCCTGGTTACCTGTCAATCCTCCTGATACCTACTCCCTCTATCCGCCCTCTCCAGTCTTCCAGTGGTGGCTTCCTGACCATTCATAGAATGAGGCTAAAATCAGCTGGCGACAGAGCCTTTAGTGTTGCGGCTCCCATTCTATGGAATTCTTTACCAGCTTTGGTCAGAGAGGCCCCCACTGTAGATATTTTTAAAGCCCGCCTGAAGACACTCCGATTTTCACAAGCATTTGATGCTTAGAGTAGGATTTATTTTATAGTTAGCGATTTACTATATTTTATTTTTGTATAAATGTTTTATGTTTTTGCATGTAAAATGCTATTTGAAATTTTGTACGGTGCCCAGAGCCTCCAGGATTGGGCGTCTTTTAAATAAATTTGCCTTGCCTTGCCTTTTTCTATTTCTGGTACATTTAAACTCCTTATCTGGTACAGAAGTCAGTTGATGGGCTAGAAATTTGTGCATCAGGCTAAGCCTTTTCCCTTTTATGGTACATTTTGGATTATTCCATTCTGCATGACCCTGATGAGGTTTATTCAAAGTTACCTCCTCTGTTGAATGCTTCCCACATTTAGCCCTTTTAAATTAAGTTGGTCTTGAGCGACTTTTTGGGCGTACAGGAGATCTTGATTGGAGACTCCTCTTACACTGAACAGGTTTAGTAACTAGAATTAAAAAAAGAGATTCTCTTTAATATTTTATACCCCTTTCAGAGAAACATGGAAACATAGACAGGTTATGGCTCAGGTCCATGACCATCACCTCCTTTCTCTGAGTTAGACCTCAGCCAACTCAAATTCATCCAGTTCTGGATTTCAGTGAGGCAGTTGCTAAATAACAAGAGAGCTCTATCCTGGTCGGGAGCAAAAGATAGGTAGAGCTGGGTATCATCAGCATAGCAGTGAAATCTCAGCCCATACCTTCTTACAATGTCTCTGAGGGGTAGCATGTACAGTACACTGCGAACAACATGGGGGGCAACAGTGAACCATGAGGAACCCCACATGACAGAGAGACTGGGCCAGAGGAATTTATCCCTGACACTACCCAAGTTGTGCCAGTGAGAAATGATCAAAACCACCTGAGGACTGTACTAGACAGGCCGCAGATGAACCTCAGGCATTTGAGAAGTACCCCATGGTCTACAGTGCCAAACATTGAAGAGTTATCAGCCAGCATTACCAAAGCCATTAAGACTATAGGCTTACAACTCCTCATAGGTTTATGACATATCCAGCAGTTCATGAGTGGTCATATGGAGGAAGCTGTTTAGTGACACTCAGTAGCCCTTCCCCCTGGAGGGTGACGGCATCCCCTTTCTCTAGCAGCCTAGTCAGTAAGAAACACCCAATATGACCCCTGAACCGGGGTCACCAGTACAGCTCTGTAGGCATGTTTACACTGTGCACTCTGCACCTGCTTGAGTGGTGTAGAGTGGCTTATCCACTGTCAGAGGTGTAAACAGGTTTGGAAGATTTAACCCTGTTCACACAACCTGATCTGCACCTTTGTCAGTGGTGCAGATAGGTTGCACAGCTGCACATCAGGTTGGGTAAATGACTAATGGAGCATTGCACATTGCTCTGCTGTGGTGAACTGCAATTCCTGTTTGGTGTGATAATGTTCAGGTGCCTTTTTCAAGCGTATGATCACACTGCTCCACCTGTACCAGGGCAGTCCTGCAGCACCCCACACAAAACTTCTAATCAGATGGACTCACTTAGTCTGCCCAGTTCCCCTGATGCTATAATTTTTAAATAAATATTATAGATCACATTACGGGATGCAGGTAGAGTCAGGGATGGCCACGGCATATTGTCAGGGCATGGGGTCATAATGTCTCACATGAAACTATGCACATCAAGATCATGAGGCACGATACAGCATCTGGCAATGCCCAATTATTTTTTTTTGCTCTTTGCGGGGATCTGCCCTCCATGCCCTCCACCCACCCCGTAACTATTATAATCAACTCCAAGGGGGTGTGTACACATGGGCAAGAAATATAATTGAAAAAAAAAAGATTCCCTAGAAGGGAATCAAACCACTTCCCCATAGTTCCATCCACTGATGGGTCAGGTGCTCTAACCACTCCACTGTGGGAGCAGCTCAATTGAACACTTGACCAGAAGTGACTACATTCACTTCCTTGATGCTGGTGAGCATCAGGGGGTTGCAATAGTTTCTATTGCTGCAATTCCCCTGTCACTGTAAGGCCACATGAAGTAGTAGAGGGCGGTCTTTCTGTGCGAAGTATTGTCCACAATATTATGACCTGGTAGGTATTGTCAGCAAGTCTCTCTACTTTTCCAACATGTCCAAAGATATTTTCATCATGTAGCATGTACAGAGTAAAGCAGTCCCACCTGCTACTCTTGATGCTGAAGGTATGTAGATCTACTACATTTATTTGACCGGAAGGAGGGGTAGACATAGGGGCTAACACCAGGAAGTTGTTTTTCAAGGAAAGGGTGGTGGATGCATGGAACAGACTTCCAGCAGAGGTAGTGGGGCAAAAATGGTAATGGAATTCAAGAATGCATGGGATAGACATAAGGGAACCCAAAAGATGGGAAAGAGAGGGTAAGCCAGAGATCAAGTGGGGTCTGCAATATTGCAGTAGGTAAGGACTATGAGCAGACTAGGTGGGCCAAGCGGTTCTTGGCTGCAGTCAGTTTCCATGTTTTTTTAAATCACATCAGCAGGTTTTTCACACTCAGACTGCATACTGTCAGTAGTCAACCCCGGAAGTCCACCTACAATGCCAGAAGGGCAGTTGCACCAATGTAGAGGGCTGATGTGTGAATGGAAGCAACATCATTGCAGTGTGAGTGGAGCAGCCTGCACTGCAAGGCAAACATGAATGGGGTAGGCAGTGTGAACACAACTACTGTAACCTAATCTGTTTCAGCTCCTGTGAAACTCCCCAGCAGTGGGAGCTGAAATAGTACAGGAGTTTTAAGTCCATGTGCGAACTCTCCACTCCATAGAAAGTGGTGCACTTGCAGTCTTGGAGTAAGAAGAGGGACATAAATAAACCATGAAGGGAGTCAGGCAGCCTCCAACTCTTCCATGGTAGAGAGGCAAGAGTACCCAACCCAGACCAGTAAGAGGAAGGAATTGCTGTTAGAACTTTATTACTGTACTGGATGAAAGAGTGAGAACTCTTCCACTGGGAACTTCAATTCAGAGTAAAAACAAACAAAAAACAAATAAATAAAAGAGATAGTGTGTTTGTCTGAGTTGGGTGAATGAATTGTTATCTGTGCAGTAAGCTAGGTGAAGAATGAAACTGTGAATTAGGGGGATTGGCTTAAGCAAAAGGAAGCCAGGTCTTTGCATTTCAAAACTGACCTAGATAACTTTTGGCAGAGAGCAGCAAGAGAAATAAGCTGTTGTTAGAACTTTACTACCCTACTGGACTAAAGAATGAGAACTCTATTAGTGGGAACTTTAATTTAGGATAAAAACAAACAAACAAAAAAGAGTTACTGTATTTGTCTGAGCTGGGGTAAGGAATTGTTATCTGTGCAGTTAGTAAGGTGAAGAAAGAAAATGTGAATTGGGAGAGTGGCTTAAGCAGAAGGATGCCAGATGTTTGTGTAACCCCTCACCCCTGCCTTTTTAGCAAAATGACAGGTGGCATGCTGTTGAAGCTGACAGCAATACCTGGTGGGCACTGGGTTCAGGGAGGATGAGGTTACTCGGCACAGGGGACCTAGGTTTGGTTACTCTGCACAGGGGTACCCAAGTAAATCTGAACACAGGAAGCAATAACTGTAATGTCCAGAACCAGGAATGGGATTCTTCAGTGTGGCATTTATTCACATCCAAGCTGAACAAACAAAGCATAGACAGACCCCCACGGGGCTACATTCCTGGTAATGCAGATTAGAGACAACAGAACACTTTATCACTATTTCCAACCCTCAGGCTCAAAACCCACCAGGCACACAGCCCGGACTTGCACGCAGCTTTGGGTACACAGCCCAACTTGTACACTACTTGGGTTTTCCCCACTGGCCCGGCTCCTCCACCGGCCACTTGATCTGCGGTCCATTTTGGGAATGAACCAATTATCCTGTTGTGGCTCCCCAAACCACACTAGAGCCTTCGACTCCTAGAGATAATTTTACTTCCAATCCCACATCTGGGTACTTGCCTCATCACTGGCCAAGTTCCTGAGGTAAAGTAGAAATCCACAAAGCAAATCCATAGAGGTGGACCTGGTCACTAAAGATGGGGGGCCTCCCACCTCCAGCTCCCACAGTCCATAGCTGGCCATTTCTCTGGAAACTAAACAATTCCTTTACTGAAAACGTGCAAATGTAGATTCTTGGGTAGACGTCTGTCACATCTTCTCTACATATCAATTTCATTCCAACAAGCTCTGGACTTGAACCTACTTTTACTTGTTGCTTAACCCATTACTCTAGGATTCCCACTATTTTAGTAGTTCAATCCCCACATTGTCACACAAGTTCCAGGGTGAAAAAACATAGGCCCTTTCAGGAAGAGCAGACACTCACCCTCCGATTGCAGGTGCCCCACAGGTGACTCACAAGTCTTCTTGTTCTCCCAAATAAACTCTGGAACACATAGGCAGCTTTTCCTTTACAAGAAGAACTAGGGGGTTGCCCCAGGAATCTGCAGGGAACCCTTTCCTGCCCCCATCCCGGAGGGAAGGGGGCACTGAGACCCAAATACAGCGGTCTCCACCACTTCAATTATCTTCTGTGTCTCTCTTTTGGTGGAGACACACACCCTTTTAACCTAAAAGTAGCCCTCTGTCAGGGCTGAGGCTCCTAGAACCTACTATGAGCTGCTGTGCTGCTTTCACAGCAAGCTGCCAACACCAACTCCACACTGAACTGACTGAATCTGTTTAAACCTCCCAACATTCTATTCCAACTCCCTTGCTGCAGATTCCAATGTGGCTTATGCAGCTGCGATAGTTCTATTGGTGATGTCATCCCTCAGTCTCAGTTGAGACTGAGAACAGAGTGAGACAGTATGAAACCCATTTAACTGGAGTTTCACAAGCTGCCTTCCCTGCCTACCACTAGGTCTTACTGGGATTCTAGTAACCCCGGGTAACAAGGGGGTTACATTTACATTTAAAAACTGACCTAGATAGCTGTTGGCAGAGACTAGCAAGAGGAAGGAGATGCTATTATAGCTTTATTACTCTACTGAACTAAAGAACTAGAACTCTAGTATTGGAACTTCAATTTAGGGAACAAACAAAAAACAAACAAAAATGAGTTAATGTGTTTGTCCTAGTTGGGCATAGGAACTGTTATCTGTGCAGTTAGCTAAGTGAAGAAAGAAACTGTGAATTGGGGGAGTGGCATAAGCAGAAGGAATCCAGGTGTTGGCATTTAAAAACTGACCTAGAAAGCTTTTGGCAGAGACCAGCAAGAGGAAGGAGTTGATGTTATAACTTTATTACTCTACTGGACTAAAGAACTAGAACTCTACTATTGGGAACTTCAATTTAGGAAAAAAACAAACAAACAAAAATCAAACAAAAAAAGAGTGTGGTTGTCTGAGTTGGGTAAAGGAGTTATCGGTGCAGTTAGCTAGGTAAAAAAAGAAACTGTTAATGGGGGAAGGGTTTATGCAGAAGGAAGCCGGGTGCTTGCACTCAAAAATTGAATTAAATAGTTTTGGCAGAGACCAGGAAGAGGAATGAGCTGCTGTTGGAACTTTACTACTCTACTCAACTGGAATAAAGAACTAGAACTCTACTACTGGAAACTTTAATTTAGGGTAAAAAAAAAAAAGAGTTAATGTTCTTGTCTGAGTTGGGTGAATGAATTGCTATCTGTGCAGTTAGCTAGGCGAAGAAAGAAACTGGGAATTAGGGGGAATGACTTAAGCAGAAGGAAGCCAGGTGTTTGCATGTAAAAACTGACCAAGAAAACTTTTGGCTGAGACCAGCAAGAGGAAGGAGTTACTGTTAGAACTTTACTACTCTACTGGACTAAAAAACTATAATTCTGCTATTGGAAACTTCAATTAAGGGTAAAAACAAACAAAGCAAGAGTTAGTGTATTTAAGCTGGGTAAAGGAATTGCAATCTGTGCAGTTAGCTAGGTGAAGAAAGAAACTGAAATAGGGGGAGTGGCTAAAGCAGAAGGAAGCCACGAGTTTGCATTTAAAAACGGATCTATATAGCTGTTGGTAGAGACCAGGAAGAGGAAGAAGCTGCTGTTATAACTTTATTACTCTACTGGACTAAAGAACTAGAACTCTAGTATTGGGACTTCAATTTAGGAAACAAACAAAAACAAACAAAAAAAGAGTTAGTGTGCTTGTCTGAGTTTGGTAAAGGAGTTATCGGTGCAGATATCTAGGTAAAGAAAGAAAGAAACTGTGAATCAGGGGAAGTGGCATAAGCAGAAGGAAGCCAGGTGTTTGCATTTAAAAAATGACCTAGATAGCTTTTGATAGAGACCAGAAAGAGGAAGGAGATGCTGTTAGAACTTAACTACTCTAGTGGACTATAGAATAAGAATTCTATTATTGGGAACTTCAATTTAGGGTAAAACCAAACAAACAAAAAAAGAGTGTGTTTGTCTGAGTTGGGTTAAGGAATTGTTATCTGTGCAGTTAGCTAGGTAAAGGAAGAAACTGTGAATTAGGGGGAGTGGCATAAGCAGAAGGAAGCCATGTGTTTGCATTTAAAAAATGACCTAGATAGCTTTTGGCAGAGACCAGAAAGAAGAAGGAGATGCTGTTAGAATTTTACTACTCTACTGGACTAAAGAACGAGAATACTACTATTGGGAACTTCAATTCAGGGTAAAAATAAACAAAAAGGAGTTAGTGTGTTTAAGCTGGGTAAAGGAATTGTTATCTGTGCAGTTAGCTAGATGAAGGAAAAAACTGAATTAGGGGATTGGCTTAAGCAAAAGGAAGCCAGGTCTTTGCATTTCAAAACTGACCTAGGTAGCTTTTGGCAGAGACCAGCAAGAGAAAGGAGCTGTTGTTAGAACTTTACTACTCTACTGGACTAAAGAATGAGAACTCTAGTAGCAGGAACTTTAATTTAGGATAAAAACAAACAAAAAAGAGTTACTGTATTTGTCTAAGTTTGGTAAAAGAATGGTTATATATGCAGTTAGCTAGGAAAAGAAAGAAACAGTGAATTATTGGGAGTGGTGTAAGTAAAAGGAAGCCAGGTGTTTGCATTTAAAAACTGACCTAGATAGCATTGAGCAGAGACCAACAAGAGGAAAGAGAAGCTGTTAGAAGTTTACTGGACTAAAGAATGAGAACTCTACTATTGGGAACTTCAATTTAGGGTAAAACCAAACAAACAAAAAAGAGTGTCTGAGTTGGGTTAAGGAATTGTTATCTGTGCAGGTAGTAAGGTGAAAGAAACTGTGAATTAGGGTGGAGGCTTAAGCAGAAGGAAGCCAGGTGTTTGCATTTAAAAACTGACCTAGATAGCTTTTGGCAGAGACCAGCAAGAGGAAGGAGATGCTATTATAGCTTTATTACTCTACTGGACTAAAGAACTAGAACTCTAGTATTGGAACTTCAATTTAGGAAACAAACAAAAACCAAACAAAAATGAATTAGTGTGTTTGTCTGAGTTGGGTAAAGGAACTGTTATCTGTGCAGTTAGCTAGGTGAAGAAAGAAACTGTGAATTGGGGGAGTGGCATAAGCAGAAGGAATCCAGGTGTTTGCATTTAAAAACTGACCTAGAAAGCTTTTGGCAGAGACCAGCAAGAGGAAGGAGTTGCTGTTATAACTTTATTTCTCTACTGGACTAAAGAACTAGAACTCTACTATTGGGAACTTCAATTTAGGAAAAAAAAACAAACAAAAAAAGAGTTAGTGTGCTTGTCTGAGTTGGGTAAAGGAGTTATCAGTGCAGTTAGCTAGGTAAAGAAATAAACTGTTAATTGGGGGGTGGCTTACGGAAGGAAGCCAGGTGTTTGCACTCAAAAATTGAATTAGACAGTTTTGGCAGAGACCAGGAAGAGGAATGAGCTGCTGTTGGAACTTTACTACTCTACTCTACTGGAATAAAGAACTAGAACTCTACTACTGGAAACTTCAATTTAGAGTAAAAAAAAACAGACAAAAAAAAAGTTAGTGTGTTTGCCTGGGTTGGGTGAATGAACTGTTATTGGTGCAGTTAGAAAGGTAAAGAAAGCAACTGTGAATTAGGGGGAGTGGCTTAAGCAGAAGGAAGTCAGGTGTTTGTATTTAAAAACTGACCTAGATAGCTTTTGGCAGAGACCAACAAGAGGAAGGAACTGCAATTAGAACTTTACTACTCTGCCAGACTAAAGAACTAGAACTCTACTACTGGGAACTTTAATTTAAGGTAACAACAAACAAAAAAGAGTTAGTGTATTTAAGATGAGTAAAGGAATTGTAATCTGTGCAGTTAGCTAGGTGAAGAAAGAAACTGAAATGGGGGAGTGGCTTAAGCAGAAGGAAGCCACGTGTTTGCATTTAAAAACGGATCTATATAGCTGTTGGTAGAGACCAGGAAGAGGAAGAGGAAGAAGTTGCTGTTATAACTTTATTACTCTACTGGACTAAAGAACTAGAACTCTAGTATTGGAACTTCGATTTAGGAAACAAACAAAAAACAAACAAAAAAAAGAGTTAGTGTGCTTGTCTGAGTTTGGTAAAGGAGTTATCAGTGCAGTTATCTAGGTAAAGAAAGAAAGGAACTGTGAATCAGGGGAAGTGGCATAAGCAGAAGGAAGCCAGGTGTTTGCATTTAAAAAGTGACCTAGATAGCATTTGGCAGAGACCAGAAAGAAGAAGGAGACGCTGTTAGAACTTTACTACTCTAGTGGACTAAAGAATAAGAACTCTACTATTGGGAACTTCAATTTAGGGTAAAACCAAACAAACAAACAAAAAAAGAGTGTGTTTGTCTGAGTTGCGTTAAGGAATTGTTATCTGTGCAGTTAGCTAGGTAAAGAAAGAAACTGTGAATTAGGGACAGTGGCATGAGCAGAAGGAAGCCAGGTGTTTGCATTTAAAAAAATGACCTAGATAGCTTTTGGCAGAGACCAGAAAGAGGAAGGAGATGCTGTCTGAATTTTATTACTCTACTGGACTAAAGAACTAGAATTATACTATTGGGAACTTCAATTCAGGGTGAAAATAAACAAAAAGGAGTTAGTGTATTTAAGCTGGGTAAAGGTATTGTTATCTGTGCAGTTAGCTAGATGAAGAAAGAAACTGAATTAGGGGGATTGGCTTAAGCAAAAGGAAGCCAGGTCTTTGCATTTCAAAACTGACCTAGGTAGCTTTTGGCAGAGACCAGCAAGAGAAAGGAGCTGTTGTTACAACTTTACTACTCTACTGGACTAAAGAATGAGAACTCTATTAGCGGGAACTTTAATTTAGGATAAAAACAAACCAAAAGAGTTACTGTATTTGTCTAAGTTTGGAAAAAGAATGGTTATATGTGCAGTTAGCTAGGTAAAGAAAGAAACAGTGAATTATTGGGAGTGGTGTAAGTAAAAGGAAGCCAGGTGTTTGCATTTAAAAACTGACCTAGATAGCATTGAGCAGAGACCAACAAGAGGAAAGAGAAGCTGTTAGAAGTTTACTGGACTAAAGAATGAGAACTCTACTATTGGGAACTTCAATTTAGGGTAAAACCAAACAAACAAAAAAAGAGTGTCTGAGTTGGGTTAAGGAATTGTTATCTGTGCAGGTAGTAAGGTGAAGAAAGAAACTGTGAATTAGGGTGGAGTGGCTTAAGCAGAAGGAAGCCAGGTGTTTGCATTTAAAAACTGACCTAGATAGCTTTTGGCAGAGACCAGCAAGAGGAAGGAGATGCTATTATAGCTTTATTACTCTACTGGACTAAAGAACTAGAACTCTAGTATTGGAACTTCAATTTAGGAAACAAACAAAAACCAAACAAAAATGAATTAGTGTGTTTGTCTGAGTTGGGTAAAGGAACTGTTATCTGTGCAGTTAGCTAGGTGAAGAAAGAAACTGTGAATTGGGGAGTGGCATAAGCAGAAGGATCCAGGTGTTTGCATTTAAAACTGACCTAGAAAGCTTTTGGCAGAGACCAGCAAGAGGAAGGAGTTGCTGTTATAACTTTATTTCTCTACTGGACTAAAGAACTAGAACTCTACTATTGGGAACTTCAATTTAGGAAAAAAAAACAAACAAAAAAAGAGTTAGTGTGCTTGTCTGAGTTGGGTAAAGGAGTTATCAGTGCAGTTAGCTAGGTAAAGAAATAAACTGTTAATTGGGGGGTGGCTTACACAGAAGGAAGCCAGGTGTTTGCACTCAAAAATTGAATTAGACAGTTTTGGCAGAGACCAGGAAGAGGAATGAGCTGCTGTTGGAACTTTACTACTCTACTCTACTGGAATAAAGAACTAGAACTCTACTACTGGAAACTTCAATTTAGAGTAAAAAAAAACAGACAAAAAAAAAGTTAGTGTGTTTGCCTGGGTTGGGTGAATGAACTGTTATTGGTGCAGTTAGAAAGGTAAAGAAAGCAACTGTGAATTGGGGAGTGGCTTAAGCAGAAGGAAGTCAGGTGTTTGTATTTAAAACTGACCTAGATAGCTTTTGCGAGAGACCAACAAGAGGAAGGAACTGCAATTAGAACTTTACTACTCTGCCAGACTAAGAACTAGAACTCTACTACTGGGAACTTTAATTTAAAGGTAACAACAAACAAAAAGAGTTAGTGTATTTAAGATGGGTAAAGGAATTGTAATCTTGTGCAGTTAGCTAGGTGAAGAAAGAAATTGAAATGGGGGTGCTAAGCAGAAGGAAGCCACGTGTTTGCATTAAAAGCAGGATCTATATAGCTGTTGGTAGAGACCAGGAAGAGGAAGAGGAAGAAGTTGCTGTTATAACTTTATTACTCTACTGGACTAAAGAACTAGAACTCTAGTATTGGAACTTCGATTTAGGAAACAAACAAAAAACAAACAAAAAAAAGAGTTAGTGTGCTTGTCTGAGTTTGGTAAAGGAGTTATCAGTGCAGTTATCTAGGTAAAGAAAGAAAGGAACTGTGAATCAGGGGAAGTGGCATAAGCAGAAGGAAGCCAGGTGTTTGCATTTAAAAAGTGACCTAGATAGCATTTGGCAGAGACCAGAAAGAAGAAGGAGACGCTGTTAGAACTTTACTACTCTAGTGGACTAAAGAATAAGAACTCTACTATTGGGAACTTCAATTTAGGGTAAAACCAAACAAACAAACAAAAAAAGAGTGTGTTTGTCTGAGTTGCGTTAAGGAATTGTTATCTGTGCAGTTAGCTAGGTAAAGAAAGAAACTGTGAATTAGGGACAGTGGCATGAGCAGAAGGAAGCCAGGTGTTTGCATTTAAAAAAATGACCTAGATAGCTTTTGGCAGAGACCAGAAAGAGGAAGGAGATGCTGTCTGAATTTTATTACTCTACTGGACTAAAGAACTAGAATTATACTATTGGGAACTTCAATTCAGGGTGAAAATAAACAAAAAGGAGTTAGTGTATTTAAGCTGGGTAAAGGTATTGTTATCTGTGCAGTTAGCTAGATGAAGAAAGAAACTGAATTAGGGGGATTGGCTTAAGCAAAAGGAAGCCAGGTCTTTGCATTTCAAAACTGACCTAGGTAGCTTTTGGCAGAGACCAGCAAGAGAAAGGAGCTGTTGTTACAACTTTACTACTCTACTGGACTAAAGAATGAGAACTCTATTAGCGGGAACTTTAATTTAGGATAAAAACAAACAAAAAAGAGTTACTGTATTTGTCTAAGTTTGGAAAAAGAATGGTTATATGTGCAGTTAGCTAGGTAAAGAAAGAAACAGTGAATTATTGGGAGTGATGTAAGTAAAAGGAAGCCAGGTGTTTGCACTTAAAAACTGACCTAGATAGTGTTGGGCAGAGGCCAACAAGAGGAAGGAGAAGCTGTTAGAAGTTTACTACTCTACTGGACTAAAGAATGAAAACTCTACTATTGGGAACTTCAATTTAGGGTAAAACCAAACAAACAAAAAAAGAGTGTGTTTGAGTTGGGTTTAGGAATTGTTATCTGTGCAGTTAGTAAGATGAAGAAAGAAACTGTGAATTAGGGTGGAGTGGCTTAAGTAGAAGGAAGCCAGGTGTTTGCATTTAAAAACTGACCTAGATAGCTTTTGGCAGAGACCAGCAAGAGGAAGGAGATGCTATTATAGCTTTATTACTCTACTGGACTAAAGAACTAGAACTCTAGTACTGGAACTTCAATTTAGGAAACAAACAAAAAAGAAACAAAAATGAATTAGTGTGTTTGTCTGAGTTGGGCGAAGGAACTGTTATCTGTGCAGTTAGTTAGGTGAAGAAAGAAACTGTGAATTGGGGGAGTAGCATAAGCAGAAGAAATTCAGGTGTTTGCATTTAAAAACTGACCTAGAAAGCTTTTGGCAGAGACCGGCAAGAGGAAGGAGTTGCTGTTATAACTTTATCACTCTACTGGACTAAAGAACTAGAACTCTACTATTGGGAACTTCAATTTAGGGAAAAAAAAAAGAGTTAGTGTGCTTGTCTGAGTTGGGTAAAGGAGTTATCGGTGCGGTTAGCTAGGTAAAGAAATAAACTGTTAATTGGGGGGTGGCTTACGTAGAAGGAAGCCAGGTATTTGCTCTCAAAAATTGAATTAGTTTTGGCAGAGACCAGGAAGAGGAATGAGCTGCTGTTGGAGCTTTACTACTCTACTCAACTGGAATAAAGAACTAGAACTCTACTACTGGAGACTTCAATTTAGGGTAAAAAGAAACAGACAAAAAAAAAAGTTAGTGTGTTTGCCTGGGTTGGGTGAATGAACTGTTATCGGTGCAGTTAGATAGGTGAAGAAAGCAACTGTGAATTAGGGGGAGTGGCTTAAGCAGAAGGAAGTCAGGTTTTGTATTTAAAAACTGACCTAGATAGCTTTTGGCAGAGACCAACAAGAGGAAGGAACTGCAATTAGAACTTTACTACTCTACCAGACAAAAGAACTAGAACTCTACTACTGGGAACTTTAATTTAGGGTAAAAACAAATAAAAAAGAGTTAGTGTGCTCATCTAAGTTGGGTGAATGAGTTGTTATCTGTGCAGTTAGCTAGGTGAAGAAAGAAACTGGGAATCAGGGGAGTGACTTAAGCAGAAGGAAGCCAGATGTTTGCATTTAAACACTAACCTAGAAAACCTTTGGCCGAGACCAGCAAGAGGAAGGAGTTACTGTTAGAACTTTACTACTCTACTGGACTAAAAAACTGTAATTCTGCTATTGGAAACTTCAATTAAGGGTAAAAACAAACAAAGCAAGAGTTAGTGTATTTAAACTGGGTAAAGGAATTGTAATCTGTGCAGTTAGCTAGGTGAAGAAAGAAACTGAAATGGGGAAGTGGCTTAAGCAGAAGGAAGCCACGTGTTTGCATTTCAAAATGGATCTATATAGCTGTTGGTAGAGACCAGGAAGAGGAAGGAGCTGCTGTTCTAATTTTATTACTCTACTGGACTAAATAACTAGAACTCTAGTATTGGAACTTCAATTTAGGAAACAAACAAACGAAAAACAAATAAAAAAAGAGTTAGTGTGCTTGTCTGAGTTGGGTAAAGCAGTTATCAGTGTAGTTATCTAGGTAAAGAAAGAAACTGTGAATTAGGGGAAGTGTCATAAGCAGAAGAAAGCCAGGTGTTTGCACTTAAAAAATGACCTAGATAGCTTTTGGCAGAGACCAGAAAGAGGAAGGAGATGCTGTTAGAACTTTACTACTCTAGTGGACTAAAGAATAAGAACTCTACTATTGGGGACTTCAATTTAGGGTAAAACCAAACAAACAAACAAAAAAAGAGTGTACTAGTCTGAGTTGGGTTAAGGAATTGTTATCTGTGCAGTTAGCTAGGTAAAGAAAGAAACTGTGAATTAGGGGGGAGTGGCATAAGCAGAAGGAAGCCAGGTGTTTGCATTTAAAAATTGACCCAGATAGCTTTTGGCAGAGACCAGAAAGAGGAAGGAGATGCTGTTAAAACTTTACTACTCTACTGGACTAATGAACTAGGATTCTACTGTTGGGAACTTCAATTCAGGATAAAAACAAACAAAAAGGAGTTAGTGTATTTAAGCTGGGTAAAGAAATTATTATCTGTGCAGTTAGCTAGATGAAGAAAAAAACTGAATTAGGGGGAGTGGCTTAAGCAGAAGGAAGCCACGTGTTTGCATTTAAAAATGGATCTAGATAGCTGTTAGCAGAGACCAGAAAGTGGAAGGAGATGCTGTTATAGCTTTATTACTCTATTGGACAAATGAACTAGAACTCTAGTATTGGAACTTCAATTTAGGAAACAAATAAAAAACAAACAAAAAGAGATAGTGTGTTTGAGTTGGGTGAAGGAACTGTTATCTGTGCAGTTAGCTAAGTGAAGAAAGAAACTGTGAATTAGGGGGAGTGGCATAAGCAGAAGGAAGTCAGGTGTTTGCATTTATAAACTGACATAGATAGCTTTTGGCAGAGACCAGCAAGAGCAAGGAGTTGCTGTTATAGCTTTATTACTCTACTGGACTAAAGAACTAGAACTCTACTATTGGGAATTTCAATTTACGAAAAAAACAAACAAACAAAAAAAAGAGTTAGTGTGGTTGTCTGAGTTGGGTAAAGGAGTTATCGGTGCAGTTAGCTAGGTAAAGAAAGAAACTGTGAATTGGGGGGTGGCTTAAGCAGAAGAAAGCCAGGTGTTTGCACTTAAAAACTGAATTAGATAGTTTTGACAGAGACCAGGAAGAGGAATGAGCTGCTGTTAGAATTTTACTACTCTACTGGAATAAAGAACTAGAACTCTACTACTGGAAACTTCAATTTAGGGTAAAAAGAAACAAAAAAAAAGTTAGTGTGTTTGACTGGGCGGGGTGAAGGAATTGTTATATGTGCAGTTAGCTAGGTGAAGAAAGAAACCGAAATGGAGGAGTGGCTTAAGCAGAAGGAAGCCATGTGTTTGCATTTGAAAACGGATCTAGATAGCTGTTGGCAGAGACCAGCAAGAGGAAGGAGCTGCTATTATAACTTTATTACTCTATTGGACTAAAGAACTAGAACTCTAGTATTGGAACTTCAATTTAGGAAACAAACAAACAACAAACAAAAATGTGTTAGTGTGTTTGTCTGAGCTGGGCGAAGGAACTGTTAGCTAGGTGAAAAAAGAAACTGTGAATTAGGGGGAGTGGCTTAAGCAGAAGGAAACCAGATGTTGGCATTTAAAAACTGACCTAGGTAGCTTTTGACAGAGACCAGCAAGGGGAAGGAGTTGCTGTTAGAACATTACTACTCTACTGGACTAAAGAAGAACTCCAATACTGGCAACTTCAATTTAGGGTAAAAACAAACAAAAAAAGAGTTAGTGAGTTTGTCTGAGTTGGGTGAAGGACATGTTATCTGTGCAGTTTGCTAGGTGAAGAAAGAAACTGAATTAGGGGGAATGGCTTAAGCAGAAGGAAGCCAAGTTTTTGCATTTAAAAATTGACCTAGATAGATTTTGGCAGAGACCAGCAAGAGGAAGGCGCTGCTGTTAGAACTTTACTACTCTACTGGACTAAAGAACTAGAACTTTGCTATTGGGAACTTCAATTTAGGGTAAACACAACAAACAAAAAAACAAACAAACAAAAAAGAGTTAGTGTGTTTGTCTGAGTTGGGTGAAGGAATTGTTGCCTGTGTAGTAGCTAGGTGAAGAAATAGACTGTGAATTGGGGGAGTGGCTTAAGCAGAAGAAAGCCAGGTGTTTGCATTTAAAAACTGACCTAGAGAGGTTTTGGCAGAGAGCAGCAAGAGGAAGGAGCTGCTGTTAGAACTACTAGGACTATATTGCCTCCACCGCCCCCACCCTTAGCCGGTTCTACTTTATAGGCACAAGATTTGACTGACAACACAAGCTTCCTCTTTGGGAGCAGGAAGGGAGTGATCATAGAGGCACAAAAGACTCACCATCCTAAAAGGAAAAGAGTAGCTCTGCATCCCTCATAGTGGCTGGAGGTGTGACTCTGAGCAAGTAAGAAGGAGACTACTGAGGAATATAGGAACTTCCTGTCCCAGAACAGGAAGATCAAGAGCTTTAAGGGCATGGAGGCAGTAGGAAAGTAGGGAGGAAAAAAAGGTTGTATAAAAAAATAAACAGAGAGAGGAAAGACTAAGTATATAAAACAACAGTTAAGGGGCCACAAATAAGACATGAGGGGAGCAGTGCAGTGTAGTGGCTGTGGAGCAGCAGTCTTCCAGGAGGCATTCTGGAGTATGCAGTATTGTTCCATCTGCAGGCACCTCTCTGGGCTGAGGGAGCAGGTTGCTCATCTCCAGGTTGAGTTGGCCAGGATTTGGGGTCCTCCTTTCCCACCCAGGGATCGCCAGGGCCACTACTACTGCCTCAGAGGTTGCCAAAAAAGAGGAGCTGTTGGACCACAGTGGGCTCAGGGATGGTGAGGGTGGTGAAAGAGAGGAGCATCACTCCAGTTGCACCTCTCCACAATTCATATGCCAATCTAGCAGAGTGTGATTCCTCCATTTATTTATTTAGTTTTTGTTTACCAGGTAAGTGTATTAGGCAAGAAAGTTTGCCTATTTTCAGGCATGAACTGGAGGCACCCACAATGGAGACCAAGGAGGATGCTGGGAACGTCCACAGAGGAGACCCACAGGAGGGTGGCATGGGAGTCCATGGGGAAGAAAACATTGTTGGAAGGGTAGAAATTGGGGAGGGAGGAGGCGAGGGAGGTAAGATGCCTGCCTGGTGCCATAGCTTGGAGGGACATGGAGTGAATCCTCAGGATGGCAGAAACAGCTGCAAAGGGGAGGGAGCTGGATGTCATTGTCCACCTAGAGACAAATGACCTGGCTGGGAAAGGGATCAGAGCAGTGCAGGATAAGTTTGTGGAGTTGGGGAAGGGACTTAGAGAAGTAGCACACATGGTAACCTTCTCGGAGGTGCTGCCTGTCTATGGCATGGGTGAGGCTAGGGTGCTCCGCACCATGGTAATCAATCAGTAGTTGAAAAACTGGAGCAGAGCTCAGGGTTTTGGTTTCATTGGAGATTGGGGGTCCACCTGAAGGGATGCAGGCCTATACTGGTGCGATGGTCTGCATCTGTCCAGGAGGGGGACCAGGATCCTAGGTGATAGGTTTAAAAACTTCATTGGCAAGCATTTAAACTAGCCAAGGGGAAGGCACTGAAAAGGAGAAGGGAAATCCTAGCCCTCCAAAATAAAATGAGGGTAGTTAGTGAGGTAAACACCAAGACAGAGAAGTCGATAGGGAGAACAGCAGGGGTAAATGGAGAAAAAGACAAAGGTAGTAAGAACAGGGATAGGGAAATAAGGGGTAACATCATAAAAAAATGGAAGGTAATGAGTACTAATGCCCGTAGTCTGGGTGACAAGCTCCTTGAACTGGTGGCCTTGATGGAAGAGGGATGCCTGGACATGCCAGTCACAGAAACATGGTACAGAGAACCATAACTGGGATGTCAACATACCAGGGTACACAATCTACAGGAGGGACAGGGAAGGTAGAAGAGGAGGGTAGCTCTCTATGTAAGGGAAGGATCAAAACAATTGAACTAAAGGGTAAACAAGGAGGAGAGGAGCCACTGTGGGTCACCCTGGAGACTGGAAATGGCAACACAGTCCGCACAGGGGTTGTATACAAGCCTCTTCTCAGGGGAAATGGACAAGGAATTATAGAAGGCATCCTTAGGATGGCAGAGATAGTGAGATATTGCTGATGGGGGCCTGAATATGCCAGATGTTAACTGGAGCACCTTTGCTGCAGCCAAATCCAAAAGCAGGGCCATTCTCAATACCCTACAGAGGGCATGCCTCAGACAGCTATTTTTTGGAACCCGCTCGGGAAGGAACAATCTTAGACTTGGTACTTTCAAATGGAGATGGAGAGAGGATCTCAGATCTAGAAGTGGGTAGCCATCCGGGAACAAGTGGCCACCAAACAGTGTGGTTCATGATAAACTAAGCTGAAGAGTCAAGCCATACAAAAGTGAAGGTACTGGACTTCAGGAGGGCTGATTTTGTCAAAATGGGAGAGTGCCTCAGAAAAGCACTAGCAAACAGGCAAGAAGGAGGGATGGAGCAACAATGGGGAAACATCAAAACTGCTATCACAGAGGCAATAAGTCTTTGTGTGAAGCACATAAATCAAAATGAAAGAAAAAAACATGATGGTTCTCAAAAGAGATGGCAGGGAAGGTTAGTGAGAAAAAAGACAGCATTCAGGAAGTATAATGAAACACAGAAGAAGCAGGACAGAGAACTGTACCAGTTAAAACAGAAGGAAGCGGAGAAGGCAGTCAGAATAGCAAAGGCCCAAATCAAGGAAAAGACAGCCAACTCGGTTAAGAAGGAGTAAAATATTTTATAGGTACACTAGGGTGAAGAAAGACAAAGGAGGGATACTTGGACTGAATAAAGAGGGAGGGTGGTTGAGCAGAGGGACAGTGAAAAGCAGGGATACTGAATGAATACTTCTGCTTAGTATTCACAAAAGAAAAGGAGGGGGAGGTACCTAATCCAGTCAATAGAAGCACTCTGGATGGGGGGTCAATATCAGACCTTTCACAGAAGAAAGAGTTCTGAAAGAACTCCTAAGACTGAAAGTGAACAAAGCAATGGGGCCTGATGAGATTCATTCCAGAATTCTAAAAGAACTAAGGGGAGAACTAATAACACCACTGACTACCCTCTTAACAAATTATGAGAGAATGGTGTGGTACCTGAGGACTGGAGAAGGGCGTGATATGATTCCCTTCACAAAAGTGGAGCAAGACAAGGCAGGAAACTACAGACCTGTCAGTTTGACCTCAGTGGTGGGGAAAATGGTGGAATCACTTCTGAAGGAAGAGAATTGTTGAGTGCCTAGAGGTCAATGGGGCACAGGCACAGAACTCAGGCAGCATGGATTCACAGTGGGAAAGGTCATGTCAGATGACTCTAATTGATTTCTTTGACTGTGTGACCCAAGTGGTAGACCAGGGAGGGCTGTGGATATGGCCTACCTACACTTTAGCAAGGCATTTGACACAGTCCGCACAAAAGATTAATAAAGAAATTTGCCAGCCTGGAGTGGGTCCCAGGGTGGTAGCCTGAACACATTGGCTGGACAACAGGACACAGAGGGTAATAGTACACAAAGTCCACAGTGAAGAAAAGGGGGTTACTAGTGGGGTACCGCAGGGTTCAACACTGGGTCCGGTCCTTTTTAATGTCTTTATAAGTGACATTGCAGAGGAATGGAAGGAAAAGTATGTCTCTTTGCAAATGACACAAAGATCTGCAACAGGGTTGATACACAAAGTGTGGTGGAAAAGATGAGAAGAGACTTGGCACGATTGGAGGAATGGTCAAATTTATGGCAACTTAGATTCAACACAAAGAAGTGCAAAATAATGCACCTGAGAAACAAATACCAAGGGAAAGAGTACACAATGGGGGGTGAGATACTGACAACAACAAAAATGGAAAGGGACCTGGGGGTAGTTATAGCAGATGATCTGCAGGTAGACAAGCAATGTGAGAAGGCAGTGAAGAGGGCTGGGGGATGCTGGAATGCATAGGGAGAGGCAACAACAGTAGAAAACAGGAAGTTGTTATTCCTCAGTACAGACAATTGGTGAGACCCCATCTGGAGTACTGCATGCAGTTCTGGAAACCCTATCTCCAAAAGACATAGACAGGGTGGAGGCAGTACAGAGGGAGCACTAAAATTGTGCAGGGTCTGCACTGGAAGACATAACAAGAGAGACTAAAGGACTTTAATATGTATAGCCAAGAGGAAAGGAGGAGAGAGGGGGCATGATAGAAACTTTCAAATACCTCAAGGGTATCATGAAGTCCAAGAGGCTAGCATCATTCAGAAAAGAGATGAGCAAGAACAAGGGGCAAAATTTGAAGATACAGGGGGATGGCTCAGACGTAATGTGAGGAAGTACTTTTCATGAAGAGGGTTGTGGATGCATGGAACAGCCTTCCTGAGGAGGTTGTGGAGTCAAAAACAGTGGGGGAATTCAAAATGCATGGGACTGACATAAGACAATTCTAGTAGAGGGTAAGAAGAAGTAGGCTGTTGGTTAACTAGGATCTGCAACTTATCCATTAGGTAAGGAAATGGGAAAACTAGACGGGCCAAGCGGCCCTTATGTGGCATCAAATTCTATGTTTCTGTGTTTCTTCTGCACTGCTCCAAAACTCCTGTGTGTGGATGCACTGGAAATGCCAAAAAAAGTGCACTTCACACATAAGCGCTGTACTTCTGCTAAACCCAGTGTGTGTGTGTGTGTGTAAGTGTGTGTGTGTGTGTGTGTGTGTAAATGCACCTTATACCACACAGCCACTGAGGCATGAGACAAAATGTCATTAATTTCCTCAACAGCAACATTTTTAGTCAGCATGATTGCAGTTCTTCAGAATTTTCATTACAAAACATTAAATTTAGATTAAATGTTAAAATCAGGTCAGAGAGTACATTGCTGTGCTTTGATTTTACAGACTGTGATCAAAAGTTATTCTTGTCCTTATCGGTGTGTACCTGGCTGTGGGTGTGTATTGTCAACTTAGAAGTGGCATTCACTGCAAAGGACTTGTCCTCCACCTTGGCAAATAGAACAATAATGCAATGCTGTGTGACAGCCACTCCACGATGTATTGCACATCTACTGGACACAGCAGCTGGACTTCTACCTCATCTCTGACCTCTGTTATTGTGTCTACCTTTAACTCTTATTTTACAAATTGTGCCCTCTCTGTTATTACTCCTTCCTCCTCCCCCATCCTTCACTCTGCCTACTGTATCTTCTTCTACCACTAATCTCAGTTTTCCTTCTCTGCTACCAGTGTCGTAGCTACACTTAAGACATTGCTTAGTAACACTCACAAAAGTGGTAGCCCTGATGGCCTTGATCCCAGGCTTCTACTTTTCTCTGCCCCAGCGACTGCACTGCCAATTACCCTTCTCTTCAATCTTTCTTGTTCCTCTAAAACTGTTTCTGATGCTTGAAAATATGCAGCAGTCATTCCTATGCCTGAAAGTGGAGATCCTTCTCCAGGTAACTACCATCATATCTCTTTCTCCTTCCTACACTAGCTAAGCTACAGGAACACCTTTTTCTATCACAGATTTCTACCTTACTTGACTGCTCATTCTTTTTGTGTTGCTTCCATGCATGTGCAAGAAACACATTGCATCAGGTTTTCTTCACAAGTGGGTTGTGGAGGGGTGGCAATGTTGAGCCAAATGGCAGCAGCCCATTCAGGGGCTGGTCTGTGCCTCAGCCAATAGAGGAGCATGCTGTCAATCACTGGCAGTTATTGAGCAGGCCACTAGATCAAAGCAACTGAGCTGCTGCAATCAGGGAGCACCCCATCACTACGCAATCAGTGTTTTTTACAGCGGGGCCTCCCTGACTGCTGCAGCCAATTACACAGCTCATTGTGCTGTGTTCCCATGGTGGCGGCTTCTCTGTCGGCCTCTCACAGTCCCTACAGAGTCAACGGAAGCTGCTGCCCGCCCTTCAGTGTGCCTTCCTGGTGAAACATTTCAATAAATAAAACAAGAAAGTGGGCTGGGGTGCCCAATACCCTTGGCTCTTGCCATCCCCCCACTTATGTGCCGACAGAGGTGCCCAGTCCCCTGTCGGCGCCTTACCTGATAATTTTGCAGATGGGGCAGCCCACTTCCCATCACACAATGCCCTCCCAATTTCTTGTGTGCGAGGGTGCCCAATCCCCTCGGCTCTTGTCCCTCATCAACACTCAGTATGTGCCGACGGGGTGCCCAATCCCCATCAGCTATAGCTCCCCCAAAACACTGAGGTGGCACATCGAAGTCCACCCAGCATGCCAAAATTAAGATGTCCCTGCAAAAGAAAACCTTCCTGCAAGTTTTTTTCTTTTAAATAACCTGTAAACTAGAAACCGGTCCCTCGTTGTTTCTGGTGGTCCCTCCCCCAACCCGCACTCACCCTCTGCGTACCCCACGTCCCCACACCCCCTCGCCGCATACTTACCTCTGGAGGCTGGCGTGAGGATCTTTGGTGGACCGGAACATGTTTGTACTCTTCAAAGCCGACTGCAAACTGAAGAAATGCTGGTAAGCTGTATCATGGCATAAATGGCATTCTTTTCAACTTTGGTGCATATCCCGGCCATTTATGGGAATTTTTTCACCACATTTTCAACATAGGGTTCTTGGGACCCCTCCTCATGAACTCAATCACTGTCATTTTGTTATTCGGTCCCGAAAGGTGATTTTTCAGTCACTGCATGGAACCACCTTTCGGGATGGAGTAACGAAATGACAGTGTCACAGTTCATGAGGTAGGCCCCCAAAAACCCTTTGTTGAAAATTTGGTGAAAGAATTCCTAAAATGTCTGTTTTACAAGTGAGCATTGTGCAAAGTTACCTATGCTCGTAACTCAAGCATTTTAATATTTTCACTTCAGATTTTCAAAATTGTCATTTTACCACTCTTTCTTATGAACAGTACAGCTGTCATTTTTTATGTTGGCTTTCGGCGTGTCGCCTAGCCAACATATTACAGTAATAGCAGATTTGGAGGTGCAGTCAATGTGGGACGAATGCAGGGCATGCATCAGTAGGTGTATCCCTCATTCCCAAAAAGGCAACTGCAGGCGTTGACACCAGCCACATGTAAACTGGCCACCAGATCTAAGAAAGGTCCACTGCAATGAGAGCCAAGCTCGTCATGGCGGCGTGCCTTTCCTGGTGAAGCAGTTTAATAAACATGGCGGCACTGACTGCCACCATGCGAGTGTCCCAACCCACTTCATTTGCTGATGGGGAGCCACTCCCGGTCGGCATAATGCCCCTCCCATTTTAAGTGTATGCTGAGGGGTGCCCAATCCCCTGGCATCATACACCCAAACAATCTTTCTTTGCCAATGGGGGCCCAATCCCCATTAGCTTCAGTCTCCCTTCTCCATTTATTTTGCTGATGGGGAGCCCACTCCTCATTGGCATAATGACCTGCACTTTTGTTGTGCCAAGGGGTACACAGTCCCCTTAGGCTCTTGTCCCCCGCCGGTATGTGTGATAGGGGGTGCCCAATCCCGTCGGCTACAGCAGCCCCCAAAACAGTCATGTGTGGCATGCTGAGGCCCACCCAGCGTGCCAAATGCCAAAAACAAAAAACCATCCCGCTATGTTTTTTTTTTTTTTTAACTGCAACCAGAAAATGGTCCTCGTCAGTCTTTGGTGGCCATCCCACAACCCGCGCCCATGCTCTGTGCACCCTGCCTCCCCCCACATCCCCCCTCACCCCATACTTACCTCTGGAGCTTGGTGCGACGATCTTCGGTGGACTGGCAACATGTCTGCACTCTTCAAAGCCAACCGCGAACTCAAGAAATGCAGGTACTGTAAGCTGTCTAGTGGCATAAATAGGGTTTTTTTTTTCAACTTTGGTGCATATCTCGGGCATTTTGGGGAATATTGGCACCAAATTTTCAACATGGGGTTATTGGGACCCCTCATGAATTCAGTCACTGTCATGGTGTTATTCAGTCCCAAAGGTGATTTTGTGGTCACTCTATGGAATCACCTTTTGGGACTGATTAACAAAATGACAGTGCCACTGTTCATAAGGGGGGTTCTCAAAAAGCTTATGTTGCAAATTTGGTGGAAAAAATCCCTAAAATAGCGGTTTTATGAGTGTGCATTGCACAGTTTCCATGCACGGTCATAACTTCGTGAATTTGTAATATTTTCACTCCAGATTTTCAAAATTGGCATTTTTTCATACCTCCTTATGAAAAGTACAACTGTCATTTTCCATATCCTGGCCAAAATGTGTTTTTGCACATCTGGCGCAGAATTGCGTGGTTGCTGTGCAAAATCAGTTTTTGGGACGGTTTGAGAAAATGACAATGACACTGTTCATGAACAGAGGTCCTAAAATTCCTAAGTTCCTATGACTTTGGGAAAATGAGAGAGTGCCTCAGAAAAGTACTAGCAAATAGGCAAGAAGGAGGGGGTGGAGGAACAATGGGGAGTAATCAAAACAGCCATCACAGAGGCAACAAGCCTTTGTGTAAAGCAAATCAATAAAACACAACGAAGGAAAAAAACGCTATGGTTCTCAAAAGAGTTGGCAGGGAAGGTTAAGGAGAAAAGGACAGCATTTAGGAAATATAAGGAAACACAGAAGGAGCAGGACAGAGAACTTTATCAGTTAAAGCAGAAAGAGGCTGGAAAGGCAGTCAGAATAGCAAAGGCCCAAACCGAGGAAAGGATAGTCAATTCTGTTAAGAAGTGGGATAAAACCTTTTATAGGTACATTAGGGAGCGAAGAAAGACCAAAGGAGGGATACTGAAGCTTAATAAAGGGGAGGGAATATGGGTAGAGGGTGACAGTGAAAAAAGCAGGGATACTGAACGAATATTTCTGCTCAGTATTCACAAAGGAAGAGGAGGGGCAGTTACCTAAACCAAACAAGAGAAACACTCTGAAGACGGGGGTCGATACCAGTCTATTTACAGAACAAAAGGTTCTGAAAGAACTAATAAAATTGAAGGTGGACAAAGCAATGGGGCCTGATGGGATTCACCCAAGAATTCTAAAAGAACTAAGGGTAGAACTAGTGACACATGACTATTCTCTTTAACAAATCATGGGAGGATGGGGTGGTACCTGAGGACTGGAGGAGGGCAGATGTGATTCCTCTTCACAAAAGTGGGAGCAGGACAGAGGCAGGAAACTATAGACCAGTTAGTTTGACCTCAGTGGTAGGGAACATGATGGAATCACTTCTAAGGAAAGAAATTGTTCAGTACCCTGAGGAAGTGGGGTACAGAACCCAAGGCAGCATGGATTCACAATGGGAAGGTCGTGTCAGATGAATCTAATTGATTTCTTTGACTGGGTGACCAAAGTAGTAGACCAGGGAGGGCTGTCGACATGGCCTACCTAGATTTTAGCAAGGCATTTGATACAGTCCCACACAAAGATTAATACACAAGATAGCCAGCCTTGGAGTGGGTCCCAAGGTGGTAGCCTGGATAAAAAATTGGCTGGACAACAGGATGCAAAAGGTATGTAAATGGAGTCCACTGAAGAAAGGGGGTTACTAGTGGGTACCGAGGGTTCAGTACTGGGACCGGTCCTTTTAATGTCTTTATAAGTGACATTGCAGAGGAACTGGAAGAAAAGTATGTCTCTTTGCAGATGGCACAAAGATCTGCAACAGGGTTGATACACAAGATGGAGTGGAAAGGATGAGAAGGGACTTGGCAAGGTTAGAGGAATGGTCAAATGTATGGCAGGTCAGATTCAATGCAAAGAAGTGTAAGGTAATGCATGGGAAACAAAACCCAGAGGAAGAGTACACAATGGGGGTGAGATACTGACAACAGTAAAAATAGAAAGGGACCTGGGGTAATTATATCAGATGACTTAAAGGTGGGCAAGCAATGTGAGAAGGCAGTAAGGAAGGCTTGGGGATACTGGGATGCATAGGAAGAGGCATCAATAGTAGAAAACAGGAAGTTGTTATCCTCTGTACAGACAGTTGGTGAGACCTCATCTGAGTACTGTGTGCAGTTCTGAGACCCCATCTCTGCAAGGACATAGACAGAGTGGAGGCTGTCCAGAGGAGGGCAACCAAAATGGTGCAGGGTCTGCACCAGAAGACATGTGAAGAAAGACTAAAGGAGCTTAATATGTATACCCTTGAGAAAAGAAGGGAGAGAGGGGACATGATTGAAACTTTCAAGTACCTCAAGGAATTAACAAAGTCCAAGAGGTAGCATCTTCCAGAAAAGAGATGTGCAAGAACAAGGGGGCACAATTTAAAGATAGAGGGGGGACGGCTCAGAGATAATGTGAGGAAGTATTTTTTCACTGAGAGGGTTGTGGATGCATGGAACGGCCTCCCTGAGGAGGTCATGGAGTCGAGAACAGTGGGGGACTTCAAGAATGCATGGGACAGGCATAAGGCAGTCCTAGTGGGGTATAGGAGGAAGTAAGCTGTTGGTTAACTAGGATCTGCAGCTTATCTGTTAGGTAGGAAAATAGGCAGACTGGGTGGGCCAAGCGGTCCTTATCTGCTGTCAAATTCTGTGTTTCTGTGTTTCTATGTTGAAAATCTGGTAGCGAAGTCCATAAAATGACTGTGTTATAAGTGCATCGCACGGTTTGCATGCACCTTGTATTCTTTGCAAATTTGCAATATTTTCATGCCAGATTTTCAGCACTGGCATTTTTCACACCTCCTTGTGAACAGTACAGCTGTCATTTTTCACATCCTGCCCAAAATGTATTTTCGCACCTGTGCGCACAATGGCGTGGTCGATGTGGGAAATCAACTTTTGGGACAGATTAACAAAATTACAGTGCCATTGTTCATGAGGGGAGGTCCCAAAATGCCTATGTTGGAAATGTGGTTAAAAAAAATCCCCAAAATAATTGGGCTACGGAAGCGTGTTGTGCAGTTTCTATGCTTGCTCATGACTACCAATTTTTCATATTTTTACTCCAGATTTTCAAGGTTGCCATTTTTTCACACCTCCTCATGAACAATACAGTTGTCATTTTCACACCCTGCCCAAAATGTGTTTTCATGCCTGTCACCAAATGTGCATAGTGCTATGCAAAACCACCTTTCACTAACAAACTGATTAGTGCCGCTCTTCATGAGGTGGGGTCACAAAAAGCCTATGTTGAAAATTTGGAGTGAAAATACCAACAAACGCCTATGGCGTTAGGGTTTCCAACTGTAACATCCCACCCTGTAGAGACTGACAGGAGTCAGGGGTGTGACTTGGGATCATTGGCTGTAATGCTCATGCCATGCCACCCCCACCCTGCAGCTAGTGACAGGCATTGAGGTGTGCCTTGGAGTGTTCGGCCCTAAAGTTCACCCCATTCTCCTATACTGCACCCATCTCAGTGTATTTCCTTATGGAATGGGGTAAGTATAAGGCCCAAAGATCCCAAAGCACACCACAACACTTGTCAGTGTCTAAAGGGTAGGGTGAGGTTAAATGGCATGAGTATTATAGCTGGTGACCCAAAGGCACACCCCAACGACTGTCAGTCTCTGCAGGGTGGGGGTGGGGTTGGTGTCAATTCAATACTTCACTGCCATTCCTATTATGCATCTCTAACTCATGCACTACCAATTCCAGCGAGACAACATTCAGCATTGAAAAATGTTTGTTCACATCTCGCCTGAAATGTGTTTTCGCACATGTAGCACACAATGGTGCAGTCGGTGTGTGAAATCAATGTTCAGGACAGATTAAGAGTATGACAGTGACACTGTTCATGAGGTAGGCCCCCAAAAACCCTACGTTGAAAATCCCCAAAATTACTGTTTTATGAGTGTCGTTGTGGTTCTACACATGCCGTAACCGAGCATTTTCAATATTTTCACTCCAGATTTTCAGCATTGCCATTTTACCACACCTCCGTATGAACAGTATAACTGTCATTTTCACATCACACGTGTGAAATGTGTTGCATATGTAGTGCACAGTGGCATGGGTCGGTGTGCAAAATCAATGTTTGGGACAGATTAAGAAAATCATAGTGACACTGTTCATGAGCAGAGTTCTTAAACTAGCTATGTTGAAAATTTGGTGACAAAAGTCCATAAACTGACTGTGTTACGAGCATGCATTGTGCAATTTCCACGCACCCTCGTAAATTCACAAATTCGTAATCTTTTCAGTCCAGATTTTCAACATTGGCATTTTTCCACACCTCCTTATGAACAGTACAGCTGTCATTTTTCACATCCTGTTCGAAATGTGTTTTTGCACCTGTGACGCCAAATGGCGTAGTCGCTGTGCAAAATCACCTTTTGGCTAACAAACTGATAATGTCACTGTTTATGCGGTGGGATCATAAAAACCCATGTTGAAAACTTGGAGTAAAAATACACAGAAATGCTCAGGGTGTTAGGGTTTTCGACCATAATGCTCTACCCTGTAGGGACTGACAGGCATCAGTGGTGTGACTTGGGATTGTTGACAGTAATGCAATGTCATGCCACCCCCACCCTGCAGCCAGTGACAGGCATTGAGGTGTGCCTTGGACCCTTTGGCCCCAGAGTTCACCCATTCTCCTATACTGTACCCATTTCAGTGTATTTCCTTATGGAATGAGGTGAGTGTAAAGCCTGAACACTTTAAAGCACACCTTGACACTTGTGTCTGCAGGGTAGGGTGAGGTGAAATGTCGTGACCGTTATGGGTGATGGCCCAAAGGCACACCCCAATGCCTGTCCATCTTTGCAGGGTGCGGGTGGAGTTGACGTCAGTTCAATACTTCACTGCCATTCCTATACTGCATCTAACTCCTGCACTTCCACTGCATGACAGCAAGCAACACTTGGCATTGACAAATGCTTGTTTTACTCTCTTTCAGTCTGGTTTTAGAAAATCCCATTCCACTTTCTCTTTCCTCTTATGACTCATCAGCTGCATCCTTATTGCTATGGATCAGGGTCTGATCACATCTGCAGTTTTTGTTGATGTTGCTAAAGCTTTGCTTATGCAATCTGTAACTACCTGTCTGTGTCAAAGGACCTCCTTGTGAATGAGCTTGCTCAATGGAGTTTTCCTACAATAAACCTGAACTTGAACAAGCTTGAAAGCTTTTGACTCAGTGTTGCATCCCCTCCTTCTTGTTACGTTAAAAGCAGCGGCTCTTTCTACCTCTATTGTCAGCTGGTTTAACTCTTATGGGGGGATTAGTCACAATTTGTCTGGATAGGCTGCTCCACCTCATCACCATTTCCTGTTTCCTCAGGGGTCCTGCAAGTTTCTGGGTTCTATTATTTTTTCTGTTTTCTTGAATAATCTTCTCTCTGTCTTTTCCAATGCTTCTATCCATTTGTATGCTATGTATGCTAGTAAGTAGTAAAACTTTTTATTCATCTGTACAAAAATGAATTTGGATTACTCCACTGAGCTAATGGCTCATTTACAGTGAGGTCCAAGTATTCAATTCCTGTTACTTTTATATATAGTTTACACAATCACACATTTACATTACAAGACTTTACATTATAAATTAAAATATACACAGGTTCAGATTTCCACGATTACACCATCTCACAACAAGAGAACTTAAGATGACTTATGGCAGTATACTTTCTCACTACTAAACCTCCTATTTCCTATTTTGTCAAGCAGTTCTGTTTTACATGATCAGAATACCATATTTTTAATTTTTTATACAGATGTTTTCCATTCTGGGGGTCTCAAGTGTTGTGGTAACTTATTCCATATTTCTGGACCAATATAAATAAAATGATTTCTACCCACTTTTGTTCTATGCTAAGGCACAATGCATTCAATAGGAGTGCCAGCACAAGGTCAACTCCCCCAGCGCGAACACTAGCACAGCGACAGATTTTGCCTATCTGCGTTGAGTCACTGTGCTGGTGCAAGGTAGACACCGGCAGTGCAGCTCCCGGTGTTGTGACCCTTCCCCGGTCCAACATGGGTGGTTCATGGGGCACAGCCCCCTGACACATCACAGGTGCATCCCCAACAGTGCGATGCTGACACTCAGCATTGTGGCTGTCGCTGTCACGGATGTCGGAGCAGCGGATGTCGCAGCGCCAAAGTAAAACCCATTAAACAACTTAAAGACATTTTTACATTTATGGTTTCCAAGATGTAATCAGGAACTTTCTTCATAATGCATTTGTCCATGAAAATTATATTATTTAAATCTGATGATACTGTCATTTTTGCTTCTGGCTCCTTTTCTCAAGATGTCACTTCACTGCTTCAACTTGACTTTGACAATGATCAGCACTGGCTTAAGTGTAACCAACTCTTCCTCAATGCCAAAAAAACTGTCTCCATGAATTTTGGTACCCACCAGAGGTTTTCTAGACATGTCTTTCTCCCCTCTTTTCACACCCTTGATAGTACTATTACTGAAGATGTTTCCTCTTCCGCTGGAAATCTGTCCGTCCCACCAGATTTCTGTATTGTATTATACTGTGTCACTTTATACTAGTTAGCTGCCTTTGTGTCAGACAGATATGTGCTCCTCTAATAGTTACCGACTGTACTGTCTGTATTTGATCATGGAAACCTTTTGTATCGTGTCTCTGACCACATGTTGTTGTGTTGCTCTTTCATGAAATCTCATGCATTTTTAACACTGTCTTATCTGCTCTGTATTGTATCTTTACCAATGATATGAACTTTGTTGTTTGACCCTTGTTTCCCCTTTGTGGTCCGGGTCATGGCTGAAAATGGTCCACTGAATCAGTTCACTTACCCGGTTATTAAAACATAAATAAGTAAATAAATAAAATAACACATTTGTCTTTTAAGTGCTTGGTGTCTGGCTTGACCATCATCTTGATTTGTCTGTTCATATCAATGCCATTCACAAAAGCTTCACCCCAAGCTTTTGCACTTTACTTTTTTTATAAATTTTTTTTATTATTCCATGATTTTCTGGAGAGCTACAGCATACATCATATATTCACATATATTTTCATCCATTCTCTGCAGATATAGCTTTCATATTATACTCAGGAATTGTTCTTACAATATCTATTCTCAGAAATACATTTAGAATTTATTTCATAATGTCCCTTGTGGTGGTCCCAGTTGTGTCCTTTGATTTTTTCCCTTATGGTATCAGGTCAGGTCTATGCCCAGAGATCCAGAGCCACCATTTAGTCCAAAAGGCTGTACATCTCTGGATTTTTAAGTTAATCTGGGCTGTCATCAGTTCCATTCTGTATATTTGATAGGTTATATCTTCCCATTCTCTGGAGGTAGGTGGGTCTTTCTGTAGCCATTTCCTCGTTACTGCTTTATTAGCAGCCATGAGCAATATGGCTAGTAAAAAGCCTTATGTTACCTCTTCCTAGTTCACAGTTGAAATTTAAAATAAGTGCTATTTCTGGTGTCAAAGTCCCCATTTCTGGGAATAATTCCCTAATGCCCCCACTTCTTTCCAGAATGTTTCCAAAATGGGCAGCTCCAAAATATGTGCTGATGGTTAGCTACTGGTTCCCTACAGCCCCTCCAGCATGCAATTCCCATTTGAGGGTCATATTTCCCCACTATTTGTGGGGTTCTAAAAATTCTAATCAGACATTTCCAGCCAAATTCTCTCCAAGTTGGAGATCTTGTGATTCTGCGTACTGTTGTGCATATCCCTTCTCAGTTCTCTTCTTCCAAATTTATACTTAGTTTTTCTTGCCACCGTTGTTGAGATTGTATCCTGGTTTCTTTCTGGTTGCTGATTAAAGCTTGGTACGTTTTAGATATATATTCTGGCATTGCTATATCTATTGTAGTAATTATTATTCTCATAAGTGGGTGTATCTCTCTTGGGTCCCAGTCTTTCACTAATTGGTTATTACCATAAAGTCTTATCTGGAGAAATCGAAAAAAATCTTTTTTCCCTAAATGGTACTTTTCTTTTAGTGTCTGGAATTGGCAAAAGTCCCCTTGTTCACATAGGTGATATAATCTGGTAAGGCCCTGTTGGTGCCATCTTGTAAAATTGTAATCCTGTTTGGTTGGTTTGAATCTGGGATCTGCTGTAATTGTTTGTATTAAGTATATTTTGGGGTCTTTGGTTTTTTTAATTATTGATCTCCAAATAGTCAGTAATTGTCTGGTTTATTTAAATCTAATCTCTTTTTTCATTATTACTTTTGGTACTGTTTGGCCAAATAAATATTTCTTTATTCCCTCTGCTTGATTTCTACTCTCTCACTAGCTTTCCAATGCAGGTTTAATCCTTCATCTAGCCACTGTAATATATGTGAAGTTACTGTTGCCTGTGCATATTGTTCTAAATTAGGTAATGCAAGCCCTTTATCTTTAGGTAGTTGCAAAGTTTTATATTTTATTCTTGTTTTTTCCTTGCCATATAAATCTGGATTTCATACTATTCCATTTTAAAGTCTGATCGTTGTGGGTATATTGGTAGAGTCTGAAAGAGATATAAGAATCTTGGAAGTATATTAATTTTTATAGCCTCAATTCTCTGATTCAGTAAGACAGGCAGAGGATCCCATCTCGAAAAATCTTCCCTGATAGCCTGTATAAGTGGGTTATAGTTGGTTTCATATAAATTGTGTGTTTCCTTTGTAAGATTTATCCCCAGGTACCGAAATTAATTGCTTTTCCATTTCAATGGGTATCTGGCCTGGATTGTCTCACTTGGTTGGTAGTTTAGACATATCACTTCTGTCTTACTTGTATTTAGTTTATATCCTGATATACTTTCCATCTTCCCAAGAAGAGAGAATAATTTTGGTATGAATGTTTCTGGTTCTGTTAAATATATTAATAAATCATCTGCAAAAAAGGCTGTTTTATGAGTGGTATTAAGCAATTTGATCACTGAGATTTGTTCATTTTCTTTAATAGCCTGGGCTAATGGTTCTACATATATAGCAAATAGGGAAGGGGATAAAGGGCAGCCTTGACAGGTACCTCTATTTAAAGGGTTAAGAATGATCCATTAACTTTTATCATAGCTTGTGGAGATGTGTATATTCATTGTATTATGTTTAAAAAGGCTAATGGGAAATTACATTTTCCATTGTATATCTCAGAAATCTCCAGAAACTATGTCAAATGCTTTCTGGGCATCTATACTAAGAGTAAAGTTTTATTTTCCTTTTTGTATTTCTTCCAGTAGATATACTGTTCATTTAACATTATCTGCTGTATGACGTTTTATGATAAACCCTGCTTGATCTTTATTTTTATAATATGTGGTAATATATTCTCCAATCTTTTTAGCCGTAATAGCTGTGAAGTATTTATAATCCTGGTTTAAAACTAAACTAGGGTGATATGATTCACAGTTCATTGATCTTTATCTGGTTTAAGTATTGTGGATATGTTAGCATATTGCCAGCTATTTGGAATACAAGAATTGTCCTCTTGTGTAGCATTAAATAGCTTAGTTAGTGATGGGATTAGAGTTTTCTTAAACGTTTTATAAAATTCTGCAGTAACCATCCGGGCCTGGGCTTTTATTTGATTTGGAGTTACTAAAAATGTTACTGATCTCTTGAGATGTTATTGGATGGGTTAATATCCTACTTTGTTCCTCTGTGATTTGGGGTAATTCATATTTGTTAAAAACCTTTTATATTTTTCTTCTTCTGGTTCTTGTTGCTAGTGATATAATTTGGAATAGAATATTTTGAAACCATCTAATATATCCTTGGTTTTATTAAGTATTTTAGCTTGTGTTGGATGTTTTATTTTAGTTATTGTTGATATAGCCTGTTGTTTTCTTAATCAATAAGCTAGTAATTTAGCCGCTCTACCTCCCCCTTCATAGTACCTTTGTTTCATATACGTCAAGGCTTGCTCAGTTTTCTGATTTAATATATCTTGTAGTTTTGTCTTTACCTGGTTAATCTGTGTGTAACATATATCTATAAATATGTATCTAAGGTTTGGGAAGGATGAGGTTACCTGGCACAAGAGACCTAGGTTTGGCTACTCTGCCAGGGGCACCAAGTAAATCCAACTACAGGAAGCAATAACTGTAATGTCCAGAACCAGAATTGGGATTTTTCAGTGTGGCTTTATTTATACTAGATGACACATAACAAAGCATTGCATGGTCCCCAAAGGACTACGTTACTGTATGTGCAGATTAGAGGTTAAACACAGCGGTCCATTTGAGGAATGAACACATTACTACAGTTGTCTGGCTTTGGACCCACCAGGCACTCAGCCGGACTTTGCATGCGCATTGGATACATAGCCGACTGGCCTGGCACCCTGCGGCCACTCGACTGATGGCCCTTGAAGAATGAACCAAGCTTTACTTGGAAAGACATCCCATCAAACAAAGGAGGAAAAACCATGGCTCCCCACACCACTTAGAAGTCTGCGACTCCTAGAGATTTGTTTTATTCGCTTCCAATCAGCTCCCATCAAACAAGGAGTAATTTTCCCATCCTGTGGCTCCCACACACTTAGAGTCTCGACTCCTAGAGATTTTCAAGTTCGACCCCGTCTGGGTACCCACCCATCACTGGCCAAGTGCATGAGGCAAGTAGCAAAACACAAGAAGAAATCCGGAAAGGTGGACCTGGTTACTAAAGATGGGGTTTCCACCTCCAGCTCCACAGCCCATACCGGCCATTTCTCTGGACACACAGAAAACTTTAGAACTGTAAAATGTAGATTGAATGGTGGCTGACCTGAAGCACCCGCTACAGCGAACTTTAAATCCATTTAAACTTTAAACGATAGACTGCTCCATTTGTTCATCCTAGTAGACATAGTCCTCCCAAATAGCATCACATTACTTCCCAACTGAAGAAAACAGTATGTTTGCCCTTCAAATGGAGCCAAACACTCACCCATTTTGTTGTAGGTGCCCCACAGGTGAGTAACACTTTCTTTGCTGTTATACAAGAACAGACTTAAACAAAACCAGGCAGCTTCCTTCATAATGGGCAAGGGGTTGCCCTGAGCCCACAGAGAACTCCCAGAGGAGAGAGTAAACAGACAACTACTGATTTCCTTCTTGTTTGCTTAAGGACAAACTGAAGACTCCCCCTTTAAATTTCCCAAAGTTCTAAACTTCACTCCCTGAGCTGGAGATTCCAAAGTGGCTCATGCAGCTGAGACAGTTCTATAGTGATGTCATCTCTCAAGTCTCAGCTGTGACTGAGGACAGAGTGAGACAGTGTGAAACCCATTTAACTGGAGTTTCCCAAGCTACCTTCCCTGCCTACCACTAGGTCTTACTGAGATTCTAGTAACCCCGGGTAACAAAGGGGTTACATGTGTAATCGTGTCTCCCTTTCCCTCTGCGTGTGCTCGTTGCAATCTTTCTAGTTCCAATTCCAGTTCTTTTTGTTTCTTAGCTCTCATTTTCTTTTGGTGGATTGCATATGCTATAATTTCTCCCCTTAAAACTGATTTTAATGTGTCCTATAGGGTTCTCTCCTGCACTTCTTCTATTGCATTTTCTTGCATTATTCTGGGGATCCATTGCTGTACCGTTTCCTTGAACTGTTTATCTTTAATTAACATATTATTGAACCTCCATTGTTTCATTATTACTTCTTGTTCTACTTCTAATTCTACAGTAATAATTGCATGGTCTGAAAGGCAAATTGGGGAAATTTTGGCCTTAAGTATCAAGTCTAGGGATTCCACTTCTACAAAAAAATAGCCTATACGTGAATATGTGTTATGAACCCCAGAGAAATGTGTATATCCTCGGGCTGTTGGATTGCAATGTCTCCAAGTATCTATTAAAGCAAGATCTTTTATCTGTCTCTTACCATGTTTCTGTCTCATTGTAGCGTTAGGGGTATTAAGATTTGAGCTATCCTTGCTAGGATTCATTAGCAGGTTCAGATCTCCTCCTAGTATTAGTTTCCCTTGTTTAAAGTCTATAATTTTATTGAAAACTGCCTGATATACCATGGTTTCTGATCCTGGAGGTATATATATGCTTCCCACTGAATAAATCTGGCCTTCCCAGGTTCCCTTCACCAAACTTAATCTGCCTTCACCATCCTGATAAGATTCTAGCATTTGGAAGGTTGAAAATCATGGTATAAGTATGTCTGAACCTCTCATGCACCCTCTTGTGTTTGTACTAGCAACAACACTCAACATTCCATATTTTAATACTTTCTGGTGTTCATCTTTTGATAGATGTGTCTCCTGTAATAAAATAATTTGAGAATGCATTTTCAGAGATGAGAGATTATTTAGATCTCTTTATAGGGTTATCAATCCATTGACATTCTGGGACATCACTTTCAGGGTTTTCTTAATCTGAGCCATCTAAATACTTTTGGTATTGTTCCCCTGTATTTGTTCTCTTATATCTGTTATATTGCCTCTCTTCTATATTATTTGCACTCCTGAGTTTACACATGGCTTGTTTTCCTTTTTTTTGTTCCATATCTCACCCCTTTAGATTCTCTGATGTGTCTGTATCCTCCCCGGTTTTCCTTCCCCCCTCCTAGATAACCATCTCTCTTCCCCTAGGTATAACCTATATATATTGTGACTTCCAATGTCAGATTCATCCCTGACAAGGACAGAAAATCTGTCTAATGTGGGCTGTTGCCTTACTCTGTGAAGGCCTGCCCAGGGGTTGGAATATCTCCCATAATAAGAACCTAAATGAAATTGGGTCCTAGCTGAGTTTCCTATCTGGTTGACGGTTCATTTAAGAAATTCCTAAACTATTAGTATAATTTCCAACATAAAATATAAAAGAAAATAAAAAAGATAATACAGGTGCCAAGCTCTGGTCGCTTCATCGCTCTTCCCTCCCACTCCCCCCAAATCATAGCTCTCGGGTTGTCCATCTTTTTTATTCAGTTAGTCCATGTCCTTTTGCTTTTAATTGTCTAAATTATTGTTTTTATTTTCCTCTATATTCTTCATCTCAGTTTTATCTAGTGTTATTTTGATTTGCTTTTATGCTCTTTATTGTCTTCCCTTTTTATCCATTCTGTTAGAAAATCCTCTTAATTCTTGACGTTAAGCAGAGCACACCCTCTGGTGGATTGTGTTTTGCTATGTGCCTTGAGCTTCCTTTAGGAGGCCCTTGGCCTTCACGTCCAGCCAATATTCGAGAATAGCAAGCCCCTCAACTGTTAGGTCTGTCACGGAGCCCTTCATGCCCAGTCGAGTCCCCAGGTTCCACCAAGAAAATCCTCAGTTTAACTGTTCCTGTCTGCTCTCTGCCCTTCTCTCACCATGGCGCCCAAAATATTACCCTGTCCTTATCCTTCACTTCAGGTGTACCCTTCCCTCGATTTATCTCTTTTTAAGGGTTTTAAAGCTTATCTTTAAGCAAGAGACAATGAATGGCCAGCTCCTGGTCACTTCTCTTAAATTAATATGCATTATCTGTGTATTCACATCAGGGTTCATTAGTGCCATCCTGTGAGCGATATCCTCACGGAACTATTTTGACACTCTTCTAGTGGAAACAATCCTCAGAGAACCTCCATCTAGCCCACTGGGATCTCCTCTCCCCTGATGGGGACATTTATGTACTTCTCCTGAGGGCTTAATCCCCCTAGACCCAGCCTAGATCTGCTCTCCCTAGTAAACCTACACAGTCAAATCAGAGGGCCTACCTTCTCGTGGGCTGTTTTCCCATCTCACCTGGGTGCTGAGCTCTTACTCATCGGCTTACTTTGTTTAAGAGGATAATCATTTGGATTTTATTTAGCAAATTGTCCCAATAGTCTCTTTATCTCATCTAGTACTTCTTGCTGTGTTTCCTTCCTGGTCTCATTTATTTATTGGGTCCCGAACTCCTGGATGAAGATTTTCCTGGTAATTTGGTGAGGCAGCTCGAATCCTGTCTGTCTCAGGTCTTCCATCGCATTTACCATGCTTTCATATGTGGCCTGTCCATCAGGTGTGGATTAAAAGTAGAGCTGGATAAAGTGATTGGAATTTTCAGTTGTAATTGTTTCAAAATCGGCAACAAGGTACTATTCCCTTCTTCATTGCATTTATTGCTCTAGCATAGTCATTATCAAAAACAGTCTCTGTTTTCCATTAAATATTTTCCCCTTTACCCATGCTTTCTGGAGTATTTTTTCTTTCATCTGGTAGCTCAGAAATCGCACTATTATGGAGCGCGGGTGAGTCTCCGAATGTAGAGGTTTGGGGCTGAGTGCCCTGTGGGCCCGTTCTATTTCTATGAGAAAGTCCTGTTCTAGATCTAGTTCTTCTCTTAGTAAATTCTCTATGTAGCCCCTCATGTCTCTGCCTTCACTATTCTCTGGTATTCCATAAATTCGAATAGTCTGGCAGTTCTGTCTGTTCTCTGCATCTTCTTGTCTCTCTCTTAGGGCTTTAGTTATAGCGAGAAGCTGGGTGATAGTTGTTTGAATGTGCATAAGCTCTGAGACCTGGTCTGAACTGTTTTGTTCCATCGTCTTTACCTGATTCTGTAAATTTGTTACATCAGTGCGTGGAAGATCATGGTCCAAGCAAAAATCTTGAAAATCCTTTTTAATTTCCTGTGAGTCTGTTATTATTCTGTCTAACTTGTCGTTTAAGACCAGGTCCTTGGTTTTGTTTTCCTGCATTTGGGTTTCTCTCTTAATAATACCATCTGGGCCTGTGATAATTCTGATGTCTCCGAGTCCAATTTTCAGCTCGATTTCTCTTCTTCTCTGGGTAAGACTTCGTATCTGTTCATGGTTCCCTTTAGTGTAGTCGATGCATCTGTGAATTTCTCCACTTACTGAGTTTATAGCGTTTGGCTGTTTAATGCTTTTAGAGGAGAGGTTTGAGGCAGACTCCATTCTTATGCTGCCATTCATCCCAGAGCTGCACCTAAAATTCCCTTTTTGCACGTTACAATAACAAACTGAGTATCCTGTTTCCTCTACACTGTGAGATTGTTTTAAAATGGTCCACCTTATTTTGGATTATGGTGATATAGTCTACAGTGGTGCTCCTAAATCCACCCTCTGCTAGACCTGACCCTCTTTTCAACTCTTTTGGTTCATTTGTTTTAGATTGCCCCCCTTCCTGCATTCACCACTCTGTTCACTCTACTCTGATCTTTCTCTCCCCTCGCTGGATGCCAGGTGCCTTTCTCACTGTGCCTCCTTTATATCTAAATTCCGGTTTGATTCCATTCCTTCCTACCTTACTTCTCTTTATCCTCTCACTCAGCTTCCTGCTATCTTTTACGTAATATTGTTTCTCATTCTCTTACTATTCCCGCTAGAAAATCTGCTGCTGGCCAATTTGCTTTCTCTTATCACTTTCCTAAACTATGATCTTCCCTTCCTTTGTTCAGTCACACTGACTCTTTAACTTTCTCCTTAAAGTCTCTTCTTCATGACAAATTTTTCCCCCTCCTGCAGCTGTCCAGTACGGGTCATAATGTCCGCAGCTTAATAGAGCATGGCATTATGGTGAACCTGGACTTGTGCACTCCCTGAGTTGGAACCCCAGAGTTGAGAATCTTTAGTGGGAGTCCTGTGGGGCACAGCCGCCTGTAACAGGGGGTGGGGGTGAAGCCCTGCGCAGATCAAGACATATGCCTCCATGGCATAAAATCACGCATAGTGTGATTGTGCAGTGCGGCATTATGTCGCGACATAATGCCCCATGCCCAGCTGTCCTTGACCATCTTCTTCTGCCCCCTCACTAACTTTGCACTGGCTATTTATCTTCTCCTTGCCTATGCATATACCTTTCCGAGTTGTATACAGTTTTTAATATTTCTTCATTTAAATATAATGTGCTGTATTCTTTTTCTATTTATTGTAATATTTTTTATGGTGTTCTCCATTCCTTTCCCCCCAAGATGCATCTGGAAATGAACTGTTACCAGCTAAGCATGTCTTTCCAGGTGAAACTTTTGAAATCAATCAATAAATAAGTATGTGGTACTGACCTTAAGGAAGTACATGACAGCCATCTTACTTCTAGTCCTGAAGGGAATAATTTGTCATCCTTGTAGTTTCCTGCCATGCTCAGTCCAAACCTCATCATCACTGTAGTATTCTTATTACGAAGAATAGACTGATACAGTCTGAGAAAGCTGTAACTAAGATGCTAATTTTATTCTGACTGAGCACCAAGACACTATAAGAGACTTAAAGGTTAAAGGGCTTTGACTGAGCATGACAGGAAAAAAGAGCCACAGATTGCACATGACAGAACATAGGGTCAGTACTGCATCTACTGTAGCTAAGTAGCTTGTTGTAGTCAAACTGCCTAAGAAACAATGTTCTTAAACTGCCTATGGTAGTCTAACTGCAGCCATCTTAGAGTGAAGTGAATACAGCCATTTTATGTTAAGTTTTAATGTTTTGTTTGCTGCTACCTAAGCCATCCACTAATTTCTGTATTCCCGCCTCTGCCTAATTCCAAAATCTAAACTTCCCCCATACCCACTCTGGTTGCCTCTGATCAGGCCAAATCCTTTCACCTCCTTTGTCTTCTGAACCAAGCCCTGCCTTCTGGGCTTCCTCCACAACCGCTGATTTAGCTCTCTTTAACTCCTGTCTCCTCTCACCTCCTCTTCTCCTAGGTGGTGGCCCACGAACAGGTGCCCTCAGCTGCCTCACAGCACTTGGAAGTGGTGTCTCCTCCTGCCGTACTCCCTGACTCTCAACAGCAGCTACAGCTGCATGAACACCACCCTGAGCTGGCCTTCCACAGTGCTGTATGCCACTCCATTCCAAAAAACTGATGGGCCCCCTTATTGGACCACCCTGAAAGCGTTTGGCTTCTGATTGGCTGGCATCTGCAGCCCCTGCTGGAAAGAAGCTCTGCCAACCAGCCAGCTCCAAGACATCGTTATGTCCCCTGAGAAGCTCCCGGCTCCACTGCCACTCTACAGTCAAGTAAATTGTCCTACCCACCCTTCCCGGCCATGACTGCTATTAAATATGCAGTAACTCCATCTACTAGACCCAGCGCTGCCCACCAACTAGCCCAAGGCAAAGGTCTTAAAGGGACATTAATACACAGTGCTGCTACACCTCTTGGAGGAAGCCTCCCTCCCCTGCAAGCATGCTACTCATTCTAAACAACATGAGCTGCACTACTCTCCTACTTGTTATCACATTTGCGTCAGTGGGCCCAGGCACCCTCCAGGTCTCCTGCCCCTCTTCAGTCTGCCCAAACACTGCCTCAGAATGGGCTGCTGGATAATAGTACCAGGAGCAACCTCCACAGAGGGAGCACACCAGCAGTGCTACTACCATAGTACCACAACAGGGTAGAATGCATCTGATGCACACCACGGCTCCTCCAGGCTACCACCTCTCATATACACCCCACAGAAAGTGGAGGAGCCTCTCAAAGGTAAAATAAGGAAACGCAAGTCACGAATCTCTATAGCCCTCTGTATCACAGTGAGGAAACTTATCCTAATGCTCCTCCTCTTATCTGGGAATGTACACCAAAATCCTGGCCCTCCGTTGCCACTCGGATCTGTGGGTATCAAGACAAAGGGCCTGACAATAGCTGCAATGAATATTTGCAGCCTTACAGCGAAGTTTACACAATTACAGGCCTGGATGGCTCAACATAAACTGGCATGCCCAACTGAGACTTGGCTGTCACGCAATATAAAAAACAACAAAATAGCATTACCAAGATACCAGGCATTCAGGAGCGACAGGCAATGTAAGAAGGATGGGGGCTGTCTAGTCTACACAAAAGACTCCCTCCACAGCTCTGTCCTCCCTATCTCCAGGATGGCCACAGACCACAAGCTCCTTGTTGTGAAAATACAAGTTGGGCAGCTGGGTAAGACAATAACCATTTCATCAGCCTACCTGCCCCCAAAAAATCACAGGACGGTTTGCCTAAGATCCTGGATGCAGTGACCTCCCTACCTGAGGATAGTAATTAACTAATCATAGGGGATTTCAGTATAAACTGGGAAAGTGACATCTCCACTCCACTCAAGGATATCATGGCAAGTGCATACCTGACACAACTAGTCATGGAACCAACCAGAAGGATCCACAGGACAGGCAAGAACTCGCTCATTGACTGGATCCTCACAAACTCCCCATCACGAGTATCTGAGGTCAGGGTGCTACCAGATACATTCAGTGACCACTTCCCTGTCACCCTCAGATGGTCAAATAGGTTTACAAACAGCTCCCCCATCACTATTCAGAGCAGGATCCTGAAAAGAGGTCAGTTAGGATTTTTTAAACATGCCCTATTCCTCCATAACTGGTCACTCATTGGCACATTGCCAGACCTGGACCAGGCCCTGAAGTACTTCACCAATGGTGTCAACAATGTCTGTGACCAGTACACCCCATTAAAAAGGAGAAAAGTGCAGAGGACCACTAATGGATGGATTATGGGTGAGCTCCTAGCCATGATGAAGGAGAGGGATAACCTCTGGTTAAAAGCTAGGGCCTCTGGTAAAGACCATGAACACCAGCTGTACCAGGCTGCCAGAAACTGCTGCATGCACCTATTACAGAGGGCCAAAGCTGATCACCACAATAAACTGCTTGATAAAAGCTGGGGAGACAGCAAAAGGTTCTGGGGAAACATAAAGAATCTCTTGGGGGAAGAAGAAAAAGAAACCCACAGCTGCTCCACATTAATGGCTCTCCTACCTCAGATCCACTCCTCATTGCAGAGTCCTTACATTCTGCCTTCACAGATCTAACTACAGTACTCCATCCTAACTACCGACATCCTGCCAAGGTTCCCTCAGATGACAAAGCAACCAATACCTCTTACCCTACTTTCTACCTCGAGAGTTACTGTAAAGGAGGCTACATTCTACATTAAAAAAAGTGCTCGGGAAGACCAGAATGTGTAGCAATGGAGTAGACATGAAGCTGGTATCTCAAACTCTTGATGTGCCCATCATGCCTATTCTAAAACTATTCAACGAATCCCTGACCCTGGTACAATTCCTAGCCACCTGGAAGCAAGCGCTGGTCACTCCTGTCCACAAAAGCAGGACAGGACCAATGTGTCCAATTACAGGCTGATCTCAATCCTCTCTCCTATCCAAGGCCCTTGAGAAGACTGTGGCAGATCAACTGACAGACTACATCAGCAAATACCAGCTGCAATGCCAGAACAAGCACGGGTTCAGGCAGGGGCATAGTACCATGACTGCCCTAATAGAGTTCACTGACTACGCTCACAAAGCTATGGACGGAGAAAAACTAGTAGTGTCAGTGTTCACAGACTTAACAAAAGCCTTTGACACCGTTAACCATACCCTCTTACTGACCCAGCTACAAAGGCTGGAGGTGGCCGCCAATGCAACACTCTGGTTCCAAGACTACATGTCCCTCAGATCACAACAGGTAAAAATAAGACAAACAGTGCCTGACCCCAGGGGAGTCAAGCTGGGGTTCCCCACAGATCCATCTTGGGAGCCCTGCTCCTCAGCCTGTTCCTAAATAATCTCCCTCAAGCCTGTGACACCAAGATTATCCTATATGCAGATGACACTGTCATCATCAACAGCAACTCTCGAGTTGAGCTGCTCCAAGCAGCACTTCAGCACTCCTTCAGGAAAATAGAAGACTGGTTCTGCGAGCACAAACTTCTGCTCAATTACAAAAAAAATAAGACCATGCTACTATCCAACCCCCAGCTCAAGAAAAGGTTTCCCACCATAAACATCACCAACAATGTCCTTGCCCCCTTGAAACAGGTACACTCCTTCAAATACCTTGGAGTCACCCTGGACGAAACCTTGTCCTATGCACAGCATGTCAACTTGGTGGTCAAGACAGTTAACACCAAGCTAGGTCTGCTGTACAGGCACAGAAAACACCTTACCACGACAGCCATCTGCCTATCAGTCACCAGCTCCCTCCTCTCCACCACTGACTATGGCCTGGTTGTCTACAGCACAGCATCAGACTCTGTGCTCAAGAGGGTGCAAGTAACTCTCAACAAGGCCTGCACGCTCATCCTGAATGGCGGTCGAATGACCCACACCTGCTCCTTCTATGAACAGACACACCTGCTGTCTCTTGGGTGCAGGACTAAATTCCTCACATGCCTCCTAGGCAAAAAAGCATTACTGGAGAAAGCCCCTCATGTGTAGCTTGCATCGTCTCCCTCCCAGGCTCAGAATATAAAACCAGAAGCAGAACGCAGGAGGCCCTTGTGATGCCATTCCAATGCACAGCTCTCTGGCAGCACACCTTCTCCTATGGAGCCCCACTTTAGCTTAACGAGGTATCTGAGTCCATTCGGAATGCCACTAGCCTGTGTGACTACAAATCAAACCATAAGCATTATCTGACCTCCAGCTCTGTGTGCACTTGCTTCCCCAATGGCTGATCAAGACTCTGGATGTCCAGGCCTGGCTCTGCTAACAGCAACTATTCTCAGCACAAGATAGAAGCCCTCCTCCCACATGTGGCTTGACAATGCTTCTGAATCACTCTAAGGGGCTGCTCCTGTCCCCCTCACACCCCTCCACCCCCTACACTCTAGGATGGGACTTCACCTGCCCGGCCTCAGCCCCTGCCTCCTTGTCCACTTTACTAGAGGCCCCCCTTCTACCAAAATCCTGTCCTTTCTGACCATCTGCCCAACCTAACCTAACCTCTAGTGCCTCTGCACTTTATCAGTACTTATAAGAGCTCAAGATGATGTCCATGTGCTGTATAGTGTTTTAAATGTCAAAGAAACTCAGTAACCTTTCTTGATTGTTGTGCTGTACAGTGTCTCAAATGTCCTAAAACTTTGTAACCTTCTTGATTAAATGTCTGTACTCTGTACACATAACATGGAACCTTTGTACAACAGCCTTGGCTCAAGGGTTATTTCTGAATATCAAATAAATAAAAAATTAAATAAAATACTATAGAATATTACACTTGGGTTAGTGCTCCTGTACCCAGTAAGGCATGTGGGGAGCTTCAGCAAGACATAAAGTACACAAAGTACACAAACTGTCTCTGCCACCTACCTTAGTTTTTCAGTAAAAGAGGAGATGTGACCAGGGCCAAATAGCGAATGTATTATGGCCATTTCATAATTTGGGAGATATCCCTTTTTATTTATTTATTTATTGAAGGAGTTGGAATTACAACCTTTTGCCAAGGAGCTTTGAGAGCCAGCAGAATCTGAGAAAGAGTGAAGGCCCAAGCATTGTTAAAGGCAGTAGGTACTTGTTCTTAGTCTGTTGAGTTACTGTAGAGTATTAAAACGTTATAACATTTTTAAGGAAAATGCTGTGCCCCGATTGGCTGGGAGGGTTCAGAATCCTGTGTCTTACAGGATAACAACCACCAGGATGGGAACCCTTCTGGCAATCAGGATGAAGAACAACCACATGGTTGTTAGAAATTTTTTTTTAAATGATTTCTAGCACCCATGTTTGTGAGGTAAAATAGCCTTAATGCATACTTTCTGAAGCCTTAACACTTATTTCATCACCTGGAATAAATTACTTTCCTGCTTTATGCAGCAAGGCACTCCACCTTGCATCTGTGTCTCACTACTACATCTCCCTAGACATGAAGGGGTGGAGTGGGGTAATTTACCTAACCTAAAATGGTATGCACAGGCTACCTTCATGAGATTAGTGTGTATCTGATACATTGAGGCTCAAACCTGTTTGAAATTGAATACTTGAATGATATCCGCAACTTAGATAACTATTTATTTGGCAGTCAGCTGGGATGTACACCACTGAATAAATTTACTCCATACAACGACAGGTTTTCTGCCAATGGAATAACACACTAATGAAGTACCTGTGTTACATGCAAATATTTCATTTGCGAATAATGGCATATAATTAAACTGCATGAAAGCTAAGAACACACATACACCAGTCCCATCACATAAAGGAAAATGTAACCTTACAAGAATTTCTTCAGAAGTTACTCCTTTTATTTCTTCCAGCGTAAAACAGCATAAAAAATCAGGCAGGCCCCTCTCCCAGGTACAGACCCTCAACATTTCACGTTTACACACTTTGTCAAGAGGATAATTGACACACCTGAAAGCTACATTTAAATAGTGCTCTCTTAAAGGCATAGCATGCTATTGTAGTACATGAATTAAGAGTGTCAGTTCTCAAATGTAGTAAAAATTAAAATGTTAACTAAAATTAAAACAAAATCATAAACCTGATCATTCTTATCAATAACAAGCATTTGACAATGCCGAAGTTTGTCATTGGAATTGTTGTTGGTACGCACCGATTGGCAGGACTACAGTTCCCAGCAGAAAGAACAAATTATGCCACCAAGTTCAAAACACTGAAGTGCATATCTGTTTCATCAATTCATAATCTGGCTTTGAAGAGTGAAGATGTGCCTGTGGTTCAGAGAAGATGAGAACACTGGAGCCCCCCCCCAAACAGTTTGGGGGGGGCATTATGATTAGAAACCCTAATGCCCCGGGCGTTTGTTGGTATTTGCACTACAAATTTTCAACATGGCCTTGTGTGACCCCACCTCATGAAATCATTTGGGACCTCTGCTTATGAACAGTGGCACTGTGATTTTGTTAATCTGTCCCGAATGTTGATTTCTCACAGTGACCATGCCATTCTGCACCAGATGTCCGAAAGCAGCCAGGATGTGAGAAATTATAAATCTACCATTCATAGAGAGGTGTGAGGAGATGGCAGTGTTGAAAATCTGGAGTGAAAATATAAAAATGCTCGAACATAAGAGTTTATTTGGAAGCTGCGCAACACAAGTTTGTAACATAGTCATTTAGTGGAATTATTTCTCCAAATTTTCAACATAGGCATTTTGTGACCTGTGCTCATGAACACTGTCACTATGATTTTCTTAATCTGCCCTGAACATTGATTTCCTACCATGACTGTGCCATTGTGCACCAGATGTGTGAAAACACATTTTGGGAAGGATGTGAAAAATGACAGCACTACTTTTCATAAGGAGGTGTGCAAAATTGAAAATGTTGAAAATCTTAAGTGAAAATACTACAAATTCTTGAAGTTACGAGTGTGTGTGGAAACTGCGCAATACACACTCATAACATAGCCATTTTATGGACTTTTGTCACCAGATTTTTAACATAGGCATTTTGGGACCTCCGCTCATAAACAGTGTCACTGTGATTTTCTTAATCTGTCCCGAACACTAATTTCCCCCAGTGACTGCTCTATTCTGTGCCAGAAGTGCGAAAACACATTTTGGCCAGGATGTGAAAAATGACAACTGTACTGTTCAGAAAGAGGTGTAAGAAAATGCCAATGTTGAAAATCTGGAGTGAAAATATTACAAATTCGTGCATGGAAACTGTACAATGCATGCTAGTAACATAGTCATTGTTTGGAATTTTTTCACCAAATTTACAACATGGGCTTTTTGGGAGCCCACCTCATAAACAATAACACTGTCACTTTGTTAATTGGTCCTGAATGGTAATTCCATGCAGTGACCATGAAATCACCTTTCCAGAACTGAATAACCTGAAGACAGTCACCTAATTCATGAGATGGGGTCCCAAGAACCTGATGTTGAAAATTTGGTGCCAAAATTCACACAAAATGGCCAAGATATCCACCTAAGTTGAAAAAAAAAAACATTTATGCCATTATACAGCTTACCGGCATTCTTCAGTTCGTGGTCAGCTTTGAAGAAAGCAGACATATTCCTGGTCCACTGAAGATCATCATGTTGGGCTCCGGAGGTAAGTATGAGGTGAGGGTGTGTGTGTGGGGAAGTGGGGTGCTCAGAAGGTAGGTGCAGGTTGGGGGAAGGGCACCAGAGATAGCGAGGGACCATTTTCTCTCTTTACAGGTATATAAAAAAAAAAAGGCAACATGGGACTTTTTGTCCTTACAGGTGTTGCATGCCACCTAGGTGTTTGTTGGGGGGGGCTGGAGCCAACTGGCATTGGACACCCCGTCAGCACATACAGAGTGTTTGGGGGGCATATGAGCCAAGGGGGATTGGGCACCCCCCTCAGCACACAACAAATGGGGGTGCATTATGCCGATGGGGACTGGGCTTCCCTATCAGCAAATTAACTTGGGAGGGGGCATGCCAACAGGGGAACTGTGCACCTCCGTCAGCTTTGATGGGGACTGCGAGTGGCATATGGTGATAATCAATGCCATTTGTTTATTTAAAACAAATGGGGGGACATTAGGCCAATGGGGGTTGGACTCCCCCATTGGCAAATGAACTCGAGGAGGGCATACCAACAGGGCTCAGCGTGTTCACACCGTAAGTGCTACCGCAGTGTAAATGCACAACCAGGAAGTCAACAATGCAGGGCTTTATACATCAAAGGACTGAGCCACGCCACTATTGATGCGGCTCTGTCCTTTGAAAAGTTGGCCAACTCCACCCCAACAATAGAAAGTGAGTCATCGCTGGCCTGCCAACTGATTCACCTGCCACTGACCTGCCCCTTGGAACTGAGTTTTCCATTGGGCACACTTCCCTCATACCCCTGTATAGCACCTCTCAATACAGAATTAGGAAGAGTTCGTTTTTTCTATAAAGGGCCGTATTTATGGAATTTATTACCTGTTCCATTGAGGAAAAAAGGTGGGAAGAAACAGACCACACAGATAAAATGATGGTTTAGGGATGAGAGAGAGTAAAAATTAGGGTTAAGGATTAATTGGTTGAAATTGTATTTGTATTGAATTTGTGCAACAGCATGTATTTGTTTTTTATGTATATTTAATTGTATTGTTTATGTGATTATTTTTGTGTAACACTTACTATGTATAACAACTGAAGCAATCATTGTACAACTTGGATCTCACTGAAAATGAGCTTGTCTCAGTTGAGCTTCTGATTCATGTAATGAATAAAAGTTTTTACTACTATTACTACTACTTATGCTAAATATACACCATAATAAATAATTAAATATATGGCACAATTTCAGTTTTTTTTTCAACTCTTTTTCCCTCTGGTCATGGTCTGGGGGCCTCTCTCAGGCATCCTGCCTGATCCTCCCCTGCCTGAAGTCCTCCACCTGTGCCTCCTCTCTCCTCCTCTACCCACAGTCGGTACACCCTGCTTAACCCCTCCAGGGGGGATCACCCCTCCTCTTTGGGCACTCTTAGAGACGGACCCCAACATGGGAGAGGATCTAGATGGAGGAACCTAGAAGGCCAGGTAGGACAGACCCGGCATTGGGGATGGGGGCAGGAGCCGCCGCCTACCGCTGCAGACTGTTTTTTTTTCCCTTTTTTCTAGTGGTCCCCCCCATGCATGTGCACACTCCTGACGAAGGATGCATGGCAATCCCTGTCTGCATCAGGGCACGCTAGATTCGTGCTGCCAGATGCATTGCAGCACTTCCGGTCTCCACCAGGTGCTGCTGACATGTGGGCTGATCCCAACTCACTCCTTGGGGAGGAGAGCAGCCCCTATGAGCACTCAGTCCTCACCCCTAAAACCCCAGGTGTCCCAAGTTTGTTCCCAAACCCGGGTCGCAGGCGTGGCACAAGGTGTGGCATCCAGTGCTTCAACCCTCAGTGCCACGGGGCCAGCCCACAATTTCAATTTTATCATTGAGACCTGGTAAAGTAATGGTATTTGTTTTAAAAATCCAAAATTGCTCTCTTTGGGCTCATTTATCATCAGTACTGCCACCTCTAGGACCTACTCTTATTTTCTCTATTGCTACAAAGGACCCCAAATGTTTTTCAGGATCTTGTACATCTTGTGCATTTCATATATGTAGAGCTGTGGCATAATCTTCATTTCTAACAACTATAGCCCTAACACGGTCACCTACTTTTTCTTTGAATTTTCTTTTTGTGCGACCTATGTATTATGACCCGCATGAACAATTAATCATATAAATGACATATGAAGTGTCACAATTTATAAAGTTCAAAATAGGAATAGTAGAATTATCACCCCTATTAATAAATGTGTTAGTACAAGTAATGTACACCTTTTACAGGTAAAACAACTGTTGGGTAATGGTGGAAGCCAACTTCTACTTTTATCACGACTCTTTTGATAACTATTAACTACACTGTTACCTATGCTTTTAACTCACTTGTATACAAACCGAGGCATACCATTTACATAAGGATTTAACTTATTTTCTGTTTGTAAAATTCTCCAATTCATCTTGATTATATTTTCCACCTTTTTTGGCTTCAATGCTGTAAGTGGTAATGAAATTCAGCCTATCGTTGTTATTACTGACATCCGTCTTTCCTCTGAGCAGATCATCTCTATTATAATTCTGCACTACTGCTTGTGCATCACCAATTAAAGACCTTTGATACGCCCTCTCTGCAGATCTGCACTCTAGTTCATCTGCTTGCTTCTGAAAATTGTAATCAGTACTACAGTTCCTGCATGCCCTTATAAATTGTCCTTTAGGTATGAATTTGTCATGGGTGACAAGATGTTGCTAGCAGCACAGTATTTTTGTCTGTAGATTTCCTGTACAAAGTAATATCTACTGCATTCTCATAGTTTTTAATAATACATAAATCCCCAAAAGAAATGCTTGTACTACTGACTGTAACCATAAATTTAAGCAAGGGAGTCTAAATATGACTCAAATTCATACAATTCTTCTTAGTTACTGACCAAATCATAAGGCAATCATCGATGTAATGACGATATAAACTTATTTTATCATGAAAAGCGTTGCGTTCTGTGTCATAAATTGCATTTCTCTTCCAAAATCCCATATACAGGTTAGAGAAGTTAGGGCCAAATTTCACACCCATAGCTGTTCTGCTAACCTGCAAAAAGAAATTACCTTGAAACATAAATGCACTGTACTTTAAAACAAAACCTGCTAACTTGTAAATACATTCTGTGGATGGACTAAGGTTAGTACGCTGGTTTAAATCATGCTCCATAGCTGTTAGACCTGCATCACGAGGAATAACTGTATATAATGAAGTCATATCTAATGTGACTAACAAATCCTCTGATTGGACAATATGTCTCCCAATATTTGCAAAGCCTCCTTAGTGTCCCTAATATGGGACCATAATTTAGGGGCACAAGGTTGAATATAAAAATCAACAAATTCAGGAAGTTTTTAGTCAAAGACCCAATTTCAACAATTATAAGGTGACCCAGAGGATTCACTAAACATATATGCACTTTAGGCAACATATAAATTGCTGCCCTAATTGGGTGATCAACTGTCAGAAATTGAAGTACATTAGAATTATTGTCACCTTATACAAAGGCAGATTTCAGATAGTTATCAATATCTTTTTTTAAACTATCAGTGGGATTGCTATTTTGTTGCTATAGAAGGTCAAATAACCAAGTTGCCTTTTGACCTTTCTGACGTAATCATCTGTGTTCTGGACTACAACACTGCCCACTTTGTCCACCTGCTTGATAGCAATCAACAGATTCTTTTTTAGGGACTCAAGAGCCTGAAATTCTTCACTGGTCATGTTAACATGACTTGCTTTAGTTTTATTCTGATGTAATTGTTGTAAATTCTGCTCACATGCTTTTAAGAACACTGGAACGGCAGGATTAGTGGGTGGCATAAATTGTGATTTAGGTTTAAATACTTGATCACAAGGAGTAACTTTCTTTTGTGTATCAGTTAAATCAAATAACCCACCCTGCTCATCAGATATTGTGTGTTCAGATCCTTCATGGTCAACAAACCCTGTAAAACAATTTTTTATTTAACTTGCAAACTATGCAATGAATGTCAATGTAGGTATCAAATCAGTTCAGGCTTCATGTAGGACAACATTTAAGTCCCTTATTAAGTGTTGCAACTTCAACCACAGAGAGTCTGTAATTAGAGAGGTTAACGACATTACCTAGTAAACCCCTCTCTGCTGTCTCGGGTAATAAAACGTCAGCTGCCTCTGCATTGCCTGGGATCTCCCTCTCCCGCTCCCTCCCCCTCTCCCTCTTCCCCTGCCCTTGTACCTGTAAGTTTGCTGTTGTCCTCCTGTTTTGGTGTACACAACTCCTTCTCCCACATCTGGTTTGCCTTGGGGGTGAAGCCTGCCAGTGCAGTGGTAGCAGTGTAATTTATCTGCAGCTCACAACTGTGGGGGGGGAGGCGTCTGCCATTATCCTACAATTAATTTTGAAAGGAGATCTCCCAACTTGTCCAAAAATTAAATCATTTTGGACCTCAGTTCAACAGTTCATTTCCCCCTTTTTTGTCACCAACATTACTTAAAGTTAGAAATTTGTATTCTAGGGAACTATGATTCAAGTCCAGCTAATACAGAAAAGGCATACATGGCATTGGTTTCTGCAGTAATGAGATTACTAATACTGCATTACAAAGATAACTGGATACCCTTGAGTGTATAATGGCTTCAAGAATTCTTTAATGCATTAAATGCAAAATGTGCTATAGCTTCTGCAAATTGTATATAATTTTTTTTTTTATTTAATTGTATTATAATTTTATATACGTTCCAGGCTTGCTGGCTTCCTTTATCACTCTTTCTCATGTGAGAGAACTAAAGGTGCTGGTAATTCCCCCTTACTGGGTGTCTTTAAACTTCTGTAGGAGACTGATGCTAGACCCTACTGATATAATCTGAACAAGGTTATCCTTGATGGTTGTTCTCTATCACCTTTGATGATACATGCACAGGATGGGGAGGGAGTGGAATGGACGGGTGGTTGAGGGCTGTTATTAGTGTTGTTATTGTTACTGTTCCTTGTTAGATCTTGCTTAGTTTTACATATGGCTGCTTTTAAATCTACCAATGTGAAGGATGCCATGTCCATGTGTTTGCCAATATTTCTTGTTATTGGTGCTTGATGCGTTCATGTTTTTGTATTTTATTTTTGTTGTGATTGTATCTCTTAAGAACAATTTAACAAAGCATGCTTAACTGCGAAAAAAAGAAGGGGGCATGGAGTGCGGGATGGCATGGTGTAATGGAGGAGATTCTCTCAAATGCATGCTGTTACAATAAGTATGTTACTGTTCCATCTTCTTCAAAGTTATCACCTCCATTAGACCACACCTTTGGGATGAGTCCCAAGTGTGGTGAGCTAGCCACTGCTAATCATTATTTGCAGATGTATTTCTGTTATATTTTTTTATGTGATTTTGTGTATGTTAAATGCCAGAAGAAAATGGCAGTGTTAGAAAAGGGGCCATATAGAAGGAGAGAAAGAATTTTTAAAATGTCTGAGCTTCATCTGTGACATAGGAAATAGCTGCTTGCTAGGAAGCAAAATTACACTCCAAAGGGAGTGGAATTGCCTTGTAAACTTAATTGAGGGAAGCAGAGATACTAAAAAAGTTTCAGGAGATGAACATTTGCACTTCAAGGGCAGGATGCCTGCGAACTAGGATCTGGGAAACAGCCATACCTGACAGGGTGGTGTGAATTGTCTTACAAGTGTTATATTGTAGGGCAGTAGGACATCAAATGCACCAATTCTAAAATGTTATTAATGTGTCAGGGAGTGGTGATATAAGAACCTAAATAAAAAAAATAGTAATAATTCCCTGAAATTTTGGGGAAAGTGCAAGAGTGACACTTACTGGCCTAAAGGTTAGGACCAGATCATGGATTTTGGTGGATTATTTAAGGAGCTTTGAATCAGAAGTAAACTCTTTTTTTCCTGGAGCATTTCAAAGGACACCTTTCCTAACAAGACACAGAACAAACTGCCAGAAGGCATTGAAAGCCAGTGGCAGAAAAAGAAGGAAAGAACTTTTCAGACTTCACTTTTTCTTCTATACCTCAATTCACTACAAACATAAGGTAGAAATTAGATAAAAGTCATAGTGCATTTTTCTTGCACATGCCCTCTTTTATTTGTGCTATTCTGTGACCAGATTTGTAAATTTTTGAGTTGTAACTGTATGATAACTATTTAGTATAAACATTTGTTTTCAAGAAACCTGCCTGAATGAGATTTTTATATTGTGTGTGATTGTGGGGTATTTTGTAATAATCAGTGACCAAACTGTTATTGCTAAGGGGTCCACCATAAGTTACCAATCAAACAAGGATCTGTAAAAGGAAATCTGGGTAAAGATAGAGAGAATACCAAAGTCTCAGGGAAGAGTCTTTGGGAATTTGAACCAGGTTATTGCATGCCCTGTGAAAGAAGACAAAATCAAGGTCATAAGACTACCCCAGAGAGCTTGTAACACCTGGAATGTCTCCCTTTGTACAACAACCAAGAAGGCTACAAGACTTGAGACTGGTATTGCACCTTTATCCAAAGTAAAGAGGCAGCCCTGTAACCTCGTGGCGGATGTTCAGTTGTGAACTCAGTGAGCACATGAGGAGGGCATTTTTTTTTATTATATTTTATTGGTTTTAGCAGTTTATTATAATACCAAATGCAGTGCAGAGATACATTCAGAGATGGTACAAGGAGTGATGGGCAAATACAATAATGTACATTTAAAAAACCCCAAGGCTGTAAGATCTCTAAAAATATCTGTCTCTACAATAATGTACATTTAAAAAACCCCAAGGCTGTAAGATCTCTAAAAATATCTGTCTCTCTTTGATGAACTTAAACACATCAGCTATATTAATGGGCATTGTACAGATGATATGAAGGAGAATGATAGTCTTCCTATCACAATCTAGTACACATAACATCTCAAGGCTACTCCCCCTAACTCTGGTAACGTTGAAGGCGCCACATAATTTTAGGTTTAGTAATATATATTTAAGGAACAAAATCCCCAGAATGCTCCAGCTGGTAGAACACCCAACCTTTCCACTGGTTATCAAAGGTATGTGTCCTACTATTCATTCTAGCTGAAATCCTTTCCAGGTTATATATTTCATACGTCAGTTTTCTCCAAGACTCCTTAGTCAGGATCTGAGTGGAAAGCCAGAGACAGGTAATAACCTTTTTGGCCGCCAAGACCAGTAAAGTAAAGTTAACATTATGAGGAGGGCATTCTTACTCCCCCCCATCACAGAGTGCACTTAGGGGTGGGCACTGTGAGCTCAGTGGACCTGGCCCCCAGGAGTGGGTTTGTGGGTCTATTATATGTATTCAAGAAAGTAGGCCTTGCAGCGCAGCAAACCCAAATCCAGCACATCTATGACTATGTCCAGACTGTAATGTTTAGTGAAGGTGTGACAGCACTCCACATGTCTGCAGCACAAATGTCAGCAGCTAAAACTTTTCTGAAACAAGCAACAAAAGTGATCATTCCCCTTTTGGAGTGACCATGAACTGCATCAGGAAGTTCCTTACCATATTTCTAATAACAGAACGTAATACAATGTGCCAGCCATTTAGACAGGCACTGTTTAGACACGGGAGCACCCTCTTTCCTAAGGGTGAATATAAAGCTGAAAGGACTTTCTGCAGTCCTGGGTGCACATAACATGGTACTGGAGTATTCTGTGTACATCTAGAAAGTGGAGCAATGCCTCATACTGATGTGCATGCTCAGGGTAGTAGAATATAATACTAACTTTTTTTAAAGAAGTGTTTTTCGATTGACATTCATGATGTCTGTGTAATTATGGTGACAGCTTTCAGCTGATTTGAATTTGTAATTAATTGTCTTTAGTATTTATTGAGTGTGTGTTCCATCAGTGATTCATCCTTTGAAAGAAGGAGGAAACTCCAAAACATGTTAGGCTGCTAGTCGGCTGTGTTTTACCAATAAAAAATGTTTTAGATGAACTGGCGTCCTGACTTTTGGCTTGCATGTGCTCGGAACATGGTTTGGAATTGGTTTAGTTGGTTCCTGTAGCACCGCAGTTCCGAGTGCGCACTCTTTATGCAATATATCAAAATCAATGTTGATCCCTTGCCAATGGCAGCAGTGTATATAGCAGCAGAACTGGACATGCCCCGCCTCTGGTCTGGGCCCACCTCCCGGTTGCTCAATCACAGCTCATGCATGATAGCAGGTATGCCTCAGCCAAGATGTGCATACGAATTCCCTATTGGACCATGAAAGTCCAGTGCAATCAGCTCATACACAGTCTAGAACAAATGGTTTTAGTTACGTCCCCTGTTCACAAAGTGCTCAAGTGGTAGATGGAACCTATTATACCATGGACCTTGCACAACAACCAATCAGAATGGCTGGCTGGCACCTTGCCACCATTGTAAATCTACCAATAATCATTGCAAAAGGTGCCAGCCAGCCGCTTCTTTAAAAAAAAAAAATCCAGTGCCAAAATCACAGAACTGCAACTGCCATCTTGTTTCCCCACTAAGTGGAGAGCATGAAAGAGCAGCTCCATACATCAGAAAAACAAAACAAAATAAAAACAGTGCTTTAATACTGAGTGGCTTATTAAACATTATACCAAGTACTGCTTTTTTTAAAATAATAAAAAAAGCAGTACTTGGTATAATCTCAATAATCCACTGGGGGGATCTAGGTTATCAGGGGATTTACCATGGCTGGTGCAGATTTACCCACTCCAGCTGTGGTAAATCCCCTGATAACCCATACCCCCTATTAAAGTGAGCTTCCTTCCCGATCCCCTTCTCTCTCCAGATTCTCACAACAGATGCCTTGGGGATGGGTTGGGTCACCCACCTGGGCTCCCATCAGTCCAAGGGTACATGGTCTTCAGTGGGGAGCACCTTACATATCAATGTTCTAGAAATGTGAACTGTCCTATATGGGCTCCAGGCTTTCCAGAACTATTTGTCCCTTGTCACACTGCTAGTGCTGACAGATAACATTAGTGTGATGCATTACATCAACAAGAGGGGGGACTCATTTTTATTTACCATGCAGGGAAGCAACGAGTGTTTGGTATTGGGTTCTGGAACATGGTCCACAACTGTCAACTGTACATGTTCCAGGTGTCCAACATATCTTGGCAAAGAGGATAAGCAAGCCCCAGTCCAGGATGTGCAAGTGGAAACTGCTGACCTCAGTTGTCGAAGACCTCTTTGATAAATTATGTTTATCCAGAATTGGACCTTTTTGCATCCCCACACAATGCAAAACTGCTGCTTTTCTGCTCGTTCACTCCAGGGCCTGGTGTTTCCTGGCAAGATGTGTTGTCCCTCTTTAGGAAAGGGAGGTTCCTGTATGCCTTCCCTCCCTTCCCTCTAATTCAGAGTGTTTCTCAAGCTACAAATGGAGAGGGCAACTCTGATATTCATTGCTTCTCTGTGGCTTCAACAGTCCTTGTTCCCCTTACTGCAACAGATAGCAGTGTAGGCACCAGTGCCTGTGCCCCTATGCAGTGGTCTACTGTCACAGGAACAGGGAACCCTGGTCCATCTAAACCTCAGATCTCTCCATCTGCATGCATGTGTCCTGAAAGATATTGCCATTGCTCATTTTTGGATTTCTCAAAAAGTGGCTGATGTTCTGGTGGCTGCTAGAAAACCTTCCAACAAATCCACTAATTCTATGAAGTGGAAGTGGTTTACCTTATGGGCCACTTCCCACCACCTGGATCCATTCACCTGTTTAGTTAACCAGGTTCTAGAGTATCTGCTGTTTATATCTGATTCAGGCTTCCAGAACTCCCCTACCAAAGTGTACTGGCAGCTTTCTATGTGTCTATAGACAGTCATACAGTTGCCCAGATGGAAGTGTCCCATACATTTTTGAGAGGCATTCTACATCTGCAGCCTCCCATCTCTAATCCAGTCCCGGCTTGGGACTTTAATTTTGTTCTGGAAAAGCTAATTTTGTGGCTTATACTTTTTTCCTTGGAAAGCATTGTTTTAGTTGCAATCACTTCTGCTCAAAGGATTTCAGAGCTACTGTACAGGCTCTAATGTGTAAGACTCCTTATTTGATTTTCCGCAGATACAGGGTGTTTTGCATACCAATCATAAGCTTTTACCATAGGTGGTGTCTGAGTTTATGTTTTTTAATTAAATCTACTTCATAAAAGTTTCCAAAGTACAGCCTAATAATGACAGACCAATTTGAAGCAATACATAAAATCCAAACAAGCACAGTCAACAATTAAATGAAAACAACCCCTCCCCCCCACGCTCTACCCACCTTCTAACCCCATCACCTCTCCTGCCCAAATACATCTAAATCTAGAGCACACATCAAGAAATCAAAATCAGACATGATAAAAAATCCAAAAAGAAGGAAACTCCATACCCGGAGGTAGCTATAATACACCCAAGGAGGAGGGCAGAATTGGAAGATCTAACTAGTGACCGACCTGTCTCCAGATGAATATGGGGATGATATAGTGGGGAGCACTGTGAGCAGTGGAGCCCCATAAGACATAAACCTGTGGATCTTGCCCTGCTGTTGAGCAATATGATGCTCGATCTCAAGGGCCTGTAAGATCTCAACATGCAATTCCTTAAGTGAAGGCGTATAGTCATCCAGCCAATGACGAACAATGACCAATTTGGTCATAATCAAAATAAGTGCTATAAAAGCCCAGTGTGAGCTAATTACATCAGCATGGTAGTAACCTACTAGGCACATTTGTGGAGTAAAATAGGGATCCAGTCCCAGAAAGGAATCAAGAGAACTACAAATAGCATTCCACAAGGGCCGTACCTTCGGACAGTCCCACAGGATATGCATCAGGCTCCCCGTCATCTGCCCACAATGGAGACAGTTGGGTGAGCTAGATCTGCCCTTTCTAAACAACTGGAGAGGAGTAAAATATAAGTTATGCAAAATCAAAAACTGTAGAAATCTATAACGGTGCTTCTTAATATACTTATAAAGGTTTCTCCAAATACACTGCCACGATTTTTCACTCAACCCCAAACCCAGTGCATTCTCCCAAGAAAAACATATTCCTCTTGGATTCTTCTGATCTATACTCTGTAATAGGGCATACTATCAGGAAACTGAATGAGCCTGGCCTGCTACAACCAGGAAATCCTGTAGGGAAGAATTAGTTTATTCAAGCCAAGGGGGAAAAAGAGGTCATCACTTTAGAAAGTTGCAGATACTTAGAAAAATGGTAGCGAGGAATGTCCAAGTGTGTCTGTATAAGACTCAATGGGAGAAGGTGACCATCCACAATCAAATTGGATAAAGTTAAGTAGTTAAGCCACAGGCAGAAATTGAAAGTGATGGGACAGTAAGCAAAATGGAAATTATGGCTGCCAGTTATTGGTTGACAGATTTTTGTATCATTTCAGATACAGATAGGTGCACATTTGCTGAAGGGCTATTGGGACCACTCTAAAGGGCTCAAGAGAAGGGCCTGAGGTAAAGAGCGGGGCTTAAGATACAATAAATCCAAAAGGTAGTACTCACAGAAGAAAATGATGGGAAACTTCTTTGAGAACAAATAGTTCACATTTATTTCACCACTTGTGGAAGCCCCTAGCGCCTCAGCAAAGTGCCTTCAAGAGGGCTAGTCGCAGCTGTTTGCATAGTAGCTTTTCTAATGTCAGCCACAAAGGGTAATAAATTTAATCCCCCTGAGTGGATTGAGGGATTGCCCCAGAGAAATATTGAACTGCAGTGAATAGCACAATAATATAAAAATAAATTGGGCAGCCTAAGGCCTAAGGCCCCCCAAGTTATTTGGGAATGGTCAGCTTGAAGGGAGAGGGGAAGTGCCATCCACTTATCATGATCTCTCTTAACCTCCTTCACTAGGGATCTCATATTGAGGTCAACAAGTTTAGATAAAGAACAGGACACCTTAATCCCCAAAAGAAGAATGTTTTGGACTCCCAGATGAGACTCAACTCATCCACCCGGTGCTTCTGAACAAGGGAACTGAGGGGTAAAACCCTCGATTTATCTATATTCAGTTTATACCCAGGCACCTGGGAAAATCTCTGAATCTCACTCAAAGTGGCCAGAATAGAGGATAATGGATCGTTTAGGTACAAAAGAAGATCATCTGCATAAGCAGAGATCTTGAAACTAATATCACCTACCCGAATCCCAAGAACACTACGATTAGACTGAATTAAATGCAAAAGGAGCTCCAAATATAGATTAAATAAAAGGGGGATACCCCTTAGGAGGGAGAGAGGAGCTGATAGGACTCCATTACACTTGATCCTTGCAGTGGGGGAGGTATACAAAACCATATACCAGTCACAAAAAGGCATGAGAAAAGCAAACACCTGAGTTTTCTTTAATCATACCATCCGCCTGCCAGTTTATTATCCTGAGCATGCTAATTCAGAGGAAGCAATGTTCCATACTCTAGATGTACATAGAATACTCAGGTACTATATACATTACACAAAGGACTGCAGAAGGTACTCACAACTGTTGTTTCATTCTCCCCTGGAAAAGATGGTGCCCCTGTTTCCAAACAGTTCCTGCCAAAGTGGCTAGCCAACTGTATTACTTTTTGTTATAGAAAGTATGGTAAGGAACTTCCTGGGGTGGTTTGTGGCCATCCCACAAGTGACATGGCCACTTCCATTGCTTGTTTTAAAAATATGTCTGCTGCAGATATCTGTGTAGCTGCCATCTGGAGTATTGTCCTCACCTTCACAAAACACTACAGTCTGGGTACTGTCTCTCGAAAAAAGACTGGCTTTAGCCTAGCTGTGTTCCAAGGCCTACTTTCGCCTATGCCTGTAGGCTCCAGCCACCCAGATTGTTTCACTGTCAGTACTGCTTGGTGCTCATTCCATAGGCATGGCCTGATGGAAGAGATATCCTCAAAGAAGATAGAACAGTTATGTACTTACTGTAGCAGTAGCTCTTCAAGAGCAACTTTTTAATCAGGCCATGCCGTCCCATCCTCCTGCCCTCTTTTGGGGCCTAACACTTTAACCTGGATTGCTCCTATCTCCATTCTAGTCTACCCTTCACACGCTGCCTCGTCTGGGTTTGCAGAGTACTGGGTTCCTTCCTGGTTCCCTGCAGAGATGTCCTTTGAAGCCAACCCATCAGCACAGCGGTTGGATTTCCACTCGCGATGCCGGCGACCCAGGTTCGGGAATGGACCTGGGTCGCTGGAGGGCCGGCCAGGGGGAGATGGATGGAGCGTCCTTTGGACTGCTGTCCTTCTTCAGAAGGAAGGGGAATGAACATCCGGTGCATTACGGACCCCTGGCAAAGGCCAGGGGCTCTACCGCAGCCAGCGTCTGGACATCAGAGGAGGCACGGTGGATGTGGGATGTCATTGCACATCCCCACCCCAGAGGAAAAAAACGTCTTTTCAGGGACAGAAAAAATTCCCAGCCAGCGCCTCCATGACACCCTCCTCACTGCCTCTCATGTGCTCCCAGGCTGGCTGTCCTGACCCATACTGATGTTTGTGACACTGATAAGTGCCATGACCCTGCCCTGGGGGGTAAGCCAGGGGGCATGGGGAGCGCGGCTCATGTGGGAGCAGGGGGTTGTGGAGGGCCGTGACCAGGGCTGAGTTTCAGCACTAGGATGGCACAAAAAGCATAATAAAAAAAAAAAAGAGAGCTCCTCCGAGCAGGATCTCTGACAGGTTACTAATGACAGGAGGGGCCATCTACATTTATGTATCAGCCGATGTCTGACATCATTGTGGGCAGCCCCTGGCTGACTGCTTGCAAAGTGTCTGTGTGGTCCTAGTGCCTGGAGGCTTGTAGTTCCATAGGTGTGGCCTGATGAAAGATTTTCTCAAAGATCTACTGTTATGGTAAGTACATAACCATTCTTTCTGTAACACCCACATTCATATCACCAATATCCACATACATTCAGTGGCAAATTAATGCTAAGTGCCTTGAAGTTTCTAAATCCTTTCACTGGGTTCATGGAAAAATGTTAAAATATCATTGTCCTCTTTGCCAGAGTAGTATACATTGTTCAACTGCGCGCTGCAAATATGACCCGAAGTTCTGATTGTCATCTTGAAAATCTCTGCATGATTAGACACTTTGACCAATACAGAAACAGTGATATAATATGCATTATTTAGTTTATATACTGTATGGGCCATGCAATGGCCTGATTTAGGATAAATAATTTCTCTTTGTGTGTGTAAGGGCAGGACCATAACTCACTAGTTACAAGTCACATGTGAGTTACGAAAGTTGTATTTCCCCACTAATGATTATAAATGTCATGTAACCCCCCTTGCTGTTTTCCCCATGGTGCTGCTCAGCACAACCTCTGGTCCTGCCACTCCTGGTTCCTCTGATTTCCCAGTTTTCTCCTAGCACCCTCCAAAGGTCTAAAATTAAATGGGGGACCAGACGAGGGACAACAAAAGTGAAACTGCCCTCGGCAGTCAATTCAAGTGAGCTGCAGTATCAACTTGTGCTGGAGGAGCACTGCGGCACTCCATGGATGAAAGCTGCTTTGGCTGCTCCTACTTGCCAGTATTGGTCTGTACCCCAGCCCCTGTAGGCAAATAAATAGTTAATAGCAAATGGGATCTGGAGGCACTTGGAGGAAACAAAATGAAATATTAAATAAGAGTGCTCTCAAGCACTGTGTATTTAAAGGGGTGTCTGTTCCTTAAAGAGCAGCTGTGGCTGCTGTGTGTAATGGGAGCTCTGTTAACTGCTGGGCTGGGCAGTGCTACGGCACTAGCAATGGGTGAAAGGAGACCTGCTTTCTGTCCACTCTGCCACTGGACACCAGGGTAGCTACTGGGCATTGGGGAAATCATTTGCTAAAACAATGTAGTTTGGCTGCAGAAGGACTGTAAAGTTGGGGCATTGTATGCACTGAACTATAGCAGCTATATTTACCACCTTTGACCTGGCGAACAGCCAATCAAGAAGCCAGGAGCCTTAGAGGACAATGCCAAAGGATTTCTAGGAAGAGGTAAGGACAATGTTTGGCACCCAAACAGCTAACCAATAAAGCGTTGAAGAAGCCTAATGCATATTAATTTTCTTTTTTTTTTTGCAGGGCTCTCTGCCAGATTTCAGCCCTGGTCACGGCCCCAGTCTTCCACCATCTGCCTATTGCCGTGATCCCCTGGTCACCCCTGGCTTTCCCCCGGAGGGCGGGGCCACAGACCTGGTCCCCTATCCAGCCCGTGGAACCGGTATCTAGTTCAGGGATCCAGCAACAGAGGCTAATTGAAGTCCAGGAGGGTTTCATAAAGGTGGAGAGATACTTGATTTTTCCAGTAGTTGACCTCTGAAGAGCCGGACGTGCGATGACGTCAACACACTGATGTGCAGACTTCTGCCAGCTCTCCACCCCCTGTAGATGCCCACAGCTTGCCAAACACCCAGCCTCCACTGAGTGTCACTGCAGCGTGGCGCATGTCCCACACCCACCACAAAGGAAAGAGAGCTGTCACTGGATGCTCAATCCTTCCTTCTCCCTGCCAGCTCCTGGTGGCCCAAGTCCGTTCCCGAACCACGGTCACCGGTGAGGTGTGGCATCCAGCGCCTCAACCCTCAGTGCCACCGGGCTGGCTGCATATTAATTTTCTGATGAACAGCCTGTTTTGACCAATTAGATGCTGTCCTGATCTGTTGAAACCCAAAGGACTGAATCAGTTTGCTTCAGTTTGGCAGAGCCCCTTTGGGGGGGCTCCATGATATTGTTATAGAGTTTGTGAAGAAGGCCTGACTGAGGGCTTGCACAGCCACCAGTCCAAGTGCCCTGCTTTGCTTTCCTGTGTCTGGAAGGAGCAGTGTCAGAATGAAAGTGGGATTTGATGTCCAGAGGCAAGAAAGCTAAGATGTTCCCAAAGGAGAGGAAGCCTCTCTGTGATCATCGAGTAAAGAAGGAGACCTACCCAGGGGCTTGTAAAGCCACCAGCCCAGGAGGTGTTCTGTGATCCTCTGTGTTGCCTTCCAATGGCCAGAAGCAGTTGGCATCAGAATGAAAGTGTTGGAATGCATGCCAGCACTTAGATGAGATGGTCACACTAGAATGAGCTGTAAACTGTCCCTTCCCTTATTTTAGTAATTTTAGCTCTAAAACTTAATATTTTTTGACAGCCAGAGGGCACTGTGTTGAAGATGGCTGCTTGATTCTTCATCTCCCTGGATTCACCAAATATCATCATCCATCCTACAGATTCCAGACTTCCTACCTTCACCAACATCTGAGATCTTACTATATGTACATCGCAGAACAGCTCTGGTACAGTATTTTTATTGCCTCATAATTACTGAACGAGTTATCTACAGTTTTTCAATTTCTCTATTAAGGCCTACAATAATGGCAGACCAATCTCCACATAACAGTTCTCTTAATAGAGTGGAGGCAATGTTTCAGCAACTAATAAGTGAAATCAATGTATTAAAATTGCATCTCAACAAAATATCAATAATATGCAGGCACTTGATCAAAAATCAGCTACTGATGTTAAAGCATCTCAAAATGAAGATTCCATTAACACATTACAGGCTACCATCAGGAGCAGGACAGAGTTATTAGGAACCTTCAGGACAAAATAGATGATATTGAAAATAGAAACAGACGTAACAACCTTAGATTTCTCGGATTTCCTGAAGGTGTTGAACTAGGAGACACCAGTGCTCTTCTAACTCATGTACTTGCTTAAATTACCAGCCGGCCAAGACCTAATCATCGAGAGATCTCACCGCACCTTAAATCTGAGGCCTGGACCCGACCAGAAACCCAGGCCCATCATTGCCAGATTTCTAAACCATGCACATACTGAACTGATTCTTCAAAAAGCGAGGCAATTAGGTGCACTTACTTGGCAAGAAAACAGAATCCTAATTTTCAGAGACTATTCTAAAGAATTATCTAACAAATGAAAAGCTTACAACACCATTAAAACAATCCTTCATCAGCGTGGAATTAAGTTTGCACTCGTTACCCTGCAACAATGCGCCTTTTTGAATGATTCTACCAGAGATTTCAGTACCCCAGAATCTCTCTCTGAATTTCTGAATTGGACACAGCCGCACTTACATTGCCTTGCGATGCTAATGCAGCTCGTTCCTGCTCCAGCACAAGCACCCCTAATTACAATGTCTTGCCCTTCCTGCTGAAACTGTCCTTCAGGTCCTAGAGAAATCTGCAGCCATCATATCTGCCACTGTAGCTCCTGCCAGAAGCTCTGCACGCATACAAGAAAAAAAGCATCTGGTTCTTCTCTAAATAATAATACCTGCTGTTTAAATAATATTTCCATCTCTCCAGCTTCGCATGTGGAACGTCACATCAGTTTTTCTACTCCTCTTACCTTGTCTAACAAATTCTCCCCACTCCAAGAAGATCTGCTCCAAGAAGATCTGCACTCATCTAAGGAGGATCTGAGACAGACTGTATCCAACCCCTTTACTCAAGACCAGAAGAAGCTCTCAATGGGTAATGACTATCCCGATTCTTCCTGGGCTGATCTTGTGTCCAGCTCTCCCTTTAAATCATCTGAACCACCCAAAAGAAAAGGAGAAATCGAAGAGCAAAGGCTACCTGAGGCTTTTCCCACTAAAAAAAAAAAAAAAAATTTGTAATAAATACTATGGCCCATAATTAGATGTGATATAGCAGTTTCTCACCAGAATCCCTCCTCTTCACACCACCTCACTCGATTCCTTCAGTACATTTACCGCAAAGTGCAGTCTCTATCGCACCCAATAGGTTTGGAGCACTTAAATGCAGTAAATCACTATCGCTGCTGAGAAGCCTGTATCTGTCTGTGGGAGGTGAGCCAATTGACACTGGAGGTATTTAATCCATGTGGGAGTTACTATCAATGTATTCAATGGAAAAAAAATAAATGAGAGAAAGAATAAATATTACAATGTTTGTAAGATCTCTTTTAATTAATCCTTGTGTGGTGCCAGACATTAGTATATATAATTGCTATTTACACTCTAATTTTTCATAAGCTTTGGCCACCATGTGGTCAGATGCATACATACATATATAGAGTTCTGTATTTCATATCAGTGTGCCCTTAACCCCTAGTATTATAGCATTTTCCATAAATCCTATCATTTGGAATGTGGAGGATGATTAGACAAATACTCTAAAATCATTTACTTATTTAATATTTATTTGCATCACTTCTGGTATGTAGTGCATCAGGTGCATTCCCATTATATCTCACAGATTTTGCACCAAAGTATGCTTCCAATTATATTTCTATACATTGAGTTTTCCGCCTTTTCACATTATTCTTCATCCCATTTTCTTCCAAATCATTGGAACTTATAAAATGATTTCACAATACACTGATGCTCTATGAACCTATAGTATATACTGCATTCCCTAACCTAGCTTATGTGGATTAATACACATCGGGCATCCTTTATCTGGCTCACACTGTTTCAGCATTATCTGCCATCATGTTGGTATACTTTATTTAATATTGGACTTATTGCTAGGTCCAAGCTAATTCATTATGTTTGGAATTTAACACTATTACATAATTATCCTTTTTATTTGGTAGAATGATGTTTTGTTTTTTCAGGGTGATGCTTTAATTACCTCAGCACAAATCTCAATTACACTTCATTAATATACTGTTATATAAAGTTTAGTATCTTAAGATTATAGGGTAAACCGTATCTTGAGATTCACTAATTACTCTACACACCTAGTAGTGTAGAGTGAGTCATTTTATATTTACCGACTCTTATTGCTCTGCATTTCATAAAAGTTTCAAATTAATATTTTGTTACTGAGTTTATACTAACGTTTGTTGGTTCTAATGTTTAATTACTTGATATTCTTATCTCTATACTCTCCTCTCGAGACAAAATTGAATACAAATACTCAATCATCTCAAACCCATACAAGTTAAGGGCCCTGCATACATTTGTTTATTATATATATTTACCTTTTGAATCTGTGACATCCTCCAAATTAATGGTATTGAGTCCCTCATTCCTATTTGTAACTAATTACCTTATATCCTAGTACCATGAGTGATCTAACCTTACATTCATGGAATGTCAAGGGACTCAACTCGCCTTGTAAACGTAAACAAGTACTTACCTATCTTAAAAAGCATAAAACACATATTGCTTTCTTACAAGGAACTAAACTTTTATCAGAGGATGTCGACAGACTTAAAAGGACTGGGTCGGTCAAGTATGCGTCATCTTCTCCATCCAAAAACATGGGGTTGCTATCTTAATACATAAATCTCTTAATTGGCCCCATAAAAATCATTAGAGACCCGGATGGTAGGTGGATTATAACCCTATTAAACACCACAGCAGGTCGCTTATGTTTGTGAATGTATATACACAACTTTGATTCACCCATTTTCTTCCATAATCTATCCCAACAAATTATGATTAATAATAAAATAATTCACCTATTCTTATTGGTGGTGACTTTAACTTAGCACTACAAGCATATTTGAACAGAAGTAACTCATCACATGATGCCCACCCCCATAGTATTAATGCTCTATCAATGCTTATGAAGGATTTAGGTCTCTCTGACATTTGGAGACTACATCATCCCAGACAGTGAGATTACACCTTTTATTCCTCTTTACATAAATCATATAGTAGGATTGATTATTGGTTCTCTTCTCCCCTCATTACTGAAAAAATTATTGATACATCGATTCTCCCTATTGTTATATCTGATCATTCCCCTATCAGTTTGCATTTACTCTGGGGTCCACCTTCTTCTAAATCCCCATCTTGGCGTTTAGACCCACTTTTACTCAGAGACCTGAATTCACTCCTTGGATTAAAACCCAGATTCAAGATTTTCTTTCTATAACGATACTCCAGATATGTCTCAAGGTACTATCTGGGAAGCATTAAAAGCCACTATTAGAGGTAAAATTATTAGTTATGCGTGCATAGAAAGAAATTAAGAGAACAACAATTAGCTAATTTAGAAAAATCGCTTAAAGAAAAAGAAACCCAATACTATAAATTAAATAAACCCAATCATAATTCACAGCTTCATCTGGAAATTCTACAATTAAGAATTCAAATTAACGAGTTGATATCCAGGAAAGCTGAACTTGCCCTTTTTAGGATTAAACACGGTTATTGGGAACAAGGGGATAAATGCGGAAAGTTGCTCTCTTACCAGCTAAAAACTCAACAGATGCAGAGACATATAGCAGGTCTGAAAGATCCATCAGGTCAGACACACACAGACAACCTTTCAATCAATCGTATTATGCAATCATTTTACCATCAACTATACTCACAACCTAATACTACAAATCCCAACCTAATACAACATTTTCTGGAAAAATTGAATCTACCCCACCTATCCCCTCAGGACAAAGCTGTGCTTGATAAACCAACCACTTTACAGGAAATCCAAACTGCTTTATCATCATTAAAAAACGGTAAAGCACCTGGCAGTGATGGGTTCCCTACTGATTTTTATAAAACCCTATCTGACACTCTTTGTCCCATATTAGTCAATGTATTCCAAGAAGCAACCTTAATAAAGAAACTCCCATGCACAATGACTGAAGCCATCATAACAGTCTTACCAAAAAAAGACAAAGACCCTTTACTTCCTTCAAACTATAGACCGATCTCACTTCTTAATACTGATGGAAAAATCTTTGCCAAATTATTAACTCTCCGCTTAGAATCTTTATGACTAAATTCATCCATACTTCTCAATCAGGATTTATCAAAAATAGAAACAGTTCTGATCATCTTCGCTCATTACTCAATTTAATTCACAAAGCAAAAACTCTTAAAACCCCTGCAGCTGCAATAGCCATTGACTTTGAGAAAGCATTTGACTCTCTCAATTGGGAATATATATATATCAGGTGCTATCTCATTTTGGCTTTACAAATAATTTTTGTGCTTGGATTCAATTATTGTATACCTCCCCTTCAGCTCAAGTTCTCACGAACTCTATTTTGTCCCCCTCCTTTTACTTAGCAGAGGCACCAGACAAGGATGCCCTTATACGCCTTCATTGTTTATACTTGCCATGGAACCTCTTTCCTGAAACCCTCGTCAATCCGGTACAATTAAAGGCATTACTATTGGTAACTCTCACTATACTTCACTCTCATATGCAGATGATCTCCTTATTTTACTCGAAAACCTCGAAAGGTCTGGGCAACCTTTAGTTAAACTACTGAATGACTTCACCTCCCACTCCGGACTAGCTTTAAACCTTAACAAATCCAAAACGCTACCACTGAATAACCTTTGTAGTCCCCTCATGAACAACTCATTAGGCTTTTGTTGGGCCCCCCAAGGTATATCTTATCTTGGCATTCGGATCACCCCGACATTGAATAAATTATGGGATGCTAATCTTTCCCCTCTGTTAACCAGTATCCAAACAACACTTGATAGATGGAAGCTACTTAAACTTTCTTTTAATGGTAAAATTTCCGCCATTAAAATGTCAATAACTCTAAAATATTATACCTATTTTCCAATATCCTTTGATACTTCCCTCTAGTTTTCTTACCAAAATAGACAAAATTATTGGCAGCTTCATTTGGGAGGCAAAATACCTAGATTTAGTCGTAATAAACTTAGATCCCATTGGTCAAAAGGTGGCTTTGGCCTTCCTTGGTTCCAAGCCTACTTATGGGCTTTCCGTACATCTCAAACAATTAAATGGTTTAACAAACCCAACATCCAGTCTCCTTTATGGGTCAATATGGAAACATCCTTATGTTCTGGTAATGTGGCGACTTCTTTCCTTTATAACACCCTTACCTCTTCTTTAAAGTCTCACCCTACCATAGCTGCTTCTATATTCTATTGGAAAATCATTCACAAGCATATTAAATCTAACCCCAAACCCTTAGCTTACACCCCCATCTGGGGTAACCACCATATATCTCTTGATAATCACCCCATTTTTTGTCGTACCTGGAAAAATAAGGGTATTCTCTTTTTTGCAGGATATACTTGAACCCAAGTCATTAAAGTTAAAATCTTACACCGACCTACGAGGCATATGGAATCTTCCCCATCAGGATTTTTGGAAATATCTACAGCTTCGTACTGCATGCAACTCTTACCTCACACCCTTCTCTATCAATTCTCTGTATGATAAGCACATCTCTAAATGGATAAAAACAACATCCAATTTAAATAGCACTGTTTACAAAGATATTTGTGATATCCTTCCTGACTACTCTGTCAATGCTAAAAACAGATGGAGTACTTTTGCTACAATATAATATCACCAATGCACAATGGTCCAGATGTTGGCTCTCCTGTCACAAATCTTTTAATGATAAACGCAGTTCCCTCATTCAAACCAAGATCCTTCATTTGTGGTACAGAACTCCTGTTGTATTACAAAAAATGGGTTTATTGAACAACAACAATTGCTGGTGCTGCAGTTCCCCCAATGGGGATTTATTGCATATCTTATGGCACTGTCCCCTCATACAAAAGATTTGGCACTGTACTCACAGATTTGCAATGAAAGTGGTAGGTCAACCTTTACACTAGACCCTAAACATTGCATTCTTGGTATTTTTTAATCACCGTTCTTATAAAATTTCATATTCATAGAGCAGATGGTTAAATATACTCTTCTTTCAAGTTAAACACAATCCTCATGCATTGGAGATCAACATAATCCCTACCCTTCCGGTATCATTAACCAACTATTGCAATATGCCTCTCTGGACCGTATGACATATATCTTGTCTGACCGACTCATGTTATATAACAATTGTTGGCTGGGCTTTTTAATTTTTGGAATCAACTAAATCTTCCAACACCAATGTATGGACTTAATATATAGATTTTCCCTTTTACTGATACATCATTGTAGTCTTGCCTTTTCCCCTTTTTATAGTTTCCTCTCTCTCTTCTTAACTTTCTTATATATCTTTTCTTTCCTATACTCTGTCTCAATCATTCTTTATTACTCCACAATCCTTTTACGAATGTACTTTTTCCCTTTTGCAGCATCATATATAATTATGTAACATTTTAATATAAACCGTATCTAATCATACTATCAGCTTTAAGTTCACTACAAATGTCAAGTATATGCTAATTACATGACCTGTATTGTTTACTATATTTTAAACCAAAAGCTCCTTGTATTATTGTAGCAATGTTCTTATTATATGCTGCCTCAATTTCTTTAAAAAAAAATCCTTACATTGTACTGTACTGTAAGAGGTTTGTCTGTATATATCTTATGAAAAATTAATAAAAAAGTTTAACTGCAAAAAAATAAAACTTAATATTTTTCAAGTCAAACCAACGTATCTGAACATAGTAAGTACCTGCAATTTTCCTACACCAAAATGAGAAAAATCGGACGATGGAAAGTCTAGTTATTATTTAAATTAACTGCTGACACACTTAGAGCTTGTCAAAATGCCGGCGGACGACCCCACTCCCACGATCACCAGGTATGCAGCACCAGTTTGACAGAGGTTTCAGTGTGCCATATGGCAGCTTTGTGAATAAAGAAGACATACCCCAACTGAAGAAATTATACAAAATGATCTGGCTAAAATCACTACTTCCACTCTGGCTAAGCAAAATGAGGAGCTGGGCACTCAAGTAGGGATAAACAGGGAAAAATAACAGGATTAAGAAATGCAGTGGGGTATCTTGAGCAATTAACAAACAAGCAATCAGACCAGATTTCCTTTTTGATGCAGAAAGTAGATGACTTGGAAAATAGAGGCAGGAGGAATAATATAAGGATTCTGGGGGTCCCTGTAGGTGCTGAGGGACCTAGCATGATTTCGTTTTTACAAAACGTTTTGACAGATGTTTTGGTGTATCAGCAGCCGTGGGCTCTGAAGGTCAAAACAGCCCACAGATCCCTATGGCCGAAGCTACGTAATCAAAGACCTAGGCAAATGATAGCATATCTGTTGAGGTTTACAGTAAAAGAAGATATAGTGAGACTGTGCAGAGCGCGAAGGGTACAAAACTAGAGAGGGAGCCGCATTCTGATATTTCAGGATTTTTCAACTGCAGTGGTGGCCATAAGGAAGGATTTTTATGAAATTAAACAGCATCTGAAGGACTTGGGGTTACAGTATTACTTTAGATGTCCAGCGACCCTGGTTATACAAGATGTGGGGGGTAAATCAGTTACATGTGGATCTGTTAATGAAGCATTATGCTTTCTACAGGATTATATAGATTTACACCTAAAGGGGTGTTGCCACAGGCAAACAAAACCATCAATTTTCAAATGGTGCACAAGGTCAGTCAGAAGGCTCAAGCATTGACCTTCCTACAGAACAAAACATTTTACTAAGCTGAGGGGCAATTCAGGAAGGCAGCCAAACATTAACCCCTGCCATGTGACAGCCAAAACCAACAACCCCTGATCTGTATTTTGAAGCTGTACAAGAGAGCAGGAATCAGTTCTGGGGCATGAAAATTCAGTGCCAACCAAGACAAACAGACAAACAAACTGCCCTTCAGACAGTTCAAGACTTGCACAAAACTATAGTAATCCCAAAAAAAGAGGTTGTAGCAGGGAAAGTGGCTACACTCGGTCGAGCACGGCCTCACCATATCTTGAACTAAGTCAGGAATTGGACACTGCAACCCCATCTGCAACCAAACTATCTGTCTCTTGAAGTACTGTAGATTTTGAAGGGCAAGTAATTAAATCCATGATGCAGGGAACCAAATCCTTAGTAAGTGAATCTCAGACAGTTTATTGTGATACGCTTCCAGTTTGATTAAAGAACTTTCTAGGGACAAAGGCATGTTTTCTATGGAAGAATGAAAGAAGCTGAAGAGAACCATAAGGCTGGACGTATAATCGTTACAGGAGTAAGATCACGCAAGCTAAACTGCTCTTTAAAACGTGTAGGTTATTTTCTAGGGCCCAGAGATCCAACCGCGCCAGGCTGTGGTGCAAGCTGGGTGCAGCGCAACTTGGCTGCGAGGGGTTGACTGGATGATATTCAATGAAGCTGCACCATGGCACAGCATTGTTGAATACGCACCCTGGCCACCCGCAGTGTACATGGCGCAGTGGCACTGCACCAGAGCAAGTGGCCAGAGTGGAGCGGGGGATGCGCTAGCACAAGTTCCATTGCACTATGCGCAGCAACTGCGATATTCAAAACTGCACATGCAAATGGGGCCATAATGTATGCAAGGTGCAAATAGGGCTATTTGCATGTCATTATAGCCCCATTTGCATGCAGGTGCACCATCCCCGGCGACTTGCACCTGGCACCCTGCTAGGCAGCAGCCTTTGGGGACCGACGACCCCTGCACAGCGTGGCAATGTGCCCCACAACCCGATCACAGGCTTAAGTATAAATAAAAGAAAATCCAATATCCCTGGTGGTCTAGTGGACCGCTGTCTGCCCGATCGCGGGCTTAAGTATTAAGAAATAGATTCAAATATTCCTGGTGGTCCAGTGGACCACTGACTGCCTGATCACGGGCATTTGTAATGAAAAGAAATAAATATGTCCAATATCCCCCTTGGTCTAGTGGTACTCCCTCCCCAACCATCCACTGAGCCCCACCACCCCGCTTCCTCCCTCGGTCAGCGGTAGGGCAGCAGCACCACCGCCTGCCCCGACCGACCCACGACCGACCGTAGAGTAGGGCTGTACACCCATTGGTCCACAGCATGAGCCAATGGGCGTGCAGCCTATGACCGTACTACATTCCAGATATGTGAATGGATCCATTCACATACTGTATCCTGAATGTGTAGTGCGATATGAACTACTGCGCCGGCTCAACAGACGCCAATGAGCGACCAACCTACCTAAGGTATCGTCGTCGGCCAAGCTGACGGTAACCAGGTGAGCAAATGAGTGCTGCCGCCATACGGCGACTGGGGAGGAGTGGTGAGTGAAGAATCAGTGAAGGAAATGAGAGGAAAGAGCTACTGACAGACACCCAAAGATATTGACATATTTTGTTTTACTACAAATGCTTGCAATCGGGCAGACAGCGGTCCACTGGACCACCAGGGATATTGGACATATTTATTTTGTTTTATTACAAATGCCTGCAATCGGGCAGACAGTGGTCCACTGGACCACCACGGATATTGGAATCTATTTCTTAATACTTAAGCCCGCGATCGGGCAGTCAACGGTCCACTGGACCACCAGGGATACTGGACATAATTCTTTTTATTAATACTTAAGCCCGTGATCGGGCAGACAGCAGTTCACTGGACCACCAGGGATAGAGGGGTTCTTTTATTTTACAAATGGCCACGATCGGGCATGGGGGCGCCGCCAGGTGCAGCTGGAACTTGGGTGACCACCCACAGGTGGCAGCTGCCGTGTTGTGCCCTGCAATGCAGCAGCTCACCTGTGGGTGGCCATCCGTTGTTCCTTTTAATTTTTGGATCAACTTTGTGCTGGTGCAGGTAGGGGTTGAGCATGCATGGCTCTGCACATCCTGGACTGAATAGCGGGCTGTGCAGAGTATGCATGGGCACGCCCCCCCACCTGCGTCTGCATACATTACTGATGCGCTCCAGCACATCGGGATTTGTGCAGTGCACTTTTCCCTTTTGAATACCGCCGGGGCGCATCAGTGGGTTGCTCATGGCGCAACACTGTTGCGCCATGCGCAACCCTTTTGAATATCTGGGCCTAGGTGTCTTTGAGTTTACATTAGCAGCTCATATTACTTGGACTATATTTTTTATTGGTTTTAGCCTTCCAGATGCTACAATTAATTGTTTTGATTATACTCGCAGGTGACAAGAATGCAATATAAATGCAGTTAAGGTGAATTAATAGTTTGGCACTAAAAGTAAGGCAAGGATGTGCTTGGGGTATCAGATTACCTGTCTATGACCTCAATAACCTTAAGAATTTCACTGTTTATTAGAACTAGTATATGTCTTTTTCTTCTGCATGATCCACCTTCAAGTTGGAACACTCTAGCCTGGCAGAGGCACAAAAAAGGTCACTGTGGCAGATGGCACGCCAGAACCCAATATGGCAGGGGCATGGCACTTTAGGAGGAGCGCATGATTAAAAGTAGCACAGTATGTCAGTCTGAGCTACTGCTCAATAAAACCTGGTATTGCTTCGATATGCTCTCAATTGGTATGAGCTGACTTCTCGGAGAAAGTGAGTGCTCCAATGACAGAGGATTCAATGGCTAAGCAGAAGCACAATGTGCCTGGAGTGTGGGGGAAGGTCAGACATGCATTCTGTACTGTGCTTTACCAGGGCTTCTGTTTCTCCTTGGCTCTTCTGTTTTATAATTCAGCTGCCTATGTGTGTGTGTGTCTATTCTAAGCTCTGAGCCCTGGGAAGTCATTGCATTACTTCATATATTACACACTTAATTCATTGAATATTAATTACAGACTCGACAGCTGTGATGGTACAGCTAAATAATTGTTTGAGGAGCAGAAATCATGGGAGATACTGGGGAAGGGTATCTCTGGGCCTCAATCGAAGTAGCCGCTCAACCTTTCTGAGTTAGTACTGCCTTGGACTATAGCCTGGTGGTCATTCTCGGTTAAAAGGTATACTACAACCTGTCGGTATTCTGTACCCTTTTGGGTCAACCTAGATTGTTAAAAAGCACCTAATTGATTTTACTTGTGTTTTAATTATTGCTTCAACTGACTCACTATTGAACTGCTGTTTGCAAGTTTCCTTTTTCTTTTGTTGTATTGGACTAAGTCTTACATTTATCTGTTAGGACTTACTGTTTAGTGGTAAGGATTTTATATAAGAGATACCTGATTAGCTGCTAAAAGTACTGTCAGCAAGTGACGGGGAGTATCACAGATTATTATTCTCTATTTTCTAAGAATTGTTTAGCTTTACAAATCTTCAGGTAGGAGCATTTTTGGGAATGGCTCAATATGAAGTCACTTTATGGAATGTTAAGGGATTAGGTTCCCCAATACTTCCATATCTGAATAAAGAGAGGGAAGATATTGCATTCCTCCAAGAAACACATTTGGTGCAGAAAGAAGCTGAGAAATTATTAAGGGCATGGGTAGGGCTGGCAGAGGGCTGTTGGTATGACTCCAAAAAAAGAGGTACTTCCATTCTTATTCACAAAGGGATACATCTTGGTTTCCAAGAACATCAATTCTTCCATGATATATGGTAAACTAAACACTGTTGTTATATCAGATCATGCTCTAGTTGGGGCAGATCTTTTGTTCTGTACACTTAGGGAGAAAAGCAACAAATAGAAAATGAATGACAGTCTATTGAAAGAAAAAGATTTTACCAAATGGGTTGCCATCCAGTCGGTAGAGTATTTTGCAATTAATGATCATGGTGAGGTGTCACAGACATGTTTATGGGAAGTATATAAAGCATACATAAGGGGGAGTATCATTACTTATTCATCCAAAAGGAAAAGGGATAGGGAAAAATCATTACAGGATAAAGAGAAGGAACTGGCACCCCCAGAAAGAACATCCAAAACTGCAAAGACCCCAAACTTAGAACTGCTGCATAGGACTGTGGTCAAAAAAGGAGAGATAAATGCCATCTTATCACAAAAAGTGGAGTATGCCATATGCAGAACTCGACAACAATACTGGGAGGCAGTACAGTGCAGTGGTTTAAGGCACTGAGCTGCAAACCTGGAGAACTGGGTTTGACTCCCACAGCCCCCACTTGCATAGTGTGTGACCATGAGCAAGTCACTTAATTTCCTTGCGCTCCCAGGTTACACCTGTAAACATGCTTTCAGCTTAGTGTGTCTCTCCTGGTAAAACAAAGGTTAAAAAAAAAAAGGTGGGTAGACCTTTAGCACTTAGGTTAAAACAGCACAAAAGCAGAATTTAATACCGGCAGTTAAGTCAAGCAGGAGGCCAGATAGTTACAAGTAATAAAAATATTAACTAAATAAAATATTTAATTAATATTAGATATTAACATAGCCTTTCTTGATTTCTATTGTGATATTTATATTGGTAATGAAGCCCCTGGCTACAACAGGGCTTTTTTGGCTCTCAGGAGCTGCTACCCCGCCCGCACGTCTTCACAGACCCCCTCCCCCCAGCTACAGCAGGGCTTTTCTGCCCTCAGGAGCTGCTCCCCTACCCACATGTCTTCACAGAAAAAGCAGCCTCCCAGCTAGAGCAGGGCTTTTTCAGCCTTCAGGAGCTGCTCCCTCTTCAAATCGCGTCTTCACAGAAAAGCCCCTCTGGCTAGACCAGGGCTTTTCTGCTCTCAGAGCTGCTTCCCAGCCTGCACATCTTCACAGAAAAGTTACAATCTGTGGACAGCCTCAGAGACCGACTACTGCCTTTGTTCACTTTTAAAATTTGGTGCCTTTTTCTGTAGCAGTGCTCCGGCAACCCTGGAACTCGTGTTGCTTAAACTACACGGAGCTCCAAATATATGCCACTGTGTTCCCACGAGACTCTGAACAGCTTAATTTTAATGAAATTGATTAGCATTGCAGAGTTTAAAGAACAAAAAGTATAACTGGATCTCTCTGAGCTCTCTCAAGTGACAGTGCTATCCAGAGTTTATGAAAAGCTAAACATGTCAATTTCTGTGTAGCAGTCTGTTCCTTGAACCACACTTAACTGATGTTTAACATACTAACATGCCAGCAGAGCAGACCCAAAGGTCAATCAAGTCTGCTTGAGAATCAAGTACCCTGAAGGGGGCACCACAACCACTCTGGCGATTTCTCACCTCATCCCCTGTCCCCAACCAGGGATCCCCTCCCCGGCAGGCAGTCCTCCTCTTCACCTCCCTCCTGTACCTATCCCAGCCATTCTTGAACCCCTCTACCGTGGACACCTCCACCAATTCATCAGTCAGTGCACTTCATGGCTCCACCACCCTCTCAGACAAGTAACATCTCCTCCTTTCTCCTCTAAGTCTCCCTCCTCCACCCCTTTAACGTGCCCCTAGTGGCCCTTCCCACCTTCCTTGAAAACCCCATGTAAGCAACCTTGTTCACCCCTTTCAAATACTTGAAGACCTCAGTCATGTCCCCATCCCTACTCTCCAGTGAGAACAGGCCCAGCTCCTCAGGCCTCTCTTTGTAAGCCTTATCCCCAGACCCCTGATCATTCTGGTTACCTCCTCTGAACCCTCTGCAGGAGTTGAATGTCCTTCCTGAGTGTGGGCACCAAAACTGCATGCAGTATTCGAAGTGTGGCTTAACAAGGTTTAAACCAGAATTTATTGTATTACCTGCAATCAGAGCAGAGCCTGAAATGCTTTAATTTGGAGCCTGAAAGCTTTAATTTTAGTCATTTTTTAAGCATTTCCAAGACTGAAACGTTCCCCTACTTCCTGCAGCTGCTACATGGCTGCTCCCCACCCTCCCCACCACACCACCTTTGCTGGTCATTGCTGTATAGTGCTGTTGAGTCAGGTGATTAACTCCAACTTTCCCATTAGCAGTTTCTACTCAACAACCTACAGAGGGCCGATATCTGCAAATAGATCTCAAGGCATAATTGTATGCTGAAAGTAGGTAGCTGTGTTTGTGCCCCTGAAATGAACTGTGCCCCTCACACCCTCCTTGCTAGCCTCCCTCTGACTACATTATCTCACGCTTCTGTCATTCACTCACCCCCTATGCCATGATGACACCACACTCTTCTCTGTGTCTCTCATTTTTCTTTCTCCTCTGTCTCTGTCTTTCCTTTGATACTGCTGCATCAGTCTTGGTCCTAGAGCAAACTACTCTAAAACATGCCCATCCTACCCTTTGTCCTACTGTTATACTCCTCAGCTATGAATGTAACATGCTGCTCTCATGTCCGTCTGCTGCCAGTCTTCATAAGTCCTCATGGCTGTCACTGTCTCTTCTTCACATCTTGTCTCTCTCCCTCCGAGGCCCAGCTGCCTGTACTGTCATCCCATTCAGTTTCTATCTTATCCATCTCCTTCTCTCCAGGGACACTGGGAGGAATCTTTGCCCTGTCTCTACTTTGCACTTTAAATACCCTCTATCCTACAATCACCCTCTATGGGAAAACAAGCATGGCCTAAAATCGCCCATCTAAATGTAAGGAGTCTTCTCCCTAAAATGGCTGAACTGGAAGCCTGGGTCTCATTATACAAACCTGACCTTCTAGGTATCTCCGAGTCCTGGCTAAAAAGCTCCATCCCTGACCACTGCTGCTCCCTACCTGGTTACTCTTTCCTCCATCACGATTGCTCCTCTTCCCGCTGTGGTGGTGGTGTTCTTTGTATTATAGGAGTCATTACTCTGCCTCACTTCTTGACCAGTCAAGAACTGACTTTACTACTGAATGACTTGCAGTTGAGGTAAGGGTGGCCACAAATATGAAACTGTTTGTTGGGTACTGCCAGAATCCACCTAGATCTGGTGTCCTCTGTCTAGCTGCTCTCCTCAATATCCTTGCCCCTTTTTCTCATTCTAGAGACGCCATTTCAATTGGAGACTTTAACACAAATTAGGATCCCAACCCCCCTCTCTGACTGCAACTCCATTACTCAACAACACAACCTCTCTCAGCATATTACTACCCACACTTGACTCAACAACCAGATTAACAATCACTCGACCCTCGACTGGATCCTCACATCTCGAGTTGACAAAGTGGCTTATGCCGGCACTCTGTTTGATGCCATTAGTGACTACTCCCCCATCTACTGCATCTAGTGCACCAGCCCCAGCCCACCCAACCCACATTCCTGTCCTTTCATGACTTCTCTCACTGCAACACCCTTGGCTACAGTTGACCTCAGATCCCTTGACTGGACTGACCTCTATAATGCCTCCAACTTTGACTAAGCCCTTGGCATCTTCATCACAGCTCTCTCAACCATCTAACATAAACAATTTCGGTGCACTAGCCATAGAGTGCGAGGGGGAGCCACTCAGCGGCTCTCATCTGACATTCTCAAGCTGATGAAAAAGCAAGACCTGTCATGGGCTGCTTATAACGCCGCCCCATCCCCTACCCTCTGGAATACCTACTGACAACTGCATAATCTCTGCAGACACTGCATCAAAACTAGGAAGTCAGCCTATTTCAAATCCTTGCAGACTAAACATCTAGGTAACTACAAGCACTTTTGGTCTGCCATTAATGCCTTGCTCTCCCCATCTACAAAGCAGTCCCCTTCACCCCTTAATACTCAAAAAGGCCACCTGACTGACCCTGCAGAAAATGCGACTGCACTTAATACCTATTTCTCCAACCTTAGTAATTGCCTTGCTAAATTACCCCCTCACTGCACTATAAACAGTCCCCCTTTCTACTTTAAAACCATCTCCCCACCTGGTACTCTTAAACTCCATCCTCAGTCTGCCATATCATGGGGTGCTGGTAGTGATGGACTGTCCTCCCGTTTCTAAAAACTAGCCACTCATGGCATTACCTACCTGCTCACCTTCATTTTAACCTCTCTCTCACTATGGCCTCTGTCCCACTGCCTGGAAGCAGGCCAAAATTGTTCCCATCCTTAAAGCAGGTGACCCTTGGCTCATGAATAACTACTGACCCGTTTCCTTACTACCACACCTAGGAAAACTACTGGAGAAGGCAGTAAACTGCCAAATCAGTGAACACATAATGAAATACAATCTCATTTGCCCTCAGCAGCATGGTTTTAGGAAGGGGCATAGCACTACCACAGCACTGGCTCTGTTCACTGATTACGTTCTAAGGCAGATGGACGCTGTGAAACTAACAGGTGCTGTGTTTGTTGACCTGTCTAAAGCATTTGACCTTGTTAACCACAACCTGCTGTTAGAAACACTCACTATCCTTGTTTTTTCCTCTGCCTCCACTGCTTGGGTCACCAGCTACCTCTCTGGCAGAACCCAAATGGTTTGCCTTGGCGATACCTCCTCCTCCCCTCTGCCTGTCACAGTGGGAGTTTCCCAGGGTTCTCTCCTTGGCCCTCTCCTCTTCTCCCTCTTCATAAACTTTCTCCCATCAGCGGTCCCCACCTGCAATTCACTTCTCCATATGGATGACCTTCTGCTGTTCCTGAGTGACCCTTCCCCCATCTACCTATCATACTCCCTCAGTGATGGCTACAGGAAGGCCCAACGCTGGTTCTTCGACAACAAACTTCTCGTCAATGCTGCCAAAACAAAGATCATGTTATTTGGCTCCAAACCAAAACCCTCCACCCTTGCGCCTTCTGGGCTTAATGTCACTGTCCTTTCTCCAGGCAGTTCTCTACTCAAAACTGTTACTACCTTCAAACACATGGGGGTGATCCTTGACCCATCCCTTACTTACACTGACCACATGACCTGCAGAAACTTGAAGAATGGTCGGGTTTGGCAGTTGAAATTCAATGCAAGGAAGTACAAGATAATGCATATGGGGCACAAACCCTGGCACAATATATCAGTTGGGGGGTGAGGATATAGCATGCACCAAGAAGGAAAGGGATCTTGGGGTTATCATCTCTGATGACCTCAAGGTAAAGGCATTACTGTGACAAGGCAGCAGGTAAAGTAAATAGCATGCTGGGATGTATAGGCAGGGGCATCACCAGCAGGAAAAGGGAGGTCATAATTCCGCTATACAAGACACTAGTGAGGCCCCACCTGGAGTACAGTGTACAGTTCTGGAGACCATACCTCGTAAGGACATAGACAGGGTAGAGAAGGTTCAGAGGAGGCAGCAAGATGATGCATGGATTGCATCACAAGTCCTATGAAGACAGGTTGAAGGAACTGAACATGTACTCCCTGGAGGAGAGGAGGAGAGAGGGATATGATAGAGACATACAAATATCTTACAGGGAGGAACAAGGTGCGAGGAATACACTATTTTAAGTGAAAAGATGTTCCAGGACTAGTGGGCATGGGATGAAGTTGGAGGGAGGACGAGTCAGAGGAAACATGAGGAAGAATTTCTTCACAGAACGGGTGGTGGACAAGTGGAACACCCTGCCAGAGGAAGTGGTGGAGGCTGAAACAATCACGGAATTTAAGAATGCATGGGATAGACATAAAGGAATTCTGGAGGTCAGGGGTAAGGGGCAACAGACTTCTAGGAAAACATAAACTGAACTTACAAGCTCAAATGGGCAGACTGGGTGGGCCATAGGCCCTTATCTGCTGACACTGTCTATGTATCTATGTATCTATGTACATAACATTCTCTTATAAAGTGCATAAACCAAAAGATTGGGCTCTGTTACCTCACTCCGGATGCTCACCCCTAGCTGTGGCCTGAGGCAATCTTCTGCCCCTCCTAGACTACCGGTGCCCTGTCTACTCCCTTACGACTGCTGCCAGCCTAACTTGTCTTAACTCTTCTTATAAACTAATTTGTCACTTTGCACTCCACGCTCCTCTCACTACTCACCACTATTCTCTCTATCAGTCCCTAAACAGGCTCCCTCTTCAAACCCGATGCTCCCATCTCCTGACCCGTACAGTTGGAGATGCCCTTCACAATCCCTCTCTCTTGCCCCTATCTACTCTGTTCAAACCCAGAATCTTCAGGCGGAATTTGCATCGGTCATCACACCTGCAACTTGAACTTCCCCAAATCACCTCAAATATGGGCCTAAGAGCTCTCTCAGTGGCTGCCCCACCCAGCTTTGGAATAGCCTCCCCATATTCCTTCATTCACATGACCCCCCACTCCACATAAATGCAATGATGAGAGCTCACTTCCCAACCTCCTCTGTCTGTAACTTTCCTTTGGTACCTACTCGTTCTGTTTCCTCCTCTGTTGCCCCCATTGCCTCCCCCTTTTGAGCCTCTACCCATTTTGCCCAGTGTTTTCCCCCACACTGCCTCACTTGTATCTGCAGTCCTTTCTCCTACACACATGTACCTCTTTTTCATGTCTCTGTTTGTGGTCTTAATGACTTAGTTTTTTGATTGCCTATGTACATTTTCAGTTGCCCTTTTGATGTATGTTATGCTGTCTACAATGTATTTACTGATTCAGTTATAACCACTGCACCCCACACTACTGTATTGTACCTGTTTAGTTGAACCTCCAGTTCACTGTTTGTATATACTATGTACATTATGTTACTATGTTTATTTTGCTTTGTATTGTTGCTTTGTAATTGTTGGTACCTATGTTGTTTGCTAGTATCTGACCCGGGCTGGGCCTTAAAAGGTTTTCAGTTCAGTGCCCCAACCTGGTTATCAAATAAATAAATAAATAAATGATAAAGAAAGTATGGATGCATTTTTAAGACTCTGAACCTGCTGACTCTGACTGTGTAGGAAAGGAATATGCTAGAAGGGGATATCACCATAACAGAAATTCAACAAGCCATTCAAGCACTACTGCAAGGAAAACTGCAGGACCTGATGGCTTTCAGGAAAATTTTTATTAATCTTTCCACTACTTTAGCCCCTCAATTTCACTGCACTCTCTTGGAGACCAAGGCCCAAAAATCTTTACCCATAACAATGAAACCAGCTTTCATTACCTTGATACAGAAAAAGTGGAAGGACCCATTAGATTGCACCAATTTTAGATCAGCCTCCCTTATGAACACAGACTATGCTTAATAAAAGTGCTAGCAAAGTGACTACAAAATGTAGACACTAAACTATTAGATCTAGAGCAGGTTGGTTTTGCCAAAAATTGATTGGGGGCAGATTGTATCAGACGGTTGATTAATTTATTATGGTGGTTGAAGCAGAAAAAGGAACAGTTTATTGACTTTATCTTTAGATCTTCTAAAGGTTTTTGATTCAGTTAGGTAGTCTTATATGTTCAGGCTTCTCTCTGAATAAGGTTTTGGGACAACTTTTTCTTCCTGGATATCCATGTTGTATGACATACCACCAACCCAGGTAATAACTAATGGAGCACCACAGATTGATTTAGCATGTGGCACAAGATAAGGTTGTCCCATCTCACCCTATTTGTTTATCTTAGCATCTGAACCTCTTATTAGGACAATAAATATGCATCCAGTTATTAAAGGCATTAAAGTGGGTAAGGAGGAACATAAAACATTTGATTTGCAGATGATTTGTTATTAACCCTCAACTGTCCCATCCAGTCCTGCCTTAATGCCCAGGAGATCCTTCAAAAATATGAAGAGGTTTCTAGTCTTAAGATTAAATGCAGTAAAACCCAGATACTCCATAACAATTTGAATATTTAAATTAAGAGACAATTGGTTGATTTGCTATGCACATTGTGGTTTGTACCTCACATTACATATACTGGCCTGCAAATCACGATAGATTTAAATACAGTACAGTATTAGCTACAGACATTGACAGCTATTTCAGATATTTCACAAAATTTCTAAAGAGTTTCTCTCTCTCTGCTGCCCCTACTGTGGAAATGGAGAAAGCATTAGATATTTCTGGAAATATCACAGAAATTTCAGGAAATAGCTGGCAGTGTCTGTGGCTGCTACTGTAAATATTGGATTCAGTTTTAACCCATTGCTGGCAGACATTGCAATTCACATAGATATGTGGGAGAAATTGAATCTTTCTCTATGGGGAAGGACAATTCAACTGTGGCACCCATTCTATTCTATCTATTTCAAAATCTGCCTATCCTACTTAAGCCACAGACTCTCAAAATATTTAGAAAATCATCAGGAAATTTTGCGGGGTACCAAGTCACCAAGGTTATGCATCAGTAAACTGAGAGCACACAAAAGCACAGGAGGCCTTAGTCTTCCATGATGGGAAAGATACCACTTGGCATGGATATTTAAGCAAACTTTACATCCTAAGGGACTAACAGTGAATACTGAACAATCAAGGTCCTTGTGGGTATGCATAGAGGAACACTTTCTTAGCTCTCACTATATCTCAGACTGTATATCCCTTCCACTTGCCCCAAGGTTAAAGATAACCCTGGCATAAGAGGTTCAATAATAACTCTAAAAAGATTAATAAGATTGCTAATATAGAAGGGAGACCATTAGCATCTTCACCTTTGTGGGATAACTCTGGGCTCTTATATGGTGGGGAAAAATGTTGAATCCAGTATGGCTAAAGGTAGGCATTTAGGCTTAATCATTTAATTAATGAAACTAAAATAGTGCAGGGTCTGCAAGAGAAGCCATATGAGGAGAGACTAAAGGAGCTTAATATGTATACCCTTGAGGAAAGGGAGGGGCATCAGAAACTTTTAAGTACCTCAGTGGAATCAACAAAGTCCAAGAGGGTAGCATCTTTCAAAAAGAGATGTGCAAGAACAAGGGGCACAATTTGAAGATAGAGAGGGGATGGCTCCCAGGCAATGTGAGGAAATATTTTTTCACAGAGAGGGTGATGGAAGCATGGAACCACCTTCCTGAGGAAGTTGTGGGGTCTAAAACTGTGGAAGAATTCAAGAATACATGGGACAGACATAAGGCATATCTTGTGGTGGGTAGGAAGAAATAGGTTGTTGGTTAACTAGGATTTGCAGTTTATCTTGTAGGTAGGGAAATGTGCAGACTAGGTGGACCAAGCAGTCCTTATCTGCCACAAAGTCTCTGTTTTATGTTTCTATGAAAGGACTGGAGTCCTTTGAAGAAGTAAGAGAGAAGTTTAGTATCTAAATTTGAATTTAATTTTAGCTATGCCTGAGAGATGCACGTAAAGAATCAGTTCCGCATGAGCGAAATGTACTACCTAAAAAGGAAGCATGGATTCAGTTACTCAAATTAGGCTCTTTAAAGAGAGGTGCTAGCTTTACTTATAAGTTATGAACTACTAACATTGGTTCTCCTTGTCTAACAAGCAAGGCCAAAGAAACATAGGAGGAAGAGTTGAAATCGGATCTCTCTCTACCGGAATGGGATTCAGCTTGGGATATGGTTAACCAAAGCTTTAAAGAGTTCTAAGGTAGATTGATTCAATTCAAAATCTTACATAGATTTCACCTCAGTCTTAGTAGGTTGAAAGCAATGGATTAGATACAAAATTCAGAAAGCTGGAGACGCATGACCAACCATGCCAACCTCTCCCATATGCTCTGGTTCTGCCTGAAAATAATATAGGGTTATGGGCAGAGATATGTGATCTATGCTCAAAAACCCTTAAAACACTACTGTACCTATATCTCCTTTAATATTTATACTAGGAATATTCCTGATGTTTTAGCCCTAACTCTGCACCAAAAAATATGGATTGCTCATGCTTCCTTGAGCATCAAGCGCTCTATTTTAAGACATTGGAAGGAGGGTTAGGCTCCCTCAGTATAGGAATGGTATTTACATCCAGCAATGACATAATTCATTACCTCTTACAAATCAAACTGGATGTTTATTCAAATATATGGGCATCCTTTTAGGAATCAGATTAAGATGGCAAATTATGTAAATATATAAGTAGAGTGTAATTATACTATGCCATACCATCATTTATTGCTTAACTTGCTGAACTCCTGATCTAATGGTTAATTTCTTTAATTATATTTAAAGTACTACAGATATTATTTTGGAATGTATCAGAGCTACTAAATAGTAATATGGGGAAACTTGTATTGTGATTATTATTCTATAATTACTGGGTTCCATTTTTTCAATGGGAAAAACATGTATTAAATACCGTAATGCATTCACACGGTTCCATCCCATTCAAATGTGCTCGAGGCAAGACAGCAACACAGCTCAGGCTTCACACTGTCAGTTTTTCTCTCAAAGCACTGTCCATAAATACTCACCTCTTCACTGCCATTCGCTGCATACTAAACCTTCTCCGTTTCCCTTGTATTACCGGGGTAAAATTAAAATAAAAAGTTGACTAGATTTCAAACTGCAGACTACACAGCATGACTAAATGGCTTCCAGTAACATGCAGGCTACATAAGGGAGTGCCTTCATCTTCCACAGCCCAGTCACTGTTAATATGTACAACTCCTACCAGCAACCACAAAATACATGAAGAATCCGACTCATTGAGAATTCATACACCTCAGAATAAGAAATTGTACGCCAAGCACAATAGTCACACATTAATTTGCCTCCTAAATATTACCTTTTGCTATAAGATGGCAGACTGCTACAGTACAAACTTTCACCACAGTCCCTAACTAATCTCCCTTTCAGCCCTCAGCTTTCCTCTGCAGGTCAAACAATAACAGCACTTGAAAACAGACAAAGCAATGTGAAAAACCACCACAGTTACTAATTCTTTATTTTTTCCTCTTTTTAGTAGTTAAATATTTAAATTTACATATTCAACCTGCAGTTCTTGGTTTCTGTTACAATTGAAAGTGTTTCATCAGCACAAGGTGAAACTCCAGTTTCTTCTTTTTATTTCAAACCTCAACAGGGAAAAATGGCAGCCTTCAATTATATATAACAAAATATGGGGTGCAGTGTGTTTCACTCAAATTTAACACACCCTCATTGTTGGATGGCAGTCATAAACCCCTTTATGTGCCATCCAACAAATCAGAGTGTATGTTAAATTCTCGTAACACTGCACCCCATACTTTATCCTATATTTAATTATCTGTTCTGATGATTTTAAGTTGTGTTATATATTTAAACAGGTATCTTTCAAAATGTTTGTATTTGATATGAAATTCTATAACAAATTTATGATGGAAAAAAAGAATGAAAGTGCTGTTCCTAGAAGTGTCTGGGAGTTTCCCAAGGAAGAGGAAGAGGAAACTCTGTCACGATGCTTGGAAGACATTTGAAGATGTTCCTGGGTTTCTGCATCTCCCAGTCAAGGAACATCAGATCTCTGCTGTGTTGCCTGAAAGAAGTATGGAGGCCTACTTGGGTGTCTGTATGGCCAGCCAGCCAGCCAAGGGAAACCTACCTGATGTTTCCAGTAGATGCAGTGTCAAGTGAGAAGATGTCCTCCATCTTCTGGCAAGTGAAAGGAGAAGATTTGCTCTTTTGTTTCAGCCTGTGTCAATAAAGTTAGATGATGTCCCCCATCTTTTGTCTTATGACTGAACCTAAAATATCTTAGTCTGAGAGACTGTTTCCACTAACCTTCAATGGGAAACCCAGGGACTATGAACCAGTAAAGAGTGAGCCTCTGATATTAGCTGCCAGTGTGGCTGAAGCCATTTACACCCAGAGTGTCTTGAAATTCCACAGAGAGAGACACACACAGACAGATTGAGAGTGACTGCCATGCAAGGTCAATCTTGGGAGTCAGTTAGGTGGTGTCACCACTAGACATTGTCTATGTGTTGCCCCCCTGATGGTTTATGTCTAAACCTGGGGGTTGAGGCACATGTCCCTGGTCCCCAGCACTGGCAAGTTCCAGTTCTGAGATGATACAAGCTGCAAAAGAATCTGAGAGGTGTCCAGCCTGTTTAAAACTACAACAGGCTGCTTCAGAGAATGCCCAAGCTGCAAGAGATGCAGGGAGGAGACCCCCAAGCTGCAACCTGCCTGCTGCTCATCTCAGCAATTCAAGTGTCCAAGCTTCTGTTAAGTTCCAAGGACCCCAGAGCCACAGTCTGACAGCCACCAGAGACTGTTCTGCAAAACTGTGAGCAATTCAGGGTTTGCCCTGCATCTGGGGAACAGTAAATAGTTGCTATCAAATTGTTGCCAAACTTTAATAACCAAATAGTTGTTGCTATTGTCTGTTAATAAAGTGCACCAATGGCAGCCAACCAGCTGCACAATACAGGCCTGCAACTAGATCCTGGGTATCCAGATAGGATGCTTAAGGCTTAAACTGGGACCAGTTGGTGGTAGTAATGTAAAATGCAGTGGGTTAACTCCTATGCTGAATTTTATTTATTTATTTATTGAAATGTTTCACCAGGCAGGCACACTGAGCAACAAATCACTGCCTCCCAGTGCGCAATTCGGGATTATGTACCATTATGTGCCAGTGGAGGTGAGCACTTGAAATGTTTTGAGATTACTGATTAAATAGCATTTGCAAAAATGCTAACTGTTGTAAAATGCTAACAATGTTAACCTCTATATCTATTGCTTTCTTAGCCACGCCTTATAAATCAATTGTTGGTTAATGTTTTACATCTGTCTCATGAGTATATTATTAATGAGCACATTATTATCTTAAGTCAATAACTGTTGTCAAGTGTACTGAAATTTGGTTTTGATTTATGGTAATCCATGTTGGGGTGACTGCAAGAGGAGGTAGACAGGTACAGCACCACCTAGGGGTTGTACTAGCTTGTCATTAGGCTCACTTTAAATATTGCTCTGAGTGGAGGCACCGTGTCAGTTATCATCATTTTGGGAAAGGACCCCATTTCAGGAACATCTGAACCCAGGCCCCTTAACCTTGTTATTGGTCCACAAGGCAGGGGTAGTAGCCTGCTGGCACACCGTGCCAGGGTTACAGTCATATTGTGATTAAGAGCATTATATAAATATTCTCACACAGCTTGAACGTATCCTTTGTGCAGCATTCTTTCATGAAAATATGTAAGCGCCAGAGGAGGGAAGGAGAGAGACAGAGAGAGAGAGTGGGTGTTTATTTACTAATGGCCTTGATGTTGTGGCTGACCAGTGTACACACAATTTTGACAACTGCCTGCTTATATGATGGTGCAACAGACAGGTCCTACAGAGTACTGCTTGATAAACCACATTTCACATGCATAGTAAAATCACTTCTGAACAGGGAGGGGGCAAGTATATGTTGTTGGTAATATTCTACCCAAGTACCCCCTGCCAAGAGATCCCACTTTCTCCCCACATTTTCTGGGTTGGCTACAGGTCTTGTATTGTGACTGACCAATCTGCAGGTTGGAGTTTCAAGTGAACTGAAAGAACTTTACAGCAGACAGTCAGTCTGTTGGAGACTAAGTGAGTAAGAATTTCTACCTGTAGCATGTGCAGCACAACTGCACAGAACATTTGGAGGCAGACTTGTGTGCTTTACATGACAAGAAGGAGGAGATTACTAAATGGCATACAGTTATCAAGACTACCAGAGATCAGCAAGAGCAAGATTTGGTAAGGGTAAACCCCCTATCAGTGATCTCTCAGTTCGTGAACCAGGAGAATTTGTGCCAATTTCAAGCTAAGTGTCTGTACTCTGAGGACTGTCACAGCCAGTCTGAGGAGCCATTGCCACTAGTTTCTACAGCCTAGTGACTGGTCCTCAGTCCTGAGTGAAATGCCTTGGGACAGCACTGGTCAGATGCTTCTCAGTAAGCTTTATGTGGAATGAAGAGATAGACCAATAGACACAGCGGAGCTGAGCAGAGAAGCTGAAGCGGAAACAAGCCAGAAAAAGCTGAGTCACTGCCTGAAGGAAAAGCAAACCAGAGACTACATCTGAGATCTGGTATATATCCAGTGAGGTCTGTTTAAGTTCTGGGACCACTAAATAGGACCACGCATCTACAACTACCATGGTACTTTGGTTGTATGTTTAGTTTTCACAAAATAACTCAGATTGTAACTGGATTTAAGCAATAATGCCCGACAGGGTGTGTGTCGTGCTGGGATAACGTCATGCCTCAGGTGGTTGGGCATGAGGCCTCAGGCTGAGTGTGTCCAATAACTGAGGCGTGACATTATCCCAAACGACACTAACCCTGAGGGCATTATTGTTATACAATGGCTCGTTGTTATACAGAATAAAAAAAATCATTTTAAAGATGTTTTTGTGTGGAAAAATGTTTTTGGTTTTTAAAAGACAATGGAAACAATCAAGCACATCATAAGCACATAATAAAAGCAAAAAATCATTTACAGGTTCACAGTGAGGCTGAGACTAGACCCATGATGTTGTACTGTGATAACATCACAGGTCCAGCCCAAGACTGACCAATCAGAGACCAGGATTTTTTCTTGCCATTATATAATATGCTTTAAGCACCCATCAGGAGTTTCCCATTTGGCTTACAAGTCAGCTAGCAGGTCTCTGACTACAAAGAATGCAATATTATTTGGTTTTGCTTCCTTTCAGCTGCTTTATCACAATGTAAGGAGACTGCCAATGGGACTACATTGATCAAACAGCTGGGTACCCACTAAGGCAGTGGGAGCTCCTAAAAGACTACGTGTATATACTGGGTTTAAAGTATATATAGTATGGGAAGCGTGCAGAGGTGTGGGGAGTAGTGGCAGAGTCTTGGCAACAAACCATTACCACAGTTATGCCTATTATTTATCTTATTTATTTAGTTTTTGCTGACTGGGTAAGTGCACTAGACAAATTCTTGCTTATTTTCAGGCACGACCGGGAGAGGAGATACAGATGAATGGCAACTGACTTTGAACCAGATTAAGCTTTTGGTAGTATTTTTAGTGAATGGGGGAAATTTGGCCAGGGCACCAGGGGAATTCCCCTACTCATTGGTAGAGGGTGCTGTGACTGGTGCTGAGATGGTCAATCTACCTGGAGAACGACAGAGGGAAGGTGTGTCTGGGGCCAAGGAGAGGGTCTCCTTCCTGGTCTCTGAATCTGTAGAGACCATGATGGAAATTGAAAACCAAGTGGAGGAATATTTCTTTGGGGCATAAGAAAATATATCAAACCTGGATTGTGCAGGGGAAGGTGTGCTGGATGTTACAAGGAATCAGAAAGCAGGCGAGATCTGCAAGATGATGATTGCTGAGGAGAAGCAGTTTTTGTTATGCAGGAAGGAACTGGAGGCAGTGCTGCAACAGCAGGGAACAAGCAGCAGGATGGACCACAAGCACCGGCAAGAGTTTACTGGTGCACCTGCCGGCATGTGCCATGGCATGTAAACATCAGGAATGGCTTGATGCCTCATCCCCCACCGCCACTGCAGATTTGATTGAGTCTGATACCCCTATAAATACTGAAGCTATGGTGCCTTAAAATGTTGCAGAAAACTGCCTCCCTGAAGAGACAATATGGATTCCTTCTGTAGCTGCAAATGTTTGGAACTCAAACAGCAGGGAAAGGTTATTTCCTGATACGGTCAGAAATGCCTCTGAGCCTGCTACAAGACGAAATGCAGTTCGGCTTAAATTTAGAGGTGATTTAAATGTCATATCACATAGACAAAACTAACTATTACCAAAATGGTAAACTGTCATTAGCACCCAGATTCAACAAGACACATTCCACTTCTTTTCTTTTATATGCTTAATATTTTTGTTTATTAAATTTTATACAACTTGATTTGTGCTTTCTTTTTAGTACTTCATCAGAAGCACATAGAGAAGCAGTACTTATCGTGTTTCTGTCCTGAGGGAACTGTTCATTCGATTTTCTTGCCTCTATTGCCTAAATCCTTTCTGTGTGCTAGCCGTGCTGAGGTATTTGGGCTGAAAATAAAGAGACCATTTCAGCGGTACCATGCCAATGTTGTAGTTTACTGTGAGCGTTACCGCTTAAGTATCCTCAATCTACAAGTCTCTTTTCACTACAAAACCGATTCCTGACTTCTATTCTGCGTCACACTTGGACAGCTGGTTCTGATCCATGTATCATTTTTTGTAAATATAAAAAAATGTGTGATGGACTGTCTGTCAGGAGGAAATGTTGGCTTGCTGAAATTGACACATCCAACCCCCCCAGGGATAAGTTCAAAGGACAGGAGGTAGTTTAAACTGCAGATATCTAAAATGCAATTCCCTAGTCAATTTGCTTTGAAGCCAGGAACCAATATATCCATTTTATAATGCCCTCAGGGAAATCCTTTGATTTGCACTAGGTGTCATAAGAAAAAGGGGCCTAGGCATGTGTTTTGGGTATCTTCCCAGGAAGCCAGTGAATTTCATCAAAGAGGCTTTGATGTCTGGGTAAAGTAGGTCCCAGACTAAATTAGGAAAGTCCAATAAGCATTTGCTTGGAGTATACAGTGAATTACATCAAAGAGACTTTTGATGTCTAGGTGAAGCAGATTACAAACCGGTTTTGACCAGTCACATAAAGAGAGGCAATTCGTTATGTTACCTATTTTTTTTTAAATATCTTAGTAGGACATCCTGTGTTATAAAATATAAATTATGAACTGGGAATCATAAATGGAGGAAGCTGATTGGCCAAGAGGTTTTTGAAGCTGTGATGATATCGGGCTACATCATCGCGGCTGAAAAACTCTCAGTCTTAACCTCCTCACTTACACGTACAGAGTTCTACATCTTCCACAGTCCATAGCGAGTCAGACTTCCAGTCGGCTGCTATTTAAAAAAAAAAAAAACTAACTGCCACCAGTACACACGACAGACAACACAATGGTGACTGCCGACTGCAGCATTCACAAAACCCTCCTCCCAACAAAGAAATACCATAACGCCACCCGCGTAACTCATTAACGGCCGCTTGGAGAAGAAACATACCGGTATCACAATGGCCCTCTCAATCACAAAAAATTCTTTATTAACCTCACCTTCTCCTTAAAAATGAAGCATCACAGTTTTCCTTTACTCCAGGCTTGCAATAATCACAACATCATTTGGGGGTGAGGAGCAGATCTGAACCACAATGATCGCTGTCTCTGCCAACATATTGGTGCTTGCCAGCACTGCTACATGAACTCCACTTGCAACAGTGCCATCTGCTGCCAAAACCCTCTAGGTACTTTTTTTAAAGATGTTCCTCAACACTTTAAAAAGGGCATTAAAACATTTTAAAAGTTTATTTTTAATTATTTTTCCTAACAAAACTGATAAACCAGTTCATAATAGCAATAAGTCACTCCAGGGTGTGGTATATCATGGGATATCATTACTTCTCGGACGGTTGGAGGCACTCAGCCTGCAGCCTCGTGCCCAACCACCCGAGGCGTGACGATATCCCATGATATACCACACTCTGTTGTGCCTTATTGCTTAATTTTAATACACCAAGGTGGAGTTAGACGACCTCAGAGAGAAGGCTGGCTCAGGGAACGTAGATCTGGATGGACCAAAGAACCTGCCTCCTGAGACAGTATGTGGGAGCTGATTGGCAACGGCACTGGAGGTTCCCAAGACAGCTAATGCAAAAGAGGGAACCAGATCTGCCCGGGCCAAAAGGGCACGATCAGTATCAGTGTCACTTGCTCTCTGCAAAGTTTTAGAAGAACCCTCTGGATCAACAGGAAAGGGGGAAAGGCATAGAGTAATCTGCCCCGTCCAGGAGAGGGACAATGTGTCTCACCAGAAAACACCAGGCCCTGGATGTAGCGAGCAAAAACTGGGCAGTTTTGCGTTGGATGGGGACACGAAAAGGTCTAATTCTGGAGTACCCCATCTGAGAAACAGATCCTCTGCTACCTCCTGAAGAAGTTCCCATTCGTGGACTCTGGCCTGACAGCGACTCAGGCCATCTGCGATGACATTGTCCACACCCAGAACATGAACGGCAATGAGGTTTGCACCGTGTTGCAAGACATAATCCCACACTCTCATGGCCTCCCTGCAAAGTGGGTAGGAATGGGTGCCTCCTTGTTTGTTGAGGTAGTACATCACCGCGGAATTGTCTGCTTGTAACAGAAGTGTACCCGGTGGGATCTCCGACTGGAAGGCCTGAAGGGCGTAAAGAACTGCCCTCATTTCCAAGATATTTATGTGGATATGAGTCTCTTGGTCTGTCCACAGGCCCTTATACAGGACACCGTTGAGGTGTGCTCCTCAGCCGAGTCCTGAGGCGTCCATGGAGAGTGTCACAGTAGGGGACGGCGCGATGAAGGGGACTCCCGCTGAAAGATTCCTTGAGTCTAGCCACCATTGCCAATCTCAGATTACGGCCTTCGTGATCCGGATTGAATGCTGCAGATGGTCTTGCTTTTGGTCCCATTGGACCCTTAACATCCACTGGATTACCCGCATGTGGAGACGGGCTAGAGGGACTGTTGCAATGGCCGCAGCCATGTGTCCAGCAGGCAAAGGACCTGTCTGGCAGGAGCGGTCTTCTTAGCCAACGTCCCTGATGGGGATCTGATGTGCTCCGCTCTGTCAGGGGAAAGCTTTCCCTTGGATGGTGTCCAGAACTGCATCTATGAATTGCAGAGTCTGGGACGGAACCAAGCGTGACTTCTCGTGATTGATGATGATGCCTAGCGTATCAAACAGAGACCGAATGCAGTGAATAGCAGACATCAGGGCCTCGAGAGGTGCCATGAGAAGCCAATCATTCAGGTAGGGGAACATGTAGTGGCCTTGTCTCCTCAGAGATGCGGCTCCCCGCCATAGCATAAGCACCCGAGGTGCTGATGACAGCCCAAAGGGGAGGCCTCGGAACTGATAGCGGCGACCCTGAAACTCGAAGCGCAGAAACTTCCTGTGCACCTGAGCAATAGGTATAAGCAGGTAGGCATCCTGCATGTCTAAGGATGCTAGAAAGGCGTCCTGCCTGAGCATGGGAATCAGACCTGGGAGGGTCACCATGTGGAAGTGTTTGTACAGGACCGAGTCATTGAGGTCGCTGAGGTCCAGTATCAGACGGAGGTCCCCTGTCTTCTTTGGAACCAGAAAGAAGTGAGAATAGTATCCTAGACCCCTCTAGTTCCGTGGTACATGCTCTATGGCTTCTTTTTCCAGAAGCGCGAGCACCTCCAGCTGTATGAGCAGGGCATGCTGACCCAAGTAACGGGAGAGCAGGGGAGGTCTTGCCAGTGGGTGGTTGAGAAATTCTATGGAATTACCTTTCTTGACCAATTGAAGATCCACCTGTCAGTGGTGATCGACTGACACCCTAAAAAGTGGTGAGCGATGTGACCCCCGACCTTGTGTGTCCATTGATCCAGAGGAGGAGCGGGGGGGGGCCAGGAAGGAGTCATGCTGTGGCAGCACTGGTCCCTGTGGGCTGAGCCAGCTTTGTGTAATGTTGGCCTCTGCCTGGGGACAACTTAGCTTGGGCTTTATGCTGAAAAGTGCCCCTTTGCTGCTGGCCAGAACGTGGCTGCTGCCTTTGTTGCTGGCTGCGAAAGCAGCTCTGGTTCCTACGAAAAGGAACTAGGCCTGGATCTATACATGGCCTGTACAGATCAGACTGCCTTCCCTGCATCCTGGAGCTTGGTGATGACCTTCTCTGAGGATTCACCGAAGAGTACCTCGCTGTTATACGGGACGTCGAGAATGTTCTTCTGTACGTCCGGGGTAAAGCCAGAGACACAGAGCCAAGAGTGTCGCTGGAGACAAACGTCTGAAGCTGCGGTTCTGGCAGATGAGTCCACAGAATCATATGTGGCTCTAAGCATTTGGGTGCCCACATCTGACTCTGTGGGGAGAAGATTGAGGAGCTCTGCCTTCTGATCGCCATCGGGAAGCTTATCTACCAGGTCCTGGACCTGTTCCCACAGAGCGTTCTGAAACTGTACCATATGGGTAAGATAGTTCGGGAACCTGATGGCACATGTAGCAGCGCATAATGCCTCCCCAGGCATCAATTGCTTGGATTCCTGGTCCGGTGGCTGTGTGCTTATGTGTTGAGGTCTTTGAGACCGGTCATGCGAGGCCGTGATGACCAGGGAGTCTGCCAGAGGTTGCTTAGCCAAGTACTGGTCATCTCTCAGAGCCTTGTACAGGTGGTCTGCCTTCTTGACCTGCAAGAGTGGAGTATGGATGCTTCCACGCAGCCTTGGTGACGATCACCAAGAGTGTCCACCAAGGGTGGGACTACACAAAGCTTTGGATCTTTCTGCCAAAGATAGCGGGCAAGGCATTGTTGTTCGGGGTCAAGGTCTTCAGCATCCCACCCCATGTTGTCCTAGATGTGCCTCATGATCTTAGTGAAAGAGGGATCATCTGGAGGAGACCTGGGGAGGTCATGTGGGTCAGAAGAGGAGATGCTGACTGGAGAAGGAGATTTGGAGTAGTCCGAAGTGTCCAATCTGGAGTCCTCCCCCGACGGAGTATGCCAACGCCGTCTGGGTCGCTTGGGGCTGGGAGACCCTGATGGAGATCTGGTGGGAGGCCTTCTCTTGTCTTTAGATCTGCCCCTAGGAGGTGGAGTCTGTTCCTTGGGGGTTGGTGGCCATCCTGCTGGCCCCTTTGGTGGAGCAGGGGGCGAGGAGGAGGAGGAGGAGGAGGAGTAGGAGGAGGAGGAGGTTTAACAGGGACCACATCCTTTCAGATGGTGTCCCACCAAAAAGTAAAGATCTCCTTTACTTCTTCTATATTCATACCCGATGACAGGCCTGGTGCCGGTGGTCTGTCGCCGGGGTCGGGTTCCCGGGCATCTCCAGGTTTGGGGAAGGTTCCTGCGGGAGCCTGGCATCCTCGGTGTTGCCCGCCTGGTCTTTGGGCAGTGTAGCGTCCTCCTCGGCTGAATCCTGTGACCGGCGTCCACGGTGAGGGGGTGGTCTTCCACTCTAGAGAATGTGATGCCGATGCCCTCAGATCCGGTGAATGCCCAGTCAGTGACGGGTGTCTGGCCAGTGTTGTTGGTTCCTGTGAGCACCTGGCTGACTTCTGATGCTTGGCCGACATCGGGTCTGACGCCCTCTTCAGGGACGTCAGGTCCTTAGTCTGTCTTGGAGGTGGAACAGGACCTCTGGGAGGTTGGGAGACTGACCTGGAGTCGGTGTCCCGACGTCAGGTGGCAGATGAAGATTTATGGCACTTGGAAGACTTGGATGGAGTGGGAAGCCGAGTGCCTCAAAGTCTTGATCGGCTGGAGCGAAGAAGAGCCGCCTGAAGCCTGGACCTTAACCGGGGGGGGGCTGTGACCAAGCCCTGGAGGGAGAGCGGTCCGATCTGGTGGAGCCTGAGCTGCGGGAGTCTGAGGCCCGGGTTGGGGATCTAGACCCAACCTTCTCCCAGTGCTTGTCACAGTGCTTATGGGCCTTCGAGGATGATTCTCCCCTGGAGAAAGGTTCTTGGTCCATCCTTTTGAGCTTTTCTTCAAGAAGATATGCCTGTAGTGCCTTCTGATGGCGGATCCTGGTGTGGCTATTGAACCCTTGGCAAAAGGTGCAGGCTTTGGTATCGTGGTCCGGGCCTAGGCAATGCATGCAGGAGGAGTGAGGATCCTTGAAAGGGATCTGTTTTCCGCAGGCACACTAAGAAAGGTGACCCTCAAGCGAAGGAGTTGGAAAGGACATCAGTTAGTGAAAAAACACACAGAAAGTTCTGTAGTCATCGTACGCTAGGTAGAGACCGAGAAGCTGATGCTGGCGAGTCGACAGCGGGAAAAGAACTGGGATTCTGGGGGACCACCTCCTTTTGTACTACGCCTGACATCGGGGGCAGGACCGATGTCGGAGGTGGTCCCCGCTGTATACTGCTAGCTAGAAAATTTCCGTGGGGTCTTGGCGCCTGCCGGCTTCAGTCCTCATGGTATAACCTGCTGCAAGAGCTGTTTCTAGAAGTAAGATCTGACAAATATTGAGACTTGGGCAATGCAAAACAAACTAGCCTTTAATGTGGCGAAATGTAAGGTAATGCATTTGGAACACCAAAACCAACTGTTTGCATATAAACTGGGGGGCAGTATATTGCAGGTAACTGACATCAAGAAAGACTTGGGAGTGATGGTGACAAACACACTTACATTTGATGTACATTCTAGGGCAACTGTTGAAAAAATGTAATAAACTTATGGCATGTATATTTAGATGTATAAAAAGTAGGAATGAATCAGTAGTACTCCTGCTGTATTCATCACTGGTGAGAACACAGCTGAAGTATTGCTCTCCATTCTGTGCACCACAAAGCAGGAGTGGTGTACAATTAATGGAAAGAATACAGAGAATGGTAACAAGGAGAATTAAAAATATGAAAAATAAGGATTATGATGATAGATTAATACAACTGAACCTATACTCTTTACAGTATAGAAGGCTACGAGAAGACCTGTGTCTGGTCTTTAGTGCAACAAGGAATGAAGAACTGTTTGAAACTATAGCATTGGTTAAACATAATAATATTAAGAACACAAGCTCACACTCGTTAACATTAGCAGGAGCTGTCAGCAAAACTATTAAGAGACTGAAATGGTTCAGTCAGAGGGTTATTACTAGTTGGAATGCCTTACCAGAAAATATAGTTAGAAGTAGAACAATGCACATGTTTAAAACATCATTAGATAGGTACATGGGAATGAAGAAGTATCAAGGGATCCACTGAAAAGTGGAGGGCCATATATAGGCCTTGGCCTCCTGTGCCCATATAAATCTTTGAAAATCAAATGAACAGTTCCCTCAAGACAGAAACTCAATAAGTACTGTTTTTCTATGTGGTTCTGATGAAGTACTAAAAAGAAAGAACAAATGAAGCTGTATAAAATTTAATAAACAACAAGATTAAGCATATAAAGAAAAGTAGTGGAATGTGTCTTGCTGAATCTGGGTGCTAGTGACATTTACCATTTTGGTAATAGTTAGTTTTGTTCATATGTTCCTAGCACAAAGCACCAGTTTACCAGTATCACAATTGGTAAAATAAGTGCTAGTGATTTATAATTTATACCAGATACACAGTTTGTGGGGCAGACATTGTTGCAAACTGGTATAAAGTACTACGCATATGAAATCTATGCCTTGATACATATACCAGAGACACTACTGTATATATGAAGTCAGTTTAAACATCTGGCTGGCTGCTAGCTGGTGGCACTGAGAGTTGAGGCGTTGGTGCCACACCTTATTGCCATGCTGGTGACGGGTTCAAGGCGTACTCTGGTCATTGGGGTCAGTGGGGAGAGGAGGATTGAGTGTCCCAATGGATGCTCTCTCCCTCAGGGACTCACCCAGGGGTGTTATAACCACCTGACGTCCTGAGAGCCGGTGGGCTGCAGACTCTCGAGAACAGGTAACTCCACTCGGTGGAGTCAGGGAGGGAATGCTGTTAGGCACTTGGGAGGAGATGTGCATCAGCACGTCACCTGTCTGGACGTATGTCCTCGCACCGGCATTCCAGGGGGTTGGGACAGGGAAGGGTTAATATAAAAGTGGAAAAAACCCTCGGTGGTCCTAGATGATGACCACTGCAGGCCATCCAGCCACTGACTAAAGGGACAGACCCCGCTATGCAAGGTGGAAGTAGGAGGGAGAACTCTAGGGGCAGATTCTGCGTCCGGGGGCAGGACTGGTATGAGTGGCCCAAAGGAGTGGATTGACAAGGGCAGGTAGGAGGGATAAAAAGAAAGTAAAAAAAAAAAAAAATCCGGCTGGCTTTTTGGAAGCAACATCGGCTGCTTAAGAATACCCCACTTTAGAAATCCTTTTTAGCAATTCCACTGACCAAACCAGTGTATAAAAGGATAGCAGTACTCTTTCGTAATGAAGGGGTGAATGTTGCTGACATTACGTATTGGATCAAGCAGCACTGTGTGGTTAATAGGAATCCTGAACCCATTTTAGATGAAGAACATTTAAGGACAGGGGGTTGAAAATATAAAATCACCCTGAAGCAAGAGAATGGAGTGACAAAGCATCTCCAAACTATTTTTTTTAGGGAGGGACAGAGGTGTGATATTTTATCTAGGCCAGTCCCAAGCTTGTTACAAGTGTGGGAAACTGAGTAATTTGAGTAATGTGTGCAAGAAGCAGAAGTGTAGCCTCTGTGGAGGGGTGGGACATTATGGGGCACAATGTCAACAACCTCTTAAATGCAACTTCTGTGAAGGACATGAGTATACATTCAGAAATTGTGTGTGGGCATCCCATAATAGTATGGACCAGACAATAAGAGTGGAGCAAGATATCTATGTGGCTATAGCACAAAAAGAAACGATGCAAGCCCATGAGTTGCTGATACAGCTGAATGCCTCAGATCCAAAACCCCAGAGGGAAGTCATTACCAGGAAATCTATGCCTGTTATAACTACTGAGGTTAATGTTCAGGACAAACAAGGTACCCCCCATGTCAGCACATGAAGTCTACAGAACTGAAGACAGTTCACAGGAACATAGCGTCCACCTAGTTCCTATCACTTCAGAGCATGATGGACTGCTGTTGACTGTAGCCCTGCTGGGGCAAGGAGTCCTGGAAGAAAGTGAGAGGTAGCAACAGACATGCCATCACTGGGGATTGCTGCAGAATCCCCATTTCAGAGGATCACATGGTCTAAATCTGCACAAAAACTGCTCGAGGATGGATGACACTCCAATTCATAATGCCTATGATGTCTTATTGGATTTGAGGAACAGGAGGAAGGAGGTGAATCAGATGTGTCTTCAGTGGCATCTTCTCAAATGGAGGTTGCTGCAAGGAACAGCTTAGGGTGAAAAGCTTAAACCGAAAAAACAAAAGAAATGTATATAGGAATGACTTACAGCATGTGTTCTTTGACTTTCTTCCATTATGCATGATAGCATATTTTTAACAACTGCAAATGTAAATAGTATCAAGTCTGCTGAAAAGCGTAAAGTGACATTTGCTAATTTACATTTTGAGGGAGGGCAACTGGTTTTTGTACAACCAGGTTGCACACTGTTATAGAGGTTACGCAGGCCCAGAGGGATTGGCGGTAGGGGTCTTCCTTGTGATCTGTTGGAAAGGAACTCCACTCAGGTGTAAGTATTTTATTCTCTAACTTACAAATAACAATATTAAAAGTTCTAGACATTTGCCCAGGTAGAGTTTTGATGACAAATGTACTAATACACAACATAGCACATAGGCTGATTAATATGTATCCCTCAGATGAAGCAGAGAGATCTACATTATTAAAACAATAGAACATCTCTTGTTTATTTCTAAAATAATATTGTGTGGTGGGGGGAGAGTTTAACTGTGGATTGGCTCCTAGATACTGGGGTAGGAAAATTGGGAAGATTTATAGTGATACCCGTTTGTTGCAGGATATATTAGAAAAAGCCTTCTTAAAAGATATAAGAACACCTTTCATAAAGGCAGACTTTCCACCAGGACAGATTTCTGATTTGTTTCTGATAGGACAGCAGGGATTAAAGTGCAAGTTCATCCTTTAGAAATATCGGACCACATGGTGCTATGTGCTCAGACTGGTAAAGTCCATAAAACTATGTTTGAGAGGAATTTCTTGAAATTAAAAATATCAATATTACAGGATGATTATACACAACAGGAGATTAGAGAATTTTTGGAGGTGTGGAGGGATATCAGTTTTCTGTATGATAGCTCTATTGAATGGTGGGAGTACATTAAAAGGGATTTGGGGAATTGTTAAAACATATTGCTAAAAGAAGAGCTAGTAATAAGTATATGAGTTACCTTGACTTGAGGGCACAATACTTAAAAGTTTTGGTACAGAGCATGGACTGTAGGTGGAGATAGGATGGTGCAACTACAGTGAATTAAGGAAAAGATATATAACTTTCATAAAGTGAGAGGGTGAGATGGCTAAATGTCAGCAATTCACAACGTAAGTTAAAAAGGGGATAGTTAATCCTTACGAGGTTAAATTGCAAGGGGTCAAAAATGATTTTTACATCAACAGCACAAGATTGTATAGTTAAGGATACCCAGCATGCTATACAGCACATCATTCACACGCATCTTTGTGAGACATTTCACAAAGGTGCAAATAATCAGCAATCTACTTTATTAGATAACATCTTAGTTCCAGAGTTGGCTAAAGTGGATGAACAGGAATTAACTGCACCGCTTACAAAAGAAGAAATACGTTTTGGAGTTACTAAGTTATCAACAAGTACAACATCTGGGTTAGATGGCCTATCAAATGAATTTTATAAAGAATTCAGTGAAGAATTAATACCTTGCTTGCAGGCAGTATATCATGAGATTCAAGGTGGGAAAATTTGGGTTCCAGCATGAATGATGGGATTCTGGCTTTTTAGTATAAAAAAAGGGGCTCTGAAAGACACAAAAAGTTGGAGACCTTTGAGTTTATTAACTGCCGATTACAAGTTTTTAACTAAGATTCTGACAGTCAGATCAGTGAAGGTGGCAAAAAAATGAATCTTACCACCACAACAATTGCTGTTCCAGAACGGACTGTTCAGCAGAACTTGATTTTTATATAGGAAATAGCGGAACAAGGCTTGAAGATGGAGTTGGATGGGTATCTTTTGACCCTAGATCAAGAAACTGCTTTTGATGCAGTGTGACACAATTATTTATGGGATGTATTACAACAGTATGGTATACCTGAACAATTTATTGCCATGATTAAGCTTATCTATGGACAGGCTCAAGTGATACTGTTAGTAAATGGACACTTGGGGATTCCTATTAATTTAAAAAATGGAGTTTGTCAAGCTTTCCCATTGAGTCCTCCATTGTATGTTTTTGCCATTGATCCAATTTTGAGGGTAACAGAATCATCTGAGGATATTAAATCAGTGAGTAATAAGGCAGGGACAGAAATATCAAAAAGTGTCAGCCTATGCAGATGATTGCACTATTGCAGTACAAAACCTAGAGTCTGGAGATGTACTCTACAACTATTGGAGGACTTGAAGGCTAGAACAGGAACAAGAATTAATATAAATAAGAGCAACGTGTTGGCATTAGGAAAGACACTTTTACAGGACAACTTTCCCATTACAGTAATTAGAGGAGAGGTAATGATACTGGGTCTTTTCTTTGGTACTAGGAATGCTGAGCAGACAACCTGGAATCAAGTATATGAAGATGCATATAGAAAAGTCCAGACATGGAAGCCATGGACAATGACCAGAAAAAAAGAGGGTATTTACTGAAAGCATATATTTTGCCTATTTTTTTTTATATGTTTCATATATACTGTATATACTGTGCAGTTTAATATGCATACCAAAATAATGGGACTTTTTCTATTTTTATGGGGAGCAGGTTGAATCTAGTAAAAGGGCCCATACTATAGAGCTAGAAAAGAAAGGGGTTGGGTATGTTACAGCCATTGGTGTTCTTATTTGGGAATTTTTATAGCAATATAAGGCCATTAGTCTTGGAAAAGATAGGGTATGGTACAGACAGTATGAAGGGTGAGAAGTACAGTTTTTACAGAATGGGGAAGGAAAGTACCATATATCTGATCTTTGCATATATATGTACAAACAGCTCTAAAATATACAAGAATATGGAAGATAGAATTAAGCAGGTTTATGGATGCAGATAAAAATAAATTTTATAGGATTCTAGTTGAAAAATGTTATCTGGAAGAACCTATAAACTTGATCCTCATACGATGAAACTTTATTGTTAGCAAGTATTGTGGAGCCCAGAAAACCCTTAAAGATGCAGGATGTCATATGGTTGTGTGGTCACCAGAGATTAAATGCAAAGGGTAATCAAAACGTAAAACGGCAGAGGCTAGGATGTGTATGGCAGGAAACTATGAAGGACAACTGGAAACTATACTGCATTTATTTTTGATTGTTCATGTATTAAACATTTTTGGAGTCCTTAGCTGCATTATGGGATGAGAAACTGTTTAAACAGACTAATTATCAAGTTCTGATTTTAGGACAGTTGTCAAGAGAGTGGCAGAAATGGAATAAGGTGCAATACTTGTGGTGGGCATGTATAAAATGGTCCATCTGGCAGACTAGATGCCTTCGAGTTTTACAGAAAAAGGAGGCAGACATACAAAATATATTGTTTAAAGTTCAGTTTGAAGTTGATGCGTAAATTATGAGAAATGTACATTGGGGACGAAATGTCATTATTTATGGAAAGGAATGGATTGGTAGGTTAAAGGGTTAATGCATAGGGTTAGAATGGAATACATATGCTGTAGATATTAATCTGGTAAACAATTAATAATAGACTGGGACATTAGTCATGGAAGGATGATGGCATAATATTATTTTTTTTTCTTCACTGCTTTCCTTGTTGCTTTTGCTTTTTTTACCTTTTTCCAAAATAAGACAGTTATGAATACATAAATAACTAGAATTGGTGTAAAGGACTTTCTTGTTTTCGATGATAAAGGGTTAAGATTAGCATGTATGTTATTAATACAATAGTTATGTTCTTTTGAGCATTAAGTTATTGTATTGAGTTGATATAATGTATGATTTCTAAACAGACTATTGTTTTTGTTCATTAATAAAAATTGTCCCTACTCTTTTCGAGAAGTGCCATGGGATCCTTAACATCCACCTGAACTACCACCAGACCAGGCAGATGGGACCCTGGTTTAACATCTCATCTGAAGATGGCACCTCAGGGATGAAGGACAACCCTGTCCCTGTGAAAGACCAGGAAAGGTGACTCCACCAAGGGTGCCTGGAGCTCACTGATCCTTCTGGCAGATGTGATGGCCACCAAGAAGGTGGTCTTCCATGGCAAATGTGACACTGCACACCTGTGCATTGGTTCGAATGGCTTGCCCATGAGCATTGCCAACACCAGAAACAAGCCCCAAGATGGTGGTGGTTCACACTGCAGGGAAATATGGTCAAGGCCCTTAAAGGAGTAGTACACACAGAATTTATAAAACATACATTGTGCAGTGTATTTTGATTTGTGTGTGAAGTCCTAGTGTGTCCTTCCCTCTGTCTGCTATCAGTATTTTTTCTAAATTAGCTCTGCTAGCTTTATGGTAGTCTTATGACCCTAGGGATCTTCGTTGTATTACTTTTCTTGTACCTACAATGCATCCTGTCTCATGTGACAGTGATATAGCCGAGCCCATTGATTCAGCAACAAGCACTACTTTACAATACAATAGCAGAAATGGCTGTATTTTTTTTTTGTGTAAAAGAGTTTATTATGAACAGACACATAGTAGTTCACATCCATAGTGACAGTTACAGATATCTATAGTATTAAATATATTCCTTTTACAGAATTAATCATTTCTTTCCTTATATCACATTACATTTCTCAGGATCAGTATCTCACTTTAAATAGTCTTAATCAATCATTCCCTCCCACAATAGTATATTTTCAGACAGAGAGATCCACCAGGAAGGGATCCCATTCTCTAGTGAAGCTCTCATTTTTATTCTTAACTAAAAGGGTCAGCTTCTCCAGTGCCAGTATTCACAAGGCCAGGGTGCACCAGCATTGTATTGTGGGCGTTGCATTCGAGACCCATGTATTTTGACTACAGTGTCTAGCTGTACAAGGAGAATCCTGACCCATCTTGGCAAGCACTCCTTTCCCTTCCTCATCAATATCTACCCCAAATAGACGTATTTTGGGGTCTAACTAACCCTCCCCACATGCCCAACAAGCCCCAGAATCCTTGAAGGATAGAGGCATGCCCCAAAGCAATGAGAGTAATTTCCTTTCTCCAGTCTGCACTGCCCACATTGTGGGGATATGGTAGGATGGTATTTATACACAGGAGGACTGTAGACCCTATGTATCAATTTATAGAAAGCCTCTTTATACTTGTTACAAACCAAAACACCCATATGTAAAGAAAGCAATAAAGTCCAGTCTTGATCTCTAATCTGTATATTTAAATCTCTCTCCCATAATCTCCTCACTCTTAGAGAAAGATCTGGAAAGCACTGCCTAGTCTCCTTCACTGTTTGTCCTATAAACCCCTTAGAGTCCTGCTTCACAGCCTGGATCAATGATTCTGTTCTCACCATTTCATTCAGGCCCAGCTCCTCTCTAGCCAGTCTTGCAACATAGGCTTTAATCTGAAAAAACCTAAAGAGGTTACCTGGCCCTAGATTTAACCTCTGACACAACCCAGTAAAGGAGATGAGCACCCCCTTCCCATACACAAATCTCTTATGGATACTATTCCATTCTTTTTCCAGATCTTAAATCCGTGTCTTCCCAGCCCAGAAGAAAACAAGGATTCCCCGCCACAGGAACCAGATAAGTATCTACATTTTTAATCTTCCGCAACTTTAAACGTTTACCCCAGCTGTGCAATGCGGCAACAACCAGTGGGTTCCCCCCATCCTGTAATCTTATACCTCTAACATCCTGTCTATCTAAGTAGGCTGATAATCTGGCTCGACACCCCCATTGTTCAAGGTCTACCCAACTGGCCACCCTAGGCCTATGCACCCAATTACTAACATATTTCTGTTGTGCTGCCAGATGGTAATTAGCTAGGTCCGGGAAATTTAACCCACCATTCCCTGTGTCTGCTTTAAGTCTTTGCAGACTTACCCTGGGCCTTTCCTGCCATATAAACACAGAGAACATTTTTTCTATCTTCTTAGTATCCTGCCTCGTTAAATCCACATGTACCATCTGCGTATTATTCACCAACTGAGGAAGTATATTTATCTTGATCAGGTTTATCCTTCCTAACCAAGAAATTGGAAGGGCTTCCCATCTCCTAAGATCTGTTTCAATAGTTTTAAGCAATGGCACATAATTCAAATCATATAAAGAACCTAAGTTCCACCTATTTTTATACCTAAATATGTAAAACTGCTCCCCACCCGTTTAAGACCTCATGTCTGCTCTAAATCTGGTCCCTTTGGTAGTCTCATTATTTCTGATTTATCAATATTAAGTCTGTACCCCCAGAACCATGCAAACTCTCCCAACACCTCTAATAGTGCAGGCACAGAGGTCATAGGGTCAGTTAAAAACAGCAGCAGCATATCGTCTGCATACATCGCTATTTTGTGTTGGTTACTGACACACCTTGCACTCCTTGAATATTCTCACTTTGCCTAATAGCAATAGTAACAGGTTCCACCACCATGGCAAACAACAACAGGGAAAGTGGGCATCCCTGTCTTGTGCTCCAGCCTAACCCAAACCCCTCAGAGAGCATACCATTTACCAAAACCCTTGTTCGAGGTGAGTGGTACATTGTCTTTACCCATCCCACAAACATGTTTCCCAGACCAGATTGGGTCAACACCTCAAACAGATATTCCCACTCCACCCTGTCAATCTTTTCCACATCCATAGAGATAATGCATGTGTCTTCCTTCCCTTATTTGCCCTCCAAATCACATTTAACAATCTCCTACATTATGATATGACAGGCACCACTTAACAAACCTGGTCTGGTCTGGGTGGACTATGCACCAACAGCACCAACTCCAGTTTCCCCACCAAAACCTTAGCCAATATTTTTATGTCACAATTTAAAAGTGATATCGGCCTATAGGCTACACATTCCATAGGGTCTTTTCCTACTTTTTAGATCAAATAGATTATAGTATCAGAAAAAGCAGCAGGAAGCTGTAGGGGTTCCCCTTCCCACTGCTGAAAAGTTTCAGCCAGTGGACCCGCCAGGTGAACTTCCATATGTTTATAGTATTCCACCAGGTAGCCGTCTGGGCCACTCGCCTTTCCACTTCTCAATCACTGTATTGCCTGCAGCACCTCTGTTTTTGTAATGGGGCATTTAACATTTCTTGCTGCCCTTGAGATGCTTGAGGCATATTAACCTTTCTTAAAAACTTCCACATTATCTCCCTCTGTCCTCCTTCCATCTGATACAAATGCCTAAAGAATTACCTAAAGCATTTCCTTAGCCATTGTGGCTGTTTATGCACCTTCCCTTTCTAGTCCTTAATGGCAGCAATATGTGTGGGGCATTTACCACCCTTCATTAATCTAAACAACATAGGTCCCAGCTTATTGCCCCACTCATAGAGCTGCTTCTTAAAAAATGTCCAGGAATTTCTCACCTCCTCACTTAACAAAGCATTCAGGGCCTCTCTGGTTAACTTCAAGCAGTCCCTTAACCCTTCTTCCTGTCCCCCTGCTGCCCGCCTTTCTAGATCTCTTACCTTAGCCTCCAGTTCCAGTCTTTTTTCTTGTTTCTTTTTCTTTATCCCAGATACATACCTAATTATCATTCCCCTCATAAATGCTTTCTCTGCATCCCAGATAACAGCCTTAGAGGTAGGGGAATCCTTATTCACTGCATATAATCCTTCCATTGATCCTCCAGATATTCTTTGAACCCCTTATCCCTCAAGAGATATGTTGGGAATTTCCAGTGGGGGGAGCCCATCCCTTGGCTCATTCATAGGGCCAGAATCACCTTTGCATGGTCCAAGACATGAATAGGGCCATGCAGAATCTTCCAAATTCTCCCATACCACTCCTGCAACATAAACAGGTAGTCTATACGTGACCACATACCCTGTGGGTTAGAACAGAATGTAAATTCTTTTACCCCCGGGTTCGACTCCCGACACCCATCTATCAAGTGGGGAGTGGCTTGGCTAGAAGGAAGCCAGGTTAAAGCCAGTTTTAAACACTGCCCTAGATAGCTTCTGCCAGAGAATTGTCAGAGAACACCAGGACAAGGAGCTGCTGTTGTGACTGGACTTCTCTACTGGGACTATATTGCACTCCTTCCCTCCCGTCCACCCCCCCACCCAAAGCCAGTTCTACTTTTATAGACACATGATTTGACTGACAACATGAACTTCCTATTTGGGAGCAGGAAGTGAGTGATCACAGAGCCACCAAAGACTCACCATCCTTGGAGGACAAGAGTAGCTCTCTGTCTCCCCCTGCTGCTGGAGGTCTGCCTCTGAGCAAGTAACGGGACTACTGAGAAATACAGGATCTTCTTGTCTCAGAACAGGAAGATCAGGTGCTTAAAGAGCACAGAGGCAGTAACTAAGTAGGGAGAAAAAAAAACAGAGAAAAGAGTAAGCATTCCAAACAACAGTGAAGGGGTTAGAAATAAGACATGATGGGAGTGAAACAGTGCAGTGGCTGTGGAGCAGCAGTCTTGCGGGAAACGTTCTGGAGGTTGCGGTGTTGTCCCATCTGCAGGCACCTCTCTAGGCTGAGGGAGGAGGTTGCTCATCTGCAGGCTGAGTTGGCCAGGATTTGTGGGACCTCCTCACCCATCTAGGGACCACTAGGGCCACTGCCGTTGCCTCAGAGGTTGCCAAGAAAGAGGAGCGGTTGGACCACATTGGGCTCAGAGAGGATGAGGGTGGAGGAACAGAGGTGCATCCCTCCAGTTGTACCTTTCCACAATTTATATGCCATTGTGGCAAAGTGTGGTTCCTCTATGGAGGCACCCGCAGTGGAGACCAAGGAGAATGCTGGGAACCTCCACAAAGGAGACCCACCGAAGGGTGGCATGGGACCCCACAGAGGAAGGAAACAACTCCTGGTGGGGGACTCCATTGTTAGGAAGGTAGAACTGGGGGAGGAAGGGGAGAGGGAGGTAAAGTGTCTGCCTGGCACCATGGCTTGGCGGGACAGGGAGCAAATCCTCAGAATCGCTGGAGCAGCTGCACAGGGGAGGGAGCTGGATGTCATTGTCCACCTAGGGACAAATGACCTGGCTAAGAAAAGGATCAGAGCAGTTCAGGAAGAGTTTGTGGAGTTCGGGAGGGGCCTTAGACAAGTAGCATGCACCGTAACCTTCTCGGAGGTGCTGCCTGTCTGTGGTGTAGTGAAGATAGGGTGCTGCACACCATGGGATTCAATCAGTGGTTGAAAAACTGGTGCAGAGCTCAGGGATTTGGCTTCATTGGGGACTGGGGGTCCACCTGGAGTGATGCAGGCCTATACTGGAGTGATGGTCTGCATCTGTCCAGGAGGGGAACCAGGATCCTAGGTGATAGGTTTAAATGCTTCATTGGCAAGCATTTAAACTAGCCAAGAGGGGAGGCACTGGAATGGAGCAGGGAAATCCTAGCCGCCCCAAAAAAGTCAGGGTAGTAAGTGAGGTAAACACCAAGTTAGAGATGTCGATGGGGAGAAGGGCAGGGGTAAATGGAGAAAGTGACAAAGGCAATAAGGACAGGGATGGGGCAAAAGGGGGAAGGCCATCAGGAAATGGAGGGTAATGAGGACCAATGCCCGTAGTCTGGGCAACAAGCTCCCTGAACTGGTGGCCTTGATGGAAGAGGGATGCCTGGATATTGTAGCAGTCACAGAAACATGGTACACAGAGAACCATGACTGGGATGTTAACATACCAGGGTACACAAGCTATAGGAGAGACATGGAGGGAGAAGGGGAGGAGGAGTAGCTCTCTATGTAAGGGAAGGAATAAAAGCAACTGAGCAAAGAATAAACATGGAGGAGGGGTACTGTGGGTCACCTTAGAGCTGGAAGTGGCACCACAGTCTGCATAGTGGTTGTATACAGACCCCCATGTCAGGGGGAGGGAATGGACAAGGATATGATAGAAGCCATTCTTAGGATGGCAGAGAAAGGGGAGATACTGTTGATAGGAGACCTGAATATGCCAGATGTTAACTGGAGCACATTTGCTGCAGCCATATCCAAGGGCAGGGCCGTTCTTGATGCCCTACAGGTGGCATGCCTCAGACAGCTAGTTTTGGAACCCACTCATGATTGAGCAATCTTAGACCTCGTACTCTCAAATGGGGACAGTGAGAGATCTCAGATCTAGAAGTGGGTAGCCATCTGGGAACAAGTGACCACCAAACAGTGTGGTTCACGACAAACTCAGCTACACAGTCAACCCATACTAAAGTGAGGGTACTAGACTTCAGGAGGGCTGACTTTGGCAAGGTGGGAGAGTGCCTAGAAAAGCACTAGCAAATAGGCTAGAAGGAGGCGTGGAGCAACAATGGGAAACATCAAAACTGCCATCACAGAGGCAACAAGCCTTTGTGTGAAGCAAATAAACAAATCAAAATGAAAGAAAAAGCCACTATTGTTCTCAAAAGAGGTGGCAGGGAAGGTCAGGAGAAAAAGATAGCATTCAGGAAGTATAAGGAAACACAGAAGGAGCAGGAAAGAGAGCTGTACCAGTTAAGGCAGAAAGAAGCAGGGAGGGAAGTCAGAATAGCAAAGGCCCAAACTGAGGAAAAGATAGCCAACTAGGTTAAGAAGTGGGATAAAACCTTTTATAGACACATAAGTGAGCGTAGAAAGACAAAGGGAGGGATAGTGAGGCTGAATAGAATGGACAGTGGGTGGGCAGAGAGGGACAGTGAAAATCAGGGATACTGAACGAATATTTCTGCTCAGTTTTCACAAAGAGGAGGATGGGGAGGTGTCTAATCAATTAACAGAAGCACTCTGGATGGGGGTCAATCCCAGTCCTTTCACAGAAGAAAGTAGGGCTGTGTGAATACCTTTTTTGAATATTCGGCCGAATATTCAGTATCCGGTTCCCAGATATTCGGTATTCGGTATTCGGCTAGTGAAAATGCCTTCTTAGAGAACTGGCATACAAGTCCTTTAAATGGCTTCAGGGAGAGTAGGATGAGCTGTCATGGCACTTTGACTTGTGCACTGGTACCACAGCTTGTCGTTTGGCATTGCTGCTTCAATATGAGCATGCAGAGGCCGTGGCAGTTTGGATTGTACATTGGTGCTACAGGATACAGGCTGCCTTGTCCCGGGCTGCTGCTTCAGGAGGACGATGCAGAGATCACGGCACTTTTGCTTTATACTGGTGCCACGCCACACAGGCTGTCTGTGCTGCTGATGCTTCAGGAGGAAGATGCAGATGTCAAAGCACTTTGGCTTGTACACTGATGTCACAGGCTGCCTTGCCCCCTGCTGTTTCAGGAGGATGATGCAGATGTCATGGCACTTTACCATGTACACTGGTGCCACATGCTGCCTTGTCCCACTGGTGCTTCCAGAGGAGTATGTAGATGTCATGTCACTTTGGCTTATACACTGGTGCCACTGTCACACAGGCTGTCTTGTGCTGCTGAGGCTTCAGGAGGAGGATGCAGAATCCATGGTACCTTGGCTTGTACACTGGTGCCACACAGACTGTCTTGTTGGGTATGGTTCTGTTGTGGAGGAGGATGTAGATGTTCTGGCACCTTGGCTTGTACACTAGTGCCACAGACTGCCTTGTTGGGTACAGTTTTGTTGTGGAGGAAGATGCCAATGTCATGGCACCTTGTCTTGTACACTGGTGTTACAGGTTGTGTTGTGCTGCTGATGCTTCAGGAGGAAGACGCAGATGTCATGGCACCTTGGCTTGTACACTGGTGCCACAGGCTGTCTTGTTGGGTATGGTTCTGTTGTGGAGGAGGAGAATGCAGATGTCATGGCACCTTGGCTTGTACACTGGTGCCACAGGCTGTCTTGTTGGGTATGGTTTTGTTATGGAGAAGGATGAAGATGTCGTGTCACCTTGGCATGTACACTGGTGTCATAGGTTGACTTGGGTACGGTTCTGTTGTGGAGGAGGATGCAGATGTCGTGGCACCTTGGCTTATACACTGGTGCCACAGGTTGTGTTGTGCTGCTGATGCTTCAGGAGGAAGATGCAGATGTCACAGCACTTTGGCTTGTACACTGGTGTCACAGACTGTCGTGTTGGGTATGGTTCTGTTGTGGAGGAGGATGCAGTTGTCATGTCACCTTGGCTTGTACACTGGTGCCACAAGCTGTCTTGTTGGGTATGGTTTTGTTATGGAGGAGGATGCAGATGTCGTGTCACCTTGGCTTGTACACTGGTGCCACAGGCTGTCTTGTTGGGCATGGTTTTGTTATGGAGGAGGATGAAGATGTTGTGTCACCTTGGCTTGTACACTGGTGCCACAGGTTCACTTGTTGGGTACAGTTCTGTTGTGGAGGAGGATGCAGATGTCGTGGCACCTTGGCTCATACACTGGTGCCACAGGCTGTGTTGTGCTGCTGATGCTTCAGGAGGAAGATGCAGATGTCACAGCACTTTGGCTTGTACACTGGTGCCACTGCCACAGGCTGTCTTGTGCTGCTGATGCTTCAGGAGGAGGATGTAGATGTCATGACAATGTGGCTTGTACACTGGTGCAGGAGGGCAGGGTACCATGTCCTGCTGCTGTTTCTGGAGGAGGATGCACAGGATCTGGAGGAGGATGCACAGAAAATAGTTCATCATGGGCATTCTGTTCAGTTTCCCATAGGATTCAGCTTGAAGTATAAGAAGACATAACTGTCATTTATTGTACTTGGGTGAAAAAAACAATGTGTACTACAAGAATAAAATATGCCACACCCTTAAATAATTGTGGCCTTTAAAAAAAAACTTTTAAGACATAATTATGCCCATAGGACAACAGTATAACTTCAATAGGCTTAACTCAGTCAATACTGGTATTTAATTGACAATCTACATATGGGCACACTCCTTTTAATGGGATTGGTTATTACAGGAAACACACATGACAGATCGTTAACTAATTCTGTCCTTAAAAACACTAATAAAACATAATTATGCCCATAGAACACTATAACTTAACTTCATCAGGCTAACATACAAATTCAAATCTTACTTCGTAGCTGAGAGGGATGTCTGTGAGGACGGCACTCTTGCATGTCACTCATTCTGCCCATGATGTGGGCCACAAGACGCCTTTTAATGAATGCTACCTGTTAGGGAAACATAATGAAATTAAGTGCTTCCAAACAGCATGTACACATCCATTAAGTCTCCCTTCTCATGTGGCCATCAGATGATTCAAAATCAGTGGTCACTGGTCAGACAGCTGTTTCTTCCTCTTGTTTTTATGTATTGCTTTTTTGTTTTTTCTCCCATGCCATGGCCTGCCCACATGCCCCTGATGTGACATGCACATGTGTAGACAAGTGCATGCACGCCTTGTGGGACACCCCCACCCTGCCAGTCACTAGGTTCCACTTCAGCTCATTGCTGGGCCTTCACACAGCTATGGCAGGACTACAGATGGGCACCCTGCCACCCAGGAGTGGAGCAGAGAGCAGGTGCTCATTCCAACTCCCACCCCCGCCAGCCCGGCACCCTGTGGTGAACAGAAGTCGTTCCTGAACCCATGTCACCTGCGCAGCGTGAGGTAAGATGTCCAGTGCCTCAGCCCTCCATGACATAGGGCCAGCCTACACTGTTTTATTTCAGTAATTCTCACACAAATACCACCAAACAGAAAGAAAACAATAAAATGACTGAATACTTACCTTCACAAGTCATACACACAGTGTTTTTCAAAGAGTCCGTCAGACTTGTGATAAAATTCTTGCAGGGTAAAAAACAATAAAATAAAATAAACATGATTAATTTCCATCCAAGATACAGAATTACAGAAATACAGATGCATTGTTCAATCATAATTCCCAAACCCCGTCACCTAAACAAACATAAAACAATTAAAAGATTTCATGCAGTTTACTTACTTTTGCTGGTAGCACACAATGTGGTACTTGAAGATGATCAACATCACTGTGGCTTGGGCAGTCATCATCATCCAGACTTCTTCTTCTTCATAACTGTTGGCGATTTGACATGGTAAATGAATACTGGAGTGGAGACTGGTGAGGCCACACTGGTATCTGGCATATTTCAGTCATGGGGAATACTGGAGAGCAAATCTCAGGCGTGGGCAATACTGGAGACAGGTGATGCCACATTGGTATCCGGCAAATTTCAGGCATGGGGAATACTGGAGACTGGTGATGCCACAATAGTATTCAGCAAATTTCAGGCATGGGCAATACTGGAGAATGGAGACTGATGATAACAAACCAAATATTACACTTGGCTGGTGCTGCTTTAAGCAACTACTTAGAATATTTGTGCAAAATTATGCTGAGCATCCATCACCTCACATTTCATGGACACCATAAATGGTTTACAAATTCATGTGATTACTAAAAATGCACAACACCTGACACATTTCAGATCCCAAAAAATCCTTTTTCAAAGACAATTACAGCAAGACTAAACACTATTATATACACGTAAGTGTTGTGACATCACAGTGGCATCATAATACAACCTTCAAATTCATAGGATGTAATACACCCTGACCACATGATGTGCCCATGTGAAACATCCATTACCCACCCTTAGGTGCTACATATTGTTAAACAGACAATTCCAAAGGTAATACAACAGGTGGATCAGGGGAGGGCAGTGGACATGGCCTATCTGGACTTCAGCAAGGCCTTTGACACTGTGCCACATAGAAGACTATTACATAAGCTGGGGAATATGGGTGTGGGCAGGACAGTAGTGTGGTGGGTAGGTAACTGGCTGGGTGGCAGGACCCAGAAGGTGGTGGTAAATGGCTGTCACCCCACAGAGGGAAGAGTGACCAGTGGGGTACCACAGGGATCAGTGCTGGGACCGGTCCTATTCAACATCTTCATCAGTGACATTGCACAAGATCTAGAAGGCAGAATTTCACTGTTCGCTGATGACACAAAGCTCTGTAACAGAGTAGACACACCAGAGGGTGTAGACAGAATGAGAAGGGACCTGCAGAAACTTGAAGAATGGTCAAGGGTTTGGCAGTTGAAATTCAATGCAAAGAAGTGCAAGATAATGCATATGGGCACAAAAACCTGGCACAATATATATCAGTTGGGGGGTGAGGATAGCATGCACCAAGCAGGAAAGGGATCTTGGGGTTGTCATAGCTGATGACCTCAAGGTAGGAAACAGTGTGACAAGGCATCAGGTAAAGCAAATAGGATGCTGGGATGTAGAGGCAGGGGCATCACCAGCAGGAAAAGGGAGGTCATAATTCCGCTATACAAGACACTAGTGAGGCCCCACCTGGAGTACAGTGTACAGTTCTGGAGACCATACCTAGGTAAGGACATAGACAGGGTAGAGAAGGTTCATAGGAGGGCAACAAAGATGGTGCATGGATTGCATCACAAGTCCTATGAAGACAGGTTGAAGGAACTGAACATGTACTCCCTGGAGGAGAGGAGGGAGAGAGGGGATATGATAGAGACATACAAGTATCTTACAGGGAGAAACAGGGTGCAGGAAAACACTATTTTTAAGCGAAAAAGGTGTTCCAGGACTAGAGGCATGGGATGAAGTTGGAGGAGGATGATTCAGAGGAAACATGAGAAAGAATTTCTTCACAGAACGGGTGGTGGACAAGGAACACCCTGCCAGAGGAAGTGGTGGGGGCTGAAACAATCACAGGATTTAAGAATGCATGGGATAGACATAAAGGAATTCTAGAGGTCAGGGGTAAGGGGAAACGGACTTCTAGGAAAACAAACTGAACTTACAAGCTCAAATGGGCAGACTGGGTGGGCCATAGGCCCTTATCTGCCGACACTGTCTATGTATCTATGTACAGTGTTATTAAACTGCAGTGCATAACCCATTGAAAGTGCAGATGTTGAAAACATATATCCAGGGTTTGACCTTAACATTGTTTTACTAGCCCTGAACCTAGTGCAATTGGCCAGAGCTAGTCCAGCTAACCATCTATTTGTCCGTCTTGACTAGTGCATGTTTTCATGGCTGTTAATAAAGTTAAAAGTCCCTGCTTTAGCAGGCTGTAGTCCTTTGTTAATCTCCTCAGTGTTCCAGGTGGCCTGGTGTGATTAGCAGCTCATTAAGAACTGCAATCATCTGACAGTTCAAGACGGGGGAGGGGGGAGTCCAACAAAAGACTCAATGTGAGTCATTATCACTCAGTTATTAGGACATTCAGGTAGTGCAGGTTGTGATCAAAGGTAGAGTGGTCAAGTCACTAGCTTCCAGTTTGCTGAACTTGTCTTTGATTTGTCCCACAATATTAAGACCAGTGTGCCTCGTTTCCCAACTTTTTCAGTGTCTGTATCCAACACTGCAGTGACAGAATGCTATGATGTATACACAGTCTGCCCAATGTATACTTTCTCTGGACACCACTGCAGACTAGGTAGATTCTGAAGTGGTCATCCATTGACACATACAGTAGCTGCCATTACTGACTGGTGTAGGGGTCCACAGCTCCTCTTAATGGATCACATCAGCCAATGCCATCCATGCAGTCCCACCCTTATACTACTCAGCATGTCATTTCATGCTAAAAACAATGCTTTGGAGCATGTATGGTACAAAGAGAAACCTTAGTAAAATATATAATTTGAAAGGTTAAAAAAGGTATTCCTGATGTGTATACTATAGATCATCCTATATAGAATGAGAGGTAGTATAGTATCATGCCTATATACTGCTCCCTCTTTGACTGATGAAAGAACACTTTTGAAAAATATGTTAGGGCAGAGCATGTTAAATCAATACTTTTGCGCCTGGTATATATAAATAGATATGTCAAAGTTTCTTACATCCCAAGCCCCCTGTGTTTAACTCTCTCCAAAGAAATCCTAGAACGGCCCCAGGATCACTTTGCAGTGTAAGAAAACTTCCAGAGGTGCAGGCCTGGTTAATCACAGGGTGTGGGATGAGAGTGTATTTCTCTGCCTGACTCTGTACATTGCCCCGCAGGTCAGGTTGGGACTGTGGTGAGGTACATGATGATGATGTTGGCTATTGTGTGTGCAGAGCTAGAACTGCTTGATTGAACATTGCTATTATGGTATTCTCTGGTGTGGTGAGGAGGGGGTGAAGGAAGAGGAAGCAAGGGGTACATGGTAAAAAAAAGACAGTGGGGGTACACACTGCATATGATTGTTTTGCAGTCTTTTTTTGCTGTGGCATGAAGCAATGTGGGAACAAGATAAATAGGCAACAATTAGAGTATTTCTTGGCGTGCTTCTTTCCTGTATAACCGAACAAAATTTACCATTATTATTGTGGGCTAGTGCAATTTTTAATCAACTTGTCCGGCTGGTTAGTGCAAAAAAAAGTTAAGGTTGACCCTTGCATATATCATATATATACAACAGCATAGCCAAATAATCGCCTATATTATAATGTACAGAAAGGCAGAGGAAGGAAAGGAGGGAATAAAGAAGTAAGAAAGGGAAAAAAGACCAGAACAAAAATTAAAATGGAGAAATAAAGGGGGAAAGGGAGGGGGGAATTTAACATTTTCACTGTCAGAATCCAAAAGTAATGTAGGGGCAGCAAGCAAGTCATCAATGTGTAACACTTAATTTCCGTTTTATTTTCTGCAAATATGGTCTGAGATCAAGACCATAATTTAAGCCAGGAAACTTACTGTCTGCCAAAGTTACAATACAAAACTTTTCTTTATTCGGCAGCACTATATTGACACAGAACTGCCACCAAGAATGTCCTGCAGAAGAGCTAAAACACTGAAGGACATCCATTTCAGTACATATCAATTACACTGAACCCAAGTTTCAAAAAACTTGGTTAAATCAGCAAATGAATTGCTGTGTACAGTGCAAAAGACATGCCCATTGCAAAAATGTTGCAGTTAGTAAAACATTCACCAGCTGCAATGTTAAAAGGAAATATTCAGTAAGACAGTTGTTTACCTCTGACATCTCGGGGATTATTTACGTGACAACATGTTTATTCCCAGCCTTCTATGGGAGTAAAACAACCTGGTGCCTAAAAACTAGAATTTCAGGGCATCAAGACGGTGTTTCACCCTATGAGAGCAGTTCAGTAATACAGTAATGATATAGTGCCTCTGAATAAAGCAACGTTTTGGATTGTAACATTAGGAGATAATAAATTCCCTGGCTTAAATTATGGGCTGGATCTCGGATCACTGAGGAAAAGAAAATGGAAATGAAGTGTTACACGTTGATGGGTTGCTGGCTGCTGCTATATTACTTTTGGATTCTGATAGTGAAAATCTTAAATTTCTCCCTCCCCTTCCCCCTTTATTTTCTCCATTTTAAATTTTTGTTTTGGTCTTTTTTTTCCCCTTCTTACCTCCTCCTCCCCCGCTCCCCCCTTGGCCTGACCAGTGGCCCGGCTATCGCCCAATTGTCTGGCATATATACTACCCTGCGCACTTATACCCCCTCTATACCTACTCTTCGCACTCTCAATTTCTCCCTTCCCCTTCCAAATCAACCTAGCTCCCCAGCCCCTCCTTCCTCCTCACCTACCTCCCCATACACCTACACTTCTACACCCTGCTTCTCTACCCCACTCCTTGCTCTCCAGATCCTTCCTTTCTACTTGAGGCATCTCCCTGAAGCTCAACCTCTGCTACTGGCACTCAAGTTCTGCTACTCCCACCCCTGTTCTGTAACTGGCACTTATGTAACTCATGTATTGCCTTAATGTGTACCCTAGTTTTGTATTCCGCACCCTTATGATCATGTTCTGTACTGTTCTTACCTTGTTGGGTAACCATGATTTGTATAACCTGTACTTGCTGATCCGGTGCTGTCTTGTACTGCTCTGCCTATGCAACAAGTTCATATGTAATCCCTCCCATCTATGTACATTATCCATATTGCTACTGTAAGTTCAAATACTGTATGTATACCTGCCTCCTCTGTGACCCCCCCAGGTCGCACCGTGAGACGAGCATTTTTTTGCTCAGTATGCCTTTCCTGGTGAAACATTTTCAAGAAATAAATAAATAAATTTTATTACTCTCCTTTCCCTTCCACTGCTTTTCTGTACATTATAATATAGAAGATGATTATTTGGCTATGTTATTGCATATATACGATATTATATGTTTTCAACATCTGCACTTCCAATGGTAATGCACTGCAGTTTATTAACATTGTGTTGTACAGTATTACCTTTGGAATTGTCTTTTTAACAATATGTAGCACCTAAGGGTGGGTGAAGGATGTTTCACATGGGCACATCATGTGGTCAGGGTGTATTATATCCTATGAATTTGAAGTTTGTTTGTATTGTGATGTCACTGTGATGCCACAACACTTATGTATATATAATAGTGCTCAATCTTGCTGTAATTGCCTTTGAAACAGATCTTTTAGGATCTGAAATATGTCGGGCATTGTGCTTTTTTAATAATCAAATGAATTTGTAAACCACTTATGGTGTCCGTGAAGTGTGAGGTGGTTGGTGCTCAGCATAGTTTTGCAACAAAGGACAGCATCACCAGTCATGGAGTTTTTGGAAAAAGCAATATATTGAGTGTCATTAACATAATACCAGATGGGGTGTTGGTGCACATAGTCCACAAGTTGGCCCAGGCCAGCAACACAAGTACAGGGGGTGTGTCACAGAAAAATAGCATTGTTATTAAAGTGCTATGAAATTCAGTTATTCAAGACTTCTACTTGTAATCGAGATGTGGTAAATTGAGCTCGATGAACACAAGTTGCTCAACATGTTCAGGGTCTAATGAGGATCTGTGAGGCTTCACCATCCCCTGCTGTGCTAAACAACCTCTCTGATGGCACACTGGTTGGGGGCAGCTCAGGTATTTCCTGACCAGCTGTGCTAAGTAAGATGATGATTTCAACTTTTGGTCCAGTACTCCAGTGGGTCAACTGAGATGGGTTCAAGAGCGTCTGTCAAGAAGCAATTCAAAACATTGCTGGCCGAGAGTGGGTGCTGCTCATTTCGCTTTCTTTGCTCCACCTGTAGCGAAGAACTGAGTTGTGCCCAGCAGTATTCTTCCTCCATTTCTGGGGCATCCTCCACCTGCTGTTCTTGTTCTTCCAGGGCTACTTCAGTAGGCATCATCCTTATACACATTGTAAGGTGAGCTCTAAGCACAGCTGCTGATGAAACTCGTTGACACGGTGGGCAGGTATTTTGCAGCACAGTATCTCACACTAAAACCTTGGGTCCAGCATCGCTAAAAAACATATGGCTTAGTGGCACAATATCTGTGAACCTGTTTCCTAATTCAATTGTTAGATTGTTTACGAAGGCCATCACTGCAGTTGCAAGATCAGCATACGTGGAAAATCTCTGCAGCGACTTCTTCAGTATCTGGACTGCAGGGATGACCTGACTCAGTAGTGCAGATTCTGCACTCATGTTACATGCACTTCTTTCAAAAGGACCAAGCATCTTTACTGTTCCTTCAATAACAGACCAATCCTGGTGGCTGAGAATTCCCTCAATATCTGTCTCCATACTCATTTCATGGAGAACTCGCTTCTGCTCCAGTAGCCTTTGTAACATGTAGAATGTAGAATTCCACCATATTGACACATCCTGTATCAGCCTGTGCTGTGCTATCTGAATGCGCTCTTGCACCTGCTGCAGTTGGTTTGTGGCTTTAGCTAAGTGATGGAAATGGGCACAAATTTTTCTTGCTGTCTTAAGTGTTTGATCATCAACCTCTGGTGTCTTGCAGATGGACTTTGTCACCACCAGATTCAAAGTGTGTGCATAACAATGGATGCCTTTAAAGTGCCCATCAGACAAGGCCTTTATCACATTTGCTGCATTGTCAGTCACAATGAAACTGACATGCAGCGATGTGTCTTCAGTCCCATAAGCAGCATGTCTTGCAAGAAGCTAAAATGTTGGCCGGACTGGTGATCCACAGGCCTGTACGGACACATTCAAAGTGCAGACCTGCTGTGAGACATTATGCAGCCTACACCAGGGGAATGACAGGAAGTATGTAGACCTGCACTCACTGCCTATGGCTAGTTGGGTCTGCTGCACACCAACGTGCAGTCAGCGACATGTATGCATGCTGGTTGGAGTTTGTGCTACTCCATATGCCTGTTGTGCAATGGAACACATCCCGACTGCATTTGATGGCAGCTGCAAGATTGCTTTGCACATCCTCATAAATGTTGGGGACAACAGTACGGGAGAATGTTGTGTGTGATGGTATCTGATACCGTGGGTGCAAATGTTGCATCAGCCACGTAAAACCAATGTTTTTTACCATTGAAAATGGCTGAAGATCAAGTGTAATCATTTCCCCAATTAACTGGGTGATCTGTTGTGCACATGGGTGTGACTGGTGATATTTAGTCCTTATTCTTTATTTAAGAGATTTACCAGATAAGCATACTGAGTGGGGTCCACTCGGTTCCAGATGCGACCTGGGGGTTACATAGGTCCATATAGGTACAGAAGACAAAACACTACAGTGGTTTGACAGCGGGTTCAGTAAACAACACAATATAGTGGTATGTCAACAGAATGAGAGTGGATACATACAGGGAGAGATTACAGCAGGTACAGAATAGGTGCAGGCTAGGTTGACCAATATTTGTCAGTTACGAGTTTGGACCTCAGGTCAGGTGCATAGTTTGCTGTGACAAGGTTAGGCCTAGGCTTCCGGGTGAAACAGTAAAGCAGTAGAAATATAGTGACACAATGGGGTTCTAGGCTTGTTACTTTAATTATAGTTTAAGACCCATTTAGATGCCTCTGGTGGCAGGTCTAGGCTGTAGGTTGCAGTTGCATACAACTGAGAAGTGGGCTTGTAGGAGTGGTTTGAGAAGCCTAGGGGAGGTGGAGAGCCTAATGTCTGCTGATAAGTCGTTCCAGAGTTTGGGCAGCCAATGTTTGAAGGTCAATTGGCCCTTCGAAGAGCGCATGAAAGGGACTTGGAATTGTTTTGAGTCCAAGCCTCTGAGGGAGTATGCCGGGGGGGTTGAGTTGCCAGTTCACAGCTGAGATGGGGGGGCACTTGTCCAGTACTTGGCTATGAGATTAGTGCAATGTAGTTGACGCAGAAACTCCAGCGATGGGAGGACAAGGGCACTGTACAGGTCGCAGTGATGGGTGGAGGGTGGGCAGTCTAGGATGAACCGGCAGAAAGAGTGAAAGAGGGGGTCCATGCTGGCCAAGGTGGATGGGGGGCTGTGCTGTAGACCATGTCGCCATAGTCAAAAATGGGGAGGATCATTTTGAGCACTAATTCTTTCTTGACCGAGGTTGGAAGGTTGCCTTTATAGCGGTATAGTGCGCCTAATTTAGGGTGTAGTTTTTTCTGTAGTGAGTCAATGTGGGCGTGGAAGTCTAGGTGTTGATTGAGCCATACCCCCAGGTACCTAAAGGAGGCACAGGATTCCAGGGTGGATCCGTCCAGAGTGTGGAAGATGGGGGGGGGGCTTCTAGACGGAAGAGTCTCGACTGCGTGCCGAAGGTTAGGGAGATGGTTTTCTTTGCATTTAGGACAAGTTGGTTGGACCTGAGCCAAGTTTGAATGGCATCAAAATCCCATTGAAGAGTAGAGTTTGTGTCCCCGATGGAGGGGACGGAGGCGTACAGTACACTATCATCTGCATACATTTGTATGGCTGAGTTGGAGCAGATCAGAGGTAGATCATTTAAAAATATGGAGAATAGCAGGGACCCAGGACCAATCCCTGGGGATCCTAATGTTGACTGGGAGTGAGGTGGATACATGAGGCCAATTTTTACTGCCTGCTTCCTGTCTGTCAGGTAGGCTTGGAACCAGCTGGTGGCGAGATTAGAGAGGCCTCGCGCCTTGCAATTTTGGATTAGCAAATATCATTTGTGAGCCTTAGTAGTGCTGTGATGGTGGAGTTTGTTTTACGAAAACCCAACTGAAACGGGGTGAAGAAGGAGGTGGAGTTGAGGAAATGAGTAAGTTGGGAGAGGGCTAGGTGTTCTTGTAGCTTGGCCAGAACTGGTAGGAGGGAGATTAGGCAGTAGTTGCAGGCGCAATGGATCATCTCCCTTGGTAGCGGGATGATTACTGCTTCCAGGCTGCAGGAATTTTTGTCATGGAGAAGAGCGGTTCAAGAGGTCAGCTAAGGGGTGGCTATTGCAGGGCTGATAAAAAGGAGTTTGGTGTCCAGTCCTAGAGGGCACTTGCCTTTGTTGGGGTCAAGGGAGCATAGAACGGCTAGAACTTCAGCTGAGGAGACAGGACGAAAAGAGAAAGTGGTTGTGTGGGGGTTAGGCTGGAGTATAGCGAGAGGGTTGTTTGTGGGTGTGGGGAATTGTTGGCTATCTAGGAGAGTTTTGGCACAATTGGTAAAGAAGGAGTTGAAAGCTAAGGCAACTTCATTGGGGGCTGATATCTTTTTGCCTTGTATGTTTAGGGTAGGGGTGGGTGGCTGGACAGGGGGAGAGAGCAGGATTTTAACGGTTTTCCAGAATTTGGAGAGGTGGCTTAGATTAGTGGAGAGAGCCCCCCGGAAGTAGTTTTTTTTGCCTGTCTTATGGCTTTAGTGCAGTTATTTCGGAGGGTTCGGTAATGCTGTAGAGATACAGGGAGTCTGTTAGCCTGTGTTTTTCAGGTCTGGTCTCTAGCCCGACATCTGCAGATAATGTCGGCAGAGACCCAAGGGAGATGAGATTCGCTGACCCTTCTGTTTCTTAGGGGGGCATGATAGTCCCATATGGCAAGAAGTTGATTACTAAACATTTTGAATGCATGGTCTATAGTGGGAGCCAAATTAATTAATGACCAGTCGACGAGGGAGAGGTCATTTAAAAGGGAGTGGAGGCAGAGGGATTTGTATGCTTGCGTAAGGATTATCCATGGTGGGTGGTGGTTTGTGGGTCTGTGCACCTTCCTGGTCATGTAGACCATATGGTGATCGCTCAAGGAATCAGGTAGGAGGCCAGCTTTAATTATCCTTTGTGGGTGTGTAGTGAGAGCCCAGTCCAGGAGGGAGTGGTTTCATGTTGTAGGGTTTAGACGTGTGGGTTGTTCTATTAGTTGGGAGAGATTTAGGGATTGAACCCTGCTACATAATTTGGAGCAATCTGATGCTAGCCAATTATAGTTTAGGTCGCCGAGGATGTATAGCTCACCGACGGCAGCCGTAGCTTTAAGAGAGGCTAGATGGTCAATGATGGAGTTCACAGGTGTAGCAGGGGCCCAATAAATCCCGGCCACATATACCGGGGAGGTGTGTGGTAGAACTAGTTTAATCATCTTAGTTTCTATTTGGGGAGTCTGTCCTGGGATTTGGATAGCTGTGAAGTGGCGCCTATTTGAGATATACATGGCTATGCCACCGCCTTTCTTAGTTCCTTGGTGGTCCTGCCTAATTACAGTGTACTCTGGGATGGCTATTTCTGTGTCTGCATGGTGAGGTTTCCGCTAGGTATCGGATATGATACAAATATCAGGTTGGAGGGTTTGGGTAGTGACTTGCAGCTCCAGGATTTTATTTAGTAAGCTGCGGATGTTAAGGTGGATTAGGCTTAGACCCTTTGGAAGGGTTTGGGGGGTGGGGTTTGACGACGGGCCAGGGTTTGTTTAGATATCGCCTGCCAGGAGAAGCAACAAGGTGAGACAGCATATGGCAGTGTGCCATGTAGTTCTAGGCTTATGTCTGGGATGGGAGATTTGTGGGGTGTGGAGAGAGACAAATGCCCCTAGTTTACATAAGGCAGATAGGTGCACGGGGAAAGAGCTGGAGATGACTGAGGAGCTGATGAGCCAAGTTCGGGTGGCTGTGTGAAACTGGCTCACCATGGGAGTAGGTAGGAGTGGAGGGGGAGGTGAGATTGAGATAAAGTGGAGGAGGTCTGGGTTGTTTATGGGCTTATTAGATGGAGGTAGAGATATGAGAGGCATGGCAATGGTTAGCACTGCAATTAGGTAGAGGATCATGTTTGTGTAAGTGATGACTACAGGAAACACACTGAAATTTGGTATAGCAGCCTCTACTGGGGGGATCTGATAACCTGAAAACCTGAAAGTGGGCCGATAGGTTTTGGCACAGTCACCTGACCTCACAGCTGCCTATAAATTTGAGGGTCGACCAAGGGTGGTGATGGGGGCGGTGGGGCCAGAATCACAGCAGAACAGTACCACACAGTCCTTACATGAAAGGACCACATAATGGGTGCTAAAGAAGTCTGGGACTGTAATGGAGTCTGATGCCTTTCAATGGGAGAAGTTGTGGACCGTGCAGCAGATGAATCATCGGGGGTAAAGAGACAGCCACAGTTTGTCCTGACACAGTTTTGTGACAAATTGTCACTGGTGTGGATGGGCATGAAGAAACTGTGTCAGACTCACTGACATGATGACAATCACCACCACTTTGTGACTGGGAATCATCAATGTGATCTGGACCCTCACCAGTACCACAAGAGGGTGTTGTCGGCATACTGTGGGGCAACACACTGGATCCCTGCAGTGCACTGGCATGCTTCAGCTTCAAATGATTATTCATTGCCATGGTAGTTATGTTAGAGACATTTTTTCCCCTGCTAATTACGGTGTGACACAGCTCACACAGTGTCTTAGTTGGATTATTTTTGGATAAACTAAAATGAAGCCACATAGCTCTTCTTATAGCCTTACTTGAACCAGCACTTTTCGCCTCCAATAGGGCGGCCATGGCTACTCCTTTTTTTACCACTTTTACCACCAGCTGAACTGTGCTGCAACAGGACCTTGATCTTCCTCCACAACAGCTGTCTGACTTTCTTGATCAGAACATTCCCTATCTTGTGTGGATGGGTGACACAGCCCTACTGAAGCTTAGCATGGACTGCTTCATTTGTTTGACAGATGGAGGTTTACGCCTTGCAATGCTCACTTTGCTCATCACTCCTAGCACCTTTCCTCAATTTGTCTGCAGACTCTGCAGCTCTTAGGTTTATACTAGTCAAATATGAGGCATATTCTGACTCATCCCCAAAGTCACTCATGTGGGTGTCTGTGTCATTGTCAGATGCTGCTGATGATGGTATCTCACTAGGGTCTGGAATACATTCGAGCCAAAAGATTGCTCTGCAAACTCTGCATCCTTGTCATGTAATACATCATCAACCACCTGAGCAGCACAACTGCTGCGTTTGGATTGCACCCTATGGGCAGGGGTACTTGTGTCACAGGCATTGTGGAAATATCTGTTGGTGCAGTATCCAGGGTCATGGCAGTAGCCACATTTACAGTGATTGACTGCACTGGTAGTGGTTACAGTACTAGTAGCCATGGGTTCAACACTGTCACTGGAGGCATTTGCTGAAGCAGTGCTGCTGGTGGTTATAGTGGGGGACAGGGTTACAGTGACAGGGACAGCAAAAATGGTACTGATGGCACTGGTGGCACTGGCTGATGTGCTTATGCTACAGGTGATAATAGAGACTGGCAGTACGCTAGTGGTGGGAAGGGGTGAAACATTAACAAGAGTGGCAGAAGCTACAGGGTAACTCAAGACACTGGCTGTGGCTGCTACTTCCTCACTTGGAGCTCGGCTAAGCTGTAATGCCTCTTACTACTGCCATAGAAGGCCAGGGCAGAAAATGGGTGACTGCTACTGGTGGTGGTGACAGTGCTATCAATTAGGTTACTACAACTAGAGCTTCTTTCACCACCCAACGTACTATGTGAGCTTACCGCCTTGCTAGGTGGAAAAAATATTTTGGGACGCCGAATGCGTCCAGATGAACATACAGTACCTTCTGATTCAGCATCACTGCTGCTTGCCGTGCTTCGTACACTCAGGGCTGTGGACTTGCTGGGGCTAGACCAAGTCCCTTTACGAGTTTGCTTATCACCAGACATGATAAATGATACTGCTTCTGGTTAATGTTACAATCAGTAGAAGTGCTATGATTAATTAACAACACAGGCAAATATTTTTATTTATGTTATGGTATGCAACTATATGTGTAACTGCAGGTGTAATATATCAACTTGCAAATAAGCCCACAACAGAACCGCACCCAACAGGCCCAACACCGCACAATTCACTGTGCCACACCTAACACACTGAAAGACCCGGAAGAAACTGATGGACAGATGTGTGACTTACTCTGTGCTTACACTCAGATGCAGTGGGGAAGGGGAGACTAGGTGTCAAAATACTTTCTTTTTCAAAACAAAATCAGATTGCCATTAATTTTCAGTTACATCACAGGCAGCAGCCTGTCATACTCACACTACTATATTTTGTGTGGATTGGAATGTTAACCACTATGGTTGGGGGAACCACTAAGCGGTGATGCTTACCAAACAAAATAACCCTCTGTAAACAACTGTTACTGAGCCCAGAAACAGTTCCCAAATTATATATATATATATTTTCTAAATATTACAATTCTGTCACACTAGACAGAAAACTTAAGCCAACTTTACTGAGTAAAAAGGCTTTTCTTGGACTAAAACAAATCTCTTGAATGAAACAAATTCACACACTGTAAGAGCAGACAGATGTGTGACTTGCTGTGTGCTTGCAGCACACAGACACAGTAGTGGGGAGAGACTGGTGTCAGACTAATTTCTTTTCCAGACAAATCAGATTGTCATTAATTTTCAGTTGCATCACAGGCAGCAGCCTGTCACACTCACACTACTATATTGTTTTGTATGGTTCAAACTTTAACACTGGGGGTGTGGGCTGGGGGCCACAAAGCGCCAAAGCAGTGATGCTGCTTAGCAGACAACCCTCTGTGAACAACTGTTACGGAGCCCAGAAACACTTCCCCTAAATTATATATGTTTTATATACTATATTAGCTATACTGAGATCTCACCTAGATTTGGTGTGGACTGGAACATTAAAGTTATACCTGCAGGGAGGGGAGAGACTATGTTGCAATATGCACTGGCTGTGGCAGCAATTACTGTAGTAAAACCCTCTCTGAATTACTGTTTACTGAGCCCAGAAACAGTCACTTACCCTAAATTATTAGATTATGCTATATAATTCTGTCACACTAGACAGAAAACTAAAGCCTGACCTTTACTGAGACCAACAACAAAAGCCTCTGCTGCCACAAAATAAAAATATTTACAAACCTAATTATACACTAGAGCAGTGTGGAATGGATGAATGCAGTGGGGGAAGGGGATGCCGACACAAACTGTCTTCCCTCTCTCAAGGCTAGGCTGCTACTCCCTGTGTAACCTTGCAAAAGCACAAAAAAAATCAGTCACAAAAAAGTCTCTCTAAAACTTAAGGATCACGCTCCAGCAAAAAAAAAAAAAAAAACCAAGATTCTGCAGTTTGAGAAGCTCTAAGACTGAAGCACAATCTCTTCTCTGAGAATGCTGTCTCACAGTGAGGAGATCACATGATCTGCAGAGCTAAGAAGCCTCTGATTGGTCAAGGAAGCTCTGCAAGACTAGGAAATCTCATTTCCCGAACACCTTTCCCAAATAGTTAGGTATTCGGAATGGCTGTTCGAATATTCGGAACGGCCACTATTCATGGTATTCGGGAAATAGTATTCGGGGTGTACACAGCCCTAGAAGAAAGGGTTCTGAAAGAACTCCTAAAACTGGAGGTGGACAAAGCAATGGGGCCTGATGGAATTCACCCCAGAATTCTAAAAGAATTGAGGGCAGAACTAATGAAACCACTGACTACCCTTTTTAACAAATCATGGGAGGATGGTGTGGTACCTGAGGACTGGAGGAAGTCGGATGAAATTCCCTTTCACAAAAGTGATAACAGGACAGAGGCAGGAAACTACAGACCTGTCAGTTTGACCTCTGTGGTAGGGAAAGTGATGGAATCACTTCTGAAGGAAAGAATTGTTGAGTACCTAGAGGCCAGTGGGGCACAGAACCCAAGGCAGCATGGGTTCACAGCAGGAAGGTCATGTCAGATGAAGCTAATTGATTTATTTGACTGGGTGACAAAAGTAGCAGACCAGGGAAGGGCTGTGGACATGGCCTACTTAGACTTTAGCAAGGCATTTGTCACAAGTCCCACACAAAAGATTAATAGTAATTAACCAGTCTGGGAGTGGGTCCCAGGGTGGTAGCCTGTGTAAAACGTTGGCTGGACAACAGGTCACAGAAGGTAATTGTAAACGGAGTCCACTCTGAAGAAATAGGGGTTACTAGTGGGGTACCGCAGGGTTCAGTACTGGGTCCAGTCCTTTTTAATGTCTTTATAAGTGACATTGCAGAGGGACTGGAAGGAAAAGTATGCCTCTTTGCAGATGACACAAAGATCTGCAGTAGGGTTTATACACAAGAAGGTGTGGAAAGGATGAGAAGGGACTTGGCAAGGTTGGAGGAATGATCAGAAGTAAGGCAACTTGGATTTAATGCAAAGAAGTGCAAAATAATGCACCTGGGAAACAAAAACCCAGAGGAAGATTACACAGTGCGGGGTGGGGGTGGTAACAACAACAAAAATGGATAGCAAACTGAGGGTAGTCATATCAGATGACCTTAAGGTTAGCAAGCAATGTGAGAAGGCATTAGGGAGGGCTGGGGGGATACTGAGATGTACAGGGAGAGGCATCACCAGCAGAAAACAGGAAGTTGTTATCCCTCTGTACAGATAGTTGGTGAGACCCCATCTGGAGTACTGTGTCCAGTTCTGGAGACCCTGTCTCTGCAAGGACATAGACAAGATAGAGGCAGTCCAGAGGAGGGCAACTAAAATGGTGCAGGGTCTGCAAAAGAAGCCATATGAGGAGAGACTAAAGGAGTTTAATATGTATATCCTTGAGGAAAGGAGGGAGAGGAGGAACATGATAGAAACTTTTATGTACCTCAGTGGAATCAACAAAGTCTAAGAGGGTAGCATCTTTCAGAAAAAGAGATGTGCAAGAACAAGGGGACACAATTTGAAGATGGGGGCAGTTCAGGGGCAATGTGAGGGTATTTTTTCACAGAGAGGGTGGTGGACGCATGGAGCAGCCTTCCTGAGGAGGCTGTGGGGTCTAAAACTGTGGGAGAATTCAAGAATGCATGGGACAGACATAAGGCAATTTTTGTCAGGGAGTAGGAAGAAATAGGCTGTTGGTTAACTAGAATCTGCAGCTTATCCTGTAGTAGGAAATGGGCAGACGAGGTGGGCCAAGCGGTCCTTATCTGCCACCAAAATCTATGTTTCTATATTGCTCCACTCTACCTACCTTTGCCCTGAGAATGATCACAGTCAGGATCCAAGATGCAGTTCATATCCCACCCCCCCACTATCAGCCCCAGGAATTGTTCCTCAACCAACAAGGTGAGGAGAGAGCCATAGAAGGCTTGATCGAATACTGCCGGTGCATAGATACTGCCAAATGTGATTTGTTCCCCCCAAAGCTCTCCCATGACAAAGACATACCTGCCATCCACTGGATCCCTAATCACTTTCTTAACTTGGAGTGGCAAATGTTTGTGCAGGAGGACAGCGACTCCATGCTTATGTGCTTTATATGATGTGAAAAGCATTTCTCCACCCATCACCTTGCTAACTTATTATGTTCTGACGCTGTGAGGTGCATTTCTTTTAACAAAGCCACTTATACTACCTGTTGATGCATGCTGTGAGCAAAGCTACATGTTTTACTGGAGTCGCTATCCCTCTGACATTCCAAGAACATACAGTCAAATCCTGTTTGTTTCATCCATACGCCCCACTTCACCTTTTGATATAGACCCTTCCAGGTACTGTTCCTTCTCTCTAATTTGATCCTTCTTATAACTGATCCTGTAACATAAAAAAACTTCTGGATGTGAATACATGTGAACCAACAGGTAAACAAGTAGTAAGCAAAAACATTTTTAACAACTTCCCAATTCCCACTCATTTCCTATCCCTGAAAACCTTTTTCATTTCACTCTTACCCCTTCCCCTACAAAATGTTCAACATCATTCCCTTCCTTTATTTGCATTTTTTGCTGACCTTCTGTTTGTGTCCTATTTCCCCCTCCTGCAATAATGCACTTCCCAACTGAAAAAACAACGTATCCATCTCCCCTCCTCTCACCATTTCCTTCCTCTTATATGAACAGACACTAACCGCAAAACTGTGCTAACAGTGTCAAAAGTAATTACCCTCTAAGAATCCGTGTCCTTTCCCCCAGGTTTTTCAAACACCTGTCCATACTCCCTAACAAATTTTGTATTCTGCATTTGGCTATTGCCCCAATAATATTACCAAACAGTGACAAAGATTGTCCAGAGCCTGCAATGCAAAAATATTGACTATATACAATTACCCCCATTCCCCAGAAACACAGTCCTTTGAACTACAGAGCATTGTCCCTTATTCATATTCCAGCCCCTGGATATTTCCAAATGAATCCCCCTGCACCTCCAAGACTGGAGCAACTGAAGCATGGGAAAATTTGAGTCCCGCATAGGAGACATACTGTAAAAGCCAAGACCTCACCCCAAACATTATTTCTCTATCCTTTTCCCTGACTTTACTCTGCAAGTGTCAGGTAACAGTTGTCTCCACTCTAAAAATGCAGGAGATGTCTCATCTTCCCCCTGCACCTCCCTTGTTGGGAGCATGGGCAGCACAACGATCCCCTCCCAAGTGTCAATTCAAACCCTACACCTTCAGCGATGGAGCCCGAAACCTGAAGGAACTCCCATCTGCAGGCTCTTCATGTTCCTTTCCCACAGCCTCCAATCCATCCAGGCAAACAAATAGTAGATCATCCGTCCCCAAATTCAAAACAAGAGCTCATGAAAGAATCCTCTCCACTCCAGCAAGCTCCAGGCCTTCCATGTTGCCTTCTATGTACAGTAGGGAAGAACATCATGCACCCGCCAGGCACAGGATCCACCTGCAAATGTCATTAACAGAGTTCAGACCCACTCGCCATCACCAGTCTAGGTTAGTACACTTGTAACATATGGCAATAGTAAAACCCCTTCATGCTTCATAACATAAAAATAATTCACTTCCATGTCTCTTGCCTTCTTTCTAATGATCCTGATGACCACATCAGGCCAGGAATCAACCTATTTTCCTCCGCAAATCCTCCACAAACTTTTCAGCCTTTTCGACATCCCAAAAAGAGAAGACTGCTCCTTCATGTCGAATTTTAAGGGTAGCTGGGCATATCTTGTAGTTCACTACCTTCAACGAGTGCAGGGTAGCCATAACCTCATTAAACATCTTCCTTTTCTTAAGAAGCATTGCTGAATAGTGCTGTGACAAAAATATTCTGTGGCCTTCACATTCCAAATGTCCCTTTTTCCTGTAGGCCCTTAGAACAGCTTCCCTATCCTGAAAGTTGTGAAATCTCATAATGAGTTGACATGGAAGTTGCCCAGCAGGGGGCCGAGGCATAACCATATGGTGCACCCATTCCAATTTAAGCTTTCCGTTTTTTATCTCCATATACAGAAGTTTGGGCAAACAGCTGCACAGAAGTCTAGTACATTGCTCCCTTCCAAACCTTCCGCAAGCCCCTAAGTCGGAGGTTCAACCAGTGATGGTAGTTTTCATGATAGTCTGCTGCCTCTTTCATATCCTCAAGCTCTTTCTGCAGGGCCTGGATCTGTTTGGCACCCCTAGCGCCCATCCTCCAACCACAATATTCTCTCTTCTGCCTCAGTTAAGCGGCGGCCTCTATGGTTTGCTGTGCAAAAACCTCCGTAATTTTTGTCAATTTTGCCTCTAGCTTACATAGCCGGGTTCTAGGGCTGCTAAGACATGCCCTATGAGTTCTCTGCCTAAGGCACTCACCTCCGCAGCAGACAGGGGTACCTACGCTCTGGCTTTCTTGTGGTGCACAGGCATTCTTCTTTGCTGTTTTGCCAGCCGCCTCTCTGACTTTTCCCAGCACTCTGGACCCAATATACATCCATCATCTGCAACCGCTCTGTCTTAGTTCTTATTTGAGACTGAAATGCAATCAAAAAGATGGACAAGATTTCAATTTATTTTACTTTTTTAATCCTGACGAGGAGGAGTGAGGTCCATACACGTCTTTTTGCCGTAGCTGCTCATCAGTGCTGCCCCAGATGGCTGTATTTTAAAACCTATACAGAGTTCAGCTTGGTGACTACCCTCATTGTAAAGGTCTTTTTGTTGTAAACAATTTCGACAGGGGTTGTGAATGTGTAACTTGCACGGTTCGCAAGATATTTACATTTGTTTGGCATATCCACTTGAGTGTTCCCTCGGAGAGAAAACAAGCATCTGCTGTTTGGAAGTACATCTGCACACATGCCAAACAAATCTAAATATCTTGAAAACTTTGCAAACTACACAAAAACACCAAGCAACAAAGTTGTTCAGGACAACAAAACTGTTACAGTGAGAGTAGTCACTGAGTTGAACTCTAGACAGTTTTTGTTTTTAACAGCATATGCATGTTACTCTGTTACATTCAGTCTCATCTCCTAGATTCTTTATCTGAAGGCAAAATACTCATGTGCCTAGGGGCCCTAGAGTGATCATGAGCTCCCATAATGACTGTAGAGTCAGTATCAGGCTGTGCAACGTAATAGGCTCAACAGACTGAGCAGGGTACTGCAGACAGTGTATGGGTATATGCCAAGCAACAAACATAACATCCTCTAGTTTAGGATATATATATAGAGTACTGTAGGAAGAATTCTAATGTAAGGGGTGCAATGAACTTCCAAAAATTCCGTAAGATTCCTTTTAGTGCAATCCTCCGCCTCCTCAACAGCAAAGCCCATGGTAGGTTGTATTTGGTGAAGTGAAGCCTGAAAAGGTAGATCCCCAGGGGGAGATCTGGGTATATAAACCACAGAGTCCTCATTGCAGGATGATAGGATAATAATAACAATCTTTATTTTTTAAGTGCAATTTAAGGTATCAAAGTGCTTTACAATAAATAGAACTGTTAAAAAAATACATAATTAAAATACAGCAGTAACACAAGGACAATATTGATCTCAACAAGTAGAAAATGCAAGATTAAATAATTAAGTTTTCAGTGCTATTTTGAAGCTCCCCATGGGCTGCACTCTTGAACCCAACGAGGTAGAGAATTCCACAGGGTCGGGGCTGCAAATGCAAATAAATGGGCCCCAGATGTATTTAATTGAACCCTGGGAATCTCTAGCAATCCCTCATTGGTGGAGTGAAGCAGTCAGGAGGGACAGTAGGGACAAAGAAGCTCTTGCAGGATGGCAAAAGAAACCTATTTACCTTCTTCAGACTCCTCCTCCTCACCCCTGTATCTCTCCTCCAAATCATCCTCAATGTCCATGAGGTCAGGATTATACTCTAACTCACTGTTATCATGAGGGATGGTGATGGGACCCATAGAGAGAGATGGTGACATATGTGGCAGCTGGGAAGGAGAAATCATTGGCATTCTTCTAGAATCTTTTGTAGAATACCCTGGTTCAGGTGGCCTTGTCAGTAGCAAAGATACCACCTGTGACATCAATGGTAGAGGTGATGTATCATATCTGAAAACAATGCTAGTATAGCATAATGTTGAAAGTGGCCAGTGGTCAAAGTTTAGTGACCAGTGGCCAAGGTTTTAGTGCCTGAGTGACAAACTTTTATCAACAATATATAATTGGCTAACCAAAAGGTTGAGGAGCAAGAAAGGTATAAAATTGCTAGTGTAGAGGCTGCAAATAACTAAATGATGCAACATATGAATTAATAGGTATGACTAACCAATGGCTGCTGCCATAAATGAATACCATCATGTCAGTTAATGTGCATGCATGTGTAAGACTTTAAAAGGTTAATGGTAGAAATGAAGAAAATGAAATAATTCAAGAAGCACAAAGCAAAGGTCTAACTTGGAATTGCCCTATTCAACATAAAATATTGTGTACCAAAACATGTTTTTTTAAAAGGTTACGGCTAAGATAAGAATGCAGCTGCTAGAAACCATGGCTGGCATTGATGATTGAGTTCCCCAATTTGGCCACTCTCTGGTTTTTATCTGCAAGCCAAGTATTTTTAAAACAGTCACATCCCCTTGCATGTTTTCTGTATCCCGGAGTAAGTATTTTTGATAACTAAAATCCCCTGATTACTTGTTTTCCCATCTAAAGATGACCGTATGTCTCGGCAAAGTGTCAAAAGTATCTTATGACCAAGGTATCTTATGGCCAATGTATTTTTGAACCACAGACTTTTGATTTGTTGAATGCCATATTGTCTGTGTTTAAACCTGCTGTTGTAGTTTTTGGGAAATTCCAGTTCTGCCTTTTTAATGAAAACAGGTTAGGTATAAATGAAACCTAATTGTCAGGTCTAATGTCTCCGAGAGGACAGAAGTTGGTGATATCCAACTGGAAATGCTTAGAACCTAGAGGAAGTGGAGTATAATTCCATTTTCTCTGCAAAATCTGTAGCCCTGTAATGCAAATATTACTAGCTGTCTAGATTGTATGTTAGGAGTAATCTCATTGGGACTGTCCCTTTGGCTGTTTTAGAACTAAACTGTAACAGAAACACTTAGGTAGTCGTGGCTACCTGATGTTTAAAAAATAATGTTAGCATGTATTCCATTTTGTAAACTAGGATTATTAATCATGACAGGATGCATTATTACTGTTAAAATAGGACTGTTCTGGTTTATTTTTGTGTATTGCAACTATTCATCGTGTCAGAGTATGTTTTTATTGTTACAATAGGATTTTTCTTGCTAGTCTTATTAATACTATCATAATAAAGTACCACTAATTTGGCAAAGAAATACTGTGTTGGCTTTATTGAATTACTGAGAATTACCAACCAGGAACCTGTATAATTGGATCCATTTTACAGTAGGAATTGATGGTGCACTGACGAGGATCTGGGACTACCTGTGCTGAAAGACCAGAAACCAACAATGGAAGCAATGTTGTCCATAACAGCTTTAGTAGTGCCTGAGCCAAGCCCTGACCTTGGTGTCTCAGTGATGGTCGGGGGGCATAGTTGAGGCTGCAGAAGTGGAATCCAAAGAGGATCTACCTGATTTCAATGGTGACCTGAACCTTGCTGGCAAAACAGCCTTATCTTTGTGCTTATGGTTATGGTCAGAAGAAGAAGAAGAAGAGGCCCTTGGCCATGACCTTTCTTTTTCTTTTGACTTCAATAATCTATTCTCAGTTAATGGCAGAGGAGAAGCAGGAATGGTACCCACAGACTTTTCCATGGCTTTCACTGCTTTTTAGATGAGGAAGGATTTTTGTGACCTACCATTGAAATTGCCTTGTAGCCTGGTTAAAACTGACAAACCTCGCAGGTCCTCTCACAGTGAGACAGTCCCAAACAACACACACAAACTATGTGAATGTCAGCCTTGAATATTTTGTAGCTGCAGAAACAATATCGGAACACAGGTTCTTTGTACTTTGGCAGCAAGCAGATGATGATGAAAATACTTCTAAAGGAGTACAGTAGTACAGTCAGAATTTGCAAAAACATGTGCTGAGTGTTTTGATTTGCATGTGTAGTTCTAGCGTGTCCATCCCTTTGTCTACTATTAGAGTTTTCCAAAGTTAGCCTGCTAGTTTTATGGTGGTTTTACTGCCCCAGGATCACCATTTTAGCATGGTTTATTGTTCTTCTTGTTCCTACAGTGCCTCCTGCCCCATGTGACATTGATGTATCTGGGACCATGGATTCAGGTAGCACTGGTTTAGAGTCAATTTATAACAGAAGAGCTATGATATTAAGTAGCTTTCCTTATCCAGTGAGCACTAATGGTTACATTTACAGTTTAGCAAACACTTGAGGGCTACTGTAACCAAATGGATTATTCTTTAAGAAAATAAGAGTCTTTGCCAATTATAGCAATGATGATCTGGGGTGATTTGTGTGCTTTTTGTGGCTCTGTGTAGTTTGATGAAATGAAAAGTCTTAAAAGCAAAACATTTACTCCTGTTGGCTAGACCTGACGCACACATAGAAAACAAAATTACTGAAGTAGAGTTATTTACTGGAGGGCGGAACATTAATCTTCTATCTCTAGTACTTGCTGAATCAGTGGTCCAGGATGCATCACTTGTCATGTGGGACAAAAGGCAATGTAGGAAAAAGAAGATCAATAAATAATGCTAAGATTGAGATCTTCAGGGCCCAAAAAATTATCATGTAACTAGCAAGCTAATTTAGAAAAATCTCTTCATAGAAACAAAGGAAGGACACACCAAGACAACAAGCACAATTCAAAACCCTCTGCACTACAAATGTTTTTGTAAATTTTTCTGTACTACTCCTTTGAAGAACTGAAGATAAGCAAACAGTAGTGGCTGTTTAGACATTGTTTCTCAGCAGGCCCAATGAAGATGATAAATGGAAGACAGAACTGAAGAGTGTTGAGACTGCTCACGTTATATAGGCATATGAAAACAGGGAATGACAAGATGGTCCTGTGCTGTGTCTTGAAATATTTCTCCATTGATATATAAGGATTATGGGTGTACAGTGACTGTTCAGTGAGCAATTATTCACATACCTAACCTTCATATACTGTCACTCTGCCACAGCCTAGCCATGAACTTTCACAAGATCCATTGTGAACAGAGCAGCTGAAAATGAGGACTGGTTTGTTGAGACTGCATTACTGCTCTCAGCTTTGAGCCATGTAATATTTATTCCCATGTGCCACAGTTTATCAAAATCAGCTACAGTATTACATGATTACTTGAAAAATAAAACATAAGCCCTACAATGTGAAGTCATTTTCTTACTGTTGACGTCGCTTTCAGTGGGAAATTTTTTGATCATTCACTTACACGTTAACATCATCATCCTCATCCCTCTGAAATAATGATAACAGCTGCTGCTTTGGAATTTGAAAGCCTGTAATTATAAAAAAAAATATCAGGTATAGTTTTAAAATCCCATTAAGGCAGTTAAGTCTAACAATAGTTGAGTACAAAAAAAGTAGTAGAGTGGCTGGCTCCATGGTGTCAATCAATAGGGCATCCATTCAACATGCTGGCATTGTACCTGGAGCCTGGGATGTCAGGAGTTGAAGCCAGCAGGAAGAGGGCAGAGTATCCTAGAAGACAGTCTCCACTTTGTGGGGTGAAGAAATGAAACTGTTCAGTTAGTGACATGTATAGGTATGTATCACTGCAAATGCTGTTAGTGATATGTAGAAGATATGTACCACTGCAAGTGCTGTTAGTGATATGTAGAAGGTATGTACCACTGCAAGTGCTGATGACCACTCATTGTCTGGCAACCCCCTAGGGCAGTTGTGCCCATCCACTCTTGAATCCCTGGGATGTGAGCCCCAAAACAAAAAACAGAAGAGAAATGCCATCTAACTGGAGCACCATGAAGGGCCAGCTAATCACCGTCATGCTCAATGGTGTTCTGAAATGTCAAAATCTCCTTTGGCACTGACACTCATTGATTTATTTCCTTCCTCCCATTAGGCCAGAAGCAAAGCTGAAACAACAAGGAGAGCCCATACATGGAGGACAAACCCTGATCATCCAGTGCAGCCAAGCCAAATGAAGGATGGAGGTTTGTTGGTGTGACGACATGTCCTGTGTGGGCAGAGGCAGGAACCAGAGGTAAACAAACAGAACACACTACTGTGAACTATGCAAACAAGCATTTGTCAATGCTGAATGTTTCCTTGCATAGGATATGTAGCAGCATGGTGGGCGTCCACCGATATGGAAAGTGGTTTACTTGATGCACCGCGGTGGAGGGGTCAGAGCGAGAAGCCAGGACCAAGGACAGACAGCTGGCATGTGGTAGGCACCGCCATTACAGAAAGCCACATAGCAACTAATGTGGAAGCCTTGGGGGGATCAGAGGAGAAAGGGCCAGGTACAGAGAGCATGGTGGGCATTGGGGAGTGAAGGGTGTGGGGTGGACAGCATGAGTGGGAAGGAGCAGGAGTGTTTAATTTGATGCTGGGGCTCAGACGGGAATGGAGGGAGCAGGGCAGACAACATGCAGTGGGAAGGAGTGAGAGGATTTCAATACATGCCAGTGCTCGGATGGGAATGGAGGAAGCAGGGTGGACAGCATGCAGTGGATGGGAGTGGGGGGTTTCATTACATGCCAGGGCTCAGACAGGGAACAGAAAGAGTGGGGCAGACAGCATGCAGTGGGAGAGAGCGGGAGAGTTTAATTACATGCCAGGGCTCAGAGGAGAATGGATAAAGTGGGGTGAACAGCACACAGTGGGAGGGAGTGGGATAATTTCATTACATGGTGGGGCTCAGATCAGGATCAGAGGGTGTGGGGCAGACAGCATACAGTGGGAGCAGGCAGGAGGATTTAATTGCATGCTGGAGCGTGGGGGCTGATAGCACTATGTAAATTAAAGAAGTTATGTGCTCTTGTTGGTGTGCTTCATTTCTTTCAACTAGAGAATGGCTTCCAGCTGTGAAACTGGACTAGTGTCACAGTCTGGTTATGTTCTCATTGGTCTGTCAGAGACCAGCCTACTGTATAGTGCTGTGCATGGACTCATCCCTGACACACTTCTGAAAGTCATTCTACCACAAGATGTTTCTTGAGCACGCACAAGGAAGCATAAAAATAAATCAGTTCAACATAAAGATACAAGTGCAACCTAAAGTTTATTGGAGCAAACCATCAACTGCAACTCAGTGGCACTTTGCTTCACACAGAGGAAACTTCAGTGTAAAGTTCCAGGGAGTTGCAATGAATGGTTCACTCTAATAAACTTTAAATTGCATTGGCACCTTCATGTTGAACTGATTTATTTTCTAAATACCTGAGCACAGCACATTACTTCCGCAGTTGGTAAGAGGGCTGGCTGCCCTATGCCAGTACCACAGTGAATTCCCAAGCACATATCATTGATTGATTTCTGAGAAACCAGATGTAAGTCTGATAAAAGGGGAACTAAATTAAATAAAAAATGAAAAACAGCAGAGGACTCCAAGATCATTTAGCCAGGTGTAGAGATAACTGATGATACTCCTGAGAAAGCCTCTATATTTAGCACAAAATTGCGAGATCCCTGCAGCTGACTTCTTTTATGTTTAAACAATAGAAGAATGCCTTGAATGGTCAACCTTCTGGTAAAAGATACACCATCATCTTTACTGGGTTCTAATACTGCACAACTCCAAATCACAGAAGAACTATTACAAAAGGCAACATAAAGAAATATCATGAGGGATGACAAGGTGCGATTATTGAGGGATAATGGCACACCTCAGGTGCCTCTGGCTTTTAAGCAACTGAGAAGTGCTGTTATCCCTCACCATGCATACACCCTGGAATGCCATTGTTGTGATTATAATAAAATGACTTTCATGATTTTGTATTTTAGGACTAAGTAATGATGTTCAGAAAGTTAGCATTTCTGACCTGTGCTGTTGCGTTGGGATAACAGCATGGTCATGTGACTGGATTCCACCAATCATGGTATCGTATTTCTCATGCCATTTTATAATTTATAATTTACAGACCCAGGACAGTCACTCGGCACTGGACTGAACTAGGGTCCTGTTTAACTTCTCAGTTTACTATTCCCTTTTAGCTAAATGACTAGAACTGCTGTCATCAGGTCTCAGGGTCCATGGTTTGATCTCCGTCAAGGGCTTATGGTGACTTTGGGAGAAATATAACAATCAGTAAATGTTTGGGAGAGATATAACAATCAGTATGTGTTCCAGCGATACAATCATTAAAACTGTTACTATCTGGTCTTGGGGTCCATAGTTTGATACCCATCAAGGGCTTATGGTGACTTTGAGAGCAATATAACAATCAGTATGTTTTCATTCCATAAATCTCAATGAGAATTACAGCTTAAGAGGAAAATAGTCCTGTAACACCTGCACTAGGGCAGTACTATACACATTTGATAACACATGATGGGGCATGTGGTTATGCTGTAATAACTGCATGCCTCAGGTGGGTTGTGAGGCATGAGGCACAATTAAGTGCATTCAACCACCTGGGAAGGGCACTTAGGATGATATTGCTGCACATCTTGCAGTGTGCTATCACACTTATAAAATGGTTAAAAAAACTGATAAAAAAACATTTTAGTAGACGTGTGTGGTTATTCTGTAAGAACCTCATGGTCATGTGACTGAATCCCACCAATCACAGCTCAGAATTTCTCTTACAAACAGTAATTCTTTAACCAGTAAGTGCTAGTCAGTGATATGAGGTTCTTTCATAAGACAATCTAAGCCTCTCACATGGCTATGCATGCCTTTATCCCAAAGATTAAGAAAATGAAAAGCCAGGGCCAGTTCCAGCAACTGTCACATCAGCACTGATACTGATCATCAGCAAAGAGTGGTATTATGCTCATAGGCATGGGGGGGGGGTCATGTGGCCCTTCAGATTTTCAGAAAACCCAGCATTGTTTTTCTTATTTAAAAAAAAATCATGGTGCTGAGGTGGCCATCCAGGAGCACCTGGCATGGGCTGGCCTTCCTAGCCCTCTAAGTGAAAAAATATCTATAATGTATGCTTGTGTGCAACTGGAGAAGAGTAAGTGGTGTGGAGAAGGAGCAGACTGTGGATGAGGGCTAGTGGCCTGGCATCCTCCTTTCCTATCATCATCAGGCTGCAGTCTACACACTGAACTCATGTGTGTCACATGGTCAGAGTTGCGTCTGCCAGTACAGCTCTCCTCCACCTGTAAAGTGACCCATCCTGTGCACCTTAAGAGTCTTTCCTTATCTAGGCATCACCGTACAAATGTGCAGAATGTGCTGACTCACAACTGCTCTGAGCTACTGCAATGTGTAGAGAAATGAATAATGTGGAGTCTCTGATCACAATTTTATCAGCAGCAGCATATTGTTGTCTGGCTGCAGAAAGTATGAAGGACTCCTGTACTGAGGTGAGTGCTCCACAGCTCCACCCAAATTGATAATGGGCTGGCGAGTGCCTGTGGCAGTGAGAGGGCTTTGTGACAGAAAGGTCTGACCAGACTCACCATTTTCTTCTAGCAGGTGTCAGGCCAGATCAGGAAGGTCTGTCTGCTACAGTTGGTCAGTGGTCCTTGATTCTGCATGATTTTAGGTTGGACTTCTGTAGGCGAACTGGTAGGAGACTGGAGGATGAACCAAAACTTGGGGATTGACTTAGACCAGAGAAAGAAAATGTGGCTTAGTGTAAAGTGACAAAAGAACACAGCTGACAGAATGAAGGGAAGAAAGTGAAGTGGTAGTGAGAGTCAGAATTGGAAGTGATACACTGCAACAAAACAGCAAAGGAGAGAGAGAGAGAGAGAGAAACTTGAAGGGTCAATTTGCCTAAATTTCATAAAGCAGCCTTTCAGGGACAAAGCTGTTCATCTTAATCTGCCTTTGGTTTGGCCAACCTTGGCTGAGGCATCAGTACTTACCTCTAATCAGTTTCACTAGCGCATTCAAACTACTGTGTAAAAATTGATTAGCAAAGCTGGAACACTTGACTACTTCGGGTTATGTTAGACAGTAGTCTAACCTTAACAGAGCATGTAACCAAGATAACACAAAAAGTTAATGAAAAATTGGGGTTTCTTTATAGAAACAAAAACTGCTTAACTGTACATGCGAAAAGCAAATAGCAAATCAAGCTCTGCTACCAGTATTAGATTATAATAATATTTTTAATTAATGCCCTGAAACATTAATCACACATACAGTGACATTTAATAACATTCGAGGTTTGCTACAGGATGTTTAAATTAAAGGACCATCATTGTAAATTGTATTACTCATTTGGCACTTCACCACAAAGCAGCAAATTATTAAAACAGCATATATACTGCTTTATAATTTACATCATAGTCAGATTCCTTTAGTGATAGTGAATCATTTTCAGAGAATAAATTCTACTCGAGTATTAAGGGGTTCAAAGTAAAATTGTATTATGAAAATAAAATGAACACAAAGACTGCAGAGTGCTCTGTAATGAATTATGGCCCTAAAATGTTAAATGACTTAACACTTATAAATTTGGACATTGACAGTATTAGATTTGTTTTCAGGAAGATCTTGGAGAGTCCTTTGGTTTGAGTATCCAGATATCTGTGTGCCAGGGTGACATGATGAAATTTTCACAATTGAATTAATATTATTTATTAGAGTTGTGTTTAATAAGTGGTTTGCACTGTGTGAGGTACTTGTGATTGTTACATTGTGAACAATTTTAGTGATTTTGTGATAATTGCTATTTTTATTATATTTGCATTTCTGTTTTCCCTTCCCCCAGGCATGGTTGAAAAAGGGTCTTTGCATCCAATCCACCTTTCTGGTAAAATAAACTGATGCTAATCGATTTTCACACAACAGTATAGCTTCACTAGTGAAACTGATTTGTGGTATTAGTGCTTCAGCAATCGGTGGCCAGAACAAAGGCATTTGCTTATGAGTTTAAATGATGTTTTGAGTTACTTGCCTTCTATGATATATACACCCCAGGGTGCTGAGGGAGCTGTCAGAAGTCCTGGCAGAACCCTTGGCAGACCTGTTTAATGCCTCACTGGACTTGAGGTGTGTACCTTAGGATTGGAGGATGGTGCATGTGGTACCTCTCCACAAAAGCGGCCTCATGGATGAGCCAGGGAACTATAGACAGGTAAGCCTCACATTCATCATGGGAAAGCTGATGGAAACAATCCTGAAGGAGAGGCCAGTTTCCCTCCTAGAGGCTAATGCGCTGCAGAACAACAGACAGCATGGGTTTGTCTCAGGCAGATCCTGTCAGACCAACCTGGTAGAGTACTATGACTGGGTAACCAGGCAATTAGACAGGGGCCATGCAGTGGATGTCCTGTACCTGGACTTCAGTAAGGCATTCAGTTCAATGCTGCAAGGGAGGCAAGGAAGTGAACTGGAAGACACCGGGGCAGGGTGATGATGGTGGGATGGATAGAGGACTGGTTGCAAGGGACATAGCAGAGGGTGGTGGTGGGAGGGGCTCATCACCCAATGTTGGTGACAAGCAGGTGCCACAGGGGCTCTGTACTGGGGTTGGTGTTGTTTGGAATCTTCATAGCAGACATCTCAGTAGGCAACAACAGCAAGATCAGTCTGTTTGCAGATGACACCAAGATGGGAGCAATAGTGGGCCGACTTAGAGGGTGGCAGGGGTTGCAACATGATCTGGCAAAATTGGAGGCCTGGTTGGACACTGGGCAGCTGGGGTTCAATGCCAAGAAATGCAAGGTGTTACATTTTGGAGCAAAAACCCCAAGGAGGAGCTACCAGCTTGGGAGGGGGAGGGTTCAACTAGCCGAGACAGAAGAGGAGAAGGATCTGGGGGTGATCATAGTGGGAGCAATGAGCAACTCAATATAGTGTAGAAAGGCAGCTGCAAATGCCAACAGATGTTGAGTTGCATTGCCAGAGGCATATCCTTCAGGAGGGGGGAGGTGATCCTGCCGCTATACAGGTCATTGGTTAGACCACACCTAGAGTACTGAGTGAAGTTCTGGTGACTGTACCTGAAGAAGGACATTAGGTTACTGAAGGGGGTGCAATGCAAAGCAACAAAAATGATCCGAGGGCTAGGGGACATACTCTACGAGAGCAGGCTGAGGGAGTTGAACATGTTCTCCTTGGAGGAGAGGAGGGATAGGGGGACATGATTGTAACCTTCAAGTACATGATGGGAATAAATAAGACGAGCATAGAGGGGCTTTTCAAATTAAGGAGGGGGAGGGACACTCGAGGGCACTATCTGAGATTGGAAGGGGGAAGGTTCAGGAGGGAAATGAGACACTTTTTTATGGAGAGGGTGGTGTCTGGGTGGAATGCATTGCCAGATGAAATGGTATGCTGTAGAACAGTGGGTTGCTTCAAAAGGTGATGGGACAGGGTACGGGGAAGGGGAGGGTCACTGGAGCAGGGGAGGGGACAGAGAGGCAGCTGCAGCATAAGCCTGCCAGTTGCACAATCAAGCAGACTTGATAGACCATAAGGCCTTTATCTGCTAGCAATTTCTTTATGTTTGTATGTTCATTTATATACCTAATTGAAAGTCACAGGAAGAAACATTCTGCACTGTATGTTTATAAACCTATGACCATGTTATGTCTATCAGCTCTTGTTCACACGTGAGGCGTCCCATCCTCATTCCTTTCCACCTTGTTCTCAAGTGTCTGTCATGCTAACCCCATAGCAGCACTCTCTGGAGATTATCAAATGAGCAAGGTATGTGTTCAAGTCCTGCGTAAGTGCTGCTTCGTGGTTTTCAGTATTGAACTCATAACAAACATGAAATGGCAAAAAGAAATCTCCTTCTCCTTCAGAATTCTCTTCTCCTCTGCTCTGTGTCTGTGCAGGAAGTGGTCAATGTTCCTGAATAAGGAAGTGGGTTTATACGAATAAGGAAGTGGATTAGTAACATGATTTTTTACTTCCTCAAGTTGACTTCTTGCTAGCACCGGGCAAACACACTGAAGCTAGGAGATCAGGGAGGAGGATGCTGAACTGTTCAGCATTTAATACACTCTTGCTGATGGATGACAGGCAGATGTTATTCATTATTATACAATAGCAAGTAAAATGCCTTACTATCATTGGTCAGCTGGCACCATCACCCTGTTGTAAAATTCAGCATCACCAACAGGAAGAAGTGCCAGCTGTACTAAGGCTCAAGCCTCCTAAAAAGAAAATCATCCGATCCCCGTTGTAATTTTGAAATGCCGCCATCTCGTCTCACTACCTTACCGGCAATACTGAATCGCCACAAAAGTGACATGAAATCGGGAGTTAAAAAACACGCTGCAGTGTTCAACAACTTGTAAATAGTTCAAAGCCCAATCCTCCTCCTCCATTAAGGACTTACCTAAAGTAAATCCTTAGCTTTCCCTTCTCATAACTGTCACTGCTGCTCCACACTTGACCGTCTCGCAGCCAGCTGCTTCTCTTTCACTCAACGGCTCCACAATTAAATCCTGTGGATGTTAGCACTTCGAGCCCTCTGTTCTCTTAAAATAAAATAAAAAAAACTGCTTGCCACGCCGAAGTTCCTCACCGCCAACTATCCCAGCCTCCTCATTAGTGGCCGCTACAAGCCAGAGTTCCGTGTTCTAAGTGTCCCCCGTCTTCTTACCACTTCTAACTTCCGCATAAAAAAACAAAAAAACAGTACATCAACCCGGTGTGGCTGCTCATGCTGTCAGGCGACCCAGTCTACTTCACAGTTTTCATAGCGGGAGTGACGGCCAGTGTAGAAGTTTACCATAAAAAACAGTTTGACAGAGGCGAGAGTTTTCAACACATTATTAAAACAAAAGAAACATGCCTCAGTGTGTCTCTGTGTGTTACTACTTCAAGTGACTGATGCCTTCCACCATTTTCTACCTTACAACAGGAACTATTTGTCTAAGGAGGAAGGATATCAAGCTAAAATCAATAAAAAATACTGTTTTTTAAAATCAAAACTCTTAAATATTTTTTCTTAAACTTTTACTTAGTTAATTGTATAGTAATAACTCATAGGTATTGTGATGGTTTACCACGCCTGGCGAGAAGCATTTACTCGGCCTTCGGCCTCGTGACCGAACCACGCCAGGCGTGGGTAAAACCAGCATCACCAACACCCTATCGTGGTTTATTGCTTAAATATAGTGAGGTGCCTATGGCATTCAGATATCCCACCTCACTGTTCTCTCTCTCTCTCTCTCTCTCTCTCTCTCTCTTCTCTGTCCCCCTCTCTCTCTCTCTCTCTCTCATTTGACCTTCCCTGCGTTGTTCTACCATCTGTAGCCTGTGCTGTTGTAGATTTTGCAAAAGTAAAGTTTTGCAGCAGTACAGTTCATTTTATGAATAGGCATAAGTGCATGCTCAGTCTGTCATGGCCCCAGTTTCCAAGTTATTTTAAAGCATATTTTAGACTCCATTTCCAAAACTGTCTACTTGCCCAGTTCAGCTTTCTTCTACTATCAAAAATATATGTAGCTGAATTTGGGCACAATACTCTCACACGAGCACTAGGATCCACCACAAGGCAGTATGGCATTGACAGAAGGATTGATATGATGCTACCAACCAAGTACATGGTAGTATGCAACACCAAAATCAAACAGAATGCAACGCAATGCAAAGACAAACCAAGGAAAACAGGAAACGCCAGATCAGTGAGCACTTGTTTTGTGTAATAGTAGTAAAATTCTTTATTTTTGTACAAGAAAGGCAATATAATAACACCATTAGGATTAAATCCCAATTCCAAGGTGCTCCTGTAATTTGTTATATTACAGTAGAAAATGGGTATCAAAAAACTCAGAAGCTCATTGGCTAATCCCCCGTGCCACCGGTGTTGTTATTTTTTAACAACGCCTGGCAAATAACAAGTTCTTCTTGGCATCACCCATTACCACCTCATATCCTTGTGCCCTCCTGAAACATCGCAGTGCCCAATTCTTTTGCTAGCTTAGCAAGCCACTGATCCAAAGGCCCCCCATGCAACTCAGTTTTCCTCAGAGCACTTCTTATGGGTTTGACACACAATACCCTAAAAAACAGTAAGCCCCCCAAAAGTTTTCGTTTTATTTACAAACATCAGCAAAACACGAGCATTGCCGCCACTCTTATCTCCAATCAGTATCCTGCTCTCGCAACACATGCTATCCGACAGTGCCACTCCATCTCTGGGACTCAGTGCAAGAAACTACCACTCCAGTCCAGGGCTCGACCATGATGAAGCTGCCAAAAAAAACAGCTGCCGTTTTGCCACAAACAAATGATCCCGACACTAACAACTTAATAAAAATACCTTTTTTTCAGGTTGTTTCCACACTTCATCATCCCACTAGACTTGTATGTTCCCTCTCCGAGCATGCCTAACTGACCTCCGCATTATTGTCATTCTACTTCCACCGCAGACTCCCCAATCAAACTGTAAAAACTAAACCACTTTTTTTTTAAATCATGGTATTGCCATACCAAAACTCTTGCGAGGTTCCGAAAAATACCAACAATAACAAAACACTGCACTGTGTAAGAGAAAAACTGCCTCCTCATAAGCAGCAGCACCCTCTAGTGGCAGTGAAGGAACTATTTTACAGAACCCGCCTTTTCTGTTAAATTTTGTGTTAATATCACCCTCTTTTTTTATAAACTTTATTTAAAAAAAAACAATAATATTACACCATTTTCTAAGTGTAATAATACCTGACAGGGTGGGCATTATTGGGATATAACGGACCTTCCAGGTGATATAAGGTCCTCTGCCTGTGGCGTCTTGCCTCATTACGCCCCTAGGCGGTCCATTATATCCCAATAACACCCATCCTGTCGGGTATTATTACTTACAAAGTGTAACCCCCCCCAAGTCAGGAGCTTACCTGAGGACCCCTGAGTGGCCCTGTCTCCCGATGTCTCCTGTGAGCCGCTGGTTTCTTTGCTCCCCCAGCCTGCTCCTGGACTGTTATCTGGGCTGGGGAGCATTTCAAACAGTTTTCGGCGGTCCCATTGAACTGCTGCACAGTGGGACAGGGAGCGAGAGTAAGGCTGCAAATTGTTTCTGGTGCAGAGTGCACCGATCAGGGAATCACAGCAGAAGTACCACTTTACTAATCATCTTCCCAGCCCCATGGAACTCTAGTGGGGACTGGGTGGAACTAACTACACTAATAAATATTTTTTAACATGGCTGCTCGACTCAATCCAAGCCACCAATGGGTCGAGGAGTACAGGGGACGAAATAGCAGCTAGGGACTACAAGTTCCATGATGCATAGCTGCCCAAGTGCCATTTTTCAGTTACTGCTGCTTCTGGGGAACTCAAGAAACAGAGCTCCCAACGGAGCTCCTGTCTCCCCAATGTGCCCTCTGGTCCTAGCAACCACCAGAAAGGACCAGGAGGGTCCTCTTCATGCAGCCAAATGCGGCCAAAACTGGTTACATTTTATTATATTGGACTGAGATGAACAGTACTGTATGGAGGTGGCCATATTGGATGTGGTCTGCTTGAAGACAGCGATGAATCCTACTGGTAACTGCTGTAGTCCAATCATATGGTCTAGCTCGAGACTTCTTTTAGCCAATGAGATGTGTATTCAAAACTAATATTCTGAGGCTGACAGTTTAACCTTGGATCTGTTATTGTGAGCTTCTGAGGAGAAAGCATGTGATCTTGGCAACTCCTTGTGCTGTCACAGCCTGAAACTTGAGAAGTTTGTGCCAAACACAAACTGGGCCTTTCTGACTGAGCTTTGAAGAGAAACTACTGTGCTGTCAGTGCCTAAAACCATTTAGTTTGTGTGAAAACAAGCAGAACTTCTGAATTTGTTGCCAACTGCCTGCTAAATCTCAAAACAAAGAGTTTATCTCAGCCTGACTGAACTGTTGTGATCTGGCAACCAAGATAGTGGAGTCTACAGCACAATTATTGACTTTTGTTCAGTGAGGTGACAAATCCATGGCCTCACTGTGCCTGACACAAGAGATTTTGATTTCTGCCAGGGGACCAGAGTTCTGAGGTCTTGCCTGCCTGCCTAACTGTTGGCCTACCTTCTGAAGTAGGTGAAGACAAGTCCTTCTGTGGGGTGAAGACAACTGCCGGCCTGCCTTCTGGGGTAAGTGAAGACAAGTCCCTCTGTGGGGTGAAGACAACTGCTGGTCTGTCTTCTGAGGTGGGTAAAAGACAAGTCCTTCTGTGGGGTGAAGACAACTGCCAGCCTACCTTCTGAGGTGGGTGAAGACAAGTCCCTCTTTGGGGTGAAGACAACTGCCGGCCTGCCTTCTGAGGTGGGTGAAGACAAGTCCCTCGTGGGATGAAGACATCTGCCAACCTACACAGTAGCGAAGCAAATTCCCGGAGGGCCTGGGTGCAAGGCAATGTTACAGGGCCCCTTCCCAGTTTTGAATAAACATCAAAATTATGATTTGGGCCCCTCAAACCTCATGGACCCGGGTGCCACTGCACCCCCTGTACCCTTGTAGCTATGTCCCTGGGTGAAGACAAGTCCCTCTGTGGGGTAAAGAGGATCTTTGGAAGCATCCACACCAGCCTAATTGTTCTACCCAGTTGCCGGCAAGGGGAGACGTCCCACACCACCTGCATCCTCTGTTCATCTAAAGGTCATGAGTGCTGGGTTTTACCCAACAACTGCTTTTCTAACTGTCCAACTAGCTAGCTAGTTAGTTTACCATCTGGGTTTCCTGCACAACCTTAGCTAAGCCCATAGCAACAGTTACAGCCTGGATCAGCTGTATATCTACATCCTGGCAGCATCCACCCACTGCAACAGTGCTGCACCTAGTGTCTACTCTTCACAGGCCTGCAACTCCTCCTTGTGTGTACACCAGGTATTTGGGAGCTCCCATAGGGACTGTGGGGTTAACTGGCGCATTAGTAGGGGAGAGGACTGGGACAGAGAATACTGGATTGTAATTTGCACTCTGTTATCTTTTGTTTGCATGATTACAGTATTTATCAAAAGCTGTTTTGAATGTTTACACCCTTTGCTTCCTTGCTCCTACCTTACTTTCCTGACCCCAGAATAAACCCATTTGTTTATTTTCCTACAAGTGCTGAAGTGCTGTATTTTCATTATTATATAGAGTACTGTTTGCATGCTTAGAGCAGTAAGTTGGGAGGGGATTGTGTACTGCTCTACCTGTCACCGAGGGAGGGGCCTGTATTTCATTTCCTGTGGGGAAGTCCCCTGGCAGTATGCTGCCATAAGAATCCCCTTAGGTGGAGGCACTGCACCTCTTGCCATGCCAATTATAACCACAAGCCCAGGTGCCATCCCTTAGGCAGCACCACTTGCGAGTGGTTGTGCAGATAGAATGGTATGGGGTAGTAACAATAGCAAAGACATTTAAAACTTATGAAAAATCATGTATACACATATTACCATATAGCTTAGTCTTTGCAGTTACATAGAAACATAGACTTTGATGGCAGATTAGGACCGCTTGGCCCACCTAGTCTGCCCATTTCTCTACCTAGAGGATAAGCTGCAGATACTATTTAACCAACAGCCTATTTCTTCCTACCCCCACAAAAGTTGCCTTATGTCTGTCCCATGCATTCTTGAATTCTCCCACAGTTTTAGACCCCACAACCTCCTCAGGAAGGCTGTTCCATGCGTCCACCATCCTCTCTGTGAAAAAATACTTCCTCACATTGCCCCTGAGCCGTCCCCCCTCTATCTTCAAATTGTGTCCCCTTGTTCTTGTACATCTCTTTTTCTGAAAGATGCTACCCTCTTGGACTTTGTTGATTTCACTGAGGTACTTAAATGTTTCTATCATGTCCCCCCTCTCCTTCCTTTCCTCAAGGGTATACATATTAAGCTCCTTTAGCCTCTCCTTGTATGGCTTCTCTTGCAGACCCTGCACCATTTTAGTTGCCCTCCTCTGAACTGCCTCCATCCTGTCTATGTCCTTGCGGAGATGGGTTCTCCAGAACCGGATGCAGTACTCCAGATGGGGTCTCACCAACTGTCTGTACAGAGGGATAACAACTTCCTGTTTTCTGCTGGTGATGCCTCTCCTTATACATCCCAGTATCCCCCCAGCCCTCCCTTCCGCCTTCTCACATTGCTTGCCAACCTTAAGGTCATCTGATATGATTACCCCCAGGTCCCTTTCCATTTTTGTTATTGTTACTACCTCTCCCCATTGTGTAATCTTTCCCCTGGTTTTGTTTCCAGGTGCATTACTTGCACTTCTTTGCATTGAATCCAAGCTGCCATACTTCTGACCATTCCTCCAACCTTGCCAAGCCCTTCTCATAATTCTTGTCTTAGGGCAGTGTTTACCATTTTAATTATTTTTAGCTTGGTCAACATTTGAAATAACTCTACTCCATCGTGTGCAGCTATAAAAGTATGGAACAGAGTTGGATATGCTGCTGAGTTCCCTGTACACACAGGTTCCCTGGACACAGCAAAGAGGTAACGTATCAGGTGCTGTGCACCACTTCTTACAGTGCGAGAACCTGACATGTAAAAGGGGCTAAGGTGTGCCTCAGCGTTCATTCTGCTGCCTTTTAGACAAAGGGCAAGGCAAGGCAAATTTATTTCTTAGGCACCCATTCCCGGAAGTTCTGGGTGCCTCACATAAATCATAAAAAATCCAGCCAACAAATTATACATAAAACAAAAAATACATGAATGCAGCTAAAGAAATAACAGATGGAAACAGGTTAGCTATCTTTCACAAATATTTAAAGAGGCTACACGTCTAGGTATGCCAAAGCAAAAGGTGGCCCTTGAACACCTGACAGAAGGGCCTTCCTGATGGCTAAAGGGCGAATTCCACAAGATGGGGCCGACAACTAAAAGCCCTGTCACTGGTGGTTTAAGCCTCTTTATGGAATCATCAGGAGGCCCTAGAGGAGAAATGGAGGAGTGGAATGGAGTGGCTGGCATTAGGAGATCAGACAGATTGCTAGGGCCTAATCATACAGGGCCTTAAAGGTGAGTAGACCCACCTTGAAGGTAACCCTCCACCTGACTGTCAGCGGTGCAGTTAACACAGCATGGAAGTTACATGACAGAATCTCAAAGGCCCATCAGCAACCTGGCAGCTGCATTCTGCACCAGCTGCAGCTAGTGGAGGTACCTCCTGAGACCCTGAAGTATAAGGTATTACAGTAATCCAGCAGGGAAGTGACAAAGGCATGAACTTCAGCTGGCAGATCCTCCAGTGGAACTAAAGGCTTGATTCTGGCAATGTTCCTCAAATAGTAAAAAACACTTTAGACAACGGAAGACACCTGAGATTCAAATGTCAAAGAACCATTCAGTAACACACCAAGGCTACGCACCCTAGAAAAAGCCATCAATGGTGTTTGCCCCTGGAAAAGTCCAGTTGCCACACTGGAGGCACTCCTATCATGCCTGCAGCCCACTCCCACTACCAGAACCTCTGTCTTGTCTGAGTTCAGTCACAACCAGCTGGAGGACATCCGATCATTGATCTTGGCCAGGCAGGAGTTAAGCACATTCACAGCATCAGATGTTCCAGGGGCAACGGATAGGTACAATTGGGTATCATCTGCATAGCAGTGAAAACCCACACTGTACTTTGTAATGTGCTCACCTAGAGGCAGCATGTACACTTTAAATCACATCGATGACAAGATCGGTCTCTGAGGTAGTCCACATGACAGGAGCTTCGGGGAGGAGGAGAAATTCCCCATCACCACCTGTTGCTTCCTGTTAGCAAGACAGGACTCAAACCAGTGGATGACAGGGCTTGCAAATTCACAGAACTCTCTGAGATGTTCAGGTAGCACAAAGTGATCAACAGTGTCACATGCTGAAGAGAGATTAAGGAGAAGGGAACTGACCTGTCTTCTCAATCCCTATCCCTAAGAAGGTCATTTTATACCGAACTAGTGCTATTTCCATGCTGTGCCTGGCTCTGAAACCCAATTGGAATGGCTCATAGATATCAAAGGTCACAAGGTGCTCCTCAAGCTGAAGTGCCACCAATTTCTCAACAACCTTATCAAAATGGAAGGTTGGAGATAGGTTGATAAGTCACAAAGACATCCAGGTTAAGAGATGGTTTCTTCAGGAGAGGCCTCACCAGAGCCTCTTTCAAGGAATCTGGGAAGATCCCCTCTGACAATGAACACTGGACAATGAAGGCAAACACTGGTCCAACAGAATCAGCGCACCCCATTAAGAAACATGTTGGCACTAGGTACAGTTCACAATATGTGTACTTCAGTTTTGAAGCAACCTTAATGACCTCAGCCACCTCCATCAGTTTGAACTCCTCCCAGACAGGTGGAGTGCCTCTGCTACCCTCATGGCGATCACTGTGAATCATAAAATGACTCATTGGTGGGATTGCCTTCCAGATTAAGGACACTCTGTGAAGAACCGAGCAAACTCATCACACAAAGTAACAGAACAAACTTTTTTCAGCTGCAGACAGACTGGAAGTAATAGCCTGTTCACAGCATTGCTGGTTGATTCCTCTCTGCAGCAAACTCCCTGGACAGGAACTCTGCCTTCTTATGGTTGATTATCCCTGGTACTCCCTATAGCGGATATGCAGGGCCAGCTTGTCCTCCTCCAGCCTAGTCCTCCACCAGCAAAGCTCTGACTTCTGACCCCTAATCGTCATCTCCTTCAGCTCCCCATCAACCAAGGAGACCTCAAGTGAGATTATTTGGGTTGTAAACAGATCGGTGAGAGAGCAGTGGACATCACCTTATTATAGGCAGTAAGGACAGAAATGGGGCTAAAAGGGGTAAGGCTACAAAGAAGTAGAAGGAGATGAGTACCAATGCTCCCTGAACTAGTGACCTTGATAGAAGAGGGTTGCCTGGATATTGTGGCAGTCACCGAAACATGGTACACAGAGAACCATGACTGGGATGTCAACATACCAGGATACACAATCTACAGGAGGGACAGGGAGGGTAAAAGAGGAGGAGGAGTAGCTGTCTATGTAAAGGAAGGGATCAAAGCAACAGAACTAAAGAGTAAACAGGGAGCAGATGAAGCCTTTGGGTCACCCTGGAGACAGGAAATGGCACCACAATCCGCATGGGGTTGTATACAGACCCCCATCTCAGAGGAGAGTAATGGTCAAGGAAATGATAGAAGCTTTCTTAGAATGGCAGAAAAGGAGATATTGTTAATGGGGGACCTGAATATGCCAGATGTAAACTGGAGCACCTTTGCTGCAGGCACATCCAAGAGCAGGGTCATTCTTCATGCCCTACAGGGGGCATGTCTCAGACAGCTAGTATCGGAACCCACTCGGGAGGGAGCAATCTTAGACCTGGTACTTTCAAATGGGGATGGAAAAAGAATCTCAGATTTAGAAGTGGGTAGCCATCTGGGAACAAGTGACCACTAAACAGTGTGGTTCACGATAAACACAGCCATACAATCAAGCCTTACAAAAGCAAGAGTGCTAGACTTTAGGAGGGCTGACTTTGGGAAAATGAGAGAGTGCCTCAGAAAAGCACTAGCAAACAGGCAAGAAGGAGGGGTGAAGGAACAATGGGGAGTGATCAAAGCAGCCATCACAGAGGCAACAAGCCTTTGTGTAAAAAAAATCAATAAAACACAACGAAGGAAAAAAACACTATGGTTCACAAAAGAGGTGGCAGGGAAGGTTAAGGAGGAAGGACAGCATTCGGAAATATAAGGAAACACAGAAGAAGCAGGACAGAGAACTTTATCAGTTAAAGCAGAAAGAGGCTGGGAAGGCAGTTAGAATAGCAAAGGCCCAAATCGAGGAAAGGATAGCCAATTCTGTTAAGAAGGGGGGATAAGACCTTTTATAGGTACATTAGGGAGTGAAGAAAGACCAAAGGAGGGATACTGAAGCTTAATAAGGGGCAGGGAATGTGGGTAGAGGGTGACAGTGAAAAAGCAGGGATACTGAACGAATATTTCTGCTCAGTATTCACAAAGGAAGAGGAGGGGGAGTTACCTAAACCAAACAAGAGAAACACTCTGAAGATGGGGGTCAATACCAGTCCATTTACAGAAGAAAGGGTTCTGAAAGAACTAATAAAATTGAAGGTGGACAAAGCAATGGGGCCTGATGGGATTCACCCACGAATTCTAAAAGAACTAAGGGTAGCACTAATGACACCACTGACTACCCTCTTTAACAAATCATGGGAGGATGGGGTGGTACCCGAGGACTGGAGGAGGGCAGATGTGATTCCTCTTCACAAAAGTGGGAGCAGGACAGAGGCAGAAAACTACAGACCAGTTAGTTTGACCTCAGTGGTAGGGAAGATGATGGAATCACTTCTGAAGGAAATAATTGCTGAGTACCTTGAGGCAAGTGGGGCACAGGACTCAAGGCAGCATGGATTCATGATGGGAAGGTCGTGTCAGACGAATCTAGTAGATTTCTTTGGCTGGGTGACCAAAGTAGTAGATCAGGGAGGGGCTGTGGACATGGCCTACCTAGATTTCAGCAAGGCATTTGATACAGTCCCACACAAAAGATTAATACACAAGATAGCCAGCCTTGGAATGGGTCCCAAGGTGGTAGCCTGGATAAAAAATTGGCTAGACAACAGAATGCAAAGGGTAGTAGTAAATGGAGTACACAGTGAAAAAAGGAGGGTTACTAGCGGGGTGCCACAGCGTTCAGTACTGGGACCGGTCCTTTTTAATGTCTTTATAAGTGACATTGCAGAGGAACTGGAAGGAAAAGTATGTCTCTTTGCAGATGACACAAAGATCTGCAACAGGGTTGATGCACAAGATGGAGTGGAAAGGATGAGAAGGGACTTGGCAAGGTATGGCAACTCAGATTCAATGCAAAGAAGTGCAAGGTAATGCACATGGGAAACAAAAACCCAGGGGAAGCGTACACAATGGGGGGTGAGATACTGACAACAGTTAAAATAGAAAGGGACCTGGGGGTAATTATATCAGATGACCTAAAGGTGGGCAAGCAATGTGAGAAGGCAGTAAGGAAGGCTGGGGGGATACTGGGATGCATAGGAAGAGGCATCAATAGTAGAAAACAGGAAGTTGTTATTCCTCTGTACAGACAGTTGGTGAGACCCCATCTGGAGTACTGTGTGCAGTTCTGGAGACCCCATCTCCGCAAAGACATAGACAGAGTGGAGGCTGTCCAGAGGAGGGCAACCAAAATGGTGCAGGGTCTGCACCAGAAGACATATGAAGAAAGACTAAAGGAGTTTAATATGTACGCTTTGAGGAAAGAAGGGAGAGGGACATGATAGAAACTTTCAAGTACCTCAAGGGAATTAGCAAAGTCAAGAGGATAGCATCTTCCAGAAAAAGAGATGTGCAAGAACAAGGGGGCACAATTTGAAGATATAGGGGGGGACGGCTCAGGGGTAATGTGAGGAAGTATTTTTTCACTGAAAGGGTTGTGGATGCATGGAACAGCCTCCCTGAGGAGGTTGTGGAGTCAAGAACAGTGGAGGACTTCAAGAATGCATGGGACAGACATAAGGCAGTCCTAGGGGCAGGTAAGAGGAAGTAAGCTGTTGGTTAACTAGGATCTGCAGCTTATCTGTTAGGTAGGAAAATAGGCAGACTAGGTGGGCCAAGCGGTCCTTATCTGCCGCCAAATTCTATGTTTCTATTCTATGTTTCTATAGGTGGCAGTTATAGGTGGCAACCATCACAGCAGAGCCGCTCACACATGCGGAGTGAAAACTAGATAAATCAGCCGCCAGAAATCCCTCCAGGACAATCCCCCAAAGGTAGTAGCTGATCATCTCAGCCGGAAGAGGGCTCGGGGGCTGAAAAAGAACCTCACAATGAAGTGATCAGACCAAACGACCAGATCAGTCTTGAGGTTGCAACCCTTAAGCCATAGTGAGAACAGCAGGTCCAGCATATGGCCACCATGGTGGGTCGTGGAAGTAACCTCTTGTGTTGTTGTTGTTAGTTGTTTAACCAGGACTAGCACACTAAGCTGAAAGCTTTTTTACAGGTGCAACCTGGGAGCACAGGGAAGTTAAATGACTTGCTCAGGGTCACACAGTCTGCAAGTGGAAGCTATGGGATTCAAACCCAGATCTGGTCTGCTGGATATCACCAGATTTGCGGCTCAGAGCCTTAAACCACTGTGCTAAACTGCCTCCCAGAGATGACGTCGTTTGGAGGAGGTTGGAACCAAGCCTGCAGGATTCGTCGCCATTGGCCCAAGCGCTGAAGTCCCCCAGAACCAAACATCTGGGGGACTCCAACACCTCCCTGTTGATGAGATCTGTCACCTCCTGCAGAAACTCCCCCCAGATCTAGGAGGGCGATAGACTAGGAGGATCCTGCAGCCTGCACCCGGACCCCCACATACTGTCACACATTCAAAGGACCTGGTAGTTCCCACTGGGTGCACAGTGAAGCCCAGCTCAAATCTAGAACAGAGGGACACTCCCCACCCCTACATTCTACCCTAGGGCAGTGCACTACAGAGAACTGGGGGGGGGGGCTGCCTCCAAAAGTGGCCCGGCATCATCACCCACTCATGTCTGTGATGCAAGCCACATCAACCATAGAAATCAAATCTGCCATAACTGCAGTCTTGTTTCTCATCGATCTGTCACTGCACAGCTCTGCCCTAAGGGGACTGGTAGGCACTGCAGCCCCTCTGGCTGTCTGCCCACTCAGTCTGGTGGGACCCTGGGATGGGAACCAAACACGTCTGGTCTCTCTCTCTCTCAAGTCCCCAACTATACCTATCCTGCCCACCTCCGATGAGCCCTCGGGATCCCATCACAGCCGACCAATCCGGTTCTTCCTAATTCCAACCTATCAACAGCATCTTGCTGTCACTGCTAACACTAAGAGGCTGGCAAAGAACTGGAGATCACACAGCTGGTTTGCATATAGGTGATCTGTGCCTGCTCTAGACCCTTACACATCCCAGATGTAGAGGTCACATTCCTCCTAACAAATTCTGGTATATACCAGCAACCTCCCAACTGTCCTAAAATATATTAACACTCACACACCCAAACACACATAAATTGTGCTAAACACTCACTCCTAAACATACAAACATTGCTACGTGAAATCCCAAAGTAAGCCCCCACCTGAAAACATGTCTTATACTAAAACCTCCCCCCACCCTTTATAACATTCCCACCTACTCAAAGAAAAACAGTTTGGCAGCAGAGAGATAGAAAGTACAATTACGTAAGAACTTACCGTAACAGTAGACTCCGAGGAGCTCTTGCAGCAGGCTATCACAATTAGGACTATACTTGCGCTAGGACCACACGGAAAAACTCCCTGCCAGCAATACCAGCTGGGAACCGCCCCCGACGCCGGCCCCGCCCTGACGTCGGTCAGGGTACAAGAGGGGGCGGACCCAGCTCCATCTCAGTTCTCCTGCCAGTACCCAGCAGATGGCATGACAAGAGAAGGAGATGAAGTCCATCCTAGAGAAGAGAAGAGAAGAGAAGAAACCTGCACACTCTGAGGGGTAAGGTGGGAGGGAAAACAGCGCCTGCTGCAAGAGCTCCTCTCGAAGATCTACTGTTACGGTAAGTTCTTACTGTACTATCTTACTTCGAGATAGAGCTCTTGCAGCAGGCTATCACAGTTAGGACTGAGTCCCAAGCAGTTCCCTAGTGAAGAGACAGTCACCCCCGAGAGGAGGAATATGCTGACTCCAGAGACTGTCAGGACAAGAGTCCTTGTAGAACCGCCAGGTCGAAGCCAGCACAGCATCTGGAGACGATATCCAAGCTGTAATGCTTGACAAAGGTATGCACCAAATTCCAGGTCGCAGCCGCACAGATGTCTTGAATGGCAACATTCCGCATTGCGGCAAAAGAAGCTGAAATACCCCTGGTGGAGTGACCCCTTACCGGACCCGGTAGGGGTTTGTGGTGATGCTCGTAACAGAACGAAACACAATGGACTATCCATTTGGAGATAGTCTGCTTGGACACCAGCTGACCCAAGCATTGTGGTGCAAAGGCCACAAAGAGTTGCTCCGATTTATGGTGTTGAACTGCTCTACTGAGGTAATACCTCCGGGACCTGTGGACATCCAATGTGTGGAGGAGAACCTCCCCTCTATTGGAGGGAGAAGGAAAATAAACAGGAAGATCAACTGATTGGTTGAGGGTCAATTCCGAGACCACTTTCAGAAGAAACTTAGGATTCGTTCGTAGGGAAACTCTTTCCCTATGAGAAACCAAATAGGGCTCTTTACACATCAGAGCCTGCAGCTCCGAAACTCTTCAAGTGGAAGTAAAAGCAACCAAAAAACAAACTTTCCAAGAGAAGTATCGCAGCTCGCACGTCGCTGCGGGTTCAAAAGGGGGAAGGGTGAGTTTCTCCAACACAAAAAGGAGGTCCCAGGGTGGGACAGGGTCCCTGATGGGAGGTCTCATGTGGAGAACCCCCTAAGTAAGGTGCGGGCCATGTCAAGCTGGGCTAAGGCTCTGCTGCCCACCAGAGCATTTTAGACAGAGATCGCCCACATGTGCACCTTGATGGAGGAATGGCTCAGGCCTCTCTCATACAAGGAGAGGAGATACTGCAAAGCGGAGTTCACAGAGCATGTGACTGGGTCCAAATGCTGAGGCAAGGCCCAAAGACAAAAACGCTTCCACTTCATGCATAAGCAGAGCTAGTAGAGGGTTATGCGGCAGATGCTAAGACCTCAGCCACCTCCGGGAAATCCCACGATTCACATCTACGCCTGGAGGAGCCAAGCATGAAGGTGCAGGGATCGAGATCCAGGTGGACCAGAGAACCCAGGTTCTGGGACAGCATTCTGAGAGCATAGGGGCAGCAGGAGTGGAGGTTCCTGGGACAACCGCTGCAGAAGTGGGAACCAAATCTGTCGGGGCCAGTTGAGGCCACAAGGATCATGCGTGCCCCCTCTGCCTGTAACGTGAGCAGTACCCTCTGGATGAGAGGGAAGGGCAGAAAGGCATAAAGAAACCTCCCGACCCAACAAAGGGATAACGCGTCTGGCCAAAAAACGCCAGGCGCATGCTCTCGTGAGCAAAAGATTGGCAGCTTGGCATTGCATGGTGACGCAAAGAGATCTAGCTTGGGAAGGCCCCACCTTCCAAAGAGCTGATCTGCCATGGACTGAAGCAATTCCCACTCATGCGCCCTGGCCCACGACCTGCTGAGATCGTCAGCCAGACTGTTTAGGACTCCTGGAACGTGCACTGCTGACAGACGAATGCCACATTCCAGCGCCCAGTACTAGACTCTCATCACCTCCCGGCAAAGAGGATAGGAATGGGTGCCTCCTTGTTTGTTGATATAAAAGACGACCGCCATATTGTCCATCTGAAAGAGAAGAGAAGAGAGCTGGGAACCAGGTCCTGCTGAAATGCCCGAAGGGCGTAGAGGACGACTCGCATTTCCAGGACATTGATATGGAGGGACCTTTCCTCGGTCGACCAAACCCCTTGCGTGCAGTGACCACTGAGATGAGCTCCCCAACCCAGGTCTGAGGCATCCGTTGTCAGAGTCTGACCTGGAGGCTCCGGATGAAAGCTGACCCCCTTGTCGAGATTGCTGGGGTCCATCCACCAAAGCAACGTTTTCAGGACTGGCTCCGAGATCATGATTAAGGCGTCCAGGTCATCAGAGTATTGATCCCACTGCACCCTGAGCATCCATTGTGGGATTCTCATGTGTAGGCGGGCCAAGGATATTACTGGGATGGCCGCCGCCATGTGCCCCAGTAGACTGGGGAAGTTCCGAGTCGGAACTCGAGGTGCTATGGAAATCCGTTCTGCCAAACTTCCCAGGCAAAAACCCCTGTCTTGAGGGAGGAAAGCCCTGCCCTGGATGGAGTCCAGAGTCGCTCCAATGAAGGTGAGGTTTTGGCTGGGCTCCGGGGACGACTTCTTTAAGTTCAGGGTGATCCCCAGCTCTCGGAAGAGAGTATAGGCATCTCCGAGAGAGCGCAGGAGGCCATCCCTTGACGGGGCTGTCAGCAGTCAGTCGCCCAGGTAAGGGAAAACATAATGGCCTGAGCTCCTGAGAGCTGCAGCCACCACTGCCAGGCATTTGTAAAGATACCGCGGAGCGAAGAGAGGCCGAACGGGAGCACCCGGAATTGATAATGCTCTCCCAGGAAGTGGAACCTCAGATACTTCCTGTGGGGAGGAAAGACCCTGATATGCATGTACGCATCCTGCATGTCGAGAGAACAGAGCCAATCCCCTTGGTGCAGCAGAGGGAGGAGACTTTGAAGAGTCACCATCCTGAACTTTTTATACTCTATAAAGAGATTTAAAGGACGGAGGTCCAGAATGGGGCGAAGGTCCCCCGTCTTTTTTGGGATCAGGAAGAAGTGGGAATAAAACCCTTGACCCCACTGCTCCAGGGGAACTCGTTCTATTGCTCTCTTCTGCAGGAGGGCCTGAATTTCTCCTTCCAAGAGTGGAATATGAGAAGGAGGATAACGGGAGAGTTTTGGTGGAGTACGTGGAGGAAACTCTGTGAACTCCAACGTGTGTCCTCTCCGAATGACGTCCAAGACCCATTGATCTGTGGTAATAGAGCTCCACCCTTCGAGATGAAGGGAGAAGCGGCCCCTGACCGGCTCCCCCTGGACGTCTGACCACGGAGAGGGGGGCGGAAGGGAGTTATTGGGCAGAACCAGGGGTAGGGAGAGAGGCCTGGGAGGACTTGGGCCCACGGCCAGACGGTCCACCAGACTGCTGGTTTCTGGATCGCCAGCGGAAGCCACCTCTCTGCCCTTGCTGGGAACCATGGGCTGAAGTCTGACTGCCTGAGGACTTTCAAAAAAGCCGACAGCGATGAGGGCGTCACTGGTCTCCACGGTACAACTGGCGGACTGACCAGATAGACTTGCCCGATTCCTGGAAATGTGAGATCAGATTCTCCATCTCCTGTCCAAATAAGATGGTACCCTGAAATGGCAGGTCCTGGATACCAGACTGCAGATCCTGGTGGAAGCCCGAAAGCCGTAACCAGGCATGGCGCCGGAGACAAACTCCAGAGGCAGCTGCTCTGGCTGCCGTATCTGCAGTATCGTACGAGGCCCTCAGAACATGAGTGCCTATGTCCAAGCCCGACTGCAAGAGGGCCAGGAGCTCCGTCTTTTTATTGGAGTCTGGCATGGCCTGTGCCAGCTCAAGACCCCGTTCCCACAGCGCATTCTGGAACTGCACCATATGCGTGAGGAAGTTTAAGAGGATCTAATGGAGCAGGTGGAGGCAGAGTAAACTTTTTGCCCACCTGATCCAGGTAACGGACTCTAAGTCGGAGGCTGGAGCTGAGGTGCTGCAGCTGTCGAGACTTGTCATGAGCAGCCGTGATCACAGAGGAGTCTGCCTGAGGGTGTTCAGCCAAAAAGGGTTCAGCCCTCGGAGCCTTGTAAAGCCTGTCCGACTTCTTGGGAACCACCAGGATGGAGGCTGGGCACAGCCAGGTGGATCTAGTCAGGTTCTGAAAGGTATCCACCAGAGAAGGAATGACCAAAGACTTTGGCTCCTTCTGCCTCAGGTACTTGGCCAATCTCCGGCGTTACGGATCCAGGTCTTCTGTGTCCCACTCATTAGAAGCCTGGATATGCCTCATGACGTCCATGAATGTGGGATCATCCGGAGGCGAGTGAGGCATGTCCTTCTCCTCAGGGGAGCACTTGAGGCTGAGGGAAGAGGAAGAGGATGATGATGAAGAGGAGGACCGACTATCTGATTTAGAGTGGTCTGGTTCTGCCTCCTGTTCATGCTTTCACTGACGTCGGTAAGCAGGGGACCGACGACAGTCCGGAGACCGACTTTGGTCCCTGGACCGTCGACGGAGCGATGACCCGCGTCGGTCAGGGGACTGATGTCGGGAACCATCCCGGCGCGCGAAGGGCTCCGAGAACGAGACCAGGTCCGATGTCGGTCAGTGGAACCTAAGGAGCGACGTTGGCGGTCTTCAGATCGGGCGTGGGAACAAGTCCTAGAAGGGGGCGAAAAACAGCGCTCCGGGGACCTCAGTGGGGAGGCCTCGCCCTCCGGCTGTGGTTAACCCGCAGGATCTAGTACCGGTATCTGGGCCGGCGATGGGGTGGTATGTCTGTGAATCTGCCCCCACCAAAACGAAAAAAGTTGTTTCAGCTCGTCCGGGGAGAATACCTCTGCCGCCTGCTGCGGAAAAGAAGCTTCAGGCACAGCAGGACGTGACGGCGAGCTTTCCTGGAGGCCCAGGGGGGAGGAGGACTTGGGCAACGGGGACGTCAGCAGGACAATGACCGACCCCGGGTCCTTGGTCCCTTCGACCGGCGTCAGTGTTGCAACCAACAACGGGGTGATGACAGGGGGCGCCGGAGAGTTCTTACGCTCCGGAGGCACACCTTAAGCAGGCGGTGCCGGTGCCGTGGATGGTCGGGCCAAAGCAGAAACCCCCATGGACTGAGCAATGACCTTAATCGGAGTCACCTTAGGCTTGGCTGGCTGCTCCCCCAATGGGCTGGCCTTAGCCTGGGACGAGCACGCGGACTCACCCGAGCCCGAAGGATGGGCCTTCTTTGGAGAAGGTCGCGATCATGAAACAGGACCGAGACTGGGACCAGTGCCGGGACCGACTGCGCTCCTTACTATGGTGCTTTTTTCCTTCTTCTTCCCCTCAGAGGCATGCAGGTCCATCTTCTTCTCTAGTAGATAGGCCTTCAGGGTCTTCAGGCATCGGATGAGAGTCTGGCTCGTGAACGCTTGGTAGTCGGCGCAGTTAGTGGTGTCGTGGTCCGGGCCCAAGCATAAAACACACCGCCGATGACCATCTTTGGTGAGAATTTGCAGGCTGCACTCGCACTTATTGACGTGTTCAGGTGAGAGGGATGCCCGGGAGACATCGAACCCGTGGACCAAGCGGTACTGACGCCGGCGCTAACAGTGGGAAAGACAACAAGAAGCCGAAAAAGACCGAAAGCATTTAACGATGACCGCGACAGGCGCCGGTCGCTGGTGGATAATGAAAACCTTTGAAAATATCTGATTGTAGCTCTGTTCGCTGGTGAATCGCAGGCAGAAGCTATTCACGGCGTGGTACGCCGGGCGGAAAGAACTGAGGTGAGCTGTCCGCCTTCTTGTACCCTGACCGACGCCGGGCGGGCCGGCATCGGGGGTGGTCCCCAGCTGGTATTGCTGGCAGAAGTTTTTCCGTGTGGTCCTAGTGCCTGCGGCATAGTCCTAATTGTGATAGCCTGCTGCAAGAGCTCTAGCTCGAAGTAAGATTTTGAATTTTTTCCTCAGGAGAGCCAAAAACCCCAAGCCATAAAAGAAAATATGAGCACCCGAAAGAGTACTGTACAAAAGTTATCAGTTTAGTTGCAACAAAATGTTAATTAGTGATGTAAAATCCAGCCTTCATAAGCTGTAGGAAAGGGAGCACTCTCACTGTTCCTTTGGTGCCAGTCTCAAAGGCAGCTGAAATTCCTACTTGGGCAACTTTTCAACTGGTGAGGTCACCACAAAGAGAATGCACCAAGGCTACTCCCTCCAGTCTTGGGCACTATCAACAAAGCTCCCAGGAGCAGCAGATGAAATACAGGAGCACACACCCAGCCTCAGGGAGTTGTAGGGAAACTGCACCTCTCCCACCAGCACAGGTCCTGACAGTTGTTAATTCATTCCCCGAGGCACCAACAGATGAGTGTACACTGTAGCAGTCGACCAGAGAAACCAGCAACCATAGTCCAGCTCCACGGAAAAAACACACCGCTGAAAAAAGCCACTTTGGCGCACCATGGCAGAGCCAGCAAGGGATGCCACCAGCCCTCTGCATGCCCCAGACAAAGACTCCCAGCAGTACAGAAGAGCAACCTGGAACAACATCACAGGAAGCAAAGGATACCACAGATCTCCACGTCCCCTGCCAAAACCAGCTCCACCTGCAGCAGTGGCCAAGCGAACTCCTGCTCTGGCATTTCTCGACAATGGACAAAACAGAGCCCTCCCAACCCCCCAGTCCTCCACCCCCCGGCCCTCCCTCAATGGAACTTTAAGATGGGCTCACCTGGTGCAGTTGCACAGTTGCACAGAAGGTGAGTTCATTATGGTCTTGGAAGCACTTAAAAAATGCTCCTGACTGAAAATAACAAAACTATCTCCTAATGCAACCTCACTGTACCCACCCTCACTAAGCTAAAATCCCTAACCTAAACCCTGCTAAACAATATAAAGTTAAAAATATTAAACAATTTCGAACTCGAGCTGCAGATGCAGGTGCAGCTGCAAGCCAAGGCTCTCCTGATTTGTAAAAGGTTTATGAAATCAAAGAACGACCAACAGGCATAAAAGAGTTTTGCCCTCTAACAGAGAGCTTGCAGATGACAACCCAGCATGGCTGCCATCTTGCCATCCTAGCAGGCAGTTCAGCTGCTCCAACTAAGTGATAAAACGTGACTGGGTGTGGGTTGGGGGGGATATCGGCACACCCAGAGTACAGTGAGGCCTGACGCCACGGGTGGAGAACCTTACAGCTCATGAAAGTGCGAATATCCCTAATATTCCACAGCCTGAAGGGTCTTGTGCTTATCAAATAGGCTTTTAAAGTAACAAAGTTAATGAAAAGATATTGTTAAAACATTTAAAGAAATAGATTTATATGTTAAATAGTCCTTAATCAGGAACAGTGACAGCTCTTTTTTTGTGGGTTCTATTGGCCTATAAATATACATAATGACTTTGGAATGCTGTAAGCCAATCAGGTTTGAGAGCTTCCTAACCCATTTTCTAAATCCTGCTAAAGATCATAAAAATGCATCATTTTGATTACATTTCTACATTTTGTTTGAGAACCAATGGTATGTGACACAATATTTGTACTTAGCTGTATAATGTAATCATTGTTGTATGTGTGCCTCATCATTCTGTTGCTTTTCAGCAAGTAGTCGCACTGCTACACAGCCTGGTAAAAGTCCCCAGAATGCAACATTTTGATAGAATTTTCAAAATGTTATTTGTGCAAAAGTTGTTAGCATAGTTACACAATGCAATCACTGTTTCATGTTTGCCTCTGCCTTCTGCTGCTTTTAACAATCTGTCTTTTTGCTTTACAGCCTGCTAAAAGCTACCAGAATACACCATTTCATTATGTATTTATTTCATTTGAGATAATAGATCTCAGAAGCATTCTCAACTAATCACAGCCCTCCCTTCAGTTGTGCATGAGTTACACATATTCCCATAAGAAAACCTCATGTGCTGAGCCACTGTAACAGGATTCTTGCTGACTGCCCTTGCTGTTAACTGTATTAAATAAAAGAAAAAAGGATTCTTTTTATGTTTGCTTGCATGCATGCACAAGAAACATGATGTGACAGCTTAGGAGAGAAGCGGGTCATGGAGGCGCAGCAGTGTTATAGCCAAGGGAGACACTGCATTTGGGGGCTTGGCAGTGGTAGACCAATGCAGGCACAGTGTGCCGATGACACTGGTCTCCAAAAAGTGCACCAAGTTGTAACATTTTCGCTGCAGCAATCAGGGGCTGCCTTGTCATTGCAGCATCAGTCATTGTGCTTCAATGAGGGAGTGACCTGTCATTGCAGGGCAGAACGTTAGCTAGCCTAATACTGTTTGTGAACGTGGCAGGCGGCTTGCCGCTGCATTCACATGCAGTATTAGGCAGCCTCCCATGCCGAGAGGGTGGCCAATCCCCCTCGGCAGCATGTGCCCCCCAAACAGTCTTTGTTGGCCGATGGGAGCCCCAATCCTGCCGGCTTCAGTGCCGCAAATGTTTATTTAGCCAACAGGGGCCCACCCCGTCGGCATGATGTAACCCCCTCGGCTTTGCTGCCTGCCGGCGAAGCTCCAATCCCCCATCAGCATGATGTCCCCCTTCTTTGTGTGCCAACGGAGGTGCCCAATCCCCATTAGCTACAGCTGGCCCCCCAAAAAGAGTCACTTGGCATGCTGGAAGCCCACCCTAGCATGCCAAATGCCCTATAAATTGGAAACTGTCCCGCGTTGTCTTTTACTTTTCCTGTAAAGAAAAATGGTCCCTATCGATCTGCCAGACTCTCCTCCCACAACCCGTCCACCCACTATGCACCCCGACTCTCACACCCCTCACCCTCCCATAGTTACCTCTGGAGTGCGGCGCGATGATCTCGGTGGACCAGGGAACACGCCTCGCTCTTCAAAGCCGACGTGAACTGAGGAAATGCCTGTAAGCTGCACAATGGAATAACTAGGACAGTCTTGGAACTTAGGTATTGGTGCACCTAAATTAGGCCATCCTCATGCAGAAAAGTAAACTAAAATAAAATGGCCATAGACCAGTGCCACGCCTTACCTAATGATGTCATGTTTTCATAATTGTCCTCCATCACTCCCAGTACAATTCCTTCTCTTGTGAAGTTAATATTTTCCCTCCTCTTTTGAGAAATGTATTGTGTAAAGTAATAATACCCGACAGGGTAAGGCGTTATTGGGATATAGCGAGGACCTCAGAGCGTAATGAGGCCCGGCCCGCGCAGGCGAGAGGGTCTTATAGCCCCTGGAAGGTCCGTTATATCCCATAATGCCCACCCTGGAGGGTATTATTACACTTAGATAATGGTGTTACATTAGTTTCTTTTTTTTAATAATGTTTTTATTAAAAAAGAGTGTTAAATATTATTAAAAATGAACAGAAATTTGGGTTTTTAAAATAGTCCCTTGCCACTAGAGGATGCTGCTGTTGTTGTTTATAGGTAGGAAGGGACGTGACTGTGAGTGTGGTCGGCAGACTGACTAAAATGCCACTGGCAAATCAGAAGAGGAGCACAGCTATGAGGAAATAATTGCAGCAGTAAAGTAATTTTTTTAGTTAAGACAGAAAAGAAACTGAGTTTGGTGTTTCTGTTTGTTCTGTGAGTGAACATTGTCACAATGAATGGGATCTCAGAGCGAATTGGGTGGTGAAAGGATGTACTATAAATGAGTGTAAGCGGAGTCGGCGGATTGCCCGAAATGCTGTTGGTGGGTGAGAGGCAAAGCAGAGCTGTGAGGCAGGAAAGTGTTTTTGTGAAAAATATAATTATTATTTAGTTTTTGGTGCTGCGGTTTGTGTTGAAGGTGAGCGAGTGGAGTGGAATGAACGCGAAGTGGGTATGTCGGTGAGCCACTTGGTTAGCGAGGAAAAAACAAATGGTGCTGGTGAGTTCCAGAATTGGAACTTGTTTTAAAGCGAGCCGTTGTTAAGAAATAACGGCCCGGGTTGGAGGCTGTTTCAGCCAATCAGGAAGCGAGTTTTACTTTCCCCATTATCTAACACATCTTCAAATGTCTCTGGTGCTTGAAAGAAGGTGAGATGTATATTTAATCATTGTATTCTTCCAAGCATCTTTACGAGTTCAAGGAGGCCATCAGAGACCTTATGCTCTCCTCTGACCCTGACAGTTTTGTTAGGTATGAGCTTGTTCTAGAAACACAGAAACATAACTGCAGAAAAAGACAGATGGTCCATCCAGTCTGCCCATAATTCCCTATTTAACTCCTGCACTTATTGTCCATATAGAGTTCTGTCCTTCCCTATAAAATAATACTTTCTCATATCCCTCTTGAACCTCCCTTGTGTCAGTTTCCACTCGTATTCTCGTGACCTTGAACTGTTACTCATGCTAAATAAGTGCCCACAGTTCACCTTGCTTATTCATTTCAGGAACTTGAAGGTCTCTGTCATATCTCCTACCTGGACTCAAGTAAATACATGTTCAGTGCCTTGAGGGGATCCTCATTGAGACCTACCCTGTTGGCCTTGAGCCATCCTTGTCACTTTGTACTGAACCATCTCAGCCTGTCCTTATCTTTCCTGAGGTGAGGACTCCAGAACTGAGCATACTGCTCCAGGTGTAGCCATCATATTTGCCTTACAATAGGCCTTGTTGCATTGGCTTGAATCTCTAAGGGTCTCTGATGATAACTCCTAGGTCCTGTTCCTCAGCCATAGTGCTAAGTCTTATGTCACCCATCCAATGCTCTGTCCTGAGGTTCTTGTTCCCCAGATGCATCACCATGCATTTTTTGGCATTGAATTTCAGCTGCCAAACAACAGACTACCTCTCTAGTCTTTGTAGGTCACTCTGCATTTCTGTGATCCCCTCATTGCTATGTACCCTCCCACAAAACTTAGTATCAAAAATTAACTTTCAGCAAGATGCGAGATGGCGACCACGCTGGGTCAGCTGTCAGAACAGTTAGCTATAGCTGTGCGTTTTATGTGCTTTTTATGTGATTTATTTGATTTTTTACTGTCAGATTAAGATTTAAGATAGAACGCGCTAGCCATATGCTAAAACACGCTAATCGTTAAATCGCTAAATCGCAGGACTTGTGGAGGCAGTATAAACGTGGGAAATCATGGTCGAGTTGCCTGCTTTTTTGGACTAGCCCTGTCTGTCACATTGGGCTTTTTGCAGCTTCTTGCAGCTGAGTGGCTTGCAAATTGGTGGAGCTTCTGTTGGGGTTTCCAGGGTTCACTACAGGATTGTTAAAAAACGTTGAATCGCTGGGCTTGTGGAAGTATTGAGAAGCAGGAGGGTCATGGTCGAGTGTTGTATTCATTCTGACCTGCCTCCTTTGAGATTAGCCCCAGTCTGTACATCGGGCATTTTTGCAACTGACTTGTTTACCGACTGGTGGAGACTCTATCGGGATTCCCTTGGTTTATTCCAAGATTACTGCTCTCTGGTTTTGAGACTGGGGATTTCCCTCACCCATTATAGGATTTCTGGGGGGAGAGAAATGTTTGTAGTGCTTGATGTCCTGGTGACTTATTGCTTGATTTGGCTATACATCGAGACAGTGGGATTTTTAGCTTTTAATTGAAATATTGTGGATGCTGACTGTGTTGTGGCCTTGGATTTCCAGAGTGGCTTGCGGTTTTCTGGATGCTGACTGCAGTTTCCTCGACTCGCCCTGTCAGTTACTATCTAACTGACTGCCGTTTGAGTTTCATCTGAGATTTATTTGGAAGGAGTGTGTGGAGCTGCATCTGGTCGAGAATTTGAGAATCTCTGGCTTGGTAATGGAGTTTGGGCACACAGTTCTTGAGATTCCCTGTGGGGGGTGAGACTACCAGTCGGAGGGTTGGTGGATAATCTTCCTCCTTTGCTCCTTACAGACCCCTAGTTTTACTGGGTGGCTTTGGTGGCTAAGTGGGGTATCTCTTGTTCTGGGGCCCCTTCTTTATCTGGCCAGAAATACCTCTATCATCCTCCCTTGATCTGATCCTCAAAGGTTTGCTGTTTCATCTTATATTTATTCAGTGCTACATCATTTTCAGGTACTATAATTACGTTTTTGGAAGCAGTGAGAGAGCTTCATTAATACCAGAGATCCATGTACAATTTAATTGCAGTTGTTGTGGTAGTGAGAGTGCCACATTCTTCAGTTCAGATTTATTATCCTTTGTTGTGGTAGTGAGAGCACCACATTTTTTCAGCTCGGGTTCATTATTTTTTGAAACTCAAACTTTTGAAGACACTGGACATTGCGTCTTATTGGACAATAACTGATGTTTTAATTTGTTGTTGTATTTTATTGTCCTTTTGGGGTTATATTTTGGGTTGGGGTTTTATTTTATATTTTCTCTTTTAAATGTGTAATAGTGTTTGGTTTTTTGTTTGTTCCCCCCCCCGTGAGAGAGAGAGTGGAGGAGTGATTTATTATTTATAGTTTTTTGATATTGATAGGTTTATTTTTGTTTATTAGTTTTTGTTTTTTCCTCTCCAGTTAATTTGTTTAATTATAATGTGTTGGGGAGGTTTAGTGAGGTTGGGCATTATTCCCCACCAGGCTCAGAATTACGTCCTTTGAATGTCCCCATTGTCATCCGACACCTATTTTAGTGTCGTGCGTTGAGCATTCTTAGGAAGCGCGTGAAGGTGGAGAGCTGGGCCTGGTGGGGACAGGAGGGAGCGTATTGGAGTTTTGGGGTTTAGGAGATGCCCTGGGGCAAAATGGGGTCAGGATAGAGGTTTTCCTGTCTGTCCCCATACCCAAGGTTCGATGTTAATGGACAGGTGCGAGGTCTTCCCGACAGCTCATCCTACCTTGGCAGTGTTATGCAATGCCAGATCTATTAAAAAGAAGATATTATAGCTGATCTTGTTGGATCAACTGCTCTGGCTTGCATCACCGAGACCTGGCTGGATGAAAATCCAGGCCCTATACTGGCCTCGGCAATTCCAGCTGGGTTCTCGGTGATGCACCGTCCAAGGCTGGATCGTAGGGGTGGGGGTGTGGCCATCATGTTTAAGACTGAGCTGGGCCTTGTGGATGTGCCATTGGGAAGTACCAGATCCTTTGAATATATCCTGGGAGAGGGTGTAGGCTGCAGGATTCTCCTCATCTACCATCCACCAGGTGATGGTGGAGAATTCCTGCAGGAGATAGCAGACTTCATCGTCGACTTGGTGTTGAGGTTCCCCAGACTGATAGTTCTGGGGGACTTCAGTGCCTGGGTCGACGATGAACTCTCGCATTTTGGTCAAAATCTCCTTCAGCTGATGATGACACTGGGCCTAACACAGGTGGTTACCTCCTCGACCCATATAGGAGGTCATTCATTGGATCTGATCTTTCTTTTGGGTATGGAGATCGCTGACTTGGGGGTGGAACCTGTCAGTTGGTCTGACCATCACACCATAAGGTTCAGTTTCAGGGCCCCCCCAATAGGTCTGCCCCTACGGAGATGGTTCGGTACCGCCCTTTAAGGGGTATTAACCCCAGTGATCTAACGGCGGTACTGGATCTATTGAGGTTGTTGGGTGAATGCATGAGTCCAGATGATCTTGTACTAGCCTATAATAAGGCTGTGGGAGATGCTCTGGACAAAATTGCTCCTGTTCGTGTTCGGCCTCTCGCCCTCCATCCAAAGAGCCCTTGGTTTGATGGCTCCTTGAAGGATTTAAGGCAAGTTGGCCGAAGTCTGGAGTGAGTCTGGTGGAAGTCGGGCCAGGATGCTGACAGGCTTAGGTTGATAGCACATTAGATAGCTATCAATCAGAAATCACCGTAAGAAGGCAGAGTTCCTGTCAGGGAGAATTCTGCTGCACAATATCGACCGGCTCAGCTTTTCCGGACCGTGGACAGATTGTGCAATCCAATTTGTCTTCAGCCCAGAGAAGCCTTTTCTCAGCTAAGATGCGAGGAGTTTGCTTGGTTTTTTGCAGATAAGGTTGCCAGCATCAGGTCTGGCATCGGTCCGACCTTCCCTATGGGGGACTGCAGTGGTCGACGGGAAGTGGCATGCTCTTGGTCTGCCTGGTCATATTTTTGCTGGCTGGAGTTCGGTAACATTGTGAAGATCACCCAAACAATGCGACCAACTAGTTGTAGTTTGGATCCAGGCCCTACACCTCTTTTAGTAGGATGTGTAGAAGTTATCTGCCCAATCCTTGCTGACATTGTCTGAAATCTTTGGAGAGAGGTCTTCCTGACCCCTTAAAGAGCAGTCATTTGCCCTCCTTAAAAAACCCTCCTTGGATCCAGATTGTCTAACAAGCTACCGCCTATCTCTAACCTGCCATTTGTTGGTAAGGTTATTGAAAAGGCAGTTGTGTTGCAATTGGATGATCATCTTATAACTCACAATGTCTATGATACTCTCCAGTCTGGCTTTAGGAAGAGACATAGCACGGAGACTGCCCTTGTCCAGGTATTGAGTGACCGCCTAATGGCTAGAGATCGAAAGGCATGTACCATTCTGGTCCTTCTTGATCTCTCTGCTGCATTTGACACTGTAGACCATGGTGTGCTGTTGGAGCGCCTGCGCGTTTTTTGTGGGCTGTCTGGTACAGTCCTCAAGTGGTTTCATTCTTACCTCACGAACAGGTTCCAGAGAGTTGCCACTGGAATTTATTCCTCTGGAGCTCACTCCCTGCCTTGTGAGGTACTACAGGGCTCCATTTTAGCTCCCATGCTGTTTGCAGTGTATATGCTGCCACTGGGAGAAATCATCAGGTGATACAGTCTGGGTTTTCACTGCTATGCAGATGATACTCAGCTGTATCTATCCTTTCTCCCCAGTCAGGGTGATGCACTCTCTGTGCTAAATAACTGCCTTGTGGAGATCAGACTTTGGATGAGTTCCAGCTGGCTGAGACTGAATCCAGATAAGACTGAGGTATTGGTAGTGGACCCAGGTCATCCGGGCGGGTTTGGGAGCTGGACAACCATCAGGTTTGTTACTTGGTGGTATACCACTCTATCTCTGATCAGGTGCTAAATTTGGGTGTTATTTTGATGATGGTCTGACCCTAAAATCTCAGGTGTCAGCTGTCATCAAATCCTCTTTACCATCTGAGGAATATCACCGGGTGAAACACCTGGTTCCTCCCAGTCATCTTCAACATTGGTCCGCCTTTGTCACTACCCATCTGGACTACTGCAATTCCCTCTACTTAGGGCTACCTGGGTTGATATCCACTGCCTGCAGCTGGTGCAGAGCATCATCCAGGCTTTTGACTGGGACTTCAGAACTAGTCATAATACGCCTGTGCTCCATGAACTGCACTGCTGCCTGTTTGGTGGCAGATCACCTTTAAGGTTGGTTTACTAACCTTTAAAGCCCTACATGATCAGGGACCCAGTTACCTGAAAGATCTCCTGATTCCCTACTGCCCCTCCGTCCTCCATTCCACCAACGATGGATTGCTGGAGATTCCAGGGTTTGATTAAAGACATCAAGAGCTCATGCTTTTGCTTTCTCAGCACCAACCCTGTGGAATTCTCTACCTCGATGGTTGAGAGAATGCCCAACTGTCGATAGTTTTAAGGTTTGTTTAAAACATATTTATTTAGTTTAGCTTTTACTTAGTCATGGTTGATATATTTTAACGCTTGCTAAAACTTTTATTATTGTGTATATGTTTTTTGTACAGCGCCTTGGATTTGAAAGGTGCTATATAAATAAAGTTTGATTGGATTGGATTGGATCATCTGCAAAGAGACACATCCTGCCCTGGATTCCTTTTCCTATGTCACTGATGAACATATTGATGAAGGCTGAGCCCAGGTCAGATCCAGCAGTACCCAACTGTGGCCTCCTCTCTTCTGATTTGACCCCATTAACCCCAGACTTCTGCTGCCTGTCCTTTAGCCAGTTTCCTACCCATCTTACTATGTTCCTAGCCACATCTAGACCACACCCAGATCCTCCATCTTCTTCAACAGTCATCTGTGAGGCACAGAGTCGAAAGCCTTGCTGTAGAAGAGGAAGAGTAAATCCATGTCATCACCCCTAGCCAATGCCTTCATCACCCAGCCACTGCTGCCTCAGAGGTTACCAAGAAAGAGGAGTGGTAGGACCGCAGTATGCTCAGGGAGGGTGAGGGTGGTGGAACAAAGGGGTATCCCTCCATTTTTACCTCTCCACAATTCATACACTGTTCTGGCAGAGTGTGGTTCCTCTATAGAGGCACCCACAGTGAAGACAAAGGAAGATGCTGGGAACCTCCACAGAGGAGACCCACAGAAGGGTGGCATGGGATCCCACAGGGGAAGGAATACAACTCCCGGTGGGGGACTCCATTGTTAGGAGGGTAGAACTGGGGGAGGGGGGAGAGGGAGATAAGGTACCTGCCTGGTACCATGACTTGGAGGGACAGGGAGCAAATCCTTAGGATTGCAGGAGCAGCTGCACATGGGAGGGAGCCGGATGTCATTTTCCACCTATGGACAAATGACCTGGCTGGGAAAGGGATCACAGAAGTGCAGGATGAGTTTGTGGAGTTGGGGAGGTGCCTTAGATAAGTAGCATGCATGGTAACCTTCCCAGAGGTGCTGCCTGTCTATGGCATGGGTGAGGCTATGGTGCTCCGCACCATGGGGTTCAATCAATGGTTGAAAAACTGGTGCAGAGCTCAGGGTTTTGGCTTCATTGGGGAAGGGGGTCCACCTGGAGGGATGCAGGCCTATACTGGCATGATGGTTTGCACCTGTTCAGGAGGAGAACCAGGATCCTAGGTGATAGGTTTAAATGCTTCATTGGCAAGCATTTAAACTAATAAGGGAGGCACTGAAAAGCAGTCAGAAATCCTAGCCCCCCATAATCAGGGTAGTTAGTGAAGTAAACACCAAGATAAAGAAGTCAATAGGGAGAAGGGCAGGGTAAATGGAGAAAAAACCAAAGGCAGTAAGGACAGGATAGGGCAAAAAGGGGTAAGGCCATCAAAAGGAAGTAATGAGTACCAATGCCCATAGTCTAGGTAGCAAGCTCCTGAACTGGTGGCCTTGATGGAAGAGGGATGCCTGGATATCGTGGCAGTCGCAGAAACATGGTACACAGAGAACCACGACTGCAAGAAAAAGACTGCAAGAAAAAGATACAGAGGCAATGTGAAAGGGTGTTTCTTCACAGAGAGGGTGGTGGAGCCCTGGAACAGACTACCAGACAGAGTGGTGGGGGCTCAGTCATTGGAAGAATTCAAGAGGACATGGGACAAGCATAGGCAGTATTGGGGAGGCAGGGTCCTGCAGGGAGGGGAGGTGGGAGGAAAAGGGCAGGCTAGATGGGCTGGAATGGTCTTTTCTGCCATCAAGCTTCTATGATATGATTCTATGACTGGGATGTCAACATACCAGGGTACACAATCTACAGGAGAGACAGGGAGAGTAGAAGAGGAGGAGGAGTAGCTCTCTACATAAGGGAATGGATCAAAGCAATGGAACTAAAGGGTACACAGGGAGGAGAGGAGGCTCTGTGGGTCACCCTGGAGACTGGAAATAGCATTACAATCTGCACGGGGGTTGTGTACAGACTCCTGCCTCTGGGGAGGAAATGGACAAGGAAATGACAGAAGGCATCCTTAGGATGGCAGAAAAAGGGGAAATATTGTTGATGGGGGACCTGAATATGCCAGATGTTAACTGGAGCACCTTTTTTGCGGCCACATCCAAGAGCAGGGTCTTTCTCGATGCCCTCCAGGGGGCATGCTCAAGCAGCCAGTGCTGGAACCCACTCAGGAGGGAGCAATCTTAGACCTGGTACCTCAAATGGGGACAGAGAGGATCTCAGATCCATCTGGGAACAAGTGACCACCAAACACTGTGGTTCACGTATATACACAGCCACAGAGTCAAGTCATACAAAAGTGAGGGTATTGGACTTTAGGAGGGCTGACTTTGTCAAAATGGGAGAGTGCCTCAGAAAAGCACTATCAAACAGGCAAGAAGGAGGGGTGGAGGAACAATGGGGAAACATCAAACTGCCATCACAGAGGCAACAAGCCTTTGTGTGAAGCAAATAAATCAAAATGAAAGAAAAAAACACAATGGTTCTCAAAAGAGGTGGCGGGGAAGGTTAGAGAGAAAAAGATAGCATTCAGGAAGTATAAGGCAACACAGAAGGTGCAGGACAGAGAACTGTACCAGTTAAATCAGAAGGAAGCAGGAAAGGCAGTTAGAATAGCAAAGGCCCAAACCGAGGAAAAGATAGCCAACTCGGTTAAGAAGGGGGATAAAACCTTTTATAGTTACATTAGGGAGCAAAGAAAGACCAAGGAGGGATAGTGAGGCTTAATAAAGGGAGGGGTGGGTGGAGAGGGACAGTGAAAAGAAGGGATACTGAATGAATACTTCTGCTCAGTATTCACAAGAGAGGAGGAGGGGAGGTACCTAATCCAATCAACAGAAGCACTCTGGATAGGGGATTGATACCAATCCTTTCACAGAAGAAAGGGTTCTGAAAGAACTCCTAAAACTGAAGGTGGACAAAGCAATGGGACCTGATGGGATCCACCCCAGAATTCTAAAAGAACTAAGGGGAGAACTAGTGACACCACTGACTACCCTTTTTAACAAATAATGGGAGGATGGGGTGGCACGTGAGGACTGGAGGAGGGCTAATATGATCCCCCTTCACAAAAGTGGGAGAAAAGCAGAGGCAGGAAACTACAAACCTGTTAGCTTGACCTCAGTGGTAGGGAAAGTGATAGAATCACTTGTGAAAGAAAGAATTGCTGAGTACCTAGAGGCCAGCGGGGCACAGGACCCAAGGCAGCATGGATTCACAGCAGGAAGGTCATGTCAGATGAATCTAATTGATTTCTTTGACTGGGTGACTAAAGTAGCAGACCAGGGAGGGGCTGTGGACATGGCCTGTCTAGACTTTAGCAAGGCATTTGACACAGGCCCACACAAAAGATTAATAAAACAAATTAGCCAGCCTGGGAGTGGGCCCCAGGGTGTTAGCCTGGGTAAAAAATTGTCTGGACAACAGGACACAGGGTAATAGTAAACAGAATCCATTCCAAAGAAAGGCAGGTTACTAGTGGGGTACCACAGGGTTCAATACTGGGTCCGTTCCTTTTTAATGTCTTTATAAGTGACATGGCAGAGGGACTGGAAGGAAAAATATGCCTCTTTGCAGATGACACAAAGATCTGCAACAGGGTTGATACATGAGGGGTGGTGGAAAGGAGGAGAAGGGACTTGGTAAGTTTGGAGGAATGGTCAAAAGTATGGCAGCTTAGATTCAGTGCAAATAAGTGCAAAATAATGCACCTGGGAAACAAAAACCCAGAGGAAGAGCACACAATGGGTTGCGGGGAAGGAGTATTAACAACAAAAATTGAAAGGGACCTGGAGGTAGTCATATCAGATGACCTAAAGGTAAGCAAGCAATGTGAGAAGACAGTAAGGATGGCTGGGGGATACTGGGATGTATAGGGTGAGGCATCACCAGTAGAAAACAGGAAGTTGTTATCCCTCTGTACAGACAGTTGGTGAGACCCCATCTAGAGTACAGCATGCAGTTCTGGAGACCCCACCTCCGCAAGGACATAGACATGATGGAGGCAGTCCAGAGAAGAGCAACTAAAATGGTGCAGGGTCTGCAACAGAAGCCACATGAAGAAAGACTAAAGGAGCTTAATATGTACACCCTTGAGGAAAGGAGGGTGAGGGGGACATGATAGAAACTTTCAAGTACCTCAAGGGAATCAACAAAGTCCAAGAGGGTAACATCTTTCAGAAAAGAGCTGTGCAAGAACAAGGGTACACAATTTGAAGATGGGGGGATCACTCCAGGGGCAATGTGAGTAAGTATTTTTCACAAGAGAGGGTGGTGGACACATGGAATGGCCTTCTTGAGGAGGTAATGGGTTCAAAAACATTGAAATTCAAGAATGCTTGGGACAGACATAAGGCAATTCTGGTGGGGGGTAGGAAGAAGTAGGCTGTTGGTTAACTAGGATCTGCAGCTTATGCAATAGTTAGGAAAATGGGTGACTGGGTGGGCCAAGCGGTCCTTATCCGCCATCAAAGTCTAGGTTTCTATGTTACAGTCAAAGAAAATGATCAGGTTAATCTAACAAGCCTCCCTGCCACAAACCCATGCTGTTTACTATCCTGGACATCACTGCTCACTGTGTAGCCCTTGGGGTCCTCTTTGACCAGTGACTCCATCAGCTTCCCTTCTATGCAAGTAAGACTGACAGGTTTGTGGTTTCCACTTGTCCTTGTCCTCCCCCATGAGTGGAACTACGTCTGCTAGCCTGCCGTCCTTAAGAACCACCCTGTCTGTAATGAGCTATTGAACAGTCCTACCAAGGGTTCACCCAGTTCGAATACCAGTTCCCTGAACAACCTCGGATGCTATAAACTGGCATGATCTCCCTTTGAAAGTAGCTCAGACATCTTTAACATTTGATATAAGGCATAATTTTTTCCCAATTAATTTTTCCAATTTTACTGGCAAAAAGAAGGATAGGAGGTTCATAAATTACAGCATTAATTTGTAATGCTCAGGACAGGAAAATCAAGATATTGTTTTCAAAGTTTTGTTTGAAATCTAACCCTAATATGTGACATGCAGCAATACAAAAAACATTATGGGCAGGATTCACAAAGCATTTGCTCTTGGCACATCTCAGCTGCCCTGGCGCAAATCAGATGCACCAAGCCCAAATTGTGATATTCACAGAAGATGCAACAGAGGATGCTCCCAGCGTATCCCTTCTGTGAATACCACAGTTGTGCCCAACCCAAGATGCACTGGCGCAACTCCTGGTCAGGCTGGGAAACCAATGGGGAAGCACATCTCCAGATGTGCTGTGCCCAAGGTTGGGATTCATAGCCCCGGACATGCAAATGAGGCCATTAGTCATGCAAGGCACAATGGGGCCATTTGCATATCATTATGGTCCCATCAGCATGTGGCTTGCAGGGATGCACCTGGCAGAATGAGCCAGGTGCCCTGTAAGGGCTGTAAACCGCACACATATCCTTATTTAGACTAGGGGTACCCCCCACCCTTCCATGACCCTATCACATTGTGAGTTTCATACCACAAAGTATCCCTGGTGGTCTAGTGGTCCCCCACCTGAATCCCTGAAGTAATGTAACCAAGTAATATCCCTGGGAGTCCAGTGCAACCCCCCACCATGCCTGCATCCCTGGCAATAGGAAATGACATGCAGCATAATCCCTGGTAGTCTAGTAGAACCCCCCCTCTCTGCCCTGACCCAATTGCAACAGCAAAGGAAGTCCCAAAGTCTCTCTGGTGGCCCAGGTAGTCCATGAGGTCCTCTTTGACCAGTGACTCCGTCAGCTTCCTTTCTATATACCATAAGACTGACAGGTCTGTGGTTTACTGCTTGTTCCTTGTCCTTCCTACAAAGTTGTGAATGACAGCTTATAGTACTCACTGCAAGTCCATTGGTCAACACAGTCTGCCAATGGGTGTGCAGTAGTACAATATGCTGTCATTCTGGTTTACCTGACAGCGGGCAGCCATAGCGACGAGGGTGGGTTGAGCTGCCATACGACATTCAGCACATGCTGGGATAGGGGGAGTGAGGTAGGGTGGGGTGCCTGAGTGGGTAGGGGTCCACTGGACCACCAGGAGACTTTTGTATCAGATTGTCAGTGCGATCAGGTCAGGGCAGCGTGGGGTTTCAATAGCTACCAGGGCTGACTGCTTGTAGTTATGATATTATGGGAATATGGGCAGGAGGGGCTTGACTACCAGGATACCTGGTGCTATATTTGACAGTACGGGCATAAGGGTGGGTGGGGGGTACCACTGACAACCAGGGCTTTTGTTTTTTATTTTTATTTTTTGAAAGTCGATTGATTCTTGGTATGCTGTACTGCATTTAGGGGATATGGATGGGGTTCTACTAGACAACCAGGGATGCCTGGTAAATGTTTCTACACTGCAGGGTTATGGGGGCACTGGACTGCCAGGGTGGCAGACTGCTGTGCTGCTGTATGCAGTATGTCAGCCTGCATGTGGGCGGAAAACCATTATGGTTACTTGTTGTAGACTTATCTTTTGGAGGTGCATCTCCACACTTCCTCCAAGGTGGGTTGTGAATAGGTCTGCACCCCATATGCATGGGCATGCCCCCTACACAAACACTCCAGATGCACTGCATAACATTATGGGTGGTGTGCAGTACATCTGCAATGCACCGGTGCATCAGTGCCTTTACAGAATCATAATTGGGCGCAAGTCGGGGGTTGCACTGGCGCATCTCGGATGTGCTGGGTGCATCCCTTTTGTGAAGAAGAAGAATAATCAGCATTTATATAGCACTTTCCTTACACAGTGTATCCCAAAGCACTTTACAAGCAATGCTAGACTGGTAGTGAAGTGACTGAATGTGTAATGGCATCCATATCGCATATCAGCATCCACACACAACCTGGATGATTGCATGAACCAGTTTATGGGAAGGGGAATGTTAGCCAAGACACCGGGAATGTCCCTTGCTCCTTGTGAAGAGTGCCCTGGGTTCTTTTACTTCCACTTGGACACCCACCAGGACAACACCAGGATGGATAGAAGGAACCTCGGTTTAGCGTCTCAGCTGAAGGACAGCACACCCCTGCAGTACAGCACCCCCCTAATACTGCACTCAGACGCCAGTGTTTTTAGGTGCAAGTTCAATCCCGGTGTGGGACAAGAAACCACGACCTTCTGGTCCAGAGGCAGATGTGCTACCAACTGAGCCACGCTGAATCCTGCCCTGAATGCTTTAACACAGCTAACTAAAAGTTTGATAATTTTACTGTGTAAACTGTTTCAATTGTATTTGGTTTTTAATGAGTTGTTAGAATTGTATGTGCTGCACAGCTAGTATAACTGTGATACATAAATGCAGACATTGTTGACAGATAAAGGCCTTACAGCCCATCCAGTCTGCCCACCCTTCCTAACCACTCTGCTTTGATCCTAACGGCCACCCCAACCCTTAGTTTCTGTTCATCTGTCTTCTGACTCAGCCATCATGTCTGTCCCATCTCCCCCTCGAAACTGCTTACTTGTTTTACCCTTACCACTTCTTCTTGTAGCTTGTTCCACTCTCCACCTCTCTTTCCATGAAAAACTGTTTCCTGACATCTCTCTTGAATCCCCCGCTAGTTTGAGTGAATTCCCCCTCATCCCTGTATTTGACCTCAAGAGAAAAAAAATCTCCTTGGCATCCAGCCTGTTTATCCCTTGCAGGGACTTGTATATTCTTATCATGACCAAGTCCTGCCATCCCTCCTCGTTTGAGATGCTTGCTAGTTCCTGAAAGCCCCAGGATGCATTTGGAAATAAGCCTATATCAGCTCAGTATGTCTTTCCTGGTGAAACCTTTGAAACAAATAAGTAAATCTTGGTTGCCCTGTGCTGTACAGCTTCCATCTTATCACAGTACCTTGCACATTATTGCAGATGCAGTTTCACCAAAAGAGTACAGTGGGAGGAGTACCTGCCAGCTTCTGTTGTATCTCCCCCCCCCATGCATCCTAATATCTTGTTTTCCTTTCCCACATCTATGTTATAGTGTGCCGTGGATTTTAGGCTTTCGTCCTTGATGCATCCCCACCATTTCATACTTAACCTTTGGGTTCTTTTTCCCAGTGTGCATTACTTTGCTTTTATGTGCATCTTAGCACAGCTGCCAGATCACTGACCAGTTCCCTAGTCTGCCCAGATCCTTCTTAAGTTTCTTAATCCATTCCTTCATGTCAACCCTTTTTGCAGAGATGCAGACCTTACACTTTATGCCTTCCCGTATGTCACAAATGAGCACATCGAAAAGGACAGGCCCCACTACTGATTTCTGCATACTCTGCTCATAACCTCCCTTACTTCTGGGACCTCCCCATTTACTACAGCCCTTTGTATGATTCCCCTCAGCCAGCTTTTTACCCAAGTTGCCAACTTTTCCTCCATCACTAAGTCCCTTAGTTTCCTGACCAGTCTCCTGTAGGGTGTTGAGTCAAAGACTTTATAGAAATCTAAGTATAAACAATACTATATTGACTGCCTATTTTTTGTCAGCCACCTTGATCCCCCAGTTGAAGGAATCGATAAGATTTGTCTGGCAAGACCTCCCTCTCATAAACCCATGCAGCCTAGGGTCCCATACTTCAGTCCACCAGTTCCTTCCTTAGTATGGACACTATTACGTTCCCCACTATAAATGTCAGTATGACTGGTCTATAGTTGCCTGAGTCACAGTTTCTTCCACTCTTGTGCAGAGAGACCCCATCTGCTGCCCTGCAGCCCTAGGATGACCCCGTGGCCAGCAAACAGTTAACTATATCTGCAAGTGGAGCCACTATTACTTGCTGCAACTTCTTTTGAGCAACCTAGGGTGTTAAGGCCTTCAGGAGTTCTATGTCATAATGGCGACCGCCAAAGCGGTGCCACTAGGGCAACATCACATTGCCGAAAATCAGTTTCAGCGATGTGCCGCCCCCGTGCACAGCAAAGGTACCAGGGACTTACAATTTTAGTGTTATGTGGGGGCTGAGCTCCCCTGCCCCCCACTATAGGATTCTAAACTCCAGGGGGGTGCATGTCGGGTGGGGTGCAAACCTGTGGGAAAATAAATGTTTGGTCTGGCACAACAAAATGAGCCCCGGCACCCAGACCCAAACCCACCCAGCACGCCACAGGGCCAGCTCGGCAGCTCACCGTGGCACCACCCCTCAAACCACCACTCAAATATTGGTAAATATCATTAGCCAGGTTTGGGAGGTGGGAGGATCCAGTGAAGCATGCAACAAAATAAAATCAAGTTGACCAGACATGATTAAGAACCTGAGACTGAGCTGTCCATGAGGTCTGGTCCACAAGCATTTCAGCTGTATCAATTTGGATTGTCAACGCTTGGTGTTGGGTTCACCTAACATCATTGATCAGTGGACTAGCAATTTGGGAACTGTTCACTGTTTTTTTTTTTTTACGAGGCTTTTGGCTGGGTCCTCAACGCTTATCACCGCTAATGCTCGCTTAGTAGGAGAAGACAGCAACCGACGTGCAAGGGTTGTAACTCCCTTAAACCATAAATGGAAGAACCCCTATAATAAGAAATACAATATAGGGGTTTAGTATTGGACTTTAAAATTATAGTGTATAAAAATCACAATGTCTTCTGAGTCATGTGAAAAATTTAAAGGGACAGTAAAATAAGGAAATTCAGGGGGGAGCGGGGTTTGATGCTATCTGGTGCTGGTTTAAAAGATGAAGGACGCCGTTACATATCTGTCCATTTTTAAGAGGGGCCACGAAATAGATCTAAGACCCCAGGGGAGGGTCCCATCCATTTGGGGCACTCAAAATGCTCCTCGGCTCCAATTCCCGCTTAAAGGAAAGGGGAAAGGAGTAAAGAAACCTGTAATTACAGGTTTCCTACCTAGGAAGTTCAGATATTATCATAGTTGTGTGAAGCTGATTACTGCCCTGTTGACAGACAGTTTTGTAATTCTTAGGGTCTCTTACTGGAGGATGATGGTGCACACTCACAGATGTGGGGGCAGGGGACAGTGGGTGGAGGGTCTGAGGGAACAGATTTAAAGAGAATTAAGACAAGATAATGGCTAGGACAGGAAGTTCTGTTCATACAATGTGCATGGCCTTTCCAGCCCAGTTAAGCGTGCTAAAATATTGGGGATATGAGGAAGATGGAGGTGGACTTTATTTTTTTTACAGAGACACACCTATCCCACAGGAGCACACCTAAGTTATGTAATATGGATTCGTAGTAGTAACTGCCTCATACAATGGGAGGGGAGGCGGAGGGGGTAGCAATCTTAATCCCTAAACATACTCCTTCATAAAACAAGATGAACTAGCGGACAAGGAGGGAAGATACGTTCTGATCGTGGGACATTTCATGGCAAACCACTAACACTGGCGCGTGTACTTTCCCAGAGCTCACACTCAGCACTTTACTTAAAGTTTCTCACCACCTTACAAGAATGGGCTCAAGGTGAGGTGATATGGGAGGTGACATGAACCTGATATTTAATCTTAAGTTGGATTCCACCACCCAGACCCCGAAAAAGATCAGGGACAGCCAAAAGAGTAAAAGATTACTGGATGAGTTAGGTTATGTAGATGTTTGGTTCCACCTTGAGGGAAAAGGAATACACCTTTTATTCAGCAGTGCACTAAGTGTACACTAGGTTAGATTACTTCATGGTCCCCAAGGAATCGGTGGGTCAGGTACAGATGGTCTCAATTGGAGAGTTTTTGCTCCCAGATCATGCCCTGATTTTCATAACCTTTCATTTTGGAGAGGTGAGAAGGAACACCTTCTGGAGATTAAACCTATTTTTACTTCGGGACAAGGAGGTGGTGGAGTCAGTTACACAGACGATGGAACAAACTATAAAGGAGAATGACTGACCTGAGACCTTACCTGCCATTCTTTGGGACACCTTAAAGGCAGTTCTTAGAGGGAAATTTATTGAATGGTCGAGTAAGAAAAAAAAAGAAAGAGAGGCTAATAAAACCCAACTGTTAATTCAGATTAAACACCTTGAAGCACAACAACAAATTAAAGTGAATAAGGAAAGGACAGGGATTTAAAAAAAAACTAAAAGCAAGTCTCTCGAATATACTTGATTACGCCATAGAACAAAAATTATTATTTTTGAGGCAAAAGTATTACGAAGGGGGACCTAGGTCCTTAAGACTTTTAGCTGGCAGACTAAGGGCTCAGCGGAGTAGGGCAACAGTACAGGCAGTGCTACATCCAGCCACAAATAAAGTAGAAAAAGAAACAATGGGAATAGTAAATTCCTTCCAGGATTATTATTCTACGCTATATAAACAGGGGACCCAACCATCTAGTGCCCAGATTAGGGAATTTTTGCAGGGATTACACCTACCCTCAGTTTTTCAAGAGCAGGCTGCGCAATTGAATCGACCAATTGGGGATGTCGAAGTGGGAGCAGTAGTTAGGAACTTAAAGTCCTTAAAGTGTCCAGGGACTGATGATCTCCCTTGGGAATTTTACAAGTTGTTTAGAAGTAATGTTGTCCCCATTTTAGGTAGACTCTTCCATTACATACAGGCTAACAACAGGAAGGTACCCCCCTCCTGGTCACAGGCAATAACATCAGTGATCCCTAAGCAAGGAAAAGATCCCTTATTATGTTCTTCATATCGTCCCATTTCAATTTTAAAATATTGATTACAAAATTATGGCCTCGGTTATGACTAGGAGGCTTCAGACGTTGATCCCTCAGATAATCAACCTGGATCAGACTGGTTTTATACCGGGGCGTCAGGCCCAGGACAATCTTAGAAAGACTGTCCACATAATTGATTACTTAAATGACACCAACGAGATGGTTCTCTAGGCTAGTGTCGACGCTGAAAAGCATTCAATAAAGTTTCGTGGAGGTTTTTGGAGGAATCCTTGGCTTGTTTTGGATTGGGGAAGTCCTTTCAAACTTTGATTTCAAAACTCTATAACATACCAATAGCCTATAGCAGGGTAAACAGTCACCATGCACCGAGGTTTCAATTAGAAAGGGGAACCAGACAGGGTTGCCCACTGTCCCACCTTCTATTTGCATTATATATAGAACCCCATGCTGAGTGCATAAGAAGGGATGAAGAGATCAAGGGAGTCTGGATTGCTGGTCATCAGCATAAGATATCTTTATATGTTGATGACGTGCTTTTATACATGGACAGCCCTGGAGTTTCCTGGGAAAGGTGATGGGGAGATTGGCACAGTTTTCGGAACTCGCTGTCTATTCTTTGAACACCTCCAAGACAGAGGTTTTGGCTATAGCCCCTCTTCGGAACTAAAAGAGACCTATCCTTTGAGATGGGACATGGTGCAAATTAGGTACCTGGGGATAAATATAAGTAACTCCTCTTCACAATTATATCACTTGAACTATGTACCAATGATACGACAATTAAAGAGGGGATCTCATTAGATGGAATGTACTGCCACTCTCATTAAATAGTCGAATACAAGCAGTAAAAATGAATGCCCTGCCCCTATTTTATATCTTTTCAGGGTACTCCATGTGTGGTTTCCAAGAAAGATCTGGAGAATTGGCAAGCAATGCTTCTGAAATTCATTGTGCAAACAAGAGACCCAGTGTAAGAAAACAGACCCTCTTTTTAACCAAAGGACAAGGTGGTCTTGGGGTACCACGCCTAGAGGGCTATTGGGAGGCTGCCCAGATGAGAATAGCTCTGCTCTGGGGGCACTCAAGATATAAGACCACTTGGAAAGAAATTGAGTTGGGAAGTTGTCCATCCTCCCCATTGTCAGTGATACTATTCCAGACAAAAGACCAATCTGGATTTTCTGGAAGGCTACTCTCTGCAACTCATACTACTTTAGTGGGGTGGAGAAGGGGACAATGAGGAAGATGAGGCATGGGGGTCATTGGAGATAAGGTTGGTGGGCTTTTGATCCAACTTTTAGACCAGCATTGTGGGACAAATGGTTCCTGGTAAGAGCTAATGAAGGGCTGCAGGCACCTTGGCAACAGCAGAGGGAGGTGTTTTCCTTTGAGGTGGCCGAGACATTTCAGTCTATTTCAGCAGACAGAATGAGATATTTACAAATTTGTAGCTTCATTAATACAAAAATTAAGCAAGAACAGTGCACATGGATAAGAGGGATTATAGAGCAGATATTTGAACAAATCTGGTATTCAGAGAATGCACAAGGGGCCATATCCCAGTTACTGTATATAAAAGAAGTCTACAGCGGAACACCTGCAACCTAGAGTACATTAAACATGCCTGGGAACAAGAGTTGGACATAACCATTTCGAATGAGGAGTGTGTAGGGGGTTGGAGTGGTATTTCGAGGGTGACCTCTTCCCCATCCTGGAGGGAATTCCTTTGGAAAATTAGGATCAGATATTTTAGGGTACCATTGGTAGTCTCCAAACAACAAATAGGTACCTCCTCTGGTTGTTGGAGAAACTGTGGTGAGGGAATAGCTACGCATGCTCATATTTTTTGGACTTGCCCAAATATTTCAAATTTTTGGAAGGAAGTGGTCACCTCGCTGAAGCAGATATTTCAGCTCCAAAACCAATTAGGACCAGAATTTATGATTTTAGAGGGGGTACCGGGGGAGATCCAGGGGAAGGAAGCTATATCCCTCTGGCAGATCCTACTTGTGGCAGCCCTGAAAACAATAACCAGAAGATGGTTACAATCAACTCCTCCAATGAGACAGGATTGGTTACAGGCGATCGCACAGATTAGACAACTAGAGGAGCTAACATTTAGATTAAACCAGAGATCCCAGCCTACCTGAATAGATGGACCAGATGGATCATTTGGTTGGGACAAGAGGTTGATAGCAATGTGTGAGATGACTGTAGGATTTCCTCTCACCTCCACCTCCTCCCTTCCCCCCAGGGTGTGTGCTCCTGGCCTTCGCCCTATTAAAGAGAACTTAATGAAATCATATAATAAGAAAAATAGTTAGTGGTGCATCCGCCCCCCCCCCCCTGAGTTTAGCAATGCTGAGAGCTGGACTCAGTGGAGGTTACTCAGAGTCTGCACCACAGACTTAAAATGAATGAGACCCATCCAAGCAGTGTGCAGATTTTTACCTCTTAAATAAGGGAATACATTTTTAATAAGTTGTATAAACTTTAATAGAATTAGAGGTCTTTGGACAAGAACAGCTAACATGACTTTGAAACCCTGTTCTGTTCTGATTTGATTTTATTTCACTTTATTTTTAAATTTTAAATTTGTCTTTGTTTTTACTGTAGAACTGAAAAACCTCCTATTCGGAGGTATAAGTTGCTCTAAAGTCTATAGTACCTACACACAATCTCTGATTACTTAAAGAAGTTCAATAGGAGTGCTATAAACTGAGATACTTTCTGGATTGATTTCACTTTTGTGAAAATTAGGAAAAGATAAAGTCAGTACTGTTTGTTTTTAACTTGTTACTCCTAAACATCATGTACTGTGTCCTATAATTCTGACACAACTTTAAGATGTAAACTGATGGATTGTCATAAAACCAATAAAGTAAAAAAAAATAAAAATAAAATAATAGGCCCTAGAAATTGCATGTGGCTGATCAGCCTCTTGGAATACCTGTGTTTGCCCTGCTGGAGGACCAGAGAGACGAGATGTCTAACCTAGAAAGGAGAGAACTGAATATTTGATTTGATTATACTTAAAAAGGTCTCTGGCTCCCAGCTGAAACCGGGATTGAAGGTTGGCACATCTGATATTTTTTATCCATCCTCTTGTCCAGAGGGGGGATATACAGTAATTAGGGGTTTGAAGCAGCCTAAGAGCATCTTTCTTAAAGAATTTGTTTATAGGAAGGAGGAGGGATCTGGTGGGGCTGACCCCATCATTTCCAAATATTCTGTCTCCTCCTCATCCTCAATCTCCTCTCTTGAGGAGATGTCTAGAGCATCCGCCATTTTTCCTTACGAAAGGGAAATGTGAGGCGTAATCCTCGGATGTTCTAGAAGGAGAGGCAAAGTCCTGCTCGGGGGATGCTTCAGGTTCAATGGGTTCCCCCGTCTTCTCCTCACACTCACTGTATTCTTCCTCTTCAGGAAAGGAAGATTTGCGTATGCTGCCAGGCTGTCCTACTGAATTTGGGACAGGTGGCTGCTGATCAGGAGGCACTAAGCGTTGTAATGCCTGAATTACCCTAACAGCTTGGGCAATTTCTTGAGGAGAAGGCATAATGAGGGCAGGCACAGAGGTCCCCTTTTTAGGAGTTGGTGGTTCTGTGTGCTTCAATTTTCTTGATTTTTTGAGGGAACTGGGGAGTCAGCCGGTTCAGTAGCCCTCTTGGTGCCTTTGTCACCCATGTCAGGGGTGGAGGCAACAGCAGATGTGGTTTCACCCACATTAATAAAGGGTATCAGCTGGTCAGAGCCAGAGGGACCCCTGGGATGAGGAAACATCTTTTTCAGCTGTTCCAGGTGTTTTCTACAGTTTTGGGGGGGAATGTTTTGCAAATCTCATATTCCTCCTTTAGATGCTCATACCCAAGGCAGGCCACACACAAGGTATATTTATCTGCCTTGGTAAAAACTTCCCCACATTGTGTACAATTTTTAAAACCGGGTTCACTGGTCTTTTTCTTCATTTTTTCTGACATTTCAACTGATAAAAAAATGTAACCGCTAAGTTAGTATGATTTTAAAACAAAACTTAGTAGTTGCAGTCGGTTCCAGAACCAATAGGAACCATAGGAATTGAACCGGAGACCAAAAGAGGAACCAGGGTTAGTGGTTCAATAACCGATAGAAGCGGTTACAAAAAAAGAAGTTTTTAAAATTAAAGCTAAGTAAAACAAACAGGGTTTTTTAGTCAGAAAACCCTGATAGACTTAAAACTAATCCGGTTCACTCCCGGTTATACCAAACCGAGAAGAACCAGCAAAAAAACTAAATAACAGCTAAAACTAAGTTTAAATACAGCAAAACAATCAGTATAAGGCAGCAAATGAAAACCATGCCTCAGTGTTTACATAGAGGTTCTTTGTCTTTAAATGAAACAAAAGATACTTATATAGTTTTGTAAGTTTCTTCATGTCAAAACAGTAGATTGAAGAGCAACACTCTGAGCGACCAGACTGTTTAGGTGGAGAGTGAAATCTGAGGAGTTTAGAACACTGGCAGTTAGTATAGGGCAGCATTTGAAAAGTGGCCAGGTGCAAAGAATTCCATCATTTGCATGTGTTCTATTCTCTCCGGGCAGTCCTACCTAGAAGGCTTACTGCAGAAAGTTGTGAATACCTGAGTATTACTGGGTTTAGAACCAATGCTGACTCCCTGCTCCTCTCAGTTCTGTTCTTCCCATGGTTGAGGTTGCACTCCATGGGAGTGTTCACTATTTTTGTGCTATGCACAGAGTTCATCACCACCAACTCAATACCATAACTTCTCTTTTTTCACCCTTTTCCAGCACCAATTTCTTTCCTCTATCCTTTCATGGTGCTGGGCTCCATTTATGCGTTTTTTGTTATTTTTCCAAATTCAATCATGTCCAGTTCTCATGAAGTCGAAAAAGGAGATGGATTCCCCCCCTATGTGTCAGTGCCCCTTTGGGAAGAATATGTCTGTCCAGGACCAAAATGACCATTGTTGGATCTGCCTTTGAGCTCAACATGATGCCTGCTTCTCCATGGATATCCGCACACTTCAGAGTCACGGGATGAAGTAGCGTCACTTTTCACCACTTTTGGAGGCAGACATTGCATGAAGAACTCCGATGTAAAGTCCCTGGGCTCCTCCCCTAAGCTCCCCCCCAGTACCATATATATATATATATATATATATATATATATATATATACGGAGATGGACCAGGCCTCTTCCAGTCTTCATGCCGCCAAGACACAGAGCCTGGGGAGGAGCCTGTGGGACAGCCGACTCCTTAGTTTAGTTATTCTTTGTTAACCAGGTAAGGCCCACTAGGCACAACTGCCTGTTTTCAGGGGTGACTTGGGAGCTTTGGGCAGGTTAATCGACTTGCTCAGAGTTACACAGTATGCAAGTAGAGATTGGGGGAATCAAACCCAGGTCTGCTGGATGTACCAAGCTCATTCACAGCTCATTACTCTAACCTCTAGGCTATACTGCCAGCCTTCATGGGGGTCTGTAGTGCACTCATCCCAGTCCAAGGCCCCCTCAGGGGCACAGATGACCCTGGTGTCAAGGTTGGAGCTATACACTGGTTCTACACCAATGGGCTACTTGAGGTTGCAGTCCAGTGCTGCTTCAGCTCCTGGCACTTAGGCCAGTGCCGGTGAGTGGGGTGGTACCACCATTACACAGTCAAGTCCTCACCTGATGTTGCTTACAGTGCTTGGAGAGGGAAGGCTTCTGGAGTTAGAGGCCCGGTGGAGATCTTATGGATCTCATTCCCTGTAAAGGGCACCACCTAGATCGCCACTCCATGGTTGGGTGTTCTCAGGTAAATGAGTCTGTCAGGCCCTCCCCTTGGGTGCAGTCTCCTGTATGTTCTAATAGCCCTGGAAGAGGACCTGACCTAGTCTGCCAAGACTCTTCTCCTCCTCCTCCTCCTTTGCCTTCCCCTCCTGTTCTCCAAGGCCTTTCAGATCCCATGGGCCCCTTGACCTGGGACCAGCTCAGGGTGTTGACAAATGTCTTTCCCACCTACCTTAGGGCACTAGGCCAGGCTATTTTCCAGCTTGAGACCCCGGCACCCCCACCTTCTGAGTCCAGCTCTTAATTATCCTCATCTTCCTTCTCTGAGGAGGCAGACTGTTCCCATCATCTCTCTTGAGATGATGAGTACCCTCATTACAAGCAGTTCCTTGCAGAGATGATGAGGGAGCTGCGACTAGACTATTTTTCAGACTGCAGTCCTACTTGTCTGATGCTGTTCTTCCTTGGGGAGTACAGTCATGACTATATAGTCATACCTCGATGGCACAAACCTTTTGAAGAGCCATCTAGAGATGTCTTGTCCTGTCCTTCTGCCCTCTCTCCAACCTTGAGGGACATCCAGCACAAATACTGCATACTTATGGGGTCTCCAGGAGCCATGCCACAGCCCACTTCAGGGGTCCAGCTCCTGGACCCCCCCAGGCATAGGCAACCAGTGTGTGACCATCCCCCAGAGTCAGACTTTGTGGAGTTTGATGCCTGGTGTCAAAGAGTTTTTTCAGTGGCATGCACCACGTTGTGCATCTTGGTACATCAAGTGCACCAGGTGCCCTATGGCAGGCACCTATGGGCAATGCTAGGACCGCTTCTGAGATCCATGCCAGACAGTGAGGTAACCAGACAGGCCATATGCCTTTATGCCCACAGACTGCAGCTGGTGAGACAGAAGCAAGGGCTTCCTACAATGCTAGTGAGGTAGCCTCCAGGTTGGTAGGTACTGCATTCTGAACTAGGCAGACATTGTGGCTTTGTCTTTCCTGGTTGTCACCCTTGGCCTGGTATAGGGTGATTGTTTCACGGTTCCAGGAGGCCCACTTCTTCTCCCACAGTGCCAAGTGTGAGCTTGCAGGGTGCCTTCCTGCTCCTAGGCCAAGGAAGCCTTTGTCTGCTCCTGGTAAGTCCTGGACCTCACCAGGCTCATAAGGTACCCCATCCTCTTTGTGATTTTTCACCCAGGAAGCTTTCAGGAAGCTGAAGGAGTAACCATTTCTCTCACGGTGAGTGCACACTGCCCTTTGTGTGTTAAGCTTGGTACTCAGACCTATGAAGTAATGAATGGCAAAGACTGACTTTTGGAAGATATGAAAATTATATACTCACTATAATTCTTGATCTTTCAGAATATCTTCACCATTCCTTAATGCAACCTGCCCACCATCCCCCCAGATGACCACGCATCTGGACAGGTCATCATGTGCATCTCTCGGTGTCTCTCTTTTTTTTTCCTTTGCCTTACATCTGCTAGACAACTTCTGATGAAAAAAAAGGGGGTAAGAAACCAGCTTAAAGGCTGTTTTTAGCTACTTAGTATCACTTTTTCTTGGCCCCGTATTAAAAAAAAATATACAAATATACAGCATATTCAAAAGCAAAACAAGTGTTTGCTGTTTTTCTTCTTCCTCCTTTTCATCTCCCCCTTTTTCCGAAAGGGAATATGCAAGCTTGCTGTTTGGAGGAGCTCCCTCTCTTCTAATTCTTTTTCTGTTTAACAAAACAAAAAAAAAAAAAAAGGGAAAGAAACTCAAAGGCAGGTGTAGAAGGGTACCAGGAAAAATACACTACAGTCTCAGCTCATATTCCTTCATCTAGTAGTAGTCTCCCTTATTTCATAACAACAGGTCTCCTGCACTGCAAAACCAACCAGTCTTCTACATTTTTCTTTCTTTTACTCCCTTCTGTAAAGAGAAGCTTCTTAACAAACAAAAAAAGAGAGAGAAATGGTAAGAGACCCGTTGAATATCTTTTCAGTTTTTCTATTTAGCCCTTCCTTTCCAGCGGGGATCATCTCCTACCAGCTTTTTTTTTTTTTCCACCTTGGTGTTACTCTGTTAGCTTCAGAGTTGTAGGCGACTCCTCTTTGGTTGGAGAACCTTTGACTTGTAGCACATTTGCATGGCTCCTAGCTCTACTGGGATTCTTGTGTTTTACAGGAAGGTGGAAACCTTCTCAGGAAAATTCATCCCATACTTTTGCTTTGGTTGCAAGGGATTTTTGAGTCCTTTGGCTTCCATAGGGAGTTATGTAATTTGCAGGAAAACATACAAAGTGACAAGTAGAACCAACACTGCTTAAACACTGTTTTCCTTCTGGGAGCTCAGAGATCCCCATTAAACACTCTGGCTTGGCAACTTCTCCTTCCTCTCAAGTTTTCCCTGGTCATTATTTAACCCGCTACCTAACCTAGGCCCTACTTCCCTCCCAACCTCTTCTATCTCTTCTCTGACTGCCAGGTATAATTGCTTTGTTCTGTTTATATCCTCTATCCATTTTCTATCATTTGGGCAATCTTGCCCTATCCTTTCTCTTTTTTGTTTTCCTACACTTTGTTTCCTCTACTGGTGAACAGAAATGAGAGGAGCAGGGGGCCAGCATCAGTTACTGGCCAACCCATGAGTGTCACATCATGCGTTCACCTCATGGGTGGCGCTGTATCCAACATTGGTCCCCTAGCTCTAAATTTTTTAAGCTAGACAGGATCCAAGCACTTCTGGCACAGACCCATGAAGTAATGAATGGTGAAGATATTCCATATGATCAAGAATTACAGAGAGTTTGTAATTTTCATTTTTTTCCCAATACTTAATTCAGTTCTATTTATTTATTCTTTTCTCTCATACAGCCTAGGTGGTGTGAAATTTTTGAATGAAATGTTTAGGGTAGAAGTGGATCTGTATGTTATTTTTCCTGAGCATACTCAGTAGGGTCTTTAGATAACCCTCTTACATGAACCAAAAATTTTTGGTACACTAGAAAAGTTTTAGTTCACATCACTTAGTTGAAACTAACTAAAAATGATTCTCACTAACCTAAAATGTTTGTTTTTTCAGTTTGTGACAGATGCCATCTTGTTTTCTTCTCAACTACAAACTGTGGAAAATACCTGAAGATAATGTGTTTTTAAAAAATAGACATCTGAACCTAGCTAAAAGGGATCTATTTAGCAAGCTTCTGGTGTTTGGTGTACCCCGGCCACCCCTACCTATAGTAACAACCTTTACTCGCAGCACTTGCCTTGTGAGTCTTTAATCCCCCCACCCCAACCCCTCGTGCAGCTGAGGACCCCCACATTCCAGCCAAGGGCCTCACCACCGATGCCCATGAGGCTGCTCTTCCCACAACCCTCTCTCTCCAATTCACCCCACTTTTCCTTGGACACTTCCCCTTCCATCACACCGCTGACCCCCCCGCCACCATTTTGCTTAGCTATATAACTGACTAAACTCTGATAAAGCCTTCCTCTGGTGGCACAGAGTTTCTCTTTCCATGTCTATAATCCTTTCTATTCTTTCAAATTCTCCTTTAATTAAGAACATATAGTAGCCTAAACTGTATACTATTATGTCTCCGCTCTTTACACTAGAATGTATAAACAACTCTAAAGTCTGTAACTGAGTGAAATTATTGCTTAGAACCTTGCCAAGTGACCTTGTAGTTGATTCTTGCAACATTGCTATTTTTCTGTATTGTATGTCCTGTCTAGATGTGGAACCTTTGTAAACAAACTTGCAGCTCAAAGATTGTTTCCGAATCAATAAATCTGAAACTTGAAATTATGCCTAAAAATACCTTTTCTGTGCACCCCAAAGTCAGCATTAGCCAGCACTGATAGAACTGCCTTATCTGCATGAGCACAGTGGGACTTTCTGCACTGCTGCAGCCACAGATAGAAACACAGAATTAAAGACGATGATGGCAGAAAAGGACCTCCCGGACCATCTAGTCTGCCCCTTACCTACCCCAGACCTACATACTGTATCTTAAGACACCCCACTTCCACTTAGTCCCATGTGTCTGTCCCAAGAAGTTTGGAATCCCTCTACAATCTCTGAATTCACCACCTCCTCCAGAAGCCCATTCCAGTTCTCCACCATCTCTCCATGAAAAATTGACCTCCCACATTGCTCCTGAGGTGCCCTGCCTGGAGTCTCAGTATGTGCCCCCTTTTTATGTTTCCTTTCTTCCTGTGGAATAACCTCACTGGGCTTCCCTGTAAAACCAAAATGGGCTTGCGCGCCTTTGCACATATGGCCCCCAAATACTGGAACTCAAGTACTCCAAATATTCGTGGAGCACCTACCCATGCTAGCTTTAAACCGCACTCGAACATCTACAATCAATCAGCCAATGCACCTGCTTTAATCCACCTTAGACTTCATCATCTCCCTCTCTCACTATATTACTTTACTCTTCTACGTCTCTTTCCCCACCTCCCTATCTACCCATCTCTTCCTCCACTTTCTCCCTCACCCCTCACTTCTCCACCTTTCTCTCTCTCTTATCATCTCAACCTCAATTTGGCACTTACTGTACTTTGTTTTGTATAAACCTTTCGTTGCTAATGCCTGTTTCACTCACTGTGTAACTCTAGTTGTGCATGTTACCTAGATGTATTCTCCAGTTTTGCCTCCATTGCAACACTCCCTCTAAATATTCCTAATGTGAACTACTCTTTGAATTTATTGTTCCAGTTGTATTTAGCTGCCTGCATTCCTCACTGTGTTTCACCAATATCATGTGCTGCGTCACATGTATGCTTCATTTTGTATGTCTTAAACTGTCTTCTCCCGGGTTGTGCTGAAAATAGGCATTGCTATGCCTAGTACACTCACCCGGTTACCAAAAGCAAATAAATAAATAAATAAATAAATCCCTTTGATATATCTAAAGGTTTTGATCACGTCCCCTCTCTCCTTCCTGGTCTCCATTGTATATAGCCCCAATTCCTTGTATCTCTGTTTGTATGGTTTGATTTCATCCCCTGCACCATCTTGATTGCCCTTCGCTGAACCCTTTCAATCAAGTCTATATCCTTGTGCAAGTAAGACCTACAAAACTAGACACTGTAGTCAATGTGTGGCCTCACCAGTGCCTGATACAGGGGCACCAGGACCTCCCTACACCCACTGGTGATACCCATGCCAATACCTACCACCATGCCTTACACCCTCCCCACCACCCTTGAGCACCACTTCCCTACCTTGGGATTGCTGGAGACTGCTACCCCCAAATCCCTCTCATCCTCTGTCACCCTGACTCTCTCCCCTCCCAGCATGTGTTTGAGCCTTAGGATCCTGTGTCCCAGACGCATAACAGCACACTTCTTGATGTTGAATTTTAGCTGACAGGTCTCTTCCCACTCCTCCAGCATTGTCAGGTCCCATCTCATGTCCTCCAGCCCCCAGGGGAGTCAACTCTGTTACAGTTTTTTGTGTCATCTGCAATGAGGGTCACCCTCCCTTTCAGTCCAGCTGCAATGTCTCGTATGAAGGTATTGAATAGGAGGGGCCCCAGTACTGATCCCTGGGGAACTCCACTCTTCCCCTGCCCGATCCCTGAGTACACACCATTCACCACCACCCTCTGACTCCTATCTGCCAACCAGTTTTCTACCCATTTTGTTATTTTGACCCCCTACTCCTATGCTATCCAATTTGTTGACCAGCCTCCTACGGGGGACAGTGTCGAAGGTCTTACTGAAATCCAGATAGGCCATGTCCACCCTACCACCATAGTTCACTACCTGCATCACCCAGTCAAACAATTAGATCAGATGGACTGGCATGACTTGCCCCTGGTGAACCCATGCTGTCTGTCATCCAGCAGTCTGTTCATCTCCAGGTACTCCGTTACCCTTTCACCGATGAGTGCCTCCATTACCTTCCCCACCACAGCAGTTAGGCTGACAGGGTGGTACTTTTCCTTCAGTTCCTTGCTTCCACCTTGTTGATCGGTACCACCCTCACCTTTTTCCAGTCCTCTGACACGCTACTGGTATCCCAGGACAGGTTGAACAGCCTCACCAGTGGGGCAGTCAGCTCCACTCTTAGTTCCTAAATCACTCTTGGATGCAGGCCATCCAGCCACATGGCCTTGTCCACTTTCACCCTGGCTAATTCCTCCCCAACTCTCCTTGTGGTGAAGGGATCCAATATCATCCCGTGCCCCTCCTTTTCAATTCTGGCCCTCTACCCCGCTCCCTTCTTCCATAAATACAGAGAAGAAATACCTGTTCAGGTCTTCTGCCTTCTCCCCATCCTTCTCCATATGTTCCCCTCTTTCCCCTCTCAGCCTTTCAATCCTCTGACCAGCCTTCCTCCTCTCCCTCATGCATCTAAAAATGTATTTGTCCCTCTCCTGGTCTGTTTTGCTATAATTTCCTCCATTTCTGCCTTAGCCCTCCCAATAACCTTTCCCGTTAGTCGCCTTGCCTCCTGTAAACCTTCCTGTCCCCTCTCCCCTGAGTACTCTTGTATCCCATGAACGCTCCACCCATCCCCTACTGCCCTTGCTACATCCCTACTGAATCAAAGTGGCTTCCTGCTTCTGGCCTCCTTCTTGACACTTTTGATGGATGCCTGTGTTGCCTTCTAGATCTGGTCCCTGATAGATACCCATAGTTCATCTGCATCATTTATATCCCTTAATCCTTCCCTCACCATCCTCACCAGCCTTCTTAATCTGTTGAAGTCTGCTCGCCTAAAGTCCAGCACCATTGTGCTGGTTCGAGTCCCAGTCCTCCCTGCCCTTACCTTAAATCCAACAGTCTGTGGTCACTTTTCCTTAGTTTTTCTCCTACCACCACCTCCTCCACATTCTCCCCATTCATCAAGACATCTAGCAGGTTGCTCACCCTGGTGAGCTCCACAACCAGCGGTTTCAGGTACACCCCACTTAGCCTGTCCACTATTTCCCTACTTCTTGCTGGAGCTGCTTTGCGGATGGTCCCTTCCACATCTGGTAAATTTAGGTCACCTACCAGTAATGTTCCCTTAAGAGCATCCTCTCAATATCCTGGAGCATCACCCTGTCTGATCTTCTCCCTGCGAGGATGGTATATATACTACTCCCAGTCTCAAATATTGCCCTACCATCCTGCATTGCTTCACCCATAGAAATTCCATAGCTGCGGCCCTCCTGCCCCTCTGTCGCCTGTATGTCTTCTTTGACATAAATGGCTCCCCTTCCTGTCCTTCCTAAACAGCCTGAAGTCCAGTATAGCTGTCTCCCACATGTGGAGGTCCAGCCACTAAGTCTCAGTTATTGCTGTGATCTCTAACTTGTCATGTGCAATGATGGCTCATCAGTTCCTCCATCTTATACAGGGTTTTATTTAACTCTAAAATTGATTAGCGTTTTACTATAAGAGTTCTAAAACACTGTGAAAATGCATAGCACTTGTCTCACTGTGTTTAACAAATATAATACTTCTAGAAAACCTATATAATTGCTTTCTGTACACTTAGTTTTGTCCCAAGAAAAAAACTGCAAATCAATTATTTAAAACCCTGTTATATGTCAGACTCCTAGCATTTGCCTCCAACCCCTTCCACCATCTTTCCCCCTCCCTTGCTCCCCCCTGCTTGCCAGCACCTTGTTCATGAGTCTTTCCCCAGGAGCAGGGACCTAGGGACCCCTAACTCATTTGTGGTATTGTGTGGATTTGCATCCAACCTCCCTCCCCTTGCTCAGGTTAAACATAAATTATTTTTCGAAAAACTCCCCCACCTGACACCTCAGTATGGCCACTCCCCTCTCTGCTGAGGTGTACCCAGTTGTGCAAAAGAGGCTTTCATCCTCCCAAGTTGCCCCCTCAGTCCTCTATCATCCCATACCCCATCTGCAAAAGATGGAAATAAGTACCCAAGAGGTGGATAGGCAGAAAGGAGGCAAAATTCAACAGAAGGGCAGACAGCAGGGAGAACCAGGGATAAAGGACATCCAGGGAGGGCACTGGAGTAGAACAACTAAAGAGTCCAGGGAGTTAAAATCATGGAAAGCAATGTCTGCCAATGCCAAGAGCCTTAGCAACAAGATGGAGGATCTGGAGGCTGTCATGGTGCAGTTGGACCTGGATATAGTGGCCATCATAGAGACCTGGTGTAATGATAACCATGACTGGGAGATGGCCACACCTGCTACAACATATTCAGAAGAGACAGGGCAGGTAGGAATGGAGGAGGAATGGCACTTTATGTGAAAGATGGCATAAAGGCCACAGAGATCCAGGAGGAACAAAATGGTGAGAGATACTGTGGGTTAAGCTGGAAAGGAAAATGGGGCCAGCCATCTGAACAAGGGTGGTCTATAGACCACCAGCCCAGGAAAGAAACAGAGAGGCAGCTGATGCTAGCCATCCAAAGGATGACAGACAAGGTGAGGTGGTGCTGGTTGGAGACCTCATTATTCCAGACGTGGACTGGAGCCTCCCAGCAGCAGCATCAACCAGGAGCAGATTTATACTGGACTCCTTCAAGGTGCCTTTCTCCAAGCAGCTGGTCATGGAACCAACTCGACAGAAGGCAATACTGGATCTTCTGCTCACAAGGCACAGTATGATGGGGGTAACAGGGGGAGACTGGGGAACAGTGACCACCAGTCACTGTGGTTTGACATCACAAAAGGAGCAGAACCAAACTGCACAAAAACATGTACAGTATCATGGCTTTTAGGGGGCAGGCTTTGGGAAAATGGGGAGATGCGTGAAAGAGGCATTAATGGGAATGGGGCAGGAATCAGAGGTTGAGGAATAGTGGGCAATATTTAAAACAGCGATTACAAGAGCAGCAGAATTATGCATTAAGCAGGTTAGCAAGGGGAAAAGGAAGAGGAGACCATTATGGTTTTCCAAGGTGGTAGCGGACAAAGTGAAAGCCAAAATGATTGCATTCAGGCAATACAAAAAGCATGAGCAGAAGGGATAGGGAGAAGTACCAGGAAGTAAAGGGAGGCAGGGAGGTCAGTAAGGGAAGCCAAAGCTCAGACAGAAGAGTGCATTGCAAAATCAGTAGGTAGAGGGGACACAACCTTTTACAGGTACATAAATGAAAAAAGAAAGGCAAAGGCAGGGATAGTGAGACTGAAGAGGGAGGATGGGGGCTGCATGGAGGATGACAACAGTAAAGCTGACATACTGAACAGGTATTTCTGCTCAGCCTTTATTGAGGGAGAGAAGGGTAATGGGCCAGAAGGGAGTACAAGGGGTGGGAACGGTGCAGAAATGGACACAAGTCCCTTTACACGAGAAAGGGTCCTGAAGTAACTGGAAGGAATAAGAGTTGATAAAGCAATGGGGCCATATGGGGTACACCCCACGGTCCTAAAAGAACTAAGAGAGGTGGTGGCTGAACCTCTGGCAATCCTGTTTAGCCAATCATTGGAAACAGTAGAGGTACCCAAAGACTGGAGGACAGCAGATGTAGTCCCCTTATACAAAAGCGGGAACAATGAAGAAGCAGGAAACTACGGACCATCAGCCTCACCTTGGTAGTGGGGAAGATCATGGAAGCACTACTGAAGTAGAGATTGGTAGAACATCTGGTTGCCAACGGACTACAGGACCCAAGACAGCATGGTTTCACCAGGGGGAGGTCATGTCAGACCAACCTCACTGAATTTTTTGACTGGGTGACAAGGGAGGTGGATCAGCAGAGGGCAGTGGACGAGGCCTAACTGAACTTAGCAAGGCCTTTGACACTGTGCCACATAAGAGCTATTAAACAAACTAGGGAATATGGAAGTGGGCAGGACAGTAGTGTAGTAGGTAGGTAACTGGCTGTGTGGCAGGACACAGAGGGTAGTGGTGCTGTAAATAGCTGTCACTCCATGGAGGAAAGAGTGACCAGTGGGATACCACAGGGATCAGTGCTGGGACCGGTCCTATTCAACGTCTTCATCAGTGACATTGCACAGGACCTAGAAGACAGAATTTCCCTGTTCGCTGATGACACAAAGCTCTGTAACAGAGTGGAAATGCCAGAGGGTATAGACAGAATGAGGAGGGATCTGCAGAAAATTGAAGAATGGTCAGGGGTTTGGCAGTTGAAATTCAATGCAAAGAAGTGCAAGATAATGCATATGGGGCACAAAAACCCTGGAACAACATATCTGTTGGGAGGTGAGGATACAGCATGCACCAAGCAGGAAAGGGATCTTGGGGTTATCATCTCTGATGACCTCAAGGTTGGAAAACAGTGTGACAAGGCAGCAGGTAAAGCAAATAGGATGCTGGGATGCATAGGCAGGGGCATCACCAGCAGGAAAAGGGAGGTTATAATTCCACTTACAAGACAGCAGTGAGGCCCCACCTGGAGTACAGTGTACAGTTCTGGAGACCTTACCTACGTAAGTGCATAGACAGGGTAGAGAAGGTTCAGAGGAGGGCAACAGAGATGGTACATGGATTGCATCATGAGTCCTATGAGGACAGGTTGAAGGACTTGAATATGTACTTCCTGGAGTAGAGGAGGAGAGAGTGGATATGATGGAGACATACAAGTATCTTACAGGGAGGAACAGAGTGCAGGAATACACTATTTTTAGGCAAAAAAGATGTTCCAAGACTAGAGCGCATGGGACGAAGTTGGAGGGAGGGCGATTCAGAGGAAACATGAGGAAGAATTTCTTCACAGAACAGGTGGTGGACAAGTGGAACACCCTGCCAGAGGAAGTAGTGGGGGCTGAAACAATTACGGGATTAAAGATTGCATGGGATAGACATAAGGGAATTCTGGAGGTCAGGGGTAAGGGGCAACAGACTTTAAATCATGACAAATGTAAAGTCATGCATTTGTGTCCTCATAATCAATGTCATACATATAGTTTAGATGACAACTTGCTTGCCAGTACTTCCACAGAAAAAGATCTTGGTGTCCACATAATGGAAGACTTCTCACCTAGAATGTAGATGAATAAAACTATTCAAAAAGCAAATAGTGCTGAGTGGTCCATACGTAGGAATATTAAATCACGCGAGGAAAAAGTGTTACTGCCACTATATAGAGTTTATGTTTGTCCTCATTTGGATTACACATTGCAGTTATGGTGTCCTTTAAAGAAACATGATATTTCATAAATTGAGAAAGTTCAAAGAAAATTTACAAAATATGTTAAAGGATATTCTGACATCCCATACAAATCCAAACTTAAATCTCTGAACTTAATGTCATTATCTACTGGACGTCTGAGGGGGGATCTTCTATTTATGTTTGATATAGTACAAGATCCATTTCTTATGACTAACATGGGTCTAGACTTTAAAAATAATATTTTTAATACTAGGGGGACACCCTCTTCAACTACAAGGTAGGGGCTTTAAACACATGCCTAGAAAATATTTTTATACTGTCAACCCCTGGAATGCACTCCCATTGGAAATAATTATCGGTGAAACCAAACATATTTTCAAGAACAGATTGGATAGGCTTATTCTCTCCAGTGTTAATATTAACTATTATTAATTACAGGAGCAATTATGGGCCTCAAAGCCTCCTAGCCCCTCCATTTCCTAGTATGATTCCTAGTAAGACTTCTAGGAAAACATAAAGTGAACTTACAGGCTCAAATGGGCAGACTGGGGGGGCCGTAGGTCCTTATCTGCTGACAGTGTCTCGTATCTATGTATCCATGTATTCAGCACACCATTCTGCTAGCCAGCTGTCCAGCTCCCATATCCTTTGCTTTCTCTCAGTACTTACTCTCAACACCTGCAGTAAAAGTGAGAAGGTTACAGATTTGAAGTTTATCTGCTTCATTATAATTATTGTCAGTTTCACAGTTACCCCCTTTCAAATCAAGATGGTCAGCATGACAATGAAGTCTCCAACAGATATAATTTTATACCATGCAGTTCCCCTCGCTAATGCAAGCTCATCTGCTTCATTGCAACACTGTCAGTACCACAAATCATAAAACAGAGTCCCGGATCATTTAACAGTCAGTTAGGTCCCCCATTTCCTTGCTTTCCTGAAAATGGTGCACAATACATTAATCAGTCCCTCAGAGCTTTGCTATGTTGACTTCCCAGACTCTCTGAAAGCTGGACGAGCACCCTGCATTCAATCCTTATAGTACCTTGTGTAGTGCCCCAAAGTATGGGGGCACTACAGAAAAGGGGAGCTTGTAATGGGGTAATATGCTCCAGGGTGCTCTGTTGTCCATGTGGGCTGGCAAGGGTCTGAAGGGGTTCCTTTCTAATGTTTTCCCTCACTGTAGCCAGGCAGGAAACACACACAAAAAAAAAATGAAGTGTTTTGCTGCCTGCTCTGCTCATTCTAGTCCCCGCCCCAAGAGCATGCAGCAGAAGAGTGGGCACCCCACGCTGGGAGCGCCTGTCCCCGGACTGTTTATTGTGCCTATTTCAAAATTGGGCTATTTGGGCATAGCCAGGATTTAAGAATTATAACCCAGAGAGTTTTCAAGTGGAAAAACTGCCGTTACCGGGCAGATTGGGCTGATCTGTGTAATGGAGAAGATCTCAAGAGAACAACAGAGACAGCGGCTTACCTCAGGTGCTGTAGAGCCGGTCTCGTTGCCTCTGTTGGTGTTCCCCCACCTCCAGCCAGCGAAGACTCCGGACGATGGCTCCGTGGTGATTTCCTGGTTGTCCTGCGGTCGTGTCTGGCAGTCCAGCACCTGAGAAGAAGACAGTCTGGCCCCTGTGGCGGTGTGGGCTCTGTATAGTCCATTTATTTATTTTAGTGCCTTCCCTCCCCATTTTGATTCGGTCCCTCGATGACAGCACTGAAGACCCGTTTTGCTTTCAAAGAGCTGTCGGCCCTCCTGAGGCCCCCTGCTGCCTGCCACTTGCCAGGTTCCTTTACCAATGGTTCTTCCCTCTGCTGGAAGACCTCCAGCCTCCCACAGCAGCTCTCTACACCCCAGGTTGGGGTGGTGAGTGGGCAGCAGCACAGTGGAAGAGTGCTGTCTGCCTGGAAGAAATTTTAAAAGTTATTTTATTTTTTTTATTTTGCCGAAAGGGTGCCCAAGAGAGATGGCAGGGAAAGGAAAAGCTGGTCTAAGGGCCTAAATTAGAATAGCTGGGCTAATGACGCCCATGGGGGGGGCAGTACCAAAAGGCCTAAAGGGGAGCAATGAACATTCATAGGAGGTGAGGGGTATAGGCGGGGCATCCCCTATATGGGACAGCAAGGCCTTAGTCAGGCCTAAAGATTTAAAGGGGCAGTGTTAGGCCCAAAGAGTCAAAAGTCCATCAAGCCAACCCCTCTCAATGATAAAAGTTGTCTGGTAGAAAGGGGCCCAGCAGAGAAAAGCCCACAGTATAGCCTGTGTAGCCAGTTCAAGGGGTCCATCAGAAAGCTCCCCCCAGTTAAAAGGGGGTCCAGCAGAAAAGACCATAAAGGATAGAGGGGCCCGGTGATAAAGAGGGTAAGGAAGGTCAGGGGAAAAAGAGGTCTTCGTGCTCACGGTATTCAGGGGTAGCCAGATCCTAGTGAGAATGAAACCCACTAGTGTGGAGGGTCAGAACAAGGGGTACTTAGCACACAACTGGTGTTGAACAACTGTAAGTTGATGAACTGTGTATTGTTTAGTACCTAAAATGTGGTGATGATTGAAACGTACCAAGGCTGTATTAGACCAGGATTGTGGTTATTTGCCCCAGCAACGGACAATTGCCCCAGATTTCAGCAATTTTCCCCTGCTCTAGGCAGATAGCCCGTGCAACGAACAGTTGCCCCGGAATTCAGCAGTTTGCCCCTGCTCCAGGCAGATTGCCCCTGCAACAGACAATTGCCCCGGATTTCAGCAATTTGCCTCTGCTCCAGGCAGACTGCCCCTGCAAAGAACAACTGCCATGGATTTCAGCAATTTGCCCCTGCTCCAGGAAGAATGCCCTGCAACAAACAATTGCCCTGGATTTTTGCAATTCGCCCTGATCCAGGCAGATTGCCTCTGCAATGAACAACTGCCCCTGCAACTATTACATTTCAGTGCTTAGTGCAAAGTAGAAGTACCAGTGGTCAGTGCAAAGTGTGTGGACTCAGTCTTCTGCCACATCTGATTCTTCACTTAAGCAGTCTTCAGTCAGCGAAGAACTTCACAGCATTTCCTTCCCTGTCATCTGCCTTAAGTTGAAATCGACATTCCCTGGTGTGAGTCGTGGCCGCCAGTTCCTGGTTCTCCTTGTGGTTCAGTCAGCTTGGAAGTGAAATACCTTAGAAGTAGCCTCGACCATCACTCCCAGTTGTTTACCAAAAGTCGAGCCTGTCGTGGCCAAAGTGTGTTATTGTTTTCTGGTTTTGAACTTCTGGAATCTGGATCTTCACCTCACAGCCTATTCTTCTTGCTTGTTCCATCCTGCATGCACTGTGTGATCTTCTGGGATCCAGCTCAAGTTTGGTGGTCCTTCAGGTGGATCCTTCACCAAAGGCTTCAGTGCATCTTCATCCTTGGCAATCCTTGCAAATGGATTCTTCGCCAAGCCTTGTGTTCCTCATCCTTGGCAGCTCTGGTTGAGGGCTGGTGCCAGGGAACTTCAGTTCATTTTCTTCATCCTTGGTAGACCTGGTTGAGGGTTTGTGCTAGGGGAAATGGCAGCAGAATCTTTACTCCTGGCAATCCTTTTAGGTGGATTCTTCACCAAGTCTTGTGTTCTTCAGCCTTGGTGGCCCTGATTGAAGGTTTGTGCTAGGTAAGAGCTCAGCAAAATTTGGTCCTTTTGTGTCACAAGTATTCTGGCAACTCTGGAGAGTGGGTTGGCCGAAGAACCAGGGTCTGTTTAAAAATCTCTCTGATTCCCATTCCAACCTCTTCTAGGTTTCCATTGGTGTAGCTTGGCACCAAGCAAGAGTCACGTTTTTTCTCCCTTCTCAGTGCTTTACTATCCTTCAGCTGTGTGCACAAAGACAAGAAAAGTTGGGACTTAATTTGATTCTATAGACTTTTAGAGTGATTTATGCCACCCAATCTTCCAGGATAATTCCTGGTATTCATTCGCACTGCAAAATTGTCTCATCTCTTGATAAAGTTGTAGATGCTCGTGTTGCTCTTTAGACCTCTTGGAGGAAGTTCACAATAGAGTATTTTAAGTAGTGGCTTTAAGCCAAGGTGCACCTTTTAGAGTCAGTAGAGAGTATAACTTGCTGTTCTCACATGGTTTATTTCCCTCTTCCTTGTGACTATGTCTACCTTTCCTGTGACATGAATAAAGCCCGATGAGCATCAAACTTATAGACTGTCTCCTGCCTCTCCTTACGGCTGGTTCCATCAACCTAACCCCATTCAAACCACAATATTGTCTCACCAGTCCACCTGCTTGAGGTGACACTGGGTGTGCAGCTGGAACAGGTGATCTTCATGGTCAGCACTCAGTTGATAAAATCACCACACCTTGTTTCCAGCACAGCCACACTCAGCCACCTATGACCATGCCACCAATGCTCCAGCTCCCAACTTCACTCCTCTTTCTGATCGTTCCTATTGGTTCCAAGTGGCCTCAGGGAGTGGTCTAGTCCCCATTTAACAGGGAGGTGGTTTGGTGTGGTGTGGGAATTTTTCTACCTGGCCTCCCCAAGTGCTGCCGACTGCACCCTGGCCCATATGGGAGTCCTCTTCCTACTTCTCAGACTGTCTCCACTGGCTTTTCCTGCTTGGCTTTTTAATCAGCCCAGCCGCACTTGAAAGTTGCATGCTTCCGTTTGTGGTGACCTGATTGGCCACCACTTGGGCTGTCACCCTGCAACTCCTGTTTCGGCCCAGAGTTCTCTGCCCGCTTCACCAAGTGCTGCCAACTGCACCCTGGCACACACAGGAGCCCTCTTCCTCCTTCCCTGACAGCAGTGAGCCATTGGTCTCCCTCACACTCAAATCAACATTATGAGCTATTTTGTGCAATCTGTAGAGAATTTTATATTCTGCCTAAAACTACTGTAAACAATCACTATTTTTGTGATTTTGTGCATATTGCATGAAAAATATCTCTCCTGCTTGTTTCCTTATCAGTTGCTTTTATTATATAATATAGCTTTTCTTTTGAATAGTTTGATTTGTCAGCCTTGTCTTAGCCCATGCCAATCAGTTGTTTTGGCTTTACTTTTTTAGTGTTTCTCATCCTCTTCCCTATAACAAATTGCATGGTTAGAGATGGTAAGAGTCTGGACTGTTGAAATGTTGACTCAAAATAAATGATCTGGGAAAAAAAAAGCAATGTCTTAAAAGTATTTATTATTTCCATTGAATTCTGAAACGCTGTTTGCTTTTGCAAATTCAGTTTCCATGCATTTCATATTATTAAAGCTCAACATGGCTAAGATATTCAGAGTGTGCCAAAGTCTGGCGCAAGTCCATCGGAATGCAAATCCGATGTGCCATGGTGCAACTGGAGCCATATTCAGATGTTGCACAGGCTGATCTGCGCCAGCACAACATGGCTGAATATGGCAGAGTTGTGCCATGGTGCCAACAGAGGTGCGCCATGGTGCACACAGAGATGCTCCAGCACACCTGTGGCAGCAGAGAAACAGAGGGGGGCAGGGCACAGAGAACAGACCCAGGGACAGGGCCATGGCAGCACAGTGACAGGCCACAGTCAGCCTCCACCAGCAGGGCACAGCAGGGTACACAGAGGCACCCCGACACTGGATCCCAGAACACAACAGTGGCATGGATAGCAGGTGACAGGTGGTGCCAACGGCCAATGGAGGGCCACCAATGGAGCCCCCCCGTGCAGGCCGCTGGCCATGCCCAACCCCACCCGAGACCATAGCAGGCCATACCCAGGACCATGCAGCCAAGTACACACATGCCACACAGGCACAGGGAGCCCACACAGTGGGTACTGTACAGGCTGGGTGGCAGGCAGCATGGCAAACCACATGGGACAGGCCATACAATGCCAGGCAGAGGACCCCAACACAGTGCGCGGACAGTACCCGACCAATGGCCATGGCTGTGAGTCACCACCCTGCACACATCTGCCACACACCCCTGACCACCACCCCATGGACACCCCAATGCACAGCCAGCGACCCAGTGGATGGACACCACCACAGTGGGACAGACCACGGCACACAGCAGGGAACCACAGAAGCACAACACGCACCACCCGCATGCACACAAAATGGACGGGCACTGGGCCACTGCAGCATGGCCCCTCGTGCCACCCGTAAAGCAGACACGGACACAGGTGGGTATGCCAGCCAATATATATGTATGGAACAACTATGTACAGAAACAGCAAGGGCTGTGGAAGGGTGGGGACAGGGAACAGGGACTGTTCAGTGGGAGGGGAGGACAGTAGGGAAAGGCCCAACAGGGGACACAGGGGCAACCCTAGCAACAGCCCCAGCCGGCCGTCCTGGAATGCTATCCCTCACTCCTCTCTGCTGCCAGCATGAACTGCATGTACACCGGCACCCAAAGTATGCCGAAGACCATGAGCAAGGTCTGCTGCATGAGCCAGCTCAGCATCGGGCACAGTTGTGTCCACACTGGCCACTGGACACCTACAGCAAGGGTCAAGACAGGAGCCCAGTGCAATGGGCCAAGGAACCATGCCCACCCACAGTGTGCATGTGTGAGATTGGGAACATGCCAACATGTGCGACGTATTGGTTGTACATTGCACTGGTCATGTGACTTGCGCTATTAGCATAATGTCAGAGCAGTGCGCATGAGCACTGCAGGCCCAATCAAGTGCATCCATGGGCATTGCACCGCCGCTTGCTCCGGCACAATACCATTGTGCATGGCGCAAAATCCCAGTATTCAGATGCCACATGCAAATGAGTTTATCAGCCAATGCGTGGTGCAGTGGGGAGCTTTAGCATATCATTACCACTGTGCACACTCTCATTCATGCCACCGAACAGCACAGGCCGTGTACCAGTATTGCAACCTTGATAGATGTGGTGGATGCCACAGCTGCACACTGGGGGCAGACAGCACTGCAGGGTGGGATGGACCAGGGTGATGCTGCCAGGGCCTCAGCAGGTATGCACTGTCACCTCTGTGCAGCATGCCATGGTTAGCCCTCTGCTATGCTGTGCTGTGCCCCTAGCACCCACACCACCATGCACACCCTGCCCACCTCCATCCCAGGACTGAGCTTCCCATAGCACCCTGCCATGTCACACACACACCCACTGAGCAGCCTGTGGGGTCATCCCCATGTGCACATCTGTGGCATGGTGCAGGACTGTGCCAGTTTTGTGGGGCAGGCATTGGTGTGCGCCCCATGGCATCACACACCACCTGGCAGGTGATGCTTGGGTGCCCCTCCCTGTTGCTATGTGCCAGTCCCACAGGGTCAGGTGGCATGCAGATGCCCATGTCGGTGCAGGCATGGGTTCAACTCTCACCAGGCATGCATGCCACCCTGTGGCTATCCTACAGCGGTGCTGTCTGCTCCACCTGTGTCCTGGGATAATGGCTGCATTCCACAGCACATGCAGCACAGCAATGGGGACCTGTTAGGGTGACAGGTCATGGCCACCTGGGTGATGCCTGTGGTGTTCCCTGTTGGTCCTTGACCGGTGCCTGTGGTAAACATACTTGTCGGCAGTCACCATCATCTCCACAGCCATGGCGTGGCTTTGTCTGTGGATGCCTGCAGCTCTGCTGTGTGGCTCGCAGGGCTGCCTCAGCATGGCCCTGTTCAGGCAATGCCAGCCCACAATCTCGGTGTCACCCTGGTTCCCAAGGGTGCTGTAGTTACAGTCCCGCCAGTGTCGGGTATGCTGCCACCGGCCCTTCATCGGCCACGAGGCTGTTCCTCCTGCTGCCCTCCTGCCTTACACCCATGGGTTAGGCAGGCATACCTAAGCACTCCATGGTGTGCAATTTTATTTAAGGGGTGGTAAATAGGCTCTGAACTGCTTCCCTTTTCCATGAAAACTAACAAAGAAAATACTGAACCTTTCTGTAATTTTATTCATAGGAGTCAAAACTAGAAGGACTGGTCACTAATGCTCTCTTTGCATCCCAAGGACAATACAACTTTACAGGCTCTGGGGTATTATGTGGGTGTCTTAGGGAACAATGCATGGCATTTGTATTTACCCATGCATGGCAACAACCATCGTCATGAGATACGAAAGTTGTATTTATTGTGCCAAATGAGGCAACAAACACGGTCCTGGTGTACATCTGTATATTGTTTGGCTACACCCTGGGGGAGGGTAGCAGTGGGTCCACTTGGTGTACAGATCTGAAATCCCAGGCTACACCCCTCTTTACTACCCCCATCAGGACAGGCACGCTCTCCATGTCTCTTGCTGTCCACTGTCCCCCTAGGCAGTTGGCTGCCAGCTGTGTGCCACCCTGGTACACAGGTTTTGTGTCTGTGTGTGTGTGGGCATGTCCCCCTCTCTCTCTATCTCTATCTCTCTGTCCTCTCTCCCTCTCCCATGCCACCCCTCTGTCCTCTTCCTCTGTATCTGGTCATGTGCCTGTCTGTCTGTTTCTCTGTGTCGCTCCATTTCACTCCCATTCTTGGCACAACAGCTGTGTGTTTGCACCGTGTTTTACTAGGAACAAGTCTGCTCAGAGCAACTTTGATTTGCTCCACACCTGCACCATGGTGTCATAGTTGAATATGCCACTGCGCTGGATAGTCATGGAACTGCCCCCTGCACTTGCGCCTGCATACATTATAGTTGCACATTGGCGCAATGGATTTTGCGCTTCGCAGTGGCTCCCACTGAATATGGCTCCTTGGCGCAATTCTGCACTTGCGCCAGTGCAACTCAGTTGCGCCATGTGCAAATCCTCTGAATATCTGAGCCCATGTGTCCTGATTTTCTCTGAAGTTTACGCATGTAGAAATATTTTTAGGGTGCTGTATAACAAAACAATTTATAATATCCTCTGATTATAAGTTTATTTTATCTGAGAGAATGGCTACGTTAAGCGTTCCATTTCTCAACAATCCTATTTCATTTGGATTTGCTCTCATTTGTGCTGGGACTTCATGGGGAAATAATGTAATTCTGGGCAAGGATCCACCACATGCCCCTCTCCATGGAGAACATCTCTGTCTGACAAAAAACAGAGCAGCAGCAACTTGTGCAAACAGCTCACAGGATTTTCCCATTGAATATTACATTTTTAATAAACCTGCAAAGAAGAAAAAGTTCCCTTGCCTATCTGATCCCACCACATCCCGAACCATCTGACCCCAAATCCGCACTCAGCACCCACCATCTCACAATCCAGCCACACACACTCACTCACCTCAACATGTTCCATGACATAGATCCACTCTCCGATACAAAAGATGTCCTGCTGCTAGAAAGGGCGACAGTGATATCAGAAAATAAGGTAAGTCTGGTTAAGAGTACCAGTTTAGGTGCTTTAAGCATTCCACCCAATTGAAGCATATCTCTTCAGGACTTAGTAGTAGTAGTAAAATGTTATTCATTTTAGTTGGCACAGGAAAGAAGATGAACATGGTCATATCCCAATTGAGCATAAGGCTCATTTACAATGGGTACCATTATAAGCGATTCTGTGTTACAATATACATAATATAAATACACTAAATAAGAAAACATACAATATATTACTTCCAGTCATGTGTGTATCTTACATTCAGTATGAAATTTCATTCACATCAGGTACAATGTTATGCACATTAACCTAGAATTTACACCATTATAAAACAAACTCTGGCCAGAGCCTATAGGGCTGTAGGTGAGGAATTTTGTATAAAAATGTGAAACCTTAGAAAGTTTTGAGCTTCACAGATAATGGGGCAAGATAAGCTTAGGGGGTAAGACTTAGAAGAGATGTAAGGAAGTACTTCTTCACAGAAAGAGTTATAAACTCCTGGGACAGTCTTTGAGTGGAGATGATAGGGGCAAAAACAGTGGTGGGGTTCAAGAAAAGATGGAATAAGCACAAGGGAATCTTAGGGAAAGGGACGGGGTAGGTAAATGGGTGTGATATCAAGTAGGATCTGTGGTGATACCATAGACAGGGAAAAATGGGCAGACTAGATAGGCCAAATGGTCCTTATCTGTCAGCAAATTCTGTGTTTCTACATCTGTTGCTCATTTCTACTTACCCAGCCATGTTTTTTTGTTTGAAATACTATTTATGCTCCTCACCCTGCATCCCATCTCCACTCCTTCAGGAGACACATTGCAGTATCCCCAAGCCACAACCTGTCTGGTCCCCCACCGAGTCCCCATGGAGCTCTGGCTATACCTTCTCAGGTGGCACGGGGTGGTGGAAGGCATCCTGAGACAATCAACTTTCATTAGACTTCCAACGGGTCCCCAGGCAGGTGCGGCCAATCAGGGTCTCTGCCGGCGCCCATCCTCTAGGAGGCCAGGCACCAATTTTCCCTTATTCTGGGGAGTGGTACATACCCTGATGTCATGACATCACCACCAACATCACCACTCCCCATCCCTAGTAGTTGCTCTACGCTTGCTGTGCCCCCATCTTCCATGAGAGGCCAATCAGCCGAGCATGGACCCCTCCTCCCTCCCAGGGTAGAGGAGACTGTCCATCAGATGATCAGTCCTCTCCTCCCTGCCAACCCTGTGGCCCAGGCTCATTCCTGAACCTAGGTCACTGGCGTGATGCAGGTGTGGTGTCCAACGCCTTAACCCTCAGCGCCACCGTGCCGGCTCCAGCCATGTTTTTGTTTACTGGTTCACTTAAGAAGGCCATGGGTCATGAGTGGTGTCCATTTCTAACTAGGAGGCTGAACTGAACCTGCAGTCAGATCAGGACATAAGGAATGGAAAACCTCAAGAAATAGTTCAGTGTTAAACAGAGGTCTCGTATGTCCTGGCCAAATTCCCCTCATTCAGTAAAATAAAACTACAACTTTAGTGTGGTTTAATGTCAGTTGGTTTGCATTTGTATTCTACCCCTTCCTCCAGTGAGGCTGAAAATAGGCAGTACTATTAACCCTCCTTTCCCAGCCAGTGACAAAAACGAAATAAATAAAATTATAACCGTGAGGAAGGAAAATGAAGGTGCTTTTTTTTTCTGAGAAGCCTTACTGCCCTCATTTTTGCCTTTTCCAACCAGTTCATCAGGCATGTTTTTAAATATTAAATAATATTTAATTTAAATTGAATTTTGTTTTCTTCTTTACTTCCTCTCTGCTCCTTTTGTTTGCCCATACTGCGGGCTCAGCTAACTTTTCAGAAGCTGAAAGGTTTTCAACAGAGTGGCTCGGGTGTTTTGCATACATGCAAATCACAAAGACACAGAGAGGCATTCTGTGGTAGGATGGCCTGCAGGGATTCTTCTCTGTTCCTCATTTATAGTATGTTCAGACTGCAGGCTCAGCCTAACCTTTCAAAAGTTGAAGAGTATTTTTAATAGAGCAGCTCAGATGTTTTGCATATATGCAAATCACTAAGAGGCAGGTTGGTGTTCTGTGGTAGGATGGCCTGCATAGATCTGCGGAAGCTAAAGGAGTAGAACAGTCAGAATTTGCAAAAACATATGTTGCGCAGAGTGTTTTAATTTGTGTGTGTAGTCCAAGTGAGTCCTTCCCTTTGTCTGCTGTTAGGAGTTTTTTCTAAATTAGCCTGTTAGTTTTACTGTAGTTATATGACCCTGGAGAGCTCCATTTGCTTACCGGTTTCTTCTTGTTACTACAATGCCTCCTGTCTCATGTGACAGTGATGTATCTTGCACCATGGATTCATCAAGCACAGGTTTAGAGTCCGTTTGCAACAGCAGAGCTGAGATATTTAAGTGATATTAAACTAAATTACCTTATCCAGTAAGCACTAATGATTACATTTACAGGTTGGCAAAATACTTGATGACTGACTTAATGTGTTATTTTGTAAGAAAACAGCTTTACTAACAACAACATTGATGATATGGGGCAGTTTATGTGCTTTGTATGGCTCTGTGTTGTTTGATTAAATTAAACATTTTGAAAGCAAAACATTTTCTCCTGCTAGCTAGACCTGACACAAACATGGAAAACAAAAATATTGAGTTACAGCTATTTGGTGGAGGCCAGAACATTAGGCTCCTGTCTCTAGTACTTGTTGAATCAGTGGTCGAGGACGCATCACTATCACACAGGACAGAAGGCTTTGTAGGAAGAGAAGAGCAATAAACCTTGTTAAGATGGAGATCCCCAGGAGCAATAAAACTACTATATAGCTAGCAAGCTAATTTAGAAAATATTCAATAGGAAACAAAGGAAGAACACACAATGACTATGCACACAAATCAAACCACTCCACACAACATACATTTTTGCAAACTGTGACAGTACTACTCCATGTGCATCAAAGCTAAAGCACACACACTTTCTACACAAAAAAGACTTCTGATCAGAACCATAACATCTGTTGCCCAATAGTCCATTTTATTTTAAGGCTGGGAAGGGGGGGTAATTCTAAGTAGGAGGCAGGACATGAAAAATATAGCCAAGGCTGAGCAGAACTATCAGTCTAAGCATACATAAGGGAGGAACTGAAATAGAAAATAAATGAGATGTAAACTAACTATTAAAAAAATGCCATGCCTCCTGCTGGACTGGTTAGAAAAGATGTAAATTAGAGTTGGGAAGGGTGGCCAGTCCCTACCAGCATACCAAAAAAAAAAAAAAAACAGTGGCTGTAGATGCGACCAAGGCATTTGATTACTTGAATAGAGAATTTATGCTACAATGTTTGAAAGGTTGGGGCATTCCAGACAGTATACTAGTACCTATTACTCAAATGTATTTAAAGGGGGACATATTCAGAGCTGGCCAGATACACAACGCAAAAGGATGCGTAGCACAAAAAAAAAGAGCTGTCTAGTTCTGACAGGATGTTCAAACAGAATGTGTGATCAGAACAGATGGCACATTCTGCCTGAGTATCAGATCCAGGATGTGTGGCACAAAGGTGGTGGCTGCCGTGTTTGGTGCAGTGCATCCAGGGTTTGGGCTGAAGACCCAATGGGGAGTGTGCAGCATATACTGTGATGCACCATTTCCCCAAGGGTGATATTCAGCAGAAAATCTTAATAGGCTCAATGGGCATGCATGGCACAAAGGGCCCTCATGCATGCCCGTATGAACTCATTAGAATATAATGCATCCCTACCCAGAATGTACTGGGCCAAACTCCACAGAGTGCAATTCCGTGAAAACAAACAAGCAGCACACTCCCCACCCTGTCCGTAGTGTAGTGGCCTCATCCCTTCCCTGCCCCAATCACAGTGTAGTACATGAAATACATATCATTCCCTCTTTTCCATAGTGTAGGGTCCCCCTCCTCAGCCCGATTACAGAGTAGTATAAAAATAGATATTATTCCCCCTTTTCCATAGTGTAGTAGATCCCCACCCCATCCCCGATCCCGGATCATTGTAAAAGAACAGCTATTTCCCTATTCTGTAGTGTAATGGACCTCCCTCCCCATCCCCAATTCCTGATCATTGTAAAATAACAGCTTCTGCCCTTTTCTGTAGTGTAGCAGACCCATCACCTCATCCCTGATAGTGTTAAACACCTGATCCTCCCTGTTTCCATAGTGTAGGGCCCCTCTCCTCACCCTGAGCACTGTACACCATACACATACCTAGGATACCCTGTTTCCATAGTGTAGTGGCCCCCCAGCCCAGTAGGCAGCCTTCCCCCTCCCTGCACCCCCCAAACTGACCTGTGCCAGTGACTGGCACTGCCCTCCACATCCTTCCATGGCCAGCCATGGACTGATCAGTACCTGAGCCGGTACAGTACATGAGTGCGCACTATGTACTGTACCAGCTTGGGTACTGATCAGTCAGTGGCTGGCCATGGCAAGGCATGGGGGGCAGTGCCAGTTGCCTGCACAGGTTGGGTTGGGGGTGCTGGGAGATGGGAGACTGCCTACTGGGGTGGGGGCTACTACACTATGGAAACAGGGTATTTTTGATATGTGCATGCTATACTGTGCTCAGGGAGGGGGGCCCTACACTATGGAAATGAGGTGGAGTGTTTAACACTATTGGGGATGGGGTGGGGGATCTGTTACACTATGGAAAAGGACAGCACCTGTTTTTTTAGAATGATTGGGGATATGGGATAGGGTGGGGGGTCCACTACACTACGGAAAAGGGCAGCGGCTGTTATTTTACAATGATCAGAGTTGGGGTGTGGGGTCCACTACTCTGCAGAAAAGGGCAGCATCTGTTATTTTACAAAGATTGGGGATCAGGGGTGGGGGGGGTGGTCCACTACACTGTGCTACAGAAAAGGGCAGCAGCAGTTATTTTACAATTATCAGGGATGGGGTTGGGGGGTTCACTACTCTATGGAAAAGGGCAGCAGCTGTTATTTTACAATGATTGGGGATCAGGGATGGGGTGGGTGGTCCACTATACTACGCTACAGAAAAGGGCACCAGCAGTTATTTTACAATGATCAGAGATGGGGTTGGGGGTTCACTACTCTATGGAAAAGGGCAGCAGCTGTTATTTTACGATGATCAGGGATCAGGGATGGGGTAAGAGGTCCACTACACTATGGAATAGGGCAGCAGCTGGTATTTTACAATGATCAGTGATCAGGGATGGGGTGGGGGGTCCACTACACTACAGAAAAGGGAATAATATGTATTTTATACTACTCTGTGATCAGGGTGGGGAGAAGGACCCTACACTATGGCAAAGGAGGAATAATGTGTATGTTTATACTATTCCATGATCAGGGTGAGGAGGAGGGACCTACACTATAGACAAGGGGAAATGATATGTATTTCATGTACTACACTGTGATCAGGGTGGGTAAGGGGGATCAGATGGCCATCCATGGACTCTGCAGTGTGTAGATATGGGTTTTGTATGCTTAACTTTGTGTGGGCACATCTGTCAGTCTCTTCCTCAGGGAATCTATGAATACTGTGATGTGGGGAATATGCATGAGGGACCCCTCATCTGTATGCCCATCACAATATTCTATACAATGCACTTGGACTTGCATGGCACATCGGAGCTTCTGAATATTGCCATGGCCCTGACAGCTGTCTCAAGTCTGAGATGTGTGGGTACATCTAAGGATGCACCATACATCTGCTTTGAATATGGGTGCCCAAGACAACAATTAGATTCTCTTATCAATTCTTATTTGACAGAATCTTGTGTAATATGCAATGGAATGAGACAAGGCAGCCCCCATTATTTTTTGTTATGTTTAGAATCTTTTTTGAATTACATAAGAGAAAACAGAATTTAGGACATATTGGTGGGGAAAGAAATAATCATGATTAATGCATTTGCTGATGATATTTTACTGTTCATGACAAATGTAAAAGAAGCTACACCTTCCTTTCTGGGTGAAGTTTCTAAGTGTGCAGAACTATAAATGTATAGTTTAAACATGCTATGTTATGTTACATTTTGCCCTATGAAGCCTCCCTTGGGTCACCCCGGTTAACGGGACTGCTTGGTCTCAGTGGGCTCACCCAGTTACCAAAATTCAAATAAAATAAATTAATAAAATAAATAATTAAACAAAGCAAAATCAATAATAATGTCAATAAATGAAAATAAAATACCCAGACTAGATTTGAATATAAAATAAAATGTTATGATAACCAACAATTGTAAATATACTCACCCGGTTACCAAAATTCAAATAAAATAAATAAATAAACAAAACTAAATAATAATGTCAATAAATGAAAATAAAATACCCAAACTGCATTCAAATATAAAAGAAAATGTTATTATAACCAACAATTTTAAATATTTGGGAATCATTTTAAAAACTAAACAGGAAGAAATCACTAAAACTAATTATTACAGTGCCTGTAATAAAATCAAAATCCTGTTAGACAATTCAGAGAAACTCTCTTTGTCATTATGGGGAAGGGCAAAACTATAAAAATGATGGTGCTACCCCATTTAATGTTTGTCATGCAAGCAGTGGCGGGTACTCCAACTCTTCTTTGGTATAGTAAATAAAAATATATATATTTAAGACATTTTTATGGAGGGGTGGCAAGCCAAAAATACCTTGGGACCAGCTTATTACCCCCAGAAGGGAAGGAAGCTATAGTTGCACAGACCCACTACACTACTTAGTAGCATATCAGATTAATTTGTGGTGGGAATGGGTTTTCAGGAGGGGGGATCATTGGGTAACTCTGTTATGGAATCCAAATTTGGCAGGGAAAATATAATTTGGGATATACAGCAAAAGTTAAAAGTACCTAACATTTTTTGTCCTTTAGTATTAAACATCAAAAGATCAATAACCAATTTAGCAAGAAATTATGAAATGCCATGGTTGTGTTTAAATATATGGATTGGGTATTCTATTTGGAAAGGAGAAAGAAAGGACATAATGAAAAAGTTTGGTACTACAACATTTTTTTTAATGGTATCAGTTAATAAAAGAACTGCTATGTTCCTATGAGGAATTTAAAGAGATGTTCTTGGCAATCCCAGGCACCAATTCCTTACACTATATTACAATTAATAAGACATTTCAAGCACTGGTAGAGAACATAAAAAAGGAAAAAGAAATAAAGTAAGTAAAGAACTAAAACTACCGCCAACAAATTATTGAGAAAGGCTCAAAAGAATTGCTTCAAAAGATATATTTTAGGAGTATGTAAACAAAGAAGGACTTGTGGTATAAAATAAATATAAGATGGCAACAAGGAATTAACATAGATTATACATCACAACAATGGAAAAATGTATGAATTAAAGCAAATAAGGATTAGTTATTTGTCCAAAATAATGCAATTAAAAAAAAAAATTATAGACAGGACCTATTTAACGCTGCACGTCTTAGGAAACTTCTCTTCTAGAAAAGATCAAGAATAATGGCATCAGTGCAGGCATACAGGGAACCTTTTGCATTGTGTTTGGGACTGTCCAAGAATAAAACCATTGTAGAAAAAAAACTATTTAACTGTTAGAACCTATAGCTGAAAGACAGATTCCCAATTATTTTTCCTGGCTTATTTTTAATGGTATAGCTGACTTGGAATTACATAAAACAGATTATAACATATTCTGTTTAGCCACAATGATAACTAAAAGAATCATACTGGAACATTGGAATGCACCAGAGATTGAAGTTTTCCAAAACAACATAGTGATACAGTTTAAGAGAGGTTTTACATATGAAACATTAGCAGATGAACTAGGAGAAATCGACATAACCATATGGAAAGAAATTGAGCCATGCTACCTCCACTAGAAATATGTTAAAGTTTTTAAGCATACCTTAGTGGGGAAGGGGGAGAGGGAAGCCATTAAGCTATTAAAGAAAGCGTGTTATTAGGAATGTAATCTATTGTACAAGAGATCATATGTAATATGTATGAAATAACATATAAAATAATAAAAATATATAAAACAAAAACCTATTGGCAGTTCCTTCCTTGTCATAAGAATATATGGATATGCCAACAGAAGAAGGCAATATGGTCTATCAAGTTTGCCCAATGTGGGCCCCTGTATATTTGCTTACAGTGGGTCCCCCCTTAACTTTAGCTCTTCCCTTGACTTTCTGCCAACCCCTCTTGAATCCAACAATTGTCTGCTAGTTGATGACCTCTGCCGGCAGTTCATCCCACCTTGACACAACCTGCTCTGTAAAGAAGTAGCTCCCGACCTCCTTCTTGAACTTCCTCACCAGATTGTAATTGTGCCCCCTTCTGTTGATATTCTCACTCAGGCTAAAGAGGTTCTCCAGATCCACTTTGATTATACCTTTAAGGTACCTGAATTATGTCTCTTCTCTCTTCTGTCTTCCAATGGGTACATATTAAGGCTACTCAGCTTGTCTTCATACAGGCTGTCCTACTGACCCTAAATAATTTTTGTGGCTCTTCTTGATATAGCCTTGTGATGATTTATGTAATTTCTCAGGTAGGGACTTCAATACTATGCACAGTACTCCTGGTGTGGCTGCACCACGGATCTGTACAGTGGCAGGATATGGCATGGTCACCTGATTCCTTCTGCTTGTGAACCCCTAGTAGCTATGCACCCTAGCATGCAGTTGGTTTATCTGCTGCCATTTTGCACTGCATAGATTGCTTATTAAGACTGCTTGTTATTGTTTTCCCCAGATCCTTGTGCTCCTCACAAATCATAACCTTTCACCCCCCAGCTTGTATTCAACTCTCAGGTTCCTGCAGTCAATTTGCATGGCTTTACACTTGTTTTGCATTCGACCATAGTACCCACATACCAGACCATCCTTCTAGCATTATAAAAACTTCCCTAAGGTCCCTAGCCTCTTCCTTGGTGTCAACCCCCCCCCCCCGAGTTTGGTGTTTTCCATAAAGAGGCAAATCCTGACACTAATTTCTTCTCCTATGTTGCTAATCAACATATTTAACAACACAGAACTGAGTACTGACCCTTGTTAGGCCCCACTGGCAATGTCCGTTAATACAGAGAACTTTTCCCACCACCACCCTTTAGGTCCTTTTCACTGAGCCAATTCACCAACCTGGTAAACTTGCAACCTGCCCTTAAGTCTTCCAACTTTTTGATCAGCCTATGATGGGGAACTGAGTTGAAAGCTTTAGTGAAATCTAAGTACAGAATGTCTACTGCCTGCCCCATCAGCCACCGACATCACCCCAGTAAAGAAGTCAATTACACTGCATCCTGGAGTCTGGCAACCTCAAGCAGCTCAACCAACCAGTCTTTCAGGATGGTCTCCATCAGTTTGTCATCTGTTTGTGAGTGTGAGCATTGGCATTCATTATATTTTCATCAGGGGTTGTATTTCAGTAATGTAACCCTGCTGGCAAAACAGTGCACCTAGGATAATTGGGGGAGCATGAGGATTAGGAAAGCATTTCAGAACTATAAAGTTAAACAGGGAAACTGGTGGCAAGATCCAGTATTACTTAACGGTCTAGTGTAGCTGCTGGGGAGAGCCAGAATGATGGCATAAAGGATTTCTGGGTCTAATAGCAGCAGTGGTAGGAATATATGACTGATTACTTGTACCAGCAGGAGAAAGCCATTGATGATTTAATTAAAGCCTCTGCCTCTCTCTTGCAGGCTATCAATGAGATGAATAGGAAGCATCGAAACAGAGATTTTGCCAACAGATAGGGACCACTTGGCCAACCTAGTCTGCACATTTTTTCCTGGCTACAGTATCAGTGGTGATCTTACTTCATCTCTGGCCCATTCACCCTCCCCCACTTTCCTTAAGATTCCCATATGCCTGTCCCATGATTCTTGAACACTGTCTCCACTGGAAGTCTATTCTAGGAATCCGTCACTCTTTCTGTGAAGAAGTACTTCCTCACATCTCTCCTGAATCTATCCCACCCAAGTTTTTATCAAGCCCCTCATCTTTAAGCACCTTTTTTCTGAAAAATACTTCCCTCCGGTACCTTATTTACTGCTGTGAGATATTTAAAGGTGTCTATCATAGCCCCCCTCCCTACTGTCTTATTGGGTGTACATATTAAGGTAACCAAGTCTCTCCTCATAGGACTTATGATGCACACCCTGCACCATTTATTTGCCCTCCACTGCACCACCTCCCCTCTACATCCTTCCAGTGATGTGGTTTCTAGAACTGGATACAGCACTCTAGGTGGGGTCTTACTAGTAGTCTATAGAGAGGCAATACTACATCCCTTTCTATTGGTCATACCCCTCCCTATGCATCCCAGTATTCCTCTAGCCCTCCCAACTGCCTTTTCACACTGCCTGGCCACCTTCATGTCATCCAATACGATTAGCCCTTTTTCAAATTGAAACCCAGCTGCCATACCCTTAATCACTCCTTGAGTTTTTCTCAGGTCTCTTTTCTTTCTTTCTACCACTCCAGAGTGTCCATCCTATTGCTGACTTTGGTGTCATCCACAAGGAGGCAGACCTTCCCTAACAGCATCTCAGCAATGTCACTTATAAAACATTAAACAGCACCAGTCCCAGCACTGATCCCTGAGGCACTCCATGGCCACCCTCCCTTCCTTTGAGTGAACTCCATTTACCACCACCCTCTGCCACCTATCCTCTTATCAATTTTTTAGACAGTTTACCATCTTTGGACCCACATCTAAGCACCCCAACCTGCTTACTAGCCTCCTAAGCAGAATGGTGTTGAAAGCCTTTCTGAAATCTAGGTAGGCCACGTCACTGCTCCACCCTGATTCATTTCCTGTGTCACCCAAAGAAATCTATCAGATTTGTTTGACATAACCTCCCCCACCATGAATCCATGCTGCCTCAGGTCTTACAACCCATTGTATTCAAGGTACTCCACAATATTTTCCTCCAGTAGTGACTCCATTAACTGTCCCATCACAATGTCAGGCTGATTGGCCTATAATTTCCAGAATGCTCCCTGCTACCACTTTTGTGAAGTGGGACTACATCTACCCTCTCCAGACCTCTGGAACCAATCCTGTTTCAAATGAGCTGTTAAACAGAACTGTCAGAGAGTGCAGCCAGTAGCTCCTGGAGCTCCCTCAATACCCTTGGATGGACTCCATCTTGCTTGTTGCTTTGTTCACTTTTGGTTACTGGGTCCCTTCAGAATCAGGACACTGTTCTGAAAATGGACTAGTGTAAACTTCCCTCCTCCAATGCTCCTGTTACTTTTTGTGGCCCTCCCTACTTCTTCCTCTGTAGAACACTGAACAAAGTATTTGTTCAGGTTGTCTGCTGTATGCTGGCTCCCTCTGCAGAGTCTCCCTTTCCCTTTTAATACTGATCCCACCCTGGTTTTCCTCTCTTTTTACATACCTAAAAATGTCTTGTCCCCTTGTCACTGCCTGGGCTATGTTCTGTTCAGGTTGTGCTGTCCACCTCCTTAATGCTCTCTCTCTGCTTCCCTCTGTTTTCTCTGATACAGCTCCATATTCTTCTCCCTTTGCATCTCTTTATACCTCCTGAATGATACCCTTTAAGCCTTTACCTTTTTTGTCACCTCTTTCAAGAACTATAACGGTCTCTTTTTCCTCTTGCTTTTGCTCACTTGTTTTACGCAAAGGTTTGTTGCCTTCTCTATGACCCTTTTAGCTTTGCCCACTGTTCCTCCACCCCACCCAGGTCATCCTCCCTGCCAGGTCATCCCTGAGGCATTCATCAATATTTTTAAAACCTGCCTCCTGAAGTCTGGACCTTCACCCTTATGAGGTTCAGTTCCACAGCCATCCTTATATTAAGCGACAAGTCCTATATTGTCCCATGATGAACTGCTTCACAGACTAGTTGCCTGAAGAACACCCCCTGCAGGGAGTTCAGGATGTCTGTGCTTAGCCTTAGGAAACTGGCCCTGGGAAATGAAGTCTCCTTCAATATAACCAAGAAAAGCATTCTGGAAGTTCAACATAACAGTGTTATACAGTCTCCTATACACTTATTGAGGGAGACTTCGGTTTCTGACTTGCAGAATGGGCTGATACCAATCAAGCTCCTAGGACCACAGCTTCTCCAGACCTTGTTCTGTACTTATTGTATTGGTTCCTTATTGGATATGGAGATTTATGTTATGGCTATTATATAAAACCATGGTCAGGCCTGACAGGGAGTACTGTGTGCAGTTCTGGAGGGTGCACCTTCATAAGGACATTAACAAGCTGGTAACAGTCCAGAAAAGGGTGACTAAGATGGTACAGAGCTTGCAACACAAGACTTTTGAGGAGAGATTAAGGGACCTAAATATGTGTTCGCTGGAAGAGAGGAGGGAAAGAGGGGACATAATAGAAACATTCAAGTACCTCAAGTGTATAAACAAGGTGCAGGGTGGAGACATTTTCCAATACAGAAGGAGCACAAGAACAGGGGGATGTGCCATGAAATTGGAAGGTGGGAGGTTAAGAGGGAATGTGAGGAAGTTCTTCTTCACGGAGAGGGTGGTGGACACATGGAATGGTCTACCTTAGGAGGTGGTGGGAACGAGCACTATGGATAGATTCAAGCAGGCTTGGGACAAGCACAGGGGAACCATAGAGGTACAGCAGCATGTGGGTCAGAAACAGTAATCCAGTACAATGACTTAAGGACAGACTAGATGGGCCAGGTGGTCCTTATCTGCCAACAATGTCTATGTTTCTATGTTGCCAACCATGGGTTACCCTACCACCCCAAAATTGCGATTGGAAATCAACAGTTAGAGTTCATAATTCACATGCCAGTCATTTATGTCACACAGTCTGGTACTGGTTTATCAGTCCAAAACATAGGGTTTTATTCACCTGATTATACTATGTTGCCAAAAAAGGTCCTTTATGACTTTAATACTTATTACAACTAGTCTTGGAAGGGTTACTCTTAGGATCAATGTGTAATTTGGCACAATGAGATTACCAAAATCCCGGGAAAGCCCTATCAACTGTGTGAGATTTCTAAAACTTGTCCATTGAGTATTATGGTAAATTGCCGATTTGGGGTTAACACCATTCAGCGTATTGCTAATGGATCCTACATTATTCTCGACCCTCACTGTAATTTTACAGTAGGATCCTCATGATCCATTTTCCTAACATTCTCTAATGTGGTCACAGCTCATGAATTCACCTTTTCCCCCTAGCCCTCAGACAATACTATGTATACTGTCTCATCAGCTATCTCACCCATTATTTTCATTAAGGTCCCATGTGGTCTTAAGAATGTAGTACTCCTCAAAGAGATTTTGGAACTCAAACACATTTTACAAGACTTGGAGGATGGGATGCTCACCTCCAGTCGGCATCGATCTACATGAACCAAATCCTAAGCCTGAAAAACTACAGGAAGCAGTTTCCAAGGTACAGAACTGGTTCAAAGTAACCTTATATCAGGGTTAAGGAGTGTATAGAAGTGGGTTTGAGTACTCTTTATCACTGTGGCCTTCTATCTGTTACTTCACTTTATCATCCCTTTGCTAAGTCTGGGCACCATCATGTACCTAAAATTAGAAACAGTAAAGTTAAGCAATGCCTTCTATGATCCCCTCATGGGGTGGGGCATTAAAGGGCCTTCCATCCTTTGAGGCTTGTGTTAAGGAGGGAATAGGCATGCTAGAGCGCTCAAGATGAGCCAAGTTGGGGTTACTGTAACTGAGGTATCTTGAGCAGTGCACCAGAGCCAAAGGATGTGAATACCTCAATGGAGCCCATAGGTATTGGACCATCCAAACAAAGAGGGAAAATCCCCAAACATGGTCACGTTACCCTTTAATCGGCCTCCCTCTAATCTCATGCTGTGTCCTCTTGTCCTGCTAGTTTTCTTATATTGAAACATGTTAGACTCTTTCACCTTGTTAATGCCCTTAAGGTGTCTGAATGTTTCAATCATATCACCTCTCTCCCTCCTTTGCTCTAGGGTATACATACTGAGCTCTGTTAATCTGTCCTCAGATGTTTTCTGATGCAGTCCCTGCACCATTTTGGTTGCCCTTCTCTGTACTGCCTCAATTTGGTTAATGTCCTTGTGAAGGTGTGGCCTCCAGTACTGCATGCAGTACTCTAGATGTGGCCTAACCAGTGTCTTGTAAAGAGGGATTATTACCTCCCTCTTCTGACTTGTGATACCCCTACTAATACACCCCAACATCCCTCTAGCCTTACCTACTGCTTTAGAGGTCTGCTTGGATGATTTCAGGTCATTGGTGATGATGATGCCCAGACTCTTTCTTCCCTTGTGACTGCCAGCAACTCCCCTCCCAGCCTATAGGTGGCTTCAGGGTTTCTCTTCCCTATGTGCATGATCTTGCACTTCTTTGCGCTAAAACCCAGTTGCCACTCTTCTGACCATTTTGCTAGTTTATCCAGATTTCTTCTCATTCTGCCCACCCCATCTGGATCATCTATTCTGTTGCAGATCTTGGTGTCATCTGCAAATAGACAAACCTTACCCTCCAGTCTATCTGCAATGTCACTGATGAAGATATTGAAGAGGACTGGCCCCAGAACTGATCCCTGAGGTACCCCACTTGTGACTTGCATCTCTTCTGACTGTATACCGTTTACCACTGCTCTCTGTTTTCTGCCCGTCAATCAGTTTGCCACCCAGTTGACCAACATCTGACCCACTCTGAGCCTACCCAGCTTATTAATCAATCTTCTATGTGGAACAGTATTGAAAGCTTTGCTGAAGTCAAGGTAGGCAACATCAACTGCTCCCCCTTGGTCCACCACTCTGGTTACCCAGTCAAAGAAATCTATGAGATTAGTTTGAGAGGACCTTCCTTTTGTAAACCCATGCTGTCTTGGATCCTGTGCTCCTATGGATTTCAGGTGTTTCACTATCCTTTCCTTAAGGAGTGTCTCCATAATCTTGCCCACTACTGAGGTAAGACTGACTGGTCTATAGTTCCCTGCCTCTTCCCTTCTACTACTCTTGTGGAGCGGGATCACATGATGATCCTTTCTCCAGTCTTCTGGGACCTCTCCTGTGCTCAGGGACTCACTAAACAGTTCTGATAATGGCTCTGCTAGTTCCACCCTTAGCTTCTTTAGTTGTTTACAACAAAGATGTATGGTTGGAATTTCCCAAAAACCATTATAGCAGATTTTAGCTAAGCCACTATGTCATCCAATAAATCATGAGATAGGGGTTTGAAAATACATTGGTCATAAGATGCATCTGACACTTTGCCGAGATAAGGGAGTTTTGTTTATCATCATCCTTGGATGGAAACACAAGTGGTCAGGGGATTTTATACTATCAAAATAACATGTTTAGGAGACAGAAAAACAAATAAGGGAATTTTACTTTACTAAAATAACTTGCCTAGAAATGCAAGAGTTGTACTACAAAATAATCTCGTAGTAGATAATTGCTAAAGCAAGCATAATAGGTTATTTCTTCTCAGCTCTCTGTTACACATATTTTTAAACACAAGTTATCAAGAGATAGGAACTGAACCAGACAAGGGCTGAGACACTACACTCTTGTTCTTGCTGACACGGTTAGTTAGGACAGCTGCACCTTTATCTTGACCGTGACCTTTTAAGTTACAGAAAGGCATGTTTTGTACAAAGGGTTTCTGCCGGACAGAGTAAACTAATTTTGCTGAAAACATCTGTTTTGAACATTGCTTATGCTCTTGCAACCATCTCTCTACATTTTATTGTTACAAGTGCCATTTACATGGTTCCAACAATTACCCTTTAAAGAGCCCCTGACAGCATTATAAAAACTTTGAAAAAAATTAGATTTATATTCAGCTCCATCCCATTTTCTTTATTACTTCATATATTTTCAGTAATTAATTCCCCATTGTCTTTATTACTGAAAATAGTTGCATGAAAACTATACCCTTGTCCCTTAGACTATATCAACTCTGGCTGCTTCTTTACACATGACATCACAATCCCCTATTTATGACATTGTAATTATCTCCACAGCAACATATTTCGATGTCATAAACAGAATTATGATGTCAGGTGCAGGCAGGCAGCTAGTTCTAAAAGGGAAGAGATACTGCATTCATGCAAATACCCTTAGTAATATGGAATACGGTTGAGAATTACAGAATAAAATATGAAATACTGTATAAGCTACATTTATGCCTGAATATTACAATTTTTCAAAGTTATCTCAACTGTGTCAGGAGCTCTTTAAACTCTTTTACACTTACATATTAACTTTCATAGTGGTATCATTTAGTTAATTAGTATCCACTTGCAACCCATCTTGCACCTTTTCTACCTTCTCAGCCTTTTGCTTTGCCAACTACATATAAATGTTGCCCTTAGTAAACTTATATAAGACATTTGCCACTGGTCACATTTTACAAGGCAAGGCAAGGCAAATTTTATTTAAAAAGACGCCCATCCCGGAGGCTCTGGGCGCTGTAGATTAATCAAATAAATACAACACAAAACCATACAATCAATAAAATATACAACTCCAAACAATTAAAACCTTATTTTACTACACAGTTTGTTTCCTTATTAAGAGCTAAACAATATAAACTATAAAGCATAGTCAGGGAATGCCTGATCAAATAAAAATGTCTTTAGTCGGGCCTTAAAAACCTCAACAGACGGGGCCTCCCTAACAACTATAGGAAGCGAATTCTACAGGATGGGAGCGGTGACACTAAATGCTCTGTCACCTGCAGTTCTTAACCTCATCCTGGGAATCGCAAGGAGGTCCCGAGAAGAGGAACGCAAGGAACGGACTGAGACAGCAGGTGTAAGAAGGTCATTCAGGTAGCCAGGACCCAGGCCATGTAAAGCCTTAAAGGTGAGCAAACCCACCTTAAAGAGGACCCTCCACCTAACCGGCAGCTAGTGCAGATGATGTAGCACCGGGGATATGTGGCAGCATTTAGATTGTCCTGTCAACAACCTCGCCACAGCATTCTGCACCAACTGCAGTCAGCGGAGGGTACCCCCAGAGACCCCGAGATAGAGTGCATTACAGTAGTCAAGCCTGGACGCACAAAGGCATGTACCAAAGTGGGGAGGTCAGAGGCGGAACTAAGGGCTTGATCCTGGCGATATTCCTCAGATGATAAAACTAGCATGTACAACGGAAGACACCTGAAATTCAAGTGTCAAACCGCTGTCAAGAATAACACCAGATCCACGCACCCTAGGAGGCCGTCAATGGTACAGAGCCAAGGCAAAGTCCTGTCTCTGCACCAGAGGCCAACCTATCACGTCCTCTGTTCAACTCCACCACCAGTACCTCCGTCTTACTGGGGTTAAGTTGCAACCAACTGGAGGCCATCCAGTCATTGATTTCAGCAAGGCAACTGTTAAGCACTTCTACTGCACAAGATGTTCCAGGAGCAAAGGAAAAATAAAGCTGGTTATCATCAGTATAGCAAAGAAAACCCAAGCTGTACTTCCTAATGAGCTCTCCCAGGGGTAGCATGTACATGGCAAATAACATCGGTGACAAGACCGAACCCTGGGGAACTCCGCACAACAGGTGGTCAGGGGAGGAGGAGAAATTCTCCATCACTACCCTCTGCCTCCTGTGAGATAAAAAAGACTCAAACCAGCAGATTACAGAGCCGGCAAGTCCACAGAATTCCCTTAGGTGGTCAAGTAACACTCGATGATCCACCGTGTTAAATGCTGAAGAGAGATTGAGGAGAACAAGAATTGTCCCCTTCCCTCGATATCTAGCCCTAAGGAGGTCATTATGCACCCAAACTAGTGCAGTTTCCATGCTATGCCTTGCACGAAACCCTGACTGGAATAGTTCATAAAGATTATGGGCCATGAGATGCTCCTCAAGCTGAAGCGCCACCACCTTCTCAACAATCTTACCTAAAAATGGAAGATTGGAGATAGGAAGGTAATTTGCCTTGACGTCAGGGTCCAACGATGGTTTTTTCAGAAGGGGCCTCACCAATGCCTCCTTCAAGACATCAGGAAAGACCCCCTCTGACAAGGAACACCAGACAATCAAGGAAAACACCGGGCCAACAGAGTCAACACATCTCATTAAGAAATGAGTTGGCACCAGGTCCAGTTCACAAGATGTGTGCTGAAGCCTAGAAGCAATCTCAATGACCTCAGCCACCTCTACTAGTCTAAACTCACCCCAAACAGATGGAGTGCTCTTCGGAAGCCCATGGTGACCACTGTTGACCAAATTCTGGTCCACTGGCGGAACCCCCTGCCTGATGGCAGACACCCTGTCCGAGAAGAACCGAGCAAATCCATCACACAGTGCATTCGAAAAAGCTACCTTCGGCTGTAGACAGGCAGGATGAAGAAGCCTGTCCACAGTCCGAAAGAGCATTGTTGGTCGGTTCCTCCTGGCAGCAATCTCCCTGGACAGGAATTCTGCCTTCTTACGGTTGATTGCCCCCTGGTATACACCATAGTGCATACGCAGGGCCAGTTTGTCTGCATCCAGGCAGACTTCTGCCAGCAGCGCTCTAATCTCCAACCCAGAGTTTTCATCTCCTTGAGCTCCCCATCAAACCAAGGGGACCTCAAGTGAGAAGACCTGGGTCATACACAGACTGGTGCGAGGGAGTCAAGCACACCAGAAAGTGCCCTATTATAGGCGTCCACTACTGCTCACCCCCCCCCGCATGCATTGTCTACTCTAGATAGGTCAGCCAAACAAACCTCTCCTTTCTTCTCTCTTGTAGCTGGGTTTTATTGCTTTGTTCTTTTTATAGCCTATATCCTTTGTTCTATCCCTTGGACAATCTTGCCCTATCTTTTCTTTTTTCATACCTTTGTTTCTTCTCTGTAAACAGAACTGAGATGAGTAGGGGGCCAGTGTCATTTACAGCCAGGCCATGAGCATTACATCATCTCAAATCCGCCTCATGAGCAGTGCCACCCTTGATGTTGGTCCATTAGCTCTACATTTTTAAAGCTATATACCTCTGCGGGGTCCTAGTGCCTTCAGCGCAAACATATAAAGTAATGAATGGTGAAAATATTCTGGAAGATCAAGAATTACGGTGAGTATGTAACTTTTTTCTGTCCGGACGGATCCATCGGTCCATTTTTTACCGATTTTGTTTGGTCCAGTTTTGGCAGTTCGGCTTTTACCAACTGCTAATTTCACTAACTTTATCATATATCTCAACCAGTGTTGGGTAGTAATGTGTTACAAGTAATACATTACTGTAATCTAATACATTGCAATGTAACTTGTAACTGTGATGGATTACTTGCAAGAAACTACAATATTAGGAAGTTACAGATTACATTTCTTGGAAGAAATGCATTACTGTAAAGCAATTCTTTATATTACTTTTCCTTTTTTCCTAGCATGTGAAGCTGGCTCACTTGATCTGAATGCTATCAGTCGAAGCGGTTTCTGTTTTTTTCTGGTATATTATCTAACACTGGGCCTTTCAAGTCTGACTCACTGCGAGGAGGGGGGGGGGGGAGTCCATGTTGGCATTCTCACATTTTGCCTACCCAAATCTGTCCTCCTCCTGATTTGCTACAGCCTGTGGGTGTACACCCATCATGATGACTGATTGATGACGGCAGGCAGTTGTTCTATTTTTGGTGCCATTCACCAGACATCGCATGCTGTTGGCCTGTATCGGATGTATTTTTCTGGAAGCAGTTAGACTCATCATCTCTCAGAACAGTCACAAGGAGGGGAACCAGACTAAGTAATAATGATGGGATTGGTGGGGCAGTGGACAATGGTGGCAGTAGGTCAACTTGAGAGTCAAAATGGGGTCACCTGTGGGGAGGAACAGAGGACAAGTAGCGTACCAAAACATGAACTCGCTACTTGGTTATGGAACAGAGTTAGCCTGAAGGAGGGCCACGTCAGGCTTCTCAGACATTGTGAAACAGAGCCATGTTAGTCTGACTGAGGGTCAGACAAGGTGGGTGGCTGAGGGAGGGATTATGGGTGGGTGTCAGCTAGGCAGCAAGCAACAGCTAACAAACACTCAAGCATACTTCTCAATTGTCCCTAATTACGAGGGACATCCCTCATTTTACCCCTCAAAATTGCTCTTTCGATCATCCGTCACTCATGGGAAAGGTGCAGTCCACGAGAAGATGTGCTCTAAATTCAGACTGTCTTCCTCCTGATTTGTTACAACCTTGTGTGTGTGTGTGTGTGTGTGTGTGTACACTCATTATGATGACAGACTGATGCTGGCAGGCAGTTGCTCTGTTTTGCTGCTATTCACCAGATGTCTCATGGTGGCCTGTATCTGATATTTTTTCTGGAAGCAGTTGGACTCATCATCTCTCAGAACAGTCACAGGAGAGCAAATCAGACTGAGGAATCTATAGTGGGCCTGGTGGGGGCAGTGGTGGACCGAGTCAGTCAACTGAGAGTCGAAATGGAGTCAGTCTGAAGTCGTGTCTGAGCGGAACAAGAGAGGACAAGTAGCAGACTCAACAGTGAAATCGCCACTTGGTTGCGGAAGAGAGTGAGCCTGGAGCAGGGACACATCAGGCTTCTCAGACATCATGGAACAGAGCCACATTAGCCTGACTAAGGGTCGGGACAAGGTATGTGGCTGATGGAGGGACTATGGGAGTGTGTGAGTTAGGCTGCAAGCAATAACTAACAGACACTCAAGCATACCTTTCAATTGTCCCTGATTTCAAAGGATGTCCCTTATTTTACCCCTCAAAACTACTCTGTCCCTTATCCATCCTTCATGGAAAAGGTGCCGTCTACAGAAGACGTGTTCCAAATTCAGACTTTAAGTCAGAAATTCATAATATTCTAAGATGCCAAATCAAAGAAATAAAAAAGAGAAAACCTTATAACATAATAAGAAAATGTAATTAATTTAAAATAAGAATATGGTCAAAGTAGTCCCTGTATAGTTAGTCTGGGCAGCCGGTGGGTGATGCTATATATGTAAATAGGTAGCACACTAACCTCTTTGGCTGGAAATTCAGAAGGTCATGGGTTCACACCAAGTACTTGGGTAATATCCATAACAGACACTGTAGTATGAACATATGAAAATGTTAGCAGAAGCAGGCCTTACAGTTTATCAGTCTGCTCGATTCCGCAGCAAGCCCCTCAACTTACGGCTGCCCCACCCTCCCAGCCCTCTTCATCATAACCCCCAACCCAGTCCCAAACCCTCTTAAAGTCACCCACCATTCTACAGGACACCACCCCCTCGGGCAGAGTATTCCAGCTGTCCACTATCCTTTCCGTGAAAAATGCCTCCTGATTCCCCCCCCAACCTCAACTGATGCCATCTCATATCCCTCCCTCTTCTGAGCTGGAAAATCCCTTCTGTATTAACCTTATTTATCCCCCTGAGGTATTTAAATGTTTCAATCATATCCCCCATCCCTCCTCTCCTCCAGGAAAAACATGTTCATCTCTGCTAATCTCTCCTCATAAGACTTTCCTCAAGTCCCTGGATCATCCTTATCACCCCTACACTGCACCCCCAAAAACATGATGTCCTTCTTTAGGAACAGGTGCCACTACTGCAGCAGTACTCCAGGTGAGGCCTTACCAGAGACCAGTACAGAGGAAGGATCACCTCCCTATTCATGGAGGAGATTCCCCTTTATATACACCATAGCACCCTATTGGTCTTTGCTGCCACATTCCTGTAGTGAAGTATGAGGGGGGTCCAACACTGCTGAGGTGCCGTCCTTTGGAGGAGACAGTAAACCGAGGTCCCTTCTTGCCCATCTCTGGTCACTATCTGTGCGGTCTTCATTGACCTCTCAAATGCCTTCGACATAGCAGAATAGTGGTTCTCACTTAGGGGGAAGGTTGCCATGAGACTCCATCAAGCCCACTATAGACCTACAGAAGTTCTGAAGGACTGAAGCCTTGACTCTTTATAACTTTCCAGTAGTCTGCGAAGAGCCTTAGGTGAGTCCCCACACTTTTATGTTGTGATTCTCATGTACCTGTAAGGTTTTGTGTAACCCACAACCTTCACCTTTAATGCATCTCATGTACCAATGATATCTGCAAGTATGTAAGCTGAAAACAATAAAACAATTAACAGCGAAAAAAAAAATGACTTCAACATGGTCAATCACACCCTCCTCCTCCGCAAACCATGATATCGCGGCTGCTCTCTAGAGGTTACAAACTGGTTCCTGAGCTACCTCTCTAGTTGCACCTAAGTTGTGTGCATCGGACCCGCCAGGTTCCCCACCCTGCCTGTCTTGACAGGTGTGCCCCAGGGCTCCATCCTGGGCCCCTTCTATCCTCTTTAATTATAAACTCCCTCCCCTCAGACAGCCTGAAATGCCAATCTCTCTCCTCTATGCTGACGACCTTGAACTTTACCACAGTGACAAATTCCCCACCCTAATCTCCTCTGTTCGTACTCATAACTATGCTGCGATCCACCACTGATTTGTGGAAAACCTCCTCTTGGTTAATGCGAAAAAAAAAGAAATCCATGTTGTTCAGATCCAAGCCATTTCTAGCTAAATCCCAAACTCTCCCTGCTCTCAGTGTCATCTCCCAGACAGCCAAGCTCTGGAAGAAGCTGACATCTATAAATACCTTGGTGTCATACTGACTCCTCCTCTCTTTCACAAACCACGCCAACTCTCTGGTTCTAAGATTCCACCAAAAATTAGGTGCTGCCTACTGGTTTCGCATTACTTCACCCTGGAAATCCAACTGGCCATTGTCTAGGGTAATCTACTACCAATCCTGGATGACTGCTCCCCCAAATATGCCTGGACATCCACAACCCTGATGTCCAAGCTCTCTCCTGCCTACAACAGCATGTGTCGTTTTGCCCTGCTAGCCCCATTTTCTACCCACCACTGTGTCCTCTACAATACGCTAGGATGGCTCCCACAGCAAGGCCGCTTTGACCTTGCTCTTGGCAGCTTGGTTGACCCCACCATCTGGACTGGCCAAGAGTCCCCCCTTTCTGCCATCCTTATGGTTCGTACAGTTAATTGTCACCTTCACTCTCACAGTAGCCTCCCTCTGTATATTCCCAGGGTATCCACAAATGTGGCGGTAGTGCCCTGTCAGTAGCTGCCCCAATGTTATGGAAACAGCTACTGTACCTGCTGAGCTCTGCTCCACAGGCATCCACGACCACTTCAAATCCCACCTCAAAGAGTAGCTCATGACTACCTCCAGGTGCCATTGCTTCCCTGGGTAGTCCACTATTACTGTATATAGCATGTAAATATTTATTTTGCTCTTTGTTTTCCAACTAGTACAGGTATGAGCCTAATGGATCTATGTATCACAAACCTTGTATCATTGTGGAACACTGCCTCAAACTACCCTGTATTCTTGTGTACCTTTGTTACCTGTTTTTTATAAATGGTTTAGTATTTGTAATCATGTTTTATTTGTCAAATTGTCTCTACAGTCTTATGCATTGATGTTGTAAATCTGTGCCACTGTATGGTGGCCCGGGTCGTGCCTGAAAACGGTCATTGGGATCAGTGCACTTACCCAATTACCAAAGTCATAAATAAATAAATAAATAAAAATCCCACAGCATTTATCAAAGAAGGGCAGGGGAGTTTGCCACTGTCATAGCCAGAATCCCCCCATCAGTAAAAAAGGTTTATGTAACCTCTCCGCCTTTCCTAGTCAACAGTTAGAAATAAAAAGCAGTCATCCCTTCTAGTTTCTTTTGCCCCCCCCCCGAAGTGCAGCGCAGGATCAACACTGACCAGAATGAGATATCCCAGAGGTTTTTCTGCCCATTACCATTTGAATAAGTAGAAATATTCTAGCTGTGGCATTTCTGTAAGGAAGTGGGTCAATGGTTATGGCAGTTTCTAATTCATTTGTGCTCAGTGTTTATGGGCGATTCAACCGGTGCCTTTTTGTTTCACACAGTGTGCAATTATCAGTTTGTGGCAACAACAGATCTGAGTGAGTCCAGACATTTGTGTGACCCATTGATTTTTGGGCCAGGTTGACCACTTTTTGAGTACTACAGTACAACTGAGGTGTCGCAAGATACACATATGGTCTAGGCATAAAGCATAATGCAATGTTTTTAGTCCCCCACCCCCTTATCCTCTATGCATGTGCTGCTCTGTTATGGTCTGACAACAGTGATCATAATATTTTAAATTAAATAATATTTTGGATTTTTGTGTCCAGAGGGTAAGCACAATTTTTAATGTACAAATGCCAATTGTGACGACTGTCCATTACTGTGTGGTAACTACATATAAACACCAACTGGAAAGGATTCCAGCACTCTCACCTCTGACAAATCACACCAAACTTAATTAAACTTTAAAATGGCATTTATTATAAAATAAAATAAATGGCTGTCCTGGTGGTGCTGAGGGTTGAGGTGCTGGACACCACACCTCACGCTACCCTGGCGACCCGGGTTTGGGAATAGACTTGAGTCATTCGGGGGTCAGCCGGAGGAGGTAGGGATTGAGTGTTCAGAGGACTGCTCTCCTTTCTTGGGGAGGGGGCTTTGTGCTGCGTGCATCAGCACAACAAGCGGAGTTCAGCCCACATCCAGAGTGCTTAGCTGCCTCCGCGGAAGTGGACACAGCTGCTGCTCCCACTGCATGGGCGCAGGCTGGGGAGAAAAAAAATGGAGGAAAATACCAGGACCCATGATGGCCCTGATAGGCTGGAGGATTAACCCCTGTGGGGGGTCATACCCCTGCCAGGTCTGCAGAGGTGGTAAATAATGTCATGATAAAAAATAAATTAATAAATAAAATGTGCCACAAGGCTAGCATACAGGATGACCTGACATGTTTCAGACATCTTAATGTCCTTTGTCAAAAAGCTTTGATAAAGGACACTAAGATGTCCAAACGTCAGGCCATCCTGTATGGTAGCCTTGTAAGGCTACTTCTTTATTTTATAATAAATGTCATTTTAAAGTTTAATCAAGTTTGGTGATTTGTCAGAGGTGAGAGTGCGGAATCCTTTCCAGTTGGTACTGACTTGCATTTCCTGAGCACCTCTTCCTGTACAGGTATTTTCAAGTTTTGAACTAAATATAAATGTTACATATTACCTGGCTATTCCTGGTGTATTCCATTGTTTTAGTGGCAACACTGCGGAGTTTAGACAGTTAAAATAAGCAAGACAGGAGTGTAGTGAGGTCTGTTGTCAGTAAAACTAAGTGTGGTGATTGCTCTATTATGATAGTGCTGGATGGAGGGTTTCTAGTTTTTTTGGGGGGCTGCTCATTTCCATGACCAAGAGTCAGGGGCCCAGGATTACTGCGTGCATATGGCCCATGTAAATGTAAATCCAGTGCAGAATCTGCAATGCCTTAAGTCCATATTTGGACGACCTGATCCAGAGACAAATCAACAAATAGATCTGACTTACTGTCTCTCCTCTGAATTAAACAAATGACAACTGAAAATGCTTTACTTCTGCCTTTTCTGACTAAAGTAAATAAAACATTATTTCCAAACATAATTTAGACTTAAGTTGCTGTTTCGCCAATAATAAAATAAGTGTGCCTTACTTTGAAACAGTTTAAATATAAATTTAAAACAAGAATGATTATTGAATTATGTATTTTTTTCAAAGTGTACGTTGTTTATGATCTTTTTTGGAAGCATAACTTCAAAATCATATTAAGCTCCTTTAAGTTGTATCATTAACATTTTAAAGTTCAAAAATATATTGTTTGGAATTTGTGTAGAATGGAGAAATTTTATTTAAGGAAGAAAAAGAGAGCACATTTATTTTTTTTGAAACTTCAGGTTTATTGACGTCAAATAACATTCTGCAATACATGACAATTTAAGTCTACTGAGGTTAGTTACAATCCAGCTGTAAAGTCCTTTCTTGAAAAGAAGTTTAGTTAGTGAAAGGTTGTACATTATGGCCCATATATTCAATGGGGTTGCGCATGGTGCAGGGTTATACCATACAGCCCCCATTGCGCCCGGCTCGATATTCAAAGGGCAGGATGCGAAAGTAAATTTCAGAATGCGCTGGGGCACATTGGTAATGTATGCGGGCGAGATGCAGGGATGTGCCCATGCATATGTGGCACATCCCGATATTCAGCCCGGGATATGCAGCGCATATGCTGGCACAACCCCGCAGTGCACCACATAGGGGGGCTCAAAGTTGAGTCCGTGAGGAGTGGGAACAATGCCTGGCCACCCACAGGTGGACTGCTGTATTGCAGGGCACAACACAGCAGCTGTCAGCCGTGGGTAGCCACCCACCCACCCAGAACACCATCCACAAGCACATTCATATCCCTGGTAGGCCAATGGACCCCTCCCAAGTCCCGATGCCCTGACCAGCTGTTATGTTAGACTGTCCCTGGTGGTCTAGTAGCCCCCCTCCCTCCCATGTCCCTGATCGCTGGAATATTACCATTATCCATGTCCCTGGTAGTCTAGTGGCACCCCCTGCCCATTGCTGTGATCGCGGTACAGCGTCATAACATCTATTCCTGGTGATCCAGTGGCACCCCCACCCCTTCCACCACACAGCACCCCTAAGCTCACCCCACCCCACCCCCATCATTGGCGGTGGCTTGCTAATCCACCGCGCTATGCCTAGCAGCCTGCCGAATGACAGTTACAGTATGGGCTTTAAGCCCTTGGTTCATAGTGAACCAATGAGCTGCAGGCATACCTACTAGACAGTCTCGAATAGATGAATGACTTCATTCATATAGTGGACTGTCTAGTACAGTATGCCCTACAAGCCCATTGGTTCACACTGTGGACCGATGGGCTTACAGCCCATACTGTGACTGTCATTCAGCAGGTGGCTGGGTGGTATGCAGCAGGTTGCAGCCACCCGCGATGATGGGGGGAGCAGGGTGGGCAAGGGTGCTGTGTGGGTAGGGGTGAGGGGTGCCACTGATCATCAGGGATAGATGATATGGTGCTGTACCGCGATCGCGGCAACAGGCGGGTGGAGAGTACCACTAGACTATCAGGGACATGGATAACGGTAATATTCCAGTGATCGGGGACACGGGAGGCAGGGGGGCCACTAGACTACCAGGGACAGTCTCACATAACAGTTATCAGGGAATCGGGGAATCGGGTGGATGGGGCCACTAGATTACTAGGGCTATCAGTCATACCTTGTACCGTGCGATCGTGGACGCAGGACGGGGGATGCCCCGAGATCCCCACAGCACAAGTCATGCTGTGCAGGGCACCAGGTGCAAGTTGCCGGCCTGCCCTGCACAAGTGATGGAAATGGGGACATAATGACATGCAAATGGCCCCATCTGTGCCTTGCAAATATCATGGCTTCATTTGCATGCCCCATGCTGAATATCGTGAGTGATGCACCTAGCGCAACTGCACTTGCACTGGCTCATCCCCGTGCTCCCTAGCAGTGGCTTGCGCGTTGCAGTGCCACTAATGCTATCCGCAATATGTGCACTGGCCCTGCCATATTCAATGGTGCTGCACCATGGCACAGCCCCATTGAATATCACCTGGTCCTGGCCCCAGAGCAGCCAAGTTTCGCTGTGCCCAGGCCTGTGCCCTGCCAGGCACAGTCTGAATATCTGGGCCTATATGTCCATTTTGTTTCTGTGCTCTTTTTCCAGCATTAATATTGTTTTCTCTTTTTTTTGTCTAGATCTGTTCATGGAGTGATCTTCAGCTACTTAATGTGAAACACATAATGCCATGCATACAATAGTCTCATGTTCCCCTAAACAAGTGGGGGAAATTAATGCTTAACATAACTGCAATTATAGAATGAAAATACAAACAACAATTGTTACATGAATAAATAACTGTGTTACTCATAGTTGTGCTTTATTCATTTCATCTCTTATATAGTTGTAGTATGCTGTGTTAATTCAGGGCTGCTTGTTGGGACAGAATGGAAATTTCTTCTCTTTCCTTTGTAAAATGCATGTAGGGGAGCCATGTCTGGTTGAATTTATCTTTTCTCAGGTGAAGCGCTGCTGTAATTTTCTCTGATCTAGCTATGCCCTTCAGTATTTCTAACCAGTCCTCTACAGTTGGGATGATGGGGGTAAGCCACCGTCTGGTTATGGCCTTGTATGTAGCAGCCTGTGGAATACCTATAAATGACTACAGAGCATTAGATCTCTTATCCCCAGGAAGGAGACCTAGAATTAATCTGCTGAAGTCTGGATTTCCTGGTAGTCCTGTCATATCCTCAAAGTGTTTACCCACTAAGTGCCAATAAGATTGCAGCTTAGGGAACTCCAGAAAATGTGTGAGTGGTTCCAGTCCCCCACAATTCCTCCAACACAGGTCGGTATTCCCTTCCATGAAATATTTTGTCTGGGTAGGTGTATTAAAAAATCTAGATAACACCTTCCATCTGAATTCCTTACAATTATTGGTGGAAGAGGTGCATGCTACTCCTTCCCATAGTTTCCTCCAGTCTTGTTCATTAAAAGATAAGCCTATTTCCTTTTCCCGGTCTGTTTGACAGTGCAATGGGGGCTGCTCTCCCACTGTTTTGTATGTTACCATTAACTTAGATATTGCTTTTGTTTCTGTTGGTTCCATAACCAAGTCCCATAGGGCCTGCTCCAAGGGGTGTGGGGGTAATTGTGCTTCTGTCATACAGTTAAAGGACCTCAGAAAGGAGGATACCTGGAGATATTGAAAGAAGTGGGAATGTGGCAGATGAAAATCTTGCTGTAGGGTATGGAAAGATTTAATGGTACCCTGCTGAAGAAACTGGCCAAAAAATCTCAGACTTTTCCATCTCCAGAGTGTAAATGTTTGGTCCATACGTGGGGGAGTAAATTGTGCGCAATTTAGAATTTCCATTCTGTTATTTATAGAGCTTAAAATATTAAGGTCTTTTTTAATCTCTCCCCAGTTCTGGTATGTGTGGGTCACCCATGGGTTAGCAATGATTTTTTCAGACAGTATATGTGGTGGGTCCTGAAAGTCCCTTGCTGGTGATAGCCTGGGTTCGCTTTGGATTTCTTGTGTGACCCAAACGTTGAGTGGGTCATTTCTTAAATAAGCCCTCAATGAGGTTAGTTGTGCTATTTGAAAGCATGTTTTTAAGTTGGGTATTCCCAGTCCTCCCTCTGTCTTAGCTCTTTGTAGGGATTTCCCAAGCTATTCCAGTTCTCCTCCCCCAGCTTCAGACATGTCGGGGCTCTAGTAATAGCCTTCCATTCCTTGGTGGGGATGCGAGTGGCAGGGCACCAAAGAGAAATAAAAAGCAGGGAAGAATATTCATTTTTATGGACTCAATCCGTCCTAAGAGGGAGAGGGGGAGCAATGTCCACCTCTTTGGGTCCATGAGAATATTTTGGATCAATCTACTCTAGTTAACTTGGTATAACCATTATAGATCTAGTGGGATATAAATACCCAGATAGCGGAATTGGGAAGTCACCCATCAAAATGGAATAAGATGCTATAAGGCTGGGGTGCAATGTCCACTTATCATTATCACCTCAGTTTTCTCCTTATTTATCTTGAAACCTGAGACCTGTCTGTAATCCTTTAATATTCTAAGCAATATGGGGAAAGTTCTGACCGGGTCCTTTACATATAGTAAGGTATCGTCTGCGTAGAGCGAAATTCTGTTCTCTGTTCCTCCTATGTTAATACCTGCTAAGCCTTCATGAGATCTAATCAGTTCTGCTAGAGTCTGTATACTAAGGGCGAATGAAATGGGAGACAGAGGGCACCCCATCTGGTACCTCTACCTATATTTAGCCTGTCTGAGATAGTGCCATTTACTCTGACCTGTGCCATATGGTTGCTGTATAGCTGACTGATCCATTCTATGAATTGAGCCCCAAAACCAAATTTGAGTAGAACTTTCCTTAGAAATTTCCAGCTCAGGAGGTCAGATGCCTTCTCAGCATCTTATTGCAATCACTATCTGCTGGTCTTTGCCTTTCTTACCTGTGTACAAAATACTAAGATAACGTCTTATGTTGTCTTTATCAATGTCAGTTGGGCACAAATCTGGCTTGGTCAGGGTGTATCAAATCTGGGAGAAAGGAGTTAACTCAGTTAGTGAGTATTTTTGTGAATAGTTTAGAATCTATGTTTAGTAAAGAGATAAGTCTATAAAAGTTACAAGAATCTGGAGGTTTTCCCTCTTTCAGAATGACTGCTATTAAGGCTTCCCTCCAAGAGTCCAGAAATTCACTCTCCTTTGTGTTAAAAACTTTGGTTAACAATGGGACAAGTTGTTTACTGTGTTGTTGGTAAAATTCCACATTGAAGCCATCAGAGCCTGGGGATTTGCCAACCTTCATGTTATGGAGGGCCTGAGAAATCTTTAAATGGGTTACTGGGGAATCTAGCCTAAGCCAAACCTCCAAAGGGAGTTTAGGTAGGGAGATCTGGCCCAAAAAAGCATCTATTGTTCAGTTAGTGTCATCTTCATTAGGACTTCTGTCATATAGTGGCACATAATACTCTCGGAAGGCTCCTGCTATGTCTTTTGGTGTGTATAGCGAGGCTGGATTATCGAGTTTGGTCGATTTAATGACTTTGACATATCTGTCGGATTGTTGCTTTCTAAGCCTAAAAGCTAGTAATCTGCTCGCTCTGTTGCCATGTTCGTAGTATCTCTGGTTACTATATCTCAGTTTTTCCTCAATCTGCCAATCTAGTATTTCCTGCAGAACATTTCTGTGTTTTTTATTTCTTCTGTCAGATCTTATTGGGATTGTTTGTTTGATTCAGAGTAGTTTCCAGATGTTTTAACTTTGTTGCCAATGCAACTTGCTTTTCCAGACACCTTTTTTTGTAGCATAGCCACATAAGAAATGATCTCCCCTTTCAGTATCGCTTTTAAGCCATCCCAGAAAGATTTAGAATCTGTGTCTGAGATGGGGTTATGTGTTTCATAATCTGTAATGACGTCTTTAATTCTGGAGGTGAATTCCTCCCTCTGCAAGAGGGATGAGTTAATTCTCCATAAGGTTCTTTTGATCCAGTCCCCCAGCTGTAATCTGATGGCAACAGCAGAGTGATCTGAGATTACTCTGGGGTGGATGGTAATATCTTTGACTTTGTGGAGGTCTCCAATACTACAGGAAAAATAATCAATTCTCAAGTGGGAGTCATTAGGGTAGGAATAAAACATATAATCTTTAAGGGTTCTATTATGCTCCCTCCATACATCTGTGAGGCCTAGTTCATGCATCCCAGTTCTTACCTCTCTACTCATCTGTTTGTTCGCTGTAAGGAGCCCTGAGGATCTATCTAGTTGAGGGTTAATTACACAGTTAAAATCTCCTCCCAAAAGAACTGTGTCATCTCCTGCGTCAGCTACCTTACCAAATATTTCTCTAAAAAAGAAGGGTTCGTCTCGGTTGGGGGCATATAGGTTAATGAGGTTGGTTGTCTGGGAGAACAGTTTTCCTGTGACAAGAATCCCCTTCCCTCCTCCAAAACTCTCTCAGATAGGATTTCGAAGGGGAGGTTTCTTTTAATAAGAATAGCCACACCCACCCATTTTCCCATGGGGTGGGAGGAGCTTACTACTTAGCTAACCCATGATCTTTTTAATTTAATGTGCTCTGCTTCACTTAGTCTGCTTTCTTGTAAGAAACAAATGTCCAGTTTCAGATGTTTAAGATACTGGAGTATCTTGGCTCTTTTTATTGGGGAATTAATTCCCTGCACGTTTAGGGATGTTACTGTAAGTGTCTCCATATTTAAAGTTCCTTTTGTGTCCCTGCTTGCACTGGAATCATCCCTAAATCCCGATCTCTGAGCAATTTTTCCATTTGCGCTTTAGTATACCCCAATCAAGACATATTCCTTGTATCATTCGTCACACTTTGCACCTTATATGAGTAACTATAATCAAAGTAAAAAGATAAATAGACCAACATGTCTAAACAGAACATTTTATAAATGTTTTAACAATGGTTGAATAAATAACAAGAAAAGTAGTTCAACTTAACCACAACTTCCTAGGTTAAGATGTTATAGGAAACCCTGTGAATCATGGGTTCCGGAGCTACAGCTCAGGCACCTATGTGAAGTAGGTCTGACCCCAAGGAGTCAAGAATGAAAATGGCGCCACCGTGGATGCGGTCAGGTGGAGAAAAAAAAAAAACTCTAACAGGGGTCCTTCTGCCAGCCTATCCATACTGCTTATTTGGTGAAGACAAAACCATAATAATTGGGCTTGTAGTTTTAGTCAGGCACTTCTACAAAACAACGTACTTTCCTATGAAGTACTAATTTTATGTACGTATAATGGGAACTAAATATTATCTTGTATACATCTGCTCCTAATTTAGGATTTGAGTGCAAGATATAAACCTATGAGTGGGAGAAGTAAGGGTCTGAGGTGGGCATTCCCTGGGGTTACTCGAGGGAGGGATCTGCATGAGCCTAAAATGCTGAGAGGGCTCTGTAGTTGCACCATGTGGTGTGTCCCCCCTACTCCCACTGAACCTGTTAAAAGATGAACCATATTAATGATGATCCCTGAGTTATGAGGGGAAATTAGTTATAATATGGTTCGTATAGGGTCCCTCATTAAATGAGAAGAAAGTCACCTACCCCTATTTTGGGGAAGTATAGTAAATGTACATGATACCCAGAAGTCCAAAAATCATGGTGCGTTCCAGTCTGTAGACAATGCTCTTGAAGGATCTTCTTCCGGTGAGAGGCCCTTGTTTTCTCTACTTAAGATGTCTTTTAGGTCCATACTTAGGTGGGAAGGCCAGGTAATTGCAGACAGGTGTGCTCTCCAAGGTTTTCCAGCACGGTGCCAGGCCAAGCACATGATTTCACTCTCTAAGTTGTCTGCACACAGATCTGGGATGGTAAGGCCAAGTTGTTTCAGGGTAGGAGCTGCATATTTAAGTGAGTCAAACAGCATGGGAGCTTTGGGCGCGTGAATACGAAGTTTGGCTGGGTAATAGAGCTATATACAAATTTTCTTCTCTTTGGCTTGTTTAATGATTTCCCTTACTTGTCTCCACTTGTTGTTAAGAAGGTCTGAAAAATCTTTGTAGAAAAAAATCTTCTGTCCATCGATTTCGATATCTCTGAGCTACCATGCAGTTTGCAAGACTAGCTGATGGTCTTGATACTTAAGCATGCGGACAATGAGTGATCTGGGTCTTGCAGATTGTTCTTTGGGTCTGGGTACTAATGAGCAGCAGGCACATTTGATTAGCAGTGGCATATTTTCTGGTGTTTTCAGGACATCCCAGAGAATATGCAGAATAAATTCTTCTACTGACGAAAATTATTTTTCCGTATCTTCGGGCACACCAAACACCCAAAATTGTTGTGCCTTGCACGATTCTCTTGGGCATCTATTTTTTTTTTTAATTCAAACTTTATTCACAAAATTTTCCACAATACAGGATGCAGTGATACAGACATATTCAACCTGCTAGTATTACAATACCGACACTGCCCCCAACTCCCCTACCCCCCTTCCCCCACAGCAGTTCTCTCGTATGTTGTAGTTAAAAAACCTTTCACAGTAACCTTACATGTGATAAGATAACAGGTAGCCAACTACATATTAAACCATAGCAGTCGTGATTAAAGTGTGAAGGGGATCCCAGTTATGCTTGTACCTTTGTAACCTGTTATGGAGGCTTGCTACGCAAGAATTTCATGTATCCATTCCTAGTATGATGGACAAATCCCATCTTTCCAATGCCTGAGTATAATTTTTTTTAACAGAAAGTGCAATCATAGATATGTGAAATCTCCGAGCTTTGACCTTGATGGAAGACAAGTCTCCCAGGAGGCAAATATCCAGTGTGAAACAATCCTGTAATCTCAGTAAGGGATCCAGATTAGTTTTAATTAGATCCCACAATGGGGCTATCCTGGGACACGACCAGAATATGTGAAAAAGCGTCTCAGCTTCCTGGGAACATCTAGTGCATCTATCTGATTCAAGAAGGCCCCACTTCACCAACTTAACTGGAGTGTAATACATGTTGTGCAAAATGTGAAATTGCATAAGATGTAATCTGTCTTGGGACACATATTTATGACAAAACATCCAAATAGCCGGCCAGTTGAAAGTAGATTGGGGAAAAAATGAGTCCTAAAACCTAATAGGGCCATTGAAACTCCCAAACCGCCAGTGGTACAGAACTTGATATATCTTAGAAATGACACATGAGGATCCAAGAAGGAAGGAAATCTCAGATACCAATGCAAACACCATTGGGCAGGGAGGGGTGTTACCAAGGGCAGTAGTTAACAGGTGTTTCAGTTGAAAAACCCTGAATAGATGAGAGTCTGGGATATCGAATTTTTGGATAATTTTGGTAACCAGGTGCCAAGCCCCCATATTGTCCAGAAACGAGAATGCTATCCCTTCTCCTAACTGGGGAAACCATGTACAGGGGATCCTTTGCTTATTTATGGTAAAGGCCGGGGAATTCCAGATAGACTGAGACAGGTCTAACCTCGGATTATATCTCAAAAAAGAACAAAGCTGCAAATGCACTTTTAATGATGTCATGAGAGTGGGACATTTACTAGCATCCTGTAGAAGGGACAATTTAACATAAAACATGGTTGAGGGATCCATGCTCAAAGCCTGGATAAAGTCTAATTCAATGCTGAGCCAAGCCGGTCTCAAGTTCTTGGGACCTGGACTTACCCATTTCAGGTATTTAACAAGATGGCTAGCCCAGTGATAGATTGCAAATGAGGGATCTGCTGTCCCCCATCATTTTTAGGGGCAGCAAACTTGTAGTAAGCCAATAGAGAGTGTTTATTAGACCAAATGAAATTGATGAAGATTTTATGCATTTTCTGAAACCAGGATAGAGGAACAAATGAGTTAAGGTGTGACAGGGGGTAAATAAGTTGGGGAAATACATTCATCTTAATTATGTTTATGTGGCTCCATAATGAGATTGGGAGCTTAGCCCATCTCTCTAGGTCCTGCACAATCAACTGAGAAAGAGGCTCTAAATTTTCTTTAAACCATAGGGAAGGATTGCGTGTTAGCTTAATACCTAGGTATTTAAGGATGCGGGGTGACCAACACAATCCCAAAGGGACAATGTCAGTCTTGAAGACCTTGTGATTGAGGGGAAAAAAGGACGTCTTATTTGCATTCAATTTGTAATTCGAGAAATGGCTGAACTTGGCAATCTCCTCTAACAAAACCGGAATGGATATTATCGGATGGGCCAAATGAAGGAGAAGATCATCAGCATATGCTGTAATCTTCACCACGTTGCTCCTAATCGGGAGACCTTGTATTCCCGTATTATTAAAAATATTTTGAATAAGGGGCTCCAGATATAAATTAAATAATAAGGGGGTAAAGGGGACATCCCTGTCTCATACCTGAGTATAAAAAGGAAGGGTTTAGAAAATGCACCATTACCTGAGATCCTAGCAGAAGGAGACCGGTATAGCGCCCGGATCCAGTCTATGAACATGTGGGGAAACTCGAATGCTCTGAGAACTTGGAATAAAAAATTCCAATTCACCTGGTCAAATGCTTTCTTGGCGTCCAGGGAGACCAACCCTGCAGGAAAGGTGGCATCCCTGGACTCCGAGAATACGTGCGAAAGGGTGCGCAAATGGTCAGAGGATGAACACCCCCCTCATGAACCCCACTTGGGACGTGCTGATCAGATCTGGGAGGACCAGAGTTAGCCTGTCAGCCAATATCTTCAAAAGAATTTTGATATCCTGGTTCAACAGGGATATTGGCCTGTAGCTCTGAACCAATTCAGGATCTTTATCCGGCTTAGGTAAAAGGACTATCAGGGCTTCAAACAAATGGGCATGTACAACTGCCCCGGAGAGAATATGGAGGTACAGCTGGTGAAGCACATGCAATAACTGTTCTCGAAAAACTTTATAAAATAGAGAGGAAAACCCATCCGGCCCCAGAACGTTATCCGAGAGCAAGGCCTTTATAACTTCTGAGATTTCCTCCAGGGATAGTGGGGAGGATAAAAAATTCCTCTGGGAATTTGACAGGGAAGGGAGGTGAGAATCCCTAAGGTACACCTTCAACTCCTCCCAGGGAGGAGGACTATCCATATGCCTATATAGTTGCTTGTAATATGTGGCAAACTCCTGTACTATCTCCACAGGGGATACCCTCAGGGACCCTTCCTCCTGCGCCCTGACTGGAGGGATGAATTTAGCAGACTCTTGCTGCTTTAAAAATAAAGCAAGCATGTGCCCTGCTTTTTCTCCTTGGTCAGTGAAACTTGCTTTAGTATGGATAATGGCTAACTCTGTCTTTTCCCTTAACAATTCTAAATATCTATCTTTAGCTACTAAAAGTTTCTGCCAGTCCTCCTTAAGAGTGCTAGGGGATAGGTTAGATTCTAGTAACCATATTTGAGACAATAATGATAATAGCTCCACTTCCTGAGCCCTCTTTCTCTTTGTAGCTAGACTAATGAGAATTCCCCGCATGTAGGCCTTAAAAGCGCCCCATAAAATATCCGGTGCAGTGCTTTCTATTGGGTTAGCAGAAAAAAAGACATGAATCTGGTCCTTCACCAGACTACAATACCCATCGTCTTTCAGTAATTGTTCATTTAATTTCCATCGGGTCTCTTTCTTAGGAATGTTAAGAAAAGCCAGATTGCATACCACCAGAGAATGATCAGATATGGGATCAGGCTGAATCGAGGTGGACAGCACCCCTGGCAAGAGCACCTGGGAAATTAATAAGTAGTCGGTGCGGGACTGCTAGCTGTGCACTGGCAAACTGAAAGTATATTACCTGGAATTAGGATGCAAAACTCGCCATACGTCACACAGCCCGCACTGATCTAACAAATCCCTAAAGGCCCTTTGCCCAGGAGACAATCCTCTCGACCCATTGCCAGACCTGTCTATATTAGGGTCCAAGACCAAATTAAAGTCTCCGCCCATAACAATGGCAATAGGAAGCATAGGAAGAATAGTGGTAATCAACTTCATAAAAAAGGTGGGGTCATCCACATTTGGCCCGTAGATGCTACCGAGCAGTAGTGGCATGGCCCACAGGGTACCCTGAACCAGGACATACCTGCCCTCTGGGTCTTTGAAAACCTGAGTGGGAATAAATGGGACGTCTCTATTAATGAGTAACATGACCCCACAGCTGTTAGTGGACTCCGAGGCATTAAACACCTGTCCCACCTGTTGCCTCCAGAGTTGTAATGCTTCGGTATCTAGCAAATGAGATTCTTGCAAAAACGTTATCTGGGCACGCAACAGGCTCAGGTGTTTAACTCTTTGTCTCTGAGAAATGTCTTCATTTGGCAGACTTCACTGTGCTGTTGCTGCCGACAACGACTCCAGACGTGAGCTGCTGTGTCCTAGTGTCTCCATGCTATGTCTGAGTCGCCACCACTTTAGTCGAGTTATTTGCCAGCCAATGTAATTATGGCTTATTAAATCTGTTTGGGTGATAAAAACATCATAAGCCCTTATTTCATTGTCTGGCGCATAGGGGTCCCATAGAAAAATCGAGCAAAAGTTGGTTTACAGAGTCGGCTCTCACTTTGCTGCTGCATGTAGGCGGAACTGGAGCGGAGCTACGCTTGGCAGGTTGTTGGTGTTTGTCTGGATCCCTTATCTGCCCGAGATCTCAGCTTTATACTTCAGGTATGCTATTTTATCAAACTTTCGTGGGCTTTCCTGTGCTTTGTGATAATTTAAGTGTTTTTGGGGTTCTTTCTGTGAGCCATCGCCATATATTAACGCTATTGAGACGCTTGTACTTCCTGTTTTGACTCCTCAATGAGCCGCGCTCACAGAAAGACCTCCAAAATATTTAATTTCGACAAAAGCACTGTGTGGTTGCTATGTTGTTTATTTATTTTCTTTGCCCTCCATCGTGTTTTTGCTTCTTTGCTGCTGTGTGCTTTTGCTGTGTGCTGGGAGAAGAGCTCATCGAAGGTATGTTTATGCAGGGGCATTTTTTTTAAAAGTGTTCCTGTCACTAAGGAAGTGGACGGACTTTGCACACCCACATACTTGCACCCACAGGCCTGTGCTGTCTCCCTTGCTCCGGTACAGGGTGGCTGGATTCCGGCCTGCTTTGTTCTTTCAAGCCTAAATTTGGTAAGGAGTGGAGTCAGTATCTCCTGTGGACCAGACCGTTTCATGCCAGATAAGTTTTGTGTTCCAATTTGTATGCAATTTAGGGGTTGTTTGCATGCTTGAGGTATGTGCTGGTGGGTGCCACAGGGATGGGGAAATGCTGTTTGTTGGTGGTATAGTGGTGGGGCAATGCATGGTGCTGGGTGCTGGGTGGTGGAGGTGGAACCTCTTAACATCATATAATGCATTGGTGCCAGGTGTGGGTCAAGGGCAATGCTGAGAGCATGGTGCTGTTTTGTGGTGGTGGTGGACAGTCGGGACACCAGGGAATCTGTTGGTGCTGATTTTGTGTTGTTGCTGGCTTTAGGGGGAGGGACCACTGAACACTGTGGGGGTATGCTGTGTTGTTTGCCGTGTGGATACGCCAGGTGCTGTGGGTCAAGGCAATGCTGACAGCATGGTGCTGTTTTGTGGTGGTGGACAGTCAGAACACCAGGGAATCTGTTGGTGCTGATTTTGTGTTGTTGCTGGCTTTGGGTGGGGAGGGACCACTGAACACTGTGGGGGTATGCTGTGTTGTTTGCCGTGTGGATACCTGGGTGTGGAGAACACTGGCCACCAGGAATCCATTTTGTGGGATGGTTATGTGTGTTTGATGGTGGGATCGGGTCCTTACAGCATGGCAACCATTTTGTGTGATGATCGGCCGATCTCGGGGCACACGGACAACAGGCAGTGCTGTTTCTGGCATGGTGGCGGGTGACACAAGGCCTGCATCCTCCCACAAACAGCAGTACCTTGCTTGGGTGACCCCCCCGAGACCCGACGCCATCAAACTAAAATGGTTGCCATGCTGTCCGGGGCCTCCTCCCACCTTCAGACACCAGGTGCATCCCACAGAATGGATTCTGGGTTTCATGAGAAACCACCTGCAGCTGGTCATCTAAAAGGCAATGTGATGAAGAGAATGCCATTTTGTGTTGTTGCCAGCTTTGGGGAGGGACCACTGAACACTGTGGGGGTATGCTGTGTTGTTTGCCGTGTGGATACCGTAGGGTGGGAGAACACTGGCCACCAGGGAATCCATTTGTGGATGGTTGTGGTGTTTGATGGTGGGGATCGGTCCTCATAAGATGGCAACCATTTTGTGTGATGATCGCCGGGTCTCGGGGCACACGGACAACAGGCAGTGCTGTTTCTGGCATGGTGGCGGGTGACACAAGGCCCGGCATCCTCCCACAAACAGCAGTACCTGCTTTCTGGGTGACCCCCCCGAGACCCGACGCCATCACACAAAATGGTTGCCATGCTGTCCGGGCCTCCCTCCCACCTTCAGACAAGGGTGCCATCCCACAAATGGATTCCTTGAGTCTCATGGTGTTCCACCTGCAGCTGGTCATCTAAAAAGGCAATGTGATATGAAGAGAATGCCATTTTTGTTGTTGCCAGCTTTGGGGGGTGGACCACTGAACACTGTGGGGGTATGCTGTGTTGTTTGCTGTGTGGATACCGTAGGGTGTGGAGAACACTGGCCACCTGGGAATCCATTTTGTGGGATGGTCGTGTGTGTTTGATGGTGGGGGTACTGCTTGTTTAGGTTTTGAAAGTGGTGGCCTAGGTGAGTGGTGTCTGCAGTGCAAAGATGTTTTTTTTTTTTTGATTGCAGATGATTGAGAGACCACTCCGAGATCGCGAGAGAGAGACTGCTGTAGAGACCACTGGAGATTGAGAGAGAGAGATGCTGTTTTCCTGTGAGAGACCGCAACCCCACACGTCCACTGGAAATATATGAATGTGTACAAAATGACCTGCTAGACCTTTTCGATAGTGCCAGTGACAATGAGGCAGATGACTTTCAAGGTTTTGATGATTCCGACATCAAGGTGGACTTGGTGCGTGTGAAGCCTTTGGTTACACCGACAGTGATAGCGATTTCAGTGGCGATGATGATCTGCCCTGGCTACGCTGCGGCAGAAGAAATGTTCCATGGAGAGAGAAGAGGATGACGTGTTACTGGCCAGCTACGCCAGCAGAGGAATGACCTGACAGTGAAGATGATCTTCCTTGGCTACACCGCAGCATGGAGTATGTTGCCAATTGATACCGATGATCCAATGAATCATATGACGTTGATGCAGAAACAACCTCACGCCACATCTGGATGCTGGTCTCAATGATGACTGGACAGGTTGTTACAGCAGGTCCCTGTTGAGGATTTCCAAGGAGCCTGTGGGTCCAACCGCACTGCTGAGTGCAGAAGACTCCCATGGATTTTATGAACCTGACATTCCCACCAATTCTCTATGACATGATAGCCGAGGAGACAAACCGCATGAAGTGCCAGAAGCAGTGCGGTAGCAAAACAAAGTTGACCACCCATGGAGTCCAGTAATCATGCGGCTACATAAAGGCCTTGTTGGAATGCGACTATACATGTCAGTTATAAGTGCCACTACACCTCATGTACTGGGGAAGCACCATCTCTATGGACGTTTACCAATTTCAAAGTTAATGACCCGTGAGGTTTGAGAAGATTATATTTGCACGTAAGTGACAGCACGCTAAATCCACCAAGAGGATCGCAAGAGCATGCGATACGCATCATCGCTCGACCAGTTATCAAGCATGTTGTCAAGGCACGCAAGACGAGTCCAACTCAACTGCAGAAGTGGAAATTGATGAGGTACGTAGGGCTTTTAGAGGACCACTGTCTCAAGCAATACATGCGGGCGTAAGCTACAATGGTATGGGGATAAAAGTATGGGTCCTTGCAGATCCTCATAACGGTTATGTGTCCGACTTCCAAGTATACACAGGAAAGGTTGCTGTGTGGTGGAGGGGCCTTGCAGAGAGGTAGAGGAAAGACCTGATTTGTGATCTGCATGGCAAAAGTCACCATGTATATTTTGACAATTACTTTACTTCAGTTCACCTGGCAAAAGAACTATTGAACGTTGGCTTGTACTGCATGTGTGGACTATGCGGACCAACAGGATTGGATGGCTCTAACGTAACAAATTATCAATGAAAAGAAAGCTCGTGGCTATTATGAATGACAGAATGGTTCACTTGTTACCACAGCGTGGAAAGACAACCATCCTGTTTTCTTGTTGTCAACAAACCATGACCCTACCTCACCAGCAAAGTTTGTGCCAAGGAGACAAAGAGACAGCACTGTTGTATCAATTACATGTCAGAGTACTGCTACGGTATAACCTGCACATGAATGGTGTGGGCGTCGCTGACCAGCTTCGGGGGTGGTACTCGTGTGCGAAAATCAAAGAAGTGGTAACTTCTACCTTTTCTGGTTTCTGTGGAGATGGCACTGGCAAATGCATTTACTCTGTTCCGGAGAGCATGAATCATGTTCAGTAATCAAAGACTGACGGTGAACAAGCACAGACAACTGAATTTCCGTATGCTCCTTTCTGAGAATTTTTGAAGGATATACACACGAAGACATAGTGCCTCTACTTTCCAGTAATCGGGCAGCAGAATCCAACCTGTGGATGGACTACACTACCCTCAAGTGAAACTGGAGAAGGGAGGCAAAATTATTTGCAGAAGAAAATACGCATTGAACTGGCCATATACATGCAGCACAGCAAGTACACCTCTCACGCTTGATTGTTTTCCTGAATATGCTCCAGTACAGATAGAGGTGCTGAGAGAGAGAGAGAGAGACCAGGTGCTGAGAGAGAGAGAGAGAGAGAGAGAGAGGCCAAAGGCAGAGAGAGAGGAGAGAGAGAGAGAGCGAGAGAGACCGGGTGCTGAGAGAGAGAGAGAGACCCTGGGTGTCATAGAGAGAGAGAGAGAGACTGGGGTGCTGAGATGCGTAGGGGTTGTGGGAGATTCATCACTGAGCAGGACAGGGTAAGCAAAAACTGGATGAAATGGTTGGTGGGATCGCAGAAACAGTGTCATGGGCATGGATAGTTTGCTGCATTAGTGGAACCGCTTGCTTGGCTGGTGTATTGAGGTAATGGTACACAGTCATTGAATGGCTTGTAAATGAAATTAAAAATAATGGTGGGTGGTGGGTGCCTGGTGTGCTCTGAAGCAGAACGGAACAGAACCATCAGTAGCATGCAAGGCCTCTTATTGAGTGCCTTGTGATCTCAGTCTGACTCAACAGCAGTTCTTCAATGTGCTAGGTAGAAGGAAGGTCACGTCACACTGATGACAAGAAAACAGCACGTATTATGACTTGTGTGGACACCGTTTCAGGGGGATTGTCTTCTACAGCAGGTCCCCTGGACTCACGTGGCTCAGGGCACAAAGTGTGGTGGCTAAGTGACAGGGAAGTTTGTTGTAGCGTGAACATGCAAGCGACACATTGACAAACGAACAGCCGGCAAATGAAGAACTGTTTGGATCGAAATGGATACAATGATGTACCACTGTGAAACACCAGGGTCATGTGCAGCAAGGCCTGTTGGCAGCTGCAGGTTTACATGGTTGGACAAGGACTTGCGCATAGCGAGGGTTGTTGTGGGTGTGGTGCGTACTGGACCGCTTGGATGAATGTCTGATCATAGCTGACTTATGTATGTTGGCTGACGTTCTTTGATGGCTTTGGTGGTTGAGAGGCGATGTACTGGCTGGTGGTTGTTCACAGCTGCAGGCGGTGCTTGGAACAGAGTGAGTGAGTTAGACACTCTGGATGTCTGTCAGGGCTTTAAGATGGGGTTTTTAAGTTGGATCCTTGCGTGACAAGTGGGTTGCGTTATGCGATTGTGATTATCCTAAGAGTTGAGGGAACATCCGTGACTAGGCGAAGACACAGCAGCCGATGCAGGCTTGGCACTGCCAAATGGGGAAAAAATGTTGAGCTAGTGGACTGGTGACTTCGATAACTGGAGTGGTCTGTCTCACCACCAGACCATTAGGGCAACTGACAGAGGTACGGAGGCACAAACTGTCCCGAGCATACCAGTGCTCCACTAACTCTTCCAGCAGTGTTGTTGGTAGGCGGTTAGCTCCGTTTTTTGTTTCATGGATGGATCTCCGACGCGTTCCCGTAGCTGTTCAAACTTGTGTTATGGAGGTTGTACATTGCTGCCTTGTGGGTTGCTTCCATCATATGAGCATGCAGCTCATTCTCTGACAGCTGACACCCAGCATCAGTTATAAGGACAACGTTTTGGATTGTGTGGCTCGTGAGCGCCCACAGCCGCAACAATTCAACGCAGTTTGCATTCAATGAATGTGTTTGTGTTATTTCTAAATCATGTGTCTGCTGTATGTGTGCATAGAAGAAACTGACAACACAATATAGGGTGGTGGTCTTTATAGGAAAAGACAACAGACACTGGAAATGGAAATAGTGTTTATTGGATCTGGTTGAAACATCACCATCAAGGAGCCTGCGTAGCAAGCCTTTGGGAATAGGTGGCCTGCATTTAATTCATTCCATGTTTTGGTTTACCTCAATGGGGTCAGTAGGAGGCAGCTCAGGCGCGTGTATCAACAAGTTGCAAATCTTGAGTACACTGAGGCAAAAGCCATGGACGCTAGGTTGTGGGTTATAGCTGCACGAAGCCAACTGGAGTCAAACCTGTCGGATATGGCGGCAGGCAAGCAAACACAAGGTGTGTGGGTTGTAAATCATGATAGGGGAAAGCAGGGGTAGGAGGGATATGGGTGGAGGTCACGATATCTCGATGGTAATACTACTCGATTGGTTGCAGGCGCAGGAGCAGCATCTCAGCATCTGATCTGTGGTCTCCTTGTTTGCTGGCCACAGAAAGAGCACAGCTGGGAGGGAGGCAAAACGTGGTTGGGAAAAGACAGAGTGGAAGTTCATTGGATTGGAAGGCGAGAATGTGGGCTGGACTGATTCAGTGTCTGGGGTGTAGGTGGTCCTCATCCCGGCATTCTGATTATTCATTTGGGAGGCAACAATCTGGCAACCTGCCCGCCAGAACTGCAGAACCATAAGGCGATGCTATCAACAAGTTCTGGTGGCCCAGAGTCCATATTGTGTGGTCCGCCATTGTGCAGCGGTTAGGGGTGGAGCGAGATGTGCGGCCATCGAGAAAATCAGACTACACAATGGGTTCATGTTGTCTGTGATGGACTTTCTGCGTTTGTGTGGTCCGGCACCTGGCCTTGGTCTTCTGAGCCTGGAGTGTACCGCCAGATGGTGTACACTTGACAGATGAGGATTGAATTTCTGGAGACTTGAAGCATGGTGTGGGCGCTACGCGGATGATTGAAAGTAAATTTATATTGAATAAATGCATGGCGGAGGCCATTACCAACTCTTGGTATGTGTGTTTGTTTGTTCACCTGTGTGTGTGTGTGGAGTGTGTGGACACAGCATAGAGGTTGGGACTACATCAGGTAAGAAGTAAATGTGTAAATGTTTCAGTGCACATCATCATGGGACATCTTCTGCGCCATCTGAAAGGTAAGAAATGTGATTGTGGGATTGTCATTTGTTGTTGACATTTTGTAGTCTGTGATGCAGCCTGTGGCCGCCGTCCAAATACTATGGTGCCGCTGTGCACATATTTGTGTGTGTCGTGATGTTATGCCACAAGTGCACAACACTGCTCGTTATTACATGTGCGTGTTGTGCGAGAGATGGTCTGCCATGCACCTCATGATTTGTGGTGATGCTGTTGTTGAATGTCTTTGTATGTTGATCATGCATTGTGTGTGTGGTATGGGGATCAAAATGATGACTAAATATAGATATATGGTAGATGTGTATACATGTGTTCTATATGTGTATATATAAATGTGTATAGTGTGTGTGTGTGTGTGTGTGTATATATATGTATATATCTGAATGAGTAGCAAGTGAACTTGGGGAATAGAATGAGTGGTGGGCGTGGCGCTGCACTGAGTAATGGTTCCCGAGCTCATGACACAAGTTCAGATCTATTCTATATCAAATACCTGTCAATAACTTAGTCCTTTTATACAATCGGACTGTTTGTGTGTTTCTTTGGTTTGGTGATGACATCACGGTGTGATATTGTGCATTTTCACACTGCGCACTTTAGGAGGTATGTGCACTTGTTTATGGTATGGTGTGTATGGCTGACACTTGTCTATCATGAGCCCAGAGTCACCTAAGCAACTTGAATAAAATGCATGTTTTTGTAATTGCAGCAAGTATGAAAAAAAATGTTTTGATTCCCTTTCCAATGGTGCTATGCAATCAATGTTAATTTACTGAACAGCTAGGCCGCTGACAGTTTGTGTATCACGTATACTTTAGGACTTAAAAATAACTGGTTTCCCCTCTTGCGTGGAGGAATAAACTGTGGAATCCTGACAGAAAAATAAAAGAGAAACTGTTTTTACACAACATGCCATAAACAAATGCAAACTAGAGAATAAAGTATGGGTCTGGGAATAAAGTATTCGCCCTCGGGGTTTATGTAACATCAAACCCCTCGGGTGTGTAAATTCTCGTTACACACCCAGACCCATATTTTAATCTCTATTTTGCATTTGTTTATGGCATGGTGTGTATGGTTGCTATTGTGTCCACCAAGAACCATAAGAACTATATGTTAACCAGTAGAAAACAAAAAAGCAAATTAATTACAATTGATTGCATAGCACCGTTGGAAAGGTAATTTAGTTATGAACAGATTGTGTGCTGACATATTGTGTGTAGCATGTATTGTGCATGAGTTTTTTGCATTTGTTTATGGCATGGTGTGGATGGCTGACATTTTGTCCATCAAGAATCACTAAGCACTATAGATAAAACTGATTCTGGGTATCTTAGGCAGCATAAACAAAACCGAACTGATTAAAATTGATTGCATAGCACCGTTGGAAAGGTAATTTAGTTACTTAACAGATTGTGTACTGACATATTGTGTGTATCATGTATAGTTCAGAGTTAGTTGCATTTGTTTATGACACGGTGGGTTATGTCTGTCATTTTGTCCATCAAGAACCGATCAAGCATGTTGAATAAAACACACATTCTGGGTATCTCGGCCAGCATAAAACAAAAACCACATAGAGCACAATTGATTGCATAGCACCACTGGAAAGGAAATTTTGTGATGAACAAGTTTGCCGCTGATATGTTGTGTGTATCATGTAAACTTTAGGAGTTATACACATTTGTTTATGGTATGGTGTGTATGGTTCTGATTCATGTCTAAAACCTCGCCAAAGCACCTTGAGAAAAATGGTAAAAACATATGTTTTATATTATAGAATTAGCTGTCTTTTTAACAAACAAATTATTAAAACTGCATCTAGTTTCTGCATGCTGAATTTGGTGTTGATATGTCACATGCTTTCAAAAAAAATGGCTTAAAATGCATTTTTTTGTGTAAAAATAATTTTTTTTTACTCTTTCGACCAGCATAGAAAAAAAATTAAATCACGTATTATTAATTGTATACCAGCATTGGAAAGGTAATTTTATGCTGAACAAGATTGCCACTCATACTTTGTGCCTAGCACACACGGTTCTTGAGCTATAAGCATTTGTTTGCGACATAATGATTATGGCTTGATTTTGCCTACAAAGCCCCAGGATTCACTGTTATCAGTATACAGGGCACAGGTGCTACAACTTCAGAGAGCTCCTGAGGAGACAATGAGTTAAGCTCCTAATATTGCTTAGATTTTTTGCTTACCCCCTTCACATTCCACGTAGCCAGGCTGATATTGCTAGCCACCTAGGTTGGTAAAAGTGAGCCTGAGGTTAATATCTGGTGTTTACTACAACTATGATCCAGATACCACTGTACCATTAATATTGCTGTGCCACCCTCCCAACCCCAAGCCCTCCCAACCCAACCAAAACCATCCCAATCCCACCCTCCATGTAACACCAGACAATTGCATAACATTAATACACCGGTAGATCTACAATTAACTCTGCCCTCCCTATCCCCACCAACTGTCACAAACAATGTTCAACAACATACCGCTACTTTTCCCCTCCCCCCAGCCCCTCAACATTACTCCCCTAAACCCAGAGAAATTCTGTGAACCCCCATATGAAAAACAAGTAGAGGATAAATAACCTGAAAAGAAAACTGTTTTCCATACAAAGTCACTTGATAATCAGCCTCTGATGGCCAGTGGGAGTGACACGATATTTTAAGGCATAAATACAGGGAGTGTACTTGAAAAGCCGAAAGAGCACACATTGCCTACTGAGGGGAACTCAGCTCCCTAAATATTATTAATGACAGGCCTTACAGGATGCAACAAATCTACCATGAAGGCCGTACCCGCAGCCAGACTTAATTGCCCAGAAAGAGCGGTTCTCGCCAAGCCCTGGCCAGTTATGAACAGATTGTGCGAGAAAAAAATGCATCTCGGGTCATTAATACCGCTAGCCAGCTGGTAATGGGTCTAAAGCTCCCTCTGGTGGTATAGGAGCGAGAGCGCATCACGGCACAGCATTAAGGAGAGACTTCAGCACACCTCCGAGACAGACACCCGTATAATTAACATTGATGCCCTCTGGGGTGCGAACCTGAGACCTGAACGATGACAATCCCCTTGTATACTTGCAGGAAGGTGCTAAACAAATCCCTTACAAAATGTTCTCCCCAAAAACAACAGATATTCAAATTAACCTGTCTCCTAAAGGAAACATCAGTCCCAGACATATTTAGAACATAAGCAAGTCATAAAGAGTCCAATAAACTTAAAAGAGATTATGTCCCTTCAGCCCTCCGGTCGGGCTTTCACAGATTCGGGTGATTATTTGCTTTCATCTGCAACATATAGTTCTAGGAGCAGCCTCATCTCTTCAGACCAGAACTTTCCTGTTTGGAAAGCAAGGGGCATCTCATGTATCTCTGAAGAGATCAGGCAGTGCCAACTTTAAGCCAGCAAGGGCAGCATCAGGATCATCATAAATTGCCCAGGCACCGGCCACTTGCACCTGTAACTTGGCTGGGTACCCCATTCGAAACTCAAGCCCAGCAGCGATAATCTTGGAGACTATAGGGTGAAATGCTGTGCACTTCAAACGGACAGAGCCCAGTAGGTCTTGCGCTATCCTGAGTTTGGCATTCTCCCATCTAACTTCCTGGATTTCTTTAACTTTAACCAGAAAATGCTGCCTCTCTAATTCAAGAAATGGCATATTATGGGACGAGGTGTAGCTCCTAGGGGGGTCTTCGGCCTTAGAGATCTGTGGGATCTCTCGACAATGTATTTGGCCCCAAAGGAAGAGAGGCCAGCGATCTTCTCCACAAACTTTTGGACAAATGCTATGGCATTCTGGCCCTCTTCTCCCTCCAGCAGTCCGAGAATGACAATGCTGTTCCTACGACTACGACCTTCGAGGTCCTTTAATTTTGATTCAAAGCGTGCAAGTTTCTGCTGCATAGCCACCAGTCAGGGATCGAACTTTTCCACTCGCTTCTCCAGAGAAGAGATTCGGGCTGTGTTATCCGAGGTAGAGACTGAGACCTCATCGAACTTCCTGGACAGAGATTTGATCTCAGTAGCCATTTCTCTAATTTCCTTGCGGAAAGGCTTAAACTCCTCTAGGAATCTGCTCAGCATAAGCAGCTCCTGATTCGTGGCCTGGTTCACAACCTCTGGCTTTTCTACCCCACTCGAGGCCAGTGATTTCTTCGGGGCCTTCTCAGGAGTGACTGGTGGGGTGTGTTTTTCCGGCACCTTCTTCATATACACCTCCATCGTTTCTCCGATCCACAAAACAGGAGCACCCAATGATATGAGGGCAGATTACAGTAAAAACATAGGGTTTTCAGCAGATTAAATGATCTTAAATACACTTTTAATGAGTCGGGAAGCTGGAGCTGTACAGAGGAGCTTCTAACCAGTACCTTGCATCACGTGGTCCACTGGTCATCTATTTTTAACTGTAACTCTTTCTCTCTTACCAATAAATAGAGGACGGCCCAGTCGTGTTGCCCTGAGGAGCCAGCTAGTTGCCCCAAAGAGCTCTCCACCGCAGTAGTGCACTTGTCGATTGCTTTTAAATCAGCCTTCAGATCAGCTACTGATAAATGAACCCTATGTAGGGTCTTGATAATGCCGTCCAGTTTTGAGAAGACTATGTGTTGGTCATTGCTGTCTGGAATTTCATCAGAGTCTGTGATGCTGCTGACTGGAGAGACCGAGTGGGAGTCCCACACTAGGCCAGTGCGTCTATCGGTCTGCCACACCTCAGTCCTGGGTCTTTGCAGGGGCTGCTGACCAAACAGGCAGGAAGCATGGGGCTCCACCTGAGCCACCAGGATGACCAGCTCAACCTAGCTCCAGTTACGTGCCTGGGGTGCTGTGTGATGTGGCATGTTGCTTCAGTAAAGTTGCAGGATAAAATGGCACCCAGTGGCGTATGTGCACATTGTGCTTGGGATGTGAGCCTCACTCGAAGATGCACTGCCTGTGGCAATTGCACCTCTCCAGGGATGTGTGACATGGGTGTGGCCACACTGGCACATGGGGCAGAGGTCCCTGGGGGCATAGGGCAGGGTGGGGGTCAGGGGTTAGCATGCGCAATGTGTGTGTGAGCACTATTGGGCCCATGACGCATGTTGCACAATAGGACCATGTAGGCACCACGCCCCCTTGACCCAATAAGCCAGGTGTCATAGGCCCCATAGTGCCCAGCACCCACCACCTGCCTGCCCGCCGCCCCTGCAGCAGACACCGTCATTAGGGCTGTACCATTGGTCCACAGTGTGAGCCAATGCGTTGTGCAACCATACCGTACATATTTCACCCACCGCTGACCTGGGGGAGCGGGTAGGGATTAATGGCTGGTGGGGAGGGGGTCCACTGAACCACCAGGGATATAGGAATTATTATACTTTTACTGAAGCCCATGATCGGGCTGACAGCAGTCCACTGGACCACCAGGGAAAATGAATCTTCTTTTATTTTACTTAAGCCCGCGATCGGGCTGACAGCGGTCCACTGGACCACCAGGGAAAAGGAATCTTCTTTTATTTTACAAATGCCCACGATGGGGCTAACAGCAGTCCACTGGACCACCAGGGAAAAGGAATCTTCTTTTATGTTACAAATGCCCACGATCGGGCTGACAGCGGTCCACTGGACCACCAGGGAAAAGGAATCTTCTTTTATTTTACTTAAGCCCGTGATCAGGCTGACAGCAGTCCATTGGACCACCAGGGAAAAGGAATCTTCTTTTATTTTACAAATGCCCGCAATTGGGCTGACAGCAGTCCACTGGACCACCAGGGATATCGGATTCTATTATTTCATACCAATGCCCACGATCGGGCATTGGGGGGTGCCACCACGGAGGTGCTGCCGAAGCTCGGGTGGCCACCCACAGGTGGCAGCTGCCATGTTGTGCCCTGCAATACGGCAGCTCACCTGTGGGTGGCCAGCCATTGCTCCTTTTTTTTTGGATCAGCTTTGTGTGGCTCAAGTAGGGGTTGCGCATGCATGGCTCAGCACATCCAGGGCTGAATATCGGGATTTGCAGAATATGCATGGGTACACCCCCCCTCCCTGCACCTGCATACATTACTGATATGTTCTGGCACATTGAGATTTGTGCCAGGTGCAATTCCCATTTGAATATCGCACCGGGGCACATCAGTGGGTTGCGCATGGTGCAAGACTGTTGTGCCATGCACAACTCTTTTGAATATCTGGGCCTACGTGTATAAATGTAACATTTTGAATTTATCTCATAGTAGCTCAGATTTATCACATAGGATTTATGTCCACGCCTATTGCATAAATAAAGGATATGCAATGGAAGCAAGTGTAATAAATGATTTATCTGCACAAGAGCAGTTTGACCTCTGGTAACCTCACGAGTGGCGTATTCACAAGTGAGGTGTCCGAGGTCAAACTGCTCTAGTGCAGATAAATCATTTATTACACAAGTTTTCCACTGCATATTCCATTTATGCAATTCTTTTGTTTTTGCTTTTGTAGGGGGCATTTGTTAGTCAAAAAAGTGAATAAAAATTGAATTTTCTGCCATTTTTTGCTGATTATAGAAAATCTAAAAGGAATCTAGAAATGAAACACCTCTCATTTTGTAGATATTTTTATGCTGAACAACTTTTGTGCTCCAAGTACCATACTATAATTTTTGATTTTTAAGTTATTTGCATTTGTTTGATGAAAAAGTGCACACAAATTGAATTATCTGCTGTTTTTTGCTAATTCTGAAAAAAACTAAAAAGTATCTATAAATGAAAACCACTAATTTTGTAGATATTTCTGTGCTGGATAAATGTTGTGCTGACAGTACTATGCTATCATTTTTTCATTTTAAAGTTATTTTCAATTGTTTGCAGACAAAATGAAAAAAAAATATGAATTTCCTGCTGTGTTTTTGCTAATTATCAAAAAAGTCAAAAGGTATCAATAAATAAAACACCACTCATTTTGTAGATATCTCTGTGCTGAACAACTTTCGTGCTCACAGTACTATGCTATCATTTTTTCATTTTAAAGTTATTTGCATTTGAATATGGTTAATACTGCTACTGAAGCCGAACATTCTAAATGACATTATAAAAAGGGTCTGAGAAATGGAGCTTTCTGATTGGCTGCAAACATTCTAACAGCCTTATGTTAATCTTTTATTAACATACATGTAAAGCTTAGCCATATGCTGAACAAAGTTTAACACCGTTTAAAAACATTTTTTATTATAATAGCAATAACGCACTCCCAGGGATTATGTTTAATGGTCAGTTAATCACCGTCTAGGTCCTGAGTGCAGAGCCACAGCCAAAATAAGGCCATGGACATCATTGGTATACATCTCTGATACCAGCTGCACACAAGTTAGGACACTGAGAGATTGCACGGCCTCAGGCAGGCAATGGCCTCCCCAACCCAGACCAGGCACTGGCTCCTGAGTGCAGAGCCACAGCCCAACTAAGGACATGAACAATATTGGTATACATCTCTGATGCAAGCTGCACACTAGTTCAGACACTGAGGAGTTGCACAGCCTCAGCCCGGCAATGCCCCCACCCCAACCCCCAGGTCAGATACTGGATCCTGAGTGCAGAGACTCAGCCCAACTAAGGCCATGGACATCATTGGTATACATCTCTGATATCAGCTGCACACAAGTTATGGCACTCAGAGGTTGCACGGCTTCAGCCAGGCAATGTCCCCCCTAATAGACCAGGTACTGGATCCTGAGTGCAGAGCCACAGCTCAGCTAAGGCCATGGAGATCATTGGCATACCTCTCTGATGCAAGCTGCACACAAGTTAGGAGACTGAGGGGTTGCATGGCCTCAGGCAGGCAATGCCCACACCCCCAACAGACCAGGTACTGGATCCTGAATGCAGTGTCAGAGCCCAACTAAGGTCATGGACATCATTGGTATACCTCTCGGATGTCAGTTGCAGACAAGTTAGGACACTGAGTAGTTGCACGGCCTCAGGCAGGCAATGCCCCCATCAGGTACTGGATCCTGAGGGCAGAGCAACAGCCAAAATAAGGCCATGGACATCATTGGTATACATCTCTGATAATGGCTGCACAGAAGTTAGGTCACTGAGAGATTGCACAGCCTCAGGCAGGCAATGCCCTCCCCGACCGGGCACTGGATCCTGAATCCAGAGCCACAGCCCAACTAAAGGCATGGACATCATCAATATATGTCTCTGATGACAGTTGCATACTAGTTCAGACACTGAGTAGTTGCACTGCCTCAGCCAGGCAATGCCCCCCCCAGATCAGGTACTGGATCCTGAGTGCAGAGACACAGCCCAAATAAGGCCATAGACATCATTGGTATATGTCTCTGATACCAGTTGTACACTAGTTCAGACACTGAGGAGTTGCACGGCCTCAGTCAGGCAATGACCCCACCCCTTCACCCCCCAGATCAGGTACTGGATCCTGAGTTCAGAGACAAATCCCAACTAAGGGCATGGACATCATTGGTATATGTCTCTGGTACTAGCTGCACACAAGTTAGGACACTCAGAGGTTGCACAGCCTCAGCCAGGCAATGTCTCCCCAGACTAGGTACTGGATGCTGAGTGCAGAGCCACAGCTCAACTAAAGCCATGGACATCATTAGTATACCTCTCTGATGTAAGCTGCACACATGTTAGGAGACTGAGGGGTTGCACGGCCTCAGGCAGGCAATGCCCGAACCCACCACAGACCAGGTACTTGATCCTGAATGCAGTGTCAGAGCCCAACTAAGGTCATGGAAATCATTGATATATCACTCTGATGTCAGTTGCAGACAAGTTAGGACACTGAGTAGTTGCACGGCCTCAGCCAGGCAATGCCCCCCCATCAGATACTGGATACTAAGGGCAGAGCCACAGCCAAAATAAGGCCATGGACATCACTGGTATACATCTCTGATAATGGCTGCACAGAATTAGGTCACTGAGAGATTGCACAGCCTCAGGCAGGCAATGCCCTCCCCGACCAGGCACTGGATCCTGAGTGCAGAGCGACAGCCCAACTAAGGGCATGGACATCATCAGTATATGTCTCTGATGCTAGCTGCACACTAGTTTGGACACTGAGGAGTTGCACAATCTCAGCCAGGCAATGCTCCCCCACTTTCCCAGATCAGGTACTGGATCTGAGTGCAGAGCCACAGCCAAACGAAGGCTATGGACATCATTGGTATAGCTCTCTGATGCCAGTTGCACAGGACACTGAGGAGTTGTATGGTCTCAGCCAGGCAATGCCCCCAACCCCCATGATTACTACTGAATACTTATAATAAACACACTTTGCGTCAGTAGTTAGAAAAAATATTTTTATAAAAGTATTTTTTAGAAAAATAAATGTACATCATACTGTCACATTTTTTATTGTAAAAAATATAAAAATAAAATACTGATTTTTATAATAGAAATTAGAAATAGATAAAAATAACATTTTTTTTCTCCTATGAAATTTCACTGTTAAAGATGTATGGCATGGGGAGGTGTGTTGTGCCAGTTGAGGCGGCACAGTCCTGGAGACTAGAGCCATGTGGAGGAGCACCAGAAGTGAAGTCTGGTGCACCATGGAAGAGGTACCGGTCCAGTGTGGAGGGCCATTCAGCTATGGCCAGGGAGACTGGATCCTGCTGCATGTGGTGGGGCAGTGCTGCTGTGTCCTGTGGCATCTGTGGCCGTGTTAACAGGCTCAAGCTGAAGGCTGATCATCCCCTTCTGTGCCTGCAAGAGGGACAGTATTTTGTCCTGTCCCTGAAGCAGGCGGTCAACCTTCTCCTCCAGCCTGTCAGCACGGTCACAGAGTTCAAGGAACGCTGATGTTGTTACCGTTCCTGTGGACAGAAAATAGACAAATCAATATGTTACATTGATAAGTGTACTTTGGTGGTAGATCTTATTACAATCTCCATAAACAAGGGTAATTCATATGGCTAACAGTTCAAAACTCTGAGACAAGTACTGTCCCTCACTTTTGGACAACAAGAATAATTTGCTTGCTAAGATGTACATTTCAAATTCAGTAATAGACAGACTATTTCATATGTTGATGATGACAATGGAAGAGAAGTAGCGAATAAGAGTAGTTGCATGTGGTGAGCCATGCATTGCACAGCCCCACCCACCAAAAAGAGGTACATGCTCATGGGTGTACATCTATATCACAAGTTATTAGTCTGAGTAGCTGTATGGTGTCAGTTAAGGAATGATCAGAGGTCCGCTAGGGTTGGGATTGCACTTTACATAGAAGTGAATCAGCATGAAGGTTTCTAATTGTTGTATGATATTGAATTGGGTTCTTGCATTTCTTCTACAGCCAAATAGTGACACCCCTGCCTCCCCCCCCTTCCCCCGTGTCAGCAAGCAGGAAGACGATCTTGAGTCTACAGGCACTTGTCAAGTAAAGGCATCAGCATGCATGTGATATACATGTGATACTAGGTCACCATAACTTATGACACTGAGTATTCACATGGCATCAGGCAGACAGCACTCAAATATTCTATTTCATGCACAGGATAATTAGTGCAGAACCATGGCTCAAATCAATGCATCAAAGTTATCTGACATATATCCACGATGGGGAGTGAACTACATTCATGACACTGACTACTTCCATGGGTACAGCTGGAAACTGACAGCCTGTTCTACATGGTAGGTGCAATATTCTGAATTAAAATGTGTAGCACAAGTAAGAGCATGAACATTTATGTGATATTACCTTGTTTAGCAGCTGCAGAGAAGCTAAGAGAGGCTTGTACATGACTATTATTACTGCATGATACTAGCTGAATGTAAGTTATTACACTGTGAGTTGCATGGAGTCAGATAGACAATGTCACCACTCCACCACAGATCAGGTATTGGCTCCTGGCTATAGAGGATATTTCAAGGAAACCAGTGACAGCAATGCCAGCTGTTGTTGATAACAGGTATGCACAACTTAGAACAGTGAGCAGTTGCTTGACTCACGTACACAATGGTCAAGTACCTTTCATATACCAATACTAAATGCTAAACACATACCATATAAATCCATGCATATCAATATTAGATGTGCACATGCACTGAACATCATTTACAGGAGACTAAGTGTTGTGCTACAGCTTGATGATGTCAGCTGAACAGTAGCTAATGCATTGAGTACTTCATGGCATCAGGAACAGTCACGCATACAAGACCAGGCACAGTGTACTGAGTGGCAAGACGTGAACTGCAGTCACAAATTGTTATACTCTATTAACATGATAGGAACTGTTAACATTCATGCTGCAGCTATCTGATACAAGGTGACCACAATTTAGGAGGCAGATGAGCTGCACGGTGTCAGGCAGGCAATCTCACAACCATGTGTGGACAAGGTGTTATATCTTGGCTGAAGAAGTATCTCTCACATTAAGTGATTAACATTTATGCTACCTATATGCAGATATCAACTGCATATAATATATTGATCACCATTTCACTAGCTTATTGACAAGAGGTCGTAGAGGTGGTATTTCTCTAGCTGACAACAAATGTGTGTAGTATAGTGCAACATTTACCTTCAGCTTCGCCATCTGCCTCTTGCTTCACCGCATGCAGCGGCTGATGTTGTTCAGTCTCCCTGGCAGCTAGGAAAAATATATAGAGATTTTAGATTGCAAATCGTATTGCTATGTCTATGTACATTAAGACTGGTACTGTTTTTCATATGTGTTTCTATGTTACTATTACATAATGCCATGAAGCATAGTGACTAACACTGCGATATAAGTATGTAACTTTTTTTTTGCAGTTTTATAAGCTTAGGATACATATGTCTGTACATTGCTGGCAGCAGATGCACACAAGTGCCACAGTTGAGCATTATTGATACATCAGTGAAGAGCAACACCACAAGTGGACTTAGACATCTATGGTATGCTGATGTGATACTATCTGTCCACAACTTATGATACTACCAAGTTGCGTGTTATCAGTCATTTTATGACTGTAGAACAACAGTCGAAGTAAAGACTATAGATGTACCTCATAACAGCTACACAGAAGTTAGGAAACTGTTACTTGTTCGGATTGAAGCATGGAATACCCACCGCCTCGAAGAGGAAATGAATGGTATAGGTGATTGATATCACCTGCATGCAAGTAAACACAGTAACGGATTTCATGGGGTCAGCCAGTCAATGGCAGATAACCCCATGAGGTATTGTGACCCAGGTGTTGAGTTACAGTACACCTTCCTCTCTGATCGTAGCTGTAGAGAATGTATGGGGCACTGAGAAGTTGTACGGGCTGAGGTAGGCAATGACCCTCCGCCCCCCAAAACAAAAATGGTATTGTGTTTTCATTGCAGAGATACTGCTCCAATGAACTGATGAATATAAATGCTATTACTGATACGAGGTGCAGACTAGCTAGGACACTGGCGTGTTGCTTGGCATCAGCCAGGCAATGCCCTGCCACCCCCCCAAGAGCATGTACTGCATGGTGAGTGGTGAGACAGAAGCCAAGAAAGGAATGGAGATCAGTAGTACACTTCTCTGGTAGCAGGTGAACATAAGTTAGAACAGTGATCAGTTGGATGCACTCAACAAGGCACTGCACCTTTTTCCCCTCCCCCTCAAAAAACAGGTACTGTATTCTGAGAGCTGAGCTACTGAAGGTATGGATATCAGTGTTATAGATCCTTGCTAAGACCTGCACACAAGTTAGGATCATGTGGAGTATCTGTGGATACTGTGGATGTACATCATCAATATACCTCTCTGATAGCGGCTGTACACTATTTAGGACACTGAGAAGTTGCACGACCTGAGCCAGGGAATCTCCCCCCCCAAACCAGGTACTGGATCCTGAGTGCAAAGCCATAGCCAAACCAAGGCCATGGATATCATTGGTATACCTCTCTGATGCCAGCTGCAGACAACTTATGACAGGTACTGGCTCCAGAGTGCAGAGCCACAGCCCAAGTAAAGCCATGGACATCACTGGTATACCTATTTGATGCCAGCTGCACACAAGTTAGGACACTCTGAGGTTGCACGGACTCAGCCAGGCAATGCCCCCCCCACCAATAGACCAGGTACTGGATCTTGAGTGCAGAGGCAGAGCCCAACTAAGGCATGGACATCAATGGTATACGTCTCTGTTAACGGCTATACAGTAGTCTGGACACTGAGGAGTTGTACGGCCTCAGTCAGGCAATGCCCCGACCATGTAATGGATCATGAGTGCAGAGCCCAGTCCAATGAATGCCATGGACATCATTGGTATATGTCTCTGATGCCAACTGCACACTAGTTTGGACACTGAGTAGTTGCACAGCCTCAGCCAAGCAATGCCCCCCCGACCAGGTTCTGGGTCCTGAGTGCAGAGCCACAGCCCAACTAAGACCATGGACATCATCGGTATACCTCTGAGACAGTAGCTGCGCACTAGTTAGGACACTGACAGCTTGCACGGCCTCAGCCATGCGATATCTACCCCCATCCAGACTAGGTATTGGATCATGAGTGCAGAGCCACAGCCCAACTAAGGTGAGCTGTTGCATGTGCAGTTGTGAACCACAGCAAAACTACAGCTGTGGATATGAACAGCATTGTTATCTGATAGCAGTCATGCACAATGTGCCACTCTGCCAAGTTGTGTTACCTCAGACTGGCAATGTCCCCGTGTCCTGTGCATTAGGTAATCAGTTATTCAGCTTGTAATAGATTTGTATTACCTTCTGATTCAATGAGAATGACACTCTTGGTGTCAGATTCATGGCCCTCCACAGCTTCAGCCCCCACTGGCACTACCACTGCCTGAGTTGGGGAATGCCTACGATGTTCTGTAAATGAATAATAACAGATTTTTACAGTGCTGTATATAGATGAACGAGCACTTCAATATATATCGGTTTTATTGTTGTCAGTACTCTGTACAACTCATTTATTTTCATGTCTTTGTTATTCTGTTACTTTCTGCATACCTGTGTATTACTGTATGTTTCGGCTAGAACACTATGCTGAGGTCTCTTCAGTGACATTTAATGAAACACCATTCAAAGTAAAGATTTAAATAGGCAAGAACATTAGCAAGATAGTGACTGTACTGTAAGACAATTATTATGCTAAGAGCATGTACAGTGAAAGATCTATTGCTAACTTTTAGTATCACAGATTTGACAGATATTCAATGAGAAGTGTTTATTCTGCTGTGTACAGGTTTTTTGAAGGTAGAGGTTTTACAGATATAGTGCGTTATGCATGGCTGTCTGTTGCACAATTTCAATTCTATGCAGTGACTTATACTACTAGCAACTGTCACTGTCACTGCTAAGCATTCTCAATACTGATATAGATATTGTGATGAGTTGTAAATTTCTTCTATACTTATGACACTGTAGGCATTCCCCAGCTTCAGGCTTCCCAGTTGTCTCCCACATTTCGTGGGAGAGGTAGCACCAGGGGGCATCATTCTCCGGTACCTCCCCACGTTTCTTCAGAACTTAGAAATGCTGGTGCACCAGTTTCCACTTCCTCTTTGCACATGGTTGCCATTTTGTTCTCTATACTGAACCTATAACTGAGGTTAGCATTGATGTGCCTACACATGGCATCTAGCCTCTTATTTTTGCTCCTCATTAGAATACGGGCATTGCCCTTAGTCTGTGCTGCCTTGACCAGGCAACCCACCTCTGTTGCACTTCAGATTCTCATGGTTTTAAATCTGTTTAGATGCTGAAATAAATAGTGAGAGAGAGAATTATAATTTAGTATTTCTTTTTATATGTATTATTATGAGGATAGCTTCAAAGAGCTTAAATTTTTTTTTCAACTATATGCGGAAAGACATGGTCATTACGATTCTACAGATCAGATAAAAAATTACTAAAGATTATAGCACTCATGGTTAGATTATATCAGATAGTCAATGCACTCCTGCACCCCCCCATGGTGGTTTGCCCTGGTGTCCATGCCCATAGGACAACTACAGACCTCATTATTTGTACTATGTATAGTAAGCATTTAAGGCAAGGCTGGATAATGAACAGCTGAATCACAACATGTATGAATTTCTTATTCTAAGACAAAATTACAAATACTGTGTAGCACATGTCATCAAACCTCATTACCATTAACACTACATACCTCAGGTGAGACATCCACACAAGTGAGTACAGTCAGATTGTGTGTGGTGTCACCAAGGAAGTGGCCTGACAGTGAAAGGAGAGATATTGTGTCATGAGTGCCCTTCCACAGACAACCTGTTATGTGTCAGACTTGCCCTTGGTGTTTGCAATCTGTACAATTACTGTGGCAACACAGATTGTATATGCGTGTGTGTCATGTGTGTTATGTGTGCAGCTTGTCTATTTTATGACAAAGGTTTTGTGGTTCTTAAAATAACTGTTTTTTTGTCGGGTACATTAAAACAGTCTGACATTTTTAGAACACTGTAAGGATTCCATCTCAAAGGTATCCCAGAAAAAGGGCATTGCCAGCAAGTGAGAAGTGCACACCATCTGGTAGATATAGCCAATCATTACAATACTTAATTTCAGGGTGACGTATGGTGTACATGCCACACATGCAAAGTTATCCAGAAAGCTATGTTTACCTTTTTTCATGCCCTGTCAAGCATGTACATATGCTGTTCTGCTTGCCAGACCCTACGCTCTGTAATATCTGAAAATATGATCTTACAGGCAGGTAACATACTCATTATAGAAGCAAGGTCTAATTTTGCTTCTGCTACTAAATCTACCCATCGTTTGGAGCCTAAATCATTGCCTCTGAGATGAATCAGCAGTATGTCCAGATGAGCTTGAGTGCTCAGTAGTCAGTGCATTGTTGGCATAAGATGCTCCCACCTCATGTCTCCTCTACCAAACCACTTAACAGAGCAATTTGGAAGCTACAGGTCTTTACCAAACTGACTTCTCTGAGCATACTCTGCAGCTCATCGTACTATGCTGCTGCCAATGATCCACACAGTGCATTTGCTGTTTTCTACCATTCTAAGCTTTTAAACTGAGAAGTGGACAGAGAGCTAGAAAAAAGATCAGTGTTTGCCCTGCAGCGTCTAGTCACTACTGAATATGAAACTGAGATTTCCCTCTCTGCTTCAATATTGCTTTAGTGGGCTGTCCCAAAACATAGGAAAAAACAAAATCATTGACTAATGCTTTCTCATGGTTAACCAATACAGCGGATGCATGCACTACGCCTACACTGAATGGGTGCAGGTCCTCTCAATCAGAAAACTTGCAAGGTTTCTAGGTGGGAAAATACTACATTTCGATAGACTAGTTCAAACAATCACAAGTAACCAGCTAGCTATTATTGGTTGCCTCTTCTTTTATGATACATGTGCTGCCTGCTTTCTGCCTCCATTTGCAGCTCTATCTGTGCTGGTAAGTACTCACTGACACTCTGACTTTAAACAGTTATAACTTCTTCCCACAGCATAACAGGTTTTTTATATTACTATACTCAAATAGAGAAGCACACAATGTTTTGTTTTATGCTATTTTTGTATAATTATCAGTTTTTATAATGCTAGTAAAATAGTTTTGAAAATTGAAAGTACTTACTTAGAGTAAAGCAGGTTCTGGTTGTTTTGACTAAGATGGCTGCTATGTCCTTCTTCTCCAGTCTTCCACAGTTATGATTGGTTGCCTGACATGGCCTGATCAATGTTCTATTCCATTGGTGTGAGCGTCCATCACTCAAATACAAAGCAGTGTCTCATTGGCTTAGCCTTACAAAGAGTGTTTTTTAAATGTGATTATTCAATACTTTTGTGCTCACTACAGTATTGTTCGACACGGTTGTGCTGACAGCATCATTTTGTGACACTGTCGTGTATATTCAACACTGTTATTCAACACAGTTGTGCATTCAACACAATTTTGTGACAATGTCACAAATAATCAGTTTTTTACCCAAAAAAGTGTATACAGTCAAGACTTCTGCAAAAAAACTTTCTGCTATATTATTACATATTGTGTCATGTTACAACTCAGGTTCTATTGCAAGAAGGATTATGTGTGCAACGTTTTGTTGACAATGCTCTCTATTCACATAATATGACAAATGTAGATTGTGTATGACTATACAATGTCATTAGATTATGTTTCTTCACCACTAAAATTTCTGTGTCTGATTGTGACGAAACATTTTGACACACTACTGTGACACTGTAGAGAAGAAAGATGCCTTCCAAGCAGAGACGCAGTGCTATGCAGAGATGAAACAGGTATCATAGTAGTACACTGTTGCTTAAGAGTGGTACAAATCCCACACATTCTATTTCAAGGAGTAAACTGATTTCTTATTCTGCTCAAGGAGTGACTTCGGAGGTTGCGCACTCCACAAAAATTGAATGTACTTGCTTAACTGCAAGGGAAACGTACAGATGAGCAACAGTTGCAGAAATCTTCCATATGGAAGAAATATGTTGCAAAGGCAAGCATAAAAAAGTTCTCAGCAGCAACGTAAAGGTATGGCTGCTGATGCTCACCTGAGGAAGCAAAAGTATTTTTGATCACTGGCTTGTAAAGCTAAGTTAGATAGACTTATTGCAGCTGTGATGAGACGTGAGTGCAAAAAACTAAAGGCTCATCTGTTATTGATAAAATTGTGTCTCAGAGTTCGTACATTTGTCAACAGAGCAGTATTTGTTCTATGCTTGTGGCATAAAATGGCTCATGTACTTTAACAATTCAGAAAAGTTGTGTACAGCATAAAGATGAGGCTATAATGCTATTCTGTCTTGAACCAACACAACTTCTGTGACATTTTCACAGGTAGCTGGATACAAACACAGCACTCAGAGGCATATTTCTGGGAGGAGTCATATTACTCACAGAAAAAGGACAGCAAGTTCTCTATTGATGAGGCCGGTAAGCTATGTAATGTGTTGACTGTATGTGATGACATTACAATTGAGTCAGATGATGAGTCTGAGTCAACCGTTCAGACTCGTAAACGTCACTGTCTGGCATGTACATGTGATACGACTTGCAACTGGAGGCAATCATCATTTGAGAAAGTCGAGCACTTTATCAATCTGTTTGTAATTACTGATCGTAAAGACAGACATAAATTGTTTGAGACTATAGACCTTTGTGAAATCCATCCACATACTGGACTTATGGGTCATTCACTAGCTTGCCTAGACAGTGGTGCTTGTGAAAGTGTATTTCACCACATGTGGATACTGGCAGTGCATCAATCAGGCATGTGTAACTTTGTGTATAAGGTCTATGAGGTGCGACAAGTTTTTGTGCAGTATACTCATCTTAATGAGTTGCTGGAGTCTGGTGACATGCATGGTGCCATGACATTTCTGAAACAGCTGCAGTGTGAGAGGAGTGTCACACATACTGTGATTGACCAGGTATAAATTGCTGATGACAACTGTGTCTCTGTCTTGGAAACAGATATTCTTAAACAGTTTGGGAAATCCATTTTGCCAAATCTGAGTTGGCAAAGACAGAGACATTTGACTCTATATGTGTCCTGTGATTGGCTCTGTTACCAGAAACAAATGGTCACAGTTAATCTGGAAACCTTATCACCGTACAATGACATGTGGTTTTGACTCTCATCATTTCTGCTGTTAAAGTGTGACTTCCAGTTAGAGCCAATCATTGTGATGTGCAAGCACTGTTTCTCCAAGGTGAAGAGTAACACTCTGCCACCAAGGTCATTGTTGAACAATATGGAGGCATATGTTACACCTGCTGAGCTTCCTATATTGAATATCTTTGAACAGATTCTTATTCAGACTATGAAACTGTTTCAAACTATTCTATGTTTGAATACAAAAACATGGAACATTTCACAAAAGAACTCATTAGGTAGCTTAAGGGTTTTGTTATGTATCTTCTACTTCCTCTGCAGGAAAATGTGGAGGCACTCTCCAGTGAGAACAGTTTAGTGACTGTTGTCAACAGTGTTCCAATGAAATCAAAGGTCATCTGGCAGTATGTTGTCAATGTAGAGAAGGTGAAGCTTACTCTTACTTACTTGAAGAGCAACAATCCCTTTTATGAAGACTTTGACATTGATCGCATGAGTAGCGTGTCTGCTGAATAAGATGTGTTGGATACCACAAAACCAATGACTGAGAAGGTCAATGTACAGAAAATTGATAATGTGTATGAACAGTACACAGTACATCCACTACATGGCAGAGATCCAGTTGGGGATAACATTGATCTGTATCAAATGAAACAGGAGAAAGATGCCCCTGTCAGCATTTGGGAGGTGACACTAGAAGCACGTTGTGTTCCGGATTTATTTCCAAAAGGGTCAGGTGGATGTTTAGATGATAGAGACATGCGTGTGCAAGGTGCTGAATACTGTACCAGTCACATGCTCAGTAAGGATGGCAAATTCAGATGCAATATACAGTACTTGTTCCATCTCCTCTAGCAGAGTGAGCTTAGCATACTGTCTGCATCCATTGCACATACTATACGGCTCATGACTCCACTTGATGGAATCACTGCTGTAGAGTTTCTGCAGAAATTAAAGCAAAAGGATGAAACTGTGCCGGTCAATTTGTCTTCCATGCTGTCAAGTCTGTGGCACAAAAGGATACTGGTATCACAGACACTCTGAGGTGATGACTAGGCTGCAGGAGTATGGTGCAGCAACTTGGTTCATCACACTCAGCAGTGCCGAGTACACCTGGAAGGATGTGATTGAACTGTTGAAGTGGGCAAATTGTGACATAGAGGGCATTACATCAATGACTCTCAGAGAGATGTACTCACTTGGCCTAGTGTCTGTGACTAGATATTTTCACAAGCGATTCCATGATATTCTGACTTTCATTTTGTCAAAGGACAATCCACCTCTTGGTATTGTAGAGCATTACTTCTGGAGGATGGAATATCAGGCACGAGGCTCTCCTCATGTTCATATGTTACTGTGGATCAAGGATGCCCTGCACATAAGTGAACGTGAAGTAGCAGAAGTGCTTGTGTTCATTAAGCGATACATCACTTGCTGCATACCAGACAAGTATGACAGTTCTACGCTGTGGAGGTTGGTGCAGAAGTTCCAACGCCATATGTGTGTGAAATACTGCCACCAGGTAGTGAAGAGCAAATCTGATTGGTACACAAGATGTCGCTTCGGATTTCCCAGATGTGTCTGTGAGAACGGTCGCATGAATTAACTGTTTTCAGCAATGCGACACCACTTGAAGGCAAAATCAACCAAGAGGGTATATGAGTTACCCAGGGATGAGAATGAGGTGTACATCAATGACTACAACCTAACTCTTCTTCTGATGTGGCAAGCAAACATAGATGTTCAGTTTGTGACTGACAACTCGTTGGCTCTGGTTTGGCACGGCACTTCATACATCACCAAACATGAACAGACCTGCTTGTAAGATCTTTGGGAAGATATTGCTAGTTCAAGCAAGTCACTGACATCTCAGTTGTGGTCACTGGGATTGAAGACCCTATCACACAGAGAATGTGGTGCTTATGAGGCCAGCGATTGTTTGATTGGTACACATTTTTACGGCAAATCTGGCGCTGTGCAATTTCTCAGTATTAACTACAAAGAGAAGTACAAATGTGTACTTCTTCCTCACGCTAAGATTGAAGTACTGGCTCTCAACAGACCCTCTTTAAAAATGTATATTGAAGAATAACCTGATTGATATGTACTACCCCCATAGACACAGCGACATGGATGGTGTGTGTCTATTTGAGGTGGCTAAATGGTACGACTACAAAACAGATGTCTCATCTGATTGCACACATGACATTTAGAAGGTCACAGGAGTGGAGGGTTGTCTCATAAAGAGACATAAGCCTTGGCTCATTGACTATTGCAAATTACATCTAGGCACATCTGAGAGCAGAGAGCGTTACTACTTTGCTCTGCTATTCTTATTTAAACCATGGAGGAATAAGTCTGAATTGAAAGGTGACTGTGATACATTTGAGGAACAATTCAATCACAGTTATGAGACATTCAAAACTGAATACTCTGACACATATATACAGAGACTGGACACTGAGAAGGAACAGCTTGAAAGGGCACAGAAACAATTTGAAGAGGACACTCCTGTTAGTTTACAGGACAACCTTGATCCAGAAGGAAAAGGTATACTTGGAGTGCCTCTGCCTCTGAATGCCCCTGAAGTACTCATGTCGGAAGTGGAGAGTGCTATGGAACATGGCACATACTGCACTGTTGATCCAGCAGAATTAAGAGAAAGAGACTCAATGAGCAACAACGTGTGGTGCACTCCGCAGTTACTGATGCTGTTTGGCATGGGATACTACATGAAGAGAAGAAATGTGACTGTCTTGACCACAAGCCACTACTAATGTTTGTTAGTGGTTCAGCAGGTACAGATAAGACCTTCCTTATAGAGGCTATCATGACTGAAAAATGGAAACTAACAGGCTCATCAATGTCTGTTGCTATTAGTCCTCCCACTGATCTGGCTGCATATAACATTGGTGGAGTTATGCTACACCATCTCTTCATGTTGCCAGTGGAGCATGGCAAAGCAGGAGAGTATCGTAAGCTGTCATTTGAGGTTGCATCTCAGCTTCATTCTATGTTTACTAAAATGAAGTTACTAATCATTGATGAGATTAGCCTGGTCTCTAATTTGATTCTTGCCTGTATACACCTATGTCTACAGGAGATTTTGGGCACTGACTATGGAGATGCTTTTGGTGGTAAAAGCATTATTGTATTTGGAGATCTCTTACAACTTGCACCAGTTAATGCGGAACATGTCTTTGCAACTCTGACTGTCAAGCAGGCAAAGAAAACACTAAGCTGCACTGGAGGTTGTAACTTGTGAGAGTTATTTACCTATGCTGAATTGTGTGGTGATCTGGCTTACAAGGCACTGTTGGATCAAGCTCGTACAGGTTCTTTGTCACCACAACATCTTGCGATGTTACATAGTCGAAGAATCACAATAGATATTACATCCATACATACAGCATGCAATGTTTTCAGGGATGTGTACTCCCAAAGCACATGGATTGTGTGCCTTATACCATGACTTAAGGAATGTGCTGAATTCAACAGTGTTATGTTGCAGAGAGAATCAAGAAATTGTCACACTGCATGCTGTTGATACAGTTGATGGTGTAATTCTAAATAGGAAGCTGATAGTAAAGATGACTGAACAACTTAACTGAAGTTGGATGTTTCACGCACAGCTGTCCTGGGAGCTATTCTTACAGTTTATAAGAGTGCGCGTGTCATGCTATGGCATAATCTTGATGTTATGGTGCCATGGGTCACATCATCGACTTTGTATACTATGTTCAGAAGATGTTTATTGAGACACTTGTCCACTTTGACAACATGGAACAGTCTATGCAGATTGATCGCACCTGTGTTAAGTTTCAGGTATTTAAGGATATCTATGTCAACAGGAAACAGTAAAGTAAGTAAAAAGGACTTAATCATATAGATCCATTTCAGTTTAGCCAATTGCCAGGTATTCCATAAGATGACTTTAATTTGTGCTTCATGTAGTTTAAGCATCCAATTCTGATATGCTAAATTCCCACTACCAAATAATATCCCCAAGATCAAAACAGTTCCTGTTATTACTGGGACTCCAATTATCATACTGTCTGTAACATCATCAATATTAAGGGGAAGGCAACAGGATTTCCCATAATTTATTAAAGCTCCCGTATGAGCTGTAAAATCTGCTAGTACTACTTCCAGATTCCGAACCGATGGCATATTTCCTACTATAAAACAAAATATAGTCTACATAAGCAATACTTTTTATTTCAGGGTCACTACAGGAGAAGAAGGCACCCTGAATGCCCCTTGCATCATCCACAATTCTAATCAATGGAGCAATGGTGAATAAGTGCAATAAAGCACTCAAAGGGCATCCCTGTCGAACTCCCCTTTAAATACTACACTGACGTCCCATCCAACCATTACAAAAAACTTTAGCTGTGACGAATTTATAACATGATTTTATCCAATCAATAAACTTCGTAGGAATCTCATACATAGCCAAACAACTCCACAAATACTCTTGATCTACATTGTCAAATGCTTTGGCCTGATCCAAACTAAAAATAAGACCAGTAAGCTCACGAGTGGTTCCTCTGTGAAATATTTCTAATAATAGAATTAAACCATCAGTAATCTTTCTGCCTGTAATTGAACAGGTTTGTGACTCATGTTGCAAATAATCTGCAGACATCATAAGTCTATTATTTAACAACTTTGTAAATATTTTAAAATCGGTATTAAGCAAAGTAATAGGTCTCCAATTTGACAAATTAGTTCTATCTCCTTTTTAATACATTAAAACCACTAGTCCTTCAATCATACTAATAGGTAACATTCCATTATTAAGGACTTCCTGTAAAACCTCTGTAAACTCCTGTAACAATACTGTAAGGGCAATTTTATATATCTCATAGGGTAACCCATCATTCCCTGGAGCTGTGCTTGCCTTAGTCTGTGCAAGGCAGGCTGATAACTCCAAGGAGGTAAGATCAGCAACCAACAGATCCTTACTATGAACATCTAGCATCAGAGGTGAAACCTGTGACAACCATGAAAAATGAAGGAGACTAGGGGTACCAGGACAACCAAACAATTGTTGAATATGGTTATCTAGAGCATTCATAATGTCCTTCTTAGTCATACAAATCTGGCCTTTAGAATCATGTACCTCTGCCATATATTTATGATGTCTCTGCTCAGCACAAAATTGATATGTGTCCTTAAAAGCTTTACCTCCCTGTGAGCCAAATCTATGTTCTACATCTAAGGTCTTATAGCGATTATACTGTGTGGAATTGAATAATTTCTGAACTCTATTTAGTTCAGGTAAAACCTTATGATTACCCTGAACAGCTATAAAATGTAAATCTAAAAACTGTTGTCTAATATTTAACTATGCCTCTGAGTTAAATTTCCCATTACATTTACCAATTATCTGGAAATACTGTTTAATATCTATTTTTGTATCTTCCCACCACTCCCTATACACATCATATAAGCCAAACACTGATTTCCTTGCTTGTAATAAAGCCCCAAATCCTTCTTTGACGGAAGGAAGTGTAAGTAGTTCTAAGTTCATTCTCCAATATCCTGGTCCCCTATGCATCACTTCATGACTGCCTACAGAAATTTCAAGTATAACATGATCAGAAGGTGCTACTGGAACAGTTTGAGCCTTTAATATTGTTAATGAATCTGAAATAAACCAGAAATCTATTCTTGTTGCCTTAGTACCCTGGAAAAAGGTTTTCTGCAGTTTACCTATCTGATCAAAGGCATCAACCAATCCTGTCTGTAACAACAAATCATTAAGACAATTAGTGTCACAATATAATTTTGTGGTCTGTAACCCTCTATCGGTATGATAACAACTACAATTAAAGTCTCCCCTAAGAAAACAAATTTAGATGTAAACAAGTATGGTAATAAAGTATGAAATAAGGCAATTCAAGCTGATTTAATTTGTGGAGCTAGACATTAATAAATCTACAATGTATATCATTAAGTAGCATATCCAACAACAAAATACGACCAGGCTCAATATCTACAAGCTGGACCAAATGAGCCGTGGGCTTATTAACCGCTATACCTACCCCAGTACATAAATTTTCACCAACTGACCAATATGTAATACCCCATTTCCACCTTCCAGTGGCTGGATCTACCTCGAATTTAGTATATAGGTGAGTATCTTGCAAAAACACTACATCCTGATTACCTCTATCAAAAAGAGAGCATATCAGCATCTGTTTCCTATTAGACTGAATGCTATTTACATTTAGTGAGGCAAGATTGATGTTATACAGCATAGACAGAAATTAGAAATGATAAACAATGGAAATCAAAGCCATTATCTAGGAATCCAACATTAATTTTTCTTTGTAGTTTTTCTCATCCCTAGAAGAGCTTTCTTTTTAATTTTCACCAAATCCACAGAATCAGAAGGTATTTCTGGGTCAGAAAACCCATCAGGTTGTGCAGAATGAACAGAAGCCGAATCAGATTCAGTACCAGTATCTTCTTGTAATACCAAAAAGGCATTCTGCAGGGGTATAGGGCCTTGCTCAGGTAACGGTAATTTAGGGGCCTGTGATCTCAAGCTACTACGTCTGTTGGTTACAGGTTTGAAGGCTTCTTCAGGTGGAAGTGGTGGGGGCATTGAAGCCAAGACAACTTGGGACACATCAGGAGTGGGAACTCTGGTAGGAACCAACAGGGTCGGTTCAGTGACCTCTTCTCCTTGCAATGGAGCAAATGCCACCGCCTCTGAAATGTCCACCCAGTTCATAGTGGGAGTGGATTCAATTCTGTTTGGAAGAGGGGGTGGAGGTGCAGGTTTCCGTCTTTGAGCCGCATGTACTGTGTATTCAAATAGTAATCCTGAACACAAAAGTCCCCATTTGTTTTGTTTTGGGCAGCCCAAGGACATTCTGCATATGTGTGGACTTCATCACATAGGGAACATTTAGCTAGGTGATGGCATTCCGACATTACATGCCCTAATTCCCCACATTGGATGCACTTCATGACTTCACAAGTCCTACTAAGGTGCCTGCCTGAGCCACATTTATAACAATGGTGGGGCTGCTCTGGATAAAAGATAAAACCTTTATCCTGTCCCAGATAAAAACAACTGGGAAGATGTTGTAAACCATCCTCAGTTTGATTTAGATTAATTTTATATCTCCAACCCCCATTCCAAAAACCTTCTACATCAAGAATGGGTTCTGGATTCCCTTGCAGGGTGCATTTTTTTTTCTAGCCAATAGGAAATATCCTCCACATTAACCCCTTCATTGCGGGACAATACTGTGACAACTATAAATGTTTGTTTTGTCACTGGAATAGCCTGAAAGTGGGACCAGACAGGGTTTGTTTTCAATATTGAATATTTCATTCAAAACTTGTTTAAAATATCAGGAGTATGAAAGCTAATGTCATAGGTATTGTCCCAGGTGCATGGATTAGAGCATACACATCATTGGGAGTAAAACCCAACATTTGTTTAATCAGAACTTTTCCCACGAAAAACCTGTCAGGCATAGAATCTGTAGGACCCAAAAAACACAGTCTAACCGCATTTCATCTCTTTGCTAGTGAGACCATTTTTTGAAATAGACTAGCGTATGAAGCAGCCTTATTTGAAGGCCGTGGAGATTCATTCATATTAAGTTCCGAGTGTGCAACAGGCAATACACTGTCCATAGGATTAATCTGCATATTTTCAGCATCAAAATCTATTTGTGGTTGCTCTTGTACATTCATGCCACTTTCAGGTTTAGATAGCTGGGACTGGGCAACCCCAACATTTTCGACCACCAAAGTAGGGGCTAAATCAGAAGGAGCTACATCTCCCAGTGCAACTGGGCATGAGCTTGGAATATTGCCAGCTACCAGGAGACAAGACTCTAGTCAGGAGGTATCTGAAACCAGAGGAATTGAGTTATTCACTCCTTCAATGCCAGGAATTAGGATGGCTGGGTCAGCAATCCACTGTCCCATGTCTATTTGTAACCAACCAGCGTGTTTAAGGGCCATATCAGGGGACCAAGTAGGAGATGACTCCACTTCCTTATACCCAGCAGTTTGCGGTGGGGAATTTATCGGTACAAAATCACCTTGTATTGGGCCTTTATGGACTTTCGATTCAGTACCTGTTTTACCTGATGGTGAATCTTTTTCCGGTCTCTCCTTTTCCGTAAATCCTCCTCCGTGGCAATCTGTACCATATGGTATTCTGCTGCAGCCATTTCCCAAATCTGCCATTTCTCCTCGAGCTGAGCAAGAGGCTCTCATGTATCTGGAGCTGTAGGAACCACACCAACAGCATGGAGCAGTACTTCTGGGTTGGAACAAATCCTCTTTTCGGCAATACTTTTACCAGCATCACTGGCTTGACTTGAAAATGTCAGACCATCGGTGTCACCTACACCATCTGACTGCAAAACTTGCATCGAGGGGCTTGGTACATCTCGCTGGCCACCACATGGGTGCATTCCAGCCATACTATTCCCCTCAGTTCTAGTTGTAATCTGTGGGCTCTCCTGCGCCTGAGTCTCTCCGCTATCATCATCCATCTTGAGACTGACCCTCTCTCAGACAGTCCCACAGTGCCACCTGTCCAAAAAGAGTAGGGGAATTTCCCTGGTGTCCTGGCCAAATTTCCCCCATTCACTAAAAATACCACCAACAACTTAATCTGGGTCAGTTTCAGTTGGTTACCATCTGCATCCCCCCTTCCCCCAGTCACCCCTGAAAAAGGGACTTCTAATCTCAGTGGGTCTACTGGGTCAACAAAATTCAATAAAATAATAAAATAAAATAGTTAGGGTTGTTACACAGCAACAAAAGCAGGGAAATTTGGTGTTAGGGTTCAAAACCCTAACTTCACATTCCCCACCACCACCCCCCCCCACACACACACATATATATACTGTACATGCAAGTAGGGGCAGGACCAAGGCAACACAACCAATCACACACAACCAGCAGGAGGTGTATACCTCTGTTAGCATTGCAAGTAGGGAAAAAAATCAAGCTCAGGTATCATACAGTATTTCTAAACTTATTTCAGCAGGTTCCTTTACCTAAAAATGAACCAAGCTGCCAGTAGCAAAAACTGTGTACCTCACGTCATAGAAACGTAGAAACATAGACTTTGACGGCAGATAAGGACCACTTGGCCCATCTAGTCTGCCCATTTCCCTACCTACAGGATAGGCCGTAGATCCTAGTTAACCAACAGCCTATTTCTTCCTACCCCCTACAAGAATTGCCTTATGTCTGTCCCATGCATTCTTGAATTCTCCCACAGTTTTAGACCCCACAACCTCCTCAGGAAGGGTTTTCGACATAAGGGTGTCAAAAGGCGTGATGGGTGCTGCAATGTTAGCCTATGAGAAATTGCTCAATTTCAGAACAGTGTAACTTTGTCATCCTTAACTATTTGTACAGCAAAGCAGCAAAAGGCACATCTGTGGGACCATGGCATGCCACCCTGAAAATGTCAGCCCAAAGGACCCAACTGTTTGCTTGCAGGAGGATGGCAAAGATGTGCAGTTATCAGGAACATAGTTTTGCAAAATACTTTCGCAAACGTGAAAGTGTCACAAACGGAAGACACAACACTTTCACATTTGCGAAAGCATGTAAAATGCTTTCACAAAATACTTTCGCAACCACAAAAGTGTAACAAATGTATAGCATGACACTTTTGCATTTGCGAAAGTATTTTTTGAAACTATTTTCAGGAAATGTCCAAAATCCTGTTTTGTGGCTTATAAATCCCCAAAAATAATCTGTTGTGTGTTGCTGGCAGTGTGGGGCCTAAGATGCCCAGTTGTCCATAGTGATATGTGTTTGGCGGAGCATGGAATTTCCTGGATCAGAGTTAGCAGTGATGACCCCATGACACACCCCAACATCTGTTGGTATGTGGAGGATGGGAATATGAGGGTCTGGTTTTGTGGTTTAGATAGTTGTATGTTATTTCTGTTATCTGCTGCTGGTTGTGTGTGATTGGTTGTGTTGCCTTGGTCCTTCCCCTACTTGCATGTATGTGTGTGTGTGTGTGGTGGGGGTGGGGGGGATATGGAGTTAGGGTTTTGAACCTTAACATCGAATTTCCCTGCTTTTGTCACTGTGTAACAACCCTAACTGATGCATTAACAGAGTTTTTTGCTATGAATTTCCCTTCTTTTTGAGAATGTGAACTATAAATAGTGCAGGGCCCCGTGCTTCCTCCAACCTGCCCATTCCATCTTAATCACATGTGTTTGTGGGAGCGCGGGTCCTCTGGGCCCTGTGCTCCCACATACAGAGAAGCAGGATGCCATAGTACACCCTGTAGTGTAAGAAAATCTTGTAACACTTATTTGCCACACTATGGGTGACAGTAATGGTAATGCTAACACTAAGGGTAATGGTAACATTAACAAAAATGGTAGCACTAATGATAGCGGTAATAGTAACGCTGACAGCAATGGTAATGCAAATGCAAACACTAACAGTAATGCTAATGGCAACAGTTAATGATAATGCAAATGGAAAGGCAAATGGAAATTGTAATGGTAATGCAAATGGTAATGCAAATGCAAGCGGTAATAGTAACGTGAACAGTAACGGAAATGCAAACACAACCGTGAATAGTAACGGAAATACAAACGCAAATGGAAATGCAAACAGTACCAGCAACGGTACCAGAAATGCAAACAGTAATGGTAACGCTAACAGTAATGCTATCAGTAATGTAAATGCAAATGCAAATGATAACAGTAACGCAAATGCAAACACTAATGAGAACAGTAACAGTAATGCTACCGTTAATGCTAACAGTAATGGTAAAGCAAATGGAAATGCAAATGCAAGTGCAAACGGTAACACAAACGGTTACAAAGATGATAATGCAAATGTAAATGCAAATGCAAAAACAAACGGTAATGGTAAAGCACACACTAATGGTAACACTAACGGTAAAGCTAATGCTAATGGTAATGGTAATGCACATGCTAATGGTAATGCTAACAGTAATGCTAATGGTAATGAGGACACAAATGCAAACAGAAAAGTGAACGCTAATGGTAGTGCAAACAGTAACAGTGATGCAAACGCTAATGATAACGGTAAAGCAAATGCAAATGTAAATGCAAATGGTTACGATAACGCAAACACAAATGCTAATGTTAACGCAAATGGTAATGCAAACAGTAATGGTAACGGTGACACAAATGCAAAAGCAAACAAGAATGGTAACGGCAACATAAATGCAAATGCTAACTGTAATGCTAACGGTGATGCAAAGGTAAATGCAAATGGTAACAGAAACACAAGTGCAAACCGTAACATAAACAGTGATGGAAACGCAAACATAAACACAAACGGAAATGATAATGCAAATGCAAATGCAAATGCAAATGCAAATGGAAATGGTAACAGTGACGGTAATGGTAACAGTAATGGTGATGCAAATGGAAACACTAACGCAAACGGTAACAAAAACACAAGTGCAAATGTAAACACAAATGCTAATATTAACCGTAATGCTAACGTTGATGGAAATGGTGCTAACGGTAATAATAATGGTGATGCAAACGTAAACACAAATGGTAATGGTGACGCTAACAGTGACGGAAACGCTAATGCAAATGGTAATGGAAACGCAGGAGCAAATGTAATGCCAACGGTTATGCTAATGCACACGTTTTGTGTTCAAAAACAAGTGCATCAAGAAGCACAGTGAATACAAAGAATGTGGGCATAATAGTGGTCCTCGGACAGGAAAATAAGCACTTGGAAATCTAAATTGCTTATCTCTCAGGAACCGTACGAGGTAGGAAAAAAATTAAAATCTCATATTATTTATGACTTTCCAGGCTAGTTTTACACATAGCCCCTTGTGGGGAACTAAGAATTATTGTGATAAAAAGTCTGTATCTCGAACCATTTTCGAGATACAGGACCAGAAAGATGTGGCGGACACCATAATGTTATCCTATGTGAAAAATTGTCAACTTCGGAGTGCCATAACTTTGGAACCTTGTAATATTTTGGCACCAAACCATCAAAAGGCACATCTGTGGGGTCTTGGCTTTCTTCCCTGCAAATTTCAGCCAAAAAAGACCAAATCGTTGTTTTGCAGGAGGGTGGAAAAGATTTCCTGTTGTTTTGCCCATATTTTCTCAAATTACTTTCACAAATCACAAACGTTTCTAAAAAAAAAAAAATCACAAAACTTTCACATTTGGGAAAGTATTTTAGGAAAGTACTTTTTACAAAAATGTAAAAAACATATTTCTGGGGGGGTTAACCCCCCACAAAAGATATGGCTATCATACTCAGGACTTGACTAGGTGAACACAACAAGAATTGTGTTCCTAGAGGGTCCCAATTTTAAACACCAGGCATTTTTCTGAGCTGTAGCTGGAAAAAAAAAAGGCTGACTCATGAAAGTAAAAGGGTCATTTGTGACAATAAAAACAGCCATTTGCAAAACTTTCGCATCTGTTAACTTATCCCATTGACTATAAAGGGGAATCTTGTTTTCTAACTTTTGAACCGTGTAATATTTTTTCGCAAAATCTTTGAAAGACATACCAGGGAACCCGGCTGCATGTTCCCTGAAGTTGTCAGACAGAACATGCAAACCATGCGGGCTGTAGGCACAAGCAAAGAAACACACAAAAAGTGTTTTTTGCATTGTTTGGCACTCTGTAGCTCCGCAACTGTACATCCAACCATAACATAACCTGTCAGATCCAGAGAGTTAGGACTGAAGACCCCAACATGCACCCCGATTCTGGTTGGGAGGGTGGGCTGAAGGGGTGCAAAGGGGGTTTCAACCCTAACATTGAATTTCCTTGCTTTTGTCGCTGTGGAACAACCCTAGCTGATGCATTAAATGAAGTTATTTGCCTCTAATTTCCCTTCTTTTTGAGAATGATAATGAGAAACAGTGAATGTGATGCGGTAGTGGGTTGGGCCCCGAGCTCCCGCCACATGATGTCTTGTCACATAGTAACACTGTGCCCACAAATGCAAATTGTAATGTGCATGGTGAAGCAAAGCGAAACAGAAAGAGAAACAGTACTGTAGACAGAAATGTTAAAAACAATGCAAATGCAAATGCAAAGGGTAAAGCACATGGTGGCATAGACATGAATGGTAAGTGAAACGGGTACGGAACTGCAAGCAGAAATGGTAATGGTAACAGTAATGTAAGCGCACAGGCTGGTTTTCCCCAAAAGCTGCATAGAGAAAGACAGTGAGTACAAAGAATGTATGCAAAATAATGACTCTCGGAATGAAAAATGAGGACTAGGAAGAGTAAATTGCTTATATCTCAGGAACCGTAAGACATAGAAAAAAATGAAAAAGTCATATGATGTATGACTTTCCTGGCTAATTTTATACCTATCTCTGGTAGGGGGCTAGGCATTTTTCCAACTAAAAGTCCGTATCTCACACCGTTTCTGAGATACGGGCCCTGAAAGGTGTGGCGAACGCCGTAATGTTATCCTATGAGGAAAAAAATAGACGTTCGGAGTGCCATAACTTTGCCTTCCTGTAATATTTTTTCACCAAACTACTGAAAGGCACATTTGTGAGATGTTGGCTGTCTTCCCTGCAAATTTCGGCTCAAAAGACCAAACCGTTATTTTGCAGCAGGGAGGCCAACGATTGCTGCAATGCATCGTACGCCGTAATGTTATCCTATGGGAAAAGGCGTCAATTTTGGAGTACCGTAACTTTGCCGCTGTGTAATATTTTTTCCACAAAACACTGAAAGCCACATCTGTGGGATGTCAGCTGCATTCCCTTCTAATTTCAGCCAAAAACTCCAAACCGTTCTTTTGCAGTGGGGTGCCAAAGAATTGCTGTCATTTTCCCACAGCCTAGAAAAGTACCGTCGCAATTTGTGAAAGCTTTCGCAAATTCATTCAACAGTGTCACAAGTGTGAAAGTACTTTGTGAAAGTACTTTTTCCAGAAATGTGAAAAACATATTTCTGGGGTGTTTTACACCCAAAATAAAGACATGACTAGCATCCTCAGGGTCCGACTAGGTGAATACAAAAATAATTAGACTGCTAGAAGGTCCCAAATTTAAATGGCAAGCATTTTTCTGATCACCAACTGAAAACAGAATGATGGATTTGTGACAGTAAAAGGGCCGTTTGCGAAAGTAAAAACTGCATTTGCGACACTGTCGAACTTTTTAACTTTTCCCATTGACTTATAATGGGAACTTGTTTTTTGAATAACTTTTGAACTGTTTAATATTTTTTCACGAAATCTTTGAAAGGCACATTGGGGACCCCGGCCGCACGTTCCCTGAAGATTTTGGACCGGTTGCACAAACCGTGCAACCTGTAGGCGAGACCGTAGAATTCCAAAAAGTGTAAACGCATGCGCAGATCACACTTAATAAGTCCGCAGCCATATATCTGACCAGTATGAAACATGGCAGATCCCAAGGCGTATGGGTCTTGATCGTGTATTCCAAATTTCAGGCAAATCCGTTGAACGGTTGCAAAGTTATTAAGGTGAAAATATTGGGGTTTAACATGTAAATGGCTCCTCAACTAACTTTGGTAGCACTACTGTGCACCATAATATATATATATATATATATATATATATATATTAGAGGCAAAAACTCTGTTTAGTGCATCAGTTAGGGTTGTTTCACAGTGACACAAGTGAAGAAATTCAGTGTTAGGGTTGCAAGCCCCCCTTGGACCCCCCCAGACCACCCTCCAACTGGCACTGGGGTGCACATCAGGGTCAAATTTCCTCACTTTTGTCACTGTGGAACAACCCTAACTGATGCATTAAATCAAGTTTTTTGCCTCTAATTTCCCTTCTTTTTGAGAATGTGCAGTAGAAGTAGTGAATGGAATGTGGTAGTGGGAGCATGGAGCCCACCACATGATGTTTTGTGACATAGTAATGATAAGTGCAAGGGAAACGCAACCGCTAATGGTTGTGCACATGGTGACAGAAATGTAAATGATAACACAAACGTTAATAGAAATGCAAGCACAAAGTGACGTCAAAGCAAACAGTGATGCAAAAGGAGACGCAACCACGTAAGGAGACGCAAACTGTGATGCGCACGGCCATGGTACAGCAATTGGAAACACAAATGGTAACGTTAACATCACAAATAATGCCAAAGGAAACACAAACGGAAATGCAAACAGACGCACGTACGGAAACGCAAACTGCAATGCGCATGGTCATGTAACCAAAGCTGTAAATGCAAACTGTAATTGTAACAGCACAATAACACCAAAGCAAACAGAAATGCAAAAGCAAATGCAAGCACGCATGGAAACACAAACCATAATGCGCACGGGCACAGTAATACAATTGGAAATGCAAATGGTAACAGTAACAGCAACAAAGATGCAAACCGAAAGAGAAATGCAAATGCAAATGAAAGGGGTGTTGGAAATGTAAACCAAAACACAAACAGAAACAGTAGTGGAATCACAAATGGTAACAGTAATGCAACTGCAAGCGCAAATGAGAACGCAAAGGGTAACGCACATGGAGGCATACATGGGAACAGTAACACAAATGGGAACAGAAATGCAAGTGGAAATGCTAATTGTTACAGTAACGGAAGTGCACACCCTGTTTTTGCCTAACAGCTGCATAGAGAAACACAGTGTGAACAAAGAATGTACAGTAGTAGCCATAGACATTGCCAGCTATTTCCCGAAAAGTATGTGATATTTCTAGAGAAATCCCCTGCTTTCTGCATTTCCACAGTAGAGGTAGCAGAGAGAAACTCTTCAGAAATGTTGCAAAATATCTGGAAATAGCTGCCAATGTCTGTGGCTACTACCGTATGCATAATAATGGGCCTCAGAGCCGAATATAAGGTGTTGGAATACTTAATTGCTTATATCTCAGTTACCGTATAACGTAGAAAAATTTACGATTCATGATTTTTCCTGGCTCGTTTTACCGCTAACTCATTAGCCATCAAACTCGCTTGCCGTCATGGCGAAAATTCATGTATCTCACAATCGCTTTGAGATATGAGACTGGAAGGCAGTGTGCACGCCACCGTGTTAGTCTATGGGAAAAAATGTCAAATATCATTGTCTTAAGAAGGTACCTGTTAAAACAGTCAGAGGGTGCTGATGTGAGGGTACCTTCTTAAGACAATAGTATGTATTTGCTTTATGCCTTGACTTTTTAGAAATGTTAATTAATTAACATTTAATGGTCCAGAGTCATAGTAAAATTAGGCAGCCTTTTGATCTTACAAGTTGTTTTGTCCAACAGACACACTCCAGTAAAAATTAGTCTTCCTGTTTGTAAGAGGTGCAAATTGACTGCAATGCTTTGATCTGTAACCTGCTAGTTTAGGCTTTGAATCCACATCCAACCTTTATATCTGTCACACTGCTCAGCAGTTTTTTCACTTTTGACATGAGGAAGAGAGTTTCACCTCTCAAAAGCTAGTCTTAAAAATAATTTTGTTAGTCCAATAAATGGCATCACCTGCAACATATTTGTTGTATTTTTTCTCTACATTGTTGAATGGACTAATATGGCTACCACATGTCTCTTTTTTTACAGGCTCATGAACAAAGAATTAAAAATCTTATAAATCAAAAAATGTATGGAATTGCGGTATTCCACCTCCATGGTTCAACAGAACGAAGCCCCCTGAGTAAAACCCACCCTCATTTGACTTACTAAGACACCCCTGGGCTGAGAAAATAGATTTTAAAATTGGGCCATCTCGTCCCTCGCTCACGATGCACGATCACAATCAAAGAATCTCACAATCAAAGAATTTGCAGGCTCATGATCAAAGCATTTGCAGGCTCATGAACCAAGAATTAAAAATGATGAAATGGCGAATTTTCACCAATTTGAACTGAATCAATGGCATGCCTCAATAGAATGGCCCCTCCTGAGCAAAACCCACCCTCATTTGTCTCCCTAGCCCACCCCTGAGCTGTGATATTAATGATTTTATGTCACGATGCAAGATCACGATCAAAGAATCTCACGATCAAAGAATTTGCAGGCTCGCGATCACAGATCATTAGCGAGCCACGAATTAAGATTTTAAAAGTTTATAACTCTATTTTTTGACTGATTTGGATAAAACCAAAGGCATGGCTTGATGGATTGGAGCCCCCTGAATAAAACCCATCCAAGTTTTACTTCAGAAGTGACCCCTGAGCCAAGATATTTGTGTTTTTCCAATCAGAAAATAAAAAACAAAATGGCGGACCTTGCGATCAAAGAATTTTGAAAATCCTTGGTGGCAAAGATTCTTGAACCATGAGGCTGCAAATTCTTTGATCTCCAGGTGGGATCAGATGGCCAGAACCCCATTCTTTGTTCGCAAAACATACATATCAATTTTCCCATTGACTTGTAATGGGAACTTAAAAGTGGCATAACCTTTGAATGCCTTAATATTTTTTCACCAAATGAAAAGCGGCATGTTCGGCCACCAAAGCTCTTTTAAATGAGCCATCTTGTGGAGTGGCACACCACACGATGGCCATGCAGGGCCACATCCAATATCCCAAAAGCTGCCTCCAAAAATGGACAATTTTGCATTTTACATAGCTTTTGTACGCAAAGACCGTAAGTCCGACTGATACACAATTTGGCAGATCAAGAGATCTACCATGCCCTACCGTGTGTACCTGATTTCAGGCAAATCTGTTGTACGGGTCCAAAGTTATTAACGCCCAAACTTTTAACTTTATTATGTAACTGACCGCTGAACCCTAACTATAGTGGCGCGACCGCGCCTCTATAATATATATATACACACACATATATATATATATATATATATATATATACACACACACACATATACATACATACTGTGTACTTTTTCTTTTTTTTATTGATTGAAAGTATCAGAATTACAACCCTTTGAGTCAAAGACTCCTTTGCAAACGCTCCATGTCAGCAAAAAGAGAAAGAATATAAAAACAGAAAAACAGTATATAGTAAATAGTAAAATGCAAATTTACAGTATCCATTATACAATAAATAGTAAAATGCAAAGGTACAGTCAGGCAATTATAACAGTAGGTTGTGTATATTAGAACAAACCAAAGTCAGGCAACTAGGAAAATAAAGCAAGTCAGGCCAACTCAGACCACACAGGGTCAGGCAGACCTTGCTGATGCAGAGCCCTTTTGGGGCAGGCAGTCAGCGACCGACCTTGTCAAGAGGGGGTAATATGATGTAGTATATACACTACAGATGTGTCAGTCATGATGAAGCACAGTAACTTGCAGTAATGACTTGTCACAAAATCCTGCATGACAAGAGGGCTTAATTGCCATTGACTTACAATGGCCCCTGCAGTTAACTGCAGCATTCTGTGATATTCTTCAGCATTTCAGCCTTGCATCCTGGCTGTCACATTTATATTTATGGAATGGGGACCTGTTGTGTAATCTAATTATCTTCTCATCAGCAGTTTGACCTCTGGTAACCTCATGATTGTTGTAAGCCACTACAAACTGCTCAAGTAAAGATAAATCATTTACATATTAGGGTTCCCATCACATGTTCCATTTATGCAGCATGCTAGGACCTTATGCTAATTTTTTATTTATTTATTTTTTTAATGTTTTTATAAATATTGTTAGGATATGGGGTTACTTTGTCAGAAAGCGCCACTGCACTTTGTGTTTCCCTGGTTACTAGGGCCATCACTATGGATATATATTTTTTTATTATTTTATTATAAAAAGTTGGAAGTACATATTTTGAGCTAAAAGCTCCTTTACGAAGGATCCTCGTCATGCAATTAAAGGGAGGGGACAAAAAAGGGAGGAACATACGCAGCTGGTAAGCATTGTCAATTTAAAACAATTAAGTACATAGAGTATACAATATCACAGTACAGGCATTAATATCACAGGACTCACAAAATTTGGAACACCAGATTATAAGGGATCACATCCCAAAATGAGGAGGTAAAGTGCTAAAAGGTACTGAAACTAAATAATAGTGATTGAGATAGTAGAAGCAGCACTAGTAATGTGCTTAGGTCTAGCTAGGTGGGATGCAGGATATAAGTGGGGGACAATGACGGGACCCACCAGCTTAGCTAGTTGTATACATGGTGGTGGGAGGGTTAAGGAAGGTAAGTAGTAAAGGGGGATTATGGAGGGGTAGGGAGACAAGAGAAACTTGGGGGAGGATGTGGGGGTAGGGGGCTTTGGCAATGGAATTAAGTGTGCAACTAGGGCCAAACCAAGGCATTAGGAGAGTTAGTATCCACAGGGAACTAGAGATGGCAGAAGCACTGCTCAGGGGGTGCAACAGATTTTCTTAGTTTGGTTTTGAAGTGGCCTAGGCTTGTGTGGCTGTTAGCAGAGAAAGGGAGTGCACTGAGCCTGGAAGGCTCCCTTACAGCAAAGGCTCACTTTCCCATGGCAGTTTTTCTAAAAGGCACAACTAGGGCATGTTTAAAGACACTTCTAGTGGCATGCTCGGCCAGCATCCTGGATGTGCCTACTCCACTTCTGAAGTCACTGCATCCTTGTTGATTGGTGGCTAGCAGGCAAGTTTTGAAAGTTTAAAGATGGCATCTATTCTAAATGAGTGGTGAGGAGAATGCCGGCGTCAGCTCTGTTTCTTCAGGAACTAGCATCAAAGACTTTCGTTTTTTTTTTTTTAATTTAAATAAAAAAAATGTGACCAATTAAAATTGGAGGTTCTGAGGAGCAAGATGTAAGCAAAGCAGTGAAACCACAACACTGACAGAGAGTGCCGGCATCACCTTCCTTTCCTAGGGAGCTGGTGTTCAAAAGAATGCAGTTTGTATTTTTGTTTTTGTGGGTTTCTTTTCTGAGAAGCAATTAAATAAATATTATTTGTCGGACCATTTATAAAGAGATGCTCTGCAGAGCAAGAGGCAAATGTCAGAGTTACAGCACAGCAGTGACATGGAGTGAGTGAGTGAATGGGATTGCAGGCCGGCAGCATTTAAAACAAACTCTGGTGAGAGCCGATACAGCTGTGGTGAGCATTTATGAGTGCCGCTGCAGGACAATGCCGTGTTACAAGTGCCACTGAATGCAATACACAAGATGGCAACATGGAGAGAACTGGGCATGTGTGACACCTGTGCATGTGCAGTCCTGAAATGAAATGCGGAAGTGCCACAGTAAAGTAGTGCACCCACAGGGGACTCCATCCAAGGAGAGCAGGTTAAGAAGTGCCAGCACAGAAAAGCTACAGAGTTTGCACTGTGTAGGAGTCACCACATCACTGTATGAGAACACAGGGCCCCATTCCACTCATGGTCCCTCTTCTCTCCTTCAGTGATGGCAAGATGTCTGTGGAGCTCTGTCCACACAGCCATTAAAATGGATTTCTGTTTTATAGGAGAACAGAGCAGCTGTATAAATGTAGTACTACACAAGATTTGTGTGGTGTGAATTATTTAGGGGCTTGTCAAGGATGGGGGAGTGGTGGAGTTCTCAGTGATTTGTTAGGCAGTGTATGGGATACTGTGATAGCACAAGTTGTGCTGGCAGTGCGGTAGGAAAGGAGGGGGCAGGACTAATTGGTAACGTATTTCCTATGTAGATAAATGGCGAGGACGTGTCTACCATATATCTCAATAAAATGTATACAATGGATGTGTAGATAAACAGATGTAGCCCCGGCGCCATACACCAGTGGGCTATTCTACCTTGCCAAAAGTCTCTGATACCCAGCAAGGGGCCTGGGTCCTGCTATGGTGACTATTGGGAGTTTGTTCCCAGAAAAAATGAAAATAGCATGGTGCCTCCACCAAGAGTAGAGTATCAGTGGGTCAGATATCTGCTTGGCACAGCCCCTGGGATGATGTACCTACCCACCACCCCTATCAACACTCTGCACACTGTGTTCCCCCCAGTACCTTGTCCCACCATAAATCATATATTTCAGCAGCAAGTGCATGCAATGACTTTCACTAACACCACAGATTCAGATAGAGAATGGGATACCTGGATGTGGGATTGTTGTGAAGGTAAGAAATGTTAGTAAGATATGCAATTTTTAAACCTGTGGTCCCGCAGAGTAAGCCCTCCCCCACTGGTACCGGTGCCCCCTGAATTGTCCCTAAGGGTACTCACTAGTTGCAGGCCTGTTCAGTGCCATGGGGTGGCCAACTGTTGGGGCCCTGGAATGATGAAACTTAACTTTAAATAGGCCAAATACAATTTCCCCCTCTGACCATCCCCAGGAACCAGGTCCTGGGTACTCACAGTTAGTTCAGGCTGGTAGTATAGCCTGGAGGTTAGAGTAATGAGCTGTGAATGAGCTTGGTACTTCCAGCAGACAGACCTGAGTTTGATTCCCACAACCACCATTTCTATACTGCGTGACTCTGAGCAAGTCACTTAACCTCCCCAGTGCTCCCGGGTCGCCCCTGAAAACAGGAATCTGTGCCTTAGTGGGCCTTACCAGGTTACCATAGAATAAAATAACTAAAAAAAATTTAAAAAGTTGACCTCTGCACCAAGGGAAAATGGAGCTCCTTGATTCCTAGTGCAGCAGTGTAAAAACAGGCCTGCCAGAATCCCTCAGCCCAGATGAAACTTGCTCAAGGATCTTGCAGCTGGTCACCCTGATTGTAGTTCTGTCCACTTGTTACCTTCAGCCACTTCTGGCCCAGTGCACACCACTATGGCAGGACACCACCAGCCCCAGAAAGCCCAGACCTGGGAGTGGCTCCACAGCCTGGCTCCTGGATCGGAGTGCCCTAGCACTTAGGTGCAAGACCCATGACCCTCTGAGACAGTGAGTCACACTTAGGAGGGGTTAGTAAATTCTCCCTGGTTCTGGTTGAGGAATCCCAAATGGTGGGGGTCCTTCTGCAGTCCCTGCACTGAGCTCTCACCAAGTAAAGTTTGCAAGCAGTCACTCCACTGAAGTCCAGTGCCAATTTAAGTGGGTGCTAGCCTCCAATTCAATTAGTTTCAGTGGAAATTCAGCAACAACAATCCCCCCCCAACACCAGTCCACACTTCCGGCTCAACAGTGTCCAATTCTTTACCTGACTGCAGCAAGTTTGCCATTCTCACCCACTTTTCAGTGCACTCAGAACACATTCCATTTCTGGCTAGCACCCCATGACTTGAGACACATTACCTCCTTCAAGAAAATGCAGCTACAGTCCACACACGTGAGTGACCTCTCAGCAGCAACTGTAAAGCTCAGATAATCTGCTCAGTCCTTTTGGTTAACTCAATTCCTAGTGCAGGGTATCTGCTACTTTTGATTTCTCCCCACACTCATTCACACTCATTCAGTAACTTCTCAGTACCTGGGGAAACAGTATCTCGGGTCAATCTCTTCTTCTCTTTTCTCCTTCACAATCCAGTCCTGCTTTCAACACAAAATTCTGTTTCTATGTTTCTATGGGGAATCCTTCAACCACCCAACACTTTAGATTAGGGCCTGGAAAAGCGCCTTAAGTCTATAGTCTGCTCTCACACCACAGTCCAGCAACAGATTGACTCAATCCCAGTAAACCCTCACTGTATCAGATGAAATCCCAGAGTTCTTATTGGTTGCTGAAGCCTTTTTGGAAGGCTGATAGCCTGAGGTTCTGTGGGGGGGACATAGCTCCTCCCCCACTCTCTACTTACATGGGCTGCATACACACCCTCCTGCCTACAGTCAGCCGCACTCGCTCCTCGATGTCGCAGCTGGTGGTTCCTCTCCCGCCCCATCCTCCTGTCTCCGTTTCTGTCTCTCCTGCCCTGCCTTGCTAGCTGTCTCCTCTTCTTCTTCTCTCCCTATGTCCCTCATCCCCTCTTTTTTGTTCTGCTCCTGTACCTCGCTGTTCTCGTCTGCCTCTTTTTATGGGGGAGGGCTTTCTTTCCCTGTAAGCTGCACCTCAGTGCTCCATCGGCTCACTAGTTTGCTCCTCTTCCTTGATCTGCTTTCGGCACACAGTCGCTGCTTCAGCTTGGATTTTGAACCTCCCCTCCTCACTGAGCCTGCTCTGTTCTACTTGCTGTTATCGCCACTGCTTTGGCTCTGCTGAGGCTGTACAGCCTATGGACTACAGTACAACGCTGCCTGCCTGCACTTCTGGCATCTCTTCTTCCGAGCGTCATAGTTCTACGCCCTGCCATGTCCACTTGGTCTCTCCCGAACTGCTACTACATTTGCACCTACCAGTCCTTGCACTGCACTGCAGCGCTGAACTGGTGCTGCTTTAATGTCTTTCCACTGCCTGCCTTCCATGGCTTCCCAGATTGCCGCAGCTCATTATCAATGTTTACTGCTCCTACTAGGGTTGTCAGAACCCTCTGAAGTTCTGGGTTCTAGTTCTAGTCTAGAACTTTTGAAAAAGTTCTAGGGTTCTAATCTTTTTTAGAACTTTTTAGAACTTGAACCCAATTTTTTAATTGTGCTGCCAGTAATGAAGATAGTAATAAAATACATGTAAAGGAAAAACTTTTTAATATAAGGGGGAGAAAAATGATCATGTGTGACACTGATAGGAATACAACTAGGTTTATCTATGGTTTCTTCTGTTTGCTAAAGCCAGCAACTTAAAACGTAACAGGCCCACCCACCCACCCATTTGTTAAACATTTTCCTGCTGCAGCTGCATCATAGTTCCTTAGTGAAAGAGAGTCACATTAGCCATTTATGTACTCAGTTATATATACTCATCGTCATGAATTATTAGAAAAAATAACTGATATTAACTAATCTAAGCTATTTGCTTCTTTGTATTTTAAATGAGTAAATCAAAAGTTGCTATGTTTAAAAGAAAGCTTTTATAACAAAGTCAAGCCAAGGTACTGCAGCCGCAGCACATGGAACTGTTGCAAAACATATGTCATAACGTAGTCAGTCAAGACATTTGAATAAAAAAAATATGCCAGTCATTGTTGACGGCAAAAAATGCATGCAATTTTCTAAGATAATGCATACATATACCAACATTCGTGTTGGCAAATTGAAGTAATACATACAACTTTCTAAAATGATGCATTTTTCCAGCTGATATGTCAATAACATCTGTATTTCAGTCACATAAATAAAAAAAAGTGGTTTCCTCACCACATACTAACTTAAGAAACACTTAATGTAGCTACAGCAGTTGGCATGTGATGTTTAAGGGACAGTGTCTGTCAACCCCATTATGTATCAAATTATCACTACTTGTAAAGCAAAAACACTTTATGATAGGTCACATTCTGTGAAAACTGCTTATGCAGATTTTCTTTTATTTCTGATTCATTTATTCTTTTTTTAAAGGGGACAGGACACTTGTGCTAGGTGGCAGCAGTTTGCAATGTACAGTATTTAATAAGAAAAAAAAAAATATATATATATTATATCTATAGTAGGTTCCACAGTGGGAAATCGGTACAGCCCTCCCATACCATGGGTCTGTCATCATCTTTTTCCTCACCATCCCCGGCCGATCACGATTCTGTAAATGAAAGGACTAAAACAACACCCACCTTTCACCCCAGCACCCATTCCACTTTTCTTCCACCACCCTCATCTATGCAGTAGCACCCATACCACCCTTACACCCATGTTAAAACCAACCCACAACCCTCACCCCCCTCAAGCATGTATTCCACCCTCCTTCCTCAGCCAAATGTTTAAACTACCCCCACACTTAGTCATGAACTACCACTCATGTCACACTTCTCTGTCCCTCACCCATGTTAAAACGCACTCCCCCAACCATCACCCATGTACTAACAACTATGCCAAGTTTATCCCTCCTGCATCCATGTTAAAACCAACCCCCAACCCTCACCCATGCACTAGCATCCATGCCATCTTTTTCCCTCTTGCATCCATGTTAAAAACAACCTCTAGCCCTTTCCCACCCTCCAGCACCCATTCTACCCTCCTCCCCCCCTCTCAAATACTAAAACTACCACATGCTTACTCAAGAAAAATGAAACTCTTGCCTCCAAATAAGTCATACTTAACTGTTCCTTAATAAGCAACACTTATGTGAAAAACTGTCTTTTCAATAGCTTTCTTCTTATGGACAACATTCTGTACAGTCCTCTTCATGGAACCAGTAATTTGAGAGTTGTTGCTATTATGCCATGGTCTGTGTACAACAGAATGTTAAACACGAGCTATTGTGGTATGAGACCTATGCTTACAGAAAGACATGTGCTCAACCATGACACAGATAAAACTCTAGATGACTCTGTTTCCCGGAAGAGACTTGTAACAGGATGCTGCCCACAGAAACATAACAATACAAAATACAGTTTTTCCCATAATTTTTTATTCAGTGAGATAAGTTACATATGGATCATTTTGGTTTATGGCTAACATTTCTGTAATTGAAAGAATAATAAACAGCTACCAATTAGAACTCATTGTTTTGTCCTCTTTAAAATTGAAAAAATAGACTGCCCCTGGTCCCAGCACATACTGATGCACCACAAAGACACAGAAGGTAAATCCAAAAATATATGTTTGCACTTTAACTATAAATAATATGATACAGAAATGATTGACATGACAGTGTCCCTTTTATGCCAAATTTGGGCCTGTTCCCACTAATGTTAAAATTGCCCTGTATATAAAACTTGTTGACCTTAGACCCTAGCTACAAAGCAGTTTGCCATGAAATGGTGAATGTTTTGGGGGGTATATATTATATAGTCCAAGGTAGTAGATCGAGAAAGGAGAGAGACAACCAAAGTCATCACAGTTTGTAAAAGTTTCCTTTTTTGGTGCAAAGAGACTCTGTCCCACACAGTATTTACCAGCCACCACCATCTGAGTTGTCATCACCATCAACATCCACAACATCAGTCACTTCAGGATCAGTTTGTATACCCTTGTAGGGATATGAAAATCTTGACTTATTAACTTTAATCAAAGTTACTGTGTGTACATTTTCTGGCAGCAACCTATTTCTGTTGTCTGTCACGATATTGCCAGCTGTACTAAACATGCATTTTGAAGAGACACTTGTTGCAGGGCAACCAAGATATTTACAGGCTTCATCATACAGCTCTGTCCAAATCAACTTTTTTGATCTCCAGTATTCAAAAGGGCATGCATCAATAGGAATAGGCAGTTCTTGCAGGTAACTGTCTACCATGATGGACAGAGACTGCTCGGAAGAGGAATCAGCATAAGCTGGTATGGTAGCAATTTGAGAAAGGTTTTGCCACAGATTTAGCTTGCTACTAAGGGTTGAAGAAGTGGCACTTGTGGAACAACTACTGTTAATGTTTGGTGACTTTTCCAGTTCTGTATCCCTTTGTGAAGATGAACCTACATGTTGTGGTGATGACAACCTGAGGGTACTGTGAGTGTCTGTGTTTGACTCCAGTGAGTGCTGCAGCTCATCTAGCAACAGACATTTGTACTGCTCTATATCATCTGTTTTTGGAAGATGTATAGCCTTGAACCTGGGATCTAAGAGAGTTGCAAGAATGTAGTGTTTTGATTTCATCATTGCAACTAATTTATCATTGGTTTTGAAGCTCTTGCTCATTCTCTTTACGAGATTCCCATGATACAGGTGACATGTTGTCTGAGCTTCAGATCTGTCTTTTTCTATTTGTAGATTTAGAACACTAAGATGATGTGAAATCAGCATTATGAGTGGGATAACCTGACTCACATATGTGCCTTCAGAAGACATGTCCCTTGTAGCTGTCTCAAAAGGAGCTAGGATGCAGCACACTGTCTCTATTAATTCCACTGCAGCACAGACAGCATAATGCCATCTCCAATAATCCAACTGGAGCAATACTCATGTACAGCTTACTTTTTCTCCAAGAGGCACTGCAGCATATAAAGCATTGAGTTCCAACAAGTGGAAACATTTTGAATCAGCTTTTGCTGGGGTAGCTTGTGTTTGTTTTGCAGTTTGGACAATGTCCATATAGCCTTGGTTGAATGTGAAAAGTGAGTCACAATTTTTTTGCAAACAGCAATCATACCATCCACTTGTGTTTCATTGCTGAGAAATGCCATGAAATTAAATGTAAGCAATGTGCAAAGCAAGAAGCATGCATAAATCCTCCATCCTGTACTGCTTTCATGATGTTGGCTCCATTGTCACTTACTATGAAGCCACATTTTAGACTGTGAGAATAAACCCATTCAAGGAGGTCATTTAGTTCCTGCAAGATGTTTGCAGCTGTATGACTTTGGCCAAACTTCTTTATATGCAACAGCGCTATCTTCTGTGGTGTCTTTGTTTTTGAAGAACCACAAGAAGACATGACCCAATGAGTGGTAAGGGACATGTAATCTATGTTTTGAGTGCTGGTCCACATATCTGTTGTAACATGAATAACCCCACCCTCTGCAGTTTTAAGTGCAAGCATCACTGCCGCTTTTAAAGCCTGGTAAATGTTTGGTATTTCAACATAGGAAAAGTACCTTTGATGAGGAACACTGTAACGAGGCTCTGCTAGTTTCAAGAGCTCCCTAAAATCCTCATGATCTACCAAAGAGTATGGGAGAAGGGCTCCAGCTAACAGTTCAATAATTCTGTGATTAAGATGAAGGGTCTTTAGATGATTTTTAGTAAAGGTATTCTTCCTTTCAAATGCCTGAGACAGTGTTAGCTGTTTACATCATGTCCCTGCTGGTTTATTATACACCTTGCTTTGATGGGCAGATGGATGCTGGGATGGTGGACTAGGACTTATACATTCAGTGCCATCACTGGATGTGCAACTGGTACTAATGGTGCTGGCATTGGTGGTAACAGTGATCCTAGGGCTGGCAGTGGTTCTGTCTGCATCAAGTTCAGACAATTCAGTATCCATTTTAGATTCCTGACCCTTCTCACATGCATTCTGGAAGATGGAGGACATGGGTTTTGGACGATCAAGCAAAACTGAATGCTTTTTCAGATGGCGTTTAAGAGCTATAGTGCCAAGGCATGACACAACCTTACCACGGCTTATACTCTGTTTACACAGGGAACAAATTGCTCTGCATGGATCAGTTTTACTGACAGAGAAATAATTCCACACCTCAGATATGACAGATTTTGTTCGAGTGCTAGGAAGATAACTAAAGACTGTTTGCGTCTTTTCGCCTGTCCTAACAGAACCCGAGACATGCTCCTTGGTGCTAGAAGAATGGGCAGAAGACTCTGATGAATTTTCATTGCTGGCCGACACAGAAGTGGTGGATTCAATGGATATGTCCTTTTCATTGCCAACAGTGCTGAATGTATTTGCAAGTGCACTACCTGATTCATTGTCAGCAGACTTGCCCATTTCCCTTTGTTGAAGAAGTAATGATACATCGCAAGACACAACAGTGTTGTACTGAGACAAAGAGCTACTGTTTGAGTCAGAGAGGGACTCACTGTCACTTGCATTATTACTGCTAGTCACAGGGATTTTAACAGCATGAATGGTACACCTTATGGTGCCTCTCCGTGTGACCCCAGCAGCTGCACAGGTTTTCTTAAAAGGTCCCCCTTTACCTCTCTTCGCTGTTGCTCTTTTGTTGTTTGTTGAATTTTTATCAAGTGAAACATTTTGTTTATTTCTGCTAGCACCAGGATTACCACTACCACCAACACCTGCTCCAACCCCAGCACCAGATGCTTCATCTATGTTGGTGTCAGCCATAACAGTACCAGTAAACTGCAGTGAACTCATCCACACCCACACAATTCCTGTGTAAGAAAGCAATGTGATCTGTGATCACTGGCTACAACTCCGAAATTTTATTTTGGCCATGTGACACTGATGCAGTGGACTGAAAGTAATTGAAGAATATGACGGTTTGCAACTAAAGGATCCCAGGTTCAAGACTTACAGAATGATTGGGCTGCTGGACATAGGCATACACATAGCAGTCAAGGGACACACAGCAGCAGGGTGATGGACTGACCACAAGAGACAGAGTTACACATACACAAACCAAGGAAAGAGATTTTTCTGTCTCTCCTCCCAACAGGGAAATATATTTTTAGGCTTCTGTCATGTATTGAAGGATAATGCCACCACACAACTGGCCACTGGGCTTCACATGGTAACACACACTGGTTAAGGTACAGTGCAGTCAAGGGGAGCACAGCAGCAGGGTGATAGGCTGACCACAAGAGAAGGAGTTACATACACTAACTGAAGAAAGAGATTTTTCCGTCTCTCCTCCCAACAGGGAAATATATTTTTAGGCTTCTGTCATGTATTTAAGGATAATGCCACCACACAACTGGCCAATGGGCTTCACACGGTAACACACATGGAGTAAGGTACAGTGCAGTCAAGGGGTGCACAGCAGCAGGGTGATGGACTGACCACAAGAGACAGAGTTATATACACAAACGAAGAAAGAGATGCCACCACAAACTGGCCACTGGGCTTCACTCCGGTAACACACACTGTAATAGCCAGGTAAGTGCAGTCAAATGGCACAGACAGCAGCAGGGTGACTTGCTGGCCACCTCACAGAAGATGCAATGGAGATTTTTTTAAGGAGAAAGTTTACTGAAGCACCCCCCCAGCACAGTCCTGGCTGAGAGAACCATGTTTTCCTTCCAGACAATTTTTGGGTGGGACTGGGACCAAATTATTTTTTCCTTTTTATGGGCTTAGAACATCAAGTTTCACACAATCAGTAAAGTGTTTTAGTTCAACCTCTTTTTTTCCAAAATAAAACACCCCTCCCCAGCCAGGGAGCTCTCCCAAGAGTGCCACGGCCCACGAGTCACAATTGTGATTTGCAGAGAAAATGTGTTTAATTCAGCAAGCAACTTGAGGTATGTGTGATTGAGCACTAGCACACGGGCAGTCTCCAGGCAGCAGTCTGCAAGTTAACTAATTCCCAACCCTGAGTCCTCCCGACAGTACTCCCAACTATTTAGCTCCTTTCTCGGTTCCCGCCCTAGTTTCTTTCCTCAGTTCCCGATCCCGAGATTCCAGACTCCCCCCTTCCTTTTCCCCTCCTGCCCATTAACTTTTTTTAATTTTCAGGCACATACACACTCGTACAGGACCACGTTTAATAACAAAAACAGTCGCTCATGTCATCACACGCATAACTGAACTGAGAGCACACAGACGCTGCAGCTCCTCTTTCTCCACTACAAGACTGAATGGCAATGGAGCCACAGCTGCGCAGATGACTTCAGCAGGATCCCTTGACTCGCGAGACTGACTCGAGTCGCACTACCACCACCACCTGACTGCATAGCAGATGGTCAGGTGGTTGGTACTTGGTACAGTTACACTAGCATGACAAACCGACAACAGCTGCCCCCCCAACAGCAACACTGATGAGAGGGGGAGTGAACTGAGCTGCATTACTCAGCTGGTGCCAAAATCAGGAACAACAGGAATGGGAGGGACACAAAGCAAAAGCACACAGAAGTGAGAAGATTCATGGATGATTCAAACCCTTTTGCAAACCCTGCAGTGTTCGAGTTCTAAATTAGAACTCGAACACCTGTTCAAGGAGGTTTTGAATCTTTCTCGAACTAGTTCTGACAACACTAGCTCCTACCTCCATTCGTAGCCCACTTTAGAGCCCAGACAGTCGGACTCTTGCCTTCCTCAATTTACAGTCTGAATGGTACTTTACTGTAATTGACTTCTATAAGAAGAGCTCCCTTCTGTAAGCAGCGCATGCAAAGGCTGCACATGTATCTATCTGTTCTGCAGTGGATAAGGTAGCTACCTCTACGACAGCATGTCATTATTTCAGTTTTGTAATTATCAACTATTATCTGTGGCTTATTTCCTTACTCATTTGCAGACGCTATGTCTCCTTATCACTAGTCTGTGCCTAACACTGCTGTTCATCTTCTTTCTGTTATGCCCTGCTAAGAGTCCTGGAAGTTCTTAGCTTCGCCCCAGAAGGGGGCTTGGTTACCTGCCTATCGTTTTCCTGCTACATCACATAAAAAAAAAGGGGGGTCTGGAAGTTCTTTAGCACAACCCATCCTGCTTCGCCCCGCAAGGGTGCCTGCCTATCTGCTCATCATCCTCCCACTACGCCCAGCAAGGGGGCCTGGAACTTCTTAGCTTTGCCCCACAAGGGGGCCTGGCTACCTGCTCATTTTCGTCCTGCTACGCCCCGCACAGGGGGCCTGGAAGTCTTAGCTTTTCCCTGCTTCATGACCTGGCTACCTGTTCATCATCTTCCTGCTACGCTCCCCACAGGGGCCTGGACGCTTTTAGCTTCACCCACATAGGGACCTGGCTACCTGCTTATCATCTTCCTGCTATGACTAGCAAGAAAACCTGGAAGATCTTAGCACCGCCATTCTGCTTTGCCCTGCAAGGGGACCTGGCTACCTGGTGATCATACTCCTGCTTCACCCTGCAAAGGGAACCTAGAGGTCCTTCAGCTTCACCCACATGGGGGCCTGGGCTGCCTGCTCATGCATTACTGCTTCACCCTACAGAAGGAGTCTGGTTGCTTTGTCAAATCGCATTCCATTGTCACCTTGGCCGACTCCCGTGAGGGTCTCATCTTGTCAGCTGGAACCCTTCTCTCACTTTTCTCATATGGATACAACGGACTTGGACTAATACTATGGACTTGGACTAATCAACTACTTATACACCATCTCCATGTCTGAGTCATTCCTCCGGTACCACGTTCTCCAGGATTCTGCAGCCACTGTTGGATCAGGACATTCCTCTACTTCAACAAATCTGGATTATACTTAGAAAATCAACTTAGTACTTAGCCTATTAAGATTACTCTTATTTAGTATGCCTAGGTAAACTCAATAGTTAAACATCAAACATTAATAACATTTCTTATATATATACCTGATTCTTATCTAGCAGGTAATAACCATAAAAATATTCAACTCAGAACAGTATATACATTAGGCAAAGTCCTTCCCTTCAGTTGAACATCGTGGTCACATGAAAGGTGGCACCCCTCAGATCATCTCATCCAGAGTTAGGTGCTGAAACCCCATAGGGGACACTTCTTTCCCTCGGCCTTTGAGGTAGCCTGTTCACCTCCCTCTCTTTCTGTGGGTCACCTGTTCCTTTGACCTAAGGGGCTTAGCATCAACAGGGCACATGACCACCTTCTGTAAGGATCTAGGAGTAATGTACACTCCCTTATGCACTACAAACAGGGACAATTCTGTGGGAACCCCAGTGGCATCATACAACAGCTTAAAGACAGGTCTTATCATCCTCCCTGTCCTACGAGGGGTCTCCTGAATACCAGCGCCTCTACCTACCCTTGGGTCATCTACTGTATATCCTCCTCATCCTTGTCACCCTCTTCCTGGTCATCTTGGTCCTCAACTAGAGGGGTGAATGACTCTAACACTGCCCTATTATCAGGCACAGCTCTAGGGGGACTAACCCTGACTTCTTCAAAGGGCACAGTCAGATCAGTATTCAGTTCTGATGTGGGCCCTTCAAAAGATGCATCTTGCCACTCTTTGTCCTGATCAGCAGAAACACCCTGCATCCGTTCTCTGGATGTATCTTCTGGGGAGCTGCTCCAGTACCACTCAAGTGGCTCAGTTGGACCAGTATCCAAGTCTGGAGTGGTCTCCCCAAGGGGCTTAGCAGAAACTGGCTCCCTGACCTTACCCTGCCTTCTAGGCATATCCCTGACCAGGGGTTATCCCTGAAACAACCTGGCCAATTCCTGTTAGGGTAATGACTATTGGGTGGTCTCTCTGTCCTCCTCCTCCTCAGACTCATCATCCGTGTCTTCTTCATCTGAGACCTCCCTACCCTGGGCAGGGCCAAGCCCCATGACATCACTGTTTCTCTGCCTCTGTCTTCTGTGTGCAGCAGCTCGAGTGGTGGGAGGTGCTGTCAGATCTTCTGCCACATTTTCGGCGGTCACTACTTTGTCACCAATGGGAAGCAGATGGTTACGATGAATAACCTTATGCCCACAAGTCTCTCCTTCAGGATGGATCTTGTACACTGGCAGGTCGGTGAGCTTCTCCACTACAACATATGGGGTGTCTCCCAATCTGTTGGCTATCGTGTGCTGTCCTTGTATGCCCAACCTGTGCAGTAATGCTCTGTCTCCCGCTTTCAGATCTGGAGCCCGCACTTCCTTATCACAGCACTCTTTATTTGCCTGGTTCCTTTTATTGGCCATTTCAGAAATGAGCCGGTATGCTTCATCTAGTTGTTGTGTCAGAGTTTTCACATACTGCAGATAATCTCCAGCTTCCAGTACATCTGAGGAGACTCCATAACATAGGTCAACCTGCAGACAGGCGTCCCTCATGAACATGAGCTGGTAGGGAGAGAATCCTGTAGTGTCATTTCAGGGGCAGTTGTAGGCATGGACCAGAGCACTCACCCGCTGACTCCACATACGCTTGTCCCAGGGGTCCAAAGTGTCCAACATGTCTAGCAGAATATGATTGAATCTTTCAGGTTGGGGGTCACCTTCAGGATGGTAAGGTGTGGCCCAGGACTTCCTGATGCCCCAGAGTGACAAGCATTCCTGGATGAACCGGCTCTCAAAATAACTGCCCTGGTTTAAGTGGATCCTTTTAGGAGTGATGAAGTACACAAAAAACTTCTCCACCAATATCTTGACCACGGTGGAAGCTCGCTGATTTTTGGTGGGGTAGACTTGACTATAGCAGGTGAAATGATCCATGACCACCAATACGTTGGTGATATTTCATGAGTCAGGCTCTACCGTAAGGAAGTCTATGAATACCAGCTCCATAGGGCCGCTAGTTTTGATGTTGACTAATGGGCCAGCCCTCTGGGGAAGTGCTTTCCACTTTATGCACCTCATGCAATTCTTGGTGTATGCCTCTACATCTGCCCCATCTTTGGCCAATAGAAGCGGCTCTTGACTAAATCCAAAGTGCATTCAGCTCCCAAATGCCCCATGTTGTCATGCAGGGCTTTCAGAACAGTCTCTCTGGGAATACCAGTTGCTCTTGTGGGGCTCCCTGCTGGTCCTGGGTCTCTTGGTACAACAGTCCCTTCTTTAGATGTAGTTTAGGCCACTCTCATAACAACAACAACCGAGCCTGAGGAATGATAGAGTTCACTTGCTCCTGGCTCCTCTGCCACTTCAACACTTGCACAATCTGTTCAGTGATGGTGCTGTCTCTTTGGTCCCACTGCAGGTCTTGGGTAGTCAACTGCGGGAGGGATCTAGTAACTAGAGTGTCCAACCAACAGTAGGCAGCTGAAAGACAGTCCCCCAAGGTTCCCAAATAATCCACCAGACAAGTGGGGGGGGGTCTTCTGCAGTAAAAATCTCCTCACCATCATGCTTAGGGCCTTGACAGTTTGCTCTGAGATGCACACCCAGTCTGAGTTCCCATTGTTACCAGCTTGTGGCCACCATGACAAAGCATCTGCATCAATATGGTTTAGACCCAGGCAGTACTCCACATAGTAATCATAGGTGGACAAGGCTGACAGCCACCTATGACCAGCTGCATCCAACTTGGCCATGGTCTATACATAAGTAAAGGGATTATTATCCATCTTCACAGTAATCTTGGCCCCATACAAATAGTCTTGGAACTAATCAACTATGACCAACTTCAATGCCAGGAGCTCCAATTTATGGACAGGATACCTTTGCTCTAAGGGGTTCAAACTCTGAATGGCAAATGCAACTAGACAAAAACCTTCAGGGTGCTCCTGATACAACACAGCCTCGAGTCCACTGAAGCTGGCACCTGTGTGCAGGACATAAGGTTTCTGCAGGTCTGCATAGGCCAACACCAGCATGGGTCAGGCAATAGGTTATGTTCTTAAAGACTCTATCACAGTCCCCATTTCACCTCTCACTGAAAGGTTGAGATCTGCGGACATAATTGACAGGTTTGGCGGTCATCTTGCTCTTGTTCATGGGTGGATACTCCTTTAGCAGATTCAAAAGGGGCCGCACCATCCAGTTGTAGTCCTTCACCAATCTCCTGTAGTAGCTGCAGAAATCCAAGAGTCGCTGCAAGTTCTTCAAGTTGCGTGGCTTGGGTCAGGTGGTGAGGGCCTCAGCCTTGCTGGGATCAGTCTGTATGCCTTTCTAAGAGATGATGTGTCCCACATACTTGACTGAGGTCTGGAAGAACTGGCACTTGTCGATGGATAGCTTCAATCCAAACTCGTCCAGGTGGTCCAATACCTTCATCAACCGGGCCTCATGCTCCTCCAATGTCTTCCCGAACATAATGATGTCATCCAGGTAGACAAAGCACTCCAGCAGGTTTGTATCCCTGATGGCCTTCTCCATCAGGTGCTGAAAGGTGGCAGGGGTGCCTGAGATCCATTGAGGCATTCTCAGAAACTCACAGAACCCAAGGGGACATAGAAAGGCTGTCTTTTCCCAATCCTGAGGGTCCATCAGGATCTGGTAATAGCCACTCCACAAATCCAAGACTGAAAACCATTGGCTTCCATTTAAACAGTCCAGTGCAGCCTGCAACCTGGGCACAGTGTACTGGTCCGACACCGACTGCTAGTTCAGCATGCAGTAATCCACACACATGCATATGGCCCCAATCTTCTTCCTCACCACCACAATGGGTGACACGTAAGGGCTCCGGGACTCCTGGATAAAAATAATAAATAATATTAACAATAATAGTATAAAATGTATTTGTAAAGCGCAGTTCAGCATGTATCAAAGTGCTGTACAGAATTAAAAACATAAATAAGACAATAAAATACAAAGAGTCAGAATATACTAATCACCAAAAACAAGGTTAAATAAATAAGTTTTTAATGCTGTCTTAACTCGTTGCCTCCGCAGGAGCTCTCTGAAGTTGCACCACTTGTCTCCTATATACTGTTAACAGTAAATCCTGGGCCTTTCTAAGCAAAATCAAGCTACAGTCAGCATTCCACAAACAAATCCTAATAGCTCAAGAATCATAAGTGCTAGACATAAAGTATGAGTGGCAAAGTTATTCAGCATAAAATTACCTTTCCAGTGGTGGTATGCAAATAATAATATGTAATTTTGTTTTTTTTCTATGCTGGTTGAAACAGCAAAAAAAATATTTTTTCACTAAAACAGGCAACATAAGCCATACACACCATATCATAAACAAATGTGAATAACTCCTGAAGTATACATGATATACACAAAATATCAGTGGCAAAATTGTTCAGCACAAAATTACTTTTCCAATGGTGGTATGCAAATAATAATAAGTATTTTTGTTTTTTTTCTACGCTGGCTGAAACAGCAAAAAAAAAATATTTTTTTCACTAAAACAGGCAACATAAGCCATACACACCATACCATAAACAAATGCGAATAACTCCTAAAGTATACATGAGATACACAAAATATCTGGGCAAAGTTGTTCAGCATAAAATTACCTTTCCAACGGTGCTATGCAGTCAAATATATATTATATTCTGTTACACTATATATTAAAATATATAAGCGACTTTTCCAGACGTTGCAAGGGCACACTGGGAGTCAGTAGCTGACTTCTGCAGACATCCTCAGGACACACCAGTGTATTTTACTGATGACTACAGGTGTCTGCTAGGAGACAATGAGTTAAAGCTCTCCAGGGTCAAGCAATCTGTGATCCAATGAGGTAGAGAATTCCACAGGGTCGGGGCTGCGTAACTAAAAGCTCTCGCATCAGATGTCCTCAATCAAACCCTGGGAACCTCTAGCAATCCCTCATCGGCTGAGTGGAGGGGTTGGAGGGGGCAGTAAAGAACCAGGAGCTCTTTCAGGTAGCCAGGACCCTGACTGTGAAGGGCCTTAAAGGTCACTAAACTGACCTTACAGGTGATCCGCCACTGAATAGGCAGCCAGTGCAGTTCGCACAGCACAGAAGTAATATGACTGGTCTGGTAAACCCCTACCAGTCACCTGGCTGCAGCATTCTGCACCAGCTGCAAGTGGTGGATATCAACCCATGGAAGCCCTAGGTATAGGGAGTTACAGTAGTCAAGGCGGGAGGTCACAAAGGCATGGATCAACGTTGGAAGATCACAGGATGGAACAAGGTGCTTAATCCGGGCAATGTTCCTCAGATGATAAAAAAGGGATTTGACTACAGCTGACATCTGCGAACAAAGTTGTAGCCTTTCATCAAATATCACACCCAGATTCCGCACCTGAACAGAGGGCAGGAGCTGGCTACCCATGAGCCAAAGCCCGGAGGCAGATCGCCCTCCCGTCCTCTCTATCCCGTGACCTGGCTCCACCACCAGCACCTCAGTCTTTCCAGGGTTCAGCCTTAGCCAGCTAGCCTGCATCCAATCCTGGAGCTCCATGAGGCAGCTATTAAAAACAGAGACCACACTATCCTGCTTGGGGGCAAATGACAGGTAGAGCTGGGTATCATCTGCATAACCGTGAAACTGCAGCCCATACCATCTTACAATGTCTCCCAATGGCAGCAAATACACAGCGAACAACATAGGGGACAGCACAGAGCTCTAAGGAGACCCACATGGCAGAGAGAATGAGGCCAAGGGATAAATCCCTGACACCACTCTCTGAGTTCTGCCAGTGAGGAAAGATCTAAACCAGCTGAAAACTGTACCTGATAGGCCACAGATGTCTCTCAGGCACTCAAGCAGCCCCCCATGGTCCACGGTATATAAAAAGGCTGAAGACAGATCAAGAAGGACCAAGATTAAACAATACTTCTGATCTCTAGCAATCAGGAGATCACTGAGCACCCGAACCAGAGCGGTTTCCGTACTATGCCTCTTCTGAAAACCAGACTGGAGGGAATCATAGATGTTGTGGATGGTCAGGTGGTTGTCCAACTGAAGAGCAACTACTTTCTCTATCAACTTCCCAATAAAGGGAAGGTTAGAGATTGGCCTGTAGTTGGCAGAACAGTCTGGTTCCAGAGAAGATTTTTTAAGGAGCGGTGTAACCACTGCCTTCTTTAGGGAGTTTGGAAACTCACCTAACTCTAAGGAACACCAGACTATTTCTGTCAAGACAGGGACGATGACATCCACACACCCCAAAATGAGGCATGTAGGGCCTGGGTCAAGACTACAGGAAGTAGGCCACGTACGTTGGACAATCCGCACGGCATCATTGATTGCCGGCTGGCCAGTCAAAGTGACCCCAGGAAGACCGAGGTGTAGTGACCATACACCGACCACTGCCAACTCCCATAGAATGTGCTGAATGAATCTCAGCCCTGATGTCAGCCACCTTATTGGCAAAGAATTGAGCAAACTCATCACACTTCTCTTCTGAAAATGCCTTCCTGAGCCGGCCCGTCGGCGCAGCAGTTGGATTTCTGCATGCGACGCTGGCGACCCGGGTTCGGGAACGGACCTGGGTCGCTGGAGGGCGGCTGGGGAGATGGATAGAGTCCCATGGACTGCTCTCCTTCTCTGGGGGAAGGGTGGGGAAGTGCCCAGAGCATTGATGACCCCTGGCGGAGGCCAGGAGTCACGCAGCCACCGGCACTAGCACGCACAGGAGGCGGGGCAGACGCTAGGCGTCATTGCACGACCCCGCCTCCCCAGAAAAATGGGAAAAAGAGAGACAGCTGTCTGCCGCCTTCAATGAAGCCCACCATGGCTTCAATTAGCTCCTCAGGCCAGCCCTCCGACCTATCCTGAAGACTGCGGCATGCAGGGAGAGTGCCACAGCCCTGCCGTGGGGGGTAAGCCATGGGGCATTGGAGGGCCCGCGGCTGTTGTGAGGAGTGGAAGCTTGTGGTCCGTGACTGGGCCGATAGTACCAGGTGGCAGGCAGCTTGGGGAGGAAAAAATAATAATAAAAAAAAAAAAAAAAAAATGCCTTCCGAACCTGAAGACAGGCTGGATTGAACAGTCTGTCTATGGTTTGGAAAAGCTGAGCTGGTTGATTCTGAGCCACAGAATCTCACAGCAATAATACCCGCAGTCAGCATCTCCTGCAAGTGCTGATGGATATCATCTATATCTGCTAGGGCCAGCTGCCTTGACCTCTCCCAAAAAGGCTTATCATCAGTGAGTCGTATCTGATACTGTTTTCCTCTCACGCACCCTACATCCCATTAATGCAGGGGGAATACATCCATCTGAGCAGCCAACTTCTTTCTCACTCCCTTTTTTGCAATCCTCTGGGATGGGAGAGTCACTCAAGTAGAACAACTAGCGATCAAGTCCCACTATGGCACCTGTGCTTGTTGCAGTGGTATACGCTGCCATGTTGGCACAATATATCTGACCCAGTGTCCGTTCTTTCTGTACCACCACTTCCTTATCTGTAACATTCTTCACTCGTACATTCACCCTTCAAACATAGGTAAGCGCCCTAGGTGGCAGGACGCTGGGCTTGAATAACAGTCCCAATGGCAATCCATGTTACATACTAACATACTATTTGCCAGCAGATTAGGCCTTATGGTCTATCGAGTCTGCTCGAACCTAGATCCTTAGTTGAGTGCCGAGACCCTCCCATCCCTTGTGCTCCAGAAACCCCTATCATCCATCCCCACCCCCCCCGGGACAGGCCATCATCTGATGCATCCACTTTCTGTGTCTGTCCCACCCTCTTAAAGCCCTCCACTGTGGATCTCTGAACCAGCTCACCAGGCAGAGCATTCAAGGGTCCACCACCCTCTCAGTGAAAAACCTCCTCCTCTTTTCCCCTCACCCTTCCACCTTCCAACTTCAAACCATGTCCTCTGGTGATGCCTCCCTGCTTTAGTCTAAAGATCCCTCCATGTTTACCCTATTTATTCCCTTGAGGTGCCAGAAGACCTCAATCATGTCCCCCTGTCTCCTCTCCTCCAAAGAAAACAGGCAGAGCTCCTCAAGTCTGTCCTCGTAAGTCAAATCCCTAGCCCTCGTATCATCTTTGTTGCCCTCCTCTGTACCCTCTCCAGGAGCTGTATGTCCTCTTCAAGTGTGGTCTCCAGTACTGTACACTGTACTCAAGGTGTGGTCTAACCAGTCCATTGTACAGTGGCAGAATCACTTCCTTGCTCCTAGAGGTGATCCCCTTACGATGCATCCCAACATCCTGTTTGCCTTGCTAGCTGCCTCCTGCACTGCTCAGAGTTATTCATACATGTATCCACCATGACCCCTAGGTCTTTTCCCTGTTGAGGCTTCCAGCGCCTCCCTCCCAGGGGTGTACCTGTGTTTAGGGTTTCCCGACCAAGATGCAACACCTTGCACTTGGTGATATTGAAATTTAATTTCCATGTGTGAGCCCAGCTTCCAGGGTGTCCAGGTCCCCTTGCAGGGCCAACCTCCCTCTTCTCCCTCAACTACTGCTCCCATCTTGGAGTCATCCACGAAGAGACTCATTTCACACCCTATACCATCCCTGATGTCCGATATGTATGCATTAAACAGGATTGGACCCAGGACCGAGCCCTGTGGTACCTCACTACCAACCTCTGTAGGGTTTGAGAGCTCCCCACAGACCACTACTCTCTGAGTGCATCCAGCTATCCAGTTTTCAATCCATCTGACCATCAAAGTGCCTACTCCTAACCCCATCAGTTTCTCCACCAGACCATTGTGGGGGACAGAGTCAAATGCCTTGCTGAAGTCCAAGAATAATACATCCACAGGCTTACCCCTCTCCAGTTCTGATGTTACCCATTCATAGAACTCCACAAGGTTGGTTTGACATGATCTACCTGGCACAAACCCATGCTGCCGACTATCCAGACCTCCCACCTCCTCCAAGTAAACCCCCAATCGTTCCTTTAGTATACTCTCCATTAATTTTCCCACCACTGAGGTTAAACTGATGGGTCTATAGTTACCTGGTACTTCCCTTGACCCCCCTTTATGGATTGGTACCACACGTGCCTCTAGCCAATCCCTAGGTACCCTTCCTGTCTCAAGTGACCTGCTGAAAAGCTCCGCCAGGGGTGCAGCCAGTATGTCCGCCAATTCCCATAGTACTCTCGGATGAATGCCATCCGGCCCAGGAGATTTGTCTTTCTTTAGGGCCTTGAGGGAAAACCACACCCTTTTGGCGGGGATGGCATCATCCATCCCCTCCACCTTACTGGTCTTTTTATCCTTATCCAGATGTGACACCCTGGGGTACCTTTCCTCCCTTTTGCTCCATTTCTGTTGCCCCTGATCCCACTCCCTGCCACTTCTATCCCCTTTGTGCCTTCTTTGTAGATATCCCATCCCCTCCCTAGTGAACACAGAGGCAAAGTACCGTTAAATACCTCTGCCTGGTCCTCGCCTCTTCCACCACCCTCCTTCTGATCTCACTCTACTGAGATGGCCCTTAGTTTTTCTCCGGCTCCCCAATGTGCCGGAAGAACCCTTTTCCTCCATGTATCCCCTGTGCCAGCGGTGCTCTGGACTTTGCTCCCTCACCATACAGGTGACTTTTCTAGATGCAAGCTGGTACATTTCCTTATCCCTATCCCTCTTGTTGTTTTATTTTTTGTAAGCCGCCTTCTTTTCTCTGACTGCTACCTGGACCTCACTGGACCACCAGCATGGTTTATGTGACCTTGCTCCTTACGCTTCAACTTAGCGCAGATCCTGACTGCCTCATGAAGTCCCCGTTTTATGACCTCCCATCTCCTTTCCACACTTGTCGTTGAGGTAATCCCCTTCAAGTGATCCTTGAGAATATTTCCCATGCCCATAAAGTCTGCCCCCCTGAAGTCCACTGCCAGTGTCCTAGATCTCACCCCCACTCCCCCCAATGCTTATTTGAAACCAGACAGTATTGTGGTCACTCCCAGTCAGGGGGTCCTGTACAACCATGTCCCTTACCAGATCCCCATCTGCCAGAACCACATCCAGGACATGCCCTCCCTTGTGGGCTCCATCACATGCTGTGTTAAGAACACATCCTGGAAGCCATCAGCAGCCTCTGCTCCTTGGCCACCTTAGAGGACATGGTTCCCCAGTTTGTACCTGGCATGAGGTCCCCATCAACACCACCTTCCCTTTTGGACCACACTGGGCAATGGTGTTGTCCAGCAAACCATCCTCTAGAACATCACTCATCCCTGGGGCCTATATGCTACTCCCAGCTTGACCTTATCTCCTGCTTGGGATCGTAGGTGACCATAAGGCCTCCATGTTTCCCTCTGCCTCTTCTACCATAGCAATTTCTATGTCATCTCTAATGAACATAGCCACTCCACCCCTCTGCCCTCCTTTCTATCCTTCCTAAGCATAGTGTACCCCATACATTTAGGGTCCCAGTCATGGTTTTGTTGGCCCACGTTCCGTGACTGCCGCCACATCCACCCCCAACAGCATGGCCTGGAACTCTAGCAACTTGTTTCCCAAGCTCCTGGCATTTACTAACACTAACCCCCACCCCTTATCCCTGATCCTCCTTGTCCGAACCCCACCCAGATTCCTTATACTTCCATCCTCCCCCTGCTCCTCCTGAAACCTCCACCTCCAGTCTGTTTCCACCTTCCCCCCCTTGGGCTTGAAGGCTACTCCCCTCATCTGGAGGGGAGGGCTTCTGGTCAGCCCCTTCCTTATCCCTTCCCCCCTTACAAGTTTAAACCCCACCTTTCTTGTATGTAGTCAGCCATCCCCTGTTTAAGGACTTCCTTCCCTAATGGGGCAAGATGAAACCTGTCCTTGGCATATAGTCCCTTATCCTCCCAAACTCCATTCCAGTTCCCTAGCACCCCCAACCCATTCTCTTCACCACACTTCCTGAGCCAGTCATTAACCTCTGTGAGCTTCATTTTTTTCTCCACTGAGGCCTTTGGTACTGGCAATATCTCCGAAAAGGAAATGTTGCATCCATTATCCCGACAGACTCTGGCAAGTTCTTGGAACCTTGCTTGGATTTCCAAAATGCTATTTCCCTCTAGATCATTAGTTCCCAAATGCACCAGGAAATCCGGTTTCCCTCCACAATCCCTAACCATTTCTACACCATGAACTTTGCTCTGTGCACTGTCAGCCCAGAGATACTCACTACCTTCACCTGGCTATGGCATCACCCCCTGTCCTCCCAATGGATACCCTTAATCATCGAGTCTTCCAGTAACAGAACCTTAACACTGCCATCATCCTTATAGTTACCTCCCTATGCCCTCTCAGCCCCCCTCCCCCACTTTATTCATGATCGCAATTTCATGGGAGTCTTCCTGCCTTATTAGAGACCCCCTTGTCACCCTCCCCTTTCTGCCTCCCTTGCTATTTTGCCCACTTAACTCAAACCCCCTCTGAATAGGTGTCCCCTTTAACCCTCTCTTATCTGAACCATTTATCCTGGCCCTGATGGTTTCCCCTTCCCCCGCACCACCATCCCATCCAACATTAAAGAGCAGGTGCACAGTGTAATTATTCCAGCCCCTTATACAAACATATAGGTAGTTGACCTGCTCGAGTGCTGAGGGGTATTAAAAATACCATGCGGCTCAGTCCAGTAAAAAAGTTACAGAACCCCTAATGTGTACTCCAGGAAAAACAGAGCTGCTTCCTGAACCTGCTGACACACCCCCTGATAGGCACCTGCACCCCCTTTTGTGATGTCACAAAATGAGGGCTGTGTGTGTGCTCCATTAATATGTATGAATGTGATTTTTCCATAGCTTTCAGTAATATTCAGAGATGTGATATAAACAAATCAAAGTGACCGCTGCAGTAGCAGTCCCTGTAACTCAAGCGACCCCTTTGATTTTTCTAAATCGCACCTCTAAATATTACTAAAAGCTATAGCATAATCACACTTATACAAGTCAATGGAGCACACACACAGTCCTCATTTTCTGACATCACAAAAGGGGGCTGGAGGTGCCTGCCTGGGGCATGTCAGTGGGTTCAGGAAGCAGCTGTGTTTTTCCTGGGGTACAATTTAGATGTGCTGTAACTTGATTACTGGACTGAACAGCATGGTATTTTTAATACCCCTCAACACTGGAGCAGGTCAGCTACCATATATGTTTGGGAGGAGCTGGAAAAATTACAGTGCGCACCTGCTCTTTAACGTCTGGTTATTGACATCCTTTTTCAGTCTCACTACACCTGCAAAGTTGCATTCTGCATTTGATGGGAGGACAATCTTATCTCCGTCCCTTCTCCACACTGTGCCCACTGGATCATCAAGCTCCTTGTCAGGGGGTTGCCCCTTCTTTTGGTAGGCCTCCTGAACCACGAGGGGTACAACTGGTGCTCTGTTCCTCTTTGTTCAGCTATTCAAGCATGGCACAGTAGGGCCAGACATCCAAACATATGGGCATTTGTGCCCACCAATACTGGCACTCCCTTGAATATGTTAGCTTCAGGGCAAACCAACGCTAAAGTCTCTAAAGCTTCACTCACTCCAGCCACTTCAGTATTGAGCGCCATACATACCTTGACATAGCCAAGATAAAGGTATGCTTTCTCACTGAGGTCCCACACATGCAATCCCTCAAGTGGAAGTATTTCCATGTCTGATAAATGCCAATCATACTAGGGTTTGAAGATGATGGCAACCTGGGAGCCACTATCCAGAACAGTCTGAGTGGGGACCCCTTTGATGGTGAACTTAGTTTCAGTTGTTGGCCCCACTAACTTCTACATATCTACTGGCATCTTCATGTTGGCTCTTCTAGACAAGGCTCTTGGGTGAGCCATGGAGCTGGACCTGCCAGGGGCCACAGTGCACTCCTTTACAGGGCCTCTCCATAGTTTTCCTACTTGTAGGCTGTGTTAGTGGGTGCCTTCGATCTATTAGCTAACTGGCCTAAAGGTGCCATATATCTCCTTTATAGAAGGCCATCATCCCCACACCTATGACAAATAATCAATGCCTGGGGCTGGGACTGTTCTGGTGGCACTGGTTGACCCCCGGGCATTCTCATGGGGGCACTTTAAGTTACAGGACTCCATTCCACAACCTCCTTATTTCCTTGGACATCAACCGGTGCCCCCACCCTCTCTAATTCAGCCACCCTCTGCACCAATTCCTCCACTTAAGCCTTAATCCCAGGGTCAGAAGGGAGTGTCTGGGCAGGGGACCCAGCACCAAATGTGGTTAGTCCTACATTAGGAACTACATTACTCATCCCAGGAGCTTCCCCGGGAGCTGTGCTCATGATTAACCTCGTGATTTGACTACATCCTGGTACTCTGTTAGCAAAGTTTGCAATTCCCGGACCCCACTGAGGGGCACCTCTCGTTCTGTCTGCATCAGTGCCATGGATACCACGTATATCCCTCAGTGACCCTGATTTTCTTCGGCCTCACAGACCTTCCATACCAAAACCCAATATGAAGGGGGATTACTTCTCCTTTCTGCTATATGCAAATGCTGCACTTGTAATGGGGAATAACAGGCAGCTTTCATCACATGCTCTAATCTAATTTGATTTAAATCTTGGGTCACTACTCCCCCTTTCTGGAACACTTTCTGCAAGTCCCTCTCTACCTGGGCCAGAAAAGCAGACAACTGTTGCCCCTCCCAATGCCTGGTGATTTTAAACTTCCACATGAGGTCCTTGCAGGTTTCAGGTTTCTCAAATACATTTTCCAAAGCCAAGATATATACCTGGATTGGGGCTTCGGGGGCTGTCACTCATAAAGAACATATTACTTCCAAGGTGGGACCCCGCAGACTGTCTGCTAATCATTTCTGTTTCTCAGCTTCAGAACACTGCCAATTTTGGACTAACAGGGTGGCACCATCCATCCAGGCCTCCAAGTCGTCATCATCATTCAGGGTGGGTTTCACCCCTGAGAACATTCTTAACTTGTGGTATGACTCGAAGGCCACAGGCTTGGAACCAGGCTGGGGTCTCTCAAACTTGGACATCTTAGGAATGGAACCCACTCCTTGACCCCCTCCCCCGAGGGAGATCATGCTGAAAGTGGTCACTACCAGTAGAGCCACATTCAACCCTCCACCAACAAAGCCTCAGGCATCCAACTGGCTTCTATAGGATCAGTATTCTCTATCAACATGGTTAATGTACCTCTAGCTGAGTCAAACATTTTCCTCTTGAATTTTAACTTTCCCCAACCTCTTTATGGTGTACACATAATTTTCAACCTCCCCCTCTTTTGCCTCGGGGTACCCCCAGCAAGAGAAAACACTTTGGGATCCATTTTCATTCCCCCTCTCCATTCCACCAGCCTCAGCTTATCCACCTCAGTAGGCCTGAACTTAGGCTGAGGCAGAGTGAATTTAGGGCTCGGAGACCTTCTAGGGGCCCCGACACTCTGATCTTCAGGTGCAGACATGGCCAGTCAACAGGAGATCCCAGCAGTGCCTCCAAGATATAGCCCTGGTGCCATATGCCAGTGGGCTCCCCCCCCTTGCCGACTGTCTCTGATGCCTGGCAAGGGGCCTGGGTCCTGCTACGGTGACTATTGGGGGTTCATTCCCAGAAAAAATGAAAATAGCATGGTGCATCCACCCAGAGTAAAGTATCAGTGGGTCTAATATCCGCTTGGCACAGCCCTTGTCTCTCTGCACACTGTATCCCCCAGTATAAACCATATGTTTCAGCAGCAAGTGCATGCAATGAATTTCACTAACGCCACAGATTCAAACAAATTCACAGCTTTATTTGGTGGTAAGGAATAGGGAAAGGGATACCTGGACATGGGATTGCTATAAAGGCAAGAAACATTAGTGAGATATGCAATTTTTAAACCTGTTGGCCCACAGGCCAAGCCCTCCCCAACTGGTACTAGTGCCCGCTGAATTGTTCCTAATGTACCCATTAAGTGCAGGCCTGTTCGGTGCCATGGGGTGGCTGACTGTTGGGGCTCTGGAATCATGAAACAAACTATAAATACGACAAATACAGTTTCCCCATCTGACCCTTCCCAGAAACCATGTCCTGGGTACTCACAGGACAATTGACTTCCGCACCAAGGGAAAATGGAGCTCCTCAATTCCTAGTGCAGCTACACTAAAACAGGATGACCAGGTCCCTCCATCCAGATGAACTTGCTTGAGGATCTTGCAGCTGGTCACCTTGATTGTAGTTCTGTCCACTTGTTACCTTCAGCCACTTCTGGCCTGGTGAACAGCACTATGGCAGGACACCACCAGCCCCAGAAAGCCCAGGCCTGGGAGTGGCTCCACAGCCTGGCCCCTGGATCGGAGTGCCCTAGCACTCAGGTGCAAGACCCGTTACCCTCTGAGACAGTGAGTCACACTTGGGAGGGATTAGTGAATTTTCCCTCTGGCTCTGGGTGAGGAATCCTGAAAGGTGGGGGTCCTCCAGCATTCCCTGCACTGAGCTCTCACCAAGTAAAGTTTGCAAGCAGTCACTCCACTGAAGTCCAGTGCCAATTTAAGTGGGTGCTAGCCTCAAATTCAATTAGTGTCAGTGTAATTCAGCAGGGGGAAATTCAGCAACAACAATACCCCTACACACCAGTCCACACTTTTGGCTCAACAGTGTCCAATTCTTTACTTGGCTGCAGCAAGTTCTCCACTCTCACCCACTTTTCAGTGCACATGGGACACATTCTGTTTCTGGCTAGCACCCCATGACATGAGACGCATTGCCTCCTTCAAGAAAATGCAGCTACATTCCACACAAGTTAGTGACCTCTCATCAGCAACTGTAAAGCTTAGATAATCTGCTCAGTCCTTGTGGTTAACTCAATACCCAGTGCAGGGTATCTGCCACCTTTGATTTCTCCCCACACTCATTCACACTCATTCAGTAACTTCTCAGCACCTGGGGAAACAATATCTCGGGTCAATTTCTTCCTCTCTTTTCCCCTTCACAATCCAGTCCTGCTTCCAGCACATGGGGAATCCTTCAACCACCCTACACTTCAGATTAGGGCCTAGATAAGCCCCTGAAGTCTACAGTCTGCTGTCACACCACAGTGCTGACTCATCCAGAGCCCAGCATTGGACTGACTCAATCCCACTAAACTCTCATTGTATCAGATGAAATCCCAGAGTTCTTATTGGCTGCTGAAGCCTTTTTGAAAGGCTGATAGCCTGAAGTTCTGTGGGGGGGGGACATAGCTCCTCCCCCACTCTCTATAAATGACGCATACACACCCTCCTGCCTACAGTCAATTTACTTTCGTTAATTAATTGGTACGGCTGGTGGTTCCTCTCCTGCCACATCCTCCTGTCTTCATTTCTGTCTCTCCTGCCCTGCCCATTGCCTTTGCCTTGCTGGCTGTCTCCTCTTTCCCTTCTCTCCCCGTGTCCCTCGTCCCCCCTTTTTTTGTTCTGCTCTTGTACCTTGCTGTTCTTTTCTGCTTTTTCTTTTGGGGGGGCCTTTCTTTCACTGCCAGCCACACCTCAGTGCTCCATCGGTGCACTGATTTGCTCCTCCTCCTCTTCATTTCTGCTTGCGGCATGCAGCCGCTGCTTCAGCTCACATTTTGGACCTCCCCTCCTCACCGAGCCTGCTCTTTTCTGCTCATGGCTATCACCACTGGTTTGGCTCCACTGAGAATCTACAGCCTCCGGACTACAGTACAACGCTGCCTGCCTGCACTTCTGGCATCTCTTCTTCCAGGCATCATAGTTCTGTGCCCTGCCATGTTCCGCTTGGTCTCTCCTGAACTGCTGCTACATTTGCACCTACCAGTCCTTGTACTGCACTGTAATGCTGAACTGGTGCTGCAGTCATGTCTTTCCAATGCCGGCCTTCCATGGCTTCCCAGATTGCCGCAGCCCATTATCAATGTTTACTGCTCCTACCTTTATTCATAGCCCACTTTAGAGTCCAGACATTCAGACTCTTGCCTTCCTCAATTTACAGCCTGAATAGTACTTTGCTGTAATTGACTTCTATAAGAAGAGCTCCCTGCTGTAAGCAGCACATGCAAAGGCTGCACATGTAGCTATCTGTTCTGCAATGGATAAGGTAGCTGCCAATATGACAGCATGTCATTATTTCAGTTTTCTAATTATCAAATACTATATATGGCTTATTTGCTTACTCATTTGTAGACGCTATGTCTCCTTATCACTAGTCTGTGCCTAACAATGCTGCTCATCTTCTTCCTGCTATGCCCTGCTAAGGGGCCTGTTGGTTCTTAGCTTCACCCCACAAAGGGGCCTGGCTACTTGCTCATCGTCTTCCTGCTATGCCCAGCAAGGGGGCCTGGCATTTCTTAGCTTTGCCCCACAAGGAGGCCTGGCTACCGCTCATCTTCTTCCTGCTATGCCCCATACAGGGGGCCTGGACATTCTTAGCTTCACCCCGCAAGGGGGCCTGGCTACCTGCTCATTTTCTTTCTGCTATGCTCTGCACAGGGGCCTGGAAGTCTTAGCTTCACCCTGCTTCATGGCCTGGCTACCTGTTCATCATCTTCCTGCTACACCCTGCACAGGGGCCTGGAAGCTTTTAACTTCACCCACATAGGGGCCTGGGTACCTGCTTTTCATTTTCCTGCTATGCCCAGCAATAGGGCCTGGAAGTTCTTATCACAACCATCCTGCTTCACCTCACAAGGGGGCCTGGCTACCTGTTCATTGCATTCCTGCTTTGCCCTGCAAAGGGAGCCTACAGGTCCTTCAGCTTTGCCAATGTAGGGGCCTGGCTGCCTGCTCCTGCATTACTGGTTCGCCCTACAGAAAGAATCTGACTGCTTGGTCAAATCACATTCCATTGTCACCTTGGCTGACCCCCGTGAGGGTCTCATTTTCTCAGCTGGAACTCTGTTCTCACTTTTCTCATATGGATACTATGGACTTGGACTAATACTATGGACTTGGACTAATCAACTACTTATAAACCGTCTCCATGTCTGAGTCATTCCTCCGGTACCACGTTCTCCAGGATTCTGCTGCCGCTGTTGGATCATGACATTCCTCTACTTCAACAAATCTGGATTGTACTCAGAGAATCAACTTAGTACTTAGCCTACTAGAATTACTCTCCTTTAGTATGCCCAGAGGATGGGCAGGTCAGTAGCCATGGGTCCTCGGAGGTTCCCCCAAAGGGGGATTTTCCTCTCCTGCGTGCTACTGGCCACACTCTCTGGAGTTGAGGAGATAATTACATGGTAATTAATACATTTTTGGGCCTTCTAACCTACACGTACCTGGCATCCTGCAAAAAGGTGGGATAATGAGAAAGGCCCTAGATTCAGATTTTTATCTTCAACTATGTTACATCCAACTCCAGTGTACCTAAGCACTAACAATGTCACCAGTTACCACATGCTACAAACACTGAACTATGTACCTAACCAATTCACATACCTAAGCACCTAGCATATCTCATTCAGCTCTACGTACCACAAGTACTGAGCTATGTACCACACAGAGAATTGGAAGGCTGATAGTCTGAGGTTCTGAGGGGGGGCATAGATCCTCCCCCACTCTCTACTTAAATAGACCGAATACATGCCCTCCTGCCTACAGCGAGTTGCACTCGCCCTCCTGCTTCCCCTGCTTCCTCCTCATCTCCGGCACTCTTATCTAACCCTGTGTTGGGCCTTCTACCTACACATACCCAGCATCCTGCAAAAAGGTGGAATAATGAGAAAGGCCAAAGATTCAGACTTTATCTTCAGCTATGTTGCATCCAACTCAAGTGTACCTAAGCACTAACCACATCTCCAGTTACCACTTGCTACAAACACTCAACTATGTACCTAACCAATTCATGTACCTAAGCACCTATCGTATCTCATTCAGCTCTATGTACCACAAGCACTGAGCTATGTACTACACAGAGAACAATAAGCAATATCCATAGTGATCACTATTTCCTGCTCATTTATTGGGGCATGATCTAGGTGCCAGAATTAGTCCCCTCCTTCTCCCAGGTATCCCTCTGTCACAGGTTTGGGTACCTAGATCACTGATTGGCTAAAGAACAACAGGTTAGGGGTCACAAACATGGGCATGGGGTCATAATGTTGCAAAACATTATGCTGCAACAATATACCATGCTGCCAATACAGCGCAATATACTGCTAGTGGCATATGTATTTGCGCCCCCGACACCCCCAACTAAAATAACTAACTCCGGGGTGGGGGGATAGTTACAGTTAAAATTGCACAAAGCATGAAAAACCAAAAAATCCATGCTTCTGGAACTGGGAATCGAAACCTGGTCCCAAATGCACCGCTTGCCTCCCTTGCTGCCAGTGGCTCATCCTGTCAAGCCACGGCAGCTGCTTGCTGGCCCCCTATCCCAGCAGAGGTCTTATCCTCTGCCTGGGAGAGTGAGAGGGTGCACTACTGCTCATATACCCTTTCGCAGTTTTGCACCCTCTCGCTCTTCCCTACTGTGCTGTTCCTGTTACATGGTTATGTCATGCGTTATTAAGCGCATGACATATTGACCCAGTAGAACAAACATCAGCTCACATTCAGATTAATGGAGTCCATTCCCAGTAGTACAGCCTCTCCCTTCTAACATCTGGTGTAGCCTAACACTTCAACCCAGCTTCACCATCCCCACACTGGATTGTAGCCCAAGCGGCCGTCATTCAAAGGAGCCCACTCTCACATTGGTGGCCCCAACTGCCTTGCTGTTGCTGCTGCTGTAACTCTGCCCCCCAGGTGGCAGGCAGCATCCCATCTTCATTCATGGTGCCACTCATTAATATTCATGAGGTTACAGCAGCCCTTTTATTTGAATTCCCTTTCAGTGGCACTCACGGGCTTCTGCTTGGTTTCCCCTTGAGTCTCCAAACCCCAAGAATATCAAGAAGGGCCCCGGGACCATGGACAGTTTCCCCATTTTTCTGACCAAAATGGCGGCTGGCACTTCAAAGTGCTCCAATGCGCTTAAGCGAGTACAGGCCAAACAGCAAGACAGCTGCTCACGACAGAGGACCATGCCCAGCAGGGTGGAAAAAGACAGCCTGCTGGTGGACAACAAGGGATAAGCAGGACACGTTAGGTAAGCCCCCAAAAGGGGGTTACACCCCCACCTTTGAAATGCTTGGCTTCCATGAAAACGTAACCTAATAGTTAAACATCAAACATTAATAACATTTCTTATCTATACACCTGATTCCTATCTAGCAGGTAATAACCATTAAAACATTCAACCCAGAACAGTATATACACCAGGCAAAGTCCTTCCCTTCAGTTGAACACCATGGTCACATGAAAGGTGGCACCCCTCAGATCATTTCATCCAGAGTAAGGTACTGAAACCCCATAGGGGACAGTTCTTTCCCTCAACCTTCGAGGTACCCTGTTCACCTCCTTCTCTTTCTGTGGGTCACCTGTTCCACTGGCCTAAGGGGCTTAGCATCAACAGGGCACATGACCACCTTTTGTAAGGATCTAGGAGTAATGTACACTCCCTTATGCACTACAAAGAGGGGCAATTCTGTGGGAACCGCAGTGGCATCATACAGCAGCTTAAGGACAAGCCTTATCATCCTCCCTGTCCTACGAGGGGTCTCCTGAATACCAGCGCCTCTATCTACCCTTGGGTAATTGATATCCTTGTCACCCTCTCCCTGGTCATCTTGGTCCTCAACTAGAGGGGAGAATGACTCTAACACTGCCCTATCATCAGGCACAACTCTAGGGGGACTAACCCTGACTCCTTCAAAGGGCACAGTTGGATCAGTGTTCAGTTCTGATGTGGGCCCTTCAAAAGATGCATTTTGCCCCTCCTTGTCCTGATCACCAGAAACATCCTGCATCCATTCTTCAGATGTATCTTCTGAGGAGCTGCTCCAGTACCACTAAAGTGGTTCAGTCAGACCAGTAATCAAGTCTGGAGTGGTCCCCCGAGGGGCTCAGCTGGAACTGGCTCCCCAACCCTACCCTGACTTGTAGGCATATCTCTGACCAGGGGTGATCCCTGAAACAACCTGGCCAATTCCCAAGTAGGCTAATGACTATGGGGTGGTCTCTCTGTCCTCCTCCTCAGACTCATCATCCATGTCTCCTTCACCTGAGACCTCCCTATCCTGGGTATGGCCAAGCCCCATGACATCACTGTTTCTCTGCCTCTGTCTTCTGCATGCAGCAGCTCGAGTGGTGGGAGGTGCTGGAGGATCTTCTGCCACATTTTCGGCGGTCACTACCTTGTCATCAATGGGCAGCAGATGGTTACGATGAATAACCTTATGCCCACAACTCTCTCTCTTTTAGGCTGAATCTTGTACACTGGCAGGTCAGCGAGCATCTCCACTTCAACGTATAGGGTGTCTCCCAATCTGCTGCTTATTGTGTGCTTTCCTTCTATGCCCAACCGTCGCAGTAACACTGTCTCCCGCTTTCAGATCTTGAGCCCGCACTTCCTTATCATAGCACTCTTTATTTGCCCGGTTCCTTTTATTGGCCATTTCAGAAATGAGCTGGTATGCTTCATCTCATTGTTGTCTCAGAGTTTTCACATACTGCAGATAGTCTCCTGCTTCCAACCATCTGAGGAGACTCCATAACATAGGTCCACCTGCAGACAGGCGTCCCTCACGAACATGAGCTGGTAGGGAGAGAATCCTGTAGTGTCATTTCAGGTGCAGTTGTAGGCATGGACCAGAGCACTCACCTGCTGCCTCTACATATGCTTGTCCCAGGGGTCCAACATGCCCAACATGTCTAGCTGAGTTTGTTGAATCTTTCAGGTTGGGGGTCACCTTGAGGATGGTAAGGTGTGGTCCAGGACTTCCTGATGCCCCAGAGTAACAATAATTCCTTGATAAGCCAGCTCTCAAAATAACAGCCCTGGTCCAAGTAGATCCTCTGGGGGGTGCTGCAGTGCACAAAAAACTTATCCACTAATATCCTGGCCACGGTGGAAACTCGCTGATCTTTGGTGGGGTAGACTTGAGTGCAGCAGGTGAAATGATCCATGACCACCAATACGTTGGAGACATTTCTTGAGTCAAGCTCCAGAGTAAGGAAGTCTATGCATACTAGCTCCATAGGCCACTAGTTTTGATGCTGACTAATGGGCCAGCCCTCTGGGGAAGTGCTTTCGCTTTATGCACCTCATGGAATTCTTGCAGTATACCTCTACATCTGCCCCATCTTTGGCCAATAGAAGTGGCTCTTGACTAAATTTAAAGTGCATTCAGCTCCCAAATGCCCCATGTTGTTATGCAGGGCTTTCAGCACAGTCTCAATATGCTTCTCCGGGAGTACCAGTTGCTCTTGTGGGGCTCCCTGCTGGTCCTGGGTCTCTTGGTACAACAGTCCCGTCTTTAGATGTAGTTTAGGCCACTCTTATAACAACAGCCGAGCCTGAGGAATGATAAGAGTCCACTTGCTTCTGGCTCTTCTGCCTCTTCAACACTTGCATAATCTGTCCAGTGATGGGGCTGTCCCTCTGGTCCCACTGCAGGTCTTGGGTAGTCAACTGCGGGAGGGATCTAGTATCTAGAGTGGCCAACTGACAGTAGACAGCTAGAAGACAGTCCCCCAAGGCTCCCAAATAATCCACCAGACGGGGGGGGTTCTTCTGAAGTAAAAAGCTCCTCACCATCATGCTTCTTGCATAGGGCCTTGACAGTTTGCTCTGGAGATGCACACCCAGTCTGAGTTCCCATTGTTACCAGCTTACAGCCGTCATGACAAAGCATCTGCATCAATATGGGTTAGAGCCAGGCAGTACTCCACATAGTAATCATAGATGGACAAGGCTGATAGCCACCTATGACCAGCTGCATCCAACTTGGCCGTGGTCTGTACATAACTAAAGGGATTATTATCCATCTTCACAGTAATCTTGGCCCCATACAAATAGTCATAGAACTGATCAACTATGACCGACTTCAATGCCATGAGCACCAATTTAGGATACCTTTGCTCTAAGGGTTTCAAACTCTGACTGGCGAATGAAATTGGATGAAAATCTTCAGGGTGCTCCTGATACAACACAGCCCCGAGTCCACTGAAGCTGGCACCTGTGTGCAGGACATAGGATTTCTGTGGGTCTGCATAGGTAAACACCGGGGCATGGGTCAGGCAACAGATGATGTCCTCAAAGGCTCTATCACAGTCCCCATTCCACCTCTTACTGAAAGGTTCAGATCGGCAGAAATAATTGACAGGTTTGTTGGTAGTCTTGTTCTTGTTCATTGGTGGATACCCCTGTAGCAGATTCAAAAGTGGCCACACCATCCAGTTGTAGTCCTTCTCCAATCTCCTGTAATAGCTGCAGAAACCCAAGAGTCGCTGCAAGTCCTTCAAGGTGCGTGACATGGGTCAGGTGGTGAGGGCCTCAGCCTTGCTGGGATCAGTATGTATGCCTTTCTCAGAGATGATGTGCCCCACATACTTGACCGAGGTCCAGAAGAACTGGCACTTGTTGATGGATAGCGTCAATCCAAACTCTTCCAGGTGGTCCAATACCTTCATCAGACTGGCCTCGTGCTCCTCCAATGTCTTCCCAAACATGATGATGTCATCCAGGTAGACAAAGCACTCCAGCAGGTTTGTGTCCCTGATGGCCTTCTCCATCAGGTGCTGAAAGGTGGCAGGGGTGCCTGAGATCCACTGGGGCATTCTCAGAAACTCATAGAACCCAAGGGGGCATATAAAGGCTATCTTCTCCCGATCCTGAGGGTCCATCAGGATCTGGTAATAGCCACTCTGCAAATCCAAGACTGAAAACCATTTGTTTCCATTTAAAGAGTCCAGTGCATCCTGCAACCTGGGCATAGTGTACTGGTCTGGCACTGACTGCTTGTTCAGTGTGCGGTAATCCACGCACATGCTTATGGCCCCAATCTTCTTCCTCACCAACACAATGGGTGACAGGTAGGGGCCCCGGGACTCCTGGATAATACCTGGGGCCAGCATCTCCTGCAAGTGCTGATGGACATCATTTATATCCACTAGGGCCAGCTGCCTTGACCTCTCCCAGAAAGGCATATCATCAGTGAGTCGTATCCGATGCTGTTTTCCTCTCATGCACCCTACATCCCATTCATGCAGGGAGAATACATCCGTCCGAGCAGCCAACTTCTTCCTCACTCTCTCTTTCCAATCCTCTGGGATGGAAGAGTCACTCAAATAGAACAACTCAGGATCAAGTCCCACTGGGGCACCTCTGCTTGCTGCAGTGGTATGCACTGCCGTGTCAGCGTAATATATCTGACCCAGTGTCTGTCCTTTCTGTACCACCACTTGCTTATCTGTAACATTCTTCATTTGTACATTCACCCTTCAAACATAGGCATGCACCCTGGCTGGCAGGATGCTGGGCTTGACTAACAGTCCAATGGCAATCCTTGTTCATTCAGAGCATCCAAAATTAAACAGCAGGTGCACAGTGTAATTCTTCCAGCCCCTCCCAAACATATATGGTAGTTGACCTGCTCCAGGGCTGAGGGGTATTAAATATACCATGCGGCTCAGTCCAGTAAAAAAGTTACAGAACCCCTAATGTATACTCCAGGAAAAACAGAGCTGCTTCCTGAACTTGCTGACACACCCCCAGATAGGCACCTGCACCCCCTTTTGTGATGTCAGAAAATGAGGGCTGTGTGTGTGCTCCATTGACATGTATGAATTTGATTTTTCCATAGCTTTCAGTAATATTCAGAGATGTGACCACTGGAGTAGCAGTCCCTGTAACTCAAGCGATCCCTTTGATTTTTCTAAATTGCACCTCTAAATATTACTAAAAGCTATAGCAAAATTGTGCTCATGCAAGTCAATGGAGTACACCCACAGCCCTCATTTTCTGACATCACAAAAAGGGGGCTGCAGGTGCCTGCCTAGGGCATGTCAGCAGGATCAGGAGGCAGCTGTGTTTTTCCTGGGGTACAATTTAGATGTGCTGTAACTTGATTACTGGACTGAACTGCATGGTATTTTTAATACCCCTCAACACTGGAGCAGGTCAGCTACCATATATGTTTGGGAGGGGCTGGAAAAATTACAGTGCACACCTGCTGTTTAATGTCTGGTTCTTGACATCCTTTTTCAGTCTCGCTACACCCGCAAAGTTGCATTCTGCATTTGGTGGGAGCACAATCTTATCTCCATCCCTTCTCCACACTGTTCCCACTGGATCATCAATCTCCTTGCCAGGGGGTTGCCCCTTCTTTTGGTAGGCCTCCTGGACTATGTGGGGGGGGAGTGTAACTGGTGCTGTGTTCCTCTTTGTTCAGCTATTCAAGCATGGCACAATTGGGCCAGACATCCAAACATATGGGCATTTGTGCCCACCAGTACTGGCACTCCCTTGACTATGTTAGCTTCAGGGCACACCAACGCTAAATTCTCTACAGCTTCACTCACTCCAGCCACTTTAGTAGGTAACACCATACAAACCTTGACATAGCCAAGGTAAGGGTATGCTTTCTCACTGAGGCCCCACACATGCAGTCCCTCAAGTGGATGTATTTCCATGTCTTTAAAAATGCCAATCATGCCAGGATTTGAAGATGACGGTAACCTGGGAGCCGCTATCCAGAACAGTCTGAGTGGGGACCCCATTGATGGTGAACTTAGTTTCAGTTGTTGGACCCACTAACCTCCACATATCTACTGGCATCTACATGGCTCTTCCAGACGAGGCTCTTGGGTGAGCCATGGAGCTGTACCTTCCAAGGGCCCCAGTACACTCCTTTACCAGGCTCCTCCATAGTTTCCCTGCTTGTAGGCTGTTAGCGGGTGCCTTCGATCTATTAGCTAACTGGCCTAAAGGTGCCATACATCTCCTTCGTAGATGGCCCTCACCCCACACCTATGGCAAATAATCAATCCCCAGGGCTGGGGCTGTTCTGGTGGCACTGGGCAAACCCCGGGCATTCCTATGGTGGCACTCTAAGCTACAGGACTCCATTCCACAACCCCCTTATTTCCTTGGACATCAACTGATGCCCCCACCTTCTCTAATTTAGCCACCCTCTGCACCAATTCCTCCACTTAAGCCTTAACCCCAGGGTCAGAAGGGAGTGTCTGGACAGGGGACCCAGGGCCAAACGTGGTTGGGCCTACATTAGGAACTACATTACTCATCCCAGGAGCTTCCCCGGGACCAGAATTTGTGACTAGCCTAGCGAGTTGACTACATCCTGGTACTCTCTTAGCAAAATTTGCAATTCTCTGACCCCACTGAGGGGCACCTCTCGTTCTGTCTGCATCACTGACATGGATACCCGGTACATCCCTCAGTGACCCTGATCTTCTTCAGCCTCACAGACTTTCCATACCAAAACCCAATATGAAGGGGGATTACTTCTCCTAGCTGCTAAATGTAACTGCAGTACTAGTAACAGGGAATAACAGGCGGCTTTCATTACATGCTCTAATCTAATTCAATTTAAATCTTGGGCCACTACTCCCCCTTTCTGGAACACTTTCTGCAAGGGCCTCTCTACCTGGGCCAGAAAAACAGACAACTGTTCACCCTCTCACTGCCTGGTGGTTTTGAACTTCCACGTGAGGTCCTTGCAGGTTTCAGGTCTCTCAAATACATTTTCCAAACCCGAGATATATACCTGGGCTGGGGCTTCAAGGTCTGTTCCTCATAAAGAACATATTACTTCCAAGGTGGGACCCTGTAGACTCTCTGCTAATCATTTCTGTTTCTCAACTTCAGAGCACTGCCAGTTTTGGACTAACAAGGTGGCACCATCCATCCAGGTCTCCAAGTTGTCCTCACCATTCAGGGTCCGTTTCACCCCTGAGAACATTCTTAATTTGTGGTATGACTCGAAGGCCACGGGCATGGAACCAGGCTGGGGTCTCTCACACTTGGAAGTCTTAGGAATGGACTCCACTCCTCGACCCCCTCCCCCAAGGGAGATCATGTTGAAAGTGGTCACTACCGGTAGAGCCACATTCAACCCCCCCCACCAACAAAGCTCCAGGCATCCAACTGGCTTTTATAGGATCAGTACTCTCTATTAACATGGTTAATGTACCTCTAGCTGAGTCAAACATTTTCCCTTGAACTTTAACTTTCCCCAACCTCTTTATGGTGGACACATAATTTTCAACCTCCCCCTCTTCTGCCTCAGGGATACCCCCAGCAAGAGAAAAGACTTTTGGGAATCCATTTTCATTCCCCCTCTCCATTTCACCAGCCTCAGCTTATCCCCCTCAGTAGGCCTGAACTTAGGGCTTGGCAACCTTCTAGGGGCCCTGACGCTCTGATCTTGGGGTGCAGACATGGCCAGTCAACAGGAGATCCCAGCAGTGCCTCCAAGATATAGCCCTGGTGCCATATGCTAGTGGGCTACCCCCCCTTGCCAACTGTCTCTGATGCCCAGCAAGGGGCCTGGTTCCTGCTACGGTGGCTACTGGGGGTTCATTCTCAGAAAAAATGAAAATAGCATGGTGCCTCCACCCAGAGTAAAGTATCAGTGGGTCTAATATCCGCTTGACACAGCCCCTGGGATGCTGTGCCCACCCACCTCCCCTACCACTCTGCACACCGTATCCCCCAGTACCTTGTCCCACCATAAACCATATATTTCAGCAGAAAGTGCATGCAATGAATTTCACTAACACCACAGATTCAAACAACAGATTCACAGCTTTATTTGAGGGTAAGGAATAGGGAAAGGGATACCTGGATATGGGATTGCTATGAAGGCAAGAAACGTTAGTGAGATATGCAATTTTTTAACCTGTGGGCCCGCAGGCCAAGTTCTCCCCACTGGTACCAATGCTCCCTGAATTGTCCCTAAGGGTACCCACTAATTGAGGCCCATTCGGTGCCGTGGAGTGGCTGACTGTTGGGGCTCTGGAATGATGAAACTTAAACTATAAATACAACAAATATAATTTCCCCATCTGACCCTTCCCAGAAACCAGGTCCTGGGTAGTCACGGTTAGTTGACTTCGACGCCAAGGGAAAATGGAGCTCCTTGATTTCTAGTGCAGCAATGCAAAAACAGGATGACCAGGTCTCTCCGTCCAGATGAAACTTGCTCAAGGATCTTGCAGCTGGTCACCTTGATTGTAATTCTGTCCACTTGTTACCTTCAGCCACTTCTGGCCCGGTGCACAGCACTATTTTTATTTTTATTTTATTTATTTAGCTTTTGTTAACCGGGTAAGTGCACTAGCCATAAAATGACTATTTTCAGGCATGAGTCGGGAGAGTACAGACATGCAGAAACTTAACAGGATAACAGTTTATAAGTGCTTTGCATACAATGAGTTAAAGAGGATACAATATATCAGAACATACAAAGTAAAGTGCTTTACATACAATGAGTTAAAGTGGATACAATATATCTGACATACAGAGTAGACCATTCATAAGTTCATAGGTGCCTACCTATGCAATGAATAGAGAGGACCTTGGACAATAAATTATCAGGTGACATATATGAACAGAACAAGGTACACAAAAACAAAAACAGGTAATACAAAAGGAAGAAATAACCATTGACAGCAGGGGGGTGTCATTAAGGAAAAGGTCGGTAAGTGAGGATGGCAGGACACCACCAGCTCCAGAAGGCCCAGACCTTGGAGTAGCTCCACAGCCTGGCTCCTGGATCGGAGCGCCCTAGCACTCAGGTGCAAGACCCATGACCCTCTGAGATAGTGAGTCACACTTGGGAGGCATTAGTGAATTTCCCCTCTGGTTCTGGGTGAGGAATCCCAAATGGTGGGGGTCCTCCAGCAGTCCCTGCACTGAGCTCTCACCAAGTAAAGTTTGCAAGCAGTCACTGTACTGAAGTCCAGTGTTATTTTAAGCAGGTGCTAGCCTCCAATTCAATTAATGTCAGTGTAATTCGGCAGGGTAAAATTCAGCAACAACAATCTCCCTGCACACCAGTCCACACTTTCGGCTCAACAGTGTCCAATTCTTTACTCAGCTGCAGCAAGTCTGCCACTCTCACCCACCTTTCAGTTCACTCAGGACACACTGTATTTATGGCTAGCACCCCACGACCTGAGACGAATTTCCTCCTTCACGAAAATGCAGCTACAGTCCACACAAGTGAGTGACCTCTCAGCAACAACTGTAAAACTTGGATAATCTGCTCGGTCCTTTCGGTTAACTCAATTCCCAGTGCAGGGTATCTGCCACCTTTGATTTCTCCCAACACTCATTCAGTAACTTCTTAGTATCTGGGGAAACAGTATCTTGGATCAATCGCTCTTCCTTTTTTTTCCCCTTCACAATCCAGTCTTGCTTCCAGCACCTGGGGAATCCTTCAGCAACCCCACACTTTGGAATAGGGCCTGGATAAGCCCTTGAAGTCCACAGTCTGCTCTCACACCACAGTTCTGACTTGTCCAGAGCCCAGCAACAGACTAACTCAATCCCAGTAATCCCTCACTGTATCAGATGAAATCCCAGAGTTCTGATTGGCTGCTGAAGCCTTTCAATAAGCAATATCCATAGTGATCAATATTTTCTGCTCATTTATTGGGGCATGATCTATGTGCCACAATTAGTCCCCTCCTTCTCCCGGGGAGTCCCTCTCTCATGGTTTTGGGCACCTAGATCACTGAATGGCTAAAGAACAACAGGTTAGGGTTCACAAACATGTCAGCTCAATCAGATTAATGGAGTCCATTCCCATTTATACAGTCTCTCCCCTTCTAACCTCTGCTGCAGCCTAACACTTCAACCCAGTTACACCATCCCCACACTGGATTGTAGCCCAGGTGGCCCTTATTCAAAGGAACCCACTCTTACAGTTGTGGCCCCAACTGGTTTGCTGTAGCTGCCAGCGTAACTCTGTCCCCCCAGGCGGCAGGCAGCATTTCATCTTTATTCATGGGGCCATTCATTCATATTCATGAGGTTAGAGTAGCCCCATTATTTGAAATCCCTTCCCGGTGGCACTCATAGGCTTCTGGCTGGTTCTCTTTGAGTCTCTAGTCCCCAAGGATATCAGGAGGGGCCCCAGGACCATGGACAGTCTCCCCATTTTCCCTGATCACAGTGGGAGCCAGCACTTCAAAGTGCTTCAATAAGCTTAACTGAGCGCCAGCCAAACAGCATGCAAGCCACTCACAGCAGAGGACCTATGTTCAATGGGGTGGAAAAAAGCAGCCTGGTGGCAGACAATAAAGGATAAGTGGTGCACATCAGGTAAGCCCCACGGGGCAGGAGGGGCATTACACAGAGTTATTAAATGGCTTCTCAGCCCATGCGTTTTGCTTAAATCTAATATTTTATTTATTTATTTCATTTATTCATTCTTGGATTGCAATACCTCTGAGTACAGACAGCTCATTTACAAAGGTTCCACATCAGTGCAGAGGGGATACAAAACATACAAAGGGGTAAAAGTACAATGTTTCCAAAACAGTAAAATAAAGTTAGCAAATATATATGTATCTACATGCAGTTTTATCGTTCTAATGGGAGGAAAGTGTAGATGAGAGGGGGAAGGATAATGAGCGGAGAAAGAAAGGTAGGAAGTGACAGCCATAGGCCTTGTCAAGCTGGTGTAGGAGAGGTAGGGGCAGGGGGGTGAACTGAATGGGGGGTAGCCAAGGGCCTTGTCAAAGTGCAAAAATTGGGGGTAGCCTCAGAATTATAGTGGTAACAGCAGAGATACAGGGTTATCCAGTTGTGAGAAGACTGAATACTAGTAGATGGGAGTCTCAGGCAAAGCAGTCACAAGAACTGCTGGCCATGAGATGTTGGCATAACTTTAGTTTGAATGGTCCCAATTTAGGTAGGGTAGGTATACCACTATGAAGAGTATTAAACCAGTAAGGTGCTCTGTAGGAAAATGAGTGTTGCTCCTGGCCTGTCCAGCATCTAGGAACATGGAGATGATCGCTGTTCAAGCTTCGTGTATGCTTTGAACTACAGTGGTGTCTTAGCAGGTTTGTGGTGCCTGGTGGAGGGAGGCCAAGAAGTGCTTTTTTGGCTAAAAGACAGGTTAGGTATTGCATCCTCCGGGAGAGCTGTAGCCAACCAGTCTCACCGTAAAAATCAAAGATGTGGGTGAAACGTGTAGACCCCATGAGTAGTCTGCATACCTTGTTCAAAGCAATGGATATCCTGCGCAATGAAGACTTGGGGGCTGCTCCATAGATTACAAGACCATAGTCTACAATGAATATGACGGAATTATAGCAAGTCGGAAGGCTTCTGGAGTAAGGCAGCATTTATGTCTATGTAGGAGACCATTCTTAACATTGACAGCGCTGGCTACATTATCTATATGTTTAGCATAGAATAGACAGCTGTCTAAGGTGACCCCCAGGTATTTGAAATATGGTATTTCTTCAAGGTGGACTCCAAGACAGTTTCTGATGGTAAGTATATGGGATTTGTGCTTGTTTTGGGTGCTGCTGAACATCATTACTTTGGTTTTCTTGTAGCTGAGGATCAGTTTATGTTTAGAAAACCAGTTCTCCACTTCCACAAACCCACTCTGAAGGTGAAGTTCCAGTTGCCTGGGGTCGTGGTTGCTGGAGTAGATGACCCCATTGTCTACAAAGAGGAGGATCCTTTGTTGATAGAAATGAGGTAGGTTATTAAGGAAGATGCTGAATAGGAGTGACCCCAGGATTGAACCCTGTGGCATGTCAGAGTGGATAGGCTGTCAGTCAGATAAGATATTGGCTATTTTTACCCTTTGAGAGCAGTCTTCAAGATAGCTTTGAAGCAAAGTGTTGTATCAGAGAAGAGGTCATTAGGGGTAATCTGATGGAGGAGTAGTGGTAGTAGAATATCTGTCTGTCTGTCTGTATGTCTGTCTATCTATTATAATGGGCGAGGGAAGCCACTGATGCCGACCACTCGCAAAGTGGCCTGTTTGGGTTAGGGCACAAGTCCATCCCAGCTACAACTTGGAGGGAAAACAAGGAATTCTGACTATGCCAACCACTCCGGAGATGGATTTTTGTGTGATGCCTGGCCAGCAGATGTCAGGGAAATTTTTTGAGAAGGGGGCCCAAGTTCAATTGCTACTAACTGAGAATTCAAGAAGAGGCATGAAGCTGTCTTGAAAGCAAAAACAAGGTCAAAATGTATTAAACATATTAAAATATTATTACAAGAAATGTCTGAACTCTAAAACTCTAAACTGTAAACTCTAAAACATAAAAATATCTACACATTACTAAAGAATTATAACATACCCTACTGCAAATCAACTGTGAACCCTCTCAGCCAGCCACCCATGCATGTCTAAATGGGGAAGGGAAGTAAACAAGATGGGGAGCCAGCTGTCCGGGGCAGGGAGAAAACACCAAACAGGATACAGGCCAAATGACTATGCTGAGGCGGTGTGGGTCATTGGCACACAGGTCTCCATGGACCACTGAAAAATTACACCCCTCCAGGAACTAGTCAGTTAACCTCACCCAGCCACAGCCCCTACATGGACTGCTGGGACAGGAGATCACCCAGCCACAGCCTCTAAGTGGACTGCCAGGACATGAGAACAGACAAGGATGTGGGAATCAAGGAGGTGACAAATGGGGACAAGACAGCTGGTCGGGGAAAACAGGATCAGGGCACCTGGGCCACATGCAAGCAGAAGGGTGGTGGCACAATAAAACATTTATTAAACCTTGCATCTGTATCTTTATTTCTAGCAAACATTACTTAGTTTCAACACTTTACTAACAAAACAGTTTAGGAAATATGATTAAATAGAATCACAGGGGCACTGTCTCTTGGTGACCATCTTTGGCTGGCAGGCATTAATCCACATTTATGTATGCAAGCACTTATTTATTTACAGTTCCATGGATCAACAGAGCCTTGCCCTTGTTCCGGCCCCTTTAAACCTGAGGGGGCTTTCATTGCCCCTTTAATTCATGGGATTGTCAATGCCCCTTTAACTCATGGCATACTTTTATTTACTAAAGGTTCCTGCCCTCTGCTCACTGTGTAAGGGGCTCTGTCTTTTTACTCCCCCCATGGGCAGTCCATAGGCAAGGATTTGCCCGCCCCCACAGTCATTTGGCTCAAGAAAGCCTTCCTCTTACTCTGCCCCATGGGCGGTCTCTGCTGGGGCTTTGCCACCCCCACGTTTCCCTGGCTCTACAGAGCCTCTTTTGCCCCACCCCACGAGTGGTCCTTTTGCTGGGGCCATGCATGCCTAACTGCTGCTGTAGGTTCCTGGAAGCACCACAGTTTATTAAATTGTATAAAAAATAATAAATATATATATATATATATATATATATATATATATATATAGCCATCCCAGTGGCGTTCAGGGCTGAGGCATCACTGCCTTACCTCCTGCCATGCTGGTGAAATGTGTTCATGGTTCGAGCCAGTCGCCGAGGGTCAGCCAGGGAGGGAGGGAGAGAGGATTGAGTGTCTGGAGGACAGCTCTCATCTCCCGGGGAGAGTAGGGACATGGACTGGCACTTGTCTGACCCCTAGTGGTGGCTGGCGGGGGGGCCAGTATGCCAAGTCCCATAACGTGGGGGCAGAGGTGGAGCAGCTGCCTGATGCACAGTATGCAGACGCACACACTGGGCGTCACTGGCGGCACTGCACACTCACAAACTGTAACAAGAAGAATGGACAAATTGGTCCCCCCCGCAGAGCCACCCCAAGAGGACACCTCCCGAAGCCGGATCCATGCTGGTGGGTTGAGTAACTCCCCAACCCATGCCACAAAGGGTAAGTCGTGAGGGTGACAGGGGAGGGGGTCTGATGCTTGGGGTTGGTGAGGGGGGACATCAGAGATGGTTGGCGGGAACCAGGGGGAGAAACAGAAATAAAAAAAACAAAAACAAAGTCTATCTCCTCTTGGTGGCCAGCACCTGACTGCAGTGCTGCCGCCACTCACCCTGCCACCTGCATACCTTCTAGGGGCCATGGACTGCTGCTGACGAACGTGTGGAGGCCTAGACCCACCTACTCCCACTCACCTCCTCAGATAGTGCAGCCACCGTGGGGAGGCCTGGACCTGCCTCCTTCCATGGACTCTTAGCTGCTGGATGGATGGGACGGACTGGTTGTAGTCACAGCCCCTCCCAAAGGACCTCTTACTGCTGCTGCTAAGGCTGCTGCCATGGAGGAGCAGGCCTGGACCTGACGCCCCTCCTGACGGGACTACTACTGGCACTTGGAGGGGCCAACCTGGACCCGCTGCCCCTCCCCACAACCATCCTACTGGGCTGAACTGGAGCGGATGGCTTTTTACTGCCTTCACCTTCCCTCCAAATGGACCTCCTGCTGCTGGCTGGCGGAGGGGAAGGCCTGGACCTGCCATCCCTCCCAACGGGACTTTCATCTACTGCCGCAGCATCAATCTGTTGCTGCCATCTGAAGGAGAGAGAGCCATGATCCAGAGGACCGCCTGGGACATCGAGAGGGACACAGGACCACTGGTAAGTCCCTCCCTATTAGCACTGCCCCAAGCCAGCCTATGCTCCCCTCTGACTCTGCTGCTCCCTTTTGCTCCTCTCCACAACAGAATGAATGGCTGTTGCTGTTCAAATGGGCTGAGGAGTCTGTTATGGAATCCTCATGAGCCCAACCCTGTCTGCATGCCCTCGCAACTGGGCCCATGACGGCAAGTGCTCAGCGTGAGATAACTGGGTTGGGGGGGTTCTGGTAAGCAGCAAGCAGGGGAAACAGAGCAGCAGATTTAAACATTTTTTAAATTGTAAGCCCAGGCTGGCCCACCAGCACAGTGGTTGGATTTCCGCTTGCGACGCCGGTGACCCAGGTTTGGGAATGGACCTGACTTGCTGGAGGGCCAGCTGAGGGAGAAGGATGGAGCATCCCATGGATGGCTCTCCTTCTCCGGGGAGGTGGGTAGTCCGATGCAAGGACCCTGGCAGAGGCCGAGAGTCGCTCACGCTACTGGTGCTTGACAGTATGGGAGGCGGGGTGGATGCTGGCATTATTACACATCCCCTCCTCTGAAAAAGAAAAGTGTAAAAAAGGAGTAGTTGGGGAGGGCCCACTGTCTAGGTGAGGCCCTTCCTGAGATTTCAATTAGCCGCCATCGCCGTCATTCCCCTGACCAGTTACTAGTTCCGTGGCTTCGATATTGGGGTCCGATGCCATGGCCCCACCCTCCAGGTGGCAAGCTGGGGGTAATTGGGGGGGAAAAAGACAGGCTATAGATGGTGGTGGAAGTCCCAGGGGCCATGACCAGGGCTGAGGGTTGACAGTAGGGACCCTCCAAATAAAGAGAAAAAAAAAATTGTAAGCCCAGCTGGGGCTTCCTGTTGGGGGGTTACCTATCTAATTCTAAGCTGGGGAACCTAATGCTGAAGCCTACCCAGGGGCACCTAATGCTATGCTGGGACTCATCTATCCTGCCTAGCCAGCCCCCAGAGCACCCAGAAACCCATTTTTTGGAGGGCACCAGGAACTCTGAGGCACAACACTATCCATCCCAGATGTGTGAGGACAATAAATGGCAAATAATGGGCAGACATGTTTTATCACTATGGACCTAGAGTGAGAATCAGTGTTATTCTTCACCTAGAGTGTAAATCAGTGCTATTCTTCACCTAGAGTGAGAATCAATGTTATTCTTGACCTAGATTGAGAATCGGTGTTATTCTTGATCTAGGGTAAGAATCAGTGTGTTTTTTTCACTCTAGGTCAATTTATCTCATAATGGCAATAGAGGTACAGTTACAGCAGCTGTACCATGATGCTGTTCTTCATACTATGGAGCTGTGCTGGGCTAACATTGTTGTTGAAGGTGACCACTGAACAATCAAGACTCTTGATTTTTTCTTGTCGTTGTATAATAAAAGGCATTTATAAATCAGATGTGCCGTGGCCTTAATTAAAACATTACATAGAGAATAATGTATGGGAGTGGATTAGTAACCACGCTGTAACCGCTTCAAGAGGTTATCATGGCAATGTACTAAACCTAGAGAGCAAAGCTCGAGAGGTTTACTGTTGATATGGTAACCCTGAGAAGTGATTACAGCATGGTTATTAATTTTATTTATTTCATTTTTGTTTACCAGGTAGGTGTGCTAGCCATAGAGATGACTATTTTGAGGCACGACCCGGGAGGTTACAGGGTAACATTACAGAGAATACAACAGGGTAACATTACAAAGAATACAACAGAAGGTAGATACAGCAAGGTATACACAGTGGTATTCTACAGCAGGCTATGCAGCATAAATAAAACTAATCCTCTTCCATACATTATATTTTATAGTGTATGGGATCTACCGACCACTAAAACTTGCTTAAAAAACTGCTGCTTTAAAACTTTTTAGACAACATCATCCGTACTGCCACCCCTTCTGCACTTGCCCTGTCCCTCACTCCTGCCGCTCCCCCTACCACTTAAGATCCAGTGACTTTCAGGTCCTCCTGGTTCCTAAACCCACACTCGTATGGGTGACCAGGCCTTCCCTGCCTTCGCACCGAGGCTGTGGAACTCCCTGTCAGCCTACACTCACACATCCCCATCACATGCCCGCTTCAGAATCTCCCTATGGGGCTTTCTGAAATCAGCCGCCACGTGTCTCTGTGCCTGAGCTGCTTCTCCTGGTTCCTATCTCTGGGTGGCCTGTCCGTGGCTATAACCAGCACTTTGAACCACTGGACTCACCCGTGTCTCCTGTCATACCCTGCCTGGTGCTCTATTGCCCTGTAGTGACTGGTCCTGGATGGTAATCTACCTGACTCTCCTCTTACCCTCCTGTTCTGACTTATCCTGCTGTCTTGTACTTTGGTGTTCTTCAAATTGTTGGGAGTCTACCGTTGCCTATTTCCTGTACTCGGCTGGATGCCAAGTTATGTAGTTATCCATGCTACCTCACTGATGATTTCCACTCATTGTGCTCAGTCAAATGTGATCTATGTACCTCAACTATGTACCTTATTCGTATGTTACAAAAGTGCCTTAATCTGTGTACCCTATTCGTATGAGTTATCATGTGCTTGAACCTAATGTATGTTAACCCTGTTTATGCCTGATGTTCATGTATTGTACCATTGTAACCCTCCCGGGTCACGCATGAAAACAGGCACTTAGCTGTCTAGTGCGCTCACCCGATAAACAAAAGCAAATAAATAAATAAATTAAAAAGGAGTCCGGGAGAAGAAATTTGGTTGATCGCTGGACACCACATGGTAACAGATCGCAAGGAGTTCTGGGAGACATCGGCACGTCTTCCACCGTCAAGAGGGGCCTAGCAATAAAGCCAAGGAAAGCAAGGCAACTGGATTTGGGGCAGAAAAAATATGTTTAATTCAACTCCAATACAGTTTTTGGCAGCAATACAATGAACTGGACATCACGATCACTAGTTTAGGCCAGCGCTCACACAGTGTAATTAACAATTCAGACACTTGCAGGGGACTAATGATTGGGTTCTAAAGAACGAACAATGATTGATGTTGGCATTCCATCCTGTAAACTCATCGCTATGACGTACTTAAGAAAGGTTTATCACTGACGTCATAGTGATGAGATTACAAGAAAATAATCTGTGTGTTTTCCATACATAACAAGCGTCTCCCATACATTATAGATATTTTCCCTCATGCAGGTTGTCCACTTTACTTCACCGCTCATGATGACATCAGGTGAAGCTGTACTTGGGCAAAAATATCTGTGATATTTTAATTAGGGCCACTGTATATCCTATATAGTATGGAGAGTGAGGTTCAGCATCTGATCATGCATTTACAGATGTATAATACATGGCCTACTGACATCTCGTGGCCAATGAAATTTGTAGATTTTTTTTCTTGCCATTTTATAAATATCTTTATACAATAAATATGAATCTGGTAAACTGCATAACAGGGATTTCTAAAAATACATTCCATGCTTCACATTATGAAAGATACATGCACATTTGGAGGTTGAAAGCATGTCCTCAAGACATACATCACATCTGGAAGTGAGTCTTGGATCAGTGTGCATTTCCTCATCACAAAAGTTCAAAGGAATTACTAAATATTGGTGTGGTTCCCCCAGCTTATCTTTACTGTTAGCCTGTTTTGAAAATGGGTTTAATCTGTCTTGCAGACTGCATTGCTGGTTTGCTCATATCTGCTTGTAGATCATATTTTTTCTACTCTGTGAATTCGCTGATGGAAACAGAGATGTGCCTGCTGAGTAAAACTTTTCCCACACTCAGTACATTTAAAAGGCTTCTCCCCTGTGTGAGTTCGCTGATGACGTGTGAGATGGGCCCGCTGTGTAAAATGTTTTCCACAATCAGTACATTTGAAAGGTTTCTCTTGTGTGTGAATTTTCTGATGGCGTGAGAGACGATCCTTCTGTCCAAATCGTTTCCCACAATCAGTACATTTAAAATGTTTATCTTTTGTGTGAATTTGCTGATGGTATAAGAGACATGCCTGCTGTGTAAAACTCTTCTCACATTTGGTACATTTAAAAGATTTCTCTTCTCTTTTAATTCCCCCATGGCGTGAGAGATTTCGCTTTGTTGTAAAACACCTCCCACAATCAGTACATTTAAATAGTTTGTTTTGAGCATAATGTGTTCTTAGCTTGGGGTTTTCTAAGTTCTCTCCTGCATGAATTCGCTGATGGCATGTGAGAGTTGCCTGCCGAGTATAACTTTTCCCACACTCAGTACACTTATAACGCTTCTCTCCTGCATGAACTGTCTGATGACGTGAAAGATCAGTCCGCCGTGCAAAACTCTTTTCACACACAGTACAGCTAAATGGTTTCTCTCCTGTGTGAATTCGCTGGTGATATATGAGATGGGTCTGCCATGAAAAACTCTTTCCACATTCAGTACATTTGAAAGGTTTTTCTCCTTTGTGAGTTCGCTGATGATATAAGAAAGATGCTGGCCATATAAAACTCTTCCCACACTCAGTACATTTAAACGGTTGCTCTCCTTTGTGAATTTGCTGATGGATTGCGAAAGATACCTGCTACAAAAAACTCTTCCCACAATCGGTGCATTTAAAAGGTTTCTCTCCTGTACATTTAAAAGGTTTCTCTCCTGTATGAATCCGCTGATGATTAGAGAGACCATGCGGTTGTCTAAAAGTCTTCCCACAATCGGCACATTTAAAAGGTCTTTCTCTTGAGTGAACTCGCTGATGGCTTGCAAGATGGTAAAACCGACTAAAATTTTTCCCACACTCAGTACATTTAAAAGGTTCTAGTCCTTTGTGAATTTGCTGGTGACATGAGAGATGTGTCTTGTGTTTAAAAGTCTTCCCACATTCAGTACATTTAAAGCTTTTTCCTCTAGTGTGAATGTTTTTATGTACCAGAGATGATGTTGGGGTAACACTCTTTCTATCTTTAGTACATTTAAACTCCTTGTCTGGTACATAAGTCTGTTGATGGACTAGAGATCTATGCCTCAGACTAAGCCTTTTCCCTTTGATGGTACATCTTGAATCGTTCCCTTCTGCATGACCCTTACAGGATTTATTCAAAGTCATCTCCTCTGTTAAATGCTTCCCACATTTAGCTCTTTTAAATTGAGTCAGTCTTGAGCAACTCTTCTGGCATACAGGAGATCCTGATTGGAGACCCTTCTTACGCTGAGCAGGTTTAGTAGCTAGAATAAAAGAAAAATAGATTTCCTCTTTAATATTTTATACCCATTTCCCTCCTTTAAATCCCCATTCCAAGTTTTGGTTCCTTCTGACCCTGTTATCAGAACCTTACCTCAGCCATGAAAACTGTAGGCATGCAACTCCTCAGAGGTTAATGGCACATCCCGTCCATGAGTCATCATATGGGAAAAGTTGCTTAGTGACTGCATCCCCACTGTCTAGCAGCCTGGGCAGTAAAGAAACACCCAATATCACCCTGGAACCAGGTTCCCCAGTACAGGTCTGTAGGCATGTTTACACTAAGCATTCTGCAAAGCATGAGTGGTGTAGAGTAGCTGACCCACTGCCAGATGTTAAGTTTAGTCAGGTTTGGAAGCTTTGACCCCATTCACACAACCTCCTCTGCACCTTTGCAAGTGGTACAGATGGGTTGCATTGGTGCACATCAGGTTGTGTAAACGACTAGCAGAGCATTGTACATCGCTCCACTGCAGTGAACTGTGATCCCTGTTTTGGTGGGATAGTGTACCAGTGCGGGTGTTTTTTGCAGCCTGTATCAGTGCAGCCCTGCAGCATCCCACACTAAACCTCCAATCCACTAGACCCACCCAGCCTGCCTGGTTCCCCTGCTACTATAGTTTTCAAATATATATATATAATAGACCACATTCTGAGATGCAGGTAGAGTCAGGGATGGCTACGACATATTGTCAACAAGTCTCTCTACTTTTCTGACTTGCCCAAAGACATTTTCACCATGTAGTATGTATGGAGTAAAGTAGCCCTGACTGCTACTCCCAATGCTGAAGGTACAGTATGTGGATCTATTACATTTATTTGACTTGGGGGTGGGGTAGACTCACTGGTAACACAAGGAAGTATTTTTCATAGAAAGGGTGGTGGACACATGGAACAGCCTCCCAACAGATGTGGTGGGGGCCAAAATGGTTGGGGAATTCAAGAATGCATGGGATAGACATATGCATTCACTGCAAAGTACTTGGCAAACAGGAGGCAATAATGCAGTGATGTGTGACAGCCCCTCCCAAAAGGTATTGGACATCTATTGGATGCAGCAGCTTAGACTTCTGATAATGCTGAGATACCAGTACATACAGTAAGATTTTAAATTTTAAAATGCAAACGTCCAAATTTATTTTAACAAAGAGACCGTAGTGTCTTACCTCAACATTAAGATACTGAGGTCTCTTCGTTAAAATGTATGTGGGCATTTGCACTTTTTTATTTGGGCTCAAGTCACAAAGCCCAGACTTTGATGCAAGGTGTCTGTTTCACACTGAACTGACACGATGGGAACCTTGTGTCAAAACTTGCAGATTTCCCAATTCAGAGATACCGGCTGTAGCAAACTTGGGACCCCTGTAGCAGACCACCCATGTGCTAGGCCTGCATCAACTGCAGGGGTGCACCAAGGCTGTCGGGGGGGGGGCCTTGAGGCAGATGCAAGCTGCTGTATCCCCATATGTGGGATTCTGGAAGCCAGCTGGACCTGCCAGGTCAACGATCAACCTGAGACTAGTCTATTGGCCCATACACCACTACAGCCATAACTAGCAAGCAAATACAGAGGGATCATAGTGGAGGGTTCAACCAAGGGTGACACAGGTAGTCCACTGGACAGGAGCTGGCAGCCTCACACCTTGCGTCTGAGCAGCTTCAGTACCTGGGGGTCCCAATGCCTACAAATAGCACAGTTGCTGGGAGTAAGATGTGCCCGCATATCCCATGGGCTCAGCCTGCAACACGTCCACAGGGAGTGTGCTCCTTATGTATGCTGATTGGCAGTTCCCACTACACTATGCATGCAGGCCCCCACTTTGGCAGTGGTGTGGCATGGGGCAGCCTGTGGTGGTGATCTCATGGCTGGACCATCAGTGGGCAGAGGTTGCCGCAAGCCTCCATCACTCCCCTCCAGTACGCTGTTGCTTTGGCACAGGGGAGTGGATTTGGCTGCACTAGGACCCCTCCTTTAGGTGAATCAGGTGCAACAGTTTGTGCCAATCTACCGGACTCTTTGAGAATCAAGCCCCAAATCTTTCTGTGTTCTCTGCTCCATCTACATTTAGAGTACTGAACACTGAAAATCTGTGCTAGTAGTTATACCAGTTTATCAGAGAGCACAGCTTCAGCTTGTGTTTCCCGTGACTCAGATACTGAGCTCAGGATGCCCCAGGTTCCCCACAAGGCAAGCGGACATTTGGGTCAGAGCTAGCCATTTACTATCACGGTCTACTTGCCAAACTAAAAAGTAGTTTGTGTGCTGCTCCAGTGGTCTAGAGATATCACCTTGCTATTTCACAGAGGAGACTTTGTGTACTAGGGGTTCTCTTGCAACCTTTTTTTTTCTCCCTATTTTACTTGTCACCTAAATGTGTAGCTTTATTTTCCTCTTCTTGATCCACTATGCTGTTACCTTCTCTGGTGTTCCTTATCCTACTCTCCCCTTGCACCTTCTTCTCACATTCGACTTATTTCTTCTCCTCCTCCTCCTATTTTTTGTGTACTTTATTTTTATTACTTTTCATTAAATACATGAATAAAAACCGATATACTCATGTCAGGCATCACCGTAAACAGAGGAACCATCCAATGGAGCAGAGATATATAGCCTAAACAATCTGATGTACATTGATGGGGGTAATCCGACTAAGATAGTCTATATAAACCTGATTGCTTACCCTCCCTATCCTCTACCCTACCCTCTTCCTCCTCACCCCTCCATTTCCCCTGGCATCCTGTGTGTCAAATTCTTCCTGTTCCTTGGATTCACCTTGAAGCTCTCTGGCACGTTCTGTCCCTTCTCTCCCCCGGTCTCCCTCCTTAACTTCTCTCCAATCCCCCTCTTCAAGACAGCACTCTAGCTTTTTAAAGATCCTTGTTGCCTTGCTTCTTTTGTTAGCAGGTGACAGTGAACATAATCCCAAAACCTAAACTACACCATCCTTACAACTTCCTAAAGGTTTGAGAGTAGTACACTTAAATATCTATATCTCTCTTTCTCTCTCCCAAAGATGGACCTGTTGCAGCCTACTATGCTTAACCTTTGTTTAGATGTCCTAGTACTATCAGGATCCTGTCTCCCTCCTAAGATTCTGAACCCTACTATAACTTACTATAATTATACCTATCTACACTACTGCTAGTCAGAATCGCACTAAGAGGGTGGCAGAGTTGCCGTTTTTATTTCCACCAGTATCCAATTTGTTACAGTTCTTGCTGTCACTTCCCCCTTCATCCCATTAGCTACTTCTACAACTCTCTCATTATTTTTCTGTCCCTGTCTTTATTGCTGGTGTTTATTGTTGTTCTGGTATTTCCTCTGATTCACTTCCTGAGCTCTTTTTTACTATGTCTAAGTCTTCCAAAGGTGAATTGTATATTCATGGTGACTTTAATATAAATTGAAGGCTCTGATTGAAGGAACTTAGGTTCACACTGGAATTCAGGAGGCTGAAAGGGCACGTGTGCTTACTCTTTAAAGCACTCACAGATCATGAGCTATGGGATAAGCTGGGATTGGAACTGAGGGAAAACTCCATAATACTAGGGCACATCCACTCCAGTTAAAAGGGGGAAAATTGCAGAACATGGCGCAGGAAGATATGGTTCACTCAGAGGATAATTCCAATATGGAACACATTACCAGAGGAGGTAGTGGAAAGTTCATCCTTGGAAGTTTTTAAACTTCGCCTTGATGAGTTATATCTGTTAGATTAGCTTTAGAAACAGATTGCGAGCACTATGGACCAAAGTCCACTCAGCTCTGTATACACCTATGATACCTATGAAATTGGCTTTCTTCCAGCACTAACAAAAGTATTCAAAATGTTAAGTAACTACATTTGAATCAGTTGATCTCTGAACCCACTTGCCTTATCTCTAAATCTTTAAATCACTCATTGCTAGACTGGGTCCTCTCTTCTCAGCCCTATGGTATTGTGGATGCTGGAATCCTTTCCGATGCCCTCAGCGACCATAATATATATGGTTTACTATGTGCACAAAATACATCATCCTAAGCCCCCAAAAAATGTATTCATCTCAGATCCTTTAGGTCTTTAGACTGCACTCTCTCCTTGGCATCAATTGATTGGTTTCAAGTCTCCACTGCCAATAATATAAATCTGGCTCTGGAATACTTTCAATTCAAAATCATGGCTGTTTTGGATTATGCTCCCCTGAGAAAAAAAACAGTTGGGGACTGTCGCCATCCCTGGGTTACAGTGGAGATTATGGCTTGCCTCTACATACTAGAAATCTTGCCTGGTGTTCCTTTAAGATCACTGGCTCTCCAGATGATTTAGCAAACTATTGTCAACTTCATAACGCTTGCACCAAAGCCATATGACTTGCTAAGTTGGAGTATTTTGAATCCACACTCCAAAATAATATTAATCATCTGTCTAAGTCCTGGAAGGTCATCCATTGCTTGTTCTTCCCCAAAAAAGTACAGTTACCTAAGAACTTCCCATAACAGTAGAGCTTAAAAAAGAGCTATTGCAGCAGGTAATAATACATAGGACTATGCTACCAGGCAGTAGGACCCCACAGAAAACTTCTAGCTAGCAGTCCAAGGCGGGGGACTGCCCCCCAACATCAGCTCCGCCCAAAATGTCAGCCACTGTATAAAGGGGGTGGTCCCCCCTGGCATCACCTCAGTTCACCTGCTGGAAACCCAGCTAGCTTAAAGGGTTGGACAAACCAAGGGAGCTCTGTCATCCTAAAAAGGAATAACTGGAGAAAAAACATGGGGGAAGAAGGGAGGGAAAGCATACCTGCTGCACGAGCTCTTCTTGAAGATCTGCTGTAACTGTACTATCTCATTTCCAGATAGAGCTCTTGCAGCAGGTAATAACACATAAGACTGAGTCCCAAGTAGTACTGGGATATCACCAGGTCAAACAGGCGGTGGAACAGAAGGTAAGATCCCTGGGCTATAAAGAGAGAAACCCTTGGAGCACTGTCAGGCCAAAGCCTGCCCCTCTGTCTGTAAGCAGTGTCCCAATTGTAGTGCCGAATAAAGGTGTGCACGGAACTCCAGGTGGCTGCAGCACAGAGGTCTGCTGTAGACATGTTTCTGAACGAAGCAAAAGAAGCAGAAGGGTCTTGTTTCATAGCCCAAACTATGAATGCCATACAGCTCTATTAAATATTCTTCCTTTGGAGCTATGACTGTTCTTGTTGGGCTTTGACAGGTTTTGTTTCTCTGCCTATGTAGCTCCTCAATTTGTGGCTCTGATAAAGTACCCTTGGTCTCCCCTTATCTATCTCCTTTATACCAGTACATACATTTTTACAAAACAGGATTGTTGGTACAAATATCTGTTAGTATTTGAGGAAGGTCTTGAACCAACTTGATTTTGGGCATTTCATAAAAATCTTCCTTTTTTATTTTTGTTTATATCATTTTCGTGACCTCTCACAGGCCCAGGAAGGGGTTTTCCATGCTTCTCATGGCAGAAAACAATACAGGTGACCGGCGCCACTTTGACAAAGTCTACTTAGCGACTGGTGTGTACAACATTTGTTGGGCGAAAGAGACAAACAACTGGTCACATTTCCTGAAGGATCAGGTGTGCTCAATATAGTACCAAAGGATTCTATACGCATCTAAGGTATGCAGCAATGCCTCCCCTTTGCTGAAGTGCTCCGGCTAATTAATTGGTAGATTGGTGTCTTGGTTGAGAGTCACCTCAGACATCACCTTTGGAAGAAACTTAGGATGTGTACGAAGGGATACCCTGTCCCTGTGAAAAACCAAGTGTGGCTCTTTACATATGAGAGCCTGAAGCTCGAAGATTCTCCTGGCTGAGGTAACAGCAACTAAAAACAATGCTTTCCAAGAGAGAAAGCGAAGCTTGCAACACATGACTTGTTCAAAAGGGGGCATAGTCAACTTTTCTAACATGAGTAACAAATCCCATGGAAGGACAGGATTCCATATGAGAATTAATATGCAGGACACTGCACAGAAGGTACGTGACAGGTCAAGCCTTGCCAAGGTCTTGCCGTCCAACGGTACGTGATAGGCTGAGATAGCCGAAAGGTGTACCTTTATGGAGGAAAAGCTGAGACCCGATTCCAACAAGGATAACAGATACTCCAGGACTCATTTTACCTCACACAAGAATGGATTCAGGTCATGGATAGCAGCCCACAGGCTGAACCGCTTCCACTTCATGGTGTAAGCGGCCCTAGTAGACGGTTTCCTAGCTGCCACCAACAGTTCAACCACCTCCTCTGATACCCAAAACCTGCTCCTGACTAAGTCTGCAGAAGCCATGCATGGAGATGCAGAGACTTGAGGATGGGGTGCAATAGAGAACCTTGCTCTTGGGATAGCAAGCAAGAGGATAGCGGAAGATGAACTGGTGGTTCTACCGCCATCTGTTGCAGAAGCGAGAACCAGATCTGTCTGGGCCAGAACTGTGCTACCAGAATCAGGGTTGCTGGCTCCAACTGTAGCTTGAGCAGAACTCACTGTAGAAGGGGGAAGGGCAGGAAGGCATGAAGAGCTTCCCAGTCCAGGAGAGGGACAACGTGTCTTACCAAAAAACACCATGCACTGTCTCTAGCAAGCAAAAACTTGGCAGTTTGGCACTGAGTGGGGATGTAAAGAGGTCCAACTCTTGAGTGCCCCATCTGTTGAAAAGGTCATCTGCTATATCCTGTAGTAACTCCCATTTGTGGATTTGGGATTGCAAGCAACTGAGGCTGTCCATGAGCATGTTTTCAAGACCTGGAAGTTCCAGTTCTATTGCCCAGTACCAGATCCTCATGGGCTCTCTGCAAGGGGGTAAGAATGCGTCCCCCCTTTGTATTCTATGAAGAGGTTCAACTGACTGAGGTCCAGGATGGGATGAAGGCCCTCCATCTTCTTCAGAACCAGGAAGAAGTAAAAGTAGTACCCCTTGACCCTTTGGGGGTTCTGGCACTACTTGAATGGCTCGCTTGGACAGGAAGGCCTAGATTTCTGCCTGGATAAGACCTGCATGGGGGGGGGGAGAAAGTTGACAGGACCAGTGGGTTGTCAGGCGGTAACTTGGAGAACTCCAGAGCATAACCCATTTCTATTAATCTGTGGTGATATTTGACTATCCTACAATGTAAAGGGAGAACTGCCCTCCCACTGCCTCTCCCATCAGCTCTGTTTGATATTGGCTGCCCCCCCCCACATCTGTTTGGATTCCTGAGATGGTATTGATGGTAAGGGTGTCCCTGGTTCCCCTGGCTTCCCTGGTTCCCCTGTGTACCGGTACACTCCTGGTCCACCAGTTTCTGGAACTGGACCTGGCAATTGCTCCTCCTCTGTTGGATATGCTGGGGATATTGGGGGACAGGGATAGTGAGTCGCGGGGGTGGTCCCTCCCGGTATTCTTCTAGAGATGGTTCCTCAGTGTTGCTACAATTCCTCACTAACTTGTTTTTGGGCTAATATCCCCATTTTTAAATCAGTATGGAGTCAGCAATAGGCTGTATGTAGAAATTATAGACCACAAGATGTTGTACGTAGCTGTATGTGGATGTGTATATTTTATGGCACTGTGTGGTAATTGGTGTATTGGTATAATGTCACTTTAATTTTTGTTATGTACCAAGCTCTTTCACACCTCATTCCTCTAACCTCTAGGCTATACTGCCAGCCCATTTGAGCATATTGAGCAGTACTATCATATAAGGACAGTAACTGATTGACAAATACTGTTTATATTCTTACTGGGCTTAGCCATGTTGCTGCTGTTTTTGGTACTGTGTTATAACTCAGATAGATGATAGTTTATTTTGATAGGATTTTGGGTTTAGTTCTGTTTTGGTGATTGGTTATAGACGTATTGTTAAAGTGTATGAGAACTGAGTGTCATGGGTGAGTGAGTGAGTGAGTGAGTGAGTGAGTGTGTGATTTTGTGTGAGTTGAGTCGTTGTGTGACTTTTGTTATTTTATAGTTTTGGTTTAAAGGTTGAGTGGGACAGTCATGGTCGAAATGTGTTTGGGTACTGGCCCTGCTAGACTCACTTATGCTGCCTCTCTGCGGCTCAGCCTCTGCCCCATATCTGACCTCCCTGTTCCTCTTTCTGTAGCTAAATGCTGCAGAGAGGTCAGAATAACTAGGTGGCGCTGGCGGTTGAGTTGTTGCTGGCAGAGAGCAGCGAAGGATGAGGTGGTGAGGAGCATTGAGGTTGTAAGGTCCAGGAGACACCCTGGGTATAAACAGGGCCGAGGGAAATGCCTGATGTGTTTGGTTCCTATACCCAGGGGTCCCACCAGACCAAGTGGGCAGGCAGCTATAGAACTGGCCACCTCCCTTAATCCTCTTCAGGTGGTGCTCTGCAATGCTAGTTCAATTAGGAAAAAGACTGCTGTTTTTGTGGACTTGATTTCCTCTGTCGACCTGGCTTGCATTATGGAGACCTGGTTGGATGACGATGCTGGCCCAACTTTGGTGGCTGCCATCCCCAGTGGGTACTCTGTGGTGCACTGCCTAAGGAAGGATCACAGGGGTTGGGGTGTGGCCAACATTTTAGAGCCAACCTGGGCTTCACAGTGCATTCAGTTGGCAACACCAAGTCTTTTGAGTGTGTCGCTGTTCATGGGGGTCTAGGTGCAGGCTGAAGGATTCTCCTCATTTATCACCCGCCCAGGCCAGGGGGAGAATTCCTACAGGAGGTAGCAGACTTCATCATTGGCCAGGTGTTGGATTCCCCCAGGTGTTTAATCCTGGGGGACTTCAATGCCTGGGTTGATGATGAATCCTTGCTTTTCGGTCACAACCTCCTCCAGATAATGTCTTCACTGGGCCTGACACAAGCGGTTACTTTTGTGACCCACCAGCATGGTCACACACTTGATCTGGTGTTACAGCTGGGTCTTGGGGTTGATAACCTCAAGATTGATCCTGTCTTTTGGTCTGATCATTACACTGTGGAGTTCACATTTGGACCCCTCCCCCCGATAGTCCTGTACCTATCGAGATGGTTAGTTATTGCCCTTTAAGGGGGCTAGACCAGAAGGACTTCTGATGGTAGCTGACCTATCTAGGGTAGAGGCGGCTTGTACAATTGGCACCGGGGAAGCAGTGGCCGCATATAATGAGGTGGTGTCTGAAGCTTGGATACCACAGCATCAGTTCGTATACGACCCAGATCTTTTTATTTGAGATCCCTGTGGTTTGATGGGGATCTAAAGGTGATGAAGATCATGGGTCGGAAGTTGGAGTGTTGCTGGCGGAAGTTCCAGCTGGATGCAGACAAACTGGTCCTGCGCACCCACTATCATGAGTACCAGGAGGCAATCTCCCATAAGAAAGCAGAGTTCCTGTCCTAGGGAGATTGAGGCAGGGAGGAACAGACCTGCTCCTCTATTTTGGACTGTAGACAGGCTTCTTCATCCAGTCTGCCTTCAGCCAAAAAAAACGTTTTCATCAACCTTGTGTGAGGAATTTTCTCTGTTTTTCTCTAACAGAGTGTCGGCTATCTGGTCGGGGATTCTGTCAGGCAGGCTTATGCCTCGCAGTTGCAGATCTGTTGAGAGCAGAAGAACTCTTCCTGCCTGGGAAGAGTTTAGGCCAGTGGAGGTACCTGAGGTGACTTGAGTGATCTCAGAGCTGAAGCATACATCTTGTGAACTGGACCCAGCCCCAAAATGTCTTTTGATGGGATGTGCCGAGGCTGTTAGCCCAGTGTTTATTGGGACAGTCAGGTGTTCAGTGGTGGAGGGGGTGTTCCCAGCTCCTCTGAAAGAGGTGTTGGTGAGACCCCTCCCAAAGAAGCCTTCCCTCGACCCTGACATCCTAGTGAATTACCATCCTATCTCCAACCTGCCTTTTTTTGAGCAAGGTTGTTGAGAAATTGGTAGCACAGCAGCTCGAGGATCGGCTTGTGTCCTTCGTCATGTATAAGTCATTTCAGTCGGGTTTTCAGGCTAGACATAGCACAGAAACCACACTAGTCAGGGTGCATAATGGCTTACTCAGAGCTAGAGATAGAGGAGACAGGTCAGTTCTTGTTCTCCTCAACCTCTTTTCAGCTTTTGACACCATGGACCACATTATGCTTCTCGATCAGCTCTGTGAATTTTGGGGACTCGCCGGTGTTGTTATCAGATGGTTTGAGTCCTATCTCTCACACAGGGTGCAGCAGGTAGTGATGGGGAATTGCTCCTCCACCTCAATGCCTCTGTTTTGTGGAGTTCTACAGGGCTCAGTCTTGTTGCCGATGCTGTTCGTGGTGTATATGCTGCCCCTGGGTGAGATCATTTGACAGTACAGCGTCAAGTTTCACTGCTATGCAAATGACACCCATCTGGATTTGTCATTTGCCCCTAGGACATCTAGTGCAGTTGATGTGTTTAACATCTGTCTGGCCAAAATCAATGACAGGATGGCTTCCAGCTGGCTACAACTCAACCTGGACAAGACAGAGTCGTGATCGAGCTGGGTCATGGACATGATGGGTTGCTACCTGGAGTGGACTCTGGTCTTCTCCTAGAATCTGCTCCATTGGTTGCTTCCCCAAAGGTGCAAACTGTAGGTGTGATCCTGGACAGCAGACTGACCTTTGAAGATCAGGTGTTGTCTGTTGTTAAGATTGTTTTTTTACTACTTACGGAATATTGCCAGGTTCAAGCCCCATATTCCGCTTGAAGAACTGCCAACCATAATACATGCCTTTGTGACCTGCAGACGCGACTACTGTAAAGCTCTTTACTTTGGGGTCACGGGGGGGGGGAACCTCTGCAGGCTGTAGCTGGTGCAGAATGCAGCAGCCCGGCTACTGGTGGGACTATCTTGGTCGTGCCATGTGACCCCAGTTTTACATGTTCTGCACTGCCTGCCAGCAGGTGGAGGATCCTTTTCAAGGGGGGCTTGCTCACCTATAAGGCCCTATACAGGCTGGGTCCTGGCTACCTGTCTGAGCTCCTGTCACCTGTGACCTCTGCTCATTCCCTCTGCTCTGCTTCGAGGGGCTTCCTGGATGTTCCCAGGGTTTGACTCAAGACCTCTGGTGAGTGAGCATTTAGTGTCTCTGGGCCGACCCTGTGGAACACACTTCCAGCTGCAGTCCGGGAGGCCCCTTCGATTGGTGTCTTTAAGCAGAGACTTAAGGCCCATCTCTTTTGCCAGGCTTTTGGGGATTAAGACTTCTCCCCACCCTCAGTTATTTCACATTTTATATTTAGACTTTTAAGAACGCTGTTTTAAAGTTTTTGTTACTGCACAAATGTTATTTATGTATTTCGTATTTTGTTTTTATTATGTACGGTGCCCAGAGCCTCTGGGATTAGGTGTCTTAGAAATAAAATTGCCTTACCTTGCCTTGCCAATGTGGTCCAATGATGCAGTCATGGCCTCACACTGCTGCCAAATCTCACCAATCAGCTGGGAGCGTCCAATGTCCTCTTGCTCGGCCAGGTGATGCACATCTTCCTGCAGTGCACTTATCTCAGCCCCGAGCATTGCCTGGTTGCCCACAGATGCCTGCAGCAGCCTGGTGTGCTCATCCAGCCTGTCTGCCCCAGGTGCATCATTGGGCTGGTGCAGACCAGCTGAAGGTGTGGTGGCATGCTGGGCAACATCCCCTGTCGGGGAATGCCACACAGGTGACCACGCATGTGATGGGGAATATGTATGTGCCCCAATGGCAGCCCCCGCAATGTGCTGCACGATGGTCCCTGCAGGTCGCAGCTATGACCCAGCAGCCTGCGGATCTAGCCCCGCTGCACGGGCGACCGCGCCAGCACCCTGACCACATCCAGCACCAGCTGCGATGACATATGTCACTGTGCGGCCAGGGGCAGGTTGTGCCTGCGTGGGTCCCGTACCGGCAGTGTTGGTGGCCAATGCCCGTGTACTCCTCTGTCCCCTTGGTGGCATGTTACAGTCATGGCCACACAGGATCAAGATTATGTCATCATCAATGTCCATAGATGCTCCCACCTGTGTTGCAGGTGCAAGCACAGGTAGGTCATCTGGGAGGAGGAGGTCAGCTAGTGGATCATCCTCGACGAGGCTCAGGAGGTCAAGCAGATCAGCACTGCTACATTGCTGCCGGTCACTTTCCTGAATGCCTATAGATGTTGATGGCACAGCACATCATGTCCCACGGCACCTGTCTCATTCTGCACTGCACCTCTAAGATGTGATGGAGCTGGGGGTAAGAAAGGCAAGTAAGTATCAGATGTGAAAGTGGCATCATGCATGCATTTCTGTGCCCATGCGATTGAGCCTTGCATGATAACAACACCCTGGACAGCAACAGGGGACAGTTGTGCAGTACCAAACATCTGAGCAGACAAGCTACAGGCAGTGAACAAGGCGGGCCTGCCACTGTGCGTAGCTGCAGCACACGTGGTTGCACCACAAAACGTCTGGCATGCATGCTCCCACCCCTGTGCGCCCCTCCCAGAACACGCCACCTGTGTTGTGTTATGCAGATGCCTGTGACTGCAGTGTAGCAGCCTGTGCCACTGACAAGTGCTGTGCAAGCAACACTGGTATGCACCCATGCAGTACAGCGTGAACCTGTCCACACCAATGGACCACACAGACAGTGCAAAGGCAGCACTCCCACAGCAAACTGGCATGCATTGCCATACACGGTGTGCCCATGTGTGGCATGCACCACTGCATGGCACACCAAGCAGGGCTATGCAGCAGTATTGCAGTCATGCCAGCAGACAAGCGTCACGCACACACCCACACCCCACAATCCATACGTACATATAGTGATGTGATGGGCTACCACCTGTCTGGAATCCACCACCTGGGACACCCTCGATGGTTGTGCGGCTGATGGTCGCTGCCATGAGCTTCTCACCGGATGACAGGACAGGTGCTGTGTCCAGTTCTCCACCCATCCTACTGCATGCTACCCTGATGGCTGACACCTTTTCCTTTATTCTCAGTCTATCTGTCCCTATCTTCTTCTTGCATTCCAGTGGAGTGCAGTTGTGTGCATTCATATATGTGCCCTCCTCCTCCTCCCACCCAGTGGCACACTCCTGCAGGGTACCAGTGCCCCCACTCAGCAGTGCTTCCCTATCCAGGTAGTCCTCAAAGACTGCCTACTGCTCATCCTTAGTGAAGTTGGGCCTGCGCTTTCATGCAGGCCCTTGCTCTTCCGCTCCCTCAGTCTCCAACATTCTGCTACCTGTGGAGGGTCTGATATAGCACAGCTGAACTGCAGAGTGGCACATCATTGCACAGTGCAACAATGTCAACATGCAGGCTTTAGCAGTACACAGTACAGATTGGAGCAACCTGCCTCAAAGGCTGCAATACCTGTCAGTGACCTGTGCTGTATTGTGGTGCTTTTATAGCTCAGCTCATGCAAATGAGTAGCAGCGCAATTGGTAATGAAATGCTAATGTGTGTGACTGCACCTGGCATTGGCTCATGAGGCTATTTGCATATGCTAGCTCAATATTGCAATTTTGCCATGCACATCACAGTCAGGTCATGTGTGCACTGCTCAGCAGTGTCCTAGAGCGCATGCATCCATGTGCCACACATGATGCACGGCTGCTCTGCTTGTCCTCATTGCGCAGATGTATCAGCTGCGCCATGCCGCGAAACTCTCATTTCCTGCTGATACATGAATGTCGAGCATACGTTGTGGCACATTGCATGTAGCACACCTACGTGGGTCACGGCCATGACCCCATACTCCCACCTACCCTTCCAGCATTGTGCATGTATGGTACTGTGTGATAGGCCTCCGTTGTGCATGTATATCATGCATCTCCTTGCTGCGTGGCCATCGTCCGAGTATCCCAATTGTGCATCTTGCACAGCACGGCTCCACATGCCTACACTGCATGCAACAATTCTCTGTACATTGTGCTGTGAATACGGTGGGTGTGGTAGCTTGGGTGCAATGGGCCCACAACTGTTGGACATCAAGATGGCCAATGTTTAAGCCACATGCAGCACAATTATATGGTGTTGCAGACTTCCAGAAGCCAAGGTCTCAGGTGTGGCAATGCATTGCTATGGACCTGGAGAGGAGGACGGGTCTGCCGAGGATAAGTACAGTGTCGGCACAGGTATGGGGACCTGAGGAGGAGGAGGAGGGACCCCGCAAGGCTCTGATGGCTGCAGGACCATGCATGTCAGGGGTCCATGCCACAGCCCAGTAAGTGTCCCCATGCACAATGCATGCTTCCGTTCTAGAGATTCTGTGCTGTGTTGTGTGCTGCCTATGTGACTGCACTGGGGGTGGGGGGTGGCCAGCACTGGTGGGTGTTGCATGTCCGGTGATGCTGCACTGCATACCTGTGTGTTGTGCAGTGCCACAGACCCAGTCACCTTACCCCACATGCAGGGCAGTGTCCCTGCTCATGCTGTGGATGCACTGTGTGCTGTGTTTGGGCAGTGGGGGTTTGTTATTGGAATGACACTCATGTCCCTTTCTCAGTCATTTGCATCCACAGGGCCAGCAAATTGCAGGAGGGCACAGGAGGCCGCTGCCCGGGACAGACAGGCTAATGTTGCTGCTGTGGCTGCTGCTCCAGTGCCTGGACAGGCAGGTGAGTGTGTGATGCATGGTTTCTGTGGCATTGTTGGGACTGGGATGGGTGGTATAGTACAGCTCTTGGGCACTACCACCATGTGGGGCTGCTGCTTGTGTGGATTACTGGCTCCACTGCCTGTGTCATGTTGCACTGTGTGTGTTGGAGCAGTGCATGTGGCCTCTGTGTGGTGGCATCCCATCGCTGTCACTCGTGAGGTGGGGGTGGGTGTAGGTGTGTGTGTGTTTCCTATGGTGTATCACTGCTGCTGGGGGACTAATGTCCTGCCTGTGGGGCCACTGCACAGGTGTGGGTGCACAATATTCACTGGCATCCATGCAGTATGGCTGTGGGACATGGCTAGGTTTGCTGTTGCTGTCCACTGTGCACATGCCATTGTCAGTTCTGTCCACCAGTGGGTGCTGCAGCTGTCCTGTGCAAAGACATGGTGGGGGGGGGGCTTCAGCTCCTTGTGGCCCGACACTTATTGGCTGTTCTGTGTTCCACTCTCTTAGGTCGGGCTGGGCGCCTCGGGCCGGAAGACAACATCTGGGACTCACTGGTGGAGGTGTCCTGCAATTACAGTGCCTCATCCTGTGCCTCACTGGACAGGCTGCTGTCCAGATATGAACTGGGCATCGGCATCTTGCTGCAACCAGGGACCTAGTGCAGGAGGTGTGCCAGATGCATGTGGCGCTTGGGCATCTCCACCACTGACCTTGTCCTCCCACCCTCCACTGCTGTGTCCACCCCCTGCCCTCATCTGTTGTTGACTTCTTCTTTGCTTTTCCTTCTCCTCCCAGCTTTGTCCCAGGCCCATTCCCCATTTTGCACCAATTGCCCCTCCCTATGTTGTCCCCTTCCTTGTTTATATTTGTTACCCTGTTGGCACCTTTGGTTGTATACTGTTCTGTTTGATCTGTGTATTAAATTGTTCTTTCATTTGCACATCTGTGTCTGTGTCTCCTTCACAAGCATGCTGCTGCACTGTGCTACCATTGTTCTGTGGTGCTGTTGAGCATGTCCCTGCCAGTCCCAGTGCTGTACCCTAGGTTTGGTTCAGCTATGTGCAGTGTCCTGTGTGCCAAGTCCCTCTGTGCCACAGGCCCTTGGGATAAGGCTGTGCACCTACCCTGTGCATGGTACACTGCCATGTGTCCCCGTTTGCCTGTGCCGGCCTGCTCACCTCCAACCATATTGTCCTTCCCAGTGATGGTGTGCTGTGCAGTGCTGTGTCCTGTGTCCCTGCATGTGAGCATGGCTTGTGCATCTTGTTGCCCAGTGCATGTGTGTCACATTTACCTTGGCACTGTACATGCCTGGTGCCCTCACACTGTGGCTGCGGCATTGTTCCATACGGTGTTGCCTATCAGGGCAGTGGTGGTGCAGTGCCATGGGCCTGCTGGCATCCGTTCCTTGTGGGTGGGTAGGTTGGTGGCTTGGTGTCTTAGGTGACCAGTGTTACTGTTGTGCACCCGGCATTATCTGTGGCCCTCTGGCCATGTGCCTGTCCTGTGCCTCGTGGGCACTGTTCTCTTGTGGTTTGGAACTGCCACACCTGTCTTGGCACTCTGCACTTGTGCTGCCATGCCTGTGTTCACCTTTGCCTATTGGGCATACTCAGCCTGCTGGTTGCTGCATGCTCTCATGCTCCTTTGCATTCATGGTTGCTCTGGAGCATGTCTGGTTGTGCAATGGCGCATCTTTGCTGTATTCAGTGTGGTTTGTGCCTGCATATGACTGTGGCGCATCTTTTGAATATGGCGTGGTTTTCCTATGGTGCATCTGGATTGCGCTGCGCATACCATTGTGCACATTCTGGGTGCACTTTTGAAAATCCTGGGCATGTTATACTATTCATTCTGTATTTTATAGTATGAATGTTGAATATATATACTGTGTATAGATACATATATATCTTCTTATACAATAGGGGTGAGTGATAAATGAGTGTGATAAATCCTGTTATTTTTACTAGACTGTGATAAATGTAAGAACTGACATTTATCGCACCCCGCGCAAAGCAACGCAAAATCCATGCAAACCTGTGCAAGCCACACAAAGCTGCGCAAAGCCATGCTAACCTGTGCAAATTGTAACTTTTACAACAGTAGGGGTCCCTATTGTATACATTTTATACATGATGTGCTGCACTCGTGATATGGAAAATAGTTTCAGTCTTGCACAGTGACCTCTGGCTACTCACTCGTGGCTTCACCACTTATGAATCCAGAGGTCATGCTAGAGGAGTGAAAATATTTTCCATATCACACTCATGCCCATCATGTATCCCCTATATATTAGCACCCCTGACTTGACCTAACTTTAAACAACTATTTTTGCCAACATTTTATACAGAATTAGATAACTGCTGTATTGGCCCTTGTAATAACAGACCCAGAAACAAATGGTTTGATACCTTTTATTGGACGAACAAAGATGTAGAAAAAGAAAACAGTGCTTAAGCTTTCAGATCTACCAAGTCCTTCCTTGGAAGCTTATGACAGTTGTTTGTAAAAACCATGGAGTACTTCACAGCAGCCAGCTGAGTTAAACTGATTTCTGTCATTTAAACCTCAGTTATGTTTTAAAAAAAGGTATTTTCAACCAATGAGAATTATTTCAGTTTTTTTTAAATGTATGATCTGGGTGTTAATAGAATGTGTTTTTACAAACAACTGCCATAAGCTTCCGAGGAAGGACTTGGTTGGTCTGGAAGGTTAAGCACTGTTTACGTTTGTTACATCTACGTTGGTACAATAAAAGGTATCAAACCATTTTTTCTGGATCTGACAACATTTTAAAAACTCTCCACCTCAGCAGGAACCTAGCACAAACCTCACAGTTACAAATAAAGCATTTTGTATTGCAACACATTTTGGTTTTCCGGCCTAAAATCCTCGACCTTCTGTTCCTTGACTTTCCTTGTAATCATACATTATATCCCCTCACTCGCAGTGGTCCACTCACTCCTGTAATGACTGTTCTCCCAACCACAAGCCTGCACTTGCTAATTAAGGCCCTGTCCACACTACCCCTCTGTAACATTACAGAGTGCCCAAACCGTTACCGCAATGATTTGCGTTTACACCTGTAACGTTACAGAAGGTGTTTTCCTAACCGTTGTTGAAACCACATATGAGGTGGTTTCAGCAATAATTATGAAACCGGTTACACCTCGGTAACATTACTGGGCATAGTGTGGATGCGTGGCTCTGGTCCCCTAGCGCAGCACGAGCTGCATTGTGGGATCGGGTGCACAGTAACGGTTGCCCGGCTCCCGAAGTGTGGACCGGTGGTGCCGGTCCCATAATGGACACCGTGGCAGTGTGGACACACTCCACCACTCCCCGGTTGTAATGGTTTCTATCCATTACAGGGTCTGAGCGGTGCAATGTGGACGGGGTCTAAGTCAGCCTGCACACTTACTAGTTAGGAACTTGCGCACATAATAGTTGTTTTTCTTTAATAAATCTTTAAACTTCTACTGATCATTGCTCACTTTCACACACGTCACACAGTACCAGACTCTCTCTCAGCTCTCTCATGTTCAGTTGTGCTGCTCTTCCTGAAGAAATATTACTGGTATCCTGCACAAATGTGTGTGGTATCTGGCCTTCACTAACATGTGACCTGGTTTGGTTTATGCTGGCCAGCTCCCTAACTGCATCTCACTTAACTCAACTGCTCAGTCTTCTGTTGCTGATGGACTCCATGTCCCATGCCCTTAGTTTGGTGGACAATGGTAGTGTTCCCCAAACCAAATGTTTTTGACTGTGGCCTCCCTATGACTGACTTCCCTATCACATGCATTCTCTCTCTTTCTTTCTCTCTCTCTCTCTCTCTCTCTCTTTCTTTCTTTCAAGTGAGTGCAAACTGCTCCTTTATACATACAATGAAAGCCTGCACAGTACTCTGCTATAAAGCCTCCAATTGCATTCTCGGCATAACAAGATGTCTTTAACATAAGCATATCAGTGCGCGTGAGGGGTGGGGGTGGAGGCTAGAGTCTGCAACTTGGAAGTAAAACAAGCCAACAAGCCATGTGCTTTGGGGGTGCAGTAGCAGTGATGGGTAGGGTCTGCAAGTAGTAAAAGAGCATATTTTTTATGACAGCATATCTGCCAACAATGTAAGGATTTCAACCACAACAGCAACAAACAGCCATAAGACTTTCAGACAAAACAGTGCCTTATGGTGGGCAATGGGAAAACAGAGCCACATAGTTTGGCTGGAACAGGAACTATTTTTTTTTACAGTAAAAATATATTTTGTACTTTGCTTTCTAGTTTCTAAAAACTGTTTTCTATATATCAATTTTTTAGCATGGGGCCCATTTTATAAGTGCAGTAAAACACTCTGGGTTGATGGTTGTCATGGGTTAATGCACTTCCAGGTGCTGAAGGCACTTGGCTCAAGTGCCTCATGCCTTACCATGCACCTAGGTGTGCATTAACCCATGACAGTCACTACTCTGTCATGTCTTATTACTTATATAGAAACCAAAATGAAGGCTTAGACCTTCAGGATACAGCCTGGTGAGTCCCATACAAATGGGGTTCAAGGGCAACATATTGCTGGGGAGTGCTGAAGCACCCCTTAAGTTGCTGAAGTATTAGTTTTTACAAGAAAAATGTGGCTATTCTATAGCAATTTCTGAGGCAATCTATATATCAAGTAATCATCATAACAGATTAGTATTTAATGCCTTCATATTTCTTTTAAGGAAAAGCCCTCATTAAAAAATATTAAATGGGTACTAAAAATCCTGCAACTTGATTGGTCAATGTAGACCACATGGCAATGGTAAAACACATATTAAGGCTGAGGTAAATTTTTCAGTACCCTAATCTGACAGCCAAACCTCAGGATACAAACAGAATTACTACACTAGACCCATGTCTGACACATGAAAACTCAGAAGTTCTTTATTAGTATTAATGTATTTGAATAGAATAAATAGCCTTCAGGAAATCCAGGGTCCAAGGTTCCCATGTCCCATGGATCTCAGGTGAGTTTCTGACCTGCGGCAATGGTGTTGTGGTGGGGAGGGGAAGTCAGGTCAGGTGAATGCCCGACCGTCTTTGCAGCCAGACTTCTGTTGGGAAATTACAACTCCTTTCTTTTTTTTCTTTTTCTTTTTTAATCCTCACCTACTGGTACTCTTGCCCTCGTCACAGTCCATTCATTCATTCTCTTCTCACTCCTCCTAAATTGATCACAGACCACTACAGTCTGCCTGACACAAGTGCACACATTGACTTTCAAAACAGCTGTGCTATAGTGAGCAGTACATGTCATGTTTACCAGCATTGGCAGAAGGGTGGGGTGGGGAGCATGTCTGTGAACTTCAACTTAACTTACCACACTGACGCTGTTGGCCACCTGCTGTGACAGTCGTGGTAAGTTAGTAGAACCTACAGGCTATACAGCGCATTTCAGTAGTTGTTAACTCGCAGCATTGGTGTTGTCATCCTCCTCAATCTTGAGAAGTGAGAGAGTGGAGTGTTGTGTATCTGTCTGTTGGTTGTATGAGGTGGTTCACCTCATCATCCCTTGCACTGCACTTACTTTGTTAAATTGATCAGTAAGTCACATTCTTGGAGTGACTAGAGATGATTTTAAAGTTAGCACTGCAGTGCAAGTTAGCATAAATGGTTTACTAACATACTAAAATGCCAGCAGAATAGGCCTAACGGTCTTTCGTGTCTGCTCATTTGGTCAGCCCCCACCCTGGGTGCTGACCTTGCTGCCCCCCTCTCCTTCTCTGGCTTCTCCCTTCCCAGTTCCAGATATTCTTGCTGCATTGGATTTTGCTTCCAGAACCCTTCCCCTGTACCTGTCCCACCCCCCCTTTTGAACCCCTCCACCTTCTCTGCCTCCGCCAGCCCCCGAGGCAGCGCATTCCATGTCTCCACCACCCTCTCAGTGAAGTAGCACCTCCTCCTTTCACCCTGAATCTTCCCTCCAGCTTCCACCCATGCCCTCTAGTGGCCCTCCTCCTTTCTTCAAGCACGCTGACTTTTCCTCCCTATTTACCTCTTCATGTACCTGAAGACCTCTATCATGTCCCCCCGGTCTCTTCGCTCTTCCAATGTGTACATATTTAGCTCTTCGAGCCTCTCCTCATAGGTTCTGTCCCCCAAGCCACAAATCATTTTGGTTGCCCTCCTCTGGACCCTCCCCAGGAGTTTAATGTCCCTCTTTAAGTGTGGCCTCCAAAACTGCATGCAGTACTCAAGGTGTGGCCTCACCAAGCAGTTATACAGAGGGAGTATCACTTCCCTCCTTCTGGAGGTGATCTACCTAGCGATGCATCCCAGCATCCTGTTGGCCTTGGCTGCTGCCCTCCTACAAGTCTCAGAGTTGTTCATCTTGACATCCACCACCACCCCCAGGTCCCTCTCAGCCATCGAGACTTGTAGTTTAAACTGTGTAAAATTGTTCAGCCCCTTTGATTTTAAATTGAAGATGTGGATTTTGTCTGACAGAGGTTTGCACTGAGTAAAGTGACCAAATTAAGTTGCCATCTTTACTCGTGTGGCTGCCTGGGAATCTAAGTGTCATGACTTGCATTTTGCAATGGCTTAAAGTCACTCATGACACTTGAGTTTTCTCCCTGTCATGGTCAGGTCATCGATCCAATCCTCCCATCATACCCATTAGGCCGATGTGAGAGGGCATTATGCTGGGCAGTGTTTCAAGGGAACCCTCACAGGCAAATATTTTGTGTGGACACCGGTTTTGAAGGGAATAAATTCAACTTTACTTCAGCAAAGACACAAAAGAGAAATAAAGGAGTTTACATTCAGTGTGATGTACAATTTAACACAATAGATTCACAATGGTCAGTCTGTATGCAGCTGCCAGCCTCCCAGCTATTCATCTCTTCGCGGTTTCTTTCCTGGTCCTGTTTTATGAGGCTCCCATGTGTGTCTCACAAACACTTTCCCTTGAGTGCCTTACCAATAGCCTCTGCAAGCAGAGCAAGCCTGAGGCCTTAAAGGGATAGTCCTAAAGCAGGCAGTTTTTTTATTTAAAATCCCCCATAGCTCCTGCCAACACCTTTATAGTGGTGGTGGTGTGTGGATGATGGGTGTAGAGGACAAGTATGGAGATGAGGTGCTGCTGTAAGTGACGAACATCCACATCAGCCTTGTATCTGTATAGCCAACAGACTGTTACTATCAAGGGCAAATCTGAAAGTCCCAGACCGGATTGGCAGAGAACAGGTCCCATTGAATGATGCTGGAAAAGGGAATAATTGAACAATCAAACCAGATAATCATTTTCCGATCCAACCAAAATATCTGGCGTTAAGCTGAATCAGAACTAAATGATGACATAATTTACGTATCTGCAGTATCCAAACACCTCTATTCAAATTACTCTGCCACAAACCTTCAAAGTAACCTTAACTTCTGGAAGGTTTTTCACCTCCTTTCTGACTCCCTACCCAGTTGCTTGTCCCTGTTCACAAACCAGGGAATTTACCCATCTGTGACCCACCATATGACCTGATAAACACTGACATAGAAACATAGAATTTGATGGCAGATAAGGACCGCTTGGCCCACCTAGTCTGCCCATTTTCCTACCTAACAGATAAGCTGCAGTTCCTAGTTAACCAAAAGCTTACTTCCTCCTACCCCCCCACTAGGACTGCCTTATGTCTATCCCATGCATTTTTGAATTCCCCCACTGTTCTTGACTCCACGACCTCCTCAGGAAGGCTGTTCCATGCATCCACAACCCTCTCCATGGAAAAATACTTCCTCACATTACCTCTGAGCTGTCCCCTCTCTATCTTTAAATTCTGCCCCCTTGTTCTTGCACATCTCTTTTTCTGAAAGATACTGCCCTCTTGGACTTTGTTGATTCCCTTGAGGTACTTGAAAGTTTCTATCATGTCCACTCTCTCCCTTCTTTCCTCAAGAGTATACATATTTAGCTTGTTTAGACTTTCTTCATATGTCTTCTGGTGCAGATTCTACACCATATTGGTTGCCCTCCTCTGGACAACCTCTACTCTGCCTATGTCTTTGCGGAGATGGGGTCTCCAGAACTGCACACAGTACTCCAGATGGGGTCTCACCATCTGTTTGTACAGAGGGATAACAACTTCCTGTTTACTACTATTGATGCCTCTCCCTATGCATCCCAGTATCCCCCCAGCCTTCATTACTGCCTTCTCACATTGCTTGCCCACCTTTAGGTCATCTGATATAATTACCCCAAGGTCCCTTTCCATTTTTACTGTTGTCAGTATCTCACCCCCCATTGTGTACTCTTCTCCTGGGTTTTTGTTTCCCATGTGCATTACCTTGCACTTCTTTGCATTGAATCTGAGCTGCATACATTTCACCATTCCTCCAACCTTGCCAAGTCCCTTCTCATCCTTTCCACTCCAACTTGTGTGTCAACCCTGTTGCAGAACTTTGTGTCGTCTACAAAGAGACATACTTTTCCTCCCAGTTCCTCTGCAATGTCACTTATAAAGACATTAAAAAGGACCAGTCCCACTACTGAACCCTGCGGTACCCCGCTAGTAACCCTCCTTTCTTCACTGTGGACTCCGTTTACTATTACCCTTTGTTTCCTGTTGTCTAGCCAATTTTTTTATCCAGGCTACCACCTTTGGACCCACTCCAAGGCTGGCTAACTTGTGTATTAATCTTTTGCATGGGAATGTATCAAATGCCTTGCTAAAATCTAGGTAGGCCATGTCAACAGCCCCTCCCTGGTCTACTACTTTGGTCACACAGTCAAAGAAATCTATTAGATTCATCTGACACAACCTTCCCATCGTGAATCCATGCTGCCTTGGGTCCCGTGCCCCACTGGCCTCTAGGTACTCAACAGTTCTTTCCTTCAGAAGTGATTCCATCATTTTCCCTACCACTGAGGTCAGACTAACTGGTCTGTAGTTTTCTGTCTCTGTCCTGCTCCCACTTTTGTGAAGAGGAATCACATCCACCTTCCTCCACATAGAACTACTTAACTTGAATACTGGATATCGATACAGCCAATGCGGATATGTTGTTGAGATGGGGGATTCACAAGTGGAGTGCCACAGGGATTGATCCTGGAACTCATCATTTTCAGTATGTTCATTAGTAACATAGGGAAAGCTATCCAGGGCAAGATATGTCTCTTTGCTCTGATGATGCAACATTATGCAGCAGGGTAGATATCAAGGAAGGGATGAGAAAACTTCAGAAAGACTTAAGAGACACTGGAAAGGGGAGGGTCACAGATCTGACAGTTGAGATCGAACACCAAGATGTGCAAGGTGATGCACTTACGGAAAAGGAACACATGCATGGAATATTGGATACGAGGAATCAGGTTGATCACCACAACAAAAGGAAGGATCTACATTTCATTATCAATGACTGCCTCGGGCAAACCAGCCAGTGCACTAAGGCATGCTGGGGTGCACTGAATGGGGGTTTAATAGCAGGAGAAGTAAGGTGAAGTGATACTTCCCCTAAACAGATTTTTGTTGAGGCCTCATCTGGAATACTGGCCCCAGTTTTGGAGCCCTCACATGAGAAAGGACACAGACAGGCTGGAGTCAGTGCAAAGCAGGGTCACCAAAATCTGCCAGAGCCAACAAGGCAGATGCTATGAGGAATGGTCAGTGGCCCTGAACATGTACTCGCTGGAGGCCAGATGTGGGGGGTCATAATAGGGACATATATGCTTCTGAGTGGTATAATGAAGGTGTAAAGTGAAGACCTGTTTGTCTTGAAATAAGGACACAGTCACAAGAGGACACAATTGGAGGTTAAGTGAGGGTAAAATCGGGGGATGCAAGGAAGGTCTACATCACTGGAGGGTTGTGGAGCCATGAAACAGATAACTGGTAGAAGTGGTGGGGCTGGTACCCAAAAAGTATTCAACCATGACTGGGATAGCGCAAGAGTGCTCATAGCCTCACTGGGGAATCAGGGGGTTGTTGTTTGCATGAAGAGGAGAGAGAGGGACAACCCACCAGGCCCCTAGGTCCAGGGATGAGGTATAGTAGTATAATATGTGCAGACTCGATGGACCATTGGTATCTTTCTGCCAGCAGATTCTTTATGTTTACAGTATGTATGATGTAATGATGGAATTGTATTGTGTTTACTTCTATTTAATTCAAAGGTGGCAGAATTAATTTATAGTTTTGTAGGCACTGTGTGACCTTTATATATAAGGTGTTACCTTTTGCACCTACAATAAGTGAGTTATCATAAAGGACACTATTAAAAATGAGTCACGGCTAAATAGTTGTAACATCTTTCCTTGATTTTCAATAAACAGTTGAACTGTACATTTGTAGATGCGATAATTTTTGCACTTTGCCATTTTTATCAACAATAATATAATACTGTACAGCACCTGCCAGCATGGCTGTTCCTGTAGTCTTTGAATACTGTGCAATACTATTTAAGATCTGTCTCCATAATTCACAAATATTGTTGCTTGCTCTCCAATTGATCCCTAAATCAATCATAGAAACATATAAGGTGATGGCAGAAGGAGACCCTGAGATCCATCTAGTCAGACTGATAATGTTTGCTACCCCCCAACCTCTTTTCCCTCACATCTAGTAAAAAGTGAATCTGTAAATGAGGTTTACTGTGTACTTTGTCTCTATGTGTTTCCCTGGTAAAACATTTTTTTTTGCTATCGATTTATACCACTACTTTTCTATCTGCTCCCTATCCTCCTACTCTCCCCTCTATGTCCATCACCCCATCTTTTCTGAGACATACAGTACCACTCCCCTCCTTCTCCTGCCCCTGTGGCTTACCCCCCATGGTGAGACAAGTCTATCAGAGCTTGGGGGCCCAAAAGACAACTTTAATCCAGCTTTGAACTTGGGTGTTTTCCCCTATGTTTCATCCAATGCCAGGGGACATCATGGGCATGTACACATAAGCATGCTGTGGCACCTATGTCAACTACATTCTCACCAACTTGCCAGCTCTCAACTCCAGTACCACCTGTGGTCACCCAGATGGCAGTATTGTAGCAAATGGTTTTAATTTTTGTATTTATTTGGAAAATGTTTCACCAGGAAAGACATCATGAGCTGTAAACAGCTCATTTCCAGAAGCGTCCTGGGGGGAAGGGGGTTACAATGTTGGGAGAACAAAACAAACACATAAAAAATACAGAGCAATACATTACAAGCACTAATATAATGGTTCCCCCTTCCTCCATGGGGGAGGAGTGCATCCTCTGGGGTGCTCTTTCCTCCTCCCCAAGGAGGCCCCTGGTAATCTTTGCTCATTCCCACACCCAGGTCATTGGCACTCCAAGTGATAGCTAGGGCCAGTGATTTCTGGATATGGAGTTTCTCAAATCTTGTGATAACAATTATAAAACTTTGGATAATTCTGGACATAATAGTTGCTATAGGTTTCTTATCAGTAATCGTTATACTGCAGCAGATTACCAACACATGGTGTCATAGAGTACAGAATTCCAATGACTAGGTTACCTCAATAACTAGTAAAAAATGAATTACTAGAGCTACTAAAGATATGGATAAGTATGTAAGAGTGAAAGTACAGTTACGAAAGAACTTACCATAACAGTAGATCTTTGAGACGAGCTCTTGCAGCAGGTAATACCATTAGGATTAATGCCACTAGACATTAGGATCCCACAGAAATCTTGTAGTTAGCAGTCTGTAGTGGGGGACTGCCCCCTACATCAGCTCTGCTGACGTCAGACGTGGTATAAAGGGGGTGGTCCCCCAGTGCCATCTTAGTTGTCCTGCCGGAGACCCAGCTAAAAGATTGGAGAACCGGGTAGTATCTCCCCAACCCTGAATAAGGGTAAAAACACAGATTCCTGTGGGATGGAGGGTGGGAAAGCCACTGGCTACAAAAGCTCCTCTCGCAGATCTACTGTTACGGTAAGTTCTTACATAACTGTATTATCTGACTTCGAGGGGGAGCACTTGCAGCAGGTAATACCATTAGGACTGAGTCCCAAGCAGTACCCAAGGTTTGACAGGAGGGGGAGAAGGAAAACACAGTGACTGAAAAACTTCAAGGGAGTAGGCCCTGCAGGACAACCAGTCCAAAATCTGCTCTCCTCCTAGAAGCAATGTCTAGGCTGTAATGCCCGATGAAAGTATGGCCTGTGCTCCAGGTTCAAGTAGCGCAGATATCTGCCGAGGAAATATTCCTCAAAGAGGCAAATGAGGTAGCCACAGCCCTGGTCGAGTGACCCTTGATGGGTCCCAGCAGGGGTTTACCATGGTGCTGGTAACAAAATGATACACAGTGCACCAACCAACGGGTTAGTGACTGCTTGTATACAGGAGCCCCAGTCATCCTTTGTGCGAAGAAGACGAACAACTGGTCCATCTTTCTTGCTGCTTTGGTTCCGTAGAGGTAATAATGAAGGATTCTATTTATATCCTGGGTATGCAACAAGGCCTCACTCTGATTCTCAAACTCAGGCTAATAAACCGGAAGGTTGATGTCCTGGTTCAAAGTCAGTACTGACACCACCTTCAGCAGAAACTTAGGATTCGTATGCAGGGTCACCTTGTCCCTGTGGAAAACAAGATAAGGCTCCTTACACATAAGGGCCTGAAGCTTGGACACCCTTCGAGCAGAAGTAATAGCAACTAAAAATAATGCTTTCCATGACAGGAAGCGTAGCTCACAGGTTGTGGTTGGCTCAAAGGGAAACAGGGTGAGCTTCGCAAGAACGAAAAACAAATCCCAAGGTGGGATTGGGTCCCTCCTGGGAGGTCTGATGTGAAGGACGCCTCGAAGGAAGGTCTTGCACACACTGAGCTGTGCTAGAGTTCTCGCCCCATACAATGTATGGTATGCAGAAACTGCACACATGTGTACCTTAATGGATGAGTAGCTGAGCCTCAAGTCCAAGAGGTGGAGAAGATAATCTAACATGTGCTTGACCAGACAATCCAGGGGATCTAGGGCATGAGCCATTGCTCAGACTCAGAAACGCTTCCACTTCATGGCATAGGTTGCCCTTGTGGAGGGTTTTCTCACCACTATGATAACTTCTGCCACCCTGCTTGACACCCCTAATCTCTCCTCCGCTAAGACTGCAGAAGCCAGGCATGCAGGCGAAGAGACTGCAGAGCAGGATGGATGAGCATCCCCTATTCTTGAGAGAGCGAGATGGTGGACAGTGGCAACTGCACAGGAGGTTCCAAGATCAGTTGCTGCAGCAGCAGGTACCAGATTTGTCAGGGCCAAAGAGGAGCCACTAGAATCATCCTGGCTTCCTCTGACTGCAGTTTGAGCAGTACCCTCTGAATAAGAGGAAAGGAAGGAAAGGTGTACAGGGCCCTCCCTGTCCAGGAGAGGGACAATGCATTTCACCAGAAAAAAACAGGCCCTGGATTGAGTGAGCAGAAATTTGGCAGTTTGGCGTTGCATGGGGACACAAAGAGGTTCAGATCTGGATGGCCCCAGAGACCAAAGAGGTCATCTATGACTTCCTGGAGCAATTCCCACTCGTGGTTCAGAGAATGAGAGCAACTGAGACTGTCAGCGAGAACGTTCTGGATACCTGGCAGATGTACAGCCATGAGGTGAAGAAGATGCTCCACTGCTCAGCCCCCCCATGGCCTCCCTGCAAAGGGAGTAAGACTGAATGCTCCTTTGCTTGTTGATGTAGAAGGCAACTGGCATGTTGTCTGAATGCACCAAGAGAGGACCTGGAGAAATTTGGTCTTGAAACTCCGTGAGGGAGTACAGAATGGCTCTCATTTCCAGAACACTGATGTGTAGAGAACGCTCTGTGGGAGAGTGGGCTCCCCTGGTACTGTGTTCCCTTAGGTGAACCCCCCCCACCTGACAATGAGGCATCCGTCGTTAGGGTTTGTGATGGGGCCGTCTCTGAAAGGAGACCCCCCCTCTAAATGTGGAAGGTAGAGCCACCACTCGAGAGGGTGATGGACTGCTGCTTAAACTCGGACCGACTGATCTATGTCGTCCACTGCTTGATCCCACTGGGCCTTGAGGTGCCACTGTAGGACCCTCACGTGCAATCTGGTGAGGGGGGACCATAGTGATGGCCACAGCCATGTGGCCCAGAAGCTGCAGAATGACCCTTGCAGAGACTGAAGAAGCTGCTTGGACTCTGCTCACCAGGTCCATCAATCGATCTGCCCTGTCCAAAGGCAAAAATACCTTTCCCTGATCAGTGTCCAGAATTGGTCCTATGTATTGCAACCTCTGGAAGGGCCAGGGTTGTGACTTTGGCCAATTTAGAGTTATTCCCAGGGAGAGGAACAAGGTTTTTGTCTCCACTAGGGTGACTCAGCTGGTCTGCTGACTGGTCTGAGATGAGCCAGTCGTCCAGGTAGGGACAGATGAAGTGGCCTCTCCTTTGGAGGGCCCCTGCCACTACTGCCAGACACTTAGTGAAAACTCTGGGGGCTGATGACAGGCTGAAGGGCAGAACTTGAAACTGGTAATGTTGATCCCAGAACCGGAACTGGAGGAATCTCCTGTAGGAACACAGGACCTTGATATGCATATTGGTGTCCTGCATACAGTATCTAGGGAGTATGACCAGTCCCCTTGATGGATAGGGGAGAGCAAGCTTGCCGGAGTTACCATCTGAAAGCTCTGGTATTTGACCAAAAGATTGAGTTGGCTGAGGTCCAGAATGGGGTGAAGGTCTCCCATTTTCTTTGGAACAACAAGGAAACAGGAGTAGAAACCCATGTCCCTTTGGGCCCAAGGCACCGGCTGGATGGCATTCTTCTCGAGCAACAGCTGGATTTCATCTGCCAGAAGCTTGGCATGAGCTGAAGGACAATTGACAGGAGGGGGGTGGATTGTCTGGTGGCATGCTGAGAAACTCTATTGCATTACCCCAGCGAACGGTTTCTAGCACCCATTGTTCCGAGGTTATGCTGGACCATTCAGCAGGGTAACGGGAGAACCTCCCTCCTACTTTTTCACCCTGCATCTCCTGAAAGAGAAGCGGAGATGCCATGAGTCAGGCTGTGGATGGGTTGGGTCCCTGTGCCCTAGGAGCTTTAGGCTGCTTGGGGCCTGGGGTGCCCTGAGGGGCAGGGTGACCATGCCTCTTGAACCCTCTGCCTTGGGGTTGTTTTCCCCCTTGTCTCTGACCTTTACAAAAGGGATGATGGCAGAGCCCTTAAGGCTCCAACTTATATATGTGGTGTACGTCCGCTACGGCTTTGCCTGACTCCTGAAGTTCCTTGACCGAGGTTTCCACCTCCTGGCCAAATAACACTGAGCCCTAAAATGGTGACTTCAGTATGGAATCCCGGAGATCTGGGCAGAATCCTGTTAGTCTAAGCCAAGAATGCTTCCTCAGACAAATTCCTGAAGCAGCTGCCTGGGAGGCCATGTCCACAGCATCGTATGAGCACCTAAGGACATGCTTGTCTACATCCAGTCCAGACTGGGCGTAGGCCAGGATCTCCTCTTTAATGTCTGAGTCCAGCAGGATCTTGACCATTTCCATGGTTTTCTTCCAACGTGACTGTTGATATACCACCATATGGGCCAGTGAGTTAGTGAACGGATAGATCCCATTGCTGACGAACACTTTCCTGCCTCAGCCATCCAGTTTTTTGGATTCTGGATCTGGTGTTTGGGAGCTGAGGTGCTTAGGCTGGTTATCATGACAGTGGGCAGCAGTGAGCACCAAAGAACTGGCTTTAGGGTGTTCCTCCCAAAAGGGCTCGGCCTTGGGGGGCTTGTATAGTCTGTCCACCTTCGGGACAGCCAAAGTGGATGAAGGTTTGCACCATGTTATCCTGGTAACATCCTGGATTGGCTCTACAAGAGGTGGGATAACCAGGGGTTTGGGCTCTTTGGACCCTAGGAATTTAGACAGATGTCTGCACTCTGGGTCCAGCTCCTCAGTGTCCATTCGTAAATGGACTGGATGTGCCACATAATGTCCAGAAATGAAGGGTCATCTGGGGGGGACCTCGGGGAATCCCTGGGGCCTGGAGAAGGTGGGACAAATTCCTCTTCATTGGAGGAGTCCAGTGAGGAAGGACTTGCATCCCCACTGTCCAGTGAGGATGGGATAGGGGAAGAACACCTCCTCCTGCGTTCGCCTTTGGGGTCTGGGTGGGTTACCTCCTCTCCAGCTGGATTGGTCAGTGTTGGAGGAGGTCCCACTAGCGATGGAGTTGGAGCTGGGACTGGAGGTCTGTATAGGAGGTCCTCCTTAATGGTATTCCACCATGATGTAAAGAGTGACCTGATGGCCACCATTGGTACGATCGCTGGGACGGGCATCAGGTTTGCTGGACCTGGCATCTGTGGATCTTGAGGATCTGGCACTGGGTTAGGAGAGCCTTGTTTGTCCTTGTCTGGATGTTCTGGATCTGCATCCCCAGGGGACCTAGTGTCCAGAATAGGAGGAGCCCCATTGGGCGACCGGCCCTCAGAGGGAGGGGTGGGCATCTGATCCTCTGTCCGTGACCACCTCGTATTAGGCATCAGAGTGCGTGACACCATGGAGGGGGACTAGCTCAGCGGGCACCTGTCTGGGACAGAGGGGTGCACCTTGGCCGGAGGAGGCAGAGGGGGTGTCTGATGGCGGACGTTCTCCTGATGCCTGTCGAAGTTGTCAGGGCACTTGCACTTTTCTGACAAACCACCAGGTTTTTCTTTTGATTTACTGGCAGGCAGATGGCCTTCCTGGGTCAACCCTGAAGAGGACTAGTGGGGTCGGTGGGCCACGGAAGGATGAGCAGGCGAATGCCCTGAGGAGGCTGGCTCCCTGTGTTTGCCCTGAGAAGAGGCAGGAGCTGCTTTAGAGGTCTGTGAAGACTCAGTCGCATGAGCTGGGACCAAGCGCGACCTCCGGCTGGAGGTCGAAGAAGAAGAAGGTGTCTTCGAAGGTGACTTGGGGCAAGACTCAGACCTGGCCCTATTCTTCTCCCTATGGTGGTAGTGTTTCCCTCCCGATGACCTGTCACTAGGTGGGGAGTCCTTGGCAGGAGAAGAAGAGCTGAGCTCCGAAGTCCACTGCATGGCCTTCACCTTCTGTTCCAGGAGATAGGCTTTCAGGGTGTTGGCTCTCCTGGTCCTGGTTTTTTGGTTGAATTTGCAGCAGTGTGGGCAGTCAGTGGGCTGGTGGTCAGGGCCTAGACAGATAAGGCAGGCCGCATGGCCGTCTTTGGCCGGAATCTGTTTCCTGCACACACACTTGGACTTGCGTCATGGTAGAGAGGGCGACGATGTACACGGAGATATCTGACATCGAAGGATAACCAGAAAAACTCAATATTAACACGATTTTATGAAAAGCTGTTGACTGTGTTGAAGAGGCATCTGTGAAGCCGAACTAAGTGGGTCGATGGTGGGAAAAGAACTGAGATGGTGCCGGAGGACTGCCCCCTTTATATCATGTCTGACGTTGGGCGGAGCCGACGTCGGGGGCAGTCCCCCGCTACAGACTGCTAGCTGCAAGATTTCCATGGGGTCCTAATGCCTGGTGTCATTAGTCCTAATGGTATTACCTACTGCAAGAGCTCCCCCTCAAAGTCAGATTGGTACATTTTTGGAGAGAAACACTAAACAATTCAGGTGATGAAAAATGTGGGTCCACTGTTTCCTGAGAGGTATTCCATAGCATCTAAATATTTACTTTAAAAGCAGACTCATTTTTAAAAATATCCTTTATGGAATAAATCAATGGTTGCACCAATGCAAGTAGCCAGATTACTATGAAACTGAACAGAAACAAAGGGACTAGAGCAAAGGTGTGAACTACTTCCCAGTCACCTTAATAAGGCACCAGCATCAACACGTTTCAACCTTTTAAATACTGAGCCAACAGTGCTGAGTTTTATCTGAAGTTAGAGAACTTTGAAATGTGTCTCTCAACACAGTATAGCCTCTCTGAACATTTAAAATGCACCAGCTTATAAAATGTGAAAAGCTGCATAAATATAAGTTATGGAGGTGACATAGGTTTTGTTCATGGACTGAAAAATGCAAAAGACAGAAAAGCAGCAATTTGGATGAAATTTCACTATAAATTACAATTTCAGATATACAGTACTATCTAATTCAAAGCAATTTCAGAAAAACTGGAAATTTTGGCAAGGTCTTGAAATCACAGGACCTACTGATAGCCCTACAGCTGTGCCAACAAGACAGCCAACAAAACATTTTCAATAAATACATTTACCATAGCTAAATAACCATGCCCACTTTCTTCGACTCAACTCCATTACTGTTATTTTACATACATTTGACACTTTTTGTTGCTATATTCCACCCCACCCTCCACCCCCCATTTCATTTCCTTTGTTTACCGGGGTGACACACTGCTTCAAAGGCCCTTTTTCAGATGCAGCCCGGAGCCCCAGTACAAAGCAGATATAGTTGATAACACAATTTACAGTTACAAATATATGCAATACAATAAATTACATCTTGCAATATGCAGGAAATACTTCAAAGGGGACACTGTCACCCCCCCCCCCTTAGGTCTCAAAGTGTCCCTAGTTTAAAAAACACATTTTATGATTGGCAACATTCTGTATAGATTGCTGAAGTAGCTGGTAGTTTGATTCTGACTGTTTTTTTTTTTCTTTAAAAAAGTGAAATACAGACTGCCCACCATACCGGTGTTACCACACCAACACAGGTTTGTTAACATTCCTTGATCAGTTCAAACTACATCTTTCCTGGACTTGGGAACACCCACAACACAGTCTAGCCCCTCATGATGCAGTGGGAGGTTAAAAGGAAAACTGCACCCTCATATCTTCTAAATGTTGTTTCCATGTCAACAGACAACTCTTTTCATGTAGCTGTTAAATATGTATGCAACTGCTTCAGTTAGTTTTCACACTTCATACTAGGCCCTGTCACTCTCCTGGGATGGTCCATTTCGTGGTTGTTGAAATCTCATTGTCCCCGAGAGCTGCATTAGCATATGAGAACATGATGTTAGATCAACCATTTATATTGTGTATCTCTATGCTAAAATAACAAATACCCTGCAAAAACTCTCTGGAAACGTATAAACCGAATGGAGTTTAAAAGGGAAAAAAACTGCGTTACAACTCAGATAACTTGTAAAACTCACTGAAGGTAAATGTGGTATTTCACACCTTCTTGCAGCTTGGTTCTTTTAAAACTACCTAAGCAGACAGGCACACTGGGGAGTTTAAAGGTTGATTACGCATCACATTCTCATATGCTAATGCAGCTTTCAGGAACAATGAGATTTCAACAACCACAAAATGGACCCTCCCAGGAGAGTGACAGGGCCTTGTATGAAGTGTGAAATCTAACTGAAGCAGTTGCATACATCTTTAACAGCTTCATGAAAAGAGTTGTCTGTTGACATGGAAGCAAATGACATTTAGATGATATGAGGGTGCACTTTTGAGGCTACTGCCTCATGAGTGACTGCACTGTTTGGGCGTGTTTCTAATGCTCAGGAAGTATGCAGTAAGAACAGATCCAGGATTGTAAACAAAAGAAGGTTGTTTATAAACATACATTAGCATGCATTTCAGTTCTACTTAACAAGGAGACAAACAAACAGACAGCAACATCAATGAATTTTAGAGAAGGTAAGCAATCATAAAATGTAGGTTTTTAACATAAAATAATACAATGAAGAACAGGTTGATGGTGTCCCTTTAAGAGAAGACACTCAACACTGCAGCCTAAAAACATTCACCGTGCATTACAAGAATACCTATGGGGTGGGTGGCTGATGGCCTTGTTGGTCAGCCAGTTGCCCACCACAGTTGCAGCTGCAGACTTTAAGGCCAGCTATAGTCTCCCACACCCATGACTCCAGAGGAAATGTTTTTTTTCCCTGCAGTCAGGGGTAGGTAGGATGTAACAAAAGTGTAGTTTTATCTTTAATAAATGCACAAAGACTTGCCACAGAGCATCTAAATTTCCAAAACTTCTGTGGGCCTAATGGCCCCAGACCTCCGGCCTTTATATAAACAGTCTTGCACAGTACATTACAATAACGCCTGTGGGATGCGTGGCTGATGGCATTGTTGGTGAGCCAGTTGCAGCTTTAGTCTTTAGAGTCAACTGCAGTCTCACACATCCCTGACTCTGGGGAAAACAAATTCTCTGGAGTGAGGGGGTGGGTAAGATGTAACAAAAGTGTATTTTATCTTCAATAAAAGCCCCAGAACTCACCACAGAGCATCTAAACATCAAAAGCTTCTTGTTGGGACTTTAGGAATTTTCTGCCTGACCTACATTTTTGCCCCACTACACCCCTGGACCTGCCTCCATGTGTGTGACATTGCATGGTGGATCCACAAGTCCTCCAATTTGCCTGCAGACCAAATCAAGTACTGGACCCTTTGTAAGGCCTGTACTAGAGATACCAAGCTTGCCAAGTCTGAATACTTCACATCTACACTATGGTGATACAGTATACAATGCTTTTCCCAAGTCCACCCTGGCCAGACTGGATCACCTCAGTCACTCCTTTCTGGACTATCCCCTCTACCCCACCTGCATTACCAGTGCTCACTGTACTTCTCCCTCCTTCCCCACCAGAAAAGCCAGACACCTTGCCCAATGTGCTTTGTTCATCTCTAAATACTGGTTTGGATCCCCCACCTTCTGCCTTGCTTTCCCCTCCTCTCTACCACACCTCCCACTTCTGACTCCCTATGCCACTCTGGCAATTGCTTTCTCACTCTCCCCTCGAGGAAAACCACTGCTGGTCAAGCTCCCTTCTACTTCTGTTCCCCCAAACTATGGGGCTCTCTCTCTCTTACCATCGGTTCTGCCTCTTCACAATACTCACTTACTGTACCTCTTTCTTCCTCGACTTCACTACTCACTCCAGCAGTTGTCCTAGATATTTTTCCCTGAGCTGCTGCTCACCACCCTCATTCCTTTGCTACTCCTTTGCCCTGCACCCAAACAAGTGCAGTCCCCTCTGCCACCCTCCTCAATCAACACCTTTTGCTCCCACCCTAAACTCAGTACTGCCTCTGCACACTGCAAATGTTATCCTCCAGTGCTTATTGTATTATGTATTTTAGTTCTCATGATCCTTGTCTTTGCACATTTGTTGTTTATGATGCATATTCACTTATAATTGTGTCATTGTTCTTAGAGTTCCTCAATGTCCTACCCTTCAGCACATCTTTCCTGGTGAAACTCTTAAAATGAATAAATAAAATACCTTCCACCTTTAGTATCTCTCTCAGTACTTCCAGCCTTTGGTAGACAAATCTCTCTTCCTGTCTCTTACAATCTACATTCTCTTAGTCTTTCTCTCTCCTCCTTTCTCACTCAAACACTCTCTCTCTTCCTCCCTCACGTATGCAGCCAACTCCCTTGTATACAGCTTCAGCAGCACAGGTGGGCTGTGAGCTCAGCAATCTGATTGCTTTTAAAGGGCCCAAAAAGTTACTTAGTGCAGGGGATATATACCTTGGGTAGTGCCTCTGGGTATCTGCAGATATTTGCTGTTTCACCTTGGGCAGGGATGTCCATTGAGAGATGCTGAAGGCTTTGACAGCAATGTGCTGGTTGCCATGGACCCTGAGGATATCTGGATGGGGGAAGGGCATGATCTGTGTTTAACCAAGCGTATTTCTCCATAACTCAGAGAGAGATGCTACGGGCTTTGCCAGTAGGAGTTTGTTGCCATGGACCCTCGAAGTATCTGTACGGGTGGGCATGAGCTATGTTCAACCAGGTGTCTAGCTGCAGAACTTGGGCCAGAGGCACAGGAAATACCATTGCTCACTTGCACCTGGAGATGCGGATGCCACGCTGCTCTTAAGGCCTGAGATTTGCACAAGGTTTTGGGAAACCTGGATGCAGCAAGTGGGTTGAGGTACATCATTTGGAGCTGTGGGACATACCAGGATAGGACACTGAGCATCTGAAAAATTTCCTGACTTGCCAGTACGTGTTAGAAACAGAAGATGGAGTTTTGCTAATAAATGGGTAAGTATAGAGAGTGACCACCAGAAGGGTGAGGGAACCCTAGGAGATGTGCTTTCAAGAAACACTTTCTGATGGCTTTCAGGTCTTGGGGATGGTCCCCCCAAAAATTATCATTGTGGCTGAAGAGTGACAGATAGGCCCTGCATAGGACTAGCAGTTATTTAAAGGGGCAATAAGGCCTGAAATAATTTTAAATAGGGCAACCTGGTCCAAGTTATTGGAGAGGGCATCTAGGCCCAATATTAAAAGGGCCCAGCCACATAGGCCCAGTGTACTTAAAGGGGCCCACCCAGCCACATGTGCCCAGTGTACTTAAGGGAGTCTAGTCAGCTACCATACAGTAAAAGGGGCAACCAGGCCTAAGATAATCCAAAGAGGGCCCAGCAGAGAAAGCCCCAGATAGTTTAATGGGGCAACGCTCAAAATTTTTAAAGGACAACGCCCAAGTTATTTAAAGGGGTAACACCCAGAACAGTAAAAAGGGACCCAGCAAGCCAGGCCCAATGAGTTATTTATAGGGCAAGTAAGGCTCACAGCATTTAAAGGGATTTTGCATTTTGCAACATCATGTTTGTTGTTTTCCTCTGATAGTTCCCAATGTACGGCTTGGCCCAGTGCAGAATCTGCCACTCATTTTCTTATTTTGTCATCTGCATCAGAGTACCATCCAGATCATCTGTTCCAGTTCTCTGACTGACTCCCTGTTTGCTGTCCTATATGAGTCCTTGTCTCGTCCAGCCTTGGAGCCCGAACTTTGTCGCACTTCGACACGCGGGTTATTGTTTTATGTATGCCCTTGGCTCATCTGGCCTTGGAACCCAGAACACTGTCATTCTCCTATGTCCAGAGACTTCCTCATCCAGATTCCTGCTTTCTGTGGGGTCTGCATCATCTGCTTCACCCAGCAGTCCAGAAGCGGGCTGTGGCAGGGTGATCTCCATCCTCTTCCTCACCATTATCTCCTTCATCTGGCAGTCCAGAAGTGGACTATGGCAGGGTGATCTTTGTCTTCGTCACCTGGCAGTCCAGAAGTGGGCTTTGGCAGGGTGATCACTATCTTCACCATCATCTTCTTCATCCAGCAGTCCAGAAGCAGGCTGTGGCAGGGTGATTTCTTTCATCTTCTTCATCCGGCAGTCCAGAAGCTGGCTGTGGTAGGGTGATCTGCATAGAATTCTTCACTTGGCAGTCCAGAAGTGGGCTGTGGCTGGGTGGATTGCAACATCTCCTTCACCGAGCAGTCCAGAAGCAGACTGTGGCCAGATTTTGCATGGTTCAGTTCTGGCGGCCCTCAGTGGGTTCTTAGCCGAAGAAATCTTGGTACCTGTTCTTGCATCCTGGCGATCCTAGAGAGGTGGGGTGTGGTCCATTAGGAAATGCAGGTCAAGTCAGGTTCGTCGTAAAATTGTCCAACCACCACTATAAAAGTTAACGGAATTGAGGTGGAAGCCCTATTGGACACTAGTTCACAAGTGACGACACTGCAGGGCAAGACTTTCTTTGTGCACTGAATAAGAGAACAACTAACCCAACCCCCTAAGAAGCAGATGAATCTGGTAATGGTCTGGATATCCCTATTATTGGCTATATGGAGGTGAATATTAAGTTGGGAAAGACTGAACACCCAAACCAGAGGATCCTGATCAGCAATCTCTACAACAATAACTTAATCACCTGTGATTTTGGGCATGAATCTGCTCCAGCATTGCCAAGAGGACCCGATACAAGTTCTAAGGGGAACAGACCAGTTCACTTCCATGGAGATAGAAACTGGCCTTGCAAGGGAGAATTAAGCTGCTCCAGTGTCATCAGTGGTTTGCTAATGAGAAAGGAAAAATCGGAAAAGTTTGAGTGATGGATGAAAGGCCAGTACAGCTGAAACCTGGGGCCAAAGCTAAATTGATGAGCACAGCCAAGATAGGATTGTGAGATAAAGACTACACAGCCTTAGTGGAACCGGAGTGGGTCAACGGAGAGGATCCAGCTGTGGTGGCTCAGAGCCTGGCCACAGTAAAAGGTGGCAAGGTTCCCTGTCCACCAGCTCAATTATGGCACTCAGCCAGTGACAGTGTATATACGACAGGCCATTGGTCGACTCATCAAGGTCAAATGGAAAGATGTCGTAACCACAGGTGAGGAAGAAGAGGAAGTGTCTCGACTGACCAGTGCCACCATAACACTACAGGAAGATATAGTCAATGGTGGAACCTCCAAAGCATGGATCCAGGAAATTGATATGTGAAATCCCAAGACAACAGAGGAAGAAAAGTCAAGAGCTGCTGGAAATAATAAAGAGACATGTTGATGCCTTCCCTCACCATGTCTTAGACTTCGACTGTGCAACAAATGTGAGACACTACATTTCTACAGAGAATCACCCACCGATTTGAGAACGGTTCAGACCCATACCCCCTGCTTTGTATCAGCCGACCAAGCAGTTACTGAAAGAAATGTTGGAGGCGAATGTCACAAGAGGCAGTCACAGCCCATGGGTGGCACCAATTGTTTTGGTCAGGAAAAAAGAAGGACAGATATGATTTTACATCGAGTATTGCAAACTTAACCAAAGCATGCACCGGGATACCTATCCATTACTCCACATTGAGGATGCCCTCACAGCATAAGGTCAGCAGCATTCTTCCCTACAACTGACTTAGCAAGTGGATACTGGCAAGTATCCATTACATCAGAGCACCAAGAAAAGACAGCTTTTGTGACTTCAGTGGGACTGTATGAGTTTTCACGGATGCTGTTTGGTCTCTTTAATGTGCCGGGAACGTTTCAGCACTTGGTGGAACAGTGCATGGGCAGTGAGAATTCTGACACAGTACTTCTGTACTTGGATGATATTACAGTCTATTCAAAAACTTACAAGGAGCACCTGAAACACATGGAACTGGTTTTCGAGTGCCTAAAAAGATATAGACTGAAAATCAAGACTTCAAAGTGTAAATTTCCTGAAAAAGGGAGTAAATTATTTGGGACATGTTGTATCCGCAGAGGGTATAAATCCAGACCCAGAGAAAATCAAAGTAGTAAAGGAATGGCACTGTCATGTCACCATTAGAGATGTGAGACGATTCGTGGCATTTGTTAGATATTATCGTAGATTTGTGAAAGATTTCTCAAAACAAGCAGCCCCTCAACATGAACTGTTACGTCACTCAAAAGGGAGTAAAGTCAGTAACCAGTCGAATAAACTGGACGCCACAGTGTCAAGTTGCATTTGATCACCTAAAAGCAGTGCTCACCAGAGTACCAGTACTAGCCTACCCAGATTATCAGAAACCTTTCCACCTCTACACAGCCACTAGCAATGAAGGCCTAGGAGCTGTACTTGGCAAAGTACAAGAGGGAAAAGAATGAGTGATTGCCTATGTGAGTAGAGGATTGAGGGGTTCTGAAAGGAATGGTGAATGATACAGTTCCTTCAAACTAGAGTTTTAAGCACTCGTTTGGGCTGTAACTGAGAAATTTTGACACTACCTCACTGCTACTTAATTCACTCTATATACAGACAACAATCCCATGGCATATCTTGACACAGCTAAGCTTGAGGTGTTGGAGCAATGATGGGCCTCCAGGCTGGCCAACTTCAATTTCACAATACAGTACCATTCAGGGAAATCTAATGGTAACGTAGATGCTCTCTCCAGATTACCCGAACATGACGAAGAGGAAGTAGCTGAGACAGAGTGAGAAGATTTAGAAATGCCACCATTCATCAGGATTCCAGCAAAAATAGTTCAACTGTGTTGTCAGTACTCACAGAGTGTTGATCACAGCCAAGAAACAATGCCTACATTACCAGCAGATGAGAGAACAGACTTATGGACACAGTTACAGAATCAGACTCCTTTGATCCAGGAACTCAAAGAAATACTCAGAACTAAAAGAACAATAAGTGCACAGGAAAGAAATATGCTGCCCCCAGAACTGATCAAACTGCTAAGACAATGGCAGTACCTCAGCCTAGAGCAAGGAAAGATTGTACGGAAGACTCGAGACCCAAGACCCCAAAGAGAGATTGTTCATATCCTCATCCCACATATGGAAGCAGATACCATGCTGGAGGCCTACCACAATGGGTCAGGTCATTTTGGACACCAGAAGACTGAGAAAACAATAAGAGAGATATTTCACTAGATCAGTATGAGAGCGGATATTAGACAATGGTACGAGAACTGCATGGCCTGCAACCTAATGAGAGAGATGGATAGTATACAAAGAGAATGCCTGTACCCAATTGTAACCAAAGTACCATTGGAGATTGTTGCTCTAGATCATTTAAAGATCGAACCGAGTAGAAGTGGATTCCAGTATGTGCTAATGATCATTGACCACTACACAAAGTTCATGGTGGCTGTACCAATGAAAGACTTGTCAGCTTAGATTACAGCTGAAGCACTTTGGAAGTATTTTGTCTGTCTGTATGGGTATCCACCTCAAATACTGACTGACAAGATGGTGTGTTTGAATCAATACTATTCAAGGAACTGTGTTCCATGTATGGCAGTAAGAAATTGAGAACAGCCCCCTGTCACCCGCAAATGAATGGATTATGTGAATGAGCAAATTGCACCCTACTGGAGATGTTGAGAGTGATGCCAGAGCGTCAGAAAGCAAAATGGACTGAACTACTTCCTGAATTTTGTTACCTTTACAACAATACTGTTCACTGTTCCACAGGATGCACGCCCTGTTACTTAATGTTATTCAGACATGGAATACTCCCAATAGACATGGTTCTGGATGTACAGTCGACATACAGAAAGACAGAGGAGCCAATCACAGTATGGGTGGAAGAACACCAGTGACGACTCAAAGAAGCAGCTGATATCATGTCAACCCAGATAGGATACACACAACAGAGGCAAAAAGAACAGTATGACCATAAAGCACACACACTATAGCATTGTCTGTAGAGGACAGAGTTTTACTGAACAACACTCGTACCGGAGGACAAAAGCCTGCAACCAGGTGGGAACCTACACCGTTTGTGATCACTGCAATTCCATAACCAGGACTTCCAGTATATAGGATCAAATCAGAAATGGGAGGACACTCGAGTAAGGTAGTGCACCGAAATATTCTGAAGCACTGTACATTTCAACCCTCTGGTCTGGACAATGGTCAGAATGGCAAAGGAGACAGAAGGGAGAGGCAGAAGCACACAACGATAGACACAGCTACCCCTGGAGACCCAATAGAATGGCCTTGGTTACCAGGTATCACCATGTTCAGTCCTGTTTCTGCCAGGTCTACTGAAGGTTCTGTACATAGCTCTGCATGTACAACAAAGGGTATTCCTTCAAAACGTTGGATAGAAGAAATCCAATCATCCCATAAGGGTCACCTGTAAATAAAGCAAAAATACAGAACAAAGTTAGACTATAAATTATCTTATAGCTAGAAATGTTAAATAGTAGAGGTGTTATGTAACACACCCCCACCGGACCCCCTTGTTCAACTAGCAGGGCTGCTCCTCTCACACATGGCACCAACAAGAGGGATGGGGGTTGTCACTACAGTTCTGTTTACCAATACATCTACTTCCGAGCCTGCCATCCTCAGACAGGCAAACCAAGTGTGGCAACTACCTGGCTTACACCTGAGGGGGCCATTTACCATGGCCATCAACCTAGGTCCCTGGGAGAAAATGTTTGCTCACAATTATGATAGGTTTGTACTTCTGGTCAGGGGTACCCAAGAAAATCCAGACACAGTGGAAGCAATAATAGTACTGTCCAAACCAGGTTGGGATTCCAGAGTGTGGCTTTTATTCACATACACAGAGAATAATCACAAAGTGAAAATGAACCCCCACAGGGCTACTTCTACTGGTAATGCAGATTACTGAGGTACAGAAAACACACACAGTGAACCCTCAGGTTCTGAAATGGAAACAGCGAACACTCTCTAATTCTGAAAGGAGATTGGCACACTCGGCCAGAACTGGTACACTTCCCTTGACTAGGCACCCTCGGCCAGTACTAGGAGACTTTCCCATATTTCATGAGGAATTACGGGTGGCACCCTTGACCACAAAGAGCACATATAGGCTCACAGAAAATCCAACCCACATCTGGGTAAACTATTTTCTTCAAGCACTGGCTAAATGCACTGAGAGAAAACAAAGGTGCCCAAACTGAACCTGGAGAGGTAAACACGGTTACTCCAGATGGGGGGTCTCCCACCTTTTGCTTCCAAATTTATACTCGGCCATTCATCTGGTTAATAACACCCTCACAGAAAACTTGTAGATGCTATCTTGAAATGTCTTTCACGTTTAACATACTATATTACACAACTCTGAGTTGACATGAAGTTAAAAGTTCTATAATTGGCAATGTCTCTTCACTAGACTCCAACTTTAGCAGGCACTTTTAAATCAGACTCAAACTAAAAGTTCTGTACTTGGCAAGTCTCTCTCTGGACCCCATAGTAGGCAGACACTTTTAAACAGAAAACAGTCTAGGTAACAGAGTCCCTTTGTCAGAGAAAAACTTACCACAGGAATGCAGGTGCCCCAGACTTTTTCCACACAAAAGTCTCAGGTACTCACAGAGCAGCTGAATCTCAGGCAGCTTCAACACAGTCCGGGCATGGACGAGGGGATTACCCCTGAATCCTGGAATTCCCCATGCATCCAGGGATGGGACACTGGAAAACCCACTGGAAGAGGTTTTCACCATTTCACTCTCTGTCTTCCATGTTCTTCTTCTTCTAGGGTGAGAACAAACTACAGTGGTAGCTCTCTGTCAGAGCTAAAAACAGAGGAGCTGCCTACGACAGCCTCCTCCTGGAACTCCACTCTACAGACTACTGACTCTAACTCAACATTCTATCTCACTCCTCCCCAGCTAGCATTCCAATGTGGTTTACGCTGCTGCAGCAATTCTAAAGTGACATCATCACTCCAGCTCAGCTGAGACTGAAGAACAGAGTATGACATTGTGAAATCCATTTAACTGGCATTTCACTAGCTGCCTCTCTCTGCCTGCCACATATTCTAAGTGGGATTCTAGTAACCCCTGGGAACAAGGGGGTTATGCCCACCCTCAGCCATTAAAATGACTGTCCCCAGTCATTGTCTACCTGGCATTAGGCCATCCTACCCTATGTGCTACCTACGGAGAGGGGTGATCAGGCCCTCCCTACCATATGCCAAGCACAGGCAGGCAACACTAAGGGCTCAGAGGCCATTGGCTGATGCATCAGCTCCTACACTACAGTCTTACTATGGAAACCAGTGACCCTGGAAGAACTGTCCAGAGCACAGCCCTAATAGACCAGCACTGCAGCCCTTAATGCAGGTCAGGACCACAGTCTGTCTATCCCCCTAGCCCTCTAGGGAAAACCTATCTAGCCAAAACAAACCTAACCAAAACAGGGGAACCACCCACCATCCCTGGACACCTGCAAACCTAATACCGGAGCTAACACTATACACAAGCATTGCACTCCCACACTCCCCCACAACTACACCTGTGGAAGGAAAAAGGTTAACACATGTTAACAACTGCACTGTACTTTAAAAACAACACTTTCAAGCACAGAGGAAATCCAATGAGTCCCTCCAATCCTCTTCTGGTCTTCTCTTCTTTCTTCATCAGGATCCACCTGAAAGAGAAAAGACAAAACACACCCCAAATCTGCAAACACAGTATACAATCATAACCCTTACCAACAAAACACTGGAGAATTCCCAAAATATATATTTTTAGAAAAAAGTAGAAAAGTAGAAAACAGTAGAAAATATCAACATTATGTACAATACATCTTTTGGGGATGGAATGCCCTAAAATGTCCCAACTAGTGCCAAACAGTGCCCGAAGGCAAGGTCCATGAAAGAGTCTCTCCCCTGGGCTGGATCCCGGTGAAGCACAGTTCTTGACATACTGTAGTCCCAAAGGGGAGAGTCTTTGTGGACAGTTCAACAGTCTGTAGTCTGCCAGGTATAGGATGTGTATTCAATGTCAATAAGGTAAGAAAAGTCTGGACTTACCAGTCCCTTGAAGAACGAAAAATGGAACAGTACCTGGATCTGCAGCTGAAGACTCTTCCTGGCAGCATTTTTCAGATATAGCTGGGTGGAAATCTTCCAAAAATTACAGGATGGACGTCTGGAAACTGCTGGGATGATGTCATCTCTGGCTGACGTCATCTAGTAGATGGAACCTTGGAACAGGAAAGGAACAGCTGGACTGATGTCATCCAAAATAACAGGCGATGAATCAGGAAACAGCTGGGCTGATATCATCTCGGAAGGCCAGGCGATGGAACTGGAAAGGCACACTGCACGGCTGATGAATCTAGATGCACCTTTGGATCCTGGAATACCAGACTGGTGGAACAACATGGGTATGGCAATGGCTGGATGGCAGCACTGGCTACCACTGCTCTGCTTTCCACTTGGTAGGCATGGGCACATTCACAGGATGCTGGTTACATTGAGGGTAGTACCACAATGGGTAAGGTGCAAGAATTATTACCCCGTCTGGGTGCTCATAATTCACATCATGGAAGGTCTAATTTTCTTTATCATCCACAAAACGTACTGTGTCTATGAAGTGTCCTGCCCACCTTCCAAAACTTGAGTATGTCTTGTATCACTTTGTCTCTGACATATCGAGTTGCACCTGGATGCAGGTCTTTAGTTGCCTCTTCCACTAGCCAGGCTCTCCTGTTTTTCTCAATCTCCTCCCAGACTCTCCGAGGAAAGGTAGGAAAGGACATTCCATAGATCTCATCTGCCTTACTATGAACAAGTCTTTCTCCTCCTTTTTACTCTCTATCAGTCTGCGAAGCCCGGCCTAGCTTGGGGGCGGCCAGTCCTGGTTCTGCCAGTGTCGCATACTTAAAGCTACGTAGAACTGGTCCCTGACCCCTCCTTCTGGGGGCAGAGCTGTGGAGTCACCAACTTCTTCTTCTGGTTCCTCTGAGGCAAGAGTCTGAGGCTGTGGACTAGAACCTTCAACGTAAAGATACATAGCTCCCTCCTCTTTCTCTTCCTCATTTAGGACCTGGGCCCAGGAGTGAGCAGTCATCCTCACACCTGAGACAGTCCACTCTTCACTGGGCATGGAGGTAGACACCTCCCAATCTCAGGTTTCTTGAACCTCATCCTCTCCAATGAGGCTAGGACTAGAATCTTCTCTCCATGGATCCACTGATTCTCCCTCTGCACTGTCCATCTGCGAAACAGGTGTGGAGACATCATGAGGACTGTGCTCTGCCAGTACATCTACACCCTCTTCCTTTGTGCCACACTCTGCTGGGCCTCCCCCATCAGGTTCAACCTGGTGCTGTGTGCTGCTACTTGCAGGATCTTGAAGCTTTGTCCATGTGGAAGCCAAATGAATCTTAGGTGCACTAATTAGACCTTGCTTCTCTAAACATCCTGAACAGTGAGGAATCATGAAAACATCCCCTCCAACCTAGAGGCACATTATGCATACTCTCACAGGGTATCCAGGAATCACAACATGAAGAGGCAAACTTACACCATAGAAACATTTCTCTATTTCTTTCAGCTTGGTAACCTCTTCCACTATGATAGCCCGGGCATGATCCAGGTAGCGGGATAATCCCGAAGCCATGACTGTAGAAAAACACACAAAAGTTCACTGTTATTACTGAGTTCACTCTTCTTTGAACAGTCTCACAAAATGGCTCCCTGCTGCTGTGTTTACATTACTGCCCCACCCTGTAATTGTGGCGGCAGCAGCACTCCTGGCGCATCAACAATCTGTATCTGACTCAAGCCACTGTGCATCTGGTTTACTGCATACTGATAAATTTTACTCAAACTGCACAGACTGCACTGCTTTGCTTCCTCAGCACATCTATATGATTTTCTAGGACTTTACCATTCGCTTTCAATCACTTTTACTTGCTTAAAGTCACTAAAGCCACAGTATTTCTTGAACAGGATTGCCTGTTTGTTGCAGCCTCCCATACAACTCCAGTCTCTCTTTTGCTCAGAAAATTACACTGTTGCTGATTCCATAATACATGCTCACAGTCTAATGCTCAGAATTCTTGCTTGGGCTTGATTACTTTACACAGTCCTTCTTTGCAAAAACAATCACACTGTATACACACAGATCCAGCTGGCTTTAGAAAAATCACACACAGTTTGAGCTCAGTTTTGCTGAATGATAGTCACTGAATCAGTAGTTGGCTTTTCGATGGAAATTCTCGGCCTACAGCCGATCCTGGAAGGCCTCTGGGTTGAAACAGGCTGGCGACCCTGCCGTCTGTCCCTACGAACACCACGCTTTCTCCCCAGTCGGTCGGAATATGGGTTGAGCCCGATTTAGTACAGAAAAGTCTGTTATTTTAGCTTTTAAAATGTTTGCAGTCACCACAACGATCCTCCTGGCTAGCTAGCTCGCACTCCACTCACTCTCTCCTTCTCGAACACTGGGCAGCACTCTGAAAGCTGGCTTGGGGCGGGACTGACTGCAGTCTCACCAATCACTTGACGTCATGCAAATGAACCTCTCTCTCTTCTTGGTGCTCTTCTCCTTCATGGCGATTGTCGAGCAGGCAAAATTTAAACTGCAAAACAACATTTTTTCTTTTCAACTGTAACTCCATGGCGGGAGCACTATTTGAAACCATTTTACATGGCAATTTCTCTAGCGACTCCCTCAGTTCACATAGCAAGCATTTTAAACTTTCAGGGCACAACTGTCTCTTTGTTTCCCACAGTTCACTATACTTTTTCCTGTCACAACTTGAAAATTAAAGCTGGCAAATGTTCTTTTTGATGCAGGACAAGGGGCACACACAATCTGGCCTTACAGCTCCTTGGTAAACGTTGGCATAATCACAGCATCACATGAACAGCAGGCACACAGCAGCACATACGGATGGCACTACTGTGGTCAAATCCCTTATGCTCAAAGCTTCTGATTTTGGGCTACCAACTGCCAGACAGGCAAAACTCTAGCCATAACCTGAGCAAATGTCTCGTGATTTCTCCCAAATTCAAAACACATCCTCAGCGGTGCTTCAATTTTGCAACCCACCCCCACCGGCCCCCCTTGTTCAACTAGGAGGGCTGCTCCTCATACACATGGTGCCCACGAGAGGGATGGGGGTTATCACTACAGTTCTGTTTACCAATACTTCTACTTCAGAGCCTGCCATCCTCAGACAGGCAAGCCAAGTGTGGCAACTACCTGGCTCACACCTGGCGGGACCATTTACCATGGCCATCAAACTAGGTCCCTGGGAGAAAATGTTTGCTCACAATTATGCTAGGTTTGTACTTCTGGTCAGGAGCACCCAAGTAAATCCAGACACAGTGGAAGCAATAGCAGTACTGTCCAAACCAGGCTGGGATTCTAGAGTGTGGCTTTTATTTACATACACAGAGAATAATCACAAAGTGAAGATGGACCCCCACAGCGCTACTCCTACTGGTAATGCAGATTACTGAGGTACAGAGAACACACACAGCGAACCCTCAGGTTCTGAAATGGAAACAGTGAACACTGTCTGGTTCTGAATGGAGATTAGCACACATGACCAGAACTGGTACACTTCCCTTGACTAGGCACCCTCGATCAGTACTAGGAGACTTTCCCATATTTCATGAGGAATTACTGGTGGCACCCTCGACCACCAAAGAGCACATACAGGCTCACAGAAAATCCAACCCATTTCTGGGTAAACTATTTTCTTCAGGCACTGGCCAAATGCATTGAGAGAAAACAAAGGTGTCCAAACTGAACCTGGAGAGGTAAACATGGTTACTCCAGATTGGGGGGGGGGGGGTCTCACACCTTTTGCTTCCAAATTTATACTCGGCCATTCATCTGGTTAATTACACCCTCACAGAAAACTTGTAGATGCTATCTTGAAATATCTTTCACATTTAACATACTACATTACACACCCCTGAGTTGTCATGAAGTTAAACGTTCTGTAATTGGCAATGTCTCTTCACTAGACCCCAGCTTTAAGCAGGTACTTTTAAATCAGACACAAACTAAAAGTTCTGTACTTGGCAAGTCTCTCTCTGGACCCCATAGTAGGCAGACACTTTTAAACAGAAAACAGTCTAGGTGACAGTCCCTTTGTCAGAGAAAAACTCACTATAGGAATGCAGGTGCCCCAGGCTTTTTCCACATAAAAGTCTCAGGTACTCACAGAGCAGTTGAATCTCAGGTAGCTTCAGCACAGTCCAGGCATGGACGAGGGGATTGCCCCTGAATCCTGGAACCCCCCCATCCCTCCAGGGATGGGGCACTGGAAAAGTCACTTGAAAAGGTTTCCACCACTTCACTCTCTGTCTTCCATGTTCTTCTTCTAAGGTGAGAACAAACTACCCAAAGTACAGTGGTAGCTCTCTGTCAGAGCTAAAAACTGAGGAGCTGCCTACTGCAGCCTCCTCCTGGAACTCCACTCTACAGACTACTGACCCTAACTCAACATTCTATCTCACTCCCCCAGCTAGCATTCCAATATGGCTTATGCTGCTGCGACAGTTCTAAAGTGACATCATCACTCCAGCTCAGCTGATACTGAAAAACAGAGTGTGACAATGTGAAATCCATTTAACTGGCACTTCACTAGCTTCCTCTCCCTGCCACTGATTCTAAGTGGGATTCTAGTAACCCCTGATAACAAGGGGGTTACAGTTAAACAATAGAAATGATAATTGATAGAAGTTAAGAATGTTTAAAGTCTTAAAGTACTGTGTCCTCTCAAGTAGTTTAGGAGGATACATGGGGGCATGTTTCTTTTAGCGAGGCCGAATATGTAATACCCCAAAGCTGGGATTCCCTAGCAGTTCCACAGAAGATCCTAGTCTCACCAGTGTGCCCCAGCAAAGGTGCCCAAATCACAAACTTAAAATAATGCCAAGCTAGGTTGCTATGCCAGCACGTGGGAAAAGTAAACATTGTGCCCAGGATAGAATGCTGTGCTGTGCTGAGTTGCACATGTACAGCATTTCAGAACCAGAATCCAGAGTGTTGCTGTTTGAAAAATGTATTTTATTTTATTTATTTATTGTAAAATCGGAATTACAACCTTTTGGCCTAAAGCTCATTTACAAAGGATCCTCGTCAAACAGAGGATGGGGGAACATCAAGTACATGGACAATGGAGAAAAACAGACGCAAATAGGAAGCATTGTCAGTTACACATCATTAAAAAGGCTAAACAGCATTACAAATAGAAGGATGGGGAGAGACAGAATACATTGCAAAAGACATCACTTAATGACATAATACAGAGGAAAATAGTCCCATAACAGATTAGGTGAATAATGTGCAGATTCCAACTATGTGATAAAATAAAAATAAAAGTTAAGAGAGAATTGTGGTAGCTGTGGAGGAGAGAGGATGCAGAAAGTGTGGAGGGACCAGAAAGGGCCTACCTGGAGGGTTGAAGCCATCCCTGAGGGCTTGTCTGTGTGCCTTTTCTGTCTGCAGCTACTGAAGACTGCCCTGTGTGCGCTGCACAGTTCACGGTGCCATCAAGACCACCAGAAGAAGAGAAGCCGACCAATTCCCCCCCTCCCCGTCGGAAGGGCTTGGTGTCCTGTTGTTGGTGTGGTGAGTCAGCGGCAGCGCACCAGCAAAGTGCTGACCACCAGGAAAACAAACAGAATTTTTTTTTTTTGGTAGCGTCAGGTGCAAGACATAGCGGCCGACGACTGAGAGCAGGAGGGGCTAGAAATTGCATATGGGGCATGGTGATGCCCAGGGGAGGGTCCTAGCCTGCAACTGCAGAAGGGAGAGTGTTTAATTATTTAAATTAAAGCAGAGTGGAGGCAGGGTGGTTGAAGAGTGACAGACAGGCCCTGCATAGGGCTAGCAGTTATTTAAAGGGGCAATAAAGTCTGAAAGAGTTTTAAATAGGGCAACCAGGCCCGATATTAAAGGAGACCAGCCACGTAGGCCCAGTGTACTTAAAGGGGCCAAGCCAGCCATGTAGGCCCAGTGTACTTAAAAGGGCCTAGCCAGCCACATGTGCCCAGTGTACTTAAGGGAGCCCAGTCAGCTACCGAAAAGTAAAAGGGGCAACCAGGCCCAAGGTAGTCAAAAGGGGGTCCAGCAGAGAAAGTCCCAGAAAAGCTCAATGGGGCAACGCCCAAGTCATTTAAAGGGGTAACGCCCTGAACAGTAAAAGAGGGCCCAGCAACCCAGGCTCAATGAGTTATTTAAAGGGCAAGTTAGGCCCACAGCATTTAAAGGGACCCAGTCACAGTTGGCTTATCACTTGTCAAGGGGTTAGCTAGACATATAAGCCCATGTTTGCTAAAGGGGTTTAGCTAGTCAGTCCCAGTAGGCCAGTGGTTTAATTGAGGACTAGCACAGCTATAAGAGTCCCACCTAATTAAAGCACCCCACAGTCTAAGGAGGTCGGCTAGAGTTCAGCTGCCAGAGTACCCACAGTAGCAGGAGAGCCCATTTAGTCAGAGGGACCCACTGCAGTTAGGTCCTCGGTTAGCAAGGGCTTCACCTAGTAGGTGACCAGACGGAAGCAACCAAGTGCCTGTTATTTACTGTGATCTATATGTTCAGAGACTGTGATGCTGTGCATGATTATTAGAACTGTGACTTTTAATTACATTAAGGCAGCATTTTGTGCCACTGTACGTTTGAATTAGCCTTCAGCAATCCCTCAGAGACATTGTACATGTGTGGGCTTGCATCAGCATTTGACAGTCCTTCAGAGACATTTGACCAGCACAATTCAGAATCAGTCTCCAGCAGCCCTGGAAGGGAGATTTCACGAGCATACTCCAGAATCAGCCTGCAGCAGTATTCATGAAGAAAAGAATCGAGCCATAATCGCACTTTGCAACATCAAGTTTGTTGTTTTCCTCTGACAGATCCCAATGTACGGCTTGGCCCAGTGCAGAATCTGTCATCCATTTTCTTATTTTGTCATCTGCATCAGAGTACCATCCAGATTGTCTGTTCCAGTTCTCTGACTGACTCCCTGTTTGTTGTCCTTCGTGGGTCATTGGCTCATCAGGCCTTGAAGCCCTGAACTTTGTCACAATTCGATACATGGTTTGTTGTTTTAGGTGTGTCCATGGCTTGTCCAGCCTTGCAGCACAGAACACTATCATTCTCCTACGTCCAGAGACTTCCTCATCTGGACCCCTGCTTCCCATGGGGTCTGCATCATCTGCTTCACCCAGCAGTCCAGAAGAGGGCTGTAGCAGGATGATCTCCTTCATCTTCATCACCTGGCAGTTCAGATGCGGACTGTGGCAGGTTGATCTCTATCTTCTTCTTCACCCTCATATTCTTCATCCGGCAGTCCAGAAGCAGGCTGTGGCATGGTGATTTCCTTCATCCTCTTCATCCAGCAGTCCAGAAATGGACTGTAGCAGGGTGATCTGCATCAAATTCTTCACCTGGCAATCCAGAGGCAGGCTGTGGCCCGATGGTTTGCAACGTCTGCTTCACCAGGCAGTCCAGAAGCGGAGTGCAGCTGAATTTTGTGAGTTTCAGTTCCGGTGGCCCTCAGTGGGTTCTTAGACAAAGAAATCTTGGTACCTGTTCTTGCATTCCAGTGACCCTAGAGAGTTGGGGTGTGGTCAAGAAACTCCTGATCTGTTAAAAAATCCTTTCTGCATTCCCTTAGTTTTCAAAAGGTTCTCAGAGTTGCACTGGATAGCCACTCGAGTTGATTCTTGTCACAACAATTCCTTTGATTACATTTTCTTCTCGACGACAGAGAAGATCAGATTGTACACAAACTGCCATCTGCAATATGTACAGACTCTTGCTATAGTATGTAGAGTGATTACTAGAGTCGAGTACTCCAGGTAATAGCTAGAGGTGCACCTTGGGATTGACTTAGAAGGTTCTGAACAGCGATTAGAAATAGGACACTCTTACAGTGTAGCCATTATAATCGATTAATAGTCTTGCTAGTTTTATTGTAGAGTCACCCTCTTACAGGGATTAGAAATAGAATGCTTTTACAGCGTAGCTGTTACAGCCAATTCCTACTTACGGTTGTCCTCGTACAGGAGATTGGAGTTTTAGTAAAAGGCCTCAGGGCACTAGTAATACAGTAGAGGTAGGACTGAATGCTGTTGTACCCCTTTTTTCCTGTTCCCTACCCTGTGGTCAGTTGTTCAATAAACTGGTTCCTTTCTTGAAAAGTGCCTCCTGCCTCTCCATTTTGGTGAAAGTAACAACAGGTAGCCAGATAGGAAAAGAACTGCCTTACCACCTAGTCGATGTACTTTGAAAATCTGATATCTAATATTCAGACAAGACAAACGAACACGTCCTTCAGCTTCCTTCATATGTATCTGGACGGGTAGGCATGAGTTGTTTAACCAGGTGTCTGTCTGCAGAACTTGGGCCAGAAAGGCACAGAAGATACCATTGCTCACTTTCACCTGGAGATGTGAATGCCATGCTGTTGTCAAGGCCTAAGAGTGGCACAAGGTCTTGGGAAACCTTGATGCAGCAAGAGGGTTGAGGAACATCATTTCGAGCTGTGGGATGTGCCAGGGTAGGACATCGGGCATCTTGGGCATTCCTGACTTGCCAGTACTTGTTAGAAGCAGAAGCTGTAGTTTGGCCAAGAGATGGGGAAGTATAGAGCAACCATCAGGAAGGTCTGGGATTCCTAGGAAGTGTTCTCTCAAGGGACACTTTCTGATTGCTTTCAGGCAAGAGAGATGGTCCCCTCAAAAATCATCATTGTGGGCATCCTGAGAAAAAGGGCGTCTCAGTGGCTGTGTGTAAAGACCTGGGAGTATCCCCAAAACTGATGAAGGAGGTACTACCGAAAGACAGCAGCTTAAAATTAGGGTACAGAATCTCCAAGAATGGTGGGGGGAGAAGGGAGTCCCTAAAATTGAAGAATGTGCCTGCTGCCTGTCTACAAGAATCCCACTCAAAGGCAGATTTCAGGGAGTGTCGAGTGTGCACTGAGGCATGCTGTGAGTGGATGACAGTCACTAAGCTAACAGCCAAGAGGTTAGTGAGCACCAGGGTATGGTATGGGGAGGTTCTGACTTGCAGCCTCTGCCAAAAACAGTTTACCCTGAGAAGTGGATGCCAGTCTGGCATACCTAATGTGCCAAGGATGATAAAATGCCTTGAGGATGCAACACCATAGATGAGACAGGTATAGCAAGAATCCAGGTAGTTGGGGACTGAAAACCACCGAGTATACAGTAACCCAAGAACTGCACTAAGCCAGCTGTGCTCATCAATGCCAAACAACAGATAAGGAACAAATGGAGTCCAGGTGTCTGGGCTAAAGGGAACTGCTAGAAGTGTTGCTCAGGAAAGATCTTGGAACTGCTACAATGAACTGTATATGAACCAATGAATTATGGGTCTTGAGCCAGCAACTTGTGCTCTCTATAAATTAACTTTGTCTGAAAGTGCACTGCTACTCCCACTAAAGGAGGGTCAAGTACTCTGTTTTACACTCGGTGGTGCCCACATCCAGCATCTCCTTCAGGAAGTTAAACAACCCAGTACTGTTTAGTGCAAATGGCATTCAGCGAGCATGCCATCTATAGCCCACTACCCTGGGCTATACCCAGGGCATCCAGACAGACCGGTCACTGCATCACCTGAAGAGGGGTTGTATCAACAAACCTCTTTTGTAAGCTGCCAAACTTTACTAGAGAGCCAGTACCAAAATGAAATACCAGTCTCTGGTACTTAATTCACACTCAGAGGAACCACTAGGCAGTCCAGTTGTGCCAGTACAGACCCTTTATTTCTTGCAAAATGAGAACGTTTGTGCATCAGATGCAAATAAGAGCCTACTATGGTATTATTTCAATGATATGCCATAGTACAAAGGGCAACTGGGCCATCTCAGCTGTGCTTTCTTTAAAGTATTAGGCAGTTACGTTTTCTAGTTTATCACTACTACGCTTTATGTTATTGCATAGCATTTAAATTAAAAGGTCTGTACTGGTAAACTGGACTGCCCAGATGCTTCTTTGAGTGCAAATCCCTTTCCAGAGATTGGTGTTTGTTTTATAGTCTGGCTGCCCCAGAAGTGTTCCCCCTGGAACTGAAGCCTCAGGTAATGCCTGTGGGATGTGTGCATCTTGATATGCAGGTAGGCATCCTTCACATCAAGGGAGCAAATCCAATCCCCCTGGTGCAGAAGAAGCAACAGATCCTGAAGTGTCACCATCTCAAAATGTTTGTACTGAATGAACATATTGAGGTCTCAGAGGTCTAGGATGGGCCTGAGATCCCCTATAAATTTGGGGCAGGTGTCGGTTGACCCCCCTGGAACTGATCCCGACAGTGGTAGTGTGTGTTCAAGACTGGAGGCGCCTTCACCTATCCTTGGCCCAGGTTTTTTTTCTTACCTAGGTTGCCCCCTGGAGCCGGACATGCAATGATGCCTGCACGGAGAAGCTGTGAGCATCCGCCGCGCTCCTCCTCTTACGTTCCAGGCACATATAGTACACTTGGTCTCCACCAGGTGTCACTACTGCACCATGGAGCCCCAGAACCCACCCCAGGGAGAGGAGAGCTGTCTTCTGGTCACTCAATCCTCTCCCTCCCCTGCCAATCCCCGTGGTCCAGGCCTGATTCCTGAATCTGTCGCCAGTGCGGCACGAGGTGTGGCATCTAGCACCTCAACCCTCATTGCCACCGGGCCGGCCTACTCATTCGCCTTTGACTGTGACAGATTTAGAGTGTCTGCAAGGATGTTTTGGATGCCTGGAACATGGACAGCCATCAGCTCGTGACCGTGATCCAGAGCCCAATACCACACTCTCATTGCTTCCAGGCAGAAGTGGTATGACTGAGTGCCCCCTGCCTGTTGATGTAGTGGACTACACTGATGTTGTCCATCTGCATTAGCAGAAGACCAGGGGTTAGTTGAGTCTGGAAGGCCTGCAAGGCATAAAGGATGGCCTGCATCTCCAGACACTGATATGGAGAGAGGATTCCAGCTGAGACCATGGCTCCTGTGTTTGGTGGGGCCCTAGATGAGTGCTCCATCCCAGCCCTAAAGCATCTGTCATGAGAATTTGCTGAGGGGAGGGAATGAGGAAAGAAACCCCTCCTAATAGGTTGCTGGGTTTTATCCACCAATGCAGAACCTTTTTCACCAAAGAGGAGACCAGGACCTTCTCTTCTAGGTCATCTATATGCTGGTCGCACTGCACTCCGAGTGTCCATTGGGGTACCCTCATGTGCAGCCTGGCTAGAGGTACTGTGGCTACAGCTGTGGCCATCAGGCCCAGGAGCCAAAAAAATGTTCTGGCTGAAACATAGTGGCTGTTGAATAACAGGTTGGTCTGAACTCTCAGGCGCTGTGCCCTGTCCTGGGGCAGGAAGGCCATGGCGTGAGCTGTATCCAAGACCACTCCAATATACTGGAAGTGTTGGCAAGGAATCAGAACTGACTTGGGCAGATTCCCAGTTATTCCCAAATCCTGGAATAGGCAGGTAGTTAGGTTCAGAGTCTGTAGCAGGTAATCCCTGGACTGGGCCTTGAGCAGCCAGTTGTCCAGGTAGGGGAAGACATAAAGGTCCTCTCTCCTGAGGGCAGTTGCTACCACTGACAGGCATTTGGTAAATGCCCACGGGGTTGAGGACAAGCCAAAGGGCAAGACCCTGAACAGGAAGTGTTACCCCTGGAATTACACAGTCCAGAACTGTGAATGGATCCATTCACAATTCTGTACTGTGTAGTACGGTGCGACTGCATGCCCATTGGCCCACGCCGTGGACCAATGGGCGGCAGCCCTACTGTACAGAGTCAGTCGGTGGGTGGTGGGGTGGCATGCGGGTGGGGAGCTGCCGCCCGCCGCTGCCCGGGATGGAGCTGGGTGGTGGGACTCAGTGGCTGGGTGGGGAGGGGGTACCGCTGGACCACCAGGGTTGGATTGGTTTTATAATATTTTATAACTGATGCCCGCGATCGGGCTGGATGCAGTCCATTGGACCACCAGAGATATGGGAGGGTATTTTAATTATACTTCTACCTGCGATCGGGCTGCGAGCGGTCCACTGGACAACCAGGGATATAGGACATTTTAACATTAGTACATATGCCCGTGATCGGGCAGTGGGGCACTTTGCCGCTTGCGCAGGGGGTGTCAGTCCCCTATGGCTGCAGCCTGGCAGGGCACCAGGTGCAAGTCACCGGGGATGGGTGCACCTGCATGCAAATGGGCCCATAATGACATGCAAATGGCCCCATTTGCACCTTGTATGCATTTTGGCCCCATTTGCATGTGCACTTTTGAATATCACGGGTGATGCTCCTAGCACAATGGCACTTGCACTAGCGCATCCCTCTGCCCCTCTCTGGCCACTTGTGCTGGTGCAGTGCCACTGCACCATGCACATTGCGGGTGGCCACAGCATGATATTCAATGGTGCAGAGCCATGGTGCAGCACCGTTGAATATCACCCTGTCAGCACCCTGGCACATCCCAGTTGTGCTGCGCCCAGGCTTGCGCCACAGCCTGGTGCAGTCTGAATATCCCACCCCGGGACTATTAATTTTACTTCAACTACTTGTCCTGGACAAGCACTTCATTTTTAGACTTGTCAATCCCTGGTAAGGGACGTCATCCAATTTGGTCACCTCCAAAGTCAAGAAATTGAGAGGGAAGGAGAGGTTGGTTTATGAAGGGACCCAAAAGGCATTGAGACTCTTTTTTTTATGTTTACTTTGAGGTGGTTTGTGTGAAACCACTGTAGGACTGAACGAAAGTCAGTTTGTGGCTGAGATTCAACATGTGGAGTGAAAAGATCGGTAGCATACAGAACTGTATCATCAGTGTACAGTTGTGTGTTTGAAGTTTAGCAAACTGATGGGAGTTCATTTAGAAATATAGAAAAGAGTATCAGACCCTGGACTAAACCTTGGGGGACACCAGCTAGGATGGGGAGGGGGGAGAGGGTGCTACCTAGTTGAACATGTTGGGTGGGACAGGATAGGCAGGACTGAAGCCATTTTACCGTGGAGATGGAGAGTTCAGCAGAGTTGAGTTTATTAATCAAGAGTGGGCTGGAGACCGAGTCATAGGCCTTGGTGAGGTCAATGAAAATGGCAGCCATTAGGTGGCCTTTACTGATACCAGAAAGGATAGGGTTTGTCACACGACAGAGAGAGGTGATAGCCAAGTAATTTGCACGAAAATCAGATTGGAAAGGGGAGAGATTGCCAGTAGAGATAAGGAAGTCAGTTAGTCTGGGGAGGACAAAGGATTCCTGTAGTATAGTCAGAGTAGGAAGAAGGGATATGGGGCAATAGTTACCTGGTGTACATGCATTGTCTCTCTTGTGGGGGGATGTTACATTTGCAGTTTTTAAGGTCAGGGGAACATCACAAAGGAGGAAGGAGTAGTTCAGTAGATGAGTAAGTGGGAGGGAGAGGGGCAGGTGTAGAGATGCGTGGGAGATATGAGGCGAGGTTGTTGGGGCTGGATGTTTTGGGATTGAGGGCTAAGATGGCATTATAGACTTCTATGTAGGAGACTGAAGGAAAAGTATAGCCATTTGTGGTGCTGGTAGGTGTGGGAGGAGGGGGGTTGGATGAAGATGCGCAGGTTACGATAAAGGAGTTTAGCTCAGAGGCTACGATGGCAGAGTCAGAGACTGGTGTGCCATCAATGAGCAGTGTGTGGATGGATTGTGCTGTGAGAGGGTTAAAGAAAGAGTGGATTTTGTGCCAGAAGTTGGCAGGGAAGTTATGATTTTGTTGGAGTGGAGAGTGGAAGCAAGTTCTCTTGCTGACCGTATGTATGACTGTGTCTTAGGGTCCTGGGGAGCTGTAGGTTGGAAGGGATGCCAGAGGTTTTGAAACAGGCCCAGGCTTGGTCGTGAGACTTGCTTAGGTGTAAGAAGTCTGCATAGATGAAGGCTGACCTGTGGAAACTGAAGTAGAGGTCGAGGAACTGGCAACTAAAATACAGTGCAAAAAGGTGCAGGGTCATGTACTTGGGAAGAGGGAACTCAGCGGAGGAATACTACCTGGGTGGTGAGAAGCTGTTGGCCACAAAGCAGGAACATGATCCAGGAGTTATCATTTCAGATGAATTAAAAGTGGGCAAGCAATGTGAAAAAGCAGCACTTAAGGCTAGCGGAATCCTGGGATACATCGGGAGGGGCATTGTAAGTAGGAGGGAGGTGGTTCTGCCACTGTATAGGTCCATGGTGAGACCTCATCAGAAATACTGTGTACAGTTCTGGAGACCACCCCCTCAAGAGGGACATAGGTTGAAGATGATACAGAGGAGGGCAATGAAGATGATACAAGGCATGCATCAGAAGGCGTATGAGGAGTGACTGAAATAACTCAACTTATATTGTCTCGTACAGAGTAGAGAGAGGGGAGATAAGATAGAGACATTCAAATATCACAAGGGTATAAACAAAGTGCAGGTAAGGGACCCCTTTCAGGGTAACACCTGTACCAGGACTAAGGGACATGACATTCGTATAAGGAGAGGTAGGTTCAAGGGCAATGTGAGGACATTCTTCACAGAGGGGGTAGTGGATTGGTGGAACAGTCTGTCACAGGGGATTGTAGGGGCCAAAACTGTAAGAGCTTAAACTAGCATGGGATAAACATTGTGGAATAACTAAACCAGGCGACTAAGCAGGAGGGGGGTTATATACGTGGGCAAACTAGATGGATCATACGGTCCCCATCTGCCATCACATTCTATGTTTCTATATTTCTTATGTAAATTTTCTAACTTCATTGATGATATCTCTTCCATTGGGCCACACCTTTGGAATGATTCACAAGAAGTTCAAAGCACAGAGGAAGGATGATATAGCCTGATATATGAACAGGACAGAAGGGCTTGCAGTATAGCAACACCAAAGCCAGCACTTCTGCAAGAGACGATGTCTAGATTGTAGTGCTTTAGTGAAAGCATGCACAGTGCTCCCATGTGGCAGCAGCACAAATGTCAGCAGCAAGGGCATTCTGGAAGCAAGGAACAGAAGTGACTATATTGCTCATGGAGTGACAGAGAACAGCACCAGGAAGTTCCATGCTGTACTTCCTGTAACAAAACATTATACAGATAGCCAGCCATTTTGGAAAGGCAATGTTTAGATACAGATGCACCCTCTTTCCCAAGAGCAACAGAAACAGAAAACAGATATCTTTCTGCAGCCCTTCGTGCATGTAACATAGTATCTCGGTGTTCTATGTACATCAAGAGTGAGGAGCAGTGCCTCACCCTAATTGGCATGCTCAGGGTAATAAACAGGAAGATGTATCATTTGGTTCAGTGTAAATTCTGATGCCAGCTTCCGTAAGAACTTAGGATTTGTACGTAAAGAGACTCTATCTTTGTAAAAAAATCAAATAAGTAGGTTCATTCATTAGAGCCTAAATCTTGTAAATTCTCCAGGCAGAGGTCATGGCAACCAAAAGCATTTTCCATGAAAGAAAACATAAGTCATCAGCTGCAGGAGGCCCCAAATGAAATTCTAGCCCCAAGGCAGACTTGATTATGGATGGGAGGTTTAATTTGCAGGACACTTCTCACAAAAGTATGAGACACTTCTAGTTGTGGAACTGTATGGTCATCAGCAGTGGCATAAAATGCTGATATACAGTAGCAGACAAATACACCTTAATAGAAGAATATTGCAGACCTTAATCAGATAAAATCAAGTATTCCAGAACACAATTCTTAGGACACGTAAAAATTCATATTCTGGGAAGCAGACCACAGAGTGAAACGCTTCCGCTTTGAGGAGTAAGCATGTCTGGTAGACGGCTATCTAGCTGCAAGCAAGACATCAGCAACCTTAGGTGACATCCCAAAACGAGTGATGGCTATGTTTTCAGGAGCCAAGCATGTAGATGCAGGTAATTTAGAGTCCCAATATGCCAGGGGCCCCTGGTCCTGTGACAACAGAACCCAACCCATAGGCAGAGAAACATAGGTTACTCACCTGTAACAGTAGTTCTAGGAGTGGTATATGTTATTCAGCCACATGTCTAGGCAGTGTCCTTTCCTTTTAATTCTTACCAGAACATCTAAAAGCTGGCTCATCTCACCCACCCGGGTAGTATAACCCTCGTCTCCACCCCATGGTGCCAGATCTTGGCAGCTGGAAGCAGAGGTTGTGCATCGAGGCCGGGAGGTCAGGTGGGTCCATGTGGATGAATAACATATACCACTCCTAGAAAGATCAGTTACGCAAAGACTTTTGCCATAACAGTAGATCTTCTAGGAATGTCTCTTGCAGTAAATCATTACTTCTGGGAGTTCCTGATAGGTGGCGCTCTGACATGGCAGTCTCTTCTAAATGGAGACTACCAGGGACCACCCACTTTTATAGGCTCAGCCCAGGAAGCGAGGTCATGTGGGTGGTCCCTGGTGTGGAGACTGCTAGAAGAGACTGCCGTGTTAGAGCACCACCTATCGGGAACTCCCAGAAGTAATGACTTACTGCAAGAGACCATTCCGTGGAAGATCTACTGTTACAGGTGAGTAACGTGTTTCTAGGGACATGGATATGTTGTTCTATCTGCACATCTTGGCAGACTCCTAGCAGTTCTTTGGGAAGAGGGAGGCAAGGTGCACACCCCCTACTTGGGAAATAAAGATTGGAGAACTGAGGCCTCAAAACCAGCATCCCGGCATGACTCTAGGTTAATGTGGTAATGGGAAATGAAGGTGTTTGCTGACTTCCAGGTAGCAGCCCTACAGATTTCCCGGATAAGGATGTCCCTAGAAGCAGCCACTGACGCAGCAGTATGGCAGGTGGAATGAGCCCTTAGCTCTCTGGGAGGCTCCCTACCCACCAACCTGTAGCAGAGATCAATGCAGGAAGTGATCCACCTGCCAATCATCCACTTGACTGCAGGTCTGCCAGGTGCAGGTGCAGCTTCAGCGTAGGTGACAAACAGCTGGTGAACCTCTCCCCAAACTCCAGCCATGCGCTCCTTGTAATAAGCAAGTGCTCGCCTCAGGTCCAATGTATGGAGCCTGTATTCAGCCTCCTAGGTGCAGCTGGGATAGAACACTGGCAGAGTAATGACCTGTTTCAGGTGAAACTCTGACACAACCTTTGGAAGGAACTTCGGGTTGGGGTGCAGGACAACCTTGTCCCTGTGGAAGACTAAATAGGGAGACTCAACATAGAGTGCCTGGAGCTCCCCAATTCTTCTGGCTGATGTGATAGCCACCAAGAAGGCGAACTTCCATGACAAGTGTGACATCTTACACTTGTGCATGGGTTCGAATGGCTTTGCCATCAGCTTTGCCAGGACCAGCAGTAGATCCCACAGTGGTGGTGGTGGTTTTCACACTGGAGGAGATATGTGATTGAGTCCTTTGAAGAAGTGCCAGACCACTGTCTCCTGCGCCACCAACTGCTGACCAGCCCATGCCTGGTAAGCAGAGATGGCTGCCAGATGCATCTTAAGGGTCATCGACTGAAATCCCCCTTGAGAGTGAGAGAGAGAGAGAGACCAACGTTTGTCTAGAATGCTAGCCACCGGGTAGGTCAAAGGGTCTAGGCCCTTGTCCTCACACCAAATGGAAAACTTCTTCCATTTGAAGGCATAGCATTTCTTGGTCAGTTCCTTTCTAGATGCCTCAACTACAGTGAGGACATCTTTGGAAAGACCCAAAGCCTGGAACTCTGAACACTCAGAAACCAGGCTGTCAGGTGCAGGGATTGAAGATCCGGGTGGAGTACCTTCCCCTGACTGATGTGGAGCAGATCCGGGCATGCTGGAAGATACCTTGGGAGCCCGTTGCTGAGGCTGAAGAGATCAGGGTACCAAAACTAGCGTGGCCAGTCCAGAGCCACCAGGATCACCTATGCCTTGTCCCTCCTGACCTTGAGGAGCACTTTGTAGATCAGGTGAGTGGAGGGAAGGCATAAAAGAAGCCTGGGGTCCAAGGCCTCGAGAAGGCATCCCACTGCAGTGAGCCCTGTTGAGGGGGGTGGGCACAATACAGCCTTAGCTTTGCATTCTCACTGAAGGCAAACAGGTCCACCTGAGGGATACCCCACTGGGAAAACAGATTGTGCACTACCTCCAGATGGAGGGACCACTCATGAGACTCCTCGCTCACCCAGCTGAGGGCATCCACTAGCTGGTTCAAGGCCCTTGCCACATGGATGGCTAGGCGATCTGCTTCCTGGCTGCGCATGAGGATCCAGATGTGGAGAGCATCCTTGCACAGAGGCAAAGAGTGTGTCCTACCCTGCTTGTTGAAGTAGTAAATGGCCATGGTGTTGTCCATCTGGACCCGAAACACTTGACCCCAGATAAACAGAGTGAATGCAGTCAGTGCTTGCCAAACCACTCAGAGCTCCAGCAGGTTGATGTGGCAGCAGGACTCCTGAGGGGTCCAGAGCCTGTGAACTCTGTGCTCCCCCAGGTGGGCACTCCAGCCTGTGAGAGAGGCATCAGTAATCAGGATGACCATCGGCTCAGGGCAGACAAATGGGATCCCTTCCTGCAGATGGTCTGGGATGATCCACCACTGGAGAGCATCCCACATCCTTTGGGTCACAGTTACCAGCTGGTTAAAGTGACCTTTGCGTGGAGACCACAGGCTGGCCAGCTCCCACTGCAGGGAGCACATATGCCAACAGGCCCATTGGACCATGCTGGTGCAGGCCACCACATAACCCAGAAGGCACAGGAAGTCCTGGGCAGGGTGCAAGTGTCCCACCAGATATGACTGGGCAAAGGAGAAGAGAACCTTGGCCCTGCCTGCCAGGAGTCAAACTCTGACTCTGCATGAGTTTAGCTCTGCCCCGATGAAGATGATCACCTATGAGGGCACGAGTTCTGACTTGGTCTCATTGCCTAGGAGGCCAAGGTCAATGCCGGTCTAGAGGGCCAGATCCCTGGATTGCTCCATCTCCTGCCTGGAGGGACCTGCTATAAGCCAATCATCCAGGCAGCGGTATACTCAGACCCCTCAATGCCGTAGATGAGTCGCCACCACTGCAACACATTTGGTGAACACCCTGGGGGCCGATGACAGGCCAAACAGCATGGCTTGGAACATGTAGAGTGCTCCCTCAGCTCAAAAGCGGAGGAGCCTCCAGTGGGACAGATGGATCGGGATGTGGAAGAACGCATCCTGTAGATCCAGAGAGCAGAACCACATGTCCTGCTGAAGAGTTGGTATGATCTGGGACAGAGTTACCATCATGAAGGTGCGAGACCTGAGAAACTTGTTCAGGTCATGCAGATCTAGAATGGGCCACCAGCCCCCTGTCCATTTCAGGACCAGGAAGTACCTGAAAGCAAACCCTGGGTTGGCTGGGGGTCCCACAACACTGACCACAACCTCTTTGTGGAGGAGTTGGGTTATGTCATCTTGGAAAGCTGACCGAGTGTCTGTGTATACCATCTCCTCTCGTGGGGTGCAGGCTTGGCTTGGTGGGTACTGCTCGAACTTCAGAGGCAGACTCTGGCTGACCACTTCCAAAACCCACCTGTCTGCAGTAACAGCAGACCAGGTGAAAAGGAAGTGGCAGAACTGGCCCCCAATGGGAGGACCCAGGGGAGGCGTGATTGGCATGGGAGTGGTCACTCCAATCCTTTCACTGTGCAGGCTTGGAGGAGGAGGAGCTGGCTGTGGGGCCACCAGGTCCCTTCCCTCTGGACATTTGGACCGCTGAAGTCCTGGGCTTGTTTCAAGGGTGCCAAGGCTAAGCCTGCTGCTGTTGCCTAGACTGAAACTGGGCCAGCTTGGCTGCAGGGGTAGAGGGCAGAATAGACTTGCACTTGTGTTGGTTGGAACTCTTAGTTTCCTTCTGGACTGAAGTAACAGAATCCAAGTAGTGTTGGACTTCTCGATTTGTTGTAGGTGACCAGCGACTCTGGGATCAAACAGATCAGTTCCCAATAAGGGCACATCCACCAATTTGTGCTGAATGTCTGCCCTGAAGGACAAGACACTTAGCCAAGCCTTGTGGCACATGGCAACCCCCGGCCACCACCGAACGGGCACAGGAGTCCCCGATGACCAGAGCCATCTGGAGCTGCTGCTTGGCCACAGCTCAATCCTGATCCTGGGCCTGTTTGACTGTGATCTCTAGGTCCACTGGAAAATGAGGAAGCACCTCATCCAAAGAGCCCAGAAGGGAGTGGGAGAAGTGTGCCATGATGACAGCCAAACTCTCTTGATGAAGACCAAGCAAGGAGGCAGCATAGAGCTTTTTGGCCAAGTGATCCAATTTTTTGGACTCCTTGTCTCGAGGTCTATTGGTGTCTCCCATATTGCCCGATTGCCGAAACATGGAGTTAGTTACCAACTCCTTGGACAATGGGTGCTCCGTAAACCCTGAGAGGGAGCCGATGGGCACCGCATACTCTGGTGGCCATCTGGGCCGAGCAGCGGGCAGGAGAGAGAGGGTGCCAGAGTCGGGGCTGGGCCAACAATGGCTTCGGTCACCGGGAAGGCCTCCATTGGAGAATCCACTTTGTCCAGGATATCCGTCAGGGGATATCAAACCCACTTTTGAACAGGCTCTAAAGGTATCTATGTAGATTCAGAGATAAGACGGAGGATGCCCATAAGGAGGTGGGTCCTTCCTCCATTGAGAGACCCCCAACGACTCCTCATCAAGCAGATGGGAGTGTAACGGGGAGTCCTCAGATTCTGAAGAGTCTGCGTAAAATGGCCGGCTACCTGTATCACCCTTGACCCATCGCCGAAGGTTGGGCATAAGAGTGACTGACAGCCTGTGTGGAAGACCCTTGGTGGGCCAAGACTCCTTGACTGGAGCCCCCAACAGAGGCTGTCTGGGTGGCGGCTCCACCACTATTGGTGGGGAGGCTGGCTTTGGCCGAGCCAGGAGGGTCTTATCCAGCTCCGCAGGTGGAGGCGCGGTGTCGACTGGCTCCGGAGAAGTGAGCATTGGCCTAACAGGCAACAGTCATGTGATGGCCGGAGCGGTAGTTGGGGTTGGTTACCGACTGGCCAACACCAACTGTTGCCATATGAGGTTCTTGTAGCATCGACACAGTTTGCGCCGAAGCCTCTCCTCTTCTGAGGAGGATGAGTAGCAGTGGTGCCGCTTCTTGTAATGCCAAAAATGGTGCTGATGTTTTTTTCTTGACCTTTTGGACGAGGAAGACCGAGACCTCAACCACAGGGGGGACCGCCATGGGTGCTCGGAGGGAGCCGGGGAGAACTGCAGCTCCTCCAGGTCAGGGTCAGGGTCAGGGACTGGAGAGGGAATCCTAGTGGGCTGGGTCTCCTCCTCGGTAGGTCTCAGAAGGACCCCCAAGTCCTAAACAGTGAACTGTTGGACTCATCGAGTGACAATAGCTTGATGAGGTCAAGGACAATCTCGACCAGGTCAATGTCCCAAATCTTAGCTGGCTGGCCTGACAGGGCACCGTGAAGCCAGCAGCCAAGGCTGCAGTTTTGACCATAATCAAAACTGGAGATTCCAGGGAGCAAGAACATTCTTGGTCTCAAGAAAGCAGATGGTGAGTCTTCTCCTTTTCTCTAAACTCCTTTGACTCTTTTTCCCTCTTCTGGGAACGCGAGCTGTGTGATGCCAACGTGCCCTCCTCCTTACTTGGGACAGACTGGCACAGCTCCTTGAAGGAGCCTGTAAAGGTGGAGCCCAAATTCAGTGGAACAACAGATGCAACCGAAGGGAACTGCTCAGAGGCCTGAGACGCCTCTTCCTCGAAGGCCCTCATTTGCTGCAGCTGCTCCGTAGACCCCGCAGCTGTGGAAACCACCCAAAGGGCTTCCTTGGATTTGACCGGTGGGTTCTGTTTTTTCAGACGGCCAAGCTGCAGTCAGACGAGACAATCATCAAGAACGTTAGGCTGAAACAATCAACAGAAATCACAGGCCTGGGTATCATGCTCATAACCCAGGTAGTAAACACATGTGGTGTGTGAATCTGTATGCAACCTCTTCTGCCCACAGGGGCACCAGCGGAAGCCGGGCGAGGATTTCTCCTCCATCCCGGTCATGATTGAAAAGCGAAAGGGAAACACTCTAACGAGTTTAAGTTTTGGCAGTAAATCCGAAGATTTAAGCACCAGGGCCTACTCAGCACATGAGCAGTAAAGATAGAACTTGCTTCTTCCAGCTAAAAGGAAGATCTGGTGTTACGGGGTGGAGTCGAGGATTATACCACCGGGTGGGTGGGAGAAGGCAGCTTTTAGACTTTCCAGCAAGAATTAAAGGGAAATGACACTACCTAGATGTGTGACTAGAACACCATATCCATGTCCCTAGAAACAGGATGTTCTATCACATGTCCAATAGAGTTCAATTAAGGGTGTGAAGAACCCTGGAATTGGCATTCAGCAGCCAATGGTCCAAATAAGGGGAAAGTGTAAAGCCTTTTCCTGTGAAGGACTGCCGCAACCACTGTTAAGCATTTGGTAAACACCCGCAGCGCTATGGATAAGTGAATAGGTAACACTCAGAACTGATAGTGCCCGCTCTGCAGCATGAAACAGAGGTACTGTCTGATCTTGTTATGACGGTATGCATCCTTGATGTTCCGGGAACAAAGCCAGTCCCCTTTTTGCAAGAAGGGAATCAGGGCTTGCAGAGACACCATTCAAAACTTTTTGTATTCAATGTACAGACTGAGGTGTCTGAGGTTCAACACAGGATGTACGTCTTCTGCCTACTTTGGAACTGGGAGGTATCTGGAACTGAACGCTATTTTGTTTTCTTGTAGGGGAACAAGTTTGATAGCATGCTTTTGAAACACAGTCTAGACGTCCTCTTTTAGTAGGGACAAGTGGCCCAGAGGATTACAGGAATGGGATGGGATGCAGGATGATCTGAAAGTGTTTATATCAATTCCAGAGCATGTTCCTTGTGTATTATTTCCAGTACTCACTCATCTGTAATGATCTTCCTTTAGATGCAGGGAGATCCCCCCCCCCATTCTCACCCCTGGAGGCAATAGCTAGGTGAGAGATAGAAGAGATACATATGGAATGGGGTGCAGTCCAGCCACCTGAACTGATTCCTTTGCGTGCTTTTGCAGAGGCGCAAGGGGAGGGGACCCAGGAGGGCACCTCCACCTCTACCACAGAACTGCTGATGGTATGTATAGCTACTTCTAGAGCTATGCCTACAAAAAGATCCCCTAACATGCCCTCTGACTGGTATAGGGTAAAGGGACTCCATAGACCTTAAAGTCATTTTGGAGGACTGACAACAATGAAGTGCATCTTCACCATCACTTCTAAATAGTTTAGAGCCCCTAAAGGGAGCCTGCAAAACAGCCCATTGCACAGCAGTAGCAAATTAAGCTACTCTGAGCTAGGCATACTGTTTAATGCAAATATCAGAGGCTGTGATCCTGACAGAGGCATCCAACGCATCATATGCTGAATGTGGCAGATGTTTACCAACTTAAAAACCAGCTGATATGGCTTTAAGCAAGTCAGCCTTGGCAGAACTATTACATAAGGCATGTGCTGCAGTATGAGCGACCTTCCATAAGCTTTTCTGATATTTTATCATATGGCTTGGTAATAGGCAATCCATAGGCCTAAGGATGCTGAGGCATGGGTAAGTTTGCACATTACGTACATCCTCCTAGATTCCTTATCTGGAGGTAACGTATTCATGTGCCTGGGGGCCCGAGAGTGATCATGGGCTGCCATGATGACTATAGAGTCAGTTTTAGGCAGTGCATCATATTAACACTCAACAGACGGAGCAGGGTTCTGCAGACAGTGTATGGGCCTATGCCAAGCAGCAACATAGCTTCCTCTGGTGTTGAATATATACTGTAGGAACAATAATAATGGAAGGTGTGCAAAGGACCTCAAAAAAGTCCATAAGATTCCTTTTAGTACAACCTCCTCCTCCTCATCATCATCAAAGCCCATGGTAGACTGCATTTGCTTAAGCATAGCCTGAAAAGATGGATCTTCAGGGGGAGGCCTGGGGGTATAAACCACAGAGTCCTCACTGCAGGATGACAGGGTGGAGCTAGAAAGCAGGTTACCTTTTTCAGACTATTCCTCACCCCTGTATTACTCCTCCAAGTCCCCCTCAATGTCCATGAGGTCAGGATTATACTCTAACTTATTGTCATCATGAGGAATGAAGACTGGCGCCATAGAGGCAGTTGGTGACACAGGTAGTGGCTGAGAAGGAGGAATCATTGATGTACTTCTGGAATGCATCTGGCAGCCTTGTGGATGGCAAAAATACCACTTGTGGCATTGATGGGAGGAGGCGATGTATCATTTCTGAAAACAATGCCAGCATAGTCAGGAGTCGATGATGCCCTGAAAAGTGTCCGGAACTACCTATGTCAAAGGGCCAGAGCCCAACAATGGAAGAAATGCACTGTCCATGGTAGGTACGGCAGTGTCTGAACCAAGCTCCAACCTTTTTGTCTCCACAACGGTTGGGTGGGGGGTTGTAGTCGAGGTTGCTGGAGTGGGAGCTGATGAAGACATACCCGATTTCCATGGTGACCTGGACTTTGCCAGCAAAGCAGTCTTATATTTGTGCTTATGCTTATGGTCAGAAGAAGAGCAGGCCCTTTACCACAACCTTTCTTTTTTCTTTGACTTCAACAGACTTTTTTCAGTTGATGTTAAAGGAAAAGCAGCAGTGGAACCCTCAGCCTCTTCCATGGCTTTCACTGCTTTTAGGGCAAGGAAGGCTTCTATGGTCTTCCACTGGCATTGCGTTGTAGCCTTGTTAAAACTCTGGCAGACCTCGCAGGCCCTCCCATTGCGAGATAGGCCCAAACAATGAGTGTCAGCCTTGTAGATTTTGTAGCCACAAGAACAATATTGGAACAAAGGTTCTTTGTCCTTCAGCAGCATACAGAGATGACGATGAAAAAAATAAAGAACTGAAGATGACAAACAAACAGCAATTGCTAATTCAGTGTTGTTTCTCAGCAGGTCCAATGAGGGTGATTGGTGGGAGAAAGAACTGAAGAGTGTTGGGGCCTCCAACAATATATAGGCAGCAACGCTGCACATCACTGTGGGTAGCCCATGGCTAGCAAATGTTTCTGAGTGTCCCTGGTGTTGACGGCTTACAGTTCCTAAGGTGTTGCCCAATGGAGTAGCTGCCGTCGATGAAGATCAATAATGAGTCGGCACATAGGGGTATCCCGTGAATAGAGTGGCTCAATCACAGCACATCAGTTTGGGCAAGGAGAAAACAACAACTGAAATGTGTGATGTTCCAATAGGAGCGCACTGCTGTAAGTTCAACAATTTTGTTTTGGCAGGGAGTCATACACATAGTTATTTTGTGAAGTATATAGGTAGTTGTTTGTCAGGCCAGTTGCAAGCTGGCCATGTGGTGTAGTGGTTAAGAGTCAAGTCTTCTGTGGCTGGTGTTCCTGGGTCTGGGACTGGCTGTGGGGAGTGTTTTTCTTTTTCTTTTTTAAGTCCCATTCCACCTGCCCTCCCGGTTTCCACCACGAAACATTCTCCCCATCCCAACCTGTGTCCCCTCTTGGAGTAGCCCCACCTCCTAAGTTTTTCTCTGTTCCTCAATATCATCCCCCTCCCGTGATAGTTAAAATAATTATGGGTGGTGCGAGAGGTAGAGCCCCCAGCAGAAAAAACAAGTGTAGCAGCACTGATTTTGGACCACGCTGTAGTGCTCTGCGCTTTTTTCTTGGGGCTGTTTTTTCTTAGTATTTTTTTGTCAGCACCGTTTTGTTGATGCTGTCATCAGAACCAGAAGCATGCACGAGTAACGACTTGCCAGAAGTGTCTGTAAAGGCAAATAATGAGCAGAATTTCTAATCTTGGTTAGATACATCTTTAGGCGGAGAATAATATCAGTGATTTTATGACTTTTAGGACACAAAGAAATGGACAAGATGGTCCTGTGGAGTTTGTTGAAATATTTCTCCATTTACGTGTAAGGATTATGGGTGTACATTGACTGTTCAGTGAGCAACTATTCACACAGCCCGACATTCACATACACAGCAACAGTACTTCCTAGCCATAAACGTTCACATCTATTGTGATCGGAACAGCTGAAAACCAGGCACGGTTTGTAAAGGTTGAATTATTGCTCTCAGCTTAGATCCATGTAATATTTATTCCCATGTTCCAGATTTCAGTCACAGGTTAACAAAATCAGCTACAGTATTAAATAATTGCTTGAAAAATAAAAATAATTTCCTTACTCTTGATGTTGCTTTTAGTAGGATTTTTTTGATGATTCACGTCCATGTTAACATCATCCTCCTCTTCCCTCTGAAATAATGATAACAGCTGCTGTTTGGGAATTCGAAAGCCTGAAATTAAAAAAAAAAAACAAAAGTTATATGGTACAGTTTTAAAATCCCATTAAGACAGTGGAGTCTGACAATAGTTGAGTACAAAGACAAGTAGTAGAAAGGCTCGCTCCATGGTGTCAATCAATGGGGCATTCATTCAGCATGTTAGCATTGTACCTGTAGCATGGAATGTTAGAAGTGGAAGCTGGCAGGCCCGGTGGTGCTGAGGGTCGAGGAGCTGGATGCCACACCTAGCACCATGCTGGCGACCCGGGTTCAGGAACGGACCTGGATCATCGGGGGTTGGCAGGGGAGGAGAAGGATTGAGCATCCACTGGACTGCTCTCCTTCTCTGGGAAGGGGGGTTTGCAGCTGTCGGTGTACTAGCAGCTCTTGCGGAGGCTGGGGGCGATGCAGTGCACAGGTAGTACGGGGGTGATGTGTTGGGGCAGATGCTGGGAAGGAGTGTGTGTGGGAGAGCGCACGCTCCTGTTCATGGGCGTCATTGCATGCCGCGCAAGTCGGGGCAAAACCAGAACAGGGAAAATGGGCACCAGTCATGGCGTCATGATGGTCGTCTCTATGGAGGAGTTCTCGACTCTGAGGGGAGTGCCGTAATATTGGATCCGGTCCTGGTGGACGAGTGCGGGGGGGGCCTCTCCACCTCCCCGCCGTGGGAGGCAAGCCATGGGGGTGAAGCCACGTGGACCTGAATTGGAGCCAGGGAGATCCTCGGTGGCCGGAGACATTGGATGATGCTGGGATGCGAGTGAAGGTAAGGCAGACTGGTGGCCAGGGGGAGAAAAATCACCAAAAAAAAAAAAAAGTGGAAGCTGGCAGGAAGGGGTCAGAGCATACTAGAAGACATTATCCTGCTAAGTGGGGTGCAGAAGTGAAACGGCTCACCTAGTGACACCTGGAAGGTAACACTGATGATGCTGATGACCCCTCATTGCCTGGCAACCCCTAGGGCAGTTGTGCCATTGACACTTGAGTAACTGGGATGTGTGCCCTAGAAAAGAAAAAGAAACAGGAGAGAAAATGCCTTCTAACTGGAGCAGCATGAAGGGGCCAGTCAATCACCGCTCATGTCCAATGCTGCTCTGAAAGGTCAACATCTCCCCTGACATTAACACTCATTGAATGATTTCCTTCCTCCCACTAGACCATAAGCAAAGTTGAAACAGCAGAAGGGCCATCCCATGGGGGACGAAGCCTGATCATCCAGTGCAGCTCGGCCAAATCAAGGATTGAGGTTTGCCAATTCAATAACACGTCTTGTGTAGGAAGGAGGCAGAAACCAGAGGTAAACGAAATAGAAATACGCTGCTGTCAGACTTTCAAAAAATAAATCAGTTCAACATAAAGACCCAAGTGAAACCTAAAATTTCTTAGAGCAAACAATCAACTGCAACTTTCCAGCACTTCACATAGATCAAGCTTCAGAGTAAAGTGCCAAGGAGTTTTTTTTGGGGGGGGAGGGGTAAAGGCAGACTCGATGGGCCGATGAGGTCCTTTTCTACCATCAGATTTCTATGATTCTATGAGATGTAGTTCATGGTTCCCTCCAGTAAACTTTTAACTGCATTAGCACCTTTATGTTGAATTGATTTATTTTCTGAATGCCTGGGTACAGCACTTTACTTCTGCAGCTGGGTTGAGGGCTGGCTGCCCTATGCCAGCACCATGGTGAATTCCCCAAGTGCAACCCACTTGTTTGTTGATTTCCAAACAACCAGATGCAAGTTCAATAAAAAAGGGAATAAATGAAATAACAAAAAAAGGAAAAATAGCAGAGGACTCCAGTATCATCCTCTAAATTTAGTACAAAACGTGCTGAGGTCCCCTGCAACGGACTTCTCTAATCATTCCCTTTTTGCTAAATGGTTAGTACTGCTGCCACTAGGTCTTGGGGCCCATGGTTTGATTCCCATTGAGTGCTCATGGTGAGTTTGGAAGAAATGCAACAATCAGTACATGTTCCATTCCATAGATCTCCACTGAGAATTACAGCTAAATATGAAAACTGTCTTATTACACTCCTCCCTCCCCAAAAACTCTAACCTCCTGCCCTAGGGCAGTAGGCAGTACTAATACATATGTAATAACATGTGATGGGGCGTGTGGTTAGGCATTAATAGTTACATGCCCCCGGTCGGTTGTGAGGCATGAACCGCAGCAAAGTGCCTTCAACCACCCAGTAAGAGTGGTTAGGATAACATAACTGCACATCCTGGAGTGTGCTATCACACTTGTAAAATGGTTAAAAAAATTGAAAACAAAAGACATTTTAACAGACCTGTATGGTTATACTGTAATAACTTGATGGTCACGTGACTAAATCCCACCAATCACAGGCCAGAATTTCTCTTACAAACAGCTGTTCTTTAACCAGGAAATGCTATTCTATTCTGTGATATGAGGTTCTTTCACAAGACAATCCAAGTCTGTGTCATGGTATTGTATGCCCTTATACATAAGCAGTAAGGCACAACAGGGTGTGTGTTATTGTATAATAATTACTAACTAGCGCTTTTTCCTGTAGGGAAACTCGGTTATAATTTTTCGTTATAACCAGCTGGTTATAATGGCAAACACATGCTGGGTTTTGCTCGCACCACCCATGCGTCATTCGCCAGTCTGTGACATTCCCTGGTGCAATCCCATATCACCGCACACTTCGCCGTCCCTCGCATTCAGCGGTAATTTACTTTTTTATTTAAAAAAAAGAAATAAACTCATTTTCTTCACTGACCCACAAACAAAAGAAAAATTAAATTTAAATGCACACCATGTTTCCCCGTCAGCCTGCATGCCTGCACATGCCTGAGCAACGGAGTGTGTGCCACCGACTTCAAGCCGAGAAGGATGCCGCAACTGCAGCTCGGTGGGAAGTTTATCTTTAAATATGCACACAAATATAGATCTTTTTGATCAAAATGTCCACTTCTTTTTCCCCCCAACAAGTGAAGCACTGTACCTTGGAAGACCATGGACCACACAGAATCCAGACTGGTCTACGGTTTCCTGAACACCAATCTGTTTATTTTATTTTGTATAATTATGGAGGCAAAAAAGTGCACGCCAGCAATTACACAAAATAAAATATGGGGTGGTGTGTGTAAAAATCGATTTTACATACACCCTCATTGTGGGATGCATTTTATAAAACCCTTGGGCTTTGCCCTCATGGTTTATGTGGCATCTCACAACGTGTGTGTGTGTGTGTGTGTGTGTGTGTAAAATTTACATACACCACCTCATATATTATTCTCTATATAATATCACACTTTGGGTGGTTGAAGCACAAGGCCACAGTTATCAGCAATATGGAACTTCAAACTTTGCTGAAACTCTATTGCTAACATTTTTATTTTTACCTGGAGAGACACACTAAGCTGAAGTTTTTGACAGGTGCAACCTGGGAGCACTAGGAAGTTAAGTGACTGCAGTGCTCAGGGTCACACAGTCTGCAAGTGAGGGCTGTGGGATTCAAACCCAGGTCTCCAGGTTTGCAGATCAGAGCCTTAAACCACTGCACTATACTGCCATATCCAGGGCCGGATTAACAAGTTGTGGTGCCCTGGGCAATTTTGAATTGTGGGGCCCCCCTGTGACTTAACCCCGAAAGCTGAATATTTTTTGATGCCTTAAAATGCATTTGGAGGGTCTTCCAGCTACTCTGAATGCCATTCTTGGGGCAGAAATAGAAGGCTATTGTTTGAAGTTGGATGGCTGGATTACATTCACACTGAGTGTCCGCACTCAGTCATGCGTTACTGGCCCCTCCACACCAACATCTCACTGCCCGAATAGATAGTAGCCCTGGACAGCCTGCCATTTAAATGTGTTAGCCATCCTTAGATCAGCGGGCTGGTCTACCTGGTGTTGTGTTGGGCAGCAGGTAGGTGGGTGCTGCTGTGAGGGACAAGGAAGGTAACCCAGATACAACAAACCTGCTGCAGCTACTGTGAATGTTTGCTGGGGTGAGGGGTTACAGTACTGACCACAGTCAGCAAGAGACCTGAGTAACTGTGGCTGGGCTGCCTTACCAAACTTCACTGACTGGTGGCATGATGACAAACAAAGCACTGGGAGAAGATTAAGAAGTGAGAGAAACTGACTGGAGCCAGGAGCAATGAAAGGCAGAATGTTCCTCCCACTCCCTGTCTCCCTCTCTTACTATAGTATGATCCTTTTCTCACAAGTCACATAATTTTATTTAAAACTTTTTTAAATAACAAACACCAATATTATAATTTTTTTTATTTACCTCAGATAAAGACAAAGTCAAGAAGATGAGAAGGCAAATAGGACAGAAATGCCTGGTGGTGATTTGGGTCTGCTCAGCCTCTGGCCTCTCTGCTGACTACTCGCACTCCTCGCTGGCAGCTCCTACTACGTGACAGTCTCCCTGACACACACACACACAAGGCGGCGGGTGCATTCTGCACTGCCAGTCTGCCTTTGGCCTTAGCTGATAATTTAGCTGTTTTCCGGACCTTGAGACCAGATGACTGAGTCGACAGCCAGTCCAGACAGTGGGCCTAGTGACAGGCCACAGATGCTGAGGCGCAGAGTGTGGAGGAACGATCACTCTCTTTCTATCGATGATGATGACAGAATTCGGCAGCTTTCAGTTTGCTGGCAGTTGGTGCGTGGTGCCGTTTTCTAGATCTGGGTGGGACTTACTTCATATGAGCAAGATGTGACGGAACCACCATGTGTGACGCATGGACTTGAGGGCTGGGGAGACAAAGGTTCTGGTCTGGGTGGGTGGGGTGCAAACCAATGGAGGTCCATATTGGAACAATGTCATTAGCTAGCTAGCATGTTATGCTTCACCTAACTGCAGAGAGAACGTCCATGGGGAAACAAAAATGCCGCAAATGGCGAGCTGTTTGGACGGTCGAGGCAGCGGGCCCAGTGGGGCAAAGGAATAGTAGATGATAAACCCCTTATCGGGAAATTACGGGGGCCAGGAAGAAGGAAAAAAAAAAAGAAATCAGTGTCTCCTCAAACTTGGGGGCCCAGGGCAATTGGCCCTTTTGCCCTATGGTTAATCCGGCCCTGGCCATATCAGCAAGGGAATCTAACAATTTGTAATGAAAACCAAAAAAAAAAATGTCCCACATAATCAAACCCAGGCCCCCACCCACTACTGCCAGGTAGCCTGTGGCCTGTATCTCTACTATTGTACAAAGGCTCTATGACAGGAAATGCACCTCCCCCCCCCACACACACACACATAGACCAGGTGTAGATGGAGGTGGGCTGTCACATGAGAGCTAAAAATATGCAGATGGTTGTTTAATGTAGCAAATATACTCTAAAATTCATGTTCTGTCTGTTGATCACAAGGATGCTGTGGCAAAATGGTAGTTTGCATCAATTTTGTACTGACACCTTGACAACTTTTGCGATTTTCCGCTCCACCTACTTAAAGGGGAACTGTCGTCAGGAGGATTTCTTAATGTCTGAAAGCCCATAAAAAGCAAATTTGATTAAGCTATTGTGTTGATCTGTGAATCTTTGCAGTCCAGAGTTATTCATATGTAAATCACCCTGTAATTAAGGGCTGGTGGCAGCCATATGTTTTGGGCTCCTGACAGGAAATGATGTCACCGAGGGTCTAGGTCCTCCTATGACTGTATTTAATCCAACAAGTTAAATAGGAAATTGACTTTTAAGGTGCTATCAAACCTCTCAACTGCTATGAATTTTGCATAACAGTATGATTTTCACCCTCAAATTTACCCTTACTCCGCATAGGTTTACTGACTTTCTTAATGATGCTAGAGCTATTTCTGGACACAAAAACTAGTAAATCATTGAATTAAGTTAACAGAAACATTCTTTATCACTAACTATATGGGGCCTACTATTTGCAGACGTATTATTGTTTAAAATAAGAAAGTGCTCCACATTCTTGCCATTTGCTATGATTTTTGAAGGGCACTGCTATGATTTTTAATGCTGAGAGGTTGAGAGGTATGGGTGTTATCACAACACTTTCTACATGTGTAACAATTGTTTTGTATGTGCAATTAAACTAGTGAGTTATCACCTTTACATTTCAAACTGTTGGTAAAAATAATCCATCTTCAGACTTGCTTTAACCTCTAGGATATACAGTACTGCCAGCTGAACATGTCAGTACAGATTTCTAGGGCTGCCACAGTACGACCTTCCGTCTTTTTCCATTCCCTCTCATACAGCCTTATTTCTTCCAATTTTGTGTGTGAACTTGGGTCTACAAAATGCAAATGTGTCTACATACATATTGGCCTGGCATCATTGCCTCCCTGTGCTCCCACAATACACCCGGGAACATGCTGTTGCTCAGTGTGCCTTTCCTGGACAAAGACAGTAAAAACAATCTGAGCACATGTTATGATTCTGAAAATATGCTTTTTCTATCCAGAATTGCCTTGAAAAGAAAAAATAGGACACAGTTACTATAGATGGACAATATTGTTAAAGAATGCATAATCTGAAATGTATTATTAAGAGTATTTTATTTTTCATGAAGTTTAAAGTATGACAGTTTCTTACTGAAATACTTTGGATGGAATGGGATTTTGTAATTACAACACATTCTACATTTATAATACCTGTTTTGGTATGTGCAGTGCAACTAGTGAATTGCCACCTTTACATTTCAAGCTGTTAGTAAAACTAAGGGAAAGAAGAAATTGTTTAACCAGGCAAGGCACACTAAGCTGATGCTTGTTTTCGGACGCAACCTGGGAACACAAGGAAGTTAAGTGACTTGTTCAGAGTCACACAGTATGCAAGTGGGGCTGTGGGATTCAAACCCAGGTCTCCAGGTTTGTAGATCAGTGCCCTTAACCACTGTATTATATGGCCTCTTAATTCAATAAACTTCTGGCATTGTTACTGTAGAAAATCCCATCCCATCCAAAGTATTTCAGTAAGAAACTGTTATACTTTTAACTTCATCAAAAGAAGTAAAATACTCTAATTAATGGTGATCATTTTTACATACAAATAAAGACACTTTTATCTCCAGTTACAACCTCCCAGTTAATATCTGTGGTTACAACCCGGAGGTTGTAATCAACACCTGTCAATCAAGCATCACCACAGAAGTGTAGTTTCACTGTGGGCGGGCTGAACAACTTGCCCAACATGGTGGCTCCATTACCGAGCACAGGTACCAGCACTCAAGCTTTGCCACACACTATTAAGACAAGTAAGATTTTAAATATTCTAAGGGTTTGTTAAACCTTCAGCTCATAAAATCTTGCTGAAATCAAGTAAAACTTGTTATTTTTACATCGCGTCGAAACCAGAAGTGAATGGACGCTTACGTCTAGTTTTTCGGCTTAAAACCTGCCCCTCTAGTGAACAGGACATTTAATAGTGGCATTGCTGCTGATGTAGCGAACCTCTGTTGAGAGGTGGAGTAGTGGAGTGCACCAATATAATCTGATATACCTTTATTATAATTGTTTTAATTGTTTATGTATTGTGTGTTACCTTTGCTTGATACTGACTCCTCAGTGAATAGCAGAGCATTGTGGGAACTAGGAGGACTAGCAATAGGCTAGCATACCTCCTTCCCCAAAATGACATCTCTCTGCTAAAAGCACTGTTGTCTGGTGGTTCTCTTGCCCTTCTAAGGGCTTGTTAAACCTTCAGCTCATAAAATCTTGCTGAAATCAAGTAAAACTTGTTATTTTTACATCGCGCCAAAACTAGAAGTGAACGGATGCTTACTTCCGGTTTTTTGGCTTAAAATCTGCGTGCGTCTGCTGGGCACGCTGAAACTGCTGGCAGTAGACAAATTTGGAAAAGATAACTTCAGCATATCCTCTAATTAGTAAATACACACCTTTAATAATGGAAAAAGAACTTAGTAAGTGTACGCAATGTTTGATGTATAGTGAGGAAAAGTACGGGAGCGAGTATGTATGTACTAATTGCCATCTGATTACTACTCTTGAAGCAGAGATAGCGTTTCTGCTTAATATCAAACCAGTTTCTACTGATATTAGGGAACTGGAAAGCTACATTGACCTTATGGATGAACAACTTCATTCTAATGAACAATTCCCTTCACTTTTAGGTAGTACTTCTATGCCTCCTGATGAGGAGACAATTGTAACAGCTAGTACTGGTATACCCATTGCCTCTGCCTCCTCTTATAAGGTGGATGACTATCCGCCCTCTCCTCGTGATAACAACAACTGGACCATTGTTACAAAGCCCCTTAAAAAAAGGAGGGGCGGTCAAATACACAATAGTGCCCCTATTGAAACTCGTAATGGGTTTGAGCAATTGACTGTATCAAATAATGAGGTGCTACATGATTTATCCTGTGCATCACCCCCGTTGATAGTAATGGTTTAAAAACACTTTTCAATCAGGAGTCAATGCCAACGAATACTTGTCCTAGTAAGTCTCAACCTACCAAATCACTACCTATTAAGTCAATTACTCCAGAGTGTATTAAACAATCAACTGTTTCTGCTCCTTGTACCCCTACAGTCTCAAAACAAGTGTTAGTCCTGGGAGATTCAATCATTAAACACACTGACAGGGTGGTATGCAATAGTGACAAGAGCAACCGCACTTGTTCTAGCTTCTGTGGGGCCAGGATATCTGACATTACCTCCATGATGCCTAAAATTCTACAAAATGCGGGGGAAAATCCACTGGTTATGATACATGCCAATGTTAATGATATAAACAACACCCCATTTAACCAGTTACAACAGGACTATATGGCGTTATGTAACCTGCTACTTGATAGGGGATGTGTTTGTATATCCGAAATTCTACCCATCCCGAAAGCAACATCTATCATGACGCAGAAAATCAAAGCCCTAAATGAATGGCTGAGAAAGTGGTGTTTTAAGCAGGATATACCCTGTATTACCCACTGGGAATTATTTTCAGATTGTTCTTCCTTGTTTTGCTGGGATGGTTTACATCTCAGTCGTAGGGATAGCACACTTCTGGGGAAAAGTATTACTAAAATCATAAATCATTGTTTAAACTAAAAACAATGGGGGAGATTGGGTCTATTCCCAAGTCTCTGAATATTTACCAAAATATTATTACAACTAAATGTAAATTTCTAGCTTTGAATGCAAGATCTTTAAACCAACTCAAATTAGCAGAACTCGAAGCCACATGTAAAACTTTAAATATAGGTGTGGTGGGAGTAACTGAAACTTGGTGGGATGCATCCTCAAGTTGGTCCATAGAAATTCCAGGCTATAAGTTATATCATAAAAATAGATTAGATAAGCAAGGCGGTGGAGTTTGTATGTACATGCGAAATGACATTCCTTCTTTTGAAGTATGTTCTCCCTTTCCCCTGGAAAGTATATGGGTTAAAATCTTATTGAAGGAGCAGTCCTATATAACTATCGGTAACATCTATCGACCTCCATCTGCTAATTCAGATTACACCACTGATATATTTAAAGAAATTACACATTTCTCAGAATCCCAAGATACTGTAATATTTGGTGACTTTAATTTCCCTCATATCAATTGGGACTCATTCTCAGGACAGTCCTATGCCGAGAAAGGATTAATAGATGTGATAGTTAGTACTGGATTACAACAACTTGTTACTAAACCCACTCGCAGTCCTAATATTTTGGATCTATTATTTACAAATATAGAGCAACAAATGAGCAATTTACAAATTTGGGATCCACTTGGGACCAGTGATCACTCATTTATTCTTTCTGAAATTCAACAGTTTAAAACCACACAAAGGAAGTTATACTATACAAAAAATGATAATAAAGCAAATTTTTCCAAAAATCAATAAATACTTACAAAGCATAAACTGGGAATCTAATCTCCTTAATTGTACAACACAACAAGCTTGGGACTTTTTTAAAAACATCGTACATTATTTGGAAAATACTTTTATTCCATCTAAAAGGAAATTTAATAACAAAGGAAAATTTCCCCCTTGGTTTAACAAGACAATTAAAAATCAGATTAAAGTAAAAATTAAACTTTTTTAGGAGACTTAAGAATAGTTCTGTTCCATTTAAAACTACTCTATTGCATAAATACAGATTATCTGTTAAAATTTTAAAAAATTCTATTAAATTGGCAAAAAAAAAGCTGGAATTTAAACTAGCTCACACAAAAGACTGTCACAAATCTCTTTTTTCCTATATAAATAGCAAAAAAGGTGTATCAAGGACCATTGGTCTCATTATAACCAATGGTTCTCCTTTATCTGAGATAGAAACCTTGAATCTCTTTAATAAATACTTTTGTTCTGTCTTCTCTCAAAAATCATCTATTAGTACATTTAAAGTTCACCACGCAGATTATCATAGGTTCTATCCAACTGACATTTTACAGGCTATTAAAAAACTAAAAAATACTAGTCCAGGCCCAGACGGTATTCATCCATGGTTTCTGATCGAAACTACTATAAATATCTCTATACCTCTGTCAATTATCTTTAATAAATCCTTACAAGAAAGCATTGTACCAAATGATTGGTGTTCAGCAATAGTTACCCCAATATTTAAAAAAGTAATAGAGGTTCTGTGCAAAATTATCATCCAATTAGCCTGACCTCAGTGGCTGGTAAACTAATGGAATGAGTAATGAAGTCTCTGATAGATCAAGATTGTAAAAAAATAGGAATTTACAATTCAAATCAGCATGGGTTTACTCCCAAGTATTCCTGTACCACCAATCTGATATATTTTTACAATAATATAAGTACTCTACTAGATGTGGGTATCCCTACTGATGTAATTCTTTTGGACTTTGGTAGAGCTTTCGATAAAGTCTCACATGAAAAACTTATTACTAAAATGCACAACCTAGATCTGTCATCTGATATTGTCAACTGGACTTTAAAGTGGTTGACAAATTGTTCTCAGAGAGTCAGAATTAATGACACTTTGTCTGATCTGGGTAGCATGACAAGTGGTGTACCACAGGGGTCGGTCTTGGGACCAACACTGTTTATTCTCTTTATTAGTGATTTACAAACAGGACCAAGAAATGTAATGGTTAAATTTGCAGACGATACTAAATTGGGGGGCAAGGTTAATAATCAAGAAAACATTTCTGCATGAAAGGAGGATTTGGAAAAATTAACACTCTGGGCGAATGATAATCATATGCAGTTTAATCAAGACAAATGTTTAGTAGTGCATTTCAGTGTAAACAATCCAAAAATGATATATTATATAAACGGACTACCACTTCACTCATCAAATTGTGAAAAAGACTTAGGGATATATGTTAATAATAAACTTACATCAAATGATCACTGTGTTTGAACTGCTTGCATGACCAACAGACTTTTGAGGCAAATAAAACGTACTTTTATTAACCACACTGAACAATGCCTTATTCCATTGTATAGGGCATACATTAGACCGTATCTAGACTATGGCTCCCCTTTTTGGAATCCAAATAAAAAAAAAGATAAAGCAATTCTTGAACAGGTTCAAAGGAGAGTGACCAGAATGATTCCAAGATTAACAAACTTGGATTATCAGAACAGATTAAAAGCTACTGGTCTCGTCTCTCTTCAAACTAGAAGACTAAGAGGTGATATGCTTATGGTTTTAAATTTAATAAATTCAACAGATCTAATGGAAAAATGTGGTCTAACATTCTCCAAAAGGAGACATGTTCCGAGACTGCATAATAAACAGCTTGAGGTAAAAAATTATAAAACCACCAAAAGGGGGAAACTTTTTTCCAATAAGAGCTTCCATTGTATGGAACACCTTGCCACAGGAATTAGTAGAGGCAACTAGTGTCACCGTCTTTAAAAACAAATTAGATGTCTGGTTGAGGGATAATAAATAAATAATGTCCCACATAGTGTGGGGAACAGTCTCAATGGGCTCTGGCCTTCTTCTGTTCTTTCATACCAAGTAATACATATCTATCTAGTTGATCCTGCCTTGAAAATGAAAAAATTAATCTGGTTGATCCAGCCACTCATACCCTTCGTACGCGTCTTACACTATGCAGCAATGCTGATGGACCATGACTTTCCAGAATGTCGTTACCACTGTAATGTAAAAAAAGGGAAAAAAAAGGGGGGGGGACAGGCAGTGTGTGTGTGTGTGTTTGTCTCTAACTCTGAAAGGAGTGCTGCACTAACTGAACTGTGCTGAAAGGGAAAAAATCCCACTGTTAATTAAATAAAATAATATATGTGTGTGTGTGTCTGTCTATCTCTGACAGAAGTGTTGCACTAACTGAACTGTGCTGAAAGGGAAAAGAATATCACCATTAATTAAAAAAATAATATACGTGTGTGTGTGTAAAAAACAGAATTTTACACACACACTCAGTGTATGATGCCTTCTAAACTCCTTGGGGTTTATGTTGCATCCCACACCTCAGATGTGTGTAAAATTCTGGTTACACACACCCACCCACATATTATTCTATATTTTAATAATGCATTTCAGGTTATGCATGTTTTAACAGTGTTGTCCATCTATGCATTTTTGCAAGTAATAAACAAGCAATTGTGTCTTGTTTTTTTTTCTTTTCAAGTCAAATCTGGTAGAAAGAATATAATATTTTCAGAATCTTAACACATGCTCAAAATCCATTCTGCTGGATGAACGAAGCTTGTTCACAGCTGTACTGCCAGCTGGCAATCAAAAGCTACGCATTTCAAGGCTGGCCCCACGATGCCAGGCCAGTAGGTATGCAGCCACATTTGCATCTTCTAGACCTGAGTTCACACCTGAAATTGTAAGAGAAAAGCCTGCAAGAGAGGGAGTGGAAAAAAATAGAAGTTGGTGCTGTAGCAGTCCCAGAAATCTGTACTGACATGAACACAGCCAGGGTTTACAAATCCTGATATGGGGCCCCAATACCTGTTGGCACACAGAGCCAGCCTTGAGATGTGTAGTTTTTGATGATCAGCTGGCAGTATAGCCTAGAGGTTAAAGCAATCCTGAAGATAGATTATTTTTACTAACAATTAGAAATGTAAAGGTGATAACCTACTAGTTTCAATGCACATATAAAATAATTATTATAGATGTAGAAAGTGTTATAATATAGAGAATAATGCATGGGGAGGTGGTTATTATGAGAATTTTACACACACCCAAGGTGTGGGATGCCCCATAAACCCCGAGGGTGAAGCTGCTCCTTCTCTCGTAGAACTGAGAAATATTATGGGGGAGACCATAAGCAATTTAGGCATCCCAAACCCCCCCTTATGCTGCCAGAGGCAGAAAGACCGGCCTAAAATACTATGTCCTCAAAACCGCTGCCACCAATGGATCAAAACTATTATGGAGTTTAAGACTAAAATGGTCCACTTTTCTGCCCTTTTTAGCAGTTCTCCAGCTTTGAATATTGCACCATTCGGTATGCATTGTAGTATCATCTTCCCTAGTACATTTTTATTAGGTAGTTCAGCAAGGGTAGGAGTTATAACTTCTTGTGTAACAATAGGTACAGATGCTGGGGTTAGGGAACTGGACCAAGGTATCGTAGGGTTGGTGACTGATATTGCATGCTGTCCCAAGGACACATTTAAGTGGTGGCTTTCTGAGTCAAGGGACCTCTCTTTTAGTCTATTTGCCATATCTCTCTGGCTTTCCTCTATCTTGGTCAGCCAGGAAATAAATAAAGAGAAATTAATCAGCATTTCTTTGTTCTGTTCACATTTGGTACACAATATAACTTGTTTGGGTATTGGTGCAGATATTGTACTATACATATTACACCCTGGGCACTTTACCCAACAGCATCATCCAATGTAGAAATGATATCATTCATTTTGCTGGGTGAATCTTATGATGTTATTTAATAATTATATGAGTGACAGATGAACACAACACAAGTGTTTAAAGAGCCACTACTTACGTATAAATATAGGTGAATCAAACTACCCAGCCCCTCTTCCTGCTTCCGGATGAAGGCAGGGCTCCACACACCACCTACAAGTGGTGGTCTCTCTCACACACACACACACACACACACACACACACACACACACACTTCAACTAAAATAGTAAAAAATAACACAGACACACACAAAAATAGTAAAAAATAACTAGTACAGGTTACATAAAGTGCATAAAAGCACACACACAGACTCCTACTACGTTTTCTGTGCCCCACTCATGGCAGCACACAATTTAAACCTTGTGGTGGCCTGGAAGTACCTCAAGCAGGTAACGCTTCTGCAGTACAAAATCCCTCACTAAATAAAATGTTAAATGCCTGCGAGGGTCACTCATGCATGACTCTGGCAGAAGAGAGTGTAATCCTTGCTCAGATTTAAAAAATTCAACCCCCAAATGAGCTGGTAGTTTACCTATTAGGTGAATCAAACTACCAGCCCTTATTCCTGCTTCCAGATGAAGGCAGGGCTCCACACGCCATGTACAAGCGGTGGTCTCACACACACACACACACACACTTCAACTAAAATAGTAAAAAATAACTTGTACAGGTTGTATAAAGTGTACAAAAGCACACACATATACTCCTACTATGTTTTTTGAGCCCCACTCATGCCAGTGCACAATTTAAACTTTGAGGTGACCCGGAAGTACCTCAAGCAGGTCACGCTACTGCAGCGCGAAATCCCTTGCTAAATAAAATATTAAGAACATCTGCGAGGGTCACTCATGGATGACTCTGGCAGGAGAGAGAGTGTAATCCTTGCTAAATTTTAAAAATTCAGCCCCCAAATGAGGTGGCAGGTCACCTATCGGGCATGCAGGACATCTGCAATCATCAAGTCAGCACGAGTCAAAGCTATAACAATCAAAAGTTTATCAACCCATTCAGTGGTACTTTAGATGATGAAAGATTGTACAATTTGCCCTCGGGAACACATGTTGCGCCTGATATTGAAGTGAACCTCATCAGTATCATTGAATGATGTACAGAAATATATGAACAGTTTGTCAAAGAAAGACTGGAAAGTGGTAAAAAGAAATATTTTGTTCCAATTTCAAAAGCCCCAGTGAACACCCTCAGTGATGTAAACAAAAAAGCACAAGTAACTACCAAAGGAAAAGTTACAGAACTTAAATTTGAAAGCGATATATTGGGAAATGTTTTGGCCCTTTCAAATAAGCACAACTTCACTGCAGAAATAAACAAATTATTAACATATTGCCTGGGCCCAGTCCCACAGAGTCAAGCCAATGCAGATGGAACTAGACAGACAACACTAAAGAGAAAGTTACCTGAGGTGCTAGCAGGAATACTGTCCAGTATTAGAAACTTCATAGTTTCTCCCAGGAAAAGTGTCTCAGCATACATCTGTACCCCAAACCCCCAATTTTTGTACACAGACAAGGCATCGACCACAACTGGCAGAAAAGGTATTACCCCTGGCATTAGGGCAACATCTGACTCGGGTATCTTAGAGGTCGGGGGGAAGAGCACAAAACAACATTTCTATTTATACCCGGGTTGAGAGAGTGGTACCTGGTCCATGGTGAGTCATTTAAGGCTGAGGAGGTTCCAAGAACATTGCACAGATGTCAGAAAGATGGAATGTCCACAAACAGGTATGGAGTTGTACTATATGGCTTTTATTCCTGACAGAATGTTAACAGAAAAACAGTGCTGCCACCAAGGCTTTGACAGGCACAACTCCTTCTACAACACTCTTGCAGTCCTAAAACTTTCCATATTAGAACTTTTCCCACACGAACGTCCACAACTTTGATTAGGGATAACAAAAACATAAAAAATCCAGCACTCTAGATCAAATTCAGGGAGAGAAATTTTATTTGGCAAATAAAATAAAAAATACTTACAAATGTAAGCAATGAGAAGTGAAAATGTATTATTAATGTGCTTAAAAGGCTCCACACCCAGTTCCAGCCTCGGCACTTTGGGGCAATGCTACCCCTTCATCAGGAGGCGTGGCCATGTATGCAGAACTAGTGTTTTTATCCATGAAACCATAGGTGTCAGTAGTAAAATAATAAAATATTCTAATCAGTGAACATTTACCCATTTATTCAAAGTAATACACTTAGAAGTAAAGGGTGAACCAGCAGCAGGTCAGCTCTTCTTAGTTTTCAGGCTGTTTCATTAATTTAATTTGAATTCCAAAGCTATTAGCCTGATCCACTGCTGGTCTGCTGTGGGTTCGGCCAAACACCAAATGTGTTGTGAAACCTTACTGTGAAGTGTGACACTGAACACAAATTTAAAAAATAAAAACTATGGTGCCATAGTTTAAACTGCATTAAGACATAGTGCATTTTTCTTATCCATATACTTTATTTACAGCATTTCATTCCTTATCAATACCACTCGATCCTTACTATTTATATTCATAAAACAAAACTATGCAAACATCACAGAAATAACTCATACTGAGTCTATTGCTGCAAAGGAAACCCCATGCTTTAAGCTTCTATTCCCCTTTTCTTAATGCGGAAATATATATATGTAATAGAAATTCAAGGAGCAGATGCATAGATATTAAACCTAAAATACAGTCATCAATGCTTGTTTGTTTCAACATAAATCAGAGTATAGTACTGGTCATATGAAAACTTGCAATAACTATTTGCATTTACTGGAAGAAAATCAAAAGGGATTTTTTTTATGTTGGACTTTGTTTTGTAAAAAACATTCTTTTTTCTGGAGAAATCGTATGCATGAATATATGGTTTCCAAACCCTTAAATCATTAAAAACAAGGTGTTTTAGAGTTTTTAATTTAAAAATCCATTTGGACTCTTGTTGGTCTATTTCATGGTGTGTCCCACCCCCCATTCTGAAAGGTGCATGTTCAATAATCACATAGAATGTTTTATGTCCTTTGAGAGTGTCTTGCTCTGCCAGGTGTCTTAATATTGGATGTTCCAGATCTCGTTTCTGTATAGCCATGTAGTTCTGGATTCTTTCTTTAAGGATCCTGGTGGTCTGTCCTATCTCTATATATACCTTACTACAGGAGCACCACAGGGCATACACTACAAACCTGGTGGAGCAAGTCAAAAAGTGGCTGATTGTGACGTCCTTTAGCCCCGATCTCCCAGGATTCGTGAAAGTTTTCCGCTGTGTTCATGATTTACAAGTTTTACATCTTTTGCAAGGAAAGAACCCCTGGGGTTTCATGCTAAACCATGTGTATGGAGACGGGTATGTTTTGTACTCACTTTGGGTAAGAAGGTCTTTAAGGCTTTTACCCTTTCTAAAAGCCACTAGAGAGCCTTCTTTAGCTATTGCTCTCAAATCTGGATCTGTACTCAATACATGCCAGTGATTTTTTACTATGACATGTAGGTCCATAGACCCAGGCCCATATTCGGTTGAAAAAATGATTATATTTTCCTCTCCCTTCTCTTCTCTTCTTTGTACTGTAATAACTCCAATCTTTGCTTTTTTCCTACCTTTTTTAATCCTCTGTCCAAAATTTCCTGTGAATAACCCCTAGATCTTAACCTTTTCAACAAGTCATTTTTAGCATTTTCAAAATCCTGTAGTTCTGAGAAATTTATTTTTAATCTAATTAGCTGACTGTATGGTAAAGCTTCTATTGTATGCCTTGGGTGGGAACTGCATCCATGAAGGACACAGTTTTCAGTGGTCTTCTTGTGATATAACCTTGTTCTAATCTGTGAGCCTATAGTCCCAATTAATGAGAGAGCCAAGTAATTAATCTCTCTCTGGTGATACTGTGCTGTAAATTTCAATCCCACTTCATTATTATTAAGATACTGAACAAACAGCTGTATATCTCTTTCTGTGCCATCCCAAATAAATATCAAGTCATCAATAAACCTTCCATATAAAATAATATTAGAAAAATAATGATTGACAATGGGGTCCAGGATCGCCCCCCAGCAACTCATAAACAAGTTGGCATAGGAGGGGACAATCAAGGACCCCATTGCTGTGCCCCTGGCCTGTTGAAAATAACAACCCTTGAAAATAAAAAAAGTTTGAATTTAGAATAAAATCCAATGACATTAAAATGAATTCAATTGGGTATATAAACCTTGATTTTTCTAATATGCACTTGACTGCTTGCAGACCCAAATAATGCTCTATACTTGTATATAAGGTAGTAACATCTACTATGATCCACCAGAAAGATTATCTCCAGACCCTCCCCTCCATTTCTTGTAGCATATGTGTAGTATATCTAAGGTGGGAGTCTAACCTAAACACCTCCATTCTGAAAGGTGCATGATCAATAGCCACATAAAATGTTTTATGTCCTTTAAGAGTGTCTTAATATTGGATGTTCCAGATGTTGTTTCTGTATAGCCCTGTATTGCTCCTGGATTCTTTTGATTAAGGATCTCTGGATTCTTCCAGTGCATTTATAGAGGTTGTTGCCCCAGCACTAAATTCGGGCACACACTGACCCTTCCCATATTAATCAGTTTGATCCCATTGCAACTTGGATGAATGGTCAAGTTCAACTCCAGCCAAAGCTAGAGTCTCTCTGCCATTACATTTTTGGAAAACCAGGATTCTCCAGACACACAGGGGTCACTGGAGACAATCCTTACTGCACAGCCTTGTACAAGGGTTCTGAGAGCTTGCATCTGAACCTTGTTGGGCTCCTAGCAAGGCACCAGCCAATCCAAAGCTGAACAACAAACGAATCTTATACTTAAAGCATGGTGTGCCCACAAGATATTCGTTAAACACACTTGAAACTATACAGTTCTCACATTCTGGGGTGGTCTTCTTCCAGAGACCTACTCCACAGCAAGTTGGATTGTCACAGCAGTAGTTACACTCTAGCCCCCAGGCTGAAGGGCTTTTTGAAGTACTGACCTTTAATGACAGAATCCCACACAGTTTATATTTAAAATCCATAGCTTTTGCTTGTAAAACACACAGTCTCTATTTTGGGCAGCTCTTGAAAGTAACTTAGTGAGAGGGAACTGTCCCACAATACTCACTGTCACTGACTCTGGATGATTCCACACAGTTGTGAAGAAGTTCACCCCCAAGGGGCACAGAAAGCAAAGGTCCCCATCATTAGCCGGAGCACAGACTGATTGCCAACACTTCTAGGGTGAGAAAACAAACACAGGGTCCTTCCTTCTAAAGTTGGACTGCTCAAGGCAGAGGACCAACTTGTTCACCCTGAACTCTCCAAACTCCAAAGCTGATCTCCTTCTGACTAATGAGTCAGAACACTGCAGCTACACTAGGCCTGTGGCCTATGCTGCTGTGAGAGTTCTAAACATGCAAATGAACTCAACAATGATCAGCATCACTAACTAGAGAAGGCTTATTTGAAACTGTACAAGGATTCAACCTTTTCTTTAGTTGAGCTGCCCAGACCTACCTATGCTGTACTGAGTGGTTCCAGTAACCCCAGGGGAACCCAGTATTACACATTACTGATATAATGGCAACAGTGTGGGTTAGGACAGGAATCCTTGAAACCTTTGGTGATCTGCTAATGAAATTCCTGAGTAGTCTTCCAAAGGGATTTGCAAAAGTGGATGTTGTTGCAGATACATATATTGAGCAATCAATCAAAGAGGCTGAGAGGTTTCAATGAGAATTTAGTGAGAAGCATATTATCAAAGGTCCCAACATCAAAGTGCCAAAGAATTTTAGTTACTTCCTTTCTAATGGATCTAACAAGGAGCACCTGATTGATTTGATCAGCAGGTCTGGGGAGACAATTGCATGAGTTTGCCAGAGAACCAAGTGATCTATTTTTTGAAGAGAGACAAATGCTACATGATCACCAAAGAACGGACTGTAGTTGTGGATGATCTCTATTCTGACCAGGAAGAAGCAGACACAAAAATTGCCATTCATGTGCAACATGCATTACAATACATCCAGGCCCTGTCATCCGTTCACCATCTGGGGATACCGATATATCAGTAATTTTACTGTCACTATTTTCAGAATGTGAGCAAAGTATATATCTGGACAATGGTCATAGTAACAGTAGGAAAATCTTCAACATTAGCAAGTGTGAAATGACTGCCGCAACAAAGAAAACCTTAGTCGATTTCCATGCAATCACAGGCAATGACTATGTTTCTGCATTCTTCAAAAAGAGTTAGAAGATTTGCTGGAATGTCCTTCAAAAGCACTCCAAATTCCTGGATGCCTTTCAGAAACTTGAGAATGACTGGGAAGTGGATAAGGGTGTTGTGGCTGTGTTGAAAGAGCATGTCTGTAAACTGTATGGAAGAAAGCAAGTTACCAGTGTACATATAGTGAGGCAGCAGATCTTCTGGGAGAAATATAACAAAAACAGAATAAATGATCTGTCTCTGCTACCATTCTGCCAGGAAACTCTGAAGTCACATATTCTATGAGGCAGCTACATCTGCCGATTGTGGAGGCTTTCTTCTGTTGCAGTTATCAGTATCCCAAATGCAGCTTTGCATGGCTGTACTGATGATCTTAATGTAAAGTGGATGGACACACCATTTCCAGATGATGTTATGTCTCTGCTACAGTATATAATGAAAATGATTACGTGATTACCAAGATGATATTGGCTTATCTGATGATGACAATGATTTTTCCTAGATTAACAAGACTAAGTTCCACTACTTTACCAACAGTCACATGTTAAACTTTACATTTTTTGAAACAAAAATGTTTTGTGTTAACAATGACATTTGTTTAATTTCTATCTTTAAAAAAACTTTTAAAATGAACCTTTGGGGCATCTGGAAATGAATGTCTGCCAATGGTGCCTTTCCCGGTTATTAAAGGAAAGCTGAGCAAAACACTGTTGCCAATTCCCAGGGCTGCAGAAACACCCGTTTAGCACTACCTTTATGTGGTCACAAGCCTCCAGCTAACCTTTCATCATTAATTTGCCCTGTTTCTGTGCCCCTGAGCTCTGCACTGAAGTTGCCATATGAACACTGGAAGACCAAATGTGCACTCTGTTCAGCAGTTTCCTTCCTGCACTCTGCTGGAACAATCGTTCGTGACAAGCTGGGCAAATTTTTACGGAAGAAAACGAACTTATGTAGCATGTACTACTCATTTAAGTGAACGTTTAGAAGTAAGCCCAGTTGAAAATGGAGCATGATAACCTGTTTAATTTTTTAGTTGAAAGTTGAAGTTCTGAGTTCGGACATGCGCATAAGTAAGCATAGCTGAAAATCACAAAATCTGACACTGTATAAACTTGCTAACATTTTGCCTATTAATGGTGTCTTCACTTTTATCAATTTATCCTCTTATATTACCTTAAGACTTGAAAACCACACATGCATTTCAAAGCAGAATCCTTACCCTTTTAGACAACATAAAATGATATTATAAAGCCAAACAAATCCTGTCTGATGAGATTAAATATAAGAATATTTAGAAATTTCACAAGAAATTAAGGGGTGGCGTTTGCTGTTTAACCCTATTACTTTTAACATTAATCTTTTGAGGTAACACATGGGTATGCATTTTAATGCTCTAACTCCTGCCTATTTATTGGGACCACACTTGAATATATTTTTCACTAGCTCCTGAAGTAATGGCCCAAGAATTTGCATTAAGTACGCGGAGCGGAAAATTGCAAAATTTGTCAAGGTGTCAGTACAAAATTGATGCAAACTACCATTTCCCCCCAGTGTCCATGCGATCAACAGACAGATAATGAATTTTGGGTATATCTGCTACATTAACAACTATCTGCATTTATATAGCTCTCAGATGACACCCCATCTCCATCTACACCTGGTCTAGCACACACACACATACACACAGCTGCAGTGGATTTAGTTATGAAACAGTCAATTTGAAGTAATGTTTTCAAGTTGCATTCAAACCTCAAAGTCTCAGCTAGGAATTTTCAAGTTATCAGCAACATAGAACTTCACATCTTGCTGATACTATGTCAATAACATGAGCAATGACATCAACTAATTTATTTCATACTACAGAAACCGAGTAAGAAAGAAAAAAAACATTCCACATTGAGGATCAAACCCAGGCCCTTACCCACTACTGCTTGATCGTCTGTAGCTTTACCGCTGTACTAAAGCAGACTCCCCCACCAACAGCTGCAGTAGATTTACAAATGCACTAGTCTGCAATCTGAAGTAATGTTTCCCCAGTTGCATTTAAACCTGTAAGTTTCATCTGGAACTTTTCAAGTTGTCAGCTACAGAAAAAATACCAAGTTTTGCTGAAACTCTTATCACTAACATCAGCAAGGGCACCTAACAATTTCTTTTATACTACATAAACTGTAGTGAGAAAGAAAATAAAAGTTCTGCACTGTGAATCAAACCCAGGCTTGTAAAAGTCTGAAACCCTATGCAAGGCTCTAAAAACCCTGTCAATGACATCATCAGTGACACCATGCAGCTGAATCACTCACACTGAATGTATCTCTGAACTTGACTAAATGGAAAAGAGTAAGCATCGCCATTATAAATGCTTACAGCTATGCTGTTGATCCCTGAAAATGTAATAAATGAAAAAAAAAAATCACATGAAATGTTTAAAATGAGGAAACAGAGTTGACATACCAGTCATATATAATAGTACAAAAAATTTCAAAAACCAATAAGACTGGCCAAAAAGAAACTTGAGAGAGAAATTAAGAGAAACGTGAAAGGAAATAAAGACACTTTTTTGAAAAAATATATAAGATCTAACACAATAAAATTAAATCTGTAGGACCAGTGAAGAAGGTCAACAAATCCATCAATGATGAGCATAATATGGCAACATGCTTAATAAATACTTGTTTGTATTTAATCAAATCAAATCAAATCAAACTCTATTCATAAAAAAGCACCTTTCCAAAACCAAAGTGCTTGTACATAATTCATTAAAATAACTCCATAAATAAAACAACTAATTAAAACCATGATTAAACAAGATAAAACTCACGACAGCATTAAAAATCCATATATGCTTAGCTAAACAGATAAATCTTCAAGGTTACCTTAAAACTTTGGATGGTTGGGCAATCTCGCACCTGACAAGGTAGAGAATTCCACAGGTTGGGGCCATAAAACTAAAAGACCTGGTCCCAGATATCTTCAAATGAACCCTGGGAATCTCTAGCAGTCCCTCATCCATGAATCGGAGAGAGCGGAAGGGACAGTAGGAATGAAGGAGATCTTTCAGGTAACCAGATCCTTGGTCATGTAGGGCCTTACAGGTCAGCAAACTGACCCTGAAGGTGATCTGCCACCTTACTGGCAGCCAGTGCAGTCCGCGGAGCAGAGGGCATTACATGACTGGTCCTAGACAAACCAGTCAACAGCCTGGCTGCCGCATTCTGCACAAGCTGCAGGTGGCGGCTATCAACCTCCAGCAACCCAAAGTACAGGGAGTTGCAGTAGTCAAGGCGGGAGGTAATGAAGGTGTGGACCAAAGTTGGAAGATCGTCGGAAGGAACCAGGTGCTTCAACTGGGCAATATTCCTCAGATGATAAAAAGAGATGCCATTTACAAACTGTTATCCTTCTCTTTCCCCTACACATAATGACAAGAGTGATCCGATAATAGGAGTTCCAAATATTAGACACGCAGAGTACGATCTTAAATTTGAAAATAGTGTGGTCTTTAAAGGGACACTGTCAACTCCTTTAGGATTCAAACTGTCCTTAGTTTAAAAACACATTTAATGATTGCTCACCTTCTGTAGAATGTACTGATGAAGCTAGCTGGTAGTTTTAATCAGATTATGTTTTCTTTTTAAAAGTAAAAAACAGACTGTCCACAATTCTGGTGTCACCACACAAAACCATGTTTGTTTACATTCCTAGATCAATCCCTACAGCATCTTTCCTGGACATAGGACCCCCCACACACACACAGACACATACACACATAGTTTGGGCAGTCTGAACACTCAGGATGCATGGGTAGGAGAGGAGACTATTGCATCATAAGTGGCTGCACTGTTTTGGGGTCTTCCCTTATATTCAGGAAGTGTGCAATAAAATAGATCAAGGGATATGAAACAAAATATGGCTGGCTATACTTATACTTGTAGAATGCATCAGTTCTACTAAGAAAGGAAGCAGATAAAACAACCAGCAACATAAACTGATTTTAGAGAAGGTAAGCAATTGTAAAATATGTGTTTTCACCTAGAATTAGTATAATACAAAAAGGGTTGATGGTGTCCCTTTAAAAAGTTGTTGAAACTAACAGCCAAGTAAATCACTGGGTCCAGATGACACATATCCTTGGGTATCCAGGCAGCAGCAGGGAGGGGTTGGAAAAGGAGGCTAGGGAAGATGGGGCTCCATGGTGAAGAGGTTTGGTAGTAAATGCCAGGAGCCTGGGGAATAAACTGGGGGAACTAGAGGCCACCATGGTGGACGAGGGTCTTGACATAGTAGCAGTGTCTGAGACTTGGTGTAATGAGCATCATGCCTGGGAGACAGTGATTCATGGGTATCAATTGTTTAGGAAAGACAGGGCCGGGAAAAGAGGAGGAGGGGTAGCATTATACATCAAGGAAGAAATTGGGGCCATGGAGGGGCAGGAAGAGGAAGGGGAATGGAGATAATGTGGGTCACCTTAACAAGAGAAATGGGGAGCATTTGAGAGTCAGGGTAGTTTACAGACCTCCTACGTAGGGGAAGAGGGAGATAAACAGTTTGTAAAATCAGTAATGCAAATGGTGAAGAAAGGGGAAACTCTGCTGGTAGGGGACCTAGACCTCCCTGACATCAATTGGGAGGTTCCAAATGCAGTATCAGCTAGGAGCAGGGGCATCTAAGAGGCACTACGGGGTATATTCCTACAACAACTGGTCAAGGAGCCTACTAGGGGTGAAAACCTATTGGATGTAGTTTTCACAAATGGAGACAGTGTGGAGGAGGGGACGTGGGGGAATAATTATAAACAAGTGACCACAGAGCTGCCAGGTTCAAGGTGAGAATAGGCAGGGAAAGGAATAAGATGAGAACCAGGTTAATGGACCTCAGGAAAGCAGACTTTAACAGCATGAGGAGGGTATTTGGTGAAGAAATGTCAAGGTTGGGGAATATAAATGATGTGGAGGAATTATGGGCAGCTATTAAGGGAGGGGGGCTGAAAGCCATGGACATATTGTTGCTAACCTTGCTTGTAGAGCAGAAAGCAGCTAACTAAAAGAAGCTATATTTTCTTATTAATTTAACACTTATATCTCAACAGGAGTCAGAGTCTGTTGAGATTAAGCAGACAGATACTTTATTAGAAGTAGAAGGGGTCTTATTTAGGGTTAAAAAAAGAAATAAAAGAAAGAAAGTCAGTGTGTGTTCTGTGCTGTGAAGGGTACTGTATCAACTTACTTTGCTAAACCAGTAGGAGGAGAGAGAGCTTAATTGGGGGTGTGGCTTAGACACTATAAAAGCAGGTGACTCAAATTACAACTTCCTGTTGCTAGCCTTTTTTCTTACTAATTGCCCTCCATCCCACCCACCCTAAGCCAGTTGTACTTTTATAGCCATTGGATTTGACTGTCAACAGGAACTTCCTGTTTGGCAGTAGGAAGGGAAGGATCATAGAGAAACATTGGTTTTGTCAACCCTGTGTGGTACCATTTGCTTGTAACTGACTCTTCAGTGAATAGCAGAGCATTGTGGGAACCTCCAGGACTAGCAATAGGCTAGTATACCTCCTACCCCACAACAACATCTCTCCATTAAAAGCACTGTTGCCTGGTGGTTCTCTTGCCCTTTTAAGGGCTTGTAAACCTTCAACTCACAGAATCTTGCTGAATTTAAGTAAATATTGTTATTTTTACTTCGCGCCGAAACCAGAACTGAACAGACGCTTACTTCCATTTTTTCGGCTTAAAACCTGCCCCTCTAGCGAGCGGGGTGAGCGTCCGTGGGGCTGTGTGCAGAGACACACGCGTTTGCATGTGTCTGCTGTGTCCGCTGGGCATGCTGAAACTGCTGGCATTAGACAAACTTGGATAAGATCATTTTAGCATATCCTCTACTTAGTAAATATACACCTTTAATAATGGAAAAAGAACTTAGTAAGTATATGCAATGTTTGATGTATAGTGAGGAAAAGTATGGGAGCGAGTATGTATGTGCTAATTGCCATCTGATTACTACTCTTGAAGCAGAGATAGCATTTCTGCTTAATATTAAACCAGTTTCTACTGATATTAGGGAATTGGAAAGTTATATTGATCTTATGGACGAACAACTTCATTCTACTGAACAATTTCCTTCACATTTAGGTAGCATTACTATGCTTCCTGATGAGGACACAATTGTAACGACTAGTACTAGTACACCTGTTGCCTCTACCCCCTCTTATAAGGTGGATGATTATCCACCCTCTTCTCATGATAATGATGACTGGACCATTATCACAAAGCCTCTTAAAAAAAGGAAGGGCGGTCAAATACATGACAGTGCCCCTATTGAAACTCGTGAAAGGTTTGAGCAATTGACTGTATCAAATAATGAAGTGCACATGATTTAACCTGTGCATCACCCTCTGTTGATAATAATGGTTTAAAAGCATTTTTCAATCAGGAGTTAATGCCCAATAATATTTGTCCTAGTAAGTCTCAAGCTACCAAATCAATACCTATTAAGTTAATCGCTCCAGAGTGTATTAAACAATCACCTGTTTCTGATTCTTGTACCCCTACTGTCTCAAAACAAGTGTTAGTCCTGGGAGATTCAATCATTAAGCACACTGACAGGAAGGTATGCAATAGTGACAAGAGCAACCGCACTTGTTCTAGCTTCTGTGGGGCCAGGGTATCTGACATTAACTCCATGATGCCTAAAATTTTACAAAATGCGGGGGAAAATCCACTGGTTATCATACACGGCGGTGTTAATAATATAAACAACACCCCATTTAATCACTTACAACAGGACTATGTGGCATTATGTAACCTGTTACTTGATAGGGGATGCTGTGTATGTACTGTATATCTGAAATTCTACCTGTCCCGAGAGCAACATCTACCATGACGCAGAAAATCAAAGCCCTAAATGAATGGCTGATGAAAGTGGTGTTTTAATCAGGATATACCCTGTATTACCCACTGGGAATCATTTTCAGATCATTCTTCCTTGTTTTGCTTGGATGGTTTACATCTCAGTCGTAGGGGTAGTACACTTATAGGGAAAACTATCACTAAAATCATAAATCATTGTTTAAACTAAAAACAATGGGGGAGAATGGGTCTATTCCCAAGTCTCTGAATACTTACCAAAATATTATTACAAGTAAATGTAAATTCCTAGCTTTGAATGCAAGATCTTTAAACCAACTCAAATTAGCAGAACTCAAAGCCAAATGTAAAACTTTAAATATAGGTGCAGTGGGAGTAACTGAAACTTGGTGAGACGCATCCTCAGTTTGGTCCACAGAAATTCCAGGTTATAAGTTATAGCATAAAAACAGATTAGATAAGCAAGGCAGTGGAGTTTGTATGTACATACAAAATGATATTCCTTCTTTTGAAGTGTGTTCTCCATTTCCTTTGGAAAGTATATGGGTTAAAATCTTATTGAAGGAGCAGTCCTACATAACTATTGGTAACATCTATCGACCTCCATCTGCAAATTCAGAATACACAACTGATATGTTTAAAGAAATTACACATTTTTCAGAATCTCAAGATACTGTAATATTTGGCGACTTTAACCTCCCTCATATTAACTGGGACTCATTCTCATGACAGTCATATGCCGAGAAAAGACTAATAGATGTGGTAGTTAGTACTGGATTACAACAACTTGTTACTGAACCCACTCGCGGTCCCAATATTTTGGATCTATTATTTACTAACATAGGACAACAAATGAGCAATTTGCAAATTTGGGATCCACTTGGGACCGGTGATCATTCATCTATTCTTTTTGAAATTCAACAGTTTAAAACTATACAAAGGAAGTTATACTGTGCAAAAAATTATAATAAAGCAAATTTTTCTAAAATCAATGAATACTTACAAAACATAAACTGGAAATCTAATCTTCTTAATTGTACAACACAACACGTTTGGGACTTTTTTAAAAACATTGTACATTATTTGGAAAATACCTTTATTCCATCTAAGAGGAAATTTAATAATAAAGGAAAATTTCCCCCTTGGTTCAACAAGACATTAAAAATAAGATTAAAATAAAAATTAAACATTTTAGGAAACTTAAGAATAGTTCTGTTCCATTTAAAACTACTCTATTACATAAATACAGACTATCTGTGAAAAACGTAAAAAATTCTATTAAATTGGCAAAAAATAAGCTACAATTTAAACTAGCTCACACAAAAGACTGTCACAAATCTCCTTTCTCCTATATAAATAGTAAAAAAGGTGTATCCAGGACCATTGGTCCCATTATGACCAATGGTTCTTCTCTATCTGATATAGAAACCTTGAATCTCTTTAATAAGTACTTTTGTTCTATCTTCTCTCAAAAATCACCTATTAGTACATTTAAAGTTCACCACACGGATTATCATAGGTTCTATCTAATTGACATTATACAGGCTATCAAAAAACTAACAAAAAAATACTAGTCCAGGCCCAGACGGTATTCATCCATGGTTTCTGATCAAAACCTCTATAAATATTTCTATACCTTTGTCAATTATCTTCAACAAATCCTTACAAGAAAGCATTGTACCAAATGATTGGCATTCAGCAATAGTTACTCCTATATTTAAAAAAGGCAATAGAGGTTCTGTGCAAAATTATCGTCCAATTAGCCTGACCTCAGTGGCTGGTAAATTAATGGAACGAGTAATGAAGTCTCTAATAGATCAAGATTGTAAAAAATTAGGAATTTATGATTCAAATCAGCATGGGTTTGCTCCCAAGTATTCCTGCACCACCAATCTGATATCTTTTAACAATAATATAAGTACTCTACTAGATGTGGGTATCCCTACTGATGTAATTCTTTTGGGCTTTAGTAGAGCTTTCGATAAAGTCTCACATGAAAAACTCATTACTAAAATGTACAATCTAAGTTTGCCACCTGATAATGTCAACTGGACTTTAAACTGGTTGACAAATCATTCTCAGAGAGTCAGAATTAATGATATCTTGTCTGATTCGGGTAGTGTGACAAGTGGTGTACCACAGGGGTCGATCTTGGGACCAACATTATTTAATCTCTTTATCAGTGATTTATAAACAGGGCCAAATAACTTCATGGTTAAATTTGCAGATGACACTAAATTAGGGGGCAAGGTTAATAATCAAGAAAATATTTCTGCATTAAAGAAGGATTTGGAAAAATTTACACTTTGGGCAAATGAAAATCATATGCAGTTTAATCAAGACAAATGTTTAGTAGTGCATTTCGGTGTAAATAATCCAAAAACAATATATTATGTAAAGGGACTACCACTTCACTCTTCAAATTGTGAAAAAGATTTAGGGATATATGTTAATAATAAACTTGCATCAAATGATCACTGTGTTAGAACTGCTTGCATGACCAACAGACTTTTGAGGCAAATAAAATGCACTTTTGTTAAAAGCACTGAACAATGCCTTATTCCATTGTATAGGGCATACATTAGACCATATCTAGACTATGGCTCCCCTTTCTGGAATCCAAACCAAAAAAGACATAGCAATTCTTGAACAGGTTCAAAGGAAGTAACTAGAATGATTCCAAGATTAACAAACTTGGACTATCAGAACAGATTAAAAGCTACTGGTCTCTTCTCTCTTCAAACTAGAAGATTAAGAGGTGATATGCTTATGGTTTTTAACTTAATAACTTCACCAGATCTAACGGAAAAATGTGGTCTAACACTCTCCAAAAGGAGACATGTTCTGAGACTGCATAATAAACAGCTTGAAATAAAAACTTATAAAACCAGCAAAAGGGGAAACTTTTTTTCCAATAAGAGCATCCGTTGTATGGAACACCTTGCCACAAGAATTGGTAGAGGCAAATAGTGCCACTGTCTTTAAAAACAAATTAGATGTTTGGTTGAGGGATACTAGATAAATAATGCCCCACATAGTATGGGGAACAGTCTCGATGGGCTCTGGCATTCTTCTGTTCTTTCATACCAAGTAAGTAGTAATATGCATCAGGACAGTCAGGAAGAACAGAAGAAAGTGGAGACCTCTGGTTTACTAGAGAGGTGGCGGAGGTGGTCAGGGAGAAAGCCAGGGCATTCAGGAGGTACAGGATGGCAGAAAAGACTGAGGATAGGGAGGCCTAGAGGGAAAACAGGAGGGAGGCAGGGCACAGGATAAAGAGGGCTAAAGAGGTCATTGAGGAGAAGATAGCAAAACAGGCCAGGAGGGGAGCTAAAACCTTTTTTAGGTATGTTGGAGAAAGAAGGAAGGCACAGCAGGGAATTGGCAGGTTAAGGTGGGGACGGCGGAACAACGCTGGTGGGAGATTTTGAAACAGTGGAGGCATTAACAAACTATTTCTGTTCAATCTTTATGGAGAAGGGCAAGGGCAGAGGGCCAGTGCAAGAAGAGAAGGGAGTAAACTGCAGGCAAATGGATTCTATGAAGTTCACAGCTGATAGAGTAAGTAAAGAACTGGGCATTTTTGATGCTTTCCGGTGCATTTTGGGGCAAATTGTGGGAGTATACAACACCCTTGTACCATAGCCTTTTTACATACCAGTCCCACTGTTCTGGCCACTGGTGGCTGAATAGTTTGATTTGGCATCTACTACTGATTAAGCCACCCTTGCAGTGCAGACATATACAGTACTTATGTGACCAGCACTGAATTTAATAACCACGCGGCGCTCAGGAGACTGTGGTATGACCGTCGGAGCTGAAGAAAAGACAGTCTGGCATTGGTGACTGTTGCAGAGCCAGAAGAGACACAAACTGTGTGGGACTCAAGCCAGTGGCTCTCTGTCCTCTCCAAGTCCACACTCTCTCACCTGACTCAAGACAACAAAATGGTGATTTGACTCTCAGGGATAGTCATGGTGGGACTATACTAGTCCTGCTGTGAGTGAGCTAGCAGCCAGTGAGAAAAATTGCAGTAACTGGTTGGTGGAGCAAAGAAACATGTGGACAAAAAACAGGGGTGTAGTTAGCCTTTTTGACAGGGGACAAAGGCTGATAAAAGTCCTGGTTGTCTCAAGAAAGACAAAACCAATAGGCTGGGGGTCTAGGGGCCGCCTAGGACCCCATAAGCTATCAGAATTTAGATGCATTCTGGTGCATTTTGAGGGTAATTTTGAAACTTTTTGGCTGCTTTTAAAGATTTCTCTGACTCATTGCAAGCAACAGATATCACTACCAAAATGACTAACTTCATTGCTGCTAGGGTCATCACTTTTTGTTGCCACCTTTGAGCAGCTGCAGAGCAAGCAAAACTTCTTAATTATTTGTAAAGTTATAACAGGGAAAACATATTTTTCTTTTGTTCAGGAGGAAATCAATAGGGTCAAAACTCCACGCTGAGCTGTAAAATGAAAATCTAGTATGTATTCTTATAAAATTAACCCTAAGAAAAAATGTTGGAAAACAATAATAGGCAAAATCTTGAGGATCAGTATACTTTCTGTCATGTCACAGCCTAACAATAAAAGTTTAAACTACAAAAGAACACTACTTAAATAATAACAAGCAAGATCTAGGGCATTTCATGAGGAATTACATGACTCTGCTGAAAAAATCAAGTGCTTGGGGCACTGTCTGGGTCTGGCACCCATCAATGACCAAACACATCAACAGCTCAGCAGGTCATTAATTCCCCAACACATGCTCTGAACATTTGGACAGTACTGTACTGACACAGGATTTGGCAGCAAAGCATCCAACTGGTTTAAGTTTGGTTTCCTGTCAAGCTGCCTCACAAAAAAAATGTTTCCTCCTCCACAATAGGGCTGACCAGCTGGCTAAAACATGACTGGGAAATCTGAATTAAAAATAATAATAATTTAACAGGAACACTCCTATCCTGGACAGGAGTGTCCCTGATAAACTGTGTATTTTTTTTTTAATTCAGACCTTGTCCTCTGTGGTTGGTAATTGCTGGGTTATAAGAACAGAGGTGGTGAAGGGGAGAGGTTGGGTATAAACAGCAGTTAATTAATCATCTAGAATTTATCCTAGAGCATATAACACCACATAATGCCCAAACCAGAAACTTTGAATTGGCCTGCTCAGATGCAAGATTCCATTTTCTGTCAGGTCCTGCCTCCACTCCTCCTATTTGTGCAGTTTATTTGTCCAGGAAAGACCAGCTTAGATGTACTTTATCATTTCCAGTGGGGTGCTCCTGCACTACTACTTAGTTTTTACAATGTATTTCTGAGGATAGCCCCGCTTATATGCCTTTTTTTTTTTGCAATGTCCTGCTTGTACTCAATAATGATAGTAAGCCCTTTTGCAAATCCAGTTCCTATGCTGCACACATGACAGCAGGCAAAGTTCAACCAATGCCTTGCATAAACACAAGTATTATTACTTCATTCGATTAGTATTTTGCCCACAGTCCATCTATAAAACCCAACACATTGTTTGCCTTTTTCATTACAGCCACACGATGGGTGGAGTCCTTTGTGGGGAGTTTTTAATACATTATAAATCTTTCTTGCTGACTGACTCTGCTGCCATAGCACCATCTCTATATTTATCAAATACTCTGTTTATTGGTTCTTTCTCTGCACACACACACAAAACTGTTACCCAGATCTCAGGTTTCCAAATCTCTGCATCTGCTCCAACTACTAGATCAGGGGCCAATAATCCACCACTTCAGTGAAACACTGAGAGAAGAGGTATGCATTGGACAGCTTCAGATGCCCCCCCCTTTGGCAGTGTTTAGCCTCCTGCTCACTGTCATTACTGTACCCTCCCCCCAATCTTTAGCCCTTTACATTTACAGAGCAATAATTATCCGATCTGGTATTTGTTCATCTGTGCTGGAAGGCTGCTGCACGAAAGAACAGTACACTTACACTCCTCTTGAGAGCTCCAACCGGTGACCCCGACACGACGGGAACAGACAGCGTGAAGGGGGGAGGCACAACAAAATGGAGCAAACATAGTTTGGACTTGCACATTCCAACAACCGTTCATTGTGGCGCACAGTAGTTTGTGTCCAATTAAATTGCTCCGCTCGCTCAGTGCATTGCAGTTCGCTGGATGCCAAAAAACTGCAATGCAAGGTGCATAACATGAGTCGGGAGTAGGGACTGTGTCTGCAAGTCATCCCCACTCACCCATCCACCCAGTTACCAAGGGATAAGGGTTCAAGACTGTCACCAGCAGCATAGAGCTTAAAAAAAAAAAAAGAGGAAAAAACAGAAATTAAAAAAACTGGACTTTTTTTTCTGTACGCAATGGCGTACAATAAGTATGCATGGTTACACCACTGCCTGTTAGTCTCACCTTGGTTGTGGGGAAAGTAATGGAAACATTACTAAAGATAAGGCTGGTGAAATACCTGGTGGCCAATGGTATGCAGGATGAAAGGCAGCATGGCTTCACTATGGGAAGTTCCAGCCAGACTAACCTTTATTTATTTTATTTTATTCTTTGGTAACCAGGTAAGGCCTACTAGGCACAAGTGCCTGTTTTCAGGGGTGACCTGGGAGCACTGGGTGGTTAAGTGACTTGCTCAGAGTCACACAGTATGCAAGTGGAGGTTGTGAGAATCAAACTCGGGTCTAGTCTGCTGGATGTACCAAGCTCATTCACACCTCACTGCTCTAACCTCTAGGCTATACTGCCAGCCCAAACCTGATATAGTCATTTGATTGGGTGATGCAGATAGTGGACCAGGGAGGGGTGGTGGACATGGCCTATCTGGATTTCAGTAAGGCCTTCAACATCGTTCCACATAAAAGGCTGGTAAATAAGCTGGACAGCCTGGGTGTGGGCTACAGAATCACTAGGTGGGTGGAGAACTGGCTGATGGGAAGGCATCAAACAGTGGTGGTAAATGGGACACAGTCCAGGGAACAGATAGTAATTAGCAGGGTGCCGCAGGGGTCAGTGCTGGGACCACTACTCTTTAATGTCTATATTAGTGACCTAGCAGAGGGTTTGGAGGGTTGCATGTGCCTATTCATGGAAGATACAAAGTTCTGAAATAGGGTAGATTCACAAGGGGGAGTGGAGGCCATGAGGTGGGACCTGGAGAAGCTGAAGAAGTGGTCAGAAACCTGGCAACTAAAATCTAATGCAAAAATGTGTGCAGTGATACCCCATGGGCAGAAAAACGTGCAGGCAACTTACTTCCTTGGGGGGGGGGAATCAAGGAAAAAAGAACAGGGAAGGGACCTAGAGATTATGGTATCGAGGAATCTTAAAGTGGGGAACCAATGTAGCAAGGCGGTGGGTAAGGCAAATGGTAAAGTTGGCCTGCATTGCAAGTGGCTTTGCTAGCATAAGGAGGGAAGTGCTAATGCCATTGTACAGAACTATGGTGAGGCCACACCTGGAGTATGGGGTGCAGTTCTGGAGATCGCTGTTATGCAGGGATATTGAGATAATGGAGAGGGTTCAGAGAAGAGCGACCAAGACGGTACATGGGATGTAGGATATACCATATGAGCAAAATGGAGGGAGCTGAATCTGTACCCACTGGAGACTAGGAGGGAGAGGGGGGACATAATTGAAACTTTTAAGTACTTGAAGGGAATAAATAGGGTGAAGGAAGGAAGTTTGTTCAAAATGAAGGAGGGCACGACCACAAGGGGACATAGCTTCAAATTAGAAGGTGGCAAATACATCGGTAATGTTAGAGGGTAGTTCTTCACGGAGAGGGTGGTGGAGGCCTGGAACAGACTGCCTGAAGAGGTAGTGGGAGCCGAAATGGTGGAGGAATTCAAGAGAGCATGGGACAGACATAAGGGGTTGGGAAAGGGGGTGAAAGTATAAAAGTGGGGGGGAGCAGGGGAGGATGTAAGGGCAGACTAGATGGGTCATTGTGGTCTTTTTCTGTCGTCAAATTTCTGTGTAATCTGTGTACTGAAAAAATTGGCTTTAGAAGTTTCAGTTCCATTGACTTTCACTATAAATCAAGAATTACAAAATGAAGAAGTCTTGAAACATTGGGGAGATGCAGTCATGGCACCTATCTTTAAGAAGGACAAAAGGACTATAGTACAAGAACCAGAAATCTGAACCTATATTCTCCATATCAACCTGATGTAATATCACAGCTGTTTCTACAGTAGACACATCATGCCCTGTCCTTCAGATGGCAGCCACCCACAAAGATGAACTGGGAGGCTGTGCCAGTCCCAGTCGGGGGAGAGCATGCCTACAGTGGATGGGTGGACAGGGGATGGTAATCTGGTTCATGGTCAGTTTGCATTCATCTGTATCCCCCTCACCAGGTTGTGCCTGAAAATAGGCAGAATTTTTCTAGTGCACTTATCCGGTCAACAAAAACTAAATAAATAAATAATACAATAAATAGTGAGGGGGACTGCATGAGTGGTGGGGGCTCCAGCTTACAGGGAGATAATTAAACATCTGGGAAGTGTGTTATTCATAACAGGCGAAGGATTCAGTGGGTGGGGGGGGCAACTGGACACCAGAGAAAAGTATTTTATTGCATGGCCAGACAGTCAGAGGGCAGAGAGCAGAAGGACCACTGGACACCAAGGAAAACTATTTTGTTACCTGGCAGGGTGATCAGAGGGAGAGGCAGGGAAGCACAGACCATGATAAGACCTGGTTTGGGGAGACAGCAATTACCGAGGCTTACTGCCTGCCTGATACCTGCCTCCCAGGTTTCTGAGTTTTATGATCAACAGGTGGCTGATAGACTGGCCAACCCAACTTCTCTCCTTAGAGCAGTTCTCTGTAATCCCAGGGGCCTGATTCTTAAAGCTCCCAGAATGGCGCAAAGTCCCCCTTGCACCAAACAATGCCCCAGTAGCGATTCACAAACACAGCCTGCATCAACTGCAAGCTGCATGCACCAAAGGGAACTTGCACAGTCAGTCTGGCACAAAATTGGCTGTGGCATGGTGCTATGGAGCATGCGGCAGATGGAGACTGTCAAAACCCTAGATTGGAATTCTCAAAACTCTCCCAGATGGCACATTTCTAAGTACTGTTAAACCAGCCAGGGCTGGTCTAAGGGTACTTAGAATATGCCCTCTGGGAGAGTTTACCACCTTGCAGCAATGTGCCATGGCCCCCCTCCCCAGTCTCAATCACCATTTGGTAAACAAACAGATCCCCATGTATGCATAACAATTGGGTCCCTGGTGGTCCAGCAGCCCCACCTACGGTGCAATCTGTCCGAATATTCACATATTCATTCCCTGGTGGTCTAGCAGACTCCCCCAACCTGATCCCCTTATCATTAGGATATGCATTCCCTGGTGGTCTAGCGGACCATCCCGCCCAATCTGCCTGAATAATCATATATTCATTCCCTGGTGGACTAATAGACCCCTTTCCCTATCCCCGATCAGCTCATTTAATTATGTATATTATTACCCCAGTGCTCTAGTGGACACCCACTCCCCACCCCAGCAGACAGTGCTCCTCCACCCCACTCTCCTCATCCTATGCCTGAGTCAGTGACTGGCACAGCCCTCCTCTCCCCACTACAGCCAGCCGTCAACTGAACTGTCAGGGAGCACATGTTGCATACTGTACATGCTGATTGACAGCTCTGTCACTCAATGAGCGCATACTGTATACAGTATGCATTTTTGCAGTTCAGTCAGCAGCTGGAGAAAGGAGGACTGTGCCAGTTACCGGCTCAGGAATGAAACGGGGGGAGCGGGTGTGGTAGGGCACTGCCTACTGGAGTGTGGGGGGTGTCCACTAGACAACCAGGGTAATAATATATATAATTAAATGGGCCAATCGAAATAGGAAAGGGGGTTGGCTAGACTACCAGGGAATGAATATACAAAATTTACAAAGATAAGGGAATCGGGGATTGGGGGGTTAAGCTAGACCACCAGAGAATGCTTAGGTACATTGCTGCACAGCCACCCGTAGCTTGTGTCAACATGTCTCAATGCACCCTCCATTTGGCACATGGCTATAGTTGCCACAAGCTGTGGGACTTTGCTCCCGAGACCCTACCCAAGAGACAATCAGATGCAGGGTCCCTGGTGCACCGGCAACTGGTGCAAGCTACCTTTGGCGTGGCTTGTGCTAACTTTTGAGAATCGGGCCCCTGGTCCCTTAGGGAATAAAACTGCTGTAATGGAAGCCTTCATTGTGGATTCCTCTGCTGACCTGGTATGTATCACGGGGACCTGTTTGGGGGGGGCAAATGCAGGCCTTGTGATTGAGTCATTTACACTGCCATTTTTTTTGTGGTGCATTGCCCTAGGCAGGAGCATGGGGGGTGGGGTAGGCATCTGTTTTAGATCTGTTTTAAGACTCGCGACATAACCTCTAGTGATGATACCATATTGTTTGAATGTGTGACAGTTTAGGGTGGGCCAGGTAAAAGGGATCAATGGATCATGCTTATATACTGTCCCCCTGGCTGCGGACAGGACTTCCTGAAGGAACTGGAGACTTTAATGGCTGAGCTTGCAGTGGAGTTGCACAACCTTTTGTTTTTTTGCACCTGTAACATGTAGATCAATGATGAAACCTCTCTTTTTCGAATGCAGTTCCTCCAGATAATGTCTCTCTGGGCTTTGCACAGGCAGTTACCACCAGTACCTACCAGCAAGGCCATACCTTAGATCTTGTTTTCTCACTGGGTTTTGACATTAGTGATGCCGGGGTTGGATCCTTATGTCATGCATTTCATTTGCAGGGCTCCCCATTCTACTTCCCCCATGGAGATGGTCAGCTATTGCTCTTTTAAAAATCTGGAGTCTCAGAATCTCCTGGCTGTGCTGGACATCTCGGGCCTAGAGATGGACTGTGCAATGGGAGTCGAGGCAGCTGTGGAAGGTTATAACTTGGCCCTTGTGACTGTGTTCAACTCCATAGCACCCTTCTGTGTCTGCCCCTTAATTTCCCACCCCAGGTTATAGTGGTATGATGCAGATCTGAGGAGGTTGAAGACTGGAGGGAGGAGGTTAGAGTGCCATTGGCAGAGGTTCTGTTAGAAGGAGGATGTTTTGTTGGTGAGGGCTCATTACGATAAGTATCAGTGTGCTATCACTCTGAAAAGGTCAGAGTTCCTGACATGAGTGAACTGGTCTGCTCAGCTCTTCAAGACTATCGACAGGCTATTAAATCCAGTCTGTCTCAAGTTCTGTAGAGGCTTTTCATTAGACAAATGTGAAGAGTTTAACCAGTTCTTTCTAGACAAGGTTTCCTCCGTTTGGGCTGGGATATCCACAATCGGCCTGTTGATCACCAACGGTAGCCAAATGTTGATGGACAATGGCACACCATTCTTATGGGATGAGTTTAAGTCAGTAGGTGCGAATTATGTTTTTTGGGTGGTCTCCAGTTTGCGTCCCACTTTCTGTGCATTGGACCCTGGGCAGACCCGGTTTCTTTTAGTGTGCTGGGATTCACTCAGTCCGATCGTGGTGGAGAACATCAGGCATTCTCTTGAGGAGGGATTTTTCTATCTGCCCTAAAAAGGGCTGTGGTGAAACCTGTCCTCAAGAAATTCTCTTTGGATCCAGATGATCTCTACAATTACAGACCTGTCTCGAACCTTCCATTTTCGGGGAAGTTGATCAAGACGTTGGTGGCAGTGCAGCTGGAACAACACCATCAAATTTATCCAGTCTAGTTTTTGTCCTCTTCACAGTACGGAGACTGTGCTAATCAGGATGCATCATAATCTTCTCCTAGCAAGGGACAGTGGGCAATGTTCTGTTCTTATCCTGCTAGACTTGTCTTCAGCTTTCGACACAATGGATCATGGTGGGCTGTTGGCTCATTTGAGGCACTATGTTGGCATAGGTGCTGGAACTAGGGGTGCTGGGGGTGCGGCAGCACCCCCTAGCTTGGAGTACAATTCCCTATGGCTTTCTATGCAGTTTTGTACAATGGCTTTCAGCACCCCCACTATAAAAATTGTTCCAGTTAGACTTTCAGGAATAATGCTGCATTGGTTCAGTCCTATCTGTCTAGCAGGGTGCAGTAAGTTGTACTTGGTTCATTTACTTTGAGCACTGCTACACTCTCATGTGGTATGCCTCAAGGGTCTATTTTGCCACCCATGTTATTTGCCACATATATGTTGCCATTGGGATAGATCATTAGACACTAGAGCCTGGGTTTTCATTGTTATACTGATGATACCCAACTGTATGTGTCTTCTGCTCCTGATGATGCTGCAGTAGTATCGGAGCTGAATGAGTGTCTTAAGGACATCCAGGACTGGATGGCAGCCAACTGGCTTGGATTAAATCCCACTAAGACAGGGATATTATTGGTGTAGCCCTGCAACCTGGGTTTCACTGTGACAAGTAGCAGTGCCTTCCTACCCAGGTTGCATGGTGTGAAACTCCATGCAGTCAATAGGGTGAGGAACCTGGAGGTCATTGTGGCTAACCTCTGAGTACCAGGTGTCTGCTGTTGTCTGAAGTGGCTTTTACTACCTGCAAAATACTGCTCAGATCAAGCCCTATCTTGATCCGGCTGGCCTGGCAACATTGGTACACACCTTAGTTAAGCTGAGGTTGGACAACTGTAACACACTCTACCTTGAGTTATCCACAAGGGTGTTGTGCCATTTGCAGTTGGTCCAGAATGTGGTCTCCTGGCTGGTTGTAGAGACCTCTTGGTCTGAGCATATCCTGCCAGTTTTCCATGTTCTTCACTGGCTGCCAGTATGGTGGCATATCTGCTTCAAGATATGCTTGCTAACTTACAAGGCCCTGCTCCATCTGGGTCTGGGCTACCTGAAAAACCTCCTCATACCTTATACTGCTGACCATCCCTTCTGGTCTGCGGAGGCAGAACTCTAATCAGTATCAAAATCCTGCTTGAAGTCTTCAGGCAATAGTATATTTGAGATTGCAGCCCCGATACTATGGAATGCACGTCTTTGAGAGATAAGAGGTACACCTTCGCTGGCCACTTTTTAAAAAATCTTTAAAAATGTATTTTTTTTCCCTTAAGTTTTGGGTCTGGCGCTTATATTAACTTTTCAGTTTTATTCATCATTTGATTTTATTGTTTTAACATGTTTTTACTGTTGTACTCATTGTGAGAGGCACCCAAAACCTTCGGGACAGGGTGCCATATAAATACAATTGCCTTACTTTGCCACGCCACACCTACCATCATGCTGGTGTGCCTATTTGCAAGCCACTAGCAGCTGATCTGTACAGGTGCACCTGCTTGGTTTAATGTTTTATTTCCATTTCAGTATGTACTTAGAATAGCACAAATAATGCTAGCAACAGGCAGAGGGAGAACATTTTTTACAGCTGATTCTGAAGGCAGGCAGAGCGTGGAGATCAAACGGCTGTTTTGAAAGTTAAGTGAGTCAAGTGTTAGAGGGTGTAAAGACAGAAATGCTGAGTTACAGCACACATAAGTGAGAAGTGAGTTTCTGAAGTAATGTTTTAACCTTGCTGTGCTATAAGGCAACATAGATGCTCAAAAGTGTCTCAAGACAGCTGACAGCACTGCATGTGCACATGAATGCCATAATAAAGTACAGTTACGTAAGAACTTACCGTAACAGTAGATCTTCGAGAACAGCTCATGCAGCAGGTAACACTATTAGGACTGAATCTCGGGCTTTCTCCTTTTTTTCTCAGCCCCATAAATCGAGCTCGAGAATAGACTATGTACTGCTTAGTAAAACCTTTCTTCCCAGTCTTCTTCAGTCCGGAATTGATCTAATCATTCTCTCAGATCATGCAATAGTCTGGATCAAACTTTCCTTAAATCCGGATTTCTGTCGAGATACTATATGGAGGTTGAATACCCAATTACTCAAAGACCCACACACGGTTTCGCATATTAAAACTTTAATCTCTCTTTTCCTTGCAGACAATCTCGACTCCACTCCGAGGATTGATATGATTTGGGGCTCATTAAAATGTTATCTTAGGGGTGAGCTAATTAAGATAGCTTCCGCAAGGAAGAAGGCCCGACTTGCAAAATCCCTTTCCCTACTGAGTAAAATTAGAGATTTGGAAGCAGATTATTCCTCAACCTCCTCGTTGCTGTCTCTTCAGGCTCTCCTGGCAGCTAAGAGTGAGTACATGGATCTACTGAAAGAGAAAACTGAATACTGTCTTGTGCGAACTCAAGCTAAATATCTAGATCATGGGGAGAAGGCTGGTAAACTTCTGGCCTTGTGCATATGGGCACCGGAAAGTTCCAGGATAATCCCATCCTTACACTCCCCAACTGGTTCCATAGTAACTTCCCCTAGAAGTACTGCTCAAATCTTTGAAAAATACTACACGGATCTTTATAGTAAACCCTTATCTTCTACTCCTATGTCGAATATTATTGCATATTTAGAGGACACTGATATCCCCCGTCTGTCATCGACCCATAATAAGATTTTGACCGCTCCCATCTCTCTGGAGGAAATAGAGAGAACTATCACCTCCATGACCTCAGATAAAACACCTGGACCCGATGGTTTCCCTGCTAACTTCTATAAGGTCTTTTCTAAAGAGCTAGCACCTATACTCCTTAAGTTGTATGAGTATCTCTCCTCCTCTAGTGATATAGATCCTACTCTTTTTGAGGCCACAATTATCCTAATTCCCAAACCGGATAAAATTCTCACTGATCCGGCGAATTACCGACCTATTTCCCTTCAAAATTATGACATGAAAATCTTTGCTAAGATTCTGGCTGAAAGGATTAAAAATGTTTGGTCTGGTTTGCTCAGTCCCGAACAAGTAGGTTTTGTGTCTGCTAGATCCTCTGCGGATCACTTAAGAACTCTATCCCATATCTCCCAACATGCCCAAACAGTCTCTCATCCTATGGCATTGGTTTCGTTGGACTCAGAAAAAGCCTTTGACCGAGTGGATTGGGCCTTCCTTTGGGCTGTGATGGAGAGGATGGGCTTTCCGACATTATTTTTAAAATGGGTCCAGGTTTTCTATAGCTCCCCTTCAGCTAAAATTTATTGTAACAGAGTTTTTTCCTCCCTTTTCCGTTTATACACTGGCACCAGGCAGGGGTGTCCTCTCTCGCCTTTGCTTTTTAATTTATACCTAGAACCCCTCCTTATCAGACTCAAAGCCTCTCCACTCGTTAGAGGCTGCATGTTACAGCAGCAGAAGTTGGTACTTTCTGCTTACGCAGATGATATACTCCTGCATTTGGAACGTTCGGCTGAATCCCTAAAAGCGGCGATTGATGTGATTAAGCAGTATGGTGCCCTTTCTCGCTATAGATTGAATATCTCCAAGTCGGAAATCTTCCCATTAAATGTTCATACATGTAAACAGGAGTTTGTTACCTTTGGTATGAAATAGGCTCCTAAGTCGATTAAATATTTGGGGATTCATTTCGCGATAGAGCCCTCACTTTTGAGGAAGCTCAATTTGGACAATATTAAAAATATGGTTCACCAAGATTTGCGGCAGTGGTCTACCCTTCCCATATCTCTCTGGGGCTGGATCAATATTCTTAAGATGAATATCCTTCCCCGGATTTTTTAACCCCTTAATCTGTTGAATCTTTGGTTGCCCATCGCCTATTTTCAACAATTCCATGCGATGTTTTCCAATTTTATTTGGCAAGAAAAGGGTGTTAGACGCTCCTACTGTAAATTATCTCTCCCCAAGGACAAAGGCGGTCTCTGGCTTCCTAATCTTTTACTCTGTCACTGGGCAGCTCATCTTTCTAAGCTAGGGAAATGGTTTTCTATGGATCCTAACCCTCCATGTCCGACTTGGCTCCAAATTGAGAAGTCACTTTTATCGAGGGCCAAATTGGATACCTATGCCGTTTATTTCAGCCCTCCATCAGAGGCCTCCCACTGGTTGACTGATAATACGATCTTGACATCCCTTAAATCACTTGCTCAATGCCTACTGTCCCTTAACATCCTTGTTAGCTCAGATTTAGGCCAGCCGATGGTCCTTAATCCCAATATTAAATTGGGTCATTCAAGACTAACCCCTGAATGGCTCCCACAACTTAGAGAAGCTAGACTGGAACACTTTTATGATCAAAGATCACTCCTATCTTCAGTCGACATACTTGATAAGTTTGGCATTCCTAAAGAGGAGATATTCAAAGTCTACCAATTAAGGCATCTTATTGCCGGGAAGTTTGGTATCTCCTTTAGTGAGTCAGTGGCCTACCCCTTTCTTTCTCAAATAATAAGCCTCGCTTCTCAACCGCACTCCACTTCGTTAATCTATGCCTTTCTCCTAAATTATAAATTTCCCGACACAGTTGGGGGTTCTAATATCTGGTCATCTTTGTTGTCTGATTCTCCCTTGAATTGGTCTGGTATATGGAAGGATCTTCATAGATACCATACCCAGGATAGATTAAGGCTGACTCAATACTATATTGTGAATAATTTATATTACACCCCTGTTAAGCTTTTCAAGCTTAGAAACTTCCTCACTCTCACGTGTTCTAGGTGCATGCAGGAGGAAGGGAACCTTCTTCATGTTTTTTGGTCCTGTAGTAAGGTTGCTCCCTTATGGTCTTTTATCCGGGACAATTTGGACCCCCTTCTGGGTCTGTCGACCTTTTTTACCCCTGAGATCTGCATTCTGGGTGAGTTTTCTCGCATAGACAGTGTGGAGCGTTGGTATCATATGGCTTTGGTGTCCATGGCGGTTAAGAAGTTGGTTCTGAGACACTGGACTGACCAATTGGTCCTGACTTACACTGACTGGCTGACTGAACTTACTGCATACCTTAACTCGGAGAATCTAATTGCCAGCCTGCACTGTCGTAATGACCTGTTTCATAAGAGATGGGGTAGATTACAGTCGCTATGTTTGCACTAAAGAGTTCATGACCGTATCCCTGCTGCCCGCACTGGCAATTTATATTTTATTATGTACTATTTTTAGCAATTCGCTGTTAAGGGAGATCTCATATATAAATGAATGGTGCTAAACTCATCCAGGTTATAAGAAATCATAGGAAATATTGAGAAGGCACACCTGGGTGGGGGTGGGGGTGGGTGATTTTGTTTGGGGTCAGATAGTAGTTTCATTTCCTCGGTATATGTAATTTTGGAAGGGGGGACTCTGTTTGTGGGAGGTTTTGGGGGGGTTTGGGGGGTTTACCATGTACTTCCAGGTTTTATTCACCTGACATGTTTGTTATGGTTTGTGTTTTTGTATATTTGAAAATTTAAATAAACTTAAATTTCAAAAAAAAAAAAACACTATTAGGACTGAAGCCAGCAGGCATCAGGACCCCACGGAATTCTTCTAGCTAGCTATCTTCAGCGGGGACCACCCCCGACGTCGGTCCCGCCTCCGACGTCAGGCGTAGTACATAAGGGGGCGGTCCCGCCAGATTCCCCAGTTCTCCCGCCGGAGACATCCGGCTGCAGGATGACATCAGAATGGGAGACTGAGGATCCATCATCAGAAGACGAAAGGGCATAAGCCCCTGCCAAAGGCTCTAAAGCCTTGCCTCCTCCAAGGGGGAAGGTGGGCGGGAAGGTATCTGCTGCAAGAGCTGTTCTCGAAGATCTACTGTTAGGTAAGTTCTTACGTAACTGTACTATCTTACCGAGATACAGCTCTTGCAGCAAATATTACTATGGACTGATTTCCAAGCAATAACGCTTGTGAGCATACTGGGAGGAGGAGATTGGAAAATATCCATGCCAAGTCCTGACTCTAGGACAGGAGACCCTGTATACAGCCAGGCGAAACTGGCTCTTCGCCGTGAGGCAATGTCCAGGCTATAATGCCTGATAAAAGTGTGTACAGAGCTCCAAGTAGCTGCAGCATAAATGGCAGAGGTGGAGACGTTACGCAGTGCTTTGAAGGAGGTAGCCACCCCCCTTGTGGAATGGCCCCGGACTGTACCCGGGAGGGGCTTCTGTTTGGTATTGTAGCAGTATGATATACACTGGACAAGCCAGCGAGAAAGTGACTGCTTTGATACTGGTTGGCCCAACATCCTCTCAGCAAAGGAAACGAAGAGTTGCTCCAATTTGCGAAGCTGTTTCGTTCTGTTTAGGTAGTACCTTAGACAGCGGTGAACATCCAGGGTATGAAGTAGCGCCCCTCCTCTATTGGAGTACTTAGGAAAATAGACAGGCAGGTCAATGTCCTGATTGAGAGTGAGGGTGGAGCCCACCTTAGGCAAAAACTTAGGATTCGTCCTCAGGGACACTCTGTCCTGGTGGAAAATCCAATAGGGTTCCTTACACATAAGAGCGTGAAGCTCAGAAATTCTCCTTGCTGACGGAACAGCAACTAAAATAAAGTTTTCCAAGACAAGACAGCAGCAATCATCAGCAGGTTCAAAGGGAAGATGGGTGATTCCAGGACAAAGAGTAAATCCCATGGGGGGACAGGGTCCTTAATGGGTGGCCTAAGGTGTAATACCCCTCTCAAAAAGTCCTGAGAGACATCAAGCTGTGCCACTGTGCGCTGTCTCACCGGGAAGTGGTAAGCAGAAATAGCGCAGAGGTGCACTTTGATAGAGGAGTAGGCTAGACCTGACTGGAAAAGGGAGAGCAGGTAATCTAACACTGCTACAATCTATCACCGGGCAACCTAGAGGGGAAAGGTCGCGTGCCTGCGACCACAAACAAAAACGGCGCCATTTCATGGCATACGTCGCATGCGTTGCCGGCTTTCTGGCCGCAGAAAGGACTTCCGCCAACTCATGCGAGACCCCGTGTTGCAAAATGGCTACGTCTCCAGAAGCCATGCATGCAGGTTCAGTGAACGTAAGTCCGGATGGACCAGTGAACCTTTCTCCTGAGACAAGAGATGGGAGCTGAAAGGCAACGGGAGCGGAGGTTCCCGGGACAGCTGCGTTAGCAAGGGGAACCATATCTGCCTGGGCCAGAAAGGGGCTACCAGGATCATTGTTGCGTGCTCCCTGCGCAGTTTGAGAAGAACTCTCTGGATCAATGGGAAGGGAGGGAAGGCGTAGAGGAATCTGTTCGCCCAGGAGAGGGACAATGCATCTCGCCAGGAAACACCAGGCCCTGGATCTAGCGAGCAAAAATTGGGCAGTTTTGAGTTGGATGGGGAAGCGAACAAGTCCAACTCTGGAGTTCTCCATTGTAGAAACAGATCCTCCGCTACCTCTTGAAGGAGTTCCCATTCGTGGACCCTGGCCTGGGAGTGACTCAGGCCATCCGTGATTGTGTTGTCCACGGCGGGAACGTGAACTGCAATCAGGCTCGCGCCGTGTCGGATTACCCAATCCCACACTCTCATTGCCTCCCTGCAAAGGGGGTAAGAGTGTGCGCCTCCTTGTTTGTTGAGGTAATACATCACCACAGTGTTGTCTGTCTGAAGCAGAAGAGTACTCGACGGGATCTCTGACTGAAAAGCCAGCAGGGCATATAGGACCGCCCTCATCTCCAGGACGTTGCTATGGAGGTGAGCCTCCTGAGGGGTCCATGTTCCCTGGGACTTCACCCCATTCAGGTGTGCACCCCACCCCAGCCCTGAGGCATCTGTGGTGAGGATTACCTCCGGGGACGGCGCTATAAATGGGACACCCGCAGAGAGTGTACCTGGGTCTAGCCACCACTGCCAGTCTCGAATCACGGCGTTCATGATTCTGACCGGATGCTGCATGTGGTCTTGCCTTTGGTCCCACTGCACCTTGAGCATCCACTGGGTCACCCACATGTGGAGCCTTGCCAAAGGGATGGTTGGAATGGCCGCAGCCATGTGTCTGAGTAAGCGAAGGACCGACCTGGCAGGGACGGGCTTCTTCTTCGAAAGATCCCTGATGAGAGATCTGATGCATTCCGCCCTGTCATCGGGGAGAAAGGCTTCCCCCGGACGGTGTCCAGAACTGCTCCTATGAACTGCAATTTCTGGGACGGTACGAGGAGTGACTTCTCGTAGTTGATGAGGATACTCAAGGACTGAAACAGTTCTTGAGTGCTTTGAATAGCCATCAACAGTACCTCTTTGGAGGTGGCCATGAGAAGCCAATCGTCCAGGTATGGGAACACGTAGTGGCCCTGTCTCCTTAGAAACACTGCCGCGACTGCCATGCATTTGGTAAAGACCCTGGGGCCGATGACAGTCCGAACGGAAGAGCTCGGAACTGGAAATGGTGGCCGAGAAACTTGAAGTGCAGGAACCTCCTGTGCGCTGGAGCTACAGGGATATGCAGGTACGCGTCCTGCATGTCTAGGGATGCTAAAAAGGCGTCCTTCTTTAGCATGGGAATAAGACCTTGAAGAGTCACCATGCGAAATCGCTTGTAGGCGACCGACAGATTGAGGTTGCTGAGGTCTAGGATTGGACGGAGGTCTCCTGTTTTCTTCAGAACCAGAAAGAAGTGAGAATAGTATCCGAACCCTCTCTGGTTCTCTGGGACGTACTCTACCGCTCCCTTTTGCAGGAGCGCAAGTATCTCTTGCCTGATAAGCAGTTTGTGCTGACCCAAGTAATGGGAGAGCAGAGGAGGCCTCGAGGGTGGCTTGTCTGCAAATTCTATAAAGTGGCCTCTTTCGACCAACTGAAGGACCCACCTGTCGGTAGTTATAGACTGCCATCCTAGCAGGTAATTCGCGATAAGACCCCCAACCTTGATGTCCCATTGATCCTGAGGGGTGGGGGCTGGGAAGGAGTCAGACTGTGGTGGCTGAGGGACCCACGGGCTGGGCCGGCTTAGCTGGGCACTGGCTTCGGCCCGCGGACTGTCTACCCTGGGCTCTGCGGGAACCGGAGCCCCTCTGCTGTGGACCGGTGCGGGACTGTTGTCTCTGCGTCCGTCCATGGAAACGGCTTTGGTTCCTACAAAAAGAACTAAGCCTCGGTCGGTACATTGCCTGGACCGACCTCACCATCTTCCCGGCCTCTTGAAGCTTGGGGAGGACCATCTCAGAGGGCTCACCAAAGAGAACTTCTCCCTCAAAAGAGGCATCCATGATATTTTTCTGGACGTCTGGGGTAAATCCGGAGACATGGAGCCATGAGTGTCTCCAGAGGCATACGCCTGAAGCTGCCGCTCTGGCCGAGGAGTCCGCAGAATCATACACGGCTCGCAGCACCTGGGTTCCCACGTCTGAACCCGTGCGGAGGAGCTGCAACATCTCCTCCTTCTGCTCACCTTCTGACTTTTTTTCTGCCAGATCCAGTCCCTGTTCCCACAAGGCATTTTGGAACTGCACCATGTGGGTCAAGTAGTTCAGGGATCTGATGGTGCAAGTAGCGGAAGCATACGTGTGCCTTCCCATAGCATCCAGCTGTTTGGATTCTGGGTCCGGTGGCAGGGTGCTCAAATGTTGCAGTCTCTGGGACCGGTCATGCGAGGCTGTTATAACCAGAGAGTCGGCCAGAGGATGTTGAGCCTTGTAGAGGTGGTCAGCTTTCTTCGGCATCGCCGGGAGCAAGTGTGGACACTTCCATGCTGCCTTGGTGACGTCCACAAAAGTGTCCACCAAGGGTGGTACCACCACAGGCTTAGGATCTTTCTGCCGAAGATACCTGGTGAGGCGTAGTCTCTCGGGGTCTAATTCTTCTGCATCCCAGCCCATGTTCTCTTGGATATGTCGCATGATCTCAGAGAATGATGGGTCATCCAGAGGAGATCTAGGAAGCTCACTTGGGTCCGGAGAGGGGATATGGATTGGAGAGGGGGATCTGGATCCTGAGAATTCCAATCCCGTGTCCTCCGTCGAAGGCGAAAGGCGGCGTCTTCTGGGTCTCTTGGGGCTGGGTGACCCTGAAGAAGATCTAGACGGAGGTCTCCTTTTGTCTGGTCTCCCCCTAGGAGGATCCCTAGGCTCCTGGGGGGAAGGTACTCGGCCTGCAGCCCCAGATGGAGTGGGGGGGCGCAGGAGCCGGAGGAGTCACAGGAGGAGGAGGAGGAAGAGGAGGAGGTGTGGGAACCATATCCTTTTTAATGGTATCCCACCAGTAAGTGAAAAGCTCCTTGACCTCAGCAATGAGAAAGGCCTGACGACGGACCGGGCGCAGGTGGTCGGTCTTCGGGTTCCGGCGTCAACTCCTCAGGGGCCTCAGGTTGAGGGGAGGGTTCCCTGGGAGGTGTGACAGGACCGGGTTCACCCGTCTGGTCCTCGGGCTGCATCAACTACTCCTCCGTAGTAGTCTCCTGACCGACATCGGTAGGAGGCGTCGGGGTCCTCTTCTCGACTGATGTGGACGTCGGCCCCCCTGCCGACGACCAAGGGGGCGTAGGCCTGACCGGCGACAGACGTCTGGCGGTCGATGTCTCCTGGGACCTGTGGTGAGAGGCCGACGTCGGACGAGCCGGCGTCGGATCCAACGGTCTCTTGACAGAGGTAAGCTCCTTGGTCTTCCACTGGGGAGGAGGAGGCAAGGAGGCAGACCTGACGTCGGGCTCAGAATGGCGGGAACCCGACTTGTGGCGGTGATGATGGTCCCCAGACCTAACCAGGACTTTGGAGGACAAAGATGGGGGCCTGGAGGTCTTGGCCTGTGAGGAGGAAGAGGATCCAGAAGGTTTCTTCACCACAGCGGGAGGAGGCTGAGAACGGGCCCGGGAGGGTGAACGGTCGGACCGGGAGCCAGAGCTATGAGAATCAGAGGCCCTGGAAGGGGACTTGGGGGAAACCTTCTCCCTGTGCTTTCCAGAATGTTTGCAGGCCTTCTCTGCAGAATCCCCCTTGGAGGAGTCCATGGCCTTGATCCTCTCTTCAAGCAAAAATGCCTGTAAAGCCTTCTGGCGATGGATCCGGGTCCGGCTGTTGAATCCCTGGCAGAACGTGCAGGACCGGGTGTCGTGGTCTGGGCCTAGGCACCGGATGCAGGCCGAATGCGGATCCTTAAACGGGATTTGCTTTCCACAGGCGCACTTCGAGGGATGGCCTTCAACGGAGGTTGGAGAGGACATCAGACAGCAATCGAGCTGGAAAAACGAACTTTTCCTGAAGGAAGACCTTAACTGTGCGTCGCGCGCTAAGAAAGCGAGCGAAGAATTCGAGACATGCAAGTCGACGGCGGGAAAGAACTGGGGAATCTGGCGGGACCGCCCCCTTATGTACTACGCCTGACGTCAGAGGCGGGACCGACGTCGGGGGCGGTTCCCGCTGAAGATAGCTAGCTAGAAGAATTCCGTGGGGTCCTGACGGCTGCCGGCTTCAGTCCTAATAGTGTTACCTGCTGCAAGAGCTGTATCTTGAAGTAAGATCTGCCCATTTATTATGGCAAACAATAACTGTTTGGCCCATCAAACAAAATGATGGTCAGCTATTATGTTTCATTAATTGATAACATTCCTGAGTAACACTGAATAAAAACAAGAATGTAGAGAACAGTACTTATTTTATTTCACTATTATACTGTTTGTTGGGATGTATTTACAATTACAACCGGGTTTTCACTATAGCGAGGGGTTACTGTAATGTGTAATGGAGTAACAAGCTTGTGTTACTCTGCAACTCAGCTAAGACATTTATGTCCCTTTCTGTGTAATAAATCTGAGCTGGACACAAGATACATCTGTAGTACGGCTGACTATATCACATTATGGCGGCATATTGTGTTGCCACCTGGGAGACTGGGATTGGTGTGCAACTTGAAGCATTGTAATCATTGAATTCAAGTATCTGGGGGTTCTTTTAGACTCCTCGTTGACATATCTTTCTCAGGTAAAGTCAGTAAAAAAGAGAATTAATTGTAGATTGGGCCAATTATATAAATTTAAACCTTATCTATTTTATGACTTGCATTTGAAATTGGCAAATGGTGTTTTAATGCCATATTTTGATTAAGTTTCTTCCATGTATGTTAAGCTGGGAACCAAGGAGAAACAGATTCTAAACGTTGTTTATAACAGCATTTGTAGATTTGTTTTGGATGATCCTTTTTTGACCCATCATTGCCTTTTATATTCTTCACTGAAATGGTTGTCGCCCCAGTTTTAAATATGAATTTGCCTCAGGAAAATTGGTTCATCAGGCCATTTATTCGAATGGCTTATCTCCATTATTTGATTTGGTTCAGGTTCGGGAAGTTCAGGCAAATTTGAGAATGTTTCAGGGGGTAGTGTTGGTAGTACACGGTGCTAATAATAACTATGGTTTACGAGCATTTGATCACCAGGCTTCTTCACTTTGGAATAGGTTACCAGTTGCGTTAATGGTAATTAAATCTTATTGATGTTTTAAAGTAAAGTTTAAACAATATTTGTTAGCACAGTCTAATTGTTTGTGTAATTTGTCAAATTTGCATGTATTTTGATGTATTGTCTGTTATGTTTTATGTCCGGGTCGGTCCTGAAAAAGGGCTTTGGCCCAGAGTCCTAACCTGGTTAACAAATAAAAATGAATGAATGAATCCTATGCCAAGTTTGGCTTGGGGCAGGCATGTTGTGGGGGTGTGGCACTCAGCTACTTGGGAGGGAAGATATGAGCTTTCTAGCATTTGCACCCCTTGCTGGCTGAACAAAGAAGGGCATTCGGTGTGGAAGCAGCTACATGCCTCACCCCCTACCATCCGAAGGAAGGTGGCGGCTGTGATTGTTTGGGTAAAGAACATGGGAGCCCGAGATAATCTAGTCATCAATCACAAAAAATAACTAGATAAAAGCCTGTAAAATAGGTATTCAGTCAATCAATACATTTTTATTTTACCAGGAAATAACACCATTGAGTAGGCTCATTTACAAGGTGGTCCTGGAAGGACACAATGGTACAAGACACACAGTTTTTCAATTACAATACAAGGACAAGTATTATAAAAAAGGAGCAGTACAACATATACATGAAGTGTCACTAACAAGGTAATTCTAAGTTAAGAACAGACTGATGCTTACACAGTAGAGATAGGTCATCATGTACATGGAAGAGCATTGTAGGACTGTGGTAAGGGAGAGGGGGGAAGGAATCAGGCCAGTTATAAAACTGGGAGGAGAAAGTTAGTGTGAGTAGCGGGAGTACACATCAAGTGGGGGGAAAGGGGGTATATAGATTAAAGCAACAACTGCTAGTGGACTAGGAGGGGTGAGGAGGAAGGTCAAGGAGGATGAATGTAAGTGAGGGAGTTCAGGGAGGGCACATGAAGTGAGGCCACTACTTGGTATAGGCAGGCAACAGGAGTGGGAGAACTACTGCAGAGGGGGTGGTGCAATGACACTAATTCATAGTTGTGGCACTGCTAGGAACAACAATTGCAATACTCGGTATTACTCGATAGTTATAGGCAGAAGAGGGCACTTTGCCCATCATGACTGCCTCCCACGCCATGTGTGTGGGGGGGTTATTATCCATCTTTTTTTGAGCATATATTTATCTAATTCAAATCTGAATTACTGAAGTTTGAGATGTCAACCAAGTTCTGCGGTAGTCTATTGCAGAGTTTACAAGCGTGTATAGTAAAATAGCAATCCCTTTTATTGGTGACTTTTATTTTGGCGAAACTTTGCCACCTCACTCCCTACACACTGATTTTTATACCCATAATTCTTTATGCTGGGTTGAGGCTTTGGAATGTATATCACATGTGCAGTTCTAACAGCCATACAGAACCCAAAAACAAAATATAGTCTATGGTGGAACATTGTCCCACCTCGATTTTCATTGCAGCTGAAATGCTGTTGTACCACAGTTCAAAGGGCATACAACGCTGTTCAGCCCTTCTGTGGTACATCAGGATTCCAGCTGTGCTGAGAGGAGCACAAGCCACACTAACACAAACCACAGGATCAAATAGATCAGAAGACGTGCTGACGTAAGAACAGATAGTCGTGTAATTCCGCAGATGCAAGATCAACTAGATACGAGACAAAATATGCAGGTTCAACCAGATATTTACCCCTATATTAAAAATTAAATGCAGGATCAACCAGGTATTTGAAATTACAGTACTTATGAAAAAACAACCGGTTCCTCTATGTCCTCTCGCTAAGCAAGAAGTATGTCTGCCATTTTGTTTTTTTTAAAAGTCCCTCCCAAAGTCATTTATCAACCAATAGGAGAGTACAATTCGAACATAGGGACATCTGGTCCCTAACAACCATGCAACTCAACCTAGCAACTCACAGAATAAGTTGGGGACAGCAACAAGAACTGCTCAAACTATAGAAAATGTGCATGCTGAAAATAGAAAATAGAGTTAAAAATTTACATTTCAACCTCAGGTCTTCTTCAGGAAATATCTTCACCTGCAAATCTATTTCCAGTGTGACTGAAATTAGGAGGTCTACAGGTGTTTTTCACATCACCAAGGAGTTCTCATGCACCTCCACTAATGTGGTGTATAGTATTCTTTGAAGGAAATGTACGGCTATTTACATCGGAGAGACTGGTAGGCGCCTTGCTGACCGTTTCAGGGACATTACAGAGCAGTCAGGAATGGTGACACTGCTAAACTCATTGTATCCCACTTTATCTCCAAGGACCACAGTGTCAATGACCTTTCTGTTTGTGTCCTTCAGCAGGGCTTTTGGGATTCTGACCACAGAAAAAACATGGAAGCCAAGCTGATCATCCGCCTTGTCTCCCAGCAGCCCTCTGGTTTAAATTATAGACTTTTTTTCCACTTACATCTTTCAGCCACCCCTTATTTTCCCTAAGGTCTGTTTGTATCTGTACACATTTAATTTATTTTTCATTTTCACCATAAGTCTCCATCTCTGTCTCCTTCCTCCACATTTGTCACCTTTCAGCCTTCTTACTAGGCCCTGTTAATTAGTCCCCACATGGGGACTTCCCTAGCTGTTTCACTCCTATTATGCTCTATCTTTCCCATCGTCATCTTTTAGTTTCACACATTCTCTCTTAATCTGGCCATTTCTCACTTCTTTGTCCTGATCCTCCCCTCTTTTCTTTCCCCATATATAAATATCCCTCATTTTACCTCCCCTGTACACTAACTTTGTTTTTTTCTCTTTTAGATATTTCCTGAAAAAGACATAAGGTTGAAACATAGATTTTTAACTCTATTTTCTATTTTCAGCGTGCATTTAAATACAATCATTTTGTTTTGCTTTTAGACCACATGCTGACGCAGCACCTTGTTTTTGTATTTCATAGAAAATTTGATTTTGAGGACACCATACATTATAAAAAATAGTGGATGGGCAACTGTATACAGAACCAGTGCATTTGGCCACCTCAGGGTTCTGATTCCCATGGACCTCTCGAGCTTCGTTCTCAAGGTCACTGGGAATCACAACCCCTCTGTGGTAGAACACACTGGTTCTACATAGTTGCCTATTCTCTATATATGTTTGTACTAGGCATTGCTTGGAGGTCACTCTCCCAGCTAAGGACTGAGGCAGCTCTTCTGGTTAAAGGGAGGTGGGGCTAATCAAAATAACATTGTAGGATTTGTCCAAAAGACAATGCCCCCCCCCCCATCTGCAGGATCTTTTGCTGATCCTTAAAATTAATATGCGCAGGTTAAGAAATATTCTAGTGGCAAAGCTGCACCAATTTGGGTTGTTCTTTTTTTGTATGTAAGTTTTTATTAATTTTACTTATAGTTCCAGAATATATTCAGTCCTGGCTAGAGTGGAATTCCATTTTTTTGCAGTATAACTCTATGCTAATAATCAGTTACCTAACATTGCATTTACGTTTGTATGTGTAGCCCCCAGGCCACTTATTTAACTAATGTGCACACACCTCATTTATTTTAACACTCACCCAGCTAACTATCTGGGAAAACTGGTGCCTATATACTGACATACTATTTACTTTATTAAAAAGGTAGATTTTACCCTTGGCGTTCAGATGTATACCTGACTCATTTTCTAGAGGAAGAGAAGGGTGGGGGTACAGAAACAAACAACTTGTACCCTGTGTAAATAACACAACCCAGGTCCTGGGTGGAGGCTGCTAGGCATATGCTTCCTCTAACCTGCTGAGGAGGGCCCCAGTAAATCCACACAACCAGAAGCAATAAATCGGAATGTCCATAACAGTGACTGGGATTGTGCAGTATGGCTTTATTCAACAGATGGCAAGTAAAGTGTCAATGTCAGTGGCTCAACAGGTAGCACACTTGCCTCTGAGACTGGGAGATCAGAAGGCTGTGGGTTCTATCCCTACACCAGGTACTTGAGTTAAATCCCAATACTGACACTGCAGTGCAGCATGAGGGGGGTGCTGCACTCCTGAGGTGCCATCTTTTGGATGAGATGTTAAACCGAGGTCCCATCTGCCTGATCTAGTGGTAGTTCAGGTGTATATTAAAGATCCCATGGCACTTCTTGAAAAAAAGAGTAGGGGAATTTTTTATTGTAAAAAAATATAACAGCACATTGCACTCATGAAGTTACATAACAAAGCTACCATCTGTTTAAGAAACATACAAAACAACATTGTTATACTTTTTACCTGAAATGGGGAAAAAATTAGATTACAAAGAAAAATGTACAATGACCAACAAAACACTAAAAAACATATTATCCTCAAGAATGCTACTATTTTACAATTTTGTAAATCTTAATTCTATACTTTTACTCTTTTTATATTACACCTTCAAATAAAAGCTTTGGAAAAGCCCTCCCCCAGTTTTCTATCATGGGGGGGGGGCATTGCCGATTTGTCTTTTAGATAAATTAATATCACTTCTTTTGTAATGTTTTCTACTAGTCTTCTTAAAGGTACACATCTTTGTTGTATCATATACTTACACCTGTTTTGCCATATGCTCCACTTTATTGTTGCGAAAACCACCCTTAAAGACCCAGGGTAAAAATTAGCCCATTCTGTGCTAAATTTCCCATATACCAACTCTATGTAGGTTGTTTTTCTTAATACAGGTATTTCCCATTTCCGAGATAATTGGTCCCATAACTGTTCAATATAAGAACACTCAAAGAATAAGTACTGCATGGTTTCAGTTTGTGAAATATGTGAATTCTAATGCAGATTCTTTCTTCCAAGACTTTATGCACATGATTCCCTTTCACATTTAATTTACCATAGCAACACATCCAATGGTATCCCACATTTTCCCTGGTATTCTGACCTCTAAGATCTGTTTAGTTAGCCATTCAGGTTCTTTGCCTTGAGGGCAATTGAAGCAAGGCCCCTTTAAAAAGTACCTTCTCAAAATGTTTGCATAAAGTGCTTTCCTATTTAATACTTGACAGTTTTGGATAGTCACATCCCATTATTTTAATGTTTTAAAATGTTCTAACAGATATATAGATGTCCCTGCTGGGATAGATCTGAATGCTCCCCATTGTGGTGCTTCCCATTCATTGAAAAAATAAATACATCTGGCTCTTCAGCTTATTGCCAATCCATCTGATTCCCTACTAGAAGAGGAATAATATTAAAATATACATATATAGAGAAAAAAAAAACATAGGATTGAGCATATTCAGGCCCCCTTGTTTGACAGGCCAGTACATTACAGACCTCCGAAAGGGATTCAACCTGCTCCCCACAATAACTGGAAACACAGATTATTTGGTCTAGCATCTTGTTTAAGAGGAAGCAGAAAAACATAGCAATGTCAAAAAGATTGGAATTTTATATGTTTTTAACATATAAATTCTCTTAAATCTAGCCACTGGATATGACTTCCATTTTTGTACTTTTGTTCCGCCTCTTCTAGTTTTACCACTCAATTTCTTTCAGCTGCATTTGTGCCCCCAAAAGAAATCCCTAATAACTGCACTGTGTCACTCTGAATCTGTATCCCTTCTATATCGGATACCTGTAATTCTAGCCTTATGGCTATAGATACCCCTTTACTTTTCTGTGTATTTATTTTGACCCAGATAATGTTGAGAAAGATTGAATTACTCCTAGTGCATGAGCTCCTGATCTATGGTCTGCTACCAAAAGGCAGATATCGTCTGCATAAGCAACTGTACATGGTAAACTCATGGCAGCAGGACTCATCATGTGTTTTATATTTTGATCCTCATTTAAAAGTCTCAAAAGAGGATATATTGTAAACACTTATAAAGGGGGCTCAGGGGGCACCCTTGCCTAACCCATCTCCTAATTTTAATATGTGGTCCTAAACATCCATTGACCAGAGGTGTCATGAATGCATTATTGTATAGTTTCTGCATCCATTGTACAAAAGTATGAGGCAATCCATATGTTTTTAAAACTGTAAATAGATATGTATGTGGTACTAAGTCAAATGCCTTTGTTTGATCTAGACTTATAGCATAGCCTCCTGCTGTAGGGCTATCAAATACTTCTCTTATTAATTTTAGGTTATCTAACCTTTATCTTTGTGGTACTGCACAAGTTTGAGTTGAATGTATCAGACTACCAGCAACCTTTGTCAACCTAAAACATATAATTTTACTTAGAATCTTCCAGTCAGTATTAATTAGGTTTATTGGCCTCTAGTTGTTTAAATCCTCTTTTCATTTTTTATGGAGATAAATTAATAAACTGTCCGCCAATATAGGTGGTATTGTATGATGACCCTGTAATATCGTGTTGAATATTGTGGTTGTGACAGTGTGACCCCCTGTCATGGAACGGTACTTTGAGTTTTTTGCAGCCCCCCTTCCCCCACAAGACTCACTAAAATGCTTAGGAAGCGTAGAAACAAATAAAAAGTAAACATGCAGGACAGAAACAGCAATCTCCTTTATGTTATGTTCCCTTCCCTCTGCTGTTTCCTGTCCAGTATTGCAGAGTTTGCAAAAGAAATGTAAAACAAGACCCAGTAGGGTCTAGAGGGACAGGGAAGCCTCCTCATTAACAGAAGCCTGTAAAAGCCCACAGCAGAAGCAGCTACAGAATGACTTGAAAGTAGGGTTGTGTGAATATCTTTTTTTAAATATTCAGCATTCGGTTCCCAGATATTCGTTATTCAGTAAAATGCCTTCTTAGAGAACTGGCATATGTCCTTTAAATGGCTTCACGGAGAGTAGGATGAGCTGTCATGGCACTTTGGCTTGTACACTGGTACCACATGCTGTCGTTTGGCATTGCTGCTTCAATAGGAGGATGCAGAGGTCACTGCACTTTGGATTGTACACTGGTGCTACAGGGTACAGGCTGCCTTGTCCCGCTACTGCTTCAGGAGGAGGATGCAGAGGTCATGGCACTTTGGCTTATACACTGGTGCCACTGCCACACAGGCTGTCTTGTCCTGCTGCTGCTTCAGGATGAAGATGCAGAGGTCATGGCACTTTGGCTTGTACTCTGGTGTCACAGGCTGCCTTGCCCCGCCACTGTTTCAGGAGGATGATGCAGAAGTCATGGCACGTTATCTTGTACACTGGTGCCACAGGCTGCCTTGTCCCATTTCTGCTTCCAGAGGAGTATGCAGATGTCATGTCACTTTGGCTTGTACACTGGTGCCACTGCCATACAGGCTATCTTGTGCTGCTAAGGCTTCAGGAGGAGAATGCAGAATCCATGGTGCTTTGGCTTGTATATTGGTGCCACAGGCTGTCTTGTTGGGTACAGATCTGTTGTGGAGGAGGAGGCTTCAGGAGGAGGAAGGGGCAGATGTCATGTCACTTTGGCTTGTGCACTGGTGCAGGAGGGCAGGCTACCATGTCCTGCTGCTGTTTCTGGAAGAGGATGCACAGGAAAATAGTTCATCATGGGCATTCCGTTCAGTTTCCCATAGGATTCAACTGGAAGTACAAGAAGACATAACTGTCATTTATTGTACTTGGGTGAAAAAAACAATATGTACTACAAGAATAAAATATGCCACACCCTTAAAAAATTGTGGCCTTTAAGAAAACCAACTAACAAAATACAATTATGCCCATAGGACAACAATATAACTTCAATAGGCTTAACTCAGTCAATACTGGTATTTAATTGACAATCTACATCTGGACACACTCCTCTTAATGGGATTGGGTATTACAGGAAACACGCATGATGGATCATTAACAAATTTGTCCTTAAAAAAACTAAAAAAACATAATTATGCCCATAGAGCACTATAACTTTACTTCATCAGGCTAACATACAAATTCAAATCTTACCTTCTTAGCTGACAGGGACTTCTGTGAGGACGGCACTCTTGCATGTTGTTCATTCTGCCTATGATGTGTGGCCACAAAGATGCTTTTTAAAGAATGCTACCTGTAAGGGACACATAATGAAATGAAGTGCTTCCAAATGGCCTGTACACATCCATGAAGTCTCCCTTCTCATGTGGCCATCAGATGATTCAAAATCAGTAGTCACTGGTAAGACAGCTCTATTTCTTCCTCTTTTTTTAATGTATTGCTTTTTTGGTTTTTCTCACATCCCATGCCCTGCCCACATGTCCCTGATGTGACATGCACATGTGGAGACATGTGCATGCATGCCTTATAGGACACCCCCACCCTGCCAGTCACCAGGTTCCACCTACGCTCATTGCTGGGCCTTTGCACAGCTATGGCAGGACAACAGATGGGCACCCCCCACCCGGAAGAGAACAGCAGATGCTCATTCCTACCCCACCCCCCACCAGCTCAGCATCAGCAGCACAAGACAGCTTCTGTGGCAGTGGCACCAGTGTGCCAGAAGTCATTCCCGAACCCATGTCACCTGTGCAGCGTGAGGTAAAGTGTCCAGCATCTCAGCCCTCAGTGACACTGGGCCAGCTTACGCTGTTTTATTTCAGTAATTCTCACACAAATACCACCAAACAGAAAGAAAACAATGAAATGACTGAATACTTACCTTCACAAGTCATACATACAGTGTTTTTCAGAGTCCATCAGACTCGTGATAAAATTCCTTCAGGGCAAAAGAAATAAAATAAACATGATTAATTTCCATCCAAGATACAGAATTATAGAAATACAGATGCACTGTTCAATCATAATTCCCAAACCCCTTCACCCAAACAAACATAAAACAATTAAAAAATGTCATACAATTTACTTACTTTTGCTGGTATCATACAATGTGGTACATGAAGATGAGCAACATCACTCTGGCTTGGGTGGTCATCATCATCCAGACTTCTTCTTCATAATTGTTGGTGATTTGACATGGTAAATGAATACTGGAGTGGAGACTGGTGATGCCACACTGGTATCTGGCATATTTCAATCATGGGAAATACTGGAGAGCAAATCTCAGGCATGGGCAATACTGGAGACAGGTGATGCCACATTGGTATCTGGCAAATTTCAGGCATGGTCAATACTGGAGGCTGGTGATGCCACATTGGTATCTGGCAAATTTCAGGCATGGGCAATACTGGAGGCTGGTGATGCCACATTGGTATCTGGCAAATTTCAGGCATGGGCAATACTGGAGTCTGGTGATGCCGCACTAGTATTCAGTAAATTCCAGGCATGGTCAATACTGGAGACTGGTGATGCCACATTGGTATCCAGCATAAATTTCAGGCATGGGGAATACTGGAGAATGGAGACTGATGATGACAAACCAAATATTACACTTGGCTGGTGCTTCTTTAAGTAACTACTTAAAATATTTGTGCAAAATTATGCTGAGCGTCCACCACCTCACATTTCATGGACACCATAAATGGTTTACAAATTCATGTGATTATTAAAAAAGCACAACACCTGACACATTTCAGATCCGAAAAGATCATTTTTCAAAGGCAATTACAGCAAGACTAAACACTATTATATACTCATAAATGTTGTGACATCATAATGCAAACAATCTTCAAATTCATAGGATGAAGTACACCCTGACCACATGATGTGCCCATGTGAAACATCCATTACGCACCCTTAGGTGCTGCATATTGTTAAACAGACAATTCCAAAGGTAATACAACACAGTGTTAATAAACTGCAGTGCATAACCATTGAAAGTGCAGATGATGTAAACATATAATATCGTATAGATACACAACAGCACAGCTAAATAATCGCCCATATCATAATGTACAGAAAAGCAGTGGAAGGGAAAGGAGGGGAATAAAAGAAATAAGAAGGGAAAAAAAGACCACAACAAAAAAATAAAAATGGGGAAAATAAAGGGAGAAGGAGAGGGGGCATTAAATATTTTTACTGTCAGAATCCAAAAGTAATGTAGCAGCAGCAAGCAAGTCATTAATGTGTAACACTTAATTTCCGTTTTATTTTACGTAAATATGGTCTGAGATGAAGACCATAATTTGAGCCAGGAAACTTGCTGTCTGCCACAGTTACAATCCAAAACTTTTCTTTATTCAGCAGCACTTTGCTGACACAGAACAGCCACTAAGAATGTCCCGCAGAAGAGCTAAAACACTGAAGGACATTCATTCCAGTACACATTGATTACACTGAACCCAAGTTTCAAAAAACTTGGTTAAATCAGCAAATCAATTGCTGTGTACAGTGCAAAAGACGTGTCCATCGCAAAAATGCTGCAGTTAGTAAAACATTCACCAGCTGTAATGTTAAAATGGAATGTTCAGCAAGACAGTTGCGTACCTCTAACACCTCAGGTTATTTACCTGGCAACATGTTCAGTCCCGGCCTTCTATGGGGGTTAAACAACCTGGTGCACAATAAAGTACAGTTACGTAAGAACTTACCGTAACAGTAGATCTTCGAGAGAGGCTCTTGCAGTAGGTAATTACATATAGGACTGACGCCGGCCGGTGGCAGGAGCCCACAGAAAAATCTCTAGATAGCTGTCCCTGGCAAGGGACAGCCCCATGTCAGGTGACCGGCGTCAGATGACGTTGGTATAAAGGGGCGGTCCCATACGCCCGCCTTCCAGTTCTTTCCTGCCACAGGCCCGGAAGGCCCGGACGAGAGAGAAACAGATATTTTCCTCAATGGAAAAGGAGCTGAAAAAGCCTAGGGGGATGGAGGGCCGGAAAGTATTACCTACTGCAAGAGCCTCTCTCGAAGATCTACTGTTACGGTAAGTTCTTGCGTAACTGTACTATCTTACTTCGAGAGGGCTCTTGCTGTAGGTAATTACATATAGGACAGAATCCCAAGCAGTCTGGAATAAAAGAAAGGCACCAGGAGGAGGTACTATTCCAAGAAGTAGCAAAGAAAATCTTGCAAGCCTCAAGAAAGAAGGCCTTGCAAGACTGCTAACCCGAAGCCTGCTCTACGGCGAGAGGCAATGTCCAAACTGTAATGTTTAGTAAAGGTATGGACGGAAGTCCAAGTGGCAGCAGCACAGATGTCTGCCGCAGACACGTTCTTGAAACAAGCCGCAGAGGCTGCTACTCCATGACTGGAGTGACCTCTGACTTGACCCGGTAGGGTCTTGTTGTACTTGTCATAACAGAAAGTGTGATGCAATGGGCCAACCATTTTGATAGGCATTGCTTAGAAACAGCATTGCCTTCTCTTTTGTGAGCAAAAGAGATGAACAACTGATCAGTCTTTCTGAGATCCTTCTTCCTATCGGTGTAGTATCTCAGAATCCTGTGAACATCCATGGTGTGGAGCAAGTATTCTCCTTGGTTGGAGTACTGCGTGAAAAAAGCAGGTAATTCAATAGACTGATTTAAGGTAGATTCCGCTACCACCTTCGGGAGGAACTTAGGATTCGTGCGAAGAGCTACTCGTTCTTTGTGAAAAATCAGATAAGGGATTTTGCACATGAGGGCCTGAAGCTCGGAAATTCTCCGAGCAGAAGTAATGGCCACCAAGAAGAGCGTCTTCCACGATAAAAACTTCAAGTCTGCGGAAGCCGCAGGCTCAAAGGGAGGAAGAGTAAGTTTCTCGAGGACAAAGTTTAAGTCCCAAGGGGGAGCTGGAGTCCGGACAGGGGGCCTGAGACGAAGGACCCCTCTGAGAAAAGTTTTGGATACCTCCAGTTGGGCAAATGCCTTATCAGTGAAAGGGGCATGGTAGGCTGAAATAGCCGCCATATGAACTTTCAAAGAGGAGTGACTGAGACCCAGGTTGAAAAGATGACACATGTAATCAAGTAGAATGGTCACAGGACAGGAAAAGGGCTCTATGTTCCTGGACGCAGCCCAGATGGAAAATCTTTTCCATTTCATGGCGTAGGTGGACCTAGTGGAGGGTTTTCTAGCCTCCACCAGAATCTCGGCCACCTTAGGAGAAACGCCAAAGCGAGATTGAACTAGGTCTGCAGGAGCCATGCGTGAAGTTGAAGGGACTTGAGTCCCGGATGGACCAGAGTCCCCTGATCCTGGGTCAGCAATCCTCGAGATAAAGGAAGAGGAAGAGGAGGAACCTCTGAGTATTGTTGTAGAAGAGAGAACCAGATTTGCCTGGGCCAGAAAATAGCGATCAGAATCATTCTCGCTGCTTCCAAAGCAAGTTTCTGCAGCACATGAGGGACCAGAGGAATTGGGGGAAAAGCATAGACGAATCTGTCCTTCCAGCTTAGAGATAGAGCGTCGCTCCAGAAAGCACCTCGCTCTGGAGCAAGCGAGCAAAAGGTTGGAAGCTTTGCGTTTTGGGAGGAGGCGAACAGGTCTATCTGAGGAGTCCCCCAAATCTGGAAGATGCTTTTTAGAACTTTTTCGTCCAGTTCCCACTCGTGTGGTAGAGCTGACGAGTGACTTAGTCTGTCTGCCAGGACATTGTCGACTCCCGGAACATGGATCACCATGAGGTGAAGGTTGTGAAGTGTTGCCCATTCCCAAACTCTCATCGCTTCCCTGCACAGCGGGTAGGACCGAGTCCCTCCCTGCTTGTTGATGTACCACACCATGCACATGTTGTCCGTTTGGACAGCTAGGTGACTGGGAAGGATGTATTGGTGAAGGGCCTGGAGAGCATACAGCACTGCTCGAAGCTCGAGCACATTGATGTGGAGAACTAACTCCAAAATTTGACCATAGGCCCTGGGTTCGGTGAGGACCAAGATGGGCTCCCCAACCTTTGCCTGAAGCATCCGTGGTCAGAGTCTGATCGGGGGGAGGAAGAAAAAAGGGGACCCCCCCAGAAAAGTTTCTCTCGAACCATCCACCATTGCAAGTCTCTTACCATCGGCGAGGAGATCAGAACCAGATGATCTAGGTCGTCTACCCATTGATCCCACTGAAAGCGGAGAGTCCACTGAGAGATTCTCATGTGGAGGCGCACACGCGGAACTGTCGGGATGGCGGCCGCCATGAGCCCCAAGAGATGGAGAACCGACCTCGCCTGAACCTTCCTGCGTTCTGACAGCAGGGAAATCTGTGACTGAAGAGAGGCCACCCTGTCCGGAGGCAGGAAGGCCTTGCTCACCGTCGTATCGAGGATAGCCCCGATAAACTCTAGTCTCTGGGAGGGATCCAGATGAGACTTGGAATGGTTGATGGTAATACCCAGGCAAGTGAAAACCTGCTGGGTGAGGGAGAGAAAATGCAGGAGTTTCACCCTGGACGGGGCTGCCAGGAGCCAGTCATCTAGGTAGGGAAAAACCTGAACTCCCAAAGTACGCAATTGGGCTGCTACCACCGCCAGGCATTTGGTAAAGACTCGGGGAGCCGAGGAAAGACCAAAAGAAAGCACTCGGAATTGGTGGTGGTCCCCTGGAACACAAACTTGAGGTACTTTCGGTGCAAAGGGTGAATGGGGATGTGCAGGTACGCATCCTGCATATCCAGTGCACAAAGCCATTGGTCAGGCCGAAGCAGGGGCAAGAGGGTTTGAAGGGAGAGCATCCTGAACCTCTTGTAATCCACATATAGGTTCAGGGAGCTGAGATCGAGAATGGGTCTGAAATCTCCCATCTTCTTTGGTACAAGGAAGAAATGGGAATAGTAACCCGTCCCGTGGAGGTCAGGGGGAACGGGCTCTATAGCCTGCTTCGTGAGGAGAGCAGAGATTTCTTCCCTGTCCAAAGGAAGATGGTCCCTTGAGTAAGAGGAGTTCAGAGGGGGGTGACGTGGAGGTTTCTGCAGAAACTCTATGGAGTGCCCCTCTGCTATGATCTGAAGCACCCATGAATCCAATGTTATCCTCTCCCAACCTAGAAGGTGGAGGGAGAACCTCCCTCCTACCGGTTCCTCCGGGGCGTCTGGAGGTGGTGGGAGAGGGAAGGAGTCAGGTGGTGTGAGGCAGCGCCACAGATGGGGCACCCATTGCTTTTTTGGGTGGCAGGGGCCTGGCAGCTGTGGGGGCCCGTCGTTTAGTGGCCCGCCTTCCCTGAGGTTTCACTTGAGGCCGGCTGCATCTGTGAAAGGGACGGCACTGTGGGGGATGGGGACAGTACATTGAATCAACAGATTTAAGGGCCATCCCCTTCTCCTGCAAGTCAGTGATGATGTCCTTGACATCACCACTGAAAAGCACAGAACCCCTGAAAGGTGGTTCTTGAATTGCTGACTGCACCTCCAGGACCAGACCTGACACACGGAGCCATGCATGATGCTGAAGACTTACAGCGAACACAGAGCTCCATCCTGCAGTGTCCACTGCATCGTAGGTCATCCTCAGAATATGACGACTGGCCGAACGAGCAGAACGTACCAGGTCGGCTAACTCCTGCTTGACTTGGGAGTCAGACAAGGAGTCAATCTTGGATTCCGCCTGGGTAAGGACAGCCTTCTGGTAATCCCCCATATGTGCTACATAATTTAGGGCCCTAATTCCCAGTGTGGAAGAAGCATAGATCTTCCTTCCATACTGATCCAGAAGGCGAGATTCCTTATCCAGGGGAGACAAGCTCAAATGTTTTGGTGTGCTGACTGGTCATAGTGAGCGCTAATCACAACCGAGTCTGCACGGGGTGAGAGTCTAAAAGTCTACACCCCTCCAGAGCCTGGTATAGCCTGTTGGACTTCCGAGAAATGAGGCTAAAGCCGACGGTTGTTTCCAAATAGTGGAAACAAGGTGGGCGTGAGGCTCGGTCCAGGGTGGCACTAGAGTAGGAGCCATAAGGGGCAAGTCCAGATGTTCGGCGAGTTTAACCCATTGAGGATCTGGCTCTAAGGAACACCACTGATGGACTTCCTGGATATTCCTGAGCAACTCCGTGAAGGAAGGATCCTCAGGAGGAGACTTCGGAGGAGTCCTCAGCGGGGGCTTGGACGGAGAGCGCGGCTCATCGTCTTTTTCGGAACACCCATCGGAGGCATCCGAGGAGTCCGAGAGAGAAGAAGAAGAAGAATTTGAAGCAGAGTAAGACTCCCTGACTTGTCTAGGGGGAGGAACGGGTTCCTTAGGGGGGGATCCCCGGACGTGTGTCCTGTCCCTCTCTGGATCCCGAGGGCAAAGCCCGGGAATCCGGAGGCAGAGAGGGAGTGTGACATCTGGGGCGTAAGGGAGCCGAGGGTGGTACCATCGCTGTAAGACAGCTTTCAACTTCCTTGGTGAGCTGAGCCTTGGCCTCAGCCCACCAGGAGGCCAGAGTCTACTGGAGATCCACCGGTGGCCCGGGGGGGCGGTGGAGGAGGAGGTGGGGGATAGTTGTATGGATGGAAACTGTAAGGGGAGTATCCGTAACCCGGCTGCGGGAATACTGGAGCAGGGTATTGCGGTGTCGGTGGAGTCAGCGCCGGGTACTGCTGCACAGGATACTGTGGACCTGGGAAAACCAGCGTCGGATAGGATGGCGGATACCCAGGCACCGGAGGAGCTGCTGGAGCAGACGGTCCAGTCAGGAACTCCACAGGCGGATCAACCAGGATAGGCCCGTGGGGTGGAGGGTCCAATGGAAGAGGAATATCCCCCACCGGCGTCGGAGGGGCTGGTGTCGGAACCAGCGTTGGTGGGGCCAGTGTCGGGGCCGGCGTCGGGGGAGCTGGTGCCGGGGTCGGCGTCGGAGCCGGCATCAGGGGAGCCGATGTCAGATCCGGCTCTGTAGGTAGAGGATCGGACGGTGGCCCAGGATCCCGAGCCTCGTCCGGGGACGGAGGAGAAAAATCCCCAGGGTCAGGCAGGGGGGACTCTGGCTCCCCGGATGGCAGCGAGGGCTGCGGGGAACCTGGTACGATAGACGGAGCAGGGTCTAACGTAGGCTCCGAGGCCCGGCGCACGTCGGAGGAGCCGATGTGCAACTTAGGGGCCGAGTCCCGGAGGACACCAGAGGAGCCGGCGTCCAACTTCAGGGGTCCCTTGTCGGAGACAGGCCGAGGATGAGAAGAGGCCCAGTCCGATGGGGACACTGCCGTGCGCCGCCCGAAGGGTCGGGCATCTTAGCGGCCTTCTCCCGGCGGACGTCGGAGGAGCCGACATCCGGCTTAAGGGAGGCGCCCACATCAGTAGGCCACAGGTCTGTGGCAGTACTGGGGGCTGGAGCCTCCTTTTGCCCGGAGGCACCCGGCAGGCTCGAACGCAAACCCGACGGGCGGGCCGACGCCTCCTCCAAGGCCTTGGAGGCTGCCATCGGGCGATTCCCTGGAGGGGATGTTACCTTGGCCACGGCTCCGGACGGAGTTGCGGAGGAGGAGGCCTTCTCCCGGTGCCTTTCCTTGTCCCGCTTCTTGTGCCCTTCAGGGGAGGTCGACGCCTGCCGAAGCTTCTTCAACTCCTTCTCCATCGCGGACATCTTCTTCTTGAGGAGATGGGCTTCGAGAGACTGCTGGCGTCGTCTGCGGGTGGCCGCATTGAAATGAAGGCAGTACGGACACTTGTCGACCGTGTGGTCGGGGCCTAAACAGAAAAGGCAGAAGGAGTGACCGTCTTCGTGAGGCAGTTGGGCGCCACATGAGTCGCACTTATTTTTTGAAGGGGACGACATACACCGACATTCACCTGACGATAGAAAATACAAATACAAAATACTGATACTTTTTCGGGAAAACTGATGAAGCAACAGGACTGAGTGATATGAACTTCACCGCGAGGCGCTGCATGAGCTGACGGAGGGAAAGAACTGGAAGGCGGGCATACGGGACCGCCCCTTTATAGTGATGTCGTCTGACGCCGGCCACCTGACGTGGGGGCGGTCCCTCGCCAGGGACTGCTAGCTAGAGATTTTTCCGTGGGGTCCTGCCGCCGGCCGGCGTCAGTCCTATATCTAATTACCTACTGCAAGAGCCCTCTCGAAGTAAGATCTAGAATTTCAGGGCATCAAGAAGGTGTTTCACCCTATGAGAGCAGTTCACTAATACAGTAATGATATAGTGCCGCTGAATAAAGCAACGTTTTGGATTGTAACATTAGGAGATAATATGTTCCCTGGCTTAAATTATGGGCTGGATCTCGGACCATTGAGGAAAAGAAAATGGAAATGAAGTGTTACACATTGATGGGTTGCTGGCTGCTGCTACATTACTCCATTTTTATGTTTGCTGCATAGCGTAAGAAACATGTTGCAGCAGCTGGTTGAAGAAGTAGGTTGTGGAGGGTGCGCAGTAAAATGTCAGCCACCACTGCATTTGCAGGCTTGGCCCTGTTTATCCAATGTGGTGGCACGCTGCTGCTGACACTAGCTCTGCAAGTGTGCCACCACCTTGAAAGTGCCCCTCATTGCAGGGTGTGCCTTGCCTGCCGAGACATTTCTGTTCACCCCACTCCATTCTTTGTCCATCATGGGAGCAGGAGTGCAAATAAACCCCCCCCGCTTCCTCCCACTGCGTGCTGTCCTCCCCACTCCCTGCATTCCCCGTCCCAACAACCACAGTGCACGTGAACGCTCACACTCCCTCACACTGTGTCCTGTCCTCTCCATTCCCTGCATTCTCCATCCCGACAACCATAGTGCACGTGAACCCTCCCACTCCCTCCCACTGTGTCCTGTCCACCCCGCTCCCTCCGTTCTCAGTCCCAGCATGTAGGTAAACCCTCCCGCTCCCACCCACTGTGTGCTGTCCACCCGGCACTCTCCATTTGCATCTCGGCAACCGAGAGCAACTAAATCCTCCTGATCCCACCCATTGCATCCTGTCCACCCCGCACCCTCCATTCCCCATCCTAGCAACCGTAGTGCATGTGAACCCTACTACTCCCTCCCAGTCTCCTGTCTGCCCCACTCCCTCCGTTCCCATTTCCCAACATGTAGGTAAACCCTCCCTCTCCCTCCCACTGTGTGCGGTCTGCCCCACTCTCTCCGTTCCCCATCCTGGCAACCCTAATGCATGTGAACCCCCCTGCTCCCTCCCACTGTGTCCTGTCTTCCTTGCTCCCTCCATTCCCAATCCCCAGCATGTAGGTAAACCCTCCCTCTCCCTCCCACTGTGTGCTGTCTGCCCCACACCCTCCATTCCCCATCCTGGCAACCCTAATGCATGTGAACCCTCCCACTCCCTCTCACTGCATGCTGCCCACCCCACTCCCTCTGTTCTCGGGCCCAGCATGTAATTAGACCCTCCCGGTGGCAAGCAAAGTGCTCCTAGGTTTACAGGGATCCCTAGCAAAGTGGTAAACCATGTGCCGAGCGGGAGATGATTACCACTTTCAGTAACTCCCGCCTCTCGGCTTCTAGCATCACTCTGCTAGTCTGGCTCACCATGCGCTGGTTCCAAAAACATTCAGGTGGTTCTGCTCCCGGTTCTGGTAGGGTCTACACTCTGTCGGGTCCACGTCTGCGGTACCTGAAAGCATCGCTCCACTTGATTTGGGGACTCGGCTGGAGAGAGAGAATTTAGTGGCAAAGCAGCTAGTGCTTCATTCTGCAGAATAGTCCAAGTCCAGTCACCACAGTAAGAGTAACCTGCCACAGGTAATTAATAAAAAATGATGTGATCGCCAGTATCCTGCTCTCAAGGTGAGTCATGAAAAGTGAAATAGAGGGTGCAATGAGTGCAACAGTCAAATTGAAAAGGGAAGCTGTTCTGCAGGTATTTGGGAAATTAGGCAGAATATACTGAAGTGGTCAAGAATAGGGAAATATAAAAAAAAAAGACAGAAAGGGAGATAAATGATACAAAAAAAAAACAGTTGTTTAAAGCAGAAGTCCTAAATGCAGGTTCTCAGAAATTTTGTGGAGTCACAGTTCGCAGTGAATGAATAAGACTGGAGATGAGGTCATTGTCAACAAGGAGAGAGGGACAGGGAGCGCATAAGAAGGAATGAGATAAAAGGAAAATCCCTGCATATATTGGACAAGTGATGTCCTGTCTGCCCCAGCCACCCTGGTCATCTTGGGTTCCACTCTCCTCCCTACAGGAAGCTAGTTACTGTGGCACTTATTCCCTCAGCCATGGCTGGACTGCACGACAGCACTACCTGTGGCAGTAAATAACAGGGCCCTACTCCAGGTGCAGTCTAGGTGAACAGTAGTGCTGCACAAGGAGTGGATGCTCAAGGGCAAAGGTCGAGTCTTTTGGATGACATTCTGTGGCCATGAAAGTGGAATTTAGAATCTAGTCAGAGCTGAAGGAATGAAAAAGTAAAATCCAAAATCTAGAAAAAATGAATGGGATAATACTCGAAAAGAAACCTCTTCATCAGTCTAAGCAGGGAAAGCATTTCTCAGCTACAGAATACTAGACCCCTCACACTGACACAATGCAGTAGATGACAGTTGGCAGTTCTGTGACATCACATGCTGGTAGCCTAATGTTAAAGAGCCCAACTGAGGAATGAAAAGAATGACCTGAACACTGTGCGGATGATTATTGCAGGCTGTTTTTCAAAGGCAACATGATGCAGAAGTATGGGAATGGTTGCTAAGGAACAACTTCATTGTTATTTTAGGACCACATTCACAGTATGCTGTCAAACATCAGGGTGTTTGTATTGCCTGGCCATGAAGTTAGAATTACTGAATAAGTCTTCTACTTTTGTTGTTACTGGTGAGTTTCTTCCTGCATTCTTCATATATTTTTCCAACTGATTCAAAGACTGAGTTACTTAGTGAACAAGGGGCTTTTGTACCTAGCTAACTCAGTGAGTGAACACCAAGGGGAGTTACCCTGTCCCTTAATAAACAAGCCACCATACCTCTCAACTGCTACGTATTTCGCATAGCGCTATGATTTTCACACTCAATTTTACCCTTCCTTTACATAGGTTTAGTGATATTCTTAATAATGTTAGAGGTATTTCTGGACGCAAAGTATTTAATAATTGAGCTAAGTTGATAGAAACATTCCTTATTACTAATTATATGGGGCCCACTATTTGTAGACATGTTATTCTTTAAAATAAGAAGGTGTTCCACATTCTGGCCAGTTGCTATGATTTTTTAAGGCCAGTGCTATGATTTTTAATGTTGAGAGATTGAGAGGTATGCAAGCCACATAAGGTTTATTATATATAGAATAATATATGGGTGGTGTGTGTAATGAAAGTTTACATACACCCGAGGGGTTAGATGCTCATAAACCCCGAGTTTAAACACACTACCCCATATTTTATTTTATATAATTGCTGGGTTTCCCTTTTTCACCTCAGCAATTATATAAAATAGAGTTTCCAGTGTATTCTCGGTTCGGTTTCCTTTTAGTCCGGTGCCGAGATTTGCCATATTTTAAAATGTTTTTTTCCCCCTTTCGGCAGATTTTTGTCCATTTTCACTGTATATGGGAGAAAAAAAGAAAAGAACTTACCACTGACTTCTTCTGGCAGTTCTATTTCAGGTGACATGGAAGCGGTGAATGGTGCTGACTGAATTACAGCCTTTCTTGACATCTTGTACAACAAGGAAATCATACATAGATACATAGACAGTGTCGGCAGATAAGGGCCTATGGCCCACCTAGTCTGCCCATTTAAGCGAGCAAGTTCAGTTTGTTTTCCTAGAAGTCTATTTCCCCTTACCCCTGACCTCTAGAATTCCTTTATGTCTATCCCATGCTCTTAAATCCGTGATTGTTTCAGACCCCACCACTTCCTCTGGCAGGGTGTTCCACTTGTCCACCACCCGCTCTGTGAAGAAATTCTTCCTCATGTTTCCTCTGATCATCCTCCTCCAACTTCATCCCATGCCTCTAGTCCTGAAACATCTTTTAGCTAAAAATAGTGTTTCCTGCACCCTGTTCCTCCCTGTAAGATACTTGTATGTCTCTATCATATCCCTCTCTCCTCCTCTCCTCCAGGAATACATGTTCAGTTCCTTCAACCTGTCTTCATAGGACTTGTGATGCAACCCATGCACCATCTTTGTTGCCCTCCTCTGAACCTTCTCTACCCTGTCTATGTCCTTATGTAGGTATGGTCTCCAGAACTGTACACTGTACTCCAGGTGGGGCCTCACTAGTGTCTTGTATAGCGGAATTATGACCTCCCTTTTCCTGCTGGTGATGCCCTGCCTATACATCCCAGCATCCTATTTGCTTTACCTGATGCCTTGTCACACTGTTTCCCTACCTTGAGGTCATCAGAGATTACAACCCCAAGATCCCTTTCCTGCTTGGTGCATGCTATATCCTCACCCCCAACTGATATATTGTGCCAGGGTTTTTGTGCCCCATATGCATTATCTTGCACTTCTTTGCATTGAATTTCAACTGCCAAACCCTTGACCATTCTTCAAGTTTCTGCAGGTCCCTTCTCATTCTGTCTACACCCTCTGGTGTGTCTACTCTGTTACAGAGCTTTGTGTCATCAGCGAACAGTGAAATTCTGCCTTCTAGATCCTGTGCAATGTCACTGATGAAGATGTTGAATAGGACCGGTCCCAGCACTGATCCCTGTGGTACCCCACTGGTCACTCTTCCCTCTGTGGAGTGACAGCCATTTACCACCACCCTCTGTGTCCTGCCACCCAGCCAGTTACCTACCCACCACACTACTGTCCTGCCCACACCCATATTCCCCAGTTTGTGTAATAGTCTTCTATGTGGCACAGTGTCAAAGGCCTTGCTGAAGTCCAGATAGGCCATGTCCACTGCCCTCCCTGATCCACCTCCCTAGTCACCCAGTCAAAAATTCAATGAGGTTGGTCTGACATGACCTCCCCTGGTGAAACCATGCTGCCTTGGGTCCTGTAGTCCATTGACAACCAGATGTTCCACCAATCTCTCCTTCAGTAGTGCTTCCATGATCTTTCCCACTACCGAGGTGAGGCTGACTGGTCTGTAGTTCCCTGCTTCTCTTTGTTCCCACTTTTGTATAAGGGGACTACATCTGCTGTCCTCCAGTCTTTGGGTACCTCCTGTTTCCAGTGACTGGCTGAACAGGATAGCCAGAGGTTCAGCCACCACTCTCTTAGTTCTTTAAGGACCCTGGGTGCACCCCATCTGGCCCCATTGCTTTATCAGCTCTTATTACTTCCAGTTCCTTCAGGACCCTTTCTCATGTAAAGGGACTTGTGTCCATTTCTGCACCATTCTCACCCCTTGTACTCCCTTCAGACCCATTACCCCTCTTCCTTAGTAAAGACTGAGCAGAAATACCTGTTCAATATGTCAGCTTTACTGTTGTCATCCTCCACCGCTCCCATCCTCCCCTTCAGTCTCACTATCCCTCCCTTTGTCTTTCTTTTTCACTTATGTACCTATAAAAGGTTTTGTCCCTTTACCCACTGATTTTGCAATGTGTTCTTCTGTCTGAGCTTTGGCTTCCTTACTGACTTCCCTGCCTCCCTTTGTTTCTCCTGGTACTTCTCCTATCCCCTTCTGCCTGTGTCTTTTGTATTGCCTGAATGCAATCTTTTGGCTTTCACTTTCTTTGCTACCTCTTTGGAAACCATAATGGTCTCCTCTTCCTTTTCCTCTTGCTAACCTGCTTAATGCATAATTCTGTTGTTCTTATAATCCCATTTTAAATACTGCCCACTGTTCCTCAACCCCTGATTCCTGTCCCATTCCCCTTAATGCCTCTTTCAAGTATCTCCCATTTTCCAAAGTCTGCCCCTAAAATCTAGGATACATGTTTTTGTGTGGTTTGGTTCTGCTCTTCTGTGATTTCAAACCACAATGACTGGTGGTCACTGTTACCCAGGTGCTCCCCCACTGTTACCCCCATCACACTGTCCCTGTTTGTGAGCACAAGGTCCAGTATTGCCTTCTGCCGAGTTGGTTCCATGACCAGTTGCTTGAGGAAGGCACCCTGAAGGGAGTCCAGGATAAATCTGCTCCTAGTTGATGCTGCTGCTGGGATGCTCCAGTCCACATCTGGTATATTGAAGTCTCCAACCAGTACTACCTCACCCTTGTCTGCCATCCTTTGGATGGCTAGCATCAGCTCCCTATCTGTTCCTTCCTCCTGGGCTGGTGGTCTATAGACCACACCTGTGCGGATGGCTGGCCCCATTTTCCTTTCCAGCTTAACCCACAGTATCTCTCCCCCATTTTGTTCCTCCTGGATCTGTGTGGCCCTTATGTCATTATGACAATCGTGCGTATGTTTGCCGTTATAAACACTCCTTTATAATGGCAAATTATGCCATGGTTTTCCTATGGGAAAAAAGGGGGAGCCGGTTATTATATTATTATTTGTAACCTAAGGCAGAGAAAGAGCCACAATGAAGGTTACGTGATGGGACTCCAGCACCTTGAAGCAGCACTGACTTTTCAGCGCACCTCTTTATTATGAACTGGCTCTGCATTCTCACTTGCAAACTTATTATGTGAAAGTCAATGAGATGCTAACAGAGCAACATCTTTCTAAACCTTTCTGGGAGCTGTGCAGGTAAAGAAAAAAACAACACTATCAAATGTTATCCTTTCTGTTCTGGGGTATTATATGCTTCTCATTTTAGCCCTTACCTGCTTCATTTGGGGAGCTTCGGGGATGCAGCTGAGCTGTTGCTCTTTGGGAGTTCAGGGTAACTAAATGTCAGTCTGATTTTATTGGGGGCCTTTTATTTTATCACCAAAACCACTTATTATAACTGCTTTAGGAACTTGTGACGCCTCCTGTGTAGATGAATATACAGTAGCTACCTACATATTACTATCTCGGGACTGTTTTTTATTTATAACCAGTTTTTGGAAGGATTAATTGAATGTCTTTTTTTCTGGACTGGAACCTATAATGATTAAGAAACTGCAGGGCTACATTTCTAAAGCTGGATTAAATGTGCCATCTTATTCCTGGGACAGTCAATCCTTGCCTTTCCCCGAACTGTTGTATGCAGCAAACAATCAACCCAGGACATACAGTGCCTCCCAACTTCCTGTTTTAGGTAGGGACCATGGTTACAGAAAATATCAGGGATGCATGATCAGATTAAGGGGTACACCTTGATGTGTCCCGAATCTGGCCATGCATCCCTGATATTTTCTGTAACCATGGTCTCCACCTAAAACAAGTGTGTATTCCCCAACTAAGTGTCTGCTTAATAAGTTTAAACACTATGTCAAACACTTAGCCAAGGATTTCATTCCTGAGCATCAACTGAGGTGGTGCATGGTTATCACTAAGTTGGGTTGTTTGTGCAAGTGATTAGTATTAGTTACAAAGTTGTCTGTCACTTGACTATATCTCCTGTGTATTATTTTTGTGTCTACCCTTGTTTAACACTTGACTTCTCCAGTAACTGCATGGTGCACGCTCTCTGAAATGTTGTTTTTTTTTTTTTGCAGTTAAACTTTTTATTAGGATATTTCAGGTTATTACAGATATTAAACCATTAGTCCAAATGGCTAAAATAGTGGTTTACAACCTAACCACTTAATACAAACAACCAGAGCTCAAGGCAAACATCCCACAACGTGCATGTCTACTTGTAAACTCGGAAATGTGTTTTGATACACTACATGCAGTTCTTTCTGGAGTATAACACTTTACAAGGTTGATCAGTCAGTGGAATAATGAAGAAAAGCATCTGCTTAAGTATGTCAGCATTAATCAGTTTCTTATCTGTTCAGTTTCCTGGCAACAGATATTACTCATGCTTATATTGCACTTCAGCCACTCAGAAATGTTCATTTGGGCATTGCAAGGTTGGGGGCATACATTTCCCTTCAGCAACTCTCAGAAGGTATGCTAGGAATAACAGTACTCCTACTGATTAAAGCAAGGCCATTCCAGTTTTACCAGAACAAGCTCACTGTTATGATAGCTGGTGTGGTCTAATACATTAACAAGAAATCAAATTCCTGATTTATATATTTAAACAAGTAAAATTCTATCACTATCTAGCAGGAAAGCAGAGCTCTTTCTTTTATAAGCCTATGGACTACTTAAACAGAGAATAAAGTGAAAAGTAAGAAACCACTGGCTAGTAAGAATATCTACGGGGATTTATATGGGGATCTGATTGTGTGTCTATGGGGAAAATACAGGAAAAATGAAGGTCTGTTACAGGGAAATGGTTATTTGGATCTGGGAGCTCTGCGAGTGGCATGCATTGCATACCTATTATTCTACCTTTTAATTTTTTCCCCTGTCAGTGTCACTTAGTTTTTATTTGTTAAAGTTTTTATCTGGTGCAGTAGCGGCAATGGTCTGTCAGTCCCAGAGAGAATCAGTCTCCGAATGTGAGAGGCAGCATGTTTAAACAACTGCTGAAAGGTAAGCAGTACTATTAGTTTTACCCTAACGTTGGCCCCTTTCTCAAAAAGTAAGAGGATTTGTTTAAATCAGAAGCAATGGTGGCCAGAAATGTGGTGGGACAGGACAGGACAGGACAGGAGCGGGTAGCCTATGTAAATAAAATTACTTTTGTCCTGCCCAGAAGCTGCTACAAAATGAACAGAATCTGTTTTATAGCAGCTTGTGGGCAGGACAAAAGTAACGTTCTTTATATAGGCTCACCATTCCAGTCCCACAGGTTAGATGCAAAGATTTGAAAGATATGGTGACTAAGCAACATTTTTTACATTTCTTTTAATTTTATTCCCCCCCCCCCACACACACATACATTGTTACAAGTGCCACGCTAATGCTTGCCCTCAGTGCACTAACTAAAATTCATTCTGGCGGTATACATAGTACAAGTATGATTCCAGTAAGCTGTCTTTTATCTGTTCCTGTTTTTTTAAATGGTATTCATTCCCTAGTGGAGGATGTCAAAGACAGAGGAAGCAGCCGTCACTTTTCCAGCTGCTGGTTGCTGCTCCATTCTGCTCTGTTCCCAATACTATTGTATGGACACCTTAATATTAAAAATTAAAATAAAAAATAATTTTCTCATCCCTTCTTTTCTCTACAGCTCCCATAATAATACTCCAAGTCTGAGCAATAAATTTATTGCTGCATGACCTTGAGCAACTCATTTGACCTCCATGTACTTCAGTCTAACCAGCTTTAAAGTAGAGGCATAAATCCCATGGGAAATGAGATTGCTGCATCTCAGTTGGGTTACAGTGGGCACATTTTATAGCCTAGAGGTTAGAGCAATTGGCTTATTCACAGAAGAATATCATGCACAGACCACTATGATCAGATGATGATTGCGTAAATGTGTGGGCCTCCAGACTAGCTTTCATTGCAAGTCCCTGTAGTATATAGTGATTGTTGTAATTTCATTTTTGGCACAGAGGGATTACTTGCTGTAGTGTGTGGGATAAGCTTTTCTCAGTTTTTTTTTTGGGGGGGGCTGAAAAAATATGTTCAGTGGTACAGTTGCCCCTTTTCTGGGAGGGCGGCAGGGTGTGCTTGTACTTGTTTTTGCTGTTGTATGCCATATGGAGTAGCACCCCTTATAATCCCCATTTATAGTTTATGAATGAACAAGGGTGAGCAGCTAATATTGGATACAGACCGTTTGTAAATGGAGAAGTATGGCTTTCTCACTTAGCTACTCCCAGCCAGTGACCTCCACATTGGCTGGGGACTGCACCTTATTTAAGGCTATTTTGGGCTGATGCTGCTGCACCCTAAATAAAGGTAAGCCATTCGAGACAGATGCAATTTAGAGTAGGGACCCAGCTGATGGGTGGTCTACCTCAACGTTGGTAGCTGGGTGACTTCACAGCAGAGCCCTGACTGAGGCGAAAACTGAGACCCATACTCCTTTTGAAATCAAATCAGTAAGTTGCCAATTTAGGCTGAAAACATGTTTAATGTTATATTTAACCTGGTTTCAGGGGGAAGGGCCAGGGTGTGCTCTGACTTGTTTTTTTGTTGATGTATGCTTTATGCAACACCGCTCGTTTAGAATCCCATTTATAGTTCATGAATGAGATTCACAATGGTGAGCAGCTAACATTGGACATCGTTTGTAAATGGGCCCTGATGTGAATACCAAGAGACTCCCCACTCCTTTTGAAATCAAATCAGTAAGTTGCCACTTCAGGCTGGAAACTGTTTTAATGTTACATTTCAGTTACCCCTTTTCTTGGGGTGGGCTGGGGTTCAGGGTGAGCTCTGACTTGTTTTTTGTGTGGGATCAACACTGAGAGGGGTTGGGGTTTGTTGTGGCTAAAGAGGTGCTGCAAAATTATCCGACGGCAGTTAACAGTTAGCTGATAATATGAAATTCACCATAGGCACTGGTTTTCTTCTCTGCCATTTTGCAGCCCACCTATTTCTGCTGATTGCTGTTTATTCTGTGCCAACAGCAATATATTATCAGTACGTACAGCTAATAGTAGTTTTTATGTTTCACTAAATTTAAAAGAAGGATTAGTAAACCTGCATAAACTTGGAACAGTTGCTGTAGATATGTATCTGCAGCAGCTGCACAATGTTTATAAATGTATTATGCAGAACAAGTTTGTTTATGGTTTGACATTCTCATTTGTAGACAAGGAAATATAAGCAGCAGATGTTTACAAGTCCCTTTACATGAGAAAGGGTCCTGAAGGAACTGGAAGTAATAAGAGTTGATAAAGCAATGGGGTCAGATGGGGTGCACCCCAGGGTCCTTAAAGAACTAAGAGAGGTGGTGGCTGAACCTCTTGCTATCCTGTTTAGCCGATCACTAGAAACAGGGGAGGTACCCAAAGACTGGAGGATAGCAGATGTAGTCCCCTTATACAAAAGTGGGAACAAAGAGGAAGCAGGGAACTACAGACCAGTCAGCCTCACCTCGGTAGTGGGGAAGATCATGGAAGCACTACTGAAGGAGAGATTGGTGGAACATCTGGTTGTCAATGGACCACAGGACCCAAGGCAGCATGGTTTCACCAGGGAAGGTCATGTCAGACCAACCTCATTGAATTTTTGACTGGGTGACTAGGAGGTGGATCGGGAGGCAGTGGACATGGCCTATCTGGACTTCAGCAAGGCCTTTGACACTGTGCCACATAGAAGACTATTGCACAAACTGGGGAATATGGGTGTGGGCAGGACAGTAGTGCGGTGGGTAGGTAACTGGCTGGGCAGCAGGACACAGAGGGTGGTGGTAAATGGCTGTCACTCCACAGAGGGAAGAGTGACCAGTGGGGTACCACAGGGATCAGTGCTGGGACCGGTACTATTCAATATCTTCATCAGTGACATTGCACAGGACCTAGAAGGCAGAATTTCACTGTTCGCTGATGACACAAAGCTCTGTAACAGAGTAGACACACCAGAGGGTGTAGACAGAATGAGAAGGGACCTGCAGAAACTTGAAGAATGGTCAGGGTTTGGCAGTTGAAATTCAATGCAAGGAAGTGCAAGATAATGCATATGGGGCACAAAAACCCTGGCACAATATATCAGTTGGGGGGTGAGGATATAGCATGCACCAAGCAGGAAAGGGATCTTGAGTTATCATCTCTGATGACCTCAAGGCAGGGAAACAGTGTGACAAGGCAGCAGGTAAGCAAATCAGGATGCTGGGATGGAGGCAGGGGCATCACCAGCAGGAAAAGGGAGGTCATAATTCCACTATACAAGACACTAGTGAGGCCGCACCTGGAGTACACTGTGCAGTTCTGGAGACCTTACCTATGTAAGGACATAGACAGGGTAGAGAAGGTTCAGAGGAGGGCAACAAAGATGGTGCATGGATTGCATCACAAATCCTATAAGGACAGGTTGAAGGCACTGAACATGTACTCCCTGGAGGAGAGGAGGAGAGGGATATGATAGAGACATACAAGTATCTTACAGGAGGAACAGGGTGCAGGAATGCACTATTTTAAGCGAAAAAGATGTTCCAGGACTAGAGGGCATGGGATGAAGTTGAGGAGGATGATTCAGAGGAAACGTGAGGAAGAATTTCTGCACAGAACGGGTGGTGGACAAGTGGAACACCCTGCCAGAGGAAGTGGTGGGGGCTGAAACAATCACAGGATTTAAGAATGCATGGGATAGACATAAAGGAATTCTGGAGGTCAGGGGTAAGGGGCAACAGACTTCCTGAAAAACATAAACTGAACTTACAAACTTAAATGGGCAGACTGGGTGAGCCATAGGCCCTTATCTGCCGACACTGTCTATGTATCTATGTATGTTTAAAGTTTAATCCTCCACTGCTTATATTTCCTATCTTTGTTGTACGTTGTTTAATTTTATTTAGTTGTTTAATTAGAAGTAGCACACTAAGCTGAAAGCTTTTTTACAGGAGCGACCTGGGAGCACAGTGAAATTAAGTGACTTGCTCAGGGTCACACAGTATGCAGGTGGAAGCTGTGGGATTCAAACCCAGGTCTGGTCTGCTGGATGTCACCAGATGTGCAGCTCTGCGCCTTAAACCACTGCGCTATACTGCCTCCCCCTGCCTCTGCCTATGTGGTTTAGTAAAGCTTTTCATGTGCATTATATTTAGGCAGCCATGCAGTTTTAAATCAGTGTCTTACAGGAATGGTCAGACTGCCGGCAGACAGAGTAATTGATTTCTAAAGCCATGTTTACACCAAGGCTGCAAACTGAGCATTGCGCTGCTCTGAGTGCACTGAGCTGCCTGTGTATCGGCTGTGTCTACATTTACATGCATCCCCATCCTCTGCCTCAGGTTACACCGGTGGCTGAGCGCGGGATGATTGTAGGTTGTGTGACATGGCTCTGATGTGCTCCCTCACATGTCACGTCTGGCGCGAAAGCTACTATTTGCGAAATACACCATACCATGCATATGCTAACTGGCACCCCACCACCATACAAAAAGACACTGATCTGGGATGTCTGCTTTTTTGTACCATTCTTTAATTTGTTCAATCAGGGGACAATGAACTGCAGTGGCTTGTGGGGAAGTAAATACTCGCAGTCTTCCTGCTTCCGGCACAAAGGAGACCAGGAGTCCATGGCACGATGGGTAATTTGCAAGGAGCATTGGATGCAGCGCATAATCGGATTCACACACAAAGCTAATCCTCTTGAGTCACATGGTGATCATTCTCCTGCTGTGTTGCCAAAAACTAAAGCAAAGGCACTCTGAGGCGGAACAGTGAGTGTTCACACAGTGACATCTGCAGCGCATTAACCTGTGCGCATGGGTCAATGCACTGCAGATGTAGTAGTGTAAACAAGGCTTTAGTGTGCTTTCTGATTCAGGTGCACATTCCTACTCTAGCACTGCTTGCCAACCAGTACTAGAGTGGGAATGTGCCCTTTAATTAGAAAGCACAATAAAAAAAATCACTTCCTCTGCCAGCAGTCTGACAATTCCTGTCAGGCACTGTACTGAAACTGAACAATTCATTTAATAATGGATTCATTTGATATTAATAAAGTAAAATGATTCTTTAAGCAGCAGCCTGCTATACACTGCTGTCCACCACAGACTGCCCACAGTAGCCGCCAGTGACTGTGACTGCATGACTGCCAGCTTGCCTGGAAGAAGATACAGAGTCAGGCCAAGACGGGTGCTTTGCCTTCATTCTACTCTTTCTTTTTGTTTGGTAGGTGCTTGACTTATGTGTCTTGCTCTGTAATAGAAGGCATAGCAATTTAAATTGGCCAGTGGAAGATGGAACTCTAAATTCTCTGACCACATTGCATGTAGGGTAAGCTGGTGTGTGTATGTATGTGTGTATATATATATATATGTGTGTGTGTGTGTGTGTGCACGCGCACTGGGGGGGGGGAGTGAACTGAATTGTGTGCTACAACTGCTCAGTCTCAATATGGTGTCTTACAGGAATAGCCAGACTGTTTGCAGAAGAGCAGGTGATTATGTGCTTTCTACATTCCAATTAAAGTGCACATTCCAACTTTAGCATTGGTTCCAACCAATGTTCTAATCAGAATGTGCACTTCAGTCAGAAAGCACAATAATAAAACAAGCATTTGTCAGTGCTGAATGTTGATTGCGTTGGCCTGTTGAGCTCGCTCACTGCCCCTCTGTCACTCGCTCATTCTGTTTCTCCTAGTGTTGCAGGCTGCTCTTTTGTACTGGGCTCCTGCCTGCGTTGGCAGCTTTTTCTGCCCACTAAGAAATCTGCAGCTGTACTGACAGAGCTCTGCTGAGGTGGCTCACTCCCCTTCTCTCACTTGCTCATTCTGTTTCTCCTGGCACTGCAGGTTGCCCTTTTGTACTGGGCTCCTGCCTCTTGGTGGCTTTTTCTGCCCACAAGAAATCTGCAGCAGTCCCGACACAGGTCTGTTGAGCCTGCTCATTCTCTCTCTCTCTCACTCACTCGTTCCATTTCTGCTGGCGCTGCAGGTTGGCCTTTTGTAACGGGCTCCTGCCTGCGTTGCCGCCTTTTTCCTGCCAACAAAGAAATCTGCAGCAGTCATGATATACTCCGTTGAGCTTGCTCACTCCTCCTGTCTCACTCGCTCATTGTGTTTGTCCCGGCACTGCAGGCTGCCCTTTTGTACTGGGATCCTGCCTGCATTGGCACCTTTTTCTGCCCACTAAGAAATCCACAGCTGTCCCGACAGAGCTCCGTTGAGGTCGCTCACCCCCCCCGTCTCACTCACTCATTCTGTTTCTCCTGGCGCTGCAGACTGTCCTTTTGTACTGGGCTCCTGTTGGCATCTTTTTCTGGCCACAAAGAAATCTGCAGCAGTCCCGACAAAGTTCCGTTGAGCTCACTCACTTCCCTTCTCTCATTTGCTCATTCTGTTTCTGCCAGCGCTGCAGGCTGCCCTTTTCTACTGGGCTCCTGCCTGCATTGCTGCCTTCTTCTGCCCACAAGGAAATTTGCAGCAGTTACAATAGAGCTCCATTGAGCTCGCTCACTCCCCCTCCCTCTCACTCACTCATTCTGGTTTTCCCGCCACTACAATCTGCCCTTTTGTACTGGGGCCCTTCGTGCATTGCTGCTCTTTTCTACCCACAAACAAATCTGCAGCAGTCCCAGCAGAACTCCGTTGAGCTCACTCACTCACTCTCCCTCCCTGACTCGCTCATTCTGTGTCTCCCACTGCTGCAGGCTGCCCTTTTGCACTGGGCTCCTGCCTGCATTGGCAGCTTTTTCTGGCCACAAAGAAATCTGAAGCAGTCCTGACAGCTCCACTGAACTCACTCACTCCCCCTCTCTCAGTCACTCATTCTGTTTCTGCCAGCGCTCCAAGCTGGACTTTGGTACTGGGCCCCTGCCTGCATTGCTGCCTTTTTTCTGCCCACAAAGAAATCTGCAGCACTCACAATAGAGCTCCACTGAGCTAGCTCACAACCGCTCCGTCACTCGCTCGTTCTGTTTCTCTTGGTACTGCAGGCTGCGCTTTTGTATGGGGCTCCTGGCTGCATTGGCACCTTTGTCTGTCCACAAAGAAATCCGCAGCAGCCCTGACAGCGCTCCGGTGAGTTCGCTCACTCCCCCTCCCTCACTCGCTCTCATTCTGATTCTCCCTGTGCTGCAGGCTGCCCTTTTGTACTGGGCTCTTGCATTGGGGCCTTTATCTGCCCACAAACAAATCCACAGCAGTCCCGACAGAGCTCAGTTGAATTCGGTCACTCCCCCCTCTTACTTGCTCAATCTTAATCTGTCCCAAACACTGATTTCCCACAGCGACCATGCTATTCTCTGGCAGGAGTGCAAAAACAGATTTTAGCCAGGATGTGAAAAATGACAGCTGTACTGTTCATAAGGAGGTGTGAAAAAATGTCACTGTTGAAAATGTGGTGTGAAAATATTACAAATTTGCAAAGTTATAAGGGTGTGTGGAAACAGTTCAATGCACGCTTATAACACAGTCATGTTATGGAGTTTCATCACCAGATTTTCAACATAGGGATTTTAGGACCTCTGCTCATGAACAGTGCCACTGTCATTTTCTTAATCTGTCCCGAACACTGATTTTCCACAGCGACCTCGTTATTCTGCGCCGTAACTGTGAAAACACATTTCAGTCAGGATGTGAAAAATGACAGCTGTACTGCTCATAAGGAGGTGTGAAAAAATGCCACTGTTGAAAATCTGGCGTGACAATATTACAAATCTGTGAAGTTACAAGGGTGCATGGAAAGTGTGCAATGCACACTTGTAACACAGTCATTTGATGGGCTTTCATCACCAAATTTTCAACATAGGCATTTTAGGACCTCTGCTCATGAACAGTATCACTGTCATTTTCTTAATCTGTCCGACCAGTGATTTCCCACAGCGACTGCCCTATTCTGCACCGGAAGTGTGAAAACACATTTCGGCCAGGATGGGGAAAATGACAGCTGTACTATTCATAAGTAGGTGTGGGAAAATGGCAATGTTGAAAATCTGGAGTGAAAATATTACATATTCGTGAAGTTACGAGCATGCATGCAAACTGCACAACACACGTTCGTAACACAGTCATTTTATGGAGTATCGAAACCAAATTTTCAATATAAGTATTTTAGGACCTCTACTTATGAACAGTGTCACTGTCATTTTCTTAATCTGTCCCAAACACTAATTTCCCAAAGTGACCATGCTATTCTGCACCGAAACTGCGAAAACACATTTGGCTAGGATATGAACAATGACAGCTGTACTGTTCAAAAGGAGTGTGAAAAATGGCATTGTTGAGAATCAGGCATGAAATATTGCAAATTTGTGAGATTCTACAGGCGTGCATAGCAGCTGCACAATGCACGCTGAGAACAGTCATTTTTTGATTTTTTCCTACTAAATTTGGTAACATAGGCTTTATGAGCCCACCTTTACGGAACACTTGCACTGTCGTTTCATTAATCTGCCCCGAAAGGTGATTCTGAGCAGTGACCTCGAAACCACCTTTCGGGGCCAATTAACGCCATGACAGTTCCAGAAGTCATGAGGAGGGGTCCCAGAAACCCCATGTTGAAAGTTTGGTGCCAAAATTCCAAAAAATTACTGAGATGTGCATTAAAGTTGGAAAACCCCCATTTATTCCATTATATAGCTTACCGGCATTTCCTCAGTTCGCGGTCAGCTTTGAAGAGTGCAGACGTGTCCCCGATCCACTGAAGTTTGTCGCGCCAAGCTCCGGAGGTAAGTAGGGGTGAGGGGGGAGTGTGGGGAGGCAGGCTGCGCAGTGGGTGGGTGCGGGTTGTGGGAGGGGTGGGAGACTGCCAGGGACAGTTCCTTTTTGCAAGTTAAAAAAAAAAAAAACATTGCGGGACATTTTTTTTTTGCAGGGGCATGTGGCATGCTGGGTGGGCCCCAGTGTGCCACCAGAGTCTTACTTTTGGGGCAGCTGTAGCCAACGGGGATTGGGCACCCCGCCGGCACACAACAAAAGGGGGTGGGGGTCTTATATTATGCCGATGGGGATTGAGCACCCTGTTGGCAGACAATAAAAGTGTGTGGGGTTACATACTGCCGATGGGGAGTGGGCTCCTCTGTCAGCAAAATAAACATTGGGGCACTGAAGCCAATGAGGATCGGGGCCCCCATCGGCAAATAAACATGGTGGGGGGTTAATATTGTTTGAGAACAAGGCAGCAAGCTGCAACATAGGCTTTATGAGAGCCCACCTCATGTACACTTGCGCTGTCGTTTCATTAATCTGCCCTGAAAGGTGATGCCGAGCAGTGACCTCGAAACCACCTATGTTCACAAACAATATCAGGGCTTCTAGATCCCTCCCTGCAATGAAGGGTCACTCCCTCATTGCAGCGAATTGCTGACGATGCAATGACGAGACGGCTCCTGTTTGCAGCAGCTGATTTTTTACAAGTTGGTGACACGCTGGCTGAACTAGTGTCAGCAGCAGTGTGCCAAGGCATTGGGGGATGCTGCACAAGCCTTTAAAGGCTGTGGGAGCATTGGCCACTACAGTGCCGCACCTCCACAACCTGCTTGTGGAGAAAGCTGCCGCAATATGTTTCTTGCGCATGCGTGCAATTAACATAAAAATTGCTGTACTGCAGTGCTTGCAGTCTGACTACTCCTATAACACAATGTATTTAAATAAAGGGAATTTTGTGTTTCTGTATTTGCCCTTAAGATGGGAAAGCCACAAGCACTTTGAAAGGTTGAAATGCTTAGGCCAGTTGTACTGTTCCTTTCAGTAATCGTTTGAGTGGTTAGTCAGCAGTATATGATTTATTTGCCTGGGCCAGCAGGTGTGCTGTGCTTCCGGCATTTAAAATCAAACAATAAACTATTAAATCATATCATATGATATGACTTCAATATTTTCATTGTGTGGTCTTAAAAGCAGGAAGCACAGCAGGATGGAGAACAGGTCACAGATGTAAGGGTGGATGAACCACTGGCTAGTAGCAATCACCACACAGTGTGGTTCTCTGTTAGTTTGGGTAGAGAAATCCACAATACAAAACCAAAGGTCCTGGACTTCAGAAAGGCAGACTTTGGCAGGATGGGGCTATTAATGAGAACACACATAGATGGCATCCACCCTGACATGGACGCAGAGCAGAAATGGGCAATCCTACAACTAGGGCCAAACAAATCCACTAAAGTTTGTGTCAGGAGCCAGCAAAAGAAACCAAGCACCAAGCATCCAAGCTGGATAACCAGGGAGGTCATGGAGAAGGTGAAGGATAAGAGAAGGGTCTTCCATAGCTACAAGAGAACCAACAGGGCAGAGAATAGGGAGAACTATGTGAGGAAATCCAGGGAAGTGAGCAGAGCGGTCAGGACTGCAAAGGCAGCCAGGGAAAGGAAAATAGCACAGGGGATTAAGGACAAGGAAAAGGATTTCTTCAGGTATATCAGGGAAAAGAGGAGGTGCAATGATCAAATAGTTGGATAAGGAAAGGCAGTGGGTGGGTAGACAAGGGGGCCGAGAAGGGAGAAGTACTTAATGAGTACTTCTGTTCAGTGTTCATAAGGGAGAGGGATGGGTCCGTTCCTGAAGGGAAATGGGGCACAGCCATTAGGGGGGAGACAACCATAGATGTGATTATCACAGTGGAAAGGGTGCTGGAGGGCATTAGGTCCCTCAGGGTAGACAAGGCACCTGCGCCACAGGGGGTACAACCCAGGGTGCTGAGGGAGCTGGCAGAGGTCCTGGCAGAGCCAGTGGCAGATCTATTCAACACCTCACCAAATACAGAATGTGTGTCCAGAGATTGAAGGAAGGCAAATGTGGTACCTCTCCACAAACGTGGGCCCAAGGACGAACCAGGGAACTACAGACCGGTGGGCCTCACCACAATTGTGGGGAACCTGATGGAATCTATCCTCAAAGAAAGGCTGGTGAAGTTTCTTGTGGATAATGATCTGCAAGACGACAGACAGCATTGGTTCATCGCTGGCAGATCCTGTCAGACAAACGTGGTTGATTTTTTTGATTGGGTTACAAGGGCACTGGACGAGGGCCATGCAGTCAATGTAGTCTACATGGATTTCAGCAAGGCCTTCGATTCAGTGCCACACGTAAGGTTGACCTACAAGTTGAGGAGTCTTGGTATAGGGTGGATGCTAGGCCGATGGGTAGAAAACTCGCTGAGAGACAGACAACAGAGGGTAATTGTGGGGGGGGGGGGCAACGGAGCCCAGGGCAGTAACAAGTGGTGTCCCACAGAGATCAGTACTGGGACCAGTCCTGTTAAACAATTTCATCACAGACATTGCGGTTGGAATCAAGAATAAAATCAGCCTCTTCACCAATGACACCAAGATCTGTGTTGAAGTCAATGGGGGGGGGTTGCAAATTACTGCAGGAGAACGTGGTAACTCAAGGAGTGGTCACACACCTGGCAGCTGGGGTTCAACGCCAAGAAGTGCAAAGTGATGCATTTCAGAGCCAAAAACCTAGGATACAGCTACTGGATGGATGGTATCAAACTTTCCACATCCAACGAGGAGAAGGTTCTGGGGGTGCTGTTGACTGGGGAATGAAACCACTCGGCCCAGTATAGGAAGGCAGCAGTTAAGGCTAACAGAATGCTAGGGTGCATAGCAAGGGGGATTACATCCAGATGTTGCAAAGTCATACTGCCCCTGCACAGGTCCCTGGTGATGCCACACTTGGAGTACTGTGTGCAGTTCTGGTGCCATACTTGAAAAGGGGTGTCAAACTACTGGAGGCAGTGCAGCAAAGAGCAACAAAGATGATCCAGTGGTTGGGGGATAGAACTTACGAAGAGAGAAGAGCTCAACATGTATGCCCTGGAGGACAGAAGAGAGAACGGGACATGATCGAGACCTTCAAGTACCTGAAGGGGATGAACAGAGTAGGCTTATACAGTGGGTTCACTCTCCAGAATGGAAGAGATCCCAGAGGGCACTCCCTGAAGTTAAAGAGGGTCTGATTCAGGAGGGAAAGGAAGAGGCACTACTTCACTGAAAGTGGTAACAGAGTGGAATGCACTGCCTGAGCAGACTGTAGGGGTGCTTCAAGAGGAGGGGGGACAAATTCAAGGGGAAAGTACACACCGGGGGTGGCCAGTTGGGGGAAGGAAGAGTTAATGGGCGGGGGCCGCTGCAGTCTAATGGGCTGAAGTGCTGCACAGTTGAGCAGACTAGATAGACTATATGACCTGTAACTGATGGCAAGTTTGTATGTTGACCAAGTGAAGATACCGTTCGAGTGCTGACCACACAAAAATAGCTTTTTACAACATTATGCAATACTTTTTTCACTAAATGTATCACTTCTGTTTAAGCCAGGTTGGAATTCTCTTATCTATACAGAGGTGACTTTTTAAATATGCATAATCTGTTGTATACATAATCTGTTTTACCAGCATCTTTACAGACATATATGTATGTAATATGCTTTGTCTGATATGAGGTATGTAGTTGTGGTGACAAGTCGCACATCTTTTAAGAAGTAAGTGATCCCTTTCACCAACCCCCACAGAACATTCAAGTTTATAATCGGCAGGGCCACCCAAACTTTTCACACATTTAAATCAAAATCCATGCAGATTTAAAGTCTGTATACTGTACAAGAGAAACCCTCTCTATCACTCAAAAGCAAGCATTGTAATTAAAGCTCAATTTAGTTAAATGGTGTAATTTGCACCTTTTCTCACCATGCTACCAGCATTTTAATGAGATTAACTTCTTTTGATATTGCATGCAACCATATAATGGTTCTGAACCAAGTCCTTCATTTACTAAAGACTATTGTCCATAATCACAGCACACCAAATATATTTGTAGGCCCTTCAGACAAAGCACCATATAGCTGCTTATTTCAACAACAGTATTTCTTGATCTCCATCAGTTACTTTCAGCAATTGTGTTTTCCTGTCTAAGCTCTTGGAGAGGTGAAAGAAATTAAAGGCCATGTAGCTTTAATAGTTTCTTCAGTATTTCTGTAGTGTTGATCTGGTCTTTACTTCCCCAGATGTGCTTTTCTGGTGTTGTTTATAAATTAATTTATTCATTCAATTTTGTTGACCTGGTAGGCCCACTGAGACTAAAATTCCCTTTCTCAGGGGTGACCGGGAGAGGGGGATACAGATGGTAACCAGCGGAAGTTGACCCAGATTAAGCTGTTGGTGGTATTGTTCATGAAGTGATTGCTCGCTGGTCACATAACTTTCGCTGTTTTACACAATATTGATGCAGATGTTTTCTTTTTTTTTTTTTTATGGTTGTGGTTGGAGCTTCTGGCACACACATGAAAGTTGCATTGGGTAGGTTATATCAGATATAGTTGGTTTAAATCTGGGCTAGTGCATATTAATAGTACAAATGTAAAAATTGACGGCAGACAAGGACCACGACTATGTCGATCTAGTCTGCACAATTTTCCTGCCTGTTGTAAAAGCAGCAGACACTACTTGATCTCAGTCTCTATGGTCTCATTCCTATTGTTAGCTGCTACCTGAAACCTGTCCTATGAATGCTTGAATCACCCTACTGCATTTGCCCCCCCCCAGCTCCGCTAGGCCTGTATTTGATGCATCTACCACCCTTTCTGTGACAAAATACTTCTTCACACTACTGCTTAGTGTACTCTACCACCTTCCAACCTCATGTCATGACATGGCCCCCTCATTCCTGGACATCTCCTTTTCTTAAAGATGCTACTCTCTGGCTCCGATACATTATTTATGCCTTTTAGATATTTGTTTCTGTCCTACCTCCCCATCTGTTCTCTTCTCCAGGGTATAGATACTGAGATCTCCCATTCTCTCCTCATCAGACTTTTGGTGCATCTTCAGCACTATCTTTGCTGCCCTTCCTTGAACTCCCTCCACCCTGCCTAGGTCCTCAATTAGAGATGTAGCCTACAAACCTGGACACCTTACCATATTCAAAATATGTACTTTTTCGATACCTTAACTTAAATAAATCCTGTCGCGTGCCTTGGTGCCCAATCTTTAGTGGACCAGGAACACGTTTGCACTCTTCAAAGCCGACCGCGAACTGAAGAAATGCCAGTAAGCTGTATAATGGCATAAATGTTTTTTTTGGTTTTTTTTACTTAGGTGAATATCTCAGCCATTTTTGCACATTTGTGCTCTACATTTGTACCATAGGGTTCTTGGGGCCTAACCTCATGAATTCAGTCACTGCCATTTCATTATTTGCTCCTGGAAGGAGATTTTGTGATCACTGTGCGGAATCGCCTTTTGGGGCCAGTTAACAAAACAACAGTGTCACTGCTCATGAGGCGGGCTCCCAAAAATCCTATGTTGCAAATTTGGTGAACAAATTTAAAAAAAAACTGTTACGAACATGCATTGAGTATTTTTCATGCTTGCTCATAACTTCAAGAACTTTTGCTATTTTCACTCCAGATTTTCAACATTGGCATTTTTATGTTGCTTGCATGCATACGCAAGAAACATGTTGCAGCAGCTTCCTGCAGAAGCAGGTTGTGGAGGTGCGGCACTGTTGTGGCCACTGCTCCCACTGCCTTTGGAGGCTTGGCCCCTGTTCCCCAATGGGGTGGCACGCTGCTGCTGACACTAGTTCAGCCAGCGTGCCACCACCTTGAAACATTTTAGCCGCTGCAAATCAGGGGTCACCTGATCATTGCAGTGTCATCTGCTGCAATGAGGGAGCAACCCCTCATTGCAGGGCTTACCGACGAGGCGCCCAATCCCCGTCAGCTTCAGTCCCCACTTCCCCTTGCTGATGGGGGAGCCCACTCCCCGTTGGCATAAGTCCCCCGCTATCATTCTGTGCGAGGGGTGCCCAATCCCTCAAGCTCTTTGTGTCCCCCTTCTGCATGTGCTGACGGGGTGCCCAATCCCCTGCTGGCAGATTCCCCAAAAACACTTAGGTGAGGTGGCATGGCACGCTGGGACACTGGGGCCACCCCACCATGCTAAATGCCCTGAAAAGAAAAACCGTCCCACAATGTTTTTTTTTTCAACCTGTTAAAAAGAAAATGGTCCCTTGCAGTCTCCCTGCCCCCTCCACAACCCACACCCACCCTCTGCATACCCTGCCTCCCCACACCCCCCTCACCCCATACTTACTTTCAGAGCCCATCACGATGATCTTCGGCTGACCGGGAACCATCTGCACTCTTCAAAGCCAACCGCGAACTGAAGAAATGCCAGTAAGCTGTATAATGGCATAAATAGGGAATTTTCAACTTTGGTGCATTTTTAGGAATTTTGGCATCAAATTTTGAAAATGGAGTTATTGGGACCCCTCCTCATGAATTCAGCCACTGTCATGGCATTATTCGGTCCTGAAAGATGATTTCGCGGTCACTGCGCGGAATCACCTTTCGGCACCGATTAACGAAACAACAGTGCAAGTGTTCATGAGATGAGCTCTCAAAAAGCCTATGTTGCAAATTTGGTGGAAAAAAATCCAAAAAAATGACTGTTTTATCAGCGTGCATTGCGCAGTTGTTACGCACGCTTGTAACTTCGTGAATTTGCAATATTTTCACTCCAGATTTTCAACATTGCCATTGTTTCACACCTCCTTATGAACAGTATAGCTGTCACTTTTCACATCCTGGCCAAAATGTGTTTCCGTGCTTCTGGTGCAAAATAGCACAGTCGCTGTGGGAAATCAGTGTTCAGAACACATTAAGAAAACTACAGTGACACTGTTCATGAGCAGAGGTCCTAAAATGCCTATGTTGAAAATTTTGTGATGAAAGTCCATAAAATGACTGTGTCACGAGTGTGTGTTGCGCAGTTTCCACGCGCCCTTGTAACTTCGCAAATTAGTAATATTTTCACGCCAGATTTTCAATACTGGCATTTTTTCACACCTCCTTATGAACTGTACAGCTGTCATTTTTCACATCCTGGCCAAAATGTGTGTTTGCGCTTCCGGCGCAGAATAGCGCAGTTGCTTTGGGAAATCAGTGTTTGGACAGATTAAGATTGAGCGAGTGAGAGACAGGGAGTGACTCAGCTCAACTGAGCTCTGTCAGGACTGCTGTGGATTTCTATGTGGGCAGAAAAAGGAGCTCACGCAGGCAGGAGCCCAGTACAAAAGGGCAGTCTGCAGCGCCAGGAGAAACAGAACGAGCGAGAGAGGGGGAGTGAGCAAGCTCAATGGAGCTCTGTCAGGACTGCTGCGGATTTCTCTGTGGGCAGACAAAAGGCATCAATGCAGGCAGGGGCCCAGTACAAAATTCTGCAGCCTGCAGTGGGCGGGAAATTAGAACAAGGAAGTGAGAGAGGGGGAGTGAGCGAGCTCAACCAAGCTCTTTCGGACTGCTGCGCGATTTCTTTGTGGGCAGAAAAAGCCATTAATGCAGGCAGGAGCCCACTATAAAAGGGTAGCCTGCAGCGCTGGAAGAAACAGGAACGAGTGAGTAAGAAAGGGGGAGTGAGCAAACTCAGCGAAGCTTTTGGGACTGCTGCGGATTTCTTTGTGGGCAAAAAAGGTGCCAAAGCAGGCTGAAGCCCAGTACAAAAGGGCAGTCTGCAGCGCTGGGAGAAACAGAATGAGCAAGTGAGAGATGGTGAGTGAGCAAGCTCAACGGAGCTCTGTCAGGACTGCTGCAGATTTCTTTGTGGGCAGAAAAAGGCACCAATGGAGGCAAGAGCTCAGTACAAAAGGGCAGCCTGCAGCACCAGGAGAAACAGAATGCGCGAGTGGGGGGGGGGGGAGTGAGCGACCTCAATGGAGCTCTGTCAGGACAGCTGTGAACTTCTTTGTGGGCAGAAAAAGGTGTCAATGCAGGCAGCAGCCCAGTACAAAAGGGCAGCCTGCAGCGCTGGCAGAAACAGAACAAGCGAGTGAGAGAGCTCAACAGAGCAGTGTTGGCACTGCTGCAGATTTCTTTGTGGGCAGAAAAAGGTACCAACGAAGGCAGGAGCCCAGTACAAAAGGGCAGCCTGCAGCTCCAGGAGAAACAGAACGAGCGAGTGAGAGAGGGGGAAGCAGAATGAGTGAGCGAGAGAGGGGGAGTGGGTGAGCTTAACGGAGCTCTTTCGGGACTGCTGCAGATTTCTTTGTGGGCAGAAAAAGGTGCCAACGCAGGCAGGAGCCCAGTACAAAAAGGCAGCCTGCAGCATTTGGAAAAACAGAATGAGAGTGGGGGGAAACAGAATGAGCGAGTGAGAGAGGGGGAGTGAGCGAGCTCAGCGGAGCTGTGTTGGGACTGCTGCAGATTTCTTTGTGGGCAGAAAAAGGCACCAATGGAGGCAAGAGCTCAGTACAAAAGGGCAGCCTGCAGCACCAGGAGAAACAGAATGCGCGAGTGGGGGGGGGGGAGTGAGCGACCTCAATGGAGCTCTGTCAGGACAGCTGTGAACTTCTTTGTGGGCAGAAAAAGGCGCCAATGCAGGCAGCAGCCCAGTACAAAATGGCAGCCTGCAGCGCTGACAGAAACAGAACAAGCGAGTGAGAGAGCTCAACAGAGCAGTGTTGGCACTGCTGCAGATTTCTTTGTGGGCAGAAAAAGGTACCAACGAAGGCAGGAGCCCAGTACAAAAGGGCAGCCTGCAGCTCCAGGAGAAACAGAACGAGCGAGTGACAGAGGGGGAAGCAGAATGAGTGAGTGAGAGAGGGGGAGTGGGTGAGCTTAACGGAGCTCTTTCGGGACTGCTGCAGATTTCTTTGTGGGCAGAAAAAGGCGTTAATGCAGGCAGGAGTGCAGTACAAAAGGGTAGCCTGCAGTGCTGGGAGAAATGGAATGAGCGAGTGAGAGAGGGGGGGAATGAGCAAGCTTAATGGAGCTCTGTCAGGACTGCTGCCGATTTCTTTGTGGGCAGAAAAAGGTGCCAACGCAGGCAGGAGCCCAGTACAAAAGGCAGCCTGCAGCATTTGGAAAAACAGAATGAGAGTGGGGGAAACAGAATGAGCGAGTGAGAGAGGGGGAGTGAGCGAGCTCAGCAGAGCTGTGTTGGGCTGCTGCAGATTTCTTTGTGGGCAGAAAAAGGTACCAACGCAGGCAGCAGCCCAGTACAAAAGCGCAGTCTGCAGCGCTGGGAGAAACAGAACGAGCGAGAGAGGGAGTGAACAAGATCAACGGAGCTGTGTTGGGACTGCTGCAGATTTCTTTGTAGGCAGACAAAAGGCATCAATGCAGGCAGGGGCCCAGTACAAAAGGGCAGGCTGCAGCAGCAGGAGAACCAGAACGAGCAAGTGAGAGAAGGGAAGTGAGCGAGCTCAACCGAGCTCTTTCAGGACTGCTGCAGATTTCTTCGTGGGCAGAAAAAGGTGTTAATGTAGGCAGGAGCCCAGTACAAAAGGGCAGCCTGCAGCGTCACGAAAAACAGAATGAGCAAGTGAGAGAGGGGGAAACAGAACAAGCGAGTGAGAGAGGGGGGATGAGTAAGCTCAACAGAGCTGTGTTGGGACTGCTGCAGATTTCTTTGTGGGCAGAAAAAGGTGCCAGCACAAGCAGGAGCCCAGTACAAAAGGGCAGCCTGCAGTGCCGGGAGAAATGGAATGAGCGAGTGAGAGAGGGGGGGAATGAGCAAGCTTAATGGAGCTCTGTCGGGACTGCTGCTGATTTCTTTGTGGGCAGAAAAAGGTGCCAACGCAGGCAGGAGCCCAGTACAAAGGCAGCCTGCAGCATTTGGAAAAACAGAATGAGAGTGGGGGAAACAGAATGAGTGAGTGAGAGAGGGGGAGTGAGCGAGCTCAGCGGAGCTGTGTTGGGACTGCTGCAGATTTCTTTGTGGGCAGAAAAAGGTACCAACACAGGCAGAAGCCCAGTACAAAAGCGTAGTCTGCAGCGCTGGGAGAAACAGAACAAGCGAGAGAGGGAGTGAACAAGATCAACGGAGCTGTGTTGGGACTGCTGCAGATTTCTTTGTAGGCAGACAAAAGGCATCAATGCAGGCAGGGGCCCAGTACAAAAGGGCAGGCAGGAGAACCAGAACGAGCAAGTGAGAGAAGGGAAGTGAGCGAGCTCAACCGAGCTCTTTCAGGACTGCTGCAGATTTCTTTGTGGGCAGAAAAAGGTGTTAATGTAGGCAGGAGCCCAGTACAAAAGGGCAGCCTGCAGCGTCGCAAAAAACAGAATGAGCAAGTGAGAGAGGGGGAAACAGAACAAGCGAGTGAGAGGGTGAATGAGTAAGCTCAACAGAGCTGTGTTGGGACTGCTGCAGATTTCTTTGTGGGCAGAAAAAGGTGCCAGCACAAGCAGGAGCCCAGTACAAAAGGGCAGTCTGCAGTGCCAGGAGAAATAGAATGAGTGAGTGAGAGGGGGGGGGAGTGAGTGAGATCAGCGGAGCTCTACCGGGACTTTAGAGTTGCCCACCCCCCCTGCCCAGGGTCCTCTGTGGTCCTATATTACAGTAGGGTCTCTGGAATGGAGACAAAGCAATGACTGGATACTTTTAGGATTGCTGTAATAATACAGATTTAGTTGTTCTGTTTATTTCTCTAACTGAGCTGAGTAATACTTTGAGTGCAATAGGATTTCTAACAGGGCTAAGTGAAACTATAGAGAGCCAAGAACATCACAGGCACTAATAGAAAGACAGAAGAGGGAGGGGGTGCTCGAGGTGAGGGGGGACCTCCTGATGGGGGAGAAAGAGACCACGAGGAGTACCAGGGGACAGAGCAGATGGCTGCAGGTAGGGAAGGACTGGGGTGGCATGGAGGGGAACAAGTAGGAGGGGGGAACCGATAGGGGGAAGAGATGTAGGAGGGGTATCGACTAGGAATAGATTCAAACCTCTGCTATGGGACAGAGAGGGGGAGTAGGAACATACTGAAGAGGGGAGGACAAGCGGGGCATGAGATGGATGGCAACAGGTAGGGGAAGAGATAGCAAGGATGAAAGGGTAGAAAGGGAGATAGTAAGGAAGGAGGGGTGGTGACTGGGGGAGAGAAGGCTAGGGAAGGGGGAAGGATGGAAGGGGCATCACTATTGGGGTAGAAGGGAATGGGGGCTCTAAATCAACAACAGCAGGGATAGGAGAGGGGTTGGAAATCAGCAGGGGGAAGGGAGGTCAACATGGGAAGCCCAGTAGGAAGTAGTCAGGCTGGGAAGGGGTTCAAGGGGGATGGGAGGAATAAGGCAGAAAAAAGGAGTGAGGCGGAAGTAGAGGGTTCAGATACAGAAGTCACAGAGGGTGCAGTTGACGGGGGGTAAGGGGCAAGGAAGAACGAATACAGAGGTGGTGGAAGGGGCATTAGAAGGGAAAGGGGGTTGGCACCAAATTTTCAACATGGATTTTTTGGGACCCCTCCTCATGAATTCAGCCATTGTCATGGCGTTATTCAGTCCCGAAAGGTGATTTTGCGGTCACTGCACGGAATCACCTTTTGGGACTAATTAACAAAACTACAGTGCCAGTGTTCATGAGGTGGGCTCTCAAAACGCCTATGCTGCAAATTTGGGGGAACAAATCCAAAAAATGACGCGTGCTCATAACTTCGCGAATTTGCAATATTTTCACTCTAGATTTTCAACACTGGCATTTTTCCACACCACTATGAACAGTACAGCTGTCATTTTTCACATCCTAGCCAAAATGTGTTTTTGCACTTCTGATGCAGAATAGTGCGGTCGCTGTGGGAAATCAGTATTCAGGACACATTAAGAAAACCACAGTGACACTTTTCAAGAGCAGAGGTCCTAAAATGCCTATGTTGAAAATTTTGTGATGAAGTCTATACAATGACTGTGTTACGAGCGTGTGTTGCGCAGTTTCCACACACCCTTGTAACTTTGCAAATCAGTAATATTTTCATGCCAGATTTTCAACACTGGCATTTTTTCACACCTTCTTATGAACAGTACAGCTGTTATTTTTCACATCCTGGTCAAAATGTGTTTTCATGCTTTCGGTGCAGAACAGCGCAGTCGCTTTGGGAAATCAGTGTTTGAACAGATTAAGATCGAGCGAGTGTGAGAGGGGGAGTGACCAAGCTCAACTGACCTCTGTTGGGACTACTGTGGATTTCTCTGTGGGCAGAAAAAGGCACCAATGCAGGCAGGAGCCCAGTACAAAAGGGCAGCTTGCAGCGCCAGGAGAAACAGAACGAGTGAGTGAGGGAGAGAGAGAGAGAGAGAGTGAGCGAGCTCAACGGAGCTCTATCAGGACTGCTGTGGATTTCTTTGTGGGCAGAAAAAGGTGCCAACGCAGGCAGGAGCCCAGTACAACAGGGCAGCCTGCAGCTCCGGGAGAAACAGAATGAGCGAGTAAAAGAGGGTGAGTGAGCAAGCTCAATGTAGCTCTGCCGGGACTTTAGAGTTGCACACCCTCCTGTCCAGTGTCCTATATTACAGCAGGGTCTCTGGAGTGGACACAAAGCAATGATTGGATACTTTTAGGGTTGCTGTAATAATACAGATTTAGTTGTTCTGTTTACTTTCCCTAACTGAGCTAAGTACTGAGCTATGCTGTTATGCTTGCTGTAATAATACAATGGATGTCTTTTGGGGGGGATTCTTAGTTCTTAGGCATGGTACTTTCACTTCCAAATACCTAAACAGCACATATAAGCAAGCAACATTCGGTATTGACAAATGCTTGTTTTCACACCTCCTAATGAACAGTACAGCTGACATTGTTCACATCCTGCCCAAATTTTATTTTCCCACATATGGCATACAATGGCACATCGTTCTGGGACATCAGTGTTTGGGACAGATTAAAAAAATCACACTGATGCTGTTCATGAGCTGAGGTCCCCAACTGCCTGTGTTGAACATTTGGTGACAAAGTGCCACAAAATGCCTATGTTATGAGCGTCGCGATTACGTTGCCACCTTTTTCGTAAGTTCAAAATTTTTCATATTTTCACCAGATTTTCAACATTGACATTTTTGCACCCATCCTTAACAACAGTGCCGTTGTCATTTCTCACATACTGCCCGAAATGTGGTTTCGCACAACTGCCGCAGAATGGCATGATCACTGTGGGACATCAACATTCAGGACAGATTAAGAAAATCACACTGCCACTCTTCATGACTAGAGGTTCCAAATGCTTTCAAAAGGTGGGGTGACAAAAAGGCCATGTTGAAAATTTGGAGTGCAAATCCCAACACACGCCTAGGGCATTAGGGTTTCTAATCATACCGTCCCACCCTGTAGAGACTGACCAGCATCATGGGTGTGACTTTGGATTGCCAGCTGTAATATGCATACCACTCCACCCCCCCTTCCCCACCCTGCAGCCACTGACAGGCATTGAGGTGTTCCTCAGCCTCTTCAGCCCCACAGTTCACCCTATTTTCCTATACTGCACCCATTTTAGCGTATTTCCTTACGGAATGAGGTGACTGTAAAGCCAAACACCCCAAGGTACACCTCAACACTTGTCAGTGTCTACACGCTATGGTGAGGTGAAATGGCATGATCGTTAGGCGATGACCCAGAGGCACACCCACCTCTGCAGGGTGGGGGTGGCATTGCCATCACGTCAGTACATCACTGAGCTTCCTATTCTGCATCTCTCTACCTTATGCACTTACAATGCTAATACCAGCAAGCAAACATTCAGCATTGACAATGCTTGTTAATGTTTGTTTTGGTCTTTTTTTTTCTCCCCCTTCTTACTTCTTTTATTCCCCTCCTTTCCCTTTCAATGCTTTTCTGTACATTATGATATAGGCGATTATTTGGCTATGCTGTTGCATAAATATGATATTATATGTTTTCAACATCTGTACTTTCGATGGTTATACACTGCAGTTTAGTAACACTGTGTTATATTACCTTTGGAATTGTCTGTTTAACAATATGCAGCATCTAAGGGTGGGTAATGGATGTTTTACATGGGCACATCATGTGGTCAGGGTGTAGTACATCCTATGAATTTGAAGGTTGTTTGTATTATAACCTCATCTTTATTAAGTTTTGCATTGATGAATACATACAAACACATATCCCTTGAGTAAATTCAGGGTCCACAACCCCAAACTGGTTATGGTTACTATACACATGAAAAAATATGTACAAACACAGGTGCACTTCCTCTTCAATCTTAGCTTATTATAAGTCTCGTCAACTTACATCTTAGAGCAGAAATATACATTTTATAAAGAATAAAAACTTCATTAATCCCCTACCTGCCCATCCCAACATGGGCTGCTAAGATATCCAGTTACTAATATCCTACCATAAAGACTGTTCACACCTGCATCCCCTGAAAGAGAGAGAGTCCCCCCACCCTTATAAAATTAGCAAAGCCCTACAATCTTTTTATATCTACAAAGTTTTAGCGGTACCAAAGAGTACTAATACTTTGCCTTGGAGATGTAATTACCCAAGAGTTAAACAAGAATTAAGATTAAAGTATAATAAACAAAATTCAGACTTGTCCAACTACAGAATCCTTTATATTCCAGCCAATAATATTAACTACTCGCAGCCTGACAGACAGAACTTCAGTTGGTAACTTTCAACCAGTATAGAATAAACTGCATCCATGACCATCCACCTTTTATCATATAGCTCTTTCTTACCCTCCCTTAGCATTTGCATCTTTATTCTTGCCATTACCCTCATGAGGTCTCTCACCCATTGGTCATAGGTATAGATAATGTCATTTTTTCCAGTGTTTTAGAACAAAGGACTTAACCAGAGCTGACATTAGAGAGAGAGAGATGATATTTACCCGCTGCCCCTGTAACCTGAGCCATATCACCCAAAACACAAATCCCTGGTGTTATAAAGTCTGAATAGTTCAATAAGGGGTCCATGTTTTGTTTAATTTTAACCCACAAGGGCTGTAATTTGGAACAGTCCCGAACCACATCTAAAACATAGGTCTGTCTGTCTAAGGTGTCTAGCACATAGTTTAACAGGAGTGTAGTATAAATTGGAAGAAATAAAAAATGTCATAATCTTATACTTGGGTATAGAAATACATTTGCAACTCTTCCATATACTTTTCCAATCCGGCCTCAGAGGAGCTATACTCTTGTTCCAATATAAGGTCTGCACCGGCAATTCTGGGCCCACAGAATCTAGTAGCACCTGATAAACTTGCGATAGGGGTCTAGATACATAATTTACCTCCCTTAGCTTTTCCCAGTTAAACAGCTGTTTCTGGGCTTCACCTGGGTCTCCCATCTCCTTCCCCACTAGTTTGGTAAGCTGCAACCTTTTATAAAATTCCATCTTGCCACACCTTGATGAAAGAACCACCCGACCCTCTGTTATAAAATCTGCTAAATTGAGACCAATCAATAGAGGTGACCATTGTTTAGTAATTATTTGTCCCCCCAGACAAAAATTGAGGTTACCCAACACAGGTTGCTCTCGAGCTTTAATTTGTGCTTTTCTCTGGTTCGGGGTTAAAAAGGTCCACCAAGCCATTACTGTTTTGTTTATTGGAGTAGATTTTACTTTCTTAGGCAATCTTTCTGGATTTACAAAAAAGCAACACCTCCGGAGATAAACCTGTGTCCACCAGTATCTTCTTCTCCACCTGTAGCCAAGTAGGCCCATACTCCTCTCCTTCCTGAGTTGTAGCCCACCTTCCTATTAAACCCAATTGCCCAGCCACATAATACCCATGAAAGTCTGGTAATTTAAGACCTCCCATACACTGTGGAAGATGCATACTACTATGCTTTTTCCGGGGGAGCTTAGAATTCCGAAGGAAGTCCGATATTTTTTTTTGAACTTTAATAAACCATATTTTAGGAATAATGTATGGAGCCGAATGAATGAGGTATAACATTCTGGGTAGTAGATTTATCTTTATCAGTCCCAACCTAACTGTAAAGGTTAAAGGGAGCTTATTCCACTGAAGAACATCTGATCTGATTATATTCAGCAATTTTCCCAGGTTTGCCTCCACCCTTTCCTCCATATTCGCAGTAATCCAAATCCCCAAATATTTAATCTGCTGTGGGGCTCAGTGTATCTGCAGGGGCTCAAAGTCTGCTATTTGTGTGTGTGTGTGTGTGTGTGTGCAAAGTAAGGGGCAGTACCTGTGTTTTGGTCAAATTCAGTTTGTAGTTTGAAACCTTGGAGAAATGCTCAATAATTCCTAGGGCTCTTTTAAAACTCTCCACCGGCTCTTGTAAGTGCAATAGTATATCATCTGCAAATACCCGAAAATTTCAGTTCCTTCCCCCCACCCACTATTCCCTGTATCACCGAATCCCTACTCATTGCTCTTAAGAGAGGTTCCAAATAAATATTGAATAGAATTGGTGATAGTGGGCACACTTGTCTGGTCCCATTATGTAAATGAATTTCTTGTGAAACATACCCATTACATAAAACCCTAGCTGTGCGGGACGCATATAGATTTTTAAGCCCTCTGAGAAGGCCTTCAGGGAAACCCATCCTCTTCATAACAGCAAATAAAAAGGTATGAGAGACCCTATCGAAGGCCTTCTCAGCATCCAAAGAAATCAATGCCATGGGTACTTTAGAACTAGCTGCACAACAGAGTATATGCTGAAGTTTCCTAAGCACATCGTGAGCCCCTCTACCCCGGAATAAACCCTACCTGGTCTTGGCTAATCAATGCAGGAGTCACCTTAATAATTCTATTGGCCAAAATCCTTGTTAGGATCTTTATATCGTGACTCATCAAAGCAACAGGCCTATAACTACCTGGCATTTCTTTTGGTTTGTCTGGTTTCGGGATAAGTGTTATATATGCCTGATACAAAGGGGGGTGAGGGACTCCCTCCTGCATTATTTTGGTAAATAAATCCTTCAACAGGGGAAGAACAGTAGCAATATGCACTCTATAAAATTGCGCTGTAAGGCCATCTGGTCCTGGGGTTTACCATTTGGAAATGAATTAACTACCTCTAAAATTTCAAAATCCTTTATTGGGGCTGCTATGGTCTGTGCTTGCACCTGATCCAGTCTAGGCAAAACTATACTATCTAGAAAGCCCTCAATTTCTTCTTGAGCACTAATAACCCCACCTTGGTAAATCTCTTTAAAGTAAAGTGCAAAAGCGTCAGCCAGCCCCTGAGGATCAGTTATAATTTCCCCTTTATAATGTATTAGTGTAATAGTACGCGATGCCTCCCATTCCCGAACTCTAGATGCAAGAAGACAACCAGGAACATCCCCCCGTAGCAAATATTTAGCTTGGAGCCTTTCTAACCAGTAGTCTACCTTGCGATAGACTATATCTGCCATTTCCTGTCTTAGGTCTTTAAGCTCGGCATCCAAACCCCTAGAAGAGCCTTCCAGGGGAATAAGCGAGTTGATAGCCCCCATTATAAACCCCTCCTGCTCCTTTCTCATACTGTTCCTTCTAACTGTATATCTTTGAGCTGTTTCCGCATATAATACTTTGCATTCAGGCCAGGCCAACCTTTTATCCTGCAATGTTGGAAGTTAGGTCTGAAGAATCTCAACAAGAGTCTGCTCCAACCTAGTAACAAGCTTATCATCTGTTAAAATCGAATCATCTAGTCTCCATCTATAAGGCCGAGGTGGAATAGAGCCAATCTCCCAAATCAGCTGGATTGGAGAGTGATCCAATAGAACTCTACCATGTGTGATCAGCTCTTTAACTCCCCTTAATGCCTCATTATTAACCAGGAAAAAGTCTATCCAGGTCTGGGTTCTGTGCGCCCCTGAATAAAAAGTCGTGTGGTAGTCCTCCTTACTATGTATCCCATAAGGATCAACCAGCACTGAAACCTCTAAAAATTTATGTATAGCCATTTGGGCCACAGATAACAGCCACTTGGTTGGTGGCTTCCTATCTAACCAATTATTTAAGCACAAATTCCAGTCCCCCGCTAACATGAGAGGATATGTCGGCAGCGCAATCAGGTCCATCTCTAAAGAAGCAAAAAATTCTGGATTGGGTGGTGTAGGGCCATAGACAGAAGCAAATGATAACTCCTTACCCAAGATAACACCCGAAGCGAAAATTCCTCTACAATCCTGCCTCTCTATAACCTGTGTTACAACATACGGACATGCCTTCCCTACCAAAATAGCCACACACCCCGAAGCCTTAGCCTTACCAACTCCTAAAACCTGACCCACCCAGAGTTTTTTAAGAAGACTCAATTCCTCTGTCAACAAATGCATCTCTTGCAGTGCTACAGTATTTGCCCCCATCTGTTGAAAACGTTTCAAAACGACTAATCTTTTTTTTTCTACATCTGAGACCTTTAACATTCCAGGAAATAATTTTAATAATCATCATTTTGTATGCCTTGCTTTTCCCTCCTATAGTAACCTTGGACTCTCTCTCTCTTCCCCCCATCCTCAGAATCCCTCCCCACCAACATCTCCGATCCTTCGATCACCCTTCTGTAAGATACAGACCCATAGATGAGCTTGTCCCTGTGTGCTCCCAAGCCCCCCCCCCTTCCATACTAGAACCTCTCCAGGTCCTACCGTGGATATTAGCCTCTTTAAGATCTCACAGACCCTCATTATCTAGCCTCCTCTGACTCCCTCATTTTATTGTCAATTAGGATCTCAGAGGGATAATGACCCTTTCTCTTATTTATTAACCAGTAGACATTTTGACCGATCATAAAATTAAATCATGCAGACACTGGGGCAAAAGGGAACCCCCTTCAAACTCCTGCCTCATATCATTGGGCAGGGGATAAATCCCCCCAAGAAAAAGACAAGGGGAAAAGTATAAAGAGACCCTATACGTGCCCAATGAGCCTTAAACCAATAAAAGCCCTCACTTTGTATGCCTCCACATGTTTGCTATTAATATAGGTTATACTCTAACCACAAACACAGGTCAAAATTAACTTAATTCTGCTATTGCCAGTTAGTTGTAAATGTGGGTCTAGCCCCTTGCTCAATATTCGCTGGGTCAAACTGGAAGCCCCTATCTGAAATCATAACCTAGACAGTCAAACAGTTCAAATAGCTTAACAATGGCAACTAATTAGCTTTCTCTATGGCCACACAGTCCTGTTCCTGTTTACTCAAATAAAAGAAATGACCACAGCTATGGCCATAGTACACAAGTTCTAAATTCTCCAGTCTCCATGTGATCTTATGCAGCTTTCCCACCGGTAGCATCTCAAATCCTGCCAAAAATTCCCTCCTTCATGCATATTCAGGTCGCTGGCTTGAAAAGAGCCAGAAGTTCCACCTGCAAACCCTCGAGGGCATCCCTCGCAGTTAGATATTTCCTCTCCTCCGATTGCAGCGTCACCATCAAAGTTGCCGGGTGCAGAATTCTGAATTTAACCCCCGCAAGATACAGTTTTTTTTTTTTTTTAATATCGACATATTCTTTTTGTTTTTCCCTGAATTGAGGGGGTTAGATCTTGAAACAACCAAATAACTACCCCATTCCACTGAAGATTTTTGAGAGCTTTAGCTTTGTTGAGCATGTGAAGCTTTTCCTTGTAACTTAGAAACCTCATTATAAGGACCCGGGACGTGCTCCAGGTGGGGGGAGACTTCTTTCAAAGCTTGATGCACTCTCTCTCTCTAAATTATACACCTCTCCAAAAGGCGTTGGGCCCATAAGTTTCAGCAATAAATCCTGTACAAAAGACAGACAGTCAGCTCCCTCGGTTCTCTCTGGTAATCCAACCATTATTAGGTTGTTTCTCTGACTTCTTGCTTCTTGATCCTCTACTAGATCCTCCAGCTTCCTAACTTGTCTACACAAGGCAATCATTTCTAAATCCATTGCAGATGTTTTTCTTTCTTGGGAGGCAACCCGGGCTTCCACATCTCCCATGCGCTGAGCTAGGGCCTGCAAAGTTGGTTTTACAGCTGAAAAATCCATCACAAGCCCCTGCAGCAGTTGTTTTATCTCCAGAATATCGTCCAGTGTTGAATGACTCCCCTCATCTACCGCTGGCTGATTCTCTGTGGCATCCGGAGTCAGCGATTGGGGTTTTGGACACTTTGCCGGCGGGGTTCGCACAGCCAGAGGTTCCAGGCTTCCACATTCCATTTCGGCAATGGTTCTCAGTTCTGCATGTCTGCCTCTAGATGCTGTAAAACCACACCGCTATGCTCCGTTTCTTCCAGCAAACCACCCGGTGCCACTCAGAGGGAAAAGTTTCAGAGCTTGGTCTACCATAGGTAAGTCCAATATACGCTTTAATATAAGAAAACTGTAGTGAGGCCTAGCAGCACTACTGAAGACGTCCTCTCAGTTTTAGCTCATCACATGATCCCACCAGGTTGTTTGTATTATGATGTCACTGTGATTCCACAACACTTATGTATATATCATAGTGCTCAGTCTTGCTGCAATCTCCTTTGAGAAAGGATCTTTTAGGATCTGAAATGCGTTAGGCGTTGTGCTTTTTTAATAATCACATGAATTTGTAAACCACTTATGGTGTTCGGCATATGTGAGGTGGTGGGTGCTCAGCATAATTTTGCAACAAAGGACAGCATCACCAGTCATGGGCTTTTGGGAAAAAGAGCAATATATTAAGTGTCATTAACAGAATACCAGATGGGGTGTTGGTGCACATAGTCCACAAGTTGGCCCAGGCCAGCAGCACAAGTACAGGGAGCGTGTGTCACATTAAAATAGCATTGTTATTAAAGTGCTGTGAAATTCAATTATTCAGGACTTGTACTTGTAATCAAGATGTGGTAAATTGAGCTTGATAAACACAAGTTGCTCAACATGTTCAGGGTTTAATGACGATCTGTGAGGCTCCACCACATCCCCTGTTGTGCTAAACAACCTCTCTGATGGCACACTGGTTGGGGGGCAGCTCAGGTATTTCATGGCAATCTGTACTAAGTGAGGGGATGATTTCAACTTTTTGGCCCAGTACTCCAGTAGGTCAACTGAGATGGGTTCAAGAGCTTCTGTCAAGAAGCAATTCAAAACATTGCAGCCGGGGGTGTGCGGCCAACCTAAAGACAAGATGGTGACGTAATCTCTCACTGCCACATTCCTAGAGCCAGGAACCCGCAAAAACCCTCCCATAAGTCGATCCCCTCCTGGATATTTCAGAGGTATATTAAATCGGAATACAAGAGCACTTACTAGACCACAGATGAACAGAAATAGATGCAGGATTCTCACAAATATCACCCTTTCTCCTACTGGTCAACTTGCACCAAAGGCCGAATGGCGTAATCAGGGAAGGGAAGTGAGGAACTTTCAGTCAGAGAAATGTTTGCCTCCATAGTAACCAGCATCGATGCTCTAACACTGGCTTCCAATACCACCGCGGTTTCTATCTAACAGATCAACGCCAGAATAGACCATGTGGAACAAAAAGCTATGGCACAAGAAGACATCATGCAGGGTCACTGCACCACTCAAAGTCAAGCGGCACAAATGATTGCCCTTCAAGATAAGCTGGATGACCTCGAAAATAGGGACTGCCCGCAACAACCTGCGGTTCCTAGGTTTCCCTGAGGGCTGTGAAGAAGGCAAAACCATCCATTTTTTACAAACAGCCCTGCCTGAACTATTGGAACTTCCTCCTGCAACCAAAATAACGATAGAGAGGGCGCATTGTTCTCTCCAGCCTAAACCCCCTCAGGGAGACAAACCGAGGCCTATCTTTGCCAGACTCTTAAATTTTGCCAAAAAAGAAGCAATACAGGGCGAGCAAGAGAGCTCGGCTCTCTCCAATGGAAAGGTCATAGAATCATGATCTTTCAAGATTATTCGAAAGATCTTGCAAATAAAAGAAAAGCCTATACAGAGGTACGTCACAAGGTGCACGAACTGCAGATACCTTTTGCTGTCCTTTATCTGGCTATATTAAAAATCTTTGTGAATGGCGCCTCACATCAGTTTGCTACCCCTGAGGCAGCACTTGCCTACATATCAGCAACTTGGCCAACTGCTGATCCTTTAAAAACCCAGGATGCTGCACTGGTCTACCCTGGTGGCCAGTCCCCGAGGAGCTCTTTCCGCCAACCCAATTCCCCAGGTGCCCCAGGGCCTAGGACCCATCAGTCATCTAAAATTGAGCTGGGGCCCAAGAACCCCAAAATACGGAAGAGACTTCCACAATCCCCGCCCTCTAAGCGAGACCTTCCACAGAATCGTAGACAGGGGAGAATAATAATAATATTTTTATTTATGTAGTTCAATTCATATTTCAAAGTGCTGTACATACAAGAATTTATCATGACAATTTAAAATAAGCACACATTTAGCATTGGTTAAAAACATCCACAGCTTTAAATATCAATTATTAAAAGCTTGCTGGAAAAGGTGCGTTTTCAGGCTAATTTTGAAGCTCTCCACAGTCCTGCACTCCCTAGTCTGACGAGGTATAGAGTTCCACAGGGATGGTGCTGTGAACATAAATGTTCAGGCCCCAGATGTTTTTAAATGTACCCTGGGAACCTCTAACAACCTCTCGTCAGATGAGCAGAGCGGCCGACCGAGGCTGTAGGGAATCAGGAGCTCTTGCAGGTAACTTGGTCCTAGTCCATGCAGGGCTTTATAGGTCAACAGACCAATCTTGAAAGTGTAAACTGTATAGGCAGACAGTGCAGAACACAAGAAGATGGCAAGGATCAGAAAGCTAATTCGGCTGACCGTCAGGAGATCGTGTATACCAGCCCTTATTTTGCCCAAAACAGATTTGCTCCGCTCGACCCTCACCAGGTGGATTATTCATGGGACAGTATGGAGCTTTCCGCTACCGAACGTTTAGGATCAGATTCTGAAGGGGTTGGGAGTTCATGGGCCTCGGGCGTGGATGCTGCTCTACCCTTACAGGACTCTGAACTGCAATCTGTGGCTTCCTCCACACCGCCAGGCCTCAACTCGGCGTCTCACATACTGGAGGAGTGAAGTCCACCCTGAGACGACCGGCTGATCAATTAACTGAGTGGTTCAGATACGTACCCAAGGTTTTGTGTCTGGGGGCGTGGGGGAAGTTATAGATGTCCATTGGGGGAAAATTGAATGGGGCTAAAATGGAACTTCTGTCATTGTGTAGCTAGCCCCTGACAGGGCTCTCTTCCCTCCTGCTTAGTTTGACCTAGTCAGACAGGAGATGCCCTGAGGGTACCCCCCCATCGACAGACACTCCGCCTCAGAGGTACACCATTTTGTGTGTAACTGCCACTTGGCATTTGTGTTAATATTACTATGAATTCTATGAATATGTTCGTATATTGACTTCTTTCTAGCCACATTTGGTTTCTGGTTTTCTGCTCTCTGTATGGCTAGTACAGGTCCCTCATTTTGTGCTTGCTCCTCTTGGGAGGACACTGGTGTACCTGATGAATATAGAGAACTGAGGTTGAACTCCTGAACAACCTATTAGTTTAAATGCCCTCTAACTCAGTTATCGACGGTTCCCCTCTCTTATTTTGAGCCTTACACCAGCTATGTATCTGTCTTCCTTTTCTTGTTGTTCTTCTGAAGGCAGTTACCTTCCCAGCTGTGGTCCCTCCCAGGAGGGCAGAGGCTCTTGGGGTAACTCGTGTTAGGCTCTGGGCTATGGTTGTTAGCTTCTGTACATTTAGCCCTTTTCTAACCTCAGAGTAAGACGTACTGCTAGCTAGTCTAGCATCTACTTGTAATGGCCAGTTGTTGTTTTTCTTCGACCAGTTCCCCACAGACATGAGAGGGTTTACCATTGGCTGGTTTTAGCCAGATGAGCCCCTGAGCATTCTAACTAGCATTTGGTTTCTGATTTTATGTACATACTGCTGTTTTTTTGAAGTGAATAGAGGTTCAAAGATTCATATTTGGGGCATACAGTGTATCAGGAATTACAGCCTCAGATACAAGGGGGTTACAACCTATAGTATTCTGGGCTCCTTTTTCCCACTACCTCCTTTCCCATAGGGCTCTGCTTCAGATCAGGAGGCTCGCCCATTACAGTCAACTCACTTGAAGCACCACCCTCCCCCTACAGTATTTTTCTTCCTCCCTAGCAAGACCCATCCCCTTGCCTGCACACTTCGTAGGATTAATATGTCAGACCTGCTATTGCATACCTGGAATGTACGGGGCTTAAACTCCACTGTGAAGTGAAAAAAAGTTCTAGCCCATCTGAAATGTCTCAACTCTAAGGTGGCATTTCTACAAGAAACAAAACTCACAGGGGAAGACCATGCCTGTCTGACTAAAGATTGGGTGGGGCAACAAGTATATTCTCATGCTACCACTAGGAAACATGGGATAATCATCCTAATTCATAAATCTTTACCCTGGACCCTTTCTAAGACTCTACCTAGCTCTGATGGTAGATGGGTTTTAGTTACATATGACACTCCCTCAAGGCCACTCACCCTCTGCAACCTTTATGCACCGAACGACGATACACCACAGTTCTTCCATAGTCTAACACAGACTATTTTGAATTTACCTCCCTCCTTGCCTGCCCTCTCCTTATTGGGGGAGATTTTAACCTCACCGTTATCCCATCTATGGACAGGAATGATGGGGGTACTGAGACACACACCAGATGTATTAATGCTCTCCAGCAAATGATCTTAGATCAAGGTCTATCAGATATTTGGAGACTTTTCCACCCCAGAACTAGAGACTATACCTTCCACTCAGAACCAAACGCTTCCTACAGTAGACTGGATTTCTGGTTGGGGTCCTCTGCAATCGCTGCAAAATCTCTAGATGCCACCATTCTCCCTAGGGTTATTTCAGATCATGCTCCAGTCCAACTTCTTCTCCAGTGGGACCCTAACCCCCCCTCACCCCGTAACTGGAGGATAGACCCTCTTTTAATGAGGGATCCCGACTTCATCCCATGAGCCTGGAACGAAGCTGCTCTTTTCCTATCTCACAATCCTGTAATAGATACACCTGTGGGTTATACATGGGAAGCCTTTAAAGTCACCATGCGGGGCAGCATAATAGGATTTGCTGCAGCAAAAAGAAGAGAACAGGAATTACATCTTGCATCGCTAGAACGAAAACTAAAAGAGGCGGAAAGCCTTTTTAAGACCTTACCCTCTCCCTCCCCTCATTCTCCAATAGGTAAAACCATTTTGTCTGTGCTTTGAATTTAATCAGCTCCTTAACAGGAAAGCTAAAGTAGCCATACTATGCTGCAGCACTCCTTTTGGGAAGGTGGAGATAAAGCCGGCAAGATACTTGCATATCAGCTTCGCAAACAGCAAGCTAGTAGATTTATTGCCGGTCTTACAGATACACATGGGATTCTGGCCACTGCCCCAAGGCAATAAATGACATCATGGCCTCCTTTTATACGACTTTATACACTTCCACCCACTCTCACCTGAACAGTGAGATACAGCCCATTCTTCAATCCTGTCAGCTCCCCAAAATTACTAACCAGCAAGCTCAGCTTCTTGAGCTCCCCATCTCCTCGGAGGAGGTGAGTTCGGTGATTAAGCATCTCAAACTGGGGAAATCTCCCGGGAACAACAGATATACACCAGATTTTTACCAGGCACTTATCCCCATTATCACCCCTCTTCTAACAGAAGTATTTCAAGATGTCGAGGTCAAAGGTGTTCTTCCCCTCTCCTTAAGAAAGACAAATATTGTACTTATCCCTTAAAAAGGTAAGGATCCCACCAACCCTGGCAACTACCACCCAATATCTCTGATTAACATTGACAGTAAACTTTATGCTAAAATGTTGGCATCCAGCCTAAGCCCCCTGCTGGCAGGACTCATACAGCCCTCCCAAGTGGGTTTTATTCCTGGACAACACAGCTCAGTCCATTTACGGACACTAATGAGTCTCATGCATATAGCAAAATCTCTCCCCACCCCAGCTGCAGCAGTGGCAGTGGCAGTGGATTTCGAAAAAGCTTTTGACTCCATTGATTGGGATTATTTATACCTGGCTCTGGAGGAATATGGACTTGGTACAAAATTCCTATCTAGAATCCAAGCTATTTACTCATCTCCCTCAGCTAGAGTTAATACGAATGCTATATTCTCTGCCCCATTTCAACTCGAGCGAGGGACAAGACAAGGCTGCCCACTTTCCCCACTCCTTTTCATCCTGGCAGTGGAACCGCTGGCTCTTGCAATCCATAGCCATACAGACATTATTGGTATTAAGGTGGGGAACACAGAATACGCATCCCTTATGTATGCTAACGACTTGCTTCTCCCCCTGGTGGACATACTGGACTTATTTTCAAAATATTCAGGGCTGAAACTGAACCAAACTAAGATGGAGATACTTCCCCTGAATGGGATTTGCTCCCAAGAGATCGCACAGTCCGCAGGCCTACTTTGAGCTCCAACAGGGGTCACATATCTGGATATTAGCCTCACACCCTCTTTAGATACTTTCTGGCAGACAAATGTCCAACCCTTTCTCAGGTCTCTAAAAACAGAGTTTGACAGGTGGAAACCTCTCCAATTAACCCTTGCAAGCAAAATAGCTGCAATTAAAATTATCTCTACATCCAAGATCTTTGATTTGCTAATGCACATCCCCATCCCCTTACCTAAACATTGGTATTTGGCCCTGGACAGGCTCATTGGAGATTTTTTGTGGGAGGTTACTAAATCAATATTCAGCCGTGCCCAACTGAGAGCACATTGGAACGGGGGGGTGGAACCCTCCATGGATAATGGGGTACCATCAAGCATTCCTCTTGGCTCAATCGGTTAATGGGCTGCACCACTTTACATCTCTTTCCCCACAATGGATCCGCATTGAACTTAATATTACTTGAGACAACCCACTTCTCCTCTCTTCTGATGCCCCTCAGGGCTCCTAGACCCTGTCCCTCTGGTAGTTCCAAGCCCCCACCTACTTCTCTGACAGTTGAGGCAGCCAGGTTCAACTGGCTGGTCACCCATAAAAGACTGAATCAGATTCCTCTCCCTCTGTCTTTCATTCCTTTATGGCACAATCCTGATATTAGAAGAAGGAGAATCAGGATTTATATAGCGCTTTTCATACACAGTATCCCAAAGTGCTTTACAAGCAATGCTAGACTGGTAGTGAAGTGACTGAATGTGTGGTGGTGGCCATATCGCACATCATCACCCACACACAGCCTGGATAATTGCATGAACTGGTTTATGGGAAGGAATGTTGGCCAGGACACTGGGAATGCTCCCTGCTCTTTACGAAGAGTGCCCTGGGTTCTTTTACTTCCACCTGGACACCCATCAGGACAACACCAGTATGGGCAGAAGGGACCTCGGTTTAACGTCTCATCTGAAGGACGGCACACCCCAGCAGTACAGCACCCCCCAATACTGCACTTGGATGCCAGCGATTTTTAGGTGCAAGTCCAATCCTGGTGTGGGACGAGAACCCACAACGTTCTGGTCCAGAGGCAGATGTGCTACCAACTGAGCCACGCTGGCACCTGAATATTACTATTGATACACAATGGGTCTACTGGAAATCCTGGGCAGACAGTGGTATTCTTATACTAAAGGACCTGTTAGATCCTACTCTCAAGGCTCTTCATACATTTCAAGCCCTTCAACACATCTGGAATCTTCCTCAGTCAGAATTCTGGAAATACCTTCGGCTCACGGCGGCACCCTGACAGGTACTCCACCCAGCTGTATCTCAAATATGTACCTCAGAGTTACATAGCTGGATTCAACAGCTGGTAGGCCTAGCAGGGCGTATCTATGCCAAACTGAGAGACACTCTTTCCCAATACTCTTAGAGGGCAAGGCATAAATGGGAAAAGATGCTCCAGACTCCTATTTCCTGTATAGTTTGGGAACAGTTCTGGAAAGATGCCCATAGTTGGTTGCCTGATGCTAGATCCAGATTAATACAAAACAAAATAGCCCACTCCTGGTATAAATCACCAACTGTTCTTTGTACAGCTAAACTTCTGGATTCTGACTCTTGTTGGAGATGTCAGGGACCAGGAGAGGATATATTACATATACTCTGGTCCTGTCCGCATATAAAATCCCTGTGGCAAGGTATCCAAGACACCGCACGTAAGGTGTTAGAGAAGCAGATCCCCTTCAGTCTGCTTTTTTACATTTTGAGCATTCAAGCCATGCTCCCAAAAATGACCCCCTCTGAGACCAGATGGCTGACACTGCTGTCCCTCCTGTTATCCATGGACCACCACCCCGACTGGGGCCCTGTGTCACAGACAGTAATATTTAGGGCGCAGGCACTTATCATATAAGCATGAGTGTCAGGATCTGGGTTCTACTGTTCTATTATCATTGCTGCCATTAATTACAATGCTTATGACTGTATCCTTGCTATATAATCACAATACTTTATATATGTATTACAGGGCCTGATATACAATTATATACTGTTATTACCAATATTCTACAAATTATTGTGTTTTACTAAAAATCATTATGTACTAATGTATGGAGAAAATACTGCTGTTTTGGATACTTGTATACTTACAATCATTAGTTGTGCAATGCTGCCATCTTTAGGTTTAGTGCAAAGTAATTATTAGGTAAGGGTCATCATGACATGACTGCATACAAAGCCGGTCTATTTCCTCTTATCAGTGTCTTTGCTACTTCGGTGCATATTCCCAGGCTAGTACAAATCACATCATATTTGTTCATCCAATTATATATGTTTATTGTATCTCTTTTGCTGATTTCTATAGCAATAATGAGAGCATAAGAGTGATTGCTTTAGCTTAGAATCCTTAGAGAAGAAAGCTGATTCTACCTAGGTGGGAAATAAGGAAGACTGGTATTGTTAGTGGTAATTATTTTAATTTTTTATCACTGCATGGTTGTAAGTCTGTTTTATATACCAGAAATAAATCATTATCAGACTCTGGAAGCTACGTGTTTGCTGTTTCTCTGCTTTGGCAATCCAGACAAGAACGTGCAATAGGGTAAGATTTATTACCCAAAATTACACTCCAAACCAAGAGAGCCTTGCTCTGTAAATGGAGATCCCCTCTGATGCCTACATTGACTGACATGTTGGTATCTCTCTCCTCCCTGGCCAAATTGGACAGGATTTCACACCTGCAGAAATATCAAATGACCAAATTTAAACTCTGTTGGACTCCCTACTTAAACTTTCTGAATCTGCAGAACCCGAGCAACCCTCAGGCGGGTACTGGATGAACCTCCTTTCACCCGCCTGATAAAGGTATGTCTGTTCTCTGGTGCTCTGAAGGGTAGGCATGACAGTCCTTAAGAACTGTTCAGCAGTTCATATAGCTTTTGGAAACCCCGATCAGTCTCTAGTGTTATACTTTGGCCTCTGGTTTCCATTTCCCCAACTGTCAGAGGGTCCCTCCCCCCGTGTTTTGTGCTCTTACTTTAACATTCTGGGTAAAGTACAAGTCACTATTCGTATTGGATATTACTATAAGACCTGAGATGAACTAGTGGGCCTAACTTGCACTGGATTATTTGGGGTATTTCTGCTTTGGTTGCAGGTTGGTCAGTGACTGTCTTGAAGAGAGATCTGGTGGGTTATCAGACCTTGGTAAACTGTTTCCACCTCAGAGTTGCACTTTACTGTGTCAACCTTTCTTGGTGAGTTTGACAGTCTGTTACATACAGTATATAGTTACTTGTATAAATATCATGTAATGCCTCTGCCTTAATTTGACAGAATAAGTGTAACTCGTACTAGTAGTTTGCTTGTTGTGAGCTCTGTAATAAAAATCCTTCTGCCAACATATCACCCAATTATTACTTTTTTTTCCCAGTGTATGGATTGTCCAGGTACTGTTGCTACTTATCTTACCCCATGTTCCCCACCCGTCCTTACCTGTACTTCTCTTCACCTGTCCCCCCTTCTGCCCTCCTCCCCCCCTTTTTTGTGGTTAATCACTGTACAACACTGTTTTGCTGATTGGCTTCAGCCCTGCTGTTTTCTGTATTTCTGTACATCTATGAGAAAATAAAAAATGTTACAACAACAAAACATTGCTGGCCAAGACTGGGTGCTTCTTGTTTTGCTTTCTTTGCTCTGCCTGTAGGGATGAACTGAGTTATGCCCAGCAGTCTTCTTCCTCCATTTCTGGGGCATCCTCCACCTGCTGTTCTTGTTCTTCCAGGTATCCTTCAGTAGGCATCACATCCTTGGCACACATTGTAAAAGTGAGCTCTGAGCACAGCTGCTGAAGAAACTCGTTGACACGGTGGGCAGGCATTTCAAGGTGCAGTATCTCACACTTAAACCTCACGTCCAGCATCATTGAAAAAACATATGGCTTAGTGGCACAAATATCTGTGAACCTGTTCCCTAATTCAGTTGTTAGATTGTGTACAAGGGCCATCACTGCAGGTGCAAGATCAGCATGGGTGGAAAATCTCTGCAGCGACTTCTTCAGTATCTGGACTACAGGGATGACCTGACTCAGTAGTGCAGATTCTGCACTCATGTCACGTGTGCTACTTTCAAAAGGACCAAGCACCTTTACTGTTCCTTCAATAACAGACCAATCCTGGTGGCTAAGAATTCCCCCAATATCTGTCTCCATACTCATTTCATGGAGAACTCGCTTCTGCTCCAGTAGCCTTTGCAACATGTAGAATGTCGAATTCCACCATGTTGACAAATCTTGTATCAGCCTGTGCTGTGCTATCTGAATGTGCTCTTGCACCTGCCACAGTTGGTTTGTGGCTTTAACTGAGTGATGGAAATGGGCACAAATTTTTCTTGCTGTCTTAAGTGCTTGCTCATCCTCTGGTGTCTTGCAGATGGACTTTGTCACCACCAGATTCAAAGTGTGTGCATAACAATGGTTGCCTTTAAAGTGCCCATCAGACAAGGCCTTTATCATATTTGTTCCATTGTGAGTCACAATGAAACCAACACCCAGCGATGAGTCTTCAGTCCACACACACAGCATGTCTTGCAAGAAGACCAAAATGTTAGTGGACTGGTGATCCACAGGCATAACGGACACATTCAGAAGTGTGGACCTGCTGTGAGACATTGTGCAGCCTACACCAGGGGAATGACAGGAAGTTTGTAGACCTGCACCTTCACTGCCTGAACCAGTTGGGTCTGCTGCACACCAATGTGCAGTCAGCGACATGTATGCATGGCTGGAGTTTGTGCTACTCCATATGTCTGTTGTGCAATGGAACACATCCCCGACTGCATTTGATAGTCACTGCAAGACTGCCTTGCGCACATCCTCATAAATGTTGGGCACAACCAGTATGGGAGAATGTTGTATGTGATGGTATCTGATACCGTGGATGCAAATGTTGCATCAGCCGCCTAAAACCAATGTTTTCTACCATTGACAATGGCTGAAGATCAAGTGCAATCATTTCCCCAAATTACTGGGTGATCTGTTGTGCACATGGGTGTGACAGGTGATATTTAGTCCTTGCATGAAAGGACCGCATAATGGGTGCCAAAGAAGTCTGAGACTGTAATGGGGTCTGATGCCTTTCAATGGGAGATGTTGTGGACCGTGCAGCAGATGAATCATCAGGAGGCAAAGAGGCAGCCACAGTTTGTCCTGACACAGTTTTGTGATGAACTGTCACTGGTGTGGATGGGCATGAAGAAACTGTGTCAGACTCACTGACATGATGACAATCACCACTGCTTTGTGACTGGGAATCATCAACATGATCTGGGCCCCCACCAGTACCACAAGAGGGTGTTGTCGGCGTAGTGTGGGGCAACACACTGGATCCCTGCAGTGCATTGGCATGCTTCAGCTTCAAATGATTATTCATTGCCGTGGTAGTTAGGTTAGAGACATTTTTTCCCTCTGTTAATTTATGGTATGACACAGCCCACACACTGCCTTAGTTGGATCATTTTTGGATAAGCTAAAATGAAGCCACACAGCGCGTCTTACAGCCTTACTTGAGCCAGCACTTTTCACAACAATAGGGCGGCCATGGCTACTACTTTTTTCCCACTTTTACCACCAGCTGAACTGTGTGCTGCAACAGCAAATTGATCTTCCTCCACAACAGCTGTCTGACTTTCTTGATTAGAACTTTCCCTGTCTTGTGTGGATGGAGGTGACACAACCCTGCTGAAGCTTAGTGTGGACTGCTTCATTTTTTTGACAGATGGAGTTCTAACGCCTTGCTTGCTCTGCTGACCATGCTTATGCTCACTTTGCTCAGTACTCCTAGCACTTTTCCTCAATTTGTCTGCAGACTCTGCAGCTCTTAGGTTTTTACTAGTCAGATATGAGGCATATTCTGACTCATCCCCAAAGTCACTCATGTGGGTGTCTGTGTCATTGCCAGATGCTGACGATGCTGGTTGCTCACTAGGGTCCAGAATATATTCGGAGCCAGAAGACTGGTCTGCAAACTCTGCACCCTCCTCATGTAATACATCATCAACTACCTGAGCAGCATGACTGCTGCGTTTGGATTGCATCCTTGGGGTAAGGGGTACTTGTTGTCACAGGCATTGTGGAAATATCTGTTGGTGCAGTATCCAGGGTCACGGCAGTAGTCACATTTACAGTGACTGCACTGGTAGTCATTACAATACTAGTAGCCATGGGTTCAACATTGTCACTGGAGGCATTTGCTGAAGCAGTGGTGCTGGTGGCTATAGTGGGGGACAGGGTTACAGTGACAGGCAGCAAAAGTGGTACTGATGGCACTGGTGGCACTGGATGATGTGCTTGTGCTACAGGTGATCATAGGGACTGGCAGTACGCTAGTGGTGGGAAGGGGTGAAACATCAGCAAGAGTGGCAGAAGCTACAGGGTAACTCAAGACACTGGCTGTGGCTGCTACTTCCTCACTTGGAGCTCTGCTAAGCTGTAATGCCTTCCTGCTACTGCCATAGATGGCTGGGACAGAAAATGGGTGACAACAGATGTAGTCCCCTTATACAAAAGTGGGAACAAAGAGGAAGCGGGGAACTACAGACCAGTCAGCCTCACCTCGGTAGTGGGGAAGATCATGGAAGCACTGCTGAAGGAGAGATTGGTGGAACATCTGGTTGTCAATGGACTGCAGGATCCAAGGCAGCATGATTTCACCAGGGCGAGGTCATGTCAGACCAACCTTGTTGAATTTTTTGACTGGGTGACTAGGGAGGTAGATCAGGGGAGGGCAGTGGACATGGCCTATCTGGACTTCAGCAAGGACTTTGACACTATGCCACATAGAAGACTATTACACAAACTAGGGAATATGGGTGTGGGCAGGACAGTAGTGTGGTGGGTAGGTAACTGGCTTGGCGGCAGGACACAGAGGGTGGTGGTGGTAAATGGCTGTCACTCCACAGAGGGAAGAGTGACCAGTGGAGTACCGCAGAGATCAGTGCTGGGACCAGTCCTATTCAACATCTTCATCAGTGACATTGCGCAGGACCTAGAAGGCAGTAATGTTCGCTGATAACATAAAGCTCTGTAACAGAGTAGACACACCAGAGGGTGTAGACAGAATGAGAAGGGACCTGCAGAAACCTGAAGAATGGTCAGGGGTTTGGCAGTTGAAATTCAATGCAAAGAAGTGCAAGATAATGCATATGGGGCACAAAAACCCTGGCACAATAGATCAGTTGGGGGTGAGGATACAGCATGCACCAAGCAGGAAAAGGATCTTGGGGTTATCATCTCTGATGACCTCAAGGTAGGGAAACAATGTGAAAAGGCAGCAGGTAAAGCAAATAGGATGCTGGGATGCTTAGGCAGGGGCATCACCAGCAGGAAAAGGGAGGTCATGATTTCACTATACAAGACACTAGTGAGGCCCCACCTGGAGTACAATGTACAGTTCTGGAGACCCTACCTACGTAAGGACATAGACACTGTAGAGAAGGTTCAGAGGAGGGCAACAAAGATGGTACATGGATTGCATCACAAGACCCATGAGCACAGGTTGAAGGAATTCAATATGTACTCCCTGGAGGAGAGGAGGGAGAGAAGGGACATGATAGAGACATACAAGTATCTTACAGGGAGGAACAGGGTGCAAGAATACACTATTTTTAAGCGAAAAAGATGTTCCAGGATTAGAGGGCATGGGATGAAGTTGGAGGGAGGACGATTCAGAGGAAATGTGAGGAAGAATTTCTTCACAGAACGAGTGGTGGACAAGTGGAAGGGAACACCCTGCCTGAGGAAGTGGTGGGGGCTGAAACAATCACAGGATTTAAGAATGCATGGGATAGACATAAAGGAATTCTGGAGGTCAGGGGTAAGGGGCAACAGAGTTCTAGGAAAACATAAACTGAAGTTACAAACTCAAAAGGGCAGACTAGGTGGGCCATAGGCCCTTATCTGCTGACACTGTCAATGCTACTGGTGGTGGTAACAGTGCAATCAATTAGGTTACTACTACTAGAGCTTCTTTCACCACCCAATGTACTATGTGAGCTTACCGCCTTGCTAGGTGAAAAAAATATTTTGGGACGCCGAATACGTCCAGATGAACGTACAGTACCTTCTGATTCGGCATCACTGCTGCTTGCTGTGCTTGGTACAGGCAGGGCTGTGGACTTGCTGGGGCTAGACCAAGTCCTTTTACGAGTTTGCTTATCACCAGACATGATAAATGATACTGCTGCTGGTTAATGTTACAATCAGTAGAAGTGCTATGATTAATTAACAACACAGGCAAATATTTTTATTTATGTTATGGTATGCAACTATGCGTAACTGTGGGTGTAATACATGCAACTTGCAAATAAGCTCACAACAGAACCGTACCCAACAGGCCCAACACACACACAATTCACTGTGCCACACCTGACACACTGAAAGACCCCGGAAGAAACTGATAGACAGATGTGTGACTCACTCTGCGCTTACACTCAGGAGCAGAGGGGAGGGGAGATCAGGTGTCAAAATACTTTCTTTTTCAAAACAAAATCAGATTGCCATTAATTTTCAGTTACATCACAGGAAGCAGCCTGTCACACTCACGCTACTATATTTTGTGTGGATTGGAATGTTAACCACTACACGGTGATGCTTACCAAACAAAATAACCCTCTGTGAATGACTGTTACTGAGCCCAGAAACAGTTCCAAAATTATATATATATATCTTTTCTAAATACTATAAGTCTGTCATACTAGACAGAAAACTTAAGCCCAACTTTACTGAGCAAGAAAAGGGTTTTTTTCTGACACAAAATAAATCTCTCTGAATGAAAAAAATTCACACACTGTAAGAGTAGAGACAGATGTGTGACTCACTCTGCGCTTGCAGCACACAGACACAGTGGGGTGGGGATACTAGGTGTCAGACTCATTTATTTTTCCAAACAAAATCAGATTGTCATGAATTTTCTGTTGTATCACAGGCAGCAGCCTGTGACACTCACACTGCTATATTTTTTTGTGTGGTTCAAACTTTAACACTGGGGGTGTGGGCTGGGGGCCACTAAGCACCGAAGTGGCCATACTGCTTAGCAAACAACCCTCTGTGAACAGCTGTTATGGAGCCCAGAAACACTTCTCCAAAATTATATATATTTTATAATACTATATTACCTTTACTGAGATTTCACCTAGATTTGGTGTGGACTGGAACTTTAAAGTTAAACCTGAAGGGAGGTGAGAGGCTAAGCACAATATGTACTGGCTGTGGCAGCAATTACTGAAGTAAAACCCTCTCTGAATTGCTGTTTACTGAGCCCAGAAACAGTCAGTTACCCTAAATTATTACATTATTATGCTATATACAGTAATCCTGTCACACTAGACAGAAAACTGAAGCCTGACCTTTACTGAGAGCAACAAAAAAAGCCTCTGCTGCCACAAAATAAACAATATCTAAATGGGCCAGCCCTGTGGCACTGAGGGTTGAGGCACTGGATGCCACACCTCACACTACGCCGGCAACCTGGGTTCAGGAACGGACTCAGGCCACTGGGGGTCGGAGGGGAGGAGAGGAGGAGGAGGATCGAGCGTCCCAACGGATGCTCTCCTCCTAGGGTGGGATCCTGGGGTGCTCTCAGGCACTCAATGCCCCAGTGCCTGTGGAAGCACAGGCATCAGGGCACAGGTGTCTCTCTGGAGTCAGGGAGGGGAGGACGTTGTAGGCACTAGACGACAGCATGCATCTGCACATCATCTGTCTGGATGTCAGTCCTGCATGCTGACGTCCTCAGGGGAGGAGGGGTTATGGGAGGGACAGGGAGAAAAATGTGAAAAAAACCTGTCAGTCCTAGAAGAGGACCGATCCACACCTCCGATCACCCTCCCATGGGCAGGCCCCGCTGTGTGCAGGCACTCCTAAGAGAAGAGTCAGGAAGGGGAGAGATGGAGATAGCCTGACACTCTAGGGGCAGATTCCGTGGGGTGCTCTCGGGGATTGATCAGGTCTGAAGGAGTGGAAAGAGAGGGTAGTTAGGCATAAAAAAAAAATAACTAAACCAAACCAAATCGCACAGTAGAGCAGTGTGGAATGGATGAATGCAGTGGGGGAGGGGGATGCAGACACAAACAGTCTTCCCTCTCTCCTAGGCTAGGCTGCTACTCCCTGTATAACTTAGCAAAAGCACAAAAAAAAATCAGTCACAAAAAAGTCTCTCTAAAACTTAAGGATCACACTCCAGCAAAAAAAATCTAGTTCAACAACAAGATTCTGCAGTTTGAGAAGCTCTGGGACTGAAGCACAATCTCTCCTCTGAGAATGCTGTCTCACAGTGAGGAGATCACATGATCTGCAGAGCTGAGAAGCCTCTGATTGGATAAGGAAGCTCTGCAAGACTAGGAAATCTCATTCCCCAAATACCTTTCCCGAATACCGAATAGTCAGGTATTCAGAACGGCCGGCCGAATATTTGGAACTGCCACTATTCGTGGTATTCAGGAAATAATATTCGGGGTGTGCACAGCCCTGCTTGAAAGACTGCTGCTGCTCTGATGTACTATGGTCATGGTTCACAATAAAAGGGACAGGAAAGTCTGTTTTTACACACTACTGTACAAACTTGAATTAGCCACAGCCAGGGGTGTAGCCAGGGATTTCAGATCTGCACACCAAGTGGACTCACTGCTACCCAACCCCCCCCTTGTTAGGGTGGGCTACCCCACCCCCGGGTGTAGCCAGACAATATATAAATGTACACCAGGACTGTGTTTGTTGCCTCATTTGGCACAATAAATACAACTTTTGTATCTCATGACAGTGGTTGTTGCCATGCATGGGTAAATACAAATGCCATGCATTGTTCCCCAATATACCCACATACCAGCCCAGAGCCTGTAAAGTTGTATTGTCCTTGGGATGCAAAGAGAGTATTAGTGACCAGTACTTCTAGTTTCGACTCCTATGAATAAAATTACAGAAAGGTTCAGTATTTTCCTTTGTTAGTTTTCATGGAAAAAGGAAGCAGTTCAGAGCCTATTTGCTACCCCCCCCCACCATAAATAAAACTGCACACCATGGAGTGCTTGGAGTATGCCTGCCTACACCCATGGCCACAGCATGTAAACAGCTTGGTATTGAAAGTAGAAACAGAGGGCTGCAGAAATAAAACGGAAGGCCCAAATGAAATGTTTTACTGAAAGCTGTAATTTCAGTCCTTAGGATAAGAAGAGGTACTTGCTGAAGTTAGGCAGGCTCTCACAAGGCATTTAGTAGAGAGCCCCTGTCTGTGTTTAACAAAACATGAGTAAACAAGCATTTGTCAATGCCGAATGTTGTCTCTCTGGCATTGGCATTGGTAGTGCAGGAGTTAGAGATGCATAATAGGAATGGCAGTGAAGTATTGAACTGATGCCAGCCCCAACCCCACTCTGCAGAGACTGACAGGTGTTGGGGTGTGCCTTTGGGTCATCAGCTATAACGCTCATGCCATTTTACCTCACCCTACCCTGTAGACACTGACAAGTGTCATGGTGTGCTTTGGGGTCTTTGGGCCTTATACTTACCCCTTTCCATAAGGAAATATGCTGAAATGGGTGCAGTATATGAGAATGAGGTGAACTTTAGGGCCGAACACTCCAAGGCACACTTCGATGTCTGTCACTGGCTGCAGGGTGGGGGTGGAATGGCGTGAGCATTACAGCCGACAATTCAAAGTCACACCACTGACGCCCATCAGTCTCTACAGGGTGGGACTTTACGTTTCTAAACCCTAACGCCACTGGCGTTTGTTGGTATTTTCACTCCAAATTTTCAACATAGGCTTTTTGTGACCTCACCTCATGAACAGTGGCACAATCAGTTTGTTAGCTGAAAGGTGGTTTTGCACAGAGGCTATGCCATTTGGTAACACAGGGAAGAAAAAATTTGGGGGGCAGGATGTGAAAAATGAAAACGGTTTTGTTCATGAGGAGGTGTAAAAAAATGGCAACGTTCAAAATCTGGAGTGAAAATATGGAAAATTGGTGAAGTCATGAGCATGCATAGAAACTGTGCAACACACGTCCGTAACCCAATTATTTTTTGGATTTTTTTAGCCACATTTTCAACATTGGCATTTTGGGACCTCCTCTCATGAACAGTGGTGCTGTGATTTTGTTAATCTGTCCCATAAGTTGATTTCCCACAGCGACCATGCCATTGTGCGCCACAGGTGCAGAAACACATTTTGGGCAGGCTGTGAAAAAAGACAGCTGTACTGTTCATAAGGAGATGTGAAAAAATGCCAGTGTTGAAAATCTGGCATGAAAATATTGCACACTTGTAACACAGTCATTTTATGGACTTTCGTCACCAGATTTTCAACATAGGCATTTTAGGACCTCTGCTCATGAACAGTGTCACCGTCATTTTCTCAAACTGTCCCAAAAACTGATTTTGCACAGCGACCACGCTATTCTGTGCCAGACGTGCAAAAACACATTTTGGCCAGGATATGTAAAATGACAGCTATACTGTTCATAAAGAGGTGTGGAAAAATGCCAATTTGAAAATCTGGAGTGAAAATATTACAAATTCTCTTTCGAGTTCTTGTAGCGTGAGTTGCAAACTCGCATAACACACTCATAAAACAGCCATTTTTGGATATTTTTTCACCAAATTTGCAACACAGGCTTTTGAGCCCCCCTCATGAACAGTGGAACTGTTGTTTTGTTACTCGGTCCTGAAAGGTGATTCTGCGCAGTGACCGTGAAATCACCTTTCAGGACCAAATAACACCATGACAGTGACTGAATTCATGAGGAGGGGTCCCAATAACCCCATGTTGAAAATTTGGTGCCTCAATTCCCCAAAATACCCGGGATATGCACCAAAGTTGAAAAAACCCTATTTATGCCATTATACAGCTTACCGGCATTTCTTCAGTTCGCGGTCGGCTTTGAAGAGTGCAGACATATTCCTGGTCCACCAAAGATCATCGTGCCATGCTCCGGAGGTAAGTATGGGGTGAGGGGGTCTGTTGGGAGGTAGGGTGCACAGAGAGTGGGCGCGGGTTGTGGGAGGGCCACCGGACTCAACGAGGGACTGTTTTCTTATTTGCAGGTTGCAAAAAAAAAAAAAAATCACGGGAGCGTTTCATTTACAGGGCATTTGGCACACTAGGATGGGCTCCCAGCGTGCCACCTGAAGTGTTTTTGGGGGTTCTATAGCCGACGGGGATTGTGCACCCCGTTGACACACAATGAATGGGGGGCATTATGCCCGATGGGGAGTGGGTTCCCCGTCAGCAAATTAAACTGGAAGGGGGACATGATGCCAAGGGGTTGGGCACCCCCTCAGTACACACTTTAAATTGGGGGATGCATTATGCCGATGGGGAGTGGACTCCCCTGTCGGCAAATGAAGTAGGTTGGGGCATGCTGACAGGGGGACTGGGCACCCCTGAAGTCAGCTCTCTGCATGGCAGCAGTCAGCGCCACCATGTTTATTGAAGGGCTTCACCAGGAAAGGCACGTAGGGAAGGCGTGTTTTGGTGCCGCTGCATGACGAGCTTGGCTCTCATTGCAGCAGATCTTTTCTTAGATGTGCTCGCACATTATGTATTCCTGGTGTCTCGCCTGCATGCTGGCTTATTGGGGAATGAGGGACGCACCTACTGATGCATGCCCTGCATTCGCCCAACAGTGACCGCGCCTCCAAATCTTCTATTAATGCAATATGTTGGCTGGCGCGCGAGCCAACATAAAAAGGGTTCTTTACCTGTGAAGCTGTACTAGGAGCCCAAGAGTTGTACTACAAGGCTGGCAGCCCACCAGCTGCCTATATTTATGGAACTCCCAGTCAGTGAGGTCACTGCCAAAGAGGCGGAGCTAGGAGAAATTAAACTTTCCACCTCTATAAACATGTGTAGCCAGGCAAAAATTATTATGAAGTTGATGTTGTTAGGTCTTTCATTAGTCAAGGCTTAGAAATATCCCCTTTCATTTTGTATAGGCTGGGATATGAGCCTCATAAAGATATGTTTTTAGTTAAAAGACATAATGTGGGTGTTTCCCAAGGAAGTGATGTCACTAGCATGATTGTATAAAAGCCTACCACTAGGGGTAGAATTTAGATAGGGGGTCAGTGAAGAACTGACCAGGAGAGATGCAAGACATTGTGCTCTCACACTACCATTGTGTGGCAAAATGAACCTTCTTTATTTTTCTGTTAAAACATTTCTCATCTGATAAAATGATAAACACTTGCTGAGTGTTTTTTAAGTACCTTATTGACTGCTAAGTCTAAAGTTCTTACATACTAAGAAAAATAGATGCACAGGAGGCCGTAGGCCATACAGTATAAGTACATCATCAGGACCTGGATTTCGTTTATACCTTAATAATAAACATTTATCAAGGTTCTTGTGTGAAATCCTACACCCAATGACAGTAGTTGTTTGTGTTTTTAGTTTTTCTAGGCTCTTTATAAAACTCATTAGGAATTCCAACTGGGCCAGGTGTTACCCCATTTTTTAACTGACCTACCACAAATACAACTTCTTTCTCCATTATTGGCTTTATTAATTCTCTGTTGTCTTCTTCTGATAACTGTGTAATATTAAGTTTTTCTAATACATTTCCTATGTCACCAAGTTACAGTGCCTGCTGCCCAAATATTGAGTATGTATGGTTAACTACTATGTTTAAAATGTCTTTATTGTCCTTTACATTCTCCCCTCTTCGTTTTTGAGGTATGGCATATATTTTATGTCTAGTCTTTGTCTACAACCATCATATGGGTTTACTGCTTGAGCTGTACCTTTTATTCCATATTTTAGTTCCATAAATAAGGCTGTTGCTCTATCGTATTGATGTGTGTACATATCCTTTTTTAATTGAGGTGTTTGAGAAGTATAGTCTAAACCATATTCAACTTTTATGGAGATTCATTTTTACAACTGCCTCCGCTTGTCTAAATATCGTATATATTTATTTTTGTGTTTAAGTTTTTATCTACAGTATGCTGGCAGTGATTTTTATGTTGGCGCGCTTGCGCAGCCAACATCTTGTGGTAGTGCAGATTTGGCGGTGCGGTCACTGTTGGGCGAATGCAGGGCACACACCAGTAGGTGCGTTCCTCATTCCCCAATCAGCCTGCGTGCCAGCGCCACACCGTGCATACCTAATGTGATGATGAGATCAAATGAAAAGTCCTCTGCAATGTGAGCTAAGCTCATCATAAGCAGTGGCCCTCCCAACGTGCTTTCCCTGGTGGTGAAAAAAAAAGAAAAATTCACATGGCGCATGCTGCTGACTTGAGGGTGCGAATCTCCTGTCGGCATACCTGGTGAATATATATGCCGGCAGGAGAGAGCCCACTCCCACCGGCATAATGCACCCCCACTTGTTATGTGCCAAGGGGGTGCCTCAACTTCGGCTCTTGCCTCCCCCGCTTTCATAGTGTGCCACAGGGGTGCCTAATCCTGGTCAGCGCATAGCATCCCTCCCCAGAAAACACTTAGGTGGCATGCTGGCCATAGCCCCTGCAAATAAAAAAAGTCCCCCGAAGTTTATTTTTTTATTTTTTTTTAACCTGTAAAATAGAAAACTGTCCCTCGCGGACCCCTTGCCCGCCTCCCACAACCCGCGCCCACCCACTGTGCACCCTGCCTCCCCACACCCCCCTCACCCCATACTTACCTCTACAGTCCAGCACGACGATCTTCAGTGGATCAGGAACACGTCTGCACTCTTCAAAGCCGAACGCGAACTGAGGAAATGCTGGTAAGCTATACAATGGCTTAAATAGGTTTTTTTCAACTTTGATGCATATCTCAGGCATGTTTTGGAATTTTGGCACCAAATTTTCAACACGGGGTTTTTGGGACCCCTCCTCATGAATTCTAGCACTGTCGTGGTATTAATCAGCCCCGAAAAGTGATTTCACTGTCACTGTGTGGAATCACCTTTCAGGACCGATTAATGAAACAACAGTGTCACTGTTCATGAGAGGGGCTCTCAAAATGCCTATGTTGCAAATTTGGTGGGAAAAATCCCAAAAAGGGCTGTTTTACAAGCGTGCTTTGCGCTGTTTCCATGCACGCTCATAACTTCATGAATTTGTAATATTTTCACTCCAGATTTTCAAAATTGCCATTTTTCCACACCTCCTGATGAACAGTACAGCTGTCATTTTACATTTCCTGGCCAAAATGTGTTTTCGCAAGTCCAGCGCAGAATAGCACGGTCGTTGAGCGAAATCACTTTTCAGGACAGTTTGAGGAAATGATGGTGACACTGCTCATGAGCAGAGGTACTAAAATGTCTATGTTGAAAATTCGGTGATGAAAGTCCATAAAATGACTGTGTTGCAAGCGTGCATTGTGCAGTTTCCATGCACCCTTGTAACTTTGCAAATTTGCAATATTTCCGTGCCAGATTTTCAACACTGGCATTTTTTCACACCTCCTTATGAACAGTATAGCTGTCATTTTTCACATCCTGCCCAAAATGTGTTTCCGCATCTGTGGTGCACAATGGCATGGTCACTGTGGGAAATCAACTTGTGGGACAGATTAACAAAATTGCAGCGCCACTGTTCATAAGGAGAGGTCCCAAAATGCCTGTGTTACAAATGTGGCTAATAAACTCCCCAAAATAACTGGATTATGGATGTGCGTTGCACAGTTTGTATGCAGGCTCATTGCTTCACCAATATTTCATATTGCCACTCCAGATTTTCAATGTTGCCATTTTTTGGTCTCCTCACGAACAATACAGTTGTCATTCTCCACATCCTGCCCAAAAATTTGTTTTTATCCCTCTGTCGCCAAATGGCACAGCTGCTGTGCAAAACCACCTTTCAACTAACAAAGTGATTGTGCCGCTTTTCATGAGGTGGCCTGATAAGCAGCCCATGTTGAAAATATGGAGTGAAACTACCACCACACGCCTACGGTGTTAGGGTTTCCAACTGTAGCACCCTACCCGGTACAGACTGACAGATGTCAGGGGTGTCACTTGGGATCATCGGATGTAATGCTCACGCCATTCCACCCCCCACCCTGCAGCTACTGACAGGCATCGTGGTGTGCCTTGCACTGTTCGGCCACAAAGTTCACCCCATGCTCCTATACTGCACCCATGTCAGCATATTTCCTTATGGAATGGGGTAAGTATAACGCCCAAAGACTCCAAACCACACCCCGACACTTGTCAGGGTCTACAGGGTAGGGTGAGGTACAATGGCATGAGCGTTACAGCTGATGACCCAAAGGCACACCCCAATGCCTCTCGCTCTCTACAGGGTGGGGTTGGCATCACTTCAATACTTCATTGCCATTCCTATTATGCGTCTCTAGCTCCGGCACTGCCAATGCCAGTGCCAGCGCAACAACATTCGGCATCGACAAATGCTTGTTTATTTCAGATTTTGTTTCTAGCCACCACAAGTGGATTTTCATATAATTCAAATGCTGAGTTTTGCATCTATTATAGACTTAAGTTCATTCCAATCTAGTTCATCCTCCAAGATTTTAATATTCATTTTCCAATGAGTATGAGTGTTTGCTTTATTTATGGGGGTTCCTAAATGTATTTTTAATAAACAGTGATCAGATGTTTCTATAGGAGTGGCTGCTATTTGATTACAAGATAACCATTCTGAGATAAAAAGAGGTCAATCCTAGAGGATGATATGTATGGGCAGGGGGTTGTGGACCAGGGGTCGCTCCATCTATTAATTTGGCAGTGTCACACATTTTACATAAATAATTTGATTCACTATTTAATTTTTGCGTCATTCCTGTTTTATCTGTTAGTGATACTATACAATTAAAGTCTCCACCAAACAGTATAGATTTTGTGTTGTGTAGATAAGGTTGAACTGCTTTCATAACTTCCACGCTTTGTGTTTTTACTTGGGGGTTGTATAAAGCTCCACACCTGGTATTGTATAACTACATCTAAAATTAACACCCTCCCCTGGATTAAGTCTATCAGCCTTGTTACAACAATATCATATCATGTCTATTGAACAGGATCCCAACCCCTGCACAAGCTTCCTCCCCCAAAGACCAGTAAGATACACTATTTGTCCATTCTTGTGAGGCCTGCCATGCCTCTTTTAAAGCATACAATCTAGTGTCCTGTAGAAAAAAAAATAGTAAATTTAGATTTTGTAGGCTGGAGAAGGTGGTACGCTTTCTCCTTGGATTTCTAATGCTGTTCACATTCAGAGTACCACAGGTTAGTCCCAATTGTTTCCTTTTGGCCAAGGGGGTATACCTGTTTTTTCATTGGCACTACCCCCTCCATCTGGGATTTATCAGCCTGATTTTTGGTTTCTGAAGACCCTTTATTGGATCTACTTCTGGTCATCTGTTTTTGAGTTTTTAGTGTCCAGGCTGTTTCTTCTGGAGGGGGCATTGTGTAACTGCTATCCTGTTTGGATGTTAAAGGCATGTCTGACCTGCTTGGGCCTGGAGCATCACCCCATTTTCCACCTTCTGGCACTGCTGTGTTTATAACTGGAGCATCCATAGACCCTGCTTCCTCCACCTGCTCTGTATCTGAGGCTACAGTGTCTGACTGTACCGGACCTGTGTCTTGTCCCAGGGACTCTGTCTCTGTAGCACTTGATTTTGGTTGCTGCCTATGAGCCTTCGTTCTACTAGTGAATGAAGGGTGAGCAGCTGCTTGCTGTTATGCTCTGTACACAGTCTCATCTTGTTCTACTTGTGTATCGGCAGAGTTATTATGAAAAGCCCAGGGGCAGTTTCTGAAGGCGAGTGAGGTGGCTTCACATAAATTACAATATGTAGGATTTGAAGATCCTATACTGGTATGTCCAACCCCTAAGCAGAGAGAGCATTTCAGTTTATCGCATGCGCTATTTAAATGAGTTTGGGTGCCACATCTTAAACAAGATTTTCGTTGCTCGGGGTAAAATATAAAACCACGGTCCCTTCCCAGGTAAAAACAACTTGGCAAATATTGTATAGTTCCATTTAGTTGAGGTAGTCTAACTTGTATTTTCCAACCCCCTGTCCAGAACTGCTTAGAGTATATAATCGCTTCAGGTAAACCCAATGCCATGTATTTGAGCTTCAGCCATCTAATGATATCTGCTACAGCCACCCCCTCATTTTAAAAAAGCACTGCGATTGTTTTTATTGCTGGCTTTGTTAAGGGGGTGGCCACAAAGGGGGTCCATAATGGGGTGTATTGTACTTGCTGATATCTCTGCCAGAATACTTCTAGGCCTCTGGCAATTTTAAAGCTAATGTCAAAGTTGGAGTCTCCAGAAGTGTGTATTAGTGCATAATCTCAGTTGGTAAAAACTGCAAACTTTCTTTAATCAACTTTTTGCCCATGTATACCCGGTCCAGGAATACATCTAGACCCCTCTGCATCTTATCCTCACAGCGTTTCTCCATTTTGCTAACTCTGGAGGAGCACAAAAGAGTCTTGCATAAGTCCTGGGGTGAGGCCTTTGGTGTCCAGGGGGTCCCTCGCTCTGACCTGAATTATTTTGTTTTTGATCAGCTGAAGTAGAAGGGTTGCCTTGTCTGGTTGTGGATTCTGTGCCTCCTCTGCTTGCTGTCCTCCTTCCGAATCATGGGGTATAGAATCTGAGAGTGCTGTTATATTTTGTTCAGAAAGAGAATTTTCAATAGAAGTAGTTTCAATTTCAGACATTTGTGACACCAAAGGTATTTTAAATACAGGATTCTGAGTCAAATGTAGCCCCATAGGGATTTCTAAGGGATCCTCCATCTCTACCAAATTTTATTCATTTCCAGCACTTTCATGGGCTGGAGAAGTCCATTTGTGCATTTCAGTAGATTTGACCAGCCTGCCCCTCTCAAGGCTTCTGCAATGGTAATACCAGTTACCAAAATGTTATCAAAATTTGGAGGTACGTAGTCTTTTTTTTTTTGGGGGGGGGGTCACCTTATTAACAGTTTCTCTTATTCCCTCAGTTTCTCCCTCTGTTTTTCCCTCCTTTGTTTTTTCATCCCCCTGCAGGGTTCTTTTAGCGACTGTATTTGAGTATTAATAAAAGATTCGGTACCTGAACTATTAGAAGGTCTGGACTGCATTTCCTTTGAGATTTGTTCTGGCATTCCAGTTCATGAATCTACTGTTTGGTCATTGTTCTGTTGGTAAAATGTCTTGTGCTGCATGCTCGATTCTCCCTGGGCCTTGCTGTGACCTATAGTTTGCCATGGATCTACTGTCAGACCTTCGTTCAGTATGTTTCCCAAATGAGTGTCTAATTCTTTCCTTGGTTTAACATTTTGGGTTTCTCTCCTGGCTGCGACTCTCAGCATACACCCAGATTGGCATTTTTACTGCCAGTTGTGACATGGAAAGGTTTCTCTACATTTGTTTCTAGATCAGCTACAGCGCTTGTTTAATCGGGCTGAGCCCTTGAATCCTTTGATGATGATGCATCATTCAACAGCTGCTGCTGCCTGACAGGCTGCCCCAGCATTTTGACAGGAGCTGCGGAAGCCTTTAGGAAAGCAATTTTTCCCCATAAGTCCTTATGTTTAGCCAAAATCTCCATTTCTTTATTTTCCAGTCTAGAAAGCTCTTATTGGACCACCGAGGGTCCTGTATTATTATCTTCCTCTTTTGTTTCCAGCGTCATTAAATCCTGTATTTTGTTATTCATGATCTCAGAACTTACAGCTTCTTGCTGATCATTATCCACTTCCATCTCCATTTCTTCAGTCTCTAACGGAATCAAGACAGGGGAGGATGCCTGCTCCCTTGTCTCCAGCATGTCTTTCCTCTCCAAGGTCCCGTCCGAAGTGGCCATCTTGGCTGATGGCCAGCTATTCCCCCAGTGGTGAGTAGGGGAATGTCACAGGTGCCCTGACCACATTTTCCCCCATTCACTAAAATACCACCAACAGCTTAATCTAGTTCAAGGTCAGTTGGCATTCATCTGTATCCCTCTCGCCTGGGTTGTGCCTGAAAATAGGCAGAATTTGTCCAGTACACTTACTTGGTCAACAACAACTAAATAAATAAAACAGATAAATAAAAGCTGAAGTGGACCACCAAGTGTTTATTTATTTGAATTTTGGTAACCGGGTAAGTCCACTGAGACAATTATAGTCCCTTTTTCAGGGGCAAGCTGGGAGAGAACAGCAATAAAAAGAACAACACAGTAGACATTTTATGAGATACAAAAGACAATAGCATACACTGAAGCCAACTAGGAGTCAAATCGGGACATGACAAGTCACCAGAGGTTACAGTATAGCAAGTGCTCGAAGAGCCATTCTATAAGAACAATCATGTGAAACAGATGAGTACATGGGGCAGAAACATATGTAGAAAAGAGTAAAAAGCCTAAAAAACATTTGCCAAAATATATACAATAAGATATAGGTAAAACAATGGAGTACATTAGTTATATACCAAATTATACAGAGGGTACAATGCATTCCTGCGGGAAGCAATATTTGTATACACAGAAATCAAATAAAATAAGCAAAACAGGTAAAATACAATCAGATTAATTCACAAGATACCAAGGTATCAAGGTCAAAACCCAAAAATGATTCAGGGAGATAGCATGGGAGAACAAGAGTGTGGACTGATGTCTGTAGAGACAGAGCGAACATAGGGAGTGGATGTGGGGAGGAGAGAGAGGGAGGAGTATAACCAGGTTAAACAATGGACAGAGAAGTGTTGGAGGGGTACAGACCAAGGAAGGGAGGTTAAACAGGTGGGTAGAGGGGGGAGAGGACATGGGGATAGAGTAAAGATGAGAAGAATATGGAGCGAGAGAGTCACCAGAAACAGGTGCACTTAGCAGAGGAGGAAAGGAAGGCAAGTAAAGTGGTTTGGAACTTGGGCAGAGATGTGCAGGAAAGGACAAGAGGAGGCAGAGAATTCCAGTCAGTTACTGATGCAAAGGTGAAGGATTTATGGAGCAACCGCAAGCCTCAGATTAGGCAGTTCAAGGAGAGGTACAGCGGCAGAATGGAGGGCACGTGCCCATCTCCTAAGGTTGATAATCTCTTTGAGGCAGGGAGGGGTAAATTTGTGAACACGCTTATACACAAAACTCAAGGTCGAGTACCTTAGTTCAGATTCATAAGGCAGCCAACCAAGGAGAGAGAGGATATCACAGTGGTGATGGTGGCTATTGACCCCAAGTGCAAACCTTTCCACCCTATGGTAGGCCTGGGCAAGCAGAGACATGTTAGACACATTGGTAGACAGTGATAAGGGTTCACCATAAGTAAAAAGAGGAAGAAAAGATGTGGAGGCAATCTTGATACAAGAGGCAGAGGAGAGGAAGGGGCAGATATGGTAAAGGAGTCTCAACTTCTGGTTTAGTGTTCTGACCAGGGTAGAAACTTGGGCAGAGAGGGATAAAGAGGTATCTAGGGTGACACCCAGACACTTATATGTGGGGACAGACTGAAGAATGTCACCATTCTGGGAGATGATACGTAGAGGAGAGAGGGCCAAAGAGGAGGGAAGACAGTGAGAAAAGAGCATACATTTAGTTTTTTTAGTATTAAAGACAAGTTGGTTACACCAGAACCAGTCTTCAAGGTCCCTGAAGTCAGAGGCAAGTACCTTATTGATCAAAGAGACATCAGGAGAGGAACAATAAATAATGGCATCATCCACATAGAGGTATACAGAGGCCCCTCCACAATGCCTAGGAAGAACAGTGGGCCCAATATAGAGCCTTGCGGGACACCGTGTGTAGTATGTTTGAAATCTGAGAGAGCACCAGTTCATTTGACACTTTGAGAATGGTAGGAGAGATAGCTGTGGACACAGAGTAGGGCAGTAGAAACCAAACCAATAGTCTGCAGCTGTTGTAGCAGGAGATCATGATTGAAAAGGTCAGATGCTTTAGTCAGGTCAACAAAGATGGCACCAGTGGCAGAACTTTGATCCATGGCATGGTAAATATCCAAAGCTACTTTCAACAAGGCCGTGAGGGTGCTGTGTCTTCTTCTAAATCCATATTGATTGGGGGGCAGCAGGTTATAATTCTCTAAGTACTCCGGTAGATGATGGTAGATAATGCGCTCCTGGATCTTGACAAGAGGACAGAGAACAGAGATAAGTCAGAAGTTCTCAACAACGGTATTAAGCTCACCTTTGTGCACTGGTACAACTACTGCAATTTTCCACTTGTCAGGTACAGTACTAGACAGGAAAAAACAATTAAATAAATCATGCATGGAGTAAGCAAGTGCAGGAGCATCAATGTTTAGGAATTTAGGCACCAGGGAGTCATGACCAGGGGAAATCTTGGCCTTTAGGTTAGCCAGGAGCCTCTGGACCTCTTTGCAAGTTAGCAAGTAGCTTCTAGGCCTCTTTGCAAGTGGCCAATTTCAGATGGAAGGCAGGGTGAGGACCCGTGTAACCTTAGTAGTAGGTGCTGAGGAAGGGTTGGGAGACTGTGGAAACAGAGAGGTATATTTGAATAGATCAGTAAAAATTTCATTAAATCCAGAGGCAATAGATAGGGGCTCAGTGAGGAAGGTGCCTTGGGCAACAATGAAGTTAAAGAGTTCCGCAGCCTTCCCTTTAACCAGGGAATTAACCTGGTGCCAAAACTCTTTTGGGTTACAAAAGTGTTCGGTTTGCAAAGATTGGAAGTGAAGGTGTTTGGCTTTGTGAATGGAGTTCTTACATTGATTTCTAAGCTGCTGGTAAAGAGTCCAGTCCTAGAGTCCAGGCTGGACAGGTACAAAAATCAAGAAACTCTCCTTACATTGCAATACAGTTCATGAACAAAACAGAAACATCTTCTTCTCAAATTTCCAAAAGTGCATCTGTGGACACTGGACCACGCACATGAACATCTCTCTTTTTTCATGAGTGTTATTTAGTGAATATAAGAAATACACTCAGAATTCCTTTCAAACATAGGTGCAATATGTGAAAACTCAGCCACACACCTTAACCTGCAGCATGGCCACTCGCTCAGGTAAAAATACTGGTGCCCTTTATGAACAAGGAAGCCCTGCCTTGTAAGCGCTTAGATGGCATTCCTCCCACCCTTGGCCCCAACTGACAGACTCTGCCATTCTTCAGGGTTACACAGAAACATAGATTTTGATGGAAGATAAGGACCACTTGGTCATATCAGATGACCTAAAGGTGGGTAAGCAATGTGAGAAGTCAGTAAGGAGAGCCAGGGGGATACTGGGATGCATAGGGAGGGGCATCACAAGTAGAACAAGCATTTGTCAGTGCCAAATGTTGCTTGCTTCTATGTGCTGTTTAGGAATTTGAAGTCATTGAAGTGCAAATATTGAAAATTGCTGAACTTACGAGCGTGCATGGAGAACTACGTGAATGGCCAGAAACAGCTATTTTTAGGAATTTTTCACCAAATTTTCAACATAGCCATCTTAAGACCTCTGCTCATGAACAGTGTCACTGTGATTTTCTTAATGTGTCCATACATTGAGTTCGTACACCGACTGCGCCATTGTGCGCTACATAGGCGGAAACACATTTTGGGCAAGATGTGAAAAATGACAGCTGTACTGCTCATAAGGAAGTGTGTTAAAATGGCAATGTTGAAAATCTGGAGTGAAAATATTGAAAATTTGCAAACTTACGAGCGTGCGAAGGAACTGCGCAATACACACTCGTAAAAGTCATTTTTAGGAATTTTTTCACCAAATTTTCAACATAGCCATTTTAAGATCTCTGCTCATGAACAGTGACACTGTGATTTTCTTACTGTGTCCCATACATTGATTTTGCACACCGACTGCAACATTGTGCGCTACATGGGCGGAAGCAAGTTTTGGGCAGGATGTGAAAAATGACAGCTGTACTGCTCATAAGGAGGTGTGGCAAAATGGCAATGTTGAAAATCTGGAGTGAAAATATTGAAAATTCGCGAACTTACCAGTGTGCGTAGGAACTGCGCAACGTACGCTCGTAAAAGTCATTTTTTTGAATTTGTCCCACCAAATTTTCAAAATAGGCTTTTTGAGAGTCCACCTTATGAACACTGGCAGTGTCATTTCGTTAATCATTCTAGAAAGGTGATTTCACGCAGTGGCTGCAAAATCACCCTTCGGGCCCGAGTAACGCCACGACAGTGATAGCATTCATGAGAAGGGGTTCCAAAAACCCCATGTTGAAAATTTGGTGCAAAAATTCCCAAAAATGCCTGAGATATGCAATAAAGTTGAAAAAACCCTATCTATTCCATTATACAGCTTACCGGCATTTCCTCAGTTCGCGGCTGGCTTTGAAAGTGCAGACGTGTTCCCGGTCCACTGAAGATCTCATACCGAGGTCCAAGGTAAGTATGGGGTGGGGGTGGGGAGGCAGGGTCGCAGTGGGTGGGTGCGGGTTGTGGAGGGCAGGAGAAGCGCCGAGGACAGTTTTTCTATTTAAAGGTGTTTTTTCTAGAGATGATGATGGACGTTTGCCACGCTGGGGTGGGCTCCCAGCATGGCACCTGGATGCAGGGGAGGACAGTGAAGCCGACGAGGTTGGGCACCTCCATCGGTGACAGCATGGGGAAGACAGTGGAACCGGCAGAGGACTGGGCACCCCGTGGCCATAATATCATTTTGCCACGCTGGGGTGGGCTCCAGCGTGGCACCTGGATGCTTTGGGGGCGGGAGCTGACGGGGATTGGGCACCCCGACGGCCGTACAGTGTGGGGGAGGGTGATAAGCACATGAGCAAGCAGTGTGCGTGCGTGCGCGTGTGTGTGGTGGTGGGGCCCTTTCAACTGTATGCCACTGCATTTTCAGCTTGTCATAGACAGCTGCAACAGTGATTGGGGAACTGGGGCCATGCCTGCAAACACACTGACTGCATTGGAAGATGGGCTGACACACTTCCGAAAACTCGGATGATGGCACTATGTTTCTTGCATATGCATGCAAGCAACATAAAAAGGGAAGTGGTTATCCCTCTATACAGACAGTTGGTAACACCCCATCTGGAGTACTGCATGCAGTTTTGAAGACCTCATCTATGCAAGGACATAGACAGGATGGAAGCAGTCCAGAGGACGGCAACAAAATGGTGAAGGGTCTAGCATCAGAAACCATAGGAAGAGACTGAGAGAGCTTAATATGTATACCCTTGATGAAAGGAGGGACGGGGGACATGATAGAAACTTTAAGTACCTCAAGGAATCAACAAAGTCCAGAAGGGTAGCATCTTTCAGAAAAAGAGATGTGTAAGAACAAGGGGGCACAATTTAAAGTTGGAGGGGGGACAGCTCAGGGGTAATGTGAGGAAATTCTTTTTCATGGAGAGAGTGGTGGACGCATGGAACCACCTTCCTGGAAAGGTTGTGGGGTCTAAAACAGTGGGGGAATTCAAACATGCATGGGACAGACATAAGGCAATTATAGTGGGGGGTTGCAGGAAGTAGGCTGTTAGTTAACTACAATCTGCAGCTTATCCAATAGGTAGGGAAACGGGCAGACTGGGTGGGCCAAGTGGTCCTTATCTGCCGTCAAAGTCTATGTTTCTATGGTTCACCTAGTCTGCCCATTTCCTACCTATTGGATAAGATGCAGATTCCAGTTACCCAATACCCTACTTCCTCCTTCCCCTCACTATAATTGTCTTATGTCTGTCCCATGCATTCTTAAATTCCCCCACTGTTTTGACCCCACAACCTCCACACCATTGGAACCACCATTCCCCATGGAAATGCTAGAGGTCCCATACTTTACTTGTCACAAACACTGGGGTGACACAATTAAAATAAACTGTACTCACTGGGGTCCACAGTTTAACTTTCTTCACTCACACTGGTGAGACTAGGGGTACAGACAGGTGTGATCCAGCCTTACCTATGGGCACATGCACCCCAGACTATCCACTCCCCTAAGAACATCTGTGGAGATCTAGTCTCCCTTTTAGTACTCACAGAAATGTGTTCCATCCACTAGGCATGGAAAAACCAAAAAGAAACAAGAAAGACACTCTTCTGGGTAGCCGGCCCACACAGTCTATTTCAGGTCCTATACCAAGGCAGCTGAAAACACTTCAGAACATTCAGGAGATTGCCCATTGAGTCCATAGAGAACAAGCAGATCCTTCCACTTCACTGAGAGTAGAAATCAGGAACACCTGCCATAGTTTTGTCTCCACCACTTCACTGGAAGCCAGAAATGACACTCGACTAGGGTGAGAAATCCTGAGCCCTCTGTCAGAGCCCACTGGTAATCCTTCTGCCACTCTCACCTCCTCACTCAAGCTCTTACTCCAATCAACTCACTACTACAACTGACTGAACTTTAAGCTCCCCAGAGCAGCTATCCACACCGTGTGGCTTATGCTGCTGTGAGAGTTCTAAATGACCTAATCATTCCTCCCTCAGGCTAGCTGAATAAACATTGATGTCATGATGTAAGGAGCCCCTGTTGAGCTATCTACCAGCTGCCTTCCTAACAACAGTACTGTTAGGATTCTAGGAACCTCAGGGACTGGGTGATTACATATGAACTCTGTTACTCTCGCATTGAAGACAGTTTCTTAAGTCATAATGTTCTGTCAAATGCTAGTGGGAATAGGTTACATTTGATAAAAATGACATCTTACTGGTCAATTAATACTGTGTCTGAAAATATTTACTTATTAGAAGCATAGATGTAAATGTATACAATTATTTCAGGAGTAATTTGGAATTAGGGCATGGGAAGATGTTGGATTTAATCAGATGAGAAGGCATATAAGTGGGTACTGCCAAGCAAGGTGTCTTGCCTCCAATGTTGAATTTGCTATTTTTTTTTCATCATTCATTTCTTTTTGGAAGGCTGGGCCTGGGTTCAATGGACAAGCAGCCAGCCCTCACGTTTCCTGAATTATATAAGCATTTCCTGTCAGCCTCCTTCTGAAGCACTTTTTCTTTGTTGTCCTCTGCAGCTGGCTGGGGCCTAACTCCCCCCCCCCCCCGGACTGCTTCTGCTCATCTCTGCTGGACTTCTGTGTTTGTTTTCCTGCATTTGGATTGCATTTGCCTCAGTCTGTGTGCTTCTCTCTGTCGTTTGTTCCATTTTCTGTGTGTGTGTGTTTTTGGTTTTGCCTTCTGGCGGCTTTGTTTCTACGATCCTATCACACTGCTAATCCAGAGCTCATGCTACATGCTCTCAGTTACTCACAATGCTACTGCAATCATTATCTGTGTGTTTCACCTAAAACCACATAGCTGCTCTCCACGTTACACACTTGTTTTCACCTGATTCAGGCTCACTCTGAACCCTAGCTATGCAGCTCAATCATGCTTTCTTAACTCATTCTACCTACCTCATTGCTGCAGTTTCATTGCACTGCCTGGTGATAGCTGCTTTCAGAGCATTGCACCTCCCTTCATTCTATATTTATCAAATTTTACAACTCACAGTTACTCAACACAGGTGCTGCTCTCTGTGTTTGTACATCATTATACTCTGAGGTCAACTAAGCTACTGCTGATGCTGTAAACTAGTTTCAATATCTGCACGTGGATCTCGGTGCCTTCCATCACTGTCTTGTTTTTTCTATGGCAGGAACTTGGAGGTGTTGGGGGAGTCATGGTCCTGTGTGACTACTTACTTTATGTTCTAAATCCTGCCTCTGCTGTTGAAAATTCTTAAAGTATTTTTCACCTTCATTGGCTTTCTTGAATGCCTGCCTGGCTTGCCCCATTATTCATATTGCTGCTCCTCCAACCTACAACTACTCTGTTTTGCAAACCTACATGCAGGTCTGACTATTGCTACTTTGCTTACTGACATATGTGCAGATCTGACTATTACTACTCTGCCTTACTGACCTACGTGCAGGTCCACTCTTTGCTTACATAATCATTGCTCAATGCTCAACTTCACTAATTCCATCTGACCTATGTGAGATCCCAGCACTCTATGCTCATTCAGCTCCTTTTCAGTTTTGGGGCTCGCCAGCCATACCACTCTGGCGCAGGGCCTCCCTGCAGCCGACGGTCTCATACTACATTTCTAAGTCTGCATCTTCAGTGTACCTGACTTGAAGTGATGTCCATCTCACCTGGCCTATAGCTGGGAATGTCCTTGCTCTGGGCCTAGCTTTAGCTGTTCAAGACTCGACAACAGCTCCTGGTGTAGAATTTAAGATTAGCTCTGTAGGGTAGTTACAGCGATCTCCTTTGGCTCTAGTATTCTACTAGCAAGACACCTTCACCGCATTCTCCCTACGACTGCCTCTGGTTCATCTGGTTTGATTTTAGGGTAAGAAGGCCAGGTGAGTGCCTCAGCAGTTGTTGTTCTCCTTCACCTGCCTTGGTTGCTCCCAATGTTGCAGAGCACTCTCACAACCTTCCATGGCATTCCCGTTAGAGGGATCAAGTGAGAACTTTCCTCTAAATTGGAATATTTTCTACCCCCCTTTATTGGGTTTCTAAATTGCAGCAGCAGCGCTGTCACAAATAAACATCCCAAGCCTGGAGGGAAGGTGACCTAGGCCTTGGATCCCCAGAGATTTCCTCCTCGAGATTTATTTTTTCTCTCCTCTGTCCCTCAGGTCATAATCATTAGTTAGCCATAGTTAGTGTCCCCTAGTTTCTTTAGGTAGGTTCTGCTGTTGAATGGAGGTGGATGATGTCTCTACTTGCCATTCTCTCTGTCCTTAGGAGGCCCCCCTCAGTCTCCAGTGCAACCCATCATACTCATGCCATTGCTAACCTGTGCCTCTCATTACATTATCAAGCTGCCTAATGCCTTACCTACTACAATGTCTCACAGCTACTGATTGCTAACATGCTTCATACTACTACATTTCTTTTTGGAGATCCTATTTAAGGTACCTTTAGCCAAGGGAATTGTCCCATAGCACCTCTAGGGGTGGACTTGTCTTTGGTACCCCTACAGGCTGGCAATTCCTCTGGAATAGAGTGCGAACAGCCAAAACTGAAGTAAAACAGTTGCACAAGCATAACACTATACTGACTGCATAGGCCATTATATTGGAAGGCTGGGCCTGTGGTTCAATGGACAAGTAGCCAGTCACTCCCACTTCCTGACCTATATGAGCAGCTCCTCTCAGCCTCCTTTGGAAGCACTTTTTCTTTGCCCCACCATTCTCCCCTTGTAGAATAATAAAGGATTATAAGTATGGTGTAAAAGCAGTCGAAGGGTTAATAAGAGAATACTGAAGGAGTATACAAGTAAGAAGGAAATAAAATGAAAGACTTGTATAACTGAAACAGGAATCTGCAGGTTGAGAAAGGTATGTGAAGGTAAAGCAAATGACAATAGGGTGGAACAATGTCTCTGGCAAGCTTTTGAAGGTCGCCACATATTGTGGATTTTATGGGTTCTGTTTGTTTTGTTTCTGCGTTGTACACAGTGAACAGCTGGTGATCCCACCATATCTTAAAGGTCACCTCAACTAAACTGCATTGCATTGGCCAGTGTCCCTCAGGGTAAATGCTAAAAATCAATAACTATTGTTGAGTAAACTGTAATGCACTGTCCAGTCTCCCTCAGGATACCAGTAACTGTTACTAATTAAACAGGACAGAGCCAGACCAGTTTTCAGTCTTGTAAAGGTTTCAAAAGGTCAGAGTTACTATGCTAGTTTAAACTCTTTACCTCTCCATATGAATTGTAATATACCTGTATGTTGCAGTACTCCCAGAGGACTTTGGCATGTTCTTTGTACCTCCAAGATGATTTCCTAAACCCCAACACCTTCCTCCTCCAGTGGCAGGGCCTCTCTCCTTGGGATCCTTTCTAAGGTACCTTTAGCCAAGGGAGTCATCCCATGGCACCTCTAGGGGTGGAACCTTCTTAGAGGATTCCTTGCCTTTGGTACCTCTACAGGGTGATAATTCCTCTGGAATAGAGAGTGCAAATGGCTAAAACCTAAGTAACACAGTTGCTATACTGGCTGCATAGGCCATTGAACTTTAAAATGTCTCTCTTTCTGTGTGTGTGTGTGTGGGGGGGATCTATTTCCGGGAAGTGGAAAGAGGAAGAGAACCTCCAGTACCTATTGCTGTACTTATGGGAATAAAGCATCTTCAGTTGTCATAATGTAGTGGATCCATGGTGTCCATTTTGTCAAGAATAAATCTGCTATCTCACTAATACTGTGTATTATTTTTTTCCACTTTGTATACCTGATTTAAATCAAATCAAATGTTATTTATAAAGCGCTTTTCAAAATAACCAAAGCACATATACAATATAAAAACAAACATTCAATCAGAAAAGAAAGAACACAAAGCATAAAAAGGAAGCAGAGATAAAACTAAACATTGTCCCCAAAAGCCAGATCAAATAAATACGTTTTTAATGAGGACTTAAAAGTCTCGGTGGACAGGCACTCTCTAATCCAACGAGGTAGAGAGTTCCACAGGGTCGGGTCTGCAAACGAAAATGCCCTAGCACCCGATGTCTGAAGATGGACCCTGGTAACCTCTAGCAATCCCTAATCAGTGAAGCAGAGTGAGCGGAGGGGGGCAGTAGGGCTGGAGGAGGTCTTGCAAGTAGCCTGGTCCCTGTCCATGTAGGGTCTTATAGGTCAGTAATGCAACCTTGAAGGTGATCCTCCATCGCACCAGCAGCCAGTACAGTTCATACAGCACAGGGATGACATGGCTAGTTCTTGACAACAACCTGGCTGCAGCGTTCTGCACCAGCTGCAGGTGATGGAAATCCACCCCCCGTAACCCCAGGTATACAGCACTGCAGTAGTCAAGACAAGAGGACACAGGCATGAACCAGCGTAGGAATGTCTTCGGGCAGACCAAGGTGCTTTATCCGGGTGATGTTCCTCAGATGATAGAATGAGGACTTGACAGCTGCTGACACTTGAGCTTTTAGCATCAGCTCGTCATCGAGCACAATGCCCAGGTTCTGTGCCTGTTCAGAAGGTCTCAACTGGTTGCCCCTAGCACAAAGCCAGACAGCTGCCCAGGAGTTAACTTCTCTACCCGCTGACCTGGGTCCCCCACCAACACCTCAGTCTCATCAGGATTTAGTTTGAACCAGTTAGCACTCATCCAGTCCTGAATCTCAGCGAGGAAGTTGTTAAAGACCGAGACTGCACTGTTCTGTTTGGGTACAAAGGACATGTACAGCTGAGTTTCATCTGCATAGCAGTGAAAACTCAGCCCATACTGCCTTATAATGTCTCCTAATGGCAACATTTACACCATGAACAACATGGAGGACAGCACGGAACCCTGTGGCACCCCACAAGGCAGGGAGAGGGGGTCTGAGGGAAAAAAAAACACCACCACCCTCTGAGTCCTGCCTGTGAGGAAAGAATGGAACTATCTGAGGACTGTCCCCAACAGTCCGCAAAGTAGCCACAGGTGTTCCAGCAATACCCCATGGCCCACAGTGTCAAATGCTGCAGAGAGCTCAAGGAGGACCAAGATCGAATGACTCATCCAATCCCTCACTATCAGGAGATCAAGTACCTGAACCAATGCTTTCTCGGTACTATGCCTCTTCCTGAAACTGGACTGGAGAGGATCATAGACCTCGTGGGTGGTAAATAAGCTCTTGAGCTGCAACAAGACTACCTTCTCAATAACCTTGCCTAAAAAGGGCAGGTTAGAGACAGGTCTGTAGTTCGCAAGACAGTCTGGGTCACAGGAAGATTTCTTTAAGGGGGCATCACCACTGCCTCTTTCAGGGGGTCTGGAAACACCCCCTGGTCCAGCAAGCTCCTGAATATCACAGCAAGGATCGATTCGATGACATCCATACACCCCACAAGGAGGTGGGTTGGACCAGGATCCAAACTACAGCAAGTTGGTGGCAAGCCCCGAACAATCTTCACAATATCCATGATCGCTGGCTGGTCAAAATCTGTCCAGACGGGCTGGGTGCCTGTGTCCTCGCATAGACTGCCGCCGTACTCATTTGAATGAGTCAAGTGGATTTCCGACCTGATGGAGGACACCTTATCTGCAAAGAATTCAGTGAACTCAACATGCTTAGATTGTGAAAAGGCTCTCTGGCCCCGAAGGCAGGCTGGATTGCACAGCCTGTCCACAGTCCGAAAGAGCTGAGCCAGATGATTCCTTGCTGCAGCAATCTCCCTGGACAGGAACTCTGCCTTCTTATGGGAGATTTCTGATTGATAGTCCAAATAATGGGTGATCTACCTAAGCCTGTATTTCTCCAGGCCAGATTTCCACCAACAACATTCCAACCTTTGCCTAGCTCTCCTCAACTCCCTCAAAGTCCCATCAGACCAGGGGGACCAAGGGTGAAGAGGGAGGGGGCGAACATGGACAGGAGCTACGGAATCCAGGGCCCCCAATATCACACTATTATAGTGCAATACTAGGTCTCTGGGATCTGAGCATTCCAATGGCCTGCTCGACAGGTCCAGCTCCGCCATCAGACCCTCCGGGGTAACACCCTTCAAAGGGCTGTACTGGAGCATCTCCAAAGGGGTGGGTCTCAAAGGGGGAGCGGTGAACCTAAATCTTATAGAGTGGTGGTCCAACCATCCAACTGGTTCCACCACCAAGTCAGCGGCCTCCATCCCCAGGAGGAACATCAGGTCCAGGAAGTGACCCTGAATATGGGTTGCAGCAGTAACCACCTGTGTGAAGCCCAACAAAATCATCAGTTGGAGGAAGTTCTGATCAAAGTGCGAGAGTTCATCATCGATCCAGGCATTGAAATCCCCCAGGACCAATCACCTGGAGGATTCCAACACCCTGTCACCCATGAAGTCTGCAACTTCCTGCAGGAAAACTTTCCCATTTCTAGGTGGACAGTAGATGAGAAGAATCCTGCTGCCCACACCTGCACCCATGATACACTCGAAGGACCTAGTGGCCCCCACTGGAACCTCTACAAGGCCTAGTTCCATCTTAAAACAAATGGCTACACCCCTGCCCCTACGATCCAATCTTGGGTGGTGTATCACTGAGTACCCAGCTGGGACAGCTGACTCCAATACTGGACCAGCATTCTCATCCAGCCAGGTCTTGGTGATGCAAGCCAGGTCAGATGTCTCAACAAGATCAACAATAATTGTTATCTTGTTCTTTATTGACCTGGCATTGCATAACACTGCTTGAGTTGGATGAGAGGCCATGGAAGAGCAGACAACTTACTAGTATATGCCAAGCATGTAATGTTGGGGGAATTGGCTGAAACCAATTTTTAAGTTTGCTTGCACGCATGCGCAAGAAACATTATGTGACAGCTTAGGAGAGAAGCGGGGATTTGGAGGTGCAGCACTGTGGCAGCCAATGGCTCCATTGCATTTTGAGTCTTGGCCGTGTTTCCCCAATGCAGTGGCATGTTGCTTCTGACACTAGTTCAGTAAGCATGTCACCAAGTTGAAACGAATTCTCCGCTGCAATGAGGGAGTGACCAGTCATTGCAGGGTGGTGCCTTGCCTGGTGTAACATTTCAAGTTACATGGCAGTGACTGTCACCGTTCGACTCAGAGTCCCCATAAAAGCCGATGGAGGTGTCCAATCCCCCTATCGGCATGCCCTCTCCCCAGATCATTTGCAGACGAGGGAGCCCACTCCCTGTCGGCATAATACCCCCCCATACATTTTGTTTGCCGAGGGGGTGACCAATCCCCCTCAGCATCATGTCCCCCTCGCTCCCAAACAGAGATCCTTGTTCCTGTGCTGACAGGGTGCCAAATCCCCATCAGCTCCAGTCCCCCCGCCTCCCCAAAACATGCAGGTGGCACACTGGGAGCCCACCCCAGTGTACCAAATCTACATGCAAATAAGGAAAACCTTTCCGTGATGATTTAAATTTATGTTTTTTAATCTGAAAAGCTGAAAATGATCCCTCATTTTGTCCTGGCCCTCTCCCTCAACCCAGACCCACCATCTGCACATCCCACATCCCCGCACCCCCCTTCACCCCATACTTACCTCCGGAGCTGGCGCAATAATCTTTGGTGGACTGGGAATATCTCTGCACTCTTCAAAAGCCAACTGTGAACTGAAGAAATGCCAGTAAGCTGTATAATGGCATCAAAGTTTGTTTTTTTTTTTAACTTAGGTGGATATCGCAGCCATTTTTGCAAACTGTGGCACCCAATTTTCAACATGGGGTTCTTGGGACCCCACTTCATGAATTCAGTCACTGTCATGTCATTATTCAGTCTCAAAACGTGATTTCACGGTCACTGCACAGAATCAACTTTTTGAACCGAGTAATGAAACAACAGTGTTACTGTTCATGAGGTGGGCTCCCAAAGAGCCTATGTTGCAAATTTGGTGAAAAAATTCCCCAAAAATGACTGTGTTACGAGTGTGCATTGCACAGTTCCTAAGCACGCTCATAACTCCAAGAATTTTTAATATTTTCACTCCAGATTTTCAGCATTGCCATTTTTCACACCTTCATGTGAACAGTACAGCTGTCATTTTTCACATCCAGCCTGAAATGGGGTTTTTCGCACATGTGGCGCACAATGGTGCGATCACTGTGGGAAATCAGCGTTTGGGGCAGATTAACAAAATCATAGTGACACTGTTCATGAGTGGAGGTCCCAAAATGCCTATGTTAAAAATTTAGTGATAACATTTCACAAAATGACTGTATTACGAGCGTGCATTGTGCAGTTTCCATGCATGCGCGTAACTTCTAAACTTTTTAAGATTTTCACTCCAGATTTTCCACATTAGCAGTTTTTCACACCTCCTTATGAACAGGACAGCTGTCATTTTAACATCCTGCCCAAACTGTGTTTTCACACATCTGGCACAGAATGGCGCTGTAGCAAGTCAACATTTGAAACAGATTAACAAAATCACAATGCCACTGTTCATGAGCAGAGGTACCAAATGCTTTCATGAGGTGGGGTCACAAAAAGGCCATGTTGAAAATCTATAGTGCAAATATTAACAAACAACCAGGGCATTATGGTTTCTAACCAGAACATCCACCCTTTACAGACTGACAGGAGTCTGGGGTGTGCCTTTGGATTGCTTGCTGTAATGCTCATGCCATTCCACCCCCATCCTGCAGCCAGTGACAGGCATCGAGGTGTGCCTTGGACTCTTCAGCCCTAGAGTTCATCCCATTCTACTATACTGCACCCATTTCAGTGTATTTCCTTATGGAATGGGATGACTGTAAAGCCGAACACCCCAAGGCACACCTCAACACTTGTCAGTGTCTGCAGGATAGCGCGAGGTGAAATGGCATGAGCGTTTTGACAAAGACACACCCCAATGTCTGTCTGTCTCTGCAGGGTGGAGGTGGGGTTGGCGTGAAATTCGATACTTCACTGCCATTCCTATTCTGCATCTACCTAACTCCTGCATTTCCATGCTAATAACAGCAAGCAAACATTCGGCATTGACAAATGGTTGTTTGCAATAGCTTTACTTGCTTTATTAAGCAACCTGGTATTGTTTCTGCATTTTTAAGTGTCAGAGGTAAAACCAGCAGTATGAATCTCTGTCACAAGGGAGAAAAATAGAAAGTATGTCCCTGATGGCCTTATGTAATGCTATTTAATAAGTTTGTATTAGAGGGCAGAATCATAGAACGTGAGTGTAATGTGCTTAACCTGGGCTGTTCTATGCAACTACAGGTCAGTTGTAAATAATGTGGGATTATGGCAAAATGCCAGGCAAATATAAGAGGATTTGGCCAGAGTGTTAAAGTAATGTAAAGTGGTGACTAAAAGCCAGATGCTTATTGCAGTGGGTTCCAGCAAGAAATGAGTTAAAGAGCACATGTTCTGTTTAGAGCAAAATGTTCTAAACAATGTAAACATGCTGTGCATAATGGAATCTTTTGTAGGAAGATATTCTCTTGTGCAAAACAGTATGTCATGTTTAACTTAATGAAGCTAATACAAACAGCTGTGTGAGCAGAAACAGAATGGTACCTGTAGTACGGCCAAGTATTAATGTCCTGTCCACTTCCCTATCTTGTTTGTTTTTGTTTTTTAAGGTACTTGGCAACATTAATGAATGCTTATTATATTCTTATCTCATGGCATTTGTTTTTCTGCCTTTCTGGTCAAAGTGTTTCCAGTTGCTGAACGGCTGGCACATCTCAAGGAAGTGGTCAAGTGGCTAAGAGGGGTGTTGGGTAGGGTGGGAGGTGACAAGGATGGTGGCTCTGAGGTGGGGTGGGTTGGGGGAGGAAGGCAGTAGGGGGGAAATTGTAAAAAGGTAGTGGGTTCAGGTGAGGCACCCAAAATGGGAGGGAACAGACAGGAGAGGGATGGCACAAGCGCATGGGTCTATGCTACCATACTGGGAGGTATTGGAGTGGACCCTAGAGGAAGGAGGGGAGCACCAGGGGGAATGGATTGGGGTGGCCCTGAGCAGAATAAGGACCAAGGGGTCTGGGAAGAGGTTGGGAGAACAGCACCGGGGTATGGGCATAAGAGAGCTGATAGGGAGTGTGAGACAGCGGGGGAGTCAGGACATTTGCATACAGCATAATAACAGATTTACCCCTGACACTATCAAAGGGGAGAATCAGGAGAGGAGATCCTCTGGAGGCATGTATGTGAGGGATGCAATGGGCTCAGCAGACAAGGGAGGGGGAGGAGATACTCCCTGGCATGGAGTTTTGGGGGAGCAGGATACAAAGGATGTGCGAGCACTGGCAGGAGGAATGGAAGTCAGGACACTGTGGAGAAGGGAGAGGAAGGCAAGGGAGGGTGAGCTCAGAGCGGGGAGACTCTGGGGGAGCAGAGGGGGACCTAGTAAAGTACATGGGTATATTACAAGGGGACAAAGTTGTGCAGGGAGGGAGGGAGAAAGAGAGATACAAAAGAGGGAGAGAAGGGCCAGTGGATTTCCCAGTAGCGCTGGGGTCCCATGTCCTAGAGGAAATACAGAGGTGGGTCTGGGTGCAGTAGGAGTAAGGGAAGTGGTGGAGGATGGCAGGTCTGAGAGGAAAAGAACAGGGGGTGGGGAGGCCTTGTCCCTGGATGAGATACGGGGATGGTCCCGGGCACAGCAGGGGGAAGGAAAGTGGCTGAGGGAGGGGGACAGGTCAGTGAGGAGGAAGACCTGGGGGCAGGGGTGGGGCCTTGCTCCGGGGGGGATATGGGAATGGACCAAAATGCCATAGCAGGAAGGGAAGAGGCCAGGGAGGTCAGGTCAGTGAGAAATAAGGGTTGGAGTGGAAGGGACAGATCAGTAATTGGCACAAGAGGGAGGGGAGGGGACGTTCAAGGTAGCATGGGGAGAAGGAATGGGGGCAACTGAGATAGTGAGCAGGCCTAGGGAAAAGGAGGTGGTGAGAGTGCTTTTCTTGGGTGACTCTATGATTAGGGGGATTAGGTGGGGGAGAGGGGGAGACTTCCTGTGTTGTTAAGACCAGGAGTATATCTGGCTTGATGTTGCATCAGGCCAAGCATCTGGTCTACGCTCTAGTGAAGAAGTGCGGTGGGATCCCTGACGCATTAATGCACATGGGTACAAATGATATGGAGGGGAACAGTGTGCTGGAGATTCGGGCTAGATTTAGGGAGCTGGTCAGGGTCTGTCCGGATGTGGGGTGCTCGGTCTCCTTCTCGGAGATTCTAACAGTGCCTAGGGTCAGTGTGAAGAATAAGCAAAAAATAAGGGATGTAAATGGAGACCCTGGGTAGGTGGTCCTGCACTTAAAAACTAAAGTTTAACACTGGGAAATGCAGGGTGCTCCACCTGGGGCCCAAAAACCTGGTGCATGTGTACACCTGGGGGGGGGGGGGGAGACACTACAAGTTTCTGGCGGGGGAGGACCTCGGGGTGGTGGTGGATGCCAAAATGAACAACGTGGAGCAGTGTAAAAGGGCTGCAGCCCAAGTAAATAAAATGCGGGGGTGCACTGCTAGTTGGATAACCTCAAGGAGCCAAGAGGTGCTTCTTCAGCTGTATTATTCCCTGGTTAGGCCGCACCTTGAATGCTGCATGCAGTTTTGGTGTCCTTACTTAGAAAGGGATATTGCTCTTCTGGAGAGGGTCCAGAGGAGGGTGACCAGGATGATACAGGGTTTGTGGGAAAGGCCCTATGAGGAGTGGCTAGAAGAGCTCAACCTGTACTCACTGGAGGAGAATAGGAACTGAGGGGATATGATAGAGGTCTTCAGATATCTCAAGGGAATAAATAGGGTTAACCTTGAGGGGGTGCTGCAGCTGAGGGAGGTAAGGGCCACTAGGGGGCGCTCGATAAGGCTAGTCAGTGGGAGACTAAGGGGGAGACAAGGAGGCACTACTTCACAGAGAGGATTGTGGAGCCCTGGAATGCTCTGCCTGTGGAACTGGTGGCTGTTGCAACTGTGAAGGGGTTCAAGAGAGGCTGGGATAAGAACAGGGGGAGGGTGCAGTCCAGGGCCTCTTCGACGGAGTGGGGGGTGGGACCTTGTGGGTAGGGGGGGCTATAACAGTGCCCTGAGGGGGCACTGATCCATGAGCAGACTCGATAGACCACTGGATCTAATCTGCTGGCTTTTTAGTATGATAGTATTTTAAATGTATGGCTCGGTGAATGGTATGAGGCCAGGTGGTATGGGTGGGTAGGGGATGGGTGCAACCTGGGAGGACAAGGAACTGTACGCAAGGCACAGGCTCCACCATAGCTCAGATGGGAAAGATGTCTTGCAGCTTAGACTGGCAGAATTCATCCATTCCAGGTGGGGTTTAAACTTGTAAGGGGGGAGGGAAGGGTCTCCCTGGCAGGCCAAGCCAGGATGGTCCTGGCCTTCTCCCACAAGTGGTAGTGGGGCACAATCCAGGAGCACACAATAGTGCACAAAGGGGTTCTCATAAGCAGAGAACCAGGAGCCCTCGGGGCAGGTGAGGGGGTAAGGGTGGTCCTGATTAACACCAGGAGCGTGGGGAACAAGAGGGAGGGTGGGGTGGATATGGTGGCTGTCACAGAGACTTGGGCCACTTCCTGACTTGACTGGGACCTAAATCTACTAGGATACACCATGTACAGATGAGATAGGGTGGAGGGAAGGGGGGTATCTTTTATCATTAGTGATGGCATAGGAATAAGCAAGGTTGAGGAAGCAGGGGATCAGGTGGAAGCTTTATGGGTCAACCTGCAGGCTCCTGGGGATAAGCGGGTGAAGTTGGGGGTAGTATATAGACCACTGGACAGGGGAAGGAACATGAGGAAAGCCTGGTGGCAAACCTTAGGGATCACTGTAGTAGGGACGAGGCCAAAACTGTGATGCTAGGAGACCTGAATATGCCAGCAGCAGACTGGGGATAAGCGGGGAGCAGCACCTGCTGGATGTCTTCCAGGATGCATTTCTTGCCCAGCTGGTGACTGATCCGATGAGGGAGGGGCACGTCCTGGATGTGGCCCTGTCAGACAGTGAGCTCATCAGGGACGTAGTTTTTGGGGACTCACTGGTGGGAAGTGATCACGCCACAGTCTGGTTCTCCCTTGACCTAGGGGATGGGGTGGAACACACAAAAATGTCAGTGGTTGATTTTAGGGGTGTGGACTTTGGGAGGATGTAGTGGATCCTTAGGGGCTGCCTAGATGAGATCAGGCCAAGCATGGGCACTGAGGCCTGGTGGGAAATTATTAAAACGGGGCTACTGGAAGCTGCCAAGGCCTGCACATGGGAGAGGTGCAAGTGGGGCAAAACTAAGAGGCCAACCTGGTGGACAAGGGAGGTCCAGGAAACGGTGAGAGAGAAAAGGGCTGCTTATAGCCGATACAAATGTTCTCAGGGGGCTATACCCAAGGGGGAGTATGATAAAATAGCCAGGAGGGCCACCAGGGTTGTGAGGTTGGCCAAGGCGAGGTGGATCTGAGATTGGCACATGTGGATTAGAAGGGTTCTTCAGGTATATCAGGGAAAAAAGAAAAGGGAAGAGGCAGATTGGTAGGCTAAGGATGGGGAGTGGGTGGGTGGAGGTACTAAATGACTTTTTTGAGTGCAGTGCAGGGTGACAAAGATCATAAAGGGGCTGGGGGACTTATCATATGAGAGAAGGCTGAGGGAATTGAACATGTACTCGCTGGAGGAGAGGAGGGACAGGAGGGACATGATTGAAACCTTCAAGTACATGAAAGGAATAAACAAGACGGGTACAGAAGGGCTGTTCCCCAGTTCATCCTTGGGCCCACTCTTGTGGAGGGGCACCACATGAGCCATCCTCCAATCCTGAGGTATACACCCTGAGTGCAGTGAGGCATTAAATAGGTCTGCCAAAGGTCCCGTAAGGACCTCTGCCAGCTCCTTCAATACCCAGTGGTGGAAGCCATCTGTGCCTAGCGCCTTGTTCGCCCTCAGTGCCTTCAAACCCTCCCAAATTCTGACCTCCATGATTTCCCCATATGTCACCCCCACCCCCCTGTTTCTGCCATTCCTCCCCCACCTACACAGAGAATAATGAGTTAGTCGGTGTGTGTTATGACAGCTATTGACACCCAAGGTGAGTGATAAACATAAACCCCGAGAGTGAAGTTTAGATGTTTATGAGATGATCACTCACCAAGGGTGTGTAAAAAGCATCATGCACACACACTGACCTAACCTTTATTTTTTTATAATTGCTGGTGCAAAGTGGTGCAGACTTTGGGTCCTTAAGCATAGCGTGACCAAGAGGCGTTCGCTCCTGTAGAAAAAATACCAAAATGCAGCATGAATTGAATGTAAAGGTGCTGAAAACTCGCCTAGTAGTAGTTCATCTAATTTTGCTTATTTTGCTTTGTGTTGAAGCTCCAGAGTGCAGATTGAGGTGAAAGCGAGTGACTCGGCGGCTTCAGAAAACAAGATTCAAGTATAAGTGACCGTTGCTATGGCAACACTCACTTACACTTCAATGTCATTTTCTAAAGCCGGCGAATCACTCGCTCTCCTCAATCTATACTCGGCAGCTTTAACATAAAGAAAGATAAGCAAATTTAGGAGAACTGCTAACAGGAGAAGGATTTTTGAGCACAGCATTGCAGTTTGTCTGCATTTCGGTAATTTTTTTTACTCGAGCGAACGCCTCTCGGTCACGCTACAACTGGCAAGTTGAAGAAGGTGAAAGTGAGTTGATTTCTGAACACTGTAATAACTGGTTCTTCTAGTTATTATGGCATTTAAAACACGGTTTTAGACCATGTATTAAAGGGGGTCACCAGTAATTATATCATCACTGTGTAGGATGATGCAACTGTTTAAATCAATAATGGTTATACTGTGTATCTTTTTACATCTAAAGCTAAAAAGAATTGTTCTGAAATATTTTTCATAATCCAAGATGGCCATACAAACTGCATTCCAACTGCCAAGCTCTTTGTAGTGTTGGAAGCCACACAGACCATCCTGTTGCCTTGAAAACAGGGACCGGTTTTTGTAACCACAGCCTGCTACTGCACTCATTTTAATACTTGGTATGCTGCCATGGCTTGTATTATAAACAGTTTAATGTAAAGAAAGGCTGCATTTTGCCCAGCTGACATGGCTATAATAGACAACTGCTTTGTGATGTTGATTATAGGTTGAGGGTTCTGCCCCTGCAGGTAAACAGTCCTTTCACACAAACACATAATTAACAGACACTGCTGAGTGAGCAGGTGAGTCTGCCCTTTCAGGTTCAACAGTCTGTCCCTCAGAGGTTTATGGTAGAGGCAGATATTACAAACACAGCTGGTTTGTCTTTCCATGCCTGGCTCACATTATCTACTTCCTTGTGAGTGTGTGTGTTCCAAATGTTAAATTATATATAGTTTTATATAATAGGGGTTTGCTGATAACCCACATGATAAAAAACATCCCCTTGCCCCCCAGATTCTGACTTAATCTGAGAATTCTTGTATAAGGTTTTTGTGTTCTCCAATTACTGCCTGTTTTGAATTTTCTATTACTGTATTTGTTTGTTCTAAAATGACTGTATTATTTGATCCAAATGTATTCTGCACTAGTACTGTTAGTTTAGCCTGTGCTGTTTTGACTGTCTGCCTTGAATTTTTTTGTATGTTTTTAGTGTTTTAGTGAAAATATTTTCAATACATGGCACTGTTAATGTACTGCACTTCCTAGGCCACCCCTGAAAAAAGGACTGTCTTGTCTCGGTGGGCTCACCCGGTTACCAAACTTCAATAAATAGCATAAATAAATAAAAAGGCAGATCAGCACTCAAAAGCAAACCGCTCATCATGACGTGTACGCTGTGGAAAAAGCAGCAGGATATCACTATTGTGATTACAGACCTGTTGTTATCAGCACTATGTACGCGTCATTAACAAAACACTGCCAAACACTGCAAGAACACCCAAAGAGAAATTAAACACCCCATGGAACAGGTAACAAAATTAAACAAGAGAAAACATAACCTCAGAAAACAAATAAGAGTTGAACCTCAATTATAAACAAGCATTTGTCAATGCCAAATCTTGTCTCGCTGGCACTGGCATTGGTAGTGCCGGAGCTAGAGATGCATAATAGGAATGGCAGTGAAGTACTGAAGTGATGCCAACCCCACCCCCCACCCTGTAGAGACCAACAGGCATTGGGGTGTGCCTTTAGGTCATCAGCTATAATGCTCATGCCATTGTATTTCACCCTACTCTGTAGATAATGACAAGTGTTGTGGTGTGCTTTGGGTGTTATACTTACCCCAGTCCATAAGGAAATATGCTGAGGTGGGTGCAGTATGGGAGAATGGAGTGAACTTTGTGGCCGAACAGTGCAAGGCGCACCCAGATGCCTGTCATTGGCTGCGGGGGTGGGGTGGGGTTGGAATGGCATGAGCATTACAGCCTATGATCCCAAGTCACACCCCTGACACCTGTCAGTCTCTACAGGGTGGGGTGTTACAGTTGGAAACCCCAACACCGTAGGCATGTGTCTGTATTTTCACTCCAAATTTTCAGCATGGGCTGTTTGTGAGCCCACCTCATGAAAAGTGGCAGTATCAGTTTGTTAGCTGAAAGGTGGTTTTGCACAACGGCTATCCCATTTGGCGACACAGGGATGAAAACACATTTTGGTCAGGGTGTGGAAAATGACATCTGTATTGTTCCTGAGGAGGCGTAAATAAATGGCAACATGGAAAATCTGGAGCGAAAATATGAAAAATTGGTGAAGTCATGAGCATGCATAGAAACTGCGCAACACACGTCCGTAACCCAATTATTTTTGGGAGTTTTTTAGTCACATTTTCAACATAGGCATTTTGGGGCCTCCCCTCATGAACAGTGGCACTTCCGATTTTGTTAATTGTCCCAAAAGTTGATTTCCCACAGCGACCACGCCACTGTGTGCCATAGGTGCAAAAACACATTTTGTGCAGGCTGTGAAAAATGACAGCTGTACTGCTGATAAGGAGGTGTGAAAAAATGCCAGTGTTGAAAATCTGGCATGAAAATATTGCAAATTTGCGAAGTTACAAGGGTGCGTGGAAACTGCGCAATACACACTTGTAATACAGTTATTTTATGGACTTTTGGCACCAGATTTTCAACATAGGCATTTTAGGACCACTGCTCATGAACAATGTCACCTTCATTTTCTCAAACTGACCAAAAACTGATTTCGCACAATGACCGCGCTATTCTGCACCAGATGTGCGAAAACACATTTCAGCCAGGATATGTAAAATGACAGCTGTACTGTTTATAAGGAGGTGTGGAAAAATGCCAATTTTGAAAATATGGAGTGAAAATATTACAAATTCATGAAGTTACGAGCGTGCATGGAAACAGTGAAACACACGCTCATAAAACAGCCATCTTTTGGATTTTTTTCACCAAATTTGCAACATAGGTTTTTAAGGGACCCCCTCATGAATGGTGATACTGTAGTTTCATTACGCAGTTCCGAAAGGTGATTCCGCACAGAGATCAAAAAATCACCTTTTGGGACCGAATAACGCCATGACAGTCACTGAATTCATGAGGAGGGATCCCAATAACCTCACGCTGAAAATTTGGTGCACAAATTCCAAAAAAGGCCGAGATATGCATCAAAGTTGAAAAAACCCTATTTATGCCATTATACAGCTTACCGGCATTTCTTCAGTTCGCGGTCGGCTTTGAAGAGTGCAGACATGTTCCCAGTCCACCAAAGATTGCTGCGTCGGACTCTGGAGGTAAGTATGGGGTGAGGGGGTGTGGGAAGACAGGGTGCACAGAGGATGGGCGCGGGTTGTGGGAGGGGGCAGGGAGACCGAGAGGACCATTCTCTTTTCACGGGGTAAAAAAAAAAATTATTGGATGGTTTTCTTTTCAGGGATTTGCATGCTTGGGTGGGGCCCAGTGTGCAACCCAAGTGTTTTGGGTGGGATGCTGTAGCTGACGGGGATTCGGCACCCCTGTCAGCACACAATGAAAGTGGGTGCGCAAGAGCTCGAGGGGATTAGGCACCCTCGGCACACATAACAAATGGAGAGGTGAATGATGCCAACAGGGATTGGGCTCCCCATCAGCACATACATTAGGTCAGGGCATGCCGACAGGGGGATTGGGCACTCCCGCAGTTGGCATTATGGCAGGCAGTGTGCCACCATGTTTAATTTACTTTTTCACCAGGGCAAGCACATCGGGAGGTGCCACTGTGTATGACAAGCATTGCTCACATTGCAGCAGACCTTTCATTAGATTTGCTTGCCACATTATGTATATATGGTGTGACGCCGGCATGCAGGCTTATTGGGGAATGAGGGATGCACCTACTGATGCATGCCCTGCATTCGCCCAACACTGACCATGTCTCCAAATCTGATACTACCGCAATATGTTGGCTGCGCATGTGCGAGTCAACATAAAAATGGATATTTGATGGGCAGTAATATAGTAGATTTATCAGTACTCCTGGCAAGTGAGCTCAGAGTTTTCTCACTTGTGGAGCCACTCGTGATATCCCCAAGCTCACTTGCCACTCATACTGATAGATCTGCTATTGTATGACTGCCCATCATGTATCCCCTTCATATCAAATGCTGTAAGCTGCATCCATTTTAAGTAAAATGCTTGCAGAGTGCATGTACAGGTCAAAGTGGTATGTCTCCTTGAAAAGCTCATTTGGTAAGCTAAAACTGGTTCTTTCTGAAAGTTGTTTTCTCCCTGAAAAGTTAATCATTGGTTAAAGCTGGATTTCTCTGGAGTTTTTTTACTGCAGGATTCCGGGTTAGATAGTTATCAGAAATTGACTGCCTTTTGTGTGTTTAGCTTGAAATTCAGACACACAGGACCTGTAATAGAGCTGCATATTTAGAATAAGGTTATGTTACATGGCTTACGTTCTATTTCTACACTGTAACATCATGTTGTTTTTACATGGCAAATATAAATATTTCATGTTGTGTGTACTGTTAAAATCCAACAGTTGGGCCCACAGTGCACCCACAGATTGGGTACCCCATTACACAAAGCGAGCTCCCAAAAAGCCTTTTGAAGGTGAACCTAGTCTGGTGCACTAACAGAAGGGGGGCATATTTTGGGACTATCACTAGATGATAGGACTAAAGGAACATACTAAATTTATATTCTGTCTATACTGATTTTTTACTATTCCAGACAATGCAGAAACATAGAATTTGATGGCAGATAAGGACCGCTTGGCCCACCTAGTCTGCCCATTTCCCTACCTAATGGATAAGCTGCAGATCCTAGTTAGCCAACAGCCTACTTCCTCCTACCTCCCACTAGGATTGCCTTATGTCTGTCCCATGCATTCTTGACTTCCCCCACTGTTTTTGACTCTAAAACCTCCTCAGGAAGACCATTCCATGCATCTACAACCCTCTATGTGAAGAAATACTTCCTCACATTACATCTGAGTCATCTTCCCTCTATCTTCAAATTGTGCCCCCTTGTTCTTGTACATCTCTTTTTCTGAAAGATGCTACCCTCTTGGACTTTGTTGATTCCCTTGAGGTATTTGAAAGTTTCTATCATGTCCTCCATCTCCCTCCTTTCCTCGAGGCTATACATCTTAAGCTCCTTTAGTCTTTCTTCATGACTTCTGGTGCAGACCCTGCACCATTTTGGTTGCCCTCCTCTGGACAGCTTCCACCCTTTCTATGTCTTTGTGGAGATGGGGTCTCCAGAACTGTACACAGTACTCCAGATGTGGTCTTACCAACTGTCTGTACAGAGGGCCAACAACTTCCTGTTTTCTACTGGTGATGCCATTTTTGTTGTCAGTATCTCACCCCCCATTGTGTACTCTTGCCCTGGGTTTTTGTTTCTCAGGTGCATTACTTTGCACTTCTTTGCACTGAATCCAAGCTTCCATACATTTGACAATTCCTCCAACCTTGCCAATTCCCTTTTCATCCTTTCCACCCCACCTTGCATATCAACCCTGTTGCAGATCTTTGTGTCATCTGCAAATAGACATACTTTCTCTTCCAGTCCCTCTGCAATGTCACTTATAAAGACATTAAAAAGGACCAGCCCCAGTACTGAACCCAGTGGTACCCCACTAGTAAACCCCCTTTTTTCACTGTGGAGTACATTTATTATTAACCGCTGTGTCCTGTTGTCCAGCCAGTGTTTTACCCAGACAACCACCCTGGGATCCACTACCAGGCTGGCTAATTTGTTTATTAATCTTTTGTGTGGGACTGTGTCAAATGCCTTGCTAAAGTCTAGGTAGGCCATGTCCACAGCCCCTCCCTGGTCTACTACTTTGGTCACCCAGTCAAAGAAATCAATTGGATTTGTTTGACATGACCTTCCTGCTGTGAATCCATGCTGCCTTGGGTCCTGTGCCACACTGGCCTCTAGGTACTCAACAATTCTTTCCTTCAGAAGTAATTCCATCATTTTCCCTGCCATTGAGGTCAAACTGACAGGTCTGTAGTTTCCTGCTTCTGTCTTGCTCCCACTTTTGAGAAGGGGAATCACATCCTCCCCTCTGCAGTCCTCAGGTACCACCCCATCCTCCCATGATTTATTAAAAAGGGTAGTCAGTGGTGTTACTAGTTCTTCCCTTAGTTTTTTAAGAATTCTGGGGTGAATCCCATCAGGCCACATTGCTTTATCCATCTTCAGTTTTAAGAGTTCTTTCAGAACCCTTTCTTCTGTGAAAGGACTAATATCAACCCCCCTATCCAGAGTGCTTCTGTTGACTGGATTAGGTACCTCCCCCTCTTCTTTTGTGAATACTGAGCAGAAGTATTTGTTCAGTATCCCTAATTTTTCACTGTCCCTCTCTGCCCACCCACCTCCTCTTTATTTAGCCTCAGTATCCCTCCCTTTGTCTTTCTTTGCTCCCTAATGTACCTACTATAAGGTTTTATCCCCTGTTATCCAGTTGGCTATCTTTTCCATAGGTTTGGGCCTTTGCTGTTCTGACTGCCTTCCCGTTTCCTTCTGCTTTAAGGTACAGTTCTCTGTTCTGCTCCTTCTGTGTTTCCTTATACTTCCTGAATGCTATCTTTTTCTCCCTTACCTTCCCCGCCACTTCTTTTGAGAACCATAGTGTTTTTTTCTTTATTTTGGGTTGTTTATTTGCTTCACATAATGGCTTGTTGCCTCTGTAATGGTGGTTTTGATGTTTCCCTATTGTTGCTCCACCCCACCTTCTTGCCTGTTTGCTAATGCTTTTCTGAGGCACTCTCCCATTTTGACAAAATCATCCTTCCTGAAGTCCAGTACCTTCACTTTTGTATGGCTTGACTCTACAGCTAAGTTTATCACACTGTTTAGTGGTCGCTTGTTCCCAGATGGCTACCCACTTCAAGACTGAAGATCCTGTCTCCATACCCATTTGAGAGTACCAAGTCTAAGATTGCTCCCTCCCGAGTGGGTTCTAAAACTAGCTGTCTGAGGCGTGCCTCATAGGGCATCAAGAATGGCCCTGCTCTTAGATGTGGCTGCAACAAAGGTGCTCCAGTTAACATCTGGCATATTCAGGTCCCCCATCTCCCCTTTCTCTGCCATCCCAAGGATGCCTTCTATCATTTCCTTGTCCATTTCCTCTCCCTGAAATGGTGACAAAATGGTGTTATGCCTGGTTAAATAAAGTTTGTTTGATTGATTGATTGATTGATTGAGTGATTGATATCCCTTGATTCCCTTCTCCTTACCGACTCCTCTAATGAATAGTTTATCATGTTGCAGTTTCTGTCTTTTCTCTTGCCTGCATCTGTATGGTCTCATTGTGGGGTAAGAATGTGTGGGCCATAACTAATTACAGTTTCTTGGGTGGGTAATAACCTCTGCAGCTTTTCATATTGCAAGAGACCACTTCAGGTGAAGCACCATGCTATTGTATTCCATTACCTAGTCTGCTACAACAGCAATAATCCCAGCTGGCACCCTCAGAGAGCTGAGGAGATTTCCCCAGAGGACTCTGTGTGTGAGAAACACTAGTTGATCTGATCTGCTGAGATTTTCCTTGACATATAGTCCACAATTAGAGCACTAGGTTGGCAGATTAGCCATCTGGTGTAGATCTGAACACATTTATTCAGTTATACATGCAGCCGCCCCACCCCCTCCTTCCCGTGGAATGAGGTTGAAAATAACAGTACTGTCTAGCCCTCCTTTCCAAGTCAACAAAATCTAAATAAATAACATACTGGTGGACAGAACAGGGTACCTTGAGTAAGTGGTATTGAGGCAGGCATCAAATGTATGGTATAATCCTGGTTTGTCACCATGGCATATTGAGATATTCCTCAAGAAGTTTATGGAGTTCATCATTTTGATGATCCTGGATTCCTCACCCATGTTAGTGTCCTCAGAGATTTCAATGCTTTTGTCAATAATAGCTTGAACAGTTTGGCTTAGCAGCTCTGAATTACAGAATCAACTGGGCTAAGTGCAAGAAATGTCTGCTGCCTAACAAGTGAAAGGACACATCCTGAAAGAGCCACTCTATTAAAATAAAAAGCTCAAGACCACTAGATTTACAACAGTTATGTTTTCACTTCACTGTTTTCTAGTTATTTCTTATTTTTCTTTACTTTTCCCAGTTGCTGGTCCACTAAATCTTGCAGACAAGGCAGTACTTATTTCACGGAGTCTTCCCAAATGTATGACTCTCTCTCTCTCTCCTGCTCCCCTCAAAGTTGCTGTTTGAGACACCACCGTCTGCTGTAATGGCGAGCACTGTGATGTCATTGACAAAAGCACTGTGAGGTTAACAAGGGAGAAGTAAATATTTATTATATGGATGTTTTAGATAGACTACAAAAATGTGCAGTAAACCTTGAAAAGGAACACTGAAAATGAAAAAGTACACTCTATTAAACTGTATTAGAAAATGGACTTTTTATTTGGAGGCATCTGATTGGCTGGTACCCATTCCACAGGGGTACATTAACTTTCAATAGATGCCCACCAAATAAAAAGTGCCAGGCAAAACCTGCCTTATGCCCAGCCAAGTATCCTTGTGCCCAGCCTGCTTCATCATTGGCTGAAGCACTGGGCACAAAATGTCAAACTGCCGCCATTTTTTTCAACATCTAGCAAAAGTCACCACCACCACCACACACACAGTCATTACTTGGATGACATAGCAGCCAGTAAGCAAGAAAAAAATCATACTTCTTTGCCAGCTTTAAACCTATCTCTCAATTTTTCCCTCCTAACAAAAGTGACTGCTGCCTCCTGCTCACTCACGTTTCAGGTTGTTTTTTGTAAATAGTAACGCAGTGGGTTTGCATTTTATCACCCGCTGCTCAGTGAACCAATTTAAAGTTGGATCGGTGAAAGAAAGCTCGTTAATCCTTCTCACAGCCTTAGAGGTATGCTTGCTTGTGTTAATCACTGATTTCATACACACATTCAGCAATTAGCACTGATGTTTTCAGCCCACCAGCTCATCGTCCGAGCCCTGACTTCACACACATCCAATCAGTATCTCGAATGAATGAATACTGCGCTTTGCTGTATCTCTAACTAAAGATAGTAGCGGTTGCCCCTGACACTCTCCTATGTCACCAAAATTAAGATAAACCCGAAAACAACCGATCGCTTCTTACTCCGTCATCTTCTTTGCCTGCTCAGTCGCGGAGAACACCGGTAACTGTTCTGCTGCATTCTGATTCAGAGCGCCGTATGCAGGAACAGGGAATCATTTAAGAGAGAAAATAAATGTACTACATGGTGGAGGAATGGAAACAACTTTAAAGAAAAATAGACTGAGACAGAAACGGAACGGAAGTGTCTGTGTGGAAACGGGAAGTGTCTGTGTGGAGGCGGTAACCTTGACAACTAAGCTGTAACCATCTACAGAGGCCTCTCTATGACAAACGCCCTCTGTAAAAAAACATATTTTAATGCAGGCGGAGGAACTATTTGATTGCAAATGAATCAAACAGCTAACAATTTTAATATGTAATCATAAAGTTTATTTGATTTCAAGTACATATAATACACTGGCCCATTTCTAAGCGCAATAATACACTCAGGGTGGGCAGTATGGGCAATGCCGGACCTTCCAGGGGCTATAAGGCCTCGCCTGCAGCGTCGAACCTCGTACGCCCTAGGCGGTCCCAATGTTATATCCTCCACCCAATAAAGCAATTATTGCTTACATAGAGAAACGTCTTATTTATGAAAGTACATGCTAAAATGCAGAGTTGCTCTTCAGCTGTGTCATTTGTTTGAGAAGTTGTGTCTAAAATGCATTGATTAGTCCTGCCTCTTGGTCTGATTATTTCACTGTGTCATTCAGTCTTTCGCTTATTTTATTTATTTATTTATTTTTTTTACTTTTTCCCTTTGGTCACCACTGACTGGACCTCGCTCAGTCATCCCTCAGCACCTAGATCCCCATCCTTCCTGAGATCCTCCCTACCTGGGGCTACCAGGGGCTCCATCACCCCAACCCACCCATGACTCATCTGCAGGGCAACCCCCTGGCTTGCACTGCCTGGGGTGAGCCACCTTCAGCTCCACAGTGCTTCCTTATATCAATCCAGTGGCCCCATAGATGAAAGTGAAGGTCAGGGAGGAGTTGAAGCCCAGGAGGGCAGGATTTTATTTATTTAGAAAAGTTTCACAAGGAAAGACATCACGTGCTGTAAACGGCTCATTTCCAGAAGCGTCCTGGGGGGAAGGGATAACATGAGAGGGACTGCAGAAAAAGAACAGCGTACAAAAGAAATACAGTGCATTACAAGCCCCTACAAATAATTATAATGAGAAAGATAGTGACATTAAATGGATAATAATTTTGTTAGTAACGCAACTTTAGGACACAGCATATGAATTAATCATACTTATGAAATACCAGCATAAGTACAAAAGCATAGTACTCTGAAAAAAGAAAGATGTAAAAAAAAAAAACTTTGAAAAAAGAAAGATGTACAATGCTAAGAACACAAGAATGTAAACAGGTAGACAGGTAAATGGCATGTGCATCACAAGTGCTCAATGAAAGTACAGGAGAAAAGAATACTAAGTGCTAGTGGTGTTCAGATGGTATCCGAACCAGTCCAGATCCACCAGATAGATACCTGCCCACGTGGCAGGATAGTGGATCTGGCCAGATACCACTGTTACTGGGGACTGTTTTGTAACCCTGAGAAGCCACATCTCTTTTGAATTCATTTTCCTTTTAATTTTCTCGTCTAGCTACCTCTATGTGAGACTGTTCCACAACAGCATTTTCTGTTTCAATAGAGCCAACCGGCCCTTTCTTATCTCTGTTACTACATCTCCCCGTATCTTTTCAGGGATTTAAAGATGGAAGAAGACATTCCTCTCCCTCTCTCTTTCCCATGACCTCACAACCACCAATATTTGCCTGTGGATCCAGCTGTTGGATCCTGGTTTGGATCTTGCGTTATCAGATGTCCAGATCTGGGGATCTGGCACTGGACCCAGGGATCTAACACCAGATCCCTGAATCAGGCACTGGGATCTGATGCCAGAGATGCAAGAATCCAGTGTCATATCCCTGTATCTGGTGCCAGTTAATGCAGAATCTTCCCTGGGATCCAACCTCCATATTCCACAGGATCTCAGGCCGGATCCCACTCGAATAGCGCTGCCATATGCTGGATCACTGGTGGATCCACAGTGGCACTATCCAAGCAACTCTACTAAGTGCTACATTGTGATGCAATAAGATGGCTGAACCAGCAGCCAGGGCGGTGGGTGGGAGGATGAAGGTAGTGTGGAGGTGGGGAAAAAGGCAGCCCAAACCTACTCCCCTTCAGGATTCTGAGTACCCTGCAGGGGGACAGGGAGTTGGCGAGATAGTGGAGAGAGAGAGAGAAAGTGAGGGGGAGGAGTAGCAGGGGTGAGGCAGAAGGTGGGAATGGCAGAGTAGGGAGGACAATAAGGAAGTCAATAGGCAAGATGGGCTTAGGGATGATGGAGAGACAATTATGAGGGATGGCAGAGAAAATTTGAGGGAATGGAACAGGAGAGGGGAAATAAGCTGGCAAGAGGGGGCTTTAAGGTAGGTGGCAGGAGGCTGAGGAAAAGGGAGGGAGAAGAGAAGTAAAAAGTGGGAGGGTTTCCCAGGGATTAAATGCAGCTGCAGCAGTGAACAGTGTGTCTGTGAAGGAGGAGAGCAAGGGAATGTCAAGATTGGGCAGAGCGAATTTTGGGGGGGAGGAAGTTCCAGATGTTAGGGAGTTTGTACGAGAAGGCGGTGCAACCAGATGATGTATGCCAAGATGGAAGGGCAAGCGGTATGCAAGTGGAGGACTGGAGGGAATAGCAGAAAGAAGGAGGGATAGAAAAGAGGGAGTACAAGTAAGGTGGCAGAGAGCCGAGACAGCACTTACTCGCTATTACTCGGTGATTTAAAGATGGAAGAAGACATAACGCTCATCATGATCATCTTTCTCACACTGAAGGGGCATATGTTATTCTATCCCTAATAATAGCTTATCCAGTCTATTCTTGAATTCGTTAAAGTTTTCTGTCTTGACCATATATTGTGGGAGTGCGTTCCAAAGTAGTGAGGCCCTTACTGTAAAATAAAATTTATGTTTATTACTAACCACTCTTGGTATCCTTATTTGTTTGTTGAGGCACCTTAAGTTTATTGGCTTATCCGCCATAACAATATTACACTCTTTCATTACAGTAGATCAGGATCACTTACTGTATTGAATAACATTAGCAAATCCCCTCTGTCTCTTTTAGTCTGTAAGTCATACGGTCCCAAGTGTTTTAATCTTTCTTGGTATGACAAGTTTTTGACCCAAGGGACCAATTTAGTAGCTTTTCTCTGCATACTTTCAATTATTTTTCTATCCTTACATAAATATGGAGCCCAGAATGATACAGCATAATCAGTACATGGTTGAATATATGTATTGTACAAGGGGATAATGCAATTGTCATTTCTGGTAATAAAAGATATGTTTATTGATGTCGGTGTGTAATTACCCATTTGGGCCACTTTTCTACACTGATCTCCATTTGTTAGCTGATTTGTAACTGTAATTCCAAAATCCTTTTCAGTTTTAGCTGATTTTACATATTCCCATTCAGAGTATAATTTGTAAAGTATTTCTCACTCCAAGCTGGATCACTGTACTTTTCTCAGTATTAAAGATAATTTTGTTATCAGCTGCCCATGCTTCAATGCATGCAAGACATTGCGGTAGTAAGTTTTGCTTTACGACTATATCCACTTCTGAATAAAATTTTGTATTGTCTGCATATTTACTAACTTTATTGAGTACACCCACTTGTAAGTCACTTATATAAATACCAAAGAGAACTGGTCCCAAGACTGACCCCTCAGGGACCCCACTACCCACTCCCACTTCACTCGATGTTACATCTGTTATTTTAACCATCTGAGCGCGATCTTCTAACCATGATGCAATCCATTTTACAATATACTGACTGAATCCAAGTTTAGTCAATTTACAAATTAATGAATAATGACTGACCAAATCAAAAGCCTTTGTAAAGTCTAAGGAAATAATGTCAACAGGAATATTCTTATCAAAGCCTGAACTGACACACTCATAAAAGGTTACAAGATTAGTCGCACAGGATCTTCCCTTATGGAAACTCTGTCGTGTATGATCTTTCAGTCTTTTTGACTGTATCGTATTTTCAATCCTTATTTTCAGTACTTTTTTGAATATTTTGCAAATTATGGATGTCAGACTCATAGGTCAGTAATTTTCTGTGAGTTTTTTGTCCCCTTTCTTGTGAATTGGCACCACTATAGCCTACCACCAATCTTCTGGGACATGAGCATTTATGAAGGATTTATTAAACGTTATTGCTAGTGGAATTACTATGTGTTCAACTGTATTCTTAATAAAGGCTGTGCTTATTTGATCTGGACCAGGTACAGTATTATTTTTTAAAGTTAGTATTGCCTTTTTTATTTCTTCAGGTTTAATGTCTGAATAAGGATTGGTGGAATGACTGTGATCATTTATACACTTCTGATGGTCTTTCTCTGAAAACACTGACCCAAAATAGGCACTGAATGCATTTAAAATTTTTCTTGATTTCACCTCAGATCTGCTCTCATTTATACTTCCAATTGAATTATCTTTATCCTTGTTTGAATTTATATAGGAGAAGAAGGCCTTTATTTATTTAGTTTTTGTTGATTGGGTAAGTGCACTTGACAAATCCTGCCTATTTTCAGGCACGGCCTGGGGGAGGGGGATACAGATGAATGCCAACTGTCCTTGAACCAGATTAAGCCTTTGTATTTCCCTTGGTTACTGCCAATTTAAATTACATTTTCTTCTTTTCATTTTTACGTCCCTACTGGATTAGCAGTGTGAGACAGGTGTCTGGCAGAGAGGGATGGAAAGAAGAGCGAGGTGTAGAGATTGCAGTGGTGGGTGAGAGGAGGCAGCCAAGTACATAGTGGCAGAAGGAACTGAAGGGAGTGTCCAGTCTGGATAGGGTGGTCTTAGGGACAGAACCGTAAACAATGTCCCCGAAGTTGAAGACTGGGAGAATAATCTTTTGGACAATTTCTCACCTAGCTTGCATAGACAGGCAACTGCGATGTCTGTACATAGCACCGAGCTAAGGGAGTAGTTTTTTGTGTGTGGCATCAACGTGTACCCCAAAGTCTAGATTGTCTGGCTACAGCCCAAAGTACTTAAATGTGGGTACGTTGTCCAGTTTAGAACCTGTCAGGGTATGAAAAGTGGGGGTGGAGTCTAATCTGGACAGCTTTTGTCTAGTGCCAAAGGTCATAGAGATTGTTTTTTCAACATTCATAGAGCGTTGGTTAGTGATGGACATTGTTAAGTCCAACTGAAGGCTGGTAGCCACCTCGACAGGGGAACTCCTGGAGGAGAATAACATGGTGTCATCTGTATACATGTGGATACTAGCTGGTGCGCAGGCGTTAGGTAGATCATTCACGAAAATGGAGAACAGTACTGGTCCAAGTAGCGAGCCTTGCGGAACACCTGTGTTGCTTGAGAGAGGAGGGAGAGCGGAATTACCAACTGACAAATTGGGTCTGGCCTGTGAGGTAGGACTGGAGCCTGTCTGTGGTGCATTTGGAGAGACTTGCCACAGTCAGCTTGAAGAGAAGAAGGGGGTGGGTGACAGTGTCGAAGGCTTTGACCAGGTTGAGAAAGATGGCTGAGGTGATGCATCCCTGTCCATGCCTATGAGAATGGAGTATGTGAGCTGGAGGAAGGAGGTGGTTGTGGAGAGGACTTTATGAAATCCAGACTAGAAAGGGGTGAAAAAGGAAGAGGAGAGTTGCTCAAGAGTCAAGTGCTCTTGAACCTTAGCCAGAATAGGAAGCAAAGATATAGGACGGAAGTTTCTGGGATTGAAGGGGAGGATCTGGTGTTGGACGTGGTGGCTGCTGAGCGACATCACCTGTCCTAGCCAGTGGGATGTTTTCTTGTTCTGGTGTCCCCGATGGCCATGCAGTGATGTCTAAGGGTGACCCACACATTCCTGTTCACTGTTCGCGCCATGCCAATGTCTGCCACCTCCAATCTCCCAAATCTGATGGCTGTTGGCTCAATATCACATGGCAGCTGCCAGGAGAATTCCTGTTGCCAAAGCCCTTTACCCTCCCCCCACCCTGGAGGAGGTGAGCTGTCCATTGGATGCTCAGAATACCTCCCCCTGGCTGACCCTCTGATGCCCTAGTCTCGCTCTCAAACCTGAGTTGTCGGCACTGCAAGTGGTAGCCGTACCTCTGTGCCAGCAGGCCGACCATGTCATTCAGTTTTGAGAGACTCAAAGACAACCCCTGACTGCGGAGTTGATACTGTACTTCTCTAAAAGGGACCTTCAGCCACCTAGTTAAGTTTTGTCTACTCTTCTAGATAGGGTGGATTAAATTATTTAAAATGTACGGTATAAAAGACAAAGAATCGTAGTGCAAAAGCACCGAGGCAAGGGTTATCCCAAAGGATATTGGCCGGAAAGCCAAGTTTCAAAGAAATACAAAATCACACATACCCCCATAATGTAAAGCATCAGAGGCTGTATATGCAAATCACCACAACATTTAAGGCTGGTTCCGCTTTAAGCTGGTATGCATGGTGCCAAAGGGCCTCTCACATAATCTGCAAAGGGTGTCTTCCATTTGCACCCTTTGCAGATTGTGTAAGAGGCCCTTCGGCACCATGCATTCCTGGCAGCTAATTAGAGAACCCAGTCAGAGCTGTTTGGGAACAGCTGATATAAGCCGCCAATTTGTAAGTCTCGTTGGGGACTTAAAACCGGAAAAAGTAAACATCAGGAGCTCTGGGGCTGGAGGAAGCTTGAGCAGAATATAATATAAAGGAAGACCATGGCTGGCAGTCTGGAAACCAGAACCGTGAGTTTACCAGTAAAGCAGGGAATGAGTGGAGAGCAGGAAATACAAAAACTGTGTTTTGCAGTGCGGCAGAAGGTTGTGTCCATTTGTGTGTGTGTGTGTGTGTGTGTGTGTGGGAGGGTATTATAAAAACATGAAGCATTTTCTTCCACATACAAAGTAAGTGAATTGAGTGGGTATTTCAGGCAGAATTTGTTTTACTGCACTGATTCAGCTGGTAAAAAAGTCACAGATTTTTTTCCCCAGTGGAGCTCCTAGGCTGTCCCATTCTAAGGGCTACTACCCCTGCCTGTTTGCCAATACATAGGTTGAGGGCCTCAAATTATCTAATTAGGTGTCTCCACCCAGAGGAATGGTATTGGGGTTGCTTATCTGTTCTGGTATAGCCCTCTGAGAAGCTATAACTACCCACTAACCCGCCTAATGGCCTAAAGGATAATACAATGGTACAGTCACAATCAATAGGTAGCAGTAATAATGTGCTTACACCCTTCTCACTTACCACCAGTGCTGGATCTGCAGCGACTGCCCTGGAGACCCCCTGAAAAATAAGATTAGCAATGCAACAATACAATCTTGACACTGTAACCCAACTAATAATATGCACACTAGCCAGGTTAAACATGAAAAAAAAAGACAATCAGGTTTACTTAGGGGCAGTGAACAGGGGAAGGGCGTGAATCTAGCCAAATGATTAGCAATCTGATTTAAATCAGGGTTTTCTGGCATGCACTTTAAAACCCAATTATACAGCTCAACAATCCTGGGTTCTCAGAATATCATGCAGGCTAGCCTGAAGTGTTGCCCGGGGTGGCTGGTGTTGCAGCTGATGTTGGGGCCCTTGGGAGAGGAAAAAAACGTGTTAAACATGCACACAACCCAATTATTTGTGATCCAAGCCAGATGGCTCAGTCCATTGCAAGAACCCAATAAATGAAAACAATCCAATGGTACCACAATGATTTCAGCTTTCGTTGCAGGGAGCTACCCTGATTTGTACTCATGCTACCAGGATCTGGCTGCACTGCAGGCGATATGTAGACCTTGGGGTGATGATTAAGGGGCAGGGGGAAGCTGGGACGACACGAAGCACCTCCTGATGGTTGCAACCCACTTGATGGTGTTGTGCAAGGGGCTGAATCCCCAAGCCGGTCTTTTGCCGAAAGGTCTCTGGTGGAGGAGTAGTGGCCTTGGCCGAGATGACAGGGCTCAGGCAGAGTGAACAGTTCTGGTAAAGGTTGTGATCTTCTGCTGGTGAAGCCTCCAGCTGGTGTAATGGATTTCCTCATGGGAGAGCAGGTCTCGGTCCATGAAACACATTCAGCACATTTACAGCAATAACTACCTTAGGAAACAGTTCAGATTTAGTCTGGTTGCAATTTTTCAGCCTTACTAAGCAAACCTTCTGATCCGTGTATATCTAGCACACAAGCTAGGCCGATCGCTTCAGGAGCAAGTCTTTGGTCCAAATCGCAAGTTGCACTAATGTTTCTTCTTCTTACTGGTGCAGTTCCAGGCAGGAATCGGACAAGTCTGACTTCTGCAACAGGCAGTTCAGTTCAGGAGAAAGTGGTAGGAAGGCAAGTCTAGCCTCTTCCCGCCAATTCCCCCTACACTCCTTCTGGGAGCAGCTGCTCTAAAGTTCGAGCTATTCACACTTCAGCTTCCAACTCTAACTGATCCACTGTCTCTTGGCACACAGTGCATTTCTCTTGTAAATCAAAGGTTCGGTTGGCTAAAGGAGCTGTCAGTTACAGTAAGAGCTCCCCTCCAGGTCCATTTGGATAAAACTACAAAACTACAGAATTTCCTTCCCACAAAACCCCTGGGGACAGGATCCATTTTAGGTCCACAGAGGTTCGATTGGTCTAAATACTGGAAGTCCAGGACCTAACATGATGGCTCTCATACAAAGGTTTGAGCTACAATCAAAGCAGGTTAGACAAACTTCTCTATCTCCAATATAATGGCAGATAAACAGTAAATAATCACAGTTCCTATATAGGCTCCCTCTGCGAAAGAAGCAACTGTGGAATGGAGTGAATTAGATCACTGTCTAGCTGGTTGCAAGCCCTAAATCACTTGGACCCAGCACAGACCATTTTGTAACACAGACTAGCTATTCTCTTAAAGGGACAGGTGCAAAGGCTGAATTTGGCACTCTCACACAAAGACACAGAACTTCTTAAGACAGGACACCAGCCTGGCAGTGGGCATTAAGGAACCTAGGAAGACATTATAGTAAACCAAATTTGTAGGGGGGGGTTACACTCTTCCCTGCCTGGAAAAACTTGGCATTCATGTTAAGTCTACACATATTATAAGATTCTCCAGGAAAATACTACAGTATATGTAAAATACATGCATGTTCTATTGGTATGCCATGATATAAAATCTGATGCATCATTAAAATAATTGGTTATAACATAGAGAATGATATATGGGGTGGTGTGTGTAACAAGATTTTTATACACACCCAAGTTGTGGGATGCTACATAAATCCCGAGGGCAAAGCCCAAGGGGTTTATGAAATGCATCCTACAACAAGGATATGTGTAACATTCAGTTTTACACAACCACCCGTTATTTTATTTTATATAATTGCTGGTATGCACTTTTTTGCCTCAGCAATTATATAAAATAAGAAAACAGATTGGTGTTCAGGCAGCCACTAACCTATCGGGATTCTGCACAGTCTGCTAAGTTACACTGTCTGCTCCACTTATTTGAGGCAGACAAAATAGGAGGAACCAAGTAGCTGTTTAAAAAAAAAGCTGTATTTTTATTTTTTAGTCAAACTTACCGGCGAGTGGCGGTTGCGGCGTCTTTCAGTTCCAGCGTGCAGAGGTGGAGAGACTGGTCACTGGCACAGTCTGCTAAATTACACTGTCTGCTCCACTTATTTGAGGCAGACAGAAGTGGAGATACCAAGTAGTTGTTAAAAAAAAAAAAGCTGTATTTTTAATTTTTAGTCAAACTTACCGCCGAGTGGCGGTTGCGGCGTCTTTCAGTTCCAGCGTGCAGAGGTGGAGAGACTGGTCACTGGCACAGTCTGCTAAATTACACTGTCTGCTCCACTTATTTGAGGCAGACAGAAGTGGAGATACAGTAGTTGTTAAAAAGCTGTATTTTTTTTTTTTTAAGTCAAACATACTGCCGAGCAGTGGCTGCAGCGTCTTTCAGTTCCAGTGTGCAGAGGTGAGGATACCAGTGAACAAAAGGAAGACCGGCGACTGGCACATGTGTGGCCCGAGGGAAACATGGCGCATGTTTGCTAACGGCAAATTATAACCCGGTTTCCCTATAGCAAAAAGTGCTGGTCAGTAATTATAACAGTATTACTATACTTTTTTTTTTTCTTTAGCAGTGAAATTTTCATAGTAACACATTTTCATAACACTTTTCATAAGCATGTTAATAGATTCAAGTAGTTAAACACATTACTCTTACAACTCTGATTTGTACTACCTCCTGTACACGAACCCACATGGCTTGGGGCTTATCCCCATCAGATACACTAGAGCAGCATGAGACAAGGACATTAGCATACTGACTGGGGGCTTTACTATGAGCTTAGGCATGGCCGAATAGCCCAGCTTTGGAAGAAAGTTTTCAGAAATGTACACCCCTTTGTGAACTACATGTAATGGGAGGTCTACAGGCCTTCCTCAGGAGTCATAACTGAGGCGTCTTACAGGCTTTGTGGCTCATCCAGACTTTCTGGGAGGGGCAGGCACAGGCTCCTTTCCTTCAACATTGGCAATTGGGTTGATCAGTCCTGGCTCACTGCTTGTCAGCAAGTCTGCATCTGAAGAAAGGTGTACCTCTGCACCGGTTGTCGGCTCTGGACTGGAAGCACTTTCAGCTTTTGGCTCTGTTAACTCTGGTTCTGCAGAATTACTTTCATTACTTTGCTCTGACACTCCAGGTTCATCATCAAGAGGAAATTCTATGGAATTCAAATCATGCAACACATCACTTATACTTTCAACATCATTATTTTCATTAACACCATTGTCGAGAGTACTACTGAAATCATTGGTTGAAATTAGTTCTAGACTTCCTGGTATGTCACTAGTTGTACTTTCTGTCTCTGGTTCTACCTCTTGGGGCTCAGCTAATTCCACAAGACACAAGGAGTCAGCTACATCAGAAGTCACACTCTGTGCTTCACTTTCAGGGGCACAGGGGCTGTGGAGACAGCTGGAAGTCAGACAGTTCTGAGGGTCCAGCTTCATCTCCCGTATTACACAGGGGGTTTCCTTGAAACAACTGACTCAGTTCATAAAACAGGTAATAAGAGACCTCACACTCACTGTCATCAGATTCAGAGTGGTAGTCAGTTTCATTTAGAACATGACTGATGGAAGGCCTTGAATCTTTATCTACTGGAGAGGAGGTTAACTGTTTCTTTTTAGTCACAGCTCGGGTTACACTCCCGGAAGGGGCAGTGTCATGGGGTACAGAATCGATCATGATTTGCCAATTGGTAATAGTTGGTTTCTGTGCATTGTCTTTATAGCTTGTGGGTCATTCTCTGGGCACACTTTGTAAACTGGCAGGTCCTCCAGCTTGCTGACAACAATGTAGGAGATGTGATGCCACCTGTCGGCTATCTTGCACTTGTCATGTAGTCCTAAATTTCTTAGCAAGACTCGATCCCCAGGTTGCAGTTCTTGTGCCTTGACATGTCTGTCGTGCCTTTGTTTGCTAAGTTTCTCTTGGCCGCCATGGTGTGTGCTAACTGGTAAGCATAGTTTAACTGAGCTTTTAGTTTCTGGACATACTGGAGGTAATTCTCTGCTTTGACTCCATCAGGGGATGCTCCGAAGCAGATGTCTACTGGTAACATTGCCTCTCGACCAAACATCAGGTGGTAGGGGGAGAACCCTGTTGCATCACTTTTAGTGCAGTTATAGGCATGAACTAATGTGCTTATCTGCTGACTCCACTTTGACTTATCTCTGGGATGAAGCATGCCTAGCATTTCTAGTAATGTCCAATTAAACCTTTCAGGCTGCGGATCCCCTTGAGGGTGATAAGGGGTAGTTCTAGACTTTCACCCCCCCCTCCAAAGTGACAGCATTTCATTAATCAGATGGCTTTCAAAGTCTCTCTCTCCTGATCAGAGTGAATCATCTGAGGGGGCACCATAATGGACAAAGAACTTTTCTATCAAGACTCTTGCCACCATGGAGGCCTTCTGGTCTTTAGCTATATAGGCCTGTGCATAACAGTTAAAATGATCAGTTATTTTATTTATTTACTACTAGAATTACAAATACCTTTAAACCAAGGGTTCTTTTACAAAGGTTCTGCATCAGCAATGGGTGCAAGCAAAACAGTGCTAAGATACAATACAAGGTCATGAGGTTAACGTAGAAACAAGAAGAGGTAAGATACAATACAGGTCAAGAGGTTAACTTAGTAGCAAAAGACAGTACATGTGTATAGGCTAGCACAGTAGCAAACAGTCAGTGGCAAATAATGCACAATTAACAATATGGGTGTATAAATACCAAGACACAGATACAAATGAAAACCATCCTGGGGTGACATAAGTGGAACAAGGGGTGGGGAATAAGAGGGGGGGGTGGGGAAAGGGGGTAGACAGTCAAGGATTTGACATTGTTGTAAGTGCAAGAACAGAAAGATAAGTGCTAGGTAGTCTGGGGAGGAGCAACAAGAGATAGGGTGATAGGGAGGGGGAGACAGGAGGAGAGGCGCAGGAGAGGGGCAGATTGGTAGGCAGGAGGTGAGGGGGTAGAATGGTAGGTGAAGGCTGGGAGAGAGACGGGGAGTAGCAGGGGATGGAGGGGCAGAGAGAAGTGGGGAAGGTTACCACCATGTTACCAATATTCTTTTGATCCAGTTCTAGACACAAGAAGTCAATACGCACAAGCTCCATGGGTGACTGGTAGAAATATTAACTAAGGGTGTAGCCCGTTGAGGCTGAACTTTTCTCTGCAGGCAGCAGCTACAAATTTTGATGTAAGTCTCAATGTCAGACTCCATTTTTGGCCAGCAGAAGTGAGCACAGGCCAGATCAGAAGTTTTGTCACAACCCAAATGTCCCATTTGGTCATGAAGGGCACGTAGAACCACATGTTTGAAAACGGTAGTTAACACTAGCTGTTGCTTGGCCACTTGACCTTGTCTATTGGTGGTTGCTCTGTAGAGTGGTTTGTTACACAACTTTAGTCTGGGCCTCTCTCTAAACAGCAGGGTAGTTCGGAGATCTTGGGAATGAAGTTTGGGCACATTTTTTCCAGCATGAATAGCATCCAACACAGGCTTAATCACAGGATCTTGGGATTGAGCCTTCTGTATATTGGCAGGAGTAAGTTAAGGCAATGTGCTGAGGCCCAACACTGCAAGATGGCAGTAGGCTGTAGGAACACAAGAGTCAGGAGGGCCCAGATGGTCCACCAGGCAATCAACAGTTTCACGGGATGGATGTTCATCTTTATCAAACTTTTGACAACAAGCTTTAACAGATTGTTTGGACATTCTCACCCACTCTGAGTAGATCTCAGTTCTTGAGAGGGAATCAGCATCAACGTGATTCAAACTTGGTCAATACTCTACTGAATAGTCATAAGTGGAGAGGGCCAATAGCCAACCATGTCCAGTAGCATCTAACTTTGCTGAGGTTTGAACATATGTGAAGGGATTGTTGTCAGTTTTTACTAGGATTTTTGCACTGTAAAGATATTCGTGGAATTGATCTATAATGGCCCATTTTAATGCAAGGAACTCGAGTTTGGGTACAGGGTAGTTCTTTTCAGTGTCAGGCTGCTCCTGCTGGCAAACTGGGTGTAACCCCTCCTCATACTCCTGGTATAGAACAGCACTGAGTCCCTTCAAGCTGGCATCAGTGTGCAATACATAAGGCTTGGCAGGATCTGCATACGCAAGCACAGGGGCATGGTAAGTTGGTGAATGATATCATACAAGGCCACCTCACACTCTCGAGTCCACTTGGTCCCAAAAGGTTCATGTGTCGAAAATAAACTTTCTCTTCCTCTTTAACAGCGATCGTCTTGTACTGTCAGTTGATTGGCGGATAACCTTGAATTAAGTTGAGCAACGGGCGGATGACTTTAACATAATCTTTTACAAATTGGTGATAGTAGCCGCAGAACTCCAAGAATCTTTGTAACTTTTTAAGCTTGTTAGGCTGTGGACAGGTGGTCAAGGCTTCTACTTTGCTTGGATCAGTTTGAATCCCCTCAGACGACACGATGTGGCCAACATATTTTACATACTGCTGGAAAAACTGACACTTGTCGACTGATAATTTTAGACCAAAGTCCTCCAATCAGTCCGAAACCTTAAATAGATGAATCTCATGTTCCTTGAGGGTCCGGCCAAACACAATGACATCATCTAGGTAGACAAGCATTCTTTTTTTTTTTTTTGCTGTTTTATTTCTCCTCCCTTGGATCCAGTCGGCTGAACATCCCAACCAACGTCCTGGACCACACACCCAACTTCAGGCCATCTCCTCAGTTCCCCCATGGCTTGCCCCCCGGTTGCAGAGTGGGTGAGGAGCTTCCTCCCCTTAGTTCTACTCACCAGGAAGGATGAAGACGAGAAAGTGCCATTTGGGGTTGGGCCGTGGAGGTCGGCAGCTCATGCTGTCTGACCAGGAGCCATGTTTCCACTTTTTCGTCCCCCTGGAGATGTGGCGTGCAATGACGCCGATGGAGGGAACAGGCACGCATCTGCACTCACTCCCTCCAGACATCTGCCCCTTCTCTGCCCCTTGTCTGCAGCATTGACACACTGCCCCCCAGCCTCTGCTAGGGGCCAGTCGGGAATGACCACTGACATCCCCCTTCCCAGAGAAGGAGAGCAGTCCCTGGGATGCTTGATCCTTCTCCTCCGGCAGCCCATGCTCGTTCCAGAACATGGGTCACTGGCATGGCATGAGGTAAGGCATTCAGCATAGACAAAGCATTCTAATAGGTTCATGTCTCCCACAGCTCATTCCATCAGCTCTGGAAAGTGGCAGGTGCTCCCAAAATGCCCTGGGGCATGCGCGGAAATTCATAAAAACCCAAAGGGCAGATGAATGCTGTTCTTCCTCTATCTTCAAGAGCCATCAGGATCTGGTAATACCCACTCTGGAGATCTAGTACAGAGAACCTCTAGCTCTCATTGAGGCAGTCAAGAGCATCCTGGATGTGTGGCATAATGTATTGGTCATGTATAGTTCTTTGATTCAGCGTTTAGTAGTCTACACATATTCTCACTGAGTCATTTTTCTTTTAGACAACCATGAGTGCAGCCCTGATTTACCCAGATATCCTGGTCAGACATGTTTTGGGCTTGCACCACTATCCACCTAGTGTAGGCATGAACTCGGGCCAGCAGGATACCATGCTTTACCAACAGTCCCTCAGGCAGTTTTCCCTCCTCTGGTGCATCCAGCATGAGAATCTTGTTTTTAACACTTTTTAATTCGTACCTCACCACTGATGGTACAATGAGCATTGGGTAACAATACAAGTGATTCTGGATCTTTCTTCCACACTACTCTGAGCAGTTCATCTTTCTCAATCTCTTTAGCTTGCATCTGCAAATCATATGCTCTGCACACCATGGCTGGAATGTATATGGCCCTTCCAGTCCAGTTATCTTGTTTCTCTTGACAAAACTGGGCCAGCCAGCCAAACATATGAGCGTTAGTGCTGATCAACAATGGGATGCCATCATACATTCCAGTCGGCGGACACACCAAGGCCAGAGTCTCCACTGGTTCATCCACACCAGCAACTGCAGTAGGGAAAGATAGCCAAATTTGTACATACCCCTAGTAAGGGTAGGATTTGTCACTCAAACCCCCCACACATGCAGTCCCTCCAGGGGCAAATGTGGGACATCAGATAAGTGTTGGTCGTACCAGTCTTTAAATACAATAGTGACCTGCTAGCCTTTGTCTAGCACAGCTCATGTGGAAATGCCATTAACAGTCACCGTAGTTTCCATGGATGGACCCACCATCTCAGACCAATCTAGAGGAGTCTGTTTTGCAGACTGGCCCACAGCAGTTTTGGAGGAGAATGACTTTCGTGGTGGGCCTGGTTGGGGTTTTATATTGCTCTTTAGAACTAGATTAAGTACCTTGGTGGTGACTTTCCACAGATCTTTAAGGGAATTGCAACTGCAGTGGGTGTGCCCATCCTCTCCGAATCTATAACAGAACACCTTGCCTCTGGGGTCAACAGGGTGGGTTAGCTCTTCATGACGTTTGTAGTGATCGGGGGCAGGAGTCCTACTGTCCTCTTTTGATTTGAATTCAGGCTCCATTCCCCCACAGTCCCGCCACGGGGTGGGTGACCGAGTGGCATGAATCAGATCCCTCACCATGGTTCACAGTTCTCTCATCTCTTCTACCAGTTTAGAATCAATTTGAGGTTCAGTGGCAAGGGCCCCCATACACATGGATGGGACCTCACTGCCAGACTCAGTTTTAGGGGGGCCAAAACTAAAATTTTTGGCCACCTCTGCCACAGCTTGCTGGATGGCTCTCAGTTATTTTAACTCTTTTAGTAGCTCATGAACTTGCTGTGTCTCAGAGGGTTCCTCTTTTCAATAGACTTGTCGAGGGTCAGAGCAGTGTGGGCAACCCATGCGTACGGTTCCCAGCCCTCTTCATCATTCTCTGCCTCCCGGATTTCATTCATTAACCAACAGTATTCAGGAAGGTTAGCTTTTCTGTCTTGAAATTTTAACTTCAACATGAGCATACTTGAATAATGTGCAGACTTAAGGATATGCTCCAGCCTGACATGATTTAGTTCACTAGCCGAAATACCCTCTTTACAATGTGCCCTCTGCAAGGTCCATTCTACCCCATCACAAAAGCAGACAGTTTCTCATTTTTCCACTGTTAAGCAGACTTGAATTTCCACATCAGATCCTCCCTGGATTCAGTACTGCCAAATACCCCTTCTAAGGCAGATAAGTACTCATCAGCAGAGGCCTCAGGGTTAGTGGACCAAAGGAACTTGATGGCTTTCAGTGCAGGGCCCCTCAAACTTTCCATAAGTCTTTTACATTCCTCCCCTTCAGAGCACTGCCACTCTGAGGGGTGGCATAGTCCATCCAGCTTTCCAAATCATCTTCCCCCACAGGCACAGGAACAGCACCTGAAAACAACCTGAGCCTGCGGTAGGAATCCAGGTGCACTGAGGGTATTATAATAGGGGATGCCACAATAGGGGATGTCAGAGGAGACTGTAAGGGAGTGGTCTCCTCAGAATTCTCAAGTCTGTGACCATCTACCCTTTGGTGGCTAGGAATTGCAATAGCTTGTCTTTAAAACCTTCCACCTTTGGTAACCCCCCCCCAGGAGAAGACAGACCACTAAGTACATGAATAACCCTCCACCCTTCCTGGAATCCCTCTGGCATAATAACAGGGGATACTGCTTCGGGGTCTATAGGAAGGCTACATGAGATGAGGGCCACTACAGTCTGTTCAAACAGGTTGGAGTCCTGCCCCTTCACTGTCACCTTTCCCAAGCACTGAGCTTTCCCCCCAGTTTCTTCTGTGGTCTCATCAGTAGACCCCATGGGGACATCTAGTAGCAACAATGCATGGTGGGGATCAATCCCCACTCCAGACACTTGGGTTAAATCCCAATACTGATACTGTAGTGCAGCATGATGGGGGGTGCTGCACTCCTGAGGGGCCGTCTTTCAGATGAGATGTTAAAACTGAGGTCCAATCTGCCTGTTCTGGCGGTAGTTCAGGTGGATGTTAACGATCCCATGGCACTTCTCAAAAAGAGTAGGGGAATTTTTATTAAGGAATAACATACAAGCCTAACAATCACAACATCAAAAACAAAAGATAAGGAAAATATTCCCAAAATATACAAAATATCATAGCTGAAGAAACAAAAAGAAATTCCCTGAACGTGAATGATAATAGGCATTCTTGAGCATAGCTATACAGTGACAGTTAAACAGAAAAAAATCTAGAACAATTACTCCATAGATTCTGAACTTTGGACTTAGAAATTTTTGTACATTCACTTAAATAAACAGAAGAAAGTGCTCTACCTATATTCTGTATAACCTCCTGATGAAAGGCATATTTTTGTTGGGGAAGCAAACGCATCTGGCCTGCCATAAATAATACATAATAAAAACTCCAATTAACTGCAAAGTGCTTTTATGAAATCCGGACCAACTGGTCGTAAAAAGTCCCAGAACCAATTGCTGGTACTGAATTCCTTGAAATCTCTGAGTCTGCCAGGAAGCAGATAAGGCAGTCCAAAATCCGACAGCATAGGGACAATTCAAATATGAATGGCCCTGCATTTCCAGGGAAGTCTCACAACCAGGTCATGGACAGTATCTATCCATGAGAGGCTTGTGTTTGTGAGCATTCCTGACCCCCAGTCTGTCATGTGCACCCATCCACACAATATCCCAAACAAATTCAGGAATTTTGTTATTTAGGAATCCTAGTACTAAACCATGTTCCTCAACTGGACATACCGGAAAAGTCAAAGCCTCATTAAAGTTCAACCTAAGAATTTCTTGATAAAGTTGTTTCCGTGTGCAATGAGTCAAAATACATAAGTAATCTTCCATTGCTTTAATTTTGTAAAGGCATTAATCACGTAATCCGGTTGATAATGTTTTTTTGTTTAATTTTCATCAAGTAATTTGCCAACCAGTCAGGCCAAAGATACCTGCACCAAGACATGAGTGCCATACTCCATCCAGGACTGTTTGATCTACAGAGCACTCCAATATTGGTAATTAAAAAAATACTATAATAAAAAGCCACCAGGTTTATCACCCCCCAGGCCACCCTGTCATTCCATGCGCTAGATAGTACTCCTCTTCACAGGGTTCAATCTACTCCCCCCCCCACAAGGCCCGGAAAAAAAATACCATAGATTTTAGTCTCTAACCCTGTAGGGGGAGGAAAAGTATAACTAATGTATGTAAAAATGGGCAGTACCCAAAGTCTTAATTAATAATACTATCTTGAGTTTTAAAATCTTTTTCCCTATCCAGGACTGGACCTTAACTTCAGCTATTGTCATACACTTTGTCCAATTAGCCATGGCCATATCTTGAGCACTAAATGTCACACCTAAAATCTGTATGTCCACCGTATCTGTTAAGATGTCTGCAATAGAAGAAGGTAACCTAGAGTCCTGAGCCCCAAATGGAAAACCCTGGCTTTTGGTATAAATAAATCCTGGAAGCTGAAAATAAAGCAAATTCTTCCATTTCTCTCTTAAGTTCCTGTCCAGAAGGTTCATCTGCCAAGACCACCACCATATCATCAGCATAAGCCATGATCTTTATTGGTGGAAAAGTCGGTATCAGCACCAAACCATTAATATTCTGGTTAGCCTGAATCCTTCGAAGGAACGGGTCTAAGACAAAAATATACAATAACAGGCTAATAAGGCAGCCCTGCCATACTCCTCGCCCTAACGTGTATGTGCCCCCCAAACCAGCCATTCACCAGTGGGATCACATAAGCAGTCCTGTATAAACTTGCAATCCAGTCTACAAAGGCAGCTAGTATACCATAAACTTTCAACACTGCTCAAAGAAAGGCATGGGATAGTCTGTCAAATGCTTTCTCTTGATCAATATTCAAGATGAAATCAGTTAGCAAAGCATTATTCCCTTTATAAAACAATTCATGGAGCAAAAGCAAATTGTCTTGAATACATCAATGTTTTAGAGCACAGGTTTGCATGGGACTAATAACCTGACCTGCTATCTTAGCTAACCGACAGGTTAGTAATTTAGTCAAACTGTTGTAGTATGTGTTCAATAGACTAAGAGGCTTCCAATTAGCCAAATAAGCCTTAACTCCTTTCTTGAAGATAAATATCATTAGTTCTTATGCCATAGTATAAGATATAGAACATTCAGTTAGACAAATGTTAAATACATCAGTAAGTGGGCCTGCTAGTTGCTCTATAGAAATTCGGTACAGTTCAGTGCTTAAACCATCCTATCCCAGAGCTGTGTTTGGTTTCAATGCACACATACTATCAACTACCTCCTGTGCCATAATGGAGCTAACTAGGGACCCTTTATCTGCCTCTGATAAAGATGGAATGTCAAGATGTGCAAAAAGGAAGGGTCAAGGTTCAGACCTCCACTCACAAAAAAATTATGCTGCACATAAGTATCGACCTCAGTTGAAATATCTTGTTTACTAAACACGTCCCGGCCTGTAGTAGTCTTAAGACAGGTCATTACTTTCCCTTCCACCCATTTTTTTGCAGTCATAATAAGGGTCAAAGGACTGTTTTTGCTGTTGTGTCCCACATTGCATTTCCCTTTGCAATGAAGCCTCACGATCATACTGCAGTTGCCTCATTTCCTTAATCAAATTAGAAATTAGAACCTTATCATCACTACCATAGAGTTCAGTTTGATAAATAGCCCTGTGTAGAGTAGATCTTAACTGTAAATACTTTAGGTAGGTCTGAGTAGCTTTAATCCCAGTAAAGTGCTTCAAAGGGTCCCTCACAGCTTCTTTGGTGTCTTCCCACCATGTCAATGCCTCATTGTATAGGCAAAGTACTGACTTCCTAGCTTCCCATAATAACTTCCACTCCCACAGAAACTCTGGGGTAGTTAAAACTTGTGTGTTCATCTACCAGGGGCCTTTACCACAAGCCAGGGCCCTTCCCCATGTGACCAGAACTTCCAAGCTTTTATGGTCCGATATCTCGACAGACAACAGAAAGGCCTTCTTCACAACCAATGTGAGTGAAAGAAAAATTAAATCTATTTGCGTTCTCAATGCATCTTTAGAAAATGTATAACCTTGGGCTGGCTCGTTGGCGCAGTGGTTGGATTTCTGCTTGCGACGCTGGTGACCCGGGTTCAGGAACAGACCCAGGTCACTGGAGGGCCAGCCAGGAATAAGGATGGAGCATCCCATGGACAGCTCTCCTTCTCAGGGGTGGAGGGTGGGGATCTCATCCAGTGCTGAATGGACCCCTGGCGGAGTCTGGGGGTGCCACAGCTGCCAAAGAGCAATAGTACCAAGGGGGCGGGGTGGTTGCAGGACATCATTGCATGTCCCCACCCTCATAAAAAATGGGAAGAAAACTCCCTCTGTCTGCCGCCTCCATGAAGCCTGCCTTCAGTTTCAATTAGCCTCCCAAGTGGCTGTCCCCAGACAGTCACAAGGATCGTGGCACCTGGCCAGTGCCGTGACCCCATCCTCCAAGGGGTAAGTTGGGGGTTTCGGGGAGATGAGCATGGCGGGAAGGTGGAAGCCACATGAAGGCATCGTGACTAGGTGGATAATCAGCGGCAAGACAGAGGGGCAAAAAGACAAAATATAAAAAAAAAACATATAGTCCTCTTTCTTATGCAATTCTCTATAGGCATCTTTTAATGAGGCTTGTTTCACAATTTCAAGTAGGCTATTAGAATCACAAAGCATCTTGTCAATCCTTAATCCTCTATCTGCCTTCTCCAATCCACAATTAAAGTCTCCAACCCATATTATGAACCTGGAGGTATGCAAATAAGGTTGGATGGTTTGAAATAATGTCATCCTAGCTGCTTTCATTTGGGGGGCATAAACAGTCAAAAGTCTAAATCGGGTAGCCAAAAAACTAAAATCCAAAATAAGAGCCCTACCAGGAACCATATCAATAAGTTTAGAAACATTGAACTGTTTTCCAGCCAACAAAATCCCCCACCCCATCACACCTATCCATTCCAATTGACCAAAAGGCAGGCCCCCTTGTTCATAGTGTAGAAGCATGTTGAATTTCAAACTGCATTTTCAAACGTGTATCCTGCAGGAGAAAGATATGAGCTGGGCTATCCAAAAGAGTAGAAAAAGTACTAACACATTTCCTATTGTTCTTAATACTATTCACACTCAATGTGTGTTTGATAAGGATGCCCATCAAAAGGGAGATATTAGGAATTCAAAGCCAGAAGGCACAACTTTAAGACTGTGGACACCCCCTTGGCCTTTTATCTAGTGACCCAGTGCGTGTGTGTCTTCCCTTTATCACTGTCCATATCTTCCACCTCAGAGGACGGGTCTGGTAAAGATGAAGAAATGGAGAGAGATTCTGAGACACTTCCCTCATCCTCCAACTCTCTCCACTCTCTACTTTTATCCAATGCCCTGAATCTATTATGTAATAGTAGATCCCATTTTTTCTCCCTAGACATAGAAATAGCGCCTGATCCGAGTCTCTTTTCCATCCCTTAACTGGTATCATTGTGAAGTCTTTGGGGGTAGGGGTATTGATACGGAACCATCAAAGGGAGCCTGGGCTGATGCTACCAGTAAACCATCAGGTACAGTGAGTTAGTGTGAATTTGTAGGCTGCTCTGTGCTATTACCATCCTGTTCAGGAGTATCCTCAGAAAGTGTTGTGATAGATACATTTGAAACTTCAGGTAATGGGTCTATAGGAACAGTGGTAGTGGCCTGAGCCAGAGTTTGTGCCTGAATATCTGCCACGTGTCGCTCAGATGCCCTGGCAGAGCCCTATTGCTGAGCCTTCGTAACCATGTCTTCCTGGGACATTCTAGTACACCTAGTGTGGGAGGCCCATGGACATTTCAAAAAAGAATGTCCCTGTCCATCACAAAGGTTACATTGAAAAGCATTCATACAATACTTAGTAGCATGCCCATATTCCATACAATGGGCGTATCTAGTATTGTCACAAGCATTACTAAAGTGTGAGGGAGACCCACACTTAAAACAAGATTTATGCTGGCCAGCATAAAATAACATTCCCTTATCTCTGCCTATCAAAAAGCTATTAGATACATGAACAGAGCCATGGGCTGTTTGCAGTAACTTAACTCTAATTCTCCAGCCTCCTGTCCAAATTTGCTCAGAGTCTATAACTGGTTCTGGTTTATCCAGAACCTCACATCTCTGATGCAGCCAATATAGGATGTCAGCAACGTTGACACATTCAGTACGAAAACTTATGTTTACAGTGCGAATTGCAGGTTTTGTTAAAGGTACAGCAAGAAATGGTAGCCAAAGGGTTATATCTTTCAAGCGATTATATTGCTTGCAAAACTTTCTAAACTTTGAATCTGCTTAAAGCTAACATCATAAGTATAATCACCTACATGTCTTAAAGCATAAATTTTGGATGCAAAAAAACTTTAAGGAGTCTTTAGGCAGTGTTCTGGCCACATAAACCCTGTCCGATGGCCTCTCTAAGCCTCCTTTATACACTAACCACACGGCATTCCAGTGGGGGGTCAGTCTCCCGTAGGCCAAAAAAGTCTGAATACTGTCTGCATGGGCCTGCCCCTGATGTACCCTGGCCCGGTCCAGATGGGCCATCCCCCTGCCCTTATTCTTGCTCACGGTTTTCTCCATGCTCATTCCGTGGAGAAAGCACAGGGTGATCAGTAACAGAATTGCTACCCCCAGTAACTTATGAGGCAGCCAACTGACCCAAGTCTTGAGATTGCAACCAAGTACTGAGAGAAGCAATGTCCCCTTTCATCCCATCATGTTCAACACACAGAACATAAACAGGGAGCTTGTGCAAATGTGGCTTACCCGAAGGAGCAGGGATTCCCGCATCCTGAGTCTGAGTCTCTGGTGCCAGTAAGGGAGCACTGTCTGTCATTGCTATAGGTGACCCATGCTGTTCCTGTGATCCCGCAAACACCACTTTCAAGGAGTTGTCCTGCACTGACCGAAAGCACCATACATCCGGGTCTGTACAATCAGGGATCCAGCTTCCTACTTCAGTTTGCACCCAACCAGCCCCAGCCAAAGCTTTCTCCGGGGTCAAGACATATCGGGTAACTGCGTTACATGAACTGTCAGAGGTGGTGTAAAAACTGTCGAGCTTCATATCTGAGCATCAGAAGATCCGTCATCTTTATAGGGTAAAAGTAAATCACAGTGTTCCAGCACCACCAGTGGCAGAATTTCAGTAAGAGAATCATGTCCAGTAATGAGAGCAGTATTAGCAATGGCAAGTTGTTGTTCTTCCTTCTGAAGCTGTGCTAGAAGTCTAGCTCTCTTATGTTCATGGTGTTCAATGCTCTGAGTAAGTGCCTGTCCAACAGCTCTGTGTCTGAGCTGTAAATGCTGTTCTGAAATCACATGCTGTTCTAGGATCATGTCCAAATCCATACTGTTACCATTGTCCAAAGAAGTTCATAATACCAAGAGAGCTGAGGACCAAGCCTCCAGTTCTCCTGCTCCACGAAGCTGCTCTGAATGATCAGATGTATTCACCATGTTGGACCTGTGGTGCCCCCTACCCAAAGAGTAGGGGAATGTTTTATTGAGAAGAAAAAAATATATATTTAAACAAGTTATGCATTCATAAATGGAAAAAGGCATATCATTCTACAAACAAACTTATGTCAGAAATTAAAGAAACAAAACAAAGGAAAATAGAATGTCAAAACATTATAACAATCAGCCAAAGAACCATGTGCAATTTTTCCAATAGTTTGCAAATACACTAACAGGCATAATTAATTTCTCAGAGTCATATACTTCTTGTAAACACTGGGTAATTTGTGCTAAAATTTGAGCAGGATTACATATTTTTGTTGCAACAAAAATGTGCATCTAGCCTGCCATAAATAAAATCTACAGAAGGCAAAAATTAAACGTAGTGTACTGGGATGATATAATCTTAACTTTGACAGATATATCCCATATATCAAGGTATCATATGTTAATACAGGAAGGGCCTTTTCCTTCCATTTGTGAAGCAAACAGGTCCAGACAGAATGACTAAAAGGACAATCTAAAAAACAATGCCTCATCGTTTCAGGTATGTTAGCACAGGTGTCTCGTGGACAGAATCTTTCCTCTATTGCTTTATGTTTAAGGTTGTTCCATACTCCTAACTTTCCATGGCATGTCAGCCATGTGACATCCCATACCTTCTTTGGGATTCTGGGATCAGTAAATTGTGAACAAATAGTTGCTGAATATAAACTGTTCCCATAAATATCCTTCAATAAAGGAAGTTCTGAAAAGTGAGTTCCCAGGATGGTTTGATACAGTTGTTTCCTAGTAGACACGAGTATTATGTTGGATGACAGCCCCCATTGTCTGATTTTGAGAAAAGTGGGAATCAAGTAATATGGAATTTTATGTCTCCTAAAGTTTCTGGGAATCTCAAGGGGGGGTTGTTGTTGCCATAATTGGTATAGTGACTGAGTAAAAAAATGCATCAAAGAATGTCAACATTTAGGTTGGGACTGTACAAGGAGTGGAATATCAAGTTTTAAAAATGGGAATGAAAGAACACTATGGGGTTCAACATTCTTACCCCTCCATGACAATAATCATGAAAAGTATAAACCCTTTTAACTGGGTTCAGGAAGCTCACCCAGAACCCCTGAAAGAATATATTGCTTACCCTAGCCTCAAGACAGAAAGGTACCGGGAAGATTACAGCAAGATGGAGAAATAGTGGATGAACTTATGTTTTTAATAACATCACCCTTTTCTGTTTAGCTATAATATGATCTTTCTGAGAGGACATTATGCAAAAAGCCTTGTCCAGAGTTATTCCCCAATTATAAGAGGCATCGTCAGGGGTTCCAAAGGTCAAACCAAACATTTTTATAGGGAAGAAACTAAAGGGATAACTGCAATCTGTTTAACTAAAACAATGGTGTCTGTTAAGGGAAGATAAATGGCTGAATTGTTTCCATAGTTCAGTTTAGACCCAGATGTGACATCAAAGTTCTTAATAAGAAGTGCAAAATCGTCCTCTTTGAGTGAAGGAGTGATGTGGATGGAATGATCATCAGCATAAGCCAAGACAGAAAGGACATTGTTTCCAGAGGGTAATGAAATTCTTGGAAGGGAAGGATGCTGTAATAGTTTCCTAAGGAGTGGTCAATTCAGAAAGCATAGAGAAGAGGGCTTAAGGGACAGCCCTGTCTGATTCCTTTCTGACTTAAGAAAGGTATACTTGGTGATCCGTTTATGTGTGGCTGTATCCAAGCTGTGTTGTACAATAATTTTATCCAGGCAATAAAACGTTGGGGTATATGATAATGGGATAAAATGAGAAACAGATAGCTGTGGTCTACCCGATCAAAAGCCTTTTCTTGATCTAGAGAGATCAGGAGAGAAGGTTTTTCTGAGGTACTCTAGGTGACAATATCTGTTAGTAGTGATCTGTGGGGAATAGCACAAGTCTGAACTTCTGATATAAATGATGCTGTAACAGTGGCAAGGCTGTTTAATAATATGGATGCAAAGATTTCATAATCCACATTTAGCAGGCTTAAGGGTCTTCAATTTCGGATATATGATCTGTCACCCTTTTTAAAAAGGAGGATCATGACATCATTAGAGTATTTGATGAGGAATGGAATTGATGTTTAATATAGTGTTAAAAACCAAGGTTAGAAAGGGAGAAAAGAAAACCAAGAAATGCTGATAAAGCTCTGCTGTAAGCCCATCTTTCCCAGAGGAGGTACCTTTTTTATTTCTTTATGGCCAGCTGGGTTTCTTCTATTGTTATGAGCTTAACTAAATTATTTTTTTCTTTTGTATGATGGTTTAGACTGGTCTATGAAGATAACAATTCATCCAAGACATTACGCCATTAAGATAGTACCCTGTACAACCATCTTCATAGCTCTCCCCTCTTTTCTTCCAGGATTCCATATTTCCTCACAGCAAAAATAAAAAAAGACATAAATATTTTATATTACTTTATAATTCCCTTTCAAATTTGTGTATATAATGGAGCCCAAATATTCTAAAAAGATGTATGTTTCTGGTCCTTTAAATAATGTATCCTTTCCAGTTTCATAGCATCTATCAAGAAGTTTAACCAGGTGTCAAAAAGTGGGGGAGCTGAACCCTTCCACTTTAAAAAAAAAATTTTGGCCAAAGCCATGGAGAGAGAAAGAGGGAGAGAGAAATTTGTTGATGAACAGCCAAATAACTATTTTGCCCGGAGAAGGCCAAAAGGCCCATCATTTGCTCAATTTTGATATTAAGGTTCAAAACCTTATTAAGAAAGGCATAAACTTTAAACCAAAAATTAGAGCGACAAGGGCAATTATGCAACCTATGAATCAACGTGCCAGAGGTACATGCACATCTAGAGCAGTTAGAAGAGATTGTTTTATTAATTTTATGCAACCGGTAAGGTGTAAAATAAGTCCGATGGAGGGTATTAAAATGGATTTGCTGCAGTTTGCTAGATTTAATATTAGCCACAGGGAAAGCCAATATTTGGTCCCACAAATTATCAGAAATTTCAGCTCCTAAGTCATTTGCCCATTTTTCCTTTAACAGATGTATATTTTCTTTTATACGCATATTATTAGCAATAAGATTGTACATTTTTGTTTAAAGTTTTTTATTAGGACATTTTTCCATCAATTCTAAAACATTAGTATTTCCAAGAGAAAACAAATTATTTTTTGCCTTAATAAAGTTCTTAATTTGAAAATATTTAAAATAATGGGAAGCAGGGATATTATACAACTTTTGTATTTCTTCAAAGGATAACAATATGTAATTCCTATAAATCTGACAAAATTCAAATATGCCTCTCTCATTCCAAAATCTAAACTGGCCATCATTAATTGAAAGTGTAAAATAGTAATTATTGTATACCGGTGAAAATTCTGTAATTAGAATTTTGATATGCAATAATTTATGAATCTCTATCCAGCATTACATTGCTGTATGTGGGGCTGGATTAATTATTTTCTGAGACTTTTTATTACTGTAATACCCTGAAAAAAGAACTTGACTTAAAAGCTAACCTCCATGCATTTCTTGTTCCATTTTTAGTGGATAAGGAGTGAAATTCTTCATCTATAAGCCAATAACAGATTTCCCCAATTTGGACCAAATAATTTTTTTTTCCAGGTGAGACACATTAAGCTGAAAACTTGTTTACAGGTGTGACCTGGGAGCACAAGGAAGTTAAGTGACTTGCTCGGGTCACACAGTATGCAAGTGGGGGCTGTGGGATTCAAACCCAGGTTTTCAGGTCTGCAGCTCAGAGCCTTAAACCACTGTGCTATACTGCCTCCTACCTAATCATTTTTAAAGTCTGGGAGGGCCAACCCACCTTTTTCTTTAGGAAGAATAAGTTTTTGATAAGAAATTCTTGTTTTTTTCTTATTCCATATAAAGTTTATAACAGCCTTCCTTAAATTTTCAAAGAAAATGTTAGGAATTATAATAGGAATAGCACCGAATTTATATAATAATTTCAGGAGAACTTTTATCTTTATTACATTTATTCTACCAATTAAATTTACTGGAAGGTGGGTCCAATTATCTAAATCAGTTTTAAGTTCAATTAATAACTTTGTAAAATTGCTTGATATAATTGATCATATTTGTTTGTTAAATGAATACACACATATTTAATAGAATCAGTTTGATCACCTACACCAGTTTCTGACAAATCCAACCAATAGTTATCATCTAATTTCATTAATAAAGTATTTTGCCAATTAATTGTATATCCTGAAAATCTACCATACATGGAAGCCAGTCTAATAAATTATGGAATAGAATTTGAGGGATCAGTTAAATACAACATAATATCATCCGCGTACAGACTAATTTTATGAATGGCATTATTAATCTGTATTCCTAAGATGTTTCTATTTTGCCTAATAGCAATTGCAAATGGTTCCATGGCCAAAACAAACAACAGAGGGGAGAGGGGACATCCCTGCCTCATGCCTCTTTGTAAAAAAATAGTTTCAGATAGAACATTATTTATTCTAATATTAGCTTCAGGAGCTGAATATAGTAGTTTAATCTAAGCCAAAAACTGATTATCAAAATTCATTTTCTGAAGAAGTTTAGATATAAATACTCATTCCACTTTATCAAATGCCTTCTCAGCATCGATTGCAAACAATGGTCCATCTGGATGTTCATTATTTGCTATAATATTTATAGTTCTCCATAAATTATCGGTGATCTTCTTTCCTTTAATGAAGCCAGTCTGATCATATTCAATGAGAGATGGGAGTGTCCCCTCTAACCTTAAAGCCAAAACCTTAGCAAACATTTTATAATCAGAATTCAATAGAGATGTAGGTCTATATGACCCACATAAAGTTGAATCATTCCATTGTATATAAAAGAACAGTACAGTAGCCTTTTTAAATGAAGGAGACATAGTCTGTACCTCATCAAAAGTATCAAAGAGCCTACTCAAAATTGGAACCAAAAAAGGTTTCAATTTTTTATAAAAATCAATATAGATCCCATCAGGGCCTGGAACTTTCCCTGAGGATAGGCTATCAATTGCCCTAGAAATTTCATCTTGGGTTATATGTTTATCAAGAGCATCCCTAACATCTTCATCAATTTACTTAATTTGTAAGTTAAGCAAGAATTCCTCCAATCCCTCCTGATTTTTGTCAAACTCCGATGTATATAATTTTTGATAATATGCCAAAAAGAATTTACTAATCAAAATGGGGTCTCTAACTATATCACCTATATCATTTTTTATTAGATTAACACTGTTTTTCTTGATCCTTTTTTAGTTGCCAAGACATTACCTTTAAAGGTTTATCTGAAGACATATAATAATTAGACCTTGTTTTCAACATTTTTTCAGCTTTATCTGTTAAAAGTTTATTTAATTCTGTCCCTTTTTTATGATCTTATTATGTACATCAACATCATCATTATTTGAAACATAAATTTGTTCCAAAATCTGTATATCATTTTATAGCCGTCTTTCTTGTTCTTGCCAGCACTTTTTCTTCTGATTTTTAATTTGTTATAAGGTACTTCTAACCAAGATTTTAAAAGATTCCCAAATTATATTAAAATTGACTTCTGATTCCTTATTTACCTGAAAAAAGACCATCTCATTCTGAAAAGAAAGGAATAGCCCTTCTTCCTTGAATAATGTAATGTCCATCTTCCAGGTATAATTCAAATTCCTAATGGATAAACACTGTAAATCCATTATACAAGGTGAATGACCCAACATAATTATACCAGGATAATCAATTTTATCCAAGGAATATAATAGAGTTTCTGAGATTAAAAAAAAAATAAATTCTAGAGAAAGTATGCTGACTTGGAGAAAAGAAGGAGAATCTTCTCACATTCTATTTTGCCACGATCCAGGGGTCAAATAATCTCAAGTCCCTCATAAAACTTTTTATTATCTTAATTGATAAGTTAAAGGCAAAGTAAGAGGAGGATGTTCTACCCTGCTTTCTCAAAATAAGATTAAAGTCGCCCCCTATAATATATGGGGAGATGCATGATGTCAATTGCAAAATAAAATCTATAAAGAAAGGAGTATTTGCGTTTGGTCCATAAATGGAGGAAAATGTGAGGAGTTTCCCCCTGTAATATTATCTCCATAATAACATATCTGCCATTGGAATAAGCAAAGACTTTGTTAATAGAGAGGGGAGAAAGATTTTTATGAACAAAAATAGCCACCCCTGACTCCTGGTAATTCCCTGAAAATGCACCTGGACCACAACGTTTTAGGAACCATAAGAAATCAATTTCCTGATAATATGTCTCTTGCATACAGATACAATTAATATGCTTATTTTCTAAGTATCTTAAAATGTTGTTGATTTTAACATTATTATGTAGCCCCTCAACAGTCCAAGTTGCTATTCTTATTTTGTCTTCCATTTTTTCCTTTTACTCCTAGATATCTTTACACAGCAACCATTATGTATGTTACCCATACTGTGATCAAATATGGAATCCTGGACTGTAACCATATCAAAAAAGCTATGCCAAATCACAAAACCCTGATACCCTACCTTGTTTAAAAATAAAAGTGTGCCAATTAAACTAAATCCCCCCCCCTTCATTAGCACAGATGATGTAACTTATCATCTCTAAAGCCATGATAACTCAGAGCTCAAAGGTCTATAATAATCAATTAATTACTAAGCAGCATAAACAGGGAAGTCAGTGTCTCTCCATTTTTTACCCTTCATCTGCTTTTCCCCCTTCCTTCAAAACAGATATTATTTCCTTTCACCAACTCCCAGCATCGATTAGCAAGCCACTCTTAATTACTATCATTCTTTTTTGTCATGATAGATTGATAGGGGTGCATGCGTTGATTTTTCAACATTGATGCCTGGGGGAGCTGGCCATAATGTTCTTCATATGCCTCTAATGCACCATCAGCATTATCAAAAGTTTGCAATCTGCCCTTCACAATAAATTGAATCTTGGCTGGATATTGCATTGTAAATTTAATTCCAGTCTCATATATTTTTTTTTTTTACTGGGTTGAACAATTTTATTTTGTTCACCATTTTGGTAGATAAATCAGGGTAATCATGCAGAGAAAAATTGAAATTTCAGGCCCTTTTCCATCCTTACTTTATACAAAATAGCCTCCTTGACTTGATAATTGTAAGGCTTGACAAAAATTGGTCTGGAGTAAGCCTGATTAGATGAACCGAACCTTCTACCCTCCCTATGAGCTTGATCTAAAATGATTTGCTATTCTGGGTAAGGATGGCCCATAGCAAGTGTAACCATTTTTTCAAAGAAAAGCACAGAGTTTTCTGTTCCCTCAGTTCTATTGGGAAGCCCACATATTCTTAAATTGGCCCGATGTGAATGCTTTTCCATCCCTGCAAGTTTTTGTTGTAAATTTACAATCTTTTTCTCATGTTGTGAAAGTGTTTTAGTTAAATTTGAAGACCCATTTTCTGCTTTTGAGATTCTGGTTTCCAATTTCCCCTATTCTAACAGTAAGGGCTGCTAGTTGTTCTGATAATGAGCCAATGGAATCAGTTACTCCTTTCATCATTTAATATCACTAATAGCATCTTTCGTTTCCAACCTGAATGCTGAGAGCAGCTGTAAAATGTCCCCTTGTGACTGACCAGTGATTTTATTTTCAATCTGATCTGACTTATTAGTCAGATGCACAAGATACTGTTGAATATCCGAAGCCAATACATATTCTGTTATCAATTTCCCTTCTAGAGGATATGGTAACCGCCAAGCCCCCAGGCTTTTCTAGGTCCGTGGCCTCCCTCTCTTCCTCATTATCCATATGATTTGCTGAGTTAAAGTTGGCGTTCATGAAATTAATAACCACCATGCCAAGTACTAATATATTTACTTCTGCTTTTGCCTGACAAGCTGGCGGCATTATATTCTCACCAGAAGACATATCTCTTTTTGAAAAGTAAGAGAAAATTTTACCTGTAACCAGCATTTTCGGACTGGGGGAATCAAGTTTCCACTTACTACCGCCGAGAGGGCAATGTCAGGGAATATCTGTTGTTAAATACATTGTTCCTCTGCGTGCGGTGATAAATTTAAAACAGCATCATGCTTCAATTTCTTCCGCTTGGTCATTTGCTGCATACAATACTCTTTTGTGCGCCAAACATTCCTGGACATTCCGCAGAGAAAGGTAGATAAACTAAATTGTTTCCATACAGAGTAGATAAATGCATAAGTTTAAGGCAAAGAAAAAGAGACAAGCCAGATTAGTTTCAAAAGACGTGCCATTAGACCTTCTCGCTGCTGCTGAGTTTGGCATCTTGCTCTGCTCCTTCTACTGCTGGCAACCGGAATTGACGTCATCCTCCTCCACGAGTTGGGCAACTATAGACCAGTAAGTCTCTTAAATAATATGTTACCCGATTCCTGAAAACTGAAGGGATGTGTACATCTGAGAAGAAATTAACATTAGGAAAAGCCATCAAGGGAGTTCCAAATAGGTGTTTTAAGGAAGGTTGTGCTACCCTTTTAATTTCAGGCAAAGTAGTGTATGTTACTTTGGTTTCAGGGTCAGTGAGTTGTTCTATGTGGGTAGCTGCCACCCTATCTGTGCAACTTTTATAAACTTCTAGAGATGCTTTAGAGCCCTGAGTGCCAAATTGAGCTTCCAGTTTCAAAGACTGGGCCCTATTATACTGATATTGCCCCATTTCTGCTTTTAAGGTTTTAATCTGATATGAATAGCCCAGCCCGGTTTCATGAGCCTTGGAGATTGTGTCCATAAGTTTCTGTCTTAAACTTAGGTACTTCATATAAGCATTTTGGGATTTTTTTTTTGGCATGTCTGATAAAAAAGGACTTTAAGTCCTTTTATGTATCTTCCCACCAGCTCAAAGGAGAGTAACAAGCGTCTACTACAGAAAGTCTGGCTTGCAACAGTTCTTGACAATCTGACAGAATATGGGTATCAGACAGTAAGTTGCCATTCATCTTCCATTGTGAATAAGGCTTATGAGAAAAAGAACCGTTAGAGAGAAAACATAGAAACTGCGAAATGGTCTGAAGTTTTGCATGGGAACACTTCAGCTTGTTGTATAGCAACATTCTGTGAGACAACAATAAAATCAATTTGAGTAGCAAGAGTTCCCCTATGATATATTTTTGCTAAAATTTGGTGTACTTCACAAAATCTGTCTTTAAGAGTGGCATTATTAATAATGGTTCCTAAAGCTGTCATGTCCCCATAAACTTTGTGTGTGGAACCCCCCCTCTATCTGCTGGAGTGAGCCCACAGTTAAAATCTCCTCCCACGTATAGGTGTTTGTTTGTGTATAAGTAGGGTTGTAATAACATAAACAATTCAGACTGCACTGCTATACTTTGGGATGCATAAACATTTATAATTCTGATGTTTAATTGTTTAAATTTACAATCCAATAGCATAGTTCAGCCAGGGAGTATATCCTCTAGCCTAGTTATTTGATAATTAACCCAGAGAATAAAATGCCCAGGCCATCACATCTGTCCTCCCCAAAGGACCAAAAAAGAAGGGCCTTTAGTCCATCTATTTTTAACTTGAGAAAGCTCAAACCTAGTTTTGAGATGTGTGTCCTGGAGTAAATAAATATTGTGACATAAATCGGTCAAATATTGGAGTGTACTAATTTGTTTCTTATAATATTTTTATGCTGCACACATTAAGTGTGAGGCAGTGCAGCGAAGGCCCACAATGCATTCGATGGGAGGAGATTCTCCAAGGTATCTACCAGAAGACTTTCACCTAAGTTACCCCGGAGAGTCTCTTAGAAGGGGGAAGGGTCTTGCTGTGAATCCGAGGAGTAATCAATTTTGGAAAATGAGGCATCGGAAGAATCATAATCTCCATCCTCCACTTCTGTATCACCTCATTGTTTTCTCTTGGTTAAAGCCTGATGCCTATTTCTGGTAAGAACAGTTTTAGAAGCAGAAACATTTTGTGACTTTCTCTTCCCTTTCCCTCTTTTTGTGGATGGGACTTCTTCAAAAGGGACCTTCATCCTGTGATAGGGGTGCTGGGGGGGCGGCATGGGGTTATGAGTGTGTTCCAAAAGTCGGCCTGAGTTTGTATCAGAGCGAGAAGGTTTCTGAATTTCAGCCACATTTAGAGTGTCTTGAGAGCAAGGTTCAGATACTTCTGTATCTGAAGGCCCTGTATGGGAGGGAGGTGTAGGATTTGTATGTTCTTCCTCTCTATATCTTAATGCTTGGACTTGAGAATCCATTATAAGAGCTACCTGATCTTGGGAGGGATGGTCCATCCTATTGTGGTCTGCCCATGGGCACTGATGATAAGAATGCCCAGATATGTCACACAAATTACACTTTAAGGGGTTGGGACAGCCCAAGCTAACATGCCCGTAGGCCAAACAGAGGGTGCACCATGGTTTATCGCAGGTGTTGCTGAGATGTGTTCTAGCTCCACACCTGTGGCAGGTTTGGGGCTGGCCAGGATAAAAACATAGGCCTCTGTCCCGACCTATATAAAAACTTCCAGGCAAATGCAGAATACCCTTGTCAGTTTGTTTTAATTGCACTTTTACTTTCCACCCCCAGGCCATATGAGATCCTTGTCCAATATAGGACAAGGGGCCTTGAGGATGTTGCAGCATTGTTCAGCCAGTACTGTACATCCGCTATGCTCACCCCCTCTCTTCTAAATAATAAAGTTATAATCATGACTGTAGGTTTAGTGAGGGGGATGAGCATAAAGGAGGCCCAAAGTGGCTGTGATTTGACCATTTCATATTGGCCCTAGAATTTCTCCAGTGTACACGTTTTTAAAACTTATATCATAAATTGGTTCTCCATATACATGTATAAATGCAAAAAGTTCTCCTGCCCCAATCCTCAAAGAGTCCCAAAGCATTTTGTGCAGAACAGTTCATCTGTCAGAACCCATAGCAACATTACTCAAATTTCAACTGCACAGCGTTCCTGCGCTGTGCAGGCTCACCCAGGTTGCAGAATAAGTCACTGGGCCAGATATTCAAAACTTTGCCCCGAGCAAAATTAGCACTGCCCGGTGGGCAAACTTAGTCCAGAGAAAAACGCAAGCTATATTCAAAAGGAATAGCCCGGAGAAAACAGCTTCTGAATATAGCATGGGAATGAGGCTGGGCAAACTGGCTATGAGTGCACAGCAAACTCAGCCCTGGAATAAGACAGCTCTGAATATAGCAACCAGGAACTACAAACCACAAGCAACACAGTGCACAGTAACATGAAGGTAGGTAGAGGTGAACTACAGTATATGGCCAATGTGTGTGCCAGCAAATATGTGGACCCAGTACAGCTGCTGGCAGCAGTGCATGTGAATCATGCAGTGTCAAAACATATAATATTCACCAAACTGTTTAGCATGAGCGCTTAACACGCTGGTACAGGTTTAGCGTAGAGCCCGGCGTTAAACTTGCCATGTTCAAAAGTGATATGCAAATGAGCCTACTTAGGGTAGTCTCTGGGCAAACATCCAGATTAGCATCTCATTATGCCCTGATTTGCATGCAGTTTGCCCAATGTTACTGCAGGGTCCCACAGCTCCATCTGTAGGTCAGTCTGGAAGTACAGGGGCTGGCCAGGTCCGACCGCAGCTCCACCTGTAGGTCAGTCTGGCAGAGTATGATGATAGCTGTAGGCTACATGTAAACAGTACAGCATAACATAGAATACTGTACCCCGGGGACAACACAGCATAGGCACAGATGGTGGTGGTGCGGCATGCAACTGTCACACTGTAGCTCATGCTACAGTGCACAGCAGACACTACAGTAGCAAGGGGGCCAATAGTGTGTGGACACAGCACAGCCCATGGTGTGTAGGGCAGTGATGATGACTGTACTGTACACAGTGACAGGCACAACATGCAGGTGCTTACTGACAGTGGGCATTACTGTTACGCTATTGTGTGACCCACAGATCCTGCACCTTTGGCATGGGATGCTCACAGTGACATATACATGTCTGGCTTTGTGTGCTGTGGCAGTTGTACAGCTATGCGGCATGTGTCTGGGAGGGCACATATTATCTGAGGCACACTGGTGTTGGGGCATTCCCAATACTGCCCCATGTGCACTGCGTGATGCATCTCAGCCTTGTGGCCACACCTGGTCTGTGGCACAGCCTGGCCACCCATACACTCTCCCTTCAACATCCTCCATGCCCACAGTGCTGCATGTGTGTGCTGGCATCTGTTGGTGTCCACAGAAGAGTGGTCTGCAGGTGTGTGCTTTATGGCCACTCTGCCATGATGTCCACTGGTGGAAGGGTAACCACTTACTGCCTGGCATGGCTGGGACTGGTGGTAGATGATGGCATCATTGTGATGCCATCAGTGAGCAGCATGTTTCCTCTATGTCTGGCTTTGTCTATGTGTCATATTTATGTATTAGGGTCGTGCAAAGCCATGCAAAGCCAAAATGTCGCATAAAGCTGATTGCCCAAGGTTAAGACTAACTTTTCCTGGTTGGTAATGTGCACCATGCTAAGTGTCATGCTAAGTCGCACAAAACCACTTTGTGTGGCGCTAGTCACTGAATATAGCATTGCACCTGTATTACATGTACATGCCCCCTCAGTTTGCCCCTTGCATACATTATGAGTTTGCCAAGCACTAATACAGTTTGCACGCGCTATTTGGCCTTTTGAATATAGCAAACCTGTGCTAATCCCGCGCTAAACCTGTGCAAACAGTTTGCGCTCAGCGCAAGGTTTTAAATATCTGGCCCACTGAGTTTAAACTGCATGTCAGTTAAAGTCTCACCTTCGAATTGCAGATTTTGTTCCCTGGTGTTTACGTTTGAAGGATGTTCATCCTCTGAGGAAGCAGAATCAAAGGAGGCCTGAATGTGTTGTTCAGCATCAGGGCCCTGAGAATGATTAGTAGTCATGGCAACATGCACCGGCTGGTTTTTGTTTGCAGGCTTTGCTGTTATAGTAATGGGGTAGAGCCAGAAGTAAACGAAGAAGAGCAGTGAACAGTATCTCCCTGAATTGCTTTGGAGGGATGCTGCAATTTGTCTAAAGCTGTGGAAATTATTTATTTGCGCTAACTGGGCCATGTAAGACTCAAACAGTCTCACCCTGAAGGTGCGTGGTCCCAGCCTGCCACTCATAAGGCTGTATCGGGGGACCAAACTGTAGCTGCCTGTGATCCTGTGCAAGAACTCTCCCAGAGATGCAACAAGAAGGGAGGTGCTGAGTCCATTTGTACTTCCAGAGCATCTGGTTTGCTGACAGCAGATGAAACAGATGTGGACTTCGCCCTCCCTTGCACTTCAGGTTGAGAATATATAAACTCAGGTAAATCAGACTGTGAAGAGTTGTCCTCCCACAAAAGCTGCTGTAGAAGGAGTCAATGCTGAGTGATAACAATGCGTAATTGCTCTTCTGATAACATATTTATTTATGTCTGTACCTGGTGACTGAAGTTCTGGGTTTGAGTCCTCCCTTTGATTAATATTTGAAGCTGGTTCCGATATTGAGGTAATTAATTCTACATCCATCTTAGTACCATCTGGAACATTCATAGTGCCCATCTCCATATTTTTTCCATTGAAGAAGAAGAAACCACAGATGCTGTAGTCAGAGGAGAATACTGTACGCCATCATCTCCACTTCCATCCTTCTGGACGGCAGCCATCTTGGAAATGACTGCCAAGGGTTCCCCCTACTGCAGAGTAGGGAAATTTCCCATGTGTCCTGGCCAAATTTCCCCATTCACTAAAAATAAATACCATCAACAGCTTAAAAAAAATCTGGTTCAATTTCAGTTGGCATCCATCTGTATTCCCCTCCCCCCGGACAAGGTTGAAAATAGGCAAAAAATCGTCTAGTCCTTCTTCCCAGTCAACAAAAATGAAATAAATAAAAATAAATAAATAAACAAATGCCCTGTGCCTCACCCCATCATGCAACCAGCATGTGGGAGAGATCTTCCACTTGGGGGTGGCAAGCCCCTCCAGCTCAATTTGAAATTTCACCTTTTGGCCACTACAGGGCACTAATCCCAGCAATGTATCCAAGATGTGATCCCTAGGTGGTGCTATTCTAAGGGCTACTACCCCTGCCTGTTTGGCAATACACAGGTTGAGGGGCCCAAGTTCTCTAATTAGGTGCCTCTACCTAGAGAAATGGTATTGGGGTTGCTTATCTGCTCTGGTATAGCCCACTGGGAAGCTATAACCACCCAGCAATCCACCTAGTGGCCTAAAGGATAACACAATGGTACATTCACAATCAATAAGCAGCAGTAATAATGTGTTCATACGCTTCTCACTTACCACCAGGGCTGGATCTGCAGCAACTGCCCTGGAGACCCCCTGGAAAATAAGGTTAGCAATGCAACAATACAATCGTAACACTGTAACCCAATTAATAATATGCATATTAGCCAGATTAAACATGAAAAAAAAGACAATCAGGTTTATGTAGGGGCAGTGAGCAAGGGAAGGGTGTGAATCTAACAAAATGATAAGCAATTTGATTTAAATCAGGGATTTCTGGCAAGCACTTTAAATCCCAGTTATACAGTTCAATAACCCTGGGTATCCAGAATGTCATGCAGGCTAGCCTGAAGCATTGCCCTGCGTGACCAGTGTTGCAGCTGATGTTGGGGCCCTTGGGAGAGGAAAGAAGGCAGCTAAACATGCACACAACCCAATTATTTGTAATCCAAGCTGGATGGCCTAGTCTGTTGCAAGATCCCAATAAATGAAAACAATCAAATGGTACCACAATGATTTTAGCTTTCTTTGCAGGGAGCTACCGTGATTTGTACTCACACTATCAGGATCTAGCTGCACTGCACGTGATATGTAGACTTCAGGGTGATGATTAAGGGGCAGGGGGAAGCAGGGCCAACACAACGCACCTCCTGATGGTTGCAACCTGCTTGATGGTGTTGTGCAGGGGGCTGAATCCCCAAGCTGGTCTTTCACCGAAAGGTCTCTGGTGCAGGAGCAGTGGTCTAGGCCGAGAAAGCAGGGCTCAGGCAGAGTGAACAGTTCTGGTAAAGTTTGTGATCTTCTGTTGGTGAAGCCACCAGCTGACGTAATGGATTTCCTCGTTGGAGAGCTGGTCTCGGTCCTCGAAACAGATTCAGCACATTTACAACAATAACTACCTCTGGAAAAAGTTTGGATTTAGTCCAGTTGCAATTTTACAGACTTACTGAGCAAAACTTATGATCAGACTATATCTCACGCACAAGCTGGGCCGATCGCTTCAGGAGTAAGTCTTTGGTCCAAATCGCAAGTTGCACTAACTTGATGCTGCAGTTCCAGGCTGAAACTGGACAAGTCTGACTTCTGCAATAAGCAGTTCTGTGCAGGAGAAAGTGGCAGAAAGTCATCTAGCCTCTTCCCACCGATTCCCCTATGTTCCTTTTGGGAGCAGCTGCTCGAAGACTCGAGCGGTTCACACTTCAACCTCCAACTCTATCTGATCCACCGTCTCTTGGCACACAGGGCATTTCCCTTGTAAATCCAAAGGTCTGGTTGGCTAAAGGATCTGTCCATCACAGTAAGGGCTCACCCTCCAGGGCCATTTGGGTGCCAACTCGATAAAACTACAAAACTACAGAATTTCCTTCCCACAAGATCACTGGGGACAGGATCCATTTTAAGTCCACAGAGGTTCGATTGGTCCAAATACTGGAAGTACAGGCCCTAACAGGGTGGCTCCCATATAAAGGTGCAAGTGCAATCAAAGCAGGTTAGACAAACATCTTTATCTCTAATATAATGGCAGATAAACAGTAAATAATCACAGTTCCTATATACAGTAGGCTCCCTCTGCGCAAGTAGTGACTACAGAATGGAGCAAATTAGATCACTGTCTAGCTGGTTGCAAGCCCTAAATCACTTGGACCCAGCACAGACCATTTTGTAACACAGACTAGCTTTCTCTTGAAGGGACAGGCGCAGAGGCTCAATATGGCACTCTCTTACAAAGACACAGAACTACTTAAGACAGGACACTAGCCTGACGGTGGGCATTACGGAGCCCAGGAAGACATTCTAGTAAGCCCTAATTTGTAGGGTGGTTACACCCGTGTTGTGCTGGCATATCAGTACTGACTTCTGATCTCCTTTGTCAATCAGATTTCTGAATTTGTTTTGTACCTACAGTAGTTTACAACAAAGGCTAATTACTTCTTCCTCTCAGCCTCTCCAAACCCTGCACAGTCAGCCTCTGTGCTGTAGTCTGGCTTTCCTAATATTCAAACAGCCGTTGAAAGGCCTCATCTCTGGCTTACATCTTTTTTGCGGCACAGAAACCAGAATATGTGTTACAGTGTAAAGATTTATAGAGAAGGAATTTGGGGGTTCTGATCAGGGAAGAATAAAGAGATGAGGTAACAAAGTGTTAGGAGTTTGCTGGTTTGCTGCAACACCCAGAAAACACAAAACATTTTTGTTAATGTATTGATTGTTGGATACCTTTCTGATACCTTTGTTTCTTTTCTTTAGTTTCTGCACTGGAGACCACTATACCAAACAGGAGCAGGATCACAGAACAGATTCCAAGACTCATTTAAGTAAAACAGCTATCTTATATTTATTTTCCAACTGCATAACATAATTCAGTAGGCTAAGCAGACACACTGGAGTCTTGGCCACACACTGGCTCAGACTGGTTACACATGCACTCTATTTCCTGAGTGCATGACCCATACTAAAGGAGTCTTAAAGAGACAACAGCATATATTACATCCCCCTTTTTTAACTGAATTGCCCACAAACAATTAACATTTTAAAAGTCCACTTTAGAGTCTCTTTAACACCTATATTTAATCTTTCAAAATGTCCAAAGGAAAGTTTCCAGCACTTACCCTTGATGAATTCAGGTGTGTACCACTAGCCTAAAACATAGTCAGTATACTTGGCAGGCATCTTCATTCTCCTTCCTCTTCGGGTGAGCCTCTGTACACCTGTAGGAGACTCTGGAAGCAAACTTGGTTCTGTACCTTCTATTGAGTCCTGAAGATGAACAGGTTCCATCTCAGGCACTTCCACGCTCTGTTCTGAAGTGTCGCCAGTCTCTATCACCTGTTTACCATTTGCTGCTTCAGCGGCTGTTGTAAGAGTCCTGTCGTGTCTCAGGTGACGTCTGTTCCTGCGAAAACGTGCACCACTTGGCGTAACAATGGGCCGAGAAGCTAGGGGACTGCCGCCCTCCCCAGCCATCCCTACGTGGTCGCGAGGGGCTCAGACACCCTCCCAAAAGCAATCCGGTACAAGAAGGACCCCTGAACTTTCAGTGAAGAACGGCTGAGAGGCTAGGGACTGCCGCCCTCCCAGTCATCCCTACGTGGTTGCGAGGGGCTCAGACACCCTCCCAAAAGCAATCTGGGACAAGAAGGACCCCCGAACTTTCTGTGCAAGAGCAGGCAGAGAGGCTAGGGACTGCCGCCTCCCCAGCCATCCCTCGTGAGTCGCGAGGGGCTCAGACACTCTCCCAAAGCAATCCGGGACAAAGAAGGACCCCCCGAACTTTCTGTGCAAAGAACGGGCAGAGAGGCTAGGGGACTGCCGCCCTCCCCAGCCATCCCTACGTGGTCGCGAGGGGCTCAGACCCCCTCCCAAAAGCAATCCGGGACAAGAAGGACCCCCCCGAACTTTCTGTGCGAAGAGCGGGCAGAGAGGCTGGGGACCTGCCGCCTGCCCAGCCATATAAGGTCATGAGGGCTCAGACCCCTCCCAAAAGCAATCCAGGACAAGAAGGACCCCCGAACTTTCTGTCTGAAGACGGGCCGAGAGGCTGAGGGACTGCCGCCCTCCCAGTCATCCCTACGTGGTCACGAGGGGCTCAGACACCCTCCCAAAAGCAATCCAGGACAAGAAGGACCCCCCCCGAACTTTCTGTGCAAAGAACGGGCCGAGAGGCTAGGGGACTGCCGCCCTCCCCAGCCATCCCTACGTGGTTGCGAGGGGCTCAGACACCCTCCCAAAAGCAATCCGGGACAAGAAGGACCCCCGAACTTTCTGTGCGAAGGTAATTAAAGGACTTTTCTGAGGACTGTTAAAGCTGCCTGGCCCTGCACAGAGTCTCCTGGAGCAACTGGCACTGCAGAGGTCTTGCCCCACCGGCGCTGCCGCTGGCTCCCCACCACCCCCACCACCGCCCTTGGTCGACAGTGGAATTTATAGTAATTTGAGAGGGTCAGGTGATGTGGTAAAACCTATCAGCCCACTTTCTGATCTGCAGGTTATAAGGACTCACCACTAGTGGCTGCTAACACTACCTCCTGCCTATACTTATAAATAAGTCAAAAAAAAATGCTCCTGTTTATTTCAGCCCTGTGCTGTGACCATCTCCTGCACGTCGCTCCACCACGACCATGCTCCCCAAAGCGACCGGGTCCATTAATTTACAGCTCTATCGAGACCCCTTCCATCCCCCTAAATAGCCCACAAGAGTGCTCTGGGCACAATCTACACCCAGGCTGGGCTGTATGCTCACACATCTGCCCGCCATCCTTCGCCCCGCGCCTAGATCCCCTAAGCAGACTTACTAAATCCTCCACCCCCACTGCCCTGCGTCAGCACTTTCCCAAATGCAAATCAAAAATTAGATGGACCACCGCCCTTCAATACCTTACGCTGATACTCCTGCTGGCAGGTGACGTCGAAACCAACCCTGGACCCCAGACCCACCCTGCCCATCTAAAATTACCTAAAGGGCTCAGCATGGTTCATCTAAATATTCGCAGCCTCATAAATAAAATCCCAGAGCTGCAAGTCACCACCCAAGCACTCAAACCTGGCATTTGCGTAGTTTCTGAGACTTGGTTAAAACCACACCATAATGACTCTGAAGTCGCCATGCCTGGCTACTCAGTCCTCCGGCACGACAGAATAGGCAAAAAGAAAGGTGGAGGAATTGGCATGTTTATATCCAATACCCTACAGTTCACCCCTGTCCAGCTCCCATGCCCCCCCCACTTATCGACACCAGGATGATCAAACTCGTCCTGCCACATTCTGCCCCCGTGTATGTTGCAGGGGTATACTGTGCCCCTGCAACCCCAGCAAGTAACATTACTGACCTCCTGGCCACTTTCAAAAACCTGGCCATCGCTGGTGAGCTCTACATCCTCGGCGATTTCAACCACAACTGGCTAGATAAAAGCTGCTCAAAACTCAGCAGCAGGGTCAAAGCCCTTAACCTCTCCCAGCTGATTGAGGAACCCACACGCCTCAACACCAAGTCCCAAAACCACTCCCTCCTGGATTGGGCTCTCACAACCCACCCACACAGGGTCTGTAAAGTAGGCCTACTACCAGACTCAATGAGCGACCACCACCCAATATATGTAATCAGAAAAGTGCACAGACCCACTAATAGCCTTCCACCCAGATCAGTCAACTCCCGGTCTTATAAGTCCCTCAGCCTCTCCACCCTGCTAACTGATCTTGCCTCTGCCGACTGGTCTTTCATCAAACTGGCACCCACCCTTGACCAAGCCTTTGACCTGTTCAGAAAGCAATTTCTTGCTGTGTGGGACTTCCACGCCCCTATGAGAAACAAAAGAGTTAGGATATCTCACCTCCCATGGGTCTCTGCTGACATTATCTCCAGCTGTCGCGCCAGGGACCAAGCCTGGAAAAACCATAGGAAAACAGGCTCTACTGCATCTTGGCAGCAGTACCGGACGCTTCGCAACAATTGTACCAAATCCATAAGACAGGCTAAAAAGCATTTCTTCCGTGCGGCCCTCTCTTCCAACCTACACCACCCATCCAACTTCTGGAAATCTATTAAATCCCTGCTCAGTCCCCCATACAGCCACCCTCCCCTTCCCTCACTATCCAGGGCAAAAACTTATCCGAGCCAAAGGAAGTTGCCTCTACTTTCAACCACTTCTTTACCAGCTGCGCTAAAAACCCTCTCTCTAAAACGGCAACCCTGCCACCCATACCCGATTCCCTTGCGCCCCCCCCCGCTCCTACCCACACACTTATTCTCCTTCAAGCCGGTCTCCCACCAGTTCTAGCCACCCTCACTGCCCTCGACCCCAACAAAGGGAAATGCCCACTAGGACTGGACGCAAAACTCTTATATCTCTCCGCCCCGGCCATTTCCGTTCCCTTGCCGACCTACTAAACCGCTCCTTCTCCACTGCACAAATTCCAGCAGCCTGGAAGAAGGCTCTAGTTATACCGCTGCCAAAAGGAGGTAATCTAGCAGATCCAGGGGATTACCGCCCGATCTCCCTCCTCCCTACCCTGGCCAAACTTCAAGAAAAAATAGCCCTCGCTCAAATCACACAATTTCTTGATGACACCTCCTTCTTCACTCCCTTCCAGTCTGGTTTTCCGAAATCACACTCCACCATAACCACGCTCCTTAGACTCTCCAACGATATCGCCTCAGGTATAGATGAAGGGTTCATTACCTCGGCCATATTCATTGACCTGGCAAAAGCTTTTGATACAGTTTCCCACCCAAAGCTCATCGCCAAAATGCAAGATGCTGGCCTATCAAATCAAGCCATCAGGTGGTTCCACGACTACCTCACTGGCAGGTCGCAATCAGTCAAATTGGCACCCAAATATCCCCCCAGCTCCCAGTCACAATGGGAGTCCCCCATGGATCCGTCCTGGGCCCAGTTCTTTTCTCAATATTCCTAAATGACCTCCTCCAATCCTGCCTTAATTCAGCTATTCATATGTATGCGGACGACACCGTCCTGTACAGCTCCGGGCCCTCAGCGGAGACTCTAAAATCTACCCTTCAACAAGACTTCAACGCTGTCCAAACTTGGCTAAGTTCTAATCAACTCGTCCTCAATGCCAAAAAGACCATATCCATAACCTTCGGCACAAAACACAGACTCTCCAGGATAGCAGCTCTACCCTCCTTCCAGACACTGGACGGTACCACCTTAGAAGCCTGCACCTCCTTTAAATACCTGGGAGTATGGCTGGATCATCACCTGGACTTCTCTGTCACATAGACTCCCTCCAGAAAAACTGTACCCAAAACTAGGTGCCCTCTACGCAACAAAGGCGCCTAACCACCCTGTCAGGAGAGCTCTTACACAAAATGATTCTCCCTATTTTCGACTATGGTGATGTGGTCCTGAGGGCACCCTCCATCCACCCTAGCAAACTTGGACCCCTTTTCCACTCCTTCTGCCGCCTCGTCCTAGAATGCCCCCCCACCACCCACCACTGTCACCTATATGCCACCCTAGGCCTCCCCTCGCTGCACATCAGACGCCAGCTCCACTGTACAAATCTCATAGCTAAGCACTAGTCAAACTCCCTCCCCTCCTACCTCAGCTCTGCCCTAATAACGCAACCACCACCGGCCTACACTCTACGGGGCTCTGACTCAAATCTACTGCACATCCCTTTCATGCACACCTCTAAAGGCCAATTGGCTTTCAAATACAGAATGCCCACCCTCTGGAATCACCTTCCTAGTGCAATCAGACAGGCTAGCTCCACCCCTTGGGCCATGACCACTCTCCTTCAGGCCCACTTCTCCGACACTTGCAAATGTAACCTGCAGGTTAACTCAGCTAAATCTAAGAATCCACTTGGTACTCAGCGGGGGCACATGCAAACCCTCAAACTATCCTAACTACTCCCGTCACCTATGCCCGCCCCATCCTCAACACTGCAAGTTTGTCCACCTTCTCTGTCCTCATTGCTAGTAGGCACAATGTATTACAAATCTTGAATCCTGCATACTTTTGTTTAACTGTCCTGACTGTAATCATCCTTGGATCTGTTTCACTTCACCTATGTTTTGAGCCTACTGTATCTAATTATGAACGTTATGCACATATTCCATTGTAGCACTATCTTCTGCATTTCAAATGTTAATTTTTGGCACTGATATGTTATGTTATGTGCACCCAGGTCGCATCTGAAAACGAGTGGCTTCCCGCTCAGTATGCCTATCTGATGAATCTCGTTAATAAATAAATAAATAAATAAAATGATCTGAGTTCAGGTCTGGTGTCCTCAACTGTCGCTGGCTGCCATCCTTGAGCTGTCTCCATACATACTCTGTCTCCTGGGTGTAGTATGGGTAAGTCTTTGGCACTGCAGTTGCAATACCTGCCTGTGGCTGTTACCAACTTTCCTCTCGGCCGAATATACCAAATGGCTAGTTTATCCCCTGCCGACATCCATAGGTCCTAATATCTAGCTGCATATAAACCTCGACTCAGGGTTCTGTAATGACCCCCTCGAATCTGTTCACCTGTCTTGTCTCTCTACAATGACCCGGGGTCCTATAAGATCCTAGCAGTGGTAACCAACTAATGTAAAATACAATATACTATGGGACCAATGTATAAAATGTTTAATGTAATGTGTGTTCTTTTGTACTGACGAGGAGCCTTTGCAAAGGAGTCTAAGACTCAAAGGATTGTAATTCTGATTTTCATTAAATAAATAAATACTCCCTCTGCTTCTTTTGTAGTATTTTTAGTTTGCGATGGGCCCCTTTAGGTACATGTGGTTGAAGTACTTGTCTTGTTTCTGTCATCTCCATTGCATATATTGACTATGGCATAGTAATTTATGGGACTGCAGATCATACTGCCCTTCGTAGCATAAACCTCGCCCTCAACAAAGCCTGCCACCTGGTCACAAATTGTAGCAGACAAATCCATACGTATGAGCTTTACAAGCTCACTGGCTTTCTCAATTTCAATGATAGGGTAAAGTATCACACCTGCCTTCTAGCTAAGAAGGTACTAAACAAGCAAGCTCAAGGCAGGCCTCCACCCTCTTATTCAAATTGCCTCGCGCAGGAGGACTCACACTCTGCAAATGCCCCCTTACTAGTACCACACTGTAGAACATCCCTTGGGCAATGGTCTTTCCGTTATTGTGCCCCACTGTGGCTAAACAACCTACCATCCACAATCCCCCTTACATCCAGTATCAGCCAATTTAGAGCTGATCTTCGGACTTTCCTAATTTCGGCACCCTGTGACTGTAGTTGAAGTAAATAACTTGTTTCCAATACCACTTAGATGGTTACCCCCCCCATCCTCCCAGCACTCACATCTAGCCCCAAGCTAGTATCCTCAATCTCCCTTTATCATATACTGACTCAGGGCCTAGTTTATAAGACCCTCTGAAACTCAAATACTGTCTTGTGAACCACAGTATAGACCCGGGACCTCCTTTAAGGTTCCCAGATGATGTAACCATACTTATACACTTCGCCAAATGTTTAATCTTCTATGTTTTTTTTCACTACCGTGTCATGTATTTTAAGATTGTTCTGTTGCCTAATGTATAATCTGTACCCAATGTTTAAGCTTGTGATCCTTAGTGTATGTGACGTGAAGCCTTTGCAAAGGAGTCTTTGACTCAAAGGATTGTAATTCTGATATCTTTCAATAAATAAATATAACTTTTTCATCAAAGATTTCTTCATTGTTTTCAGAACTGTCACTTTCAACTGCCCTTGAAAGCATGTCAGCTATGCACATGAGTTTTCCTGCAGTATATGACACAATTAAATCATACCTTTGTAGTTGCAGCAACATTCTCTGTAACCTGGCAGGAGCTTGCCCCAATAGGCTTGAAAGAACAGCTTCTAGAGGCTTGTGATCTAACTGAACTTTTACCATGACTCCGTACACATACTGGTGGAACTTCTTTGTAGCAAACACTATAGCTAACAATTCCTTTTCAATTTGTGCATAGTTTTGTTCTGCACAGGACAGCGCATGGGATGCATATGCAATAGGTTGTCCTGCTTGCATCAGACATTCTCCTAGACCATCTTTTGATGCATCTGCTTGTATTTCTAGTGGCTTTGCAGGATCATAGAAACTAAGGACAGGTGCTTTTGTCAGGGCTGACATTAAATCTTTTAGAGCTGTTTCATGCTCCAGACCCTATTGCCACACTATGTCTTTTTTAAGCAGCACTCTCAGTGGTGCAGTCAAAGATGCTTCATTTGGAATATACTGGGCTAGGTACCCTGGTCATGCCCAGTAGACGCATTAGTCCTTTCTTGTCCTCTGGTGGCTTCCTGTTGTCTATTGCTGTTACTTTCCCTTCATCTGGCTTTACACTCTCTGAAGTAATGATATAGCCCATGTATTTAACTTGATTCACCATGTATTGTATTTTGTCTTTGTTGAATTTGACATCGATCTCTTGCACTCTCTCATGACTTGACGCAATACAGGGTTTTAAATAATTGATCAGCAGTTTTTTTTCTTGGGACGATACTAACTGTACAGAAAGCATTTATGTAGGTTTTCTAGGAGTGTCATATTTGTTAAACACAGTGAGGCAAGTGATATGCATTTTCACAATGTTTTAGAACTTTTATGAGCAAAACGCTAATCAATTTTTAGAGTTATTTAAAACCCTGCAATATTTGATCATGCTCTTCTTTTGTGCTGGCAGCTATGATCATGTCATCTGCTATGATGTGGACACCATCAATGTCACCAAAGCTTCTGCATTTTTCTGCTGAAATACCTCACTTGCAGATTTTATCCCAAATGGTAGTCTGTTAAACTTGTAGTGCCCCCATGGGGTATTAAAAGTACACAGCAGTGAAGAGTCTTCATCTAGGATTACCGGCCAGCAACCATACATTTCATCAAGTATGGTGAATGTCTGCTTTCCAGCCAGCTTACACTGTACATATGCAGGGGTGGGAATGCAAAAATGTTGTCTTTTCACTGCCTTATTGAGGTCTCTTGGATCCAGGCAGACTCTCAAGGTTCCATTTCTTTTTCTGTGATTACAAGACTGTTCACCCAGGCCATGGGCACCTGCACTGGACTTATAACACCCAACTCCTGTAGCTGTTGTAAGGTGTCTTTCAATTTGTCCATGACTGCGTAGGAAATTTTTCTACAGCCATGTATTACCAGAGTGACTATAGTGTCCACGTGAATATGATATTCTCCCGGGAAATGACCTAGACCTTCAAATACTGTAGGATACTTTACAATTAATGCTTCTTTTGTTGCTGGAGATTGCACATGCACAGTATTAATTCTGTATATCAAGTCCAGTTCAACACATGCTGCGTCAAGTAAAGGTGGTTTTTCATTTATAATGAAAGAACAGCAGACTAGTTTCTTGTTTTGCACTTCTGCTTGCAATATGGCACAATCTTGAGGTACAATTCTTGTTCCCCCATAAGCTACTAGCAATGTGTTGGTAGGCCTTATCTTTGCAGGACTTGGCAACTTGTTTACCATTTCAATTGGAATTACGTTTGCCTCTGTGCCTGTGTCAAGTTTAAATTTAACAACAGTTTTCTCAATATTAACATCTGTATACCAGCTTCATCCAGTTCTCCTTCCGCTCTGCTGGGGTTCATTTTGTGTATTACTCCAGCAAATAATGTGTCTGTCTCTCTGGATTTCTTTTTACTGGTACTGGCTTCTGGGTTTTTGGTCCTACAAACCTTGGAATAGTGATTTTTTTCTTCCGCACTTGTGACATATGGCACCATATGTGGGACACTGTTTTGGCTGGTGGACCTTCCCACAACGATTACATTTCAGTTCACTTGTACTGGAAGCCTTATGTGTGCTCTGTTTGTTCCATTTTTTGTTCTCCTTTTTACCACTGTGCTGTATGAGAGTTTGTACTGACCTCTCCTGGAAATGCTTCCTGTTTGCACCTGCCTTGTGATCTCTCTTTCACTCTGCAAATGTTTATAGCTTCTTCTAATGTTAAATCAGGATCAGCTAAAATGTTTTCTTTAAGAGCAACATTGGTTACACTAAACACAATTTTATCTCTTAGCATCAGGTCTTCTGTGTCACCAAATTCACAGTTCCTTGGTTTTTGTTTCAACTCAGTTAGAAATTGGTCTATACCAGCTGACTCTTGCATGGGGTGAGTCCAGAATTTATGTCTTTCAAACACAGTATTTTTCCTTGGATTGCAGTACTTTCTAAATGCTTCAAGCACTTTTGCCATTGTGGGTGCTTGAGGATCTGCATATGGTATGTTCATAGTGCGGTATAATTCTAATCCTTCATCACCAGTAGTGTGTAACAGAATTGCTGTTTTCAGTTTTTCAGATTTCTCACTGACACCAGTTGCTGCCATGTAAAGCTGCAGCCTTTGTTCCCATCTCCTCCAATTTTCACTAAGGTTTCCAGTTAACACTAAAGGATTGGGTGGCTTAAATTGTTCCATGACTAACACACACACACACTTTCAGTTCTAACTTCAGTTCTGTTTAAGACTGTGCAAATCTTCTTTTGCCATATTCTGAGTACTCACTATTTTCTGGTCCTGAGTTCTCTGGATTTGTTTACTGTGTCTCTCCTGGATTGGCTTTCACTTCTGACACCATGTTGTATACCTTTCTGATACCTTTGTTTCTTTTCATTAGTTTCTGCACTGGAGACCACTATACCAAACAGGAGCAGGATCACAGAACAGATTCCAAGACTCATTTAAGTAAAACAGCTATCTTATATTTATCTTCCAAATGCATAACATAATTCAGTAGGCTAAGCAGACACACTGCAGTCTTGGCCACACACTGGCTCAAACTGGGTTTACACATGCACTCTATTTCCTGAGTGCATGACCCATACTGAAGGAGTCTTAAAGAGATAACAGCATATATTACATTGATGATATTCATGTACCCCCCCACAGGTTGTAGCTAAGCTGGAAATCAGATGTGCATGGCTTGGTATTCTTGCCTTATGGTGAAAGCCTAGGGTTCAGTGATATGCTCTGAGTTCTTCCTTGCAAATTTAGTTTATTTATTGAAATGTTTCACCAGGAAGGCACACTGAACAACAAGTTGCTTGTCTCCCGGTGCGATTGGGGGGGGGGGTTACAATTGGATGAAGAATTAGACATCCAGTTTCCCATTTAACATATCCGAGAAATTAAGCATTCAATTACATTTGTAACAAGACATACAGTTAAAAAAATATCATAAATTGTCATACAATCGCATTTGTGACATAACACAGTTAAATGTATCATACCTGTGGAATATGCATTTAAATACAAGTGGTATATCTGAGGAACATAGTAAAGAAATGTAATGTAACCTTGGAGCCAACTCCTTACAGGAATGGATTACAGTTAACCCTTAGGTTGCCAACAGAGTTAGAATGTATAGGAATTTTGGACTGATATATCAGTCTGCGGCCCTACAAGAGTTAATAAGCAGATAATTTAGCAATTATTGAATGAATGAATGAGGTGCAGTGAGGGGACATCAAGGAGGGCAGAAAGGTATACAGGGGAAACCAGCTGGGGAAGGAGACAATAACAATGGAGGGAAACATTACCAGAGCAAAGTGAGCAAAAAAAAAAAAAAAAGAATCAGTTGTGAGGGGCAAGTTAACACAGGGCTAGTGCAATCTGGGAGCACCTCAGACAGAACAAATAGTGCAAGTTATTAGCTCAAGTGAACAAATTCCTTTGTTTAAGTGCAGGGAGGGGTGGGGGGCAGGAGTGAGGTGGTGGTAAGGGATGGGGTAGGGAAGGATGAGTCATACCTGGAACTGGCCCCCTTCAGAGTGCAGAGATCACTGCCAGTGATGGAATGAGGTGAGGACTTAGAATAAGAGACAGGAGTAGGCAAGGACAAGTTGGGTAGAGATAGTAGAGGGGATGGTAAAGGGAAGGAGAAGGAGAGGTGGGAGAAAACTTACCTAAGACTAGCCCTCTTCAGGATGCTGAGAACCCTGCCAGAGAGCAGAGTCAGGTGAGGATGAGTTAGGTAGAAAGGATAGAGGGGAAACGGGAGGGAAGGAAGAGTCATTTCCCAGTGCTGGAACCCCTCCAGGATGCTGAGAACCCTGCCAGGGGGCAGAACTAGGTGAGGACACATTGGGAAGAGAGAAAAAGAGGATGAAGAGAAAGGAGGGAAGAGGAGGGAAAGAAGAAGCTTGCTTAAGACTAGACCACTCCAGGATGCTGAGAACCCTGCCAGAGCACAAATCAGGAGATAACTAGTTGGGTAGAAAGGATGGAGGGGAGGAGTGAAGGAAGAGTGACTGCCCAGTGCTGGGCCCCTCCTGGATGCAGAGAACTCTGCCATGGGATAAAGTTAGGAGGGCAGGTTGGGCAGAGGAAAGGAAAAAAAGGAGGGAGGGAAGAAACTTACCTGAAAGTAGACTTCGCCAAGGTGCTAAGAATCCCAACAGAGGGCACATTTAGGCGAGGACAAGTTGGGTAGAAAGGAGAGAGGGGGAAGGGGAGGAGGAGGCTTGCCCAGTGCTAGACCCCTTCAGGATGCTGAGAACCCTGCCAGAGATCAAAACTAAGCAGGGACAAGTTGGTAATGGAAGAAGTTTAGGGGTAGGAGTGAGGGGGTAAGCGGTGATGGGAGAGGAGAGGAGAGCATGCTGAGAAGCAGTCTCGGGGGGAAGGAAGGTTTAATAGGGGATGAGAGTCATGGAGAGGAGCAGAGGTATAGGAGGACAGTTAAGGAGGGTTAAAGCAGGAGCAGTTAGATGAGAGAAAGTTGTGTAAGGCAGGGGGCAAGGCAGGAGGAGGAGGAGGAGGAGCAGTGCCATATTTTGGGGGGAGGAAGTTCCAGATTTGTGGGATATGAAAATTCCACAATAATGATTTCAGCCAATCAGCACACAGAGCCCCTGTACTTTATATCCTGCAAATAATGATCTCTTGTGCAGGAACATTAGGAGTGGCCTGTTCCACTTCAGAGCAGGATACTTATAGAATAATACATGGGGTGGTGTGTTTAACGAGATTTTACACACACCCCAAGGTGTTGGATGGTACATAAACCCCGAGAGCAAAGTAAATTGGGTTGAGAACTGGCTCAGGCACAGGGCTCAGACAGTGGTAGTAAACAGCATGAAATCAGATGAGAGGGAGGTGACCAGCAGGGTGCCACAGGGATTGGTGCTGGGACCAGTCCTGTTGAATGTCTTCATTAGTGACATTATAGAGCATCTGGAAGAAATGGTATGCCTGTTTGTGGATGACACCAAGATCTGCAACAGAGTTGTCACACTGGAAGGGGTGGAAAGAATGAGAAAGGATCTAAGCTTATTGGAAGAATGGTCAGGTGTATGACAGTTGAGTTTCAATGCTAAAAAGTGCAAAATAATGCACCTGGGTCACAGGAATCCAAGAGAGGAGTACAGGATGGGGGGGGAGGTTCTGGCCACCACAAGGCAAGAGAAAGACCTGGGGATTATCATATCAGATGACCTAAAGGTGACCAAGCAGTGTGAAAAAGTGGTGGGGGAGGCAAACAGAATACTGGGATGCATAGGTAGGTGCATAACCAGCAGAAAGAAAGAGGTGGTGATGTCACTGTGCAGATCATTGGTAAGGTCTCACCTGGAGTACTGCATCCAGTTCTGGAGACCGCATCTTGGAAGGACATAGACAGGACAGAATCAGTCTAGGGAAGGGCGATGAAAATGGTGCATGAGATGCACCAGTAGCCATAAGAGGAAAGACTCAGGGACCTTAATATCTTTTCACTGGAGGACAGGAGAGGAGAGAGAGGAGGGGATATGATGGAGACATTCAAGTACCTTAGGGGTACGAACAGGGTACAGGAGGGAAGCATATTTCAGGGGAAGCATTGCACAAGGATAAGGGGACATGATATGAGGGTGGAGGGAGGAAGGCTCAGGAGGAATATCAGGAAGTACTTTTTCACAGAAAGGGTGGTGGATCCATGGAACAGCCTTCCAGCAAAGGTGGTGGGGGCTAAAACAATACAGGGGTTCAAGAGCGCATGGGTTAGACATAAGGGTACCCTGGAGATGGGCCGAGAAAGCATGCCACAGATCAAATAGGATCTGGGCTGTCAACACTAATTAGAGAAATGGGCAGACTAGGTGGGCCTGACGGTCCTTATCTGCCGTCAGATTCTATGTTTCTATCCAACACCGAGGGGTGTGTGTAAAATCTCAAATTAAACACACCACCCCATGTTTTATTTTATATAATTGCTGGGGGGGCCTTTCCTCACCACAGCAATTATATAAAATAAAATGGCTTTGGTGCAGTCAAGATGAAGCGCTGTCTGTAGTCCCCACCCGGCTGCAGTCTGTACCACCGAGCAGCTGCTGAAACATTTTTTTCTTAAAGTTTAACCATGGAGATTACATGTTTAATAAACTAACTCAACTGCTGAGAGGCATTTTTAGTGCACTTGACTTACTGCTGAGTGATAAAGCGAGGCAGTCAGCTTTTTGGTGCTGTGTACGGGGAGAGAGCAGTGGCAGGCGCATATGTGGAGAGAGGGAAATCCAGCGCATGTTCACCGTTATAACCTATGGGTTATAGCAATTGGTCTGCTTTGAGTTTCCTATGGGAGAAAAGGCTCCCGAGTTATTATGTAATAAATAAACCACTCTTATGTGTGCGGTCATGCACTGATATACGCACGCCTTGGTGTGCGTCAACCACCCAAGGTGAGCGTATATCAGAGTGTGACAGCACACCATAGAGTGGGTTATCTATCTTATAAAATGGCAAAATTGTTTTGGGGGGGGTTAAAGTCCAGGTGTGCGGTCACGCTCTGATATACGCACGGTCATGTGATGTGTTTTATACAATCAGAACAATTGATTTGGAGCTTCTTCTTTTACCCATTTTATACATAACGATATATTCTCTGCAGCAAACAAAACTGAGGTTGGAAAGTAACTAGCAGTTGTTCCATTAAAAGGCAGATACTTCTCACTTTTATAGTGTCTGTTGACAAAAAACATTTCTTGTAAATACTTCCTATAGTCATAGAGGTACAAGTTTGTGACAGGTTTCATATGCAATAAAGTCTGAATAAAATGGTGAGACAGAGGATTAGATGTAGTCTAAATAATCCTGTGGTATACATGAATTTTTCTTTCTCTTTCTTTCTTTCTTTCTTTCTTTCTTTCTTTCTTTCTTTCTTTCTTTCTTTCTTTCTTTCTTTCTTTCATCTAGTATTGCTCAGATAGTATCCTAGAAATTAGGATAATAACAGATACCTCCCATTTGGCCAGACACAATAGTTGCTGTGGTAGGATAGCAGTGCTATCTGACCATGGATCCTACCCTCTAGGATCCAGTGAATGGATCCTACAAATGCTGTGGATCCTAGCAACAGATCCAGTTCAGATCCTAACTATCTGACCTAGGATCCCTGGATCTGACCTAGGATCTATCACTATCTGACACCGGATCCTAACTGTCTGACCTAGGATCCCTGGATCCTAACTAAGATCCATCGCTATCTGACCCTGGATCCTACATCTGTCTTTTTGCTAGGATTTCTAGTAGGATCCTAGGTAGGATACCAGCACTATCTGACAGATAGTGGTAGGATCCACAAAAGCACTATCTGAGCAACACTAGTGTCATTGTGTTGACCAGGTAGGCCCACTGGGCCCAAATGGTCCTTTTTTCAGGGTGACCCGGATTTAGTTACATAGAAACCTGTAGGATACAGGACACATCAATGATACATTTCGATGACACAAGCAATTTTAAAACAATCACAGTAATTCAAGGCAATCACAGAAATTCCAGAAGACTTACACTTTGGAGGAACATACAGTACATAGGCCTTTTTTAAGCACACACTCTATGTTTAGACAGTGGGAGGCTACCGGCATTTACAAAGTATTACTACAAGTTACTATGGTTACAGGTAAAAGACATCAAGCTGCGATTGGCCTTTTTCAGATTATTCAGCTCAAGTAGTAGTGCGATTTATGCTGGGGCTTTTCCCTCATGGGCAGGATAGGTTACTTGCGGTTTTGAATAGCAGGGGTCATCTCTGGCACATGCATAGGTTGCTTTCCAGTAGATGTGCTCTGAACCTTTTTCTAAAGGAGACCAATGTGCCAGGCATTATGCAGCTAGTCAGGGAGAAAGGCGTAATATAAGAATAAAGGAATAATGCACAACAGGGCATGTGTCATGCTTGGATAACAACATGCCTTGGGTGGGTGAACATGAGGCTACAGGCTGAGTGCATCCAACACCCGAAAAGTGGCATCATCCCAGCACAACACACGCCCTGGAGTACATTATTCCTATTATACAATGGCAGGTTTGTTAAGAAAAAAAGAACATAAAAACTACATTTAAAACTAGACTTTTAGTCAATTTTTCAATGGGCAGGAATACTTAGGAAAAAAACATAGTACTGAACTGATGTATTGCTTTGGCAGGTATTTGGTGCTGCTGGCTGTTTCAACTGTCTGAGTCTTCTTTTTTTTTTTTTAAATCTGTGTCTCACGCTCTGTAATGTATTTGCTGTTTTGGAATAGAACTTGCATAGAATAGGGACACAGACACCGAGGCTAAAGCAACAACTCTGAGTATGCATTCTTTTCACTGGAACCAGGAAGTAAGCATAGCAACAACAACATAACAGCAGATTCAACACATATAGTTATATGAGGATTATAGTTGCAGATTCACATCAGCAAATTCAATACTTTGATCATTACAGTCCATGCAATAAACTACATCTACCCTTCCCTAAGACTACATGTATATAACATTAGAAATCACCTCAGCTGACTTAAGACACCCTCTTATGAACAGTTTAGAGGAATAATCAGTAAGTCCATTTACAAATCAAGTCTCTCAGGTGGCTTGTGTTTCCTTACTGGATAGCATCTGCCAGTCTCTTGAACACTACCCTAAGGTGGTGGCGTATCTGCAACACTGTCAAGTTCAGGGACCACCTCATAGGGTTCGGGCTGTTCAGCATGGTTGCTCTCGGTGTAACAGGACTGGTTACTGTCTCAGGCAGAGGGACTAGTGCCTACATAACTGGAGGCTACAAAGGCTTTGCTTCTGGGGTTTGGAGTGTGGTTACACCTAACTCCCTCAACTGATCAATGTGATGGCACCAGAAGCTATCAGGTGCCACTTGTACTGTGTAGAACAGAGGACCTGTTTGTACACTTACCTCCACTTAAAGCCATGCACTGGATCCTCTGTAATCATGTGCCAACACTGTTTAGCTCACCTGTAGCTGACAGAGTGCACAGATCCCCCTCACCATGCCTTGGCTTATCTGATGATTCCTGACCTGTAGGCTTATGTCAGGCCTTAATAAGTCCAAACATGACCTGAGACGTTAGCCCGGGAACAACATTGCAGGTGTCTGGTTTGTCTTGGCATGTGTGGCATTTCAATACGCAAGCAAAATGCATGCCAATTTCTGCTGCAATGACCCCTTTTCATTTCCCATGGAGCGCAGGGCTTGTTTTAAAGTTTGTATAAACCTCTCAGCCAAACCATTTGTAGCTGGGTGGCAGGGTGCTGGGGTAGTATGTCTGATGCCATTTTTCTTCATAAACTCCTGAATCTTTTCTGAGGCAAACTGTGGGCCATTGTCACTCACAACTTGTTCTGGCTGCCCTTATTGCAAACAAACTCTGTAGTTTTTCTCTTGTCCATTGGTCACTTGGAATGGACATCCACCACCACCAAGAACATCATTCCCAAAAATTGCCCTGCAAAGTCAACATGTACACATCACCACGGGGTCAATGGCCACTCCCAGGGGTGTAATGGTGCTGGCTTAGGCATGCGAATACCTGTTGACATCCCACACATTCTTTTGCAAGCTGTTCTATTTGCTGATCAATGCCTGGCAACAATACAAAACTTCTGGCAAGTGTTTTCATTTTAACCACCCCTAGGTGTACTGTGTGGAGCTCTGACAAAATTCTTGAGTGCAGTTTATTAGGTATAACAACATGGACTCCGCAAATCACAAATCCTAGATGTATAGTGAGTTTATCTTTATGTGCGTAGAAAGGTGAAAGTTCATGACTCTCAATATATTTCTAACCGCTAAGGTAGCTTCGTAAACTTGAGCTACTGTGGGGTCCCTTCTGGTTTTCTGCTCCATTAGTTTACTTGTCACTGGAAGGCAATCTATTAGGAATAAATTGACAGATTCAATAGATTCTGTCTCTGTTGCCAGGTGGGCTTCTACTGATACTGGTGTACCCCCTAGGTGGCACTATCCCTAGTGTTACAACCCTGCCTACTGCCCTGGATGATAGGCTAAGGAGTTTGGGTTCACTAACTGATAATTCAAAATACAATTGCACAATGTGCTTTATGTGGGCTAGCTGTTACCAGGTATAACCCCCTGAGATGTTATACCACCCACAATTACCATTTACCTTGCCCAAACATGACCCAATAGATATTTCCCCACATTTCAACATTTCACATTTAAAGAATCTCTCTAATAATATGCTCACCCACAGAGATTTTCCAAAACAGTAACAATAGATTTATTTTGGAGACATGGGAGTTAGGAACAGGGAAATGGAATAGAGGTTATGCTGATTGGCTATTTACATATGTACAAAGGTTTGATTTGCTTTGCTGGTGAACCCTCCAGCTGGGTGTCTACTATACTAGTAGAAAAGGCAATCATATACTCCATTTGACATTGATACCCCAGAGCCCTGGCTATCTAAGCTGCTAGATAAAATCAGATGTTACATAAACAATTATTTTTCCCCACACTGGTACCAGTCCCAGAACAGTATGAAACCCCGCAATTTCACACTACACACTAGGTACCCAGATACCACAGTCCTGGAAGTTGCAGGCCTGGTGGAAATTGCAGCTGGTAGAGCTGGTTGGCTTTTGAGTTGAAGGGAGGGGGCAAACTTGGAACACTATACTCCTACAATGACTGTAGATCCTAAAAAAGAAGTAGGCAGGGATTGCCCTGCATTTGGCAGAAATAGCAGGCTTGGCCCTGCTGGTCGCAGACAGGCAGGGATTGCCCGGGCATATCACAGAAACCGATATTCCAGGACAAGCAACTTGGCTAGATCTTGGATTTCACATCCTGAACATTCAGCACAATACAAATCGAAGTCACATCCGGTATACAGTAGTTAGATATCAATACTGTTATTAAGCATCCTTTCCTATCAAATGAAGTCACATCCAGTACATTTAAATACCAAAGAAGGCATCTTTTTTTTTTTTAAACTTTGTTTATTCATCCTACACCGGGCATCCTTCAGGAGTACCATCACGGATCTCACCCTATCCCAACCTAGACCCCGCATCTCTAACTCCCTCCACGAGCGACCACAGGCAGACTTGACCCCGGTACCATCTCTGGGGCTAATTCTGCCCTTACCTCAGCTGCCACTGTAAGTGTGAGGGGTCTATCCGAAAGGTCGTCGGGTCCTCTGGAGGGAGCTCTGGGCGCATCTGGGCCAGTATTTGGGATGTGGGAGGGTCCACAGGGGTCACCGTCATCTCACTGGAGTACAGGTGGCTTTTTCTCTTGTTTTTTCCCACCCCCGTGGAGCTCAGCTAGCATGGCAACGTAGTGCCATAGCTCCGCCCTCCCCTGGCATGCACCGCGCTGCTCAGTCAGCGAACCCCAACCACCGCCAGAGGTCACTCCATGGCGAGCATTTTCCCTCCTCCCGGGAAGGGAGAAGTCCTCCAGATGCTCAATATCTCCCCCGTAACCCCGTGACTCCCAGCTCGTTCCTGAACCCGGGCCGCCGGCATGGTGAGAGGTGTGGCGTCCATGCCTCAACCCTCAGCGCCACTGGGCCGGCCAAAGAAGGCATCTTTAATATAAGCAAAGTCTCATCCAATACATTCAGATATCAAACACTTTTATCAAGCATTCTTATTCTTAGACGAAATCCGGCAAAGTCAGAAATAGATTATTTCCAGGAAAAATCAGACACAATAAGCTCTAGGACTTCCTGTCCCATGACGTGACAATGCGACTTTGGCTGGCAACTCCAAGAGGGCCGAAACTAACCCATAGGGCACATTTATATGATTAACTACCAACATTTTAATGCACCTGCACTGAGCCATTTGAGAAGCAGGCAATATGCATCCGAACAATCTCCAAACAATGCAGTGTCTTGGGGGCTTGGTGGCCCAGACCGATAACTTTTAAGGTCTCTTAAATTATTCAAAAAGGTAACGGGCATGTCAACCCCAAGATTACTTAGTATATTCAGTAAGGTGGGCTTAAGGCCCAAAGATTACAGGTAGAACTTCTCCCTTGTAGCGGGGGTATCAACGTACGCATGCAGGTCCTCCATGGGTGGTATCCGCAATAGGAGGCATCCTGGTGTCTTCAGTCATCTGGTATGACTGAGGATTGATGTCACCTGGTCTGCAGTCCACATATTTCCCCAATGTGGGAGGGAGGGCTAGCACTTGGAGGACAATTCTGGCAACCTCCAGAGTAGCAGTTGCAAAACTAAATGACTTACTTTAACTTTAAATAAAATAACACACACACCCTCTAGGCTGGAGGGGCTTAACTAGAATGTCCAAGCCCGGAAGCATGGCAGGGGCCTGAGCCCCCACCCCTGTGGGAGCTCCCGCCAGACTGTAATCTGCTCTCCTCTGTCTTGATCTGAAGAAATGCTGGCAGACACTGTCTCTTATAGGGCTCTTTTACGATTTTTGATTGGCTGTAAAGGTGGGGTGATAGATCTCTGAATGGCTGTAAGACCTGCAACTCACATAACTCAAGGGACAGTTGGTCCAGTGAATTGGTGCCTAAAATGATATCCCTATGAGCACCTGGTGTTTACCCATGAGGTGTTGTGAATGTCCCACAAGTCCTGTCTTTATTTTCCTAGCTTTCCAATTGGCTGTGGCTGCTGGCAATAGCTGCTTAACCTACTGTCCCTTATAGCAGAACAGATACAGTCCTGAATAAAGTTCTGGTGCAGACAGGAAGAAATAAATATTTGCCCCAATGCCACACAGTCATTTAGCCTTGATGGTACTCTTGCTGTTGCTGCACAGATGAAGGGTGTGGCTCTGCTGGTTTTCCTGTCACTACTGCACATATTTAAGTTCAGCTTCAGCAGCTGATAGGCTGACACTTGAGTCCCAAATATCTTGATTCAGCCAGGGTAAGGCACTTATTTTAAGTTAAATACTCTTCCCCCCAAAATACACTGTTTCCCCATATGCAGCAATAAGTTAAAATAAAGAAAACATTTATTTTCTCTCTTTTTGGCTGCAGCCAATAACAGCTGCCCTGGGGGCAGCCAGACACAAATGAATTATTCAGATGACCGGGGCTCAGCTCATGAATATTTAAATGAGCCCTGATCCAACTCCCATGACAAAACTGTTTCAATTTTGACTGAAGTGGTCCCCCAGCAGGCTGTCCATGGTCACCGGGTCCCAATTAGGTGGAAGGGATCCCGGGACCAATGGCACAGTCCCCGAGGTTACCGCAAAATGAAGCAGTTGAAGATCAAAGGCGCTTTTCACACCATTGCGATTCCCGCTGCCCTGGAGGCAGCACTATTACAGCGGGAGATCACAAGCAGTGTTTGGAGCCCCAAGGGGCTGGATTTTCATTTGGGCTGCAGGGTGGGGCACCAGAGGGCAAAACAAGACCTGGGAGCAGAGAAAAAATAGCTGGCAAGTTTGGGAGAAGACTGGGAGAAACAGCAGGAGGAGAAACAGAGTGACAGGGCAAAGGTGGCAGGAAAGCCCAAGCAGGCTTTTCTGGAACCCCTATTTGCAGGGGGGTTACACTGGCAATCATGACAGCCCGTCTACATTTGTGTGTGCTGCTGTCCATTTAAATTCAATATCATAATTGTGACCAGCTAAGAAGAGAGCCCAACGCTGCATGCGTGCTGCAGTTCTCACAGAGATCCCTTTTCTTGGATAAAGAAGTGTGACTAGGGGTTGGTGATCAGTGACTAGGGTGAATTCTTTTCCATATACAGTAAGTATTGATTGAATTTCTTAATGCCCCATACCAGACTTAAAGTATTTTTGTCTATTTGTGCATAGTTATGTTCCATCGCTGTCAACGATCTGGAAGCAAATGCGAAGGGTCTCTCACAGCGGTCCGGCATGACATGACATAAGATATAACTGCCCCAATTCCATACGATGACACATCATGTGCTAATTTGATAGGCAGGGACGGGTTAAAGTGTGTAAGCACATTCTCTGGAGTGACCAGTTTCTTTGTTTCCTGAAAAGCTTCTTCACACTCACGTGACACTACCCATTTTTGACCAGTCTGTAGCAAACTGGTTCAGCTGATGCAATACAATTGCTAGACTGAGTGCAAATCTAACATAGCAGTTAACAAAATCCCAGGAATGATCTAAGTTGCGACATGTCCTTTGGCCTTGGAGCTGCCAACACTGCTTGAATCTTTTCACAGGTTATCAGAGCAAAAAAAGACCGAGATCCATATAGCTCGCTAGGAAAATTTAAGTATAACCATATATTGAGTTTTTACGTAGATAAATATCTAATCTTGACTTGAAAATGTCCATTTTATCACTAGTTACCACATTTATGGGTAACTGGTTCCAGACACTAGTGACTCTTATTGTAAACCAGGAGCTCCTTTTCTTTGTTTTACAACATTCTCCCATAATTTGGAAGGGGTGAGACCAAGTTTCATATGGATTATTTCTTATAGTTAGTCCCAATTTAGCCCATAAACTGTCATCATGAAGAGCTTTAACAACCATACAGAGGTCCCCTCTCATTCTTCAATAGTCTAAGAAATAAAGTCCTAATTTGTTTAAATGATCATCATAATTTAGATCTTTAACTTCATTCATTTTCTTTGTTGCTTTTCTCTGAATTTTTTCCAGAGCACGTTTTGAGCCCTGGTCTTGTGGTGACCAAAACTGAGCACAATACTCCAAGTGAGGCCTCACTAAAAGAAGTATAAGGGAGTAACACTCTACTATTGTTACTTTGAATGTGCTTGTTTATACAGTGAAGTATTCCTCCAGCTTTTTTAATGACTTGTTGACAATGTAGTTTAGGACTCAAATTATTTTGTACCCTTATACCCAAGTCCCTTTCATCTTCCACCATATTTAATAATTTGCCTCCCAACTTATATTTGACTAATAGGTTATTTTTCCCAAAGTGCATAACAGTACACTTATTTACATTAAAATGTAACATGTTTTTGTCTGCCCAATTTTCAAGTTCACCAAGTACATGCTGTAGAGTATTTGCATCTTCAACACTATTTACAGTATGGCCTATGCGAGTGTCATCCGCAAATTTGGTTAGCCATACACCGACTGACGTGCTTAATGAAGCAATATATATATTAAAGAGACATGGGCCGAGCACAGAGCCTTGAGGAACACCACTGGTGACTTGTTCCTTACTTGAACAAGAACCTTTTATACAGACTTTTTGCATTCTATTGGTCAACCATGATTCCACCCATTTGGTAATATTACCATTTAAACCCATTTCAATCAAAGTGTCTAACAATTCGCCATGAGGGACCTGATCAAAGGCTTTGAGAAGTCCAGCAAAATGACATTGACTGCCTCATTTCTATCCAGAGCCATACTAACTTTGCATTAAAATTCCAGCAAATTTGTCTGGCATGATCTGCACTTAACAAAACCATGCTGGGAATAATCGATATTAACTATTTCCCCTAGATATTCCTTGATGATTCCCTCTAGGATTTTGCTCAAAATAGATGTTAAGCTAACAGGCCGGTAGTTAGATACTTCATGTTTTGAACCTTTTTTATAAATAGGCACAACATTAGCTTGCCTCTATACATCAATTACTTGTCCTTTATCAATAGATCTAATAAATAATGCTGTAATTGAACCAGATAAGGGAATGCCCAGTTCTTTGAGAATGTGAGGGTTAAGACCATCCAGGCCTGATGATTTAATAGAGTCCAACCCTAACAGACGCTTTTGAATGTCTAATGCTGTAATAAGGTGCGACCCAGGTGTTTTATGTGGGTTATGATTTTTTTTAGGCAGGGACTTTTTATTAAAAACAGAGGTAAAGTATTGATTACATAGTATTGACATATCGGAATTCTCTAAAATCATTTTACCAGTTGAATCCTTTAATGGGCCTAGGGTAGGAGTGGCACCCCTTTTATTATTTACAAATTTGTAAAAGGACTTATAGTTATCCTTAACCCTTGTTGCCAAGTTTACCTCATAATCCCTTTTGGCTTTTTTAGCTTTTTCTAGGGGAATCTCATTTACTTCAAAATACTGTTCCTGCCTTTCTATATATGTAGGCCGGTCTTCCACAGCACTATCATAGGCCTCTAGTTTTCCAATGTAGCCTGCCACTATACACTGTTGTGATTAATTCGGCAGTTTATCGTACTTACAATTGCAGCACTCTTCCTCCGATAGGATTCATGAAATCCTCATCGCCAATGTAGTGTATTGCTGGTTTGGGCCCATAGAACTTGCATACAATAGAGACATAGAATCTGAGGCAGGAGCAACAACTCTGACTATATATTCATTTAACTGAAACCAGGAAGTAAGCATAGCAACAACAACAGAACAGCAGATTCAACACAGACAGCTACATGAGGATTATACTTACAGATTTACATCAGCAGACTCAATACTTTTATCATTACAGTCCATGCAATATACCACACTCTCCCTCGGTGTTATCCAGGCTCTTGTTTTTTATTGGTGTAACCCCCCCTACAAATGGGGGTTCCCGAAAAGTCTTCCAAGAGCTCGCCTAATTGCTCGCTGCCTGGCTGGTGTTCGGCACTATAGCCATTTAAATGTATTGCCAGTGAGTGCCAGTATAGCCTCCGTGTACTGTCACTTGAAGGGCTGCTTGTTTGCAGTAATAATTAATCTGGAAGGGGGAGCAGAGTGTTGGCATGCTCGAGTTCCACCCGGGATGCCAAGAAATAGCTCCATTTCTGCCGTTGCTAATTGTGCAGAAGGAGCACTGTGGAAAGATGTAACTAGTTGCCGAAAGTGTTTAGAGTAATAATGATAATGTAGTTTGTTCTAACCTGCCTTCTTTGCAGCAAGGACTGTTCTGATTATATCTGCCATTTTGGTCCCAAACTGCTGAAGTGGGCCAATCAGTAGTTGGGAACTCTAACATCGAGCCTGCATATGAAGGCTAAATGGCCACAGAGTTTGGGAAGTGTAGTTTTGGACTGTTGGCGCCTTTTGCAACTGAAGGGGGAGCTCTTGAGGTGACTGACAGCTTTACTGACCAACCAAACCTTTTGGATCTAAAGGAACCCCCCCCCAAGCTGTCTGCTGGCAAGCCAGTTCTGAAGTGGAAGTTGAGTGAGGAGCAGCTCAAGATATTTGAGCAAGCATCGGCGTAGTTTTGAGCAGGAGAACTGTGGGAAGGTTGAGTGTGAGGCCTTCATGTCTGTCTGTGGCAGAGAGAGAGAGGGAGAATAAATCTTCGAACTATTTACGATATTGTGTGACCAAAGAAGCCACTGAAGGTGACCAGGCTCAATCTGTAGAGGACCGAAAATTGTGCTGAGTGCGATCGGCCCGCCAGAAATCTCGATTGCCCCCAGATCTTCCAGTTTTGAGCAGAGACTTTGCCATTGGGACCTGGGAGTGCTCGCCTGGTACAGTAGGTGTCCCTTACATGTAAATGTACTGTGTACTGTGCGGGGGTTGTGCTCTAGCTCCCCATGTTGCAAACTGTGTTCTGCTAGCTTGAAATGTGTCCAGCCCCAACGGACTGACTCCACCATCAACTCCACATGGCTGGACCTTGCCAAGAGGGCCATGCCACCCCACCCTGCTGCACAGAGAAGAACCATCAATGAGAAACCTGCCCGGGGATCAGACCCCTGCTCCATGTCGGAATGGGAACAATGCCACGGTGAATTGTGTGGGCCGTGCTTCTCCTGGCAATCCACAGAATTCATCTGCTGCCTTCATTCTCATGCAGCCAGTGTCCAGTCTTGGGTATCGTGAGTAGTCACCAAGGTAGCTCCCCTGCAACATATAGCTAATCAAAAGTGTGTCACCTGATTGTCTTGTTATTTTGTCTTCATGAACTGAGCCCTCTGGCTCCAGACTACAATTAGAGTGTGGTGCATGTTTGTTTTTCCTCACAGGGTCCCGACCAGCTGCAGCGCCGGCCTACCCTGGGTAACGGTCCTGGCCAGCCCACCTTCCCTCCACTGGGGTACCCAGAGAGTGTGACTGCATAGGGACTCTAACTGCATGCACAGTAGTGTGAACTAAAGAGTATTTAAGTTACTCTACCTGATTACCCCCACCCTTGTTCAAACCCTCCTGAATAAATCAGATATACTCTTTTCTGCAATTTAACCAGACTGTGGTTCCAGTTTGTGCTCGAAGTATTGTACTGTTGCTATTTGTGCTGGCTAACCTTGCTTTACAGGGGGTCCCCAGAGCCGAGCTGGAGAAACCAACCCTGGTGGTAAATGCACACTCTGTGAGTATTGGCAAAGCATATCGGGGTATTGTGAAAGTAATTACTGTGTATTATGTGGGCAACTAGCAGGAACAGAGGGGTGTCACAGTGTCCCAGGGGGCTGTGCCCTGGTTAGCTTGACCATTTCCAACCCTGACCTCTGGGTGGAAGCACCCATTACCGAACCTAGGCCCCTCAACCTGCTACTAGCCAAGCAGGCAGGGGTAGTAGCCCTTGGGATAGCGCCATCTACGGGTTACATTCAGATGCTTCTATTTAGGTGTCTGCCCCCCCCCCCACTCACCATTACTATGCAGGTCACGTATGAGATTCTGTTTTGCTGGCTGTCAGTGACTCTCCCAATTACTGCGGCCCACCCCATCAGCCAAAATCGTGGTCAGTGACAGTTCTGCTTCTCCTTGTAGTGTCCGTATCCTAGGATTTGCACTGGGAGAAGTAAAAGTAAAAGACTTGAGCTGCTGGTCCTGATCTGTAAATCTCATACCCATTTTAAAACGGGAAGTGCTCATGTGCTGATGTAATGGGTAGAACGGGGGCCTGCTGATAGCGAATGTAAAGGGCACAGCAGGGGACTGCTGATAGTGAAGCCAATTGGAGTGATGGCTTTGGTTTAGATTCTGTTTTAGTTTATTTAGACAGAAAACTAGACTGCAAGCTTAGTTTAGAAACAGGTGCACTGACACGTGTATGTAAAGGGCAGAGCTGGGGACTTGTGACAGTGAAGCCGATCAGACTGATGGCTTTGTTTTACATTCCTTTCTTTTTTTACATTTTAGTCAGAAAATAGCTGAGAATTCAGAACAGTAAACACTATTAGGAAATATGGCAGGGTTTTGGTGTGGGGTACACTGAATTTCTGTGCTGTGGGAAAGTGGTATTTACTTAAAAAAATATATAAGTACTGGCACAGCCATGCCAAGTGTGGGCACTTTTACATGGGCTGTGAAATTATTCCTTTAACATTTCATGCAGTCAAGTGTGTCCTGGGACTAGATCTGTGATGTTATGCTGGGATAACATCACATGTATTGCCCCATACTGACCTATCAGAGCCCAGGGTTCTTTCTTACCATTGTATAATTAAGCAATAATGCACTCCAGGGTCTGGTATATCATGGGATAGTGTCACTTCATGGGTGCATGAGGCTCTCAGCCTACAGCCTTGAATCTCACAATACACTCAAGGCATGATGATGATATCCCATGATGTACCACTCCCTGCAGTGCATTATTGCTATTATGAACTGGCTTAAAGGGTTTATCAGTAAGAAAATAAAAAATAAACTTTTAAAACCTTTTGAAAAAATGACTTTTTGGGGGTGTTGAATGAGTATCTTTTAAGAAAATAGTTCCTGGAGGGCTCTGGGAAGCAGGTAGCACTGTTGTAAGTGGAGTTTGTGGAGGAGGTACAGCTGTGAACTCTGTCTCACTCTCCCAGCACTACTCCCAGATGTGAACTGTGTTCTTCCTGAGTATGTTGTCCTTTAAGTAAATTTTATATAGAGCTTTGTTTTTTTTTGGGGGGTTGGCAGTGCAGTTCTTTGAGCCAATAGTGCTGCTGAGTTATACCCGCGAGAAGCCGTTTGTAGGTTGATGTGATGGTAGCTTGGTTTTTGGCAGCAGTTGCTGTGTGTGAAGGAGTCTGCTTTTATTTTTTTTTTTCAATCAGAGAGACAGTTGTGTGTATGGGAATGTACATTTCAATTTTTAACAGGGTGAAGGGGAGCAGTTACTGTATTTTGAGACAGAGTGACTGGAGTTTGCTGCAAGTAAGCAGAGTGGTGCTATCGTTGCAGTCTGTGAGATAAGTGGGTGGGTCAGTGTGAGTTTTAAAGTGGTGGTCTGCAGGGGCTGTGATGCACAACAGACTTTTTTTCCTCAATCAACAGACACATGGCACCAACTGTGACATCAGCGTGGCAGTCTGGCTGCCAAAACGTATGGGTGGACGAATTTGGAGTAGGTAAAAGGAGCTGTTGGCTGGCACCTTGTCTTACCTGTGATTGTGGAGGAGGTGTGGGATGACAGATGGGCGAGACACCAAACTTCAAGTTCAACACACAATCTCTGTGTGATGTTTGTTCAAAATGCAGAAGATGGCCTATCCCTATAGCAATAGCATATCCCTTCTTCAGTAAATTAGTTTATAGCGACAGGCTATGCAAGTCTTTCCTCTACACTTAGCCAGCACCTACTGACTCACTGATCTCTGATCTAACTTAGCAGCTGAGAGTCAGCCTCCACCCCTAAAGGGTACCTGTTTGCTTGGGTAGTGGGGGCTCAAATAAAAAAAAAAAAAGCTAAAAACAATGAACATCAGTGCAGAAGCACTGAAACAAGGGTTACCCCAAAGGGCAATGACAACAAGCCAAGTCTCAAAGAAACACAACATCGTACACACTTCCATAATGCGGCGCATCATGGGAGATATGCAAATCAACATGACATTTCAGACTTGTTCAACTTACAGCAATTTACATGCATTTTAAATAGCACAACTAACTTAATTTTTATAATACAGTCAACCAGTACTCTCCACCTTTACCAAAACACCTAGTGCCATGGTATTTTCAACATTTACAGGTTTCATATGTACAAGGTATATACATCAAATGTATTTTATGACATAGTGCCATTGCATACTAAATCCAGTGAGGAACACAGCCTGTTGATTTACATCAGCTCGGAGGTCACAACAGTAACCTCCCTGTATGAGGACCTGAGAGGGAAAAAGAAAATTAAAGAGGACACTATAGCATAGTCAAGAAAGGGAAGGGGTGCCCATAGGTGGCTAACCTTATGGACTAGAAATTGTAAAGGCTAGATTAGGCTAAGAAATAGAACTGTTGCAACAGATTTAACAAAAGGTCGGTCCTCAAGAGTGGCAAGAGCTCCCTGTCACAGTGACCATGTTGTTGAATTTGATCACGGGTAAGAAGAGGGCTCAGCCAATCAGCTTCCAGGATTTATAGTAGCCAGTTCATAATATATATATTTTTTATCATAATGCTCTGCCAAACATACTTTTAGCTGTTGTACTGGAAAAATGGCTTTCCTGGTCCTTTTTACTGTATGTTGGCTCGCGCATGCGTGCCAGCCAACATCTTGCGGTAGTAGCAGATTTGGAGGTGCAGTCACTGTGGATGAATGCAGGACACGCATCAGTAGGTGCGTCCCTCATTCCCCAATAAGCCAGCATACAGGTGCTGATACCAGCAATACATAAAGTGGCCACCACATCTAACAAAAGTCCTGCTGCAATGAGAGGCAAGCTCATCATGCAGCGGCACAATAACACGCCTCCAGATGTGCCTTTACTGGTGAAGTTTTTCACTAAACATGAAGGCACTGACTGGCGCCAACAACTTCAGGGGTGCCCAATCCCCCTGTCAGCATGCCCCGACCCACTTCATTTGCCGATGGAGGAACCCACTCCCCGTCTGCATAATACCCCCCCTTCAATTTCAAGTGTGTGTCGAGGGGTGCCCAATCCCCCTCGGCATCATGCACCCCCCCCAACAGTCTTTCTTTGTCGATGGAGGCACAATCTTCATCGGCTTCAGTCTCCCATCCAGTTCAATTTGCCGATAGAGTCCACTTCCGTCAGCATAATTCCCCCCCTGTTGTTGTGTGCTGAGGGGGGTGCCCAGTCCCCCTCGGCTCCTGCCCCCCTTTGGTATGTGCTAGTGGGGGTGCCCAATCCCCCGTCAGCTACAGCCCCCCCAAAACACTCAGGTGGCACGCTGGAAGACCACCCCAGCGTGCCAAATGTCCCTGTAAATAAAAAAAAACATCAAGTGATGTTGTTCTTCTTTTTTGTAAACCTGTAAACCAGAAAACAGTCCCTCGTGGTCTCTCCTGCCCCCTCCCCCAATCCATGCCCACCTTATGCGTACCCTGCCTTCCCACAGCTCCCTAACCCATGCTTACCTCCAGAGCCCGACGTGATGATCCTCGGTGGACTGGGAACATGTCAGCACTCTTCAAAGCCAACTGCGAACTGAAGAAATGCCAGTAAGCTATTTAATGGGACAAATAGGGTTTTTTCAACTTTGGTGCCTATCTCGGGCATTTGGGGGGAATTTTGGCACCAAATTTTCATCATGGGGTTATTGGGACCCCTCCTCATGAATTCAGTCACTGTCATGGCATTATTCGATCCCAAAAGGTGATTTTGTGGTCACTGCGTGGAATCACCTTTCAGGACCGAGTAGCGAAATGACAGTGACACTGTTCGTGGGGTGGGCTCTCAAAAAGCCTATGTTGCAGAATTTAGTGAAAAAATTAAAATTACTTTTACGAGCATGCATTCGCAGTTTCCGCGGCGCTCATAACCCTTGAATTTGTAATATTTTCACTCCAGATTTTCAACATTGCCATTTTCACACCTCCTACGAACAGTACAGCTGTCATTTTACATATCCTGGCCAAAATGTGCTTTCAGACTTCTGGCGCAGAATAGCATGGTCGCTGTGGGAAATCAGTTTTAGGGACAGATTAAGAAAATGACAGTGACACTGTTCATGAGCAGAGGTCTTAAAATGCCTATGTTGAAAATTTGGAGATGAAAGTCCATAAAATGACTGTGTTACAAGCATGCATTGCACAGTTTCCACGCACCCTTGTAACTTCGCAAATTTGCAATATTTCCATGCCAGATTTTCAACACTGGCATTTTTTCATACCTCCTTATGAACAGTACAGCTGTCATTTCCACATCCTGCCCAAAATGTGTTTTCACACCTGTGGCATACAATTGTGTAGTCGCTGTGGGAAATCAATTTTTGTGACAGATTAACAAAATCACAGTGCCACTGTTCATGAGGGAAGGTCCCAAAATGCCTATGTTGAAAATGTGGTTAAAAAAATCCGAAAAATAATTGGGTTACGTAAGTGTATTGCACAGTTTCTATGCATGCTAAAGACTTCACTAATTTTTCATATTTTCACTCCAGATTTTCAAAGTGGCCATTTTTTTACACCTCCTCATGAACAATACAGTTGTTACTTTTCACATCCTGCCCAAAATGTGTTTCCGTACCTGTGGTGCCAAATGGTGCAGTCGTTGTGCAAAACCACCTTTCGGCTGACAAGCTGATAGTGCTGCTCTTCATGAGGTGGGGTCTCAAAAAACCCATGTTGATAATTTGGAGTGAAAATAGCAACACACGCCTATGGCGTTAGGGTTTCCAACTGTAACACCCCACCCTGTAGAGACTGACAGGTGTCAGGGGTGTGACTTGGGATCATCAGCTGCAATGCTCATGTCATTCCACCCCCGGCCCCACCCTGCAGCCAGTGACCGGCATCAAGGTGTTCCTTTGAGTACTCGACCCCAAAGTTCACCCCATTCTCCTATACTGCACCCACCTCAGTACATTTCCTTATGGAATGGGGTAAGTATAAGGTCCAAAGGCCCCAAAGCACACCACAACACTTGTCAGTGTCTACAGGGTAGGGTGAGGTAAAATGGCATGAGCATTACAGCGGATGATTCAAAGGCACACCTCAACACCTGCCAGTCTCTGCAGGGTGGGGTTGGTGTCAGTTTAGTTCTTCACTGCCATTCCTATTATTCATCTCTAACTCCTGCACTACCAATGCCAATGCCAGCGAGGCAACATTCAGCATTGACAAATGCATGTTTAATTTCTAACTAACTAGCAAGATTTTACAATGAAAGTCACCAGAATCAAGAATAGAGACCTGAAGCAAAATACGTATTTAAAGTTCCCTGAACTCATCCAGACATGGGCAGAATAATCCCTCCCTCTATTCACATATCCCTAGAAAATGTACTAAATAAACATAGCAAATGGGCAGGATAGTTTATCACTGTTAAATAGGGTGCCTCTGATCCCAAGTCATCCGATTATTCTAAAATTGTAAGTATTAGCTTGATTTATAACATGCGTGATAACATTCTAGCCACCTGAATAACTAAAAGACAAGTACAAGAGCATAATGATCTGGTCATAATTACGCTCTTGTACTTGTTTAGCTTTTGCACTGGATGCAGCTACAATAACAGTGCACTGCAACTGGAACTATGTTTTTGTCTTCCACTCATATTTCATACAGAAAACAGGATTTTCTTATTAAAGACCAAAAAACATATTTTATTTATTTATTTGTTTTGTTTTTGTTGACCGGGAAAGGAGGACTAGACAATTCTGCTTATTTTCAGCTTCGTCTTGGCGGAGGGGGGATACAGATGGATGCCATCAGACATTGAACCAAATTAAGCTGTTGGTGGTATTTTTATAAACATTTTAAGTAGAACCCGTGTTATAAGTGTAATAAGACACTTCAGGGATGTCAGGGCTCTTAGGGACATGGGTGCCAATGTCCATTACATACATTTTGTGCTTCAGTATGCATATATATATATATACATATATATATATATATATATATATATATATATATATATAGTTTTTCAGAAAGTCCCCAAGATGCTCACTTACAAGGCCGAGGAGTCCATCCACTTCCCTATATTGAACCATGTGCCATTGCTCACATATTTTCTGATGTAAGAATCTGGAGAGCATGGAGGTGAGCTCCACTGATTTCTATGGGGACTTTCTTAACTCAGATTTTTATGCTTTAGAGGCCGTCCACACAAATTACAAGGCCACTGGGCGTGAATTTGTTTGAATTAACCTACTCATGATAAAAGCTATAGCTAAAAAAATGCCCTGTAGAAATCAGTAGAGCACACAGCCGTGCTCTCCAAATTCTTACATCATGAAGTGTGCAAGCGTGGGGGCATGGCTCACATTCATTTCAATGGAGGCATACTAAACATATTAAAATGCCAGCAGAATAGGCCTAACAGTCTTTCGTATCTGCTCGTTTGGTCAGCCCCCACCCTGGGAGCTGACCTTGCTGCCCCCCTTGCCCTTTCTGGCTTCTCCCTTCCCAGTCCCAGATATTCTTGCTGCACTGGATTTTGCCTCCAGAACCCCTCCCCTGTACCTGTTCTACCCCCTCTTGAACCTCTCCACCATCTCTGCCTCCACCAGCCCCCTGGACAGTGCATTCGATGGCTCCACCACCATCTCAGTGAAGTAGCACCTCCTCCTTTCTCCACTGAACCTCCCCTCCTCCAACTTCCACCCACGCCCTCTAGTTGCCCCCCCTCCTTCCTTCGGAGCACCCTGACTGCTCCTCCCCTATTTACCCCCTTCATGTACCTGAAGACCTCTATCATGTCTCCCCAGTCCCTTCTCTCTTCCAATGTGTACATATTTAGCTCTTTGAGCCTCTCCTCATAGGTCCTGTCCCCCAAGCCCCAAATCATTTTGGTTGCCCTCCTCTGGACCCTCTCCAGGAGGTTAATGTCCCTCTTTAAGTGTGGCCTCCAAAACTGCACACAGTACTCAAGGTGCGGCCTCACCAAGCAGTTATACAGTGGGAGTATCACTTCCCTCCTTCTGGAGGTGATCCCCCTAGCGATACATCCCAGCATCCTGTTGGCCTTGGCTGCTGCCCTCCTACAAGTCTCTGAGTTGTTCATCTTGACATCCACCACCACCCCAGGTCCCTGTCAGCCATCGAGGACTTGTAGCCTCCCCCAGTGTACACTTGGCCTGGGTTTCTGGCTCTCAGGTGCAGTACGTTGCATTTCCCTGCATTGAACTTCAGCTTCCACTTTCTAGACCACCTTTCCAGAGCCTCCAGGTCCCCCTGTAGGGCCACCCTTCCCTTCTCTCCTCCCCATCCACTACCACCCCCAGTTTTGAGTCATCCGAAAAGAGACTCCTCTCATTCCCGATAGCCTTCCTTATGTCAGAGACATAGGTGTTAAACAGGAGGGGCCCAAGGACTGATCCCTGAGGGACCCCCACTAATGACCCTCCTTGGGGATGAGACTATCCCACCAACCATAACCCTCTGGGTCTGGTCCTGGAGCCAATAGCCTATCCATTTGATCATCTGGTTCCCCCATTTCTCCCAGCTTATCCAACAGGCCCCCATGAGGAACAGAGTCAAACGTCTTGCTGAAGTCAAGAAAGAGGATGTCCACTGGTCTATCCGGGTCCAAGGCACTTGTCACCCAGTCATAGAACTTCACAATGTTTGTCTGACATGATTTCCCTGGGGCAAATCCATGCTGTCTATCATTCAGGCACCGCAACTTTTCCAGGTCCCCCCCAGTCTCTCCTTGACAATGCCCTCCATCACCTTGCCCACCACTGATGTCAGGCTGGAGGGCCTGTAGTTCCCTGCCACCTCCCTTGATCCCTCCTTGTGGATAGGCACTATATGCACCACCTTCCAGTCCTGGGGCACCCACCCTGTCCTCAGTGAGATGCTGAAGGGCTCTGCCATGGGGTTCGCCAGGACATTCGCCAGTTCCTTCAGCACTCTGGGATGTAGTTTATCCAGCCCCGGTGCTTTCTCCATCTTAAGGGACCTGAGGGCTTTCCTCACTCTCTCTGCCATGATTTCCACCTCTACTACCCCCCTCCTCAGTTCCACCATCTTCTCCCATGTATGATGCAGCCGGCCCATTTGTCTTGGTGAAAACTGAGGTGAAGTACTCATTTAGTACCTCAGCCTGCTCCCCTGGGTCTTGTGCACATCCCTCCCCTGTTTTAATCCTGCTAATCTGCCCCTTCACCCTTCATTTTTCCCCAATGTAACTAAAGAACCCTTTGTTCCCTCTCCTAATTTCCCTGGCCAGGTTCTGCTCCTTCTTTGCCTTAGCCGCCATCACCACCCTAGTGGCCCTTCTGACCATCAGCTTGTACTCACCTTGATCCCTTTCACTACTTGAGCACTTGAATTGCCTATAGGCCGCCTTATTTCCCCTCACCACCTCCTGAACCTCCCTGGTCCACCAGCAGGGTTTTGGGGCCCTACTGCATTTTCGTCTTACTCTTGCACAGGTGCTGGTAGCATCCTGCACCCCCCTCCTGATGATTTCCCACCTACTATCAGTGTCCATGTCTGGCCCAATCCCATCCAAGTGCTCCTTAAAGATCCTTCCCCTTTCTTTGAAAACTGACCCCCTGAAATCAGTTACCTCCGTCTTTGTGCAGCCTTCTACCCCTCCTTAGCTTACCTGAGCAGCAGCTATATTCCCCACAGAAACTTCTGGTAGTGTAGACTGCACCTCCCCCTCTGCAAACTGAATCACACACTCCCAGCTCTCCTTGGTTTAAACTCAGACAACAGAATTACCTGAGCAGTGTCACAAACCCACTCAGCAGGTCAGCCCTCTACTCCCAAAGTGCCAACCTCTGAGTGCAGTCTTGTGAACAGTTAACAGAAACAGGGTAACCCTCCTGTCTGTTTTATGGGTTTGAATCAACCTTTGGTCTCAAGACTTGGAGGGATTCAAACTGTGAACCTCTTGCTAGTGTACCTAATGTGCAGACTCAAATAATTCTGTCTTCGGGGAGGCCAGATATCTTTGCCTATGGGCACCTAACCAGGTGTACAAAATGAACCCTTGAACTTTATCAAGACCTCAGATTTCTCTTTCCTTTTTCCAGTTTGGTATCACCATTCAAGCTTATGCCCAATGTCTGCTTTAACTATATATGCTTCACTTTGCAAAGAAAAGAAATTCAAAGAGAGACCAAGTAGGCTCTAAAAATTAAGTTTTACTAAAAGAGATTAAAAAAAATGTAAAACATAAAATACAGAACTATTATATCACAAGAACCATATAATCTTTTAAAAGAACAAGGTGTTAACAGTGCAGTTCCTACTACAGTACTTAGATTTTGTCTCTCTCTACCTGTATACTTGCTTAAAGTGCTCAAAGATGTTTCTTTGCCAGAGTGTAGATCAAAGGGTCTCTGAAGGAAGACAGAATATTCCTTAAAAAAACTGTATTAGCCAACCCCTTTGTGTGAGGTCAACTAGCTCCTCCTCTGTTTATTAAAAATCATACACCAGGAAATTTTATCATTTTAGAAGGAAAGTTAATTAAGGATACTTCAGCAGAAACTCTTTTCCCCATGTGACTTCCCCAATCAAGTCTGTAAATTTTCCTTTCATCTATAAGCAGTATCCTCTCTCACACAGACATCAAAGCACTTATGTCTTTCTGCCAGATCTCACGGAGGTGCAACATGCTTTGTATCACCATGTGAAAATTTAACTGTGTTTCCTCTGAACGTCATAAATGTTTATGATTTCCCTCTTAGCAACTACATGTATAATTAACTCAGACAAACAGGAGATCCTTGATTCAGGCCTGGTCTGTAAATAGCTCATGGCTTTCATCTTTTTGCTGAGACCTGAGGGGTGAGTGAGGTCATTCCAGGAGCACCAGATTTCTCAGCAGAGACAATCAGTAATACATTTTTATATTATAGAAAGCATGGGTTAATCAGAAACAGCTGTCCAAGTGTCACAAGCAGCAGCTATATTCCCCATAGAAACTTCTGATAGTGTAGACTGCACCTCCACCTCTGCAAACTAAATCACACACTTCCAGCTCTCCTCAGTTTAAACTCAGACAACAGAAGAAGCCAGAAGGGGAAGGAAGGAAACATATTCAATTCAGTGCTTTAGAGTAACTGGTAATTGCTATTTTTCTTTTAAACTTAGATTGTGGGCTTTTAGTGACACTATACTTTCTTTGTTGTCTTTACTTATAATTGTTTTGGGCTGTTGAAAATTTAAAACATAGTGGTGGTGTAATTCTGTGCTGTCTTTAATTGCTGCAAATTTTATCTTGGCTTGTCTGACTGCCCTGTAGTTGGGTGAAGGGTGTTAATTGTCTAGCCTCTGACCTCAGCTACGTGATAACTGGAGGTGGGGCTTAGTCAGAGTTAAAGTAGCAAGAAGAGTTTTAATTTCTCAGAAGAAGCCAGAAGGGGAAGGAAGGAAACATATTCAATTCAGTGCTTTAAGTAACTGGTAATTGCTATTTTTCTTTTAAACTTAGATTGTGGGCTTTTAGTGACACTATACTTTCTTTGTTGTCTTTACTTATAATTGTTTTTGGGCTGTTGAGAGAATTTAAAACAATAGTGGTGGTGTAATTCTGTGCTGTCTTTAATTGCTGCAAATTTTCACCCCTCCCCTTCCCCAACTCTTAATTATATGCCCTGTTAAATCTGATTGACAGGAGCTAAACACAGGGTATTGTAAGGGGTGTGGTGAGGAGGGCATAAGGGGAAGAAGCCCACCCTCACCACGACAAGTGTTTTGACTCATTTGTTTATTTATTGGTTTCTTTTCTTTAAAAAAAAAATTATCTGAGGATCAGTGGCAGGATTTTTAGTACAGCAAATTAATAAAAAGGGAACTAGGAGAGGTTCAGTAGCAGACAAGTAGTGGAACTGCAGTATAATGTGGGGAGTGGTGCAATGCAGTGGCTGTGGGGCAGCCATATTCAGGAAGACCTTCTGGACACTGAGGTGCTGCCCTATCTGCATGCATCTCTCTGGACTGCAGGATGAGGTAGCCAGTCTCAGAGCAGAAGTAAACTGGGTCAGAAGTACCATCACCCCTATCCAGGGACCACCCAGTCCAATGCCCATGCCTCAAAGGATGCCGCGAACGAGGAGCACTTGGATAACAGTGGGCTCAGGGAAGGTTAGAACAGTTAGGCAGAGGCACATCCCAGATCCTATTCCACTCAAGAACTCATATGCCACACTGGCAAATGAGGACAACCAAATAGAGGTACCCAGAGAAGTGGAAGGAAAGGATGTGGAGGTTAGCCAAGGAGGTGACCTCAGCGGGAAAGCAGTGGACCCCAGAGGAGGAGGAAGTGAATCTGGTGGGGACTCCATCATAAGAGGATTCAGCTAGGAACACAGGAGGGGAGGACAAGGAGGTGAGGTGCCACCAGGTGCCACGGCATGGAGGGATGGAAGGAAGATCCTGGGGATCACTGGGAAGGCAAGACAGGAGGGTGAGCTGGATTTCATTATCCACCTAGGTACTAATGACCTGGCAAATGGGGAGCCAAGGAAGTTCAGGAAGAGTTTAGGAAACTGGGAGGGGTCTCAAGCAATAACTACTTCTGTCACTTTCTCAGAAGTACTACCTGTGAGAGGCAAGGAGAGCATAGGAGTGCATGCACCAGGAACTTTAACTCATGGTTGAAGAACTGGTGCTGTGAGAAAGGGTTTGGATTCATTGGTGACTGGGGACCCACCTGGAGGGATGGAGGTTTGTTCAAGCCTGACGGCCTGCATCCATCCTGGAGGGGAATCCAAGCACTCAATGATAAGTTTAAATGCTACATTGACAAGCATTTAAACTAGCAAAGCGGGGTGACAGGCCAGCAAGGAAGGTACCTACTTGCTCACCCCCCACAGCTAGCAGTGGAACCAGTGAACCAGAGGAGTGGCTATCTCTGCAAAGCAGTGTTCAAAAGATGGAGATTGGTGCCCAAGAGGTGGATAAGCAGAAAAGGGGCAAAATTCAGCAGAAGGGCAGACAGCAAGGAGAACCAGGGATAAATGACAACCAAGGAAGGGGCTGTAGTAGAACAGAGAAACAGTCTAGGGAGGTCAAATCATGGAAAGCCATGTGCAAATGCCAGGAGCCTTAGCAACAAGATGGAAGATCTGGAGGCTGTCATGATACAGTCAGACCTGGACATTGTGGCCATCACTGAAACCTGGTGTAATGATAACCACGACTGGGAGATGACCATACCTGGCTACAACATATTCAGAAGAGACAGAGCAGGCAGGAAGGGAGGAGGAGTGGCACTGTATGTGAAAAATGACATAAGGCCACAGAGATCCAGGAGGAACAAAATGGGGAAGATACTGTGGGTTAAGCTGGAAAGGAAAATGGGGACAGCCATCCGCACAGGTGTGTCTACAGACCACCAGCCCAGGAGGAAGAAAGCGGATGAGGAAGCTGATGCTAGCCATCCAAGGATGGCAGACAAGAGTGAGGTAGTACTGGTTGGAGACTTCAATATTCAGACGTGGACTGGAGCATCCCAGCAGCAGCATCAACTAGGAGCAGATTTATCCTGGACTCCCTTCAGGGTGCCTTCCTCAAGCAACTGGTCATGGAACCAACTCGGCAGAAGGCAATACTGGACCTTGTGCTCACAAACAGGGACAGTGTGATGGGGGTAACAGTGGGGGAGCACCTGGGAAACAGCGACCACCAGTCATTGTGGTTTGAAATCACAGAAAGAGCAGAACCAAACCCCACAAAAACACGTATCCTGGATTTTAGGGGGGCAGACTTTGGGAAAATGGGGAGATACTTGAAAGAGGCATTAAGGGGAATGGGACAGGAATCAGGGGTTGAGGAACAGTGGGCAGTATTTAAAATGAGAATTACAAGAACAACAGAATTATGCATTAAGCAGGTTAGCAAGAGGAAAAGGAAGAGGAGACCATTATGGTTTTCCAAAGAGGTAGCAAAGAAAGTGAAAGCCAAAAAGATTACATTCAGGCAATACAAAAGACACAGGCAGAAGGGGATAGGGAGAAGTACCAGGAGAAGCAAAGGGAGGCAGGGAGGTCAGTAAGGGAAGCCAAAGCTCAGACAGAAGAACACATTGCAAAATCAGTGGGTAGAGGACAAAACCTTTACAGGTACATAAGTGAAAAAGAAAGACAAAGGAGGGATAGTGAGACTGAAGGGGAGGATGGGGCGTGGAGGATGACAACAGTAAAGCTGACATTTGAACAGGTATTTCTGCTCAGTCTTTACTGAGGAAGAGGAGAGGTAATTGGTCTGAAGGGAGTACAAGGGGTGAGAATGGTGCAGAAATGGACACAGAATCCCTTTACGAAAGGTCCTGAAGGAACTGGAAGTAATAAGAGTTGATAAAGCAATGGGGCCAGATGGGTGCACCCCAGGGTTCTTAAAGAACTAAGAGAGGTGGTGGCTGAACCTCTGGCTATCCTATTTAGCCGATCACTGGAAACAGGGAGGTACCCAAAGACTGGAGGACAGCAGATGTAGTCCCCTTTATGCAAAAGTGGGAACAAAGAGAAGCAGGGAACTACAGGACCAGTCAGCCTCACCTCGGTAGTGGGGAAGATCATGGAAGCACTACTGAAGGAGATTGGTGGAACATCTGGTTGTCAATGGACTACAGGACCCAAGGCAGCACAGTTTCACCAGGGGAGGTCATGTCAGACCAACCTCGTTGAATTTTTTGACTGGGTGACTAGGGAGGTGGATCAGGGGAGGGCAGTGGACATGGCCTATCTGGACTTCAGCAAGGCCTTGGACACTGTGCCACATAGAAGACTATTACACAAACTGGGGAATATGGGTGTGGGCAGGACAGTAGTGTGGTGGGTAGGTAACTGGCTGGGTGGCAGGACACAGGGGTGGTGGTAAATGGCTGTCACTCCACAGAGGAAGACTGACCAGTGGGGTACCACAGAGATCAGTGCTGGGACGGTCCTATTCAACATCTTCATCAGTGACATTGCTAGGGACCTAGAAGGCAGAATTTCACTGTTCGCTGATGACACAAAGCTCTGTAACAGAGTAGACACACCAGAGGGTGTAGACAGAATGAGAGGGACCTGCAGAAACTTGAAGAGTGGTCAGGGGTTTGGCAGTTGAAATTCAATGCAAAGAAGTGCAAGATAATGCATATGGAGCACAAAACCTGGCACAATACATCAGTTGGGGGTGAGGATATAGCATGCACCAAGCAGGAAAGGGATCTTGGGGTTGTCATCTCTGATGACCTCAAGGTAGGGAAATAGTGTGACAAGGCAGCAGGTAAAGCAAATAGGATGCTGGGATGTATAGGCAGGGCATCACCAGCAGGAAAAGGAGGTCATAATTCACATACAAGACACTAGTGAGGCCCCACCTGGGAGTACAGTGTACAGTTCTGGAGACCATACCTACGTAAGGACATAGACAGGGTAGAGGAGGTTCAGAGGATGGCAACAAAGATGGTGCATGGATTGCATCACAAGTCCTATGAAGACAGGTTGAAGGAACTGAACATGTACTCCCTGGAGGAGAGGAGGAAGAGGGATATGATAGAGACATACAAGTATCTTACAGGGAGGAACAGGGTGCAGGAAAACACTATTTTTAAGCGAAAAGATGTTCCAGGACTAGAGGGAATGGGATGAAGTTGGAGGAGGGACGATTCAGAGGAAACATGAAGAAGAATTTCTTCACAGAGCGGTGGTGGACAAGTGGAACACCCTGCCAGAGGAAGTGGTGGGTGCTGAAACAATCACAGGATTTAAGAATGCATGGGATAGACATAAAGGAATTCTGGAGGTCAGGGGTAAGGGGCAACAGACTTCTAGGAAAACAAACTGAACTTACAAGCTCAAATGGGCAGACTGGGTGGGCCATAGGCCCTTATCTGCTGACACTGTCTATGTATCTATGTATCTATGTAGAATTACCTGAGCAGCAGCTATATGCACCACAGAAACTTCTGGTAGTGTAGACTGCACCTTCCCCTCTGCAAACTAAATCACACACTTCCAGCTCTCCTCAGTTTAAACTCAGACAACAGAATTACCTGAGCAGCAGCTATATTCCCCACAGAAACTTCTGGTAGTGCAGACTGCACCTCAGCCTCTGCAAACTGACCTCCAAACATCTCATGGGAACTCAACATTTTAGCCACAGATCTCCAACTATTTTTCTGGAAAGTCCCAGACCACCAAACAAAAAAAAATCCTACCAAGAGCTCTGGAAGTGTAATTATAGTCAATAATTATGCATTCCACTTGTGTGTTGTCTTGTAACTAATACCACACTCAAAGTGTGTTATTATGATCCATAACTACACAAACTGGTGTGTCTTTTTCCATACATATACATAATAAATAAGTGATTAAATATTCTACATACTTTTTTATACTATTTTCTAATGAATATGATTTTGTGTCGCCCTCACCCTGTGTAACATATGTAATTGCTACTTGTCTTGCCCCTGGTGCTGGCTTGGAACTTAGAATTGCACCTAAATGTAGCTATTCTTGTGTAAGAAAAGTAAAGTAAAATAAAATGGCCATAAACCAGTGTCATGTCTTACCTAATGATGTCATGTTTTCATAATTGTCCTCCATCACTCCCCTGTATAGTTCCTTCTGCTGTAAAGTTAACATTTTCCACTCCTCTTTTGAAAAATATATTGCTACATCTTCAAATGTCTCTGGTGCCTGAAAGAAGATGAGATGTATATTTAATCGTAGTGTTCTTGTCAAGCATCTTCATGAGTTCAAGGAGGCCACAAGTGATCTTTCGCTCTCCTCCGACCCTGACAGTTTTGTTAGGAATAGCCTTGTTACAGAAACATAGAAACATAACTGTAGAAGAAGACTGATGGTTCATCCAATCTGCCCATGGTTCCTTATTTGACTTCTGGACCTATTATCCATTCAGGGCTCTATCCCTCCCCATCTACCAACCACTTATCCTCCCTGTTACTGTGCCCTGAGCAACCACTGTACCCTTCACTCTGTCCCAACAATGCTTGAAACCATTTACAGTTGTGGTGCCCATCGCCTAGGCTGGTAGACTGTTCAATGGTTCCACCACTGCTTCTGGAAAATAACACTTTCTCATATCCCTCTAAACTTTCTTCCTGTCAGTTTCCGCTCATGCCCTCCTGACCTTGATTGTTACTCATTCTAAATAATTACCTGCAGTTCCCCTTTTTTATTCCTTTCAGGAACTTGAAGGTCTCTTTAATATCTCCCCTCTATTGTCTAGTCTCACGTGAGTACATATTCAGTGTCTTGAAGTAATCCTTATAAGACCTGTCCTTTTGGCCCTGAATCATCTATGTCACCTTTCATTGCACCATCTCCAGCCTGTTCTTACATTTCCTGAGTTGAGGATTTCAGAAGTGGGCACAGTACTCCAGATGTGGTCTCACCAAAGCTTTTTAATTGGACTGGGTCACTAAGGCAGCAGAGAGGGGCCAAGCAGTGGACATCCTTACCTGGACTCCATCAAGGCCTTTGACTCTGTATCCACAAGAGATTGATTAGGAAGATGGATCTCAGGGTTGGGAAGAAGATGACCAGATGAGTAGAAAACTGGCTGAGGAACAGGGCCCAGAGGGTGGGGGGGGGAAGAGAGTTATCTAGCACCAGGGAGGTCACCAAAGGTGCCCAGCAGGGCTCAGTGCAGGGACCAGTGTTGCTCAATGTCTTCAAAAATGATATTGGGGATGGCATTAAGGGCAAAATGTGCCTTTTCATGCACAACATCAAACTCTGAGGGAGAGTGGACACAGCCGAAATGGTATCAGACCCACGGGATGATCTGAAAAAGCTTGAGAAGTGATCATGGATTTGGCAGCTTGCCTTCAATGCAAAGGTATGGAAATTGGAGGCAAGAATCCCAGGATAGAGTACAATGTGGGAAGGGTCTGGGTATCTGTAACAGAGGAGGATAATGTGGGTCTCTTTAAGCTAAGTGGCAACCAAAACACAAGGTGACACTGTCTTATGTTGGGGCAAGTTTAGGAGGGAGGCTAGGATGCATTTCTTCATGGAGAGGGTGGTAGCCAGTTAGAATGCGCTGATAGAACAGGTGGTCTTAATGAAGATGGTGGGTGGCTTCAAGAGAGGTTGGGACAGATATAAGGGGAAAGTAAGGGTCAGGGGAGGGGCAGATGGAAAAGATGGGAGTATTGGTGGGGGCAGGGGCAGTAACTTAAGCTGTAGATTCCACAGTACAAACAGACTAAATAGACCAAATGGCCTTATTCTGCTGGCTTCTTCATATGTTCATATAAAAAGAGGTAATATTACCTCTTTTCTTCTGCTGTCAGTACTCCTCCCAATACATCCCAGCACCTATATGCCTTACTATAGGCCTTCTTGTACTAGCTTGATTGTTTGAGGGAGTCACTTGACAACTCCTAGGTCCCGTTCCTCATCTGTAGTGCCAAGTCTTAACCTGTCCGTCCAGTACTCTGTCCTGGGGTTCTTGTTTCCTAGGTGCATCACCATGCACTTTATCAAGTTAAATGTCAACTGCCAAACCATAGACCACCTCTCTAGACTTTGCAGGTCACTCTGCATTTCCCTGACTCCCTCATTGCTGAGCGCCCTCCCACAAAGATTAGTGTCATCTGCGAAGAGACAAAACTTGCCCCAGATTCCTGCTTCGATGTCACTGATGAACATATTGAAGAAAACAGAGTCCAGGAAAAATCCCTGTGTACACTACTTATGACCTACATGTCTTCTGATTTGACACCATTAACCACAATCCTTTGCTGCCTCCCCTTTAACCAGTTATCTATCCACTTTACTATGTTCCTAGCCACACTCAGATCCTCCATCTTCTTCAACAATCATCTGTGAGGCACCGAATTGAAAGCCTTCCTGAAGTCGAAGAGATTAAATTCATAACCTGGCCCCTAGTCAGTGCCCTCATCACCCAGTCAAAGAAAACTAGCTTTTCACTGCTGTGTAGGAGGAGTGTGGGCCGGAGCAAAATGAGTGACTAGAGGAACACGAGTGAGGAAAGTGCCTTTCCTTATCATTGTGGGCTGCACACTGTTTGGGGTAAATGTGGATTGCAGCAGTAACTTTATTTTATTTTTTGTAGGAAACTAGGGTTCGGGAGCACAGGGCCAGAGAGGGAGGGACTGTTTGGGAGGAAGAGAGCACGTCACGTGACCCGGCCAGGCCAACAGGGAAGCTGGGGTCCATGAGTTATATAAAGGGGGATATCTTTGTATTTTTTTTCTCTCTGCTGTATAGGAGGCGTATGGCCAGGGCAAAACGAGCAACTGGAGCAAGACGAAGGAAAGCGCCTTTCCTTATTATTGTGGGCTGCATACTGTTTGGGGGCAAATGTGTGGATTACAGCTGTAACTTTGTTTTATTTTTTGTAGGAAACAGGGGTTTGGGAGGGGGAGGAGGGCTGAAGAGTGAGGGACTGTTTGGAAGGAAGAGAGTGTGTTATGTGACCCAGCCAGGCCCATAGGGAGGCTGAGGTCCCTATATATTTCCAGTGGGGGGCTAAGTGACCCTGACATATTAGTGCCATGATGCAGGAGTGTGACATCTGCAGGGCATCCACAGGACACACCAGGGCAGAGTAAATAGGAGAGTAAATTGTTGACAAGAAGTTTAGAGGCATTCAGCAGCATAGTTGCAGGGCAGTATGTGGCAGCCTAGCAGCTGGAGGGAGTGGTGAAGCAGCATGGAGGAAGTGTGGTGGGGCAGGGACAGTACATGGAGCATTCAGGTGGTTGCGGGTGGATGGTCAGATGTAACGGATGTGGAACAGCCATCATCCTGGCAGCAATATGGAGGGCTAGGGGTTGCCTAGTCTGTAGGCAACTTGTGCAGCTCAGGGAGGAAATAGGGAGGCTGAGATGGGAACTGGGAATGAGGAGGGGGGGGTAGCTGGGTAGGAGAGCAGGGGTGGAGGGTTATGGGCAAGTCACAGCCAGCTAGTGCAGAGATGGGACCAGGGCAGAAATCTAGGAGGGAATCGACAGAGTCAGGAAACACCATCACCATGGGGGCTGAGGGGGGGATAAGGTGGTAAGAAGGGGACGCAGGGAAGGGAAAGGGACAGGGCAAGAAGGGAGGAGGGAGGAGCAGGGAAAGGTTGCACAAGGCACTGATGGCATGGAAAATAAGACCTCTAACAAGTATACAATATTGCAGGGTTTGGATGAGCAGGGGGAAGGGGGGGAGCAAAGGAGGTGGACGCAAATCCCAGTAAGGGGAGACAAGGGAGTGGGGGTGGGACAGAGTTAGGGAAAGGTAATGGGGAGGGATGTAGGTGAGATGAGAGGGATGATGGGCAAGATAAGCACAGGAAGGGGGGATAGGGAGGAGGGAGGCATGGGCAATGTGATGGAATCTCCAGGTGTGGAGTACAAAGGGAGATAAAGGGCCAGACCATGGGGGGAGGCAAAGCTGTAGTAAGGACGGGGAAAGGGGAACCTGGGTTACAGAGAACAGCAGTTGCTCTGGGGGGTAACCACAGTAAAAGGGAATATATAGGAGAAGGGAAACAGATGGGCAAACATGGCACAGAAAGATAGGAAGCAGGGGGAGAGGGTTGTAATTCTAGGAGACTCAATCCTTAAGGGAGTACAATGGGGTAACAAACATACAAGGATGAACAACAGGAACATGGAGTGCATGCCTGTCATGACCGCAGGGAGGTTGGGAACAAGCATACCAAAATGTGTGGGACAGGAGCAGGGGAAGCCTTACATAGTCGTTCATTTGGGAACCAATAACCTGGCTGGGTGCGAAGTGAATGAGGTGCAGGAAAGGTTCAGGGAACTGGGAAAAATCTGCAGTGGAGTAGGGAAAACAGTAACATTATCAGAGGTACTACCTGTCCCAAGAGCCAATACTGCAAGAAAGCTAAGGACTGCGGAAGTCAATACATGGTTGGGAGGTTGGTGTGAAGCAAATGGTGAGGGCTGGTGGGAGACTGGGTAGGACATGGGAAGATAACAGCCTATATGCACAGGACAGGTTACATCTGAGTAAGGAGGGCACAAGGGTCCTGAAAGACAACCTGGAAAGGTACTTGATGGATAAGCAACATTTAAACTGATGAAGGAGGGGGTAGTAGAGGGCACAGCACTCAAACCCCGGGAGGGAACCTAAAGGAGGGGGAGATAGTAAGGGGAAGGGATAGCAGAGGTAAGGGGGGGAAGGGAGGCACAAAGGGGAAGAGGGAAAATATGGGGCAGGGGACGAGATTGAAAGTAGTCTCCTTGAATGCCAGGATACTGACTAAATAACAAGACAGCAGTCCTACAGTTGCTGATGGCAGCAGGGGTGGTAGACATAGCTGCCATCACAGAGACATGGGCAACCCAGTACCATGACTGGGACCTTGAGATCCCAGGGTACCAACTGCATAGAAAGAATAGAGAAAAGGGGAGAGGGGGAGGAGTAGCGCTGTACATAAGGGATGGGATAATGTGCACTAGGGAGGAGGGAGCAACTGAAGCCCTACAGATAGTGCTACAAAATACAACTGGGAAAAAAAGACTCGGTGGGGGTGGTGTACAGACCACCATCACAGGGCACAGAGCTGAATAGGGAGCTGGGGAAACAGATTAGGAGGGCAAGAAGGAGAAGGAACACTATAATTCTAGGTGACTTCAATCTGCCAGGTGTTGACTGGGGCACCCCAGCTACTTTCTGAGGCAGGGTGCAGGTCCTCCTGGACGCTATCCAGGAGTCTTTCCTGACTCAGGGAGTCACACAGCCAACACGAGAGGGTGCCATGCTAGACCTGGTGGTATCAGATGGGAAGCATGTTCAGGGAGTTGAAGTGAGGGATCCCTTTGCAGGCAGTGACCACTACACAGTGTGGTTTTACATTAACATTGGGAAGGAAGCAGCCAAGACAAATGAGAGTGGTGGATTTCAGGAAGGCAGACTTCGCTAGAATGGCTATCATACTGAAGGAGCACCTGGCAAAGTTCAGGCCATGGATGGATGCGGAGCAAAAATTGGCTATCATCAAGAAGTGGTTAATAGAGGTCACTGACACCTGCAAAAATATTCGTAAAAAGAACTCCAGGTGTCAGAGACCTAGCCGGTATAGCAGGAGGGTGGCTGAGAAGGTGAAAGTAAAGAGGGAGGCCTTCTTGAAATACAAGCGGACCCTGAAGGGAGGCTTATACAGAGAAATCTTGGAAGGCACGGAGAGAGGTCTGGGCAGCCAAGGTGGAGAAAGAACTAAGGCTAGTGCAGGGGATAAAGGAAGGGGAGAAAGATTTCTTCATATACGTTAGGGAAAAATGAAGCAGAAGGGATGAGATTATAAGGATAAAGAGGGAAGGAGGATGGGCAGAAAAGGGGGAGGATCAAGAGGAGGCTTTGAATGAATACTTTTCCTCTGTCTTCACCAAAGAAGCGGAAGGGCCAGTACCACAGGGGAGGAATGGGGGGGAGCCAGGGGGGGGGTGTTAAATTATGAAGGGAAGATTGGGGTGGACAGAGTCTTAAGAGGGCTTAGAGAACTGCAGCCTGCTCCTAGGATGCATTCTCTGATTTGCTACCCTACTGCCCCATAACCCCGAGTTTAAACTCCTACTTCCTACTGCTACTTGCCAGCCCTCGAACTTGAGCCTTCCATAGCCACAGCTTGTCGACGAGCCTTCTATCTACTGACCTTAACTCAGCACTCTATTTTAAGTCCCTCCCCTGCCACTGACCCTTCACAAATGTGATTCTCTCAAAGCACCTGTCCTCCCCCAGCTTATTCTGTGTACGGTCCTCCCTCATATTGCTCTCTAGTATGTTCCTACTAGTTCAGTCCTGCACATAAAATTACCCCCCCCCCAACCCTTGACTTGAATTAACGACAAAGCCTCCTCTTGGCTGCATTAACATACAGGGTGTGAAAGCCTATTTTGAGTCTCTCCCCTCCTAACTTTATATGAAATAACAACAATGCCTCCCCTGGCTGCTTTACCTCCTGATAGATTAGTTCCTTAAACCCACAGCACTCACCACGTACCTTGGGCTGTACTAACTGCAATATGTACCTCTATATGAGATAGCTTACGATTATAAACAGTCAGACCAATTGCTGTTATTTCTTGTATTTTTTGTCTCTGTAACTATCTTTCTGTGTTGTCCTCCTGTCAAGACGTGGAAACTTTGAAAAAGAGCATTTTGCTCAAAGATTATGTCTGAATGAAGAAATAAAAAAATAAACTGCAGGTGACAAAGCACCAGGACCGGACGGTTTACGCCAAAGGGACCTGGAGGGAAAGTGGAGTTGGGTGGGTGGATTGGGGTTGTGGGGACTAGAAGATGCCCTGGGGTGAAATTGGTTCCAGAGAGGGGTCCTCCCTGCCTGGCCCCCATACCCAAGGGCTTCACGTTAAGTAGGCAGCTGACACAACCGGCCTTGGTGTCCCATCCTACTCAAACGGTGTTATGCAATGCCAGGTCCATCAAATACAAGACAGCAGTGACTGCTGATCTTCGTGGGTCATCTGACCTGGCTTACATCATCAAGACCTGGCTGGATAATAATGCTGGCCCAGTTCTCGAGTCAGCAATTTTGGACAGGTTCTCAGTGATACATTGCCCAAGGATGGATCGAAGGGGTGAGGGTATAGCCATATGCTTTAAATTGGAATTGGGCCTTGTAGATGTGTCAGTGGGGGAGACCAAGTCCTTTGAGTGTATCATAGGTGCAGGATTCTTCTTGTCCACAGTCCACCTGGGGGTGAGAAGCAATTCGTGCAGAAAGTTGCGGACTTTGTCATCAATATGGTGTTGGAGTCCCCCCCAGATGGATGGTTCTGGGGGACTTCAATGCCTGGGTCAATGACAAACTCTCACAATTTGGTCAGCACTTCCTCCAACTTATGAATTCATTGGGATTCACACAGGTTATTACCTCTGTGACCCATAGTCATAGTCACTCGTTGGATTTGGTTTTCCTACTGGGTATGGAAACCTCTGACCTGGTGGTGGTGGTGGAGCCAGTTGGATGGTCTGACCACCACACTATAAGGTTCAACTTCCAGGCTCCCCCTATAGGCCTGCCCCTACAGAGATGGTCCAGTACCGCGTTTTAAGGGGTTTGACCCCAGATAGCCTGGCAGCAGTGCTGGACCTATCGGGCTTTCCAAGTGCAAGCATGGATCCAGGCAATCAATTAGCTAGAAGGAAGCCAGGTTAAACCCAGATTTAAAAACTGCCCTAGATAGCTTCTGCCAGACGACAGGCAGTGAACACCAAGAAGAAGGAGCTGCTGTTATAACTATACTTCTCTACTGGAACTATATTGCCCTCCTTTCCTCCCCCCACCCTAAGCCAGTTGTACTTTTATAGGCACAGGATTTGACTGACAACAGGAACTTCCTGTTTGGGAGCAGGAAGTGAGTGATCACAGAGTCACAAAAGACTCACCATCCTAGAAAGAAAAGTGTAGCTCTCTGTCCTCCCCTAGCTGCTGGAGGTCTGACTCTGAGCAAGTAAGGAGACTACTGAGAAATATAAGAACTTCTTGTCTCAGAACAGGAAGATCAGGAGCTTAAAGGGCACAGAGGCAGTGAGTAAGTAGGGAGAAAAAAAAAAACAGAGGAAAGACTAAGTATTCCAAACAACAGTTAAGGGGCCAGAAATAAGAAATGATGGGAATGGTGTAGTGCAGTGGCTGTGGAGAAGCAGTCTTCTGGAAGACATTCTGGAGGATGTAGTGTTGTCCCATCTGCAGGCACCTCTTTGAGCTGGGGGAGGAGGTTGCTCATCTCCAGGTTGAGTTGGCCAGGATTTAGGGGACCTCCTCTACCCAGGGACCACCAGGGTCACTGCCGTTGCCTCAGAGGTTGTCAAGAAGAGGAGCAGTTGGACCACAGTGGGCTCAGAGACGGTGAGGGTGGTGGAACAGAGGCACATCCCTCCAGTTGTGCCTCTCCACAATTCATATGCCATTCTGGCAAAGTGTGGTTCCTCTATGGAGGCACCCACAGGGGAGACCAAGGAGGATGCTGGGAACCTCCACAAAGGAGACCCACAGGAGGATGGCATGGGATCCCACAGGGGAAGGAAACAACTCCTGGTGGAGGACTCCATTGTTAGGTGGTAGAACTGGGGGAGGAAGGGGAGAGGGAGGTAAGGTGCCTGCCTGGCACCATGGCTTGGAGGGACAGGGAGCGAATCTTCAGGATCGTGGGAGCAGCTGCACGGGGGAGGGAGCTGGATGTCATTCTCCACCTAGGGACAAATGACCTGGCTGAGAAAGGGATCAGAGCAGTGCAGGAAGAGTTTGTGGAGTTGAAGAAGGGCCTTAGACAAGTCTCACGCACAGTAACCTTCTCGGAGGTGCTGCCTGTCTATGGCATGGATGAGGCTAGGATGCTCCACACCATGGAATTCAATCAGTGGTTGAAAAACTGGTGCAGAGCTCAGGGATTTGGCTTCACTGGGGACTGGCGGTCCACCTGGAGTGATGCGGGCCTATACTGGTGTGATGGTCTGCATCTGTCCAGGAGGGGAACCAGGATCCTAGGTAATAGGTTTAAATGCTTCATTGGCAAGCATTTAAACTAGCCAAGGGGGCAGGCACTGGAAAGGAGCAGGGAAATCCTAGCCCCCTCCAAAACAAAATCAGGGTAGTAAGTGAGGTAAACACCAAGATAGAGATGTCGATGGGGAGAAGGGCAGGGGTAAATGGAGAAAATGACAAAGGCAATAAGGACAGGGATGGGGCAAAAAGGAATAAGGCCATCAAGAAATGGAAGGTAATGAGTACCAATGCCCGTAGTCTGGGCAACAAGCTCCCTGAACTTGTGGCCTTGATGGAAGAGGGATGCCTGGATATCGTAGCAGTCACAGAAGCATGGTACACAGAGAACCATGACTGGGATGTTAACATACCAGGGCACACAACCTACAGGAGAGACAGGGAAGGTAGAAGAGGGGAAGGAGTAGCTCTATATGTAAGGGAAGGGATAAAAGCAACAGAACAAGAGCGTAAAGAGGGAGGAGAGGAGACACTGTGAGTTAACTTAGAGACTGGAAATGGCACCACAATCCGCATAGGGGTTGTATACAGACCCCCATGTCAGGGAGAGGGAATGGACAAGGATATGATAGAAGGCATCCTTAGGATGGCAGAGAAAGGGGAGATACTGTTGATGGGGGACCTGAATATGCCAGATGTTAACTGGAGCACCTTTGCTGCAGCTACATCCAAGAGCAGGGCCATTCTTGATGCCTTACAGGTGGCACACCTCAGACAGCTAGTTTTGGGACCCACTCATGAGGGAGCAATCTTAGACCCCGTACTCTCAAATGGGGACAGTGAGAGGATCTCAGATCTAGAAGTGGGTAGCCATTTGGGAACAAGTGACCACCAAACAGTGTGGTTCATGATAAACTCAGCTACAGAGTCAAGCCATAAAAAAGTGAGGGTATTGGACTTCAGGGGGGCTGACTTTGGCAAGATGGGAGAGTGTCTTATAAAAGCACTAGCAAACAGGCTGGATGGAGGGGTGGAGTAACAATGAGGAAACATCAGAACTGCCATCACAGAGGCAACAAGCCTTTGTGTGAAGCAAATAAACAAATCAAAATGAAAGAAAAAGCCACTATGGTTCTCAAAAGAGGTGGCAGGGATGGTTAGGGAGAAAAAGATAACATTTAGGAAGTACAAGGAAACACAGAAGGAGTAGGACAGAGAACTGTACCAGTTAAGGCAGAAGGAAGCATGGAAGGAAGTCAGAATAGCAAAGGCCCAAACTGAGGAAAAGATAGCCAACTCGGTTAAGAAGGGGGATAAAACCTTTTATAGGTACATCAGGGAGCGTAGAAAGACAAAGGGAGGGATAGTGAGGCTGAATAGAATGGACGGTGGGCAGAAAGGGACAGTGAAAAAGCAGAGATACTGAACGAATACTTCTGCTCAGTATTCACAAAACAGGAGGAGGGGGAGGTGCCTAATCCAATTAACAGAAGCACTCTGGATAGGGGGGTTGAATCCAGTCCTCTCACAGAAGAAAGGGTGCTGAAAGAACTCCTAAAACTGAAGGTGGACAAAGCAATGGGGCCTCATGGAATTCACCCCAGAATTCTAAAAGAATTAAGGGGAGAACTAGTGACACCAATGACTACCCTTTTTAACAAATCATGGGAGGATGGTGTGGTACTTGAGGACTGGAGGAAGGTGGATGTGATTCCCCTTCACAAAAGTGGGAGCAAAACAGAGGCAAGAAACTACGGACCTGTCAGTTTGACCTCTGTGGTAGGGAAAGTGACGGAATCACTTCTGAAGGAAAGAATTGTTGAGTACCTAGAGGCCAGTGGGGCATAGGACCCAAGGCAGCATGGGTTCACACAGAGAAGGTCATGTCAGACGAATCTAATTGATTTCGTTGACTGGGTGACCAAAGTAGTAGACCAGGGAGGGGCTGTGGACATAGCCTACCTAGACTTTAGCAAGGCATTTGACACAGTCCCATACAAAAGATTAATAGTCAAATTAACCAGCTTGGGAGTGGGTCCCAGGGTGATAGCCTGGGTAAAACATTGGCTGGACAACAGAACACAGAAGGTACTGTAACCGTAAATAGAGTCCACTCTGAAGAAAGAGGGGTTACCAGTGGGGTACCACAGGATTCAGTACTGAGTCCAGTCCTTTCTAATGTCTTTATAAGTGACATTGCAGGGGGACTGGAAGGAAAAGTATGCCTCTTTGCAGATGATACAAAGATCTGCAACAGGGTTGATACACAAGGAGGGGTGGAAAGGATGAGAAGGGACTTGGCAAGGTTGGAGGAATGGTCAGAAGTATGGCAGCTTGGATTTAATGCAAAGAAGTGCAAAATAATGCACCTGAGAAACAAAAACCCAGGGGAAGATTACACAATGGGGAGGTAGTAACAACAAAAATGGAAAGGGACCTGGGGGTAATCATATCAGATGACCTTAAGGTTAGCAAGCAATGTGGGAAGGCAGTAGGGAGGGCTGGGGGGATACTGCAATGTATAGTGAGAGGCATCACCAGCAGAAAACAGAAAGTTGTTATCCCTCTGTACAGACAGTTGGTGAGACCCCATCTGGAGTACTGCATCCAGTTCTGGAGACCCCATCTCCGAAAGGACATAGACAGGATGGAGGCAGTCCAGAGGAGGGCAACTAAAATGGTGCAGGGTCTGCAAGAGAAGCCATATAAGAGACTAAAGGAGCTTAATATGTATACCCTTGAGGAAAGGAGGGAGGGGGACATGATAGAAACTTTAAGTACCTCAGTGGAATCAACAAAGTCCAAGAGGGTAGCATCTTTCAGAAAAAGAGATGTGAAAGAACAAGGGGACACAATTTGAAGATAGATGGGGGACGGCTCAGGGGCATTGTGAGGAAGTATTTCTTCACAGAGATGGTGGTGGATGCATGGAACAGCCTTCCTCAGGAGGTTGTGGGGTCTAAAACTGTGGGAGAATTCAAGAATGCATGGAACAGACATAAGGCAATTCTTGTGGTGGGGTAGGAAGAAATAGACTGTTGGTTAACTAGGATTAGCAGCTTATCCTGTAGGTAGGGAAATGGGCAGACTAGGTGGGCCAAGCGGTCCTTATCTACCGTCAAAGTCTATGTTTCTAGGTTTCTAATCTGTTACAGGCCTATAGTAAGGCTGTGACTGAGGCTCTGGATTCCATAGCTCCTGTCAATGTTTGTCCCCTCACCCTTTGCTCTCAGCCCCCCTGGTTTGATGAGACCTTGAGGGAGCTGATGCGAGTGGGACGAAGGATGAAGCAGTGCTGGCGGAAATCAGGCCTTGATGCTGACAAACTTAAATTGATGGCCCATTATACGGACTATCAATCGGCCACCTCCCATAAAAAGGCAGAGTTCCTGTCCAGGTAGGTCACCACTGCACGAAAACGTCCAGCTCTGCTCTTCTGAACTGTCTACAGTCTGTGCAATCCAGCCTGTCTGCAGTTTCAGAGAGCATTGTCACAGGAGAAGTGAGACAAGTTTGCTCAATTCTTTGCAGATAAGGTTGCTGACATCAGTTCTAAGATCTGCGCAGCTCACTCCAATGGGTGTGGTGGTGGTCAGTGGTCGGTTGCAGCCCCTCGTTTTGTCTGGTCCGACTTTACCGGTTGGCAATCCTGGATATTGTGAGGATCATCCAGAGTATGCAGCCAACCTGCTGTAGTTTGGACCCAGGCCCAACTCACCTCCTTGTGGGGTGTGTTGATGTCATCAGCCCAGTCCTAGCTGAGATAGTCTGGTGTTCATTAGAGACAGATGTGTTTCCTGACACCCTGAAGAAGGAGGTGGTGGTGACACCTCTCCTTATGAAATCCTTTCTCGATCTGGACTGTCTCACTAACTATAGATCCATTTCTAACCTTCCCTTTGTGGGTAAAGTTATTGAGAAGGTGGTCGCACTACAGCTGAGGAGCATCTTACATCCATGGCGTCTATGATCCTCTCCAGTCTGGATTTCAGAAGAGGCATAGTACTGAGACGGCTCTTGTCCAGGTACTTAATGGTCTCCTGATAGCGAGAGATCGGAAGAGCTGTTCCATCTTGGTTCTCCTTGATCTCTCTCTGCGGCATTCAACACTGTGGACCATGGTGGCGCTATTGGAGCACCTATGGCTGATCTGTGGACTGTCTGGTACAGTCCTCTGATGGTTCCACTCATTCTACATAGGCAGATTTCAGAGAGTGGTGTCAGGATCTAGTCCTCTGACCCATTCTGCCTGTCCTGGGATTAAATTATTGAACCTGCTGTGTACAAATGTATCTTTTAGATTCCTTGCCCCGATAGTCACAGCCTTAATTTTCTAGACTTAAACCTGTCTGTTAATGAGCATAATAACATAATTAATACTAAATGTTATTGTAAACCCACAGCCACGAATTTGGTTTTACACGCAAATAGTGCTCACCCACAGCATTTGAAAGATTTCATAACCTACAGTCAGCTGATTCTGATACATAGGAATTGTAGTTCAGATGCCCTGTTTGAACTACAATCTGAGGAACTTACTAATAGATTCAAAAATAGGGGTTATGATCATACCTTATTGCAGAAGCAGAAAAAAAGAGCATTGGCAATAGATAGAGACAGCCTGCTGAAGAGATCCACTACAACATCCAGCACACAGTCATGTACATTTATAACAGAATTCAACCATAAGGCAGAACGAATAGCCAACATTATACATAAAAAATGGCACATCCACCTTAGTGATGTGACAGTGGGTCAAGCTGTGGGGCCCTGTCCTAGGGTCTCATTCAGTAGGGCAAGGAATCTAAAAGATACATTTGTACACAGCAGATTCAATAATTTAATCAACCCCAGGACAACATGGTTGCCACAAAGATCAAAAAGGTACTTCAAATGTACAAGATGTAATATCTACAAGTATGGTAGTCGGTACGACATTTGAACATCCTAAGTTTCAGAGTAATAGAGTGGAGATTAATCAACTGATAACGTAATACCAGTTACGTGGTTTCTGCACTTTGGTGCAGTTGTCATTTACTGTATGTGAGAAAAACTGCAAGTCCTTTAAAACAAGGGATACAGAAGCATATTTGTTCTATCATTAACAAAAGGGAGGACACACCTGTGGGTATTCATTTTAGCATTTGCCATAAGTCTAAATCCGATTCTTTGAAATTTACTAGAATTGAATGGATACTGCCATTAGAATTTGGTGGAGACAGATCAAATCCACTGTTAGAAAATGAAATTCAGTGGATCTATAAGTTGCGCGGTGTTAAGCCTGTTGGTTTAAATGATAGATGGGACCTGAAGCCCTTCCTGAAATGTAGATGCTGATCAAATGTTTATCTGTATATTAAGTGAGTTTAGATTTGTTTTATTATTTTATAACTTAACTGTTGGTACTAAATTGTTTTCACATTTCCTTCTTAGGTCTTTTTAGGAGTCTTCTGTTCTTTGGAGCCACAGCTGTCATGTTGGGATTCCAAGTGTGGTAACAAAATGTATTTTGTTATAAGTGCCAATCATGTCGCCTTGACATGCTCCAGAGACTGTTTTCTTCCTTATGGTTACAGATCTCATACCCTGACATGTATCCCATGTAAAAATTAGCATAATGCACTTACATTTAACAGCTGCTATACATTTAAATTTTTGAAACAGTCAGGATATGATTTCAGCTCTGTTATAGTAGAGGCATTTATCACTACTATTCCAAATTATGTAAATTACTTAATCTATGTCTCTTATTAAAGAGCCCAACCAGAACTTCAGATATTTGACATTTGATATGAAATTCTGAAAATGATTTAAAAAGAGAGTATTGTGTTTAGAAAATATATAACTGTGTATGTGATTTAGTTTTACTTTAAGAAGTAAGAAAAGTTATTTACTTCTGCATATTTTGTGACATCATGCATTTATAATGAGCTGCAAGTGTATTTAAATGTCTTCCTTATCTTCTAACCACACCCCTAAGGAAGACTTGTGAGGAGTCGAAGCGCTGGGTGGTTAGTTGGTGTGCCAGCACCGTGTCTTTTGATTTATTTATTAAAAAGTTTACTTAAGCTTATTGCACTGTCTCAGTACATCTGTTATTGACAGTGTGCTTCCTGGTAACGAGTAATGCTATCTTCAGAGAGAAGTGTTGCGGATCTATTCCATGGACCCATTCTCCCTGTCTTGTGGGGTGCCGCAGGGTTCCGTTTTATCACCCATGTTGTTCGCAGTGTATATGCTGCCATTGGGAGTCATTGTAAGGTGGTATGGGTTGAGTTTTCACTGCTATGCAGATGATATTCAGCTACACATGTCCTTTGTGCCCGGACAGGATGGAGCTGTCTTGGCTTTTAACAACTGCCTCACTGAGATCCAAGACTAGATGAGTGTCAACTGGCTGAGGTTCAACTAGGACAAGACTGAGGTACTGGTTGTAGACCCAGGTCATCAGGTAGAGGGGCTTTCTGCTGGCAGCCTTCCAGGCATTGGCTTGGAGGCAGTCAGCTGATGAGCTCTTATCAGATGCGAAATCTGGGCATTATCTTTGACGAGGGGTTGACGCTTAGATTTAAGGTGTCGTCCATCATCAAGACCTCATTTTACCATCTGAGAAATATCACCCAGATCAAGCATCTGGTCCTGTCTGATGACCTTCCAATGCTGGTCTATGCCTTTGTGACCTCCTGCTTGACTACTGTGACACCCTATACCTAGGGCTACTGGGGGTTGATATCTGCAGCTGGTGCAGAATGTGGCTGCTAGGCTGTTGACTGGCTTACCTCGATCACGCCATGTCATGTCTGTGCTCTGCAGCTTTCACTGGCTGCCTATTCAGTGGCGGATCACCTTCAAGATCGGTCTGCTGACCTATAAAGCCCAACACAGACAGAGACCATGTTACCTGAAAGATCTTCTTCGCCCCTACCGACCCTTCCACCCACTCCGCTCCACCAATGAGAGACTTCTAGAGGTTTCCAGGGTCTGTTTGAAGATCTCGGGTACCAAGGCATCTGTGTTTGTGGCCCCTACCCTGTGGAATTCTCTACCTCATCAGATAAGAGAGTGCCTGGCTGTGGAGAGTTTTAAATCCGCACTGAAGATTCATCTTTTTAATTTTGCCTTTCCTGAGCGTTGATGAATTGCTGACATACATATGTATTTTATTATTTATCGATATCTGAATTTTGGAGTTTTAACCATTGTACAAGTACTTTGATCCATTGGCGAACTGCACTTTTTTATAAATAAAAGTTGAGTTTAGTTGAAAGGATCCTGAGGGAGTTGGCAGGGGTTCTAGCAGCCCCACTGATGGACCTGTTTAACACATCGCTGGGAGGGGGGGGTTTCCACAGGATGGGAGAACAGCTCATGTGGTTCCACTGTACAAGACTGGTCCCAGGGACAAGCTGTGTAACTACAGGCTGGTTAACCTGACCTCCATAGTGGAGAAGGTCATGGAGACCATTCTAAAGGAAAGACTAATGTCCTTCCTTGAGGAAAATGTTCTCCAGGATGACAGGTAGCATGAGTTTGTCAGGAGAAGATCATGTCAAACCAATATGATTTACTTTTTTGACTGGGTTATAAGGTCGTTGGACAGGGGACAGGCAATGGACGTTCTGTACCTGGACTTTAGCAAGGTGTTTGATTCAGTGCCACATGGCAGGCTGATCAGCAAGCTGAAGGACCTGGGAATTGGGGACAAATTGCTGGGGAGGGCCAAGAACTGGCTTCAGGATAGGAATTAGAGAGGGTTAGTAAGGAGGAACTATCCAAACCTCAGCCTGTAACCAGCAGAGTCCTACAGGGCTCAGTACTTGGACCTGTGCTGTTCAACATCTTTATTGGTGTGATAGCAGAGGGGGTCAAAAGTAAGATCAGCCTCTCTGCAGATGATACGAAGCTCTGTGGGAGGGTGGACACAGTGGAGGGGAGACAGGAGTTAATGGAGGATCTAGCTAGGCTGAAGAAATGGTCGGGCATCTGGCAGCTGGATTTCAATGCTAAGGTGACAGTCTCAGAAGAGGAAAAGGATCTTGGTGTGATGGTAAGAGGTAACATGAAACACTCGGCACAGTGCCACAAGGCAGCAGCCAAAGAAAATAAAATGCTCAGCGGCATTGCCAGGGGAATAACCTCTAGAGGAGGAAGTAATCTTGTCACTGTACAGGTCATTGGTGAGGCCGCACCTAGAATACTGTGTGCAGTTCTGGTGCCCATATCCAAAGAAGGATGTCAAGCTACAGGAGAGAGTCCAGAGGAAGGTGACCAGGATGATCCAGGGTATGGGGGACAAAACATATGAGGTGAGGCTGAAAGAGCTAAACATGTACTCTCTGGAGGATAGGAGAGAGAGGGGGGACATGATAGAGACCCTCAAGTACCTTAAGGGAATAAACAGGGTAAGATCAGAGGGCATCTTTAACTGAAGGAAGTAGGGTACAACAAGGGGACACAGCCTGAAGCTAGTGGGGGAGTAGATTTAAGAAGGAAATGAGGAGGCACCTTTTCACTGAAAGGGTGGTGTCGGGGTGGAATGAGTTGCCAGAGGATGCGATTGCGGTAAATACAGTGGCTAGTTTTAAGGGGGGGCATAGTGTGAAGAAGAAAATTACAGTGGGTGTTCCTGGGATGGGGAAGAGGAGGGTACTAAGGGAGGGATAGTGGACTCTAGGGGGAGGGGCAGCTCCAAGGAACTGAATACAGCTGCAGACTCGAGCAGACTAGATAGACCATTGTGGCCTGTTTCTGCTAGCAAATTCGTAAGTTCATAAAACTACCAGGTTAGTTAAACCCATGCTGTTTACCACTACGTGCACTATCCCCGTTTCCTTGCTGAGCATTGTTCTGGCAGTGCCTACCCGATGTTACTCTGGCCAGTAAAACAGAACAGAATGCTTCTAAAAGATTCAGAGTTGCAAACGACAGTCACTTATCATTTCTGCACAAATGTCACCGGGACTCAAACTGCAGCCTTTGTGCATTGGTAAATTTGAATGGCCCCGATGTTTCCATCATGTCAGCATGACATCCCTTCCCGACAGCTGCTCTCAAAGTAGAAATGCATGGATGATTGCTGACATTTTCCTCAAGTGGTTTACAGAGTCCTTTGAGACATCAGTGAGAAGTCACATAACAAAAATGCCAGCTGAAGTGCTCCTTTTGCTTGATCAGTATCTTGCCCACCCCCCAGAATCTGAACTGCAGTCTCGGGATGGAAGAATAAAAGCAATGTTTCTCCCTAAGAACAGCACCTCCCACATTCAACCCTTAGATGGTGGGATCATTGCTACATTTAAAAAACAGCACCACAAGCATCTGTTAAGTGATTTGGTGGCTGAGGGTACACAAGTCGCAGATTTCCTAAAAAACTTGAACCTCAGACATGTTGTCAACATTGCTGGTGAAGCATGGGGGAATGTTATAGAAGCTACCACAGCTCACTGTTGGGAAGTTACACTTGGCTCAGCTTTTGGTGATCAGTTTAACCCCCCCCCCCAATGACTGGCAAGAAGAAGATGACACACCTGAGACTGTACCACTTGCCACTGAACTTAAATTGATTGACACACCAAACCCCTCTGCTGCAACTAACAACTGGCTCACTATGGATGATGATGTACAGACAAACAAAATTTTTACTGACACCGACATTGTCAGTGCCATAAAAAACGTGGGTCAACAGAACGAGGAAGAAGAGTAAAATGGGGAGGTTGTGATGCCAATGTATAATGAAGCGATCTGTGGTCTGGAAGCAGGCTTATACTGGCTGCAGTCTCAGGATACAGATCCAATAAAAGTACTGCAATTCTGAAACCATATTTCTTATACAAGGGACATTGCTACCCAACAAGTAAAACAGACAAAAATTATGGGTTATCTGCAACTGGATGCCAGTGCCTGAGTAAGGTACTGTACCGTAAATGCTTTACAATGGATTACATCAAGTGAATGTTTTTAAAATTTCAAATAGAAACACAGAAATTGTCAGCAGATAAGGACCGCTAGGTCCATCCAATCTGCCCGTAAGCCCTATACATTGTATGAGGCCACTGAACCTATGTGATCCATGGCTTTTCATCACTCCCTACTCTCTCAAGCTTCCCTTGTGCCTGTCTCAGGCATGCTTAAACCCCTCCACTGTGCTTCCCCCCACTACCTCCTGTGGCAGACTATTCCGGGTATCGACTACCCTTTCTGTATAGAAAAACTTCCTCACATTACCTTTTAATCTACCCCGTTCCAAGTTCATATTGTGCCCCCTTGTTCTAGTACTTTTTCTACATTAGAAAAGGTCCCCCACCTGCACTTTGTTCATGCCCATGACAGTTTCAATCATGCCCCCCCACTCTCTCCACTCCTCCAGTGAGTACATACTGAGGTCCCTTAGTCTCTCCTCATATGTTTTGTGGTGCAAGCCCTGCACCATCTTTGTTGCCCTTCTCTGGATAGTCTCTACCTTATCTATGTCCTTGTGCAGGTGTGGCCTCTAGAACTGCATGCAGTACTCCAGGTGAGGCCTTACCAATGTTTTATACAATGGCATCACCACCTTATGCCTCTTGCTAGTGATTTATTTAAGAGTTTTACCAGGAAGGCATACTGAGCAGAGCACCTCTCAACTCCAGATGCATCCTGAGGATAATACAATAAAAACATTGAGTGGCATACAATATAACAAGGTGAGATAATGGTACAAGTAATATAACAGCAAGGTTCAGCACCATCCAGGGTAGAACACGGTACAGGGTACAGGGTGCAGATGCATAATTACAATAAAAGTTATGCACAGCTGAAAGAAGAGCCAGGTACGATAGTGACAAGGGGTGCAGCAGTGATACCCCTGCCTATGCACTCCAGCATGTCACTAGCCCTCCCTGCCACCTTTGTGCACTGCTTTGATACCTTAAGGTCATCAGAGATGATAGCCCCTAGGTCCCTTTTCTTTTTGGTCACAGTCAGCTTCCCCTTCCCCAACCTGTAGCTCTCCCCAGGGTTCCCTCTACCCAGGTGCATTATTTTGCACTTCTTTGCATTGAACCTCAGTTGCCACATCGCTGACCATCTTTTAAGCTTGTCCAGGTCCCTCTTCATTTTCTGCACTCCTTCTGGAGTATCCACCCTGTTGTAGACCTTGGTGTCATCTGCAAACAGGCAAACCTTTCCTTCTAGCCCTTCTGCAATGTCACTATTGAAGACACTGAACGAGACTGTTCCTAGTACTGATCCCTGTGGTACTCTGCTGGTCACTCCCCTCTCCCCAGATTGTACTTCATTTATCACCAACCCTCTGTCTCCTGTCTGTTAACCAGTTTAACCAGTTCCTAACCCAGTTCACCACCGTGTCGCCCATGCCCAGACTACCCATCTTGTTGATTAGCCTTGTATGTGGGACAATGTTGAAGGCTTTACTGAAATCTAGGTAAGTGACATCTACCGCCCCTCCCTGATTTACTTCCCTAGTCACCCAATCAAAAAAAATCTATTAGATTTGTTTGACATGACCTTCCTGCTGTGAATCAGTGTTGCTGCAGATCCTGAGCACTGCTGGATTCCAGATGTGCCACTATCCTTTCTTTCAACAGTGTCTCCATAATCTTTCTCACCACTTAGGGGTGAGGCTGGCTGGCCTGTAGTTCCCCACCTCCTCCCTACTGCCACTTCTGTGCAGTGGGACAACATGTGCCCTCCTCCAGACCTCTGGAACCACACCTGTGTTGAGTGACTCTGTGAACAGACCCACCAAAGGCACTGCTAGTTCCCTTCGCAGCTCCCTTAATATCCTCAGGTGGATGCCGTCTGGCCCCATGGCCTTATCCACCTTCAGCTTTGTGAGTTCTTCCAGAACTCTCTCCACTGTGAATGGACTGGTGTCCACCCCCACCCCCCACCCCACTGTTTCTGCAACCCAGCTGTGGTCTTTGACCCTTCCCTCCCTTAGTGAATACTGAGCAGAAGTATTTGTTCAGTATTTCTGCCTTGTTCAGATCCCCCTCCTTACACTCTCCCTTTGAGCCTCACACCCCCCAAGTTTTTCTTCTTTCACTGATGCACCTATAAAATGCATTATCCCCCTTTGTTTACAAACTGTACTAAACCCTCTTCTGTCTGTGCCTTCACCCTCCTAACAGCCTTCCCTGCTTCTCTTAGACATTCAAGGTACACCTCCCCGTCCTCCTCCCTTTGGCTCCCTTTATATTTCCTGAAACTCAACCTTTTAGCCCCAACTTTGTCCCCCACCTCTTTAGAGAACCATAGTGGTTTCCTTCTTCTTTTCCCTTTGGCCACTATTTTAACGCATTGATGAAACCCGATACTATGTTAAAATATGAAAAAAGTTACACATTTATTGATATTTTAAGGTTTCACTGTACATTTGTTTTAAAATGTAATACCGATGTCAGTTCCTCATGCGGTAAGTGCTCCCTCAATATAATGAACATGCCACTATAACGAATGAGAGTCTTGGCTCCCAACACATTCGTTATAGTGAGAGAGCACTGTATAAGCAATACTGTATTGGCTGCCCATCCTTTGTCAGCCACGCTGGTCACCCAGTTGAAGGAGTCAATAAGACTCATCTGGCAAGACCTCCCTCTCATGAACCCACGCTGTCTGGAGTTCTGTAGTGCAGATCACCAATTCCTTCCTCAGTATAGATTCTATTACCTTCCATGATATAAATATTAGCCTGACTGGTCTATAGTTGCCTGGTTCATCCTTTCTTTTGCTCTTGTGCAGAGGGACCCCATCAGCTGGTCTTCAGTCCTTAGGGTTGACTTCTGTGGCCAGCAAGCAATTAAATACAGTGGTAGTTATACAAAAGTTCACCAGTAACTTGGTATACCACTCTATACAACTCTATGTGGTGCAGTAGAGAGGTGGTAGTGTATTACCACAGTGTGGGATGCTGGACTATAGCAGTTGTTTAATTGCACTTCCTCGCTTATCCACAGAATGACTATCATGAGCCATCACAGCAATACTGTAGGCCCGGGATATAGGAAAACACAGAGCTGGAAAGTTGGAAACCAGAAAGTTCGGCACTGGACATAAGGGACCACAGAGTTAAGTAACAATTAAGACATTCACACACCTTTTGCAGAACACCAAACACTCATCTGCAATCACGTCACACACCAACATACTTGAAAACCCCTTTAAAAATCTGCAAATTACTTCATAATACCAAAAAAAAAACACAATAGCCCAAAAAAACAGAAATAGTAAGGTGAAAATACGAACATGCTGCACCTGAAAAACATTACACCAGTGAAACAATTATGTACGCCTACTGCCTGAACAATACAATTTCAGAGCATTTTCATGACCACCAAACAGAAAACATGAGATTCCCATACTCAAATACACTATCTAATAACAGCAAACAAACCCACCTAACAATCAATGTAACTCCAAAGGGTACACAACTTGGAGGTGGGTGGACAAACTCCGGGGAGGAGGATTTGCTACTACAAACTCCAGGGCACACTCAACTTAGAGAGAAGGAGAAACTCATGGGGGGGGGGCAAATTTACTATTACAAACTCCAGGGGGTGACGCAACTCTGGGAGGGGGAGAAACTTGAGGAAAGGGAGAAGATTCACTATTCTGAACTCCGGGTGGATGCAACGGGGGAACCGGGGGGGACCGGGAACGAGCATGAGTCAAATTACAGCAGTGTGCTACAACCATACCCAAATATCCACACACTAACTTGGGACAAAGCATCCTCTGCTACACTCTCCAGTTTCCAACTTTCCATGACCCACAACTCCAATGTCCAGTTCTCCAGTTCCATCTTTTCCACGCCCTGTGTGCCCAAAGTGTAATAGATTTTCTCCCCCAGAATTTACCTGCAGATGGCATCAGGTTGTAGTGCGAGGACACCATCAGATTTAATCAATCTTTTTTTTAGCTTTAAAGGGAAACTTTCAGATTGAGAGCTGCATTGTTTTTTTAAAGATTAAAATAACATTTATTATTTAAACTAAATGGTTTGTTTCATTGTTTCTTTATTCTCAAGTAATTTATTTTGTGAGTGCTTCATTTTTATGTGTTTTTTAAATAAAAATTATCTCAGAGTGAGTCGCATCGAAAACTACTGCTCGAACATTATGTACTGGGTCCACTCCCACTTATGGGAGGGTGGTAAAATATGACCACTGTGCCCCTAGAATTGACTGCTCTTGGGATTATGATGGTATCCCTTGTGAATGGAAGGACTATACACTGTAGTATGTGAAGCATGAGACATTTCGTTCTCCCCCTCCTCAAAGAACCGCAAGTATACCATACCAGCATAAATGGCAGCACAAATATTTATTTGTGACACTAAAGAAACTATATCTCTTCCATTAATGTCACCCTTCCTCTTTTTTCCCCCGCCCCAGCACTGATCTTATTTAAATAGTCCCTTCTGCTCCCTCCCTCTGTGTGCTGTCTGCTGCCACCCTTCCTTCCCTGTCTGGCATTGGTCTTGCTTAAATAATCCTTCCAATCCCTCCTTCTGCGTGCTGTCCACCTAAACCCTTTGTTTCCTGTCCTGGCACTGGTCTTGTTTAAATAATCCCTCCTGCTCCCTCCCTCTGTGTGCTGTCCGCCCTCACCCTTCCTTCCCCATCCTGGCACTGGTCTTGTTTAAATAATCCCTCCCACTTTCTCCTTCTGCGTGCTGTCTACCCCAACCATTCATGTCCCACTCCAGCACCAGTCTTGTTTAAATAATCCTTCCCGCTCCCTCCCTCTGTGTGCTGTCCACCCCCACCCTTCCTTCCCTGTCCCAGCACCGGTCTTATTTAAATAATCCCTCCCACTTTCTCTCTCTGCATGCTGTCTACCCCAACCCTCCATTTCCCATGCTGGCACTGGTCTTATTTAAATAATCCCTTCCATTTCCTCCCTCTGCATGCTGTCCACCTCAACACTTTGTTCTCTGTTCCAGCACTGGTCTTGTTTTAATAATCCCTCCCACTCTCTCTGTGTGCTGTCCAACACCACCGTTCCTTCCCTGTCCTGGCACCAGTCCTGTTTAAATAATCTCTTCCACTCCCTCCCTCCCTCTGCTACCATATATGTTGTAGAACTTGCTATGTGAATGGTTATTAGTTAAAGATACAGTGCATGTTAGCAATCTAATTCTGACAACAACAATGCGGCCACTAAACACTGGACAGATGAAAACCCACTGGTCTGTGCTGAATGGATTAATAACCTAAAATACATTATTATAAGTATTTTATTACCATTCTTGAAAAAAATGTGTTGTATAAAGAAATTTGGAAGAGAGTTTTTACATTTCTGAACTCATAGCATACAATTTACTAATTGTGATGCAATGCAATATATGAGCCTCTTCTGTACCCCACTTTCCAACAAAATCTTCTGATACTCTCCCTTTAGACTGATTGTGTGTGTACATATTTTGACCAAAAATTGTGCACTTTTAAAACTGTGCATAAAAGTTCCAAAGATGCCTTATTCAAAATATGAGTTTACAAAATGTACACACTGAAAAAAATGAAATTGCATTATTTGAATGCAGCTTTCTAACTTAACAGAATGATAAACCTTAATGTTGCACTATTTCATAGGCATAAACGCAGCAGTGCTATGTTAAACTTACATTCTGCCTATGACAGCTACATTTATAAAACTTGTTGAAAATGTAAGATGTTTTTCCAGAAATTTCAGAAATAGGTAATTTAAGATATTATCCCTTTCTCTTCACAGCTCTTCAGAAGATGTTTACTATATTCAGTAATCCCAAAACACTCTCATATTAAGTACACATTTTGCAAATGCGCAAATCGATATAACATTAAAATTATTTAATTGAATGTCATTATATTTGTCAGATGCTCAGCCACAGATCATAACCAATAAGCATGTACATTTTAAAAACTCTTTATTTATTAAAGTATGACTAAGAAGGCAGCACAGTCATGATTTAAAAGCATAATTTATTGTATTTTCTTGAGAATTTCATGAAAGTAGAATCTGCAGAATTCACACATCCTAGAATCAACATCACTTCACAACATCCATCATGCATAGATTCATGTCTGACTGACCTCACTGATAATGTTCATGACCTAAGCAGCACAGAGGATACTCATTGCTGTCGGCACGTCTGAACCAAGGGCACACGTTAGTCTCATTGAGACTCTTATTGTGGAACTTGGCAAGGGTACCCGGAAAAAAAGGATCAGGAAAAAAGATCTCCGTAAGGACTGGACTCTGGGCTGGAGTGATGTGTGTGATGGTGGGCATTAGTGATGAATTCCATGGACCTATAATAGAGTACATCGAGCGGTTAAAGCAGGGAGTTTGAGCAATGTTCATAGATTACGTCATCATAATCAAGGAGTGGGATGAACGTGTTCTATACCAATCTCAGCCTAGCTTCTGTTGAAAAAAGGGATTTACTCCTAAAAAAGAAACTGAGTCTTTGCCTTAGTTTTTTTGCAAGTGAAGTGATATGGGCTGAGAACATTAGGTGGTGGTCTAATTCACAACTGAGGTATTTAAGTTTGTTCACAGCTTCAAGGTTGTCACTGAGGAGGGTTTTGATGGGTGACAAAGAGGAGACAGCTTTTTGAACTGCGGTCAGGTGGTTGGAGTGGAAGTACATGACCTTAGTTTTCTTAGCGTTTAGTAGAAGTTTTGGCCATAAAAGATTTTGTTGGAGGAGATCAAATTCAGCCTGAAGCTCTGCGCATGCGTTGCTCACTGAGGGTTTGGAGATATAGAGGACTGTGTCATCTGTGAATAGATGTAACTTAGCTTTGCTGACACTGGCCCCAATGTCTGTTCTCAGAGGTTGGAAGTCAGTGCATTGGTTACTATGCCTGTATCTGGTAATTGTACCCTGAATCCCAAGCTGCAATTTGACCCAAGTCCAGTTGTATAACTGTCTAATCCAAAGGGTTGTATTAAGGCTGGGTAAGGCACCCACACAGTATGTGTCAAACATCAGTAAAGGGTGCAGCCGCATGTTGCTGTTCTTCTCCATGGCTAGCCATACTTTTCATGGTCATCTTTCTTGTACCAATCTGCAATTTTGGGTCCGCTAACACTTTACATCAATATATATTAGAAAATAAAGTAGTAAAAGACACCTGTACAGAAAAAGACTTGGGGGTATTGGTCACTGATGACTTCAGACCTGACTCTCAGATAAACGTTGTAATATTAAAAGCAAACAGAGTCATTTGGTCTATCCTTAGAAATTTTAGATCTAGAGATAGAACTTTATTAATGCCACTTTATAGAGCGACCACATTTTATAGTCTGACCACATTTGGACTCTTCTTCCCCTTTGTGGTGTCTCTATTAAAAATGACATCCTTCATCTTGAAAAAGTTCAAAGACGTTACACCAAATTTATTAAGGGGTTACAACATGTCTCATATGAATCAAGACTTATTACATTAAATCTGATGCCTTTAAATATCAGAAGGCTGACAGGGGCTCTCCTTTTAATGTCTGACATCATGAAAGATCCATATTTACTTACAAATCTTGGATTGCTGTTTAAAGAGGATATCTTTAACCTTAGAGGTCATCCACTTCAATTGAAACTTAAAAAATGTAACCTATTGCTAAGGAAATACTTTTACACATTATGAATTATAAAACCGTGGAACGCTTTACCTTTGGAAGTTATTTGCAGCAAAACTAAGCAATTGTTTAAATCTCGTCTGGATAAACTAATACTATCTAATGTCTGTCTTAGTTACTACTAATTTAAGGAAGCACATATGGGCCTCACGGCTCTCTAGCTTTCTTCTAAACCTCAGTATGAACCTTAGTATGAATCACCCGTAAGAACACAGAGTTCCTGTCTAGGGAGATTGCAGTTGCTCAGAACTGACCAGCTCAGCTTTTTCGAACTGTGGACAGGCTGTGCAACCCGGCTTGTCTGCAAGTTCGGAAAGCGTTTTCGCAAATAGAGTGCGATGAACTTGCTCGGTTCTTTATGACTAAGGTGGCAAACATCAGGGCGGCTCTCCAGCCAGCACACTCTATGGATGCTGCTGATGACCAGCGCTTGGCCACTGGCCTCCAAATTTCCTGGAGTACCTTCGACCGCCCGGAGTTCATGGATGTCATGAGGATTGTCCAGGGTGCGCGCCCTACGTACTGTAGTTTGGACCCAGGACCAACTTCTCTGATTTTGGTTGTATTGAGTCCATTGGTCCAGTCCTTGCTCGGGTAGTTTGGTGTTCCTTGGAAACAGGTGAGTTTCCTAGCTCCCTGAAGGAGGCAGTGGTAACACCCCTCCTGAAGAAAGCTTCCTTGGACCCAAACTGCCATGTGAACTACAGACCTATCTCATACCCTCCCTTTTTAAGGAAGGTGGTTGAGAAGGTAGTGGCCGTACAGCTGGAGAACCATTTGACCATCCATGACATCTATGAACCCCTCCAGTCCAGTTTTCGAAAGAAGCATAGTACAGAGACAGCGCTGGTTCAGGTGCTCAATGATCTCCTCATGGATAGAGATCAGAAGAACCATTCCACCTTGGTTCTCCTTGATTCCCTCATCAGCGTTTGATACTGTGGACCATGGGGTTCTGCTCGATCATCTGAGGTTCATCTGTGGCCTGTCTGGTACAGTTCTCAGGTGGTGGGTTCGGGAGTAGGTTCACCCTCGGGATTATTCCTTGGGGGTTTACCACCCCCGGCCTCTGAACAGGTGCGGAACCTGGGGGTAATCTTTGATGAGGGGCTGACCCTGCATTCGCAGGTGTCAGCCATCATCAAGACCTCTTTTTACCATCTGAGGAATATTGCCAGGATTAGGCACCTTGTTCCGTCCGATGACCTTCCTATGCTGGTTCATGCCTTTGTGTCCTCCCGCTTGGATTATTGCAACTCCCTGTATCTAAGGCTTTCTGGGGCAGAAATCCACTGTTTGCAGCTAGTGCAGAATGCAGCAGCTCAGCTCCTGACAGGAACCTCTCAGTTCTGTCATATTTCTCCGGTGCTGCATGGTCTGCACTGGCTGCCAGTACAATGGCGGATCACCTTTAAAGTCAGTCTTTTGACTTACAAAGCCCTATATGGGTAGGGCCCTGACTACCTGAAAGAGCTTCTGGTTCCCTATCACCCTGGGCAATCACTCCGCTCAGCTGGCGAGGGGTTGCTAGAGATTCCAAGAGTGTGTTTGAAATCTTCTGGGGCCTGGGCATTTATGCATGTGGCCCCTTCTCTCTGGAATTCTCTACCCCGCCAGTTACGTGAGTGCATGACTGTGGAGGGATTTAAATGAGCGCTAAAAACTCATCTTTGGCACCAAGCATTTGGTGACTGAGTGGTTGTTTTGACTTTAATTTTAGAAGTTTGTTTAGATGATTGTGTATTAATCAGGCTGCTGTAATTGGTGCAATATGTTGTTTTTAAACTTGTTCGGTGCCTTGGTTTTGGAAAGGCGCCATAAAAACAAAGTTTTATTTTATTATTATTATTATTATTATTCTATCAAAGGCAATTATTGTGCCATCTGATAAGAGGTTTTAAGATTTGGTAAGCCCCCCCCCCCCATCTCCAGCGAGGTCTTTGTCGGTCATGCCATTTTTTCCAGGGTTTCCCTTTGCCCCAGATACATTGATGGTCAGTTTTGTTGAGTTTCTGCCAGTCTGTTCTTTGGACCTGGAGTGGGAGAGTTTGAAAAAAAAAAAGGAACCTCAAAAGGACATTCATGTGGACCTGTTCTACTTTCCCCAGGAGTGAGAGTGGAAGTATTTTCCACCTTTTGAGATCTCTTAAAACTTCTGTAATTAATTTCCCATAGTTGGCCTGATACAAATTATTTAATTTTACTGATATCTGGATACCAAGATATCAAATTTGGAAGAGACACCCTTATATGAAAAGGTGGTTAAGGGGTGGAATGAGTTGCCAGAGGAGGTGGTGGCAGCAAAAATAGTAATCAGTTTCATAGGAGGGTGGAACAGGGTGAAAAAGAAAATTAGGAAAGAAGGAGGCATTACTGGGAGGTGGAAGCAGTAGGGAATTGAGACGTTGGGAAAGGACTCCATGAGGAGTTTCAGAGGCAGCTCCAGGAAACTTACTGAGCTGCGTACTCAAGCAGATTTGATGCACCATTATGGCCTGTTTCTGCTGGCAATTTTTTATGTTCATATATCGGATAACGTTTTTTAACTCTGGTTTCATTGACCCACTGGTCAATATTACTTTTGTCTTCCTTATGTTTATCTTGAACCCTGGCACCCTTCCTGATTCCTGTAGGATACCCTCTCTAATTGGATTTGTCAGGTAAAAATCTTTGCAGAACTAGTGCAAGAGTTTGGCCTCCCCTGTACAGACTTTTGTAGATGTCTTCAGGCCCACAACCATGTTCTTGCAATGGCAAACTGGAGAGACGCTCAAGCTCAACCCAACCCACTGGTGTCCCTTTTACATACTGCCCAAGCTACATCACCAGAAGCAAAACTGATCTTCAAGCTGTATTGGATTCTACTGGCCTCTGAGAATGGGGACACAACATATATCAAAACTAAATAGGAATCAGAACTTAAGCTACCCACTCGCTTTTTAGTCATTCTTTGCCCTTTACTGCTTGATGTTTTATCTTACTCTCTTCTTTCCTTCTGTACCCTCTGAGTGTCCCCAGGCACCATTCTGTCCGTCCAATTTGGCTGTGCATGCACAGTCACTAGCACCCCTCCCCCTATATGCCTCGTCTCCTTTGTCTGCAACCTAACGCTAGTCTCTTATATCCAGCAGGCTCTCCTGAATCTGTCTATTCCCCCTGACTGAACATCTGAGCCCTCCTGCCCCAGACAGAGCAGCCAGAAGCACACAGGTGCCAACTGCCCCACCCTCTGCCATCATTTCATTTGTGTGCTTTTCCTGTCATGTGACTAATCATGTGACGCTGACGCTTTTTTTTGCTTAACAGCCCTCTTTACCATTTGTTCCATATACGTTCTGACCACTAGGAGTCGCTGTCTGCACCTACCTTTCCTGTTCCTACCCAGCCCTTTTTGTTCCCCACTACCTTGAATCTTCAGACCTAAAACTCACCCCTGCCCTCTCCTGTTTGCCTCCAGTACTCCACACCTCTAAGGTTTCTTCGAGTTAGACCAACCAGGATTCGAACTCTGCACCTGCGCTGCACCACAGGCTGTGACACTAATCTCTACTCTATTTGGCAGCCTCACGCATGGAACACCTTAATAAAGCCTTGAACCTTTCAACTCAATTTCTCTATTCTCTGTCCACGCTACCCCTGCAGTTATTAACACACTCTCTCCCTCTCCTTCCCATGTGCACTTTGCACCCACCATATTAATCTTTCTCCTACTCCTGTTACATCTGGACCCCCCCCCCCCAACATTTATCTCCAAACCACCACCCACCCCAGCCCCCGGCCACTTTATCTACACACCATACACCAAACCTTTCAACCCCCTCAGCCCCATGACCAGTTTCATCTTAATGACCCTTATTCCACTGCTCTTTTCCCTTGTCCTGCAACTGCCCTGGTTTCACTCCTTTCAGGCACCTACCATGACAACTAAATGCTTGCAATTCAAAAAATCAAGTCACTAACCTCGCCTCAGTTTTCTCCAGGACCTCATCCTCCTCCTCCTACTCCTCTCCAGCACCATCCATCCAAACCCAGGCCCAATAAACCTCAGCACCCCAACCCCACAGCCCCTCCCCAATATTGAAAGAAACATTACTATAGTTCACCTTAACATTCAGAGTCTACTAGCTAAATTCGATGCTTTCCAAGCTTGGGTGGCTTTGCATAGCTTTGATGTTATCACCCTATCCAAAACCTGGCTCTCCCACAAAATCTCTGATGGGGAGATCGAGCTCAGCGGCTACACCTCTGTCAGAAAGGACAGACAGAATAAAAAAAGGGGTGGTTGCATGTTCTTCGTCTTCAACAAATTCTCCTTCACAGAACACAACCCCAGTTCTGAGTCTGCCTTACTGGAAACCCTCTCAATACACCTTTTCCTTGGCCCCTATAAAACCATCACCCTCACCCTCACCACCACCCACCTGTCCCAAGGAATACCACACTCCAACCTTGAGTCACTGCTGGCCCTTAGACACTCCCTTCCACTGAATAGAGAGTGGATCCTCCTTGGGGACTTTAACATTAACTGGGACTCCTGCCATGCCGGTAATGCCAAATCCTAGAAAGCAAATCTTAGTCTCCACCAGCTCATCTCCTCACCTACTAGATCCAATTACAAAACTGGCACCCAGACACTCATTGACTGGATTGTGCCTCTCACCCCCCACGCATCACTGACTTAGGTGTCTTGTCAGACTGTATCAGTGACCACTTTGTCATATTTTGTTTATGGTCGGCCTGGCTACCCAAAACAAACCCTAAATTCATTTTTACCAGGAGACTAACTGATCCGAAAATCAAGCAGATAACCCACAATCTAAGCCTGATCAACTGGTCTTTCACCGAGGGGCCTGGAGACTGCGACTCGATCCTAGAAAAATTCTCCATGATCCTAGCCAGTGTCTGTGACAGGCATGCTCCCCTAAAAAGAATCAGGGTCTGGGATCATATTAATGAATGGGTCTGCCTCGATATCAACAAACTTGTGAGAATCAGGGACAAAGCATGGGCCCACTACCATAAGAACAGTGACCTTGCCCAGCTATCCCTTTACAGGTCACTGTGAAACAAGTGCAAATCAGCTGTAAAAAAAGCAAAAATCAACTTTCTGCATGATGAACAACTCTGTGGTTCCTCTAACACCAGTCAGCTCTGGGAAACCCTTAACTTGTTTCTCGGCAAAATTCAGATCCCATCACACTGTACCATGGTGACATTCAGAAGAATGACCCCACTGAAGTAGCAAACATTTTCAACACCCTCCCCCTCCTCTCCCATGCCCATCCCTCCCCACCACCACCCCCCAGCCTTAACCCTGAGGGCAGACTCTTCCCCTATTTCTACCTTAAGCAGGGGTTGAAATTAAGTTTTGCAGCCACTAGCCAGCAGGGCTAGTGATTGGGAAAATCCACTGGCCCCACAGACATTTCCACTGGCCCAGTTGGTGTACATACTAAAGTATTGCTTTCTCCAGTACAAGCCTGCAGGGCTAGTTAAATGGAAGTCTTACTAGCTCAATACAAAATCTACCAGCTAGCTGGTCGGTGCCAATTTCGACCCCTACCATAAGTCCTTAAGACCTGCTGACACCAAAAAGCTCATCCTTAGGAACAACCCCAAACCAAGTAAAGGTGGGGACGGCATTGACTACAAAATATTTAAGCTCTCCATCGATGCCTTGGCAGTCCCCATCACCACCCTTCTAAACTGCTCCCTCTGCACCAGCTATTTCCCTAACACTTGGAAAACAGTCACCATTAGATCCTTATTGAAGTCCGGCTCTAGAAATTAAGTTGGTAACTACCATACTATTTCCCTCCTCACCCCGTTTCAAAAATCGTCGAGAAGGGTGTATACACACAACTCACTTGATTACCTTGAATCCAACAACCTACTCTCTAGTGCCCAACACGGTTTCAGATCTGGACACAGCACTGAAACAGCCCTAGCAAGATTCACTAGTGACATCATTAAAGTCAACGAAAAAGGCCATGACACCGGTTCCATATTAGTCGACCTTACCAAAGCGTTCGACCCTGTCGACCACTCTCGCCTCCTAAACACCCTTAAAGGGCTACATCTTTCAAAAAATGCCATAAAATGGTTCAGTAGCTACCTTTCCGGGAGATCCCACAAGACCATAATCGAAGGCCACTTCTCCTCAGAATATATAAGTAAATATGGGGTCCCACAGGGTTCGATCCTTGGCCCTCTTCTTTTCTCACTTTTTATAAACAACCTCACCTCCATATGCCACACCACCAACTCATCCTCTGTGCCGATGATGTGGCTCTTTTCTACAGCAACAGAAACCCCGCCAAGATGTTCCAGAATCTACAGTTTGATTTCTCGAAGTTGCACTCCTGGTTCTCGGGAAATGGCTTGGTCCTTAACGCCAGGAAGACTAAGCTCATGAGTTTCTCGGGCCTAGGAAAGCCCTGGCCCCTGGTCTTAAGCTACTCAACAATCCTGGCAACCCTATTGAACAAGTGACATAATTCAAATACCTAGGTCTCCACCTCAAACCCCACCTCTCCTTCAATCTCCACATTAGTAACCTCATAAAAAAGGTCCATGCCAAGCTTGGTCTTCTCTACAGGATCAGGAAGTTCTTCATCCCTGCATCTAGACTTCACCTTGCTAGCTCTCTACTCCTGCCTCTTATCAACTATGGATCCATTGTTTTTGCTCGTCCCTCCTCATCCTCACTCTTCTCCAAACTCAGAACCACATACAACAGCATAGCTCATTTCGTCACTGGTCTCCCCTGGAAAACACACCACTGCTCACTCTATTCCTCCCTCAGCTGGCCCACTCTTGAAGGGAGGTTCCATATAAAGATGCTATCCTTCCTCCACAAGGTACACCTCAATATTCTTCCCCCTAGTGTTAACTCTTTATTCCCATTCGCAGCCCCAGGGCATCCAACCAGAGGTGCCTCCAGTCTGGTTTTTGACACTTCTTTCTGTAGGACCAATCGGGCCTAGAACTCTATCACCTTCTTGGGAACAAAGCTCTACAACAAACTACCCCCTGAAATTCAGGCCTGTGGATCCATGTACTCCTTCAATTCAGCCGTCAAGGATCACCTGCTGTCATCGTCCAAATGCTGCTGCCCTGATAGGCCTCCCCCCGAGACACCCACTAAAATCCCATTGACACTCGCTCCTCCACATGACCCGCACTTCTCTCCCCATCTAGTGCACTAAAATCTTTTCTGGACCTGATACAACAGCCTGCCCCTCACTACCCCTGAAATGGATTCCTTCACCCTGCTGACGCATCGCTAGCCCACTATTCCCCCTCTGCTTTCTATGGGTCTGCTAAGTTACTTTCCTTCAGCAATTTATGTCATGTAAATATCACTGTACTCTGTTTGACATCTGTTTGACTCTTGCACATAAATATGATATTTATAGTTTGTACTTACTAGCTCATTGTACCTTTACTCTATAAATAAATTGTATTTACTATGTCTGTATGTTCTAAGTATTCCAGTTGTCTCTGTAACTGTTTATCTGTTGTGTTTCAACACTGGACATTTGTGAAAATGGGCATTTTTGCTCACATGCTTTCCAGTATACAAATACACTGAAATTGAAATCTGTATAAATTACCACAAAACTAACAGTTATCCGTCATGGAGGGAAAATCCAAGAAAGCACAGAATAAGATTTTTTATCACACCAACCTATCAGGTAAAGTACAAACCCTAGGTTCTCAATCTTGTTGAAAGCACTGCTGGAAGAATAAGACTACACACACATATGAGCTCTGGTCCTGTCCTGCAGATTCCACCCATTCAGGGCGCCGCAGCAGTGCACGTAATTAGGGCATCAAGCCCCAAAGTCACCGACCCCTCTCTTTGCAGGCTGCACCCCTGTGCCCCCACCCCACCCCGCCCTTTCTCAAATATACCAATTCCGGGGCAGGGCGATTTCACTATTTGGCGCCTAATGACGGGCAAGATTGTCACGGCACCTGAATGGTGCAGTGTGTCCTGAAATCCAGAATTATTGGAAGAACTGTTTGGAAGCAATGCAGGAGATATTAGGAACACCATATCCATCAGACACAAGGTATACCATTCTAGGGGCAACCCCCTACCCTGAAGGCCAAGAACCGAAGAAAACTCTTACCAATTCTACTGGCTGCTACCAAAAAGGTCCTGACCCACAATTGGCTCCAGAGTTCCAGGCAGGACTAGACTGGTGTACTCTCACAGTTGCCATATACAAGATGGAAAATATTGCCTACAGTACTATAAAAACCAGCAAGGCCCTAAGTTCCAAACCATCTTGGTAATCTGGCTTCATTCACTTATGGCACACAACACACGTTTTGTACCCTAATGGTGTAATACCTTTATCCTGCAGAAGAGCTGCTTCCACCTAGGATGCCCAACTGTAATACATAGTGTTAGTGGGAGTCAGCCCTAGCTGTGGGGAAAGGCACACTGTCCTACTCAACCTCCCATGACTCCCTTCCACACATATGTCAATACCTCTCAAAGGTACAGTAAGAAGGGTGTACCTATCACAAGGTCTGCATTAACAAAAGAAATAGAGAAGGATTCCACTCATAGCAGTTCTTTCCATGAGGTGAATAATACAAACAAACAAACAAATAAATAAATAAATAAATAAAGAGGAAACAATAACATGAATAGGTCCAAAGAACAAGGTTTTGAAACTGTTTATTGTTTAGTAACCCTAAGAAGCTGAACATCTCATATATCACATATGGTGCCTTTGGTAAAGTGTTTCATACTGTTCTGCCTTAGTGTCTTCCCCTTTACCGAGTTTTTACCCTCCCCTTTTTATGTTGGCTCGCGCATGTGCAGAGAACACGCGTCCCGAAGTGCATGCAACATGGCGGCAGTGACTGCTGCTGCCTCCTGTCACAATGCCGGCAGGGGCCACTCCCGTCAGCATAATGACCCCCCCTCCATTTAAAATGTATTCGAGTGGCCAATCCCCTCAGCATCATCGCGCCCCAATGGGTTTTCTTTGCTAGGGGCCCCAATCCCCATCAGCATTTATCCCGTCCCGTTTATTTGACCAACGGAAGCCCACTCCCCATCGGCACAAAGTCTCTCCCTCCCGCTTTTGTTGTGTGCCGAGGGTTGCTAAACCCCTCGGCTCATGTCTCCCCCCTTCAGTATGTGCTGTGAGTGCCCAATCCCCGTTGGCTATCCCCCAAAAAAAACTAGGTGGCATGCTGGAGCCACCCCAGTGTGCAAATCCCTTGCAAAAAAAATGCCCGTGATGTTTTTTTTTTTTTACAAGCCTGTAAAGAAAGCGGTCCCTAGCGTCTCCCTGCCCCCTCCCACAACCCGCCCACCTCTCGCACCTACCTCCCCACACCCCCTCACCCCATACTTACCTCCGAGTCCAGCGCGATGATCTTCGGTGGACCAGGAACACGTCTGCACTCTTCAAAGCCGACCTCGAACTGAAGAAATGGCGGTAAGCTGTATAATGGCATAAATAGGGTTATTTCAACGTTGGTGCATATCTCAGCCATTTGTGGGAATTTTGGCACCAAATTTTCACCATGGGGTTATTGGGACCCCTCTTCATGAATTCAGACACTGTCATGGCGTTATTAGGTCCGGAAAGGTGATTGTGGTCACTGCGCGGAATCACTTTTCAGGATCGATTAGTGAATCAAAAGTGTCAGTGTTCAAGAGCAGGGCTCTCAAAAAGCCTGTGTTGCAAATTTGGTGGGAAAAATAAAAAAAAATGGCTGTTTTACAAGCGTGCTTTGTGCAGTTTCCATGTACGCTCGTAACTTCATGAATTTGTAATATTTTCATTCCAGATTTTCAAAATTAGCATTTTTCTATGCATCCTTATGAACAGCACAGCTGTCATTTTACATATCGTGGCCGAAATGTGTTTTCACATGCCCAGCGCAGAATTGCACTGTCGCTGTGCGAAATCAATTGTTGGGACAGTTTGAGGAAATGACGGTGAAACTGTTCATGACCAGAGGTCTTAAAATGCCTATGTTGAAAATTTGGTGACGACAATCCATTAAATGACTGTGTTGCAAGCGTGCGTTGTGCAGTTTCCCCGCACCCTTGTAACTTCACAAATTTGCAATATTTTCATGCCAGATTTTCAACACTGCCATTTTTTCACACCTCCTTATCAACAGTACAGCTGTCATTTTTCACAGCCTGCCCAAAATGCATTTCCACAGCTGTGGCGCACAATTGGTTGGTCGCTGTGAGAAATCACGTTTTGGGACACATTCACAAAATCACAGCGCCACTGTTCATGAAGGGAGGTCCCAAAATACCTATGTTGAAAATGTGGCTAAAAAACTCCCACAAATAATTGGGTTACGGACGTGTGTTGCACAGATTATATGCATGCTAATGATTCCACCAATTTTTCATTTTTTTCACTCTAGATTTTCAATGTTGCCATTTTTGTATGCCTCCTCATAAACAATACAGTTGTCATGTTCCACATTGCTGCCCAAAATGTGTCTTCGTCCCTTTGTCGCCAAATGGCATAGCCACCATGCAAAACCACCTTTCAGGTTACAAACTGATTGTGCCACTCTTCATGAGGTGGGATGACAAAAAGCCCATGTTGAAAATTTGGAGTGAAAATACCAACACACGACTACGGTGTTAGGGTTTCCAACTGTAGCACCCCCCCCCTTAGAGACTGAGAGGTGTCAGGAGTGTGACTTGGGATCATCGGCTGTAATGCTCATTCCATTCCACCCTCACCCCCAACCTGCAGCCAGTGACAGGCATCGTGGTGTGCCTTGAAGTGTTTGGCCACAAAGTTCATGCCATTCTCCTATACTGCACCCACCTCTGTGTATTTTCTTATGTAATGGGGTAAGTATAACGCCCAAAGACCCCAAAGCACACTACAACACTTGTCAGTGTCTACAGGGTACGGTGAGGTACAATGGCATGAGCGTTATAGCTGAAAACCCAAAGGCACACCCCAATGCCTGTCAGTCTCTACAGGGTGGTGGTGGGATTGGCGTCACTTTAATACTTCACTGCCATTCCTATTATTCATCTCTAACTCTGGCACTACCAATGCCAGTGCAACAACATTAGACATTGACAAATGCTTGTTTTACATTTGCCATAAACAGTCATCTTAGTGGGATGTTAGAGAGACATCTTCCTGGCAGGACATCTCCTGCACATGCTCTCCATTTCAGATCTGCATTCATTAAGATAACTTTTATATTTTTATATTTCTATATTTAGAGATCACACACCTGCACATCTGTGTTTGTGAAATCCTCTGGGGCTGGCACATACCACACTTGGACATGATTCATCCAAAAACTGATGAGGTGGGAGTGCCATCGTCTGAACCGCAGCAACACAGCAGGGCCATGGAAGCCTTGAGTAGTGCTGGAGCTGACAGCATGTCTTGATCCACAGAACTTCCATGGGAGGTCCAGGAGCTCTGAGGGTGGTTCAGTGGCATGGACAATGGCCATCAGGGAAGAGAAACCTAGCCTGGGTTCTGCAAGGGTGGTCCAGTGGCAGGATGCTGATCGTCTGGAAAGGGGAGGCTAGTCCAGGGCTGTGAGTGTGGTACAGTGGCAAGGATATTGGTCATCTGAGAAAGGGAGGTTGGTCCAGGGAAAGTGATGGTGGTCCAGTGAAACATGGAAACATACAATCTGATGGCAGATCAGGACCGCTTGGCCCACCTAGTCTGCCAATTTCCCTATCTAATGGATAAGCTACAGATCCTAGTTAACCAACAGCATACTTCCTCCTACCCCCACTAGAATTGCCTTATGTCTGTCCCATGCACTCTTGAATTCTCCCACTGTTTTTGACTCTAAGACCTCCTCAGGAAGGCTGTTCCACGCATCCACAACTCTCTCTGTGAAGAAATACTTCCTCACATTACCTCTGAGCCATCCCCCATCTTCAAATTGTACCTTGTTCTTGCGCATCTCTTTTCTGAAGATGCTACCCTCTTGGACTTTGTTGATTCCCTTGAGGTACTTGAAGGTTTCTATCATGTCCGCCCCTCACCCTCCTTTCCTCGAGGTTACAGTATATATATTAAGCTCCTTTAGTCCCTCTCTTCGTATGTCTTCTGGTGCAGACCCTGCACCATTTTGGTTGCCCTCCTCTGGACGGCCTCCACCCTGTCTATGTCTTTGCAGAGATGGGGGTCTCCAAAACTGTATGCAGTACTCCAAATTGGGTCTCACCAACTGTCTGTACAGAGGGATAACAACTTCCTGCTTTCTACTAGTGATGCCTCTTACTATGCATCCCAGTATCCTCCCAGCCTTCCTTACTGCCTTCTCACATTGCTTGCCCACCTTTAGGTCATCTGAACTACCTCCAGATCCCTTTCCATTTTTGTTGTTGTCAGTATCTCACTCCCATTATGTATTCCTCCCCTGGGTTTTTGTCTCCCAGGTGCATTACTTTGCACTTCTTTGCGTTGAATCTAAGCTGCCATACATTTGACCACTCCTCCAACCTTGCTAAGTCCCTTTTCATCCTTTCCACCCCTCCTTGTGTATCATCCCCACTGCAGATATTTGTGTCATCTGCAAAGAGACATACTTTTCCTTCCAGTCCTTCTGCAATGTCACTTATAAAGACATTAAAGGGAAGAACTAGTAAAGACATTAAAAAGGACGGACCCAGAACTGCACCCTGAGTACCCTACTAGAAACCCACCTTTTGTCACTATGGACTCCATTTATTATTACCTTCTGTGTCCTGTTTTCCAGTCAATGTTTTACTCAGGCTACCACCCTGGGACCCACTCCCAGGCTGGCTAATTTGTTTATTAATCTTTTGTGTGGGACTGTGTCAAAATGCCTTGCTAAAATCTAGGTAGGCCATGTCCACAGCCCCACCCTGGTCTACTACTTTGGTCACCCAGTCAAAGAAATCAATTAGATTCATCTGACATAACCTTCCCACTGTTAATCCATGCTGCCTTGGGTCCAGTGCCCCACTGGCCTCTAGGTATGCAACAATTCTTTCCTTCAGAAATAATTCCATCATTTTCCCTACCATTGAGGTCAAACCGACAGGTCTGTAGTTTCCTGCCTCTGTCTTGCTCCCACTTTTGTGAAGGGGAATCACATCCGCCCTCCTCCAGTCCTCAGGTACCACCCCATCCTTCCATGATTTGTTAAAAAGTGTAGTCAGTGGTGTTACTAGTTCTTCCCTTAGTTCTTTTAGAACTCTGGAGTGAATCCCATCAGGCCCCATTGCTTTGTCCATCTTCAGTTTTAAGAGTTCTTTCAGAACCCTTTCTTCTGTGAAAGGACTGATATTGACCCCCCCCCTTCCAGAGTGCTTCTATTGACTGGATTAGGTACCTCCTCCTCCTCTTCTTTTGTGAATACTGAGCAGACATATTCGTTCAGTATCCCAGCTTTTTCACTGTCCCTCTCTGCCCACCCGGCCTCCTTTTTACTTAGCCTCAGTATCTCTCCCTTTGTCTTTCTTCTCTCCCTAATGTACTTATGTAACCCCCCTGCAAATGGGGGTTCCCAAAAGACTTCCAGGAGCTTGCTTGAATGCTCCAAGCCTGAATGGTGTTTGCGATTCGCATATTTATCAGTGAGTGTTTTAGAGCCTCTGGTACTGTCTCTTTAAGAGCTGTCTGCTTGCAGACATAATTAGTTGTATGGGGGGACTGTGTGCTTCTCTGTTTGAGTACCACTGAGCTGCTGCTAATTCACTCCATTTTGCAGTCACTAGGAGTGCAAGGGAACCTATCTGAAAGATGTAACTGTTTGCCAGAAATCATTTACAATAATAATGAAATTACAGTTTGTCTAACCTGCTTTCTTTGCAGTCAGAACTGTGTCTGCCTAGTTTCCCATTCTGGTTTTGAACTGCTGAACTGGACCAATCAGTGTGGGGTAAGCTAGCTCTAAAATGGTGCCTTGGACGAATCAGAACTTGGACTCATAATCTGAGCCAGCCACAAGAGGATTGTATGGGCAGTGACTCTGGGAGATGTAGTTTAGACTTCGGCGCCTTTTTGGACCAACAGCAGCAGTCTATTGTGAGTGACAGCCAATCCAGTCAAGAACTGGGAGGAACTCAAAGGAAGTGCCCGGTTTTGTCTGTTGGAGTTTCAGTTTAGCTCTGGCAGTGAAGGGGAAAAGAACCCTGTGCTCCTTCAGTGCACAGTTTTAGTCAAAAAACATGTGTAAGGTCCAGAGTTCCAGTCTGCAGCTTGTGTAACTGCTTGTTAGGACTGAATCCGTCCTGTGAAAAGAATCAAAGGATCTCTGAAGAGTAGAAACCAGGCTCACCCTGTAGAAGACTGGAGAAATTGCTGAGTTGCACTCGTTCTGTCAGGAACTGAATCTGCTGTGTGTTCTCCCGGGTATTGTGCAGTAATTGCGATCGGGATAGAGCAGCATGCCTGGTATAGTACTTTCTTTTTAACCATATAAATGTGTGAAGAGTCTCATGGAGCTCAAGAGTAGCCCTGCTGACGTTGAAGGACCCTATCTTGTTTGGAGGTCGTGAGTACTAATTCAGGTCGCCTCCTGTTGAATTGCCACATTAAATCCAAATGGAATCACTGTACTGCTGACTGTTTAAACTAATTTTCTTTTCACTGTGTGAAAGGGCCCTACCAGCTGCCACGGTTTGGACTAGCCACTAGGGCTTGGGTGCCCAGGGACAGTAACTGGTAGGGATAGGCCTATGCACAGAGCCATAGGTAGATAGTAAAGTGATAAGCTAATTAACCTGATTTCCCCTGTCCTTGTTATATCCCCTAAATAAATCAGGCTGCTTGTTTCAGCAAAGTTATACTGCCTGAGGTATTTGTCTATGTTAAAAGTACTGTACTGTGATTGTTGCACTGTATCTTATTTCACAGGAGGTCCCAGTGCGGAACTAGTCCTGGGGGTAAGTGTATACTGTGAAGGTAATTCTGATATATTGTGTGGGCCACTAGTGGGAAGAAAGGGGTTGCAGTGTCCCAGAGGGCTGTGACCAAGTAAGTTTAACTATTGCAAACCCTGACCTCTGGGTGGAGGCACCCGCCATTGGATCCAGGCCCCTCAACCTGTTAGTGGCAATTCAGGCAGGGGTAGTAGCCCCTGGGATAGCGCCATCTAGGGGTTACACTTATAAAAGGTTTTATCTCCCCTGTTAACCGAGTTGGCTATCTTTAACTCAGTTTGGGTCTTTCCTATTCTGACTGCCTTTCCTGCTTACTTCCACTTTAACTGGTACAGTTCTCTGTCCTGCTCCTTCTGTGTTTCCTTATACTGTACTTCCTGAATGCCATTTTTTTCTCCCTAACCTTCCCTGCAACTTCTTTTGAGAACCATCGTGTTTTTTTCTTTCATTTTGATTTATTTGCTTCACACAAAAGCTTGTTGCCTCTGTGATGGAAGTTTTGATGTGTTCCCATTGTTGCTCCACCCCTCCTTCTTGCCTGTTTGCTAGTGCTTTTCTGAGGCACTCCCCCCAATTTAAGAAAATCAGCCCTCCTGAAGTCCAGTACCTTCACTTTTGTATGGCTAGTATGGCTTGACTCTACAGCTGAGTTTATCATGAACCACAGTCACTTGTTCCCAGATGGTTACCCACTTCTAGATCTGAGATCCTCTCTCCGTCCCCATTTGAGAGTACCAGGTCTAAGATTGCTCCCTCCTGAGTGGGTTCCAACACTAGCTGTCTGAGATTTGCCATCTGTAGGGCATCGAGAATGGCCCTGCTCATGGATGTGTCTGCAGCAAAGGTGCGCCATTTAACATCTGGCATATTCAGGTCCCCCATCAGCAATATCTCCCCTTTCTCTTCCATCCTAAGGATGCCTTCTATCATTTCCTTGTCCATTTCCTCACCCGGAGATGGGGGTCTGTATACAACCCCTGTGTGGATTGTGGTGCCATTTCCAGTCTCCAGGGTGATCCACAGTGCCTCCTTTCCTCCCTGTTAACCCTTTAGTTCCATTCCTTTGATCCCTTCCCTTACATAGACAGCTAATCCTCCTCCTCTTCTACCCTCCCTGTCCCTCCTGTAGATTGTGTGCCCTGGTATGTTGACATCCAAGTCATGGTTCTCTGTATACCGTGTTTCTGTGAGTGCCACAATATTCAGGCATCCCTCTTCCATCAAGGCCACCAATTCAGGGAGCTGGTTACCTAGACTATGGATATTGGTACTCATTACCCTCCATTTTTTAATGGCCTTACCCTTTTTTTCCCCATCCCTGTCCTTACTGCTTTGGTCTTTTCTCCATTTACACCTGCCCTTTCCCTATCAACTTCTCTATCTTGGTGTTTACCTCACTAACTACCCTGATTTTTAGGGGGGGGCTAGGATTTCCCTTCTCCTTTTCAGTGCCTCCCCCTTTGGCTAGTTTAAATGCTAGCCAATGAAGCATTTAAACCAATCACCTAGGATCCTGGTTCCCCTCCTAGACAGATGCAGACCATCATGCCAGTATAGGCTTGCATCCCTCCAGGTGGACCCCCAGTCCCCAATGAAGCCAAAACCCTGAGCTCTGCACCAGTTTTTCAACCACTGATTGAGTCCCATGGTGTGGAGCACCCTAGCCTCACCCATGCTATAGACAGGCAGCACCTCTGAAAAGGTTACCGTGCATGCTACTTGTCTAAGACCCCTTCCCAAATCCACAAACTCCTCCTGCACTGCTCTGATCCCTTTCCCAGCCAGGTCATTTGTCCCTAGGTGGACAATGGCATCCAGCTCCCTCCCCATGCAGCTGCTCCAGCGATCCTGAGGATTCGCTCCCTGTCTCTCTAAGCCATGGTGCCAGGCAGGCACCTTAGCTCCTCTCCTCCTCTCCCTCAGTTCTACCCTCAACAATGGATTCCCCACCAGGAGTTGTTTCCTTCCCTTGAGGGTCCCATGCCACCCTCCTGTGGGTCTCCTTTGTGGAGGTTCCCAGCATCTTCCTTGGTCTCCACTGTGGGTGCCTCCATAGAGGAACCACACTCTACCAGAATGGCATATGAATTGTGGAGAGGTACATCTGGAGGGATGCGCCTCTGTTCCACCACCTTCACCCTCCCTGAGACCACTGTGGTCCAACCGCTTCTCTTTCTTGGCAACCTCTGAGGCAGTGACAGTGGTTCTGGTAGTCCCTGGGTGGGAAAGGAGGTCCCCCAATTCCTGGCAAACTTAGCCTGGTGACGAGCAACCTCTTCCCTCAGCCCAGACCGGTGCCTGCAGATGGGACAACACCACATCCTCCAGAATGTCTCCCAGAAGACTACTGCTCCACAGCCACTGCACTGCACCACTGCCATCATGTCTTATTTGTGGCCCCTTAACTGTTGTTTTGTATACCTACTCTTTCCTCTCTGTTTATTTTATTTTTTTATAGAATTTTTTTTTCCTCCCTACTTTCCTAATGCCTCCATGCCCTTAAAGCTCCTGATCTTCCTGATCTGGGACAGGAAGTGCCTATATTCCTCAGTAGTCTCTTTCTTACTTGCTCTGAGTCAGACCTCCAGAAGCTTGGGGGAAGGGGTGGTGTGGAGAGCTACTCTTTTCCTTTTAGGATGGTGAGTCTTTTGTGACTCTGTGATCACTGCTTTCCTGCTCCCAAACAGGAAGTTCCTGTTAGTCAAATCCTGTGCCTATAAAAGTAGAACTAGCTAAGGGTGTGTGTGTGTGGGGGGGGATGGAGGGCAGTATAGTCCCAGTAAAGTTCTAACAGCAGCTCCTTCCTCTTGCTGTTCACTGCCAAAAGCTATATAGGTCAGTTTTGAAATACAAACACCTGGCTTCCTTTGCTTAAGCCATTCCTCCAATTCACAGTTTCTTTCTTCACCTAGCTAACTGCACAGGTAACAATTCCTTCACCCAACTCAGACAAACACACTACCCAGTGGCAGGTATGTTGATTTGTAGAAATGTAGAAACACAGACTTTGTCATCAGAAAAGGGCCGGTAGACCAATCAGGCTGTGAGTTCTATCCCCAACCCAGGCACTTGGGTTAAATCCCAATACTGACACTATAGTGCAGCATGAGGTAGGTGCTGCACTCCTGAAGTGCCTTCTTTCAGACGAGACGTTAAACTGAGGTCCCATCTGCCTGTTCTGGTGGTAGCTCACATGGATGTTAAAGATCCCATGGCACTTCTCGAAAAGAGTAGGGAAATTCCTCGGTGCCCTGACCAAATTTTCCCCATTCACTAAAAATACCACCAACAGCTTAATCTGGTTCAAGGTCAGTTGGCATTCATCTGTATCCCCTTCCCTGGGTCGTGCCTAAAAATAGGCAGAATTTGTCTAGTGCACTTACCCGGTCAACAAAAACTAAATAAAGAAATCTGCCCGTTTATCCTGTCTATTCTGACACCTCTGACCCTATATGGTCACTGGCATCCCTCCCACTTCCCTTTCTCCTATCTAAATTTACCTTTGTGCCTATCCCACACATGCTTGAAGCTCTCCACAGTCTGCCCCAACTAGCTCTTCTGGATGGCTGTTCCAGTCACCCACCACCCTTTCCATGAAGAAGTATTTCCTCACATCTCTCCTAATCCCACCCCTTAGCCTTACTGCATATCCCCATGTTCTAGTGCCTTCCTTCCTTTGAAACACCCCATTCACATCTTGTCCACCCCTGTGAGATACTGAAGGAGGGCCGATGTGGCTCCTCTGCAGGAAAGCAGCAGTAGCTAGCAACTACAGACCAGTTAGTCTCACATCAGTGGTGGGGAAGTTAATGGAGACACTACTGAAGGAGAGGCTCGTGGAGCACCTGGAGGCAAAGGGGCTGCAGGACCACCGGCAGCATGGTTTCACAGGAAGGAGGTCATGTCAAACTAATCTCATAGATTTCTTTGACTGGGTTACTAGAGAGGTGGATCAAAGTAGAGCAGTGGATGTGGTCTATCTGGACTTCATTAAGACTTTCAACACTGTACCACACAGGAGGCTGATTAAGAAACTAAGTAGTCTGGGGGTGAGGAAAAAAGTGACAAGCTGGGTATCAACCCAGTTGAGTGATAGGAGGCAAAGGGTGGTAGTAAACGGTAGCCACTTAGACGATAGGAGAATGATCAGTGGGGTGCCACAGGGTTTGGTGCTGGGACTTGTCCTATTCAATGTCTTCCCAAGCGACACTGCAGAGCAGCTTGAGAGTAAGATGTGTCTCTTTGTGGATGATACAAAAATCTGCAACAGGTATATACTCAGGAAGAGATGGAGAGAATGCAAAGGGATCTGAGGAAACTAGATGAATGGTCTGGGGATGGCAGCTGAGTTTCAGCAGTGCCAAAAAGTACAAGATTATGCACTTAGGGCAGTGGAACCTAGGGGTTGTGTATAAGATGGGGGGAGGGGTTGTGTATAAGATGGGGTAGTGCAGCTTACAATCACCAAGTAAGAAAGACAGCTAGGGGTCATCATATCTGAAGACCTCAGGGTAGCTAGGCAGTGTAACAAAGCACAGGGAAAGGCAAGGCTAGCAGGATGCTGGGGTGCATTGGGAGATGGATTTGTAGCAGGAGAAGGGAGATGGTGTTGCTGTTGTATCACTCACTGGTGAGGCCCCACCTGGAGTACTGTGCCCAGTTCTGGATGCTGCACCTCTGCAAGGACATTAAAAGAGTAGAAGCATTACAGAGGAACGCAACCAAAATGGTGAGGGGGTCGCTCGAGAAGTCATATGAGGAAAGGCTGCAGAAACTCAACATGTACTCCCTAGAAGAGAGGAGAGTGAGAGATGACATGATTGAAACCTACAAGTGCCTCACAGGAATGAACAAGGTGCAAGTGGAGGGTTTATTTCAGAGAAAGGAAGGCACAAAAACAAGGGGGCATGCAATGAAGCTAAGATTGGGGAACGTTTAAGAGAGATGTACAGAAATACTTCTTCACAGAAAGGGTGGTAGAAGACTGGAACAATCTGCCAGAGGAGATAGTGAGGGCAAAGACGGTGGGGAGTTTCAAGCATGCATGGAGTAGGCACAGCAGCGTATCAGGCAGAGGGATGGGGGAAGGTGTGACACCTATGACTAACTAGAATCAGTAGTGACAGAATAGGCAGGGACAAGGGGCAGACTGGATGGGCCTAAAGGTCCTTTTCTGCCAACAAAATATATGTTTCTACATATACTGTAACCTGCCACCCACTTTTCCTCCCTGGCCTGTCCTTCTAGAGGGTGTGGCTGGTCCATGAGCTGTAAGGGTGGACCAGTTGCAGGGATGGAGAAAATAACTTTTTCAGGTACACCAGAGAAAGACTGAAAAACAAGGATCAGATTGTGAGGATTAGAAAGGACAGGGGTTGGGTGGAGAAGGGGGAGGACCAGGCAGAAGCACTGAATTATTACTTCTGCTCTGTGTTCATGAAGGAGAAAGGGTGGCAGACACCACCTGGGTAAGAAGGAGTAGGCGGCAGGGGAGGTGACTGATATAGGGATTACAGAGGATAGGGTGCTGAAAGGATTAAGGGCCCTGGGGGGGGGATAAAGCACTGGGTCCAGGTGGCATTCACCCTAGGGTACTTAAGGAACTAGCGGAGAACCTGGCAGGACCACTGGCTGACCCGTTCAACACCTCCTTGGACACCGGATGTGTACCACAGGACTGGAGGATGGCCAGTGTGGTACCCATTCACAAAAGTGGATGAACCAGGCAACTACAGACCAATGAGCCTCACATCAATTGTGGGAAAACTCATGGAGACAATCTTAAAAGGGAGGCTGGTGACCTTTTTGGAGATCAATGGTCTCCAGGGTGGTCAGCAGCATGAGTTTGTCTCAGGAAGATCCTGCCAGACAAACCCAATTGAGTATTATGACTGGGTGACAAGGGAACTGGACAAACACTATGTGGTGGTTGTCCTGTATTTGGATTTCAGCAAGGTCTTTGATTTCATGCCGCATGGGAGGCTAGATGGGGGAAGCTGGAATATATAGGGGCGGGAACAAAGACGGTAAACTGGATCTCCAACTGGCTGAAGGGAAGGCAGCAAAGGGTGGTGGTGGGTGGGGAACTCTCATCACCGAGGGATGTGATGAGTGGGGTGCCTCAGGGATCAGTATTGGGACTGGTGTTGTTCAGGATATTCATAGCTGATATCTCCCACAGGGTCCAGAGTGAGATCAGTCTTTTCACAGATGACACAAAGATGGGAGCCATTGCAGATGACATCAAAGGGTGGAGGGGGCTGCAGGAGGACCTGACCAAACTACAGGAGTGGTTGGATGCATGGCAGTTGGGGTTTAATGTGAAAAAGTGCATAGTCTTGCACTTCGGAGCTAACAAACAGGGGAGGAGCTATCAGCTGGGGGAGTACAGCTGGAATGCACAGAGGAAAAGGATCAACAGGTGCTTATAATGGGGAGTATGAACAATGCAGCTCAGTGTAGGAAGGTGGCAGCAAAAGCCAACAGGATGCTGGGGTGCATAGCGAAGGGAATCTCCTCCAGGAATAGGGAGGTGATCCTGCCACTCTACAAGTCACTGGTCAGGCCGCACCTGGAATACTGCATGCAGTACTGGTGCCCTTTCTTGAAGAAGGACATCAGATTGTTAGAGGGTGTACAGCAGAGGGCGACAAAGATGATCCAGGAATTAGAGGGATACTCCTATGAGGAGAGGCTGTGCGAGCTGAACATGTATTCCCTGGAGGAGAGGAGGGATAGGGGGGACATGATCAAAACCTTTAAATACTTAAAGGGGATTAACAAGACTAGTACAGAAGGGATTTTCCAGATTAAAATGGGGAGGGTCACGACGGGGCAGCAGATGAGAGTGGAGGGGGGAAGATTCAGGAGGGAAGTCAGGAGACATTATTTCACTGAGAAGGTGGTGGATAAGTGGAATACTCTGCCAGAGGAGGTAGTAGCCTGTAGTATGGTAGACGATTTTAAGAGGGGTGGGGCAGAGTGGGGGGGTAGTTATGAGGAAGGAAGGGGTGGGTGGGGCAGCTGCAAGTTGAGGGGCTAGCTGCACAATCAAGCAGAGTCGACAGATCGTGAGGCCTGTTTCTGCTAGTGTTCTCATATGTTCGTATGATGTTGGTTGTCTGAGAAGGTTAGGCTGGTCGAGGCCAGTGGCAGAGATGTTGCTTGGGTGGAAGAGGGAAGCTGGTCTTGGACCAAGAAGGTGGACCAGTGGCAGAGATGGTTGTCAGTTGCAAGTGGGTAGCTAGTCAGGGGCCTGTAAAGGTGGATCCATGGCAGGAATGGTGGTCGGCTGGAAGGGGGAGGCTGCTTCAGGAGCTATGAGGGTGGTCCGGTGGCAGGGGTTAGTCATATGGAAAGGGGAGTCTAGTTTGGGGCATGTGATGGCAGTTCAGTGGCAGGGATGTGGGTCATATAGGAAGGGGAGGCTAGTCTGGGGCTGTGATAGTGGTCAAGTGGCAGCTATGGTGGTTAACTGGAAGACGGAAGCTGATCCAGGGATTGTGAGTGTGGACAACTGGCAGGGATGGTAGTCGACTGGGAGGGGTTAGCAGGCCTGGGGTCTGTGATGGTGGTCCACTGGCAGGGGTGGTGATCGACTGGAAGGTAGAGTGGCCTGGGGCTTTTTTTTTTTTTTTTTTTTTTTTTTACTTACTCTTTATGTCCCCTGCACTCCACAGAAACTCCTTTCTTCGGGGCCCTAATGCACCCCACAGTTAGCACCGGTAGGGACTGAGGGCTTCCTCATGAGTGCCCCACTCTCCATTGCTTTCTCGAGCCTCTGGTTTGCCCCCCGGCAGGGTGGAGGAGTCCCCTTTTCTCCTCTATACTTCAGGGCACAGCATGCACCAGGAACCACCTCAAATCCTGTGGCCAGCACAGGGACCCGTCTACAGGTGCCACCGTGGGGATTTTTCCGTTCTCTGGTCCCACCCCCTGCAGATGTCAGCACATTAGGAGGGCCAATGAGACAAAGGCACACAGAGATGTGCCATCGCTCAGGCTGTCGTCCGACGTCTGCCCCTGCCTGTACTGCTCCCTCGTCTGCACCACCACCACCTGTGGTTACCCAGGTGGTGGTATAGCAGCAAGGTCTGCAGCCCACACCTCCCGAAGAAGGAGAGCAGCCTGACAGGTGCTCGATCCTTCTCCTCCCCCCGACTGGCCCTCCAGTGACCCAGGCTCACTACCAAATCTGGGTCGCTGGCGTCACAAGTGGCAGTGCTACCTCTGCGCCGGTGGGCCGGCTTGGTCTGGGGCTTTTGAGGACAGGACAGTTCAGTGGCAGGGTGGGTGGTCGGCTGGGAAAGGATGGCTGATCCAGGGGATGTGAGGGTGGTCCAGTAGCAGGGATGATGGTGGTCAGCTGGAAGGGGACAGGCTGGTCCAGGGTCAAATGCTTTTACAGAGGACTGGAATTGTGATCCAGCTACTTAGGGTGGTTAGATGAAAGTTAGTGGCTTGTCCAGGGGGGCTAGGTGCATTTGAATTGTTGGTCAAAGGAAGGGGGGGGTCTGATTAGGAAGGGGCTACTAAAGCTGGTTTTCTTACAGAAGACGGAGTCTTTTCTCCCTGCTGTTTTTTTTTTGTTTTTTTTTTTATCATACAACTTTGGGTACCAGGTTTACACGAAGCAGTGTCTGACGGGATATCAGTGATAAGGGAAGCTCCATCCTAGACTGACGTGGTGGCACTCTTCACAGCAGCATGACTATTATGCTGAAGAGGATGGAGACTGGAGATCGCTAATGCTGCTGACCCTGGTAACTAATTCATATAATTTTTCCACTTATCTTGGTTTTTATCCAGACCAGCTGGAATGGACCAAATGGATGACCAAAACCAGTGAAAAAAATCAGACCATGGGCCGGCCTGGTGGTGTGGACTTGGGTAGAGGCATTGAATTCCTCATCTCTTGCCACGCCGGTGACCCCATATTTAGGAACAAGCACGAATTGGTGGGGTTGCTGGGTGGGAAAGGACTGAGCATCCCAGTGACTGGTCCCTTTCCCGGGGAGGGGTGGTCAGCCAACTTAGCCTCTGGCTGCCACTGGGGGGAGGTCCAGTGACAGTGCCTACGATGAGCAACTTGAAGGGGGACCACGGTTCTACAGGACATTTGCGCCTCCACACGCATGTCCTGATGTGCTGCTGCAGCAGGGGCACTAGGGAGAAAACGGAAAAAGGCCCCCGAAGGCAAACCATTGCTCTGTGCACCTTCCCTGGGCCTGTGCCGCCACCTGGACTCCTGAGGCAACCTGGATTATGGACCTGGGGGGGGAGGATGGCTCTCCCTCTACCAAACTTGCCACAGGGGGAATGCTGTGGGGGACTCACTCCCTGTAGGTCTGGGGGAGGTGAGTGTTAGCCAGGGGAGGTGGGTATGGATGCTGGACCTCTGGAAGGGTAAAAAGCAATATGAGGAAAAAAAAAAAGAAGGAAGAAAAAAAAAAAGATTGCGCAAGTTACACTTGGTCCACCCGCACCTGACTGTTCTTTTACCAGTTTCTTCCAGTCCAGTTTTGGAGGTACAGCTTTTACCAAGTGCCAATGTCACAGACTTATCATATCTCTCAACTGCTATGCATTTCACAAGCTCCATGTATTGTATACAAAACTTCACTCTTGCTTGCTCTAGATGATACACTGATGTTCCCATAATGTTGAAGCTATCTGGACACATGAACTATTAAACAATAAGTCTTACTTGATCTAAACACTCCTTAGCAATAACCGTATTTATTTATTTGTTTTTGATAACCAAAAACTAGACATAGAAATGCCTATTTTCAAGGAGGCAGTATAGTGCAGTGGTTTAAGGCTCTAAGCTGCAAACCTGGAGACCTGGGTTTGAATCCCACAGCCCCGGCTTGCACACTGTGTGACCCTAAGCAAGTCACTTAACGTCCTAGTGCTCCCAGGTCGCACGTGTAAACAAGCTTTCAGCTTAGTGTGTCTCTCCTGGTAAAAAAAAAAATGCCTATTTTCAGGCACGACCCAGGAGAGTACAAGTGAGACAGTCAAAATACAATATTATGCAGGACAAGCTGATGTCCACAAGTCTTCAGTGCATTTTTTCTTTAAAATATAGAAAGTGCCACACATTTGTGATGTATTTTGAAAGAACAGTGCTATGCATTTTAATGCTGATAAGCTAAACCATATGTAATCTATACCTGCACTATGCATTTTTTGTCTGATAAGTGTTGCCTGACCTGGCCCTGGTCGATCCTGTAAGTGGACTATTTAGGTCAGTGTTCTCATTGTTAAATAACTAAAGAAATAAAATAAATTGTTACTCTACTATGATTTGTTCTTTTACAACAGTACATGCTCAAGGATATCGCGTATTAATTCTAAATATTCTAATAAATAAATAACTAATAAATACCTCCAGCTTCATGGTTATCTGTTCTGCTCCTGTCTCTTGTAGCCAAATAAAATGATGTAAAAGGTAGTACTAGGCTGTGGAATGACAGATCCAGAATGAGAAACTTTGCCGTAAGAAATCTCCCTCTGTTGTGATTCACTGGGCTGTGGCAGCCTTGTTCCTGCTCAAACAACTTCCTGCTAGCACTGCTGCTGCTCAACACAGTTGATTAATATTCATTAGTTGATGAATGCTGTTACTCTAATCAGTAATATTCATGAGTGCTCTATAGGGGCGGGGTTAGGCTTAGGTGTCTAACTTCTCACGCTGAGGAAACAGCTCAATGCAGGCACGTTTTAAGAATATATCCTTTTTTGTATGGCAGTTCAGCAAAACTTTGGCTTCAGTATTTTAAACTAAACCGAGTTCACATTCTGTAAATTCCCAGCATCATTAAGGAAGTATACTCTTGGACACTATCAAAGGAAAGAAAAGTATAAACCAGGCAAAACACCAGAATATGGGGTCAGTTTGGGACCCAGGGCCTAATTACTCAGGGAATATGGCTTGGCTAGACACTTTTCAGATGAGGGTGGGGCAAATGCAAGATGTGTGGGGGATGGGCTATATCCCTGAAAGGCCATGCAAGCTGATAAATTTGTCCTGATGGGCAAATTTATTTTTTCCCCTCAACCTACCCCCCATACCATATCACCCCCACTTCTGCATGGTCCACCACTCCAGTTCCTTCTCTGGCACACCTACTTAGGACTTGCAGCCTCAGTCCAAATCTTCCCTGCCTCCTCCAGTCCTGAGGTTCATTTTTTCCACAGTGGGCAGGCCCGTTGCCAGCTGCACTTCATCAGGTTCAAACAAACCCCCTTTGTGAACCCCCCTCCTTTTCTTTTTATCTATCCATTTAAATCCTTGCTAGTGCACAGAATGTGGTCTACATGGTCCCTGCACCTTACTTTTGCACACCCCCTTCCCAATGATCTACCGCTAATCAGTGTGACTCCTGAAGTTAGCGTGAAGTGGCACGCACAGCTGGGAGAAGGAATGCAACCCACCTGAGCTTGCCCGACATACTGCAGTGGGATGTAAATGTAGCATAAGCCAAGCAGCCCAAGATTACGTAAGGAGAGAGGTAATGCGGCTGGCAGTATAGCCTAGAGGTTAGAGTAACGAGCTGTGAATGAGCTTGGTACATCCAGAAGACCTGTATTCGATTCCCATAACCTTTACTTGTGTACTGTATGACTCTTAGCAATTCACTTAAACCCCAGTGCTCCCAGGTCACCCCTGAAAACAGGCACTTATGTCTAGTGGGCCTTACCCAGTTAACAAAGATTAAAATAAAAAAAAAAATCAATACAATGTGATCCACCAGAGTCCAACCAACATACAGTAGGAGGGAGGGTAGCCATGTCAAGCGCAAGACTCCAAGCCCGCCCAACATACAGAACAGCAGGTGAAAAATTACATGCTAACAGAGCTCACCCAACATGCAGCACCACATCGACTGTGAGCCGCCTGAGCCTGTCCAACTTGAGCAGCACCAGAGAAATGGTACTACGAAATGAGCCCGATAGGACAGAGAGGCAGGGGTCTGGCAGATGGGGAAGTGGGGTGATGGTGGGGAAAGGCACAACAGCAGATTGAACCCCAACTTGGAGGCAGGCAAATTAATATTTGTGTCAAAATGGTGTTTTGACAGCTTATATTTCAGTGTCCTGGCTGAAATCTCAGGACTGTGAAATTTGATGTGCACCTTCTCAGTCCTAGGGACTAATTTTTTGACAACTTTGGTGTTAAACCTGATCAGTTTGGTGGTTACAAATGTTGTTTTTGTAAAGTCTTTTTATTGGATAATCCAACATGCGGATACACCAAGGCCCAGATATTCAAAAAGAAGTTGAACCATCATAATAGGGTTACGCCCTGTACAGAAATCGAAGTGCGCCATTCTCGCGATATTCAGCAGAGGCGGTTGCGCTAAAGTCATGCTGAGCAACAGCGCAATGATAATGATGCATGCGCAGCGAAGGGGAGGAACAATGCATAAATGGCACAGTCACGATATTCAGCGACTTGCATACGAAATAGGGAGCAAAGCGGAGGAAGTTCTGTCGATAAGCGGAAATGAGCAGGCGCAAGAATGCTACAGGGAAGCCACATGAGGCAGAACCCTAGGCAGACAGACAGGGCAGGAGGGACAAACAGGGCAGGCCAGGGAAAGGGCACCCTGAACACCCAGGCACAGGGAAGGTGTGGGGAGCCACAGCTAGTGCAGAAGTGGGAAGTGCCACTCAGCACAGAGGCCACCACAGGCTGGTGTTCCCGGTGCAGGGGAAGTAGCAGGGAGGACAGCGGAGGGGGAATACAGTAACAGCTGCCGGGGTGAACACAAGCCAGGGACATGGCCAGTGCCACCTTCCAGATGGAGGCCGTTATGGGGGTGAGAAGGCATGTGGCAGGGGGGCATGGCCGTGGAAGGGCCCGTTGGCGGTATGCCCCCAACAGGCAGTACCAAGCCCACACCAGCTTTGAGCTGTACACTGATACTGAGATTGTGGGCCAGTACTACTTGAATAGGGCAATTCTGAGGCGGCTCTGTGAGCTGTGCAGTGATGTGATGCAGGCAACCACACGACGGAGCCATGCCCTGTCAGTGGAGACTAAAGTAACAGCCTGCATGTGCTTGCTCACCACGAGTACCTTCCAGAGACCAACTGGGGACACCACAGGCATAACCCAGTCAGCCACGTCACACCAGCTCACCCAATTCCTCAGCACACTGCTGCCACATGCTGCAGAGTACATCCATTTCCCCAGCACAGTGGCGGAGTGCATAGCAAACATACAGGAGTTCCACAGGGTAGCACGTATGCCTGGCATGCTAGGGGCAATAGACTGCACCCATATGGCCATACGCACACCACCTGACCTCGAGGGGGCTGCATACATCAATCGCAAGGGCTATGCCAGCATCAACTGCCAGGTGGTGTGCGATGCCAGGAGGTGCATAATCAATGTCTGTGCCACGCACCCTGGGGGAGCACACAATGCCTTCTTCTGGCACCAGTCAGCACTGTGCCACAGATTCGAGAGTGGGGACATCCCCACTGGACACCTAGTGGGTGAGTATGCAAACCACATGGACAATCATAGGGCCTGGGGGGGCATGGCCAGAGGTGACGTGGGTAGTGGCCCACATGGCCTGGGTCAGGTTGATGCTGACCACCAAACTAACCTCTGCCCTCTACACACAGGTGACAGTGGATACTCACTCCGTCCCTGGCTGCTCAAACCCTACCGGCGGCCCGCGACCCCATCACAGCAATGCTACAATGAGGCACATGCCACCACACGTAATGTCATCGAGAGGGTGTTTGGGATGCTGAAGGCACGTTTCCTTTGCCTGGACACCTCCGGCGGTGCCCTACAGTACAGCCCCTCAAAGGCCTGTGGGCTATTCCTGGCCTGTTGCATCCTGCACAACATGGCCAATGAATGTGGGATAGCCATACAGGTCAAAGAGGGGACAGCAATGGGGGCGATGAGGATGCGGTGGCCCGATGATGGGCAGGCCCCCTTGGCTGACGGGACCTCCGACTGATCCGGCTGGCCCAGCTGCACTGGGACACCATCACGGAGGAGCACTTCAGCCAACCCAGGTAAGTCATAGGGCCCTGTGCAACCAACAGTGGCTAAGGCACAACCCACAAACACACATGGACACACACCAGAGGTGCATGCCATCAAGGGAAGTGGCAGGGCATGGAAGCACACACACAACCAGGGATGGGTGAGGATTAACATGCCACACGGACAGACACACACACGCACACACACAATGCACCAAACGTGCACAGAGGGCAGGAGGCACACTGACCCAGAACGCCAGCCCTAGCAACGCACATGTCCACAGGCCACCACGCCCACTGCCTGTCCATGTGCGTGTGTCAGATGCTGAGCACCATTGCACATTGGTGTACAGCGCAATGCAGGCATCATCATGCACACGCAACTGTGGACAGCAGCCGGAAGGGTGTGCAGGTGGACTGTGTGTCCGCGTGCAGGGCCGGGTACCCACCCGTGCACTGCCCACTGAAATGCACAATGCACACAGGGCAGCACCAGACAGTAGCCATGCTGGAAGACATGTCAGTGACGCGACACAGTGCCCCGGCTGCCACAGATGCATTGGCGGCTCCGCCGAGACCCGCCAGCACTGACAGGCTGACCACTGGCCTCATGGGGTGGCACCGATGGTCCCCCAGGGGTTCCACTGTGTGAACGCGACCGTGCACACGCAGGGGTCTGCAGCACACAGAACATGCCTGTGCCAGGAGTGCTCGGGATGCCCACAGCTGAACCCGGTGTCAACAGGATGGGAGTCACATGACGCCGGGAATGGGGGGTGGACAGTGCACTGCGTGGTGTCTGCGATGCATGGGCACCTGACTGTGTGCCCATTGTGGCCATGACAGCAGTGAATGCCTGTGCATGCCTGTCAATGGCAGCGGTCACATCCTCCCGCAAATGGTCCATCCCTGCCAGGATCAGAGCGGTGTCCCTGCTGCGATGCTCCTCTGCCCGCTCCAGAGCCACACGCAGTGCATCCACGGACGTTACAAGCCGCATCTGCTACTGGACTGATGCTTGCAGTAGATGGGTGTGCTCATCCAAGAGGTCATCTGCCTCCTCGGCATCCTGTCCCTCAGGGTGTGCACAGCCCTGATGATCAGCACCCCTTGAGGGTGGGTGCTGTGCACCAGGACCAGGTCTGGGCATGTCCACAGGCAGTACACAGACGCCACCGCTGAACCCTGGACCCCCAAGCCCATTGGCCGACTGCTGATGCTGCCCCTCTGGCTGCCACTCCCCAGGGCTTATTGGTGCCACCGCAGTGGCTGCAACAGTCCCACTGTCCTGAACAGACACCAGTGCTGCTCCACTGGTGCTGACAGGCACAGACTGGGACTGTGCTGACATGCAGCCTCCACGGCAGCACCACCCACAGCCATGGGTGCGAAGTGCCCTGCTGTGTGGCCATCCCGTGGCACACACGTGTCACTGCCCATGACGTTAGCGTCATCATCACCGGTGACGGACTTTGCACTGGCCCCAGTCACAGCATGCCGGCATCCGTGGATGCTGGCACGCTGGGACACAGGCTGGGCTTCCTCCACACCTGTTACAACGACATCAGTGTGGACAGCCATGCGTGCCCCACTGTCGCAATGATCCACGTATACCTGTGGAGGTGGATGGGCCCTCCTCCATCTCCAGCTGACTGTCCTCAGTGGACAGGCCCTCCACCGCTGATCCATACAGACGCTCAGGATCTGTAAGGGAAAGCAAAGTCACGTTAGTGCATGTGACCTACCCTGCCCCCCCATAGACAGACCATGACTTACCATGCAGTGATGTGCCACCACCCATCTGGAAGCCACCGCCTGAAACACCCTCAATGGCACTGCGCTGTATGCTTCCAGCAAGCCTCTCCTCCTGTGGGGTCAGCTGTACCACCTCCGGCTGTCCCCCACCTGTTGCAGCACGTGCTGCCCTGAAGGCAGCCACCTTCTCCTTTATTCTCCTCCTGTCCGTGCCCATCTTTTTCTTACACTCCTGCACGGAGTGCTGGTGGCTGCCATGCAGGTTCACAGCACATGCCACCTCCTCCCATGCAGCAGCATGGGCTTGAGGTGTTCCCCGCCTTCCACTGAGAAGTGGCTCCTGATCCAGGTAGGTCTCAAACAGGGCTTCAGTTTCAGCCTTGGTAAAGTTAGGCCTCCTCCTCCTCCTCCCACCACTGTGTTCCTCCTCTCCAACAACTTGCTCGGTCATTATGTAGCCTGTAAGAATGGCAGTTGTTACCTGTGACTGTGCAGTCCTATGCATGTCCCTAAATTCACAGTCCACACTCCCAAACAACATGCAACTCACCAATAGACTGCAGTAACCGACTATGGCCACTGCAGCCCAATGTCACAGTTTTATAGCGCAACCCGTGCAAATGAGGTGAGACGCAACTTTAAGTAGATGCAAATTGCAGTGCTGCGCCATTGAATGGCTGATTAGATGATTTGAATATGATGGCTGAATATTGCGCTGCTGCACTTTACGCAATTGTGTTGAACGTGCTGAGCCAATGGCGCAGTTCTGTGACATGAGTAGTACACACCTCACTGCACATGCCCAGGTTGCTGACGCAGGCATCTGCTGCGCTGATGATGTGCTGTGTGTGGTAGGCAACGCAGGGCACGGCCACCATTGTGTCAGTGACACTATACTGATGGTCACTACATGGCGCTGTGGCACTGGGCCATCACAGGTGCACTGGGCCAACTGTGCGGTAGGTTGCTATGGCGCTGGCACACAGGCAGCCAATCGTGCTACATGCATTGTGTTCCAATGGCACTGTGCGTGTCCATGCGCCAGAGACCCTTGACCCTGTGCCCAACTTTTGCCCCTAGGCACCATGCGTCAGGCATGGGTGCACCTCTATCATGCTGTTCGGTGACAGCGCGATAGGGAATGGCAGCGCTGTAGCATGCAGCATCGGCAAGTGGGGAGCTGCGCTGCAGAGCTCCATATTGTCAAATACAGAACCGAGAATGGCACGCAGAAGGGCAGCCCAATGGTCTGCTATCGAACTGGCCACCTAGTGGCCATTGTGGAGCCACACCATGGGCCTCTGTTTGGGGAGGCGCCCCTGGACAGGACCAGGACCCAGGTGTAGCAGGAGGTGGCCACTGCCCTTGAGGAGGCCACCAGATGGGGGAGGAGTGCCAAGCAGTGCAGGCACAGATACGGGGACCTGCGGTGGATGGAGCCAGAGCTACTGGCACGCCTGCGGGCACTTGCCAGGAGGGGCACAGTGCCACGGCCAGGTAGGGGTTACATCAACTCACTTTTATCTTCCATATGGGTAACAGTGTTGTATGTGTCCAGCACATGGGGGAGGGACCGTCCAGAGTTGGCTGTGGTGGTGTTCACAGGGTGTGGAGTGGGTGGGTCTGGCTGGGTGGGAGGGCACACACCTGGGGACAGGAGGACTTTGCTATGGGATTGTACTGATGTTCCCCTCTCCATGTTTCCCCCCCAGGCCCGGAGGAATGCCACCGTGCACGTGAACAGCGGCGACAGGAAGAGCATGGTGCAGCCAGGCGGGGCAAGGGCCCTCACCGCCCACTTGACTGGCCCAATGAAGGTGAGTGCCATACATCCATGATTACCATTGCATGCTGTGTGACAGGGTGGGCAGCGGGGCATGGCCACCATCCATTGACACGACTGCCATGCACGCGACTTGTTACAGTCAACACTGTCTAGTGGCAATGCATGTCTGGGAGTGCATCAATGGTGGTCCATGCATGCACCAGGTACATGGTTGTGCCACTGCCTTTGCACCACATAGCCATGTCAATAAACGGCCACGGTGGTGCTGTGCGTGACTTGGCCGGTGGGTGTGTGCAGCATTCTGCATGGCTGTATGTGCCTGGGTGGGCAGGTCATGTGGATGTGATCACTGCGGGTGGTCACACACCATCACAGAGGTATGTCCCACGGCCGTATGCCACGCACAGTGGGCAGGCTGTATGGGGTTGTGCATTCACACCTATTGACTGTGCTCCCTTGTCCTAGGTACCCGCTATCTATGTGAAATCCGGGAGGCGCTGCGGGAGATATTACTGGTGGTGAGGCCGTTGCTGGACATCCTCAGATGCATTGATGACACCGGGGTCCTGAGGAGGCACAGAGCCTGGAGGAGTCAGAGCAGGGAGAGGTGCTCTCGCTAGGGTTCAATCAGTCCCACTATTCCCCTACCCCCCAGGACCCACCCTGACACCCCTCCTTTCCCATCCCATTTGTCCAACCCTGCCCTCTACCTACCCCCACCTTGTTTGTGGCTCCCCTAACCTTGTATATAGTTTCTGTAATATTGTATATAGTTGAATTTTATATATTTGTTCAATACATTTAATTTTGATATGAATACTGTGGTGGTCTCTGATTTGCAGTGGCTATAGGTGCTCAGCTGCAGTGGTGTGCATGGCGTCAGGGGTGGTGCGGTCATGGGTATGTGTGTGTGTCCGTGTGGAGGTGAGTATGGTGTGGGGGTAGATATCAGTCAGTGTCTGTGGTGTGTGTGTTGTTCCCTGCGCACTGGATGACTGTGTGCAGTGGTCCATGGTGCGTGCTCTGTGTCCATGGCGCACCCATCGGCCCGTGCATGGCCTGTGCAGCTGGCACACATGCATATCTGTGACCTGCATGGTCTGCTGGCATGTCAGTGGTGGCAGTCCCTGCAAGGCAGCCACTGTACCCGTCACATTGCTGGGTTGCCTCCTGTCACTGGTGTGGTGCATGTCTGCCATAGGTGGCACTGTGGGCACCACAGTTGTTGTCCCACCTCCATGTTGTGCCTTGTGTGTGTTGCAGGAGATGTGCCCCACTGTCTGTGACTTGTGCTCCGGGTGACTGATGGTGGTGTACGGGTCCACAGTGCCTGCGCAGGGTGGCTGGCACTCCAGTGCCATGGAGGACTGCGGGTTGTGTGTACACAGTTTACATGGGCCCACAATGGGGGCTTGGTTGCCCCACCACTGTGTCCCTGTGTTGTTGTGCCCTTGGGTATGGGTGGGTGTCTGTTCATACACTGTGTGGCATCCGGTGTGGTGCATGCTTCCATGCACCACTGTGGGTGTCTGTGCTTGCTGTTGTGGCCAGTGGTGCATCGGGGTGTGTCATTGGAATACTGTGCAGGGTGCTGTACCATTGGTGGTGGTGCCCGGGGCACACCCTGTCCCGTGTGGGGTACCTCATGTGCCGATGCATGGTTGGTCTCTCAGCAGTACCTCGGGGGGACTGTGCATGGTGGCACTGTGTCTGCCGTTGTTGCATTTCTGTGTGCTGCCACCCACTGATGGGTGCTCGTTGAGGGGCTGGCTTGCATAGTTCTGTGGTGCAGGGGTTGCAGTGTCACAGTGGGGGTGGTGGCATGCATGGGGTTTCCTGCTGTGGTGGTCACTGCTCATGGGGGGGTGTCTGGGGGTAATGGTGCAGGGTGTGCCTTGCATTAGGGGGATGGTGTGGCACGGGGTGGTCAGCCTTCCTTGTGTGCCAGTCACAGCTTGCCGGTAGGTGTGATGGGGTACCATGGCCCGGCTGTGGGTTGTTTACTTGTCTCCATGGGCCAGTGGTTATTCCAGCCCTCCCCCAGTTGTGCAGTGCATGGGGTGTGGCGGGATGATGTCTGTTCTGCTGTGTGTTCCTGTGCACATCTGTGGCATGGGTGGTGGGTCCCTACCTCCCTGGTTGTGCAGTTACATTGCTCTGCTCCTTGGGGGCATACCTGGTTGCGCTATGGCGCCTCTGGACTGCTCAGCTGAACATCCCTTGTTGTGCTATGGCGCATCAGATCTTCTCAGCTTCCCCTCCCTAGTTGCGCTATGGCACAGGTGGTGTGATATTCAGTCATTGGCTGTAGGCGCAGTTTGGCCTGCTCCGTTTTTGAATATTGCATCTCTTGCGCATGGGCGCAATAGACTTGCGCTTGCTCCTGCTATTGCGCACTTTTTGGGCGCAGTTTGAATATCTGGGCCCAAATTTCAAGTTCCAAGTAAGAAAGCAGAAATAGAGTGTTATCACTGTGTCTTGTATGGAAAAGTGGGGTGCAAAGGTCAGGAAGAAAATGCAGGCTTTCTTTGACAAAAATCACTTTATTCAAAAGATTGTAACCTAGTTGCTATAGTTTGAATCTGCTTCTGTTTTGCACTCACAAGCCTGTTTTGCACATTTTACTACAGCTCTTCAACCACACAGCTGTTTGTAGCTTTTGAAGGTTACTACAGGATACGTTACTCTGCTAAAAAAAGCTTTAGAAACATAGAAGTTGACAGCAGATAAGGACCACAAGGCCGGTCCAGTCTGCCCATTTTTTTTTCTACCTTATGAATGTGCCATTGGCTTTGCTCTGTCAATGGCCTATCTATTCATACTCATCTGTATTGCTTCTTTATGCCTATCCCATGCCTGTTTGAAGCCCTGCACTGTATTCATATCCACCACTTCCTGAGGTAGGCCGTTCCATGCATCCACCACCCTTTCTGAAAAAAAGAACTTCCTCACATTACCCCTTAAACAGCCTCCCTCTAATCTCATGCTGTGTCCTCTTGTTCTGCTATTTTTCTTACATTGAAACATGTTAGACTGTTTCATCTTGTTAATGCCCTTAAGGTGTTTGAATGTTTCGATCATATCACCATCACCTCTCTCCCTCCTTTGCTCTTGGGTATACATATTGAGCGCCGTTAATCTGTCCTCATATGTTTTCTGATGCAGTCCCCAATTTTGGTTGCCCTTCTCTGGACTGCCTTAATTTGGTTAATGTCCTTGTGAAGGTGTAGCCTCCAGTACTGCACTCAGTACTCCAGATGGGACCTAACCAGTGTCTTGTAAAGAGGGATTATTACCTCCCTCTTACAACTTGTGATACCCCTACTAATACACACCAACATTCCCCTAGCCTTACCTACTGCCTTACTGGTCTGCTTGGATGATTTCAAGTCATCTGTGATGATGATGCCCAAGTCTCTTTCTTCCCTTGTAACTGTCAGCAACTCCCCTCCCAGCCTATAGGCGGCTTCTTGGTTTCTCTTCCCTATGTGCATGATCTTGCACTTCTTTGCATTAAAACCTAGTTGCCACTCTTCCGACCATTTTGCCAGTTTATCCAGATCTCTTCTCTCTTTGAGTATATTTTGCATATGCTGCTGCATAATATTGGAACTTTTTTTAACAAACTGCAAGGCTTTGTTGCACTGAAGTTCCCTTATTATTGCCTGCTACCAGCTTACAAAGGTTATTGTTGTCAAACAGAACAGGCTTGATCCAACCAGCTGTTATATTAGCGCAAATTAATTTGGCTATTTCACTTAAGATTTGCAAGACTTTGGCTAAAAGTGTTTCTGGTTCTCTGTTACCAGCTTACATAAAATCCTTCAAAACAAGTGAACTACAGCATGTATTACCTGGGGGCTTCTTGCATGTCCTTATCAGTGGTAGTTATCTAAAAGTTGACTACTTTGAGGTACCACTGAGGCACTAAAGTTAAATACGCAATTTAGGTAACAGTACATCAGCCACCAATTGTCAAGTGATGATTAAGGCAATGATAAACAGGTTCTCCCTTATGAGGTGTGGGAGACGATGAACCCCATAGTGGGTTGTAATAAATGCGACATGTGTGGTGCTCGTTCAAACTTACACTTTGTGCCTTACAAAATATTAGTATATTTTCCTGCAGTACAGTGTGTTGTAGCACAATACTTCAGTAGACTTGCAAGCTGTCATTTCCTGTAACACAAAACTCCATAATCTCCTGATGCTGACATCAGAGCAGGGCTGCATCAGTGGGAGATGCAGTAGTCAGCAATACATGTTATAGTTTTATAAGCTTGGATACTCTTTTTTCTGATTCTACTGTCCACCCATGGCTAAGTCCAGTCACAGATGATTGTGCATGGCCGGGAGTGAACAGCTAGACCAGTCAACGAAATGAAACAAGATTTTCAATGCTTCAAAGTACACCTTGGGTGATTGCATCTCTAAGTGCTGCACGCATTGTCTGATGTCGGCTTCAGGGGAGTCTTTGATTTCTGTTTTCAGAAAATTATCAGCTTTCAGGTAAACGGAATTCTTGTGATACAATCAGCTATGCTGAAGTAATGATTCTGATCACATACTTCAAATTGGGACCAGTCCCATACTTGGGTGTTGGGCTCTCAGAGCTGTCAGTCCCATTTTATATAGTGGTGAAGGATAGGGGGATCTGAGTTGAGCCATGAGGTGGTACCGAGGTGCAGGAACAACAGTGACAAAACAATATATTTTACTGAGCAGTAACAGAGGTGGGTTCACGTAATGGAGTGCCATTGCCTATGAGGATAGCTTGTGAGCACTGTTGTGAGGGTGAGGTACATAAAGGGGAGTCAATCCCATTCATTGATTTGTCAGATAATAAGGTGTCATTATTCCATTTAATGGCAACACAAATGCCCTTACTCAAAGACTGCCAAAGTGCCCTGCTGGACAGCCATGATACCAAAGTTGTGGGATTCATTACACCAGGACAAGGCTGTGTCACACTTCTTGAGGATATAGCAGGGAGCATAGGTGATTGCAGTTATGTTGCAGATGAAGCTGTGGCGTTCACAGTGGTGGTGTGCATCCACAGGTGCTTCTCCGATGGTGTAAAGGGATAAGCACAAGACTGTGAACCCAAGAGTCCTTGGTTCAAAACCAGTGTCTTCACATTTAATGGGCAGACTAAGTGGGCCGTATGGTCCTTATCTGCTGACAGATTCTGTTTCTATGGATGATGTCCTGGACCACAAGTACTGTTGAGCATAGGGCGCTAACAGTCATTGCAACAGAAAAACTGTCATGCACAGCTCATTAAAGGCATCCATCACTACGAGCTCTGCAGCAATGTAAGGCGGTATGCTTTGAAAACCAAGTCCTCCAGGGTATGTACTGATAAGTGGTACTTCATTTAACAGAGTGTGGTTAAGATCTCTGAAAGGGTCACTGACACAGTAGTGTGTGATTTAAGCAATAAACCATAACAGGGTGTGGTTTATGCTTGCTTTACCCTTGCCTGGTATGGTTCGGTCATGAGACCGCAGGCCGAATGACCAAACTTCACCAGGATTGGGTAAATCCCAGCATAACCCACACCCTGGAGTGGTTTATTGTGATTATATGAACTTGTGTTGGTGAAATTTTTTTTCTATTTTAATTTGTGAAAAATCTGTACATGTCCTTCCACTGGAAAAAATAACCCCAAAACTATACTGAAAAGTTTTTTATTCATAACATTTTAGAAGATTCCTTTAGTGAAACTGTTGCAAGTTTATAAATTCTGCTGTCTGATATTTTAATTTTTGTATATTTATTGTACATTATTGTCAAGTTGTACTTTACTCTCCCATCCCCCATGCATCTGGAAATTAGATGCTACCATCTCAGCATGTATTTCCTGTTAAAGGTTTTTTGGGGAAAAAAATGGTAGAAGAAAGAGAAATGCATTTCGTGGATCACAGCAGAAACACAGTACTACTGTAACAATGACTCAAGTCATATACAGTTGACCTCATTACCGTTTACCGAAGCCCTCATGCATCAATGACGTACCCTAACAGAAGTACTGCAGGTTCTGTGGCTACAGAAACAAGTTCCCGCTGTAAGCACAGAGCTCAGTAGTGTTGCACTGGGAAAGACCGAGGCTTTGCGAGGAGACAGGCCACTGTGGGATCATGGAGAATGACTGGTTGTGTAGGGACAGAGAAGAAAATCCGGCATCATGAGAGCCAAATTAGAGCCGCAGGAACAGCAACCTCAGAAGGAGGCTAGTCAGCTTGTGACCATGGTGAGAGCTCGTGGGACCCATAGAGAGTCTTACTAGTCCTGCACAGATCTGCTTCCCTGAGAGACAGTCAGAATGGGGTCAGGAACTGTGACACTGGGCCCTATCTACACCAGAGAGACAGACGGCATGGGAACTGGAACACCCTTGCAGCTAATGAACTACTCCCCATCACAACTAATGGACTGTTCCCCATCGCCACTATTGTCAGACAAGTGGTCTCCATCTCCATGAACTGTGGAAAGTAAGCGATGGATTTGCCGGTGTTTTTAAATGGTGGTTTGTGGATCAGTGTTGACAGGTTGCAGGGATACATTGTTTGTTAAATTTCAACTATGGTCGACTGGCTGGCTGGCACCTTTTGTATTGGTAGTGCTAACTTTTACAATGTTGCAAAGGTGACAGCCAACCAATCAGGTGTTCTTATTTTAAAGCTTATTGTATAATACACAATTCATCCCCATTTGTGAGCTCTTCACAATTTGAAACATTGCTTTGTGTTGGTCACTGTTGCGGTACATTCTTGTCGCATTGTTCTTTGCAATGCATTCATCCTCAGTGCTCTACAGGGGGCATGTCTTAGACAGCTAGTGTTGGATCCAACTCGGGAGGGAGCAATTGTAGACCTGGTACTCTCAAACAAGGATGGAGAGAGGTTCTCAAATTTAGAAGTTGGTAGCAATCTGGGAACAAGTGACCACCAAACAGTGTGGTTCACAATAAACACAGCCGTAGAGTCAAGCCATACAAAAGCGAGGGTACTGAACTTTAGGAGGGCTGACTTTGGCATAATGAGAGAGTGCCTCAGAAAGGCACTAGCAAATGGGCAAGAGGGAGGGGTGGAGGAACAATGGGGAAAAATCAGAACTATCATCACAGAGGCAACAAGCCTTTGTGTGAAGCAAATAAACAAATCAAAATGAAGGAAAAAAAACACTGTGGTTCTCAAAAGAGGTGGTGGGAAAGGAAAGGGAGAAAAAGATAATATTCAGGAAGTATAAAGAAACACAAAAGGAGCAGGACAGAGAACTGTACCAGTTAAAGGAGAAGGAAGTGGGGAAGGTAGTCAGACTAACAAAGGCCCAAACCGAGGAAAAGATAGCCAACTTAGTTAAGAGGGGGGATAAAACCTTTTATAGGTACATCAGGGAGTGGAGAAAGACCAAGGAAGGGATAGTGAGGCTTAATAAAGTGGAGGGTGGGTGAGCAGAGGGTGACAGTGAAAAAGCAGGGATACTGAATGAATACTTCTGCTAAGTATTCACAAAAAAAGAGGAGGGGGAGGTACCTAAACCAATCAATAGAAGCACTCTGGATTAGAGGGTCAATATCAGTCCATTCACAGAAGAAAGGGTCCTGAAAGAACTCCTAAAACTGAAGGTTGACAAAGCAATGGGGCCTGACAGGATTCACCCCAGAATTCTAACGGAATTAAGGGGAGAACTAATGACACCACTGACCACCATTTTTAATAAATCATGGGAGGATGGTGTGGTGCCTGAGGACTGGAGGAGAGCAGATGTGATTCCCCTTCACAAAAGTGGGAGCAAGGCAGAGGCAGGAAACTACAGATCTGTTAGTTTGACCTCAGTGGTAGGGAAAATTATGGAATCACTTCTGAAAGAAAGAATTGTTGAGTAAGAAGAGGTCAGTGGGGCACAGAACTCAAGGTAGCATGGATTCACAGCAGGAAGGTTATATCAGACAAATCTAATAGATTTCTCTGACTGGGTGACAAAAGTAATAGACCAGGGAGGGACTGTGGATATGGCCTACCTAGACTTTAACAAGGCATTTGACACAATCCCACACAAAAGATTAGTAGTCAGGCCGTCCCAGTGGCGCTGAAGGTTGAGGCGCTGGACGCCACACCTCGCACCACGCCGGCGACACGGGTTCGGGAGCAGACTCGGGTTGTCGGTGGGTCGGCCAGGGGGAGATAGGCTAGAGCGTCCAATGACAGCTCGCCTTCTCCGGGGAAGGATTCGGCCGATGCCCGACACTTGCATGACCCCGAGCGGAGGCTCGAGGAACTGCAAGCTCCATTTGGGGATGGGCGGCCATTGAGCAGCATGGATGTCGGCGCGCGCATCATGACATCGGGGGAGGTTACTTGCTGCTCGGGGAAGGAGAAAACATGGAAACAAGCCTGCCTCAGCCGGGAAGATGGGAGGACCATGGCCGTGCCCACGATTTGCTTGTGTCCACCAAGCAGACCTCAGACCAACGAAATGTAAGTTACGGGATCTGAGTCCACCACCTCGTCCCCACCCGGTGGAGTAATCTGCGGCTCCATGGGGCCTTGGGGTCTGCTTGGGTAGGGTTCCGGGCAGTGGGATGTCCAGTTGTCCCCCCGAAGGGTCGGAAGTGGCAGGCTGGTGAGGAGGAATAAAACAGTAATTTAAAAAAAAAAAAAAAAAGATTAGTAATCAAGTTAGCCAATCTGGGAGTGGGTCCCAGGGTGGCAGCCTGGGTAGCAAACTGGCTGCACAACAGGGCACAGAAGGAAATAGTAAATGGAACTCACTTCAAAGAAAAGGGGGGTACTAGTAGAGTACTTCAGGGTTCCCCAATGGGAGGTGGCCAGAGTGGTAGGGGAAAAGAGGGCAGCCTATAGAAGATTCAAAAGAACAGCAAAGGAAGAGGATGAGAAAGAAGGAGGCTAGCTAAGGTGGCAAGAAGAGAGGTGCAGCAGACAAAGGCACAGGAAGAGCTCCAAATAGCTGAAGGAATAAAGAATGGGGGAAAGGCCTTTTTCCATTACATAAGTGAAAGGAGGGATGAGAAAGAAGGCATTGTTAGGCTGAGGAAGGGGAATGATTGGGTTGCTGAAGATGGGAACAAAGCAGCAGTATTAAACAAATACTTCTGCTCTGTCTTTACAAAGGAAAAAGATGGGCTGGTGCTACTGGCAGGGTGAAGGAGGGAGGGAACAGGTGGGGAAGCCATAGGGGTAATCGGGACTGAAATAGTGAGAGAGGGGCTGATAGCCCTGAGGGTGGACAAATTCTCAGGGCCAGATGAAATATATCTCAGGGTGCTGAAACAGTTAGCAGAGAATCCGGAGGATGTGCTGGCTGTTCTCTTCAATAGATCTCTGGAGTTGGGTGTGGCGCTGCTGGAGTGAAGAACGGCACATGTGTTGCCACTCCACAAGAGTGGACCCAAGGATAACCATGGTAGCTATAGGCCAGTCAGCCTGACCTCGATAGTATGCAAATTCATGGAGACCATATTAAAGGAAGAGCTGGTAATGTACAAAGAGGAGAATGGTCTACAGAATGAAAGACAGCATGGGTTTGTGGCAGGCAGATCATGTCAAATGAACCTGATTGAGTTCTTTGACTGGGTCATGAAGGCAGTAGACAAAGGCTAGGCGGTGGACATCATATGCCTGGACTTTATGAAGATGTTCGATTCTGTACCACACAAAAGGTTAATAATGAAACTGGAGGGTCTAGTGGTGGGGGAGAATATGGTAAGATGGTTTGAAAACTGGTTGAGTGGTAGAACCCAGAGAGTAGTGATTGGGGGTGAGTTCTCCAACACCAAGGAGGTCACCAATGGGGTCCCGTAGGGATTGGTGCTAGGGCTTGTGTTGTTCAATGTCTTCATAAATGACATTGGGAAAGGCATTAAATGCAAAATGTGCCTGTTTGTGGACAGCACCAAACTCTATGTGAGAGTGGACACCAACAAGGGGATATAGGACCTAAGGGAGGACTTCACCAGACTAGAGAGATGATCAGGAACCTGGCAACTTAGTTTCAAAGTCAAAAAGTGCAAAGTGATGCACATATGGGCCAAGAACCCTAGGACAGAGTATTACATAGAAAGGGCTCAGGTAACTGCTTTTGAAGAGGAAAAGGATCTAGGGGGAGTGACTATGAATGGCCTGAAACAAACTTATTGGTGTAAAAAGATGGTGATGACGGCTAACAGGATGCTGGGGTGTATTAATGAACGAATACGTTTGCTCAGTATTCACAAAAGAAGAAGAAGAGGAGCTACCTCAACCAAATAATAGAAGCACTCTCGGGCGGGGGAAGGACACCAGTCCATTTACAGAAGAAAGTGTCCTGAAAGAGCTCCTAAAACTCAAGGTTGACAAAGCAATGGGGCCTGATGGGATTCACCCCAGAATCCTAAAAGAACTAAGAGAGGACCTAGTGACACCACTGACCACCGTTTTTAAGAAATCATAGGAGGATGGGGTGGTACCTGAGGACTGGAAGAGGTCAGATGTGATCCCCCTTCACAAACGTGGGAGAAAGGCAGAAGCAGAAAACTACAGATCTGTTAGTTTGACCTCAGTGGTAGGGAAAATGATGGAATCACTTCTGAAATAAAGAATTGTTGAGTGCCTAGAGGCCAGCAGGGCATAGGACCCAAGGCAGCATGGATTCACAGCAGGATGGTCATGTCAGATGAATCTAATTGATTTCTTTGACTGAGTGACCAAAGTAATAGACCTGGGAGGGGCTGTGGATATGGCCTACCTAGACTTTAGCAAGGCATTTGACACAGTCCCACACAAAAGATTAATAATCAAGTTAGCCAACCTGGGAGTGGGTCCCAGTGTGGTAGCCTGGGTAGCAAGCTGTCTGCACAACAGGACACAGAAGGTAATAGTAAATGGAACTCACTCCAAAGAAAGGGGGATTACTAGTGGAGTATCTCAGGGTTCAGTACTGGGTCCAGTCCTCTTTAATGTCTTTATAGGTGACTTTGCAGAGGGTCTGGAAAGAAAAGTATGCCTCTTTGCAAATAACACAAAGATCTATAACAGAGTTGATACACAAGGGGGGGTGGAAAGGATGACAAGGGTCTTGGCAAGGTTGGAGGAATGGTCAGACGTATGGCAACTTAGATTCAATGCAAAGAAGTGCAAAGTAATGCACCTGGGAAACAAAAACCCAGGAGAAGAGTACACAATGGCAGGGGAGGTACTAACAACAACAAAAATGGAAAAGGACCTGGGGATAGTCATATCAGATTACCTAAATGTGGGCAAACAATGTGATAAGGCAGCAAGGAGAGCAGGGGGGATACTGGGATGCATAGGGAGAGGCACCACAAGTAGAAAAAGGGAAGTGGTTATCCCTCTGTACAGACAGTTGGTGAGACCCCTTCTGGAGTACTGCGTGCAGTTTTGGAGACCCCATCTCTGCAAGGCCATAGACAGGATGGAGGCAGTCCAGAGGAGGACAACTAAAATGGTGCAGTATCTGCATCAGAAACCATATGAAGAGAGACTGAGAGAGCTTAATATGTATACCCTTGATGAAAGGAGGGACAGGGGGACATGATAGAAACTTTCAAGTACCTCAAGGGAATCAACAAAGTCCAAGAAGTTAGCATATTTTAGAAAAAGAGATGTGCAAGAACATTGGGGCACAATTCAAAGATACAGGGGGGATGGCTCAGGGGCAACATGAGAAAATATTTTTTCACAGAGAGAGAGTGGTGGACACATGGAACCACCTTCCTGGGGAGGTTGTGGGGTCTAAAACAGTGGAGGAATTCAAACATGCATGGGACAGGCATAAGACAATTATAGTGGGGGGTAGGAGGAAGTAGGCTGTTGATTAACTAGAATCTGCAGCTTACCCAATAGGTAGGGAAATTAACAGAATGGGTGGGCCAAGCGGTCCTTATCTGCCATCAAAGTCTATGTTTCTATGTTTCTATTGCAAAGGGATTCAGTAGTAGGCGGAGCGAAGTTATTTTACCATTGCATAGGTCATTAGTGAGATCACATTTAGAATATGGGATGAGGTACTGGCATCCTTACCTTAAGAAGGACATCAGCATGCTGGAGGGGGTTCAGAGGAGAGCTACCAAGATGATCAAGGGGTTACAGGATAGGTTCTATGAGGAGATGCTGGGAGCCCTGGGGATGTACTCCCAGGAAGAGAGGAGGCAGAGGGGTTATATACTAACATACTAAAAGCCAGCAGATTAGGCCCTATGATCTGTCAAGTCTGCTCAATAATCAATGCCTTCCGAGGGCACCATTATTAGTAAGGTTGTCAGAACACTCTGAAGTTCTGGGTTCTAGTTCTAGTCTAGAACTTTTGAAAAAAGTTTTAGGGTTCTACTCGTTTTTAGAAGTTTTTAGAACGCGAACCCTATTTTTTAATTGTGCTGCCAGTAATGAAGATAGTAATAAAATACATGTAAAGGAAAAACTGTTCAATATAAGAGCAGAGAGAAATTATCATGTGTGACATTGATAGGAATACAATGTAGCTGCAGCAGTTGGCATGCCATGTTTAAGGAACAGTGTCTGTCAATCCCATTACGCATCAAATTATCGCTACTTGTAAAGCAAAAACACTTTATGATTGGTCACATTCTGTAAAAACTGCTGATGCAGATTTTCTTTTATTTCTGATTCCTTTCTTCTTTTTTAAAGGGGACAGGCCACTTGTGCTAGGTGGCAGCAGTTTGCAATGTACTTACAGTAATAATAGAAAAAAAAATACCTATTATATATATAGAGAGAGGTTCCACAGTGGGCAATCAGTACAGTCCTCCCATACCATCAGTTTGTCATTATCTTTTTCCTCACCATCCCCTGCTGATCATGAATCTGTAAATGACAGGACTAAAACGATGCGCCCTTTCACCCCCAGCACCCATTCCGCTTTTCTTCCACCACCCTCATTCATGCAGTAGCACCCATGCCACCCTCTTACACCCATGTTAAAACCAGCCTCCAACCCTCACCCACCCTTAAGCACATATTACACCCTCCTCTCACCCAAATGTTTAAACTACCCCCATGCTTACTCATGAACTACCATTCATGTCACCCTTCTCCCTCCCGCACCCATGTTAAAACCCACACCCAACCATCACCCATGCACTAACAACTATGTCATGTTTCTCCCTCCTGCATACATGTTAAAACTAACCTCCAACCCCCACCCGTGCACTAGCATCCATGCCATCTTTCTCCCTCTTGCATCCATGTTAAAACCAACCTCTAACCCTTACCCACCCTCCAGCACCCATTCTACCCTCCTGCCCCTCTCAAATGCTAAAACTACCCCATGCTTACTCAAGAAAAATGAAAGTCTTGCCTCCAAATGAGCCATACTTAACTGTTCCTTAATAAACAACACTTTTATGAAAAACTGTCTTTTCAATTGCTTTCTTCTTATGGACAACATTCTGAACAGTTCTCTTTATGGAACTAGTAATTTGAGAGTTGTTGTTATTATGTCATGGTTTGTGTACAACAGAATTTTAAACATGAGCTATTGTGGTATGAGACCTATGCTTAAGAATATATAGTGTATAGTGGACCATTGTTGTGCATGGCAACCGGAGCTTGTCAAAAGGTTGTACTGCTGTAGTTCAAAAGGTCATGGAACCGGGTAATACCCTACTGCAGCAGAACAACATTTTGAAAACCTCTAGAGGTTCCACGTGCTCACTACACAGACCGCACATCACTTACCTTAGCGGTAGAAATGAACGGATCCACACTCCTGCGGCAACAGTCACATCAGAGCCTTACAAGATGCAGGATCAACCAGATATGAGGAAATGCAGGATCAACCAGATATTTAGACTTGGAAACAAATTTAAAATAAAACAAATGACCCCCTACTCCACAGCCCTCTTGATTAGCGAGTGTTATGGTCGCCATGTTTTTTTTTTTAACCCTCCCAATGTACCTGCCAGCCAATAGGAAGCTGCGCTAGACATGTAGCCATGCCTCCTCCTTAGCAACCACTCGGCAACTCTGGAAACCACCCTTTACAACTGAACAGTGCATTGCACACAAAAAGTAAAAGGCTGCAAAAAAAAGAACTACAAGTGATTTTCAGTGGCACTATACACTATATAAAATAGTGGATAAGCATCCTCATACACAACCAGCCTTTTTGTTCCACCTCAGGGTTCTAATACCATCGGACCTCTTGAGCTTCACTCTCGAGGTCTGATGTTATCAGAACCCCTTTGTGGCACAACAGGCGGGTTGTGCATGGATACCGATCCATATTCTATATGTGCTCAACCATGACATAGGTAAAACTCCAGGTGACCATTTCCCAGAAGAGACTTGTAACAGAATGCTGCCCACAGAAACATAACAATACAAAACAGAGGTTTTTTTTGTTTTTTTTTTTATCAATTATTTTACCAGGTGAGACACACTAAGCTGAAAGCTTGTTTGCAGGTGCAACCTGGGAGCACAAGGAAGTTAAGTGACTTGCTTAGGGTCACACAGTATGCACCTAGGGGGCTGTAGGATTCAAACCCAGGTCTCCAGATTTGCAGCTCAGAGCCTTAACCTACTGCACCATACTGCCTTCTTATTCCCATCACTTTTTATTCAGTAAAGTAAGTTATATATGGATCATTTTGGTCTATGGCTAACATTTCTGTAATTGAAAAAATAATAAACAGCTACCTATTAGAACTCATTGTTTTGTCCTCTTTAAAACTGAAAAATAGACCATCCCCAGTCCCAGCCTATACTGATGCACCACAAAGTCACAGAAGGTAAATCCAAAAATATATGTTTGCATTTTAACCATAAATGATATGATACAGAAATGATTGACATGACAGTGTCCTTTTATGCCAAATTTGGGCCTGTTCCCACTAATGTTAAAATTGCCCTGTATATAAAACCAGTGGTGGAGGAACAGAAAGATGGGCCCCAGTGCAGGCTTTTATTGTGGGCCCCTTCACCATCCCTCAAATTTTCTACTGCCATGAGCAAAATAAGCAGATGGACAAGACACCGACAACAATACTTCATTACCAGCCCTCCTCCCACTTAGGAACACAAATTTGTTAGCTAAAGGAAAATCAGATGTAGGTTTAAAAAAGCTACTCAGAAAAAGACCCTCAGCAAGGTTTGGGTGCTCAGTGACCATTAACAGTACAGTAAATCAGTCATGACTCTTCCCACACAGTAAAAGAACAAATGAAGTCTCAGGTATTTTTAAACAAACTTTCCAAAGTTTATTATCTCACCATAAGAGTTAAAGCCGAAGATTTGGTGAAACATTAGGAGCTACCTGTTGCTGATTTCTGTGCCTGTACCAGGAAAGGCTGTACACTCTTATGGTGGCATAATAAACTTTGGAAAGTTTGTTTAAAAATACCTGAGACTTCCTTTGTTCTTTTACTGTATGGGGAGTGCTGTGACTGATTTGCTGTACTGTTTAAAACAAGCATTTGTCAATGCCGAACGTTCGTTTGCAGGTATTTGCAGTGGTGTTTGGCATGTATGGTGCTTTACCCTAATGCCCTGTGCGATTGCTGGTATTTGCACAATAAATTGTCAGCATGACCTTTTTGTTACCCCCATTGTGCGCTACATAGGCGGAAACATGTTTTGGGCAGGATGTGAAAAATGACAGCTGTACTGCTCATAAGGAAGTGTGGTAAAATGGCAATGTTGAAAATCTGGAGTGGAAATATTGAAAATTCGCAAAGCTAGAAGCGCGTGGGAACTGTGCAATGCACGCCGTAAAAGTCATTGTTAGAATTTTTCACCAAATTGTCAACATTGGCATTTTAAAACTCTGCTAATGAACAGTGTCACTGTGATTGTCTTACTGTGTGCCATACATTGATTTTGCACACCGACTGTGCCATTGTGCACTACATGGGTGAAAACATGTTTTGGGCAGGATGTGAAAAATGACAGCTATACTGCTCACAAGGAGGTGTGGTAAAATGGCAATGTTGAAAATCTGGAGTGAAAATATTGAAAATTAGCAAACTTACGAGCGTCCGTAGGAACTGCACAACGCACGCTCGTAAAACAGTTATTTTTAGGAATTTGTTCACCAAATTTTCAACATAGCCATTTTAAGATCTCTGCTCATGAACAGTGACACTGTGATTTTCTTAATGTGTCCCATACACTGAGTTCACACAGCGACTGTGCCATTGTGCGCTACATGGGCGGAAACACGTTTTGGGCAAGATGTGAACAATGACAGCTGCAGTGCTCATAAGGAGGTGTGATAAAATGGCAATGTTGAAAATGTGGAGTGAAAATATTGAAAATTCGCAAACTTACGAGCGTGTGTAGGAATTGCGCAATGCAGACTCGAAAAACAGTCATTTTTAGGAATTTTTTCACCAAATTTTCAGCACAGCCATTTTAAGACCTCTGCTCATGATCAGTGTCACTGTGATTTTCTTAATGTGTCCCATACATTGAGTTTGCACACCGACTGCGCCATTGTGCGCTACATGGGCAGAAACACATTTTGGGCAGGATGTGAAAAATGACAGCTGTACTGCTCATGAGGAGGTGTGGTAAAATGGCAATGTTGAAAATCTGGACTGCAAATATTGAAAATTCACAAACGTACGAGTGTGCATAGGAACTGTGCAATGCACGCTCGAAAAACAGTCATTTTTAAGAATTTTTTCACCAAATTTTCAACATAGCCATTTTAAGACCTCTGCTAATGAACAGTGTCACTGTGATTGTCTTACTGTGTGCCATACATTGATTTTGCACACCGACTGCGCCATTGTGCAGTACATGGGTGAAAACACGTTTTGGGCAGGATGTGAAAAATGACAGCTGTACTGCTCACAAGGAGGTGTGGTAAAATGGCAATGTTGAAAATGTGGAATGAAAATAGTTAAAATTCACAAACTTACGAGCGTGTGTAGGAACTGCGCAACGCAGACTCATAAAACAGTCATTTTTAGGAATTTTTTCACCAAATTTTCAGCACAGCCATTTTAAGACCTCTGCTCATGATCAGTGTCACTGTGATTTTCTTAATGTGTCCCATACATTGAGTTTGCACACCGACTGCGCCATTGTGCGCTACATGGGCAGAAACACATTTTGGGCAGGATGTGAAAAATGACAGCTGTACTGCTCATGAGGAGGTGTGGTAAAATGGCAATGTTGAAAATCTGGACTGCAAATATTGAAAATTCACAAACGTACGAGTGTGCATAGGAACTGTGCAATGCACGCTCGTAAAACAGTCATTTTTAGGAATTTTTTCACCAAATTTTCAACATAGCCATTTTAAGACCTCTGCTCATGAACAGTGTCACTGTGATTTTCTTAATGTGTCCCATACATTGATTTTGCACACCGACTGTGCCATTGTGCGCTACATGGGCGGAAACACGTTTTGGGTGAGATGTGAAAAATGACAGCTGTACTACTCATATGAAGGTGTGATAAAATGGCAATGTTGAAAATCTGGAGTAGAAATATTGAAAATTCGCAAACCTACGAGCATGCGTATGAACTGTACAGCGACGCCAGAAAAACATCATTTCTGGAATTTTGCAATTTTCAACATAGACTCCCTTCTCATGAATGGTATCACTGTCATGGCATGTCCAGGCCTGAAGGGTGATTTTGGCGCAGTGACTGCGCAGTGACTGTGAAATCACCCTTCGGGCCCAAATGATGCCATGACAGTGACATCATTCATGAGAAGGGGTCCCAAAAACCCCATGTTGAAAATTTGGTGCAAAAATTCCAAAAAATGCCTGAGATATGCAATAAAGTTGAAACCCCCCTATCTAGCCCATTATACAGCTTACCGGCATTTCCTCAGTTCGCGGTCGCTTTGAAGAGTGCAGATGTGTTCTCGGTCCACCAAGATCGCCGCTACCGGAGTCCGGAGTGGCATGGGGTGAGGAGGTGTGGGGAGGTTGCACAGTGGTGGGTGCAGGTTGTGGGGGCTGGAGACACCTCGTGGGACCGCTTTTATTTTACAGGTTTAAAAAAAAAAAGATGACGTGGATGTTTGCCATGCTGGGGTGGGCTCCAGCATGGCAGAAAATGGCTGGGGGCCGAGGAGCTGACGGAGGATTGGGCACCCTCGCCGGCAAACCACGAGGGGGGCCGAGAGCCGACGGGGACTGGGGCACCCCTGCCGGCAAAAACGCAACGCTTTGCCACGCTTGGGGTGGGCCCAGCGTGGCAGCAGGATGGCTTGGGGGCCGTGGAGCCGACGTGGGGATTGGGCACCCGTCGCAAACAATGCTGCCACGCTGGAGTGGGCTCCCCAGCGTGGCACCAAAGCTTTGGGGGAGCGCCAGACACGAGGGGGGATGGTGTGACGTGGTGCTCAGTATGGCAGCGGTGCTTTGCTTTGAAGCAGAGGAACACTGCTGTCATACAGAGCTCCTGCACCCATTGGTGCAGGACCGCCACGCCTGCTCAAGGGAGCAGTGCATTGGATGGGAGAGGCACACCCCCAAAGTGTGCTACTCTCCCAAAACATTCCTTGCGCATGCACGCAAGCGAACATAAAAAGCTCCAAGACAAAGCATGGGAGGAGAGGGGGAAGGGGACAGGACAGTAGCTCAAGCTTTGGACCCTGCAATATGAGCAGACTAGAAAGACCAAATGGCCTTCTTCTTCTTCTTCTGGCTTCTTTGTTTGTTCATATGTATGTTCTTATGTAAATCCTGTGTGGTTACAGAAGATGCAAGTCCAAGCAATCTCTCAGCAAGTGAAAATAGAGCAAATTAATAACCTTTATTTTGTGCAGTGGTTCTCATGTCTGGCAATGACTGCATGCTGTTGCCTTCAAGTGTCAATAAACTCTAACAGAACAACTATAATCAGCCTTTACTTTCTGAAATCTACTGTAATGTGCAGCCAGATGTTACTGTAGTGTTGCCTGCTGAGGGGATGTAAACCAAACTACTGTACACCCGATTGTCCTTTCTGGTTACTGCTGCCTCTCAGGCAAAGCTCTACAAAGCATCCTACAGCTCAGCTTCTCCCTCATTCTCCACTACAAAGCTTTTGCCACAACAGAAATGTTACAATATTAAAAAGGGGGGAATCAGCAGCCAGTTGATGGGAATGAAAGAAAGGGAAGACATGGCTAAGGAAAAGCAGATTCATGACTGGGCAGGGGACCCCACTGTAGGGATATCCCCTTGTAAAGGAGCCTAAACGGACAGGAGGGTCACACCCAGGGTCACAAATGCATCCCTACCCAGGAAGCTTAAACAGAAACACAGAGGAACTATGACTCAACAATCAGAACATCTAACAGGTATTCAGAACTAACCATAGCATGTGCAGAGAGATGCAAGATGAAAAGAATAAATGTAAATGCATGATGATTAATTTGTAAAACTATATCGAATCGTCTCAAAAAGATAAAATACAAAACTGAAACTGTACACTATTAGTTTGCCATATATTTCAGTTGTCTTCAAGTTCTCCTCCTCCTCCTTTCCAGTGCTAACCAGTAACCAACCACAAGCCAAGGAACCTAACAATTGGAAATTGTTCTCGCTGTCCCACCAGATAGTAGCAGAAACGGATTCATATTAATACCTTACAGAAATTTCATATTCTGAAAAGGGGGATGTATTATGCTCACGGTGGGAGATTTTAATCTCCTGGAAATAGACTGGGCAAAACATGAAGCTGTGGGATGATTAGTAAAGGGTTATGTAACCCCCCTGCAAATGGGGGTTCCCAAAAGACTTCCAGGAGCTTGCTTGAATGCTCCAAGCCTGAATGGTGTTTGGCGTTTAAGCCATTTATCAGTGAGTGTTTTTAGAGCCTCTGGTACTGTCTCTTTAAGAGCTGTCTGCTTGCAGACATAATTAGTTTGTATGGGGACTGTGTGCTTCTCTGTTTGAGTACCACTCGAGCTGCTGCCAATTCACTCCATTTTGCAGTCACTAGGAGTGCAAGGAACCTATCTGAAAGATGTAACTGTTTGCCAGAAATCATTTACAGTAATAATGAAATTACAGTTTGTCTAACCTGCTTTCTTTGCAGTCAGAACTGTGTCTGCCTAGTTCCCCATTCTGGTTTTGAACTGCTGAACTGGACCAATCAGTGTGGGTAAGCTAGCTCTAAAATGGTGCCTTGGACGAATCAGAACTTGGACTCATAATCTGAGCCAGCCACAAGAGGACCGTATGGGCAGTGACTCTGGGAGATGTAGTTTAGACTTTGGCGCCTTTTTGGACCAACAGCAGCAGTCTATTGTGAGTGACAGCCAATCCAGTCAAGAACTGGGAGGAACTCAAAGGAAGTGCCCGGTTTTGTCTGTTGGAGTTTCAGTTTAGCTCTGGGTGAAGGGAAGAAACCTGTGCTCCTTCAGTGCACAGTTTCAGTCAAAAACGTGTAAGGCCCAGAGTTCCGGTCTGCAGCTTGTGTAACTGCTTGTTAGGACTGAATCTGTCCTGTGAAAAGAATCAAAGGATCTCTGAAGAGTAGAAACCAGGCTCACCCTGTAGAAGACTGGAGAAATTGTTGAATTGCACTCGGTCTGTCAGGAACTGAATCTGCTGTGTGTTCTCCCCGGTATTGTGCAGTAATTGCAATCGGGATAGAGAAGCAGCCTGCCTGGTATAGTACTTCCTTTTTTCCATATAAATGTGTGAAGAGTCTCGTGGAGCTCAAGATTAGCCCTGCTGACGCTTGAAGGACCCTATCTTGTTTGGAGGTCGTGAGTACTAATTCAGGGTCGCCTCCCTGTTGAATTGCCACATTAAATCCAAATGGAATCACTGTACTGCTGACTGTTTAAACTAATTTTTCTTTTCACTGTGTGAAAGGGCCCCTACCAGCTGCCACGGGTTTGGACTAGCCACTAGGGCTTGGGTACCCAGGGACAGTAACTGGTAGGGATAGGCCTGTGCACAGAGCCATAGGTAGATAGTAAAGTGATAAGCTAATTAACCTGATTTCCTGTCCTTGTTATATCCCCTAAATAAATCAGAGCTGCTTGTTTCAGCAAAGTTGTACTGCCTGAGGTATTTGTCTATGTTAAAGTACTGTACTGTGATTGTTGCACTGTATCTTATTTCACAGGAGGTCCCAGTGCGGAACTAGTCCTGGGATAAGTGTATACTGTGAAGGTAATTATGATATATTGTGTAGGCCACTAGTGGGAAGAAAGGGGTTGCAGTGTCCCAGAGGGCTGTGACCAAGTAAGTTTAACTATTGCAAACCCTGACCTCTGGGTGGAGGCACCCGCCATTGGATCCAGGCCCCTCAACCTGTTAGTGGCAAATCAGGCAGGGGTAGTAGCCCCTGGGATAGCGCCATCTAGGGGTTACAGTTATATATTTTTCCATTTCGGATATCATGAAAAGAAAGATGCAGCTTAACACACACACAAACAGCCAGCAATAGGTAGAGATTTAAATGTACTTGACTTGATACTTACTACTGACTGGTGTCCAACTCATCTCAGAGCCTGAGTACAGACTCAGTGTGTCACCACACCACCTGCCATGCGTCTGCCACTGACAGCAGAGCCTTTCCGTTGAGCATTGAACTTTCGCCTGTCACTGCCCGTCTCCTGCTCTAGTGTTGTCAGACTGACCAGACATACGATGGGATTTATTTGTAATTTTTTTTTTAATTTTAGAACCAGTTGGTCTCCTTGCTGATGGCCAACATTGCTCAAGAAGAACCTCCCGTCATTTGCCAACTCTAGACTCAGGTCTCACTACTGCCAAAACTCCCAGATGCTACTGCTCTTATGCAGCACCGCACGCTGTCACTCTGCACTCTGATTGGACTCAAACAGAAATCAGCTGTGATGTGCTTGCTTGCTACTTGGGAGTGCGGAATGGGTGGGTGAACAGTTTGCATTTTCCCTGTGATGCTGCCCCTATTGGTGGGCAGCTGGGCAGGCACCAGTTATGTATTGCAGGGTCCGCATGCCACCACTGAGAGAAGGTGGAGGGCCCTGCAAATGAACACATATTGATTTAAATATTTTGAGTATATTGTCGGGCGGCTCGGGCCCTCTAAGTGTATAGAAACATAGAATTTGAAGGCAGATAAGGACCGCTTGGCCCACCTAGTCTGCCCATTTTCCTACCTAACAGATAAGCTGCAGATCCTAGTTAACCAACAGATTACTTCCTCCTACCTCCCCACTAGGACTGCCTTATGCCTGTCCCATGCATTCTTGAAGTCCACCACTGCTCTTGACTCCATGACCTCCTCAGGGAGGCTGTTCCATGCATCCACAACCCTCTCAGTGAAAAAATACTTCCTCACATTACCACTGAGCCATTCCCCCTCTATCTTCAAATTGTGCTTCCTTGTTCTTGCACATCTCTTTTTCTGGAAGATGCTACCCTCTTGGACATTGTTAATTCCTTTGAGGTACTTGAAAGTTTCTATCATGTCCCCTCTCTCCCTTCTTTCCTTAAGGGTATACATATTAAGCTCCTTTAGTCTTTCTTCGTGTGTCTTCTGGTGCAGGCCCTGCACCATTTTGGTTGCCCTCCTCTGGACAGCCTCCACTCTGTCTACGTCTTTGCGGAGATGGGGTCTCCAGAACTGCACACAGTATGGGCTCCTGTGCAACTGCACCGGCTGCACCGGCTATTCCTCTGCCACTGTATAAAACTTGCTGACTTTAGACCATGCTACAAAGCAGTTTGCCATGAAATGGTGAAAGTTTGGGGGAGTATATAGTCCAAGGTAGTAGAAAGGAGAGAGAGACAACCCAAGTCATCACAGTCTGTAAAAGTTTCCTTTTTTGTCCAGAGAGACTCTGTCCCACACAGTATTTACCAGCCACGACCATCTAAGTTGTCATCACCGACAACATCCACAACATCAATCACTTCAGGATCAGTTTGTATACTCTTGTAGGGATACAAAAATCTTGACTTATTAACTTTAATAAAAGTTAATGTGTGTACATTTTCCTGCACCAACCTATTTCTGGTGTCTGTCACAATATTGCCAGCTGTACTAAACATGCATTCTGAAGAGACACTTGTTGCAGGACAACCAAGATATCTACAGGCTTCATCATACAGCTCTGTCCAAATCAACTTCTTTGATATCCAGTATTCAAAAGGGCATGCATCAATAGGAACAGGCAGTTCTTGCAGTTAACTGTCTGCCATGATGGACAGAGAGAACGCTCAGAAGAGGAATCAGCATAAGCTGGTATGGCAGCAATTTGGGAAAGGTTTTGCCACAGATTTAGCTTGCTACTAAGGGTTGAAGAAGTGGCAGTTGTGGAACAACTACTGTTAATGTTTGGTGACTTTTCCAGTTCTGTATCCCTTTGTGAAGATGAACCTGAATGTTGTGGTGATGACAACCTGAGGGTACTGTGCGTGTCTGTGTTTGACTCCTGTGAGTGCTACAGCTCATCTAGCAACAGACATTTGTACTGCTCTATATCATCTGTTTTTGGAAGATGTATAGCCTTGAACCTGGGATCTAAGAGAGTTGCAAGGATGTAGTGTTTTGATTTCATAATTGCAACTAATTTGTCATTAGTTTTGAAGTGCTCGCTCATTCTCTTTATGAGATTCCCATGATACAGCCGACATGTTGTCTGAGTTTCAGAACTGTCTTTTTTATCTGAGGATTTAGAACACTAAGATGATGTGAAATCAGCATTATGAGTGGGATAACCTGACTCACAGATGCACCTTCAGAAGACATGTCCCTTGCAGCTGTCTCAAAAGGAGCTAGGATGCAGCACACTGTCTCCATTAACTTCCACTGCAGCACAGACAGCATAATGCCATCTCCGGTAATGTAATTGGAGCAATATTCATGTACAGCTTGCTTTTGCTCCAAGAGGCGCTATAGCGTATAAAAACGTTGGGTTCCAACAAGTGGAAACATTTTGAATCATCTTTTGCTGGGCTAGCTTGTGTTTTTTTGCAGTTCGGACAATGTCTGTATAGACATGGTTGAATATGAAAAGTGAGTCACAATTATTTTTGCAAACAGCAATCATACCATCCACTTGTGTTTCATTGCTGAGAAATCCCATGACAATTAAATGTAAGCAATGCGCAGAGCAAGAAGCATGCAGAAATCCTCCATCCTGTACTGCTTCAAGAAGTTGGCTTCATTGTCACTTATTATGAAGCCACATTTTAGACCGTGATAATAAACCCATTCATCAAGGAGGTCATTTAGTTCCTGCAAGATGTTTGCAGCTGTATGACTTTATCCAAACTTCTTTATATGCAGCAGCGCCATCTTTTGGGGTGTCTTTGTTTTTGAAGAAGCACAAGAAAACGTGACCCAATGAGTGGTAAGAGACATGTAATCTATGTTTTGAGTGCTAGTCCACATATCTGTTGTGATATGAATAACCCCACCCTCTGCAGTTGTAAGTGCAAGCATCACTGTCACTTTTAAAGCCTGATAAATGTTTGGTATTTCAACATAGGAAAAGTACCTTTGATGAGGAACATTGTAACAAGGATCTGCAAGTTTCATAAGCTCCCTAAAATCCTCATGATCTACCAAAGAGTATGGGAGAAGGGCTCCAGCTAACAGTTCACCAATTCTGTGATTAAGACGAAGGGCTTTTTGGTAAAAGTATTCTTCCTTTCAAATGCTTGAGACAGTGTTAGATGTTTACAACATGTCCCTGCTGGTTTATTATATACCATGCTTCAATGGGCGGATGGACTCTGGGATGGTGGACTAGAACTTTTACATTATGGGTGGGATATTCAGAGCGGATGCGTCATGTGCAACAGGGATGCGCCAGCACAAGTGCGGAAATGCACCACTGTGCAATATTCAGCGGGAGGTGGCTGCGCAGTGCAACAAGCAATGCGCCAGAGCGCAACAGTAATGAATGCATGCGCAACCATAGGGGTGGAACCATGAATAACATGCGCAGTGCGATATTCAACAGCATGCGACGTGCGCAATAGCGAAGCAAGCGGAGATTGCGTGACAGCAGAAATGAGCCAAAATAAAAGGGAGGGGAGGAAGAACGCGCCACAGGTGGGAGTGTGGAGACAGAGTGTCAGGGAGGAAATACAGGAAGCAGGGCGCAGGAGTGGGCAGGAGTAGGACAGGGCCCACCAGAAGTGTGCCAGAGTGAGGGTAGGAGTGGTTGTGCCTATGCCAGTGTGTGGAAAAGGGCATGAGAGTGCCACAGTGGACTGAGGGCAGTGGCAAGAGGCAGAACAGCCACAGGCAAACAGCCAGAGGTGAACCCGGTGCAGGGGAAGCACCAGGAACAGACAGCGGGGGGGGAACAGGAGAACAGAAGAACAGCCACCCGGGGGGAACACCAGCCAGGGACATGGCCAGTGCCACCTTCCAGATGGAGGCGGTAATGAGGGGTGTGAGAAGACAGGAAGCAGGGAGGTGCGGCCGTGGAAGGGCCCATCGGTGGTACACCCAGAACAGGCAGTACCAAGCCCGCACCAGCTTCAGACAGTACTCTGACACAGAGATTGTGGGCCAGTACCACCTGAACCAGGTGATACTGAGACAGCTCAGTGAGCTATGCAGTGATGAGATGCAGGCACCCACACGACAGAGCCATGCTCTGTCAGTGGAGACAAAGGTGACAGCCGTCATGTGCCTGCTCGCCACGGGCACCTTCCAGAGACCAACAGGGGACACAACAGGCATAACCCAGTCAGCCACATCACGCCTACTCACACAATTCCTCAGCGCACTGCTGCCACATGCTATGGAGTACATCCATTTCCCCACCACGCAGGCGGAGTGCACAGCACACATACAGGAGTTCCACAGGGTAGCACGGTTGCCTGGCATGCTCAGGGCCATTGACTGCACCCATGTAGGCATCCGCATGCCACCTGGCCCGGAGGGTGCGTCATACATAAACTGCAAGGGATACCCGAGCATAAACTGCAGGTGGTGTGCGATGCCAGGGAGCACATAACCAATGTCTTTGCCACGCACCCTGGAGGAGCACATGATGCCTTCATCTGGCACCAGTCTGCACTGCGCCACAGGTTTGAGAGTGGGGACATCCCCACCGGCCATCTAGTAGGTGAGTATGCATATTACGCAGGACGACGTGAGCAAACGTGGCGGCTGCATTGTCAGAGGTGCCATGGGTACTGGCCATGATGGCCCATGACGGCCCATGGCATAGCGATGCAGACCACCATTCTAATGTCTCCCCTCTACACACAGGTGACAGTGGTTACCCACTACGGTCCTGGCTGCTCACACCATACTGGTGCCCCATGACCCGATAACAGCTACGGTACAATGAGGCACACACCACAACACAGAATGTCATTGAGTGGGTATTCGGGCTGCTGAAGGCATGGTTCCAGTGCCTGGACACATCAGGCGGTGCCCTACAGTATAGCCCCTCGAAGGCCTGTGGGCTATTCCTGGCCTGCTGCACCTGCACAACATGGTCAGCAACTGTGAGATAGCTGTAGAAGTCAAAGAGGGGGACAGCAGTGGGGACAATGAGGATGCCGGTCCAGCTGGTGAAGGGCAGCCACCCCCTTGACGATGAGACCCCCCCGGCTGTTCCGGATGGCACAGCAGCACCGGGACACTGTTACAGAGGAACACTTCAGACAACACAGGTAGGTCACGGGGCCATGTGCAACCACCAAGGGCAAGGGCACAGCCCACAGACAGGCAGGGCTGGACACCAGAGGTGGATGGTGGTTAGGGAATGGGTCTGAGCAGGGCACCACACATGGTGGCAGGGATGGGCAGGGCTGAACACTACACGTGCACACACACCCACACACATGCACACACACCACAACACATGCACAAAGGGAAAACAGCATGCCCACCCCAACAGCCACCCCCACCCCACCCCCACACACCCCCACACAGGACCACACACGACCACACACGACCATACACAGTGGCCGGCATTGTGCATGCCTCAGAGGCTGGGCACCATTGCACACTGGCGGACAGCGCAATGTAGGCATCATCATGCACACACCACAATGGCCAGTAACCGGGAGGGTGTGCACAGGGACTGTGTGTGTGCAGGGCTGGGTACCCCAACCGTGCATCGCACAATGCACACCACAGTGCACACAGGGCAGTGGCAGATAGTGGCCATGGTGGGAGACAGGTCAGTCACGCGGCACAGTACCACGGCTGCCACGGATGTGTGAGCGGCCCCGCCGAGACCTGCCAGCCATGCCAGGCTAACCAGTGGCCCCTTGGGGTGGCACTGATGGGCCCCCAGTGGTGACACTGCATGAACATGACCATGTTCATGCAGGGGTCTGCAGCCCACTGAACATGCCTGCGCCAGGTGCGCTCGGCATGCCTACAGCTGATCCTGTTGTTGACATAGCAGGTGTCGCATGGCGCCAGGAACGGGGGTGGACATGACACTGTGCAGTGTCTGCGGTGGCTGGGCACCTAACTGGGTGCCCAGTGTAGCCATGACAGTTGTCATAGCAGTGGTCTGCCTGTCAATGGCAGTGGTCACATTTACCTGCTGCCGGGCCATCTCTGCCAAGAGCAATCCGTGGTCCCTGCTGCGCCGCTCGTCTGCCTGGCGCAGAACCACACTGAATGCATCCTCTGCCATCACGAGCCACATCTGCTGATCTACTGAAGCCTGGAGAAGATGGCTGTGTTCATCCAAGGGGTCGTCCGCTGGTCCGGCATGCTGTCCCTCATGGTGTTCCTGGCCCTGCTAGCCAGCACCCCTTGACATTGAGCGTTGCACAACAGAGCCATACCGGGGCATGTCCACACGTGGTGCACTGCCACCGCCCCCGACACTGTCCCCCATTGCCATTGGCCAACTGCTGGCACTGCCCCTCTGGCTGGGCATACCGGCGCTGCCGCAGTAGCTGCAACAGGCCCACCACCCTGGATGCACACCAGTGCTGCCCCACTGGGGAATACAGGCACAGGCTGGGACTGGGTTGTCACACAGGCAGCCACTGCAGCATCACCCGCGGTAACGCCCATGCGGTTGCCTGCTGTGGGACTATCCTGTGTCCCACATGTATCACTGTCTGGGATGTGCAGACCATCATCATTGGTGCTGGATTTGGCCCCAATCTGTAGCCCAGCATGCTGGAGACCGGGGACGATGTCATGCTGGGACACAGGCAGGGCCTTGTCCGCACCCGCACCACCCACATCAGTCCGGACAGATGTGCAGGTATGCACTTGGCCGGTCCCTTGGACACCTGTGGAGGTGGGTGGGTGATCCTCCATGTCTAGGGCCTCCCCCTCGGTAGACACACCCACCACCGCTGCCCCATGTAGATGCTCAGAAGCTGTAAGGGAACAAATTAGCATTAGTGACCCCACCTTGCCCTGTGGCATGCCCTCCAACACCCACACACTGACAGCACAGGGCCTACCATGCAGTGATGGGCTGCCACCCATTTGGAATCCACCACCAGGAACGCCCTCGATGGCACTACGCCACATGCTACTGGCCACCCGCTCCTCCTGTGGTGTCAGGTGGGGTACATTTGTCTGGCCCCCACCGGTGGCAGCACGTGCAGCCCTGATGGCAGCCACCTTGTCCTTGATCCACCTCCTGTCCGTGCCTACCTTCTTCTTGCACCCCTGCATGGACCGCTAGTGGCTACCCTGCTGGTTCACGGCATGTGCCACCTCACCCCACATCGCAGCACGGGCCTGTGGAATTCCCTGCTGTCCGCTAAGCAGCAGTTCCTTGTCCAGATATGCCTCAAACAGGGCATCAGATTCAGCACTGGTGAAGTTGGGCCTCCTCCTTCTCCCCCTTCCCTGTTCCTCCTCGTCCACACACTCAGTCATGCTTGTGCCTGTGAGAATGACAGGTGTTACCTTGGACTGTGCAGTCCCATACAGCCCTCCCAAACCACAGTCCCCACATCCCAACAGCATGCAACCTACCACAAAGGACTGCAATACCGAACCATGACCTCTGCAGCCCCAGGTCACATTTATATTGTGCAACGCATGCAAATGAGGGCAGTAGCAACTGTAAGTGGATGCTAATTCAGCGGATGCACCGTGGAATGGCTAATGAGCTGATTTGCATAACCTGGCTGAATATCGCGCTGTTGCACCTTGCGCAAAGTAGGTGAGCGTGCTCAGGCTATGGTGCAGCACTGTGACGTGCGCAATCAGCACCGCACAGCACATGCCCGGGGTGCTGATGCCGATGCGTGCAGCGCTGCTGATGTGCTGTGCATGGGAGGCAGTGCAGAGCATGGCCACCACTGTGCCTGTAGCACTAGTGCACTGTATGCCCATGTGGCACTCGTGCCATGGTGCGCCATGGTGCCACAGCGCGGTAGGCCACTGCAGGGCATCACACACAAGCACCCTACTGTGCTACATGCAGGGCATCCCAATAGCACTGTGGCACACTGTGTGCGGACAGACCCTTGATCCTGCGGTTGACCTTTGCCCCCTAGGTGCCATTCATCCGCATGGCTGCACCCCTATCATGCAGTCCGGTGACAGCACGATAGGGACTGTCAGCGCAGTACTGCGCTGCCTCTGCATGTGGGGCACATGCGCTACAGAGCACCATTTTGTTGCCATTTGACACAGCAACATGCCAAGGACAAGAGCGCAGGTCTGGAGTGCCATTGAACTGGCAAACTTGGTGGCCCTGGTGGAGCCACACACTGGTGCCCTCTTTGGGAAGGATCCCCTCCACAGGCCATGGACAGCGGTGTGGCAGGAGGTCTCAAAGGGCCTAGAGGAGGTGACAGGGAGTAGCAGGTCAGCAAAGCAGTGTTGCCACCACTATGGCGACCTCCAGCAGCAGGACCCTGACCACCTGGGGCATCTGCAGGCATGCTCCTGGTGAGGTGCCATGCCATGGCCAGGTTGGTGCTCCATCCCATCATTGGTAGTGTCCATCTGTCCAGGTATCGTGGTGTGCATCAGGCCACACCGCAGGGGGGTGGGGGCCATCTAGTGTGGGTGGTGGTGGTGGGTGTGCTTCATGGCTGGGCAGTGCGGGCACGCACACACTGAGGGGGGCTATGCTACTGACCTGTACTGATGTTTCCCTCTCCATATTTGCACCCTAGGCCCAGAGGATTGCTGTAGGGCATGTTTGGCCCGGGGACAGGGACAGCAGGCTGGAGTGGGTACTGTGGACATGTAGCCAGGCCTCGATGGTGAAGCTATGGGTCAGCAGCGCCCTGCTGGCCAGGATGCAGGTGAGTGCCGTGTTTCTCCTTACATCTGTGCATGCTGGGCTGCAGGGGTGGTGGCTGGGCATGGCCACCCGCACTTGGCCCCACTGCCGTGCACGCCACACGGTGCACTCAGCACTGTCCTGTGGCACTGCATGTGTGGGTGGGTGTCACAGGTTGGCTGTGTGTGCACTGGGTCCATGGCTGTGCCGCTGCCTTCGCACCGCATAGCCATGTCACTGTACGGTCACGTTGGTGCTGTGCAGAGCATGGGCGGTGGGTGTGTGTGCAGCGTTCTGCATGGCTATAGGTGCCTGGGTAGGCGGGTCTTGTGGGCACGGACAATGTGGGTGGTTGCATGCCATCACAGGGGTGTGGCCCACAGCTGTATGCCGTGCACATTGGGTGGGCTGCAGGGGTCTGGCCAGTCACGCGTACTGACTCTGCTCCCTTGTCCTAGGTGGACAATGCCGGACTGCCCTGGAGCGGAACATTTAGGAGCTATTGCAGCTGTCCCGGGTGACTCTGGAGCTGCTCCAGAGGATGGATCGAGGTGACCGTAGGAGGCACAGGCGGCTCCACGGGGACCGGAGTGAGGAGAGGGGCCGCCATTAGGGCCTACAGCGCACATGTTGTGCATTCCCCCTGGACTGTATCTCACACCCCTTTGCCCCACTCCCTGATGTACACCCTTGCTCCATGCCCACCCCACCTGGTTTGTGGCCCCCTTCCCACTTTGTGCACAGTTTTGATTCATTGAGTTGTTTGTACAGTTTACCCCTTAAATATATACTTGTTTGATATGACAACTGTGGTGGTCTCTGATTTGTAGTGGGCATATGGTGCTTGGCTGCAGTGGTGTGCATGGCATTGGGGGTGGTGCAGACCTTGGCGTGTGTGTGTCCGGCAGGACCCCGCTTATGGTGTGGGTGGGGGACTCGTCCCTGTCTGTGGTATGTGTGTTGTTCCCTGTGCACTGGATGCCTGTATGCAGTGGTCCCTGGTGCATGTGCTGTGTCACTGACACCCCTGTTAGTATGTCCATGGCCAGTGCAGCTGGGCCCTTTGCATGTCTGTGGTATGCACGGTCTGCTGGCATGTCATTGGTGACTGTCCATGCCGGCCACCCTCTGGGCACGGCACAATGGCGGCTTGCCTCCTGTCACTGGTTTGTTGCACGTCTGCCTCGGGTGACACTGTGGGCTATGCTGTTGTTGTCCCCCCTCCATGCTGTCGCTGGTGTCTGTTGAAGTGTCTGTGTTCTACTGTCTGTCACTTGTGCTCTGGCCGCATGCTGGCAGCAGATGGCTTCATGGTGCATGCACCAGATGGCTGGTTCACCTGGGCCATGGTGGGGTGCAGGCCATGGGTACACAGCATCAGTGGACACACACCAGTGGCATTTGTTGCCCCACTATTATGGCCCTGTGTCAGGGTACCCTTGGGTCAGGGTGGGTGTTTGTCCATGCCCTGTGTCACATCTTGTGTGGCGCATGCCTCCATGCACCACAGTGGGCGGCTGTGCTGTCTGTTGGGGCCAGTGCTGAGACAGGATGTGTGCATGGGTGGGTGTGTGGGGTGCTGTCCTGCTGGTAGTGGTGTCCAGGGCAGGCCTTGTCACCATGCGGGGTTCCTCGGGTACTGACGCGACGCAGGGTCTACCTCTCTGCTGTGCCACGTGGGGGGGCTGTGCAGGGGGACATTGTGTATGCAGTTGTTGCGTCAGTGGCTGGTGCCACCCACTGCAGGGTGCTCACAGTGGGGCTGCCATGCATGGCTCCATGGTGCACAGGGTTGCATTGTTATGGTGGGGGTGGTGGCATGCATTCGGTGCCATGCACTGTTGGGCACTGCTTCTGGGCCGGGTGTCTGGGGATCGCTGTACAGGGTATGCTCTGCATTGGTGGGATGGGGTGGCACTGGGTGGCCGGCCCTCCTTGTGTTGCGGTCCCTGCTTGCCGGAGGGGTGCTGGGGCACCGTGCCCTGGCTGTGGATTCAGTGTTGGTGTTCATGGGCTGGTGGTCCATCCAGCTCACCACTGGTTGTGCAGTTCATGGGGTGCCGGGGGGGCTGTCTGGCCTGCTGTGTGCTCCTCCACCCATGGCTTCCATGGGCGGTGCACCCCTACATCCTGTCCCTGTCCCTGAGCATCCCTGGTTGTGCTACTGTGCATCGGCCCTGCTCCACTGCACATCCCTTGTTGCGTCATGGCACAGTTGGCGCGATAGTCAGCTGTGTTGCGCAAGCTCTCCTTGGCCTGTGCTGTGTTTGAATATCACGTGTGTTGCACAGGGGTGCACTGCACTTGCACGTGCTCCTGCTATTGTGCTTCTTTGTGGCGCAGTCTGAATATCCCACCCTAAGGGCCATCACTGGATGTGCAACTGGTACTAATGGTGCTGGCATTGGTGGTAACAGTGATCCTAGGGCTGGCAGTGGTTCTGTCTGCATCAAGCTCAGACAATTCAGTATCCATTTCAGATTCCTGACCCTTCTCACATGCGGTCTGGAAGATGGAGGACATGGGTTTTGGATGATCAAGCAAAACTGAATGTTTTTTCAGATGGCGTTTAAGAGCTGTAGTGCCAAGGCACCTAGCTTCACCTGAGCTCTTTCCTTCTAAGACAGCTTGAAAGGCAGAGTAGAGAAGCTTACCAGAGCAAGGGAAAAGGATTAAGACTTCTTTTGGCTAAGCAGATTTACTGTGTGGTGTTGTTTTTAATTTTTACTCACAGGGATTGCTACTGTTTGTTGCTAACATTTCATTGCTTTATTTTTCTCTGTAGCAAAGTGTTTCTTACAGCATATATCTTCTCTGAAATTATTACAGGTGGTGTTTTACAGGTTTTGCAGTTTTATCTAACATTGGGATAAGCTTTCAGGGTTACTGCATTTGTTGTTGACTGTTTCAGCTCTTACCTCCTTGTTCTTTCGTCCGTGGTTCTTCTTTTTCGGCACGGGAAGGGCCCGGCCACCCACCCCCATCGCCAACCACCCCACACTACACTCCTTTTATAGGGTACCACAGTTGTGACATTTCCTGTGGCAGAGCAGGAAGGGGTGGATCAGTGGGGCATCCACAAGGTGAGCTCATTTACAGGGGCATTAGTAATTTAACTTGTTGTAACAAGTAAAACAAAAACAAAACACAATCAAACCATTACTTGCATTTTTTTTCCTTCTGATTACTCTGACTAGGTTATAAACCCAGCAACTTATCTGGAATGGATATCAATAACTGCAGGTACTGTGGAACTATTTTCAGAAGGACAGTCTTACAGGATTTAGGACACTGTCCTACATGCTGGGCCATTGGAGATCTTAGGGCTCAGCTCCGGGCAGCATGGGCAGAGATTGCATGCCTCAAATTTCATATTCAAGAGGAAATACATTATAAGAACCACCCGCCATTTCCCCAGCATCCAACAGAAAAATCTCGACCGCAGAGGGTAGTTGGTGCAGGAGGTTGGCAGGTGGTTAGGAGGGGCAAATCGGGTGCCCCATCACTCTCTGCTCTCCAACATATTACCTCCAAAAACCATATAAACACTACAAACAGGTATCTGCCTCTATCTCTGAAATCAAACAAAGAGGCAAGAAGACACTGCAGAGCAGGACACTGCGGCACAGGAGCTAGCACAACAAAACTCACCCAAATCAGGAACCAAAACAAAAAAAGCAAAAAGGAAATCCAAAAAACTTCTGATCATAGGAGACTCCATGATTCGGGGAGTTGATACCCATCTCCAGCCAGAGGTAATGGTCAGATGTCTCCCAGGTACATCAGCATGGGAGAGACACTGACCGCATTGCTAAAATTGTTCACAAAGCAGGAGAAAACATTGATGTCCTAGTACACATAGAGACTAATGATCTCGCCAGCTGGTCAGTTGTGGAGACCAAGGAACACCTAACCAGGCTGGGTGGCAAACTATCATTCATTTCATCCGGCATCTCCTTCTCTGAGATCCTGCCAGTCTGGAAGAGGGGGGCAGATGGACGGAAGGTCAGAGAAGGGGAGATAGGGGAGCTAAACATGTGGCTCAAGGGCTGGTGCCAGGAAAAAGGACACAGATTTGTAGGGAACTGGCAACAGTTCTGGGAGCGAAAGTTCTTTAAATTTGATGGACTGCATTTGACTAAGGAGGAGTCAGTGCATTGGGGCAGAAGTTTGACATCTTTGCAGAATATTTAAACTAGCAATAGGGAGGGGTGCAGCACCCCATACGTCGAATGGAAAGAACACCTCCCCTCAGCTAGTGGTCAAACAGGATTCAGCATGTTTGCAGTTCATTTGCATCACCAGGTAAGAAAAAGATTTGTCTCCCATACGACGCATGGGTAATGCCAAACCTCACCCAACAACTAACACACCAAAATCTGGCCAATGGAAAATCATGTACACAAATGCTCACAGCCTGGGAAATAAGATCCCAGACCTGCAGGCAATAATGTCAGAGGCTAAACTGGACATAGTAGCAATTAATGAGACGTGGTTTACCAGTAACCACACTTAGGAGACTTCAGAACCTGGCTATGTATTGTTCAGAAGAGACTGAGGTGCAGAAAGGGGGGGAGGAGTGGCCCTGTATGTCAATGAAAATATCAAAGCTACAGAAATTCAGAACACACATAAGGAGCCAGAAGAAATGTGGGTCACCCTGGAAACAGAAAATGGGACAGCCATAAGAACTGGGGTTGTCTACAGGCCCCCAGACCAGGGGAGGACATAGACACATTACTGTTAGAAGATATACAAAACATGACAGCTAAAGGGGAGGTTCTGATAATGGGAGACTTCAACATGCCAGATACAGATTGGTCAAAACCAGCAGGAACATCTGCCAGAACTAGACACAGTGGATTCCCTGCAGGGGGAGGGCCTCAAACAACTGGTACAACAACCCACAAGAGACAGGGCTATCCTAGATCTAATACTGACTAACAGGGAAGGGATCACAGATCTCCAGGTAGAAGGTCACCTGGGGCCAGTGACCATCACATGGTATGGTTCAATTTGGCTACTACATCTAAATCATCCCATTCCAAGGCAAAAATATGGGACTTCAGAGGAGCTGACTTTGATAAGATGGCCAACAGAGTTAAGCTAGCCCTGGCAAAAAGAAACACAGGTGAGGGGATACAGGCAAAGTGGGCAAGTATTAAGGATGCAATACTTGAAGCAACATCCCATTGTGTTAGACAGAAAAGGAAGTGCAAAAGAAGAAGGAAATCACTTTGGTTCTCAAACACAGCAGAAAAGGTCAGAGCCAAAAGGCTGGCCTTCAGGAAATATAAGGGAACACAGTGGGATGAAGATAGGGAGGCATACCAAACTGCCCTAAGGGAAGCAGGGAAGGCAGTAAGGCAGGCAAAGTCCCAAACTGAGGAAACACTAGCACAAACAGTAAAGAAGGTGACAAGACTTTCTATAGATACATTAGTGAAAGGAGAAAGTCCAGAGGGGGTATTGCTAAGCTTAATGGAGAAAAAGCATGTGAGGAGGAGGACCATGTAAAAGCATCTATCCTAAATAGATACTTTTGCTCAGTATTTACTGAAGAGAAGGTAGGGCAGGGCCCACAGCTCAGTACCATGGACACAGGGGGGAGGGAGGTGAGCACTACTGCCTTCACAAAAGAAAGGGTCCTACAAGAGCTTGCTAAGCTCAGGGTGGATAAGGCAATGGGACCTGATGGCATACATCCCAGGGTACTTAAAGAGCTAAAGATGGAACTAGCAGAGCCATTAGCAGAACTGTTTAGTGAGTCTCTGAGCACAGGAGAGGTCCCAGAAGACTGGAGAAGAGCTCATGTGATCCCACTCCACAAGAGTGGTAGCAGGGAGGAGGCAGGCAACTACAGACCAATCAGTCTTACCTCAGTAGTGGGCAAGATTATGGAGGCACTCCTTAAGGAAAGGATAGAGCAACACCTGGAATCCATAGGGGCACAGGATCCAAGACAGCATGGGTTTACAAAAGGAAGGTCCTGTCAAAGTAATCTCATAGATTTCTTTGACTGGGTAACCAGAGTGGTGGACCAAGGGGACCAGTTGATGTCGCTTACCTTGACTTCAGCAACAGCTTTGACACTGTTCCACATAGAAGATTGATAAATAAGCTGGGTAGGCTCGGATGGGTCAGAAGTTGGTCAACTGGGTGGCAAACTGGTTGACGGGCAGAAAACAGAGAGTGGTGGTAAATGGTATACAGTCAGAAGAGATGCAAGTCACAAGTGGGGTACCTCAGGGATCAGTCCTGGGGCCAGTCCTCTTCAACATCTTCATTAGTGACCTTGTAGATGGACTAGAGGGTAAGGCTTGTCTGTTTGCAGATGACACCAAGATCTGCAACAGAGTAGATGATCCAGATGGGGTGGGCAGAATGAGAAGAGATCTGGATAAACTAGCAAAATGGTCAGAAGAGTGGCAACTGGGATTTAATGCAAAGAAGTGCAAAATCATGCACATAGGGAAGAGAAACCCTGAAGCCACCTATAGGCTGGGAAGGGAGTTGCTAGCAGTCACAAAGGAAGAAAGAGACTTGGGCATCATCATCACTGATGACCTGAAATCATCCAAGCAGACCTCTAAAGTGGTAGGTAAGGCTGGGGGGGTGTTAGGGTGTATTAGTAGGGGTATCACAAGTCGTAAGAGGGAGGTAATAATCCCTCTTTACAAGACACTGGTTAGGCCCCATCTGGAGTACTGCGCGCAGTATTGGAGGCCACACCTTCACAAGAACATTAACCAAATTGAGGCAGTCCAGAGAAGGCAACCAAATGGTGCAGGGACTGCATCAGAAGACATATGAGGACAGATTAACAGAGCTCAATATGTATACCCTTGAGCAAAGGAGGGAGAGAGGTGATATGATCGAGGCATTCAAACACCTTAAGGGCATTAACAAGGTGAAAGAGTCTAACATGTTTAAATATAAGAAAAATAGCAGGACAAGAGGACACAGCATGAGATTAGAGGGGGGCCGATTAAGGGGGAATGTGAGGAAATTCTTTTTCACAGAAAGGGTGGTGGATGCATGGAATGGCCTACCTCAACAAGTGGTGGCTATGAATACAGTGCAGGGCTTCAAACAGGCATGGGATAGGCATAAGGGAGCAATACAAATGAGTATGAATAGATAGGCCACTGACAGAGCAAAGGCTGATGGCACATTTATAAGGTAGAAAAAGAAATGGGCAGACTGGATGTGCCTTGCGGTCCTTATCTGCCGTCAACTTCTATGTTTCCATGCCAAGGCATGATGCAACTTTACCACGGCTTACACTCTGTTTACACAGGGAACAAATTGCTCTGCATGGATCACTTTTATTGACAGAGAAATAATTCTACACCTCAGATGTGACAGATTTTGAGTGCTAGGAAGATAGCTAAAGACTGTTTTTGTCTTTTCACCTGTCCTAACAGATCCCGGGACATGCTCCTTGGTGCTAGAAGAGTGGGCAGAGGACTTTGATGGGTGTTCATTGTTGGCTGACATAGAAGTGGTGGATTCAATGGATATGTCCTTTTCATTGCCAACAGTGCTGGATGTATTTGCAAGTGCGCTACCTGATTCATTGTCAGCAGACTTGCTCATCTCACTTTGTTGAGGAAGTAATAATACATCACCAGACACAACAGTGTCAGACTGAGACAAAGAGCTACTGTCTGAGTCAGAGAAGGACTCACTGTCGCTTGCATTATTACTGTTACTCACGGGGATTTTAACAGCATGAACAGCATACGTTATGGTGCCTCTCCATGTGACCCCAGCAGCTGCACAAGTTTTCTTAAAAGGTCTCCCTTTACCATACTTTGTTGTTGCTATTTTGCTGTTTGTTGAATTTTTATCACGTGAAACATTTTGGTTATTTTTGCTAGCACCAGGATTACCACTACCACCATCACCTGCTCCAACACCAGCACCAGGTGCTTCATCTATATTGGTGTCAGCCATAATAGTACCACTACACTACACTACACACAGTCACACACAATTCCTGTGCAAGAAAGCAATGTGATCTGTGATCATTGGCTACAACTCCAAAATTTGGTTTTGGCTATATGACACTGATGCAGTGGACTGAAAGTAATTGAAGAATATGCTGCTCTAGTCTCTTTTCGGGTGCCACTCCTTTTTCCTCCCTTCCTCCCCGATTCCACCTAGGTTTCTGAAATTATCCCTACTTGTGTTATTCATGTATATTATACAAATGATATAATACTGGAACTGATGAATACTGGTGCAAGCTCTTTTGTAATGATGTATGCTCCTGTTTAACATGTATGTAATCTCCTGACATGGAGCCTTGGCTCAAAGGTATTTGTAATCCTAGATCTAATAAATAAATAAAGGAAAATGACGGTTTGCAACTAAAGGATCCCAGGTTCAAGGCTTACAGAATGACTGGGCTGCTGCTTGCTGGGCATAGGCATATGCATAGCAGGCCAGGCAAGGTTTAAGGTCAATATTTACAATTCTGAATCCAACTGAACCACCACAAAACTGGCCACTGGGCTTCACATGGTAACAGACACACTGGGTAAGGTACAGTGCGGTCAAGGGGCACACAGCAGCAGTGTGATGGGCTGACCACAAGAGGCGGCGTTACACACACAACCCGAGGAAAGAGATTTTTCTGTCTCTCCTCCCAGCAGAGAAATATATTTTTAGGCTTCTGTCATATATTTAAGGATAATGCCACCACAAAGCTGGCCACTGGGCTTCACACGGTAACACACACTAGGTAAGGTACAGTGCAGTCAAGGGGCACACAGCAGCAGAGTGATGGGCTGACCACAAGAGATGGAGTTACACACACAACCCCAGGAAAGAGATTTTTCTGTTTCTCCTCCCAACAGGGAAATATATTTTTAGGCTTCTGTCATGTATTTAAGGATAATGCCACCACAAAACTGGCTACTGGGCTTCACATGGTAACGCACACTGGGTAAGGTACAGTGCAGTCAAGGGGCACACAGCAGCAGTGTGATGGGCTGACCACAAGAGACGGAGTTACACATACAACCCGAGGAAAGAGATTTTTCTGTCTCTCCTCCCAACAGGGAAATATATTTTTAGGCTTCTGTCATGTATTTAAGGATAATGCCACCACAAAACTGGCCACTGTGCTTCACACGATAACACACACTGGGTAAGATAGTGCAGTCAAGGGGCACACAACAGCAGGGTGATGGGCTGACCACAAGAGACAGAGTTACACACACAACCCGAGGAAAGAGATTTTTCTGTCTCTCCTCCGAACAGAGAAATATATTTTTAGGCTTCTGTCATGTATTTAAGGATAATGCAACCACAAAACTGGACACTGGGCTTCACACGATAACACACACTGGGTACTAGGGTACAGTTCAATCAAAGGGCACACAGCAGCAGGGTGATGGCCTGACCACAGGAGATGCCTCTGTCTCTCCTCCCAACAGTAAACAAGCATTTGTCAATGCCAAATGTTGATTGCATAGGGTCCGTTGAGCTTGTTCACTGCTCCTGTGTCACTCACTCATTCTGTTTCTCCTGGAGCTGCAAGCTGCTCTTTTGTACTGGGCTCCTGCCTGCATTGGCATGTTTTTCTGCCCACAAAGAAATCTACAGCTCTCCCAACAGAGCTCTGTTGAGGTGGGTCACTCCCCCTCTCTCACTTGCTCATTCTGTTTCTGCTGGCATTGCAGGCTGCCCTTTTGTACTGGGCTGCTGCCTCTGTTGGCGGCTTTTTCTGCCCACAAAGAAATCTGCAGCAGTCCTGACACAGGTCCGTTGAGCTAGCTCACTCCTCCTCTCTTGCTTGTTCCGTTTCTGCCAGTGGTGCAGGCTGGCCTTTTATACTGGGCTCCTGCCTGTGTTACCGCCTTTTTCTGCCCACAAAGCAATCCACAGCAGTCACAATAGAGGTCTGTTGAGCTCACTCACTCCCCCTCTCTCACTCACTTGTTGTGTTACTCTTGGTGCTGCTGGCTGCCCTTTTGTACTGGGCTTCTGCCTGCGCTGGCACCTTTTTCTGCCCACAAAGAAATCTGCAGCTGTCCCGACACAGCTCCATTGAGATTGCTCTCTCCACCTATCTCACTCGCTCATTCTGTTTCTCCTGGTGCTGCAGGCTGCTCTTTTGTACTGGGCTTCTGCCTGCATTGGCACATTTTGCTGCCCACAAAGAAATCCGCAGCAGTCCTGACACAGGTCGGTTGAGGTAGCTCACTCCCCCCTCTCACTCACTCGTTCCAGTTCTGCTGGTGCTGCAGGCTGGCCTTTTGTACTGGGCTCCTGCCTGTGTTGCCGCCTTTTTCTGCCCACAAAGAAATCCATAGCAGTCATGATAGAGCTCCATTAGGCTCACTCACTCCCCCTTTCTCACTCGCTCATTGTGTTTCTCCCAGCACTGCAGGCTGCCCTTTTGTACTGGGCTTCTGCCTGCATTGGCTCCTTTTTCTGCCCACAAAGAAATCCACAGCTGTCCCAACAGAGCTCTGTTGAAGTCACTCATTCCGCCTGTCTCACTCACTCATTCTATTTCTCCTGGCACTGCAGGCTGCTGTTTTGTAGTGGTCTCCTGCCTCTGTTGGCACCGTCTTCTGCCCACAAAGAAATCTTCAGCAGTCCCGACAGAGCTCCATTGAGCTAGCTCACTCCCCCTCTCTTACTCGCTCATTCCGTTTCTGTCAGCGCTGCAGGCTGCCCTTTTGTACTGGGCTCCTGCCTGCATTGCTGCCTTCTTCTGGCCACAAAGAAATCTGCAGCAGTCATGAAAGAGCTCCATTGAGCTCGCTCACTCACTCCCCGTCTCACACTCATTCGTTCTGTTTCTCCCACCGCTGCAGGCTGCCTTTTTGTACTGGGCCCCTGCATGCAATGCTGCCTTTTTCTGCCCACAGAGAAATCTACAGCAGTCCCAACCGAGCTCCATTGAGCTCACTCACTCCCCCTCCCTCAATTGCTCATTCTGTGTCTCCCACTGCTGCAGGCTGCCCTGTTGTACTGGGTTCCTGCCTGCATTTGTGGCTTTTTCTGCCCAAAAAGAAATCTGCAGCAGTCACGATACACCTCCATTGAGCTCGCTCACTCCCCCTCTCTCACTCGCTCATTCTGTTTCTCCCGGCTCTGCAGGCTGCCCTTTTGTACTGGGCTCCTGCCTGCGTTGGCACCTTTTCCTGCCCACAATGAAATCTGCAGCTGTCCTGATAGAGCTCCGTTGAGGTTGCTCACTCCCCCTGTCTCACTCACTCATTCTGTTTATCCTGGTGCTGCAGGCTACCATTTTGTACTGGGCTCCTGCCTCTGTCGGCATCTTTTTCTGCCCACAAAGAAATCTGCAACAGTCCCGACAGAGCTCCATTGGCCTCACTCACTCCCCCTGTCTCACTCACTCATTCTGTTTCTCCTGGTGCTGAGGCTGCCCTTCTGTACTGGGCTCCTGCCTGCATTGCCAACCTTATCTGCCCACAAAGAAATCTGCAGCAGTCACGATATAGCTCCGTTGAGCTCGCTCGCTTGCTCCCCCCTCTCTCACTCGCTCATTCTGCTTCTCCTGGCACTGCAGGCTGCCCTTTTGTACTGGGCTCCTACCTGCGTTGGCACCTTTTCCTGCCCACAAAGAAATCTGCAGCTGTCCTGACAGAGCTCCATTGAGGTCGCTCACTCCCCGTCTCACTTGCTCATTCTGTTTATCCTGGTGCTGCAGGCTGCCCTTTTGTACTGGGCTCCTGCCTCTGTCGGCATCTTTTTCTGCCCACAAAGAAATCTGCAGCAGTACCGACAGAGCTCCATTGGCCTCACTCACTCCCCCTGTTTCACTCGCTCATTCTGTTTCTCCTGGTGCTGAGGCTGTCCTTCTGTACTGGGCTCCTGCCTGTGTTGCCAACCTTTTCTGCCCACAAAGAAATCCACAGCAGTCACGATACAGCTCTGTTGAGCTCGCTCACTCCCCCCCTCACTCGCTCATTCTGTTTCTCCCACCGCTGCATGCTGCCCTTTTGTACTCAGCCCCTGCATGCACTGCTGCCTTTTCCTGCCCACAAAGAAATCCCCAGCAGTCCCAACAGAGCTCTGTTGAGCTCACTCACTCCCCCCTCCCTCACTCGCTCATTCTGTGTCTCCTGCTGCTGCAGGCTGCCCTTTTGTACTGGGTTCCTGCCTGCGTTGCTGGCTTTGTCTGACCACAAAGACATGTGCAGCAGTCCCGACACAGCTCCGTTGAGCTCCCTCACATCCCCTCTCTCACTCACTCATTCCATTTCTGCCGGGGCTGCAGGCTGGTCTTTTGTACTGGGCTCCTGCCTGCATTGCTGCCTTTTCCTGCCCACAAAGAAATCCACAGTAGTCACGATAGACCTCCGTTGAGCTCGCTCACTCAGCCTCTCTCACTCACTCATTCTGTTTCTCCCAGCACTGCAGACTGCCTTTTGTACTGGGCTCCTGCCTGCATTGGCACCTTTTCCTACCCACAAAGAGATCCGCAGCTGTCCTGACAGAGCTCCATTGAGGTCGCTCACCCCCCCCATCTCACTCGCGTATTCTGTTTCTCCTGGCGCTGCAGGCTGCCTTTTTGTACTGGGCTTCTGCCTCTGTTGGCATTTTTTTCTGCCCACAAAGAAATCTGCAGCAGTCCCGACAGAGCTCCGTTAGCCTCACTCACTCCCCCTATCTCACTTGCTCATTTTGTTTCTGCCAGTGCTGCAAGCTACTCTTTTGTACTCCTGCCTGCATTGCCGCCCTTTTTTGCCCATAAAGAAATCTGCAGCAGTCACGACAGAGCTCCGTTGAGCTCGCTCACTCACTCCCCCTCTCTCACTCTTTCGTTCTGTTTCTCCCACCACTGCAGGCTGCCCTTTTGTACTGGGACCCTGCATGCATTGCTGCCTTTTTCTGCCCACAAAGAAATCTGCAGCAGTCCCGACAGAGCTCCATTGGCCTCACTCACTCCCCCTTCCTCACTCGCTCATTCTGTTTCTGCTGGCACTGCAGGCTGCCCTTCTGTACTGGGCTCCTGCCTGCATTGCCACCCTTTTCTGCCCACAAAGAAATCCGCAGCAGTCACGATACAGCTTCGTTGAGCTCGCTCACTCCCCCTTTCTCATTCGCTTGTTCTGTTTCTCCCACCGCTGCAGGCTGCCCTTTTGTACTCAGCCCCTGCATGCATTGCTGCCTTTTCCTGCCCACAAAGAAATCCGCAGCAGTCCCAACAGAGCTCTGCTGAGCTCACTCACTCCCCCCTCCCTCCCTCACTCACTCACTTGTTCTGTGTCTTCTGGCACTGCAGGCTGCCCTTTTGTACTGGGCTCCTGCCTGTGTTGTCGCCTTTTCCTGCCCACAAAGAAATCCGCAGCAGTCCCGTCAGTTGAGCTCGGTCACTCCCCCCCCCAGTCGCTCGATCCTAATCTGTCCCAAACACTGATTTCCAACAGCGACTGCGGTATTGTGCGTCGGAAGCGCGGAAACACATTTCGGCCAGGATGTGAAAAATGACAGCTGTACTGTTCATAAGGAGGTGAGAACAAATGCCAGTGTTGAAAATCTGGCAGGAAAATATTACTAATTTGCAAACTTACAAAGGTGTGTGGAACCTGCATAATACACGCTTATAACACAGTCATTTTATGGAGTTATGGAGTTTTATTTTCCAAATTTTCAACATAGGCATTTTAGGACCACGGTGTTAGTGTGATTTTCTTAATATGTCCCGAACACTGATTTCCCACAGGAACCACACTATTGTGGCCCAGAAGAGTGAAAACACATTTTGGCCAGGATGTGAAAAATGACAGCTGCACTCTTCATAAGGTGGTGTGGCAAAATGGCAATGCTGAAAATCTGGAGTAAAAATATTGCAAAATTGCGAAGGTACGAGCGAGCATGGAAACTGCTCAACGCACATTCGTAACGCACTCATTTTATGAACTTTCATCACCAGATTTTCAACATAGACATTTTAGGACCTCTGCTAATGAACAGTGTCACTGTCATTTTCATAATGTGTCCTGAATATGGACTTCCCACAGCGACCATGCTACTCTGCGCCAGAACTGTGAAAAGACATTTCGGCCAGGATGTGAAAAATGACAACTGTACTGTTTATAAGGAGGTGCAGAAGAATGACAATGTTGAAAATCTGGAGTGAAAATATTATTAAATTGGGAAGTTACGAGTGTGTGTGCAAACTGCGCAACACACGCTCGTAACACAGTCATTTTATGAAGTATCATCACCAAATTTTCAACATAGGCATTTTAGGACCTCTGCTCATGAACAGTGCCACTGTCATTTTCTTAATCTGTCCTGAACACTGATTTCCCACACTGACTGTGCTATTCTGTGCTGGAAGTGCGAAAACACATTTCAGCCAGGATGTGGAAAATGACAGCTGTACTGTTCACAAGGAGGTCTGAAAAAATGCCAATGTTGAAAATCTGGCATAAAAATATTGCAAATTCGCAAAATTACGAGTGTGCGTAGCAACTGTGCAATGCAAGCTCATAAAACAGTCATTTTTGGGAATTTTCCCACCAAATTTGCAGAATAGGCTTTTTGAGAGCCCACATCATAAACACTGGCACTGTCATTTCGTTAACTGGTCCCAAAAGGGGATTCTACACAGTGACCGTGAAATCACCTTCTGGGGTCGATTAATGCCATGACAGTGCCAGAATTCATGAGGAGGGGTCCCAAAAACCCCATGTTGAAAATTTGGTGCCAAAATTCAAAAAACTGCCTGAGATATGCATCAAAGTTGAAAAAACCCTATTTATTCCATTAGACAGCTTACCAGCGTTTCCTCAGTTCGCTGTCGACTTTGAAGAGTGCAGATGTGTTCCCGGTCCACCGAAGATTGTCGCTACTGACTGGAGGTGGGGGTATGGGTGGGGTGGGAGGCAGGGGTGTGCAGTGGGTGTGTGCGGTTGGGGGAAGGGGGCAGGAGACTGCCGAGGGACCGCTTTTTTCACAGGTTAAAAAAAAGACATCATGAGACCATTTTGATTTTACTAGGGATGTGGCACACTGGGGTGGGCCCCAGTGTGCCAACAGAATCTTTTGGGATGGCAGCTGTAGCTGATGAGGATTGGGCACCTCGTCGCACACAACAAAGGGGTGACATTATGCCGACAGAGGATTGGGTACCCCCAGCAGACAACAAAAGCGGGGGGCAGACAATGCCGATGGGGAGTAGGCTCCTCTGTCAGCAACATAAAACCTGGGCCACTGAAGCTGTATGGGATTGGGGCCCCTGTCAGCAAACAAACACGGTGGGGAGGCACATACTGCTGAGGGGGACTGGGCACCCCCTTGGCAGGGGGGGGGATTAATATTGTTTGTGAACGTGATGGCAATATGCCACCATGTTCACAAACAATATCAGCGTTTCAAGGTTCTGCCCTGCAATGACAGGTCGCTCCCTCATTGTAGTGAATGGCTGATGCTGCAAAGACGAGGCGGCCCCTGATTGCAGCAGCTAAATTTTTTCAAGGTTGTGGCACGCTGGCTGAACTAGTGTCAGCAGCAGCATGCCACGGCATTGGAGGAAGTGGACCAAACCTTTAAAGGATGTGGGGACATTAGCCACAACAGTGCCACGCCTCCACAACCTGCTTCTGGAGAAAGCTGCCGCAAAATGTATTTAAGGATAATACCACCACAAAATACACACTTGGCAGTAATAGCTAGGGTACAGGCAGTGTAGTCAAAGGGAAGGGAACACAGCAGCAGGGTCCTCCCTTCTGATACTTGTTGTAGGACTTGGCTTTAAATAGTTCAATTCAATAAAAGTTTAACTGTTCATTCACACACTGTTTTTTTTAACTTTGTTTTCTCGTAAAATCTGATTATTTTTTTCACCCTTCCTCCAGCCAGGGTGCTCTGTCTCAACGACAAATCCCGCCAGACAGAGATAAGTACTAGTAGTTAATCTTAAACAGCTCAGGAGGATCAGAAAATTCAGAAATCTAGTAGTTTGGCAAGTTACAAGCAAGACTAAGCAGCACTCCAAATTAATGCAGGCAGCTAGCTAGATGTGTAAATCCCTCTCAGTGTCCCACCCGACGAGAGAGACCCAACCGTTTTCTCCTACCCGCCCTTTCTTTCCTCAGTCCTCCATCCCCCCACAACCTTTTCACCCCATCCCCCAACCACACTTTAGCTTTATTTTTTTTTTTTACTCTAGCTGGAGGCAAAGCAAGTCATCAGTTCACATTTTTTTTTTAAATGCCACGAGTTCACAACTCGCAACGCAATCAGGCACAGCAGAGCTGCAACTTCTTTCCATCTCGGACTGAATTGAACGCAGCCACATACGACTTAAATACTGTGCTGGTCTGAGTGCATCTCATGACCGCAGAGCAGTTGGTCAGGTGGTGATGGTGACTGCGATCAGGGGTACGCAGGCACGATCGCACAATGGCCCCCCCACACAACAACAGTAACTGCAGCTGGAACCAAGATGGGATGGGAACAGAAGTGGAACTCGAGTCAGGACTCTTGGGAGCTGACAGTTTTGCATGCCAACAGTAAAAAGTAAGATTTTTTCACTCAGAGGCTGACAATTTGCATTTGGGACTTGGGAGGGATGCACTTACCAAGATTTTTTACAAAGATTCATACCCTTTTGCGAACCCTCTAGTGTTCGAGTTCTAAATTAGAACTCGAACACCAGGGTTCAAGATGGGTTTGAATCTTATTCAAACTAGTTCTGACAACCCTAGTTATTAGCCCCTCCCCCTCCCTACAAGGTCTACAAGGTCCCCTACCCCCACCCTCCAGCAGGACTCTAGGATGCACCCTCCCTCTATACATATCCCAGCCTTTCTTGAACCTCTCCACAGTTGCAACAGCCACCAACTCCCCAGGCAGTGCATTTCAGAGCTCCACCACCCTCTCAGTGATGTAGCATCTCCTTGTTTCCCCACTCAGTCTTCCCCTGTCCAGCTTTATTGAGTGACCTCTGGTGGCCCCCACCTCCGTCAGCTAAAGCACCCCCTCAAGGCTTACCCTGTTTATTCCTTTGAGATATTTGAAGACCTCTATCATATCCTTACTGTTCCTTCTCTCCTCCAGCGAGTACAAGTTGAGCTCCTCCAGTAACTCCTCATAGGGCCTTTCCCCTAGTCCCAGTATCATCCTGGTCACCCTCCTCTGGACCCTCTCCAGAACAGCAATGTCCCTCTTTAAGTAGGGACACCAAAACTGCACGCAGTATTCAAGGTGTGGTCTAACCAGGCAATTGGACAGTGGAAGGAGCACCTCTCGACTCCTTGAGGTTATCCCCTGGCTATGCACCCCAGCATTTTATTAGCTTGAGCCGCAGCCCTTCTACACTGCTCTGAGTTATTCATTTTGGCAGCCACCACCACCCTGAGGTCCTTCCCCCCCCAGAAACCTGCAGTGCCCTCCCAAGGTGTATACACGAGCTGGGTTTTTGGCCCCCAGGTACAGAACCCTGCATTTCCCAGTATTAAACTTTAGCTTCCATGCTCTTGACCACCTCACCAGAGTCTCCAGGTCCTCCTGGAAAGCTAGCTTCCCCTCATCTCCTTCCACCACCACCCACAGCTTTGAATCATTTGCAAGGAGGCTCATTCCACTCCTGATACCGCTGCTGACGTCTGAGATATAGGCGTTGAAACAGGAGTGGGCCCAGTACCGACCCCTGAGGGACCCCACTAATGACTCTTCTAGAGGATGAGACCTCCCCCCCCACCCTCACCTTCTATACACACCCTGCTAGCCAGTTTCCTATCCACCTGACCATCTGCCCGCCACCCCCATATCCTCCAGCTTCCCCAGTAGCCCGGGATGTGGCACCGAGTCAAATGCCTGGCTGAAGTCCAGAAAGAGGACATCCACTGGCCTGCCCTGCTCCAGCGCACTCATCACCCCTTCATAGAATTCCACCAGGTTGGTCTGACATGATCTGCTCTTAACAAAGCCATGCTAGCAATCATCTAGGTGACTCTATGCCTTCAGAACCCCCTCCAGCCTCTCCTTCAAGACGACCTCCATCACTTTGCCCACTACCAACATAAGGCTAACCAGCCTATAGTGTCCTGGCTCCTCTTGTGAGCTACCCTTGTGTATAGACACGATATGGGCCATCCTCCAGTCATAAGGCACCCATCCCGACTGCAGGGAGGAGTTAAATAGGTCCACCAGGGGTGCGGCCAGGGTATCAGCCATCTTCTTAAGCACCCTGGGATGGATCCCATCTGGGCCCGGTACTCCCCCTCCCTTAGGGCCTTGAGGGCTTCCCTCACCCTCCCACTGGGGATTTCAACATCCATTTCCCCCTGTTCATCTACCAGTCCTCCATCCCTCTCCCCTTGCAGTGCCACCCCCACCCCCATCCTCCTTGGTAAAGACCGAGGCAAGAAAGTCATTTAGTACCTCCGCCTTCTTCCCCGCCTCCTCCACCCACCCACCCATTCCCCATCCTCAACCGACTAATCTGCCCCTTCCTTTTGTTCCTTCCTGATATACCTGAAGAACCCTTTTCCCCTACTTCTAATCCCCTGTGCCAGTCTCAACTCCGCCCCAGTTTTGGCTGACCTCACCACCCTGGTGACCCTCCTGGCTACCTTATCATACTCCCCCTTGGATATAGCCCCCTGAGAATGTTTGTATCAGCTATAAGCAGCCTATTTTTCCCTCACTGCAATACTGGACCTCCCTTGTTCACGAGCTAGGCCACTTAGCTTTGCCCTACTTGCATCTCTCCCTCCTGCAGGCCTTGATAGCCTCCAGGAGCCCCTTTTTAATAACTTCCCACTGGGCCTCTGTGCCAATGCTGGCTTGATCTCATCTAGGTAGCCCCTAGGGATCCGCTCCATCTCCCCAAAGTCCGCCTCTCTAAAATCAACCACTGCCATTTTTGTGTGTTCTACCCTGCCCCCTAGGTCAAAGGAGAACCAAACAGTGGTGTGATCACTTCCCGCCAGTGGATCCCCAGCAACTAGGTCCCTGATGAGCTCGCCGTCTAACAGGACTACATCCAGGACATGCCCCTCCCTTGTCGGATCAGTCACCAGCTGGGCAAGGAATGCCTCCTAGAAGACATGCAGCAGGTGCTGCTCCCTGCCAGATGAGGACGCCATAGTTTCCCAGTCTGTTCCTGGCATATTCAGGTATTCAGGTCTCCCAGCACTACAGTTTTTCCCTCTCCCCCACTACAGTGATCCCTAAGGCTAGCCACCAGGCCTTCCTCCTGTTCCTCCCCCTGCCAAGGAGGTCTATATACTATCCCATCTTCACCCTCTTACCCCCTGGAGCCTGTAGGATGACCCATAAGGCCTCCAACCTGATTCCCTGCCTCCTCAACCTTGCTTATCCCTACGCCATCCCTAATGATGAAAGCTACCCCTCCTCCCCTTCCTCTCCACCCTATCCCTTCTGCATGTGGTGTACCCTGGTAGGTTTAGGTCCCAATCATGTCTGGAAGTGATCCAAGTCTCTGTGACAGCTACCTCTCCCCCTCCACTAACAGCACCTGAAGCTCTGGCATCTTGTTTCCCATGCTCCTGGGATTAATCAGGACCACCCTCCAACATGCCCCCTTGCCCCCCCCGTCCTGAGATCTCCCTGTTCCCTGCCTACAAGGCCCCTCTCATGCATTAATGGGTGCTTCTGCACTGTGCCCCCTCTCCCCACCTGTGGGAGAAGGCCAGAGACTTCTTGTCTTGGCCTGCCAGGTAGCCCCTTCCCTTCCCCCTCACAAGGTTAAAACCCCACCTGGAGCAGATGAATTCTGCCAGTCTAAGCTACAGGACCTCTTTTCCTTCTGAGCTAAGGTGCAGCCTGTCCCTTGCGTACAGCTCCTTGTCCTCCCAGGTTGTACCCCAGTCCCCCTCCCACCCATACCCCTTGGCCATGCACCATTCCTCGAGCCATACATTTACATTGCTTATTTTATGTTTGTTCTCCACACTGACCCTAGGCACCGGTAGTATCTCCGAGAAGGAGACCGGGCACCCCACGTCCTGACAGACCCTGGCCAGTTCCCTAAACCTAGCCTGAATCTCCAGCTCACTGTTCCCCTCTATATTGTTTGTACCCAGATGCACTAATATGTCAGGGATCCCACCACGCTCCTGCGCTAGAGAATAGACCAGATGTTTTGCCTTATGCACCATCAAGCCAAATATACTCCTGGACTTAACACCACAGGAAGTCCCCCCCTTCCTCTCCACCTGATCCCCCTAATCATGGAGTCCCCCAAGGGAAGTACTCTTACCGATTCATTTTCCCTAGACGTACTCGCTATCCTAGTTGCTCCTCTTCTCTCACGTTGCCATGCATGTCCCCTCCCATCCCCCTCATGCCAAAGTCCAGCCTGTCCCTCCCAATCCAACCCTTATCTCTCACACTGACCTGACCTCCCTAGCCTCTTCCCTTCCTGCTATAGCACTCTGGTCCATTCCCACTTTCTTCCCGGGAGCAAGGACCCGCCCCTGCCCCCAGGTCTTCCTTCTCAGTGATCTGTCCACCTCAGCCACTTCCCTTCCCCCTGCTATGCCAGGGATCATCCCCCTATCTCCCCCAGAGGCAAGGCCCCCGCCCTCTGCTCTTTTCCTCTCAGACCTGTCCTCCACCGCCACTTCCCATCTCCTACTGCAGCCAGTCCCAACTCAGTATTTCCCCAGGAACATGGCACCCCTGCCCCACTGGGAATGCACCCTCCCCTCCCTCCTCCTCCGATCTGCCTCTCTCTCCCTGCATAACCTTGTTCCCCCCGTAATGTACCCACTTCCTTTACTAGGTCCTCCTCTCACCCCTGGGCCTCCCCACTCTGAACTCCCCCTTCCTTGCCATCCCCTCGCTGCCCCACTGTAACCTGACTCCCATTTCTCCTGCTGGCCCTCATGTATCCTCATGTATCCTATTCCCTGCTGAGACCCTATGCCTGGGAGTATCTCCTACACCCCCCTTGCCTGCTGAGCCCATTTCCATCCCCCACTTACCTGCCTCCAGAGGAGCCTCCACCTCTCCAAATTCCCCTCCCTCGCTCATCAGTGTCAAGGATGTCAAGGTCAGTTTGACCCCAGTGGTACGGAAAGTGATGGAATCACTTCTGAAGGAAAGAATTGTTGAGTACATAGAGGCCAGTGGGGCACAGGACTCAAGGCAGCATGGGTTCACAGCGGGAAGGTCATGTCAGACGAATCTAATTGATTTCTTTGACTGGGTGACTAAAGCAGTAGACCAGGGAGGGGCTGTGGACATGGCCTACCTAGACTTTAGCAAAGCATTTGACACAGTCCCACACAAAAGATTAGTAGTCAAATTAACCAGCTTTGGAGTGGGTCCCAGGGTGGTCACCTGGGTAAAACATTGGCTGAACAACAGGACACAGAAGGTAATTGTAAATGGAGCCTACTCAGAAGAAAGAGAGGTTACTAGTAGGGTACCACAGGGTTCAGTACTGGGTCTAATCCTTTTCAATGTCTTTATAAGTGACATTGCAGAGGGACTGGAAGGAAAAGTATGCCTCTTTGCAGATGACACAAAGATCTGCAACAGGGTTGATACACAAGGAGGTGTGGAAAGGATGAGAAGGGACTTGGTAAGGTTGGAGGAATGGTCAGAAGTATGGCAGCTTGGATTCAATGCAAAGAAGTGCAAAGTAATGCACCTGGGAAACAAAAAGCCAGGGGAAGATTACACAATGGTGGGGGGAGATAGTAACAACAAAAATGGAAAGGGACCTGGGGATAATCATATCAGATGAACTTAAGGTTGGCAAGCAATATGAGAAGGCGGTAGGGAGGGCTGGGGGATACTGGGACGTATAGGGAGAGGCATCACCAGCGGAAAACAGGAAGTTGCTATCCCCCTGTACAGACAGTTGGTGAGACCCCATCTGGAGTATCATGCCCAGTTCTGGAGACCCCATCTCAGCAAGGACATAGACAGGATGGAGGCAGTTCAGAGGAGGGCAATAAAATGGTGCAGGGTCTGCAAGAGAAGCCATACGAGGAGAGACTAAAGGAGCTTAATATGTATACCCTTGAGGAAAGGAGGGAGAGGGGGGACATGATAGAAACGTTTAAGTACCTCAGTGGAATCAACAAAGTCCAAGAGGGTAGCATCTTTCAGAAAAAGAGATGTGCAAGAACAAGGGGACACAATTTGAAGATAGAGGGGGGACGGCTCAGGGGCAATGTGATCACATATCTGGACTGTGTAGTACAGTATGGGCTGCATACCCATTGGCTCATGCTGTGGACCAGTGGGCGTACAGCCCTGCCTATGGTGTCAGTCAACGTGCGGCAGGGTGGCAGGTGGGTGAGGTGCTGCCGCCCGCCGCTGACCGAGGGGGGGGAGCGGGGTGGTGGGGATCAGTGGGCAGGTGGGGAGGGGGGTACCGCTGGACCACCAGGGATATTGGACATCATTTTATTATTACAAATGCCCGCAATCAGGCTGCGAGCGGTCCACTGGACCACCAGGGATATGGGACGTTATTCATTTATACTTAAGCCTGCGATCGGGCTGGCAGCAGTCCACTGGACCACCAGGGAGATAGGACGTTATTATGTTAAACAGATGCCCGCGATCAGGCATGGTGGGCCGCCACGGAGGTGCAGTCGAGTTGCGGCCACAGGTGGCTGCCGTGTTGCGCCCCTGCAACACAGCAGCTCACCCTGGGTGGCCAGCCATTGTTCCTTTTTGGGGCTTCACTTGTGTGCAGTGCAAGTAGGGGTTGCACATGCATGGACTCAGCACATCCCGGCTGAATATTGGGATGTGGTGTATGCATAGGCATGCCCCCCCCCCCACCTGCGCTGCATACATTACTGATGCGCTCCAGCACATCGGGATTTGTGCCAGGCACAATCCCTGTTTGAATATCGTGCCGGGGCGCATCAGTTGCGCCATGCGTGACCCTTTTGAATATCTGGGCCCATGTTGTTATTGTATATCAGTATTTGTTGTATGCATACCTTCACTATATTTTCTCAGAATTTGAAAATTCAGCATCATTTTTTTCTTTATATAACAATTGATTAAAATAAGGAGAAGGAGTTTTCCCTAAGGAATTTTAATTCAGCAGATTTTTTATGCTTAATCTTATGATTAATTTTAATTAAGCACACATAGACTTCATTAATTTGTACCTCAATTTTAATTAAGCATATTCTGTTACAGTAATTAAGGATAATTAAGGGGTCTGGGATTTTACAAACTTATTTCAAGGCACCCTTAATTTTAAATTAAGGGGCAGATTAGTAATTCAGGGGCCAATTAATGGAAAACTAAGGAGATTTTAAGCACTTTTTGTCCCATAGTGGTGGTCAACCTCCTTTCCTCAGATTGGGCAGCATTTACTAAGACATTTGCCTTCTGACACCTAACTATTTGATAACACAGTTAAACACATTGTGAGCCATTCCCAGTGTGTCAACCTTGTTCACAACTATTGTATGTGGAACAGTATTGAAGCCCGCACTGAAATCATGTTAGGAGACATACAGGCCCCTCCCCCCCAAGGCCTTATTCAACCTGGAAGCAGTAGACCAAGCATAGCCTTAACCTCTTACCTCACACTCACATGATGCACCAAATATCATGTTCTGATACAACTGAATGTAATGCAACTGAAACATGATTTAGCATGCATTACATGAAATCTTCTGACATCTGAAAGATGTGAAAGGGGAACTTTTAGGAATATACATTGTGAACCTCTTGTCTTGCAGGGAGAAGCAGCCGCACGATTCAACACCAAGAAATGCTCGAAATGAACGAAAATCCCTAGTGTTTGAAAGTTGCCTTCTGTCTTTATTTGATACCTGCACACAGTGTAAAGAAGTCTGCAAGTCCAGTATAACGACAGTGAAAGGTTCATTTGTCATTGCTCAGCAGACCTGTTTCAAGTGTGATCTCCACAAAATGCGTTTCCCAACCATATATTTATGGTTACCCTGCTGGCAACGTCATGTTGTCAGGTGCTATCGCATGTGGTGGAGTATCACCCCAAAAATCCATTCGACTTCTAAACCACATCAATATTGCAACCATTTCGGCAACAACTTTTTCTGAACACTATCAAAAATGTGTTCAGCCTTCAATGTTTAGCATGTGAAATGCTCAGAAAGCTGAGGCCACTTAAAACATAAAGGAGAAGGCAACAAAGTGCATGTTGGTGGCGATGAATGCTGTGACACGCCAGGCCACTGTGCAAAATACGGGACCTATACCCTGCTGGACCTGCAGAAATGTATATTTATCACAGTCAACCTGGTTCAGGTACTGCAGTCATTCAAGTAGTACTACATCTGCATTACTGACAGATGCTTGGCTGTGATGTGGTTAGCTGAACAGTACTGGTACTCACCAGTCACCCATTTTTCTGTATACTGCTATGTACCAGTATTGATAAAGTAGTGTTGTAATCCTCAGTACTGTGCTGTGATTTATGACAGTGCTAATTTCAATGCCATTGTCTAAACTCAATCATTACTTTTATGCAGTCCAATGAGGTACACTCGGCATACCACATGGAACTTGAGGGACTGAGGATAGGACTGGAGGATGTCAGGAAGGCAACCTTGAAAATTGAGCATCTGGTGACTGATCATCACCTGCAGATACGAAAGTAACAACATGAAAATCATCCCAAATTCCGCCACTTCTATGACATCTGTCACTTTGTGAAAGGTAAGACTTGCAATCTGCATGCATGTGGTTGTGCAATTTATCTATTTGCAAGAACCACATGGGGGACTGCAGCTAAGCGCACAGTACACAGCTTCTTCAGTTACTATTCCTGTAACAGGATGCACAGTTGGGACAGTGGGTGGGAGGGTCAGGGTGGTGGGCAACAGCAGGACGAGTTGGGGCATCATGGTGGTAGGAGTTTGAGAGGCCATGTGTGCAAATGCCAGGAGCCTGGGCAACAAGGTCCTGGACCTGGCAGTGGTCATGGCAGAGGCAGGACTACACTTGGTGGGAATTACTGAGACCTGGTGCTATGTGGCAGGACTGGGACATGAACATACCAGGCTATAATCTATTTAGGAGAGACAGGGTCGGGACGGGGGGGAGTGGCACTTTACGTGAGGGAGGTGATTGAGGCAACAGAAATACAAGGCCGGTGGGGGGACTCAGAAGCACTCTTTAACCACAGGGAGGGGTGAGGCGGTGCATACAGGAGTGGTCTACAGATCACCTGGGCTGCAAGAGAGTGTGGATAACCAGATGATGAAAGATATATTACAGATTGCAACTAGGGGTGAGGTGCTCCTGATGGGGGACCTCAACCTACTGGATGTGGCATGGGAAATGCTGTCAGCAGCATCACCCAAAAGTATAGCGATTCTGGACTACCTTCATGAGGCCTTACTAAGACAGTAGGTCAGGGAGCCAACCAGGGAACGGGTGGTGTTAGATGTGGTATTAACAAATGGTGGTAGGGTAAGGGATGTATGGGTGTGTGAAAACCTTGGTGAGAGTGACCATGGTACTGTGTGGTTCACGTCGCACATCGTCCCCAATAAACAGGAGCAAAGTGAAGGTGCTTGACTTCAAATGAGCGGATTTTGGTAAGATGGTGGAATATTCTCATCAGGAACTGGAAGTAGCTGTGGAACTGAGGGCGGTTGAGGACATATGGGACTCGATAAAAGGAGCTATAGTAGGTGCCACACATCTCCGTGCAAAGAGGGTGAAAAAAAAAATAATGAGAAATCGGAAGTCATTATGGTTCAACAGGGAAGTGGAGATCAGCACCAGGGATAAGGGGATAGAGGCTTGGGAAGAATATCAGGGGAAGGGGAGATAAAGTGGGTTAGGAACTGGTTGGAAGGCAGAACTCAGAGGGTATTGGTCAATGGGGCAACCATAAAAGGTATCTGCAGTCATCAGTGGGGTTCCCCTTTGGGCAAGTGCTAGTATCCCTTATGTTGAATATCTTTATATGGGATATAGTGGAGGGTCTTGAGGGAAGGATGAGTCTGACTGCAGACAATGCAAAGGTCTGCAACAGAGTAGATGAGAGGGAAGTGGTGGAGATGATGCGTTGAGATCTACAGCGGTTAGAGAAATGGTCCAGGGAGTGGCAACTGTCGTTCAATGTGGCTAAAAGTAAAATTATGCATATAGGCAGAAGAAAATAAAAAGCTGAATACTGGATGTGGGGTACATTGCTGCAGGTTACAGAAGAGGAAAGGGTCCTAGGTATCATCATTTCACAGGACCTGAAGGTGGGCAAGCAGTGTGGAGGGTCAGTGGCAAGGGCCAGCAGATTGCTGTGTTGCATGGTTTTATGTGATAACGTTGATCGTGGAAATGCGATCAGTGTTAGGGTGGGTGTACATCAGTGAAACTCAATTTTGCCCATGTACACTCATGGCGCAGACCAAAAGAGTGTTGGAAAACATTGTCTTTTTGTTTTTGCGGGGGGCTGTGCCCCATACACCCCATACTAAAGGATTCTCAACTTCAAGGGGGTGCATGTTGGGGGGGTGAAAACAAGCAAAAAATTCATGGACTGGCACGAAAATAGAGATGCACCCAGCATCGAACCTTGCACCCTTCCAACCCTAGCCTGCCACAAACCCACCATGCCACACGGCCAGCTCAGCAACCCACCACTGCGCTACATCTCATAAACCCTCCCTTCCCTTCTGCCCCTTGCATGGTGTGCTCGCTCCTCCCCATGCATGTATACATATAGCGACAGAATATTGCTATATCTGTATCTGCCACCTGTCCAGTAGCCCTGTGAACAGGCACCACTACTGAGTTGCCCTCTTTGTAAGCGCTCAATAGTGGATGCCCTTATCACAAGATACTGTGTTGCATAGGGAGGGGAATATCCAGCAGAAGGAGAGGGGTCATAGTTCCACTGTACACCCAACTGGTTAGGCCACGCCTGGAGTATGGGGTCCAGTTCTGGATACCCTACCTCGGGAAAGATGTGGAGAGGTTGGAACAAGTACTAAGGAGAGCGACAAAGATGGTCAGAGGGCTCGATAGATTGCCATACGAAGATAGACTAAGAGATCTAGTCATGTACTCACTGGAGCCGAGGAGGGACAGGGGTGACATGACTGAGAGATTTAAATACCTTAGGGGCCTAAATAAAGTACCTGTGTAGAAACTGTTCAAGCTGAAAGAGCGGTAAAGAGCAAGGGGAAACGACTTACAACTAAAGGGAGGGATTTACAGGTAACCATAAGAAGTACTTCTTCACCGAGAGGGTGGTTAGAAATGGGCTGACCAGGGAGGTGGTGGGAGAGAGGACAAAAGGGGTGGTCCAGAGGGCATTGGATAAATACAGGTTAATGCTGAGATGGGGGGGTGATAGTTAAGACTCAAGTGCACACTTAGGCAATTGAGCAGACTGCGTTAGCCTGAAGGTCCATTTCTGCTGTCACATTCCTATGTTTCTATGTTCATGCCTCCCTGTTTTAATTGGGGAACAAATGGCAGAAAACGGCATCTACATTCTATGAACCTATATGGAACAGTAAGACGTTTTTCAAATTGTCCTCCACTAAGCTAAGTAGAGGGTATGTGTATTCACGACAGGTCCAAACTAACTGAATTTATTTTGCGGTATCATTATCTGTAACCAGTGAGCATGATATTGGAAGCAGCGTTGAAGTAGAACCGCAGAATCCAAGTACCACAGTTTAGTTGTAATTTTTTTTCAGGGGATATCTGAGCCAGGAATGCATTGACTGTAATTTTTCTTTTACAGCTTTCATATTTCCACTACAGTCAGCTGGGAACGCTGTTGGCACAGCACGTGAGACAGGAAGGGCATACATTGCTGATCTGCTCTATGCTACATGGATACAGATCACTTTGTTTGATCTTTAAAAGGGATAGACTGAAGATGACTAGAGTTTTGCTCCTTTTTCCAGTTTCGATTGTAGCAGATAGTTGCACAGCTTTGTTTCAACAACCAAATTATTAGTTTATTTTTCTTTATATTCAAGCACATCTTTCATCATAAAGTGACAAAATGTTTAATTAGTGTTGCATGTCACTTGATGTCTCTAATAACTGTTGATCTTAAAGTAGCCAATGTTCAAAGCCATTCTGTGAAGCTGGGATCGATGCACTACAGCATGGGGGATGTATCATCAGTAGAAACCAGTCGATGCTGATGGCACTGAACAGGCAATTGTTTTTTTTTTGTTTTTTTTCATATCTGTTTATCTCTCCACTGTCCTGGACATTCTTCTAGGGAGCTCTCCTGATGAGACCTCTCACTCCCTGCCTAAATCCTTGCTGCCAGCATTTTCTCCACCCTATAGTCCAGCCAGGTCAGTCCCCCGGCAACCAAGTTACCCCCGGGGTAGGGTTTGCCCTTCCGTGGTGACCTTACAGACTCAAGGCCCTGCCTGGACATTGGGTTGGCACCTGGAGAGATCCCTGGTGTGCTGCGCTGGGCTGGCCTTGGGATGTGGGCCTGCCACTGGAGCCCCCTTCTTCGCCACAAGGCCACGGAGGGTATTTCCGGATTTTTCCCTGTGTGTCACTCCTCCACCCTTGGAGTGCACTGTGCAATGATGCCTTGGCATGGAGGGTATTTCCGGATTTTTCCCTGTGTGTCACTCCCCCACCCTTGGAGTGCACTGTGCAATGATGCCTTGGCACATGGCAACTCTGCTGGCGTCTGCCGGACTCTGCCCACCACATTAGCTGGCTGATCCAGTAGTACTTCCAATCTCCATCAGGGGCTGCCAGGATGCTGAGCGAACCCAAAGCCCTCCTCCCGAGACAGGAGAGCTGTCTGGGGATGCCCAGTACTCTCCCTCCCCGCTGACCCCTGGCAACCTGAGTCTGTATTCGAACCAGGGTTGCCGGGGTGGCACGAGGTGTGGCGTCCAGTGCCTCAACACTCAGGGCCACTGGGCCGGCAAACAGGTAGTTGTTTTTTGGTTTTCTTTCAACTCTTTTTCCCTCCTGGTCATGGCCCTGGAAGCCTCTCTCAGGCATCCAACCGGATGCTGCTCCACCTGAGGTCCCCCCAATCGAATCTTCTTCTCTCCCCCGCCCTGTCCACAGCTGGCACCCCAGACTTGACTCCTCCGGGGTTGGTCCGCCCCTCCTACAGCGGGCGCACTTACATACGTAGACTCCAACTGTGGATGTGGGCCCCTGACGGAGGAGCCCTGAAGGTTGGCCAAGTCAGACCCGGCTGTGGGCATGGGGGTTGGTGCCGTCGCCTACTCCCAGGACTGGGTTGTTCCATTTTCTGTGGTTACCCCCCACTCCCTGTGTGTGAGCATGCCCCGATGCTCTTGGCGCACAGCAACCCTGCCTGCATTGGCCACACTAGTACAAGCTGCCTCGCTTGCCTCAGTGCCCCCGGTCTCTACCAGGGGTCCCTGGCTTGCCGGACTGACCCTACTCCTGAGTCCGGGGAGGAGAGCACCACATGGGCACTCGGTCCTCAACCCTTCCCCTGTTGACCCCGGCACCCAAGTCTGTTCCTGAACACAGGTCACCAGCACAGCATGAGGTGTGGCATCCAGCACCTCAACCCTCAGCGCCACCGGGCTGGCCCTAAACAGACAGTTGTTAAGACCACAATTTGAGCACTTAATTCAGTTTTGGAGACCTCATCCACAAAGTGACTTAGACATGGTGAAGGCAGTCAATCGAAGGTCAATAAATAGGATGTAGGGCATACTCCAGAAACCATAACAAGGGACAATGAGAGAACTCGGCTGCATGATTGGGACACTGAAATACATTGAAGTCATTAACGCAGTTCAAGAGGGCACCATTGTTCAGAAAAAGGGATACGGGTGACAGAGTGAGGGCCAACATGAGGAAGTATTTTTTTCAATTCAAACTTTATTAACAGATTTTCCACATTAAGAGGCAGTTAACATGAAAAATAAAACAAGAATACAGCAACTTATTATGCAAAACTGCCCCACCCTCCCTCCCCATATAGCAGTAACATATCAGTGTGTCACATGAGTTCAAAGTCATTATACAGGAGTCTACAAGGCAATTTGTTTCTAGAACACAACTAAATCTGAGCAGCCAGAATTAGAGAGTAAAGGGGATCCCATATTTGAGTATAAGCAGATAATTTATTGTGGAGGCTGGCAATCGCTTTTTCCGTATGCAGGTTAGCAAGAATTTCATTCACCCATTCCTGTAATGTCGGAGTAGACTTGTCTTTCCAGTGACGTAAAATAAGCTTCTTGACAGGTAGAGCTATCATAGAGATAAGAAACCTTTTCACTTTAACTCTAATAGAGGACAAGTCCCCCAGGAGACAAATGTCAGGCATGAAGTACTCCTGCAAACCCAGTAAAGGATCCAGAGACACTTTGATAGAGTCCCACAGAAGAGAGATTTTGGGACGGGACCAAAATATGTGAAGGAGTGTTCCCTCCTCCCGGAAACATTTAGCACATATGTTAGAGTCCAAGAGACCCCATTTCTTTAACTTAACCAGAGTATAGTACATATTGTGCAAAATGTGATATTGCATAGGACACAACCTGTCTTGGGAAACATATTTATGAGAGGACCTCCACAGGGCTTGCCAATTAGGGTAATATTGAGGAAGTATGGAGCTCCAGAGCCTCGTCAGTCCAAAAGAGTCCCCATATCTTTTGTGAAACAAAACCTGATATAATTTGGATACGATACCCGAAGATCCAAGTAAAGAAGAGACCTCTGGGATCAGGGCCCCAACTGTCTGATTGGGAGGGGTATTGCCAAAGACTATTGTGAGTAGGTGCCTTATCTGTATTGCTTTAAAATGTGAGAGAGCTGGGATACAAAATTTTCGAATAAGATCACCTACAGACAGCCATTGCCTCTCCTCATCTGCAAAAGACAGTACTATCCCATCGCCCAATTAGGGCAACCAAGTGCGGAAAATCTGCTGCTTGTTCATAGTGAAAGATGGGGAGTTCCAGATGGATTGGGCCAGATCTAACTGAGGGGTATATCACAAAAAGGAACAAAGTTGCACGTATACCCTTAAAGAAGTAGCAACTGTGGGACACTTCTCGGCCACACGCACCTGAGACATTTTTACATAGAACAAAGTTAGGGGATCCAGATTTGTAGACCGAATTGAGTCCAGCTCGATTGTAAGCCATGTCGGTTGCAACTTTTCAGGGCTGGGGCATACCCATTTCTGACATTTTGCCAAATGGCTATGCCAATAATATATAGCCAAGTGGGGAATCCGCAGGCCCCCTTCAGATTTTGGAGCGGCCAACTTATGATAAGCCAATCGGGGGTATTTATCAGACCAGATGAACTTGGTGAAAATACCGTGCAACTTCTTAAACAGGATAACGGGATAAAAGTATTGAGGCGAGATAGAAGGTAGAAAATTCTTGGGAAAATATTCATCTTAACTATGTTGATCTGGCCCCATAGCGAGATAGGGAGCTTAGACCATCTATCAAGATCCTGAGTTATAAGGTGGGAGAGGGGCTCCAAATCTTCCTTAAACCATACCAAGGGGTTGCGAGTTAGTTTAATACCCAGGTATTTGAATGACCTAGGGGCCCAACATAAACCTAAGGGGATACTATCAGTCTTGAATGTCTTGTGGTTTAAAGGAAAAAAGGAGGATTTATTAGCATTTAGTTTATAATTGGATAGGGCGCTAAATTTAGCTATTTCACCCAGCAGAATTGGAACAGAAGATACCGGATGGGATAAGTGCACAAGCAGATCATCCGCATATGCAGTGACCTTGACTTCATGATGCCCAGCCCAAATGCCTTGTATTTCTGTGTTATTGAGAATGTTTTGAGTAAGAGGTTCAAGGTACAGGTTAAATAAAAGAGGAGATAGGGGACAACCCTGTCTGGTACCTGAATGTAGTGAAAAGGACTTGGAACGCCTTTTAATAAATCACTTTCCATGAGCTTCAAGGCACTGGGCTTAACCTCAAACCTCTCACCCATCTGTAAAGTGTAACAAGTCCCAACGTGTTTCTTAATAGGATGTGTTGAGGCTGTTGGCCTGGTGTTCGCCGGGATTGCCAGGTGCTCGATGTCGGAGAGGGTCCTCCCTGCGGCTTTCAAAGAAGCGCTGGTGAGGTCCCCCATAAAGAAACCTTATCTCGATGCCGATGTCCTGGCAAATTAATGTCCTGTCTCCAACCTGCCTTTTTTGGGAATGGTTGTTGAGAAGTTAGTGACATATCAGCTCAAGGATCACTTGGTGTCCTCAGACATGCATGAACCATTTCAGTCAGGTTTTCAGGCTACACACAGCACAGAAACAACTCTAGTGAGGGTGCATAATTATCTGCTCAGGGCTATACATAGAGGATACAAGTCAGTTCTTGTTCTCCTCGATCTCTCTGCAGCATTTGACATTGGACCGCACAATGCTTCTTGATCGGCTCTGTGAGTTTTGTGTACTCACCGGTACAGTCATCAGATGGTTTGAGTCCTATCTCTCTAACTGGGTGCAGCGGGTAGTGATGGGGAATTTCTCCTCCTCCTCCCCAATGCCTATCTTGTGGAGTGCCGCAGGGCTCAATCTTGTCGTCAATGCTGTTTGCAGTGTACATGCTGCCCCGGGTGAGATCATTCGACAGTACAGCGTGGAGTTTCACTGTTATGCAAATGATACCCAGCTGTACTTGTCCTTTGCCTCAGGAACATCAGGAGCGGTTGATGTGCTTAACATCTGTCTGGCTAAAATCAATGACTGGATGGCTTCCAGCTGGCTGAGACTCAGGCCAGCCAAGACAGAAGTACTGGTGATCTAGCCTGGTCGCGGACATGATGGGTTGCAACCTGGGGCTAACTCAGAGAATGCACAGTCTGGGCATGATCCTTGATAACAGATTGACTTTTGAAGACCAGGTTTCATCTGTTGTCAGTAGCGGTTTCTATCATTTGCGGAATGTTGCCCGGATTAACCCCCTCGTTCCATCAGAGGACCTGCCGATGACAGTGCATGCCTTTGTGGCCTACAGGCTCGACTACTGAAACTCTCTACACTTTGAGGTCATGGAAGAGACAATCCACAGACTTCAGCTAATGCAGAACACAGCAGCCTGGTTACTGACAGGCCTTTCAAGGTCCAGTCATGAGACCTCGGTCCTGCAGGCTCTGCACTGGCTGCCGGTCAGGTGGAGGGTACTTTTCAAGGTGCGTCTTCTCATCTTTAAGTCCCTGTATGGACTGGGTCCTGCTTACCTGTCAGAACTCCTGACACCAGCCACCTCTGCTCGCTCCCTCCGCTCCTCTGTGAGGGGCCTCCTGGACATTCCCAGGGTTCATCTCAAGACCTCAGGAGATCATGCATTCAGTGTTTATAGGCCGAGCATGTGGAATTCATTACTATCTTCTGTCTGGGAGTCCTCTTCAGTTGAGGTGTTCAAACGGAGGCTGAAGGCCCACCTCTTTGTCCTGGCTTTTCCAGATTTCTGAGTACATCCTGTCCTGGTTCCTGCTGTGTCTGTCTGAAAGCCTTTTAAGTCATTTTAAACTATTACATTTATGAATTGTTATTGCTTTTTTACTTATGCTGCTCTTATGCCTTGTTATAACTCCTGTTAGGCACCCAGATTCTCTGGGATTGGGCGCCCTACAAATAGACGTGCCTTGTTTTGCATTACCTGTCATTACCCTTCCAGATGACAAATCATATGTGAAAACTCAGGGAATTCTAATGGCTAACACCATGCTACGTGATGCAAGGAAGTTGTCACCACTGTACCAGACCTCTTCACTGGAGTTCTTCCATTCTTTAGTTATTCAGTACGCTCCCAAAAGTTCAGCATTCGGATTCAAGGGGATGTTATGCAGGTAATTGCATTATTGATAACATTGGTCACAATTTTAAAGCATAGGAATATGCCCAAATAGTTTCAGTAACATGATGTCAACTTTGGCAAGGCAGTCATTCACATCATGTATGTATTTATGAACACAAGACCAGGTATCATGAAGCATAGCCCCAGTGAGTACCCAGCTCACATAAAGCGATGGATGGGTCATGGAATACATGTAGACATTATAGTGTATGGTAGGGGTGGCAATATGTAGATCCTTCTTTGAAAGAATGCAACAACAGTGAAGATGCATGCAAATAATAATTTGTTTAATTTTAAAGCTACCTTCCTGTATAGGAGTGCTTTTGTGGTGACATATGTGCTTCACACCCTTGACCATACTGTTGACAATTACCAGTCATGGTCACGCACACTGTGGTATGATCTTACACCATTGTGCTATGTTGCTGTGATTCATAAGCAGGGGTCTACATCAATTTGCTCCTGCTAATTAGCTCCCAGTCAACTCGCTCCCGACGACCCACTCCTGCGGCAATTCACTCCTGCCCTTCTCACTCCCGGATAATCCGCTCCCGCTCCCACTAGATAAATACAGTGGGTGGGGGAGCAGACATTGACCATGAAAAAAGTATATTATGGATCGGACCTGCTGCACATTACCTGTACGGAACAGACATGCACCAATATTCACAGTGATCTTTATACACTGGGTGCAATAGGAGGAAACCTTCTGAGATAAAAGTATTTTAGTTCTTAGCAGCACACAAGACATTGTTCGAGATATGGCAGCCATCCAGTAATTGACAAACTGAGCTGATGATTTATTTGTAAGTTATTACCTGTTGCCAAACCCCCCCAACTTTATGAGAAAGCTCATGCTGCGACACCCTACGGGTTGCCACCCATGCTCCCAGCCAGGGTGGTGACACGTTGAAGAGAAAGAGACTGTTGCCAGCCCCAGAACTGATACTGTTACCTATTTTATTTTAACATTTACATTATCACTGGGGATGGGAAGCACAATCAGACCAGATGAAGATGTATACAGTGAGAGACTATTAGAACTAGGGGAAAAAAGCTACAAGAAAAGGGATGAATCTGACTACAATTATGTTTTTCTTGGTTTCCTGAGAGAGACCGTAGAAACCGTAGTTTGTCAGTGTGAACGACTCACTTTTCTCCTTTCTCCGTGGTGCAAGAGCATTATTGCCAGCCCCAGAACTGATACTGTTACCTCTTTTATTCTGACATTTACATTATCACTGGGGATAGGAAGTGCAATAAGACCAGATGAAGATGTATACAATGAGAGACTATTAGAGCTAGGAAAAAAGCTACTTTAAAAGAGATGAATCCGACTACAATTATGTTTTTTTTGGTCTCCTGAGAGAGACCATAGAAACCACAGTTTGTGAGTGTGAACGACTCACTTTTCTCCTTTCTTGGTGGTGCAAGGGCATTTTCCACATGCTCGATGGCTGCTATCACAGGGGTTTCCAGTTTTAAAGTGATTTTTTTTTAAATGCCCTTGGTTTTGATTTTGTGCTGCTGGAGCAAGAGTGGGAGCGAATTGACATGGAACAGGTAGGAGAAGGAGCGAAATATACAGGAGTGAGTTGTCAGGAGCGTGTTTTCCAGGAGTGAATTGATGGGCTCCCCATAAGCAGTTGCTCAGAATGCTATATCCAGGAAGACTTGCAGAGTTTCTGTATATGCCTCCATGTCCCTTAAAAGTGATGCACAGGGTCTGTTGTTACTGCCATGGTGCCATCGGCCACTGCTGGGGGGGGGGGTAATGGCAAGTGTAACATGGACTGCAAGATGCATCTGTCATAAGAACCATATGGTGTGAGTGACATGTGGTGTTTCCATGAAATTCACCTTCATCACCTGACAGTGATATGACATGGGTTGAAGAAGAACTGTTCTTGCCACCTGGTACACTCAACAATTGTATACTGGGCAAGGTATCAACCACGCTACAATGATTGGCCATATCTTATGACTGCTGTGATTTCAACAGCACAGTTATGGACATTCATAAAGTCACATATGCCATATGGCATCTATGCCAGGTGCATACTTCTTTCACCATGACTCTTCACCTCATCCCTCATTTTCCTCCTGACATTGTCACCAACCCAGCACTCTGTCTGGGTTCCCATGGTGGTGTGGGTGGGATGGATGGGCATGCACAGCATAAGCAGTGGTACGCTGCAATTGTTAATGAAAGGGGACTGCAACAAAATGTGACACAACGGACAACGGTCACCTTCACTTGTATCACACTGGAATCCATTTCATACTTTCTGCATGCAGACCTGTGACAACTCTACATACACTAAGTGAAATGCAGTTACGGTGCCACTCTAAGGAGTCAAGAATCAATTTTGAAAATACGTGCAGCTAGGCAAACTGTAGTAACATGGAAACAGTTCTTAGTAATGTCTGGAATGCTTCTTTTCTAGTTTGTGGTTGTATAACTTTGGCAGAAGTTGTTAGCATGTGCACTATACTGATAATGCCTGTGACCTCATGTGACATGCCATCAGTATTCAAATGGTGATGCAATGTAGTCTTAAGACTACCGTGCTGACAGCATGCATTGCCATTCTATGATTTGTAACAGTAATTTCTATCATTTTTAACACAGGGCACTTCTTGCAATGTTACTTTTCAATGAGAACGCTGACAGATATCAAGCCACTGATGCCACTGGAGAGCAACGATTTACATTGGACATGCCTAAATACAACAAGCATTTGTCAATGCTGAATGTTGGCTTGCTGGCATTGGCAGTGGTAGTGTAGATGTTACAGAGCAGCGTAATAGGAATGGCAGTGAAGTACTGAACTGAAGCCCACCCCACCACCACCCTGCAGAGAGTGACAGGCATTGGGGTGTGCCTTTGGGTCATCAGGCATAACTGCCATGCCATTTCACCACACCCCACCCTGCAGACACTGACAAGTGTCACGGTGTTCCTTGGGGTCTTTGGCCCTTATGCGCACCCCATTCCATTAGGAAATATGGTGAGATGGGTGTGATATAGGAGAATGGGGTGAACTTTGGGGCCGAAGAGTCCAAGGCATACCTCGATGCCTCTCACTGGCTGCAGGGTGTGGAATGGTATGAGCATTACAGGCAAGAATCTCAAGTCACACCCCTGATGCCTGTCATTCTCTACAGGGTTGGGCGTTATGGTTGGAAACCCTAATACCTCAGGCATTTGTTGGTATTTTCACTCCAAATTTTCAACATGGTTTTTTGTGACCCCACCTCATGAACAGTGGCAATATCAGTTTGTTAGCTGAAAGCTGCTTATGCACAGCGACTACGGCATTTAGCATCACAGGTGCAAAAACATTCCGAACAGGATGTAAAAAATGACAGCTGTACTGTTCATGGGGAGGTGTAAAAAATGGCAATGTTGCAAATCTGCAGTAAAAATATTAAAAAACTGGTGAAGTCACGAGCGTACATAGAAACTGTGCAACGCACACCCGTAATATAATTAGGTTGGGGATTTTTTACAGCAGATTGTCAAGTCAGGCATTTTGGTGCCTCCGATCATGAACAGTGTCACTGTGATTTTCTTTATCTGTCCCGAACAATGATTTCCCACAGCGACCACGCATCTCTGCACTGAAAGTGTGAAAACACACTTCGGCCATGTTGTGAAAAATGACATTGTTCATAAGGAAGTGTGGAAAAATGCCACTGGTGAAAATCTGGACTGAAAATATTACAAAGTCATGAACTTACGAGGGTGCGTGGAAACTGCGCAATGCTCACTCGTAACAGTCATTTTATGGACTTTTGTCACCAAATTTTCAACATAGCCATTTAAAGACCTCTGCTCATGAACAGTGTAACTGTGATTTTCGTAATCTGTCCCAAACATTGCTTTCACACACCAACAGCACCACTGTGCGCTACATGTGCGAAAACACATTTTGGGCGACATATGAAAAATGGCAGCTGTACTGTTCATAACGAAGCGTAATAAAATGGCAATGTTGAAAATCTGGAGTGAAAATATTAAATTCACAAACTTACGAGCATGCTCGAAAAACAGTAATTTTTAGGAATTTTTTCACCAAATGTTCTATATAGCCATTTTAAGACCTCTGCTCATGAACAGTGTCACTGTGATTTTCTTAATGTGTGCCATACATTGATTTCGCACATCGACTGCGCCATTGTGCTCTACATGGGTGGAAACACATTTTGGGCCAGATGTGAAAAATGACAGCTGTACTGCTCATAAGGAGGTGTGGTAAAATGGCAATGTTGAAAATCTGGAGTGAAAATATTGAAAATTCGCAAACTTACGTAGCGCTGAGAACTGCAACGCACTACAAACAGTCATTTTTTTGAATTTTTTCACTAAATTTTCAAAATAGCCATTTTAAGACCTCTGCTCATGAACAGTGTCACTGTAATTTTCTTAATTTGTCCTGTACATTGATTTCACACACCAACTGCGCCATTGTGCGCTACATGGTCAGAAACACGTTTTGGGTGAGATGTGAAAAATGACAGCTGTACTACTCATAAGAAGGTGTGGTAAAATGGCAATGTTGAAAATCTGGAGTGAAAATATTGAAAATTCACGAACTTACGCACATGTGTAGGAACTGCACAATGCATCTTCAGAAACAGTTATTTTTTGAATTTTTCCGCCATTCTCAAAATAGGCTTTGAGAGCCCACCTTATGAACACTGGCAGTGTCGTTTATTAATCGGCACCGAAAGGTGATTTCATGTAATGACTGAAATCACCCTTCGCCCGAATAACGCCATGACAGTGACAGCATTCATGAGAAGGGGTCCCAAACCCCATGTTGAAAATTTGGTGCAAAATTCCAAAATGGCTGAGATATGCAACAAAGTTGAAAAAACCCTATCTAGCCCATTATACAGCTTACCGGCATTTTCTCAGTTCACGGTCGGCTTTGAAGAGTGCAGACGTTTTCCCGGTCCGTCGCAGATCGTCGCGCCAGACTCCGGAGGTAAGTATGGGGTGACGGGGGCGTGGAGAGGCAGAGTGCGCAGTTGGTGGTGCGGGTTGTGGGGGCAGGGAGACTGTGGGACCGTCTTCAATTTACAGTTTTTTTTTTTAAATTGACGACGCTGGGACGCTTGCCACACTGGGTGGGCTCCTCAGCATGGCACCCTGTACTGGGAAGAGGACAGTGGAGCCGACGGGGATTGGGCACCCCGCCAGCCGTGGCATCAGTTGCCATGCTGGGGTGGCCCCAGCGTGGCACTCTGTACTGGGAGTAGCATTATGCAAAGTGGATTTAACTTGTAAACAAAGGACGCTGCATGATGAGCTTGTCTCTGATTGCAGCGCACTTATTTAGAAGTTTTGTCCACTTTACATAATGTTGATGTCAACTCTAGCATACTGGCTTATTGGGGAATGAGGGACGCACCTACTGATCGTGCCTGCATTCGCCCAGCAAGCCAGCATATAAAATCGCCACTCTCCCAATTGATCAGTTGATCGAATGCTGCCGCAAACCAGCATAAAAAGGGAAAGAGATGGTCAGACCTGTGAAGACCAACCTGACATACTGTAAGTGTAAACATTAATGGAATACTGTACAGGTGTCAGGAACTGGTTACCCATATGTGGTACCCTCACGAAAAAGTTGTTGGGAACCCCAGAATCATGTATAACTTGGTTGGCACAGTGTTGAAATGACATACCAGGCAAGGATAAGAATGACAAGGGTGAAAACAAACCACAGGTTACAACCCACTCCCAGGGGGTTACTAGAATCCCATCAGTGTCAGCACTATGAAGGTAGTGTGTAGATGGTCAGAGCTCATTAGGTGCTCCTACAAGAATGACATCAATGTTTTGTCAGCTATGCTTAGGAGGGAATGCATTAGGTCATTCAGAATCCTCAGAGCAGCACGAGACACTTTTGAATCTAGGTGCAGGTAAGTTTAGAATGATGTGTTTTAGCACCCACCACTTCTGCTTTAAATATGTTACTTGGCCTTGATACCCTTTCTGTGAATAAGTACTTCATAACATTACCCCTGGCACTTCCGACATTCAGACTTATATCATGCCTGGAGTAATACACATTCCCGACATGCATAACCCCTACAGTCAGGAGCCCAAGAGCAACTTCCTGAAACTCGTACTCCTGATAATTGGAATTTGACCATGGCAGAGTTTGCACTCAGAAATAAGGGGGATGGGTTCGTGTTTGTGGGCCAATGCACACAGAAAAATGTCTTACACTGTCAAATTTCGTGTGTCGGTAGTCAGACTTTCATTAAATTACTTTAAGGCTCTTGACACTCAGGATTGTACATGTCGGGATTCTGTAGTGAATGCTATTATGCCACATGGTTAAAGATGACACAATAAACCACCCATTGCTTTAACCCCTCACAGGACTTGATTACACAGCCTCTGGTGACAGAGAAAATTACTTTATTGACGGGGTCAGTTGACGACCACGTGGGAATACCATGGCGAAACCATGATTATTGTGACTGTATGATACTTGCATGTACTTGGTAACATAATACACACTTGCCATAAGCTAGAATCAAACACCTGTCCCTATGTTTCTCAAAGTATGACACATCCAGTGTGCCACATAAGGAACACAGGCAGACTTGACTCAAGCAAATATATATGCATTTCTAAGTGGAACAATGACACAGAACAGTGTGCTGTTGTGTACACCTTCTCATTCCTATCGTCATAGTTCACCAATGCATGTGCCAAGCATCTCTGCTGACCAACACCATATAGTCATGCAATGCCTCAACTTGTAGTGTGATTAATGCATCCACCACTGTTACCATGATGAGATACTTTGTCACTTCGTCACCACAACCAATCAGCACAGAAATACTTTATCACATGAACCCTTGCTGTGCCGCCCACCAACCTCATAGCATGATCACTCACTACTGAAGATCTACTTTTCTGCAAGATGTCACCCTGCGTCCACCACCCCAACTCACCATAGTGAATTAACCCTTGCAGGGCTGTGGACTGATATCACTCCAAAATTCCTATACATTCTAATTCTGTCGCCAACCTAAGGGTTCATTCACAGGATGACACATATACTGTATCACATTTGCACACTGACTGCAGAACCAATACCTGCTTCTCCAAATGCTGCCAGCATGATGACCTAATTTCAATAACAGAATACAGGTTTGCTGTCATGTTACTGTACTTTATTGTTTGTTTCGCTTCACTGAGTCTGAAACGCAATTCATTCATCCAACAACATCCCCCCCCCCACCAGATGTCACTACACCATATCAAACAGTTGGTGAATGTTCCTTACCTGTGTGTGACAACTGAATCATAAAAAAGGAAAACACTTTTTTGTGAAATCATTTGAAACTGTATATTACAGATGTCATCCAAACGCATATTGTGAATAGTAGTTTCGATCTCCTGTTATGGCACTTTGGTTCCGTTAACAATGCACAGGAAGGTTGAAAATGTGATCAGATACCAAAAATGAGAACACTGTATATGTGTGTGTGTGTGTGTGTGTATATATATATATATATATATATATATATATATATACATATATGTATATATATACTAAATCTGGCTGCATAGCGTAGCACATTGCTCAGTACCTGTACCTGCTGTAGACATTCAAGAAGTGCCTGTCCCTGACAACTGGGTAACCCTGTAGCATCATAATGTACAGATTTTACAACTGCAACATGAGACTGTCTTTTAAATTGCAACATATGTTGATGCATTAAATTTGCACCGTGATATTTGATCTGCTAAGTAAAAAAAGTCATAAACAGTAATGGCATCATTGCTGAAGATGTGTTTGGTTGCTGAAATTCTGCAAAGACAATACCATTTTTAGCACTGTGCAATCCCAATCACCATATGTGAAAATCTGACAGGTAAAAATAAAAAGAATAATATTACGAGTGTCCACAACCCTAGAACGCAATGTTTTATTTCCCTACACAGACTTTGTGTATGCAATACTTGATGCAGTTGAACAACAAGTGATAGAAGATGAGAACAACTCAGAATAGGAGACTGTGGCTGCACCCCCACCCCAACATTGCAGTTTCCAAAGTCTAACAAACAGGCAGTACAATCTTGGAAGCAGCATCACCGTTTCCATAGTCGGTGACAGTATCAGAGTAGAAACAATGGAAACCTACATCACAGGAGGAGGAAAGTACACAACATGTTCATTCACAAGGAAAAGTTCTTTCTATGTCTACATCACATTGTTGGATAAATGTTAGATGCTGCTGACTGTGATGTTGCAAAAAATGTGTTTTGTTGTGAACTCCATGTTCATTTAATCAGAATTTACAAATTTCAATGCAATGTTCATTGCATTATATTAACAGTAATGTGCATTAAAACATGCACAAAACATGAACTCACTTGTTGCTCATCTCTGTCAATGTGGTACCACTGGAAACATGTCAATGATGCAGTCTGTCTGCTACTGGGCAGTTGAAAATGACATCAGAATCCTTAAGGCCCCGTTTGCACTGGGGCATTTGAAACGGTTCTCAGCGTTTGAACCATTTCAAATGTATGTTGGCCCGGATCACGTTCTCATATAACCTGCTTGTAGATCGGAATTTTGGAAGCATGCTCAAACCCTGATGAGACCTGGGCTTGAGCACACTTCCAGAAATCCATTTTAAAAGTAAAGCAATTTACCTAGAGTTCGAACTCACCAGCTCGTATCCTTTTAAGGCATTTCAAGCGAGCACGCAAAGCATCACGGTAAGCAGCTTTTCCATGCTGCTGAATTGGGTTCACAGTGGGCATGGATCTCTGCCGCAGTGTGAATGCTGAAACATGCATTGCCTGATGCGGATCACAGGAAGGGGTTGCAGTATGAACGCTACAGCATGGTAAGTGCTAATTCACTTTAAAAAAACGTTTTGCGCAACCATGCTGTAGTGTGAATGGAGCCTAAGTAGTATGGTACAAGGTTTGACATTCAAGATTAAAATTTTAAATGTTTGAATTCATTGGATCTTGCCATGTTAGTCTGTATGAATTGTGAACCTTATGCAGTAAACGGAGGATCACATGTGGCTGGCAATGCAAAGCATGCTTGTTTTACCATCAACATTCTACCATGGCAACAAGCAACCTCGAGAGCAAAAGTCCCAAGTTTACTTTGTTAGCATGTAAAAGCAGAGAGAAGCAGACAGGCATGTAGTGTTTATTTTGTGTGGGGGATTAGGGGATTGACACCAAATTTTTAAATTATGACCCTGCACTTTCTTCGACCTTGGGGACAACCCTAGCACACAGCTGATAATTTTGACACCCCTTTTCTTGTAGCCTGGGAACTGCACGCTCAGTGTTCTAGAGATTGTAAAGTACTGTTTTATAAATATTGAGTTGCCTGAACAGTAGTACCACTTATTTTTTCTAACTTAAACCATACCTTTTAATACCCATCAGGCCAATTTCCCGCAGACATAAATATTGGTAAGGAATCCTGTGCATGCCTCTTCATGGATGTTCCGATCATAATGTTAATCAAACCATGGCAATTGGTCCATGTGTTTGTAAGACAGTCTGCTTCCTTCGTTCCAGTGGAGACAGACAGGGAAATCACAATGGGCAGGGTATTGGAGAGCATTGAGGGTGGACAAGGCACTGGGTCCTGATGGCATACAACACAGGGTGCTAAGGGAGCTTGCATAAGTCCTGGAAGAACCACTGGCAGACCTGTTCATTGCCTCAGTGGAGTTGAGGTGTGTACCACAGGACTGGAAGATGGCACACGTCTTTCCCCTCCACAAGAGTGCAGGGAAACAAAAAATGATTCAAAGGTTGAAGAACTTGCTCTATGAGAGAAGGCTGAGGGAGCTGAACATGTACTCCATGGAGGAAAGTAGGGATGGGGGGACATGATCGATACCTTCAAATACTGTAGAATTACTAATATTCACTGACAATAAACCTTTGCTATGTTCACGGTTGACGTGCTGCATGATCGTGAACAATAATGGGCAGTGAATTAAGTTTGGCGGTCTAAAATACTTTATTTTGCAAAATGAAATAAAAACACTAGCAAAAAATCAATACTGAGCATTGCCACAAGTGCCGTTAATGCAAATCAATTAAGAGGCAAGCAATAGTTCAGTAGCTCAAGTTCAGCTTGCTGTGGAGTGCCGTATCAGAGTATCAGAGCAGCAGTCACTTCAATGGTTCTAAACATAAAAAATAGCCAGCAAAAAAGGCACTGACAACAGGCTGTTACATCAGACCTTGTCAGGTAATCTGTCAGGCTGTCACAACTGTCTCTGGCTAGGAAACTACTGTGACGTGTCTTATCATGTAGCAAACATTGAGCTTCACTGAGCTCAAAGTACCACACAAAGTATAAAGTACAAAGCAGAAAGTACAAGGGACTCACAGTGCAATCTCAGGAGTCTCTTTTGGCTATGTGGCCTCAAGGCAGGAGAAGTCAGACAGAGTGCCAGGGAATGTTCTGGGAAACCTGACCTCTTAATCGCGTAGTCTGATTCCTGCTAATAGACAGCCAAAGGCTGGAGTGCTAAATTAAACAGCTGCGATACTAAGTAATTCTACAGTACATGAAGGGGATAAATAGCATGGACATGGGAGTGCTTTTCTAGTTAAGCAGGGGAAGGGACACCAGAGGGCACAATCTGAGATTGTAGTGGGGTAGGTACAGGAGGAAAATGTGAAGACAATTTTTCACGGAGAGGGTGGTGGCAGGTTGAAACACATTACCAGTGGAACTGGTATCCTGTAATACGGTGAGCTGCTTCAAAAAGGGATGGTACAGGATAAGAGTGAGGGTCATTGAGGGGGATAGGAGCAGATGCAGTATAAGGGCTTTTACCTGCACAATCAAAATTACTCGATAGACCGTATGTCCTTAATCTGCTGGCAGGTTTCTATGTACGTACTATCATTACATTGTGCATTTTGGGGGAGTACACACTTGCTGATTTGGGGATGGGTGACATGACTGATTCACAGTGTTGTGGTCTTGCGGCTGTTTATCTCAGGCCAATGTAGCAAAAAACCACCTAAACATGTCTTGTATACAGGACAACAGTTGTTTGTCAGCATTTTAACTGTCTGTGCTTCACACACGAGCTTAGCAGTGTGAAGCAGAACAGAGGGAGTAATCCCTTTACATGTGTGTAAATTGATTAATGTGCCTCAGTATGAGGCGAACTACAGAGGTATGGTGAAGCACAGCAACCATATTGTGTGCTTGTCACTCCATGCATAACAGGTTTCCACAATGCATTATGATACATATTTGATGGAAGAATGACAACTTTACAGCTAGGGTTCTCATTGTAGGGCCCAATTTTAATCATCAACCTAATATAAATGAGAAATGATGAGCAAAGGCACGGACAGAGGTTCCGATTGCAAAGGCAGTGAGAAAGGGGGACAAAACTTTTCAGATATATAGGGGAAGGAAGAAAACAGAGAAGGGGATAACCAGGCTGAAGAACAGGGCAGGGGAGAGGGTGGTGGGGGACTAGGAGAAGGCTGCGCTGTTACATGTCTACTGTACTTCTGTTCAGCATTCTCAGAAGAAGAGGAATGGAAGAGGAGTATCTCTAGGTTGGCAGGGGAGGGTGTAGATGTGAGTTCATTTCAGGAAGAAGAGATCCTGATGGAGATTAAAGACTTGAATTTGGACAAAGCCATGGGTCCGGATGAAGTGCACCTAATAGATTTGAGGGAATGGAGGGAGGTACTGGCTGCTCCCATAACCACCCTATTCAATAACTCCTTAAGCTTGGGGGTGGTACCTAAGGATTGGAAACGTGCAGATGTAAAACCACTGCAAGGGGGGGGATGAGGTGAGCAACTATAGGCCAGTCATCTTGACATCTGTGGTGGGCAAGCTCATGGAGGAACTGCTCAAGTACAGAATCAACAGCTACCTGGAGGTAAATGGCCTTTGGGAATCAGGGCAGCATGGGTTCACTAAGGGCAGATCCTGTCAAATGAACTTGATATAGTTCTTTGACTGGGTCACAGAGGTAGTGGATCAGGGAAATTCAGTGGACATGGCCTACCTTGATTTCAAAAAAGCATTTGACTCGGTGCAGCACATGAGGCTATTGCACAACATGGGTCACCAGGGATTGGGCAGGTGGTAGCAAGGTGGGTGAGGAGATGGCTAGAGAGTAGAACCCAGAGAGTATTAGTCAATGGGACATGCTCGGAGGATTAGTGGTCATCAGTGGGGTTCCCAAAGGGTCAGTGTTAGGCCTTCTACTCTTTAAGATCTTTATTGGGGACATTGGGGAGGGACTCAAAGGGAGGATGAGCCTTTTTGCGGATGATGTTAAGGTCTGCAATAGAAAGGACACACAGGAGGGGGTGGAGATGATACGCAGAGATCTGTGGAGATTTGAGGCCTGGTCCAAGTAGGGGCAATTGTCGTTCAATACGGCAAAGTGTAAGATCATGAACTTAGGCAGGAAAAATGGGAAGGCGGAGTACAGGATGCGATGTGGATTCCTGCAGGTAACAGAAGAGGAAAGGGACCTGGGCGTTATCATCTCAAATGACTTGAAGGTTCCTAGGCAGTGTGGAGGGCCAGTGGCAAGAGCCAGCAGGATGTTAGGTTGCATAGAAAGAGGAATCTGGAAATGAGGTCATATTTAGCCAGTACACTCAGTTGATCAGGCCACACCTTGAGTATGGAGTCCAGTTCTGGAGGTCATACCTCAGGAAGGATATAGAGAGGATTAACAGAGGGTCCAGAGGAGGACGACAAAACTGGGGGCTAGAACTCTTAACATATGAAAGGAGGTTAAGGAAATCAGGTATGTACTCACCGGAACAGAGGAGGGAGAGGGGCAACATGATCAAGACCTTTAAATACATAAAGGAGATCAACAAGGTGCCAGTGGAGAGCCTTTTCCAGTTAAAGAAGATACCTAGAATAAGGAGGCATCACTTTCAAATTAAGGAGATGGGGCAATTTAGAGGTAATGCTTGAAAGTACTTCTTCACTGAGAGGGTGGTGGACAACTGGAATGGGCTGCCGAGGGAGGTAGTGGGGGAGAGGACAGTGGGGGGATTCAAGAGGGCATGGATAAACATAGGGGGTTGGGGGGTCAGGGGTGAAGAGTACAGTAAAGTCCTAGTGGAAAGCTAGGCAACTTGGGCAGACTGGGTGGGCCCGGAGGTCCTTTTCTGCTGTCGCATACCTATGTTCCTATGTTCCGATATGATACATTTACAATATACTGCATAGCAGGCTGATAATTTTAGCGCTATTAGCAGAAATGAAAAAACAAATTAAAGCATCCGCTGATATAATCTGTTTAATGCAGTCCTACTACCATCATGATAGCCAACTTGTTTGCTGCTCGTTAGACAGCTAAACACCCCATTCTCAGTTCAGATCAACAGATAAGTGGCTGCTTAAGCAGTCTCGCAGCAAGTAACACAAATGTGGCATGGTCAAACAAAACTATTGAGTAAAAAAAAAATATGAGTGCACTTCAAGCACACTAGAACACAGTGTGTCACACAAACAAAACAAGTGCTTTTCACTTTCAGCTTCACTTCGGGTTTGTTTCTACTGTTGCTGAGCATCGCTGAGCTCCTGTAAAGGGGGAAAAAAAACCCACCTTTCAGCTGTTGCCCCTAACATGTAATGTACAGTAACATCTAATGCTTAAAATTTCTAACACAGCACACAGTTTTTGAAATGTTTTTACTACTTACATAGAATACTTACTAGGTTCAGGCAGTTTTCATGCACATTCTGTATTCTGAACTGCACGAATCCATGAATGATGTCATCCGGTAGGGCTTTTAAACTGCTGAAGCTGTTCTTTAGCCATCCGGAGTGATGCTCCTTAAGGTTTAACAGTGTTAGATTGGCCGCCAGGTTATCTGCTCCCCCTGTCACTAGTCCGTCTGAGACAACTCCCACAAACCAGCTCATGAACTCCTTTTTCCAAAAATCTTTGAAGAGTTTGTTAACAGACAGATCGAGTGGTTACAGGAGGTCTGTACATGAAGCTGGGACATACACTGGTATGATCTGATTAGCCTCTAAATGCTGCAGCACTTCCTGGGTGGTCTGTGCATGATACCGACCAAGCACAAGTACTGCTTTTTGTTCAGAAGGGAGTTCCATAGCTTGGATGTGGGTATGAATGTAGGGCAGGATCACTTTGTCAATAAACTCTATGGTAGTCTCTGTGTTTGCCCAGTGGTTCTCTGAGTAGGTAACATCCCACACAGGGGGAAACTTGTGCTTGGGATGACAAACAGTAGTATGGCCCTTGTAGATGAGTTGGGGGTGGAGGGCAGCATATTGCTGAACAGGGAACAGGCTAGTACTACGGAGATTTGCCTTTTATCTCCAATGCTTGTGACAGACACCTGTTTTGCACCTGTTGCCTCCATAGTCCATTCAGAGACTGAGATCATATTGACCCCTGTCTCATCCAAGTTCATGACCAGCTACGGCAGTATCATCTCCTGGGTGCAGGCTCTGGAAATACGGGCCAAAAATGAGGACTTCAGATTACTGTAATCACTGGGTGTTTAACACCCAGCTTTAGTCCCCTTTCTTCTGCTGTAGCCTATACAGTGTAAGAAGCCCCATGCCAACTTGCTGGTCAGTGTGAGATGTCCCCCATTCTCAGCTAAAAGTTGTGGCAAGTTTGCCTTCATAATTCTAACTGCCACGGCTTGTATAACTCCCGCATTTACTACTGCACCCTCCGTTCTAAGGGTTTTAACGATGCTCTTGAGCTGCCCCTCCAGTTCGTCCTTAAGATGGGGTCGGACGACCTTGCAGTTTTGTGGGGAGAACAGTGGACACGGTAGTGGTTTCTGGCATTTTATTCAACTGCAGCAGGTACTCAGATTTAAAATTTCTAACAGAGCTCTCATTTATGCTCTTTCTTGTTGTGGCAAGGCAGTACCGAACTGTTGCCATGACTCCATGCTGAACAGAACACTGATCCAGCTTAAATCTAATTTCAGGAGTGTAACTCACATATGATGAACGCCACCTTCATTTCATGGGAGAGGGGAAGAAGATGCAAGCTCTTTTGCAAATTGCAGTCACGACATTAACAACCACACCAAAACAAATGGCCAGAGCAACACCAGATAGCATGTTAGACTCAACTGGATATTTCCTTTTAGGCTGGGATGATTGTATCCATTTCAAGAGCGACATTGGAAAGCAGGTATATAAGCTCGTTTACACACTGCAAAAAGTTGCTGATACTGAGAGCAGGCAAATGGCAAACGAGTGCACTGTGAGTGAGTGAGTTGATAACAGTTGATATCAATTAGTGATACCAATTAGTGTGAACTTAAGTACTGTAACTGTAGGGGCATCGACCGCTAAATTTATCGGGTGCTAATAAGTCAGCACATACCCACTGCGCTAAATATATCGGCTGCTAATATTTCCTGCTATACAGTACCAATTCTGTTCAACTGGTGTGATGACCCCAGTACTTCACATGCATGATCTGACAATGTCTGGTATTCATCATGCACTGTTAACAACTAACCAAGTGATCATTATGGTCCTTATTACATTCCCATGCTCGCAGTGATGTTCACTCACTGCACCTAGCAATGCCACTCAACAGTGGTGAACGCCCTGCATTCACAGTCATGCATTCTCTACTTAGTGGTCCTGAGACATTCATTAATAAATGTACCTGTGTCCAGGTACAGAAGGCAAACAACGTGCAAGTGCTCTTCTGAAGTATGACACCTGATATATATGCAGTTACCCCACCAACCGGTCCACACTTTGTCAGACGTGCTCTCAACACACTGTTTTGCTCCATGTTATTCACATTGTGCATCCTAATCACTACCAGCATGACAATTCCATGACTGTCAGACTGATGACAGCCCACCACACTACATCTGTACTGTGTCTCAGATTCCACAGTCCGAGTATCAGGGACCATAACTTGATACTACAAGCTGCAACACCATTCTCCATCTATAGGGAGCACAGAAGTGTCATCACAGCCCAGTGCAGCAGTGGCATGTCCAGGTATGTGTTTTAGACAGGCAAGCCATGCACATTACCATGCTGATAGGCATCAACTGGTGTGGAACACAAGTGAGACAGACTTCTGAAATCAGATCAGGTGCAGGTGACAGCCTACAAGGCATGGCTTCATGTGATGTGGTGAAGTAATGACTTCACAGTGACGGTTTACATTCTCACATTTTAATAAGGCTTACCATCAGTTTGCATCACGAAACCCTGTGTACTGCTCAGATGGCCACCTTTGCCTAATGGCCAGGACAATGCAAGCTGGAAGAATCACTCAGACATATCCCCCTAGCCATCCCCATCACCTTGTGAAGCATCTATAGGCAAGGAAATGATTCCGGCTGTGAAATAAAGGGAAACGGCAATAGGCTTTAATAGCATATATACAGAACATAAAATACAAAGTAACATCGCAGGAATATGGTACTGTGGACAATCAGCAACTCAAGAGTAATTGACCTTTGTGGGGGAAAACGACGGAGGAATTGCATATTTTGAGGTAAAAACAGGGAGATTACAAAATGAGACATGGTTACAAACCACATCAAAGCATGTTTTGGGAAGCATTTACAAGCCATTTACCAGGTTACTTGCACAGAGGTTTACTGGTACATGCTGTGGTGTATGGGCAGAGGTTTCACTACTAGAATGCATGCTGTGAGGCCTCACCTGAAGTACTGTGTGCAATTATGGACGCACCTTCGTAAGGACAATGAAATGGTGGTGACCTTTGAGAAGCTGGCAAGTAAGACAGTACCAGGCTTCCACCAAAATAACATAGGAGGATAGAAGAAAGGACATCAATGGTATCGTGGTACTTATCAAACTACAAATTGTATTTTTCAATGATGAACATGAATTGGATTTGTATTACTAGCATGCATAGTGTGTGCTAAGATCAGTGGGCCCTATGCTGGATGTCATTGATAAGCAACAATGCCAAGCAGCGTCAGTACTGCAGAACACAGCAGAATTAACAAACAGCGTGCAACTCAGTTACGCATAACTGCCACTCATGGCAATGTGGTCAGCAGCGACACATGCGATAGGCAGGCACGTACCTGCAATACGCACCATCCACTAAGGCACGTATTACCCCGGGGGGGGGGCATAGCAGGTCAATGATTACACAACAGGGGACACTAATATAAACGACGTAAGGACAGCCATGCACATACATGAAACATGCACGTCACCATCTGCAGTATGGCAGCGCCCCCCCACCAGCACCACCACCACAATCACCTGTACAAGCCCTGTCAGCAACAGCACACAGAACCAACAAGTTAGCCATGACCAATAATGCAAAATCATATCCATCACCCCCAACACAAGTGTGCCACGACTAATAAGAGCAGTACATAAGCCACCCAAAACATGAGAATCCACACCACATTTCCGGAAGTCACAACACCCACCACAGCATCATTCCTTTGTCCCCACTGTAGCATAAGCATCCACCACCCCCAACACCAGTGTGGCACATCACCTTTTGATCTGGTCATGTCCCAAACCCCCACCCATGTATGCCCCCCTCCCTCTTGTAGCATAAGCATCCCCAGCACCCAACCCAAGTGTAGCCCATACCCATATAAGCAGGTCATAACACCCCCGACCCACATATGCACTATCCCCGTTCTAGCAGAACCATTACCAACCAACACACAAGAGCCATGACCCCATTACAGCAATACAGGATACCCTCAACACATGGCTGCACCATCCCCATAACAAGTTATGGATACCTCCTTGTACTACATACAGAAATAAACCACCCCCCATGACACTGTGGTGCCATGGTCGCACAAATCACCAACACACCTGACATGGTAGCACATTGTTAACATTCGTGGCCCAGTGTACCACCCATACACCAACGCCACCTCAGATAACACACCACACCTGTCAGTTGCTGCCGCAAGGATGGAACAGACACAGGCATATCCCTGTGCACACCTCCTTGCCCACCAGCCATACAGATGCTGATGTGAGCACGCAGCTATAAATAGCCCACTCACAGCATCTGTTGGACGTCTGGCAGCCAAGGGGCACACTACCATTGCAGGCGATGGATGATTGTGCTGCAACGGAGATCAAGAAGTCAGGTGGTGGTGGGGTGTATGCATTGTGAGAATGGGGAGGGGGCAGTCATGTGGTATGGGGGGTTCAACACATTGTGACAATGTTGAAAGGGCACAAACATATGGGTCCAGGTGCCTGCATTCAGTACTCACACAGTTGGACCTGAACTTTCACATGTAGGAGATGCAGTATGGCACCCAGAACAGGCATCAGGTAAAATGGGCACCTGGGTCAATTATTACACCCCCTGCATTTCTGCTTAGTCTTGCATACTGGTGAGGGGGGTAGAGCCGCACACAGGTGCCATAGAGGACCATGCGGTACTTGTGACACTTGGACAGCTGGTGCTGATCACTGTATGCTTTTTGTAATATAAAAATTTGTTATTGACAGTCTGTCATGAGAGATGCTGAGACAGCATGTGAGATGACACACACACACACCCAGGTTTTAGATACAAGGTGTTACCAGGAAGGCCAGGAGCAAATTCTAGACTAGAACAGGCCTTAATTGGGGATCTTCTGTTTATCTAGCTTTATTGTAGCTTGCCAGACGCTAGGCTAGAATCATAAACTTTTATGCCATTTAGAGAATGAATACAGGTTATGACGCCTTAGTGCGAAGTCATAAATGTTTCTTTGATGTCTGTGAAGAACAGGAAGACACTCTACATCAAAGGGTCATATGAGAAAATGAGTTTTGCTGAGGTCACAGAATTTTAATTTACTTTCTGAAAAATACATCCTGTTTTGCATAGATATATATATATTTTTTTATATTCTGACAGGGAGGAGCTAGGTGACCTCATGCAAAGAGGTTGGCAAAGCCAGTTTTTAAACAGTATTCTATTTTCCATTTGGACACAAATGTTTGGACTCTGAAAAAGAAACATCTACAATACAACACTGTGAGATAAGAATACCTTAGAACAGACAATTCTAAGTGTACCGTGGTAGGAGATTTTGTCTGCACTTTTAAACCTGTTTTGTTTAAGTGATTTGTATGTTTTGTGATATATGGTTCTGTATTTACATGTTACATTTTTATCTATTTTGAAGTAAACCTCTACTTTAGAGATTACTTGATGTGCCTTTGAAATTCTTTTTCTTGACAAGTGCAGCATACATGGTTAAAGTTGACACGGTACAAAGCTTACTGGTTTTACCAAACTGGGAAAAGGTAAGAATTTATTCTAAGGTCTTCAATAGAGTTTTAAGGGTTCATTTTGTACGCCTGGTTAGGTGCCCGTAGGCAAAAGATATCTGGCCCCCCCCCAAAGAGCAGAATTATCTGAGCCTGTACATTGGGTACGCTAGCAAGAGGTTCACAGTTTGAATCCCTCCAAGACTTGAGACCAAAGTTTGATTTGAACCCACAAAACAGACAGGAGGGTTACTCTGTTTCTGTTAACTGTTCACAAGACTGTGCTTGGAGGTTGGCACTTTGGAAGCAGAGGGCTTGACCTGCTGAGTGGGGTTGTGACAATGGGGTCTCCAGAACTGCACACAGTACTCCAGATGGGGTCTCACCAACTGTCTGTACAGAGGGATAACAACTTCCTGTTTTCTACTAGTGAGAACTAGAAGCAAGACTATTGGTATTTGATCTGGATGATAAATACAGGTTACTTACCTGTGACAGGAGTTCTAGGAGTGGTATATGTTGTTCATCCACACTGTCTGGCAGGTACCTTGCTGCTTTAAGATGAGCCGGAAAGTCTTCAAGCTGGCTCCTCCCACCCAACCGGGTGATGAAACTCTCAGCTCCGCCCCATGATGCCAGATCTAGCCCCCTGGAAGCCAGGTTGTGCGCCGAAGTCAGGGAGGTCAGGTGGGTCCGAATGAATGAACAACATATACCACTCCTAGAACTCATGTTACAGGTGAGTAACCTGTATTTCTAGGGGCATGGATATGTTGTTCTATCCACACTGTCTGGCAGACTCCTAGCAGTTCTCTGGGAGGAGGGAGGCAAGGAACACAACCCCTACTTAGGGAACAGGGACTGGAGAACTGAGGTTCCAAAACCAGCATCCCGGCGTGACTCAAGGTCGATGTGGTAATGGGAAATGAAGGTGTGTGCTGACTTCCAGGAAGCAGCCCAGCAGATTTGCTGGATAGGGATGTCCCTAGAAGCAGCCACTGACGCAGCGGTATGATGGGTGGAATAAGCCCTAAAACCTACGGGAGGCTCCCTACCTGCCAACCTATAGCAGAGATCAATGCAGGAAGTTATCCACCTGCCAATCATCTGCTTTGCTGCAGGTTTGCCAGGTGCAGCTTCAGCATAGGTGACAAACAGCTGGCGGACCTCTCCCCAAACATCCGCCGTACGCTCTTTGTAGTAAGTGAGCGCTCTTCTCAGGTCCAAAGTATGGGGCCTGTACTCTGCCTCCAAGGTGTGACTGGGGTAGAATGCCAGCAGAGTCAACACCTGGTTAGGTGAAACTCCAACACCACCTTCGGGAGAAATTTCAGGTGGGGGTGCAGGACAACCTTGTCCCTGTGGAAGAACCAGGTATGGAGCTTTGATGGAAAGCACCTGGAGCTCCCTAATCCTTCTGGCTGACATGATAGCCACCAAGAAGATGGTCTTCCATGACAGGTGAGAGATGCCACACCCGTGCATTGGTTCAAATAGCTTGCCCTTGAGCTCGGCCAATACCAGCAGTAAATCCCACGGACATGGTGGTTCACGCACCAGAGGGGCTATGTGATCTAGGCCCTTGGAAAAGCACCAGACCACCTTCTCCTGCACCACCGACTGCTTGCTGGCCCGCACCTGGTAAGGAGAGATGGCTGCCAGGTGCACCTTGAGGGTCGTCGACCGAAGCCCCTGCTGGGAAAGAGGCCACAGGTAGTCCAGAATGCTAGCCAGTGGAGAGGACAAGGGGCCCAACCCCTTGCCTTGACACCAAATGGAGAATCTCTCTTCCATTTGAAGGTATAGCATTTTCTGGTCAACTCCTTGCGGGACGCCGCAACGACGTTGAGAACCTCGTCGGAAAGAACAGAGGCTTGGAACTCTAGCCGCTCAGGAACCAGACCATCAGGTGCAGGGATTGAAGGTCCGGATGGAGTGCCTGCCCCTTGTTGACGAAGAGCAGGTCAGGGTGGGCTGGAAGCTGCCTCGGAAGCCTGGAGCTGAAGCAGAGGAGATCTGGATACCAGAACTGGCGAGGCCAGTCTGGGGCTACCAGGATCACCTGTGCCTTGTCCCTTCTGATCTTGAAGAGCACCTTGTGGATCAAGGGCAGAGGAGGGAAGGTGTAGAACAGGCCCGGGGTCCATGACCTGGAGAAGGCATCCCCCTGCAGTGAGCCCTGCTGAGGGGGGTAGGCATGATACAGCTTCAGCTTGGCATTCTCTCTGGAGGTGAACAGGTCCACCTGAGGTGTGCCCCAGTGGGAAAACAGGTCTTGTACTATCTTTGGCAGGAGAGACCACTCGTGAAATGCATTGCCTATACAGCTGAGGGCATCGGCCAGACTATTCGAGGTTCCTGCCACATGAATGGCTAGGAGATCCGTCTCCAGGCTGAGCACGAGAGACCAAATGCGAAGAGCTTCCTTGCACAGAGGCAAGAAGTGCATTCTACCCTCTCTGTTGAGATAGTACATGGTCATGGTGCTGTCCGTCTGGACCTGGACCACTTGACCCCAAACAAATGGAGTGAAGGTGGTCAGGGCTAGCCAGACAACTCGGAGCTCCAGCAGGTTGATGTGGCATCGGAACTCCTGAGGGGACCAGAGTCCATAGGCTCTGTGCTCCCCCAGATGGACACCCCAACCCATCAGAGAGGTGTCGGTCATCAGGATGACCGTCGGCTCGGAGTGGACGGATGGGATTCCCTCCTGCAGATGAGCTGGGATGGGCCACCACTGCAGGCCATCCCACATCTCCAGGGTCACAGAGACTGGCTGGTCTAGATGACCTGAGTACTGAGACCACTGGCAGGCCTGCCCCCACTGCAGGGGGCGCATATGCCAGTGGGCCCAACAGACTACATTGGTGCAAGTCGCCATGAGACCCAAAAGTTGTAGGAAATCCTGGGCAGGGCACAAATGCCCAACCAGAAATGATTGGGCAAAGGAGGAAAGGACCTCGGCCCAGTCTGATGGGAGCCAGGCTCTGACTCGGAGAGATTTGAGCTCCGCCCCAATGAACTGAATCACCTGCAAGGGCATGAGTTCTGACTTGGCCTTGTTGATGAGGAGGCCGAGTTGAGAGCAAGCCTGGAGGGCCAGATCTCTGGACCGCTCCACCTCCAACCTGGAGGGACCTGCTATCAGCCAGTCGTCCAGGTAAGGGTAGACCCGGACCCCTCGGCCTGCAGGAATGCTGCCACCACTGCAATGCATTTAGTGAAGACCCTGGGAGCAGATGCGAGGCAGAAGGACATGACCCGGAACTCATAGAGGGTTCCCTCTGCCTGAAAGCGGAGGAACCGCTGATGAGACGGATGGATTTGGACATGAAAGAATGCATCCTGGAGGTCCAGGGAGCAGAACCACATGCCCTGCTCCTGGGATGGCATTATCAGAGCCAGGGTTATCATCCGAAAGGTGTGTGGCCTTAGGAACTTGTTCAGGTCGTGCAGATCGAGAATGGGGTGCCAGCCCCCCCCCGTCCATTTTGGAACCAGGAAGTACCGGGAAAAAAACCCTGGGCACGGAGGAGGATCCGCAACCTTCCTGACTACCCCCTTGTGGCGGAGTTGGTCGATGTCATCTTGGAGAGCCGACTGGGAGGCTGAGGACCCGGTAGCCCCCGTGGGGCGCGGGCTCAAAATGGAGAGACCTGCTTGAACTCCAGAGGAAGGCCCCTGCCAACCACTTCCAGCACCCAGTGGTCCATGGTGATAGCTGACCAGGTGGAAAGGAAGTGGCTGAGCCGGCCCCCTATGGGGGGACCCAGGGGATATGAAACGAGGTTGGGGGTGGCACCCCACAACCCATCACTGGGCAGGCTTGGAGGAGGGACCGGCTGAGGAGCCACCAGGGCCCTTCCCCCTGTGCTTCCTGACTGAGGAAGTGACAGACTTGTCTCTAGGGAACCACTTATGAGCCTGCTGGTCCTGCTGCTGGTGCTGCTGGGTAGGTCTTGCTGCAGGAGCAGAGGGACAAAAGGGCTTACGCTACTGATGGCTGCCTTTGTCCTTCTGCGCAGATGTGACCGAATCTAGGGTGGCATTGGATTTTTCAATGCGCTGGAGGCACTGAGCCTGAACAGGTCAGTGCCCAGAAAGGGAACATCTGTGAGCTTGTGTTGGGTGTCTGCTGTGAAGGTCGAGATCCGCAACCAAGCCCTGCGGCGCATGGCCACTGCGGCCACTACTGAATGGGCACAAGAGTCTCCAATGTTCAGAGCCATCTGGAGCTGCTGCTTTGCCACCGCCCTTCTCTGATGCCGGACCTGCTTTACCGTGGTCTGGAGGTCGGCCAGGAGATGAGGGAGCACCTCATCCAGGGAGCCCAACAGGGTGTGAGAGAAGTGTGCCATCATAACAGCCGAGCTGGCCTGGCGAAGGCCCAAAGAGGCAGCAGTGTACACCTTTCTCCCTGTGTAGTCTAATCTCTTGGACTTCTTATCTGGGGACTTGTCCATGTCCCTCATGTTGCCCAAGCACCTGAAGACAGAATATGCCACCAACTCCTCAGATGAGGGGTGCTCCGAGAAGCTGGAGAGAGAGCCAGTAGGGACCGCATACTTGTGGGCCATCCTGGATGATGGCGCTGGGCAGGAGGTTGGGCGCTGCCAGAGTTCTAACGCCGGGCCCACAATGATCTTGGCTACAGGGAAGGCCTCCATGGCGGAGTCCTCCTTGTCCAGAATCTCCATACGGGGATATCTGGCCCATTTCTGCACGGGTTCGAGCGGCATCCTGGTAGCCTCCGAGATGAGCTGAAGGATATCGAGGAATCACGTGGGGCTCTGGTCCACAGAAAGACCCCCTGAGGATTCAATGATCTTGGCTACAGGGAAGGCCTCCGTGGGGGAGTCCCCCTTGTCCATAATCTCCATACGGGGATATCTGGCCCATTTCTGCATGGGTTCGAGCGGCATCCTGGTAGCCTCCAAGATGAGCTGAAGGATATTGAGGAATCATGTGGGGCTCTGGTCCACAGAAAGACCCCCTGAGGATTCAAGGTCGACTGGACGGGAATGCAACAAGGAGTCTTCAGACTCGGAAGAGTCCGCGTACAGCTGGTGACCACCTGAGCCACTCACCACTCACTGAGGGCGATCAGGGGTGAGAGTGACCGACAACCGGTGGGGCAAATCTTGAGCCAACCGAGAATCCTTGGTCGGCGCCCCATTCTTCGGCTGGGGAGGCGGTAGTTCCACCACTATGGGCAGGGCAGACGGTTTTGGCTGAGCCGTCTGTGCTGGGACCGGGGAACCAGTGGCAGGAGTCGGCTTTGGCCATTCAGGTGACAGCCTCTTAATTGCTGGTATGAAAGCCAGCATTGGCTTGCTGCTGGCCAAAAGGAGCTGTTGCCACATTAGAGCCTCATAGCGCCGATGCAACTTGCACCGGAGCCTCTCCTCAGCCAAGAAGGATGAGGAAGAAGAGCGGTGGCGCCACTTTCCTCGATGTCTGGACCGAGACCGTTGATGTCGGTAGGATTTCCCCAAAGCGGAGGAGGACCTCAACTGAGACCTCGACCGTCGGCGGTGCCAGCAGCAGGCCGAGGAAGGAGCGGGGGAAACCCACTGCCCCTCCGGTTCAGGGTCCTGGGCCGGGGACTTCAGCTCAATGGTCTGAGGCAAGTCCTTGGAAGACACCGGAAGCACTGGTGTCTGAGAGAGAGAGTTGTTGGCCTCCTCAGTCGACAACCTGTCGGTGGGCTTGAGAAAATTCTCAGCCGCATCAACAGGCGTCTTGGCTGGCTGGTCTGACAGGGACACCATGAAACCAGCGTCCCGGAGAACAAGATCTCTCCCGCTCCCAAGAGCATCGACAGTGGGTCTTGCCTTTTTCTGGATCCTTCTTCCGGGACCGAGAGGTGTGAGACCCAGAAGGACCTTCCCCTTTAGTCGAGAGGGACTGACACAGCTCCCGAAAGGAAGCCGTGTAAGAAGAGCCCAACTGGAGTGGAATAAAGGCCAAAGCCAAAGAGGAGCTTGCTGCGGCCTGGGCCGCCTCCTCCTCGAGGACCATGAGCTGTTCAAGCTGTTCCAATTGTTCTGCAGAGCCCGCAGTCGCAGACACCACCCAATGGGCCTCCTTGACCGGTGGGTTCCATTTCTCTAGTCACTCCAGCTGGAGTTGGGCAGCTCGGTCTTCGAGCACCAATGGAGAAAAGGACAGACACATCTTGCAAGCCTGCAGATCGTGGTCGTGCCCGAGGCAATAAACGCATGAGGCATGGGGGTCGGTGCATGACAGCTTCTGCACGTAGGGGTACCGGCAGAACCCAGGGATGGTCTTGTCCTCCATCGCAGCCACGAGGGAAGAGGGTGAAGACTGAACTCGAATGAGTTTCAAAGTAAGTTTAGGAAAAAAAATCCAAAGTTTTTAGAGCCAGGGCCTGCAAAACACGAGAGCACCAAGGGGGGAACCTGATGCTTCCAAGTGGTAAGGAAGATCTTACGTCATGGGGTGGAGCTGAGAGTTTCATCACCCGGGTGGGTGGGAGGAGCCAGCTTGAAGATTTTCCGGCCCATCTTAAAGCAGCAAGGTACCTGCCAGACAGTGTGGCTAGAACAACATATCCACACCCCTAGAACCCTATGTTTTGGTGGCAGGATACAAAAAATGATATCAGAAAAGTCTGTAGGGCCGGCCTGGTGGTGCTGAGGGGTTGAGGCGCTGGACGCCACACCTCACGCCACGCCGGCGACCCAGGTTCAGGAACGAACTCGGGTTGGCAGGGGAGGGAGGATTGACCATCCCAACGGATGCTCTCCTCCCTCAGGGGTGGGATACCAGGGGTGTAATATGCACCCAACACCCTAAGAGAACTGGTGGGAACGCGGGCTCTCGAGGGAACTGGCAGCTCTGTTCACGAAGTCTGGGAGGGGAGACGCTGTTGGGCGCTTGAGAGAGAGACATGCGTCAGCACGTCGCCTCTCTGGACGTTCGTCCTTGCACCGGCGTCCCAGGGGGCGGGGTTGAGGGGAGCACAGAAAAATGGATAAGCCCCTCGGTGGTCCTAGATGAAGACGGCTCCACCCAAGACCACCAATTCCGGGACAGACCCCGATGTGCAGATAGGAGGGAGGAGAGAAGCACTCTAGGGGCAGATCCTGGAGCAGTGGCACAGCGGGTATGAGCAGTCCGAAGGAGTGAATGCCGAGGTAGGGAGGTGGATAAACAAAGAGTTAAAAAAAAAAAAAAAAAAGTCTGTAGTCAGAAGGCGAAGACTGAGTCCAATAAAAAATATTTGAACTATTTAAAGCTCAGAAGTAAACTTCAGAAGCTATTATCAGTCACTATTGAAACAGGAATTATATGTCAGCCCGGATCCAACAGATCAAAACTGAGATGTATAAATTTCAATATGATAGAGTCAAAACTCTGTTTAAAGAACAGAAGTTTGGAACGCCAAGGTAAGGTACAACATACGAATTCTTATGACTGTTGTAATCAAAGAATTGATTCTAAGTATATATCCGAACTTGGATCAGTGTCCGGGGACCTGGTAAAAAGTACTTCAGAGATTGGCCAGGTTGTAGCAATCCAAGTAAAGAGTTTATTTGGGCAAACGGCACAGGTTCCAGGCACCTTAGAAAGTTTTCTACACTCTTTACAGATTCTGGGGCTCCCAGAGGAAGAGAAGTCTCAGTTGGTATTTCCCATCACCAAAGGAGAGCTACAGGTGGCAGTTGCGTCACTGAAAAATGGAGTTTCTCCTGGCCCTGATGGGCTTTCAGGGGAATTTTATTAAAAAACGATAAACTTATGGATAGACTGGTTTGTGTCTTTAATGATATCTTGGCAAGGACAGTTATGGTTCCAGCATCACTAGCAGATAAGTCTTTAAGTGTTCCTACATAAAAAGGGGGATAGGTCTATGTTAGATAACTGGAGACCTATTAGCCTACTAAATGTAGACTGGAAACTACTATGTAAAATCTTATGCAATAGATTGGTAAGGGTTGCTCAGCATGTTATATCTTCAGCTCAAACATGTGCCATTCCACAGAGATCAATGACTGACAATTTGAAATGCATAAGAGAACATTTGAGTTCCCAGACATGTCAGGGTAATTAATATCTATAGATCAGTCTAAAGCAGTCGATGTGGTTCAACATGAATATCTCTTTTTTTTTTTTTTCTTTATCCTGGCGGGTCCACTTATCGGCCATCAGCCCTGGTCACAGCCCCTGGGACTTCCACTGCTATCTACTGCTGCTTGTCCCCAGTCACCCCCGGCTTACCCCCTGGAGGGTGGGGCCACGCAATGGTCCCCTCATCTGCGCTCTGGAACAAGTATCTAGTCGGGGATGCGGCAATGGCAGCTAATCAAAGCCCCAGGGAGGGCTTCACTTAGACTGTGGACCTGCCCACCTACTCTTTTTCCTGGTTTTTCTCAGAGGCGGGGACTTGCAATGATGCCAGCGTTCACCCTGCCTCCCTGTTCAAGAGCGCCGGTAGCGTGAGTGACTCCTGGCCTCCACCAGGGGTCCTCATTATGCAGACACTTCCCCACCTCCCACCCAGAGAAGGAGAGTGGTCCATGGGACGCTCATCCTTCTCCCCGGTCGTTTCTTCCCATGACCCGGTCCATTCCCCGAACCCGGTCGCCGCCGCAAGGAAACTAACCGCTGCACCAGCAGGCTGGCTCATGAATATCTCTTTCATGTCCTGAAAAGATATGGATTTCCAGAAAATTTTATTCATTGGATTCAAATTTTGTATACAGATGCATATACTAGGCCAGTGGTAAATGGGGGGAGGGAAATATGTACAAATTCGGTGAGGGGTCAGACAGGGATGCCCCCTGAGCCTCATCCTTTATGTGTTTGCTATTGATCCTCTATTGCAAAGGTTAAACAATGTAGCAAACATTACACATATTAGGGGGCCAGGATAGTTAGAATTCCCTGTAGCATTAGCATATGCAGATGACATCACCATAATGGTAGTGGATGTACCATCAGGTGAGAGAGCCTTAGATATAGTACAAGCATTTTCAGACATATCTGTGTCAAAAATTAACAAATGAAAACGTGGAGGCATAATTATACATGGGACAGACATTTCCAGGGTTGATATATCTGGCATTTTGGTTGTGGGGCCCCCAATTAAAATTCTGGGACTACAGTTTGGCGTAAAAGATCCTGCAACATTAAATTGGGAAGAAAACATAGCTAAAGCAGAAGAAAAGATTGAGTAATGGAAATCTTTTCCTATGACAAAAAAAGGAGGGTATACATGTACAAAACCTTTATTTTGCCATTATTTCTATCAGTAAGTTATATTTTTCCTCTACCGGTGAAGCGGGAAGCCAGAATGTATAGTGTTGCATTTTGTTTATTGTCAGGAAGCAGAATAAATCCTGTAAGAAGAGTGGTTACTTATCGGCCTTTTAAGAAGGGGGGCTTGAACATGCTCAACCCTATACTATTTTTGTTTATGAATTTTGTATACTCGAATTTTCTACCTGTTATAATGGGGAAATGAAGGCCCTGGGTTCTCATATTTAAGGAAAGATGTGTTTGGTTTTTGCAGAAATGGGAAACATGGCATTGGGGGACCTTCAGGGGTATCTCTCAAGGTACAGCATTATACCTCTTAGAAGTATTCCAGAAAATAAAAGGGTGGAAAGTAACGCAAAATGACATGAGACATATGGGTAGGAAAGAATTCTATAAAAAAGTGCTGTATGAAGAAATTTTAGATGCATCATGCATTAGTTTACCAGATGGGATACAAGCTGAGGAGGTAACAGCACAATTAAAAGAGGTAAGGGTTCCTCCTAAAATGTGGGATACCCTATGGCTTAGCGGTCATAGTCGCGAAAATGCGAAGGGTAATCAGCACCATAAAGAATTATCTGAAAGAATGTGCACAAGACAAGGGTGTGGAGGTGCAGTGGAGACTATGTTTCATATGTATTTTGAATGCCCATACTGGGAAAACCTGGTGGCTATATGGGAGATACCTCCATTTAAAAATGTAACATATGAAAAGTTAGTGTTTGGGCATTATGGGAAAAAATGGTTAGGATTCCATAAAAGCACCCTTAGAGTAATTTTAGCTATTATTAAATGGGTAATATGGCAGAACAGATGTCACTATGTGTTACAGCAGAAAATTCTGACCCAACAAGGGGTGATTGATTGATTGACTCACAAGGGAAATAACAGCTGTATGGGAGAAGGAAAGTATCTCTTCCTCAGCAAATCTTGGATGTGTGGTGGAGGAATTGGGGAACAATAGTCACCTAGTTTTAGGTATTCTTAATGGGTGAAGAAAAAAAAGAAAGAAAAAAAAGGGGTGAGGATCTGGATAGCAATTTCTATATTGCAGTTCAGGGATTGAGGTAAGGGATTAGTAAGGGGCAGAGCATTTCGACATAATTTTCTTCTGTATTTATTTTTGGAAATCTCAAGGGTCTGATTATAATTGGTATATTTATAGTATAGATTGGTATGGATAACTAGTAATGGTGGAATATGGAGGATAAGGAAGGGGGGAGGTGGTTGGGTTCAGCATGTAGAAGACATTATAGTCTGGATTGTATGGGAAGACCAAAGAAGAAACTCAAGTAGGGAAAGGAAAAATTACATGTGTATTAACAGCTGAGTAAAGTTAGATGAACTTCTGGGATAGATAGTATGCACGAATCCATGTATAATCAGGGAGTTATAACATGACTGTCTAAAAGCTTTGTATACATGTATTTATGCTCTGAAATATGTGGGTACAATACATATGAATTTGTGCAATTCTGTTAAATAAAAAATTCCCCTACTCTTTTCGAGAAGTGGCATGGGATCTTTAACATCCACCTGAACTACCACCAGAACAGGCAGATGGGACCTCAGTTTAACGTCTCATCTGAAAGATGGCACCTCCAGAGTGTAGCACCCCCCTCATGCTGCACTACAGTGTCAGTATTGGGATATTAACCCAAGTGCCTGGTGTGGGGATAGAATCCACAGCCTTCTGATCTCCCGGCCTCAGAGGCGAGTGTGCTACCTACTGAGCCACTGACACTGATAACTACTAGATTCAGCTCCAGTTACCTACTTAGCTGCCACAAGATTCAACTCCAGTTACTTACCTCTATTATGTTCATCCCCAATTTACTTAACTCTTACTGACCAAAGCACATTTCAGCTCCCCACCTTATCCCTGAGTGGTGCCCCCACTAGGATAGTGTCCTACCTTGCCTTGCATAAATCTTGTGTATTCTAACATGTCAGTCTTACTCACTCTCCTCCCACTTGTCTCTCTGTAAGACTAACTACCCCTCCCTTACACTCCTTCACCCAAACTCACCTTAAGTTACCCAACTTGCATGTCTCAACTTTGTAATGTCCCCCATTATCATATTCCTCCTCTTCCTACTCCCCTTAGCTTCCCTCCCTGATCTCTATACCCCTCCATCCCATCATCCCCTACCCATGACCCAACCACTTCCTCCACGCTATCCTCATTCCTAACTCCCAGAGCAATGCCCCACTGCCCATGGCCAACAGGGGCAACTATCCTCCCACCCACCAGCCTCCTAGCTACCCTACCTGTACTTAAACTCCCTTTATATCCCCACCCTCACCCCCACCCTCCTTCAAACACCCCCTCCCATGGCACAAAACTCACTAGAAAAGTATACAACTTTTATCAGACTCCTCATCCTATTACTAGTACTCATTGCTGGGGACATCAAACCCAAACCAGAACCAGGGCCAGCCCTCACCTCTGTCACATATCTTCCCAAGGGCCTAAAAATCTCCCACCTGAACATAAGAAGCCTGGTCCCAAAACTAACCCTTCTCCAGCCCCTCATGCTGGACCTACAGCCAGATATGCTGGTTCTCTCAGAAACCTGGCTCTCCTCTAAAATACCTGATAATAGATTCCTCACCCCAGGCTACTCCTTTTGACAAGATACTCCCAGTAAGGGAGGTGATGTAGCCACTTATCTCTCATCCAACCTCCAGTTTTCACCTGCGCTCTAAATCTTCTCCCCCATTACATTTGAACTCATCCTCATACAACTCTCCTTACCACACTGTTCCCATATTAATAGCAGGTGCATACAGTACTGCCACCACAAACCCCCCATATCATCAAACTCAGACATCATCACCACCATTACTACCCATGCCTTCTCTGGAGAGTGCTACATCCTAGGTGATTTTAACCTGGACTGGCTCTCACCTTCTGACAGTAAAACATGTTCCAAACTTAAATCCCACAATCTAACACAATTAATATCTAGCATACTCAACTCAATCTCAAAACCCACAACCACACCCTCCTAGACTGGGCCCTTAACTCACACCCTCATCGCATAATTGCTTCTGGCATCCTCCCAGACTCCCTCAGTGATCATCATATGATTTACTGCACTTGCAAGGTCCATCAAACTAAAGCTCTCCCAAACTGGTTTTACTCTGCTAATTTCACTCTCTAAATCTAGCCCCTCTCCTAGCTGATCTAGCCCACCCAGACTGGTCTCCCATTTCCACTGCATCCTCTATAGATGAAGCCCACAGCTATTTTAGTTCTAAATTCTTGAGGATTTGGAACCAGCATACCCCCCTCAAATACACTAGGGTAAGAGGATCACACCTCCCCTGGGTTAACACTGAACTGGTGGCCTGCGTGCATGCTTGCAACCAAGCCTGGAAAGACCATAAGGCTTCTGGCTCCTACACACAGCTACTCGGATACAGATCCCTAAGAAACACATGCACCAGAGCCATCAGATATGCCAAAGCTGAATACTTTTTGTCCTTTAACTCAAACATAAGCCACCCTTCCAAATTTTGGAAAACTGTCCAATCTCTATTCTCACCCCTACTCAACCCCCCATACCACTTCTCAAGGACATTAATTCCACCCTGCCTGGCACCCCCACTGTAATGGCAACCTTCAATGCCTTTTTCACCTGCACGTCATTGCTCCTCACCATTCTCCCACCACCACCTCCAATACCACAACCCCCATTATCCCCCCTTAACACCAATATTGTCCCTCCTTTTTCCTTCTCATCCATCTCACCAAATAAAAAGCCCATGAGGCCCTCCTAGCCCTAAACCCTTGCCAAGGCAAGAGCCCTGATGGACTCAATTCCAAGTCCTTTATTTCTCCGCCCACTATCTCCTCCCCCGGCTGCACTCCTAAATCAATCGTCCCCCCTTGCCTCTGTTCCTTCACACTGGAAACTCACAACAGTCATCCCTCTCCCAAAAGGTGGTGATCCATCAACCCTGGTAACTACTGACCAATCTCCCTACTCCCCCTACTAGCTAAACTACAGCAGCACATTGTTCTTTCTCAACTCTCCCCCTATCTTGACTCCTCCTCCTCCTTTTTCACCCCTTACCAGTTTGGCTTCTGGAAGTCCCACTCAACCACTACCTCCTACATTCGACTTACTGATTCCATAGTCATTGGTATGGATCAGGGCCAGATCACTTTTGCAATATTTGTTGACCTGGCTAAGGCTTTCAACACAGTATCACACTTCCTCCTCCTCCTTTACAAACTAACCGCTGCCAGTCTATCCACCTCAGCCACTGCCTGGTTCCATTCCAACCTAGACGGTAGGTCCCAATTAGTCAAGATTGGCACCACCCTCTTCCCCCTTTCCCATCAACACTGAAGTACCTCAGGGCTCAGTACTCAGCCCAGTCCTATTTTATTTTATTAATCTTGGATTACAATACCTTTGAGCAACAAAACACTTTTACAAAGGTTCCATGCCAGTAAGAATATGACATAGACATACAATGTAACAGGAACGCTATATTCTGAATATTCTTAAGTGACCATCCTGCAATCTGCTCTTCAGCAGATATAAAACATGTATGCAGATGATACTGTTCTTTATACCCTTGGTGCTTCCCATTCAGATGTAGCAGCAAGACTATAGCAGGATTTTAACAAGGTTCAGCATTGGTTCCACTTCAACCAGCTGTTCCTAAGTGCCAAAAATCCCACCCCCACTGTCTTCTGCATCTTGAACGGGACATCTTTAGAGAACACCTCCTCCTCCTTTAGGTACCTTGGGGACTGGCTAGACCAGCACCTGGACTTTCTGTATATGTGAATGCAATCCAAAAGAAACTGCACCCTAAACTTGGTGCATCATACAGAAATCATGATTGCATTCCATTACCGGCTCACTGCAGAACTGTTCAGAAAACAATCCTCCCCACTTTTAATTATGATGATATAGTCTATAGTGCCTCTCCCAAGTCCACCCTTGCCAGACTGGACACCCTCTTTCACTCTTTCTGTTGTTTCACTTTATCCTGCCCCCAAAGACCCATCACTGTTATCTCGACAAAGCCCTCTCCTTCCCCTCCCTTCCTTTGACTCTAGATGCCTCATCTACTCTGCTAGCTTCATGGCCAAATTCTGGTTCGGGTCACTACCCTCCTACCTCACCTCTACTCTCTCTACTCATAACCTTTCTACCTATTCCTGCCGCAATACTGATCAAAAATCCAGCCTCCCCCCTCAGGTCCACCACTGCCAGCAAATCAGCCTTCTCATATCGGTGTCCTAAAATGTAGAATGACTTCCACTACTTGATCTGAAATGTTTCCTTCCCCACATCTCTTTCTTCACTTTAACATGACTTCACCTCCCCAGTCTGCACCTGCCCCTAAATATCTACTTATATTGTTCCAGGGGCCTCACAATCCATCTATTCAATGTTCTGGAATTGCTTTATATTACCGTTATTGCTGCTAATAATTGTGACTGTATGCCTATCCACAACAAGTCACTTGTATCCAAGGGATATTACTATTTTTACTGTCCCATAGTGTGACAGTTCGCTTACTATAATTTGCAATTCAATTACTGTGCTGCATTGTTATTATCCTAATTATGTATCTTTTGAAACTGGTGTTCTATTATTGTAATTCTGTATCTAACTGTTCTTTTGTGTATTGTATTTCCCTTTTCCCTTCCCCCAGGATGCATCTGGAAACAAACAATCCTGCTTAGTATGCCTTCCTGATGAAACTTTAAAATAAATAAATTCATCACATTTGGAAATGAGTCTCGTCTTATTGTGGTTTTCCTCAACACACAAGTTCAATGGAGTTACTAAATATTGGTATGGTCCCTCCAACTTATCTTTACTGTTAGTCTATTTTTTGAAAATTATTTTCTACTGCCTTGTACATTGTGTTGCTGGTTTGCTCACATCTGCTTGTGGATTATATTTTTTTCTCCTCTGTGAATTCGCTAATGGTATGAGTGATTTATCTGCCAAGTACAATTTTTCCCACACATAGTACACTTATAATGCTTCTCTCCTGTGTGAATTTGCTGATGACATGTGAGAGATGACCAGTGCATAAAATTCTTCTCATAAACAGTTAGTTAAAAGGTTTTTCTCCGGTGTGAATTTTCTGGTGAAATGAGATATATTTTTGCTGTGAAAATCTCTTCCCACACTCGATACATTTAAAAGGTTTCTATGTATGAATTTATTGATAGTATAAGAGATATGCCAGTTGTGTAAAACTCTTTCTCACATTTAGTACATTTAAAACATTTCTCTTTTTTTTTTAACTTCAAAGTAGTTTTTATTGATGCATGTTAATATTATCAAGGTCTAGAATTACACAGCCACAAGCAATTCTTATAGCACAGTTACAATTCACAGAGATCCTCCTATATCACCTTTAGAACAGTACAATGGTGGACTGGCAACTGAAAGTCATAGGACAGATCAGCTAGAAATAATAATTAGTATTTAAGTCCATGCGGGGTTCTGAATCTCTGGCACCACTGTTCTTGGACCAGAGTTCAAATGTTTTAGGTTCAGCCGTTGCTAAAGGTCCAGTAATATTTAACTGTTCGGTAGTGTCCAATGGTCTGTTCTCACGTATCAATAAAGTTCCAATTATATCAAGAAAAGAAGCTTAAAGCTAAGTATTATGCTGATTCTTTTCATAGACCACCTAAAATTTGTAATCCAGTTATTAATGGGTTTCCCTACATTTCAAAAAAGTGGCTGCTATTTAATATCAAGTCAAGTCATATAAATTCAAATTGGAACTAAAAACCCAGTGTGCACATCTCCATCTCCACATGACACCCCCCCCCCCCGCCTCAACAGAGAAAAAGACTTTCAACAAAGAAATAAAGAAAATCATTTTCATTAGGGGTGTGTTCGTAAGTGAACAGAATGCCAAGGGTGCCATATATCCAAGAAATTATCCTGCTTCAGTCTAACCCAGCTTGTAATGTTCTCCATCCTCTTCAGATCCGCCACTCTAACTTTCCAACAGCCCAAAGTTGGCGGGTCAGGAGACAGCCACCTAGAAGTGATGCATTTAAGGGCAGCAACCCGTAAAATTTGACCTAATTTTCCAACATTCTTGGTGTAGGATAACAAAGTAGGGAATCCCAGCATCAAATCAGTAAAGGTAAACAGGATATTAAGGCCTATTAAATGCTGAATTTCTGAATGCATTATATGCCAAAATCCCACTAGTTTGGGACAGGCCCAGAATACATGAAAATGGGTTCCTCTATATCCACAATTCCTCCAAAATAGATCTGAATAAGTGGTATTATAATGTGTGGTTATTACAGGGGTAGAAAAAACCTATCACTTTCCAATTGAACTCCCACCATGAGAGAGATGCTGTTACCTGCCATCCCCATTTTAGCCTTTTGGCCTACTTTTCTGGGTCTATTCCTAAACATTTCCCTCCTCTTTTAATTCCCTCATAGCATGTGAGAGATTGCTTAATTTTTTTCTTATTCTATTTATCCTCCTTTCTTCGGGACTGCAGGTGGCTCTGGCCCCCTCTCAGGGGGGCTCATCTATTTCAGAGCCTGGTTCCCCGATCCCGCTTGTAGCCGGCAGGTACCCCTTGGATTACCCCGTGGCATGGTCGGAGGGAGGAGTACTGGTTCTCCATCCCCCCACAGCACAATCCAGGAGCTGGGCCAAGATTGGAATTGGAGGTGTTCAGGTCATTACCGAGCCTGACAAGCCCACATTTTTCTGTTTTTCTGCCTGTCCCCCCCTTGCCTTGTGGCATGACCATGTGTGTATGGAGGCACGTGCATGCCACGTATCTGCACTTCTCTGCCTCCATTGCCCTTCATCTTCCACTAGGGGCAGTCAAGGAGCAGGGTGACAACCCTCCCCTCCCCGGGAAAGGAGAACAGTCAGTCAGATGCTCAATCCTCTCCCTCCACCTGCCGACCCCCGGCAACCTAAGGTTGATCCTGACCCCGGGTCACCACCATGGAGTGAGGTGTGGTGTCCAGCACCTCAACCCTCAGTGCCACCGGGCTGGCCTGAAAGATAGCTTTCTTGTAAAACTCATCCCACAAGAAGTATATTTAAATGTCTTATCTGAGTGAATTTGTCTGTGCTCTGAGAAAAGAAAAATATGTTTATTTATATATTTATTGAATTATTGGATTACAATACCTATGAGTCAGGGGCTCTTTTACACAGGTTCCACTTCAACTTTGATACAAAACAAAATATAATACAGTTGAGTACAAATAACATTGTAACAAGCATCTATGTTACAGTTGGAGGGTTATACAGGTGCAATAAAAAAGAAGGGGTAGAGCAAATTGATGTGTGAAACTCTTTCCACAATCAGTACATTTAATAGTTTCTCTTGAGGGTAATGTTTCTTAAGAGTGGGGTTTTTGAATTGATGTGCTGAATGAAATGACTGATGATGACGTCTAAGATGGGTCCGCCTTGCAAAACCCCTTCCACACACAGTACATTTAAATGGTTTCTCTCCTGTGTGAATTCGCTGATGATATACAAGATGGGTCTGCCATATAAAACTCTTTCCACATTCAGTACATTTGAAAGGTTTTTCTCCACTGTGGATTCGCTTATGGTATAAGAAAGATGTTGACCATTTAAAACTCTTCCCACACTCAGTACAGTTATATGGTTGCTCTTCTTTGTGCATTATCTGATGGCTTGAGCAACTCTTCTGGCGTACAGGAAATCCTGATTGGAGACTTTTCTTATGCTGAACAGGTTTTGTGGCTAGAATAAAAAAAAAAAAGAGATTTTCTCTTTTAATATTTTATACCCATGTCCCTCCTTTAAATCCCTATTTCACTTTTTGGTTTCTTCTGGCCCTGTTGTCAGCACCTTACTGTGCCTCGGCCATGAAAACTGCAGGCATGCAGTTCCTCAGAGGTCAATGGCATTTCCAGTTTATGAGCGGTCATATGGGGGATGCTGCTTAGTGAACCTCAGCAGACTTGCCCCTGGAGAGTGACTGCATCCCCTCTCTCTTGCAGCCTGGGGCAACAAGAAACAGCCAATATTATCACTGAACCCAGGTCTCCAGTACAGCTCTGTAGGCAAATTTATGCTGAGTATTCTGTATTGGTGTGAATGGTGTAGAGTGGCTGATTCACTGTCAGAACATAAGTGTACACAGGTTTGGAAACATTGTAAGCTAATCAGGTTCAGCTCCTGTGAAACTGCAGCAGTGGGAGCTGAAATGGTGTAAGAGTTCTAAGTCCATGTGTGAACACAACACACCATAAGAAGTGGTGCACTTGTAGTGTAGAAAGCCAGAAGAGGGACATAAGGTGCTTTTACATGGCGCCCCACTGTACCGCAACTGATTTGTTGCACTCCGTCCACATTCTTGCACCTATAAATAGTGTGCTTTTGCACACTGCTGTTGAAATCGATCCAGGAGAGAGTCTTGCATGACCCTCCAGGATCCCCGTTGTCTGTCCATGCTCACTGCCTTATGGTGGGTCCCAATGCTGGGGTAAGCAGTACTGTGCCCAAGTTCAGCTACTTATATTTTATGACAGAAAGAAAGCTGAACTTGGGCAAGTATCCAGTTTTTAAAAACGGGAGCTAAAAAATGGTTTAAAATCACTTGGAACAAGGGTGTGTGACACTGGGCACACTGCATATGCATGAGTAGGCATAAGCAGTATGCCAAGTGTCATGCCCCCTTGTTCCGAGTGATTTTAAACCATTTTTAGCCCCCAATTTTAAAAACTGAATACTTGCCTGAGTTCAGCTTTCCGTCTTCTATTATAAAACAGAAGTAACTGAACACCGGCACAACACTGCTCGCCCCAGCATCGGGACCCCACCATAAGGCAGTGGGCATGGACAGGCAACTGGGATCCTGGAGGGTCACACGAGACTCTCTCCAGCAGAGATGTGAGCACTGCCATTTCAGTACACAGCCAGCTAATGCATTCCACAACAATACGCAGAAATGGCAAAAACAGGAAATGCCGATTCAGCGAGCGCTCGTTTTGGAAGCAGTGCAGGTTGTCTTCACACACAAAAAAGGCAATGCTGCAGCTGATCTGCACTCATCAAGGTGGTGCACAGCTCAGCGTGTAAGGGCGCCTACAAATAACACACGGGAGGAACCAAGCTGCCTCCAACACTTCCAGCTGCACTGCTCTATAGCTCCTGTGTGTGAAGGCACTGGAAATGCCTAAAACAGTGAATTGTACAAACAAACATTGTAACAGTGCCAAACCTTATGTGTGTGTGTGTGTGTGTGTGTGTGTGTGTACACACCCCTGTTTGTGTGTGTGTGAGTGTGTGTGTGTACACACCCCTGTGTGTGTGTGTGTGCGTGTGTGTACGTACACACCCCTGTGTGTATGTGTGTGTGGACACACCCCTTACACCACACTGCCACTGATGCATAAGAATGACTTGACAAAATGCCATTCATTTTTTTTTAACAACAGCAGCACTTTGAGTCAGCATGATTAACTATATTTCTTTAGGATTTTAAATACAAAACATTAAATTTAGATTAAATATTAAAAGCATGTCTAAGAGTACACTGCTTTGCTTTGATTTTACAGACTGTGATCAGAAGTTTCTCAAGTCCGTAACACTGTGTGCCTAGCTGTGGGGCAGAATTGCAGCAGTCGCTGCAAAGGACTTGCCACCCCCTTGGCAACCAGAAGGCAATAATGCAGTGATGTGTGACATAGCCCCTCCCAAAAGGTGCTGCACATCTACTGGACACAGCAGCTTAGACTTCTGCCAGCGCTAATTGAGATACCAACACACACAGAAAGAATCTCAGTTCTAAAATGCAAATGCCCACATTATTTTAACAGAGACCTCAGTGTCTTACCACAACATTAAGACACTGAGGTCTCTTTGTTAAAAATGTATGTGGACATTTGCCTTTTAAAACGGAAACTCTTTCTGTGTGCTCCATGCCATCTGTGTTTAAACTACTGTACATTGGAAATCCATGTGAGTAGTTGCACCAGTTTATTAGAGAGCACAGCTTCAGCTTGTGTTTCCCTGGACTCAGATACTGAGCTCAGGATGGCCTGGGTTTCTCACAGGCAAGGGGACATTTGGGCCAGAGCTAGCCGTTTACCATCAACTTGTTCGACTAAAAAGCAGCTCTTGCGCTGGTCCAGTGGCCTAGTGATAGCAGCTCGCTATTCAAACAGGAGACTTGTGGTAATAGATGTGGTACTGATCTTAAGGAACTACCTGGCAGCCATCTTACTTCTAGTCTTGCAGTGAGGAATTTGTCATCCTTGTTGTTTTCTGTTATGTTCAGTCCAAATGTCATCGCCATTGTAGTATTCTTGTTATGTAGAATAGACTGACACAGACTGAAGGAGCTGTGACTAAGCTGCCTTGTTTATGATGACTGAGTACAGGCACTATAAGGGACCTAAAGGTTAAAGGACTTCAGATTGAAGATGACAGGAAACAAGGAGTACAAATAGCTCACTACAGAACTTAGGGTTAGTACCACATCTACTAAACAATATTACATTTCAGTTAGTGCTCCCGAGCCCACGACCCCAGTAATGGATCATCAGAGGCACATGAGAAGCCTCAACAAGACACAAAGTACTGCAACTGTCTCTGCCGCCTAGGGAAGTTAATTCTGAGTAAAGGAGCAAGACCAGGGCTGGGAAGTGAATGTATTATGGGTATTTTATAATTTTGAGGACATTCCTTTTGATGGTAGCCCCTCAAATCAGGGGAGCCAGCAGAACTTGGGAAAGTGAAGGCCCAAGCATTGTTGAAGGGGGTAGGCTTGGTTCATAGTCTGCTGAGTTACTGTACAGTAGTAAAATTATAGAAACTAAAATAAAGGCTCAGACCTTCAGGCTATGGCCTGGTGACTCCCACTCAAATGGGATTCGAGGGCAACACATTGCTGGGGAGAGGAGAAGCCTCCCTTAAGCTGCTGAGATTTTTAATTTTCAGAAGCAAAAATGTGGCTATTTTAATGCAATTACTGAGAAAATATAGCCATATCAAGTAATTGTCATAACAGACCAGTAATCTGATGCCCTCATATTTCTTTCAAGGGGAAAGCCTCAAAGGGAAATGTCATCAACAGGATTTCTTGATGTCTGAAAGCCCATGACAAACACATTTGATTGGACTATTGTGTTGATCTATGAGTCTTTGCAGTCCAGAGTTATTCATATGTAAATCACCCTGTAATTAAGGGCTGGTGGCAGCCATATGTTTTGGGCTCCTGACAGGAAATTATGTCACCGAGGGTCTAGGTTCCCCTGTGACTGCATTTAATCGAACAGGTTAAACAGGAAGTAGACTGTTTTATTAAGTGTGTTTTAAGGTGTTATTACAACACTTCCTACATCTATAATAATTGTTTTGTATGTGCATTGAAACTAGTGAGTTATCACCTTTACATTTCAAACTGTTAGTAAAAGAATTCCATCTTTGGAATTGCTTAATCTGTAGGCTACACTGCCAGTGCCAGCTGATCATCAAAAACTACACATCTCAAGGCTGGCTCTGTGGTGCCAACAGGTATTGGAGCCCCATATCAGGATTTCTCAACCCTGGCTGTGTTCATGTCAGTACAGGTTTGTAGCTCAGTGCCCTTAACTGCTGTGCTATACTGCCTCCTAATAATTCAATAGAATTCTGGCATTGTTACGGTAGAAAATCCCATTCCATCCAAAGTATTTCAGTAAGAAACTGTTATAATTTTAACTTCATCAAAAGAAGTAAAATACTCTAATAGCTGCCGGCCTGGTGGTGCAGAGGACTGAGGTGCTGGTGCCTTACCTCATGCTATGTTGGCGACCCGGGTTCTGGAACGACTTCGGGTCACCGGGGAGATGGCTCGGGCGAGGGGGGGTTGGAGCAGGATCGAGCTGTGGTTCTCCCCTCCAAAGCGGTGGATGCCCACTCTGCTGTAGTCCTGCTCCCACTGGGTGGAGGTCAGGTGGGCAGCGCAGGTGGTTGGAGCGGTGACCCAATCTGGGGAGGGGCAGATTGGACCACCGGATCCTGGTGTGCGCGTACACACACATGTATGCCATGACCCAGCAGGAGGTGAAGGGGAGAAAAAAATCTGAAAAATACCATAAATTACAAATGAAAAAAAACCCCTCAAATTAATGGTGATCACTTTTTACATACAGATAGACACATTTATGTCCAGTTATAGCCTCCTGGTTGATATTTGTGGTTACATCCAGGAGGCTGTAATCAACACCTGTCAGTCAAGCATCACCACAGAAAGTTAACTGGCATGTAGTTTCACTGTGGACGTGCTGAACATCTTGCCCAACATGGTGGCTCCCTTACCGAGGACTGGTACCAGCACTCAAGCTCTGCCACACACTGTTAAGACAAGTAAGATTTTAAACATTTTTAAATATCTATCTAGTTGATCCTGCCTTGAAAATGAAAAAAATCAATATGGTTGATCCTGCCACTGATACCCTTTGAATGCGTCTTACACTATGCAGCAATGCTGATGGACCGTGACTTTCCAGAATGTTGTTACCACTGTAATGTAAAGAAAAAAGAAAAGAAAAAAACCAAAAGGAGAGACAGGCTGTGTGTGTGTTTGTGTGTGTCTCTATCTCTGACAGAAGTCCTGCACTAACTGAACTGTGCTGAAAGGGAAAAAATATCACCATTAATGAAATAAAATAATCTATGTATGTGTGTGTGTGTAAAAACCAGAATGTTACACACACACTCAGTGTGTGATGCTTTTATAAACCAAATCGGGGTTTATGTTGCATCCCACATCTTGGGTTTATGTAAAATTTTGGTTACACCCACTGACCCATATATTATTCTATATTTTAATAAGGCATTTCAGGTTATACATGTTTTAACAGTGTTGTCCATCTGTGTGTTTTTGCCATTAATAAACAAGTAATTGTGACTTATTGTTTTCTTTTCAAGTCAAATCTGGATAGAAAGATTATATTTTCAGAATCTTAACACATGCTCAAAACCCATTGTGATGGATGAACGAAGTTTGTTCACAGCTGTACTGCCAGCTGATAATTATAAGCTACACATTTTAAGGCTGGCCCCATGATACCAGGCCAGTAGATACGTAGCCACACTTGTATCTTGTAGACCTGAGTTCACACCTGAAATTGTAAGAGAAAAGGCTGCAAGACAGGGAATGGAAAAATACCGAAGTTGGTGCTGAGGCAGTTCCAGAAATCTGTACTGACATAAACACAGCCAGAATTTAGAAATCCTGATATGGGCCCCAATACCTGTTGGCACCACAAAGTCAGACTCGAGATGTGTCGTTTTTGATGATCAGCTGGCAATGGCAGTATAGCCTAGAGATTAAAGCAATTCTGAAGATGGATTATTTTTACTAACAGTTTGAAATATAAAGGTGATGATTCACTAGTTTCAATGCACATACAAAACAATTATTATAGATGTAGAAAGTGTTGTAATAACACCTTCAAACACACTTAATAAAACAGATGATTTCCTATTAAACCTGTTGGATTAAATGCAGTCAACGGAGGACCGGTCCTAGACCCTTGGTAACATAACTTCCTGTTAGAAACCCAAAACATATGGCTGCCACCAGCCCTTAATTACAGGATGATTTACATGTGAATAACTCTGGACTACAAAGATTCACAGATCAACACAATGGCTCAATCAAATTAGCTTTTTATGGGCTTTCAGACATTAAGAAATCCTGTTGATGACAGTTCCCCTTTAATTGAAAAATATTATAAAATGGATACTAAAAGTCCCACAATTTCATTGGTAAATGTATATCACAAGACAGTGGAAAAACACATATCAACACTGAGGTAATTTCTCAGTACCCTATTCTGACAGCCAAACCTCAGGAAACAAACAAAACCACTATACCAGACCCATGGCTGACACATGAAGTTCTCTATTCTCAACTCATATGGATCTCAGCTGACTTTCTGGCCTCCCTTTATGTGTGTGACCTTACATGATGGACCCACAAGTCCTCCAGCTCCCCTGCTGACCTAATCAAGTATCAGACCCTTTGTAGTGCCTGTATCAGAGATACCAGGCTTCCTAAGTCCTAATACTTCACATCCATGCTCTAGAACAACCTTAATCACCCCCTCTAAGTTCCAGAAGGTTATCCATGTCATCTTCTCCCTGCCCCCCACCCCAGTCCCCTTCCCCTGTCCTCAAGGTGGGTGACACTCCTATTTCTGCCCCCTCTTCTGTCACCTGAGCTTTCAACTCTTTCTTCACCTCCTGTGCTCTCTACCTCCTCTCCTATCCTCCTTTTTCTCTTCCTCCTTCCCTTCCCCTGCTTCAAACACACATTATCCTTTCTCTCTCTCTCTCTTCTACCACATCAGCTGCTTCTCTTAAGACACTTTTGGCTCTAAAACCCCCACAAGAGTGTGAGCCTGGATGTTTTTGACCCCAATCTCCTCCATCTGACTGCCCATACCATTGCTCTACCTATTACTTCCCTTCTCAAACTCTCCTTCTCTAGCCTTTGTCCAGAACACCTGGAAACAGGCCACTGTCATGCCCCTTCCCAAGAGGGATTACTCCACCTCTCCTGGCAACTACTTTCCCATTTCGTTGCTCCCTACTATGGCTAAGAGCCAAGTACACTTTGCGCTATCTCAGCTCTCCCCCTTCTTTGATTCATCCACCTTCTTCACCCCTTTCCAGTCCAGCACCTGGAATTCCCACTCCACCATCACCACCTCCTCCCTCCTGCAGCTTACTGACTCCATTTTATCTGGCATGGATCAGGGCTTGGTCTTCCCTGACATTTTTGTCGACTTGGCCTAAGCCTTCGACACTATTGCCCACACCTGCCTCCTGGACAAGCTCAAGGCAGTGGGGCTCTCTGACTCCTCAGTTGGTTGGCTCTGCTTTGATTGGAGAATCCATATTTCCCCCACTCCCTATCAGTTGCATTCCCCAAGGGTCCGTCTTTGGCCCAATACTCTTTTCCATCTTCCTGAATGACCACCCTGCTGCCTATTTCTCTGCATTCATCTGTTTGTATGCTGATGATGTGGCACTCTTTGCCCTCCAACTCCTTTGCCTCTGACCTCATGGCCAGGCTCCAACTGGACTTCACAAACATCCAGCACTGGTTCCTGGCAAATCAGCTGTCCCTCTACACCAAGAAAATGGTCTCTATGACCTTTAGCACTAGGCAGAGGTTCACCAGGCTCATCCCCTCTCCTTCTTTCATAACCTTGATGGCACAGCAACTGAAAATGTCCCATCATTCAAGATCCTCGGGGCTGGCTGGGCTGGCAGCTCAATTTCTCAGTGTATGTGGATGCCATCCACAAGAAGCTGCACCTCAAACTTGATGCGCTTTATGGGAACAATGGGTGTCTTCCGCTTCCAGCACATCAACAGATCATCTCGAAGATGATTTTCCTCTGGCAATCACTTTCTCGCACTCCTCTCAAGGAGTTACTACTCACTCCTTCAATTTCCCTGATATTCTTCTCTGGGCTTCTGTCCACCACCCTCATACCTCTGCTATCCCTTCAGCCTGCACTCACACTAGTGTAGTCTCCTCTGTCACTCTCCTGAATCGACAACCTTTCCTCCCACCCTGAACTCAGTACTGTCTCTGCACATTGTAAATGTTGTTATCCTCCAGCACTTATTGTACTGTAATTGGTAATGCAGGTGTCCTCCAGCGCTTATTGTATTGTTATGTATTTTACTTCTTCCAATCCTCGTCTTTGCACTTATATATTTATGATGCTTATTTACTTATTATTGTATTACTTGTTCTTAGTGTTCCTCATTGTCCTCCCCTTCAGTATATCTTTTGTGGTGAAACTCTTCAAATAACAAATAAAATGCCTTCCATTTTAGTATCTCTCTGAGTACTTCCAGCCTTTTGTAGTCAACTCTCTTATCTTATCTCTCACAGTCTGCATCCCACCCCCCCGAGTGTGTAGCCAGCTCCCTTGTTTACAGCTGCAGCAGCACAGGTGGACTGTGAGCTCAAAAATCTGATTACTTTTCAAGGGCCCAGAAAGTACTAAGTGCAGGAGATATATACCGTGGATAGTGTCTTCAGGCATCTGCTAAAATTAGCTGTGTCGCCCTGGGCATGGGTGCCCATTGAGGGATACTGCAGACTTTGGCAGTAAGGTGTTGGTTGCCATGACCCTAAGGTATCTGACGGGTGGGGCGTTGGGCATAAGCTGTGTTTACCAGGTGACTTTCTGCAGAACCTGGCTCAGAGGCACAGGAGATACCATTGTTCACTTGCACCTGGAGATGCAGATGCCACATCACCCTCACAGCTTGTGGAGATGCAGATGCGCATCACCCTCACAGCCTGTGGGTAGCATGAGTTCTTGGGAAACCTTGATGCAGCAAGAGGGCTGAGGTACATTGTTTAGAGCTGTGGGATATACCGGGATAGGACATCAGGCATCTGGGACACTTCCTGACTTGCCAGTACTTGCAGGGAGCAGAAGCTAGAGTTTGGCCAATAGATGGGGAAGTACAGAGCAACCACCAGGAGGGTCTGGGATCCTGAGGAGGTGTTCCCTCAAGGGACACTTTCTGATGGCTTTCAGGCCTGAGAGAGGGTTCCCCCCAAAAAACTCATAACTGTGGGCATCCTGAGAAAAAGGATGTCCTAGAGGCTGAATGCAGAGATCAGGGAGTACCCCTAAAACTGATGAAGGAGGTAATATTGAAAGACAGCAGCTTAAAGTTAGTGTACTGAATCTGCATGAATGGTACAGGAGAAGGCAATCCCTAAAGGTAAAGAATGCACCTGCAGCCTGTGTGCAAGTATCCCACCTCCAAAGGTAGATTTCAGGGAGTGTCAAGGGCACACTGAGGCATGTTGTGAGTGAGAGTCAGCCTCTAAGCTGACAGCAGAGAAGTTGGTGTACACCAGGGTATGGTGTGGGGAGGTTCAGAGTTGCAGTGTCTTCCAGAAATAGTTCACTCTGAGAAGTGGAACCAGCCTGGCATACTTAATGTGCTAAGGATGATAAAATACCTTGGGGAAGCAGCACCCATAGATGAGACAGATAAGACAGGATTCCACGTCGCTGAGGGCTGAGAATTCCTGGGTATGCAGTAGCCCAAGAACTGCACTATGCTTGCTGTGCTCATCACTGCCAAACAACTGACAAGAAACAAATGGAGCCCAGATGTCTGGGCTAAAGGGAACCGCTTGAAGTGTTGCTCAGGAATGATCTTGGAACTACTGTAATGAACTGCATTTGAATTGAGGAATTATGGTCCTTAGGCCAGCAACTTGTGTGCTGTACAAATTAACTTTGCCTGAAAGTGCCCCAATTGCCCTCACTAAAGAAGGGTCACATGCTTAAAGTTCTGATTATCATGTGCTTTGTTTTACACTCAATGGTGCCCATATCCAACATCCTCTTCGGGAAGGTAAGCAACTCAGCACTGTTTGATGCAAGCAGCCTTCAGCAAGCACTCCATCTATACCCCTATTCTGTAGGCTCTACCCACCCCATTCTAGGGCATCCCAGCAGGCTGATCACTGTACCACCTAAAGGGGGGGGTGGAATTGCATCAACAAATCTGTTTTGCAAGCTACCAGCCTTTATCGGTGATCCTGTACCAAAATGTAAGGCCAGTCTCTGTTACAGAATTCACACTCAAGGGAATCATGAAGCAATCCGACTGTGCCAGTACAGACCCTTTCTTTAATGCAAAAAGATGAAGTTTGTGTGCAAGATACAAATAAGGGTCTACTATGGTGTCATTGAAATATAATTACTAGGGAGTGTTTTTTTATCATCGGGAAACCCAGTTATAATTTGCTTTTACAACCAGCTGGTTAAAATGGCAAACACAGACTGGGTTTCCCTTGTTTCATGCATGGGCCAGATGGCTGTCTTCCAGAAGTCACGATGAACACTACACCACCACTCGCTCTCAGTAGTAAGTAAATTTAAAAAAACAAAAACTGGAATGTCCTGTTTAGACTACTGTGTCTACTATTTAAACCTGTTGTCAAACTTAAATGAAAAAAAAAAGGCTTCAGCAGCCGTGGAATGTATCAACCAGACTAAGTGCATTTACAGACAAATCGTTTTATTTTATATAATTGCTGTTGCAAAAAATGCTCCCAAGCAATTCTATAAACTAAAAGCTAGGTAGGTGCATAAAACTCGAATTTTACACACACCCTCAGTGTGGAATGCCTTTATAAAAACCTTTAGCTTCGCTCTCGGGATCTATGTGGCATCTCACACCTTGGGTGAGTGTAAAATTCTCATTATAACCACCTACCCAGCTATTATTCTCCACGTTATGCCATAACACAAAGTGCAATTCGGTCATCTCCACTGTGCTTTCTTTAAAGTTTTGGGCACTTACATTTTCTATTTTATCACTACTACACTTTATGTTATGGCATAGCATTTAAATTAATGGGATTGAACTGGGAAATAGAACTGTTTTGTGGTTTATTTGAACACAAATCCCATTCCAGAAACTAGTATTTGTTTTATGGTCTGCCTACCCTGGGATACACAGCGCCATGCACTTTGGTAGTGTAATGCCACAGCTATGGGGTCAGAGGGTGAGATGAAAGCCAATCAGGGATATTTGCCTGCAAAAAGAGCCACAAAGGCTCATGGACTACCGATGGAATTTATTAATCCAAGCTCCTTTCCTTCAGCCGGCCTGGTGGCACTGAGGGTTGAGGTGCTGGATGCCACACCTCGCACCACGCTGGCGACCCGAGTTCAGGAACGAGCTCGGGCGCCAGGGGTCGGCAGGGAAGGGAAAGGATCGAGCATCCAATGGACTGCTCTCATCTCCCTGGAGAGGGATCCAGGATATCTCCAGTGCAGCAGGGACCCCCGGTGGAGACTAGAGGTACAACTGCACTTGGAGCAGCTAAGGGGGAGGAGCATGGCAGAAGCTTATGGCAATAGCCGTGCAGGCATCACTGCACGTCCGTGCCCCTAGGGGAAAAACTACACAGAAAATCCCCTGTCTCGTGGATAGGCAAAGGCTCCTCCAGTGCCCATGACCACACTCCCACAGTCGGGCCTCCTCTGCCAGGATCCCCTCTCTGACTCCGACCCAGTGCATTAAATTATAGCTAGAGTGCCAGGGCGAAGGCGGACCCACCTCAAGGGGTTCAGAGCCAGGTGATCTGCTGGGCTGGAGCGGACTTGGTGGAGGGCTTCAGACAGGGAGGTAGAGTCGTAGGGTGATAGGTAGATGGAGAGAGTTCCCTGAGGCAGGAGCAGAAACAAAATTCACAAAAAAAAAAAAAAACATCTCCTTTCCTACAACCAATTGCCTTTTGTATGACAGACCTTCAGGACTTCCCGACTTGACTGACAGCTCCACTGCCAATCAACTGTGTTTGTTTTCCAATGAGCGACAAGGCATTTTTGAATACCAAACAGTTCTGCCCAATTTCCCAGGGAGATCAGATCTGCAGTAATTCTAGATCAAGCCAGACCACTGAGTGCTACAGCGAGATGTGTTGTGTCAGACTGCACTTCTGTCAGTAAAGATGAAAATAAAAGTAAAAATAGATCCCCAGGTTTGGAAGAGGAGACATTAATGTGTTGGTGAAGCCTCCAGTCACAGCAATGCAGAGTAAAAGACTGTGTGTGAACTGCAGCCTGAGACTGTTGTTGGAGACCCCCCTGGTAGATTAGCCCGGTACCAGGTTATCTCAACCCCATGAGCCCAGCTGTCTTGTGAAGGCTAGTGCGTACTCTGCGTGGCCGGATCAACTGGAAGGCAGATGAATCTCAAAACAACATAAACAACCCTGATGCAGAGAGAAAGACAGAGAGGTAGAGGGAGAGAACAAAAGAGGGAGACATCAAAAGCAAGCAAACAATCGCTGACAGATTGGTGTGACCTGCTACAGCCATCGCTATAATCCTGCATACAGGTGTACTGGCCTAATCTTTGGCTTTACAATGCAGAGGTTGGCATCTCTGCAGATTCCTGTGTAGATAGAACTCACCTTTCAGAATTTGCTTGTTACTCCAAAGAAAATTGGTAGATGGCCCCTTTGGGGGCCTATTGCTGATTTTGGACGTTGTGTGCCCTCCGGGCCCCATAGCTCGGCTTAGGAATGCCCGATTTACAATTCCAAGATGTCATTTTTCTACATTTATTGCCATGCCAAGTTGGACGGAACAACTTAGAAAATGCAAAATGGCCACCAAAATCCAACATGGCTACCATATCGCTAGTAAATACTTGATTCACTTATAATTTCTAAATCCTTAGCTTCCAAGATACCGAATATCAATGATTCATGAATGGGGAGTTTATTATTATTACATTTAATATAAACACATATTAAATTAATATAATAGAACATAAATATATATATAAACAATGCATAACGTATCAGTCTGCTTGTTTGTGCCATTGACCCAAAATTGCATCCACTCTGTGAGAATTTGCCACTTTATTCACAGGATTGCATGGCGTGTTCATGTACGTTGTATGCCTGTTTAGTTTGTATTTCTAGTTTTTAATTTTAGTTTCTGTTTCAGAAACATGGATAGTTATACCTGTTGGATTGGTCAATCCATCCGATTTGCCTACCTGTGTTCTTTGTGAGAACCAAATTAGAGATATGGAACTGCAACAAATATTAGAAGAAAATGGGCTGAATACCATCAAGGCTTTTGCAGAGAAATGGTCAGTCACAAAACCAACTTCCGAGAACACCAAAAATGTCAACCTCGCATGGAATAAAATCAGTGACCAACTTCCCCCCGGCCCTGGAGAAACAGGCCTATCTGTTCATGCAAGGTGCTGCCAAAATTTCACCAGTGAAAGGAAAATAAACACCAACTCAATGCAACAACTTTCTTCAGATCAGTCTTCTGAAGCTGAATTCTCCGGCATATCTGTCCTTCAGACATCCAGTAGCAGTGAAGCGGTCCATGTAACTCAATGTAAAAGGAAACTGTTGGAATTTAAGAAGGATGAGACCTGATTCATCTGTGATAAGGAAAAAGAGAGGAAATACAGAAGAAAAACTCCAAAGAGTTGAACCTGAAGACGGAAAGATTACATTGCACGAAAGCATGTTAGGCAATGAAAATTTCGATGATGTTCTTTTGTCCGGTGCAGCCTAACATTTGAAGGTCACTACTGCCAATATTGACGTCTTTGCTGCAGATGGCTAATATATCATCAAAGCTGTTACAACACTTTCATCTGCGTCGGCAAACGAGAGCGACAAACACCAGGCGGATTGGAAAGCATTTGCACAAAGAGTGCTGAAACTGAGTTTCTTCAAATCATGAGAAGAAAGATTGTTGAGCAGAAATGTTGCTATTTACTCCCAGAGTTACTGGAGGATCTTCATAACCTCTACTAGTTCCACGTATGCAACAAGATACTGGAATAAATCACACATTTCAGTTGAAGAATCTTATCAGCAATGAATTTGGGATGAGATAGGTTTTACTGTGGGGAAGGGGATACATGGGAATCCTCTCATTCTTCACTTGACAAAAGTAAACCCACTTGATTATTCTTTGGCAACCTTGAGAGGAGCTGGGCTCAGAGATAATGACATTACCAAGGCATTTGCAAATATGATCAATCGGAAATTAAAAGAAAGACAAACTGAGCTACCACAGTTTCCTATGGCATGTGAAGACTTGCTTTCTGAGCTTGATAATTATGAACCCATTCCGGAAATCTTCAATACGAAAGCTCTCTCTATAAGCCCTTCTAAGAAGATTAATGCTCTAGGTTATGCGACCATCCCAACAGAAATTCAGGCTACCAAGATATGGTCCCTTGCTAGTGACTGGCAATGCCTCATTACCAGAAAACATTCTCCAAAGTCAATAATTCTATCCATGGTCATTCATCATCTCACTGGAAGTAAAGAACCAGTCAATCTTCTACATCGTTCAGGGGCTGGTATTTCTTACACAGGTGTCAGAAGACAAAACAAGAAATTGGCCAATGACAGTAAATCTGAGGGAAAAAAAGCACTGCACATGATTCAGCCTGGGCTGCCAACTCATGTCACAATTGATAACTCAGATGATAAGCAACAGGCATTAACAGGAGTCTCAACAACACGACACTAACTCAATGATTTACATACCCCAAATTTCATGTCCTGCTGTCATCTGTGATTTGCCAGTACAAGAACAGAACATTCCAAGCAGCTCAACAAGAGAAGTCCAAGAAACTTTTGAGAGCTCAGAACCTATTGACTATGGGGATTATAAAATAGGAAAGTGAAAACCCCCCCACTGATCATCCCATCCTATGATGAGGATGAAAGAAGGGCCAAGCTTAATCTTCGTTTGAGCAAAGATTGTATTTGGGATCTGGCAGCAAGCATAGCATCTTCCAGAGAAGACAAATCTCTTCCAGTCCTAGTATCAAGGACAGCATTCAATAAAAAAGCAACATCGACCACTACCTTCAAATCTGAAACTGATTTCCTGCCTATTATACCACGTGAACCAGATGATGCAGTTTGCAAATATTATCTTTCTCATGGATCTAACGGATGACCTACAAACTTGACCACATCTTCAGCCATAGCAATCATGCAGTTTTTTTACAAGATTGCACAAATAATGTGGAAAGAAGAAAAATATACAAAGGTGGTTAATTTGATGGGAGGATTTCATGAACTGATGGTGAGGCAGAAAATCCTCTACAAGCAATACGGTGCTATGGGACTTTGTGACTGGTGGGTTCAGGCTGGGATAACAGTGGATGGATCTGTTGACCAGACCTTGGAAGGATGCCACTATTCTAGATCAATGAGGTTACATAAACAGTCCCTCGGGGCTCTCCTACAATTCATGGGATCCAAGATTCACGGCTCACTAACTGACTGACTAAGAGAAATGCTCATCAACATGAGAAGATCTGTATTGGCAGAATCCCTGAATCTTGTACTCTTGGATGAATCTTTCCCTGAAGTGCAGTCATGAATGCTGGAAATCTCCGGCACCATGGGGCAGTGGGTGACAGGCTACATTGGTGACACCAGCTCTCTTGTCACCCAGGTTGCCGCATACAGAGACAAGAATCTGAACTTGCATCTGCAGGCTCAACGAGATATTCTACTCTTACTGTTTGCATTCAACCATCAAAACTACTCTCGGTATTTGATGTGGCATTAGGTACACCTCATCAATCTAAAAACCATCAATAAGAATGCATACAATCAACTGTAGGAATATGGCATTGGGGCTAGTCTGTCTGGTGAGGCATTCTCCACAATACCTGTCGACAAAGTGTCTGAGGTCTCAATCAACAGAGAGGTCAAGGTGAGGGGTGGACCCATGAGAGGCAGTTACAGTATGTCCTAGGAACCTGCTGGGGACTTCATTTTGAATTCCCACAAGTTCGCTAAAATTCATTTGTTGCTGAAGAAGAAGGTGCTTCTGAAAATATCGGCCACACACAATAAGTTGACACATGGTGCCATGAAGAAACATGATGGTCAAGTGAAAGAGCTAGTGAAAAAACTTCACACATATTTAGATCCATGTCAGGGTGTAGCATGACACATCATAACGGGCATTGAAATATTGCCGGCAATAACAGAAAGACTTTTGAAGGCAAGGGCTACAGGGGAAGTGATGTTGAGTGCATTTATAAATGGCCGCTTCCTATCAAGGAAAGTTGGTTTCTTCGAGGCCATTAAACGCAGTGGAATTTCCACGGGAATGGACAAGAAGAAAAAGAAACACAAAGCGGAATCAGTCTTGAAAGAAGACCGTCAGGGTATTGGTATCATTGTTGCAAAGTGCCCCAACAAGAAAGATGTGTTTTCCCATCTGCTTACATCATATCCTCTTGCAATAGCAACTCCAGCCGGAAACCTCTACAAACCTAATACCAAACATATCTTTAAGAAATTATCTCATCGATGAAGCAGACGCTCAAAGTTCTTCCCCTCCTCCATTACACTCAGTGTACATATACAACACCATGGCAATGGTCAGAGCAGTTCCTGCACAGCGTACATGGGACAGCCTTTGGAAAGCACTTCTTGTCGCATTGACACCTCCGACAGCAAACCCAATGGAAGTCATCGTCGTTTTTGATAATTATAAGGATGATCAGGAGTTCTCAGTGAAACAGCAAGAACTAGCTGAGCGAGCAGTAGGAATGGGAGGAATGTGACTTCACATGGGATCAGATTCACACGAGATGCCACAGGGAAAGGTGTATCAGCAGTACCTTCACACAACAACAACAAAACAGATCTCATACAGCACTTCAATGAGTATGTTAGACAAGAGGATGTCAGAAGAAACTTACAATACCCGCTTATTATCAGCAATGGCAGAAGCACGTATACTGTATACCTAGATTCAGAAGAATTCCTGTTCTCCTGCAACCATGAGGAGAGAGATATAAGGATAGTGTTGCATTGTGCTCTTGCGAAAGGCCCAGATGTCATCCGAGCCAAAGATACAGACATCCTCGTCCTGATGGTTTACGCTTTTGCTAAGACCCTTCCAGATTAACCATGGATGCTCCAAATCGACCCCGACGTATTTGTAAACATAGGATCTATATACAATCACATTGTATACGCTGCAAGTGTCAATTTGCCAGCATACCACACTGTCTCGGAATGCGATGCAGTGAGTTACTTCTACAAGGTATCAAAGAAATTAGTCTTTCAACATTCACACAGGGTCGAAGAAAGAATAAATCTCCTTTCAGGGCTTGGGGAAAGCACATATGCTTCACAAGACACTGAACAAAATGTCAAGACCTTCATTCAACACTGTGTGTACAAAGGTACAGGAGGAGAGGATCTGGTAGACACAGGAGTAAGGCAATACAATAACCTGAAAGTGAAGACTACACAAACGATTCTACCAGACTCAGTGAGCCTATGTCAGCACAGAAAGAGAGCAAATATCATAGCCTACAATTGGTGCCACTGCATAGAGCTGGAAACCCCGAAAGCTGAGCCTTGCTTGTCAGGATAAAAATGAGAGGATGAAACGCTGAAACCTGTGTGGTTCACTGGGTTTCAGTTACCAGACATCCTACATCATAGAAGAAAGGGCGGAAGGTTAGCCGGCTGATGGTGTGCAGCTGATGGAGATGAGGCAGATGACAGAGGTGAGTCAACACCTCAAAGACACATACAAAAGACCAAACAAAAACCTACGACCATGGCACCAATGACTGATTGTACAGAAGATGATGACACCGAAAACGACACATTGGCAGCCAATGAACAAACTCCTGTGGACGAATCTTCAAGCTTCAGGAGTGAAAGTGACAGTTCAGATCCAGAGTGGACTCCAATATAATAACTTCAAAACTAAACATTACAACCAAGGTGTACTGTTGACCCAAAATATTCATAGTGTTGGGCCAGATCATTAATAAAATTACTTAATTCTAAACAACAAATCAGCACATACAACATTTAGATTTTAAGTATTACTGTATGTACTTCAAAACTATTTTGTCAGTCAATTGCCTAGTGAATTCAATTGTTTTATGTAGTATTAATGTGAGCATTTGGTCCTATGTCTAACAGGGAGCCTGAAAGCAATATATAGATGTCATAAATGTTCACGGATAAATGTTCAATATATAGATGCTCATGAATCATTGATAATCAGTATCTTAGAAGCTAGGGATTTGGAAATTATTAGTGAATCAAGTATTTACTAGCAATATGGTGGCCAGTTTGGATTTTCTAAGTTGTTCCATCTAACTTGGCATGGCAATAAATGTAGAAAATGACACCTTGGAATTGTAAATTGGGCATTCCTAGGCTGAGCTATGGGGCCTGGAGGGCACACAACATCCAAAATCAAAATAGGCCCCCAGAGGGGCCATCCACCAATTTTCTTGGGGGTAACAAGCAAATTCTGAAAGGTGAGGTCTATCTACACAGGAATCTGCAGAGATACCAACCTCTGCATCGTAAATTGAAGGATTAGGCTGGTACACCTGTATACAGGGCCTTGCCTAGCAACTCACTACTGCATAGTTAAAATAATTGGGTAGCACTTACTGATTTAGTCTGCTAGTCTCTGGAAATTTTATTTCTATTTTGGGTCATGGATATAGCTCATTATCCACACTTCTGGCAGTTCCTCTGGAACAGTCTGATTTGCTGGACATCTTTAAGCTAAGCTCCTCCCACCACCTGGGTGGTATATCCCCTGACTATGCCTTATGATGTCAGATATTTCTTTCTGCTAGAAGAACAGGTCACCTCCTTTGATGTTCCCCCTTGGGTTCTCGGGTGCCATATGCAAACTTTCTTTTTTAAGTTTTCAAAGTTGGACTGCATTTAACTCTTGGTTTCTTTGACTCCCATCGATGACCTATGATGCTTTTGAGTCAGAACAGGATGTTCCAGCTGTCATTGGGTTTGCCTTCAGAATGGTATTGGAAGGACCACCCTAAGGGCTGTAAGAAGGCCTCGTATGTGGCCAGCACTGCAGAGCAGCTGCAGCCTTTGAGGTGGAAGTGGCAGTGGCAGGCACCTCCTTCATCTCAGTGCTGTTCCCTGGGACCAGCATTAGCGGGTCCATCACGGGAGGCTTCTAGGTCATGTGCCTGGTCCTCCAGACCTTGGGAGAGATCCCTACCCACCATGGTGGCAAGAACAAGCACCATCACTGCCAATCATGTTACTGGGAGCAACTGAGTTTCTCACAGTCCCTCCTCTGGCTCAATCACTCAACATCTGTTGAGAGACCCTCACCAGAGGTGCAAGTCAAGTAGGTCAAGGGCTCCTCAGTTCTCCTCTTGAGTCAGTCAACCTTGACACTAGTCAAAGAGGCCATGGAAATCTTCCTGTAGCCTGTCGAGTAGTTGTTAGACAAGGTCAAAGATTCAATCATGAAGACCCTGGTGTTCCCAGTCCTCACCCAAGAGGACATGGGTCAGGCAGTATCCTTGTCCAGCCCCCAGGCAGAGCAGCCTCCATCAGCTGTCAAGTCTTCCATGCCCATGCTTTTCAATGTGGGCTGGCATGTGGTTTGCCACAATCAGCCAGAAGGCTCCTCTCACCACCAATCGGCTGATTAACAGTAGAGATCTCAGTTGAGGCAGATTACCACTCTTGATCCTGCTTGATTTTGAACTTCTCATCTTTGGATGAGGAGAGACAGTGTTGCAAGATGTGCTAGTGTTACCACATGTTTCTCTGGCAACAGTGGGCCATTGTGGAGCAGGGTAGGGCTCTACCCTCTGTACCTTTGCTCACCCGGTCGCTGTCAGTGGTACTGTTGCTGGTTCCAAGTTTGCCCATGCCCACAAACCTGCTTCTCCTCCTCCTTGTGCTGCAGCCACCAGTACTGCAGTCAAATGTAGGTGCTCTGACCAAGGACACCCATTCAGCCACCAGCTTGCAGGCCAGTTATTGGTAAGGATCACCCTGGGAGACAACACAATAACACCTAGGAAGTCTGTGGTAAGAAACAGTCAAGGGCCATTTTCAAGGAGTCCTCTGATAACTATGGCCATGGCCTCTCCATGGACTTCCCTTCTTGACTGGGGTTCAGTCAAGGAGTTGTCCTGCGAGCCTTGGCCAGTATCCTTTGCCCCAGGATTGCCCCACTCCAGCACTTCATCTCAGAGTCCATGTTGGTCCCGCTTGAGCCAGTCAAGAAAGAGGCCAAGTATCTCTTCACAGACATTTTGGACTTGGACAAATCCCTGGGAGTTACCCTCCCAATGGCAAATGCCATTCTGGGACCGACCCTGGAGCTTTGGCAGCCTCTACTCATATGGTCTGCAAGTATGCCATCCCTACTGAATCCCTTTTGAGGTTTTTGGACCACTCTTCGATGGAGATGTTGGTCACAGATTCAGTGTTTTGCATTCCAGACACCAGGAGGCCATGGACAAACCTCTGGACAAGAAGTCCTGTAAAACTGACCACACTGCTATAAAAGGTGTACACTGTGGTGTCTTTGGGTTTCCATTAGGCTAGTTATGCCCTAATGATGACCAACTTTGGTCGCTCCATAATGACAGTCTTCATGCGATCCTCCCTGTTGATCAGCAATTTGTGGCGATGGTTATCAAAAATCAGGGTCATCTGCTGGCTAATCACCAGCTTCAAATGGCCTTGGATATGGGCGACTCATGTGCCCCTGCAATGGCAGCAGACATCTTCATGCATCGCAGGGCCTGACTGCATCTGTCCAGCTTCATGGTGGATACCCAGCACAAACTGGCCAATGTCCCCTTCTTGGGCACCAACCTTTTCAGACTTGGGATGGAAGGATTTTCACTTGTATTGAGACATCCAGTGCCACCCTGGATTCCATGGCACTGTCCCAGAAAGACTAGAAAAAGAAGCCTAAGAAGCAGGCTTTCCTGTACTGGTCCTTTCAGTCACATCCTTTTTGGCAGCACTCCCAGGAAAGGCAGTGCCAGGCCTGGCACCCAAGCTTAAGTATGGGGGCCAGGGCCCTCAATAAATTGGGGGCAGTGAAGTGTTGCCCCTCTGGCTGCAGCAGCTGATGCCCCCATTAAAGCTGCCCTGTGATGGGTTGTGGGGGGCGGATTTGGAAGACTGAAAGGACCATCAGTCTTTTTCTGCCATCATTTTCTATGTTTCTATCCCTCCATCCATCCTATCCATGTCTTTACTTCCCATCAGAGGTCGGCTGTGTCATTTCTTGCAACACTGGCCCTCTATCACAGTGAACAAGTAGGTGTTGGACATAGTGGGCAGATGGTTGTTTCTAGACTTCGAAGCTCTCCCACCATGATGCATCCATGTGCCTTGGGAGTCTGGCATGTCATAGGACATGCTGGCTGCCCTTCAGGAGGACACTGCTTAGCTTCTTGCAAAAGGGGCAACAGCCCATGTCCCTGACATCCTCATCAGTCAGGGTTATGTGTCCACGTACAATTGGTCCTAAAATGGATGGTGGGCTGGCACTCATACTGGATCTGCACGATCTGAACCAGTTCATGTGGAAATGTATTTATTTTATTTATTTGTATGCATTTTGGTAACTGGGTAGGCCCACTGAGACAATGAAGTCCCTTTTTCAGGGGCAACCTGGAATTAGTAATATACGGTGGAAGAGCACATTTGTACAAAAAGCAAGAAGCAACTATACAGTAACTGCACATTCAGAAAAGCAGAACAATGGAATTGCATACAGGTTACAGTAGTATTAGTTACATACAGCAGCAAATATGTTCAACTAGGAGACCAGAGGTGGCATTAAGTCAGCGAATTACTAAGGCAGGTCAGCATGTGCACTGGCATGGTGCTATTTCCCAGGAAAGGGCTTTGAGGCTCTTCTTGAATAGTGTAAGGGTAGGACTGGAAAGAAGCTCATGGGGTAAAGAGTTTCACAGAGCAGGTGCCATAAAGGAGAAGGATCTCTTACCAGCAGCAGACTGAAGCCTGGGAATGTCCAGCAAGGGGCTAGTAGCAGAGCACCGGGGCCTTACTTATTGTTTAGGTTGTAGTAGCCCTACCAGTCTGGGAGGGGAGGTACGCCTAAGTAGTTTATAGGTTAGACAGAGAAAGGGAAAATGCGCCATGGCTTCAAAAGAGGGCCACACCAATGAAGCAAGCACTGCACAGTGGTGGTCCCTAGGTGAGGCACCAGCTGCAAAGCGTGCTATTTTGTTACAAAGAGTTTTAAGTTTGGACATGTCTGATCCACAGGTGGGATGAACTACTGGGGATCCATAGAATAGGATAGGCAAAAGGGTACTGCTTGCTATTGCTAACTGAGCAGCAGTAGAGAAATAGGGAGATAGTCTGTAGAGAAGGCTGAGCTTTAGGGTTTTGACCAGTGCATCTGTCTGAGGTTCAAAAGACATATTCTGATCCAGCACAACCCCCAGATACTTAAATGTTTGCACTGTCTCCAGTTTGACACCACTGCTAGTGCTCAGACTGAGAAAGTGTTGTTTCTGTAAAACCAACGTTTTTTGCCACCAAATAGCATGGACTTAGTTTTCTTTGTATTAAGTACCAGTTTGTTTTTTAAGAAACCATTTTTCCAGGAGGCAGAAATTATTATTCAGGAGGCTGTTAATCAGGGTGTTATCTGGTGAGGAGCTACAAGAATGGCATCATCCGCATACAGTTGTACTGAAGAACCTCCATAGTTTAGGGGCAAATCATTGACAAAAAGAGAAGGGGGCTAAGGATAGAGCCTTGGGGTACCCCTTCAGTGAGCAACTTATAAGAGTCGCTTGCATCCTGCCACTTCACACACTGTCTTTGCGCTGATAAGTAATTGTTAAAACAAAGACAGGAGAGGTCATCAAGGCCCGTGCACTTTAGTTTGGTCAGGAGAAGGTCATGACTGACTAGGTCAAACACCTTCGTCAGATCTACAAATACTGCTCCATTAGTCATGCCAGAATCCATGACATTTAGGAGTCAGTGGTTACATGCACCAGGGTAGTATCTATACCATGCTTTTTGTGAAAACCATGCGTACATGGAACAGAGAACTGTTATACTCTAGGAAGGTTTGAAGTTAGTCATACAACAATCTCTTCTGGACTTTTGCAATGGGACAGAGCAGTGAGACTGGGCAGTTGTGTTCAACTAAGTCTTTATGCCCCCCCTTATGAATCGGGACAAAAAGTGCTACTTTCCATTTGTCAGAAACAGTGCCTGAGAGGAAAGATTTGTTGATACGGTGCATAACAGGGGTGGCAATTACATGTGCAGCTATTTTAAGAAACTTGGGTTCCAGAGTATCAAAGCTGGGAGAACCGTCACCTCTTACATGTTTGAGTTGCTTTAGTACATCGACGCTAGTTACTAATTTAAGGTGGAATTCAGCATGAGGTGAGAGGGTAGACATCTGATACGGACGTGAGGAGCAACTACAGTACCCACTTGCAGAGGTCTTAAACCTATCGAGATCCTTAAAGAAGCTATTAAACTCAGAGGTACATGACAGAGGGTCAGAGAAAATTTGACCACCACAGGACATTTCTTTTATATAGTGCTGGGTCTACCTTTTAGCAGCAGGTTTATTTAGGTCCAAAAATTCTTAGGGTTAGATAGGTTTTTAATTGCATGGACTTAATACAAGTCCTTTTCGCTCTCTTGAGACCACTTTTACAAATAGTTTGTAAATGTCTACAAATATGCCAGTCAGAATTTAGCCCAGAATTTTTTTTACTGGTTCCATGCCTTGTCTTGAAATCTCATATGTTTTCTAAGGTCACAAATTATCTATTTGGCACATAACTCCTTGGCCCTGCATTTTCTTATGAGGCATGCAGATTAACTACATAATTAAAATTGTTTATAAGGCAGTCAAAGGCCTGGTAAACATCAGGGAGGTCTTTTAATGGTCTCCAAACAACATTTAGAATGTGCACAATGCTTAGAATGTGCACAACATTTGGAATGTGCACCACAACATCTGGAACGTGCACAGCTTTTTGAGAGCCACTGATTTCCATATATAATAAGCCCAAACCATATACTATAAAGCTAAACCATATGCTATAATAGAATTCTGTCCATAAAAACAAAACAGTACAAAATATATTTTGTATCCAGGTACAGTTAAACATGGATCAGAGGTGAGAATCTTACTTCTATAAATAGGTGCATTATAAACAGATGCCAGTTAGAAATAGGTTTCTGTCCTCTGTAACATTAAAGTGCAAAGTGATTGTTACAGTGCCAGCTGTTCTTGTACTGTGGAGTTCTGAAAAGGTGAACCTGTGGGACAACAGTAGGTGGGTACTGTTTCCAGTATTGTTTATCATCTTACTCACTTTAATTTCCCTGGGTGGGGGCATTACACAAATATTATAACATGGATGACAAGCCCCATTAGGAGTTTAATGGCCCAAGCCCCTCAGCCTTATCTGAGCCTATGAGTCGGGGTGAACCGATGCTAACAGTGATCTGGTACATGTGTAACCGCTTGCCAGAAGTGTCTGTAAAGGCAAACATTGTGCAGCGTTTCAAAGCTTGGCTAGATATGTTCTTAGGCAGAGAATAACATCAGTGATTTTATGACCTTTAGAATAACGGGGAATGGACTAGATGGTCCTGTGCTATTTGTTGAAATATTTTTTCCATGTATATGTACCCTGTATGTCACCTTTGACATACATGTCGCATCTTTGATCAAGACGCTTCACCAAAAGTTAGGTCTGCTGTATCGTCTCCTGTCCTACCTTACTCCTCCCGATTGGCCACAGCTTCCTCCTCCCTTCTCCCCTTATCACCTATGGAGACCCTATTCTCCTCTCTGCTCAGGTCTCCCCTCTTTTCAGACTCAGGCAATCCTATCACAGGATCGCTTGCTTTGCCCATGCCGCTAATGCCAGACCATATCACTGTACAGTCCTTAACTCCCTTGGCTGGCCTTCCTTCAAAGCTAGACTGCAATACCATGCCTCACCTACAAACTAGTTCATACTTTCATTCCCCCCACCTCAGGCTCATTGTCCAATGAAAAACTACGACTAGATCCTTAAGGTCAGCCAACCTACCACTTCTCTCGATCCCTAAACCCCACCTTGCTGCGGGTAGGCATGCCTTCACCTCTTCTGGTCCCTCTCTCTGGAACCCACTACCCTCTGCCTTTTTGTCCTACCCAACTATTTACACCTTCAAATGCTCCCTTAAATACCACCTCTCCTTCTTTCAGTTCTGCACTTGTTCCTGAGTCTAGCCCACCCCCCATACCTCCCCTCACCTCTGTACTTTCTTCTTGTTTAGCTCCCAAAGTACCACACCTGCTTTGCTGTGATTTTGAGCTACTTATGTAGCAATGTGTTTTTTCTGCTCTAGTCAACTGCAATCACAACTGCTGTACCTGTATAAACTGTATTATTTGTAAATACAGCCCATTGCAACTTGTATATACTCTGTTCACTGTTGCTACCTTTTGCTACTTGCGTTATGTGTAAATATGGCTACCGTGCCTGTATATACTGTATTTATTTGTAAATAATGCTGACTGCACCTTGTATATGCCCTGTTCTATGCTGCTAACTTTGCTATTCTGTGTTAGGTGATATGTCACTTCATTTTTGCTTGTTGATTTTTATAAATGTGCTATTGTAAAAGAGTCATTGTACACTTATTCTGCTGTTGTTATTCATTGTATCATGATATCACCCTTGTACCCTCCCCAGGTCGCCCCTGAAAAAGGGACATTCTGTCTCAGTGGGCTTACCTGGTTACCAAAATTTAAATCAATCAATCAATAAATAAATATATAATGGGTGTACACACATACCCCACAGCCTAGCCATGAACACCCCAACATCCAGTGTGATCAGAGCAGCTGAAAACCAGCTCAGATCCATGCAATAATTATTCCTATCTTTCACAGTTTAACAAAATCAGCTACAGTATTAAATGATTGCTTGACAAAATAAAACATAAGCTCTATAGCATAGTCATTTTCTTACTGTTGATGTTGCTTTCAGTAGGAATTGTTTGATCATTCACTTCCATGTTAACATCATCATCCTCATCCCTCTGAAATAATGATAACAGCTGCTCTTTTGGAATTTCAAAACCTGGAATTACAAAAAATAAGTTATAAGGCACAATTTTAAAATCCATCTTAGGCAATGGAGTATGATAATTAGTTGAGTACAAAGAAAAGTAGTAGAGCGGTTGGCTCCACAGTGTCAATTAATGGGGCGTCCGGTCAGCAAGCTGACATTGTACCTGGAGCCTGGGATGTCAGGAGTAGAAGCCGGCAGGAAGGGGTCAGAGTATCCTGGGAGATATTCTGCGGCTCAGTGGGGTGCAGAAGTGAAACTGCCCAGCTAGTGACAGCTAAAGATGCCACTGGTGGTGCTGATGACCCCGCTAAGGCACTTGGTACCCATGCATACTTGCATCACTGGGATGTGGGCCACAGAAATAAAACAGGAGAGAAAATGCCTTCCAACTGGAGTAGCGTGAAGTGACTAACCAATCGCAGCACATGTTCAAGGGCGTTCTGAAAGGTCATCTGCCCTGGCACTGACATTTATTGAATGATTTCCTTCCTCCAATTAGGCGAAAAGTAAAGTTGAAACAACAGGGAAAACATATGGGGGACAAACCCTGATCATCCAGTGCAGCTCAGCCAAATCAAGGATGGAGGCTTGTCAGTGCGACATGTCCTGTGTAGGCTGGAGGCAGGAGTCAGAAGCAAACGAAACAGAAACAGGCTGCTCTCAGACATTCAGAAAATAAATCAGTTCAACATAAACATACAAGTGCAATCTAAAGTGTACTGGAGCAAACCATCAACTGCAACTCGCCAGCACTCTGCTTCACAAAGAGAAACTTCAGTGTAAAGTTCCAGGGAGTTGCAGTGGCTCGTTTACTCCCGTAAACTTGCATTTTTATGTTGAACTGATTTATTTTCTGAATGCCTGAGCATTATTTCTGCAATTGGACTGAGGGCTGGTTGCCCTATGCCAGCACCACAGTAAATTCCCAAGCACACACCATTTGTTTGTCGATTTCCGAGCAACCACATATAAGCCTGATAAAAGATGGACTAAATAAAATAAAATAACAAAAAAAAGGAAAACAACAGAGGACTCCAAGATTATATAACCAAGTGCAGAGAAAACTCACTGGTACTCCTGAGAGATCCTCTAAATTTAGCACAAAATGTGCTGAGATCCCCTGCAACTGACTTTTTTATGTTCAAACAGTAGGAGGATGCCTTGGAAGGTCAACCCTCTGGCAGAAGATGCACCATTGTCTTTACTGAGTTCTAATTCTGTACAGGTACAAACCACAAAAGAACTACTACAAAAAGGTAACATGGAGCAATAACTTTCTGTATAATTTACTGACCCAGGACTGTCAACACCGGACTAGACTGGGATCCAGTTTAACTACCAAGCTAATCACTCCCTTTTAGCTAAATGGTTAGAACTGCTGCCATCAGGTCTTTGGAGTCCATGAGATCTCTATCAAGGGCTTATGATGAGTTTGGGAGAGACAGAATCATTAGATCTGCTGCCATCTCATCTTGGAGTCTATGTTTGACCCCCATTAATGGATTATGGTTAGGAGAGACAGAATTGTTAGAACTGCTGCCATCTGGTCTTGGGGTCCATGGTTTGATCCCCATCAAGGGCTTATGGTGAGTTTGGGAGAGATAGAATCATTAGAACTGCTGCCATCTGGTCTTCGGGTCCATGGTTTGATCCCCATCAAGGGCTTATGGTGAGTTTGGGAGAGACAGAATCATTAGAACTGCTGCAATCTGGTCTTGGGGTCCATGGTTTGATCCCCATCAAGGGCTTATGGTAAGTTTGGGAAAGACAGAAAGGTTAGAACTGCTGACATCTGGTCTTGGGGTCCATGGTTTGATCCCCATTAAGGGCACATGGTGAGTATGGGAGAGATATAACAATCAGTATGTGTTCCATTCCACAAATCTCCAATGAGAATTATTAGTCTTACAACACCCCTTCCTCCCCCAAAACTCTAACCCCCTGACCAAGAACAGTATTGATACATATGTGATAACACATGACAAGGCATGTGGTTATGCTATAATGACTACTTGCCCCAGGTGGGTTGTGAGTAGAGATGCAGCAAAGTTTTTCCCTGTGGGTGAATATGTGGCGAAGTCACCAAATTTGCATCCATGGAGAATTCCGAGTAATTTTTCAAGATTACGCAAAATTCGTAGTGTGACTTTGCTTGCCTTGCTTTTTGGGTTTTAAAGTACAAAGTGCATAAAACCCCAAAGCAAGGAGAAGTCTCATCCCTTCCCACAGCTGGCAGCCCGAAATCCCTTCCGGTGTCTAAGTGCCCCCCTCCACCGTTCGTCGGCCACAATAAATCCCTGGTGTCTGGTGGGCTCTCCTCCCCGCCAATTGCCATCCACAAGCACAACCGAATCACACTATAAAAAAAAAAAAATATTGTTTTCATTAAATCCCTATCCCTGCCCTGGTGTCTAGGGCCCCCACCCCACCACCGATCACCCTGCCCTGGTGTATAGTGGGGGTCACACACACACCCGCTGCTGCTGATTGTGCCCACATCCACAACAATACTGTATTAAAAAAAAAAAAAAGACCATTTAATCCCTGGTGTCTAGTGGACCACCCACCCTGTCAGGTTGTGCCCCCACCCTGCTCCCCCCCACCCCAGCCCTGAGCAGGCCCACCAGCACTGCCCTCCACTCACCTCCACGGCCAGCAGCCTGACTGAGCTCAAAGAATGAGCGTGTGCTTCATTCATTGACAGCTCACAGTCATTTTCATCAGTTTTCAGTGGGTAGAGAAGGTGAGGGGGCTGCTCCAGTTGCCCATGGGGGGTGGGATGAGGGGAACGACGTTGTGGACCCTGGAGGGGTCCACAACACCACTCCCCCGATCCGGCCGGCCCTGCCACGACTGGAGCAGCCTCTTCTCTACAACCCTGAAAAACTGACAAAAATAACAGTGAGCTGTCAATGAATGAGTGCGTGCTTGTACAAGCACACGCTCATTCACTGAGCTCAGTCAGGCTGCTGGCCTTGGAGATGAGTGGAGGGGTCAGGGTGGCCCGCCTCGTGATTGGTGGGGTGGGGGACTACTAGACAGGGTGGGGTCCGCTAGACAACACATATTAAATGAAAATCTATTTTTTACAGTATTGTTGTGGATGTGGGTGCAATAGGGGCGGGGGGCACTAGACACCAGGAAGTGATAGGGATTTAATGAAAACAATATTTGTTTTTATAGTGTGGTATGGTTGTGCTTGTGGATGGCAAATCGGCAGCAGTGGGGGATGCAACTAGACACCAGGGATTTATTGTAGCCGGAGATCGGCGACGGGGGGGGGGGGGATTACCACTAGACACCAAGGATAAGTAGTTTTGCACACTTTAATCACGGATGACCCCCACTCTGTGAATTGAGCACAATTTGAGAAATTTTCCACAAAGTGAATTTTGTCGACTTCACCCACCTCTAGTTGTGAGGCATGAGCCACAGCTAAGTGCCTCTGACCACCTGGTAAGAATGGTTAGGACAACATAACTGCACATCCTGGAGTGTGCCATCACACTTATAAAATGGTTAAAAAACACTGAAAACAAAATAATTATTTTAATAAACCTGTGTAGTCATACTGTAATAACCTCATGGTCATGTGACTGAGCCCCACCAATCATACCTCAGAATTTCTCTTGCAAACAGTAATTCTCTAACCAGTAAGTGCAGTTCAGTGGTATGAGCTTCTTTCATAAGACAATCATAACCTCTCACATGACACTGCATGCCCTTATTCTAAAGATTAAGAAAAAGCCCAGCAACTAGCACACCAGTACTAGTACTGAATTAGCAGCAAAGAGTGGCATTATACCCATAGGTCATGGGGGCATGTGGCCTCTCAGGTTTTCACAGAAGCCAGGATTGTTTTTCTTATTAAAAAAAAAAAAATCATGGCACTGCACTGGTCATCCCAGACCACCTGACATGGGCTGCCTGTCCAGTCCCATAACAAAATAAAACAAGCATTTGTCAATGCCGAATGTTGATTGCGTTGGTCCGTTGAGCTCGCTCACTGCCCCGTGTCACTCACTCATTCTGTTTCTCCCGGTGCTGCAGGCTGCTGTTTTGTACTGGGCTCCTGCCTGTGTAGACACGTTTTTCTGCCCACAAAGAAATCTGCAGGTGTCCTGACAGAGCTCTGTTGAGGTAGGTCACTCCCCCTCTCTCACTCACTCATTCTGTTTGTGCTGGCGCTGCAGGCTGCCCTTTTGTACTGGGCTCCCTCCTCTGTTGGCGGCTTTTTCTGTCCACAAAGACATCTGCAGCAGTCCCAACAGAGCTCCGCTGGCCTCAATCATTCCCTCATCTCACTCGCTCGTTCCGTTTCTACTGGCGCTGCAGGCTGCCCTTTTGTACTGGGCTCCTGCCTGCGTTGCTGCCCTTTTCTGCCCACAAAGAAATCTGCAGCAGTCACGATACAGCTCCATTGACCCCGCTCACTCACTCCTCCCTCTCACTCATTTGTGCTGTTTCTCCCGCCGCTGCAAGCTGCCCTTTTGTACTGAGTCCCTGCATGCATTGCTGTCTTTTTCTGCCCACAAAGAAATCTGCAGCAGTCCCAACAGAGGTCCGTTGAGCTCACTCACTCCCCCTCCCTCACTTGCTCAATCTGTGTCTCCCGCTGCTGCATACTGCCCTTTTGTACTGGGTTCCTGCCTGTGTTGGCGGCTTTTCCTGCCCACAAAGACATCTGCAGCAGTCCCGACACAGCTCCATTGAGCTTGCTCACTTCCCCTCTCTCACTTGCTCGTTCCGTTTCTGCTGGCGCAGCAGGCTGCTCTTTTGTACTGGGCTTCTGCCTGGGTTGGCATGTTTTGCTGCCCACAAAGAAATTTGCAGCAGTCCCGACAGAGCTCTGTTGAGGTGGGTCACTCCCCCTCTCTCACTCGCTCATTCTGTTTCTGCTGGCACTGCAGGCTGCCCTTTTGTACTGGGCTCCTGCCTCTGTTGGCGGCTTTTTCTGCCCACAAAGAAATCTGCAGCAGTCCTGACACAGGTCCGTTGAGGTAGCTCACTCCCCCCCCCACTCGCTCATTCCGTTTCTGCAGGCACTGCAGGCTGGCCTTTTGTACTGGGCTCCTGCTTGCTTTGCCACCTTTTTCTGCCCATAAAGAAATCCACAGCAGTCATGATAGAGCTCCATTGAGCTTGCTCTCTCCCCCTCTCTCACTCGCTCGTTTGTTTCTCACAGCGCTGCAGGCTGCCCTTTTGTACTGGGTTTCTGCCTGCGTTGGCACCTTTTTCTGCCCACAAAGAAATCTGCAGCTGTCCCGACAGAGCTCCATTGAGGTCGCTCACTCCTCCTGTCTCACTCAATCATTTTGTTTCTCCTGGCACTGCAGGCTGTCCTTTTGTACTGGGCTCCTGCCTCTGTCGGCATCTTTTTCTGCCCACAAAAAATTTGCAGTAGTTCCGACAAAGCTCCGTTGGCCTCACTCACTTCCATCTCACTTGCTCATTCCATTTCTGCTGGCGTTGCAGGCTGCCCTTCTGTACTGGGCTCCTGCCTGCATTGCCACCCTTTCCTACCCACAAAGAAATCCACAGCAGTCACGATAGAGCTCTGTTGAGCTCGCTCACTCCCCCTCTCTCACTCGCTCATTCTGCTTCTCCCACCACTGCAGGCTGACCTTTTGTACTCAGCCCCTGCATGCATTGCTGCCTTTTCCTGCCCACAAAGAAATCCACAGCAGTCCCAACAGAGCTCTACTGAGCTCACTCACTCCCCCACCTTCACTTACTCATTCTGTATCTCCCGGCGCTGCAGGCTGCCCTTTTGTACTGGGTTCCTGCCTGCGTTGTTGCCTCTTCCTGTTCACAAAGAAATCCGCAGCAGTCCCGACAGAGCTCAGTTGAGCTCTGTCATTCACCTCCCCTCTCAGTCGCTCGATCCTAATCTGTCCCAAACAATGATTTCCAACATCGACTGCAGTGTTGTGCGCCGGAAGTGCGGAAACACATTTCGGCCAGGATGTCAAAAATGACAGCTGTACTGTTCATAAGGAGGTGTGAACAAATGCCAGTGCTGAAAATGTGGCGTGAAAATATTACTAATTTGCAAACTTACAAGGGTGCATGGAACCTGCACAACACATGCTCGTAACACAGTCATTTTATGGAGTTTTATCACAAAATGTTCAACATATGCATTTTAGGACCTCTGCTCATGAACAGTGTCTATGTGATTTTCTTAATATGTCCCGAACACTGATTTCCCACAGCGACTGCGTTATTGTGCGCCGGAAGAGCGAAAACATATTTCGGCCAGGATGTGAAAAATGACAGCTGCACACTTCATAAGGAGGTGTGGCAAAATGGCAATGCTGAAAATCTGGAGTGAAAACATTGCAAAGTTGCGAATGTACGAGCGTGCGTGGAAATTGCGCAATGCACATTCATAACACACTCATTTTATGGACTTTCATCACCAAATTTTCAACATAGCCAATTTAGGACCTCTGCTAATGAACAGTGTCACTGTCATTTTCATAATGTGTTCCAAACACTGATATCCCACAGCGATCACGAGATTCTGCGCCAGAACTGCAAAAACACATTTCGTCCAGGATGTGAAAAATGACAGCTGTACTGTTCATAAGGAGGTGCAGAAGAATGGCAATGTTGAAAATCTGGAGTGAAAATATTATTAATTTGTGAAGCTACGAGTGTGCGTGCAAACTGCGCAACGCACGCTCGTAACACAATCATTTTATGGAGTATCATCACCAAAGTTTCAACATAGGCATTTTAGGACCTCTGCTCATGAACAGTGCCACTGTCATTTTCTTAATCTGTCCTGAACACTGATTTCCCACAGCGACCATGCCATTCTCTGCCGGAAGTGTGAAAACACACTTGTGGAAAATGACAGCTGTACTCTTCACAAGGAGGTCTGAAAAAGTGCCAATGTTGAAAATCTGGCATGAAAATATTGCAAATTCACAAAGTTACGAGCATGCGTAGCAACACCACAACGCACGCTCATAAAACAGTCATTTTTTTAGTATTTTTCCCACCAAATTTGCAGTATAGGCTTTTTGAGAGCCCACCTCATTAACACTGGCACTGTCGTTTCGTTAATCGGTCCCGAAAGGGGATTCCATGCAGTGACCTCGAAATCACCTTTCAGGGCCGAATAATGACATGACAGTGACAGAATTCATGAGGAGGGGTCCCAAAAACCCCAGGTTGAAAATTTGGTGCCAAAATTCAAAAAAATGGCTGAACTATGCATCAAAGTTGAAAAAACCCTATTTATTCCATTGTACAGCTTACCGGCATTTCCTCAGTTTGCGGTCAGCTTTGAAGAGTGCAGATGTGTTCCCAGTCCACCAAAGATCTTCACGCCGGACTCCGGAGGTAAGTATTATGGGGTGAGGAGAAGTGTGGGGAGGCAGGAATTAGCATGATGGGTAGAGTGCGGGTTGGGGGAGGGGGGGCAGGGAGAATGCGAGAGGCCGTTTTCTTTTACAGGTTAAAAAAAAATACATTGTGGGACCGTTTTTATTTTACAGGGGCATGTAGCGCTGAGGTGGGCTCCCAAGCGTGCCAAAGGATGAGGGGGTGAAGCTGTAGCTGGCAAGGACTGGGCACCCGGTGGCAGACAATAAAAATGGGGGTATTACATTATGCCGACGAGGGATTGAGCACCGTCAGCACAAAAGCTAAAAAGGGTGTGACATAATGCCGACCGAGGGGTTCCCCTGTTGGCAACATTAATCTTGCGGCACTGAAGCTGATGAGGATTGGAGCCCCCGTCGGCAAGGGGGGGTTAATATTGTTTGTGAACATGGTGGCAAGCCGCCGCCATGTTCACAAACAGTATACATTTTTCATTCCCTCATTGCAGTGAATGGCTGACGCTGCAATGACGGGGTGGCCCCTGATTGCAGCAGCTAATTTTTTACAAGGTTGTGGCACACTGGCTGAACTAGTGACAGCAGCAGCATGCCACAGCATTGGGGGAAGTGGGCCAAGCCTTTAAAGGCTGTGGGGGCACTGGCCACAACAGTGCCGCACCTCCACAACCTGCTTCTGGAGAAAGCTGCTGCAATATGCTTCTTGCGCATGCGTGCAATCAACATAAAAAGTGTACATAATATGTGTGTGTGTGTGTCTGGAGGACAGAAGATGGTGTGGAGGAGAAGCAGGCAGCGGATGCTAGCTAGTGGTTTGGTGTCCTCCGTTTCTCATCATCGTGAGGCTACATTTTACACACTGAACCTGTGTGTATCACTATGACTACAAACTAGCCAGCCTGTACAGCTCTCTTCCACCCATGTGGTGACGCAGACTGAGAAGTTTACGAGTCCTTCCTTGTCTAGGCTTTACTGCACAAGTGTTCAGGAAGCACTGTCTCACAACTGCATTCTGAGCCACCACAATGTGTAGAGAAATGAATGAAAAACAGAGTCTCTGAACGCATCAATTTTATAATTTGCAGCACGTTTCTGTCTGCATGTAGAAAGCATGAATGACTCCGGTACCAGCTCCCCATCCCCTATTTCTACCTGCAAGTTCTCCTTACCCCCCCCCCCCAGATTTCACTTGGCTCCACTTCTCCGAATTACAGCACTTACACTCACTAGGGCTCCCTCCCGTCTCCCCTCCTCTGCACTAATAAGGGGTGACTCTCCTGGCATAAGCTTAATGTTCACCCAAGTTAATTTGTTACCTGACTGCCTGCTCACCTCTAGCTTGTTTTCAATATACTGTCCACGCTCCCTCACCTGGCCAAAACCTAATGTTTAACTGCTCAACTACTGGTGCTCTGCTCACCCTAGTGTACGTATTAACCTTTGCTCATACTTCTATTACCTGATCCACAATGTGCTATGACAGACTCCGTTTACTGCACTTGTTCCTAGCTACCAACTACCTGCCTTTTCTTGTATATGATTCTGTACCCTGTATTCACCTAAATGTACTGTACTATGTATTCACCTATATGTTGTACTATCCCCCTACCTATGTTCCCCTTCCCCCAGGACGCTTCTGGAAACGAGTTGTTCTCAGTTCATGTTGCTTTCCTGGTAAATCGCTTCACAAATAAATAAATAAAAAACTGAGGTGAGTGCTTCACAGCTCCACCCATACTGATGCTGGACTGGTGAGTGATGGGGTCAGTGGCAAGGCTTTGGGTCAGAAAGGTCTAGCCTGATTCATCATTTTCATTTCACTGTGGAAACTGGGTAATGTCCTATCAAAACAGAGGGAAATTAATACTGGTGTACCGTAGCGGTCAGTTTGGGGCCCTTTACTTTTTGGTATGTTTTTAAATAATTTGCCTGCTGTTTGCCATGATTGCAGAATCATTCTGAATGTTGACGATGCAATCCTGGCAACCAGAGGCAAATCTGTTTCTGTTTTTATTAAGCCACTCCAGAATGATTTTCATGGAATTGAAGAATGTTTTTTGAGTAGGTTGGTTATGAATGTCAAAAAGACTAAAACTATGGTGTACTGCAGTAATAAAAGGATGCAGAATTGTGTCCCTCTGAAAGTTATTACTATTGCTGGAGAAGTACTGGAGCAAGTGTCTTATTTTAAGTATTTAGGTATGTATTTTGAAACTGCTATGTCTTTTTCTACGTGTAGCCCAGGCACCATATGCCCGTGGGCTACTACCCCTGCCTGTTGGCCCTTTAACAGGTTAAGGTGCCTGGGTCCTGCTACGGTGGTGATCAGGGGTCCTATCCCAAATATAATAAAAATAGCATGGTGCCTCCACCTAGAAAGAATTAGAAGTGGGTCAGGTGACTGGCTGGTACAGCCCCCTGGGATGCTGCACCTACCCACCTCCCCTACCAACCACCTCACACACTGGTTGCCCAACAATTCAGTACCACCATGAACCATAGACAGTAATGCTTTGACAAACTCAGAGAATTTCTGCACTCACACAATTTCAAACAGTAAACCACAGCGTTATTTGGGGTAAGGACTAGAAAAGGGGATACCAGGACAAAGGATGGCTATAAATAGAAAAAAGCTGGTTAAAGGAGAACTATGGGGTAACTGGAAGCCCTGACTGATGCACAGATCAGGGCTTCAGTACCCCGTTCTCCTTCTGCTGTCACCTGATAAGTAAGTTATTAGCTTACCCAATCCCTCATAAAATTTGAAGTTCCCCAGGCTGTAGCCGGCATATCGTAAGCGCCGCTGTGCCATCTGGGTGCCCGCCACCGAGATCTCGCTAATTTAATTGCAAGATGATGACACAGTGTTGCCACAGCCTATAATGTGCCCCTATGTACGGAGTTTTAATAAACTCTGTTTCAGCTGTGTCCGGCATTATTTTTACATAACATGATTATATGCCAAATGTATACTTTGGCATATAATCGTAGTATTTAAAAATAACGCTGGGAACAGCTGAAATGGAGTTTATTAAAACTCCGTACATAGGAGCACATTATAGGCTGCAGCAACACCACGTCATCATCTCGTGATTAAATTAGTGAGATCTCGGGGGCAGGCACCCAACCGGTACCACAGCACTTACATATGCCAGCTGCAGCCCGGGGAACTTCAAATTTTATGAGGGATGGGTCTGTTTAAAGAAGAGATCTGTAGGATGATGCTTTTAAAAGCTTTAGTAGAATGAAAAGAACAGAGATGCACACAATAGTGGTTTATATGGCTCTACATTAGCCAGTCCAGAAATGTGCAGAACGGCTGCGTGGATTACAGATAACTTTTTTTTGTATTGCATTTTCTACTATTGTAGTTAAAGTAAACTGGCAAGAAAAAGTAACCATATTCTGAATTTAAACAGTTTATCCAATGACAAACTTTAAGTTTAATGTTGTAAAAAAAGTTTGTTGTTAAACAGTGGTTTCTCTGATGAGAAACTTGATCAAGTTTCAATTTTTAAAAAATGTTTTAAACATTGTTAAACAACACTGGGTTCTCTGATGAGAAACCTGAACAAGTTACAATTTTAAAAAATTTAAAACATTGTTAAACAACAATGGGTTCTCTGCTGACAAACCTGAACAAGTTTCAATTTAAATAAAAAGTTTTAAACCTTGTTACACAACTCTGGGTTGTCTGATGACAAACTCTGAAAAATCTAAAGTACTAAATTGTTCTAAAAGTTGCTCACCACCACTGTATGTCAACATTACAAGTAATCACTAATTATTAACAGGAAAATAAATGCTGTTGCATTAATATTTGTAAAAATATACTGCCACATTTGTACAACTTTATGAAAACCTTTAAAAAGTACTCACAGAGATGTATGGACAGCATAAGTATTTGAAAAGCAATGACAATAAACATTGTTCAGCTCTGATGACACAGTGTGAACCTACTGACTTTCATTAGTACAAAACTGTGTTTAAAATGCAGAATTACATGCAACAGTACCTGTCAACCCAATAAATTTCCACCCGTCTTCACAGATCAGTCCATGTCATGTCCTCACTCAACAAGTCATCAGTTATTGTGCAGTTTGCACTAGCACTGCCATAATATGTGGCAGGGGTTGAGGAGCTTGGTCCGGCAGTGTCAGTGCCACCCAGAACAGTGATGGTCATGCTGCTCTGACCAGCAGTGCTGTACATGGCACCGTATGCATTGCTCTGTGGAGTCATCACCACTGACGGAGTACTGCCTGGTAGATATGGCACCTGGGGATGTTGTTGTGGCAGTGTGTGATGAGAGGACTGCTGTGTTTGGGGGGGTTATTTATCATAGCGCAGTATTTCTAGAAGGTTAGAAAAAAATGAAGCAGACTGCTCTGCCTCAGCTTTTCTCATTCGCACCTTCATTGCAAGTTCCTTCTGGGCTCGCTCTTCTTCTGCCTTCATCATTTCTTGATGTTGGTTGATAAGGAGCTTGCGGGTAGGCTCAAACAGGGCCTCCATTACTTCCTGCAAATGGTTAATTTTCTTTTTCTTCCGCAAATTTTGGAGAGGTTCAGAAATAGATCCATGTTTCTGAGCAAAAGACATCAGTGTAGTGGTGCTTGCACGGCCTGCTGAGGCATCTGAGGTGTTAAGCAGGCTATCACACTCTACAGCTTGCTCAAATACTGAGGATGTGTCTGTAGGAGCTTCAGTGTGACGTTCCTCTTCACCTTCCCTCTCATTATCTGTAAGGATCAAAAATAGTGCTGAGTTTACAGTTGGGAGGTGGTTGGGGGGGGCAACAAATGTAATAAATACCTGATGGTGGCAGCTCCTCCACAGGGTACTCTTCGGCTGCAGTAACATCTGTTGTATCATATGCCTGTTCTGCGCTTTCAACCGCTATGCTGGGCTCAGTGGTAGGTCTGGTACCCAGGATCTGGTCAAGTTCCTCGAAGTAGGGACATACTGTTCATTTTGCACCTGACACTTCATTTTTGTCTTTCACACGATGATATCTAACCTTCGGTTGCTTTATTTTTTCCCTGCACTGTTTAGCACTCCTCTCTATAGCTAGATCAGTCAGGTGCTGAGACACACGTTCATACACTTTTGTATTCCTGCGCACGCTGTTCAACTCATTTTGCATTGTCTCACTTGACCAATAGTCTATCAATGCCTTGATGGAATGATCATTCCAGCTAGCTGCTCTGTCATTAGTTATGCTGACAGCTCCTCAACTGCACAGACTAACTGCAGAAAACAATAATGGTGACAGCTCTTGAAATGCACAGACTGTAGCAAATAATGCTGACAGCTCAGGAACTGCACAGACTTCCTACCAAAAACAATTGCAAGCTCTATACAGCGCTGATATGCTCGCTCACGCAATGGTCCAACAAACTAATGGTCTATTTTTGCAGCAAGAAACTGCTCTGCAGGACAACCACCACAATTCCACCTCAAGTACGAATTTCCCTCCACTTCCTCGTTAATCACACATGCGCAAATCACCTACGCGAATGCACTCTGGGACACAGATGCATTACATCATGGATGTAACACAGAAAACAGCTGAACTGTGCTCCGGGATCCATGTTGTCGTGCTCTCACTGATGGTGAGTTCAATTTTAAATCTGAACCGTTTTGAAAACCGTGCTCAAGCCTACCTCGAAGCAGGGTTTGAGCACGGTTCAATAAAACGGTTCACTAGTCATGCTAAATGTGAATGCAAAGCGTGCTAGCGGCTATTTGAAACATTTTACCACTGATAAAATGTTTTAAATAGCACAATGTGAACAAGGCCTTACTTGGATTTGTAATTTGCTCTTTGCAACATTTATAGTGCCTGTAATTCTGCATTTGTATTTTGTAAATTTTGTAGTCCACTAACAATGCATGCTTTAATGGTGTATATGTGTAGTGACTCCATCTTATTTGCATACCTACATGTGGCAGGTGGGTGGATGCGTGTCTCCATCTTGTTTGCAGGCGGGTGGATGCGTGCCTCCATTTCGTTTGCAGGCAGGTGGATGCATGTTACCATCTTGTTTGCAGGTGGGTGGATGCGTGTCTCCATCTTGTTTGCAGGTGGGTGGATGCATGTCTCCATCTTGTTTGTAGGTGGGTGGATGCGTGTCTGCATCTTGTTTGCAGGTGGGTGGATGCGTGTCTGCATCTTGTTTGCAGGTGGGTGGATGCGTGCCTCCCTTTCGTTTGCAGGTGGGTGGATGCATGTCTCCATCTTGTTTGCAGGTGGGTGGATGCGTGTCTCCATATTGTTTGCAGGCAGGTGGATGCGTGCCTCCATTTCGTTTGCAGGCGGCTGGATGCGTGTCTCCATCTTGTTTGCAGGGGGGTGGATAGGTGTCTCCATCTTGTTTGCAGGGGGGTGGATGGGTGTCTTCATCTTGTTTTGGGAATCCTCTTTTTTGCATCACATGTTTTTTGTGATTTCTCTTGTGGTGACTATTGAATAATCAGTTCTTGTTTTTACCTTGTTATGTGAATCATCTCCTCTTGCGTTGAATGTGTTTTGTGACTAATCTGTTTCGGTGACTATTGAATAATCTGTTCTTATGCCTCACCGGTTTTGAGAAGTATCTCTTATGGCAATTAATGTTTGACTTCTTTCGGTGACTATTGAATAATCTGTTCTTGCGCCTCACTGGTTTTGTGAAGCATCTCTTATTGTGACGAATGTTTGACTAATCTCTTCTTGCATCAGTCTTCTCCCATGTGAGTTACCACTAGCTGAATCACAGTATTGTCATTTTCTTACAATGACATGCTTCATCATATCAGCTGTCGCTTTACTCTTATTTGGCAGCATGCTCTTGCCTAAATCGTTTTGCATTGACTGAACCAGTGTTACTGGAAAAGGTAATAAATAGTAATTTTTTAAACCAACTTGTCTTTCGACAGTTTACATTTGGAATAATGGAATCCAGAAGAAGGCCATGTGTGTCTGCAGCAGCCATTCTTGGTGAAGCTCAGCGGAATTTGGCCACCCCTCAATCTGCTAAGGAAAAAAGCAAGCATTACCGAGTAAATGTCAAGAACGACGCAGAACGTTACCAGCATTATTTGGAGAAATGTGCAGCATGCTCACGTGCATACCGCACCAACATGAATGCTGAGCAGCGCGAACACTACAACCAGAAGGCTAAAGAAAGGATGCAGAGATACAGAGATGCTCAGAAGGAGAAGAAACGAGTTCAAATGACACAAGTACTGCACCCACTAAAAGAGAAACAAGGGCCGATGAGCAAAAGAAAGAAGCAAAAAGAGAAACATGGAGGGAGAAAAAATGGCAACAACGTGGTAAAATGAAAGGTCAGAAACGGAGACGAATCAATAAAAAGCAACACCAGAAATACGCTGAAAGACAGGAGCTAGAAAAGCAAGCACAAGTCACTGCTGCCATCACCACTACCTCCACCCCACCCATACCAGAGCCAGCAATCGTTCCAGAGAGAGAGAGAGAGAGAGCAATGTGTGACACCAGAGAACCAAAGACATGATGGCACCCTAAGAAATGCTGTGCAGAGAGCCAGAAAAGGTTTATCAAAATCTCCCAATCGATTCGCTTACATAATGCAGAAGATCCTGTCTGCTTGCTCACCAGCCAAACAAACTACACTGGTTTGGTGCAAAGTGCTTCCCAGTCCAAGCAACCTACAGGACAAATTGATTTCTGCTGTCATGGATAAGATGTCTCACCTAAAAAGTAACAAAAAAAGTGACCGACGCCTGAACAGAGAATTCATAAGCACTTTTTTAGTGTTAAAAAAATACAGGCTGCTCAGAACAGCAAGTACAACACTGGGCATAGGCTGGAAAAGGCTTATGAAGGCATCCCGAGGGGAAAAGAAATGCACCACATGGCACAAGTTTGCACTGCCAGAGTCAACAACACAGAAAGTGGCAACCTTTGTTGAAGACTCTGCAACCCCACTGCCTCACAAAAAAGTATTTTTGAAAAGAAGTGGAACATTCCGTTCATATCTTGATAAACCCATTAAGACTCTTTATTCAGAATTCACCCAACAGAACCTGGACACTCCAGTGGTAGCAAGGAAATTTGGAAGTCTACGGCCCAAGCACATTAAGCTTGCAAAAGAACAGAAACTGGACCAATGCCTCTGTGAATACTGTGTAAATATTGCACTTAAACTGAAGGCGCTGAACCGTACTGCCGATCTTTACTGCCTGACATCATGCAAAGTCCTGAATATTGACCGTGCAGAAGAGCTAACAATGTGTCAACGAGCTCCTTTGCAAAGATTTTACGGGTTGGACTGTGTTGAGAAAATACGTGAGCAATGCAGCATGACAAATTTTGGAAGAGCCATGGAAGATCTAATTAAGGGCCACGGTCAAGACAGTATAACATGGCAGCAGTGGGAGAATATAACGGTCAAGCGAGATGTCAATGGCATACAGGTGCAGCAGACGAGAAAAGTTTTGAAAAATAAAAAAGCAGCATTGAGACAGCTGGTGGAAGTCATAGAAGAGGAAATTGCAGTTACGTAAGAACTTACCGTAACAGTAGATCTTCGAGAGAGGTTCCTGCAGTAGGTCTTCAAATATAGGACTGCGCCCCCCTGGCATCAGGTCCGCACAGCATACTTGTAGATAGCAATCCCCAGCGGGGACCGCCCCCAACGTCGGGGCAGTGTGACATCAGCCAGACTATAAAAGGGGCGGTTCCACGCCCGCTCTCCAGTACTTTTTCAATGGAGACCTATAGATAGGCAACTAGAAAAACGGAGTGAAAACTCCTCAGACCCTGCTTCCGCTCTAGTCCCGAAGGGCTAAATAGGATGGAAAATAAGGATCAAATATCCAAAAACTGAGGGTAGGAGGGTGGGAAACTAAACCTACTACAGGAACCTCTCTCGAAGATCTACTGTTACGGTAAGTTCTTAAGTAACTGAAATATCTTACTTCCAGAGGATTCCTGCAGTAGGTCTTCACATATAGGACTGAATACTAAGCAGTTCCAAAGAAAAGCAAAAAAACATAGGTGCATCCGGGAGGAGGAGAAGTCACCCTGAGGAATCATGACAGGAGACCCTGCAAGACTGCAAGACCAAAGTCAGTTCTGCACTGAGAGGCGATGTCCAGACTGTAATGCTTAGTGAAGGTGTGAACAGACGACCATGTTGCCGCAGCACAGATCTCTGCCGTAGACACATTCCTAAAAAAACAGTGGTGGTCGCCACGCTACGGGTGGAGTGGCCTTTGACTGACCCAGAAGGGACTTCCCATATTTTGTATATGAAAAATGGATGCAGTTAGCTAGCCATCTAGAGATGGTCTGCTTGGAAATAGCCTTGCCCTGGCACTGAGGAGCAAAGGCTACGAACAGTTGGCTAGATTTCCTAACCTCTTTAGTCCTGTTCATATAGTACCTCAGGATCCGGTGCACATCAAGGGTGTCCAGAAGGTGTTCCCCCTTGTTGGAATACTGTGGATAGTACACTGGTAATTCACACTCTGGTTCAAGGTGGTCTCAAACTACTTTGGGCAAAAAAAAGGATTAGTTCGAAGAACTACCCGTTCTTTATGAAAAATCAAATAAGGTTCTTTACAAACAAAGGCCTGCAATTCGGAAACCCTTCTGGCCGAAGAAACCACGACTAAAAATAAGGTCTTCCAAGAGAGGAAGCGTAAGTCGCAGGAGGAAGCTGGTTCAAATGGGAGTAAGGTCAGCTTCTCGAGCATGAAATTCAAGTCCCAGGGGGGACAAGGATTCCGGATCAGAGGTTTCAAATGAAGGATGCCTTTCAGAAAGGTTTTGGCAACTTCCAACTGAGCCAAGGTTTTGCCCTCCACCAGGAGGTGGTAGGCAGACACCGCTGAAAGGTGGACCTTAATGGAGGAATAGCTAAGGCCCGCCTTGGACAGGTGTGCGAGGTACTCAAGAACCTGGGAAGCCGAGCATGAAAATGGATCCCAGCTCCTTGCTTGGGCCCATATCATGAACCTCTTCCACTTCACAGCGTAAGTAGATCTGGTGGAGGGCTTTCTGGCCTCCACTAGAATATACTCAACCTGCAAAGATACCCCATAGTGAGAAATCGGTATGTCCACAGGTGCCACGCATGAAGGTGGAGAGACTGAAGGCTTGGATGTACCAGGGTGCCCTGCTCCTGAGTCAGAAGGTCATGGGAAATGGGCAGAAGAACCAGAGGTTCTAGTGCCAATTGTTGCAGAAGAGGGTACCAAATTTGATGTGGCCAAAGAGGGTCTATCAAGACTGCATGAGCCCCCTCCTGTTGAAGTTTCACCAGAACCTTCTGAATGAGAGGAAAGGGAGGAAAGATGTGCAGAACCCTCCCTGTCCACGAAAGAGACAGTGTGTCTCACCAAAAAGCCCCATGCCTGTGAACGAGCGAGCAGAAAACGGGTAGTTTGCATTGCATGGGGAGGCGAACAGATCTATCTTTGGCCAACCCCACTGAAGAAAGAGTTCTTCAACTACCTCTGACTTTAGCTCCCACTCTTGGGCCCTGGCCACCAATCGACTGAGACTGTCTGCCAGGATGTTGGTGATGCCCGGAACATGGACTGCTGTAAAGTAAAGGCTGTGCTGAATCACCCAGTACCACACCCTCATAGCTTCTCTGCAAAGAGGATATGAACAGGTTCCTCCCTGTTTGTTTAGGTACCAGACTGTGGACATGTTGTCCATCTGGACTAAAAGAGATCCTGGAACCAGAAGTGACTGGAATGCCTAGAGTGCGTAAAGAACTGTCCTGGTCTCCAGAACATTGATGTGGAGCATCAGCTCCTGGTCGGACCAAGACCCCTGTGTCTTGTGAGTCTCCACATGGGCTCCCCAGCCCAGATCTGAGACGTCCGTGGTGAGAATTTGAGTTGGAACTGCAGGATGGAAAGGAATTCCCTTCAAGAGGTTTGAGAGATCTTGCCACCAGCAAAGATCTCTCTGAAGGCTGCTGGAGATCATGACTTTTTGGTTCCTGTCATCCGTCCTCTGATCCCATTGGACTTGAAGAGACCACTGGGTGACCCTCATGTGAAGCCTGGCCATGGGAACTGTTGAAATGGCAGCTGCCATCAGTCCCAACAGACGAAGCATTGAGTGTGCTGGGATCCATTGGGCCTGTGCCACGAAAGTGGCCTGAGAAGCTAAGGTCTTGGCCCAATCCGATGGCAGGAAAGCCTTGCCCTGAACTGTGTCTAGTACAGCTCCAATGAACTGGAGCCTCTGGGATGGTACTAGCTGGGACTTGGGAAAATTGACCGTTATGCCCAGGAAAGCAAACAAGCTCAGAGTGAAAGAGAGAGAGACTCTTTCAGGCTGGTAGGAGAGGGTGCTGCGAGGAGCCAGTTGTCCAGGTACGGGAAGACACAAATGCCCTGACGGTGTAAGAACACGGCCACCACCGCTAGGCATTTGATGAACACTCTGGGGGCTGAAGAAAGGCCAAAAGGGAGTGCTCTGAATTTGAAATGCTTCTCTATGAAGACAAAATGGAGAAAATGGCAGTGGGCTGGGAGGATAGGAATATGCAGGTAAGCATCCTGCATGTCCAGGGAGCACAGCCATGAATTGGGGTGGAGCAGGGAAAGGAGCCCCTGAAGGGTCAACATATGAAACTTCTTGTACTCGACGAAGACGTTTAGTGTGCTGAGGACCAGGATCGGTCTCAGGTCGCCCGTTTTCTTCGGAACCAGGAAGAAGTGGGAGTAAAATCCCTTTCTTATTTGGTTTGACAGGATGGGTTCTATGGCTCTCTTTAGAAGGAGCACCTGGATCTCCTGAGATACTATGGGGACCTGATCCAAAGGATAGAAGGACCGTCCTGCCGGTGGAGGGGCTGGAATTTCGGTGACTATCGAGTGACCTCGTTGAATGAGCTGAAGCACCCAAGTTTCTGTGGTGACGAACCTCCAACCGTCCAGGTGGAGGCTGAACCTCCCTCCAACTGGTTCCTCCTGTGTTACTGGAGTCAGGACGACGAGGGAAGGGGAGCTTTTGCCCCCGAGGCCTGTTTTGGAAATTTGGCCTATGGGGTTTGAGCTCCAGATCCAGGTGCACGTTTTTTTGCCTGGTGCTTGGCCTGGGATTTGTTCCACCTTCTTTGGCGGTGAAAAGGCTGCTTTTTCTGCCCAGTCTTGTATATGGATCGGACATCCCACAAGGATCGTTCGCTCTCCTGCAGCCCAGTAACAATATCTTTAGCGTCCCATCAAAGAGAACGGAACCCCTGAAGGGGGGCGTCCAGAAGAGAGGACTGCACATCCTGCGCCAGTCCCGCTATATGAAGCCAGGAGAGGCTCCAGCCACCGAGTCAACCGAGTTGTAAGTCGCCCGAAGGGTGTGGCTATACGAGGATTTCCCCATCCTAACCTTTTCCAACAACTTCTTTCTCAGGATTTCACCCTGAACCTCTTGGAGGTCCCTTTCCAAATCCAAAAGAGAAGCTTTTTGAAAGGCGACCATGTGCGAGATGTAATTAAGGGAACGTATCGCACAAGAGGAAGAAGAGTATATTTTACGTCCAAATTGGTCGAGTTGGCGCGAGTCCTTATCTGGAGGCGAAGAGCTCAAATGTTTGGGCTGGGCTGAATGGTTGTGAGCGGCCGTGATGACCATGGATTCAGTCTTAGGATGGGAGCTGAGGTGAGATATCCCTACCAGGAGGTAATAGGTGCGGTCAGCTTTGCGTGAGACCTCTGGTATGGAGGACAGTTGTTGCCAGACTGTGGTCACAAGGTCTTCATGGGGCCCCATCCATGGCGGAATGGGGATAGGGTCCACGGTGGCCAGATCCAGGTGCTCCGCAAGGCGTTTTCTTTGCGGATCGACCTCTTTGAATGGCCATCCGCCAGCTGCCTGAATGGAACGCAATAAATCTCTGAAAGAGGGATCCTCTGGAGGTGATTTTGGAAAGTCTTTTGGTGGGACCTCTACGGGAGACCTAGGCTCCGACGCATCCGTGTCAGAGGGCTTGGAGCCACTAGGAATGGAAGGGTCTGGTTCCGTGGTTCCAACAGTGACAGAGGTTGATGCTTTGGCCTCAGGAGGCGGTGGACAGGCGACCCTGGGGGTGGGTGCTTCCCACACCGGCTGTCTTAATTCTGACAGAAGTTGCACTCTAGCCTCTTTCCACCAAAGAGGAATGGACTCATGGTCCAGTACAGGAGGAGGAAGAGGAGGGGAAGGCTGGTAACTCGGATACCCCGGGTACTGAGGATACTGCCAGGATGGGTAATAAGCAGAGTACCTGGGATAACCCGGTGTGCGGTGTCCTGGAGTAGGATATCCCGGTGTTGGGAAGGATGACGATGGATAACCCGGTGTCTGGCAACCTGGCATCGGGAAGCCTGGCATTGGGGGACCCGGCGACGGGTACTGAGTGACCGACGGAGGGCTGCCCACAGGCAGTAGAGAGGGTTCAGGGACTTGGAACCCAGTCGAAGGACCTACAGGGGGCAGTGCCATAGCGCCAGAAGGTGGCGTCGGATCCGGGAGTGTGCCCAAAGAGCCAGAGGGTGAAGGCTCCATAACAGGATCCCCGGTCAGTAGCAGAACCTTGTCCGGCGATGGTGAAAGGCCTGACGAGGGGAGGGAGTTTGAGGGGCCCCTGACTGCAGGTCCAAGTGCGACTTTGCTAAAGCAAAAAGCAAAGGGGCCGGTGGTGAGTCTCTGGGATGAAGAACCCTGGGAGATGACAGATTGACTTGTCCCTCACTCTGTCTGACATCGGGGGCCAAACTGGAGCCCGATGGGAGAGTGGACGGATCCGGACAGGTATCGGAGGAGCCAGCGTCCCAAACAGCAGATCCAGCCGGGCTAGAGAAGGCTGGAAGGCCGCCGCTAGTCTGATTGGCCGAGGCTGCACACCCTTCGCTGAAGGTGAGGGGTGACTTATCGGCAGAACAACATGATGAAATTACGACCTCTAAAGAGGCTACCCCCGGCTGCCCGCTCACCTCGGCAGGAGGGGGAGAAGGGGCCCAGCCCAAAGAGGCGGCCAGAGTGCCCGAAAAAGTACTCACAGTTGCAGGCCTCTTGTGGGTGACGGACTCCGGTCCCGACGCTTCTCTTTACTTTTCTTCTTTTGCGGGGCCGGCGACAACAACCTTTCCCTGAGTTTTTGGAGCTTCTTTTCTATAGACGCCAAGCGTTGGGTCAGGAGATGGGCCTCGAGGGACCACTTGCGCCTGGTTCTGGTCACCTGGTTGAAGGCCTGGCAGATGGAACACTCCTGGATGTCGTGCTTTGAACCTAGGCAAAGGAGGCAGCGGGAATGGTCATCTCCATGTGGGATTTGAGCGCCGCACTTAGAGCACTTTTTCTTCTGTCTACAAGACATCAATTTGAAGAAAACTTTGAGAGAAATTTAGATAAGAGCCGAAGAAAACTTCGACAAAATACAACGCGGACATTGGATTGCTGTTCTGACACGCGCCGAACGTTACCAAGGTGATGGCAGGAAAGAACTGGAGAGCAGGCGTGGGACCGCCCCTTTTATAGTTGGGCTGATATCGCACCACCCCGATGTCGGGGGCGGTCCCAGCTGGGGATTGCTATCTACAAGTTTGCCGTGCGGACCTGACACCAGGGGGCGCAGTCCTATATGTGAAGACCTACTGCAGGAACCCTCTCGAAGTAAGATCTTTTGTTTTTAGGTCAGCGCTTACATATCGCAGCGTGGCAGCACCATCAGTTTACTCATATCAAAAAATTCCTACCCAAGGGATGGGTAGTGATGGTTCTGGACTTTGCTGAGAACTACGCCTGTAAATTGCAGGATGAAGTGCAAGCAGCTCACTGGCATTCAGAACAAGCCACGGTTCACCCGGTAGTGACCTAGTACCCATGTGACCACTGTGACTCCAGAGTGAAGGAGTCATTGGTATTTATCTCAAATGATTTAAAACACGATCACCATGCCATGCGTCACTTTGTGGAGATCGGAAATGCACACCTAAAAAAAGAACGCTTCTTAAGTATCTGCAAAGAAGTACATTTCACAGATGGCTGTGGCAGCCAGTATAAATCAAAATGGGCCTTCTTTGACATTTCAATGTCATCCACTCAATATGGATTCCCCATCGAGAGGACTTTTTTCGGTTCACGACATGGAAAGGGTCCTTCAGATGGTGAGAGTGGTGGTGTAAAATCGGCAGAAAGCAGAGCGGTGCAATCACAGCAGGCCATAATCAGAAAAGCAAAGGAGCTGTACAAATTTTGCAGGACTGAACTGACCATTGAGCCATCCACAGAAGGGGGCAATGATCATTTCAGGAGGACATTCTTCCGGGTTGGTGAAAGCCAAATAAGAAGACCTGCCAGACCAAATTTAAAAGTGGTACCTGGATCATGCAAGTTGCACAGTGTGAAGTGTTCAGAAGATGATGTGGTGGCAACAAGAAACCTAACCCATGCTGAAGCATGGAACATTAAAAAACTAACAGCTTCCACCACAAATTGGATGGCTTCAAAAGAAACAAACAATACCATGCCCAGTGGCCACTCTGGTCGAGCAAACAAAACAGCATCCCATGCTTCAGCCTCCCATGTTGACTCTGATTCTGCTGACTTGGAGGATGAAAATGCTGATCATGCTGGGGATCACCACACCCCCCCCCTCCAGTCAAGTTCCAGCTGAAGCCGCACCAGTAGCAAATGCAGACAGTGATCGTGCATGTGACAGTGCGTCACATGACACTCAAGTTCATGCCTCTTCAGTGGGGTGCACTACACTCCCCACCAACATTTCTGCTACAGTATCCACAAACAACCCAGCTCCCAAAAACATGAGAACATTTGTCACCCAAGACATGATACAGATCAATCAGTACTATGCTGTGTACTACTCTAAGGAATTTTATGTTGGGCTACTTACAGCTGTGGATCCTGTGGGACAATGGTATTCCTTCAAGTTCATGAAGCAGCATGGGAATGTTATTACATGGCCAAGGCATCGGGACAATGACCGTGTGTGAAGAAAACAAATTTTTCATGGGCCAATACAGTACCAGAATGGAGGTGGCACATTTGAAATCCACAGGGATGAAATACAGACAATTTCTGCAAAGTTCAGCAAGATACAAGAAAAATGATGTTAAATGGACTTGATGTGCTTTTCAGTGCACTGTGTTGAGCCCTAACAAAGACACTGTTTTCATACAACTTAACATAATGCGTTTTTACACAGATTAACCTGTAGTGATAAATTAGCCCATAGTGATTCGTCTGTCATCCTAGATTAGTCTGTATTGATAGATTAGCCTGTATTTGAACTGTAAACAATGATTTCTCAGTGTTGTTCTTATATAAATAGATATGTAAATGATTTATTCTGGTGGTAGTGTAGTCTGTAGTTTCATGTGATTTATTTAGTCTGGTAGTGGTGTAGTCTGTAGTTTCAGGTAGCATAGTTAGCTGGTGCATTACATAGCATCGATTTTTGCTGTAAATATTGAATAATTATATTTTCCAGGTATGATTGCATAATGTTACCTTTTTATCTTCAATGATAAAGTCTTTGAACCTTTAAAAGCTATTTCCCGTCTCTCTTATTACATGCTGTCATATGTTTATCTCCCCTATTACATGGGCAGTCCTACTTTTATGTCCCCGGTTACACATGCATCCCGACTTTTTATGTCCCCTGTTACACGTCCAGCCCTACTTTTCATATCCCCGTTACATGTGCAGCCCTACTTTTCTTGTCTCCCATTACATGTGCAGCCCTAATTTTCATGTCCCCCATTACATGTGCAACTTTGTGGGGGATTTATCTCAACATCTGACATGGGATTTATCCTGCGGCATACCACATTTTTATAAGGTGAGTGACCGCATAAAAAATTGCTTATAATTTGCACTATATTATCAATTTTAAAATTTGACAACAATGTCACACGTTGGTAGCCCATTTTCATGCACTGAGCCATCTCCAATGGGAAGAAGGTGGTTCCTGTGCATCACTTTGCACCCTCTGGTTTCTCCCTTCCAATTTCTCAACTACCACATATGCTGTGCTTCCCCACCAGTCAGCAATTTTATGTTTTCCCAGTATGCCCAGACTCCGGAGTAACACCCGGTCACTGGCTTCCAGGTCCTGCACCCACACTTTTTTTATCATACCTCTCATTATTGGCCTGATTTTACTTGGTGGTTCTCTCTGAGGCTAGCTGATAGGTATCATTCAACTGTTGTTTCAGCTTTCTTACATATTGCAAATATTCATTCTCTTTGATACCATCTGTTGACACCCCAAAACAGGTCCACGGGGAGGTGGTCCCTCCTTCCCAAACATAAGATGGTAGGAAGACAAACCCGTGGCGTCATTCTTTGTGCAGTTGTATGCTTGGACCAAGTGTTTACTCCTTGGCTACAGGTATGCTTGTCTCTTGGGTCCAGGGTGCCCAGCATGTCTAGTAGCGTTCTGTTGAATCTCTCAGGCTGGGGGGCACCCTGGGGGTGGTAAGGCATGGTTCGAGACTTTCTGATGCCCCATAAGGAAAAGAGTTATTTTATCAACCGGCTCTCAAAATCACATCCCTGGTCTGAATGGATTCTTTGAGGTGCGCTGTAGTGGACAAAAAACTTCTCAACCAACACTTTGGCCTCCATGGAGGCCCTCTGGTCCTTGATGGAGTAAGCTTGAATGTACCGGATGAAATGGTCTGTGACCACTAATATGTTGGGGATATTACTGGAGTCTGGTTCCAACGTGAGAAAATCAATGCACACTAATTCCATCGGTGCACTGGTACTGATGTTAACTGATGGGGCATGCCTTCTGGGGAACAGATTTTCTCTGGATACATTGCCGACAGTTCTTGCAATAATATTCTACAGTAACTCCCATCTTGGGCCAACAGAATCTGTTCATTATCAGTTCCAGGGTGTGTTCGCTGCCCAAGTGGCCCATATCATCATCTAGGGCTTTCATCACCAGGCCTTGGAAACAATCAGGCAATACCAACTGCACACGGGGTTCCTCTGCTGGTCCTGAATCACTCAGTAAAGCAAACCTTTCTTTAGCTGCAACTTCCGAAATTCTCGGCACGCAGATCACAATCTTTTACTTGAGCTGGATCTCCTTTTCTCTGAAGCACTTGAATTATCTCCCCCATGATGAAACTGTCCTGCTGCTCTCTTTGTAAGTCTTGAGTAGCCAGCTGGGGCAAATACCGCATATCCAGGGCAGTCAAATGGCAGTAAGATGTGGGAAGGCAACTCCCAGATGTTCCTAAGCAGTTCACCAAATGAGGGGCATCTTCGAGAGAAGGGGACTCATCACCATCAAATTTCTTACACAAAGCTTTTACCACTTGTTCAGGTATCTTGACAAAGCTGGAATGCTCAGCCCCCTGAGTTAAAGGGCATTGGGACAAGGCATCGGCATCTATATTATTCAGCCCAGGACAATACTCTACACTGTAGTCTGGTTAGTCTGTCCTATTAGAGCACTTCAGAGTGATGTTCTGGTGTCTTCATGGTTTTTATACAATGAATAGAGAAACATTTTTTCACCATTCTTTAAGTGGGCCTTGATGCCATCAGCTCCCGTTTGATATGCCTTTGATAAATGTATTATTGTGCATAGGGTTTACCCTTTAGATTTAATTGAAGTGGCTCGGCAACTGAATTAGATAGAGAAATAATAATTTTTAAGACATATGAAATAGGGTGTATAGCTTATATTATTTGTTATAAAATCAATTGCCAAATTCATACGGACATAACCCCTATATATACTGGTTACAGGATCTATACAGGTTAAAGTTATTCAAAATATGGAATTTTCATGAGGGATCTGTTGGAAATGAGTTAAAATACACAGGGGGATAAAGATAAAAATAAGCTGTATGTAAAAATATACTCAAAAATGTGTGTATGGAAATTAATTAGAAATTATTGTTTATTGCTGACAAGAATAAGCCACTAATTTATGGTTTTCATTGCTGTTCAATTCATATATATGAATACAGGGCCCATCCATTTGGATAAGTAATGTTTTTAAGCTAAATTTATAGCACTTTGTTGTATAGCACTTTAGCAGTCAGTAATGTAGAATTGGCCATTGTGCCTTTAAATTGGTGCTGATTTAGGATTGGTTGAGTATTGTTTTTAAAGAGCAGGTTTTCACTTAAAACACATCCCCCCCTTCCCGATTCTGTAGCTTACCCTCCAGTTTAAAGATCTGTACATGTGCAGCATTTATTTGTTTCAGATATTTCTTGTGCGATCACTCTTAAAAACCAGCAAGGAGACCAGCGGCCAAAAGCGCCGTACTTCCTTACTAGTGACACTTCACACTAACCGTTATGTGATGTCAGTCTTAGAACAGCATGGGGGCGCGCATCATAGGTTATAATGGGGCCGGTTTTGGCATTCATTTTTAAACCATTTTATGTGCCGGTTTTGAGAAAGGAAAATCACCGCTCAACTAACAAGGTCCTTGTTAGTTGAACGCTGGCTTCCTTTTACAGTTAAACTTTTTTATTAATTTTTCATAAGATATACAGACAAACCTCTCACAGTACAGTACAATGTGAGGATTTTTTTTTTTAAAGAAATTGAGGCAGCATATAATAAGAACATTGCTACAATAATACAAGGAGCTTTTGGTTTAAAATATAGTAAACAATACAGGTCATGTAATTAGCATATACTTGACATTTAAACTGGAGGGTAAGCTACAGAATCGGGGAAGGGAGGCAGGAAGGGATGTGTTTTAAGTGAAAACCTGCTCTTTAAACCATGATGTCTACATTGACCGTTATCCCTTGAGAAAGCCTTGCGGCGCAACCTGGTTGGGAGTTTCTTTGCACATTTGCACGACAAAGGCCATGTTTGTAAGCAATGATATTTAATCCTTTTATGCATTAACTGCATAATTAAAATAGTTTATTACAGTTTAAGACTGGTGCTCGCGTTTTTGTTTACTACTGTAGTCATAGGTAGACAGAGCCGGCAACCACCAGTGGCCAGCTGCATCTAGTTTGGCTTTGGTCTGTACATAAGTAAGTGGGTTGTTGTCGGTCCTCACAGTAATCTTCACCCCGTACAGGTAATTATGAAAATGGTCCACAATAGCCCATTTCAATGCCAAAAATTCCAGCTTGTGGATGGGATTTATTTATTTATTTTAGTCTTTGGTAACAGAGTAAGGCCCACTAGGCACAAGGGCCCATTTTCAGGGGCGACCTGGGAGCACTGGGCGGTTAAGTGACTTGCTCAGAGTCACACAGTATGCAAGTGGAGGTTGTGAGAATCAAACTCAGGTCTGGTCTGCTGGATGTATCAAGCTCATTCACACCGCGTTCCTCTAACCTCTAGGCTATACTGCCAGCCCTCCTTTCTGAGGGGTTAAGACTCTGACTCGCATATGCCACTGGGGACAGACATTCCGGATATTCCTGATACAATACTGCCCCATGGCCACTAAAACTTGCATCTGTATGTAGGATATAGGGCTTCTGGGGGTGAGGTTAGCATAGGCAAGCACCTGGGCGTGACTCAGGCAGTATGTAATGTCCTCAAAACTCTGTCACACTCATCAGTCCACCAGGAGCCAAAGGGTTCAGATGAATGAAAATACTAAGGTTGTTCAGCTTGGTCTCCAGGAAGAGGGGTCTTCTTGCTCTTATTTATTGGAGGATACCCCTGTAGTAAGTTCAAAAGAGGCCTGACTACTCTGGTGTAGTCCTTCATGAATCTCCAGTAATACTCACAAAAAACAAGCAGCCATTGTAGTTCTTTCAGGTTTCTGGTTTTGGCCAGGTGGTGAGGGCCTCCACTTTACTGGGGGTCGGTCTGAATGCCCTTTGCAGAGACGATGTGTCCAACATATTTGACCAAGGCCTGGAAGAACTGGCATTTGTCAACAGAGAGCTTTAGGCCAAATTCTTCCAGCTGGTCCAACACCTTGAGTAGAAGAATCAGCATTTATATAGCTCTTTTCATACACAGTGTATCCCAAAGCACTTTACAAGCAATGCAAGACTGGTAGTGAAGTGACTGAATGTGTAGTGGCGGCCATATCGCACATCATCACCCACAGACAGCCTAGATAATTGCATGAACCAATTTATGGGAAGGGGAATGTTGGCCAGGACACCGGGAATGTCCCCTACTCTTTGTGAAGAGTGCCCTGGGTTTTTTTACTTCCACCTGGACACCCACCAGGATGGGTAGAAGGGACCTTGGTTTAACGTCTCATCTGAAGGACGGCACACCCCAGCAGTTCAGCACCCCCCAATACTGTAATCGGATGCCACCGATGTTTTAGGTGCAAGCTCAATCCCGGTGTGGGATGAGAATCCACGACCTTCTGGTCCAGAGGCGGATATGCTACCATCTGAGCCACACTGTAGCAGAGTAGCCATGATTCATGCTCTTCCAGCATCTTTCCGAACACAACAATGTTGTCCAAGTAAACCAAGCACTCCAGCAGGTTTGCATCCCCCACAGCCTTTTCCATAAGGCACCGAAACATCGCAGGGGCACCTGAAATGTCCTGAAGCATTCTTAGAAATTCATAAAATCCTAGGGGGCATATAAAAGCTGTCTTCTCCCGATCCTGCAGGGTCATGGGAATTTGGTAATACCCACCTCTTAAGTCCAAAACCGAAAACCACTTGCTGCCATTCAAGCAGTCTAGAGCATCTTGTATTCATGGCATTGTAAATTGTTCTGGCACAGTGCAGTTGTTCTAGGTGCGGTAATCTACACAGAACCTAATAGCCCCACTCTTTTTCCTTACCACCAATATGGGCAATGTATATGGACTCCTGGATTCCTGGATGATGCCTGCAGCCAACATCTCCCTGAGGTGCCTCCATACATCATCTATGTCAGCAGGGGTGAGCAGTCGGGATCTCTTCCTGAAGGGGCGCTTGTCTGTGAGCCTTATGCGATGCTACTCCCCCATAATGCAGCCAACATCCCATTCATGCAATGAAAACACTTTTGTCCTGGTTGCCAACTTCTTCTGGACATGCTCTTTCCACTCCTCTGGGATGGGGGAGTTACTCAAGTCAAAAAAGGCAGGGCCAATACCACCATAATCTCTTCTCCCTGGAGCAGTGGGCTGCACAGCTGTGTTGGCACAGTAAACCCTGGCTAACATTTGGACCTTTCAGATAGCCATTTCTCTGTTGGTTGTGTCCCTCACCTGCACTGAGGCTCCTCGAACACAGGCATGCGCCTGTGCCGGTAAGACACTGGGTTTCACTAATAATCCAGGTAGCATTCCATGTTCCAACACAGAATCTAACATCAAAATTATGTTCTTTACCTCCTTTTTTAACCGTACTACACCATTAACGTTACACTCCACACTGGTAGCAACACAATCTTCTCTCGCCTCCTCCAAATTATGTCCACCGATTCTTCTACATCTTTTGGGGGTGTTCACTCTGATCTCTTATAGGCCTCCTGGACCACCGGGTGAACAGGTGATTTCCTTCCTTGTTCTGCTTCTCTGGCTTGGCAAAGCTGAGCAAACCTCCCGAACATGTGAGCATTTGTGCCCACGAGCACAGGTATCCCGTCATACACACCAGTCTCAGGACAGATTAAAGCCAGGGTCTCAGTTGCTTCTCCCGCTCCAACCACATTAGTGGGGAAAGCTATCCATACTCTGACATATCTGAGGTAGGGGTAAGACTTCTCACTAAGCCCCCACATGTGTAGTCCTGCCAAAGGCTGCAACTCCAGGTGAGATAAGTGTCTGTCATACCAGGTCTTGAAGATGATAGTGACCCGAGAACCACTGTCAAGGATGGCATGGATGGTGACAAGGGTTTCAATTGACGGCCTCACTAGTCAGCGCATATCGAGAGGTGCGACTGAGGTGGCTTTCGCTGAAGAGGCTTTTACATTCGCTACGCAGCTGGACCTGCATGGGGACCCGGAACGCTCCTTTACCAGGCCCCACTGAAGTTTCCCTGTGGCTTTCCTTCCTTGCCCAACAGTCTATTAGCCACTCGGAGGGGATCCACTAGGGACTGGGACCCTCTCCAGTAATGCCTGTCCCCTCCACACTGGTAACATATTATCCCTTCTTGCTTAGGTTGTCTGGGGTAGTAACCTTCAGGAGGTGGTCACGGTGGTGGATAGCTCAGGGCCACTGGGTACATTAAGGGAACCGAAGGGGGAACTGGGGCTATGCCAAAGTGAGCAAGAGGGGAAACTGGAGCTATTGCTTGGGCCATAGCTACTGGTTTGGGAGCCCCTGCCCTTACCACCCCCCTGGGTCTTTAGCTCATTAACAACCTGACTCAGTTCCCACAACCAGGCTTCAATTTGAGGTACTATAGGGGGCAGTGTAGGTGACACCCCCAGGCCCATAGCGGGAAGGGTGGCAGAGGCGGCCTGAGTGGGCTGTTCAGCGGAAGCTTCAGGGGTCCTAATAGGAAAAACACCAACACCAACCTTTTCCAACATTTCCCTGCATTCTTTCAGTAACTATTTCACCTCAGAGACCTCAGCCAGGGAAGTGGCTTCCTGGACCTGAGCAGTAGCTACTATAGAGGGCCGGACCCCTCCACATCTCTCACCTCCCTAAGCAGCACCCGCAGCGGAGATGGCTTACTCCTTTTATCTTTCAGGTCCAACTAGTAGCAACAACTCTGAATACCGGGCACCCCTCATTACTTGTTCTAACCTAGTCTTATTCAAGTCAGAGGCCTGGATCCCCCCTTTCCTATATACCTTCTGCAGGGCCTTCTCCAGCCTCTACACATATTCAGACAAGGGCTCCCCCTTCTGCTGGCAGGTTGCTCTAAACCCCCACCATACGTCTGCACATGTCTCCATGCTACTAAAAGCACTATCCAAGGCAGCTATGTATTCTACCTTGGCTTCAGGGTCAGTGGTCTGGACAGACCAAATGGCATCGAGGGCAGGGCCCCGCAAACTCTCCATTAACCTTTTCCACTTTTCCCCTTCACTGCACTGCCAGTCTTCCATGAGAACATACAAAACTGCCAGCAAAAAAAGGCCATTTAGTCTATCAAGACTGCTCGATTTTGCAGTTAGCACCCCTACTCTGCAGCTGCCCCTTCCACCCTCCCCCCCAACCTACCTGAAGCAGTGGTAACACTTAGTTTATCCATGACTCATAATCTTCCTCCCCCACGGAAGTAGGCTTTACACCTGAAAACATCCTCAGCTTCCTATAACAATACATGGGGGAGAGTATCTGCACGGGCCTAAACCTCACTTCTGGTGTAGGGGCCCGTAAAGGGTCAGGCTCTCCTCCCCTGGGAAAACCACACTAAACAGTGTCACCTCCCCCTGTCCTCAAGCACCCCAGCTTCCACCTGCAAAAGATTTCCACCCGGGAAGCCAGACCCATCCTAATCAAAGCTCTCAATGGCAACAATCCCGGCAGTGACTCACTGGACCCCGGCATCCTCAGGCTGGTGCTAAATGAAGTCCTTGCCCCACTCACCAGCCTCATTAACCAGTCACTCTGCCTGGGACAATTCTCCACAGCTTGGAAAACAGCCACTGTCACACCTATTCATAAGGCAGGTCATTGGCACAACAACCACCGCCAATCTCCATCCCTCCCTCCCTCTCTAAAGCCCTGGAGAAAGTGGTGGCCATTCAAATCATTGATTATCTGGCTAACATAACATTTTATGCCCAGAGCAACATGGCTTCCGAAGGGTCACAGTACCAGCACTGCCCTTATTGAATTCTCCAACTTTCTACACTCCTCCTTGGATACCAGCTCCTTAGCTGGTGCAGTGTTCATCGACCTCTCAAAGGCTTTCGACACTGTCTCCCATCCACTTCTGCTGAATGCACTCTGCCACACTGGTCTCTCAGCTGGCCCCCTGGCATGGTGCGCTAGCTATCTTGACACTCGATCTCAATGTGTAAAAATTAATAGCACACTCTCCGATACCCGTCCCATTCTCTCTGGGGTCCCCCAAGTCTCCATCCTGGGCCCCCTTTTCTTCTCACTCTATCTGAACACCCTGCCCAGTACATGCCCTGGCAAAATTCTACTGTATGCAGACGACGCTGTCCTTTTTGCCACCCACCGCAATCCCATCTCCCTACAGGACTCCCTACAGCAGTCTTTCAACAGTGCCGAGGCTTGGTTTAAGGAGCGCAGACTCGTCATCAATCTTAATAAAACCAAAGCTATGCTCTTTTCCCACCCCCAAAACAAAGCTAGCAACCACCCACTCTTTATCCTTCCAAGTACCAATCAGCCACTGGAACAAGTCTGCTCCTACAAATATTTTGGGGTTACCTTCGACGCAGCCCTCACATTTCACAACCACATCGACGCCCTAACATCTGCCACTAACACACGGCTTGGCATCCTGTTCCACCATAGAACCTGCCTTCCCCCAAATGCTCTCCGGCTAGCTGTTACATCATCCGTTTCTGTCCCTTGTAGACTATGGTCTACCAGTATATGGTGCTGCCGACACCACTGCACTCAACAAAATTCACCTAACCTTGAATAAAGCCTGCAGATTGATTACTGGTGCCCCCAGGCTCACACACACCTGTCAGCTGTATGTCGAGGCTAACCTGCTTACCCTGGATGAACGGCTCCAATACCAAACCTGTCTCCTCACAAACCCTACTGCCTCTCCTGGGGTAATGGCTTCCATCCACCAGAGCCCTCCCACTATTGCAACACGGTCTTCCTACAAGACCACTCTAAAGGTCCCCAGATCAAGAACCAGCCGTTGCCAGAGGTCCTTCTGCTATAGAGCCCCAACCTGGTTTAACTCTCTCCCTGCCCCCATCACCAATGCCACCACCATCTCCAAGTTCAAAACCACCCTTCAGAGCCACATCTTCAGCACTCGTAACTGCTCCTGTCTCTGAACATAGCCTCCATCTCTGCTTCTCTTGACAATGCCCCCCGGGCAGCTCTCCACCTAACCATCCCCTCCACCACTTCCCTGTACACCGTGCCTATGTTTAACCTGGCCAGTGCCAGCTGTCTCAGTGTTTACCAACCAGATTGCTGACTGGATACCAACTTGTGTAACACCTGTTATCAATTACATGTACCCTGTACCCAATTGTATTTGTCTGACCACAGTGTGACGTGGCGCCTCTGTTGAACGCCTATTGTTTTGCAAATCTTTGCTATGTAACCAAAAACACAATGTATGTCTTTATGTGACGAAGTACCTTTGGAAACGAGCCTCTGGCTCAAAGGTTGTAAACTGATTCTTAGAAATAAAATAAATAAATAAAAATAAACTATAGCCCAGGCCTCTGTCTTGCCCTCTATGGCCTCCGGCACCCAGGCAACCTCTATAGCATTTAAACATTCCATCAATACAGTTAACATCCCAGTAGATTCAGATTTTATTGTTAGATTATAATACATCCATATCATGAACATTACAAGATTTATAAAAAGTAGACAATTAAGAAAAATATACATACAAAAACAAGGAAAATCTAAGAGAATTATAGCTTTAAGAACTATATTATTAATCTGAAAAGAAGAGGGAAGTCAAGTCATTTTAATCTGTTTCTATTCTATGTGAACGTGAAATTCTTTTCTTTATTTTAATAACTAAGGCCACAAAGTTTGCAATATTTATAGCCTCAACACTAGTTCTTGGATGAAGCAGTATAAAAATGGGATCATAAAGTGCAGTTCCAGACGATATTAGTGCATTTGATGTGTAATCTGTACGTGGTTTTGTATAGAAAGGCAACTCACGATAACATGAGTAATTAAATCAATATGCCCTTTATTACATATGTAATTCATAATTTCTCTACCTCTTTCATTATGCCTTCTAAACTTGTTAAAATAGATATATTTAAAGGAGATTAGCTCAAATCTAGCCCAAGTTATATTTTTTCTCTGTTCTCCACTGATGGGAATCGTGAGATATTCCTCTAAATGATGACCCATTTAGTTTTATTTTTAAATATTCTGCACACTTCAGATCTTGTTTTTTCTTCATATCATCACACTTTGCCCTTCCAATCATCTTTTGTTTTATTAAGTCTTTATATTGGTCTGCAATATTAATTCCCCTTCCATAATCCATCCATAAATGAAAAACATTTATTTTATTCATTATTTGAGTGCATTTTGCCAATCAGATTTTAAACTTTGTTTATTCCATTTAATGTTTTCCTCCAAGCATATTCTGGGGAGTTTATTTAAGGGGTTATCTATAATTCTGATCCAGTAATTTTTTCAATCGGGTTTCTTTTATACAGTTAATTTCCACTCTGCCCATCACTGCCCCAACCATAACATTGAGGGCTACTTTTGGTACTTTAAGGAGAGCTTTATAATAATAATTTAGAGGATTTTCTGTTTATTATTTACTGTGCCCCAAACGTCTGCCCCATATGTACTCACCGGGTTAATTGTAGCTTCCCCTGCTAAAACTGCAGGTGATACCATATTCCCCCATATAAAAAATTAAATCTTAGTAGGGCTTTTGCTGTTGTTTTTACCTTTAATGTTTGTACTTCAATATGTTTATTCCATTTGGCATTAGCTGGCAATTGAACCCCTAAGTAAGCGTATTCCTTTACTATTTCAATTTGATTTGAATCTATTAAAATAGAATATTTTGGGGTTTATATGGGGCCCAATTATCATCGTTTTTATCTTTTTAAAATTTATTTTGAGTTCTAAGGTCTTACATTTAAAAAAATATATATCGATCTGGTTTTGGAGACCTACTCGTGATAAAGAAAATAAAGTGATGTCATCAGCATATGACAATGTGTGTAATTTAGTCTTATTAATTAAAGAAGAGTCCAATTGGGCATTATCACAGTGTTCTAAAAGTGTATTGATGTAAATATTAAATAAGGCAGGGGCCAATAAGCAACCTTGCTTGACTCCCCGGTTTGAGTCAAAGTAGTCAATCATGTCTTGATTGCTATATCTGACTGCTGCTGTCGTATCGGTATATAATAAATATATGGGGCACAGTAGAGAATGTGGTATTATTTTTTTCTATCAAAGTTTCCCACAATTTTAACCTATTAATAGAGTCAAAGGCTGAAGAAGAATATATGAATAAAACAATTTCATCTTCCTAATGTGGATGTATTTCTCAATAAGATGAGCAAACACATACACATTATCGATTGTTGAGTGGGCTTCCCTAAAACCTGCCTGAAGAGGGGAAATTATTTCATTCTCTTCAGTCCAATCTAATAATTTATTGAGAATAATTCTTCCAAAGATTTTTGATGAAATGTCGAGAAGGCTGATCGGCCTAAAATTAGCTAGGTCGTATACTGATCCCTTTTTATGTTGGCTTGCGTGCATTCGCAAGCAACATCTTGTGCTAGTAGCACATTTCAGAGGTGTGTCAGTGTTGGTGAATGCAGGGCACGCTTTAGTAGGTGCGTCCCTCCTTCACCAATTAGCCAGCATGTAGCGCTGACACACGCATTATGCAAAGTGGACAAAACTTGTAAGAAAAGAGCCGCTGCAATCATAGAGAAGCTCGTCATGCAGCAGCACAGATGACACGCCTCCCGACGTGCCTTTCCTGGTGAAATATTTCAATAAACATGGCAGCTAGCTGCCACAAAACTGAAACTTACCAAAACAATAACGAGGTGCAGAAGGAACCCACTCCCGATGCAAGCAGTACTGCTATAACTGTGTAAGGCAACTCCGCAGAAGTCGGACAAGATAATTGAATTTGTAAGGCAACCGGCAATCTCTCTCGTTCTTCCGTGGCCTCTCGCATACACATAGTGGTAGTTGGTGACTAGTCTGAAGGGGAAGCAGCTCTTCAATAAAGAAAGTCAGATAACTTCTCTTTTTTTATTTACTTCCATAACTACTGTGGATGTATTTGAAACAGTTTATAAGTTATATCAGGATGGACTCCTACCTCCCCCACCACCACTGGGTGTTGCCTGAAAATGTGCTGCGACTGTTGCTCCCTCCAAAAGGTTTCCCATTGTGCGGCTGGAATGTTTTCCTTGGGAAGGACAGCAAGAATACGTGTGGCTTCTCTGGCCAGCAAATGGAAATTGTGTGTTGCCATTCTCGGTGACTGTTTGCGGAAGGGGGAAGGGACTCTCGAACTGACTCCTTCTTATGTGCGGATTCCTTCTTACTTCTCTGTCCTGATTCAGTGTATGGGGCTACTGGGGAGGAGGTGGGCAGCTAAGACAAATGCGTGCTCACGGAGGCTGCTGGTACAACCGAGCCTGAAGTAAGAATTTGAACTTGAGGGGAAGGGGACTCAACAAAAAGTTCCTGAAATAATTTTAAACTGTTTTCCTCTGTTGCTGAGTAGCTAATGCAACCATGCTTACTGCATTATGCTCTGTAATTTGCCTGTCAGCGGCCAGGGGAAAAAGTGAAACAAAGCAGGTTTGTGTCATGCTCATCTCCGAATATTTCTTGTGATGAGTAATAATGTACATTGCTACATCATGCTGCAGTAGTTACATTTGCTGTTTATTTCGTTCAAGCAAAAAGGTATGGAGGAGACTGTTTCCTCTTCAGACTAGTCACCAACTACCGCTATGTGTAACGCGAGGGGCCACAGAAGAACGAGAGAGGTTGCCGGTTTCCTTATAAATTCAATTCTCTTGTCAGACTTCTACGGAGTTGCCTTAGACAGTTACAGCAACACTGCTTGCATTGTTTCGGGAGTGTGTGATGTCCACATCTCAAGGCTTTGCACACATGGACTCCCGATGCAAAAAACTGTTGGCTTCAAGCAGTCGAGCAGTTCAGACTGAGGTTAATTTCTGACTCAGGCTGGTCTGTCCCTGAGTGGTGTCAGGAGGTCTCGCCCTGCCATATTTTTGCACTTGACCATGGACAGGGAAGCCCCGGGCCCACCATCAGTCCTCTTCTCCAGGTACTGGCACCCTGTCCTGCCTGGGTCAGTGCCACAGGTAGCAGGTTCCATTCCCCATTTTATGTCCCCTGCCCCAAATGACTGGAGGCAGTTTCACAGGATGGTGCCCTTGGCAGGCTCCTTGTCAGCAAACACAGTATTGCTGTTTGTGCACCTTAGAAGATACACAGTTGCTACAGGGGGCCCCAACAGTATTGCACATATTTTAAATCCTGTTTGATGTGGGAGCTGGGCTATTCAAAAGCTCTTTTTTGCTTGGGTCACTCCCCATCCTAAGAGATAACTTAAATGAACCAGTGCGATCTTTAAAACATTCTTTTGAAAATCCCAGCCGGCAAGTTTCTGTTCGACATGTACGCAGTTCTGGGGGGAAATTAAATACAGGAGCAGGACAATAAGAAAACTGGATCTCCTGTTCCGGCAGCAACTTGTGCCAGGACCACTTGTTTTGTTTTGTTTCAGTGGAATGAAATCTATAATTAGATTGCAGTATGAGCAAAATGGCTAGTGAAAAACATATCTTGAATTATAGGTTTCGTTCCATTGAAATTAAACAAAATTGGTGAATTACCTTCTTTCATAGTAACCCCTTTTGCCTCCTCACATGCTATATCTTTTTAGTTGACAATAATGTTATATCTGTGAGCCACCTGCATTTGACTGCTTCTAAGGAGACCAAAAAGGTATACTTGTAATCTGCAGCAATGTGTGTCAGGTCTTCACTTTACAGCATAGTCTCCGTAGTTTCCTACTTCAGTATTGATAACTGATTAGTTGTGGAAATCTGCACTGTTTTTCCACTTCTGCATATGTGTTTTGTTTTGCAAAGCGCATTTTCCTTGTATAGCCCTGCATTCCAATATTTGAACAGTATCGTAGATTTCCTGTTTATCTCATGCCCCCACTTACCTGAAAATTCTTGCGCATGACTGCTCTTACATAGGTGTCTCTGCCCCCGCATGTATTTCAAAAATTCAGTGCTGTCAGGTACTTTACAATGGTATTCAGAGTGGTGCGCATGTTTCTTCTCCCAATACCTTTCAGGCATTTTTGCCAAACTGCTATCTCATCAGTCCCCAAAGTGATTTTTTTTATTTATGTTACAAAAATAACCACTTTTTCTATACCGAGAGATTCTCATGTTTTAACTCCCTTGCTGTCAGATCTCAAAGGTATCGTGGTGATGGTTGCAACATTCACTGTTATATTTTCCATGTTTGGATTATCTTGTAGTCCTCTTTTTGGGGTTTGTACAGTAATCAGTTGAACCTTTGTCCAGTTAATACACCTCAACTATTATTCATGACACCTACTTACATTTCAACATATGTGCTTTATTGAAAATGCATATAGTGAGTGACATGGACAATGGAATACGTGATCGTTTTACACCAAAAAATGACTACAAGATAATGTAATTCAAATGTTGAAATGTTGTTTCAGGAGTCACTCGAAAATCTTGAGGTGTTTTATACGACTAGAATGGTATACTGAGAGGCTGATTAAACTGTAGGTTTTTAATGCTATAATTTAATTTTTTGTTTTGTTTTTGTTAATATAAATTTAATTACATCTTCATAGGTTATCCATTTACAAATCACATTGATAAAAATATATACATTCACACGGTATTGGGTAATATGATGCTGTACATCCAGCGCAACATTAGAACAAGGACCACGTAACTAAACCACCCATCTCTCTCCAAGGTACCACTCAGGGGTGGTGTATATTCATGTTCCTTAGCTCAGCCTTTGTTCCTATTCCTGTGGTACATTCCATCATTTGATGAGGAGGAACTTATACCCTTGTGTGTGCAAGGGTTTGGTGTGTGCCATCCCCACCTTAATGGGAAGGGCGGGATTCTGTATTTTAATTCTAATTTTGCAAAATGTGCTTATGTTGTCAAGGTCAGTTTAAGCTGTCTTTCAAAGTATGACTTCCAGGGCAGGCTTTTTATAAGAGCTTGCAGCTTGCATGGACTATAAATCAAAGTGTGCCACTGTAGTCGGTAGAAATGTATGGAAGTTTACAGCTTGTGATGACTGTTTATGGAACAGCATTATAGAACTGGATCTGGAAATCTAGCCTTTTTACTGACAAGTTACACACACCCTGCTGTTGACTGATAAAGGAACCAATGCACAGGCGTCAACTACAGTTTATTTTTGTACAGTTTAGTAACCCAGGTTCGCACAGCTGAGATGTGACATCTTTCCAGTGGGGTCTTGCTTCTACCCATTTCTGCACCTAGGTGGACTGGAGCAGTGGGAGGTTAAGTCACTTGCCCAAGGTCACACAGTGAGTATTAAAGTCTAGTGGAACTTGAACTTGTGGTCTCCCAGTCCCCAAGCCAGTGCCACTAGACCACACTACCTCTTGTTATTTTTATTTATTTTTTGTAATGTTAAAAGTGCAGCTGAATCCCAGCACAGTGGTTCTGACTCGTGGTGCAGTGCACCACCACTTAGGAGAGCCATTTTCAAAAGGTGACTCTGAGTTTCCTGGTCTGGTGGGTTCTGGATGTCGATGCGGAGGCATCATCCATCGATCCCTGGGGATGAGCATCCTACACCTTAAGTGAGTGACTCCTCCAGGTTGGAAGCACGGGGCTGCCATGAAGCTATGAGTGACACACAGGTTGGTGCTGCTGGTGCAATTTGCTGAGTGCCATGGAGGTAGGAAGTCCAGGAGCTAAGGGAATAAAACCCAAGAGAAAGATCATAATAGGGCTGACACCAGCCTCCCCTAATGCCCCTGAAATCCTCCATTCGGCTCCCCACCGCTGATCTTCCTAAACAAGACTGCTCTTCAGTGGGCAGCAGTATGCAGGTTGGTCATCAGTAGAAAGTTGCATATATCATGTGGGAACTGCTGAACACACATGCGCATTACAGTTGACACTAATGCACATGCCCCAGTCAGGCCACACATACTTTTTTAAGCTTGCTGCAAATGCGCAGCAAACTTCTTGCTATAGAGTGACTTTTGAAGGGTGTGACACTGTCTGTCCAATGGAGAGTGGTCTGCAAGGGGCTTGCAGTGTCACACCAGTCATTAGCCAGGCTGGTCATGACACTATTCTGGCTTGCTGGCATCTAGTTGAAAAGAAAAAGCTGACCCAATCATACTTGACTTTTTCCTTTCATCAGCAGGAAACCGCCCAGCAGACAGCTATTCGGTGTCCTAATCAGCCTGGCTTATGTCACCCACTTAGAGTTTATTTACAGGTGGAATGTGTGCTCTCTTAAGAGAGCAAACCTGAATGGCAGCCAGTGTCTTGCAGCACAATCCGTTCATGTTCCAAAATCGCTCCTGCCAGTAAATACTTCTTCCAGCCCTGCCTTATGGATAGTTTAGCCACTATGTCTGCACAAAAGTCTGCGTACACCCTAAATTTATTACCCCCAACAGTCAACCCTTTTTATGTTGGCTTGCACGCATGCGCAAGCAACATCTTGTGCTAGTAGCACATTTCAGAGGTGTGTCAGTGTTGGCGAATGCAGGGCACGCTTTAGTAGGTGCGTCCCTCCTTCACCTATTAGCCAGTATGCTAGCGCTGACACACGCATTATGCAAAGTGGACAAAACTTGTAAGAAAAGTGCCACTGCACTCAGAGACAAGTTTGTCATGCAGCGGCACAGATGACATGCCTCCCGACATGTCTTTCCTGGTGAAACATTTCAATAAACATGGCAGCGAGCTGCCACAAAACTGAAACTTACCAAAACAATAACGAGGTGCAGAAGGAACCCACTCCTGACACAATGCAAGCAGTACTGCTGTAACTGTGTAAGGCAACTCTGCAGATGTCTGACAAGAGAACTGAATTTGTAAGGCAACCGGCAGCCTCTCTCGTTCTTCCGCGGCTCCTCACGTTGCACATAGTGGTAGTTGGTAACTAGTCTGACGGGGACGCAGCTCTTCAATAAAGAAAGTCAGATAACTGTTCAATTTTTAAATCATAACTTCTCTTTTATTATTTACTCCCATAACTACTGTGGATGTATTTGAAACAGTTTATAAGTTATGTCAGGACAGACTCCTACATCCCCCCTTCTCCACCACTGGGTGTTGCCTGAAAATGTGCTGCGACTATTGCTCCCTTCAAAAGGCTTCCCATCGTGCAGCTGGAATGTTTTCCTTGGGAAGGACAGCAAGAATACTTGTGGCTTCTCTGGCCAGAAATGGAAATTGTGTGTTGCCATTCTCAGTGACTGTTTGCGGAAGGTGGGGGACTCTCGAGCTTGAGGGGATGGGGACTCAACAAAAAGTTCCTGAAATAATTTTTAAACTGTTTTCCTCTGTTGCTGAGTAGCTAATATAACCATGCTTACTGCATTATGCTTTGCAATTTGCCTGTCAGCGGCCAGTGAAGAAGTGAAACAAAGCAGGTTTGTGTCATACTCATCTCCGAATATTTCTTGTGATGAGCAATAATGTATGTTGCTACTGCAGTAGTTACATTTGCTGTTTATTTCATTCATGCAAGAGGGTACAGAGGAGACTGGCTCACTAGACACCTTGGAGTAGATAAAAAAAAAAGTGAAGTTATGATTTAAAAATTAAACAGTTATCCGACTTTCTTTATTGACGAGCTGTTTCCCCTTCAGACTAGTCACCAACTACCACTATGTGTAACGTGAGGGGCCATGGAAGAATGAGAGAGGCTGCCAGTTTCCTTACAAATTCAATTCTCTTGTCAGACTTCTACGGAGTTGCCTCAGACAGTTACAGCAGCACTGCTTGCATTTTATCGGGAGTGTGTGACGTCCACATCTCAAGGCTTTGCACACATAGACTCCCGATGCAAAAAATTGTTGGCGTCAGGCAGTTGGGCAGTTCAGAAAATGAATGTAGCAGATACAAATATGTTTTTTTCTGCGTGTAAACCATAAAAAGAACAGACAAAAGCCATACTCTGAAGTGAATGATGTATGCAACGATTAAATAAAAAATAATTTCCCAGCTCCTTTAACCCCAATTCAGTAACATAACACCCATGCAAAATATTATACCCCCTGTACAATGGTAATAACAGAAAACCCTTAATGGGTTTACATGAGAAACTACCAAGGCCATCTGCCTGCTCCCAACGATTTGGTCCATCAATCGGGATGAGGGAGCTGACGTCCAACCCCTCTTAAAGAATGCCCAAAAATGAAAAGTACCATCTCCACTCTGTCCCTTCCCCACCCTGTCCCCACCAGATCCCATGTCAAAAACATATTAACATTAAACAAGCAAATATTTACCCACCTGGAACCTCCAAACTCATGCCCCTTAGCCCTAATGCCACCAACGTTAGATAATTCCTGCAACATATATTTTTAACTTTGTATGTTGTCATGTAAAACTGGCAAGACAAGAGACCATCGTGGAGAGGAGCACAAAATAATAAAACAATAGTACCTGCTCAATTTAGTCTGTACGGGGCTAAAATATTAACTTCCAGATTAGTAAGCAATAAATGAATTAGCCCCCTAACTAGCTGTACTCGAAACAGTGTCTGCTCAAAAAATATGATGTCACAGCAACCAAAGGGATCTGCATCGGCATACCAAAGAAGACAAAAGGATTGCCACCCTGGCAAATAAGACTCATCTCAGTGTCTAACGCAAGAAACAAAACTAATAGGAAACCCCTTAAACAACACAAAACACACACGCTGGACGGGTACAGAAACTATGGATCAACCTTAACAGTGGCAAACAAACGAAAAAACACTTAAAAAAGGCGATGCACACAGTGCTTTAAGGAACACGAAAGCTATTTATTGTAATTTAACAGACACACTTACAATGGCTCCCCGGCTCTTCGAGGGCATACACCCTCTTCTTCATGTTCCTTAAAGTACTGTGTGCATCGCCTTTTTAAAGTGTTTTTTTTAATAATAGGAAACCCCTCCTGGGGTGCGGTTCATGCTTCAGAGGTTCCACCAAACTCTTATTAAAACATACCTCTAACAGTAACCATAATTACAACTATTGATACAATTGCTCTTGACAAAGAAAATACTAGACTCTTATATGCAAAATAAGTTGGTACGGTCTCAGCTGTACAAAACTGAAGAATAACCATCTCATTAAATGATAGTAAGAGCCCAGCAGATAGCACCACAATGCTACTTGAAGTGGCCGGTGAATGGAGCCCAAGAAAGAAAAGCCGAGAAAGAATTACTGCATTCCTCTACTTTTAAGAACCAACAATTATAAATAAATGACCACCAGATAAAAGGGAATAACTCTTCATAAATGTTCTAAAAAGAAAAGTTATCAAGCGGTGGTGCAATCCCACGTCCCAAATGTCAGTTCACCAGTCTATAATTAAGTCTGATATGAAATAAGGAGAAAGTAAATATAATACTGAATAAATGTAAATAACATTAAACACAACCAGTTTTCTGTACTCAGAGCAAACACATTTTTCAATTTAGCTACACAGTGTCCTGCTAAACTATAGAGAGAAAGATATTATGTAGGTCCTTACTAAAGATTTTTGATACTCGAGAAGGGTGATGACCTTTCAGCCCATTTTCTTAAACAGATCTGGGAAAACCTTCTGGGGCTCCCTTGCTGCTTATTCTGCTGTTTCAAAGCACTGGATGCCAACTTTGGTGGACAACACTTCAAGCCTGGATGGCCAGTGTTTGGACTGCAGAGGTCTGTATGCTGCCCCTGCTTGCCGAACGTTAAGGGTCAGATCTGGCACCAATCTAAGTTTCATCCCGGTCCACTGAAGAGATGCCAGCATCCTCACCTCCTGAAGAACATGGTCCCAGTCTAAGTAATTTAATGTTTTAAATATTATAAGTGTCAGGGGCTCACCAGGACTAGGCTTTGCTCTGAGGGCGCGATGAGCCTTTTCAATGATGTAATTTCGACCACTCGTACTTGGCCTCACAAGCTTGGTACACAGTTTTTGAATGAAGTCCACTATATTTGAGGCCTTCCTCCTCATCTGGCAGGCTGAGAAGGACGAGGTTATTCCTTCTACAATGACCTTTGAGGTTGTTGACCTTCTCTTCTAATTTTTTGATGGAGCATTTTATAGTTACAGTCTCTGGGTCACTCTGATTCTGTCTGTCCTCCAGAGATGATATGTTGACCTCGGCGTCCACCACCCTCACAGTTAAATTTTTAAAAGCAGGTGTTAAATCGTTAAGATTCTTGAGGAGACAGAGACATCATGGAGGAGCTACGGCATGGCTGCTTAGCTTCCAGCTTTAGTGAAGATTCGTCATCTGCCTCGGACTGTAATGGGGAATTGGGATCCTCAGTAGCTGTAAAGTCCATTTTAGTTTCTTCGATCCTCAGTCTGGATGTCATTGTACTCCTCGCAGGTAATCTGACATATTTTTTAAATTGGTGGACAGGTAGAAAAATGTAAAAATATATTGCATTCTGTATTTTGTGCTCCACCTCTCTATTCATTATATTGATCTGTATTTATACCTGTGCAATTCTATATATCTTTTTAGAATGTGTTTAAGCTTATCCCTCTCCCCTCCTCCCAGGACACATCTGGAAACAAGCAATTTTGTGCTCAGTATGTTTTTTTTCCCCTGGTGAAATGCTTTAATAAATAAATGAAATATTTCTATGGCAAATATGTTTATTTTTTATTTTAGAGTGAAAATACCAACAAATGCCCAGGGCATTAGGGTTTCCAACAGTAAGACCCCACCCTGTAGAGACTGACAGGTGTCGGGGTGTGACTTGGGATTGTTGGCTGTAATACACATGCCATTCCACCTCTACCCCCCACCCTGCAGCCAGCGACAGGCATCGAGGTGTGCCTTGGACTCTTTGGCCCCAAAGTTCACTCCATTCTCCTATTCTGCACCTGTCTCAGCATATTTCCTTATGGAATGGGGTGAGCATACGGCCCAAAGACCCCAACGCACACCACAATACTTGTCAGTGTCTTCAGGGTACTGTGAGGTGAAATGGCATGAGGATTAAGGCTGACAACCCAAAGGCACACCCCAGTGCCTGTCAGTCTCTGCAGAGTGAGGGTGGGGTTGGCGGTAGTTCAATACTTCACTGCCATTCCTATTATGCATCTCTCTAACTCCTGCATTACCAATGCCAATGCCAGCAAGACAACATTCGGCACTGACAAATGCTTGTTATGAATGGGTATGATTATGTTCTTTATCCATGCTAGGGTGATATATTTATTTTTCAGACACAAATTAAAAAAGCATTTAGAAGTGTTATCCAAAAATAAGAATGCTGCTTATACATTTCTGGAGGTATTAAATCTTGTCCCACTGCCTTATTGTTTTTTAGCTTTTTAATAGCATTTACAATGTCAGTTTCATTAATTATTAAGGGGTATTCTTTTTGTAATATATTTAAGTTTGAATAGTGATGAATTTGGATGGAATTACCTGCAAAAATAGTTTTAAAATAACGGACCCATTGTTCTTTTGGGATATATAATGACAATGAAGAATGGTAAGAATTACTCCTTCAGCTACGAGTTTCCAGAAAGCATTATTATCATTAGACTGTATTATCTTATACATTTCCTGCCCCCTTTTATTTTGGGCTTCCAATTTCTTAACCTGAAGATTTTGATGACATTGTTTTCTGATTTTAACTGTGTAAAATTATTTTTTCCTGTTGTTTTTTTTTTTTGTCCATCTAACCAGTCTATTTAATTCCCTTTTATTTCTTCATTCATAATCAAATCAAGACTCCATTCCTTTCTGTTTTAGGTCTTTGTTATAATTTTTTTTACTGATTTCTTGATGGATATCTACAATTATTTGCTCAGTTTCGTGCAGATTACTATTTTCATGAATCAAGTCTATATTACGATTTATCACCAGGGTGTCCACTGATGAGGTATTAAGATTTACTCCGATTAACTTATTGGTGCCCCTTGAACCAAGGGCAGGGCAAAAACACACATGGGGTTGCCTATAATTTCATCTTCAAAATCAATGTTTAATTCAATTGTGGCATGATCACTGTCTGATCTCAGTTTAACAACCAAACTACTAAACATCCAGTAACTAGCAAACTCACACAAAACAACACTGATTATGCTTTGTCCACTATGTGAAAAATATGTAGTTCTTCCTTCCTGGTCCCCTGGTAACCTTCCATTTAGTATCACAGTGAGTGGGCTTCAATCAGCTTTTTTAATTCATTGCCATTCTTGTTACATTTTCTATCCTGATTATTTCTTCTTTGACAATTAGTCAGTTCCATGACAAACTTCAAGATGTCAATGTTAACATAGTTAGAAATTCCGGCATTGAAGTCACCAGCAATCACCAAGGTACTAGAGGGGTTCTTTTTAAATACTAGGTCTGTATCTTTAGAGATAAATCTTCTAGATTTTATAGTGGTCCTGTGATTGATTGAAAGGTGGAATATATACATTTATGATGGTAAAACATTTACCTGACCAGTTCATAAATGTAATGATGTAGTTTGGATCTATCTTAAAGACCTCCAAATGTGAAATTTACTTACCAATTTTAATATAAATGATAATACCACCCCTGCATCTTCCATGCTTTTTGATTTTAATTGCCGGTGAACTACACGCCTGATACCCATTTAAATCTATCACTTCTTCAGACCAAGTTTCTTGCAGTAATATAACATTAAATTGTTTTATATAATTTAACCACTCTTCATCAACCACTTTTCCCATAATTCCTGCAACATTCCAAATAATCACATGTGGTGTCTTTCCAGAAGTGACAGTTAAATTATCATTTTCCCTTTGGAATAGGTCATTTTCCAATAGTCAGTCCTTTTTTAGTTCACATTGAGTTGACATGCTTAAGTCTGACAGGTCTACCAAATGGATTCCAATTTTATCCAGCTTTAGAGATTCCTTTTTAAATTTCTTGTATAGATCTCTAGATTTACAGATAAAATTTCCTTCCCTTCATTACCAAACACTCTTTTAACTTGTAGCAATTCTTGTTTGTTGATCTGGCTCCCTACTAACAAGGATAACAATCCTGTTAAATAAAGTGCTAAAGTGTCACTAGTCTCCTCAACAAACCTATACACTCCAAAAATGGACAAAACTAGATCATGATTCGTGTCCCTTATTTTCCCATTGTTTGTCTTTTGTTGAAAATTCCATTTTAAGGTTGATAAATACAGGTTACTCACCTGTAACAGGAGTTCTAGGAATGGTATATGTTGTTCATCCACACTTATTGGCAGGTTCCTTGCCGCTTTAAATCTTGCCGGAAGGTCTTCAAGCTGGCTCCTCCCACCCACCCGGGTGGTAAAACTCTCGGCTCTGCCCCATGACACCAGATCTGGCCCGCTGGAAGCTCAGGTAGTGTGTTGAATCCAGGGAGGTTGGGTGGGTCGTGTGGATGAACAACATATACCATTCCTAGAACTCCTGTTACAGGTGAGTAACCTGTATTTCTAGGGACATGGATATGTTGTTCATCCACACTTATTGGCAGACTCCTAGCAGTTCTCCGGGAGGAGGGAGGCAAGGCGCACAACCCCTACTTAGGGAATAAAGACTGGAGAACTGAGGCCCCAAAACCAGCATCCCGGCGTGACTCAAGGTCGATGTGGTAATGGGTAATAAAGGTGTGTGCTGACTTCCAGGTAGCAGCCCTGCAGATTTCCTGGATAGGGACGTCCCTGGAAGCAGTCACCGATGCAGCAGTGTGGCGGGTAGAATGAGCTCTTATCCCTCTGGGAGGCTCCATGCCCGCCAACTTATAGCAGAGATCTATGCAGGAGGTGACCCACCTGCCTATTGTCCACTTGGCTGCAGGTCTGCCAGGTGCAGCTTCAGTGTAGGTGACAAACAGCTGGCGAACCTCTCCCCGAATTTCAGCCGTGGCGCTCCTTATAATAAGCGGCGCCCTTCTAGGGTCAAAGTATGGAGCCTGTATTCGGCCTCCAGGTGTGATTGGGGTAGAACACCGCAGAGTCAACACCTGGTTAAGGTGAAACTCGACACCACCTTCGGAAGGAATTTCGGTGGGGGCGCAGGACAACCTTGTCCCTGTGGAAGACCAGGTAAGGAGACTCAATGCAGAGCGCCTGAGTTTCTCCCATCCTTCTGGCTGACGTGATAGCCACCAAGAAGGCAGTCTTCCATGACAGGTGAGAGAGATCACACCTGTGCATTGGTTGAATGGCTTGCCCATGAGCTTTGCCAGTACCAGCAGTAAATCCCACGGAGGTGGAGGTTCTTGCACCAGAGGGGAAATGTCATCAAGGCACCTTCTCCTGCGCCACCGACTGCTCCCCGGCCCGCGCCCGGTAAGCAGAGATGGCTACCAGGTGCACCTTTAGGGTCGTCGACCTAAGCCCTTGACTAGAAAGGGACCATAAATTGTCCAAAATGCTTGCCAAAGAACAGGAGGAAGGGTCCAAGCCCTTGCCCTGACACCAAATGGAAAATCTCTTCCATTTGAAGGCATAGCATTTCCTGAGTCGACTCCTTGGAGGCAGCCTCACAACATTGAGGACCTCGTCGGAAAGACCCAAGGCCTGGAACTCTGGCCGCTCAGGAACCAGGCTGTCAGGTGCAGGGATTGAAGGTCCGGATGGAACACCTTCCCTGATTGACTGAGAGCAGGTCCGGTGAGCTGGAAGCTGCCTCGAAGCCTGGAGCTGAGGCTGAGGAGATCTGGGTACCAGAACTCAGGGGCCAGTCTGGGGCTATCAGAATCACCTGCGCCTTGTCCCTCCTTGCTTTGAGAAGCACCTTGTGAATCAAGGGAAACAGGGGGAAGGCGTAGAAGAGGCCCGGGGTCCACGGCCTCGAGAAGGCATCCCCCTGCAGCGAGCCCTGCTGAGGGGGGCGGGCATGAAACAGCCTCAGCTTCGCGTTCTCCCTGGAGGCAAACAGGTCCATCAGAGGTGTGCTCCAGTGAGAGAACAGATCTTGTACTACCTCCGGCAGGAGAGACCACTCGTGAGATGCAGCCCCTATCCGGCTCAGGGCATCGGCCAGGGTGTTGGAGGCTCCTGCCACATGAATGGCCAGGAGATCCGCCTCCAGGCTGTGCACGAGTGACCAAATGCAGAGAGCTTCCTTGCATAGAAGCATGGAGCGCGTCCCGCCCTGGCGGTTTAGGTAGTACATGGTCGTGGTATTGTCCGCTGACTCGGACCACTTGACCCCAAGAAATGGAGCAAAGGCGGTGAGAGCTAGGAGGACCGCTCGGAGCTCCAGCAGGTTGATGTGGCATTGGGACTCCCGCGGGGACCAGAGGTCGTGCGCTCGGTGTTCCCCCAGATGGGCACCCCAACCCATCAGAGAGGCATCGGTCGATAGAGAGACCGTCGGCTCGGGGTGGACAAACGGGATACACTCCTGCAGATGAGATGGAACGGTCCACCATCGGAGAGCGTTCCACATCTCCTGGGTCACGACCACTAGCTGGTCCAATGGATCGCAGCATTGTGACCACTGGCTGGCCAGTCCCCACTGAAGGGAGCGCATGTGCCAGCGTGCCCAACGGACCACGCTGGTGCAGGCCGCCATGAGACCCAGAAGATGCAGGAAGTCCTGGGCAGGGCGCGATTGCCCAACCAGAAATGATTGGGCAAAGGAGGTAAGAACCTCGGCCCTGTCCACCGGGAGCCATGCTCTGGCTCGAAGAGAGTCGAGCTCTGCCCCGATAAACAGAATCACCTGCTTCGGCTCGAGTTCCGACTTGGCCTCATTGATGAGAAGGCCGACTTGAGAGCAAACCTGGAGGGCCAGATCTCTGGACCACTCCATCTCCTGTCTGGAGGGGACTGCTATCAGCCAATCATCCAGGTAAGGGTACACCCGGACCCCTCGGCGCCGCAGGAAAGCTGTCACCACTGCAATGCATTTGGTGAAGACCCTGGGAGCTGAAGACAGGCCGAAGGGCATGGCTCAGAACTCAAAGAGGGATCTCTCCGCTCGAAAGCGAAGGAATCTCCGATGTGACGGACAGATAGGGACATGAAAGAACGCGTCCTGCAGGTCCAGAGAGCAGAACCACATGCCGTGTTCCAGAGATGGTATTATCTGTGCCAGAGTGACTATCCTGAAGGTTCGAGACCTTAGGAACTTGTTCAGGTCGTGTAGGTCGAGAATGGGGAGCCAGCCCCCCGTCCGTTTTGGAACCAGGAAGTACCTGGACAGAAACCCCGGGTCTGGGGGGGGGATCCGCTACCTCCCTGATCACCTCCTTTTGGAGGAGGAGAGCGATGTCGGCTTGACGAGCCGACGGTGAGGCTGCGGACCCTGAGGCCCCCCGAGGTGCGACGGCTCTGAAGGGCGGGGCCTGCTCGAATTCTAGAGGCAGGCCTTTTCCCACCACCTCCAGTACCCACCTGTCCGTGGTAATAACGGACCAGGCGGAAAGGAAGTGTCAGAGCCGTCCCCCCACGAGGGGAACCAGGGGTGAGGTGACGGGGATGGGGGCGACACCCCTCAGCCCGTCACTGGGCAGGCTTGGAGGAGGGACCGACCGAGGGACCTCCTGGCCTTTTACCCCTGCTTCCTGTTGGAGGAAGCTGGACGGCTTGGGTTTGGGATGCCAAGCCCGAGCCTGCTGGCCCTGACGTTGCTGGGCGGGCGCTGGGTGCAGAAGGCGAAAGGGCTTAGGCTGCTTAAGGCATTTGTCCTTCTGGGCGGAAGAGACTGAGTCCAAGGTAGCATTGGACTTCTCGATCCTCTGCAGGTGACCTTCCACCCCAGGGCCGAAGAGGTCAGTCCCCAAAAAGGGAACATCCGCCAACTTGTGCTGGGTATCTGAAGTAAAGGTGGATATCCTCAGCCAAGCCCGACGACGCATGGCCACTGAGGCTGCCACAGACCTGTTACATGAGTCCCCAATGTCTAAAGCAGTCTGGAGCTGCTGTTTGGCCACTGCCCTGCCCTGGTCCCGCACCTGCCTGACCGTAGTCTGCAGATCCGCGGGAAGATGAGGGACGATCTCATCCAGGGAGCCCAACAGGGCATGAGAAAAATGTGCCATGAGGACGGCTGAACTGGCCTGACGAAGACCGAGAGAGGACGCAGCATAGACTTTTCGCCCGGCATAATCCAATTTCTTGGATTCCTTGTCGGGAGGTTTGTCCACATCCCTGGTGCCTCAGCTACCGAAAATGCTGTCGGTAACCAACCCTCAGCAGAGGGGTGTTCAAAACCGACAGGGAACCGTAGGGACCGTGATACTTCCTGGCCATCCTGGCCGAAGGCGCAGGGCAGGAAGCAGGCGCGCCAAAGCTCCAAGGCCGACCACTATGGCCTCGGCCACCAGAAAGGCCTCTGTGGAGGAACCTCGGTCCAGAATCTCCGTGAGGATACCTGGCCCGTTTAGAAACGGGTTCGAGCTTCATCCCGGTGGACTCCGAGATGAGCCGGAGCAATCCTAGGAAGAACGAAGGGCTGTTATCCACTGACTGTCCTCCTGAGGACTCCAAGTCCATTCGCTTGGAGAAAAGGGAGGAATCATCCTCAGACTCGGAAGAGTCCTCAAAGAGCTGCCTCGGGCCTGAGCCACCCTCCACCTGCCGAGGTCTATCGGGAGTGAGGGTGACAGACAGCCTATGGGGCAGTCCCTGAGCCGACCGAGAATTTTTGGTCGGAGCCCCAAATAACGGCTGTGGAGGCGGAGGTTCCACCGGAATCGGGCAGCTGGAATTGGCCAACAACTGGCCTGGGAACAGGCCTCGGCTACAATGAGGGGTTGTTTCGCTGGCCCGTGATACAGCCACTTAATGGTCGGGAAGACGACTGGGTCGGCTTATTCCAGGTCAGAAGGAGCTGTTGCCACATGAGTTCCTCACATCGTCGATGCAGCTTGCGCAGAAGCCTCCCCTCGTCCGAGGAGGAGGAAGAGGAAGAGCGGCAGCGCCGCTTGCCGAGGTGCCAAGACCAAGACCGCCTATGACGGCGGGAACGGCTGGACCGCGAAGACATCAGAGACCGAGACCGAGAACTTCGGCTAGGCCGAGGACGGTGCGGGGAGGTGTCGGGAATCGGCACTCCCCTCGGTTCAGACGATTCCACCGAAGGCTCCGGAACCGGAGGCACAGACGAGCCGATGGGACCCTCAACACCCACCGGGGGAACCGGGGAGAGGGGATTCTCAGCTTCTCCAGCCGACAACCTGTCCAACGGGTCGAGAAAAATCTCGACTGCCGATGGAGTCTCGGCCAACTGGCCTGACGGGACACCGTGGAAGCCAGTGGCCGAAGCGAGGGGTCAATCAAGTCGACAACTAGGGAGGGGATCTTTCCCGCCCAAGACGCTCGACGGTGAGACTTACTTTGCTCTTTTGGACCGAGAAAGAGGTCCAGAAGAAGTTGGACCCTCACCTTCGCCGAGAGGGCGACAAAGCTCCTTAAAGAAGCCAATCCGAGGCACCGAGAGAGCGGACAAATGCCGCGAGCGAGGGTAGAAGCGCCCGCCGCCTCCTTCTTCTTCGAGGGCGATCATCTGCTCGAGCTGAGTCCGCTGAGCCCGCCACCGCGGACACCGCTAACCGGCCTCTTAGACTTAACCAGAGGAAATCTTTTCTGGACGCCCAGCTGTAAACGGGGCACGGCCTCGGGAGGACGTGATAATGAAAAAGAAGAGCAGCAGGTCGCAAGCCCGCGGTCGCGGCTCAGCCCATAGACGACGTGGAGTGCGGATCCGCCCGAGACATCTCTAGTCGCAGGGGCATCTCCGGAAACCGGGAGTCGATTTGTCCATCGCAGCCGCGAGGGAGAGAAGACTGAAGTCTTTTTTGCAAAAAACTTTCGATTTTCGAAAATTCGAAGGATTAGGAACCAGTCTTATATGCAGAGCGTTAAGGAGGAAACTTGAGCTTCCAAGCGGTAAGGAAGATCTGTCATCATGGGGCGGAGCCGAGAGTTTTACCACCCGGGTGGGTGGGAGGAGCCAGCTTGAAGACCTTCCGGCAAGATTTAAAGCGGCAAGGAACCTGCCAATAAGTGTGGACGAACAACATATCCATGTCCCTAGAACTCAGTCTTAAATGTTTCAAAAGTAAGAATATCTCTAGGTTCCAAATCTTCATTCCCAAAGTGAGTAATTGCATTCCAAGATACTGAGGCAGGAACTTTAAGACCTAAAAAATTCAATCTCTTTTGTGCTGCCCATAATTTGTTTTGCTAACTCCAATTCAGTAACTATGATGTAAACTGGTTTGGCTTCTTCATTTATGCTTCTATGTCCCCACAACATTTCTTCTTCCCTAAATGTTATCCCTAATTCTGCAGTAAACAGATGTTTTATTAAAGCTTTTAAGGTTTCATTAGATTTATGTTCACAATACATACCTTCTATCCTTACAAACATTTTCTCTCCAGTTAAATATACTTTCTCCTCCATAGTTTTTGGAGGGTCTCCTGATCCATTTTTAATTAGATCTTTACTTTCTTTCTGCACTATTGATTCACTATCATTCCAAGGTTGGTGGTCCATTATTTTTTCCCCATTTTATTATCTATGATCACTTCTGGACTCATAGGAACAGATTTGTTTAGTTTAGGTACATAAGTCAGTTCTTTTTAATTAATTTGCTTTGGTGCCTCTTGATTTTTGTTATTGTTATTTCTTTTTTTGAGCTTTTTCTTTTCCATTATTTAATTTCCCAGGTTTTCTTGCTCTCTTTTTAGGTGTATCTGGGATAATTATGGAAGAAAAAGATAACCTGTTCCTACCTATTTTCCTATCTATTGTGTCCATCTTTTTTCAAGTGCCTTTAGTCTGACTATAACATTATTAGAAAATCCTTCGACTCTACTTTTCAAATCATTTAGTGCTTCAAGAAGTACAATGTTTGCCATAACAATAGGGGCCAAAGCATTTACAGTGTATTTTGACAGGGTATCAGGGCACTGTGTGCAAAATACTGGGTTTAATTCAATCTGTTCAATCTCTTTATCTAGGTTTTGAAATACTGTATTAGGGGACCCAGCCAATACTGAGTAACACTCTTCATTCTTCATTGACAAAATGATATCGGCATTTTCCAGTAAAGTGAATAATTCCATTTTAGTATTTTCATTTTCTTTCACCTCTTTTGAATTCTCTTCATTATTTACTACTGTTTCCTGAGCCTGCACTAATGCTCATAGTGTTATATAATTTATTTTTGATTGTTCCATCTTAGATAAACCTTTCTCATTTGGAAAAAATCCAATATAGTTTTCTGTACAATATGTTTTTTAGTTTGAATGCTCTTATTGGAGTTTTGAATCCTGTCTATACTAATTTTGGTGTCTGTATTCTCTGATCTCTCTGATTTCATACCTTCTGTTGATATATTTGGTACATTATTTGAAAATTGAGTAGTAACACTAACTTCATTTCTGTCAACTATCCCCTCTCTTAATTCTATTTTCTCACTCATTTGCATTAATCCATTAGTGGGATCTGTTAATTCTTCTTTGATCTTCTCGCTACTAGATTTTTCTGGTTTCTTTTTTTTTGTAACTTTCCTTTTAAATTTATAGCACTTTCCCTCTGTAATATAGTGCTTTCCTTTTTATTCATTCCTATGGGGCTAGGAGTGGCAGGTAATATAATCTGGGAGATCTCCAACTTTTCTGTGTAAACACATCTCTTGTTGGTTTTCTTTATTTTTGTGGACCTTAATCGAGGCTCTGAAATCTTTCCACTTCTAGTATTCATTCTGCCCTTTTTAAATCTCACTTATTCCTGGGGTATATTTACTCTATCAATTTAACACCCCAGTATTTGATATTTATTAGCAAAAAAAAATCAGCACCAGAAAAATCAAATCCGGTAGTTAAAACCAGATAAATATAAAACCTATAGCTAAAACATAATATATATTCAGGCCGCTCGCACAGCGTGGATTTCCGCCTATGACCGGGCGACCAGGTTTGGGAACGGGACCCGGATCGTCGGAGGGTCGGCCGGGGAGAAGGATTGAGTGTCCAATGGGCAGCTCTCCTTCTCCGGGGAGGGTGCGGGCAACATTCGAGCACTGAGGACTCCTGGCGGAGGCTGGGAGAACTCGCGCTGACGACGCTCAAACGGGGAGTGGGAGGTGGGCGGATGCTGGCGCATTGCACGCCCCGCCTCCTCAGGGAGGGAAATGGAGGAACAAAATCCATGCCTTGTGTCTCGTGACGCCTGCCACAGGAAAGCCCTGATTGGCCACCAGAGCCATTCCCCCAACCAGTCACAGTTCCAGTCCATATAGGTCGGAACCAGGCCCCACTCCCTCTGGGGGTAAGCCAGGGATGACCAGGGAGACGGCTATATCCGTGGCTCGGGCTCCAGGGGTCCGTGACCAGAGTCGATGGTCGATGAGAGGCGTGGGGAAAAAAATAGGAAAATTTAAAATAAATAAATAAATATTCAGGTATTACTACAGAAGGATGTGAATAGACATCCAAAAAGAAGTTTATTACAATATTTCTGTGTCATTCAGACCAAACACAAACACAAATGATGAAGGGGTTAGATGGCAAGCCTGAGAGTTTTCAATCGTTATTTTGGATATTTCACAGTAGCCTTGAGCTTCTTTATAGGCACCCGTTTCACCCTTTGTAATGTTGCTGTGACTAAAGTTCCCTTGAGCTTCTAGTACTTCAATTTCCCTAAGCGTCTCTTTAACCATCTTAATCGGTAGTGAGATAAAGAATACTGCTGGGGTAAATTATCAACAATATTTCCTCCTTTCCTCCTTTTCTACAAATGAATCTAATTAGTTGGTGTAAAACTATAGCTTTCTTTATGAAGCCAAAATGGCATGTCCAGAAATTAATTATACTTTCTGTTGTCTCTAGGCCCTATCGAGGTAGGGTCGAACGAGCAGAACTGTTGAACTGCTCCAGATAATGTCAATACTTCATTCAAAGTTACAACTCAGTGGGAACTCAGTAGAAGTTCAGTAAAAAGTCTCAATACTTCTGTCAGCCTCACTAGTTCTGTTTGTTTTAAATGAGTGAGTTTTTAATGGGTGAATGCTGACTGGACGCTGGCGCCTGCGCCTAACTTCCCCATACCTGAATCAAGCATCTGTCTCTGAATTTTCACTTTACCCAGCTTTGCTATGGTGGACAAGTGCTTTTCTATTTTGCCCTCATTCATCTTGGGAGGTACTCCTAGCAACAAAAAGGACCTCTGGGGGTCTATCCTCATACCCCCATTTCATTCCACCAACCTCACTTTATCCTTTTTTTAAGGCCTATATTTGGCCGGAGGGGGGGATTGACCTGGGTGCTGGGGATCCCACAGGGATCTTTACAGTTGAGTCCTCCATGGTGGGCAGGGCTGGCGAGCAGGAGATCCCAATGGTTTCTTCAAAGATGTAGCCCCGGGGCTGTGTGCCAGTGGGCTACTACTCCTGCCTGTTGGCCCTCTAATAGGTTAAGGGACCTGGGTCCTGCTACGGTAGTGATCAGGGGGTCCTATCCCAAAGATACTAAAAAATAATGCAGTGCCTCCACCCAGAGAGAATTAGAAGTGTGGCTCCACATCCCAGCTCCCATGATGGGTCACAGGTGCCCTAGCACCCCAGCAAGTGCCAGTGACCCCCTTAGACAGTGAGTCCCACTTGGAAGGGGTTAGCAAGTTCCCTTCCTGGCTCTGGGTGAGGACTCCCTAATGGTGGTGGTCCTCCTGCAGTCCCTGCACTGAGTTCTCAGCAAGAAATAGTATCCAGGCAGATGCTCCAATAAAGTCTGGTTCCAATTTGAGTGAATGCTAGCCTCTATCTTGTTAAATGCAAGTGCAATTCAGCAGGGGTGTAGTATTATGGCAGGATGCTGGGCAAATGAAAGGCGATTTGAAAATGAAAGACAATTTGATCAAAGTGTTGAAGTAATGTAACATGGTGACTAAAAGCAGAGTGGCTGTTGCAAAGGGTAACAAAAAGAAATGGGTTAAAGAGCACATGTTCTGTCTTAAAGCAAATGTCCTGCTCAAGGCAAACTTGCTGTGCACAGCAAAATCCTTTGTACAGAAATGCTTTTGTGCAAAACAGAAGGTCATGTTTAAACTTAATGTCGCTAACACAGACAGCTGTGTAAGCAGAAATAGAGTGGTCCACGTAAGTTGGCCAAGCATTAATGTCCTGTTCACTTCCCTATCTTATGTTTGTCCATTTCTGGTATTTACATTATTTGGCAATGATTAGTAAATATCTATCATACTCTTATCTAGTGACATTTGGTTTTCTGCTTTTCTAGGCAAAATGTTTTCAGTGCTGGGAAACTTCCCGTTATGGCTTATGACAAATGATATTTCCCTCCTGGTTAATGTCAATGAAATCTGAATTTAGTCAACAATGATAAATGCATACATTTAAGCTAATTTTACATAGATACATAGATACATAGACAGTGTCGGCAGATAAGGGCCTATGGCCCACCCAGTCTGCCCATTTGAGCTTGTAAGTTCAGTTTGTTTTCCTAGAAGTCTGTTTCCCCTTACCCCTGACCTCCAGAATTCCTTTATGTCTATCCCATGCATTCTTAAATCCCGTGATTGTTTCAGCCCCCACCACTTCCTCTGGCAGGGTGTTCCACTTGTCCACCACTCGCTCTGTGACGAAATTCTTTTCATGTTTCCTCTGAATCGTCTCTCCCTCCAACTTCATCCCATGCCCTCTAGTCCTGGAAACATCTTTTTCTTAAAATAGTGTTTTCCTGCATCCTGTTCCTCCCTGTAAGATACTTGTATGTCTCTTATCATATCCCTCTCCTCCCCTCTCCTCCAGGGAGTACATGTTCAGTTCCTTCAACCTGTCTTCATAGGACTTGTGATGCAATCCATGCACCAACTTTGTTGCCCTCTCTGAACCTTCTCTACCCTGTCTATGTCCTTACGTAGGTATGGTCTCCAGAACTGTACACTGTACTCAGGTGGGGCCTCACTAGTGTCTTGTATAGCGGAATTATGACCTCCCTTTTCCTGCTGGTGATGCCCTGCCTCAACATCCCAGCATCCTATTTGCTTTACCTGCTGCCTTGTCACACTGTTTCCTACCTTGAGGTCATCAGAGATGATAACCCCAAGATCCTTTTCCTGCTTGGTGCGTGCATATCCTCACCCCCAACTGATATATTGTGCCAGGGTTTTGTGCCCCATATGCATTATCTTGCACTTTTTGCATTGAATTTCAACTGCCAAACCCCTGACCATTCTTCAAGTTTCTGCAGGTCGCTTCTCATTCTGTCTACACCCTCTGGTGTGTCTACTCTGTTACAGAGCTTTGTGTCATCAGCGAACAGTGAAATTCTGCCTTCTAGGTCCCATGCAATGTCACTGATGACGATGTTGAATAGGACTGGTCCCAGCACTGATCCCTGTGGTACCCACTGGTCACTCTTCCCCTGTGGAGTGACAGCCATTTACCACCCCTCTGTGTCCTGCCACCCAGCCAGTTACCTACCCACCACACTACTGTCCTGCCCACACCCATATTCCCCAGTTTGTGTAATAGTCTTCTATGTGGCACAGTGTCAAAGGCCTTGCTGAAGTCCAGATAGGCCATGTCCACTGCCCTCCCCTGATCCACCTCCCAAGTCACCCAGTCAAAAAATTCAACGAGGTTGGTCTGACATGACCTCCCCCTGGTGAAACCATGCTGCCTTTTATTTACTGATTCTAGTACTAGTTAAGTTTCTCCAAATTGTCCTGTGAATGCTAACTTGAAATGTGAATCTAAGCCCGTTTACAGGAATTTTGCACTTCAAGGGCTGTTTGAAGTGCAGGATCCTTTAGAGTATAGGCTGTTTAGGTTTTAAAGTATTACAGTTCTCTGTGTAGAGCATGTTTCATTTGTACCACAGTTGCAAGCTACGCCCTGCAAATAATCCCATTTTTGTTTCACTTCCTCTGCTTCCTGTTTGAATTTTTCTCCCACCCCCAGCCTTTATTAAATACTTTCCCTCCCCCCTCGGCACCACCCCTAGGCAATATTCACCTCCCTCACTAATGCAACCCCTTAAAGATACAGAATGCAGTTATAGGGCCTAACACTTGTTGGTGTCAATCCTAATTCTGTAAGTTAGAAGACACCACACTGAACTCTAAACCAGCCTAATTTCTCCCCATTCTAAAGGCGTCCCCACTTCTACTCACTTTCTACTCTTGGAAGACACCACACTGAACACTAAACAACAGGTGGCTGCCTCACTTCTGGCAGGCACCCTCGCAGCCCTGTACCTGCTGCGACCCCAATGCCCACTGACAACCATGACCACTACTTTATGCACAGTCAGTCCAGCGATGCTTGTGACAATACTACTACTTATTCCGCCCGTATGCTCGCCGACGCCTCACAGGCTTAGCATGTCAGATGTACCCTTCGGACCTCCCTCCACCCACCTCTCCCCCACCCTGACAACCCCCTCAGCCTCCCACCTCCCCGCTACCCTCCCGATGCTGCTCTCCCTCACCCCCCGGCCTTTGCTCTACCTCGGCTTCCCGGCCCTCTGCTCCCTGCCCATCCCCTGCTCACTCCCCGTAAAGTCCACCTACAGTCATCATCCAGCAATTAATAAACACCTCTCGGCTCTCCTCAGGATAATCTCCCTACTACTCTAGCTTCTGGTAACATCCATCCCAACCCAGGCCCTGCTACCTCCAACCAGCTGCTGACCTCTACAGGGCTATGAATCACCTCCATGAACATCTGCAGCCTCTCAAAGAAGACTGCATCCCTCCAATGCTGGCTACTGCAACACCAACCAGATGTACTGGCATTGGTGGAAACATGGATCTCTAAAATGACCCCTGACTCCTTCATCACTCTCCCTGGCTACTCCCTCTTCAGGGAGAATAAAGTGGGAAAGCATGGTGGTGGCTATGCTTTCTACATCCAAGACTCCTTGCTGTGCCAAGCACTCTCCGCCCCTACGCTGGATCATGAGGCATAAGCCCTCTCCCTAAAACTCACTCCTGATCCCACCAGGGTTCCCCTTATTATCACCGTGGCTTATATCCCACCGTGGAACCAAACCCCTGAAATCCTATCCCTCTTCGATTACATCTCCAGTCTCCCCCACAAAGTAGAACAGATATTAGTGGGCGATCTCAGCGTAAACTGACTCAACAGCTCAGCAGCCCATGCCAAGGACACTTTTGTGGCCCTAGACCTAACTCAATTGGTAACACAACCCACTAGGTCTAGCCCCTCAAGCGACTCACACACCCTGCTGGACATCCTTCTAACCAATCGCTCCCACAGAATCAATACTCTTCACCTGGTCCTGTTGCCTACCCAAACCACCACCACCCAGCTTTGTTTCCCATCACCGTCTATGACCTGGCAGCCTCAGTGAGCTCAAACACCACCTGGCCTACTGGAATTGGTCCCCCATAAAACTGGCCCCGAACATAGATGAGGACCTCAAGTACTTCACTAGCTCCCTCAACAAGGACTGAGATATATTCGCCCCATTTGTCAAAACCCATACCAAGAAGTGTAATGCATCTTGGGTCACTCCCAAGCTTCTTCAACAACTGCAACTGAGGGACAACCTCTGGCACAAAGCCGACGCCTCTGGAAAACAGACAGATAGACAAGCCTATAATACCGAGTGTAACAGATACACTTGGGCCATACGTAAAGCCAAGGCACAATACTACAGATCCTCTCTGGCTGCATCCTGGGAGAGCGCCCGAAAGTTCTGGGACAATATAAAATAATTTAATTGGAAATCCTGCTCTCCACCCCCATCCCAACTCAACATTAACGGCACCACCTCCACAGATCCAAAAAGCATCACCGAGTGCCTCAACACTGCCTTTTCTGATCTCAGTGCAGTCATCCATGACAACTTTTTCGACCCAGCTCCACTCTCTCCAGCACCTAATCTCCACCACCCACCATTCCACTTATGGGTCATTAGTCTGCAAGAAGCCAAACCTTACTTAACCAAAGCACTCAGTGGCACTAGCCCCTGCAATGACCCCCTTGACATGAGACTTCTTCAAATGGCCCTTCACACCATCCTTGCCCCGCTCACAGACTTACTCAACTGCTCTCTGTGTCTTGGACAATTCCCAACTGCCTGGAAAAGGGCAATCATTACCCCCATACTGAAAAGTGGGGTTAGCTCCTCTCCCAACAATTATTGGCCAATCTCCATCCTCCCTCTGCTCTCCAAAGCTCTTGAAAAAATACTGGCCGAGCAACTCACAGAGTACCTTGACACCCATGGCCTGCTATACAGGGAGCAGCATGGCTTCCAATCTGTCCATAGCATGATCACTGCCCTCACAGAATTCTCTAACTTCCTCCACTATGCCCTAGACAAGGGCCACCTTGCCGGTGCCATTTTTATTGACCTCTCCAAGGCCTTTGATACAGTCTCACACCTCCTCTTACTGAACACACTCCACCAATTCGGCTTCTCTCACAGACCCCTCTCTTGGTTCTCTAGCTACCTTTCCTCAAGGTCCTAATGTGTAAAAATTCACACCACCCTCTCCAGTACCCAGCCTGTATGCTCTGGAGCATCCCAGGGCTCCATCCTGGGCCCGTTGCTCTTTAGTCTTTATCTAAACACCCTGCCCAGCTTCTGTTCAGGCAGGGTTCTTCTTTATGCAGATGAGGCAGTCCTCTTTGCCTCCCACTTTGACCTCTCTGCACTCCAGTCCTCCCTCCAGCACTCCTTCAGTCAAATTGAGAACTGGTTCATGGACCGTTGATGTATCGTAAATATTAAAAAAAACAAATCCATGCTTTTCGCCCATTGCCAAAGCAAAGCCAAGGACTCCCCCCTCCAGATCCTCTCCAGCTCATTCCATCCACTGGATTAAGTCCTGACAAATACCTGGGCATCACTTTTGACTCTACCCTTTCATTTCACTCTCACATCAATACACTCACCTCAGCCACCAATGCACGCACTGGCCTAGTATACAGACATAAGGACTGCCTGCCACCCGAAGCCCTCCGCCTGGCAGTCATCTCCTCTGTACTGTCCCTAGTGGACCATGGATTCACAGTATATGCAGCAGCCGATGCCATCACTCTAGACAAAATCCAAATTTCCATTAATAAGGCATGCCAGCTCCTGCCCAGAGCCAATAAACTGACTCATACCTGCACACTTTATTCCTTAACCAATGTACTCACACTCTAGGAGAGACTTCAATATCAGTCCTGCCTCCTTGACAAAAAAAAAAAAATACAACTGGATATGTCCCCCCCCCCCGGGTCTCCACATCCCTTCTCCCTGCCACCCCTACTGTTGCCACTTGCAGTGCCTCCAAGACTATATTGCAGATCCCTAGGGTCAGGACTGCACTAGCACAAATATCCTTCCCCTTCAGAGCACCTTCCTGGTACAATGCTCTCACCCCTGCCATCACCTCCCTTACCGAAATAGGGCCTTTCAAGGTTGCACTCAAGAATCACATTCTGTACACCCACAACTCTGAGTGTCCTCTTCCAAAACCACCCTAGGCCTCTAGGTGCCTCTCTTCAGGGGCCGGAGCCTAGCCAGCCTTGACAATGTCTCTCCTGAGACAGCACACTTTGTACCTCATAAGAAGTTACTGTGCTTGTACGTTAGCAACTGCCTAACTACTGATTGTATAGGACTACAGCTCATTCTACTAATGGACATGTTAACGACTGCCTAGCAACTATTTATATATGACTGAAGTTCATCTGCTGAATGACACTATCACCCTACTAATTGTATTCAATGTACTTCGTCGTACGTATTACCTTTTCCTTCAATTTTCATTACTAACTGTATTTTTCTCTTTATATCATGACATGGAGCATTTGGAAATGAGTCTATGACTCAAAGGGTTGTAATTGCAATGTGCTTATAAATAAATAAATAAAATAGATACTGGACCTTTATCTCATGACCTCTTTCTTTGCCTTTTATGGCCAGAATGTCTCAATACAGTGGAATTTCCTCTTTTTCATTTCTTGTCAACAACTACTGTATAAATATTAGACTTGGACTGCATGTCCAGCATGTTTTGAGAGGGAAAGAGCCAAAAGCGGCCTCCATAGATGCTTGAAACATCCACAGAAGGGGTAATATTGCTTAATTTTCTCTGTATATCTGTAGCCCTGATAGTAGTGGATCATCAGCTGTTTAGATTTAATTGTATTAGGGCCTACTCTGGTATTAATAAATTACAACTAACTGAAAACAGCTTCTGGTGTAAAGTGGTTTTGTTGGGCTACTAGGGGCCCCAGACCACGAACCTCCTATGATTATAACATCACTCTTCATGTGTGCTTTAACGGGGAAATTCAGCAACAACAACAACCCCCTGCACACCAGTCCACACTTTCCAGCTTAGCAGTGTCCACACCCTTTTCTTCGGCTGCAGCAAGACCTCAGTCCTTAGCCACTTTAACCAGTTCACTCAGGACACACAGTTTCTGGCTAGCACTCCGATGACCAGAGATGCTCTGCCTCTTCAGTAAATGCAGATACAGTCCCATTCAAGCAAACAACCTCTCAGTAAAAACTGTAGCACTATTGATAACCCGCACAGTCTTCTCATCTAATCCAGCTTCTCAGTGCAGGGTTTCTGCAACTTTGCTTTCTCCCACCAACTACAAAGCAATTTCTCATTACCTGGAGAAAACAGGATCACAGTTCAGTCTCTCTCCTTCTTTCCCCTTCTCAATTCGGTCCTGTACAAACACCTGGGGAAATCAGGGTCACAATTCAGTCTCTTTCCTCTTTCAACCCAATTCTGGCAACAGTAATCCTCAGACTGGGGCCTGGGGAAGCCCCTGAAGCTCAAGGTTCACTCTCACAGCACAGTCCTGACTCATACAGAGCCCGGGAACAGACTGAAGAAATCCCAGAAAGTCCACAATGTAGCACTCGAAAACCCAGCATTCTGATTGGCTGTTGAAGCCTTTCAATACTCAATATCCATAATGATCAATATTTCCTGTTCATCTATTGGGGCATGATCCAGGTGCCAGAATTAGTCCCCTCCTTCTCCCAGGAGTCCCTTGGTGTCCAGTTTGGGCACCTAGATCCCTGATTGGCTGCAATTTGGGAGTTAAATGTCACCAACATGTCAGCTCCCATTTGTTTACAAGGAGTCCCATTCAGCTCAACATAGTCTCTCCCCTTTGCAGTTCCAATGCAGCCCAACACAGTACTTTATTTTTACAAACCCCCCAGTGGGTTGTAACCCCAACTCTCCCCTTTCAAATGAGCCCACTAGTAAAAGAAGAACTCCTGCCACATTGCTGTCACTGTCACCGAAATGCTTTCCCCCCAGGTGGCTGGCAGCAACCTTATTAATATTCATGAGGGCTCATGACTAACTCATGAGCCCTCGTTCATGCCCCGATTTCAAACTTGCTATTTAAAACATTGAGAGTGCTTTTGCCCAACTCTTTTCAGTCTCTGGTCCCCATTTAATACACCAGGGGCACCGGGCCCACAAACACCTCCTGTTTTGACTGCAATGGTGGTCGGAGACATCAAAGCGCTTCCTAGCACATGCGCGGTCACCGGTGGCTCAGGAGAATGCCGGTGACTCGCAACTGTTGTTGCCTGAGTCCAAATGGGTTAAAATGAAGTATGGGACTGTATGCAGGGAATTTTGGGCACCAGGAGCAATCAGGGAAAACAGGGATACCAGAAGGCAAATGGAAGGTTGGGTCAATGGAGCAATTAAGGTAAGCCCACAAAGGGGGGGGGTTCATATGTATATTGAACAAATAATAAAGAAAATCAATATCAGGCTGGGTTTGTTACATGTGTAACCCCTAGGTGGCACTATCCCAAGGGTTATTACCCCTGCCTGCAGGACCAAATGCAGGTTGAGGGGCCTGGGTACTGAAAACGGGTACCTCCACCCGGAGGACAGGGTTGGTGGTAGCGTCGCTGACCTGGGTACAGCCCTCCGGGACACTGTTACCCCCCTCCTTACCTTCTAGTGGCCTAAACATTGTTCTGAACACACAATTACCACAACCCCCCAAACAGCAGGTGTACCATCGCACTTGTTGCACTTACCACTGGGGTTGGTTCCACCAGTTTGGCCCTGTAGACCCCCTGTAAAACAAGCTTAGATACAGCAAGCAACAGAAATACAGTGCTATTAGCACAGAGATGCACCGCAAACAGTTTAAGTGCAAAAAGATTCAGATCTGATTTATTCAGAGGAATGAACAAGGAAGGAGCGCAATCAGGTTGATTGGTTTAAGTACTGATTCAATCAGGCTACAAGGCAAGCGCTTTAGAGTCCCTCAACACAGTCACACACACTGTGGGTACCCAGTTGGTGAGATAGGCTAGCCTAATGCATTGCCCGGGTTAGGCCCGTGCGTTGCACCTGGTCGGGCCCTATAGGTGGAAAGAAACAGCCATGCACAGTAGCCCACAATTTGTAATCTGGAGTCAGATGGCTCAGTTCATGACAATCAAGCAAAACAATTAAATCAGACGACACACTCTGATTGAACTGCTGTTGCAGGGAGCTACCCTGGTATTTACTCATGCTACCCAGTACAGGACACAGGATGGATGAAATGGAGACTGCAGGATGACTTGCTGGTTCGCCAGAAAAAGCAGGGCCCACACGATTCACCGTGGTGTCATTCCTGTCCGTGATGTTGAGTAGGGCTGCAAGTTTGGGTCGCTCATGCACTAAAAAAGATCAAACCCCCCGTGTTCGCGCTTGTCCGCACATTGCGAACACTGTATAGAAAAGCAGGAACTTTGGTTCGCCAGTTCGCCCCGGTCAAGTTTTTTTACATACCTTTTTCACACATGCTCAGTTGTGACAGCCTCCAGTAACATCATGTGGTGCAGGATACAGAGAGTCAGGAGACTGTGTCCTTGCATGTCAGTCAGCCAATAATGACTTTAATGATTTGTCTATAATTCGATCTCTCCAGAGTCTCCACCTCTACCTTGCAGAACTGGGAGCAACAGCAGTGGCAATTGGTGGAGCAAGTCAGAAAACATGTGGGTGGGGATGTTAAACTAACTACACCACGCAGTTTCTTCAGTGTGTGAGAATGAGAGGTGGCGACGAGACAGAGCACTGAGATAGTGCTTGCTTAGTGAAAAAAAAAAGCTTCCTTACTGAATCGTCGCGACAGACAACGATGTTTCACTGATTTTTTTTGCCTTGACTTCAAACTATAGCCCTCCCCCTGAAAAAACATTTGTTTTATCATTTGTATTTTCTCTCTTTTTGTTATTGTGATGTGGGGTGGATAGGAAAGGAATAGGAGGATATATTGGTCGGGGTACTTCTGGTCCTCGTGCTGACTCAAGATAAAGTCATAAAAATAACTATATAATAAGGTAGGGGGAAAGGAATAGTTCAAAAATTACTTGTACTCCACCAGTGCCATGAGTTAAGGAGAGCAATTTGATGTGCTGTTCTCAACTTGGGGGATCAGTTCAAAATCAAATCAGTTTACAGTTGTAGTTTTAAATCCAATCTGGGCTAGTGATTTATTTTTCATTTGACTGAAGAATTACAAACCACAGAGAAGGAGAAATGTAAAGCTGTAAACTAAAAATGTACACAGATAGGCAGTGTCAGAGACAGAGTTTTTGTGCAACTCATTTGCTCTGCTGCTGATTCTGTTTGTGCATGGCATGATCTGGGGGGCTAGTAGTTTAGTAGTCTAGTCTAGTCTAGTCAGTGACAGTGACCTGTTTAGGAATTAATAATATCAAGTCCAGCTCCCTGTATTTTTTTCAGTACTACTACTTTATCTGACTCCATGTAGACACTGACAGCAGTGCTGTACTATTCTCTTTGTGTGTTTAATGCTTAAAGTACCTGACTCGACACAACCGAAAGTGTAGTCTTTACCTGTTTGGGAAATAATCTCCCTGTGTTTTACTACTTAAAGTACTTGACTCGATGCAGCCAGCATTGCTGTATTTACATATTTGGGAGAAAATATTGCTGTGTCCTACTACTTAAAGAACTTGACGCAGCCAGCATTGATGTTATCTACTGGTTAGGGAGAAAATATCCCTGTCTTACTACTTAAAGTACTTGATACAGCAAGCGGTGCTGTATTTACCTCTTAGGGAGAAAATATTCCTGTGTCTTACCACTTAAAGTACTTGACTCGATGCAGCAAACAGTGCTGTATTTATCTGTTAGGGAGAAAATATCCCTGTGTCTTACCGCTTAAAGTACTTGACTCGATGCAGCAAGCAGTGCTGTATTTATCTGTTAGGGAGAAAATATCCCTGTGTCTTACCGCTTAAAGTACTTGACTCAATGCAGCAAGCAGTGCTGTATTTACCTGTTAGGGAGAAAATATCCCTGTGTCTTACCGCTTAAAGTACTTGACTCAATGCAGCAAGCAGTGTTGTATTTACCTGTTAGGGAGAAATATCCCTGCGTCTTACCACTTAAAGTGCTTGACTCGACGCAGCAGGCAGTGTTGTATTTTTTTTGTTAGGGAGAAAATATCCCTGTGTCTTACCACTTAAAGAGTACTTGACTCAACGCAGCAAAAAGTGCTGTATTTACCTGTTAGGGAGAAAATATATCTGTGTCTTATCACTTAAAGTACTTGACTAGAGTGACACAGCAAGTAGTGCTGTTATTTACCTATTAAGGAGAAATTTTCCTGTGTATTACCACTTAAAGTACTTGACACAGCCATGAGTGGTACAAAAAACAGCAGCACTTCTCAGGCAATCCAGGCAACAGTAACAACAGTACAGAAAATTCAGGATGTTGCAGGAATATCCCGCCGTGGTACTCAGAGGATGAGCACAAGGGCCATAATAGTACGGCAGCCAGTTTTAGTAAGCAGAGTGATGGATGATGATGATGAGGAGGAGGAGGAGGAGAAGACCAATGAGAGTGAGGGGGAAATCAGTGGAACAGATCCTGAGTTTGCAGTAGATAAGGAAGCAGCCAGTATGTCAAGTAGCAGTAGCTCTGGGGAGTGGGATGACGAGGAGGAATACAGGGGTAGAAAAAGAACAGAAAAGAATTCTCAGAAGGATGGTTGTGGTGCTAAAAAAACATTAATGATAGTGTGGCATAACTTGGAGAGTCAGACACCCACACATGCAGAGGAACAACAGAGGACATAAGATGGACAGGTTTCACGAGGGGAAGAAAGAGATGCAGTTCAACCAGTCGGAGAGGTTGTGCATCTTCAAAATTACATGCAGATGGGCACGGGAAGACCTCAAAAAGACAGTGGAAGTAGTAGTGGCTGTGGTGGTGGCAGTGGTAGTAATGGACCTATCCTTCCCATAACCAGCAGTGCAACAAAATCAGTGAAATCCATTGTATGGGATTTTTTCACACAAGATAAATCATCTTGCAGCCATGTGGTTTGCAAATTATGCAAAACAAAATTAAGTCGTGGTAAAGTGGGTACTCGATTGGGGACATCAACAAAGATCAGACATATGAACAAGTCTCACATTTATCAGTATCAAAAAGCACAAAAGGAGCATACACAAGTTGTTGCACTTCTGCACTCAGCTGAGGAGGATGAGGTAATGGATGTTTACCAAGGCGATGAAGTATCTGATGCGGAGGATTATGAAAGTCTTCCTTCCAGTCAAAACACAGCATCCTCAATTTTCTTGTTTCTTTACCCCTCTGAGTCCATCACCACAGCCCAACTGGAGTCATATACCATTCATGGCCACAACATCCACTCCTCATGGTGGTAAAGGTCAAGGGAAGCAGCCCAGAAAATCAGGTGATAGCAGCAAACATAGCGGGCATCAAATTTCTTTGAAAGACTGATTTGAGCGGTCACAGAAATACAAGCCCAATAGGCCTGAGGCAAGGCGATTGACAAAGGCACTTGGGGAGATGATAGCCACTGACTTGGTCCTGTTCTCATTTTTGGCTAACCCAGGTTTTAAAGCACTCATGGAAATCACTGTGCCAAAGTATCGGATCCCCAGCCAGACCCATTTCTCCAGTGTTGCCATTCCAGACTTGTATGATGCTGTTCGGAAAAGTGTGTCTGATGCTCTGAAAGGTTCAGTAGGCAAAAAGGTTCATGTCACGATAGATAGGTGGACCAGTGGTCAGACAACTGACTATATGGCCGTGACTGGCCATTGGGTAAACTTTCCTCCCTCCTCCTCATCATCATCATTATCTTCATGTAGTGGCACTGGCGGTGGCAGCAGCAGCAAGAAGCAAGGGAGTTTCACAGTTCGAAGGCAGGCAGCTTTATGTATTTATGGCTTTGAAAAAGACCACAAAGCAGAATATCTTTTGGAGGGCCTTGAAGAAAAGTTTGCTGAGTGGCTGACTCAAAAGTCCTTGCAACCAGGGTTTATAGTGTCTGACAATGCTTCAAATATTGTGAAAGCAGTAAGACTTGGTAAGTTTACACACATACCATGCTTTGCACACACTATTAACTTGGTGGTAAAAGACTTTATCAGTGAGGACCAAAATGTGCAGAACTTGACTGCAGCTGCCTGCACTGTGTGCACCCACTTTAGCCATTCTGTGAAAGCCTGAAAGTTGTTGCAGCAGATTCAGATTGAAAACAACCTCCCTCTCCACCAGATGATACAGGAAGTTCCAACCCGGTGGAATTCCACTTACTATATGATGCAGAGAATGCTTGAACAACAGAAAGCCATTCATCAATATGCAGTCCAACATGGCATTGGGAAAGGAGATGTGAATATCATCCCCAATCAGTGGTGTCTGATAGAGAATCTTTGTTGTACCCTTAAACCTTTTGAGGAGACTACCCGAGTGGTGAGATCTGATGGTGCCGGACTAAGTCAGATCCTACCCTTAATTTCACTCATCAGGATGAGACTGCAGCATCTCGAGTCACAGTTCTTTGACAATGATGACATCAATGCTGCATCACTTGTTGGAAAAATTATACAAACCTTCCTGGCTGATGAGCGCATTGTAAATATGTACAAAGCAGAACATTACATTTTGGCCACACTTCTGGACCCTCGGTTTAAGGATGTAATTGAGACATTCTTCAAACCACATGACTTTAAAGACCTGGAATACTATCGTGAACTGTTAATTGAGAAAGTGTCAGCACGTATAGTTGAGAAAAGTAGTACATCATCAGTGCCCTTTTGGCAACATTCAAATTCTGAACAAAATCTGGTGGAGAGGGAGGGAGCACAATCTGCTGCTGCTGGTGCCACCACTACTGATGTTTTGGCTCATCAAACACAAACCAGAACTGCTGCTACACCGCAGCAGGACAAACCACTGTGGGACATGCTGTCAGACTTTGGTCTAATAAAGACAACTGGGAAGGCTCAGCAGCCGGCTATAGTGGTACCAGAAGTCCCTGCTGCAAAAATGGTTAAGGATTACATGGAGGAGACTGTACATCTCACTGCAGCTGATGAACCATTGCTTTACTGGCAACAGAAAAAATTGATCTGGCCTTCTTTAACTGAGATTGCAATTGAATACCTCCGTTGCCCACCTGCCAGCACATATTCAGAGATAATTTTTAGTGCTGCTGGGGCAATAGTGAATGACAAAAGAACATGTCTTTCCATGAAGAATGTAGAGAGGCTCACTTTTTTAAAAATGAACCTGCCTCAATTCTAAAACACATACTGTCCCAAATTTATGCAGGCTGACAGCACACAGGTGGCTTCATGCCACGCTGATGACGACGATGATGATGGTGGTGAAGGATTCTGTTGCCACTAGTAGCCACTAGCCTTTCCAGCTGTCTTTCCTCTACTGGTGGGTTCCTCTGTCTCCTCCTCATCCTCGAGTTCCATTAATTTCAAAAACAAACACCACTGCTTGTTCTCATGTGCCACTAAGGCCCAATCTGACTAGCACCAGAAACTGAAGGACCACAGCATATGGCAGTTCGGCTAAAATAACTAGAAATGACTACACATTGTCACGCAGCTCTTCATCCATTTGTTTTATTGGATTTTTATTACAAAATACACACTCAATGAATACTTATTACTGGCTGTTAACAAACAAAAACATTAATAAAATAAATAAATAATAAATAACTGTTCTTCTGGTTCAATTCCAGATGGGAATTTAATTTAAAAAATGTTTTTTTGCTGTAAAATGTCAACGTTACAATACATTCCCAATCTCAATGTTGCACCCAATGTTTTGATCTGAAGGAACCATTCACCAGACAGAAACTGTTTTCATTATAACCTGTACAATGATAATATTGCACTAATTGACTATCGTGACAATAAAAAAAAAAAATCCCTGATCTTACCCTAACCCCCGTCCAAAACTCCAAGCCCTCCAAACCCCCTGGGACATTCCCTCTTACAAATACAGTTCGCCCTCCATTGTTAGACACCAAACCATGCACGTGACCTGGCATCATAAACACAATTTGCAGATGGTATACTGTTATGAGTTTTTCAGTTATTCTGAATAAAGATGAGAAGGGGCAGATGTTTGGAAGGGTGGGACAAATGAAGTAATAGTGACATAGTTACCTATGGGAGGTATAGGGATCAGGTAGGAGAGTGTACTAGAGGGAAAGGAGAAAACGATGGTGGGTAATGTATTACTAACATTGACAGTTACTCAGAATAACAGAAAGCCCCAAACTAATAACTACACAGACAAAAGTTTAAAGTAGAAAAATTATTTAATCCACACAATGCGGCAAAGCAAAACACCACACTGCCCCAGTGCGTCGGCACCATGCCTTCCTCGGGGGGGGGGCACTGAGGAAGGTAAGGTACAGAAGCGTTGGGGCACTGTGGCATTTTGCTTTACCACATTGTGTGGATTAAATACATTTTGTACTGTAAACTTCTGTCCATGTACTTATTTGGTACTAAAGCAGCTGAAGTTATAGGTACCATGGGCGCCAGTCATTTTGAACTGGGCTCTATTAGTACCCAGGTCTAACAGTGGGGGAAGATATAAAATTATTGCAACAGGATGTAGCTCAGGGGGTTAACTCTTTGGGCTGCCTGTAACCAGATTTAAAAAACTAACATTGTTAGGGATAATGTACGAGTCATATATCATCCCTGACCTTTACCACTTGCTAAATCTGTTTCAGCACTAGTATTTTTAAGCATCTGCTGGGTAACCAGGTGGTTTTATAATATATAAGCACATTCCACCTGGTTCTACTAAACTGTAAAAAAAATTCCACGTATTTTATTTTGCATGTTTGGGAATATACCGTTTTGCAAAGCTTTTGAGCACTGAGACAGAATCCTATGCACCAAAACTCTGCAATACTTAACTATATATACCATTCTTAGTACTACATGTACTTTCCTAAACAAAAAACAATACTTCTGTGGATTTCTTAATTAAGTAGAACCATGTAAAATTGTTTTTGCGTTATATATTATAGAACTTTGTTATACCATGTAGAACCTGGTTTTACTTAGTAGAATTTGTTTTTTTACATAGTAGAACTAGTTCTATTTGGTAGAACCTGGTTTCACTTGGTAGAACTTGATTATAAATGGTAGAACCCGATTCTACTGGGTTCTACCTGATAGAACCAGGTAGAACCAAGTAGAACTTTTTTGGGTTCTACTCAGAAAGTTTGCAAGGTAGAACTTTTAGAAGTTTGCGCAGCTCTAATGTTGAGCAGGGGGCTGATCCCCAGGCAGGTCTCTCGTCGATGTTCTCTGTGGTGTGAGCAGCTGGCTGGGCCAAGGTGGTAGGGCCTAGGCCAGCTGAACAATTTGGATGGCAGTCCAGTAGTGCTGGATGCAGCTTCCAGCAAGCGTGACATAATCAGGCGGTGAGGAACCAAATTGCGACCCACTAACAGCATTCAGCACACTTACAGTAAAGAAAAGAAACAGTACCACAGTTCGGATGGCAGTCCGGTTGCAATATAGAGTGTCTCTGCGCAAACCGATGCTCCCCGGTAGTCTCAGGTCCCAACAGGCCGATCGCAACAAGGCAAATCTTCGTTCCCCTACAGGAAGATTCAATTCATCACAATTCAGGATTCTGGTCACAGCACAGCAACTTCGGAGAAAGTCTGATTTCTCTTTGGCTCAGAAAGATTCCCTCACAGGGGAAGATCCAGAAGCAAATGATTTGATACCTTCTAATGGACCAATATAGATGTAACAACGAGAACAAAGTGCTCTAGCTTTCGGACCAACCAGTCCTTCTTCAGAAGCGTAATGGCAGTCATTTAGCAAAAACAATACTTTCAATAGCTAGATCATGCAGAAAAAACAGAAAAAATCCCCACTGGTTTAAAATACTCATTTAACAAATACAGATGATGATGATGTCAGAGAAGTTTAACAGTACCATGTTACCTTCAGATGGGAGGGTCCCAGGGTCAAAGGTGTATGATGCAAAACACATACAAAGAATCCTACTGCATATAAATTTAATTGACATAGGAAAACACTACTGGAGCAGATAACTCTTAAATCAAGCTATGATTATCACAGTGTGTATAAGGATGTGATTACTGAAAAACAACCCCCATCCAGATTAAAGACATGCTGAGATTGTCTTAGGACTCAAGAAGTTTCAATGTATGCATTATAGACAAGAAATTACCAGTAAAGCTGTCTTAAAAACATCAGTGCACACTGTATGATGTGTGAAACTTAGCTGGACCTATCACCCAGCTATACTCTCCAGCTAGATACACTTCAAAAACCTCTAGTGCAGTGACAGGACTTTATAAATGATAATTTAAATATAAATTGACAGTGTTAGTGTCAAACAAAAAACTCCTGTCAAGCACCACCAAGGAATTAAGACCATGTAGCCTGATATGTACTGATGTAAATAAATTCTCAGTGTATAACAACTTGATGTACCAGAAGTGTCTAAGGAATCTGAAAAAGAGATAAAAATTTAATTTCTCTCCTCCTCTTTACACAAACAATACACCCTACTCCACCCCACATCTCCATAGTGCGAGTGGGGGAGGGGTGATAACTAGCTTTAAGGAGATACACACACACACACACACACACACACACACACACACACACACACTCCTAAAGAACCTTCATTCACATCAGTCACTGCAATTGTTCCCCAAAGGAATTCAACTTGTCATGAAATTCCAAGCAAAAGGGATCATGGATCCTAATATCTACAGAGCAAAATTGCGACACTATTTAATCTTGCTCCTATTTGCGTAGTAACATTTCCAAGGATTCTGGATAGAACCACAATGAAATAAAACTGCCACCCTCCCCAGGGAAAGGTAACTAGAAGTAAATAGTAAGTATGTCTCTAAGACCAGAGGTCTAACATACCTACATTTCCACAAATCACTACAATACTCACCTAATGTAAAAAGATCTCTCCAGGACCTCCATGCAAATGAGATCTTGCTCCCCAATATGGTCAGAGTTAAAAAAATATATGACAGTCTATGATAACACTCCTGTATGTACAGTAACAGGCTAGGTAATCTGAATATGGCATAATGGAATCAACCCCACTCCCAGGTGAAAGTAAAAAGTAAGGAGGAATTAAATAGAGAATAATGGATAGGCAAGTGTATGCTATGCATATTTTTTTCACACCCGAGTTCTTTGATGAACAATAAACCTCAAGAGCGAAGCTCGAGAGGTTTATTTGGTCATCAAACAACAAAGGTTTGAAAAAAATATGCACAAGTTAACACCTGTCTATATTTTATTTTTTATAATAACTGGTGACCCCCTTTAATATCCTGAACAGTGGTAAAGAAAAACAGTCTGAGAACTGTTGTGTTGTTTTTTGTTTTTTTTTATTTCAACTCATTGAACAGTCTATCTTTGAAACCATTTGTTTTCCTGCTTAAGGTTTCTCAAGATATATTACTACTCTTTTACATAAAAGTGAAAATATTTTAAAATATCCCAATTACCAGTTTGAAACATCGTCTGGGAATCCATCGTGGTGCTATGCAGAATGTAGTATCATTTTTTAAACTATCGGTTAAAACGAACAAAACATTTAGTTTTAAAACATTTTAAAAGACTCTGTTCTATCCAGCGGTCATTGTTTTCTTGGTGTGCAGTGCAGGAAGTCTGTCTGTATCTTTTAAGATCTTCTGGTTGCTGTGGTGAACCTAGGGACAGAGAAAAAAATACTGTTAGGGACCGGGTTCAAGTTCTTACACTCGTCACTTTTTTTTCAGGTTGCCTGTTGGAAATTTGCTGCTTTTTGGGTTATTTCTGTGTGGTGTGTAATGCTGTTTGATAGAATTGTGGTACTCACATGCTGCTGCTTCAGTCGGAATCAGTGTCGTAGATGATCCGTTGCCTGGGTTTTTTCATGACTGGACCTTGATTTGTAATATTTATCATCACTCCCTGATGGAAGATACAGTTGGGACCGAACATACTGTGGAGGCTTTTTGTGTTGTTGTCCATGGAGAGCCTCGTGGGCGCTAGTCTTGTTGGCGATGGAGATCTCTGGGGCACTGGAGTTGGACACAAGAACTGTGTTGAGGTACTTGGGATGGCATCTGGAATCGGCACTTTATTCAGGATGTTCGAAATGTGTCTTTGCTTTTTTTTTCACTGAGAACAGAGTAGTTGTTGATGCTGTGCAAGCTTTTATGTCCGGAGACCTGCTGAACACCTGTGGGTGGCACGCTGGAATCTATGAGATGCTGAATTGATGTTTTACGAGTGCTGTGGTTAGTTATTTGTTTTTCTTCTGGTATTCCTGCAGACAGCTTCATGTTAAACATCATCTTATGCAATTTGTTCATTCCTATTTTCATAGAACGGAACAGCAGTGATTTACCAGAGACATAATTTATGTTTGGTGCCAGATAAAAGGGCGACTCTACTGTTAGTGTTGATTTTGGGTGGTTGGTTTTATAGATGTCATAGGCAGTGAGTGGGTCTCTGTCTAGATTGCGGAGGTTCTCGTATAGTCGAGGAGTCACGGGGGTTTTCTCCCATTCTTGTTTTCGTCTGCCTTTCAGTATATTCTAAATAGCGATGCCCATCTGAGTCTTTCCCTTCACTTATGACTCCCCACTTTAAATCGTATTGTTCCTTTGTTCGCAAAGCTAAATGTAGTCCAATGTATAAAAATATTAAATTCAGTAGGGCTGTTGGTGTTTGCATGGATAGGGTACCAGATGTATGTAGGAGGTTTATGTCTTCCTCTGAGAGAGCTTGCACTTTCAGTGGTCTGTTTCCCTTTCCTTTTTTTAAGGAAATTTTGTTTTGCTCTTAATGTTTCTTTTGTTTGTGTGAATTCAGAGTCAGTACTTTGGAATATGGATGTGGGGTATTTCTTGTTTCTGAGGCACCTGTCAATGCTCGCTAATATCCCTCAAAATATGCTGGGTTCATTATCGGAACCATCTGCCTTTTTTACACAGAAAATGAATTCTGCCAACAGGAGATCTAACTCCATGGCATTTATGTATTTAGCTCTCGTTTCGTTTTTCTCTAACATAAATGTTTTTAACAACTTTAAGTCGCTACCTGTCTTTCGGGCTGTGTTTTCATTCTCATGTTCAAGAATGAACATTTCTCTTTCACTTCCTGAAGGTAACTGAAATCTTTGTGTCATTTTCTTCTTTTTACAGGAAATGTGATGAGTGAGGGACTATACGCTCACGGAGAATGCTGCTCTGAATCTAGCGGTGGTAAGTGAAACAGATTAGCAGTTCAAATCTATTGCTTCACCGCTCAGAATGTCTCAAGCTCAGACACACTCGAGAGCTGTGGATATAGAATGTTTTGAAATGCCATAATAACTCGATTTCGAGTTATTACGGCATTTCAGCAGAGTCTAAAAATAGGATATTAAAGGGGGTCACCAGTAATTATTATTCATTATGTGTGTGAAGTAAAAGTAGTAACACACTGTAACTCCATGTGTCTAAATAGAAGCATACCTCAATGTGGCAGCGAGCCCCACACCTGCTATATTCACATACCTCACAACACATACCCACACACATACACACACACGCACCCACACACCACACATACTGAAGTCCTATAATGTGCCAGTCTGAAGAAGAAGAGGTCTGTGGATGTCAATTTCTGTAGTGTCCCATGAAATCCACATCAGTGTTCATCCCATCTGCTACCATATTGAGATGTAAAATAAGTTTAATCTCAAAAGCTTATCTCTGTTGTATGTTTTTGAGATTTCCTTTCAAGACCACTACTGACATATCCAAAACTGAGTGGTCAGGCTGGGAGAAGTGGTGCCCCACTGGTTTTTCAGTCTTCTCTGTTTTAATAGTATGTCTGTGCGAGTTCATCCTAGTGTGGAGCTGCTGGCTTGTCTCTCCAACATAACCTATTTGTGGACATCTCTTGCACTGAATGAAATAAACAACATGTTGTGATGTGCATGTATAACTCCCATGCACCTTGAATTGTCTGTTTTGTGATGTAAACACACAGTCCGAGGTGGACGTGAGCTCACAAGTCTTACAGGTGCATTGGTTGCAGAGTCATGTGCCATTGTGTGACATGGTATTCTGTTGTAGTGAAAGTTTGCTCCTAATAATCAGGCTGGCTAAATTTGGTGGTTGTTTAAAAGATAGTAGTGGTAGTTCCTTAAAAATACAATTAAGGGTTTCATCTTCACTAAATATTGGGTGGAGGTCTTTAATAATGTTACGCAGAAGTTCAAGGTCTGGATGATATGTGACTACTAAGGGTATTCTGTCTGTAACTGTCCTTTCTTTATATTGAAGTAGCTGTTGTCTTTGGTACTTGCGTTGCAAGTTCTGTTATCCTGTCAATTCCTCTGGAAGATTGTCCCTGCTCAATAAAGGTGTTTTTCAACATAACCAAATGTGTATCTTTGTCATCCTCATTTGAACAAATACGATGACATCGGAGTGCTTGACTGTACATGACAGATTTGTTTGTGTGGTTTGGGTGATTACTTTTCTTGTGTAGGTATCTCTGTCTGTTGGCTTCCTGTAAATATGTGTATGCAAGGTTCCATCCTTAATGGTAACTGTGGTGGCCAGAAAATTAACACTGGTGGTAGAATACTCCAGGGTAAGCTTTATGGCAGGGCGGAGGTTATAAAGTTCTTGATGAAAATCTTTAAGTGCATCTGCAAGGACCAATACAGCAAATACTAAATCTAGATTTCTCACAATGGAAGATGAGGCAGGCAGGCAGGCCAAACACAGCCTTCCCACCAGTTTTCTGTGCTACTACCAGGCGCAGCTGCTTGAAACACTCGAGCTGTTCACTCTTCAAGCTGTAACTCCAGACTGACTTCTGCTGCAGGCAGCACTGGGACTTCCTTAGAAATCCAAAAGGTTCAGCTGGCTGATCCATCTGTCTGTCACAGCTAGAGCTCTCCCTCCAGATCCATTTAGGCATCAAAGTGTAAAAAAGTACAGTTACATAAGAACTTACCGTAACAGCAGATCTTCTAGAGTGGCTCTTGCAGTACATAATTACATATAGGACTGATGCCGGCAGACATCAGGACCCCACGGAAACATTTCTAGCTAGCAGTCTCTGGCGGGGGACTGCCCCCACATCAGGTGACTGAAGTCAGTATAAAGGGGCGGTCCCCCATGACCGCCTTCCAGTTCTTTCCCACCAAAGACCAAAAGGCAAGACGAGAGAGAAGCAGATATTTCCCTTCCTGGAAAAGGAGCTGAAAAGCTTAGGGGGATGGAGGGCAGGAAGGTATTACCTACTGCAAGAGCCTCTCTTGAAGATCTACTGTTACGGTAAGTTCTTACGTAACTGTACTATCTTACTTCGGGAGGGCTCTTGCAGTAGGTAATTACATATAGGACTGAGTTCCAAGCAGCCTAGAACAAGAAGAAGCAAACGGGAGGAGGAAAACTACCCAAAGGCAGGCCCTCTGGCTGTGAAGGTCTTAGGAAAGAAGACCTTGCAGAACAGCCAACCCGAAGCCAGCTCTAAGGCGAGATGCAATGTCCAAATTGTAGTGTTTCATAAAGGTATGGACAAAAGTCCAAGTGGCGGTTGCACAGATGTCTGCCGCTGACACATTCTTAAAACAAGTAGCAGAGGCAGCGACCCCCCTGGTGGAGTGGCCTCTGGCCTGACCTGGCAGGGTCTTGTTGTACTTGTCATAATGTCATAACAGAAGGTGATACAATGGGGCAACCATTTCGATAGGCATTGCTTTGAAACAGCATTGCCTTCTCTTTTACAGGCAAAACAGACAGTTGATCAGTCTTTCTGAGATCCTTCGCCCTGGTGGTGTAGTATCTGAAGGCCCAACTTCATTCCCACGATTATACATAGGGTTACCTCAAAACAACTGACTCAGTTCATAGGAAGGGTAATAAGAATTGCCACACTCACTATTATCAGAGGTGGACTGACGGTCACTATCATTTTGGGCCTGCCGGGGGGAAGGTCTTAGGTCTGGAACAAATGGGGCAGGCCAACTCTGTCTCTTTTTAGCAGCAACATGAGTCTCTGGCCCAGGAGGGGCAATATCTGATGGTTCAGCGTCAATGATCACTTGGCCAATGGGCAGTAGGTGGTTTCTGTGCATGGTCTTGACCACTTTAGAGTCATTCTCAGGGTGCACTTTGTACACAGGTAAATTATCCAACTTACTGACTATGACATGTGGAAGATGGTGCCACCTATCGGTGATTTTATACTTGCCATATAGTCCCAAGTTATATAATAGCACTTGATCCCCAGGCAACAAGTCTTGGGCCTTTACCCATCGATCATATCTCTCTTTGTTAGCAAGGTTTCATTTGGCAGCCATTGTTTGAGCCAGCTGGTATGCATTGTTCAATTAAGCTTTCAGTCTCTGCACATATTGTAAGCAGTTCTCTGCTCTAACCCCAACCCGGGGAGACTCCAAAGCAGACACCTACGGGCAACTGGGCTTCTCTCCCGAACATGAGGTGATAGGGAGAGAAGCCAGTAGCATCACTTTTGGTGTAACTGTAAGTGTGTACCAAGGTGCTAATCTGTTGACTCCATTTGGACTTGTCTTTGAGATGAAGAGTGCCCCACATATACAGGAGAGTCCTGTTAAAGCATTCAGGTTGTGGGTCCCTCTGTGGGTGGTAAGGAGTGGTTCTAGACTTTCGCACCCCCCACAGGGACAGCATTTTCTTAATCAATCTGCATTCAAAGTTCCTTCCTTGATCAGAATGGATACGTTGTGGCGTACCATAATGGACAAAGAACTTTTCTATTTGCACCTTGGCCACCATAGAGGACTTCTGATCCTTGGTTGGAAATGCTTCGGCACATTGGGTAAAGTGATCAGTTACTATCAGTACACTGTCAATGTTCTGTTGATCAGGCTCCAGACACAAGAGGTCTATGTAAACCAGTTCCATGGGGGCGCTGGTTGAAATGTTAACAAGAGGAGCAGCTTCCTGGGGCAAAGCTTTTCTCTGAAGGCACCTACTGCAGGTTTTGACATGATTTTCAACATCAGCACCCATTTTTGGCCAGTAGAATCTAGACCTCTCCAAGTTGAGGGTCCAGTCAATACCAAGGTGTCCCATGTGGTTGTGCAGGGATTTCAGCAGCAGCTGCTTGAAGGCTGTAGGTAGCACCAATTGCTGTTTGTCCAACTGACCCCAACGATCTACTGTCTCTTGATATAGTAACTGGTCCAGCAACTTTGATCATTATTATTCTTTGAATAATAATGCAGTTTGGAAGTCAGCCAAACGTAATTTGGACACATCTTTCTCAGCCCGTAGGGCATCAAGTGCGGGCTGGATCATGGGATCTTGGGAATGAGCCCACTGAATACTGTCATTATCAAACTAAGACAAGGCACTGATGTCCAGTACAGAAAAATGACAATAGGCTGCAGATATGCAAGTATCGGGGGGCCCCAAACAGTTCAACGGGCTCCAAATGGTTCACCTGTTCGGAAATACACCTTTTCTTCTTCCTTGAGAGATCCCTTCTTATACCTGCAGTTGGTAAGAGGATAACAATGAGTGAGATTAAGAAGTGGACGGATCACTTTTGAATAGTCTTTAATGAACCGCCGGTAATAGCCACAGAACCCCAAGAAATGCTGCAGTTCTTTTAAGTTAGCTGGTTGGGACCAGGTGGTAAGGGACTCTATTTTTCTGGGGTCTGTCTGTATCCCCTCAGCTGACACTATGTGTCCCACATATTTTATAGAGGTTTTGAAAAACTGACACTTGTCTATAGACAGTTTGAGGCCGAATTCTTCCAGGTGGTCAATAACTTTGAATAATCTGGTTTCATGCTCTTCGAGGGTGCGTCCAAAGATAATTACATCATCCAAGAATACTAGACATTCTAACAGATTCATGTCCCCTACTGCATGCTCCATCAACCTCTGGAAGGTAGCAGGGGTACCTGAAACTCCTGAGGCATCCACAGAAATTCGAAGAACCACAAGGGACTAATGAAGGCTGTTTTCTCATGGTCCTCGGGAGCCATTGGGATTTGGTAATACCTACTTCGTAGATCAAGTATTGAAAACCACTGACTCCCATTCAGGCAGTCCAGGGCATCCTGTATGTGGGGCATGGTGTATTGATCTGGTACAGTCCGTCTCTTTAGAGTCCGATAATCCACACATATCCTCACGGACCCATTCTTGTTGCGCACAACTAGGATGGGAGATGCATAGGGGGTTCTTGACTCTTGAATAATGCCAGCAGCTAGCATCTCCTGGAGGTGCCACTGAACATCATCTATATATCAGCTGGGGCAAGGCGGCGGGACCGCTCTCTAAAAGGTCTGTCAGCGTGAAGCCTGATTGTATGCTCAGCAACATGGATGCACCCCACATCCCATTCCTTTAGGGAACACACTTGGTCCCTCTGGGCAAGTTTCCTACTGACTCGGGCCTTCCATTCAGCAGACAGTGGGGAATCACCAAAGTCAAATTGGTCTGGGGTCACCCCATCCTTTTCACTGGAACATTTGTTGCTAGGCAGTACTCCAGTGTCCGCACAGTGTACCATAGGTAACGTACGACCCCAGTTCACTTGGACTTCTCGATCCAGCACATTCTGTATTTGAACCATCACCCGCCATGCATAAGCATGGGCAGGCAAGATACTTAGTTTATAAATACACAACAACTGGTAAATGGTTGAACTTTTTCAAAATTGCTCCCTTGAAGGTGAATTACTGTATTTCCAAAAAAAAAAAAAGAAACTTTCTATGCAGGGACCTAAAGCTTCTTGTGCTGAACGAATTCACTTGACCAGCTGTAAAAACTTCATTTTCTTTTATTTTCTACATTCCCCTACCTTTTGCTCCTCAGAGCTTGTTCACGCGGATTAATCATCTGTTTAAACATAAAACACATATTTTTTAATCATATTTATATATTTGATTTCCAGAAATCTTAAAAAAAAAAAGTTTACATTTTTCTTTGAGGAACTGAATTCAGTTTACCATAAATCATTCTGTTGTCTGTTATACTTAAGCATCAAAAGCATCAGAACGTCTCCTGTGGCTTTAACATCCTGCAAACATACAAAAAACAGATCCACAGTACCTCCTGTCCTCTCTGTTTTCCCTTTAGTTCTGTTGCTTTGATGTCTTCCCTTACATAGAGAGCTACTCCTCCTCCTCTTCTTCCCTCCCTGTCCCTCCTGTAGATTGTGTACCTTGGTATGTTGACATCCAAGTCATGGTTCTCTGTGTACAATGTTTCTGTGACTGCCACAATATCCAGGCACCTCTCTTCCATCAAGGCCACCATTTTGGGGAGCTTTTTACCTAGAATATTGACTGCTCTATCTTGGTGTTTACCTCACTAACTACCCTGATTTTTTTTTGGTGGGGGGCTAGGATTTCCCTTTTCCTTTTCAGTGCCTCCCCCTTGGCTAGTTTAAATGCTTGCCAATGAAGCATTTACACCTGTCACCTAGGATCCTGGTTCCCCTCCTGGATAGATGCAGACCATCACGCCTGTATAGGCCTGCATCCCTCCAGGTGGAGCCCCAGTCCCCAGTGAAGCCAAATCCCTGAGCTCTGCACCAGTTTTTCAATCAGTCATTGAATCTCATGGTGAGGAGTACCCTAGCCTCATCTGTGCCATAGACAGGTAGCACTTCCGAGAAAGTTACCGTGTGTGCTTTTTGTCTAAGGCCCCTTCCCAACTCCTATTGTACTGCTCTGATCCCATTCTCAGCCAGGTCATTCATCCCTAGGTGGATAATGACCTCCAGCTCACTCCTCCTTGCAGCTGCTCACACGATCCTGAGGATTCGTTTCCTGTCCCTCCAAGCCATGGCACCGGGCAGGCACTTTACCTCCCTTTCCCCTCCCTCCCCCAGTACTTTCCCTCTAACAACTGAGTCCCCCACCAGAAGTTGTTTCCTTCCTCTGTGGGGTCTCGTGTCACCCTCCTATGGGTCTCCATTGTGGAGGTTCCCAGCATCCTCCTTGGTCTCCACTGTGGGTGCCTCCATAGAGGAACCATGCTCTGCCAGAGTGGCGAATGAATTGTGGAGAGGCACAACTGGAGGGATATGCCTCTGTTCGACCACCCTCACCCTCCCTGAGCCCACCATGGTCCAACCACTCCTCTTTCTTGGCAGCCTCTGAGGTAGTGGCAGCAGCCTGGGTGGTCCCTGGTTGGGGGAGCAGGTTTCCCAAATCCTTGCCAGGTCAGCATGGAGACGAACAACCTCCTCCCTCAGACCAGAGAAGTGCCTGCAAATAAGGCAGCAACGCAGTCTCCAGAATGTCTCCCAGAAGACTGCTGCTCCACAGTCAGTGCATTGCACCACTCCCCACATGTCTGTGTCCCTTCCTGTTACAGATGCTTTTCTTTTGTTGTTTTTTGTTCTTGTTTTAGTTTGTGCAAGCTTGTGAGTGTCTCTACCCCCTATTTAGTGTGCTGTGCCTTTAAGGATATGAACAGGTGTATGTTGTAGCAGTTTTGGGGAAGTGATGTCAGAACCCCTGCTATAAAAGGAAGTTTGTGCTTGGGGTGGGTGGGGCGAGGAAGGTTGGGAGGAGTAAACCTATGCCGTCCAGAAACGATCAACTACAACTCTGACCCTCCACCCTGGGGAGTGCCTTCCTTCCTTTCAGACACCTATTTTATAGAGGTTAAGTAACAGGTCTAGTCACAAATGACTGTAAACATCTCCCAGCTACAGTTCCTCCCTGGCAAATTAAAGTTAAAACTAAGAAAAGTCGACCCCAAAAACAGAATCAATACTAGTTACTTGCACAGGTCCAAAAAGTAATAATTCAGTTTAGTGTATCCTAGAAAATAACCTCCTTGATTCAAGGAAGCTGTGGCTGCTTTCTCATTCTCTCTGTCTCAGTAGCCAGTTCCCTCATCTGTTGTAGATCAGACTCATCGCTTTGATCGGGGGTCTGACTGGTGCGGGCAACCCCAGCATAGGGCTCCCAAACCTCTTCATCATTTTCCACTTTGCAAATCTCTTTCATAAGGTAGCAATATTCAGGAAGGTTTGCCCTCCTATCTTGCAATTTCATCTTCAATATCATTACACTACAGTACCTGGCGGACTTCAAAATATGCTCTTATCAAACTCAATTCAGTTCACTGGGGGGCACTCCCCCTTTTCTATTAGCCCTCTGCAGAGCCCACTCAGTTCTGTTAACAAACATGGATGACTTCCTGTTCTTCCATTGTTTAGCAGACTTGAATTTCCACATCAGGTCGTCCCCCGAATCAGTGCTACCAAAGACCCCCTCCAGGGCAGAGAGGTACTCAGCAGCAAAGGCCTCTGGGCTGGTGGAATGAAGAAAGCGAATGGCCTTCAGTGCAGGGCCCCTCAAGCTCTCCATGAGTCTCTTTCTATTCTCCCTGTCAGAGCACTGCCACTTCTGGACCAAGGGGGTGGCATAGTCCATCCATGTTTCCAGGTCGTCCTCCCAAATGGGCACCGGGACCGTGCCCGAGAAGGGTATCAGTCTGTGGTAAGAGTCTAAGTGTACTGAAGATATTACAATAGGGGAGATCACCACAGGGGAAGCTCTAGGGGTAGAAGGAGCTGCTATAAAGGTCTACAGGGGGGTGGTATCTTCAGAAAGAGCTAACATCTTCACTAACTCTTTTGTGGACCGCCCTTCAGTGGCTAGCAGTCTAAGCAATTTGTCCTTCAACCCCTCTATATTTGGGGATCCCCCAGGAGCAGCTAGATCACTATGCAAATGAATGACTCACCACCCTTTCTGGGACCCTTCAGGCAAAATTACACGGAGCACTCTCTCTCAGAATCTATGGGGAGGCTGCAGGATAGGAGGGCAACCACAATTTGCTCAAACAGGTCAGATTCCCTCCCTTTCACCCCAACCTTCTCCAAACACTTAACTTGTTCAACAGTCTCTATAATATTTGCATTAGTGGTCCCTATGGGATGTCCATTAACAAAATGGCCTGTTGAGGGTCTACCCATCAGCCTCACTCCACTCCATAATACGGTGCACTGACAGCTTATGGGGGGCAATCTTACACTTAGGCATTGCAAGTGCCTCCATTTTAATGCAATCTTTAAGCGTGGGGTTGTAGTACCCACTTCTTACCACTAGAAGGCGCAAATCCCAGTGTTGGTGCCTCCAAGGTGTAACCCCTAGGTGGTGCTATCCCAAGGGCTACTACCCCTGCCTATGGGACCAAATGCAGTTTGAGGGGCCTGGGTACTGAAAATGGGTGCCTCCACCCGGAGGACAGGGTTGGTGGTAGTGTACCTGACCTGGGTACAGCCCTCCAGGACACTGTTACTCCCCCCTTTACCCTCTAGTAGCCCAAACAATGTTCTGAATACACAATTACCGCAAACCCTAAACAGCAGGTGTACTTCCCCACACCTGCTGCACTTGCCGCCAGGTGTGGTTCCACCAGTTTGGTCCGGAGACCCCTTGTAAAATAAGGTTAGACACAGAAAGCAATAGAAATCCAGTGCTATTAGTACAGAGATGCACCAAAAGATTCAGATCTGATTTATTCAGGGGGAATGAACAAGGAAGGGGCGTAATCAGGTTGATTGGTTTAAGTACTGATTCAATCAGGCTACAAGGCAAACACTTTAGAGTCCCTCAACACAGTCACACACACACTTTGGGTACCCAGTTGGTGAGGTAGGCTAGCCTGATACGTTGCCCGGGGTAGGCCGACGTTGCAGCTGGTCAGGGCCCTATAGGTGGAAAGAAATAAACATGCACAGTAACCCACAATTTGTAATCCAGAGCCAGATGGTTCAGTTCATGATAATCAAGCAAAACAAATCAAATGACACACTCTGATTGAGCTGTTGTTGCAGGGAGCTACCCTGGTATTTACTCATACTACCCAGTACAGGACACAGGCTGGATGAAATGGAGACTGCAGGATGACTTGCTGGTTTGCCAGAAGAAGGAGGGCCCACATGATTCACCATGGTGTCATTCCTGTCCGTGATGTTGAACAGTGGGCTGATCCCCAGGTAGATCTCTCATCTATGTTCTTCTCTGTGCATGAGCCACTGGCTGGACCCAGGTGGCAGGGCCCAGGCCAGGTGAACAATTCAGATGGCAGTCCATTAGTGCTGGATGCAGCTTCCAGCAAGTGTGACACAATCAGGCAGTGGGGAACCAAATCGCAACCCACTAACAGCATTCAGCACACTTACAGTAAAGAAAAGAAACAGTACCACAGTTCAGATGGCAGTTCCGTTGCAATATACAGTGTCTCTGCACAAACCGATGCTCTCAGGTCTCAGGTCCTGACAGGCTGATCGCACCAAGGCAAATCTTCAGTCCCCTACAGGAAGATTCAATTCGTCGTAATTCAGGATTCTGGTCACAGCACAACAACTTTGAAGAAAGTCTGATTTCTTTTTGGATCAGAAAGATTCCCTCACAAGGGAAGATGAAGCTGGCATGCCAAACACATCCTTCCCACCAGTTTCCCATGCTACTACCAGGAGCAGCTGCTCAAAACATTCGAGCTGTTCACTCTTTAACTCCAGACTGACATCTGCTGCAGGCAGCACTGGGACTTGCTTAGAAATCCAAAAGGTTTGGTTGGCTGATCCATCTGTCTGTCACAGCTAGAGCTCCCCCTCCAGGTCCATTTAGGCGCCAAAGTGTAAAAACTACAATTCCTACAGAAATTCACTTCCACAAGACCCCTGGGGACAGATACCATTTCAGTGTCCCCAAAAGTACTGATTTGTCCCAACAGGCAGTCCAGAACCAAGCTGGTGGTGGTGCAATACTGAAATGTCCATGCTGCAAAGGAAGGCAGGTTAGACAAACTGCAATATATTTACTATTAAAGCAGATAATCAGCAAACAGTTACAGAACCTTGTAGGGCTCCCTCTGCACAATTAACAATGGCAAAATGGAGCGATAACACTGCAGCCTAGGTGGGATTCCAGCCTGAAACTACTCGGCCCCTACCTAGATTAATTTTACACCAAAAAATTGGCAGCTCTTAAAGAAACAGGCATGGAGGCTAACAGGGCACTCACATGCAAACACTTTTAAATCACTAGGGCACAGAACACCAGCCTGGCAGTGGGCATTAAGGCAAGCCTAAGGAAGACTGTTGGGAACCCCAATTTGTATGGCCGGTTACTTATGGAATCTCAAAAGTTAGTAGCTTAAAGCTTATTATTATCTTTCATAGATCAGTCTGTCATTTATGTGATGGCAACAGATAATATATTGGAGAGGCTGAGAATTGCTTGTAATAGAATATGTTGATTTGTGTTGAATGTAAAAAGGGACTGCCATCACTGTGTCCTGTACCATAGCCTGGATCTGCCTTCTTTGAAATCTAGACGTGCATACTTTGATAGTGCTTGGAATTGAAAAATTATGAATGGCAAGAGTACGCGAGCACTGACCGAATTGTTTCCTATACGTTCTAATTTGTACAACATAAGAAGCACAAAAATCTACAGTTTGTTATACCAAACTGTAAAAACTCCTTGAAACAGAGATCTTTTAAAACTAGATTTGTTGAAAACTGAAATTCACTACCAGTAGTTATTGCATAGTTAATGCTTAAGGCACTTGCACATTTGAAGAACCTGAAGACATGTAATTATTATAGGTTATTAATGATTGTTTTTACGTATGACATGGTATTTTGCACTGCATTTACTGTTACTGTCATTTATGTATTACAACGTCATTGTAATTTGACTAGGTCACCTTTGAAAATAGGCACTTGTGCTTGAAGGGATTTCCCTATTAATTTTATTTATTTATTTAGTTTTTGTTAACCGGGTAGGTGCACTAGCCATAAAATGACTATTTTCAGGCATAAATTCTCATTCAATAAATTCAAACTCAAATGGTGAGACAGGACTAGATGTATGGTAAATGATAATCCTGTGGTATACATGAATTAGCATTGCATTTTGTGGAGTAATCAGAATGTGTAATTTTTATCATGATGCTCTGCCAAACCTACACTTAAGTGATGTACCAGAAACATGTTTTTCCTGGTCCTTCTTTAAGTTACGTAGCAAGGCTTTGCAATGAAAGTCACCAGAAGTTAAACTAGAGATCTAAGGCAAAATACATATTTAAAGTTCCCTGAACTATCCCAGACATGGGCAGAATCATCCCTCCCTCTCTTCACATGTGCCTAGAAAACTTGCTAAATAAACACAGCAAATGTGCAAGATAGTTTATCATTGTTAAATAGGGGTCCTGTGACCCTATGTTACTTGATTTTTCTAAAATTGCATGCACTACACTGATTTATAACATGGGTGATAACATTTGACCAACTGAAAGCCAAGTATAAAGGTGTAATGATCTGGTCATGATTACACTCTTGTGCTTGTTTAGCCTGTGCCACCAGACTCGCCTATGATAACAATACACCTCAACTGGAACTATATTTTTGTCTTCTGCTCATATTTTATACAGAAAACAGGATTTTCCTATTAAAAGACCATAAAGATATAAAAAAAAAAAAAAAAAAGAACATTTTAAGTAAAACCAATGTTACAAGTGCAGTAAGACAGCTCAGGGATGTGTAATTATAGTCTATAATCATACTTTCTTACTATGTGTTGCCTTGTAACTAATACCATGCTCAAGATGTGTGATTATGACCCATTACTATACACCTCGGTGTGTTTTCCTGAATACATGCATATTAAATAAGAAATTAATTTTTATGCTGTCTTGAGCATGCACAAGAAACATATTGCCGTAACTTGGAATAGCAGATTTTGGAGTTGTGGTCCTGTAGTGGTCAGTGGCACCACTGCTTTTTCGGGCTGGGCTCTGTGGCATAAATTAGATTGCATGCTGTCTATGACAACAGCGCAAAAGCGTGCCACCACCTTGAAAGGATTTAGCTGCTGCCATGAGGGACTGTCCCCTCATTGCAGGACGTGCCTTCCCTGGTGTAACATTTCTATAAACATGGCGGAGCCATCTGCCTCTCGCAGTCCCCATAACAGCTGACGTCGGGGGGCCCTATCCCCCTGTCAGCATTTTCCCTCACTAGTTCATTTGCCAACGGAGTAGCCCAAGCCCTGTCAACATAATGCCCCACCCATAAAAATTTGTTGTGAGCCGAAGGGTGCCCAATCCCCTCAGCTCATGCTGCCCCTCCAAAAGCACACCGTGACGGCTGACAGGGTGCCTAACTCGCTGGGTCCAGTCTCCCCCAAGAAACACCCAGATGCTGCACACTGGGAGCCCAAACCCAGCGTGCCCAAAGTGTCCCAAGTTGCCGCCCCTCCCCGTAAAACAGAAAATGGTCCCTCGTGGCCTCTCGTACCACCCAACCCACACCTATCCTCTGCTCACCCACCTCCCCACACCCCCCACCCCCATACTTCACCTCCTGGAGGCTGGTGCAACGACCGTGGACCAGGCACATGTCTGCACTCTTCAAAGCCAACCGTGAACTGAAGAAATGCCGTAAGCTGTATAATGGCATAAATAGTTTTTTTCAACTTTGATGGATATTCAATTATTTTGGGATTGCCACCACTCAACATGGGTTCTTGGGACCCCACCTCATGAACTCAGTCACTGTCATTTTGTTATTCAGTCCTGAAAGGTGATTTTGTGGTCACTGTGTGGAACCACCTTTTCTGGACCAATTAACGAAATGACAGTGTCACAGTTCATGAGGCAGGCTCCCAAAACCCTATGTTGCAAATTTGGTGGAAAATTCCAAAATGATCATACTATTGTGCGGTTATGCAGTTCCTATGCACGCTCATAACTTCCAAAATTTTTAATGTTTTCACTCCAGATTTTTACATTGCCGTTTTACCACACCTCCTTATGAACAGTACAGCTGTCATTTTTTATATCTCACCCAAAATGTGTTTTTGCACATGTGGCACACAACGGCTCAGTCGGTGCGTGAAATCAATGTTCTGGACAGATTAAGAAAATCACAGTGACACTGTCCATGAGCAGAGGTCCCAAAATGTATATGTTGAAAATTTGGTGACAAAATTCCACAAAATGCCTATTTTAAGAGCGTGCGTTGTGCAGTTTCCACGCACGCTTGTAAGTTCGAGAATGGTTAATATTTTCACTCCAAATTTTCAACATTGCCATTTTTGCACACCTCCTTAAGAACAGTATAGTTGTTATTGTTCACATGCTGCGTGAAATGTGGTTTTTGCACATGCAGCGCACAATGGCGCGGTTGCTGTAGGAAATCAATGTTCAGGACAGATTAAGAAAATCACTGTGACAGTGTTCATGAGTGGATGTCCTAAAATGCATATGTTGAAAATTTGGTGAGAAAATTCCACAGAATGACTGTGTTATGAGCATGCATTGTGCAGTTTCCATGCACACTCATAACTTCGAAAATGGTTAATATTTTCACTCCAGATTTTCCACATTGCCATTTTTACACACCTCCATAAGAACAGTACAGTTGTCATTTCTCACGTCCTGCCCAAAATGTGGTTTTGAGCTACTGGCGCAGAATGGCGTAATCACTGTGGGACATCAACATTCAGGACAGATTAACAAAATCATAGTGCCACTGTTCATGAGCAGAGGTCCCAAATGCTTTCATGAGGTGGGGTGAGAAAAAGCTCATGCTGAAAATTTGGAGTGCAAATACCAACAAATGCCTGGGGCGTTAGGGTTTCTAACCATAACGTCCCACCCTGTAGAGACTAACCGACGTCAGGGGTGTGACTTTAGATTGACGGTTCTAATGCTCATGCCATTCCACCCCCACCTCACCCCCACCCTGCAGCCACTGACAGGCATCGAACTGTGCCTTGCACTCTTCGTCCCCAAAGTTCACCCCATTCTCCTATACTGCACCCATCTCAATGTATTTCCATATGGAATGGGGTGAGTGTAAGGCCCGAGGACCCCAAAGCACAATGCAATACTTGTCGGACTCTGCAGGGTAGGGTGAGGTGAAATCACATGAGCGTTATGGCCGACACCCAAAGGCACACCTCAGTGCCTGTCAGTCTCTTCAGTGTGGTGTGGGGTTGGCGTCACTTCCGTAATTCACTACCATTCCTTTTATGCATCTGTCTAACTCATGCACTACCAATGTCAATGTCAGCAAGACAACATTCGGCATTGACAAATACTTGTTCTACATACTTTTGTGTAGCCCTGTGTAACATACTGTTCCTACTTTTCTTGCCCCTGGGACTGTACTGGAACTTAGGTATTGCACCTAGATAAGGCTATCCTCGTGCAGGAAAAGCAAAATAAAATAGCCATAGACCAGTGTCATGCCTTACCTAATGACGTCATGTTTTCATAATTGTCCTCCATCACTCCCTGGTACAATTCCTTCTCCTGTAAAGTTAACATTTTCCACTCCTCTTTTGAGAAATGTATCGCTACATCTTCAAATGTCTCTGGTACCTGAAAGAAGATGAGATGTCTGTTTAATCATTGTGTTCTTGTTAACCATCTTCATGAGTTCAAGGAGCACATCAGTGACTTCATGCTCTCCTCTGACCCTGACAATTTTGCTAGGGATAAGCTTTTTATAGAAACAAAACTGCATGGTCCTTCCAGTCCTCCCATGTCTCACTATTTAACACCTGTACCTATTGTCCATACAGGGTTCTGTCACTCCCTATCCATCCACTTCTCCCCCTCCCTGTTACTGTTACCTTGATTAACTATTATACCCTTGTCCCAACCATGCTTGAAACCATTAATGGTTTTGATGCCCACTACCTCAGCTGGTAGACTACTCCATGGTGCCACCAGCCTTTCTATAAGATAATACTTACTAATATCTCTCTTGATCCTCCCTCCTGTCAGTTTCCACTCATGCCTCCATGACCTGGAACTGCTGCTCATGCTAAATAATTGCCCACAGTTCATCTTGTTTATTCCTTTCAGAAACTTGAAGGCCTCTATTATATCTCCTCTCTTCTGTCTGGTCTCGGGTAAGTAGATGTTCAGTGCCTTGAGGTGATTCTCCTAAGACCTGCTCTGCTGGCCCTCAATCATTTTTGTCACCTTTGCTGCACCATCTCCAGCCTGTCCTTATCTTTCCTGAGGTGAGGACTCTAGAACTAGGCACAGTACTCTAGGTGCAGCCTCACCAAAGATTTATAAAGAGGTAGTATTACCTCTTTTCTTCTGCTGTCAGTGCCCCTCCTGATATAACCCAACATCCTATTTGCCTTACTATTGTAACCAGCCGTCTGGCTGATGTTATTTTTTTTTTGTTTTATTAGCACTGTGCGGTGCCTCCATTATGTAACCCACCACCTGGCTGCCTGGGTTCGGGGAGAAAACTGTTGCTTGCCATTTTGGCTAGGTTTGACTTCTAGTCAGGGGCACCCAAGTAACTCTGGACACAGGAAGCAATAACTGTAATGTCCAAACCAGGAGTGGGATTCTAGAGTGTGGCTTTTATTCTCAACAACAACAGAACAATAAAGCATAGATGGACCCCCATGGGGCTACACTCCCCGGTAATGCAGATATACGGAGACCAGAACACATCTTCTTACACACTGTAACCCTCAGGTTCGGAAACACAACAGGCTCCCAGACCAAACTTGTACTCTTCTCTGGATTTCCCTGGTGTGGCACATCCGACCAGCACTTGGACTACTTTCCATATGGCATGGATATTTATTGGTGGCTCCCTCTACCACCCATGAGCACATACTTGCTCCATAAAGGGAAAATCTTCCATCTAATCCCACGTCTGGGTACTTTCTGCGAACACTGGCCAAGTGCCTGGGAGAAAGCTAAAGGTGCCCAAACTGAACCCGTAGAATTAAATCTGGTTACTCCAGATGGGGGAGTCTCCCACCTCTTGCTCCCAAATCTATACCCAGCCATTCATTTGCAATCAACACCTTTCCATTTGAACCTCTCTGGTTGTAGATTGCTATCTCAAAATGTATATCACATTTAACAATCTACAGTCCCTGGAAAATAAGTGCCCTGACTTGTAATGTTCTTTAAGTGGCATTGTCCATCCCCGTGGACCCCCATTGATTAGCGGCATTTCAAGCCATGCACAACTTAAGTACTGTACTTGTCTATCTTTTTCTGACCCACAGTAGCAGATACTTAAACACAACAGTCTTGGTGTAGCATACGCACTCTGGCAGAGCTGACTCACCCTAGTTTGCAAGTGCCCACAAGCTTCTCACAGGAAACACAAACATACTTCTTGATGCCTCAGCAAAAATCTTATTAGGCAGCTTCTCTTCTTCCAGCAGGGCCAGGGGATTGCCCCTGAAGAGCTGGTCTGATTCCCCCCATCCATCTCAGGGATGGGGCCCTGGAACAACTGGGAGACGGTCTCAACCACTTCACAAGTGTTCTTCTGTGTCCTTCTTTGGGACGAGAACACACACCCACTACAGCTGGTAGCTCTAATCAGAGCTGAGGGCCCTGAGGGACTGCACACTGCAGTGCACCTCCTCCCTCCACTACAGACTGCACAATACTGACTCTCCTGAACACTGAATTCAAAACCTCCCAACGTTCTAACTAACTCTCTGCTGCAACATTCCAAAGTGGCTTATGCTGCTGCGAAAATTCTATATGATGTCATCCCTTCAGCTCAGCTGAGACTGAGGACAGAGTGAGACAGTGAAATTCATTAACTGGTGTTTCACAAGCTGCCTTCCCTGCCTGCCACTAGATCTAATTGGGATTCTTGTAACCACGGGTAACAGGGGGGTTACACTATAAGCTTTGTTGCACTGGCTTGGTTGTTTGAGGAAGTCACCGATGGGAACTCCCGAGTCCCGTTCCTCAGTCATGGCGCTAAGGTCTCACCCCACCCATCCAGCACTCTGTCTTGAGGTTCCTGTTCCCTAGATATATCACCATGCACTTTCTGGCATTGAATTTTAACTGTCAAACAGACTATCTCTCTAATCTTTACAGGTTGCTCTGCATTTCCCTGATTCCCTCATCGCTATGCACCCTCTCACAAAGCTTAGTCTCTTCTCCAGAGAGACACATCCTGCCCTGGATTCCTTCTTCTATGTCACTGACGAACATATTGAAGAAGACAGAGCCCAGGAAAGATCCCTGCCATGCCCCAGTCGTGACCTCCTTTGTTCTAATTTGACTCCAATAACCACAACCCTCTTCTGCCTCCCCTTTAGTGAGTTACCTACCCATCTTACTATGTTCCTAGCTGTAACCAGATCCTCCATCTTCTTCAACAGTAATCTGTGAGGCACAGAGTCTAAAGCCTTGCTGAAGTCAAAGAAGAGTAAATCCATGGTGTCTCCCCTAGCCAATGCCCTCATCATCCGGTCAAAGAAAACTATCAGGTTAGTCTGACAAGCCTTCCCTGCCACAAACCCATGCTGTTTACTATCCTGGACATCACTGCTCTCCAGTTATTTCACAAGGTCATCTTTGGCCAGTGACTCTATCAGTTTCTCCTCTACACACATAAGACTGACAGGTCTGTTGTTCTCTCCTTGTTTCTTGTCACCCCCCCCCCTTACGGAGTGAAATTACAGTCATGGCCACAAATATTGGCGCCCTTGCAGTTTTTTCTAATAATGCACCATTCCTTCCAGAAAATTGTTGAAATTAAAAAATATTTTGGTATTCAGATATGTATTTCTTTGGTTTGCAGTGGAATAAAACACAAAAAGCAGAAACATTTACTAAGTCTTAGCTTATTTCACACAGAAATCCTTAAATGGCCCAGACAAAATTATTGGCACCTTTTAGAAGTAGTTAGAAATAATTAGATTTCAAGCAGGTGATTCTCCTTCACTTTGGAATTGAACTCACCTGTGGTGAGTAGCAGGTGCCTGCAATATAAAAATCACTCATTCAACCAGTTTGAATAGAGAAAAGGACTCATTCTCCTGTTTTGTGTCACTGTGTGTACCGCAATGAGCATAGAGAAAAGAAAGACAGCCAGAGAATTGTCTGAGGAGGTCAGACAGAAGATTGTAGCCAAGCATGGGCAATCTCAAGGCTACAAATCAATCTCCAGAGACCTTGATGTTCCTGTTTCCACTGTACGTAATGTTATCAGGATGTTTAAGGCCCATGGCACTGTAGCCAACCTCCCTGGATGTGGCCGCAAGAGAAAACTTGATCGAAGATTGCAGCGCAGGATTGTTCGAATGGTGGAGAAAGCACCTCGATTAACTGCCAAACAGATTCAAGCTGACCTTCAGACACAAGGTACGACAGTTTCAACTCACACCATCCGTCGCCAACTCAATGAAAAGGGGTTATATGGTAGGAGGCCCAGGAGGACCCCACTGCTGAGAGAGAAACATAAGAAAGCCCGACTGGGGTTTGCCAAAACACACCTGACCAAGCCAAAATCCTTCTGGGAGAATGTCCTGTGGACAGATGAGACCAAATTAGAGCTTTTTGGTAAAGCACATCATCTCTATGTTTACGGAAACCAAAATGAAGCCTTCAAAGAAAAGAACACCTTCCCTACAGTCAAACGTGGAGGAGGTTCAGTGATGTTTTGGGGTTGCTGTGCTGCCTCTGGCACTGGGTGCCTTGAATGTGTGCATGGCATTATGAAATCTGGAGAGTACCAGTCCATTTTGGAGCGCAATGTTGAACCCAGTGTCAGAAAGCTGGGTCTCCATCGAAGGTCATGGGTCTTCCAGCAGGACAATGACCCCAAACACACTTAAACAAGCACCCAGGAATGGTTCAAGACAAGACGCTGGACTGTTCTGAAGTGGCCAGCAATGAGTCCAGATCTAAATCCCATTGAAAACCTGTGGAGAGATCTGAAAACAGCAGTTGGGAGAAGGCACCCTTCAAATCTGGGAGAACTGGAGCAGTTTGCACAAGAAGAGTGGGCCAAACTGCCAGTAGAGAGGTGCAGGAAGCTCATCCATGGCTATAGGAAGCGGTTGATTGCAGTTATTTTGACCAAAGGCTGTGCTACCAAATATTGAGTCTAGGGTGTCAATAATTTTGTCAATGCAGTGAAGCAGTCTAGGGAGGTCAAATCATGGAAAGCCATGTGTGCAAATGCCAGGAGCCTTAGCAACAAGATGGATGATCTGGAGGCTGTCATGGTACAGTCAGACCTGGACATTGTGGCCATCACTGAAACCTGGTGTAATGATAACCATGACTGGGAGATGGCCATACCTGGCTACAACATATTCAGAAGAGACAGAGCAGGCAGGAAGGGAGGAGGAGTGGCACTGTATGTGAAAATGACATAAGGGCCACAGAGATCCAGGAGGAACAAAATGGGGAGAGATACTGTGGTTAAGCTGGAAAGGAAAATGGGGCCAGCCATCCAGACAGGTGTGGTCTATAGACCACCAGCCCAGGAGGAAGAAACAGATAGGAGTTGATGCTAGCCATCCAAAGGATGGCAGACAAGGGTGAGGTAGTACTGGTTGGAGACTTCAATATTCCAGACGTGGACTGGAGCATCCCAGCAGCAGCATCAACTAGAGCAGATTTATCCTGACTCCTTCAGGGTGCCTTCCTCAAGCAACTGGTCATGGAACCAACTCGGCAGAAGGCAATACTGGACCTTGTGCTCACAAACAGGGACAGTGTGATGGGGGTAACAGTGGGAGCACCTGGGCAACAGTGACCACCAGTCATTGTGGTTTGAAATCACAGAAAGAGCAGAACCAAACCACACAAAACACGATCCTGAATTTTAGGGGGCAGACTTTGGGAAAATGGGAGATACTTGAAAGAGGCATAAAGGGAATGGGATAGGAATCAGGGTTGAGGAACAGTGGGCAGTATTTAAAATGGTGATTACAAGAACAACAGAATTATGCATTAAGCAGGTTAGCAAGAGGAAAAGGAAGAGGAGACCATTATGGTTTTCCAAAGAGGTATCAAAGAAAGTGAAAGCCAAAAAGATTGCATTCAGGCAATACAAAAAGACACAGGCAGAAGGGGATAGGGAGAAGTACCAGGAGAAGCAAAGGTAGGGAGGTCAGTAAGGGAAGCCAAAGCTCAGACAGAAGAACACATTGCAAAATCAGTGGGTAAAGGGACAAAACCTTTACAGGTACATAAGTGAAAAAAGAAAGACAAAGGAGGATAGTGAGACTGAAGGGGAGGATGGGAGCCACATGGAGGATGACAACAGTAAAGCTGACATATTGAACAGGTATTTCTGCTCAGTCTTTACTGAGGAAGAGGAGGGTAATGGGTCTGAAGGGAGTACAAGGGGTGAGAATGGTGCAGAAATGGACACAAGTCCCTTTACACGAGAAAGGGTCCTGAAGGAACTGGAAGTAATAAGAGTTGATAAAGCAATGGGCCAGACGGGGTGCACCCCAGGGTCCTTAAAGAACTAAGAGAGGTGGTGGCTGAACCTCTGGCTATCCTGTTTAGCCGATCACTGGAAACAGGGGAGGTACCCAAAGACTGGAGGACAGCAGATGTAGTCCCTTATACAAAAGTGGGAACAAAGAGGAAGCAGGGAACTACAGACCAGTCAGCCTCACCTCGGTAGTGGGGAAGATCATGGAAGCACTACTGAAGGAGAGATTGGTGGAACATCTGGTTGTCAATGGACTACAGGACCCAAGACAGCATGGTTTCACCAGGGGGAGGTCATGTCAGACCAACCTCATTGAATTTTTGAGTGGGTGACTAGGGAGGTGGATCAGGAGGCAGTGGACATGGCCTATCTGGACTTCAGCAAGGCCTTGACACTGTGCCACATAGAAGACTATTACACAAACTGGGGAATATGGGTGTGGGCAGGACAGTAGTGTGGTGGGTAGGTAACTGGCTGGTGGCAGGACACAGAGGGTGGTGGTAAATGGCTGTCACTCCACAGAGGGAAGAGTGACCAGTGGGGTACCACAGGGATCAGTGCTGGGACCGGTCCTATTCAACATCTTCATCAGTGACATTGCACAGGATCTAGAAGGCAGAATTTCACTGTTCGCTGATGACACAAAGCTCTGTAACAGAGTAGACACACCAGAGGGTGTAGACAGAATGAGAAGCGACCTGCAGAAACCTGAAGAATGGTCAGGGGTTTGGCAGTTGAAATTCAATGCAAAGAAGTGCAAGATAATGCATATGGGGCACAAAACCTGGCACAATATATCAATTGGGGGATGAGGATATAGCATGCACCAAGCAGGAAAGGGATCTTGGGTTGTCATCTCTGATGACCTCAAGGTGAGAAACAGTGTGACAAGGCAGCAGGTAAAGCAAATAGGATGCTGGGATGTATAGGCAGGGGCATCACCAGCAGGAAAGGGAGGTCATAATTCCACTATACAAGACACTAGTGAGGCCCCACCTGGAGTACAGTGTACAGTTCTGGAGACCATACCTACGTAAGGACATAGACAGGGTAGAGAAGGTTCAGAGGAGGGCAACAAAGATGGTGCATGGATTGCATCACAAGTCCTATGAAGACAGGTTGAAGGAACTGAACATGTACTCCCTGGAGGAAGAGGAGGGAGAGGGGATATGATAGAGACATACAAGTATCTTACAGGGAGAGCAGGGTGCAGGAAAACACTATTTTAAGTGAAAAGATGTTCCAGGACTAGAGGGCATGGGATGAAGTTGGAGGGAGGACTATTCTAGAGGAAACATGAGAAAGAATTTCTTCACAGAATGGGTGGTGGACAAGTGGAACACCCTGCCAGAGGAAGTGGTGGGGGCTGAAACAATCACGGGATTTAAGAATGCATGGGATAGACATAAAGGAATTCTAGAGGTCAGGGGTAAGGGGAAACAGACTTCTAGGAAAACAAACTGAACTTACAAGCTCAAATGGGCAGACTGGGTGGGCCATAGGCCCTTATCTGCCGACACTGTCTATGTATCTATGTATAATGCCATTTCTTTTCATTTTCTGATTTAAAAGGATATATTAAATTCTGAATAAAAAACAAAGGTTCTGTAATATTAACAGAGAAATAAAGAATTGTGGAGACCAAATACTGTACTGTTGTTAATTTCAACTTATGTTCAGAGGAAATTGTGTGTTATTTGAAAAACTGCAAGGGCGCCAATATTTTTGGCCACGACTGTATATCTGCCAGCATCCAGTCCTTTGGAACTACCCCTGTCTGTTATTAGCTACTAAACAGTCCTACCAAGGGTTCACCTAGTTTTGATGTCAGTTTCCTAAGCAGCCTTGGATGCTATAAACTGACATTTTCTCATTTTGAAAGTAATACTTTTTTTTTCTTTTCCCTCTGACCACGGTACTGCCTTAGTCCTCCACCAACCCCCCCCCCCACCAGCCCCATCACATGGCATCCCAGGGACTACCTCCATCCCAGTGCTTCCCCTATAGCTTGCCCCTCCATGGTGGGGGTCAGTGATAGGCACTATACCATTGACAAATGGATCCAATTCCAGGAGAGGGCCCTGTAGCCAGTGCAGAGACTGCAAAGGGTGGGTGTCATCCCATACTCTACCCAGCCATTTCCACTTTTCCTCTGGAGGAACGGATATGCAATACCATCTGAATGTGCCCATGCTACTGTGCATGAGACATCGAAAGCCACTGTCCTCCATTCCTGATTTGTTTTCCCAAGCTGCTTTCCTCCCAGCCTCCAACAGAGAGAAGACAAGCACGAGGATCAGCAGCCCTCTCTCCCCAGATGAGGAGAGCAGTCCTCCGGACACTCAGTCCTCCTCTCTCCAGCTGACCCAAGTCTGTTTCTGAATCCGGACCACCAGTGTGGGAAAAGATAAGGTATCGCAGCCCTCTTCGTCACTGGACCAGCCCTCACTTTGAAAGTAGCGCAAACATTTTTTTTTTTTTTTTTTTACACCTGGTATAAAATATAATATTTCCCAATTAACTTTTTCCAGTTTCACTGTCAAAAAGAAGGGAAGGAACTTTGTAAATCACAGTATCAATTTATACTGTAATGCTCAGAACAGGGAAATCAAGATGTTATTTTCAAAGTTTTGTTCGAAATATAACCCTAATAATACGTGACATGCAGCTATACAGAAAACATTGAATGCTTTAACACAGTTAACTAAAAGTTTGACAGTTTTACTGTGAAAACTGTTTCAACTGTATTTGGTTTTTAACTAGTTGTTAGATTTGTATGTGCTGCACTGCTGGTAGAACTGTGATGTATAAATACAGACATTTTTGGCAAATAAAGGTCTAACAGCCCATCCAGTCTGCCCACCCTCTCTTGCCACTCTGCTGTAGCTCTAATGGCCATCCTGACTCTTAGTTTCTGTTCTACCCCCTTCTGACTCAGCCAGCACGTTGTCCCATCCCTCCCTTGAAACTACTTACTGATTTAGCCCTTTTCACTTCTACTGGTGGCTTGTTCCACTTTTCCACCAATGTTTCGGTGAAAAAGTGTTTCCTGGCATCTCTCTTGAACCTCATCACAATATCTGAGCTCAAGGAAAATATTTCCTCGGCATCCAGCTTGTTTATCCTGTGCAGAGACGTGTAAATTTTTATCACTGTCCAAGTCCTGCTCTCTATCCTCGTATGAGATGCCCCCTAGTCCATGAACCATCTTGGCTGCCCTGTGCTGTACTGCTTCCACCTCATCACAGTACCTTGCACATTACTCCAGATGCGGTCACAGCAAAAAAAAAAAAAAAAATACAGTGGGAGGATTACCTTCCAACATCCGATGTTTACCCCCTTGCCTATGCATCCCAACATCCGCTTTTCCTTTTCTATAGCTATGTTACTATGTGCAGTGAATTTTAGGCTTTCCTCCTTGGTGCATTCGAGCACTACCCACCCCACTGGGGCGCCTTTTCCCAGACTGAAGTTCTCCAGTCTGCCAAGTTACTCCTTGAGTTTCTTAATCCAGTCCTTCATGTCGAACTTTGTGCAGACCTTTTGTTGTCTGCAAAGAGGCAGACCTTGCCCTTTATGGCTTCCCCTATGTCACAAATTAGCACATCGATAAGGACTCATTTCTGCACTACTCTGCTCGTAACCTTCCTTACCTGTGGGAGTTCCCCATTTTTCCCCTCAGCCAGTTTTTTACCCAAGTTGCCAACTTTTCCTATACCAAGTCCCTTAGCTTCCTGACTAGTCTCCTGTTGGGTGCTGAGTCAAAGGTTTTACTAAAATATGAGTGTAAACAATACTTGGACTGCCTGTTTTTTGTCAGCCACCCTGATCACCTAGTTAAAGGAGTTGATAAGATTTGTCTGGAAAGCCCTCCCTCTCATGAATCCATGCTGCTGGGGTCCCGTAGTTCAGTCCATCAATTCCTTCCTCAGTATTGACTCTATTACCATCCCCACTATAAACATCATGCTGACTGGTCCATAGTTGCCAGACTCATCCATTCTTCCACTCTTGTGCAGAGGGACCCTACCTGCTGCCCTCTAGTCCTTAGGGATGACCCCTGTGGACAGCGAACAGTTAAATATGTCTGCAAGTTGAGACGCCATTACTTATGCAACCTCTTTGAGCATCCTAGGGTGTAAGCCTTCAGATCCCATAGTTTATATACTTTCAACTGTAATTTTTTTTTTCTCCATCACCCTTTTCTATGTTATACTATCCATGCCACTAGATGGACCACTCCCCTTGCCTTCCCTTCTTACCGCACATTCCAGCAGCGGTTCCTGACAAATCGGTCAATGATGCCTCACCAGTCAATGTATAAGCTATAAATTTTTTTAAAATGTAAATGAAATAGGCTCAATTAACACCCTATGGCACACCTGGAAATGAAGTGGCACAACTCGGTGTTGCTTTTCTGGTAAACTGCCATCAACAGATAAATTAATAAATAAAAAGATGTTACCCTATAGCACAAGCATTTTATACATTTTTACAAAGCAGAGTGGGGGGGTACATAAACTAAAAAGGAGGTGCTACGATTAGTTGGTGTCATGAAATTTCACGAATACCTTTGTGACAGAAAATTCATTCTGATTACCAGCCACAAATCCATGTTTAAAATCTGAGGACTCATGGCAATGGTTCCTTTACTGACAACAGCTGACAGGGAATGTCACTCACCTCAGCATGGCAATATGTATGTGTATATATATATATATATATATATATACACATATATTATATATATATATATATATATATATATATATATATATATATATATATATATATATACATACATATACATACATATACATATATACACACACCTCCTCAAAGAATGCGACAAGGTCTGTGGTGCTCACCAGCAGCAAACAGTACACATTTTGTTCCAAAAAACTGTAGCACACACAACCCACCTATAAATGGACATCCGAACTTTAAATCAAGTATCAAAAGTTTATTCCATCATAAAACAGCAATTCCTCTCCACCAGGCTTAGCCTGACGCGTTTTGGATATAAAAATCAGCTCACAGGATTTTACCCATTGAATATAATTTTTTGTCAACAAACCTGCAAAGAAGAAAAAGGTCCCTTGCTAATCTGAGCCCCCACATACCCACAACCATCCCACCGTGAATCCCCACTCAGCATCCACCACCCCACAGTCCACCCACAAACCCTCACTCAGCTAAATATGTCCCAAGATATATCTTCACTTTCTGAGACAAAAGACGTCCTCCTGCTGAAACCGGCAACTGTGACTGGAGAAAATAAGGTAAATCTGTTTAAAGAGCCCAGTAGAGGTGCTTCAAGCATACCACCCAGTGGAAGTATACCTCTTCAGGACTTACACCATTTTGCATAATTTAGTTTTTGTAGGGGAAGAGGTCATAAATTCTTTTTATTTGCTGGATCCCTTCCTCTTGCTGGTCCTATAGTTGAACACTCCTCCCTCATGCTGCCCACTCGCGCTGATGTTTTGTGATGTATTCATCTGTAGAGGGTGGGGGCATGCTCCATTGATTTCAATAGCATACATTTTTCAGTTTTCTATTTGTATAGTTTAGAGGGTCACGGGGGTCAAATCAAAACTACAGCTCAGCTAACATGGCCCTGTGTGGCCCATTCACTACAAACTGCCTGAACGTCTGGTGCCCCATTTGCTATCGAACTGCCTGAATATTTGGGTGTCAATGCCAAAATAACCTACTTATACAAGCAGGGCTTCACAGCCCATGTCTGAGCCCACAACACCCAAAAAGGGGTATAACCCTGAATAGTGTTGAAGACTGACTGATATTTAAAGGGTGAAGTAACAACATAAAGACTTTTTAATGTTTTATTTAAAGAACCGTCATTAATCTTATATTACAAAGTCCTTTATTACTTATTTACATTTTGCTAACTGGGTAGATTCACTGAGACTGAAGAGTCCCTTTTTCAGGGGTGACCTGGGGTTAATTACAAGACAACTGCTGACAGATTACAGAGAAATTTATAATACACTTTAGATATATTATTGCACAAGGATATTTGTGCATACAGTGACAAAATGTGAGTTTCAAACAAATGGGTACATAAGGTAATTTAAAAACAGACAATATGAAAGCCAGATAGGTTTGTAATGAGGCCCAGATGGAAATATATCAGGGATAGCAATTGCAGATACGTTGTTCTAATAGATAAGCTTTTAGGCCTTTCTTAAAGCCACCTAGGGATAAGCATTCCTTTAGACCGCAAGGGAGGGTATAGGGTTGGGATGGTGGTTTTAAATGACCTATCAACCGTGGTAGTCCTGGTTCTTGGGAATAATAGCTGGGGTTGGTTGGCAGATCTGAGGAGCCGCCCAATTGGTTTAGCTGTTAATAGATCTTTTAGGCTGGGGGGAGCATTGTTTAGCTGAAGCTTGTAAGCAAGACATAGGAGATGGTATGCTAACTTCCCTTCAAGCGTTGGCCACTTTAGTGAGCGTAGGACGCTGCAGTGGTGCTCCTTGGGAGGGGCAGCAACAGCGAAGTGACCAATTCTGTGGTAAAGGGATTTTAGCTTATGCAACTCTGTACTCATGAGAGAGAACAGAACTGAAGACCCATGAGAAGGATGCTGTTTGCAATATGAAGCCATGAATACATAGTATGGAAGGGAACAAGGCAATACAGGAAGCCTAACCTTTGGTTCAAGGATTTAGTTAATTGTGAAATCCTGGTCAAGATGTATCCCATGTTACTTAATGGATTCAGCTACCTCGATTCCAGTCCTGTTTTTGTAGTGTAGGGAATATGTGTGCTCTATTAGGACCAGTATTTTTGGGGCCAAAGAGGATGGCCTTTTTTTTTAGCATTAAGTACCGGTTTGTTGGTGTCAAACCTGTACTCCAAGGATTGTATGTCCCTTATGAGTAGGTGGGTCAGCTTGAGGAGATCAAGAGAACTCCTATACATCGAAACACAGAATTTTGCCAGCAGAAAAGGACCCCTTGGCCCATCTAGTCTGCCCATTACCCCCTCTCTGTCTGGTTTATCTTACTCCCTTTATTCCATGCCATAGTTACTTTGATTTAGCCCCATGTAACTGTCCCATGCCCTCTTGAATTTGTTCATTGAATCCACCCCCACCACCCATTCTGGCAGTCTATTCCAAGGACCCACCACTCTCTCAGTGAAGAACTGCCCCCTCATATTTTCTCTAAATCTGCCCCCCTAACTTGAATGTGTGTCCCCTAGCTGATTTGTTTTCACTCATCCTGAATATACTTCCTTCCCTCATCTTGTTTATTCCCTTCAGATATTTGAAGGTTTCTACCATATCCCCTTCCCCCGTCTCCAGTGTGTATAAGTTTAGTTCCTCCAGTTGTTCCTTGTACGACATCATGTGTAGTCCCTGAACCATTTTGGTTGCCCTTCTCTGGACCTTCTCCACCCTGTCTCTGTCACCCTGTAAGTGTGGCCTCCAGTACCGAACCTTGTATTTCAAATATGGTCTGACCATAGTTTTGTATAGTGGCATGATCACCTCCTTCCTCCTACTTGTAATGCCCCTCCCTATGCATGCCAACATTCCGTTTTCCCTCCCCACTGCCTTGTTGCACTGGTCCCTTTCCTGCTCTGTTGCCTCAAGTTCCTCCCCTCCCAGGCAGTATTCTGCCCTTGGGTTCTTATGCCCTATGTGCATCATTTTGCATTTGTTTGCGTTAAAGTGCAGTTGCCACTTTCCTGACAACTCCTTCAGCCTGACAGCTCCTCCATCATTCTCTCCACCCCTCCTGGTGTGTCCACCCTGTTACAACTCTTCGTATAGTCTACAAATAGACTCGCCTTCCCATGCAGGCCATCTGAAATGTTCCCAATGTATATGTTAAACAGTATGAGACCCAACACAGACCCCTAGAGAACCCCGCTTGTCACCACCCCTTCCCTGGAGTGCACCCCATTTACCACCACCCTCTGAGTTCTATCTTCCAGCCAATTCTCCATCCAGTTTGTTAATTTGCTCCCTACCCCTAAGCTGCTTTACTTGCTTACCAGCCTCCTGTGAGGGACGGTGTCGAAGGCCTTTCTGAAGTCCAGATAGGCCATGTCCACCACCCCTCCCTGATCACATATCTCCATTACTCCTTCAAAGAATTCAATCAGGTCGATCTGACATGACCTTCCACCTGTGAACCCATGCTGGCTGCTGTCTATGAGCCCCCTTCCCTCCAGATATTGTACCAGGCTTTCCTTTATAAGTGCCTCTATCAGCTTACCCACCACAGATGCAAGACTGACAGGACAATAGTTGCCAGGCCCTTCCTTCCCTCCTCCTTTGTGCAATGGCACCACATCAGCCCTTTTCCAATCCCCCGGGACTCTCCTCTTGTCTAGGGACAGATTAAATAATTTTGTGAGTGGTCCCACAAGTTCTTCCCTCAACTCCTTAAGCACCCTGGGGTGGACTGCATTGGGGCCCATTGCTTTGTCCATCCACACTTTTCCTAATTCTTCTAATACCCTACCCTCTGTAAAGGGGCTTGTGTCCATCTCCCCGTCCACCCATCCCCTGCTTCTTAGCTCTGGCCTCTTCCCTTCTTCCTCAACCGTGAAGACTGAGGTAAAGTATTTGTTCAGCAGATTTGTCTTTTCCTCATCCCCCTCTATCAGAGCTCCCCTACCCTCCCCGAGTCTCATAATCCCCTGCCTGCTTTTCCTTCTTACTTGTATACTGGAAACATTTTGTCTCCCTTTGGCCTCCTTCGCTATTTAATCCTCCGTAGCCACCTTAGCCCTCCTATTTTCCCCACGTCCTGTAGCTTCTCCTTGTATGCTTCCCTTTCCGCCATCCTCTGTGAAGATCTGTAGGTCCTGAACGCTTTCTTTTTTTCCCTGACTGCTCTTGCAATCTCTTTTGTAAACCAAAGTGGCTTCCTCCCTTGTTTGTGCTTGCTCACCCTCCTGATGCACTGTGGTGTTGCCAGCAGGATTCCCCTCTTTACTGTCCCCCATATCTCCTCAGTGCCCTCTAGGTTCTCTGTCCCTTCTAGTTCCCCTTTGAAAATTTCTTTCATTTTCTGAAAATCCACTTTCCTGTTGTATCAATCAGGACGTCGGACAGTGATTTAGAAATGTGTTATTCAGGATACCGCTTGATGTTTTATAGGAACATATGTGTAATGTATTTTGTAATGCTGTATTATGTGTTTATATTTATATTTAGTATATTATTTATTGTAACAAAAGTACTTTGTATGTTACTAGAACACTGATTTTGTATGCAGTCCCTTGTAAATGAGCATATTTTTTATACTCAATGGGTTACTACCATGTTCATTTTATGAATAAAATCATTACTACTACTACTACTTTCCTGAAGTCCCTTACCCTAGTGGTGGTCTTGTTCTTTTCTGACCCTATCCGAAGACAAAACCTGACCATTCAATGGTTGCTATCCCCCAGATTTTCCCCAACCTCAACATCCTCAACACTGTCCCTGTTTGTCATTACCAGGTCCAGTATGGCTTCTCCTCTAGTTGGTTCCCTGACCAGCTATTGAAAAAGTGCCTCCTGCATGGACTCCAACAGCTCCCTACTCCTTTCTGATGTTGCTGTTGGAATCTCCCAGTTCACATCGGGGAGATTAAGATCCCCTACCACCAGAATTTCTCCTTTGCCGGCCATCCTTTGTATTTTCCCTAGCTATCTCCCTATCCACCTCCCCCCCCCCCGATTTGGTGGTCTGTACACCACCCCTATCTGTACTGCCTCGCCTGTCCTCTTAGTTATCCTGACCCAGAAGATCCCTGCTAAGCCCTGTCCTTCCCTATTCACTGTTGCCCTTATCCCATCCCTTACATATAGGGCTACTCTACTCCTTTTTTGCCCTCTCCGTCCCTCCTATAGACACTATACCCCGGTATTTCCACTTCCTAACTGTGGTTTGATGTCCCCCACATCTCAGTTACTGCTATTAGGTCTAGGTCATCCGTCCCCACCACTGCCTTCAGGTCCTCCATCTTATTCCCCAGACTCCTAGCATTTGCCAGCAGACTCTTCCATCTGTCCATTCCACTTTTGTTCTCTTTCCTTCTAGTGTCCCCTGCCTCCTTTTGTGTGGGAGTGCGAATTAGGCAAAAACCACTAGCCTCTATTTCTAGCCTTCCCCTAGCTTCGTACTGCCCCCTCCTTAATTTAGATCATTCCCCAGGATTTCATCTATGTGCCCCTGCAGCTTCCAATTAACAATCTAACTCACCCCTCATTTATATGCAGCCTATCCCTTGCATACAGGTGTTTGTCTGCCCACGTGTTCCCCCTTCCCCATTCCCCTATGCATGTGTATCCCTCCCTTCTGCACCACTGCCTTAGCCAGTAGTTAAAATCTTTGATTCTTTGCTGCCTGGCCATACTAGCACAGTGTACCGGCAGGACTTCTGAAAATGCCAGAGAACTGACTATCCCCTTACATCCCTTGGCTAACTCCCCGAATCTCCTTTGTACCTCTTCCACATCCACCCCTGCCACGTCATTCATTCCAAGGTGCAGGGCTAGGTGTGGTTTACATCCAACCAACCTCATGCATTCTTTGATTCTTGGCAGTGCCCTGCTTACCTCCATCCCTGGGTAACAGAAAACTACTCTTCCCTTACATGCTACCTCCTTCCTCAACCAGTGGATCCCTTTTATGACTGGGTTCCCATAAACTGTTACCATTTCTGTATTTTCTATCTCTAAGGATTCCCCAGTATCCCTACCCTGGTTTCTTTTCTTGTGTTCTTTGCGTTTCTATCCTGGTCCCCCTGTTCTTCCACCCTTTCAGTCGCCATCTCCATTTCTTCTTGCCCTCTTCTTTGCTGCCCTGTCTCGTCTCCTCCTCCATCTCTCCTCCCTTCCTTGCTACTATCATTTCCCCCTCCCTTCCCACCTGCATTTCCCTTATTTTCCCTGTCCCCAATGCGTTTCCTCTTCTCCTGTCTCCCAGCTCCCTCTGCATCTTCCTCTTCTACCCTGCTCCCTTCCCCCTTGTCCATGGCTGCCTCCCCCACCTCTTTTTGTCTTTCCCCTCAACTACTGTGTCCCTCTTGTTTCTCCTCTATTGTTCCCTGGCTGTGGGCATTTCCTTTACCTTTGGATCTCTAGGTCTTCTCTGTTTCAGCTCCATGCTTTCATATGCCCCTTCCTCCCCTACCTCCTCCTGTTCCTGCAATCTGGCTAAAGACCAGTACCTGTTTGATTCCCCTGTATATCTTTCTGCGTTTTTGTCTTTGTGTACCCCTGAGTTCTGCCCCCTTCCCCTGTCCATGGCCCAGCCCCCCCACACACTTTCCCCTATTCCGGCTCTCTCCTTTCTGCAGCTTTCCAATCTCCCATCCTTCCTGCCTTCTTGCCTCATTTCACCTTCCTCATGGCCTCCTCCTGCCCTTCTCTCCATCTCCCTTTTTAGTCATACCTGCTCAGCTTCCAGTCTCCCTAGCTTCTGACAAAGTGGACACACTCCCAACCTCCACAGTGTGCTCATAAATGGGGCTGCACCACATCTATTACAACCTACTATCCTTCCTCCACTAGGTCTTCTGCGTTCCTTCTGCCTCCGGTGTATCTCCCCTCTCCCCTGCCACCGGTTGTCACCCTGATATTCCCCTCTTCCCAGCCTCCAATGTACCTCCCCTCTCTTCTGCCACCGGTTCTCACCCTGATGTTCCTCTCTTCCCAGCCACCACCCCCTATCATGATACTCCCCCCTGCGCCATCCTAGTCCTTCATGTGTGTGCCACATTTGTGCTAACCTCACCTAGTAAGATACGGAGGGATTAACCCACGACAGGGTATGGGTTTACTGAGCATTAATCCACGCCTGGGGGTTGGAGTCATGAGGTGAAGTCAAGTGACTTCAACCACTCAAGCGTGGATTAATACTCAGTAAACCAATACCCTGTTGTGGGTTAATCCTCTTATAACACGGGCAATGTTATGTTAGAGGTTTATCTAAAGAAACAGTAAAATAAAGCCCTGTGCACATACAACTGTGGGTATATCAGGGATTAATCAATGGTCAGGTGACCTGTTTGGATGAATCAGAAGACAGTATTTTCAGAACCCATGTTATAAAATGCAATAACTGTAAAGAACTGCTAATACTGCAATAAAATATTGCAATAACCAAATAAAAAGTACAGGACATCTACAGCATGACCCACATCCAGCTCCCTTGTTACCCAGTTGTATTATTCTATTAGATTGGTCTGACAAAACCTTCCTGAGATGAACCCGTGCTGCCGCCCATCCTGGATGTCATTACCCTTGAGGAACGACACCAGCCTCCTCTTCAGTATCATCTCCATAAGTTTACCCACTATGGAAGTGAGACTGACAGGCAGATCATTTCCTGGCTCATCCCTAGGGCCACTCTTGTGTATGGGCACCACATGGGCCACGCTCCAGTCCTGAGGCACCCACCCTGTGTCCAGGGAGGTGCTGATCAGGTTTGCCAGCGGCTATGCCAACACCTCTGCCATCTCCCCCAGCATCCTAGGTGGATACCCATCAGGACCTGGCGCCTGTCCACCTTAATGCCCCTCAGACCTCTAGTACTCTACTCCACTCGATCATTCCTGGGTCTCATCTCCTCCCTCCCACCCCCACCCTCCCAGTCCATGGTGGTAGTGTACCATCATTCTTCTTTGTGAAAGTGGAGCAAAAGTATTAATTTAATACTTCCGCTTGTTCCTCTCCCTTTTCCACCAACTCCCCTCCCCATTTTATCTTCACTATATGGTCTCTGCACTTCCTCTTTTCCCTGACATATCCAAGAAAGTCCTTCTCCCCTCCCTTGATACCCTGCGCAACCTTAGCTCCCTGGAGTCTAGGCTACTCTCACTTGCTTGGTCATCTTCTTGGACCAACTCACATAAGCCTCCCTGTCCTCTTCCTTCCTCGTTCTCCTGAACTTCTGGTATGCAGCTCTCTTCGCCCTCACCCCCTCCAACACTCCTCTGTTTGGCCAGCATGGTTTCCTGGCGCTGCACTTCTTGCTCTTAGTCCTAGTGCAAGCCTCTGTTAGCCCAGTTTTAATAATTTTCCACTTTTGCTGTGCATCCATCTCTGGCCTAATACCCTGCAGTCTCCCCTGCAGTATTTCTCTCATCCTCCTGAAGTCCGCCCTCCTGAAATCCACCACCTTTGTTACTGTGCTTCCAGACTCCCTGCCCAACTTGAGAGTGAACCACACTGTTTGGTGGTCACTACCAGCTAGTGGATCTTCCATCCTTATTTCCCTCACTGCTTCCCCATTTGACAGCACCAAGTCCAGCGTGTTACCTAGTCATGTTGGCCCACTGACCAACTGCGTCAGGAGCCATCCTGGATTGCATCCAGGAGCATCTGCTCCCTGGCACTGGAGGTGGCAGGGGTGCTCCCATCTACCCCTAGTGGATTGAAATCCCCCACAATCACAACACTCCCCTTTCTACACATCCTCCTTATTTGCTCCACTAACTCCCTGTCCAGTTCCACTGATTGGGCTGGTGGTCTGTACACCACCCCCAGCCTCAGCTTTCTACCCCTGGGGTCCAGAAGCTGCATCCACAGTGCCTCTGTCCTCCCTTCCTCCTCCTCATCCCTCGTCCATCTGATACCTTCCCTCACATAGAGTGCTACCCCATCCCCTCTCCCAACCCCCCAGTATTTCCTGTAAATTTTATACCCCGGGATTGCCAGATCCCAATCATGGTACTGGGTAGCCCAAGTCTCAGTCACTGCAGCAACGTCCACACTCCCCTTTGCAAGGAGCACCCGAAGCCCCACTGTTTTATTACACAGGCTCCTTGCGTTTAGGGAGACCACCTTTCACCTGTTCCCATCCATCCCCCCCATCTCCTTAGTCTGCCCCCATCCTCTCAGTGGTCCCCTCCTCTTACCCTCAACGTTATTAAGGGGGGAACAACGTGTTTTGCACTCCAACCTGGCAACCCTGCATGCTATCTGCGCACTCACCTCCCCCCACCTAGTTTAAATACCCTCTTGAAACAATACAATCTTCTAATTTGCTCTTTAACACCCCCTCACCTGCCCCATTTAGGTGTAAACCATCCCCTGCATACAGCTCTCTGTTAGTCCATGTATCTCCCCATCCTCCTACCAACCCATACCCTTGTGCTTTACACTAGTCTCTCAGCTAGAAGCTGAACTCCACTAACCTTTCCTTTCTTGTCCTGCTCACCCTTGGGACCGGTAGCACCTCCGAGAATGCCACGGACCTCCCTATTTCCAAGCATAGCTTCCCCAGTCCCTCAAACCTCTCCTGTACCAACTCCACCGTGCAGCTCCCCAGGTCATTTGTGCCCACATGTACCACCACGTGAGGTTCCTGCCATCCTCCCCTAACACACTTCCTCAGAGCCTGCCCTGCCCTGTCTGCTATCAGGTCGGGTACAGGTTCCACCCAAATCTGACTGTATCTTTTACCCCTTTCCCCACCTGATCCCTTTCAGGACAGAATCTCCTATCAGTATGACTCCCTCTCCCACACTGCCCTTCTGGCTGTACCCTTCCCCCCACACCCTTCTCATGGCCTTCGTTCCTTCCCTGTCCCCTAATTTCTGGAGCTGTTTCTTACTCCTTCTCCTCCCCTCTTGTGCAGCCTCCTGTCCACACTTGCACCCTCTCTCCTAAATGTCTGTTCTCCCCTGTGGTCTGCCCCATCCCCCTATGCACCATGTCCCCTTACTCCTGGGCACTCCCTCCTGCCATTGCCATGGCATTGCCCCACTACCTGAAGTACCAATGTCCCCTTCTGTAGCACTGGCCCTTGTGCCCCCCTCTTCCCCTCTCCCAAGCATCTCACTCCCCCCCTTCTACTTCAGTTGCCAGTACCTTGTACCTGTTGCATGACCCTGGTCTTCACCCCCATCCTCCGCTGTGTCTTCACTCCTGCTCTATATTTCTCCTTGGCATCCTCTCCCTCCCCCTTGTGCCTACCTACCCCACCCTCTCTGACCATGTTCCTCAACCTCCCTATTTCCACCTCCATCCACTGGATCTCTGCCTGTAGGTCTCTTATCCTTCGACATACAGGACACTCCCGTAGCCTCCATAATGTGCCCATCCAGACTGCCAACCCACATCTGCTGCAGATTACTAGCCTGCCCCCCAATCCTACTTCTGCCCCTGCTCCCCTGGAGCCTGCCTCCTCTTCCCTTTCGACCTCACCACCTCCATTCTGCCGACGGCAACCCCTCCTCCTCCTCCTCCTCCAGTATGTTCCTCTGGTGTCCGCATCTCTTGTAGCCAGTATAACGTACTGCAGCAGACAGTCCCACCCAATCTGGTAATCTCACTACAAAAGAGGACAGCATGGCTAGGAGCAAGTATTTCAAGCACTCAACCAGTCCATCTCACGGCAGGTGGTATGGAGTGGTCGTGGTTTTGTGTACTTCTAGGAGTCTGTACTCCACTCAGAACAACCTGAACTTGAAGTTCCCTTTCCTGGCCCATATTTATTTATTTACCCACCCAGTTCACTGTGGGATTAGCTGCACCCAGGTTTTCCATCTTCTTGAGTAATCGTTTGTAAGGTACAGAGTCAAAAGCCTTGCTAAAGTCAAAGTGCAACAGATCAACAGCGTGGCCCTTGTCCAATTCCTTTGTCACCCAGTCAAAGAAAACTATCAGGTTAATCTGGCAAGATCTTCCTGCCATGAAACCGTGCTGTTTACTATCCTGGAGCCTGTTGCTCTCCAGGTAGTTTATGAGGTCCTCTTTGATCAGTGACTCCATCAGCTTCTCTACTATAGAAGGTAGATTGACAGTCCTGTAGTTCCCTGGTTGCTCCTTATCCCCCCCTTTATGAAGCAGAACAACATCTGCCACCTTCCAATCCCTTGGAACTTCAAGAGACCTAAATGAGCTGTTGAACAGACATACCAGTGGTTCAGCCAGCTCTGCTGCTAATTCCCCGAGTATCCTCGGATGCAACCCATCTGGTCCTGGGGCCTTATTAATCTTAAGGGCAGTCGGCCCTTTTAGAACCCTTTCACTAGTAAACAATGGCTGTCTCATTTCTGGGATTCCCTTAGTGGCCACTTTGATGCCACTCTCTGGCATGGACCCACTGTCCTCCTTAGTGAAAACTGAGCAAAAGTAGTCATTTAGGATGGTGGCCTTTTGACCATCCTCCTCTATCACCATACCCTACTCAACTAGCCTTACAATTCCCCCACCTTTTTTCTATATATATATATATATAGATAAATAAATATGTGTGTGTGTGTTTTTCCTCCATTCCTGACCCCTCTGCGATACGCAGCTCTGTGTCTGCTTTGGCCTCCCTAACGGGCCTCTTTGCCCATTTTTCTTAAGATAATCTTTGTTACTGTTATTATACATACTTTAGATGCCTTGAGGATGGCCCCTGTAATTAGCCCCATCTCTCCTCCACCCCACTTATGTCCTCCACCCCTATTATCTTATTCCTGACCGGTTCCCTCATCCTATCAAAGTCAGCCCTTCAGTTCTTGATTGTGGTTTGCCGGCCCCGGGGGCCAACTGAAACCAGAGTTATGGTCGCTGTTCCCCAGCAGCTCCCCTACTCCTACCGCTCCCACCATCTCTGAGTTGGTAAGCACCACATCAAGGACTGTGGTCTGCCTCGTGGGTTCCTTAACTATCTGCATCAGTAGACAGTCTTGGAAGGTATCCAGCAAGGCCTGACTTCTGGTGATCTTGGCCACTGGGACCTTCCAATCGATGTCTGGCAGGTTCAGGTCTCCTAACACCACTATTTTCCTCTTTGCAACCCCTCTTTCAAGTTCCTCTATGAGTTCTCTGTCCCTTTCCTCCCCCTTGCCCTGGAAGCTTATATATCACCCCCAAGCTTACTTTTCTGCCTGAGGCTGCTGTGAGTTGCATCCATACTGACTCAACCTCACCACTGCTACCCCAAATACACTCGTCTTCTACCACCTCAATGCCTTCCTTGATAAAAAGGGCAGTTTCTCCCCCTCTACCAGTTCCTCTAGCTCTCCTGAACAGTGAATACCCAGGGACCATCATCTCCAAGTCATTATTATTTGTGGCCCACATTTCCGTGATGGCCACTAGGTTCACCTCAGTGTCTGCTATCAGAGCCTGTAACTCAATGAGTTTGTTACCTAGGTTCCTGGCATTATTATTATTTTTTTTTATATATTGAGGTCTTGGGTGACACTTGTAAGTGGATGCTCGTTGAGAGGTTCCACGTCAGATACATTAACACAAGAAGACACAATATAGTTACAGTAAATTATCCATACAGAGTACAAAAAAAATCAATATTACATGGGTTGCAATGACAAGCAGTTCACAAACTGTGCTAAGGCATTGTACATGGTATGCCAGTGTCCTGAGGAAGGGAGAGAGGCAGAGGCAGACTGTTAGGGTGAGGCAGGGAGGGGCAGTGGGAGCTGGGATAGGGAAGGCAGAAGGAAAGAAAAGAGCCAAAGGGTAGGGGGTGGGAGGCAAGTGCTAGGGCAAAGGGGGTGGGAGGCAAGTGCTTGGGAAAAGATGTAACCTGCCATTAAGGCATATCTCTTTCCATCTGACCCCTGCTCTTACTTTGCTACTGTGCTTCTGTTTTTCATGTTTTCTCCCACACGTGTTGGGGCTTTTGCCCTTTGTTTTATCCATCCCTACTGCACATTCTCTTGGTCCTGTAAACACTACTGCTATCTTTGTATTCTCTCTGCTGCTGCAGTCCCCTGGATGTGGGGGATTATTATCTAGGATCCTCTTCTGCTCATCATCCACCATGGTAACTCTAGACCCATACTCCCCCACAGTGTTTAACTGTCTGATATAAATGTCAAACTTTTGCCCCAACGCACTGGCCCCCTCTCTCATCAGGTGAAGACCATCACCCTTGAAGAGTCCACTGTCCCAGAAGTCCCCCCAGTCCCCTAAAAAATGGTACCCCATAATAGGGAACTGAGTTAAATGCTTTACTGAAATCTAAGTATAGAATATATACTGCCAGCCCTATCAGCCACCTTCATCACCCTGTCAAAGAAGTTAAGTTGGTCTGGCATGACCTCCCTACCATGAACCCATCTTGTCTGTCATCCTGGAGTCTGGTAACCTCAAGCAGCTCAACCAACCAGTCTTTCAGGATGGTCTCCATCTGCTTATCCTCTGTTTGTGTGTGTGAGCCACAACATCCATTATACTTTCTCAGGGGTTGTATTTCAGTGATGTAACCCTGCTGGCAAAACAGTGCGCCCAAGATAACTGGGGGAGTGTGAAGATTAGGAAAGCATTGCAGCACTGCAAAGTTAGACAGTTAAGAAAACTGGTGGCAAGACACAATATTACTTCATGGTTGAGGGTAGTTGCTACGCAGAGCCAAAACAATTTCTGGGTCTAATAGCAGCAGCGCTAGGAATATATGACTCCTATTACATGTACCAGCAGGGAAAGACCATAGATGATTTAATTAAATCCTCTGCCTCTCTCTTGCAGGCTATCAATAAGACAGAGAAGAACCACAGAAACATAGAATATACTGGTAGATAAGGACTGCTTGGCCCACCTTGTTTGCCGATTTACCCTGGTGACAGTAGCACCGAAAATCCTATTTCATCTACGGCCCATTCACCCACCCCCAACTTTCCCTAAGATTCCCTTATGCTTATCCCATGATTCCAGAACCTCATCACTGTTTTCACCCCCACCACCTCCACTGGAAGTCTGTTCCAGGAATCCACCACCTTTTCTGTGAGAGCGTGTTTCATCCTTCTCCTGAATCCCCCCAGCTTCTCATCCTTGCCCCTTTATCCTTGACCATCTTTTTTCTGAAAAATACTTCCCTCTTGTACCTTATTTACCCCTCATGAGGTATTTAAAGGTGTCTATCATATCCCCCTCCCTCCTCTCTTCCAGCGTGTACATATTTAGGTCCTTAAGTCTCTCCTTGTAGGACTTCTGATGCAGACTCTGCACCATTTTAGTTGCCCTCCTCTGGACCACCTCCACTCTATGTCCTTCCAGAGATGTGGTCTCTAGAACTGGACACAGTACTCTAGGTGGGGTCTTTCTAGCAATGTATACAGAGGCAATACCACCTCCTTCTTCCTATTGCAGATACCCCTCCCCAAGCACCTCAGTATCCCTCTAGCCCTCCCAACTGCCTTGTCACACTGTCTGGCCAGCTTTAGGTTATCTAATATGATTATCCCTTTTTTGCATTGACACCAAGCTGCCATACCCTAGACTCCTCGAGTTTTCTCATGCCTCTGCTCATTCTTTCCACTGCCCCACCAAAGTATCGGTCCTACTGCAGATTTTTGTGTCATCCGCAGGGAGGCAGACCTTCCCTGCTAGCTCCTCTGCAATACCACTTATAAAGACATTAAAGAGGACCATTCCCAGCACTGATCACTGAGGCACTGGTCACCATCCCTTCCTTTGAGTGAACTCCATTTACCACCACCCTCTGCCTCCTATTCCCTAACTAATTTCTTACCAAGCTTACCACCTTTGGACCCACTCCTAAGCTACCCAGCTTGCTTACTAGCCTCCTATGCAGAACAGTGTCAAAAGCCTTACTGAATTCTAGGAAGGTCTCATCTTAAGAGAAAGCCCAAAGAAGATATACAAAACTAATTTTCAACCTGAAACATACACCGTCTAAATCTAGGCTTGGGATACTAAATATATGGCCGCTTAAATTAAACACACAATAAGGTGATATCCTGACTCTACTTAAAATTCTCCTAGACACAGAACTAACATCTTTCCATTAGACTTGGGACAAACTTCCAAAGGATATAGTTGACCAAACTACGTTTAACACCTTTAAAACAAACTGGATGCCTATCTGTATACTAGGAAAAACATCTTACCACTGTGAAGTGGGGACAACTTACATGGACAACCAGCCTTCTGTCATTCTACTACCATAGTATAAACCATAGTGTAAACCGCTCCAGCTTGATCCAATTTCTTGGTCACCCAGTCACAGAAATCTATAAGATTCATTTGAGATTACCCCCCTTCCCCCACCATTAATCCATCCTGCCTTGGGTCTTGGGATTCAAGATACTCTGCAGTCCTTTCCTCCAGTAGTGACTCCATTAACTTTTCCACCACCGATGTCAGGCTGACTGGCCTGTAATTGCAAGCCTGCTCCTTGCTACCACTTTTGTGAAGTGGGACAACATCTACCTTCTTCCAGTCTTTCAGAACCACTCCTGTTTCTAATGAGCTGCTAAATAGGACTGTCAGAGGTACAGCCAGTACCTCCTTGAGCTCCCTCAATACCATTCGATGCATTCCATCTGGCCAGACTGCTTTGTCCACTTTCAGATTAATGAGTCCCTTCAGAACACTCTCTGAAATTGGACTAGTGTCCACTTCCCTCTCTCTAATGCTCCTGTTACTTTTTTGTGACCCTTCCCCTTCTCTTTCCTCTGTGAACACTAAACAAAAAGTATTTGTTCAGGATGTCTGCCTTTTCCTAGTCCCCCTCTGCACAATTCCCCCTTCCCTTTTTAATATTACAGTCCCACCCCTGATCTTCCTCCTTTCACTTACATGCCTAAAGAAATGCCTTGTACCCCTTCATCACCACCTGGGCTATTTTCTCTTCAGTTTGCACCTTTGCACTCCTTACTGCTCTCCCTGCTTCCCTCTTTTCCCCAATACATCTTCCTATCTTCCTCCCTCTGCATTTCCTTATACATCCTGAATGCTACCCTATTAGCTTTTACCTTTTCCACCACCTCTTTCAAAGAACTCTTTTTCCCTCTTGATTTTGCTCACTTGCTTAACACAGAGGTTGTTGCCTTCCTTATAGCCCTTTTTAGCTTTGTCCACTGTTCTTCCATGCACCCAGATCATCACCCCTACCAGGTCATCACTGAGGCATTCACCCATCATTTTAAAATCAGCCCTCCTGAAGTTTAAGACCATCACCCTTGTGTGGTTCAATTCCACAGCCATCCGTGTACTCAACCACACTGTACGGTGATCGCTGCTCCCCAGGTGGCCTCCTACCTTGATGTCTCCAGCATTGTCCCTGGTAGGAAGTAGGGCTGCGCGAACCTCCAAAAGTTCTACCTCACGAACTTTCTAAGTAGAACCCCAAAAAGGTCTACCAGGTTCTACCTGGTTCTACCAAGTAAAACCAGATTCCACACGGTATTACCAGGTTCTGTAACATATAACCACATTTTAACTGGTTCTACTTAATAAAGAAATCCACAGAAGTATTTTTCAGCATGTCTGGGAACATAGATGTAGCACTATGAATGGTATGTTTTTGTAAAGTTTTGGTGCATAAGATTCTGTTTCAGTGCATCAACATTTTATAAAACTTAACTATTCTTGAAATCTTAGCACTACATGTATTTTCCCAAACATGCAAACTAAGTGGATTTTTAACTCAAGTAGAACCAGGTAGAATTTTGTTTTATATTATAGACCTTTCCTGTGTTTTCATTACTAAAATAGCTTAACTTGACACAGCCAGCAGTTAGGGAATACACTGTCCTGGTTTTGGTGCAGCTACTCAACACAGCCAGCAATGCTGTGCTGACTGGTTTGGGAATAGATCTCCCTGAATTTGCACCTAGAGATGCAACCGCCATTTGCTTTAAAAATATTATAATTAGGAACATTTATAAAACCCATCATGGAAAGACAAGAAGCATGTGTGTCAGACTCTTTACGCAAAACCAAGGATGGTAAAGAAACCAGCAGCAGCACTTCTCAGGCAATCCAGGGAACAGTGAGAATAGTACAGAAAATTCAGAACACTGCTGAAGAAACCTGTCGTGGTACTCAGAGGATGAGCAGCATAAGGGCCATCATAGTGCAGCAGCCAGTCTTACAGGGAGATTTATTCCCAAACAGGCCAGTACAGCACTGCTGACAGCGTCGAGTAGCTACAAATTCAGGGAGATTATCCAAAATAGGTCAGTAGTAAAGCACTAGTAGGTGCATTGTATACCCGGAAACACAGGGAGATTTTTTTCCTGGCAAATAGGTCAGTACAGCACTGCTGGTTGAATGACTTGTGTCAAGTTTGAAAACACAGGGAAATTTACCATAGGTAAGTAAAGCACTAGCAGGAGTAAAATATAAGGGAATGAGGAAATTGTTTAACCAGAATGGCACACTAAGTCAGAGCTTTCCAGGCACAATCTGGTGTTGAATTTGTCCAGGGGCTCCAGGGCCTAGGTATATACAAGTTCAGTTATATAAAATTGCTGATAGCCACCTGTATATATACAGTTGACCATGGCATGGTGTAAAAGACTTGCAGAAAATACAAATGGCAAATGGATGACTGAATGAGGCCAACACATAAGTTAATATGGCTAGCTAGTCAATGGCTGCAAGTGGCTAAGTAAATGAATGATACCACCATGTCAGTTAATATGCATGTATGTGTAAGGCTTTAAAAGGTTAATGGTTAAAATGAAGAAAATAAAATAAATACAACGCCAAGATCTAACTTGGACTTGCCCTATTCAGCAGAAAATACTGTGTGCCAAAACATGTCTTTTTAAAAGGTTACAGCCAAGATAAGAATGCAGCTGCTAGTAACCGAGGCTGGCCTTGATGATTGAAGCTCCCCATCTTGTGACACAATTTGGCCATTGTCTGGGTTTTATCTGTAAGCCAATTATTTTTAGAACAGCCACATCCCCTTGCATGTTTTCTGTATCCTAAAGTAAGTATTTTTGATAAATAAAAAATTCCCTGATCATGTTTTTCCATTTAAGAATGAACGTGTGTCTCGGCAAAGTGTCAAATGTATCTTATGACCAAGGTATCTCATGGCCACTACACTTGTACACCCTTGTCTCATGACCCTACTCTCTTGCCTTTTATGGTCAGAGTGTCTAAACTGTAAAATTTCCCTTGTTTTGCAATTCTTGTCAAACACTATAAATGTCAGACAGACTGTAGGTCCAGTGTGTCCAAGGGGAGTAGCCAACATGGCTGCCATAGATACTTGGGTCACCCAGAGGAATGAGGAATGTTGCTTCATTCCCTCTGAACACCTGTAGCCCTAGTGGTAATAAGCCATCAGCTGTTTAGATTTGATCACGTTAGAGGTAAAATTGTTAGGGCTTATTTGGTATTAATAAATTGCAACTGATTTAAAACAACATTTGGTGTCAGGTGGCTTTATTGGATTACCAGGGACCACTAGCCAAGAACCTTGTGTTTTACAAACTGGCTGAGCCAGCCAGCAGGTGGTTTTGGTTCTGGTCTTGGTAAATCTGGTAAAGCCTAGTGTTACTCTAAACAGGTCTGCGCAGGTAAGGGTCATAACCTAACTGTGGGGCTGGGAAAAAGAGTCTAATGGACTCTGAGTGTTTGCATGGACTTGAACCTACAGGAAAAGGTCTATGGTGCAACTATAAGCTGGGTAAGGGTAATGTAGATTTATGTGGGGGTCTGAGGACCCCAGGTTTAAGGATATGTGGAGAGATGTATTAAGGAAAAGTCTCTCAAACAAGTAAGGGCAACTGCCCTTGTAATTTGTGCTTGCTAGAAGTATATACTGTTAGAGCTGATGATGGCTTTCACAGTTCAGGCTGCTTTTAGAAGAAAAGCAGTGTCTAATCAAGTAACGTTAGATAAGCAACATTTAGAGAAAGAAAAATAAACAACTGTGGATGCATACACAGTAGGTGTGACTACAGACGGGTTGATTTGAAAATCCCCCCCATGTTCCCTATCTGTGTAGTTTCAAGTTTTTTTTGTATCAATTTCAAGTTCCCTTGCCTCCTACATAGGCTGAAACATTTGATCCCAAACCCAGGTACTGGGGATCTCCACAAGTTGGATCTCAACCTAGTACCTAGTACAGCTACAGATTTTTAAACTGCAAACCAGAGCTCTGGGAAAAGACTTGGTTTGGTAGGTTACTGAAATGGCCAACAGAAAACCTTTGAAAGGGTTAATAGCTGCAGTGTTTGGAGATTATCATGAAGGTCCTGCAGTCAGTTTTCTCAATCGGACCAGTGTATCAGAAAAGAAGACTGAAAATACCTTGGCACCGGGTAAGTCTTAATTTTTTAATTAAAGTTTTTTTTTTTATGTCTGTCTGTTTTATTTCTGTGATACATATACTAAACAAGGTAATGCTCCATCTCTCTCTCTCTCTCGCATGTTTTCCAGCTTATATCTGTGTTCTGTAATTATGTTTTGTTGTCAAGGTTGCAAGATAGCATTGACTGCCTTTGGCACAGAACATGTTACAGTAAAAAAAGGAAAAGCTTCTTTGCCTCATATCTGACTGTTTTAATTAGTTTTATTTTTAATGGAACATTTGTGCTGCTTAGATAGGGTCAGTGAAGAACTTTTGTATGTAGTTGTTGGTTGGAGCAGGTAGTGTTTAAGCTGAAGAGATATGATGTCATAGATTGCAACGTGCAGAAAGATTTGTAGTTTGCAGGCGACGTGCCAAGCCACTGTTAGGTGAATATGTAATATGTTAACAGCTATGAATGGCTTTATCATACTTCTAGGTAAAACCAGAAACTTTTTGCAAAATGGAAGAAGAGTGCCATATTTTGGCTATGCGCCAAAAGGTGTAACCATGTTATAGTAGATGTGTCTACTTACAGATGGTATGTTGTGCTGTATTTTAAAGGAGTTGGAAGGTGTTTAACATTTTTTTTGTTCTGAAAAGATCTGGCATGGAGATATGTATAAATTTATTGGTTTGAAAGGTTGTCCGTGTTACAGGACAGGCAGGAGGCAGCACATATATCAAAAACACTTACAGTGTTCTAATGAAACTATGGGCATTACCTCAGCAACTTGGTGTCAAAGAATGTCAGTCTTATTTTGTGTTAAGTATTTCTTTTTGTGTATGTGTATGTGTGTGTACTGTCTTGGCCAGCAGTTTTATTTTGTGCTCTAGTATTATTTAAAGATATTTTAATATCAGTACTGTTCAAGAACACTACAAAAACAGCTGGGTTTGAGCCACCCTTGCATGCACACTGTGTGACCTTTTGCATGTTATTTAATCTTCCTGTGTTTCAACATTTTATGTTACTACCAGTTCAAACTTGATGTGTATTCCCTACCTAACGCACAAATTTTCACACAAAATGTATGTTTTCATGAAAGCACACCAAGAGTGAACCATACAATTTGACTTTTTATTACAGAACTGGCATTCTAAGTAAAAAGGAACAAACTTTTTTTTTCTCCTTTCTTCAGGCAATGCTCAAGGTCTTCCTCCATGAACATTTGGTTGTAAGCATAACTCCTTTGTTCCTGAACAATATCACGTGATTTCTCTACTATGCAAGGTGCTTAAGGGGGGGTCACTTACTACCCCCAGCATTTTTTTTCATATATATATATATATATACATATATACACACAGTTTAAAAAAAAGAAATATTACAGCTGTTTTGAGAGAGTTTACCATCTACAGTTAAAAAACAATGGCTTTTGTTTTTATGTGTGACCATGGTGTAATCATTTTTTTTTCTTTATAAAATGCATTCTAAGAAATACGTACGTATGGTATACCATCAATCCGGATCTTTTATAAACTCAGCTGACATTTTGTCATGCTTAGGATAAGGGAACCCAGGGACGCTTGGCTTCTTTTATCTTATGAAAATAATCTTGTTTTATTTTTAGACTTGTGTATGTTTGTCTGTTTGTTTCTTCTCTTTCTTCTAGAGAAAAAGAAGTTCCCCATCTTTATAGTAAGGTATGAAACTTACTAAATTAGTTGCAATATAATTCTGTTATAATTTGAAGTAGGGTAGGTGGGGACTGCAATGGGGCCACACCATTACCATTTATCCAGTGCACACCTTTTTAAGGTGCTGCACGACTGGCTACTAATATTGCCAGACCATTTCTGGGTTAATATCCATGTCACCATCCACAGCTAACCTTTTTTATTGTTACAGTATTTGAGCTGTCTCTTCCACCAGTAGGAGCTGGAGAGGGGGGGCACACTATCCTTCCTTCCAGTGCAATACCCATAAAGTTTGCAAGGTACATCACTGTCTCCCCAAAGGGCTAAATAAAGAAAATGTGTATTTGCCAATAATTATTTCTTATTTACAAGTTTTGAAAAGACCCAATGTACTCTGACAGTATAACCTAGCTCAGTCCTTGGGAGCACAAGGAAGTTAAATGACTTGCTCGGGGTCACACAGTATGCAAGAGGGAGCTGATGGGATTCAAACCCAGCTCTCCAGCTTTGCGCTGCAGCTCGGTCTTGTACAACTGCTGCTGTTGTTAACCTTTAAGAGATCAGATTTAGTATTAAGCAGTGAACACAGCACTAGCACTCAGAACTGTTTCTCAGGGATGTCTTTCTGCTGAGCTTGCCTTTCTCTTTCACTCCCTGAAGTGAGTGCACTCCAAAAGAAATGTTTCTTTTATTATTACGGTATGGTCTGCAACCCACATAGTAAGCAAGACTGGTGCAGCTCCTCAGGGTTGCCTACCCCAAACACTAAGACACACAAAGCAAAAGGCAGTGCTGAAGTCACATAGCCATGCTTGACACAGGCAAGTTTGAAATTTCCAAATGCTTCATTTTCGCAGTCAGTCCACTGACCACCAATTAGTAACAGACTTCTGCCACTCAGACTGCCAATCTTTGAGTGGCAGTAGGCTGTTACTACTGCTAGTTGATGGTGAAGTGCGAAAATAAAGCGTTTGAAAATTTCAAACTTGCCTGCGTCCAGTGTGGCTATGTAACTGCAACATTGCCCTTTACTTGTTTTTTTATACCAAAACTTTGTTTAATTTGCAGTTAGTGCCCTGTTTGCTTAGCCTACCCTTCTCTTTTACTCCATGCAGTGAGTGCACTCCAACGTTTTTTATTCCTAGACTTTAAATTTGCACAGTTAGTGCCCCTACACTACCCCAAACTAACAGAGAGAAGTGCAAAATGTGACCCCCCAACCCTGCCCTTCTGTACATTTTCTATCTCCTTCCCTCAATTTATTAACTTTCTGTGTTAGTGAAATACCAAATCCCCCTTTTGTTGGCCAGGACGAAGTTACCACAACAAGTTCAAATGATCGACAATTGACTTAAAATGAGAATGATTTACTTATGTGATGAAGCAGTGTCACTTTCTTTTGCACAGTTAGTGCCCTTACAGTAGCCCAGATCAACCTGCAACTGCATCACCCTCCCAACCCGGCCAGGGCTCTTGGAGACGTGGGCACCCGCATCCTTTACACACATTTTGTGCTTCGGGACGCTGCCACCAGCCCAGAGAGTCCCTGAGACTTCCGCAGCACAGGCCCCAGGAGTCCTGAGGGCTATGTACTGTGCATGCAACGAAATGCGCAACTGGTTTATTTTTTTCCCTGCCACCTGCTGGTTTTGGCGCCCTGGAGAGTGGTGCACACCACCAGATGAGGTGGGGAAGGGGAAATGAGGATGAAGACCGTTCAAGCAGCAGTATTCGGGGGGGCGTGTGATCAGTTCCCCCTTCAAGCCACCTGCGCCTTGGTTTTGCCAGGGAAGAGAGAGAGCTAGAGGAGCGCTCAGTGACAGGCTCCTGAGCCATTTTGCCGTCAATGGGGAGAAAACATGGCAGGAGAGAGAGAGAGAGAGAGAGAGAGAAGGCAGAGAAAAGAAAAAGCTTTCTTATTTGTTTAAAAACAAATGCATGGTCGGACAGAACGCCCAGTCACTCAAAGGATTTGTGCGGGTGCATGCTGCACACATTTCCTGGAGGCACCAGTGTTAGACAGTACAGAAAAGGGTAAATTGTTTTATTTACAATTATTTTAGGCAGTTTAGGGCATTGTGACTATTTCTGGTGATGGTTTAGTGAGCTTAGGGTTCACTGTGTCTTTTTTGTTTTCTGCTTTGTGCAGGGCCAAGTAGCATTGCTCCCAGGAGAGGAGGAGAGTGAAGAAGCTGGGCGGGGAAGCCTCATGAGCAGCATATCTCAACGAAGCCTTACTGATTATTTTGGTGGAGGAGAATCCTCCACACCAAAGGATAAGGAACAAACAACATCATCCTCTGAGTATGACTTAAGCACATCTCAGGAGACAGTTGACATTGTGAATGTTGAAACTGATGATCAGTCTGAACAGACTGCATCTGCTAAAAGCAGCAAGAAATGAAGGTTGTGGAGGGACAACTGGACAAAGTTATTTCAATGGCTTGTAAAGGAGGAAGTAGAGGGGAATGTCATTGGGAAGTGCAGTTGGTGCAAAAAAGGTGGCAAAAGCAATACATTTGCCACAACTGGCACAACGAATTTGCAAGTGTCTGCTTTCTACAGACATGAAAGAATCTGAGAACATTTGCTGGTGCAAACTGGAAAGAAAACAGTAGAAAAACAATCTCTGCCAATGGCATTTGAGAAGCAGATCTCGGGTCCTGAGGCAAAAGATGACAGTAAAGTTGCTCAGTTAATGACAATGTACTACCTTACCAAACAAGGGCAATCACTCAACCAATTTGAAACACTGATAACTCTGCAGGTGAGGAATGGAATCTTTTGGGCTGGGGCACAGAGTCGTGGCAGCTGTTGCTTGAGGATTGACACTAATGTTGATGTGTTTGTCAATCCACAGAAGCGAAATGGCTGTCCAGCCTTGCAAGACAGTGGCACAGTCTACTCTGGTTGGGATGCAAGATATGACATGCTGGACTCCATAGACGAAGTCCTACAGGAAGAAATCAAAGCTCACTTGGCAGGTTCTCAGTTCCTTGGGGTGATAGTGGATGAAACCACTGCTGTAACCATTTACAAAAAACTGAACATTTATGTGAAGTGCGTACACAAAGCACAGGCCAAAATTCATTTTATTGACTGTATTGCAATACCCGATGGGAGGGCAGACACAACTGTGGCGGAACTGTTACGTGTGTGTACTGCTAATGCAGTTGACCCTATCAAGATCATCACATTAGCAAGTGACGGTGCCAGCGTCATGACTGGAATGCACAATGGGGTGGGTGCAAAGTTAAGACAGCAAGTTAACCCAAGGCTGATTCAGATTCATTGTATTGCCCACAGACTGGCACTGGCAGCAGGTCAAGCATGTCGGGACAACCCTGTATTCAATGAATATCAAGTAACCATCAAAAATGCGTACAGATACTACAGCAACTCTGCAGTACGGTACAATGCCTTGCGTTTCATCCAGAAAACTCTCAGTGATGAAAATATCAGATATCTGTCCCTAAAAGAACCTGCAAGTTTTTGGTGGCTGTCACTCCATACTGCAGTTCAAGCAATTCATAGATCATACCCTGGACTTTTACTAGCCCTAGAGCATGATGCAGCAAAAGGTGCGGCAGAAGCAAAGGGCCTTCACACAAAACTAAAATCAGTCTGCTTTATCTTATGCACTTCTTCTTTCATGGATGTCTTAGATGTGGTGAATAAACTGTCTTTAGTCATGCAACGGGACAGTGTTGACATTTTGGTGGCCAGCAGCATGATAGAAGCCACAGTTACTAGACTGCAGCAGTTTAAAAAGCAAAATGGGGTAGAGCTACAGAACACATTTCAGGTACTTGACCAACGTCCTGGCATGTGGCAGGATCAAAAAGTGAATGACAAGCCATCACTGCAAATGCAGTTCCAGACGGCATCTCAGGGATATCTGACGCAACTCATTGAAAACTTTCACACAAGATTTGAGACAACTTCAATGCAGCTGCTGCATAACTTACATGTTCTTTTAAATCCAAAGTGTGTCCCAGATGACTCCAACATAGTGGACCATGGACTGCAGGAACTCAAGGATGTTTGCACTTATTTCCAAGAAACAACCTTCAAAGAAGAAACACTGCCAGCACTTATTGACCAACACAGGGCTGAGAAAGATTACGGACAATTCAAACTTGCTCTGAAATCTAAAAAAGGACTGACTATGCTCAGTAGTGTCTGCCAAGACTTAATTGAGAACTACTCAAATGTTTTCCCAGATTTTGTCACAATGGCCAAGATTTTACTTGTGTCACCTATTACATCAGTGGCATGTGAAAGAGGGTTTTCTGTACAAAACAAAATAAAAACCAAAGGTAGATGTTCCCTAAAGGCAGACACTGTGAGCAAGCTCATGCGGATTGCCCAAGAAGGAGCTGAACTTGAAGACTATGACCCTCATCCAGCACTTAAGAAATTTAAGGCCATAAGACTGTGCAGAAAATATTTATTTTAATTTTTAAAATGCTTTAATTATTGTCTTTAATAGCTTTTTTTTTAGTTTCAGAGACAATTTGAGTGACTGACACTGAACCAGACACAGGACGATGGAAGAACTTGGGCACAGGAGTAGAAGATAAGTATTAAAATGTTTTGTTCCAACAAGGGTGGGGGGATACAATTTTTAAATTTAGCCCCTTAAGATCAATGCTACTTTTGGTTGGGGTCCCGTTCAGGGGAACGGATCAAGATTTAAAGTTCCTGGGGATTGGCCCGGCCCCGGGTAGTGGGTGGATGGGCATACCACATTCTGCTAAATTTAATATAATTTTGATTTTGGTGGTAGAGGATCACAGTCTAACAAGTTCAGATGTGTATGTGTGGTGGTGGAGGGTAAACTATTATGGCCCCGTTGCAGTCCCTGTGGTTTTTTTTTTTTTTAGTGGGGGACAGTCTGAGATTATTGTCAAATGTAGTTACCTAACCCATTCTGCTCTTTCCACAGTCTGTCTGCAACAGTGGCTTCTTCTAATGTCATTAACAGTACACTACAGTTAAGAAATGTGAGGGAGGAAGAGGTGTTGGGTTACGGGAGAAGTTATGGGCAGGAGGTGTTAGGAGAAGTTATGGGCAGGAGGGTGTTTTTAGGAGAAGTTATGGGCAGGAGGATGTTTTTAGGAGAAGTTATGGGTAGGAGGGTGTTAGGAGTAGATATTGCTACAGAAAACATGGCATGCCATGATAAAAGAAGTTCAAACACAAAAAAGCACACTCATGCACTTGCAGTGTGTCGGCTGTGTGCAGTTAATTCCACCAAGGCACCACCTGATTGTGCCACACACCAGACAGATTGGGAGACCTGCTGAGCCAAGGTAATTGTGGGTGGATGGGTGGGGATGGGGAGCTTTTTAATCACCCCACTTGGTATCCAGTCATGAACACTGGCACTTGAGTTCTCTTTTAGCTGCCATACACACAATTAAGAAATGTGCAGGAGGGTTTTGGAGAAGTTATGGGCAGGAGGTGTTAGGAGACGTTATGGGCAGGAGGGTGTTTAGGAGAAGTTATGGGCTGGAGGTGTTAAGAAATTGCCACAGAAAAAATGGCAATTGTGGGTGGGGTGGGTAAGAAATGTGCAGGAGGAGAGTTGGAGAAGTTATGGGCAGGAGAGTTGTGTGGAGACATTAATTGGGCAGGAGGGGTGTTAGGAGAATGCCTGCCAGCATAGAAGTATCCATGACTCGTACACAGAAAGAAGACACACTGCAGACTCAGTTGTCATATCCACCAGATTGTGCCACTGCACTGTCTCTTCTTAACAACAGATCAGCTGTCAAGGCTAAGAGGGTGGGGTGGGTGGAATGTGGGGCTTCAGTCACCCCAGTCAAATCCAATGTCTCTGATACAGCCAGGTAGACGTATTCTTACAATTTAAGAAGATTTTGTGCAGGACAGTAGCAGGGAGAAGTTGTGGGCAGGAGGGTGTTTTATGAGAAGTTGTGGGCAGGAGGGGGTTGGCGAAGAAATAATCACTTTTATGCCAGGTCAAGATAGTGTAGCCAGTCTGGTTTAGTCAGTTAAAAAAATTGCACTAAGCCATGGGGCAGCAACCACACAATCACATTAGACTGTGTCATCTAACTAAGCCTGAGTCATCATTGGTGGGTGGGAGCTGGGAGGGAGGTTTCTGCAATGTTTTGCAATGTTGGAATTTTGGCACCAGATTTTCAACATGGGGTTTTTGGGACCCCTCCTCATGAATTCTGGCACTGTCATGGCGTTATTCGGCCCTGAAAGGTGATTTTGTGGTCACTACGTGGAATCCACTTTCGGGACTGATTAATGAAACGACAGTGCCAGTGTTCATGAGGTGGGCTCTCAAAAGCCTATACTGCAAATTTGGTGGGAAAAATCCAAAATGACTGTTTTAGCTGTCATGAAAGTTGCTGCTACCCATGCTCGTGAACTTTGCTAATTTGCAATATTTTCATGCCAGATTTTCAACACTGCCATTTTTCAGACCTCTCTGTGAGCAGTACAGCTGTCATTTTCCACATCCTGGCTGAAATGTGTTTTCGTACTTCCGGCACAGAATAGCGTGGTTGCTGTGGGAAATCAGTGTTCAGGACAGATTAAGAAAATTATAGTGGCACTGTTCATGAGTAGAGGTCCTAAAATGCCTATGTTGAAAATCGAGTGATGACACTCCATAAAATGACTGTGTTATGAGCGTGCATTGCACAGTTTGCATGCACGCTCGTAACTTCATGAATTAATAATATTTTCACTCCAGATTTTCAACATTGCCATTCTTCTGCACCTCCTTATGAACAGTAAGTACAGCTGTCATTTTTCACATCCTGGCCAAAATGTGTTTTTGCAGTTCCAGCGCAGAATAGCGTGGTTGCTGTGGGAAATCCATGTTCGGGACACATTATGAAAATGCAGGAACACAGTCCATTAGCAGAGGTCCTAAAATGCCTATGCCGAAAATTTGGTGATGAAAATCCATAAAATGAGTGTGTTACGAATGTGCATTGCGCAGTTTCCACGCAAGCTCGTACCTTCGTAACTTTGCAATATTTTCACTCCAGATTTTCAGCATTGCCATTTTGCCACACCTCCTTATGAACAATGCAGCTGTCATTTTTCACATCCTGGCCGAAATGTGTTTCCATGCTTCCAGTGCAGAATACCGCGAGTCGCTGTCGGAAATCAGTGTTTGGGACAGATTAGGATTGAGCGACTGAGAGAGGGAGGGAGGGAGGGAGTGACCTAGCTCAACGGAGCTCTGTTGGGACTGCTGCAGATTTCTTTGTGGCCAGAAAAAGTCACCAACAGAGGCAGGAGACCACTACAAAATGACAGCCTGCAGCACCAGGAGAAACAGAATGAGTAAGTGAGACAGGCGGAGTGAGCGACCTCAACAGAGCTCTGTTGGGACAGCTGCAGATTTCTTTGTGGGCAGAAAAAGGCGCCAATGCAGGCAGAAGCCCAGTACAAAAGGGCAGCCTGCAGCGCCAGGAGAAACACAATGAGCGAGTGAGACAGACGGAGAGAGCGACCTTAGCGGAGCTCTGTCAGGACAGCTGCAGATTTCTTTGTGGGCAGAAAAAGATGCCAACACAGGCAAAAGCCCAGTACAAAAGGGCAGCCAGCAGCACCAGGAGAAACACAATAAGTGAGTGAGTGAGTGAGAGAGGGGGAGTGAGCGAGCTCAGCAGACCTCTATCATGATTGCTGCAGATTGCTTTGTGGGCAGAAAAGGTGTGGCAAATCTAGGCAGGAGCCCAGCATTAAAAAGGGACAAGCTTGCAGCGCTTGGCAGAAACGGAACGAGTGGAGAGAGGGGAGTGAGCTACCTCAATGGACCTGTGTCAGGACTGCTGCAGATTTCTTTGTGGGCAGAAAAGTCGCCAACAGAGGTGGGAGTCCAGTACAAAAGGGCAGCCTACAGCGCCAGCAGAAACAGAATGAGCGAGTGAGAGAGGGGGAGTGACCCACCTCAACAGAGCTCTGTCGGGACAGCTGCAAATTTCTTTGTGGGTAGAAAAACGTGCCAATGCAGGCAGGAGCCCAGTACAAAACAGCAGCCTGCAGCACCGGGAGAAACAGAATGAGCGAGTGACACAGGGGCAGTGAGCAATCTCAATGGACCAACGCAATCAACATTCGGCATTGACAAATGCTTGTTTAACTAGCCTCCTGTGTGACACAGTGTTGAAAGCTGTACAGAAATCCAGATAGGCTACATTCACTGCTCTACCTTGAGCCACCTGCCAGTAACCCAGTCAAAGAAATATATGAAATTTATTTGACATGACCTTCCCACAGTGAAACCAAGCTGCTGGTGGTCCTGCAGCCCATTAGCCTAAAGGTACTACACGAGTCTCTCTTTCAGTAGGGTATCCATGAACTTCTCCACCACTGAGGTAAAACTGACTGGCCTGTAGTTGCTAGCCTGCTCCGTGCTGCAGTGTTTGTGCAGAGGGACCACACTGGCACTCCTCCAGTCCTCTGGAACCATCCCTGTCTCCAATGAGGGGCTGAATAGTGTTGCCAGAGGGGCGGTTAGCCACGTGTTCAGTTCTTTTATGATCCCATGGGTGAATCCCGACCGGTCATATTTCCTTATTCCCCTTTAGGGCTTCTAATCCCTCCAGGACATTTTCTACTGAGAATGGACATGTGTCCACACTCCTGGTGCTTATTGCTACATACAGGTCTACTCTATCCCCGCCCCCCCACTACTGTGAAGACCAAGAAGAAGTAATCACTTAAATTTCTAACTTTTTCTTGCTCTTCCTCTGTAGTCCTCTCCCCTTCCCCAGCCCTCCTAAGTTTTAATGTCCATCCCCTTGGCTTCTTTTCACTCATATACCTGAGGAAGGTCTTGTCCCCTTTTTTGATCTTCATAACAATGCTATCCTCTGTTTGTGCTTTTGCTGCCATCACCCTCCTTCCTGCGGGGTCTTCCTTTGCTTTACCATATATACCTTCCCGTCTCCTTCCAGCTGGGTCTCCTTGTATGTCCTAAATGATATTTTCTTCTCCTTCACTGCCTTTGCCACCTCCTTAGAGAACCACAGCGGCCTCTTCCTCCTCCTTTCCTTGCTCACTTCCTTCAAACAGCATACTGTTGCCTTGGCTATTCTCTCTTTAATCCTTTTCCATTTGGTCTCCTCTCCATCCCCCAGTCATCCCCCCTCGAGGCATTTACTGGGTCAGTTTCCCCTTTCTTTAAAATCTTCCCTCCTGAAGTCTAGGACCCTCATCTTAGCGTGTTTTTTCTTTCACCTAATCCGTATGCCGAACCTCACAGTACGGTGCTCACTTGTACCTAGTTCACTACACACTGTGACATCTGCAATGCTGTCCCTGTTTGTAAATAGAAGGTCCAGCACTGACCCATCTCTATTTTGTTCCATGACCAGCTGCCTGAGAAATACCCCTTGTAGGCAGTCAAGGATGGCCCTGCTTCTTGCTGTTGCTGTGGCCAGAATGCCCCGGTCTACATAAATCAGATTAAAGTCCCCCAAAATCAATACATCCCTCCTGCTTGGTATTTTGCTAATGACAGCTCTAATTCCTCCCCCTGTGTCGGCAGACTGTACAATACCTCTGTGTCAATAAAAGCACCTGATCCTGTGTCTAGGCTGACTCACAGTATCTCCAGCCCTTCCTTATCTCTCTGGTGTTCCTGTATCTCAGTGGCCTTTATACCTTCCCTCACATATAAAACAACCCTCCCACCTTTCCTCCCTGTCCCATCCTTTTGGGATGGGGTGGGTGGTCCGTGGCAGGGATGTTGGCTGGGAAGGGGAGGGGAGTTTGGTACGGGCCTATGAAGGTAATCCAGCTGCAGGGACAATAGTTAACAGGAAGAGGGAGACTGGTCTGGGACTGAGAGGGTGGGCCAATGGCAGGAATGGCTGTCGGCTGCAAGGGGGTAGCTGGTCTGGGGGTTCTATGGGAGGTCCAGCAGCCGGGATGGTGGTCAGCTGGAAAGGGAAGGCTGGTTCAGGAGCTGTGATATGGTCCAGTGGCAGGGATGTTGAGTATCTGAAAAGGGTAGGCTGGTCTGGGGTCTGTGAGGGTGGTCCAGTGGCAAGGATGTTGGTCGTCTGGGAAGGGGAGACTGGTCTGGGGGCTGTGACAGTGGTCCAGCAGAAGCTATGGTGGTCGACTGGAAGAGGGAGGCTGGTCTAAGGACTGTGAGAGTGGACCAGTGGCAGGGATTGTAGTTAGTTGGTAGGGGATAGCTGGTCTGGGGGCTGTAAAGGGTGGTCCAGTGGCAGGGATGGTGGTCAGCTGGAAGGGAGAGGCTGGTCTGGGGATTTTTAGGGTTGTCTGGTTGCATAGTGTGACTGATTGGGAGGAGGAGGAGGAGGAGTCTGGTCTTGTGGCTGTGAGTGTGGCATAGAAGCAAACAGGCAAGTTGTCTGAGGAGAGAAGGCTGGTCCAGGGGCTGTGAGTGTGGTCCAACAGCAGGGAAGTTAATCATCTGGGATGAAGAGGCTGGTCCTAGTGGCAGGGATAGTGGTCAGCTGGAAGGGGGAGGCTGGTCTGGATGCTCCGAGGGTGGTCCAGCTGCTGGGAGTGTGATCGGCTGTGGGTTGAAGGCTTTTATTGGGGGGCTAGAATGGTGATCAAGCTGCTGAGGGTGGTCAGATGAAGGTCACTGGCTTTTCCAGGGGGGCTAGATGGGATATGGATGGTGCAGGATGGTTGGTAAAAAAAAAAGGGGGTCTGATTAGGAGGGTCTGCTAAAGCTTGTTTTCTTACAAAAGACTGGGTCCATTCTCCCTGCTGTCCCCCCTTCCCCATCATTCAATTTTAGGCACCAATTTTACATAAAACAGTGCCTGACAGAATATAAGTGGTGAGGAAAGCTGCATCTCAAACTGAGCTGGTGGCACACTTCACAGCAGCGCAGCTATCACACTGAAGGGATAGAGATCGCTAGAGCTTCTAATTCTGGTACCTATTTCATGTTTTTTTTTCCATTTGTCTCGGTTTTTATCCAGACCAGCCAAAATGGACCAAACAAGTGGCTGAAACCAGTGAAATCTGGACTGTGCAAGTTGTGCTTAGCCCGGCTGGACAAGTCAGCCCAGTTTTTTTTTTTTTTATGTAATGCTTTTTGCCACCTGCTGCGGCACACTACCGGCTTGGGGCATCCAGCCGCCGGTTCCGCCCGCCCGGAGAACTGGGTAGCTCAGACTACACCCAGGAGGATCTGGGATGGCCATCTTGCCATCCCGCTGGAGGGCTCCCCCTCTACCTTAGCCAGCCAGGACAGCCCCGGACCCTCCCCGACAGGATTCACTTAAAGTCCTCCAGGCAGCTTGGAACCACAGCCACATCAAGCTGCAGTCGCCTTAGCCATTTTCCTCTGATTGGTCCCTGGAATGTGGACGTGCACGATGTCTGGCACAGCGCGTCGACGTCCGGCCATGCTCCCTCCAGATCACCAGCACTTGTAGTGTGTCTCCCCAGGCGCCCCAGGAGCCGCTACATTGCAGCGAGATTCCCCAACCCATCCCAGAACTGGGAGAGCAGTCTAAGGACGCTCAATCCCAGTCCTCCCCTGCCGACCCCGACGGCCCGGGCTCATTGCCGAAACTGGGTCGCCGGTGTGGCGCGAGGTGTGGGGTCCAGCGCCTCAACCTTCAGCGCCACCAGGCCGGCCCCAGTCAGCCCAGTTTTTACTGATTTTGTCTGGTCCAGTTCTGGCGGTTTGGCTTTTACCAAGTGCTGAATTTACTCACTTAACACATCTCTCAACCAGTGTTGAGTGGTAACGTGTAACAAGTAATGTGTCACTACACTACCATGTCACTTGTAACATTAATGGATTACTTGTAAGAAACTGCAGTATTGGAAAGTTGCAGATCACATTTTCTTGCAAGTAATGTATTACTGTAACACAATTCTCTATATTACTTTTCATGTTTTTCCTAGCATGTTCGAGCCAGCTCACTTGAACTTGGAGTTGTCAGTCTGAAATGGTTTCTGTTAGTTTTTTTCCCCTGGTACTTTCTTAAGCATTGGGCCTGCCAGGTCTGACCCACTGCGAGGGATGGGGGTTCCATGTTGGCATTCTCGTGTCTTGCCTCCCTGAGTCTCTCCTCCTCCTACTCCTGATTTACTACAACCTGTGGGTGTACACCCAACATGATGACGGACTGCAGTTGGCAGGCAGTTGCTTCATTTCTGGCGTCATTTGGCAGTCGTCGCATAGTGGCCTGTATCTGATGCTTTTTTGGGAAGCAGCTGGACTCATCATCTCTTACGCAGCAACTGGGAAGCAATCCAGACTGAGGAGTCATGGTGGGCCTGGCGGGGTGGCAAGCAGTGCCGGACAGTGCCGATCCTGTGGTTGTTCAACCCGAGTGTCAAAATGGAGTCAGTCTAGGGCAGCACCCAAGTGGAGGAAGACAACACAAGTAGAAGACCCAACTGTGAACTCACTACTTGGTCATGGAGGAGGGGCAGCCTGGAGCAGAGCGTCGAGTTTCTCAGACATTGGGGAACAGAGCTGCCTTAGTCCAACTGAGCGTCGGGACAAGGTAAGTGACTGAGGGAGGGACTAACAGGGAGCGGGCAAGACCACAAGCAACAGCTGACAGACACTCAAGCATACCTCTCAATTGTCCCTAATTATGAGGAACGTCCTTCATTTTACCCCTCGAAATTTCTCTATCCTTAATCCGGCCCTTCATGGAAATTTTGCTGTCCACACAGAAGAAGTGCTGGTTGCCAGCCTGTATGATAATCTGGCCAGATTTGATAGGATTTGGAGTACACTGCACACCTTATATATTCTTTGAGCTGGCGGCGGTGGGCACCCTTCATAAGCCCTTTTGATTTATGATTGTTAATGGTTTTTTAACACCCAATTAGTAGGCTCATGTATGGTGTGACGCTGCTCTATCATGGGGGTGGGGAGGCTGGGGTGGGAGGGTTTACCTTTTGTTTGTTTTGGTTGCACTTCTTGTCCTGTTGTTTTGTTGTATTGTTATATCTGAAATTAATAAAGCTTATTAAATTTCAAAAAACAAAACAGAAGATGTGCTGTAAATTCAGATTTTAAGGCAGAAATTCATAATATTCTAAGATGCTAAATCAAAAAATAAAAAAGAGGAAACTTTATAAACATAAAAAGAAAATGTAAGTGATTTATAATAAGAATGTTGGGAAAGTAGTCCCTGTATAGCTAGCCTGAGTAGCCAGTGGGTGACACTAGCTATGTAAGTAGGTAGCATGCTCACCTCTCTGGCTGGAAATTCAGAAGGTCATGAGTTCACACCAGGTACTTGGGGTAATATCCATAAACGACAGTGCAGTGAGGTATTGGGGGGGTTCTACGCTGTTGAGGTGCTGTCCTTTGGATGACGCATTAAACCAAGGTCCATTCCTGCCCATCACTGGTCACTGTCCAGGTGGAAGTTAAATATCCCATGGCAGTTGTCAAAGAAGAGTACGGGAGTTGGCTGAAGCCATAGCCAGAATTCCTCCATTAATAAAAGTGGTTTACGTAATCCCCCATTCCTGTAAACAAGTTAGCACAGCTTGGTGTGCCTTTCCTGGTTAACAATTACAAATAAAACAAAAGTCATTCCCTGTGGTCCCTTTCATTCCCCGGACCATGCTCCCTTTGCACTCAGAAGTGTAGATTAGGATCAACACTGACCTGAATGAGATATTCCAGAGGTTTTTCTGCCCAGTACTTTTTGTGTGTGTGTGTCTGTCTTCATCCACGGCACAATGCGGGGATTGCAGCTGGTTGCTAGGGTTTACCATCACAGTCTTGGAAACTGGAAGTTGGAGTTTTGATTGTCAGAATCCGTTCCTGGGCCCTTCAGGTCAGTCAACTGTCACTACAGTCGTGCACTGCAATCCAGCCAATTAGCCTGGTCATCCACATGCAGGCGAGAAAAAGGCCAGGGAAGGGAACCTGACTGACCAGGCAGTGAGTGCAGACTGATGCAGACACAGAGAGAGGTACCAGGCTCAGGAAGGACAAGGTAAGGTAAGGACTGATAACTTACTGAATACAACTCTGCTGCTGAGTGGCTGTTGCTGGGGGCCAGTGAGAGAGGGCAGGCCGTATGAAGGTGCAGGCAGCTACTTGCTTTATTGCAGGTGAGCAGGCTTACCAGGGGGATCAATTGCACTGTGTGTACACTGGCAACTGGTTCAGGTTAACTAACTGTGTATGCATTAGGAGGCAGATGGTCAGGGACTTGGGTCAAAAGAACTAGATGGAGTTTTCATTCATAAAAGAGTGAGTCATGGGCTGGCCTGGTGGCGCTGATGGTTGAGGCGCTGGACACCACACCTCGCACCACACTGGCAAGCCGGGTCTGGGAATGAGCAAGGGCCGTCGGGGGTCGGCCAGGGGAGGGAAGAGATAGATCATCTGGACAGCTCTCCCTTCCCGGGGAGGGCTCCAGGGCTTGCGCCACTCTGTTGCAGCATCTGGCAACAGTCAGGTGCAGCACAAAGATGTGGTGCAGAAAAAAATCAGGGGAGGAGCTTGGCAGGCGGCGGCACATTGTGTCCAGATGCTATTGCACATCTGAGCTCCTCGTGGAAAGGGAGAAAAAGAAGAAAAACTCCTTCACTGGGGATAGGTGACGGTGCCTCCCCCGATCCACACTCCCAATGATTTCTCTCCTCACTCCCTCGCTGCTCCGGCCCAGTGCTCTATATCATACAAATAGCACCCTGGGTGGATAGGGCGGCCCTTCCCCATGGGGGTTTAGATCCGGGGGTTCTGCCGGGTTGGAGCAGGGAGTAGAGGCGCAAGCGTTGCAGCGGGAGGTAGTGATCGTGGAAAGAGGTAGCTGGAGAGAGTTCCACTCTGAAGGCGAAGAAATAAAGTCTACCACAAAAAAAAAAAAAAGAGTGAGTGAGTCTGTACATAGACAAATTTTATTAACTTTGAAAAAAAAAAAAGGAGTGAGACTTCTTAGACAAGTACACAGCTACCTGGAATGGGGGATCTTGAAACACTCAGGGGTGGAGGAAGGAAAGGGAAAAGCTGGCTAAGATTTTGAAAGAAACATGATTCATCTAGGGTCAAAAGCTGGGGCTGCTATTGCTGCCCAAACTGGGCGGCAATGAGTTCTCTAAGATCCACATCAGGATTTCTGGACTCTGGTTGTGTTCCAACCAGTAGTCCAGATTCCTGGAGCAGCCTCTGATGACTGCTGACATAATATTTCCTTTAGATTTTATGTTTTTAAGCTTTTTGGGGAGTTTCATGAGCACAACTTGTAGGTAATGTATAGTTACTAAGTGTACATAACCAATCGATCACAAGTAATGTGAAAAGTAATAGGCATTACAGTAGCAGCCACAGACACTGCCAGCTATTTTCTGAAATTTCTGTGATATTTCCAGAAATATCTCATGCTTTCTCCATTTCCACAGTAGGGGCAGCAGAGAGAGACTCTTTAGAATTTTCGCGAAATATCTGGAAATAGCTGGCAATGTCTGTGGCTACTACTGTACCTCAGCTCCGGATAAGTTTTTTTGGGGATGAGTACTGTACTCCTCATTTTGAAAGTGAGGTGAGTAAAACCAAATTCAGATGCTAACACATGTCTGGACAGAGAGGAGTGAGGAGTACATTTTTAAAAACAATGTCAGTTCTTTTCTAGATAAGGATTGATCAGATGCCAACAGTGCTCCAGCTACTCACCAGTTTTAAAATATAGTGTGTAAAACAAAACTGGGATGTGTTGCAAATTGGAAAAACTGCTCCTTTTGAATCACCAGTTACGTTATGAAGCACTGTTCTGTGGAGTGCGGTATATTTGGTCGAGTACTGGTACTCATTAAAACATTTTCTGAAGAGTATTTCCTAAAATGAGGAGAGTAAAATAGGTAAATATTCACCTTATCTGGAACCTTGGGTGTTACTGTTACAGTTAATAATTACTTTTTATACACAAGTAATAATTGCAGTGAAGCCCATTTAAAAGAACATCAGATATATGAGCACCCCACTTATAAGAAAATGTTTTGGATGTCCTGATTTTTGCCCATTGTTTTCAATGGCAGTAAAGCCAGTTAATGGATTTATGTAAAATTTGGCAACTGGGATAGGCACATGGAGCCAACTCTCATTTCCAGGTGTGACCCGAGGGAGTGGGGACAGCATGGGAAATTACAAACATACAAATAAAGTGGGTAGTTACAAACATTGAGGAGCATCACGTCGGTAGTTACAATCATAGGGTGGTTCATCTACACAAAATAGACCAGTGCTAGTACTGTAAGTGAGAAATACAAGAGAGCCATCAGTTGGTTACAAAAAAACAATACTAGGTTGGGCGTTAGTTTTCAAGTAATTTCTGGTGGAGGGCTGCAATTACATGAAGGCTGAGTAGAGAGCCTTTGTAGGTGCTTTAGAAAGAGGAGGGAGGAGGAGGAGAGCCAGAGGGCAGAGGGAAGCTGGCTCCAAAGAGAAGGGGAAACGAGGTGCAAGAAAGCAGCTTGCCTAGCACAAAAGTGCAGGGAAGAGAGATGCAGAGGGTACTTGAGTCTCTGGAATGTTGTTTGTGGGCAGAGGAATCAACAGAGAAGAGGAGGGAGGATAGGTGGGGGGAGGGGGTAGTGAGCCAAACCAGTATTTAGCAATGAAAACAGAGCAGTGCATCTGGTGGCATAACAGTAGCGGAAGTAAGGAAAACGTAGAGTACAGAGAGCAATGATGGGTGAGGAGGGGCATGTTAGTGGTGAAATGACAGAGGGCTTTGCAGAGGGTATGCAGTCTGGCAAGTGAAGAAGGGGTGGTGGAGCTGTAGACCACATCGGCATAATCAAAAATGAGGAGAATCATTTTGTTGACCACCTCCCGGTGGATTGGTAGGGAGAGGATGTCCTTTTTGTGGTAAAAGGCTCCAAGCTTCGGGCGGAGTTTGGAATGCATGGCATCAATATGTGAGAAGAAGTCCAGTTTGATGTCCAGCCAAACTTCCAAATATTTAAAGGAAGGGACTACCTCCAGCAGGGTGTCATCCAGGGTATGAAAGACAGAGGAAGATGAGAGCCTGGCTAACTTCTGGCCAGTGTCAAAGGTCATGCCCACAGTTTGTTTGTGTTAATTTTGAGTTGATTTACCTAGAATCAGTGAAGGATGTTTAGGAAGTCACACTGGAGTGGGACTTCGACTGCAGTGGTGGAGGGACCAGATGTGTAAATTACCAGTTTATAAGAACAAGCAGCCCATTTACAAGACAAGTTTTTCCAGAGGTAGTGGCTGATGGTCATTATCACCTCTGAGTGTGCTAAGCTCGGGCTAAAGAGTGATCTAGTTTCCTTATTAACAGTCACTTAAGTAGTGAGTGGGTGAGTACAAGATGCCCTACGAAGAAGGCAGCACTTATTCCATAGTTAGCTGTGACACTGAATGAACTTTACAGCAATAATCTAACTGTTTGGGCAAGAGCTGTTTTGAGCATCCCAGAGACTACTCTCCTCCTTCAGGGAGGCAGGGAAGTCACCAGTGCGGTACTGACCGCTTATGGAAGCCATGGGTCCAACTGTTGGGGTGGAATCTGGCTGGGAGGTGTGCCAGACTTTGGGGCACGAGCTCCACATACATCATTGCATGCCACGCCTCCCCGGGTAACAAAATGGAAAAAATACCACTTGGATGATGCATTGAGGACGTCAGCTCCGACACGCCCTACACAGCTGTCTGAGGTGCTCAACTCCCAGATCAAGATCAGGCATTCATTGTAGAGTACTGGGCCTCCCCGACAACCCTGCCCTGGGGGGTAAGCCAGGGGGCCGTCCAGGGAGCACGAGGTAAGTCCTGGGGGATGGTGGGTGGCTGAAGTCAGACTGATGGATGGCCAGCCATTGGTGAAAAAGCATGCTAAATTAAAAAAAAGCTAGTTATATTGCTATTAATAATTAGGTCTTGTAAACATTAGTGTAAACCAGATTCATCATGTTAACCATAGACTGTACATGAATTTTCTCCGATTTCAATGAAGCCCTCTTATAAGAACATCTCAGTTATAAGAACATTTTTGCTTGGCATTTAGGGTGTGCATATAACGGGGCTCCTTTGTAACTGATTATTTTTTTAAAGTTACCAAACACTGCTCTCAACTGCTATGCATTTCGAAAGCGCCATGTATTTTACACACAGCTTCACCCTTGCTCACTCCAGATAATACACTGATGTTCCCATAATGCTAAAGCAATCTGGATTCATGAACTACTTAAGCAATAATGCATGACACGGTGTGGGTTGTGCTGGGATAACCTCACTGGTGGTTGGGCATGCGGCTGCAGGCCGAGTGCATCCAATGTCCCAGAAGAGAGGTTATCCCAGCACAACCCACACCCTTGAATGCATTATTGCTATTATACAGTGGCTCTTTGTTATACGAAATGAAAAAAAAATGAAAAAAATATGTTTTTACTGGATTTTTAGTGAGGCAATATATCTTTGTTTCTTATGGGAAAAGCTAAATAAATAAGTAGAGCAAATCAATACAGTGAGGTTGTGCTGGGATAACCTCACTGTGCCAGGAACACATTGACCAGTTAGAGTCCAGGAAATTTTCTTGCCATTGTATAATGAACAGTGACTAACTTTACCTTGATGCTTTGCAATAAACATATGATGCCCACTATTCACTTTACAATATAAAAAATGCTACACATTCTGGCCATTTGCTGCACATTTCGAAGGAACAGAGCTATTCATTTAAATGCGGAGTGGCTGAGTAGTTTGTATGTAATCTGCACCTGCACTATGCATTTTTGTCTGATCATGTTCAGTAACTCAGCAGTTGCTGATCTGGCCCTGGTCAATCCTGTAAGTGGACTATTTAGTCTGTTCTTCTTACCCTCTTATAGCATAAATAAATAAAAAATAACTAAGCAAAAAACATAATAGATAATCCACTGTGATGTGCTCTGACAACAGTACATGCTCAAGGGCAGTCATGCAACAATACAGCTCTACTGCTACGAGGGTGCAGCATATACAAAACTAGTAAGAACCAAGGCCTTGCTTCATGCTCAAGGATAACACATAATTACTCTAAATATTCTAATAAATAAATAATGGATACCTCCAGCTTCATTGTTATCTGTTCTGCTGCGGCCTCTTGTAGGCACATAAAAAGATTCACTACAGCATTCAAGCAAATACCAGGCTCTGGAATGCCAGATCAGAAGAGAAAATCTGACCTCCCTTTACTGTAACCCGATGTGTTGTGGCTGCTGTGTGCCGCCTTAAACAAGTTTCTACTAGCACTGTTGCTGCTCAACACAGTTCCTCTCAGTTTTAAGGCAGTTTATTAATATTAATAAGCTGATGAATGACAACATTACAATACAGTAATATTCATGAGTGCTGTATTGGGGGAGGGCCTAGTGTTGGGTTTCTAAATCCAGTTTATCACAGTGAGAAAATAACTCAATTCAGTCAAGTTTAAAGACTACAATTTTTTTTTTGGCATGGCAGTTCAGCAAAACTTTGGTTTGAATATTTTACCATAAACCTTCATTCAAGGAAAACTACATGCAAAAAGTTGTGCATTGGGTTTTTTATTTCTCTGATGATCCCTAGCATTCTGTTACTTATGTCTGTAGCAATTTTTTTTTTAGTTTTCTCCACAAGTTTAATGCCCCTGGGGACTAGTAATTCAGGTTTTCTTTATTGCCTATAATATGTTGGAATTTTATGTGAATTTTATTTATTTATTCAAGAGTTTCACCAAGAAGGAATACTGAGCCATATAGCTTGTTTCCAGGTGTGTCCTGGGGGAAGGAGAATATAACAAGTAAATGGTGCATGAAGAACAGTGGGACTCGTAAGAAAATGGACAGTAACAGATCAATTAACAGTAAACAGCACAGTAAAGTACAATGTGTCCGTTACAGTCAAAAATATGAACAGTATTACAGCATGGAAAAGGTAATAAAACAGACAGTATACATAGATGTAGCCCCCCTTCCCCAAATTGTCTTGGGGCATGAAAGAATTTATGGATGTACCAGGGGAAAGGGTCTATGGCAAGTGAAATATCTCTAAGCATTTGCACAACGAAATAAAGTAGGAAGACTTAGCCTACCTCCCGATGGCTTCGGCTTTCCAGTGCACCCTGAATCCTCTCTCTCTCTCTCTCTCTCTCTCTCTCTCATTAGCTGACTTGGCCCCAAACCTCCACCGCCTGATCCAAGAACTCTGCTTTGTTTCCTGCAGTCTCCAGCTCCCCCTTGGCTCCTGAGCCCCTCAATCCTGGTGCAAACTGCTGGAACTATCTTCTGGGAAATGCAAACTCATGGCACAAATAAATATAAGGGGCTTGTCATTTCATTTACGCCCTTCCAACTTAAACAAGCATTTGTCAATGCCGAATATTGGCTTGCTGGCACTGACATTGGTAGCGCAGGAGTTAAGAGAGATGCACAATAGGATTGGCAGTGAAGTAGTGAACTGACGCTGACCCCAGCCCCACCGTGCAGAGAGTGACAGGCATTGGGGTATGCCTTTGGGTCGTTGGCCATAATGCTCATGCCATTTCACCTCACCCTACCCCACAGAGACTGATAAGTGCCGTGATGTGCTTTGGGGTCTTTGGGCATTACGCTCACCCCATTCCATAAGGAAATATACTGACATGGGTGCAATGTAGGAGAATGGGGTGAACACTGGTGCCGAAGAGTCCAAGGAGAACACCTCGATGCCTTTCACTGGCTGCAGGGTGGGGGTGTGTGGAATGGCATGAGCATTACAGCCAACAATGCCAAGTCACACCCCTGATGCCTGTCAGTCTGTACAGGGTGGGGCATTACAGTTGGAAACCCTAATGCCCAGGGCATTTGTTCGTATTTTCACTCCAAATTTTCAATGTGGGCCATTTGTGACCCCACCTCATGAACAGTGGCACTATGAGTTAATTTGCCGAATGGTGATTTTGTACACTGACTGTGCATTTTGGCACCACAGGTATGAAAACACATTTCAGGCAGAATGTGAAAAATAACAGCTGCACTGTTCATGAGGAAATTTAAAAAAATGGCATTGTTGAAAATCTGGAGTGAAAATATGAAAAATTGGTGACATCACTAGCATGCGTAGAAACTGCGCAATGCACACCAGTAACGCAATTATTTGGGGGATTTGTTTAACCAGACTTTCAACATAGGCATTTTGGGAACTCCGGTCATGAACAGTGTCACTGTGATTTTGTTAATCTGGCCTGAACATTGATTTTCCACAGCGATCACGCCATTGTGTGACACATGCGAAAACACATTTCAGGCAGGATGTGAAAAATTATATCTGTACTGTACATATGGAGGTGCACAAAAATGAGGGGGGACATGATAGAAACTTTTAAATACCTCAGTGGAATCAACAAAGTTCAAAGGGTAGCATCTTTCAGAAAAAGAGATGTGCAGGAACAAGGGGACAGAATTTGAAGGTGGGGGCGGCTCAGGGGCAATGTGAGGAAGTATTTTTTCACAGAGAGGGTGGTGAATGCATGGAACCACCTTCCTGAGGAGGTTGTGGGGTCTAAAACTGTGGGAGAATTCAAGAATGCATGGGACAGACATAAGGCAATTCTTGTGGGGGTAGGAAGAAATAGGCATTTGGTTAACTAGGATCTGCAGCTTATCCAGTAGGTAGGGAAATGGGCAGACTAGGTGGGCCAAACGGTCCTTATCTACCATCAAAGTCTATGTTTATATGTTTCTATGTTTCTATCTGGAGTGAAAATATGAAAAACTGGTGATGTCATGAGCATGTATAAAAACCGAGCAATGCATGCCCATAACGCAATTATTTTTGGTATTTCCTTTACCAAATTTTCAACATAGGCATTTTAGGACCTCCACTCATGGACAGTGTCACTGTGATTTTGTTACTGTGTCCTGAACATTGATTTCACACGGTGACCGTGCCATTGTGCACCACATGCGCGAAAACACATTTCGGGCAGGATGTGAAAAATGACAGCTGTACTGTTCATAAGGAGGTGTGAAAAAAGGGCAATGTTGAAAATCTGGATTGAAAATATTAAAAATTGTCAAAGTTATGAGCGTGTGTTGAAACTGCGCAATGCACACTCATAACACTGTCATTTTCTGGAATTTTTTTATCAAATTTGCAAGATACGGTTTTTGGGATCCCACCTCATGAACTGTGGCATTGTCATTTCATTAATTGGTTCCAAAAGGTGATTTCGCACAGTGACCAAGAAATTGACCTTTTGGGGCCAAGTAATGAGATGACAGTGCATGTGTTCATAAGGCGGCGGCCCAAGAAACCCATGTTGAAAATTTGGAGGCAAAATTCAAAAAAATGGCTGATATATCCACCTAAGTTGAAAAAAAACATTTATGCCATTATGCAACTTACCGGCATTTCTTCAGTTCGCGGTTGGTTTTGAAGAGTCCAGACGTGTTCCCAGTCCACCGAAGGTCATCACGCCAGGCTCCGGAGATAAGTATGGGGTGAGGGGTGTGTGGGTAGGTGGGGTGTGCAGAGGGTGGGTGCGGTTTGGGGAGGGGACACTATGGCGAGGGACCATTTTCTTTCTTTCAGGTAATAAAATAAATAAAAAAAAAACAAAAACAACACCGCGGACAGCTTTTTTTACAGGTGTATGAGAAAATGTTGTGCACACTGGAGTGAGCTCCCAATGTGCCCCATGACTTTGGGGGGGGTGATGTTGGCCACACTGTGGTGGGCTCCCAGTGTGGCACAGAATGGGGATGGGGGCCAGAACATGCTGATGACGGTCAGCTTTGATTACAGGGAGGCACACTGGGGTGGGCTCCCTGTGTGCCACACAATCTTGGGGGGGTGTTTAGCATGCCAACAGGGGATTGGCACCCCAGTTGGCTTTGTAGGCATTGTGGTGGCAGGCGGCAGCCACTGCTGCCATATTTATTGAAATACCGCTAGAAAGGTACGCCTGAGTATGTAGTTATTGTGCCACTGCATGACGCAGCTGTCTCCCATTGCAGCGGCACTTTCTTTACAAGTTTTGACCACTTTACATATTTCTTGTGTGAGCACCTGCATGCTGGCTTATTGGGAAATGAGGGCTGCACCTACTAAAGTGTGCCCTGCATTCGCCCACACTGACGCACCTCCAAAATCTGCTACTACCGCAAGATGTTGGCTGGTGCACAGGCTCAAGTCAACATAAAAAGGAAAAAATCACTACTCAGTTTCCTCCCAAACAGCTCTTTATTGTCACCTGTGCCCCAAATTATTCCAGAGGACACAGGGGCACCATCTTACTCCAAGAAAATAAAGCAGCTCCATAGGGCTATGAAACTTTTTACAAGCTCACCCAGCTGGAAACTCTCGAGCAGACATAAGATGGCAACTGGCAGTACATGCAAGGCTGTTGTTCACATTTTGAAGCTCAGCTGATTTATCTAAGCAGATTCTTTGACTTTGAAGAATCGTGAGGCTCCTTTCCTTCTGGCACTGGTAAGCCACTACTTTTATCTGGTTATCTTTTCCCTTGTCCCTCTTTTTCCCTTTGCACTGGTCGGCTTAAACATAGAAACACAGAAACATAGACTTTGATGGCAGATAAGGACTGCTTGGCCCACCCAGTCTGCTCATTTCCCTACCCATTGGATAAGCTGCAGATGCTAGTTAACCAACAGCCTACTTTCTCCTACACCCCATATAATTGCCTTATGTCTGTCCCATGCATTCTTGAATTCCCCCACTGTTTTTGATCCCACAACCTCCTCAGGAAGGCTGTTCCATGTGTCCACCACCCTCTCCATGTAAAAATACTTCCTTACATTGCCCTGAGCCATCCTCCCTCTGTCTTAAAAGTATGCCCCCATGTTCTTACACATCTCTTTTATGAAATATGCTACCCTCTTGGACTTTGTTGATTCCCTTGAGGTACTTGAAAGTTTCTATCATGTCCCCCCCCCTTCCTCAAGGATATACATATTAAGCTCCTTTAGTCTCTCTTCGTATGATTTCTGGTGCAGACCCTGCACCATTTTAATTGCCCTCCTCTAGACTGCCTCCATTCTGTCTATGTTCTTGCAGAGATGGGGTCTCCAGAACAGCACACAGTACTCCAGATGGGGTCTTACCAACTGTCTGTATAGAGGATAACAACTTCCTGTTTTCTACTGGTGATGCCTCTCCCTATGCATCGCAGTATCCCTCCATCCCGCCTTACTGCCTTCTCACATTGCTTGCCCACCTTTAGGTCATCTGCCCCGGGTTCCTTTCCATTTTTATTGTCATTAGTACCCCCCCCCCATTGTGTACTTTTTCCCTGGGTTCTTGTTTCCCAGGTGCGTTACTTTGCACTTCTTTGCATTGCCCTGTCTCCGCTCAGAGAAGTGAGCTGCTTCTCACACCTGGCCCCTGAACCTGGCCTGAATCCTACAGGGGTCCCAGGATTTTTCCTTTCCTGAACCAGGCCCTATAACCCTTTTTCTTTCTTTTTCAGTTGTAATTTTATTGATTTTTCACATACAAACATACAAGGACAAACAGACATAGCACACATAGATGAGCAGAGAAGGATCACTACAAGGATATAGCCACATACCTGTAAAAGCAATATACATGTAAAAAAGTAAATAACATGGCTAGTGAAGGGGAAGCACCCTGGGTGAGCACAGGCGTGGGCTAGGTAAAGTGAGGCACATCAATGGCCATTGCTTGCTACCCTGAAACGGGGTTGGGGGTGAAGTCTCTGCTCTGCAATGACACAGTCAACAAACAAAGACCGGGTAAACATAAGTGATGAGTACACAGTAATGATACAATGCCTATTATCAGGTTGCATGGATATATTGGACTGTTGCAAGGATAGCTACTCAGGGAGTGTATAGGATAAGTGCAAACAGTGACCACACTCTGACCTCACCCAATTCCTGTCCTTGGCTTTAGTTAGGCAAGGAAGGGGGCCCAACAGGCAAAATATGTAGCAAGTTTGTTGGTTAGGACATGTGACATATGATCAAGCGAGGCCAACAGCATAAGTGTGTAATAGAGCTCTGAAATAGACGGACTTTCAGTGGGTCTCCAACAACATTTGGCTGATATGCCAAGGAGAGCTAGCCAGCGGAGTTGTTGAGGATTTAGACAGACTCCTTGGGGGGAAGGCTCAAAATCCAGACCTGGGGTCTAATTGAATCATATAATCTACAGTTTTGATGGCAAGCTGGCTTATTTTCAGCCAGAATGGGACTTGTAGGGGGCACTGCCAAAGGATATGATACAAATCCCCTAGTTGGGCCTTGCATCTCCAGCAAAGATTACTATCCAGCAGCTTAACTTTATATAGCACATCTGGTGTTCTATACCAGTAATGTAATATTTTGTTTTAAGTAAGTCTACTTCGCATATCTGGATAGCTCAAGTGTGCCAATTTCCAGCATAAGGTCCAATGGGCATCTTCTAACTTCAGATTCAGAGCTCTTTCCCACTTCTGTTTGGACTCCCCGGACTGTAAGAGCATACTCTCTCGTATGTCGGTGTACATCTTACTGGCTTGGCCCTTGGAGAGCATACGCCATCTGGGCAGTTTCTGAGATCCAGCCACACTAGGTGGGTGAAGTTTAAGATATTTGGCCAGAGAACTACGCAATTGCAAATATCTCCAAAAGTCCTGCTTCCCCAACCCTTTCACATTGGCAAGGTCTTGAAAGGATTGAATCCTTTACCCTGTCTCATCCATGACATCTGCCAGTAGCTTAATGCCTTTGAGTTCCCACTGAGGCCAGAAAATGGGCTTATTATCAACCAATATGTGTTTATTATCATGTATAGGAGTGTGGAAGAGAGGCCTAGGGTTTGCTTTAATCCTAGCATGTACCTCATTCCATAGTTGAACTGCCGGGGCAATCGTGGGATAAGCTCGCAGAGCTTTGGGCAAGGGATTGTATATTAGGAGAGGGAGGCTGTGAACTTGGGCAATTGACTTTTCCATATGTAGCTATTGCAGTGACTCAGAGGATAGTGTGGTAAACCATTGTAGGGACTGAGCTAAGGAGAAGGCCCATGTATATCTTTCAAGCCACTGTAAGCCCCATACTCCAGCTTTCCAATGCAATTGTAACTTGTTTCTACTATACTGGGGCTTTTTATTTTCCCAGAGGAAGTTCCCTATTATCGTGTCTATGGCGTGAAGTCATTTAGTAGGGGGGCCAGGGGAATATGAGAGAGAGGGTATAGAAGTTTGGGAGCTGAAAACATTTTAAGGGCTGAGATTTTACCTGCTAAGTTAAGGTGAAGCATTTTCCATCTGTCCAGTTCTGTTTTGAAGTCGGCCACTAAGAGCTGCATATTGAGATCCCACATTTTGGAGAGATCAGGGGAGATATGGATATCAAGATAAACCAGTGAACCTGAAGTTCATTTAAGTCCTAGAGGAGCTACCATGTCCTGAGTACACGTAGAGTTGAGGGGGAGCACTTCAGTTTTAGTTTTATTCATCTTAAGGCCTGACATGTCCACAAAGTCTGCCAGAAGACAGAGGAGTGCCGGGATGGATATGGTCATGTCTTCCATTGGAATCAGCAGGTCGGCCACATACATGAGAGTAGCATATGTGTGCATCCCTATTGGGATTCCTCAGATGGTGGAGTGCTGCCTGGTAGTGTCTGCTAATGGCTCAACCACTAGGATGAAAAGAAGAGGGGACGGGGGCAGCCTTGTTGAGTACCTCTTCCCAATTGAAAGTGGCTAGAGATCACTGCATTGGTCCGAATTCTGGCCAAAGGCTGCTGGTAAAGTGCCTCTATCCAGTTTCGGAATTGGACCCCAAATCAAAACTGGTGCAGCATCTGCCCCAGGTAGTCCCATTCCAGGGAATGAAAGGCTTTTTCAAAGTCTATGGCCACTGCCGCTGCTGGGGTGGGAAGAATCCGAGCATGCTGAATAATATTTATGATCTCTGCTGAGACGACCACCTGTGAAGGCTGAGAAAGAGAGGGGAGAAGTGGGTTTAATCTGGTGGTCAGAACTTTAGAAAAAATTTTACTATCTACGTTGATAAGCAATACTGGCCGGTAACTCGAGGGGAGCATAGGATCTTTACCTTATTTGGAAAAGATGGTAATGACCGCTTCCCACAGAGTGGGGGGCAAGATACCATTATCCAGGTCCTCATTATAGACTAAAGAGAGGGGCAATTTAAGGGGTGAGGAGATGCCAAAGCTCTACAGGAAAGTCATCCTCTCCAGGGGTCTTACCGGAGTTTAGGACACCTAGAGTGGCTGGCACTTCAGATGGCATAATAGGCAGGTACAGTTCCACGGCCTGGAAGGGCTGAAGACTGGGGAGATGGAGAGAGGAGAGGAAGGGTTCAGCTGTCCCCACATCCAACACCCTGGTGGAAGTGTAATGGTCTGAACAGAACTGTTTCATAATCAAGTTAATTAGCTGAGTGTTTGTTCAGGTTGCACCAGACTGGTCTCTTAAACTGGAAATATGGCACTCAGCATGCTGCTTACGTAATCTGTACGCCAGTAACTTGCTGGCTTTTTCTCCACCCTCCCAATAATGGTGGCGCAGACTCAGTATGGCAACCACTACCTTGTGGGACAGTAAATCATTAATCTCCATATGAATTTTGAGCATTGCATTGCCTAGTGCAGAGTTTGATTGCAAGTTAGGGAGTCTGCTTGGCTTGAGATTCCATCATTTTCAGCTGTGTTTCTAAGGAGTTTAGAAGGTTTTCCCATTGTTTCCGGCGTTTATATGCATACCCGATTATTGCCCCTTATAGGGTGGCTTTAAGTGCCTCCCACATGGTGCCCTGGGAGGTATCCTGGGGGGATTTTTTAGCAAGGAAGAGGTCTGTCTCAGAAGATATCCACTGCACAAAATCGGGGTCCTTAAGGAGGAGAGGGTCCAGCTTCCAAGAGGCGGATTTAGGAGAGTGTGAGCCCCAGAGGACATGCAAGTGGACCGGGGCATGGTCAGAGATAGCCTTAGGCATAATTTCTGCGTCAGCTGCACTTTGACAGATATCTGCAGATACTAGCCAAAAGTCCAAGCGACTGTGTGATCCATGCACTGGTGAAGTGAAGGAGTAGTTCCTCACCCTGGGATGAAAGGTTCTCCAAATGTCGGCCAATCCCAGTTCGGCCATCAGCTGCTGCAGACCCAGGCGGGCTTTGGGGTGTTGTGCGGAAGCTGAGATACTGCCATCAAGCTGAGGCACCAGGGCAAGGTTGAAATCTCCCCCAGAATAAATGGCGTGGAGGTGGGGGTGAGAGAACTCAGTTCCTGGGCTACTTCATGAATAAAGGTGGGGGCATTCTCGTTCGGGGCATATATGCAGCCTAGAATCAGGGGGCCATCAGGGGTGTTCATCAGGGCAACCACCCATCTACTTTGAGGGTCAGTCTGAACCTGGGTGGGGGACCAGGTGAGTGATTTATGGAGGAGTATAGCGACCCCTCTTTTTCATAGGGGGTGGAGAGGAGGAGAACACCTGCCCCACCCAGTCTCTTGCCAATTTTGTGTGGTCCTGCTTTGTTAACTTCATTTCTTGCAGGATGGCTGGCATAGCTGTCAGCCTCTTCAGATGGGATAACACCTGTTTGCGTTTTGCTGGGATGTTCTGGTCCCATACGTTCCAGGTGTAGACATGAAGGTCACCCATGATCGCAGGAGGTGAAAAAGGCACGAGAAAATGCTAAGACAACATACTGAGCCAGGGCTGAGGGGGCGGCTGCCCTTCCCCACAAGAGACTCTCATTAAGCCCTGCAGCCCAGAACAGATATACCATGCAAAGTCATGACTAACAGTGCACAAATACAGTACCCGGTCAAAAATCGAAGTCTAAACCAAAACTGGCAAAAGGCCCAGTTCAACTTACAACTATTTACATTTAAATCAGAAACCAGTAACACTCCATTACATAGAAGGAGATAGTTTAACCGCCATCAAACTGCCAAGACCATCTATACCCTTCTTGTGGGGTGGGTAACAGGAGAAGGCAGGCAGTACAAGTCAGACAAGACATTAACACTTTACTACTGCATGCAGCCTGCACAGCCCCATCCCCCTGTGGGAGCAAAGATTGCAGGGGGCAGAGGAGAGAGACAAATCCTGCAGTAGGACTGCCGTCTTAAGGGACGGCTGCTTACAGCCTCAACAGTAAGGGGTTTATAGGCCCCTACTAACCAGAGGGTGTTGTATAGGTCTCCACATGTTTGTAGAGACAGCGGGCCATGGTATGGGAGTTGGAGCCAGACAAGGGGTAGTATCTCCCATCGTGTAGATCCCCAGCCCCAGGCAATCAGAAAAGGTCATCAGCCTAGGGGTGAGAAACTGCAGGTACCATTCAGCACTTGGAGAGGGCATTGTCCCATGAGAACAGTACAGAGTGGGAAATAAGGGTGTTTTTCGCCCCTGTGGGGGACAGAAAAAAGAGAAAGCAAACCATGTTGTCAGGCACTGGGCATCAAAACATGACCTGAGCTGTTAAGCAAAATAGCAAAAAAAAAAAAAAGCAAGAAAGGCCCCAGAAGATCCAATGTCTGATAGCCCAAATTAGAGATAAAACTAAAATTTAACTATTGGCCTTAGTTATTGGTAGCCCCAGAACAAACACAACAGTAGAAAGGATAGCCAGAGACTAAAGCATTAATGTTTCAAAGTCCTTAATTAAAAGTCTCTTGAGGCAACCAGTACTTCGTTCCCTAGGGCTTTGTAACAATTGAGACATTAGCTGGCATGGCCTTTGGGTGAGAGAAAAAAAAGCAAACATGAGTGGAGTCAAGAGATCAATCATGAAGAGGGGAGGCCGGACAGTCACTAGTTCTGTACCCTCACATTTAGCCCATCGGGGAGAGTCAGAAAACAAAAACGCCTCACTTATCTGTGGTTTCAAGGTAGTACATCTATCGCTAACAAGGTGGAAGGGCACTTCGGGACCTCGAAACCTTGAGCCTGCTGCTGAGAGGAGCTAGGAGACTGTGAGAGCTGCTTACCCGTGGGAGTTTGCTGCAGCTCCGCTGCTACCACTGTGGCCCAGGACTTCTGATCCTGTTGCGGTGAGAGGCCAGCTGAGCTCCTTCCTGAGGGGCACTGTCTGTTAGAGTTGGCAAAGGAGCAAATTTGGTGGGAGAGTGAAATTTATTTAGTAAATCTGCATCTTGCTCAGGGTGTATGTCATCTTTCTGCCTGTCGATGGGGTGCTGACATTTTTCATGGTGATATGGTGTGTGGTGTTTTCTGCTCCGGGGAGGGAGAGAGGCCTCAAAGTGTTGGACCTGTGGTCTCGGCGACCGTGTGGATGAGCTAGGCGAATCATCCATGCTGTGTGGAATGTCGGAGGAGCGATCTAGCATACTGAAAGGTCCCAGGTCTTGACAGTCCTTAGGGTACTCCCTACGCAGGTAGTCCATGAGGCTGTTGGGAGTGGAGAAGAGGATGGGAGACCCATTTATGATCACCCAAATTGTCGCTAGGTTGCGAAGGGAAAATGAGACATGATGTGCATGCAGGATTCTTCGGCAGTCTGAATATGCCTTCCACCTCTCAGACAGCTCCCGAGAATTGTCCTGATAGATTTAAATTTTCTTGCCATTCCAGGTGAGAGAGCCCTTATCCCTGGCCATGGCGGTAATCATCTCCTTCTGTCTAAAGTCCAGAAAGTGGGCCAAGATAGGGCATGGACATTCCCTGGGCTTGGGTGGGGGGAGCAAGTGTGCGGTGAGCCCGTTCGATGTGCAGGGTGGAGGAGGGTGGTAGGCCGAGAATCTGCGGTAGTGCATTCTGAAGAAAACTGATTGTGTCCGGTTGTTAAGCACCTTCGGGGAAGCTGATGAACCGCAGCTTGTTGTGGTGGTTACGATTCTTTAAATCATCCACTTTATCCTGAAGCATGTGAATTAGATGGGCCTGCTCCCTGGTAGTAGTAGTGAGGTTCTGGAGGGCTGAGTCGTGGGCCTTGAGATGTCACTCGGTGTGGAAGAGATGAGTTTCAATTGCCTGTAACATTTGTGTGTTGCTGTTCAAGGCAATAGTCATTTGTGCCATGTGGGCTAATAATTGATTAGACATATGCTCCATTTTTTGCAGTCAGTCATGGCTGGGATGGAGGATGCTATCCTGCAGGCTGCAGAGTTGAGGAGGATTCTGTATTTTTAGCTGTACCTCACTGATGTAAAGAAAATAAGGACTCCAAGGTGTAGCAGGTAAGTCCCTCTTCTGAATTCTGCATAGATAGGAGATGAAAACAAACCCCTAATGCTGGATACTTAAGGATGTTGTCCCAGAGTCAGGGAGCTAAACACTTAAGATGCCATCTCAGTCAAAAGCTAAGCCATGCCCCCCCCCTTTTTTTTCTACGGATGCTGCACCCAAATGCTTTGGGGATACCCCCACCAGCTCTGAATCTCGTTCGTTCTCGTGCTCCTGCTGTCCTCAAGCTGCCCTGCCATGAGAGGAACCCAGGCCCTGCCACCGCCCAGGCACTCCGAACAGCTTGAATGGTTGCTGGCCTTCCTGGCATCCTGTCCTATCTTATTTATTTATTCCAGGATTACAAATATCTTTGAGCCAAGGCTCTTTTACAAGGGTTCCACAACAAAGGAGGTACAATACAGAGTATACAAGACATTCAGTTACATAGGCAGGTAATCAACAACCAAGTACAAATATGTGGTCATGTACATTCGGGCTAATGAGTGATAGAGCACAGAGCAACATTAGTAAGAGAACAGAGCAATGGGGGTGGGGGGGGACTAACTGATGGAGCAGCCAGAGGCATTGTCAAAATACAGATAGAGGTGCTGGAGTTGAAAAACAAATAAGAGACAAGTAGGAAAGAAAAGAAGAAGGAGGGCAGGGGTAGTAGAAGTGCAAGGAGGGGACTAGAGAGGCAGCTAAGAAAGGGGGGAGGAAGGCTAAGGAGGCAGAAGGGAGTGGGTGGAGGTATGCAATTAAGTGAGGCAGTCACAAGTGCTGGAGGCAGTGAGGTATAGGTGGAGTTTGGATTTGAACGATCCAAGCATTGGCACAGATGAGAGGTCACTGCTGAGCATATTCATCCAGCTGGGGGCCCTATAGGCAAAGGATCTTTGACCTTGGGCGGTACGGCACCGGGGAACCTGAAAGTGTTGGGTTGCAGATACTCTTGTGGATCTAAGCTTGCTGCTAGGACGAAGGAGAGCTTGGACTCCAGGTGGCGCAAGACCCAAGGTGATTTTCTTAGCCATTGTGCAGGTCTGGTACTTTATGCGGTTTGAGAGTTGAAGCCAGCCAGATTGTGCATATAAGTCACATGTATGTGTGAGTCGGTGGGAGCCAGTGATGAGCCAGCAGGCTTTGTTGAGCATCATGGATATGCACCTAAGAGTCATTTGCGAGGTGGAGCCGTAAATGATCAGTCCGTAGTCTATAATTGAGACAACGGAGCTCTGAACCGCCACCCTTAAGGCATCTGGTGTAAGGTGCTGTCTATGCCTGTAGAGGAGACCAAGGTGGGTATTTGCTGCTTTGGCAACATTGTCAACATGGGTTCCATAAGAGAGGTGACTGTCTAAGGTGATCCCAAGATATTTAAATGCGTGAACCTGCTCTATGGCAGTTTGTGATGGTTAAAGGTTGCAGCTTGTATTTGTTGTGTGTGCTGCAGAAAAGCATAGACTTTTTTTTTTTTTTATAGTTTAGTAGCAGTTTATGCTTGCTAAACCAGCTTTCAACTGAGGTGAATCCATCCTGGAGTTTGTGTTGGAGGGGTAGGAGATTCTTATGGGTGGCATGGCTCATAGTGTCATCAGCATAAAGGATGAGTTGTTCTGGGCAGGATTGTGGAAGGCTGTTCAGAAAGAGGCTAAACAGAAGGGCCTCAGAATGGATCCTTGTGGGACTCCTGATCAAATGGGTCTTGCATCAGAGAGGACATCAGCAATTTTTACTCTTTTAGAGTGGTTTTCAAGGTAGCTTTTGAACCAAGCTGAAGAGACAGAGGAGAGGCCAGCCAACTGAAGCTGCTCTAGTAGAAGACCATGGTGGATGGTATCAAAGGCCTTTGTTAAATCTATAAAAACTGACCCAGCAAGGAGGCCATTGTCCAATTACCTGTGTGTTGCACTGGTGAATTCAAGGAGAGCAGAGGTAGTGCTATGCCCTTTTCTGAAGCCATGCTGTTAAGAGCAAAGGATCTTATGCTTATCCAAATATTCCGTAAACTGGTCAGCTACTATGCATTCAATGGCCTTAGAGAGTTGGGGGAGGATAGAGATTGGACGAAAATTCACATGGAGGGACTTATCACCACTTTTGTGGACAGGGGTCACAGTTGCAGATTTCCAGATGTCAGGAAACTGTCCAAGACAATGGGAGAGGTGGAATATCTTAGTGAGTGGTCCAATGACATTGTCGAGGGTGAGGGACAGTATTTTGAGGTCCAGCAAGTCAGCACTACTTCTAGAATTGGCGATTGCTTTCTTAATGTATTTGTGGGTTTCGTGCATCCGGAGGGCATTAAAGTAGAAAGGTGGGTAGGAAGATGAGGGTGGGGGGCTAGGGTGGTGGGCTGTAGTAACATCTTCATCAAAAAAGTCAGGAGGGGAGAACACTGCTGAGGTCAGTGAATGCAGAGTTGAAGGTATTAACGATAGCAGTGGAGTCATGCGTGGTTGTCCCATCAATGACGAACGTAGTAGGGGAGGTTTTCCGTTGTTTCCCACTGAGTTCCTTAATGTTATTTCAGAAGACTTTCCCATTGCCCAAAGTATTGGTAAGGGCTTCCTTGTAGTAGTTACTTTTGTGAAGATGTATTTATTTTGTGCAGTTATGTCTGTAGTTTTAAATGTCAGATGGTCAACCAGTTGCCCTTGCCCGTTGCCAGAGTGAATTCCTGGTTTTCAGTAGGGCAATTAGATCTGTAGAGAGCCAAGGGTTGCACATGACTTTTACTTTACATTTTTTGAAAGGGGCATGGGAGTTGCAGGCGGTATTGAAAATGGTAATGAAGTGATCCAGGGCCAAGTTTACATCCTCCGCTGCGTAAACGGGTCCAGTCTTGGTGTCTGAGGTGGTATTTCAGGTGTGATAACTAGTCACTTGACAGTACTCTACTGGAAATGATTCTGGGTGGTGGTTTGCAGAATTTGTTAGACCATTGGCAGGTGACGGGAGTGGTCACTGAGTGAGTCCGGGAGGACAGAGACGTTAGTGATCCTCTTAGGATGACTGGACAGGACCCAATCAAGAAGGGTGCTGGTGCCAGTTTTGTAGTTTTGCCTAGTTGCTGAGTTGACCAGTTGGGTAAGGTTTGCCGAGGATAAAGCATCCTTGAAGGTGCCCCAGATCACCATCCGGGGATGGCCCTGACCTCCTTTTTGCATTCCTGCCAGTCACATCCTGGGCTTGAAATAAGCTCCCGGCCCTAAGCTGTCCTCCAAGGCCTGTCCAATGAACTATGGCCCACCCAGTCCTTACAATGATGGTGTCCCAAGATCTGCCCTTCCAAGCAGGCCCCGTAAGTGGGTGAAGGACACTCTCAGGCTCCATCTACACCTGAGTCACCCCTGCCACACCAGGTATGGGACAGAGCCCCTGCCACTGGCCCCTCCACTGTGAGAACCCTGCCATGGTTCCCACAGCCCTGGCAGCCCATGCCACACCTACACAGGATCCTTGGGACTCCTACCTGCCTTACCATCTACCTGTTATCCAGGCCTTCCCATCCCAATGACGCCATACCAGCTAGCTGGCCATCCTCCCTCAGAACTCCCCTCCCTGTTTGTCAACACCACGCCGCTGTCCAGAATCCATCCCTGACTATTGACTTATGGGTGGGGATCCCCCCCACTGTCCCAAGCCAGACCGTCACGCTCCCTCCTTGCCTGCCTTGCCTACTCTTCTCAGCCACACCTCCAGCCTCAGGCCTACTGACCGGGATGGAAGAGGACCCAGAACTTCCTGTTCCAATCCTATTTATATCCTATCTGCCTACTCTCTGCTGCCACCTTCAAACGTCCAGCAAGGATTAACCCCCAGAGCACTAATAAAACCCTAAACTCTAGGGGGCTATAAAAGATAGAAGGGGTCCCTAATGGGAGCATCAGCCCCTCAGAAACAGAGGGGGTTTACATAGAGAATTAACTTACAGTAGGCAGTAAAACAAGTACTGTACATTGAGTTGGATGCATCCTAAATATTAAAACAGAATTACAACATGCGTATATGTAACATACATTCAGTAGGGAGTGCACAGAATAAGTATGCAGACAAAGTGAGCTGGGTATGCAGCAAATGAATAGGAGAGGCACAATAGCAAGCTGTTTGGGGGCAGTCCACCTGGACCTAAGGAAGCCAAATCATGGGGCTAAAGGTTAGGGGGTTGGGGTCAATGTAAGGTGAAGTAATGGTAAGTTTCGACATGAGCAGGTGGGGGTTGTGAAATCATGTAGGAGGGAGAAGAGGGAATTGTGTGAAGTGGCATTGTGGATGGGGGAGGGAAGCGCGTTCAACAGTATAAGACAGTGGAAAGAGAAGATGGATTGGCCAGTGGTGGTAGAACAGTGGGGAATTACAAAGGATTGAAGGTCAGCGTTATGGAGGGAGGGAGTAAGTGCATTGGGAAGAAGTGCAAATGGAGGAAGAAAGATAGGAGGGGAGATTACCAGTCCAGAATTTGGCCATGGAAGTGGCAGTGTGAGACAGCCGTCTGGACTCCAGGGTTGGGAGGGACAAGGCTTTGTAAAGCTCACAATTGTGGGTACAAGGGGAGGCAAGAAAGCATAAGCGATAGAAAGAGTTGAAGAGGGTGTCCAGTTTGACCAAGGTAGTTTTGGGAGTGGCACTATAGACTATATCTGCACAGTCAAAGATGGGTAGGATCAATTTCTGTACAATTACATGCTGAGTAGTTTGAGGAATGCAGTCCTTGTTTCTGTATAAAGCACCAAGCCTGGGGTGTAAATTTTTTTGGATTGCAGTCACATGTGCTGAAAAGTCCAAATGGTGATCTAACCAGACCCCAAGGTATCTAAAGGAGGTGATATTTTCGATAGGGTGCCATCCAAGGTGTGTAAGGTGGGGGAAGTTTTAAGTTTAGATAGTCTCTGTCTGGTACCAAAGGACATAGAGACTGTCTTTTTGGCATTAAGGAACAGCTGGTTGGACTGGAACCATTGCTGGACCTTGTTGAAGTCATGTTGCAGTCTATTTTATTTAGTTAGTTATTTATTGAGTAATGGTAATTACAATCTTTGAGTTACAAGCTCTTTTACAAAGCATCCTCATCATATAAGGGAGGGGAAAATACATAAGTAAGAGAGACAGAAGCAGCTAAATAAGTATTGCCAATGCATCTAAGTGGGAGATAATGTAATCAGTAACACAGTATAATGTAATATAACATAGGCAAAAGCATCACAAAATCGAAAGCATGGTACAGAGTACATGGGGATACAGTTCACACAGCAGCCTTACATACAAACATACAAACATGTGAAATTGCCAGCAGAAAAAGGCCCACAGGTCTCTCAAATCTGCCTGATTGTGCAGCTCTTAGTTTCATATCACTACAGCTGCCCACCCCTATCCCCACCTAAACCCCCTCCCTTCCTCCTCTTTCACAGTCTTTCCTCCCCTTTGTGTTCCTGTCTGCACTAACTCTGCCCTTGACTCTATCCCAACTCAGCTTAAAGCTATCCACTGTCCTTTGAGCGAGTAACTCCTCCAGCAGTGCATTCCAACCCACCACCACTCTCTCTCTGTGAAGTAGTGTCTCCTCATCTCCCTCCTAAACCTTCCCCCTTCCAACTTCAGACTGTGCCCCCTAGTGACCCTTCCCCCCCCTTTTTTAATCATTTAACATATTTATCACTCCCAGACAGCTCTTCATCTGACCGACCCCCCCAGCCCCATCACCTGGAATTACCTTATGCCCGGCCCAGGAGCAGAGCCTGCAGGGAGTCGGTCACCATCCTGCCGCTGGATTATTCCTCCGCTTTTTACCCCAGGGGCCCTAGGAGTGGGTATGCATGCATGTGGAGGCACGCATTAGTCCCACGGCCTCAGTAACAGCCCCTTTCCTCCCACCCCAGGCCTAGCACCTGGCTGCTCCTGGCCAGTGCTGCCCCCAGCCTCCACCAGGTGGCAGCCATCATCCGGAGGAAGCCCCTTGCACCTCCCCAGAGAGGAGAGCTTGCCTGTCAGCAGCTCATCCAGCTCCGCCCCCCCCCGCCGACCTCCTACAGCCCAGGCTCGTTCCTGAACCCAGGTCGCCGTCATGCCACGAGGTAAGGTGTCCAGGGCCTCAGCCCTCAGCGCCACCGGGCCTGCCCCGATCCTTCCCCCCTTTAAGCAGAACAATCCTCCCTTCCTGAATTTGTTCATGCCTTTCAAGTACTTAAAGGTCTCTATCATGTCCCCTGTTACCCTTCTGTCTTCCAGTGAGTACATGTTGAGCTCCTTCAAACTTTCATCGTATGGCAACTCCTCTAGTCCCACGATCATTTTTATAGCCTTACACTGTACTCTCTCCATTAATCTCCCACCCTTTTTGGGGTATGGGCACCAGTACTGTACATGGTACTCCAAGTGTGGCCTCACCAGTGATCTATATAATGGCAGGATGACCTCCCCCTTTTGAGAGGTGATCCCTCTGGCAATGCACGCCAGCATCCTATTTGTCCTTGCTGCCACCCTCCTACACTGTACTGATACCTTCATGTCCCTTGTGACTATTACCTCCAGGTTCCTTTCCTCCTCAGAAGACATTACCTGCACTCCCCCAGCTAATAGCTGTTCCTGGGATTTCTGGCTTCAAAGTGCATGACATTGCAATTCTTAGTGTTAAACCTCAGCTGCCACTCCCTAGACCAGTGTTTGAGTTTGGCTAGATCCTCTCTGAGTGCCTGCCTCTCTTCCTCATTGTCCACTTTTGCACAAATGTTAGTGTCATCCGCGATCAGGCTGATCTTACTCTTGACCCCCTCTGCAATGTCTCCAGTGAAGACATTGAACAAAACAAGGCCCAGCACTGAACCCTGTGGTACACCACTCATTACTGGCCTTGGCTTGGATGTCTCCCCCTTTACAACTACCCTCTGTTGTCTGCCCTGCAGCCAGCTCTCAACCCACCTCACCAGTTTTCACCCCGCCCCCATGTCCCTCAATTTGCTCATTAACTTCCTGTGCAGCACCAAGCCAAAAGCCTTACTGAGGTCCAGATACAGGACAGCCACAGCATGGCCTTCGTCAATTGTCCTAGTGACCCAGTCGAAGAAGTCGATCAGGTTAGTTTGGCAAGATGTTCCCGTGACAAACCCATGCTGTCTCTTGTCCTGCAAACTATTGCTATCAAGAAAGGTTAATAACCTCTCCTTCAGAATGGCCTCCAACAACTTCCCCACTATGGAAGTCAAGCTCACTGGTCTGTAGTTACCTGTTTGTTCTTTGGGTCCATGCTTGTGAAGGGGTACCACGTGAGCCATCCTCCAGTCCCTGGGTACACTCCCCATCTCCAAAGAAGTGTTGAACAGGTCCATCAGAGGGCCTGCCAACACCTCTGCCAGTTCCTTCAGAGTATATAATTAAAGGAGCACTAGTCCAATTATATACTAGCTAGAGTGATCAGACATTGTAGCTATACAGCATTATTGATCCCTAAGTGTGTTCAAAGGTAGCATCATCCAGGGGAGAAATCATAGCAGGCAAACAGGGAAAAGGGGGAAAATCAAGATTAGGTGAGAGAAGTGGAGTCAGATCAGGGGACAGAGGTAAACTAAGAGGTGAGCTCATCAAAGGTAGGTAGGGTGAGTAGGGGGAAGGTAAATGGTAGGTAGGTGAGGGCTTATCAGCGTATGTGTGTAGGGAACAGGGGGTATGGGTAGGTAGGCAGGCAGGGGCAGTAGGAGAGCAGGGAACTTCAGGACCATTAGGAGAGTGCAAGATGGATGGGGGGAGGAAAATGGTAGTGTGGGGAGGTACAGGGAAAGGAGGGGACAAGGTAGGTAGGCAGGCAGGGCAGGTGGAGAGCAGGGAACTTCAGGACCATTTGGAGAGTGCAAGATGAACCTGCCCAAGGCACAAAGAGGCTGGTCACAGCTTGGTTATGAGTGGCAGGAGGGGAGATAGACTTCATAAGCTCATACTTGAAAGGACCAAGGCACGTAAGGCTTGTAGTAGCATGTGGTAGCTCATTTATTCAAGTGAAAGCCCTTACTGCAAAGGCTCACCTCCCCAGGGCAGTCCTTCTGAATGGCATGGCTAGTGTTTGCTTAGAGACACTCCTTGTGGCATGTTCAGCTGGAGCAGGATGGAATAAGGCTTGTAGGGAGGTAGGTGTGAGTCCTAGTAGGGCCTTCTTTCCCAGGAGGCAGGCCTGGAGCTTAATACAATCCAGAAAAGGGAGCCATTTAGTCCTAATGTATAGGTCACATGTATGCATTAGGCAATCTGCACCTAACACAACTCTACAGGCTTTATTGAGAGTAGTGTGTACTATGAGCAGGCTAGTGTCAGAGGCTGCCCCATAAACTGCATTCCCGTAGTCCAGGATAGGTAGGATTGTGCCTCTAACCACCTGAACCCTAGCCTTGGGAGTGAGGCAGAACTGAAGCCTGTATAGGGCCCCTAATTTCCATTTGACAGCAGTGGTAATATTGCATATCTATTAGACCTTGCATTAGAATTAAGAGCCCAGGATTCTAGCTATAATCTAGTTATGACTGCCCTCCCTTGAGGTCCCTCCCTCTCCTTACCTTTAGTGTCATGGGAAAAGATGGGTCCAAGATGGCTGCTGCACACCATGCTTGCTGAGAAGTAGCTGCACTAGCAGGAGTTGTGAAAGACTTTATTTGCAATTTTAACAGGTATTCCACCGTTGCCCCAATTGCAGATATTCACTTCTCTTTCCAGACTTTCTTGTACAGCCTCTTGGTTCGGGGTTCATTTTGCTGTTTCATTTTTTTTTTGTCTCCCCCCAGCTGAAAGAAGTGGAGTCCTGGTGGTGGAAAAGCCCCCAAGGTTGAGGAAGAGGAGCGAGCTTCCCTGCGGAGGGTCATAGCAGGCCAGCAAGAACCCTGCAGAATCCTACAGAATTATCAGACTTGGTGGAAAACTCGACAAGCAATCTTTTCCATTGCATTCACCATTGCAAGTACCATTCAAGGTACTTTCCTGGGATTTTGAGCTTTTTTTTGCCCTTTGTCTGAATCCCACATGTCCCTATAGGACTATCTTACTATGAGGCCTTGTGGACTGGAGTCTTGAATATTTTACACACTGACTATTTCTTGACATTCTTGACACTTTTTGCCTGCTGAAAAGAAAGAAAGGGAAAGGAAAAATACCCTGTTCTTCTGGGCTGGGTACTGATCTCATGATAATTATTTTTTCTTAGTTACAACACTGTACACTTAGCTTACATTTTCCGCTTTTTGTTTGAGAGCTGTATAGATTCTTGTAGACTTCCAAAGATTTCTGGTTGACCCTGGTAGACTTTGTCACTGATTGTCTTAAAACTCTAACGTGCCACCCCAGTGGCACAGAGGGCTGAGGCAGTGGATGCAACACCTCAAACCACACCGGTGACCCGGGTTCGGGAACGGACTTGGGTCATCGGGGGCTGGCTAGGGAAACAGAGGATTGAGCATCCAGAGGACTGCTCTCCTCTCCTGGGGTGGGTTGGGAAGGTAGTCTCACACTTGTAGTGACCCCCGGTGGAGACCAGGGGTACTACATGCAGCAGAGCAGGAAGGACAATCCGAAAGCCGGAAAACAACTTAGTCTCCTACTGGATGATGGCCTCTATATTCTGCACATCCCCAGAACCTCTGGGAGCCTGCCCCTCTGCAACAGCACCCTCGAGCCTGTAAGTAAAAAAATAGAGCACCGGGGTTTCCTGGTCCCCCCGGTGCCTTCCCCCTCAAAGGAGGGGGACCTGCCTGGAGATGGGTTACTCTGGGACAACTCGGAGGGTTGGCCGCGATATGTAGAGAGGGTAGAGCTCAGGAAGAGGATCACTGGGAGCGTAGATACTAGGAAAGACCTGAAGGAGAGGTGGGAGCTGGAGCGTAGGAGAAGGTAAAAAGATAACTCAAAAAAAAAATCTAATGTAGTGTTGTCTCTGCCTGCATACTTCCTGGTTCCTGATTTCATTTTCCCATTGGTTCCACCTATTCACCTGATTATAGGACTCCTCCTTTATTTGGCTAGCTTTAAATGGGCATGCGTGGCATTCTTGTGTAGCAGAGTACCACTTTACTACAGCTTCACTAGACTGCGCTTCTCGCTGCCACAAGACAAAAGATAATTTTCCTTAAGTTATCTTACCCAATTTAGTCCTGGCCATCTCCCAAGGTATGAGGATTTGACAAGTGCATCACAAAAAATAAGATCATTGCTACAATGCTATTACACCACTAAGAAAGTATTTTGATTTTAATTTTAAGGTAGTTTTAACCTTTTATTGTCTACTTCCCTTTAATTTGTCAAGTTTGCGTTTTTTTCTATAAAACTGCATTTATTTGTCATTGCACTGGTGTACCATAATCATCCCCATCCTGTATTTTACTTTTAAGGGCGATACAAATTTTGTACTTGGATGGACCTTCTCTCCATCATGTTATTCCTTCTCTTTATCAGTATTTGAAGTGGAATTGGGGTTTGGAAGATAAGAAGAAAGAGAGAACGTATCTAAATAGGCAGATTTATAAAGTAATAAAAACAGAGAAACAAGTAAGTTATTATAAATGGCAGTACACTCCACAAACATATTACTTTTTACGTATCCCCCCAAAAAAATAAGGGCTATGGCCCCTGCATAAAGTTTTGTCATTGTAGGTTTTAAGTATTTATTTTTCTCTTTTCTCTTCTTCTGTCCTTGGGCCAGTGTTTACTATATCTATCTGGACAACTTGGAAGAAAAGGATAATTTTCAATTTCCCTGGGTCACATGATACTCTTCTTATAAAGGAATTAGTGCTCATCTATAGCCCTACCCTCATTATCCAATCTGCTGTAACTATTTTTGGAGCTTGATTGGTACAAGATCTTACAGACAGGCTGTTTTCCTGGAAGATGGATGGACTATATGAACTATAAATTGTAACAAAATTGAAAGGACTTTTAAAGGCACTGTGTTTTTAATTGCTTCAATTGTTTGTTTTTCTTCTGTTTTTGATCAGTGTTCTTATTGCTAATTAATGTACACCAGAAGAGGGGAAATGTTAATTGCAAAAGGGAAGACATCTAATGGAATGACATCTAATGGAAGTGTTTTTAATGACTCACTACACATTACCACCTCAACACCCACTGATACAAAAATAGAAAACATTTTTTTGTCTTATGCAGAGGCATTGAAGAAAACATCTAAAGTTGCCTCTGACATTGAAAAGGGGAAAACATTTAAACACAGTAGATGTGAAGACATAGAGTTACTAAATAAGCCAGATGGGGAAGAAGAGGTTAACAAAAAGCCACAGGGAACAGTTCATTTAAAAAAAGGAAGAAAATGGTTGCTAAGAGTAAAGATACTGGAGTAGGAAATTATATACAAAAAACATTTCAGAAAAATATCACAGAGTTTTTTTCTCCCAATCAAAAGAGCAATGATCAGAAAAATCCAGAAAGTCACGTGACACCCCCATTAGGAGAAAAACAGACGGCAGACTATCTCCTTATAATAACCTTCAGGAGACTAAGATGGAGCTTTTTAGCCCTCTAGAAATCTCCTCTAGACTTTCTGAACTAATAAATCAAGAGCCATCTCAAGAGGAAGAAAACCTATCTATACTAGCGGGATCACCCTCCGCAGTATTCCCTAAACTGGACAAGGAGGCAGAACAAATAGAATTAGAGGAAGACTTTATTGCCCAGTGTCCAGACTCAATGTCCAGGTACACAATTAAGGCCCTGGCACATCCCATAATGACCAATGCAGGACTACTGGAAGCTCTTAAAGAACTAAGAACCACCATGGAAGGTTTCATTAATTCCATCTATGCAGAGATTCAGCAGTTAGACAATAAAATGGGCAATATTATAAAAGAAATGAAAATAGAAAAACTTTCATTCTCCACTATTTACATACTGGGTACCCCTAAAATAAGAGATGGGAAACTGAAAGGACCTCAGAACCAAAAAAAAAGGAAAGAAAAGAAAAACATACAAGTTTCACAAATTAATTAAAAAAACTGTTTTAGTGAGCAAGACAGGTAAGAGGGAAAATCTTAGAACCAATATAAAAGAAACCCAGAAAGTTGAAATACCTGTACATAAATTGCAACGACAAGAAGAGAACAGTAAAGTGAAGTTAAAAAGGGACATAATAAATGAAAATATAATACACACAGTAATAAATAATAAAAGCACTAATATAGGACAACCTGATGATGGAAAAAATTGGACTCTTACTTGAAATAAAGTGTACTTAAGAATTGATGGTATCTTTCTGAAAAATGATGAATCTGTGGATTCTCTCAGGAACCTAATTGAATATCTAACAACAGTAGAACTTGGTATCCCCCAAGCAAAGGGAAATATCATTATGACATGCAGAGATACCAACAATGAGCAAAAACCAGTGTATGCCCTCGTCCCTGATATGAATTTGGCCAAGTTAGTCTGGCAAAGATAGCCAGGCTAACTCACCTGGGACTAATGTTATGGGCTCATGTCCATTGGAAAACAGTTGCTTCCAAAGCACTACAGGGGAAGGCTACATATCACAATTGGATCAAAGCATCTTCATGGAAAATCTTTTGACACTGAAATGGGAATTTAAAACCCTCAAACCATCTAGGATGAAAGAGGAACCATACATACTATCATTGCTTGGGGTGGATAGGCTTCCTGGGGAAAGTGAAGATATTTTAACATTTTATGTTAATTCATTGATTGTTTCCAACTTAAAATTGACCACTGGAATACAATATATTAATTATGCAGAGAAAGCATCGCAGGATGGCCAAGGTAACCAAATAGACTTCCTTTGCTCCACTGCTGAAATATTCCATCAATTGAAAAGCAGTACTGGTAAATTTGATAAGGAAGGAACTCTAGTTGTTGATATGTGCAATTTACAGGAGAGAGGAATACAAGAATCAGTTGTTGGACAATGACTGGACTCAGAGATTGGTAATATTACAGAAAGTGTTAGGGACATTGGGCCTAACAACCATCATGCTAATTTGTTATCTTGGAATATTGCGGGATTATGTAATAAGATATCTGACCAAGAATGTTTACATGTTTTAACCTCACATTACATATTCTCTTTACAAGAGACTTGGGCTATGGAGGTTGTTAATCTTTTTTTTTATATACTTTATTTTTTATTTCCTTAAGATGAAAATTGAAATCACAAGATAATATTACATAGAAAATCATTAAGACAAAATTTTTACTTAATAAAGACTTATCTCAATAAAGCACAAAAAAATGATTTGTTCTTCTTTTTTAGGGTGGTATAAAGAGAAATACCAAATAATTAATGATATCTTAGCACTTATAATTAAAAAAACATAAATCTTAATCTTTGTAAGTGCTCCAAGCTTCTACTTCCCAACCTCAAATTAATTTTTTAAATTTAAGAGCCTATAACATAATATAGTTTAACATCCTGTTAAGTCTAGGACATAGCTCGTCATAACCACAAAGAATGAAAAATAATTTCATCTTGAAAAGTTCATACCTATTTTCAGAGATTAACTAGATGATACTCCATAAATTCAGCTTCTTCCTCTTCTAGATCAGTGCCAATATCTTCTGGTAGCTTAACATTAGCCTCAAAAAATGCTCTAGCAGAATCGACATCTTCGGAAAAAATGCATCTTTCCCTGAAATTGTATTCTCAATCGGGCTGGTGCGAGTAGATTAATCTATAGCCCAGCTTCTTTAAACTCAGACATAATCGACAAAAAGCACTTACATCTGCGCTGAGTTTGTGCACAAAAGTCAGAATATAGATGAAACAGACGCCCCTCATAGAAACAAAGCTTAGTCTTTCTGACCATCTGAAGAAGATTATTATGGTTTACCAGATTATTGAAAGTAATAATAATAAATCTGGCCTTATGCTGTTCCAAGTCAGTCTCTTTTGTTGAACAAAGAGGAGGTCTGTAGCACTTTCCAACGTAAGTGCAGGTTCTAATGAAAAAAAAGTAGTGAGTGCTTGTTCCACCGTTACTTTCAGTTCTGATACTGGAAGTGTCCCTGGAAAACCAAATAGTCTTAAATTCTTTCTAAGAGCATTATTCTAAAGATGTTACAATCTAGAAGCTTGCGCCAGTTGCTCGTGAAGTGCAACAATCACTGCCCCTTCTAAAGTCAGTATTCTCCCTGAAACAGCTTTAATTTCCAGCTTGTTATTTTTAACCATTTGCTCCATGTTCTCCATTCTTAACTCAATAGTTGCACAATGCAAAGATATTTCTAAAAGAGAACTCTCTATTCTCCCTGCGGATTGGCAAACTTCTGTTTGAAACTCAGCCAGGAGAGTTTGAATTGATACCAATGTTGGTTTCACCTGTTTAGGCTTAATGCTTGGGTCAGAGCATGTCTGTATACTGGGAAAAGTTCCTGCACCAGCCATAGCTAAAGAGCTGTCAGCCTCCCGCACTGGAGCTCCTCTCCCATAAACTTTTGGGGAAACAAATTTATCCATACAATCTGCCTACAACTCGTTGAAAACATAAGTACAATTTTCAATAGAAGAGTTATCTTAAGACCTTAATTTCCTGCAAGTTGAGCACGAAAAACACGGAGCTCCAAACAAATGTGTCAAGGTTGCTAATCTTAATGAGTATCAGGTGACATCAAATTCTGCAACCAAAATAAAAAAATTGGAAGATCTAAAGGATGGCTGACAATTTATACTAAAATAGGACCCACTCTTTCAATTATAGAAGTGTTCAAAAATACACAAAATTATATAATAATGATAATTTCTTGAGAACAAGGTCTCATCATTCTTCTTAATGTCTATATTCCTCTGAAAAAATTTTCACATACACATAAGAAGTTATGGGAAATACTTGTTGCAGATATTGACCGCATCTTTAAAAAATACCCACAAGGCACATTTTTGATTGCTGGGGATGACAACGCTCGCATCTCTAAATTTGATAATCCACCTGTACTAGAGACACAGTTACGCCTTAAAGATTGTAATATTAGACAAAGTAAGGATAATGGGGTTAATGAACAAGGAAGAATGCTTATGAAAGTTATTGAAGAAAATGCTTTTCTGTTATTGAATGGTAGAATTGAGGGAGACAGGGAAGGGGGAAACTACTTTTTTTCATCTATTGGACAAAGCATAATTGACTATGAGATGATTAGTCCAGAAAGTTATGGGATGTTGCCTCACTCAAGGTGCAAATAAGGACTGAAATTAACCATGCCCCTTTGAGCTTGCAAATTAAAACTAAGATAGAAAATGAAATGATCTTTGAGGATATAAGAAATCCCTTGGCACAGTTAAGTTCTAAAGGAAGACAGCACTTAAAATATAATCACATTAAAGGTGGAAAGTTAGGAAACTTATTGCATAATTTTGAAAATTCCCAAATCCGGAGGGAATAACTTTCCCTGGATGATGTAAAGTGGTTTTAAATAAAATTAAAACATTAAATCAAGAAATAAAGGAAATTATCTATGCTCCAGTAATGGTGGCTTACACTCTGAAATAAAATCATGGTTTGATCATGAATGTAAAATTGAAAAGAAGAACTTAAGAAAATTAATTGTTTGGTCTAAAAAACATCCAATAAGAAAAAAATTACTGTCTGCTAAATAAGGCCAGAAAGCAATACAATGCATTTCTGCAAATAAAAAGATTAAGTTACCAACAGACATTATGGGATGAGAGGCTCCAAATTAAAATAAGGAAAGATACTAAAGCATTCTGGAATATGGTGGCCAAAGGAACTAACCAATATCAACCTACTTTATCAGTCTATGTACCAAAGGATGCCTGGGTTAAACACTTCAAGGATTTTTTTTCATAATTCCATCTATTGATCCATATAACTGTACATTAACTAATAACATAATGAAACAAGGCCCTCCCATTATCTTCTCACCAGAAAAAATGGAATCGGCCATTTTAACTCTAAAAAATAATAAGGCTCCTGGCCCAGACTGTATTCCTCCTGTGGTTTACAAAGAGCACAAAGATTTTTGGATTCATATTCTGACAATCTTTTTTAACTTATGCTTATCTCAAAAATTACATTTTTACATCTTGGACTCGTAATATAATTGTGCCAATACATAAAAAAGGATCAGTGTATGACCCTAATAACTTCCATCCTATAAATTTGTTGGATGTAAGTTCAAAAGCTTTTGCTAGATTATTATAAAACAGGATTATTCAGTGAGCAGACTCCACTTCACAGATCTCCCCATTGCAGGCTGGATTTAGGAAGGGTTTTCAAATGTAGATAACATATTTTGTCTGACCCATCTAATTGAGAAATATGTTCACCTCAGAAAGTCAAAACATTTCTCAGTATACATAGATTTTTCTTCAGCTTTTGACTTCAGAGGTAAATTATGGGAGATATTACTCTCACAGGGCATGTATTATACTTTGTTCAAGCTAATTAAAATGCTTTACTCGTGTACTTCTACAGCAATTAGATATGATAATAAAGGTTCATTCACGCTATTCTTTGATACAGATAGAAGGGTAAAGCAAGGATGTCTCCTTGTCCCAATACTCTTTAACATTTATGTTAATGGGTTACTTGAACACTCAAATAATGATTCGCTGGATTCTCCAAAAATAGATAATATTCCAGATCACTCACTGTCATGCGCAGATGACCTGGTCATGTTCTCACTCACAAAATCGGGTCTGCAGAAAAAATTTACAATCTTCACCAGAACTTTAATTATTTTGAACTACGGGTAAGCAATAAAAAAACTAAAGTTCTTATTTTGGGGAAAAATACCAGTAATTACAATAAATTTTAAATTTACAATTGGGTGAGAAATTATTGAAGTTGTAAGTGAATACTGTTATTTGGGCATACAAAATTGTGACATCAGCCACTTGGTCCAAACATATAAAAAATCAAATTATCAAAGCAAAATTAGCAGTTAAAGTGCTCTTAAAATTTAACCAGGTCTATGGTGGAAATTCAGTCATACCAGCACTTAAGGCAGGTAAGGCAAAATGACATCCTTTACTTCTATATGGATCTGAAGTGTGGGGATATGCAAACAATGAGGAGTTAGAAAAAACATTGTTATATTACTACAAAGCACTACTTAAGGTTCCTAACTCAACATCAAATGTTATGATAAGGGCAGAATTGGGAAGAATCCCCATTAAATATTTCAAGGAACTTACACTTATTTCCTATTGACTTAGAATAATAAACACAAACAAAAACATTCTCCCTAAGAAATGTTTAGTGGACATGATTAAATGGCAGCTATAAAGTCTTATCTCTTTATGGCTTAATTCCCTAACAAAAAATGTAAATAAAATAAATATGGGACACTTATGGCGTGATTATAAAAATAAATTCTAATCTCAGTTCATTACAAAGATAGAGTAAAAAAGAAATGGATGCAATTAGGGAAAATTATACATATGATAACCATAAAAAAATCAAAAATGTGCTAATTGATTTAAAAAAAATAAAATGGACCACTCATTAGAAAATGATCTGGCTCGACACTTCCGGTTGAGAAGGCTGCTGTGTAGGTGTGTGCTCGGTTGCTCCGCTAACCCTCCCTTCAAAAATATGCTAAAAACTACTATTTAAGTTTAATTTTCACCTGGAAACATGGTAAAAAGTGAGCACTGTCTTCAGTCCGCATATTGTCTGCTTGTATGTACGTGGAAAAGAAGAGTGTGCAGCCAAAAGATACACCACTCCCGTCTCCAGCAAAAAATACACCAGCCAAGAAGAGCAGAGCCGGCGAAGAGATGGAAGTAGACCTACCTGCCCCACAAACATTGCTCACTGAGGCAACCTTTTTCAAGGGGCTCGCCCTCATAAAAGAATCACTGCAGGCAGTTGTGGGAGACCTACAAGCCTTGAAGTCTTCGATGCAGCACCTCACAATTCATACAGGGGACAATGAAGTCAGGATTTCATCCCTAGATGACTGGAAGGCTCGAGTGGATCCAGATCTGGTCCACCTTAAACAACATCTGTGCAAAGTGGAGGACAAGCTCGAGGATCTGGAAAGTCAGCCGCGCAGAAATAATCTAGTCATCTTAGGCCTCTCAGAGGGAGAGGAAGGGGCTAACCCCATCCTCTTCATCCAGAAATTATGTGATAAAATCACTGGCCCATCTTCAAATGGCCCTGCTTACATAATAGAGAGGGCCCATCATTTCCTCCAGCCCACTCCACAGCCCGGTGCTCCACCACGACCACTGATCTTCCACCTCCTGAATTACTTGGACAAGCAAGTTATTCTAGAGAAAGAGAAAGAGGCTAAAGTTATTCAGTGGGAGAATAAAGCAATCAGGATTGCACAAGATCTCCCACTAACTGTAAGGCAAAAGTGCACAGAGCTACACCCCTTGGTGACAAAGTTGATTGCAGCGGGGATACGCTACAGAATGAGATATCCCGCTACACTGCAAGTATACCATGATGGTAAATGGCATTCACACGACTCCTTCATTGAGGCGAGCACTTCCCTGAAGAAATTATTCCCCGATTTGTACAAGTCACTTTGGTAACCGGGAAGGGAAATGTAAACCTGTGGCATCCACAATACAGCAGAAGGCCTGAGGATTTTTTCGTCTTATGAGACTGGTTATACATTTAGCGTAGGTTTTGGGCATTTATATGGTTGTGCCTTACAATTAATAATACAGTTGATAAGCGATTCCAATGTTTCAAGGAAGACTTAGCCACAATTAATCTTCTATAATGCCTAAGTATTAAGTAATTAATCACCCATTTGTTATTGGTTCTAGGGTTAAGGGTTACCCAGGATGCTAGATCATAGTTTACAAAATTGACTTTTACTTGGCATTAAGGTCGGGATCATTGGGGGGGTTGGGGATGCCGAGAGGTGTGAGACTTAACAATGCCTATGGCAACCGGTCATTTATTTGAAGGTCAGTCACGAGGACTGGGGATTTGGGAGGGTTCTTTTTTAATTTTTCTGCTATTTTTCTTTCATTTTGGTGTCTCCATTTTCTCTTATATTAGGGTTTGGGGACAAGGGGGTGTTAAGACTCTATTCATTTCAAGGTTTTTCAGCAATGCTGGGTTTAGGGGGAGGGGGATTTAAGGGGACAATCTAGTGGGGGGAGGCTGTATCACTCTCATTTACTAATGGCAGCACAAGTCTCATCGTTAATAATACCTGCAAAATTCAGGAGTAATATACTCCCTTTCCTACTCCTATTCCCTAATACTCAAGCCCCAATTCCCTAAATAAGCAGCTATGGCTACAAGATTTGTGACTTGGACTGTAAAAGGAGCCAGGTGTAGGATCAAACGATGTCAAATTCTTAAACATCTGGAATCCTTGCACAGTGATATAATTTTTCTTCAGGAGACCCATTTGCTAGAGAATGAAGGAATGCTATTTCGTAGAAGGCAAATAGGGCAAGTGTATGTAGCGGGTAATGTCACAGCGTGAAGAGGGGTGGCGATTTTGGTTATGAAAAATACATCTTTCCAAATGCAGTGTTGCTACTCTGACCCACAGGGCAGGTTTGTTTTTGTTAAAGGCCTACTTAATCATGCCGAAATAGTGATGGACTCAATATACGGGCCCAACACTGATTCTCCTGAGTTTTTCTCAGAATTGTCATTTCACCTGAACTCATACCAAAACTACCCCTAATTTTGGCTGGGGATTGGAACCTAGTCTGCTCATCAGAGCTTGATAGGTCCCCCTGTCATTTGGGGCAGGCTCTCTCCCCTTCGCAGAAAGCCCTGATGGACTTAATGGCAGACTATGGGCTTGCTGACCTGTGGAGATTGTTGAATCCCCAGACAAAACAATTTACCTTTTATTCTTCTGCCCATGGTTCACTGTCTCGTATAGACTATTTTCTGGTCAATAACCCAGTGCTAACAGGGCTCCATGGCAATGGAATTATTCCTCGTACTATTTCTGATCACGCCCCAGTCTGGCTAGAAGGGACCCTCCCATCTGCCTCCCACAAAGAATGTAGCTGGAAACTAAATACTCAAATGCTCCAAGGCACTAATATTGTCCAATCCCTTAAAGAAACCATTGAACAATTTCTTCTCCATAATCAAAACTCGATACATCAAATAGATAAGATCTGGTGTGCCTTAAAATGTGTTATTCGAGGGGAGTGCATTCGGCTCGCCACAATCTGGAAAAGATAAAGAGAAGCCCTTTCTTCCTTACTATTAGAGAAAATTAAGACTCTTGAAGAGGAGCTTACCCTCAATTCGAATGACTCTATCCTTACCCAGCTGGCTCTAGCCAGAAACCAATATCAAGAAATTTTACGGGAGCAAGCACAATATGCCTTGTTCAAAACCCGCACCCGATATATAGAACAGGGTGAAAAGGCTAGCCATTTGTTAGCCCTTAGGCTTATAAAACAAGAAGAATCAAGATTCATAACAATGTTAAATGCTATGGAGAATAACTCTATTCTTGCAAATCCAAAAGAAATAGTCCGGGAATTTGAGAAATATTATATATCATTATATTCCCCCCCCCCCGAGAATCCACCTCAGATCTAAGATATCCAGGCCTATTTAGCCCCTATTCCTCTTCCATCCCTCACTACTCCACAAAGAGAAAGTCTCATTCCTAAAATAACTCAAGCTGAACTGGCTAAAGCAATTCACTCTTTGCCAGAGGACAAAGCCCCAGGGCCTGATGGTTTTCCTCCCGGTTTTTATAAAATCTTTGAAGACCAACTTTCTCCTTTGCTCTTACAGATGTTTAACTTCCTATGTGACACAGGGGTCTCTGATTCATCTTTGCTGGAATCACTTACAATTGTCCTCCCTAAACCAAATAAACCCAAGAATAGAGTGTGCAATTATCATCCCATATCCTTAATGAATTACGATATCAAGCATTTCGCCAAAATCTTGGCCTCATGATTGGCAGGAGTGTGGACCTTTCTGCTTAGTTCTGAGCAAGTTGGCTTTGTGGTGGGTCGCTCCTCGACTGACCACTTATGCAAGCTCTCCCACATTTTCTCTGTGTCTAGGGAGGCCCACTGCCTATGGCCTTGGTCTCCCTAGATGCAGAGAAAGCATTTGATAGAGTCAGTTGGGCTTTTCTCTTTGAAGTAATGTACAAATTTGGTTTTCCAAGAAAGTTTGTACAGTGGATCAAAGTGCTGTATACCAACCATACAGCTAAAGTCTACTAAAATGGGATATACTCAAACTCTTTCCAGTTGTGCTCTGGAACCAGGCAGGGGTGTACACTCTTCCTGATGTCATTTAACCTCTACCTGGAACCGCTTCTATACTTTCTCCCAAATTCTCCAAATATAAACAGCATCCCAATTGGACCCTTTAACTTCTGATTATCTGCTTATGCAGATGATATCCTATTGCACATCTCTGAACCTCAATCTTCAATTCCTGCAATTTTAGGCATAGTTGAGGCTTATGGAGCCCTCTTGAATTATAAACTAAACATAGACAAGTCAATAGTTATGCCCTTAAACAAGCGCACATATTGATCACATATAGAGGGGCTGAATATAACCTGGTCTCTCCAACTTAAATATCTAGGATTAATCCTTTCCCAAGACATGTCTCTTATTAAAAAATTTAACTTAGATTTCCTGATTGAGACCTTAAAACAGGACCTAGCTAGATGGGCGCCTCTATACCTTTCTTTGCAAGGAAGAATCAGTGTAGTCAAAATGAACATTCTCCCAAGGATATTCTATCCTTTAAATATGCTGAATATTTATATCCCACAATCCTAGTTTTGCAAACTCCATAGCATTATATCCCAATTTCTCTGGTGAAATAAACCACCAAGAAGATCGTATATTAAGCTGGGGGCGTCAAAAACCGATGCCGGGCTTGGGCTCCTGAACTTTTATCACTACTATTTAGCCAGCCACCTAGCTAAGTATATGCAGTGGATACCCCATATTCCAGAGCGACAAGACTCCTCCTTCACTCCAGCTTGGCTTCACCTAGAGCGCTATATAATTAAGTAGGGTGGGCTGTCCCCATTGAGCTTGTTATATACAAAAGCAAACACCTGCTCTACTGTTATTAACAATGAAATAATCATATTGTCTATAAGAGCTCACGAACAACTTTGTAGAATTCTAAAATATGATAACTGTAAAGATATCTCACAGCCTCTATATTATAACCTTAATTTTAAGCTGAATGGACACTGCTTAAAACCACATTTAAACCTTACCCTTAATGAGACTAAGATAGTTGACTTATTAGAACATGGGTCACTTAAGACCACGCCAGATCTGTTACCACTCTTAAATCTCCCAAAGACCCAAATCTTCAAAGGATACCAAATTCGACACTTGCTGATCGCTAAATTGGGCATGGGTAAGTGGCACATGGACCGCTCGGAACTTATTACCTCACTCCACAAATTAGCATGGGAACCTCATGCAGTCTCCCAGATCGCTTCATTATTAAATCCTACCATCTGCTCTGCCAGCCCCAATCCCTCCCCATACTGGGTAGACCAGTTCTCCAATAAAGAACTTAATTGGGACAAGATCTGGCAATCAGTTTATTGGTACACCTCTAATGATAGGTTTCATATCATGCAATTTTACATTCTACACAATATGTATTATACCCCATCAAAACTATTTAAAATGGGGAAGACTCCAAACTCGAACTGTAACAGATGTGGTCTACATGAAGAGTCCCTACTTCACATCATGTGGGATTGCCTTATAATCCGACCATTATGGAATGAGATTTGGGCCAGAGCAGACCCCCTATTGGGAATTACAGAGTTATTCCAGCCTGAAATTTGTATATTACGGGATTCCTTACAGATCCCAGTTAAGGAAAGAAGATATATTATGAACATTATCTCTCAAATGGTCAAAAATCTGATGCTTAAACACTGGAAGGATTCTACTATCATTTCCTACTCGGGGTGGTTAAATGAGTTCCTATTTAACCTGAGAACTGAAAAAATTATTGCATCTCTTCGACATACCCCAGCAGCTTTTGATAAGAAATGGGGAAAAGTATATACACTGTACTCTCTGCATATTAAATAATGCCCCCTCAGCTGAAAGGTACTATGAATTATATGGTATATTCTTCTATTCCCTCTCTCTCAAGGGCTGTTAGTCCCAGTAGGGCCTTGTTAGATCCAGGATAAGATTAAAATGGTTACCAGACCCTTAGGTTATTCAATCCATTTGATTAAGCTGCTGCCATAGAAATAACAGTCACTATGCAAATTTATGAGAAGTGACAGAAACAGGGTAGGGGGGTTTAGGGGTTGGGGAAAGGGTGGGTTGGGGATATATAGGTTGGTTTTATTTGAGCCGATGTAACCCTAAGGCTCCAGTTTGTATTTCATGTATTATCTTGTACCAGTGCTTGTTTTTTGCTGCAAAAGTACATTTGGAGATATTAAAAACAATAAAGTTCATTCAATTAAAAAAAAAAGAAAATTATCTGGCTCTTCCTTTAATCCCAGAATACAAGTAAATAATTACATGGGCAAAATTTGAATTAATTAACTCAAAATATACTTATTTTAACACCAGACCAAATAGCAACAGTGATAGTTGGAATATAGTAAAAAATCCTTGCCCATGTAATAGGGGTTTTCCAGAAACTTTAAAACATATAATTATGATATGCCCTCTCTATAATAAGGTAAGAGACCAATTTCTATTTAAGCATTTAAAAGTTCGTCTTTGAAAAAGGGTCCAGTTCAGGACCAGAAACGCGTTAGGCTCATTTTAAATATGGAATAAAAATGTTTTTATATTCATTTCGGAGTGCAGCGTAATATGTGGTAGAGTGCCCATGCTATTTTATTCCTGGATTTCCCAAGTTCCAGCATCTCCTTGCGTTCCTCTTTCATGGTCTGCTTAACATGCTCAGGTACCCTGTAGGGAGACTGTTTCAGGGGAACCTGGGTCCCTGTATCCACATGGTGCTCTGTCATCATGGTGTACCCCAGTTTCCCTGTGAACATGTCCTCAAATTCTCTCAGCACACCCCAAATTTCTTGCACCTGGGCTGGAGTCATCTGTTCAGAGAGGGTACAGTTGTCCACAGTGGATGCAACTCGGGCCTCCCCAAGCAGGTCCACCCAGTGGATCCATCTAACTTTCCTCCTCTGGAGTGCTGCATACAGCAAGGACCAATTCCTCCCTGTCATGATAGGGCTTCAGCATGTTAACATGATGCACATTTTGCCTGCATCTCCTGTCCAGTAGCTCTATCATATAATTGACATCACTAACCTCTTGGACTATGGAGAATGGCCCCTTCCATGCTGCCTGTAATTTATTCTGTTGGACAGGGATGAGTGCCATTACTCACTGTCCCACCTCATATTCTCTAGCTAGGGCCCTGCGGTCATACCAAATTTTCTGTTGCTGTTGTGCAGGGCCAAAAAATCATGGGAGGATGGTGTGGTACCTGAGGACTGGAGAAATGCAGATGTAATTCCACTTCACAAAAGTGGGAGCAAGACAGAGGCAGGAAACTACAGACCTGTTAATTTAACCTCAGTGGTAGGGGAAAAAGATGGAATCACTTATGAAGGAAAGAATTGTTGAGTTTCTAGAGGCCAGTGGGGCACAGGACCCACAGCAGCATGGATTCACAGCAGGAAGGTTGTGCCAGATAAATCTAATAGATTTGTTTGACTGGATGACCAAAGTAGTAGACCAAGAAGGGGCTGTGGGCATGGCCTACCTAGACTTTATCAAGGCATTTGACACAGTCCCACACAAAAAGATTAGTGTGCAAGTTAGCCAGCCTTGAAGTGGGCCCCAAGATGGTTGCCTGGGTAAAAAAAATGGCAGGACAACAGGACGCAGAGGGTAATAATAAACAAAGTCCACTCTGAAGAACGGGGGGTTACTAGTGGGGTACCGCAGGGTTCAGTACTGGGACAGGTCCTCCTTAATGTCTTTATAAGTGACATTGCAGATGGACTGGAAAGAAAAGTATGTCTCTTTGCAGATGACACAAAGATCTGCAACAAGGTAGATACAGATGGTGGGGTGGAAAGGATACAAATGGACTTGGCAAGGTTGGAGGAATGGTCAAAGGTATGGCAACTTAGATTCAACACAAAGAAGTGCAAAGTAATGCACATGAAAAACAAAAATCCAGGGGAAGAGTACACAATGGGGGAGGGGGGGTGAGATACTAACAACAACAAAAATGGAAAGGGACCTGAGGGTAATCATATCAGATGAACTTAAAGTGGGCAAACAATGTGAGAAGGCAGTAAGGAGGGCTGGCGCGATACTGGGATGCACAGGGAGAGATATCACCAGTAGAAAACAAGAAGCTGTTATCCCTCTGTACAAACAGTTGGTGAGACCCCATCTGGAGTACTGTGTGTGGTTCTGGAGACCCCACCTCTGCAAAGACATAGACAGGAGGGAGGCTGTCCAGAGGAGGGCAACTAAAATGGTGCAGGGTCTATACCAGGAGACATATGAAGAGAGATTAAAGGACCTTAATATGTATACCCTCGAGGAGAGGGGGGACATGATAGAAACTTTCAAGTACCTTAAGGGAATCAACAAAGTCCAAGAGAGTAGCATCTTTCAGAAAAAGAGATATGCAAGAACAAGGGGGCACACTTTGAAGATAAAGTGGGGGATGGATCAGAGGTAATGTGAGCAAGTATTTTTTCATGGAGAGGATTGTGGATACATGGAACAGCCTTCCTGAGGAGGTAGTGGAGTCAAAAACAGTGGGGGAATTCAAGAATGCATGGGACAGACATAAGGCAATTCTAGTGGGGGGGATAGAAGGAAATAGGCTGTTGGTTAACAAGGATCTGCTGCTTATCCATTAGATAGGGAAATGGGCAGACTAGGTGGGCTAAGCTGTCCTTATCTGCCATCAAATTCTATGTTTCTATGTTTCCTGAGCAAGCCTCATGAGCTCCTTAAGGTGGGTCCTTAAGTTCAGGATGTACTCCACAACAGACTCCCCTTTGAAGGCATGGTCACCCTCCCATTCATCCCGAATCAAATCTAGGGGCCCCCGCACCCTATGACCAAACAAAAGCTCGAAAGATGAGAACCCTGTGGACTCCTGTGGGACTGCCTGGTATGCAAATATGAGATGAGGCAAATATTTGTCCCAGTCCCTATTATGATGGTCTGCAAAAGTCCTTAGTATGGTCTTAAGGGTTGAATTAAATCGCTCCACCAGACCATTAGCTTGGGGATGGTATGGGAAGGTTTTGAGCTTCTTTATCCCACACTTCTCCCACATGCTACTCATTAACCCTGACAATGAAACTGCCACCCCGATCTGACAGTATCTCCTGGGGAAAGACCACTGTGCTAAATATTCCCAACAGTGCATCTGCCACTGGTTCTGCTTCAGAGGATGATAGGGCCACTGCCTCTCGGTATCTTGTGGCATGGTTGACAACTACCAGGATATACCGCTTGCCAGTTCAACTTGGGGTGCTCAATGGCCCCACTATGTCCACAGCTACCCTCTAGAAAGGGGTCATCAATAATGGGCAGGGGCACCAAAGCTGCCTTGGCCTTGTCCCCTATTTTCCCCACCCACTGGCACTGTGGACAAGTCCTGCAATAATCTGCCACATCTTTGCCAATACCAGTCCAGAAAAAAATGTTGGTCAGCTGTTTTTTCATGTGCCTCACCCCCACGTTGCCTGAAAATGGGATATCATGGGCAAGGGACAAAAGCTGCTGATGGTGAACCTTAGGGAATACCAACTGCTGGAGCACCTCACCATCTAGCCCTTCCTCTGTTGTACATTCTCTGTACAGCAGCCCATTGTCCCAGCAAATGGACTCTTTACCCTCCTGAGGATCCTCAGCCCTATTAGCTAGTTCCCTCAGTTTTTGCAAGGCAGGATCAGTTCGCTGTGCAGTGCTCAGCTGCTCTCGTCTGACCCTTCCCAGTGCCCCTTCAGAAGGAAGTCCTGTGGGCTCCTCTATTTGTGACTGGGGTTCAGGACTGCTGCTTCTAGCCAGCCTCTCCCCTGTGCTTGGCACTTCCTCAGCTGTTGAGGGAGGGGTTAGACCACCTTGAGTCACCCCATCTTTGCCCTTAGAAGCTTACCCTTTTGCCTGACTACAAGTTGCAACACACACCAGTTTTTCCCTGTGGTCAAAATCATTTCTCACAATCACATTTACAGGGAGGTCCTCTATGACCCCCACCTCCTTTTCTCCATGGCCCCCTTCCAGCTCAGGAAGACTCAAGCCATTGGTATTTGGACTGCTGGCCCTGTTAATCTCCAGACCCTGGAGTATGCCCCAGGCAACATCTGCTCTGCCAGGACGAGATTCAGTCTCACTTGGGAGATGTAAGCACCTGTGTCCCTCAGTCCCTGAGTTACTGTTCCATTAACTACAATGGGATGCATATTCTCATCAGGCGAGAGTGGTTCTTCAGGCTGGAAGCACCCCACAAATGCACCAAAGCTATTTAATCACTCCTCCCCTATGCCTCTGCCCCTTTACCATTTTCTGAGGGCAGTTATATCTCAAGTGCCCCACTTGATTGCAAATATGACATTTCTTGGGTCCTGTCTCTTGAGTCCCTTTAGAACCAAAGGGCTCTGCTTTGGGCTCAGGTGCAAGCTGGTTTCCTTTGGGCTGCTCTCCACAGGACCCCTTATAACTTACAGTTTGCTGGCTGTGCAGGGTCATCATCTCCTTCTCGTGCTGTCGTTCTCTTTCTCCTTCCCCGTGTTCTTTCTCTCTGTCCTGACATTCTCTTTCTCTTTCTTGGCATTCTTTTTCTTTTTCCTGACTTTCTTTCTCTCTCTGTCTGCCAGCCTCTTTTCTTCCAGTTCTTTCTCTGCTTCCAGTCTTTTTGTTTCCGCTTCCACCTTCTTGCTTCTGCTTCAGCATCCAGTCTTTTCAACTCCAGTGCCTTTTCTTGCAGCAACAGCATCAAGTGCATCAAGCTGGTTTGGGGGTCTGCTACATCAGTTCCTGACTCACCCCCAGAGACTGTCTGCTTCTGGTCATGTGCCAGAAGGGCAGCTATGAGGTCTGCCTTTTTCTTGTGTTTTAGATCTTCAAGCTGAACCCCCTTTTCCTGGCACTTTTCGCAAAGCTGTTGCACAGTAAGTGAGTCAAACTCCGCAGAACTCATTCTCTAACCCTACACTATACTGTGCTAACTGGAAAAGAAAAAAAAAACAGTTGCACAAGTGTATTCTCTTATATATCCTGTTTTGCAACTGCTAAGTTAAATGTTCCACTGGCAAACTCTGTATCTCAGTGTGCTAAACAGTCTGCTATTATCACCCCACCACTGCCAACCAATTGTGACAACCCACCCCCCTCTCTCTCTAATCTGGAACAGCTTTTAGAGAGGTGTCTGTCCTCAGGTATTCGCTGCCACCAGCTGGAGTTCGCTCCAGTGCCCACCTCAAGTTTACAAAACTGGTTAATCAAATGTGCAATTGCACAAATCAGAGTCTGGTAGTGTGTCTCCTTCGGGTCGCGGATGCTAAACATAATTTACCTCAGCCAGTGGAAACCATGTATTACCTTAGAAAAATGACATCACAATCACAACTGTTGAGTAAATAAATAGCTTTTTACTTAACAGAAAGTGAACAGAGCATTACAAGATATCTATTTTCAAGGCAAGAGAATAACACACACAGGAAAAGTAAACAAATGTTTTTAAATAACAGATGGCAAAAGAAAAAGGCTATTACTGCAATATGCTAGTATTAAACTTACCCTTCTCCTATCCTTTCAAGAGAACACTGGACCCTATGCTAACTGCCAGCTCCCACGGACATAGCTTAGAAGGATAGGCCCCAAGCTAAGTTCTTCCTTCAACTCCCAGAGAGTAACCAACAACAACCCTCCTCACTGTCTTTCAACATCTTATATACCCTCTTGAGAATAGGTGATTCTTATTTCCCCTTTGAATGCACCAACCATCTACTATGTATGTATTTAATTGTCAAAATCAGATTGCACACCTATCAGTGACAACTAATATTCATCCTTAACCTTAGGTTTATAGTTGAATGATCCAATCCATTTAAACTATGAGTCTGTGTGGGAACATGTCTACTCTGAGATTTGTTACCCACCTAGCAGAAGCTGAGGACAGTGGAATTTCAGCTTGTGGAATTCCAGCTCGTGTTTTTTTTCCAGACTGCTAAACAATGCCAACTTCAGAATCCACTATTAACTCTTTCCTTCCCATTTCTATCACAGTCTCTTCAAAATATTAAGTGTGAGTGATACCCTTTTGGAAGTGGTAAACTTGTTTAAATACCTGGGATTTTTTACTCAATGGATCCCTTAACTGTGAGATCAATATTACTACTGTGTGTAAGGCGGTCAATACTAAGCTAGGGTTAACCTATAGAACTAGTCACGTTCTCACCCCTTCTGCCCTTCCATGAGGTTGGCCATTGCAGGAGGAATTCTTCTCCCATCCCTTGCATATGGAGCTTCAATCTATGACAATGCATCTAAAACCTCCCTACATAAATGGAACATTACCTATAATAATATATGTTGTCATGCCTCTGCATCTCCTAAGTTAAAACATCATAGCCTGCTCTATGCAGACCTTAATTGGCCTTCTCCTATGGTCTACTGGCTCCTTGCTCCTTGCTATTGGGGCCCTTCTGGGCAGAATCCTGAGGTCCAGTATGCTTAGCTCTCTTGCCACTGCACTCACCCCACAGACCACCTCCTATGGTCTCCATTCTGCTGATCTTTCCTTACTACACATTCCCAGATGTAACACTTCCAAAGGGAAAACAGTTTTTTCCTACATGGCCCCCAGCTACTGGAACTCGCTGCCCCTTGAAATATGCCAGTCACCTAGCCATGCCTCATTTATAAAGAGGCATTGCTCTCTGCTTATTGAAAATACACAGTGCAATTGTTTTAAACTACCCTAGATTCCTGACTCCCTATGCAATTACTGTCTTGGTGTCCTCCCCCAGTACTTATACCTCATAGTTTCTACTTGTCTTAAAACCCCTTTCCTACCCCACCTCTTACACATCTCCCCCCCACTTTCTCCCCGTGAGGTCTTACTACCTCAATCCTTCCTACCTACTTGCTCCCTCTTCGGTGTCATAGTCTTTATGTTATAGCCAGTTTTGTAGAATACAGTTGATGTCTAGATTGATAATCAACTGTTATATGTTTCCTGGTTACACCTATTGCTAAAACCGTTATCCATTTTTACTATATCCTTAAATGCTGTAGTAATATGCACTTTCTTTCACTTCTGATATGAAGTACATCCACATGTTTCTCCTGTAACTTCAAATTGCTCAAATTGTTATCCATTTTAATTGTATCCCTAATATGTTGTACTCCTATATTGTACTGTATCATCACTGTTTTTTCCCCGTTGATGTTGTAACCTCCTAGGTTGTGCCTGAAAATAGTCACTTTTGTGTCTAGTGCACTTCCCCGGTTATCAAAAACTGAATAAATAAAATAAATAAAGGGCACGGGAGTTAAAGCTCACCTAGAATATCCAGCACATCTTTGTAGAAAAAACACCAATCAGCACAGGAAATGTCTCATAATGCTAAATGTACCTGGAAGGAGAGATGCACGGTGACAGCAACAGCAACTACACACTCACCACCTTCTTCCCCCGGCAGGAGATACCTGACTGTAAGAACAGTAAGGTATATAATTTATGCACAGAACATGTCTCTCTGCTCTGGAGACACAGGGAGATTGAAATATGGTTGTTTAGGACTTTTTACAAATGTGACAGATTTATGTGTTGGGGGGGGGGTGCAGTGAAGTAGCAGCCAGTGCCTTGGGGGCCCTCACAAGTGGCCAGGGGGTAGCACTGTTGGTAGCAGTATGACACCTAATATTTGGCAGTTTTGAGGCATTTCTCCTCACTGTACATGTATAGTCAGTCTGAATTTGTGGCGTGGTCAACAAGGCACTCTCCAGTTAGAGAGTTTTGTGGAAGAGTGTTGAGGGATACTAAAGAAGGCTTGGTTATGGGCAGACTAGACTGGCCGAGCAGTTCTTATCTGCTGGCAAATTCTATGTTTCTATGTATGTATGTATGTATGACTGTGTCAATCTATCTATCTATCTATCTATCTATCTATCTATCTATCTATCTACCTACCTAAAGTCTTCTACCTACCTACCTATCTATCTGACTGTTGTAATAATGTATGTCTATATCACCCTGCTACCACCATCTCCCACTCAGCACCTACTATCCCACCCCCCACTACATCCCCTACACACCTTACTCACTTGAACATGTCCCACAGCGTAGATCCACTATACAACCAAAGATACGTCTTGCAGTTGGAACCAGCAACTGCCATATGAAAAATTCAGTTCAATGTATTTCAATGGGGTTTTCAACTTTCATTCATGACCTTGTTGTTTTTTCATACTTTGACCCAAATTTTCAAAACATGGCCTTTGGGGACCCAACCTCATTGTCAGTGGTGGTTGAATTATGCAAATCAAGCTGAAAAGGTGGCTTTGTGGTCACTTTGCAAAATCCCCTTTCGAGTTGAGATTTGAAAATGTTCACTGCCCTTGTTCATAAGATGGAGTCATAGAAGGCTATATTCAAAAATTGGTGGTCAAAATATATAAAAATTACAACGTTATGAATGTACTTTAACATTTTTCTACACTGCCTCATAACTTTGGTAATTTTAAATATTTTGACCCCAATTTTTAACATATCCATTTTTTCACAAAACCTCATAAACATGATGGCTGTCTTTTTTTAAATCCTGGCCAAAATGTTGTTTCACATCTGTGGTGCAGAATGATGTTTCGGCATGTATTTGAAAATTTTCGCCTACCGGTTCATGAGGTAAAGTACTAAGAAGGCTATGCTGACAATTTGATGTACAGATATGGTAAAATGACCAGGTTATGAGTGAACATTGCAGTATTTCAGCATTGACTCATAACTTCACTAACTTTAAATATTTTATAATAATATAATAATAAGCTATGTTTATTTAGTTCCTTTCAAAGCATCGAGGCACTTTTCATAAAACAGGAATAAAACAGAATAAAATGTAAAAACATAAAACAAATAACAATAAAAACCAACAAATTATGCAGCAAATGCTTGGTGCCATACAAATGTTTTTAATGCCTGCTTAAAATCCCCTACGGTCGGACACTCCCGTAGCTGATGGGGTAGAGAATTCCAAAGGGCTGGGGCTGCATACATGAATGCTCAGGTCCCTGAAGATGTTAAAGACACCCCCTGGAATCTCTAGCAACCCCTCATCAGCCGGGCGGAGCGATCACTCAGGGTGATAGGAGGAAAGAAGCTCTTTCAAGTAGTCGGGGCCTAGTCCATGTAGGGTTTTATAAGTCAGACATCTGACTTTGAAGGTGATCTGCCACTGAATCGGCAGCCAGTGCAGTTCACACAGCACTGGTGTGATATGACATGACCGTAAAGTCCCTGTCAACAACCGGGCTGCTGCGTTCTGCACTAGCTGCAGGCGGCGGATATCAACCCCTGGTAACCCTAGGTAAAGGGAGTTGCAATAATCAAAGCAGGAGGTCACGAAGGCGTGGACCAGTGTGGGAAGATCACCAGATGGAACAGGGTGCTTGACCCTAGTGATGTTCCTCAGATGGTAAAAGGATGACTTGATGACTGCCGACTCCTAAGATCAAAATGTCAGCTCATAATCAAGCACCACCCCCAGGTCCCACACCCATTCAGAGGTATGAAGCTGGGACCCCCCTAACAAAAAGTCCTGTGAGCTGACTAGCCCCCAAACCCCCTGCTCACCAACTTGGATCCCCCAACCATCACCTCTGTCTTACCCCAGTTCAACTTTAACCAGCTAGAATTCATTCAATTCTGGATTTCAGCGAGGCAGTTATTAAATACCAAAAGTGCACTATCCTGGTCAGGTGCGAAAGACAGGTAGAGCTGGTTATCATCAGCATAGCAGTAAAACCCCAGCCCATACTGTCTTACAATGTCTCCGAAGGGCAGCATGTACACCGTAAACAACATGGGGGACAGCACTGAGCCCTGATGGACCTATAAGACAGAGAGAGAGAGACAGGGAGGCTCAGAGGAATAAATCCCTGGTACCACCCTCTGAGTTCTGCCAGTGAGGAAGGACGTAAACCACCTGAGGACTGTGCCAGACAGGCCACAGATGAACCTCAGGTGCTCGAGTAGCACCCCATGGTCCACGGTGTCAAATGCTGAGGAAAGATCTAGAAGTACCTAGATGGAGCGACTTTTCTGATCTCTCACCATCAGGAGATCATTTAGCACCCAAACCAGTGCAGTCTTGGTACTGTCCCTCTTACAAAAACTGGATTGGAGAGGTTCACAAATGCTATGGAAGGTCAAATGGTTCTCCAACTGTACCGACACTACTTTCTCAATCACCTTCCCAACAAAGGGAAGGTTAAAGATAGGTCTGTAGTTAGCAAGGCAGTCTGGGTCCAGAGATGCTTTCTTCAAGGAGGAATGTTACCACTGCCTCCTTCAGGGAGCTAGGGAACTCACTTGACTCAAGGGAGCACAAGACTATATGTGCCAGGAATGGGCCAAAGATGTCACAACAACCCATAATTAGGGAAGTGGGGCCCGGATCCAAACTACAGCACATAGAGTGCATACCATGGACAATCCGCATAACAATATTGAACTCAAGCTGGTCAAAGGTATTCCATGGAAAATGGGGGAAGCGACCCAGCACCGATCAATAGCAGCCCCCATAGTGTTCTGGTTGAATCTCCCCCCTAATGTCAGCCTCCTTATCTACAAAGAACTAAGCCAACTCATCACACTCACAAAAACATGGAAACATAGAATCTGACTGCAGATAAGGACCGCTTGGCCCACCCAGTCTGCCCATTTCCCTACCTAATGGATAAGCTGCAGATCCTAGTTAACCAACAGCCTACTTCTTCCTACCTCCACCCGCTAGAATTGCCTTATGACACTCCCATGCATTCTTGAATTCCACCACTGTTTTTGACTCCACAACCTCCTCCAGAAGGCTGTTCCATGCATCCACAACCCTCTCTGTAAAAAATACTTCCTCACATTACCTCTGAGTTGCCCCCATCTTTAAATTGAGCCCCCTTGTTCTTGCACACCACTTTTTTTGAAAAATGCTACCCTCTTGGACTTTGTTGATTCCCTTGAGGTACTCAAAAGTTTCTATCATGTCCCCCTCTCCCTCCTTTCCTCAAGGCTATACATATTAAGCTCCTTAAGTCTCTCTTCATATGTCTTCTGGTGCAGACCCTGCACCATTTTAGTTACCCTCCTCTGGACTGCCTCTATCCTGTTTATGTCTTTGTGGAGATTGGGTCTCCAGAACTGCATGCAGTACTCCAGATGGGGTCTCACCAGCTGTCTGTACAGAGGGATAACAATTTCCTGTTTTCTACTGGTAATGCCTCTTCCTATGCATCCCAGTATCCCCCAACCCTCCTTACTGCCCTCTCACATTTCTTGCCCACCTCTAGGTCATCTGATATGACTACCCCCAGGTCCCTTTCCATTTTTGTTGTTGTTAGTATCTCACCCCCATTGTGCACTCTTCCCCTGGGTTTTTGTTTCCCAGGTGCATTACCTTGCACTTCTTAGCATTGACTCTAAGCTGCCATACATTTGACCATTCCTCCAACTTTGCCAAGTCCCTTCTCATCCTTTCCACCCCACTTTGTGTATCAACCCTGTTGCAGATATTTGTGTCATCTGCAAAGAGACATACTTTTCCTTCCAGTCCCTCCACAAGTTCACTTATAAAGACATTAAAAATGACTGGCCCCAGTACTGAACCCTGTGATACCCCACTAGTAATCCTCCTTTCTTCACTGTGGACTCCATTTACTGTTACCCACTGTGTCCTGTTGTCCAACCAGTGTTTTACCCAAGCTACCACCCTAGGACCCACTCCCAGGCTGGCTAATTTATTTATTAATCTTTTGTGTGTGACTGTGTTAAATGCCTTGCTAAAGTCTAGGTAGACCATGTCCACAGCCCCTCCCTGGTCTACTGCTTTGGTCACCCAGCCAAAGAAATCAATTAGATTTGTCTGACTTGACCTTTCTGCTGTGAATCCATGCTGCCTTGGGTCCTGTGCCCCTCTGGCCTCTAGGTACTCAACAATTCTTTCCTTCATAAGTGATTCCATCATTTTCCCTACCACTGAGGTCAAACTGACAGGTCTTTAGTTGATAGGATAAGAAATATTTAAAGAAAATCTACTCTAAACTGAACTTCACCATGTTCACTGATGTAAACGGTATCTTTATTGTTTTATAACATATTAGAATGCAGTATTTATTTTGAATGTTGTAGCCATGAGGATGGCGTGTACAGTGTGTGTGTGTGTGTGTGTGTGTGTGTGTGTGTATCCAAGATACAAAATAGAGGATAAGAAATATTTAAAGGAAATTTATTCTAAACTGAACTTCACTGTGTTCACTGACATAAACGGTTTCTTGTTTTATACCATATTAGAATGCAGTATTTATTTTGAATGTTGTGGCCACAAGGATGGTGTGTACAGTTTGTGTGTGTGTGTGTGTGTGTTTGCTGTAGCTCAATATATTTTTTCCCCAAAAAGCACAGTAGAAAATGCTTGCTGATTGCTACATATGTAGTATGGGTAGCTCACTGAAGACCTGGCATATGTCTGAGACAGTGCTTATCTGATAGTGGCTTTAGAGGTAAAGAAAAAACAGTGTAAACTGTAGATTTGCTGGGAAAGAGATGACATTTATGAGGTATGAATCTTTCTTGAAAGACAATACATTCCCAACTGAAACTAGTAGGAAGAAGCTGTTGAAGTGCTAAGTCTTTAAATGTGCAAGTTGTTGCATTCCAAAGGGGGTAAACAAATCTCCAGTTTAAGAGGCAACCAATATTTAGCAAATATTTAACAAGCTGTTTCAGTTTCCTAATGGCATCTGATAAGCAGCATGGAGTTATGTATCCAACATTCTTAACAGAAAAAAGGAAGTATTTTATTTTAGTTGGCATGGAAGGATATGTTTAAAAGTCCAAACATGTGTTCCACAATACTCCATTTTCCAGCTACAGATAGCAAGATGGCTGTATGCTCCGCCCACAGTCATAAAAAGGGACATAGCATCTATAACTCTTCATTATGGCAGGAAGATATCCTGAAACTGGTCCTTGACAGAGCTTCTACAAGCTTAAGTTTTGTTTCTGAGCTCCTGCTCAGAGATATTTATTTTGAAAACTTGACAGCTGGTCTCTGTCCCAGTTTGAGGCTGGCACCATGCAAATTCCTAAAGTTAAAACCAATGTGTTTTTTTTTTATTGGAAAAGATGTTTAGTTGTAACTACAAAAGGCAATGTGCTGTCAGCATGAAACTTATACAGTTGGCAAAGGATATCACAACTTGGTAACTGGCAAAATTGTGTAAACGTAGCTGATGGGGGACCAGAGTTATCTTCATGGATGTCCTGGGACAATAGTCATCAAAGTAAGCATATAAAATTTAATCTTAAATGAAAGATGGCATCATAACAAATCCAAAGATATAATTTTTGTGTGTGGGAAATAAAGAAGTTGACAGCTCGATTGATATGCTTTCTTGAGAGAACAAAGAACCATGTGCTTACAGTGGAATTCCATGCTCTTAAGAACTTTCCTAAAGGGTTTTCTGGACAAAACCTATCTTATTCTAAAGCCGAGGACATGAAAAACAGAAGTACTGTACCATTTTGTTTTTAAATGACAGCTCAGAACTAGAGTTATAGTCCTTATTAACTTATCTCAGAAAATATTTGTCTCACAGACATGGGAGACATCTCAAAAGATGGCCTTTAATAAGTTGAATTCAAAAATGTTCTTATGGAGACTGTATATTGTTGCATTCAAGAGTTATGGAAACATAAACTTTGGACTCAAAGCTGTACTTTCTAAGTAAGAGGTGGAGACTGAAGGAAATAAACTAATACAAACATACATACGAACATACAAAATTGCCAGCAGATACAGGCCAATTGGTCTATCTAGTCTGCTCAAGTGCCCAGCACTGCAGTCCATTAGACTGCAGCTGCCCCCCCATATGTCCTCTCCCCATATCTCACCCCCTCCCGATTTGTACCCTCCCCTTGAATCTGTCCCACCCCCTCTTGAAGCCCCCAACACTTTGCAATGATACAACTTTTTCTGGCAGAGCATTCCACCCTGCCACCACCCTTTCTGTTAAATAGTGCCTCCTCATGTCCCTCTTGAACCTGCCCCCTTCCAGCTTCATAGAGTGTCCCTTGGTTTCCTTTCCACATTTCAGATTGAACATACACCTGGTGTCTGCTTTGTTCAAACCCTTCAGGTACTTAAAGGTCTCAATCATATCCCCTATCTCCCTTCTTTCCTCCAGGGTATACATATTGAGCTCTCTCATCCTCTCCTCATATGGTCTGTCCCCCAGTCCCAGGATCATTTTTGTTACCCTACACTGTACCCACTCCAGTAGTTTGATGTCCCTTTTCAAGTAGTGGCACCAGAACTGCATGCAGTACTCTAGGTGCGGTCTCACCATGGACTTGTATAGGGGCAACATGACCTCCCCACTCCTAGAAGTAATCCCCTTTGCTATGCACCCCAGTATCCTGTTTGCCTTCACTGCTGCCTTCCTGCACTGAGCAGAGTGGTTCATCTCCCTGGTTACAAGCACGCCCAGATCCATCTCCTCCTTGGATTTTGTTAATGGGGCACCCTCCAGACAGTAATTGTGTCCTAGGTTCTTGCCTCCTAAATACATCACTTTGCACTTCTTGGCATTGAAACCAAGCTGCCAAGTGTGAGACCATTCCTCCAGTTTTATCAAATCCTCCTGAAGTATGTTTTCTTCCTCCCCCATCTACCTCGGCACAAATCTTTGTATCATCTGCAAAGGGATGGATCTTGCTCTTAATCACTACTGCAATGTCTGCTATGAAAATGTTAAACAGAACCAGTCCCAGCATTGATCCCTGTGGTACACCACTTGTTACTGCCCTGGGTTCAGAGGCCTCCCCCCACAACTATCTTCTGCTGTCTACCCTGTAGCCAGTTTTCAACCCATATTACCAGTTTCCTCCCCACTCCCAGACTCTTCAACTTGCAGATCAGCCTACCGTGTGGCACAGAGTCAAAGGCCTTGCTGAAATCCAGGTAGAGGACATCCACCACATGTCTTCTGTCCATTGCCCTCATAACCCTGTCGTAAAAATCAACCAAGTTCATCTGGCAGGATCTGCCTGAGACAAACCCATGCTGCCTGCTGTCCTGGAGATTGTTATCCTCAATAAATTGTACCAGTCTTTCCTTGAGGATTGTCTCCATCAGTTTTCCTACAATTGTAGTAAGGCTTACCGGTCTATTATTCCTCAGTACATCCATGGGCCCACTCTTATGGAGAGGTACCACATGTGCTTCCTTCCAGTCTCTGGGCATGCACCCTGAGTTCAGAGAGGTATTGCACAGGTCTGCCAATGGCCTTGCCAGGACCTCTGCCAACTCTTTCAGCACCATGGGGTGGACTCCATCTGGACCAGATGCCTTGTCCACCTTCAAGGACTTTAGGCCCTCCCTCACCCTTTACACCATGATTTCCCCATCTGTGGCTGCTTCTCCTTCACCCTCTCCCACCTCTCCCTTCTTCTCAGGTATAGGCCCATTTCTCTCCTTGGTGATAATTCCCCTCCTGTACAAGAACCAATCAGAAATGGTACAATGATGACCTGGCAAGGCAAGAATGTCATTCTGGGCCAGAGGTAATAAAAGATAGGTCACAAGAGGGGCTGGTCCATCTGCTTCCAACTTAGATGCTAGAAAAATCTGCTGCTGGTGCTATGGACATTTGTTATTGTTTGTCTTACTGTTTGAAGTTCCTGTCAAAACCAGAACAAAGAGACTGTAATGCCTAGAGATATCTAAACTAGAGGAAGCTAGCTTGCACTGCTAGGTTGATAACAGATGGGTCCAAAGTCCAAGGTTAGAGTGCAGACAGAAGTGGAAACAGGAACTGCAATGAGGTCCAGCCACTAAATAACTTATCATCCAGGAGGAGAAGAACTCACCAAGATTTTGAAGTTAAAAGAAAAACGACCAAGCCTTTACAAATAACCAGATGTCTGAGTATTATTTTAATTAATCTTTCTAATATTCTAATTTAGCTTAGCTGGGTTTGGCATGGTAAATTTAACTTGTAAAATCAAATGTTAGGTACATGGTTAAGCTCATGCTCATCCTAAAAAGATATGAACATTTTTGCATGCCATAAAGTACTGAAATATGTTTTATACAGAAATATCATCAAATACACTAATGTAAAGAGTTTTCAAGTTCTTATGCAGGAAAGTTATGCTATATACAGAAGCATGCTAAAGGCATGGCATATAGCTAATACTATTCATTGTGTTCAATAGTGCATATTTCTTTGTTGTTTTGCTTATTTTCTGAAATGCTTGTTTTATTTTGTTTGGTTTTCTGAAACTGTTATTTCATGTTTACATTGCTTTTCATTATGTTTATAAGGTTTTATATCTATGCAAATATTAGTAATTAGAAAAATTGTACAGCAACAAATCTATTTTTTCTACATATCACATCTAGGTGTGACAAAAAATGTTTTTCCAATTATCTTGAACTTATATACAATAGGTATAAAATAATACCAGTCTTATAATTACTTATATAATTATGCACATTTTGTGACACTGGGCTAAAGGCCTAGCTAAGTGCCCATAATAAGAAATTGGTATTCTGACTTATTGTTATGACAACAGTCCTGTCCCCACTGTCCAAGGTATTGTAATGGATAGTTTATGACTGGTAGGTTACATTAATAAACGTAGCATTGTAACAGATATGCAGCATTGATTTAGGAAAAAAATGTAGTACAACAACAGCTTTGCTGGAAATATGCAGAACTTCTGTGTGATGCTTTGTGCAGTGGGGAAATGGCTAGAGTAATCTATATTGATTAAACAAAGGCTTTAAATTTGGTAGATTACAAATTGTTGGTACAGAAATTGCTTGGACTGGGTCTATCATCAACCACCTTTGGGGTGGTTTGACAATTATTTAATTGGAATAATGCATAAAGTTAAGCTTGGGAGTGTTACTTCATCTTTAAGGCCAGTTAGCACAGGAGACCCACAAGGCTCAATCTTGGGATTACTTTTGTTTAGTCTGTTCCTGAATAGTCTCCTCTCTGTTGGGTGGGGGCACCTATTGTAAGCCATTGTGGCATGTCAGGAGAACTGAAAGAAAAGCAATTCATCAGGCTTAAAGTGTGCCCACCCAACTGAATTTGGACTTTGAACCATGGCACTAGTGGTTCAAGGCTGAAGCTATCAAATTTTCCTTTTGTGACTCCTCTCTTTTTGCCAAAAATGTAAAGTAGTTTTTTTATGCTGGTAATGTAGTTTTGTTAATGAGAAGTAGCTCTGTGCTTGCCTGTCAGATCCTCTGGAGAAGGACTTTGTTAGAGTTCAGAATTAGGTCCTTGATAGTAAGCTAGCCATGAAAGAATCATAGAATCATAGAAGCTTGACAGCAGAAAAGGACCATACCGGCCCACCTAGTCTGCCCTTTTTTCCCCCTACACCTCCCCCTCCCTGCCAGTGAAGAAAAAAAAAACAACTAAATTCATGATCTTTGGGAATTCTAAAATGATTTGTCAAGGGTATAAACTGAGTATAAGTGCAATGGTGAGGAGTGTGCAAGAGCAGGTAGACTTCTTGAAGTATTTAGGTGTATATCTGGACAAAAAAAGTCTTATGCCAAGCATGTCAAAAATATTCGATAATGTATGGGAGAGGGTTGTTAGGGATGGCGTTCGATGAATTCCCATACTTGTTATGGCATTGTTGTGATGTCAAGAGGTTATTATACCCTCCCGAGCACATCACAACAGTACCATAGCAACGTGAACGGCTCTGTGTATGCTCGTCTAGTGAACTACCGGCTTATGACAAACAGCCGCAGCAGTGAGAGCTGGCCTTGAAGGAGAGTGGTACGATGGGAGATAAAGCAAAGTAAGGACAAATTTTGCTTAACTGGTGTCCATATACTATATAAGACAATGAATGAGCACCAGCTAACAACAATGCAGAGTTCCAGTCTCGAGGTCATCATGACAACTGTAAACCTCTTGAGCTTTGCTCTCGAGGTTTACTATGCTGTCATGACAACCTCTTGATAGGCACACAGCATTGTTATTAACTGATTCCCATCCATTATCCTCTATATAGAAGATAAATGTTAGGTTGGGATTATCATATAGAAGTAAAATTAATTTTATTCAGCAAATACGTAAGCTGGTGGTTCAAAGTTTGATACTAACTGTTGATTATGGTATGATAGTCTATGCCTCAGTGACAGAGAATGTGCTATCCAGATGGACTAGAGTTCTAAGTCAAGCCTGCTCATTTTTTTTATACTTTCCCCTCTTTTTGACCCCCTCACCTTCCGTCCAGGATCTGCCCTGGTCACGGTGCCCCTAAGGCTTCCACTGCCTGAGTAGCCACTCGTTCCTCCCTGATTACTCCTGGCTTGCCCCCCAGGAGGAGGAGCACGGTGCCACAGCAGGAATCTGTGCCATGTATTAGTATCTGGTTAGGGAGTATGTGACCAGGTGGCTAATTGATGCCGGGAGCAGGTCGTCATGGAGACGACGGGTGAGGAGGGATTTTTGGCCCCCTATTGGCTGGGGCGGGGCAGATGCTGGTGTCATTGCATGTCCCTTTTTGACTATGTGTTGGTGCTCAAGGTTATACACCCAGCTTCCGCTAGGTGTCACCCTCACACTGAGCACAAGGACCCCCCACCACCAGGAGAAGAAGAGCAGTCCTAGGGACGCTCTATCCCTCTCCCCCAGCTGGCCCTCCGATGACCCAGGTTCGTTCCCAAACCCAGTTCACTGGCGTCGCAAGTGGAACTTGGTTTGCTGACGTTGCAAGCAGAACCTGAACCAATGTGCCGGCAGGCCAGTTTAAGCCTGCCCATTTGTGTTGGATGGCAACAAAGCTGTTCACTGCTGAGAAGTGTATGAGTGAGCTGGTTGGCTAGCTACTAAACTGTGTATTCAGTATTTAGATTAAATTTATGGTGTTGTAAGTTGTTAACTGGCCAGAGTATAGTTAAGCTGAATTACATTGCATTACTATGTTCTAATACCAGGACCCCTCTGAATTTGAAACCGGAGTTACAATGCTATGGAACCACATTTGGAAAGAGATTTTTTTAACATACCATAGAGAGCTATTAAGAGGTGGAATTCTTGCCCTCAGAGTGCCATAGGAAATCAGTCAAAAGAACAATTTAAAAAGGGTATTAGAACATACACCAATGTATGTTTCTGTTTTAGATATTGATAGAAACATAGAATGTGATGGCAGATAAGGACCGCTTGGCCCACCCAGTCTGCCCATTCCCCTACCTAATGGATAAGCTGCAGTTCCTAGTTAACCAACAGCCTTCTTTCTACTACCCCCCACTAAAATTGCTTTATGTCTGTACAATGCATTCTTTTTTCAAATTAAATGGACACTGTCAACCCCATTTGGCCTCAAAGTGCCCCTAGTTTAAAAAACACATTTTATGATTGTTCTCATTCTACAGAGACTGCTAATGTAGCTGGTTGTTTGATTAAGACCCCTTTTTCATTTTAAAAAGTAAAAAAAAATGAAAGTCAACTATACTGGTGTTACCACACCAAAACATGTTTGTTTGCATTTCTTGACCAACTACAACTGCATCTTTCCTGGACTCAGGAAACACTCTCCAACTTTACGTAGCTACTCATTATGCAGTGGGAGTAGATGAGACTATTGTATCATGAAGGGCTGCACAGTTAGAGGGTGTTTCTAATGTTAGGAAGTATGCAGTAAGTTTAGGTAAATAATTTGGACCTATACAATGCTGCATATACCCATACATTCCCATGCATTTCAGTTCTAATAAGCAAGGAGGCAGATTAAAAACCAACATCAATGAATTTTAGAGAAGGTAAGCAATTGTAAAATGTGGTTTTTTATCTAGAAATAATATGATGCAAAAAAGGTTGACAGTATGCCCTTTAAGTATATTTTATTAATCTCAAAGACCTCTTTAATACATATGAGTAGAGCAGTCTGCTTAAACTTTAGGTAATGCTGCAGAGGTACAATCAGAGACCAGGACAACATATACATATTTTAATATTAACTAATAACCCCCCTCCCCCCTCCCTACCCATCCCCTTCCTCCCCTGCCACAGGAGATTCTAAGGAAGAAAAAAAAAAAGGAAACAAGAGCAACCTCCGCTCATTGTTTGTAGTTACACCAGAACAATGTACAAGTAATGGGAGATGTGAATAGGTCACTTAACCTGTTAACAAAGTATAGGGAGGTTCCCATATAGCATTGTATTTGTAAAACTTATTAGACAGACTTGCTATAAGGTGCTCTGCTTGCAATGCAAACATAATTTCTTTATACCATTCTAGGTAACTTGGGATACTTGGATTTAACATCCCATGCATTCTTGAATTGCCCCACTGTTTTTGACTCCACAACCTCCTCAGGAAGGCCGTTCCATGCATCTATCAGCCTCTCTGTGAAAAAATACTTCCTCACATTACCTCTGAGCCATCCCCCCTCTATCTTCAGATTGTGTCCCCTTGTTCTTGCACATCCCTTTTTCTGAAAGATACTACCCTCATAGACTTTGTTTTTTTTTGTTGTTTTTTTTTAATTTTGTATTTAATATTTTATACATATGCATAAAATCAATTTTCCAGAGTATGTGGAAAGAGTCATTCTATATCAATGCACATTACAAAGGAGATTTGATCACATACTACACTTGGTACATCTTTGGGGATTAAAAGAATGGGCAATAAGCAAATCTACACAAATAAGTAAGCAACATTAGGAGCCCTTATGCAGTCAAAGCCCCAGGTTTTCATATCTTAAAAAAAAAAAGAAGTTAAATGATAAAATATCTTAGCCGACCACTAGGTCCTGTATTAGTTACATGTAATTAATAAGGAAACATTCACTACTTTCTAAAGCTCCTCGAACTATCAATTTCTAGAAGTAAACACATCTTTAAGGCTTCAAAATGTGCCTGCTAAATACAGAAAAGAATAAACGGAAAGGACAAGCCTTTTAAGGTCCAGGATTATAGGCATCAACTTATTATCTCGACAGTTCTAGTTATTATTCAAGGATCACTTTTCCTAAATACGTTTAATAAAAGATGTTTAACTTCTCCAAGCGCTGATTTTAATTATCTGAATATTCAATAACAGCGTTACAATAATCTATCTAGATAGCATCCAGCCTTTGCAGACATTTCAGACATATTTTAACAGATAATGTCAGGTCAGGTATAAAATAAAGTCCTGCATGATCAGTTGGAAAAATAAACAACAGAGCATTCTATTAAGTCCACGATCAGGATATTCCTCAAAAGTCCCTGTTATTCAGTCCCCCTCCAGTTCCTTGTCTGATGATCGATCCTCTTGGATTCTTCGAGCTGCTATTCTCTCGACGCAAGCTCCTGCTTCTTTAGGGTCGGTAAATCGGAATTGACGTCAGCCTTCGGTGAAACATAATCAGGCAGGAAAGGCCATGGCATATGTGATCCCCAAATCCTGGAGCTTTCTCTTAACGCCATCAATCACTTTACAGCACATTCTTGTCACATAAGCCAAATCTGGAAAAAACAATATGCGGGAATCCTCTTCGTACATTGGGCTCTTAGACCGGATTGCTCCCAATACCAAGTCCCTCTCTGCTGCTGAGGTTAGGGTAGCCAGGATAGTGCGGGGATTCTCAAGATTATATACTGGTCTGCGGGGGGCAATTCTGCATGCTTGTTGGATATTTACAACCTTCAGACCTGTGATACTCTTAATCCATTGATCAAGAAAAGCATGTAAATTGTCCCCCTCTGTGCCTTCCTGGAGACCAAGTATATGGATATTAGCAGCCCGCACCGTATTCTCTAATTGTTCAATTCAGCTTCTTAATGCTGCCTGTTCTGTAATGGCCGTAGCTGAAGCTGTCAGGGCCTTCCCAGCAGTGGCCTCTATGTTTTTAGTTGTCTCCCCCATGGCATCAATCAGAGATTCCATCACCTGAAAACGTAGCGAAAAGGCATCAAGTTTTTTATCCATCCCTTAGACCGTCTTAGTTAAGGCATTTAGTCCTATCTGAAGCAAATTTAAAGATGCCGGTGTCTGTTCAGGGCCTGTCGAGTTAGACGCGCCATCATTTTGCTCCGCGTGTTTCAGTGAAGGAGCACATGGCTGAAAGAAATCTTGTTTGGGGGGTTTTGTTTTCCCATAGCAATTTCCAAAGTCTTTCAGAAGATGCAGGAACAAATCACCGGACTTCTGCCTGGAGTTAAGGTGGTTTTCAGGGAGAAGTTAAGGTTTTAAATTCAAATATATAAGCGGTTAGTAGGAGCTCCAGAAAAGTGCTGCTTCTGGCTAGACTGCAGGCTCCGCCCCCCCACAGACTTTGTTAATTCCCTTGAGGTACTTGAACGTTTCTATCATGTCCCCCCTCTCCCTACATTCATCAAGGGTATACATATTAAGCTCCTTTAGTCTCTCTTCATATGTCTTCTGGTGCAGACCCTACACCATTTTAGTTGCCCTCCTCTGGACAGCCTTCACCCTGTCTATGTCTTTGTGGAGATGGGGTCTCCAGAACTGCATGCAGTACTCCAGATGGGGTCTCACCAGCTGTCTGTACAGAGGAATAACAACTTCCTGTTTTCTACTGGTGATGCTTCTCCCTATGCATCCCAGTATCCCCCCAACCCTCCTTACTGCCTTCTCACATTGCTTGCCCATCGTTAGGTCATGTGATATAACTACCCCCAGGTCCCTTTCCATTTTTGTTGTTGTCAGTATCTCACCCCCCATTGTGTACTCTTCCCCTGGGTTTTTGTTTCCCAGGTGCATTACTTTGCACTTCTTTGTGATGAATCTAAGCTGCCATACATTTGACCATTCCTCCAACTTTGCCAAGTCACTTCTCATCCTTTCCACCCCATCTTATGTATCAACCCTATTGCAGATCTTTGTGTCATCTGCAAGGAGACATACTTTTCCTTCCAGTCCTTCTGCAATGTCACTTATGAAGACATTAAAAAGGACTGGACCCAGTATTGAACCCTGCGGTACCCCACTAGTAACCCTCCTTTTTTCACTGTGTACTCCATTTACTATTACCCTCTGCATCCTCTTGTCCAGCAAATGTTTTACCCAGACTACCATCCTGTGACCCTCTCCCTGGCTGGCTAATTTGTTTATTAATCTTTTGTGTGGGACTGTGTCAAATGGCTTGCTAAAGTCTCGGTAGGCCATGTCCACAGCTCCTTCCTGGCCTACTACTTTGGTCACCCAGTCAAAGAAATCAATTAAATTCATCTGACATGACCTTCCCACTGTGAATCCATGTTGCCTTGGGTCCTGTGCCCCATTGGCCTCTAGGTAGTCAACAGTTCTTTTCTTCAGAAGTGATTCCATCATTTTCCATACCACTGAGGTCAAACAGACAGGTCTGTAGTTTCCTGCTTCTGTCTTGCTCCCACTTTTCTGAAGGGGGATCACATCCACCCTCCTCCAGTCCTCAGGTACCACAAAATTCTTCCATGATTTGTTAAAAAGGGTAGTCAATGGTTCTACTAGTTCTCCCCTTAGTTCTTTTAGAACTCTAGAGTGAATCCCATCAGGCCCCATTGCTTTGTCCACCTTCAGTTTTAAGAGTTCTTTCAGAAACCTTTCTTCTGTGAAAGGACTAACATCGACTCCCCTATCCAGAGTGCTTATATTGATTGGATTAGGTACCTCCCCCTCCTCTTCCTTTGTGAATACTGAGCAGAAGTATTCATTCAGTATCCTTGCTTTTCACTGTCCTCTCTGCCCACACCCACCCTCCTCTTTATTCAGCCTCAGTATCCCTCCCTTTTTTCTTTCTTTGCTCCCTAATGTACCTGTAAAAGGTTTTATCTTCCTTCTTAACTGAGTTGGATAACTTTTCCTTGGTTTGGGCCTTTGCTATTCTGACTGCCTTCCTCACTTCCTTCTGCTTTAACTGGTAAAGTTCTCTGTCCTGCTCCTTCTGCATTTCCTTATGATTCCTGTATGCTATCTTTTTCTCCCTAACCTTCCCTGCCACCTCTTTTGAGAACCATAGTGTTTTTTTCTTTTGTTTTGATTAGTTTTCTTCACACAAAGGCGTGTTTCCTCTGTGATGGCAGTTTTGATGTTTCCCCATTGTTGCTCCACCCTCTTTATTGCCTGTCTGCTAGTGCTTTTCTGAGGCACTCTGCCATTTTGACAAAAGCAGCCCTCCTGAAGTCCAGTACCTTCACTTTTGTATGACTTGACTCTACAGCTGAGTTTATCATGAACCACACACAGTGTTTGGTGGTCACTTGTTCCCAGATGGCTAACCACTTCAAGATCTGAGATCCTCTCTCCATCCCCATTTGAGAGTACCAGGTCTAAGATTGCTCCCTCCCGAGTGGGTTCCAACACTAGCTGTCTGAGGCATGCCCACTGTAGGCCATCGAGAATGGCCATGCTTTTGGATGTGGCTGAAGCAAAGGTGATCCAGTTAAGATCTGGCATATTCAGGTCCCCCATCAGCAATATCTCCCCTTTCTCTGCCATCCTAAGAATGCCTTCTGTCATTTTCTTGTCCATTTCCTCCCCCTTAGACAGGGGTCTGTATACAACTCCTGTGTGAATTGTGGTGCCATTTCAAAGTCTCCAGGGTGACCCACAGTGCCTCCTCTCCTTCCTGTTTACCCTTTAGTTCCGTTGCTTTGATCCCTCCCATTACATAGAGAGCTACTCCTCCTCCTCCTCCTTTTCTACCCTCCCTGTCCCTCCTGTAGATTGTGTACCCTGGTATGTTGACATCCCAGTCATGGTTCTTGGTGTACCATGTTTCTGTGACTGCTATGATATCCAGGCATCCCTCTTCCATCAAGGCCACCAGTTCAGGGAGCTTGTTATCTAGACTACAGGCATCGGTACTCATTACCCTCCATTTTATGATGGCCTTACCCCTTTTTTCTCTATCTCTGCCCTTACTGCCTTTGTCTGTTTCTCCATTTATCCCTTCCCTTCTCCCTGTTGACTTCTCTGTCTTGGTGTTTCCCTCACTAACTACCCTGATTTTTTGGGGGGGCAAGGCTAGGATTTCCCTACTCCTTTTCAGTACCTCCCCCCTTGGCTAGTTCAAATGCTTGCCAATGAAGCATTTAAACCTATCACCTGGTTCCCCTCCTGGACAGATGCAGACCATCACACCAGTATAGGCCTGTATCTCTCCAGGTGGACCCCCAGTCATTAATGAAGCCAAAACTCTGAACTCTGCACCAATTTTTCAACCACTGATTGAATACCATGGTGCAGAGCACCCTAGCCTCACCCATACCATAGAGAGGCAGCACCTCTGAGAAGGTTACCGTGCATGCTACTTGTCTAAAGCCACTCCCCAACTTCACAAACTCCTCCTGCACTGCTCTGATCCCTTTCCCAGCCAGGTAATTTATCCCTAGGTGGACAATAACATTCAGCTCTCTTCCCTGTGTAGCTTCTTCTATGATCCTAAGGATTTTCTCCCTGTCCCTCCAAGCCATTGTGCTAGGCAGGTACCTTACCTTCTTCTCCCCTCCCTCTCCCAGTTCTACCCTCCTAACAATGTAGTCCCCCACCAGGAGTTGTTTCTTTCCCCTGTGGGGTTCCATGTCACCTTCCTGTGGGTCTCCTTTGTGGAGGTTCCCAGCATCCTTCTTGGTCTCCACTGTGGTTGCCTCCATAGAGGAACCACAGTCTGCCAGAGTGGCTTATGAATTGTGGAGAGGCACAACTGGAGGGATACATCTCTGTTCCACCACCCTCATCCTCCCTGAGCACACTGTTGTCCAACCGCTCCTCTTTCTTGGCAACCTCTGAGGCAGCGGCAATGGCCCTGGTGGTCCCTGGGTGGGAAAGGAAGTCCCCTGAATCCTGGTCAACTCAGCCTGGAGATGAGCAACCTCCTCCCTCAGCCCAGAGAGGTGCCTACAGATGGGACAGCACCACAGCGCTGCTTAAAGAAAAGTTTCCTGCAACCGTTGTATTACCGCACGTGGGTAATAAAAATACCACTACCATGGTAAAAATCCCATTGACTAACATTGTTTTTTTACCGCGGTAGTGGTATTTTTTTTACTGCATGTGCGGTAATACCGCGGTAATGGTAAACTTTTCCAGCGGTAACGGTAAACTTTTCTATGAGCAGCACTGGCAGTATGTAACCTCAACCAATGCAGCAGACATGTTTTCTCTGTATCATCAAAATTAAGACTATGTGTTATAGTTTTTCTAGTTGTTTCTATTGTTTCTTATTATTTTAAGGTATTTTAGTTAAGATATTATAGTTTTCTTCAACATTTTGAGGAAAGTTGGAAAATATTTTTTCTGCTGTTACATCAGGACAAGTAGTATTTTTCATGTTTTTTTGTAGGACACAGTTGCCAAAACAGGACTTTCCTGCAAAAATCAGGACAGGTGGCAACCCTACCAGCAGCGGGGGGATGGAGAGCTACTCTTTTCCTTCTAGGATGATGAGTCTTTTGTGCCTCTGTGATCACTCCCTTCCCTGCTCCCAACAGGAAGTTCCTATTATCAGTCAAATCCTGTGCCTATAAAACTAGGATCGGCTAAGGGTGGGGTGGGGTGGAGGGGGATGGAGGGCAAAATAGTCCCAGTAAAGTTCTAACAGCAGCTCCTTCCTCTTGCTATTCTCTGCCACAAGCTATCTAGGTCAATTTTTAAATGCAAACAGCTGGCTTCCTTCTTTCTAAGCCACTCCCCCAATTCTGTTTCTTTTTCACCTAGCTAACTGCACAGATAACTATTCCTTCACCCAACTTAGACAAATACACTCTTTTTTTGTTCGTTTTTTGTTTGTTTTTACCCTAAATTGAAATTCCTAGTAGTAGAGTAGTAACATTCTAACAGCAGCTCCTTCCTCTTGCTGTTCTGTGTTTTGATTTTTAATGTAGTGCATTGATGATGTATTACATACTGTATGCAGGCATGTATTGTTACTGATGATTTTTCATGACTAGGTTACCTTTGAAAAAAGACAACTGTTGCCTTGAGGTTTTTCTCCTCATAAACTAAACTGAACTAAACTAAGAACACTGAAATGAAGCTGAAACTGAAAAATACTCATTAAAATAACTAATCTAATAGTTTTATAATTTAAAATAAATTGTATTAATTGGACACACTATAGCCTCACTTTGAATATGACATTTAGACCTCACTTACACAGGTCTAGGTCTTTCATAATTCAGTCACGACTCTGCCACTCACAAGTTGTTGTTCTGCCCCCTCACTTGTGAAGATAAATGGCATATTGTGAGTCAGGTCAATGTGTATCCTATCTATACTTTTATACATATATTCTTTGAAAAAAACTGTATTAATGCACCAGTTAGGGGTCAAGTTAATGCCACAAAAGTAGTGAAATGTGACCTTAGGGTTTTCAACCCTAATACCCCATCACCACCCCCTAAGCAATAAAAGGAAAAAAAAACAATGAAGGTTTTGGGTCTCCAAAGACAAACTGACAGTTATTAAAGTTTTTTTTTAACTTGGTTTATTCACCAGCTAGCTCAGGGAACTCTCTTGTGCATACTCCGCACATCACTGCAGCTTCTACCTCTCATCTGATGCTCTCTCCACTGTGAAATCAGGGAAAGACACTCACATCCTTGCTCAGCCCAGTGGACCCCTGGCTCTGAACCCCCAGAGGCAGGGCCACTGTCCAACCTGGTGCTCTATCTATTATCCAGTGTGCCAGATCAGGGTCAGATGAGGGATCGGGACAGCTGGTAGAGTGAGCTTGACATCGGGAGTGTGGCTGCAGGGCACTGGAGGTTGCCATAGGCTATCCCAGGAACCAGGGATTTTTCTTGTGCTGGTTTCCCCCTGAGCATGGATGTGCAATGACGTCTGTGTATGCAAAATGCTGATGTCCACCGCCGCTTCGTACCCTGAAGCTGTATCACTCCATGTAGTGCCCCTGATCGCCATTGGGGGTCACTAAGGAATGATGAGTGACCCACAACCCACCCCAGAAGAGGAGAGCAGTCTTCTGGATACTCAGTCCTCTCCTACCTCTGCTGACCACTGGCAGCCCAAGTCCATTCCCTGAAACCGGGTATGTCGTTGTGGCACGAAGCGTGTCATCCAGCCCCTCAACCCTCAGCACCACTAGGCCGGCTATTGTTTATGTATTTAAGTATTCTAGGATTATAACAGTGCATTAGACAAGAAGGTTTCTCTTCCTAACTCATACTTTAACAATATTGTTGTATGTGTGTATGTATGTATTTTACCTATTTATTAAAGAATACTTGTATTGTAATGTTCTAACATTTTTTGTATTGCATGAACAGTAGAATTGAAATTTGAAACTTGGGTCTCCACAGTCTTGGCAAATCAGTGGTGGGGTCTCCTTGGAGTTATCGACCCTAATGCTCACCCCTTCCCACAGCCTGTAGCCTCCTGTCTGAAGTACAAGGTACAGCTCGAAGCCAGTGCCTGATACTGATACGCTCTTCAAAAATAGAGAAGGATGTCTTACCACATGCTACCAATACTCTTCAAAAATAGAGAAGTATGTCTTGCCACATGTTGTCAATAATCTTCAAACATAGAGAAGTATGTCTTACCACATGTTGTCAATATAATCTGTTGTAAATTTCTAATGTGACTGGCCTGGTGGTGCTGAGGGTTGAGGCGCTGGACACCACACATAGCATCACACTGGTGACCCGGGTTCAGAAATGGGCTCAGGTCATTGGGGGTCAGCAGTGACAGGAGAGGATTGAGCATCTGGATGACTGCTCTCCTCTCATGGGAATGGGTGGGTTGTGACTCCAGCTGCAACTGCAACTCCCAGTGGAGACTGGTGGCATCACAACTTGTGGGAGCCATGCTGATGGGGATGGATGTGGTGGTGGATGTCCTGAAAGTGGGTGCGAGAGTACACCCATTGCATGCTGGATGTCATTGCATGTCCATGCCTCAGGAACAAAGGAAAAAGGACCCTGGCACCTGAACATGTGAAGGTGTGTCCAGTGGTTGGCCCCCATGCCCTCAGCTGGGTTAATCTCCTTATCTCCTCCACTCCCCAGCCGCTCATCTAGATTCTAGATAGAGCACTGGAGGAGTTAGGGTGGTCCCACCCCAAGGGGCTCAGAACCAGGGGGTAGGGTGGTCAGTGGACATGGAGGACTGTTCCCAGGAATGGAGACCAGACATGGGAGGACCTCAGGCCAGATGGGAGAAAGGTCACACTGAGAGACTTCACTAGAAAGAGATTTAAGGGGCCAGTGTAAGTGCACAAATAGACTTAACAAAAAAAAAAATTCTAATGTGCAATCAAATTTCATTCTGAGAAACCAATTTTCTGCTGGTAAACAAAAAATCAGGTTGTGCAAGGAAAGGAGACAGTACAGCGCTGTGTTTTAGGGAACTGAGTTGCAAACCTGGAGACCTGGGTTTGAATCCCATAGCCCCCACTGGCATAATGTGTGACCCTGAGCAAGTCACTTAAGTTCCTTGTGCTCCCAGGTTTCACCTGGAAACAAGCTTCAGCTTAATGTTCCTTTCCTGGTTAAACAACTTCCCCTCTTTCCTTTCCGATCAAATGTAATGCTGCAAAGCAAATTTTCTGCTGCAAAAAGGAAAATTATGCTGGGCAATTAAAAATGTGTTTCTGACAGACTTTTTTGAATCACAATTAAAACATAGTTTGGCAAGTCAAATTTAGTTTTGCATCACCTTAATGGTGTGACACAGAAAAACATGTCATGATTCAAAAAACAGGGAAGACGTTAACATGGCCAAGAGAAATATGTAAAACATAATTCTAATTAACTGAAACAAGCCTCAGAATCTAAACCAGCATGTCCTAATGATGTGCATTAATTTTTCCTGTATTGTGGATGCTGTAATAAGTTTGGATTAGAAATCTGTTACTAAAGTGAGAAACATGATGGTGGCTGTCATAAAAGAAAAACAAAATGTTGGTGTCATGAGCACAGCATTTCAAGAAACTAAAAATGGTCTTCTGACACTAATGTTTTGGTGTTGTATCAGAATATTATCCCCAAAACCCTACTGTGCATGTTCAGAACAGAAAAACACAACACTTTAAATCTTTATAACTCTGGAACCATTTAATGCTTTTCCACAAAACCTTCCAAAGGCACTATCTTGCCATAGCACGCTTCTACTCAGAAAGTTCTGAGGAAAAAAATGCATTCTTTGTAAGCTGTAGGTGAGAGGAAAAAAATCTCATGTTAAGTATTGAAAAAAAATTACACATCTACAGGAAAATTATATATACAGATCTCAGAAACCATACAAGCTGCCATCACACAACTTTCCACAGATCTACACCTTGCCTATTAGCCAACACATGTAAAATTTCAACTAATTTCATCAAACACAACCAAAGCTCTTAAGTTGCACAATTAGGGTTTTAACACTGAACACCCTGCTCAACCCTAACTGTAGGGTAATAGAGATATATACAGAGGTGTAGGCCCACATTTTCAAAGGAGATGTGCAGCCCAAAATACAGCTACACCGCGCAACTCAAAAATGTGCAGAAGCGCTATATTCAAAAGGGCGAGATGAGTTGCGCATATCTAACTGCGCAATTGTGCAGAAATAATGTATGCAGCACAAATAAGGTGGGGGGGATTGATGAATATGCTGCACATCTCAATATTCAGCCCAAAAGTGTGATGTATCTGCCGTGCATCTCAGAAATGAGCCGCACAAAGTTAGGCACACAAAAGGATGACCAAAATTGGCCAGCCACCCACAGGTAGGCCGCATAACTGCAGGCAGACCATCCAGAGACCACTATTGGAGGGGCACCAGAACATGCTCCAGGCACCCACACACAGCAGACATGCCAGGATGGATGTACCCAGAGCCACAGGTGCTGTACCACCACAGGTACCATCCAGGGAGCAACCCCCCACACCGCACTCTGGACATAGACACCCAGCAGCCACATGCCAGTGCTGTAAGGTGACCCTAAGCATACCAGCAGAGCAAACAGCCACAATGCAGCACATGTACCAAGGGCCATGGACAGCACCCATGTGGCCTGCAGGGGGTCAACTGATGGTGGCATGCACCCAGGGTGCATCTGTGGCAATGGTGCCCAGGTAGCCTGGCAGTACTAGTGGCAGTATGGCATGGGCCAGGGACTGACCTGTGGCACCCACCCATTGTGGTACACCATAGGTGCACACAGGTGGGACCCACCCACACAGGTACCCAGTCACCTTTTTCACACTGCCATCCCTTGCAAGTCTCACCATGTTCCTCACATGCAGGGGTGTGTGGGGCATTGCATGTGACTGTATGCAGCATATGGAGCTGGTGTCTCGCATGCATGTGGTATACCAATCAGGCAGTGTCACCCTGTGCCCTCCCTTGTTGCTTTTTCAGGTGGTCTTCCTGTACCACAGTCTGACACTGTACATAGCTATGGGCAATAGCACTGTACCCAGGCCAGTGCAGTCCACCCACTCACACACACACAGACTTTCCATCACACCTGCCTGCTAGGCTGCGGTACCTCCTGTTCATCTTTGTGGGGTGGTAGGACAGCCCTGCAAAGCTGGAACTGAGCATGCCTGGGATATGCAAATAGCCTGAATACATTCCAGTAATGAGATGCAGATGTTCAGTCTGGGCACAGACTGTACAATGAGGGCATTTGCATATCCCATCTAAATATTGCAATTCTGTGCACTGCGCAAATGGCTTTACATTGCGCAATTCCTTATGCTCTGCATTGGGCTCTTGGCTCCTGCTGCGCTGTGCATCTCCTACTGTGCAATCGCACATGTTCAGGATATTCAGCCACACATGCATGATCACATCTTCCAGTGCAACTTTTGAACATACCATTATTTTGTGCTGGTGCATCTCAGTTGCACGGCGCAGGCACTTGCGTGATGCAGCCTGAAACTTTTGAATATGGGGCCCATACTGTACATATTATAAGGAAAGTGAGCTTCACCACCTGATCATGCATTTACAGAGGTATAATACATGGTCAAGTGGACATCTCTTGCCCAACTAAATTTCTAGATTTTTTTCTTGCCATTTTACAAATATCTTTACATAATAAATGTGCATCTAGTAAGCTGTATAGCAGGCATTTATAAACATAGATCCCATGCTTCCCATAATGAATGATGCATGCAAATTTGGAGGTTGAGGGCATGTCCCCACCACCACTCATCTCATCTGGAAATGAGTATTGATTCGTGCTTTTCCTCAAAACAAAAGTTCAAAGGAGTTATCAAATATTAGTGTGGTCCCTCCATCTTATCTTTACTGTTAGCCTAGTTTTTTTTAATTTTTTTCTGTGGCCTTGTACATTGTGTTGCTGGTTTGCTCATATCTGCTTGTGGATCATATTTTTTCTCCTCTGTGAATCTGCTGATGGTATGAGAGATTTATCTGCCGAGTATAACTTTTCCCACACTCAGTACACTTGTAAGGCTTCTCTCCTGTGTGAATTCGCCGATGACGTGTGAGATGTGATCGCTGCATAAAATTCTTTCCACAATCAGTACATGTAAAAGGTTTTTCTCCTGTGTGAATTTTCTGGTGAAATGAGAGGTGTTGTTGCTGTGAAAATCTCTTCCCACATTCAGTACATTTAAAAGGGTTCTCTTCTGTGTGACTTTGCTGATGGTATAAGAGACATGCCAGCTGTGTAAAACTCTTTTCACATTTGGTACATTTAAAAGATTTCTCTCCTCTTTTAATTCCCTCATGGCGTGTGAGAGATTGCCTTCTTGTAAAACTCATCCCACAAGAAGTACATTTAAATGGTTTCTCTCCTGTGTGAATTCGTCTGTGCTCTGAGAATAGAAAAAGATGTGCAAAACTCTTCCCACAGTCAGTACATTTAAATAATTTCTCTTGAGGGTAATGTGTCCTAAGATTGGGGTTTTCTAATTTCTCTCCTGCATGAATTGCCTGATGACGTGAAAGATGGGTCCGCCTTGCAAAACTCTTTTCACACACAATACATTTAAATGGTTTTTCTCCTGTGTGAATTCGCTGATGATATAAGAGATGTGTTTGCCATGAAAAACTCTTTCCACACTCAGTACATTTGAAAGGCTTTTCTCCTCTGTGAGTTCGCTGATGGTATAAGAGAGATGCTGACCATTTAAAACTCTTTCCACACTCAGTACATTTAAAAGGTTGCTCTCTTTTGTGAATTCGCTGATGGATTGAGAAAGACACCTGCGATGAAAAATTCTTTCCACACTCTGTACATTTAAATGGTTGCTCTTTGTGAATTCTCTGATGGCTTGAAAAAGATACCTGCAATGAGGAACTCTTCTCACAATCATTACTTTTAAATGTTCTCTTTCTTGTGTGAATATGCTGGTGGCGTGAGAGAGAATTCTTATGTCTAAATTGTCTTCCACATTCAGTACATTTAAATGGTCTTTCTCCTGAGTGAATTCGCTGGTGACATGAGAGATGAGCCTTCTGTCTAAAAGTCTTCCCACATTCAGTACATTTAAAGTGCCTTCCTTTAGTGTGAATGTTATGATGTACCCGAAATGATGTTGGGGTAACACTCTTTCTATCTTTGGCACATTTGAACTCCTTGTCTGGTACATAAACCTGTTGATGGACTGGAGGTTTATGCACCAGACTGAGCCTTTTCCGTCTAATGGTACACTTTGAATCACCCTCTTCTGCATGACCCTGATGAAGTTTATTCAAACTTATCTTTTCTGTCAAACGCTTCCCACATTTAGCCCTTTTAAATTGAGTCGGTCTTGAGGGACTCTTCTGGCATACAGAAGATCTTGATTGGAGACCCTTCTTATGCTGAACAGGTTTAGTTGCTAGAATAAAAAAAAAGAGATTTTCTCTTTAGTATTTTATACCCATTCCCCTCCTTTAAATCCCCATTCCACTTTTTGGTTCCTTGTGGCCCTGTTATCAGCACCTTACCTCAGCCATGAAAACTGTAGGCATGCATACTCCTCAGAGGTTAATGACACATCCAGTTCATGAGTGGTCATATGGGGGCAGCTGCTTAATGACACTCAGCAGCCTTTCCCCCTGAAGAGTGACTGCATCCCCTTGCTCTACTAGCCTGAGCAGTAAGTAAGAAACACCCAGTGTCACCCCTGAACCTGGATCTCCAGTACAGCTCTGTAGGCATGTTTACGCTGAGTATTATGCACTTGTGTGAGTGGTGTACAGTAGCTGATCCACTGCCAGAGCATACCGTAAGTGTACACAGGTTTGCAAACATTGTAAGCTAATCTATTTCAGCCCCTGTGAAACTCTGCAGCAGTGGGAGCTGAAATGGTGCAGGAGTTTTAAGTTCCTGTGTGAACATTCCACACCTTAGGAAGTGATGCACTTGCAGTATTGTAGCCAGAAGAGGGACATAAATAAGACATGGGGGGAGCCAGACTGCCTCCAGCACTTCCACAGCTTCTGCACTTCTCCATAGTTCCTGTGTGTGGATGCACTGGAAATGCCTAAAACAGTATACTTCACACACAAGCACTGTAATGGTGCCAAGCCCACTGTGTGCATGTATGTGTGTATAAACGCACACTATACCACACTGCCACTTAAGTATAAGAATGACTTTCAACAAAATGTCATTAATTTTCTCAACAGCAGCACTTTTAGTCAGCATGATTAATTATATTTCTTTAGGATTTTTAATTCAAAACATTAAATGTAGTTTAAATATTAAAAGTAGGTCTGAGAGTGCACTGCTTTGCTTTGATTTGACAGACTACGATCAAAAGTTACTCTTGTCCTTATCAGCGTGTACCTAACTGTGGGAGTGTATTGACATCCTAAAAGCAGCAGTCCCTGCAAAGGACTTGCCACTCCACTGGTAACCAGGTGGCAATAATGCAGTGATGTGCAACATAGCCCCTCCCAGAAGACATTGCACATCTACAAGCCACAGCAGCTTAGACTTCTTCCAGTGCTGACTGAGATACTGGCACACAAGAAGATTTTCAATTTTAAAATGCAAATGATGCCCACATTTATTTTAACAAAGAGGCCTCAGTGTTTTAGGACAACATTACGGCACTGAGATCTCTTTGTTAAAATATATGTGGGCAGTTGCCTTTAAAACTAAAATTCTGTGTGGTCTATGCCATCTGTGTTTAAACTACTGTACACTGGAAATCCATGTGAGTAACTGCACAAATTATTAGAGAGAGCAGTTTCAGCTTGTGTTTCCCCTGACTCAGATACTGAGCTCAGGATGGCCTGGGTTCCCCACAGAGCAAGTGGACATTTGGGACAGAGGTAGCCATTTACTATCACCATCAACTTATTAGACTAAAAAGCAGTTCCTGTGCTGGTCCAGTGGCTTAGTGATAGCAGCTCACTATTCACACAGGCGACTTGTTGTAGATGATGTGGTACTGATCTTTAGGAACTACCAGGCATCCATCTTGCTTCTAGTCCTGTAGTGAGCAATTTGTCATCCTAGTAGTTTCCTCTCATGCTCAGTCTGAACATCATCATCACTGTAGTATTTTCGTTATGAAGAGTAGTTTGACACAGACTGAGGGAGCTGTGACTAAGCTGCCATCTTTATTCTGATTGAGCACAAAGACACTATTAGGGACCTAAAGGTTAAATGGCTTCATACTGAACATAACAGGAAATAAGGACTACAAATTGTTCACTACAGAACTTCGGGCCAGTACTAAATCTACTAAAGAATAGTACACTTGGGTTAGTGTTTCCAAGTCCAGGACCCCAGTAATGGATCATCAGAGGCACATGAGGAGCCTCAGCAAGACACAAAGTACTGCAATTGTCTCTGTCACCCAGGGAAGTTATTTATTTATTTTGTTTACTGTTTATTTATACGCGATGAGGTAAATAGACTTGGCTCTTACAACATCATGTACCATGAATCAAGTACCATACATATAGCTCAGATAATGGCAATCATTACTACATACACAATTTCCAAGTAATAACTCTAAAAGTGGTGAGGGGGGGTAGACAGACACAGAACAAAACTCTTTCCAAAGCTTTTCATGGGACAAATGAGTCATCTATTGGTGCCATATAAAAGACCCAAGATCTCCAAGTTAGCTCAAAGTGAGTGGCTTGACCCAGGAGATATGCAATTATTATGTTCTAGATAATAGATTGCATTTACAATAGTGTGCCATTGGGGAAAACTTAGGGGATGCTGAAATATGCCATAAATGGGTGCTGACTTTTTTTGCTGCTGCTATATACATATACAATATACTCCTCTGGAGGGGGGACTGTTCTGTCCCCTGCCATATATAATAAAACCAACTGAGATGACAAAACCAAGTCGGATACCACCAGCTGTGAAAAACTATCGCCAATCACCTTCGAAAAAGTGGAAAGCACTGGATAACTCCAATAAATGTGAACATAATTAGCCTGAGACTCTCCACACTGCCTCCAACAGATGCTATAAGATAATGGTAAATAGTTAATCAATTTGTCTGATGTATTGAAAAATCGAATGCAGTACTTCCAAATGAATTAACGCCAGTATGAAGCATGTAAGATTTTCATCGAGGGGAGGATAGGTTCCAGCCATTTCTCATAAGTAATATCTATGGAACATTCTGTGCTTCAGGCCCTAAGAGTAGTCAGTGTGGTTTAGGACCAATTATCCCCGAAAGCCTTGTAAGTCAGACCGGTCAAGTATGGATAATGCAGGCCCCTTAGGGCATCTAACAAAAGTTGCATAAGTTGGGGAGTAGGGTTAGGAAAAGTATTCCGGGGGGGCCATTTGTGTCAGGAAAGGCCGCACTTGCAAATATCAGAAATGTTCCTGATTTGATAAGTGGTGAGACATCTATAAATGAGCAAATGGGAGAACTCCCTGAAAGTCTAAGAATTGGTATATGAAGGATAATCAGGATCTATGCCATCTTGAAAACGTCAAATCTAGACAGGCTGGTAAAAATTCCTTTTTGGATGTAAGTAACGGGACATGGTAAAAAATTGGGGTCAAGGTAGATGAGACTCTTGTCCCATACCAACTGCGAAGAGGCATGGCAAGGCAAAATTTGTTTTTCGAGGCGCTCAATCCCAGAGGCTCTGGGCACTGTACAAATAAATACACTCTAATCATAAAGACTACAACACATACATACCTGTAAATAAAACGCTAATAAATAAACCAGATAGTGTAAAAACAGCTAAAAAGAACAGCAATCGTTAAAAGGCTGTCCCAGAAATAAATACTAATAGACAGTGTCTGGGAAGGGTTGACTAAACAGGAGGGTCTTGAGGTGGACCTTGAACACTTCAACTGAAGAGGCCTCCCTTACAGATAGTGGCAGCGAATTCCACAAGAAAGGGGCTGGTGACACTAAAAGCTCTGTTGCAGGCGGACTTTATCATTGTCCTTGGAATTGTAAGGAGGCCCCGAGAGGACAAGGAGGGAGTGGATTGAGGCAGTGGGTGTCAGTAGCTCAGACAAGTATCTAGGGCCCAGCCCAAGTAGGGCCTTAAAGGTGAGCAAACCCACCTTGAGGAGGATCCTCCACCTGACCGGCAGTCAGTGCAGTTCACGTAGCACCGGGGTGATATGGCAGTATTTAGGCTGCCCCCTCAACAACCTGGTGGCTGAGTTCTGCACTAGCTGCAGCCTGCAGAGGGTACCCCTCAAGACCCCAAAGTAGAGCACATTACAGTAATCAAGCCTAGACGTTACTACAAAGTCATGCACCAAGGTGGGGAGTTCCATAGACAAGACTAGGGGCTTGATCTTGGCAATGCTTCTAAGATGGTAAAAGCTGGTCTGGACAATGGATGACACCTGTGCTTCAAATGTCAATCTGCTATCGAAGGTCACTCCAAGATCGCGCACCCTAGAGGAGGCCTTCAATGGCACAGATCCCAGGAATAACCAGGTAGCTGCATCAGAGGTCCTCCTATCATGCCTTCTGTTCGACTCCACCACCAGTACCTCCATCTTATTGGGTTCAGTCAAAACCAGCTAGAGAACATCTGGTCATTGATCTCAACAAGGCATCTATTTAGCACTTCCACCGCATTGGATGTCCCAGAGGCAAAGGAAAGATACAGCTGGATATCATCAGCATAGCAATGAAAACCCACACTGTGTTTCCTAATGAGCTCTCCTAGGGGCAGCATGTACATAGCAAAGAACATTGGTGACAGGACCGAACCCTGAGGTACTCCACACGACAAGAGGCTAGGGGAGGAGGAGAAATTCCACATCACTATGCATTGCCTCCTGTTCATGAGATAGGACTCAAACCAATGGATGACAGTGCCAATGAGTCCACAAAATTCCCTTAGATGGTCGAACAACACACAATGGTCTACCATGTCAAATGCTGACAAGAGGTCAAGGAGAATGAAAATTGTCCCCTCTCCTCAATCTTGAGCCCTGAGGAGGTCATTATGCACCTGAACTAATGCAGTTTCCATGCTATGCATCGCCTGAAACCCTGACTGGAGGGACTTGTAAAGGTCAAAGGTCATGAGGTGCTCCTCTAGCTGCTGCTCCACAACTTTCTCAATAACCTTCCCTAAAAATGGGAGGTTGGAGATTGGATGGTAATTCGTCATGATGTCAGGGTCTAACAATGATTTCTTCAGAAGTGGCCTAACCAGAGCCTCCTTAAAGGCATCTGGAAAGAACCCCTCTGAGACAGAACACCAGACAATCAAGGTGAACACTGGGCCAACTGAGTCTACACATCTCATCAGAAAATGTGTCGGCACCAGGTCCAGTTCACAATATGTGTGCTTTAGCCTGAGGGCAACCTCAATGACCTCAGCGACCTCCACTGGTTTAAACTCCCTCCAACTAGGTGGAGTGCTCTCCGAATGCCAAAGGCAATCACTGTCAGCCACAATGTGGCACACTGGCAGAATGCCTTGCTGGATAGTGGACACCCTGTCAGAAAAGAAAAGAGCCAGCGCTTTGCATAAAGAGTTGGAAAAGGCCTTTTTCGGCTGCAGACAGACTGGATTTAGCAGCCTGTCTACAGTCTGAAAGAGCACAGTTGGTTGATTCTTCCTGGCAGCAATCTTCCTGGACAGGAACTCTGCCTTCTTACGGGTGATTGTCCCCTGATACTCATCATAATGAGAGCGCAGGGTCAGTCTGTTCACCTCTAGCCCTGACCTCTGCCAGCAATGCTCTAACCTCTGACTCACAATTTTCATCACCTTGAGCTCTCCATCAAACCATGGGGACCTCAAGTGAGAAGATTTGGGTCATACAAGGACCAGTGTGAGAGAGTTGAGCGCAGCCGACATTGCCCTATTATAGGTGGCAACAGCCCCGCCCACACCCCCTATGCATGTACTACTCACACTGGATCGATCTGCCACTGCCAGAAATCTCTCCAGGATCAAACCCCTCAAAGGGTGGTAGCTTACTATCCCAGCAGGGGTAGGGTTCTCAGGGGGGGGCCCTGAACAAGAATTCCACTGTGCAATGATCGGACCAAATGACCTGATCAGTCTTGATATTATTAATCTCAAGCTCAAGTAAGAAGACCAGGTCCAACATGTGGCCCCTCTGGTGGGTCATGGAAGAAACTTCTTGAGACAGGCCAAGAGATGACCTCATCTGGAGGCAGTTGTAACCTAGCCTAGAGGATTCGTCATCAGCCCAGACATTGAAGTCTCCAAGAATTAAACATCTGAGGGACTCCAATGCCTCACCAACAATGAAGTCAGCTACCTCCTGCAAGAATTCACCCACCACCCCAGGGGGGTGGTAAATCAGGAGAATCCTGCAGCCTGTGCCCGGACCCCCACGTATGAGCACACATTCAAATGAACACAGTCTTCCCACTTGGTGCACAGTGAAGACAAGTCAGATCTAAAGCAGATGGCCAATGCCCCACCCCTGCATTCCACTCTGGGGCAGTGCACCACCAAGTAACCGGGGGGACAGCGGCCTCTAAAACTGAGCCAGCATCATCACCCACCCAGGTCTCAGTAATGCATGCCAGATCGACTGAGGAAACAAAGTCCGCTATAATCATGGTCTTGTTCCTGATTAATCTGACATTGCAAAGCACTGCCCTCAGGGAGGTCAATGGGCAATGTAGCCCTTCTGGGTACTAGTCCATGTGGTCTGGTGGAAACTCTGGTGACGGCCACCAATCATGTCTGGCTTCTCCCTAAGGCCTGATGACACCCAGGGAGCCTTCTGCACCCGATAACCTCAATTTTACCCTCCCAAAGTGTCTGAGGTGCACCGCCAAGGTTGATCAATATGAGCCCTCTTAATTCTGACCTCCTTACAGTGGCAAGCTGTAGTGCTGGAAACTGGGAGGTTGGTAAAGGGCCACAGATCGAGAAGCTGGGATGCCTCGCACACAATCCTAGCCTGTCCCAGACCCCCTGACTTCCCCAGACACATACTGTCCCAACCAGAAAGCCTCAATAAGTAGCAAATAACTATCAGTCAAACAAACATCCACACAACTAATATATACAGACCTAGCCAATCATACTACACAAGCACTCATTCAAGCTAAAACCCCAAACCCCAGTAACCCCCCACTCTACTCCCCAAAACACCCCCACAAAAGAGCAAGAACAAACAAGAGAGCCAAGCATCCCAGCCTTCCAGGAGAGCAACCTGCAGATTTAAAAATAATGCCCCACAAGACAGGGCTAAATGTCTCATAAATTTGAAAAAGCAGTCAGTATGCAAAAGATCAGTCCCAGTCCAGGATGGTCATGAGGCCACAGGTCCTCCCACTGCCCCCAGTCTCTGCTGGGCAAAAAGTCTGTGGAACCAACAATATACAGTGTACCCATGGAGTCCACCTGAAGAAACCACCTTCCTTAATGACCTGGAGCTCTTCACATTAACTCCAAGAAAGATGTAAAATATTACATGGGCACAGAGTCTGCCAATAATTCTGAAACCATCTGCTACAAAGCAAAATCCCTCCAAAAGTCTCCAATATTCTCTAGCTGGAAACACTCTAGCCAGGAGGAGAAAAAGTGTCCAGAGTTAGAACTCATTTCCCTGATCGCTCTTCAGATTCAAAAGTCCCGGGAAAAGGAAGAGTGTCTCTTGTACCAAAGGAGAATGTCTTAAAATCTTGGGGGAGGGGGGGATGACTGGTGCAAAAACTATTGTGGTGGTATCAAACAAAGCATTCAGTAACAAGTTCTATATATTTCCAAGTGGCTTCATATGAGAGATTGAGCCAAAATAAAATAATTTTACAGGTGACTGCCCTATGGTACTCTAATAAATTAGACAGGTTTAAGCCTCCTCTATCAACCGGCAGCTGCGACAGTGACCAGCGAACTCGAGGGCACCAACCTGCTGTGACAGGGTGGAATAGGACCCTGTCCCACTTGTTATGGAGAAAGTGTTTAAATGCAAGGATCTGTTCTGTTCCATTCCTTTCCAGTCTCTTGTCTGTCTGGTTGTACAACAAATATTTCTGTGAGACCAGGGATTTGATCACCCCGACAGTCTCGCAATTCTCTGCCTCTCACTGTGTCTCAACCTTCCCTTGCTGTTTGTCTTTTCTCCCTTGCATATCTGCCGATATAAAAATATATGCAAATCTTTGTGTGGAAATGTAACTAATATTCGGATCCCTTTTGTTTAGAAAATATATAGCATTACTGTTGAAATGTATATAATTATAGTTTGAGATTATTGCAAAAAGCTATTAGAAACTCAAGAGATTACCTGAGTTCAATTTTTAAGCATTTTTGCAGAAGAGCTATGGAAAAGGGGGCCTCAGCACAGGCACACTGTGTTCCTGCCTTGCACTTGCCTGAAACATCCAAGAACAGGATCCTTGTTAAGGATGGGGATTGGAAGGACTTATAAGAGAGCTGAGCTGCAACTGCTTGAGAGAGAAGAATGGACACAGAGATAGAAGAAAAACTTAGATGGACTTTTTCTGTTTATTTGACCTTTGTAAATAGTTATACTGAACAAATTTATATTTTTTATGTTACTGCTAGTGTAAATGAATATTTTTGATGAATTCTACAGCTGTTCCTGGTTTTCCTATATTTCTTGACCTGTGCCTAGACGACACCTGCCCAAACAAATCTAGAGAAGGTTCTGTTCCAGGACATAAAATAATGTGAAGAGAGGGTCAGTAGTAGAGTTTGGAACAAGTAAAATAATTTGGTTAATATAGTCATACGGATGGCTTCTATTTTTGAAAAAAAAAAGTTAAATGCAAATGGACCCATTTACCCAGCTCACCTCTGATCACATGAGTTAGGGGCTCATAGTTCAATAATTACAAACTGATTAAGTTCAGGGGCAAATGTACCCCTAGTTACTTGATTTTAGTACACCTCCAATGGGAAGGAAATATTTCTTTCAACTGTTGCAATGGAGAGAAGCTAAGGGTCAGAACCTCTGACTCCTGAACATTAGTCACATAAGCAGATAGTATGGCAAGGTCTGCAGTATCTTGACAATTACTGGGATTGATTGCTCTTGATCTAGAAGGGTCAATAAAACATCATTGGTATAAAGGGAAATCTTAAAAATCCTCCCCCATGGAATCCCCTGCAGCCCTACATGTGCCCTAATTGCTTTGGCCAAGGGTTCGATATATAACACAAACAGAAGAGGGGACAGGGGACAGCCCTGTTGAGTTCCATGGGATAGGGTGATGGGGCAGAAAGTTGACCATTCACCCTGATAAATGCTTGAGGAGAAGTGTAGATATGCCGAATTAATGAAATAAACTCTTCAGGGAAACCAAAATAAGTAAGGGTCTTCCATAAAAATAACCAGGAGACCCAGCCAAAAGCCTTGTCAGCATCTAAGCTGATCAAAGTGGTTGGGATATATCTCTGGTTTATATGATCCATTAAGTGAGTAGTTCTGTGGATATTATCAGCAATCTGTCTAGAATGAATGAAGCCACATTGATCTGAGTGTATAATAGATGGTAAAATCTCTTCAACCCTATGAGGTCTATATGAAGTGGTTAATCTGTGGTCCCTGTCTGATTTAAGAATAGGGGAGAGAGAGTGGCGTAGGCCCAGGAGGGGGGAAGAGAGCCTCCCTCCTGTACCTCCTGAAAAGTGGCAAGTATGGGGGGGGCACATTCTTAAAGAAGGTCTTGTACTATTCTGAAGGGAGCCCATCTGGGCCTGGACATTTCAATGTTTTACTGTGAGAGATTGCAGCATTCACTTCCTCCTCTGTTATTGGGGCTAGTAAAAACTCATATTGGTGGTAAGAGATGGTAGGAAGACAGAATAGAGAGAAAAACCTATCAATCTGAATTTCATGGGGGGGTGCATATAATTGAGAATAAAAGGTCTGGAATGTTTCCAAGATCTTTGATGTTGAGAGGGCCATTGTACCATGTTGTGGAGAATGTAACTATGTAATGCAGGAAGCCATCCTGTGTCCTCGCAACCAGCGAGCCAAATTCCTGTCCCCCTTAGGCCCTTCTCATGACAATATTTTTTGAGAAAACACAACACTTGTTGGACCCTTTCATTGAGGATTTTTTGTAGTCTGGGCTTCAAATGATGGATCTGAATATGGCCATTAAGGGAAGTGGCCTTGGGAGTTTGTTGGAGTTGCTGCAGCTCTGTCTGTAATTTAATATATGTGGCATCTCTCTACTTCCGCTTGTGTGATGTGTATGATTTGATCTCTCCACATACAACAGATTTTAAAGTATCCCAAATAATACTAGAGGGGATATCCGGGGAGGTGTTGTCAGTCAAAATCTGTGGAATCTTAGCTTTTAATAATTTTTTGAATTCTTCATCACAAAGAAATGGTAAGTTCAAACGCCAATGGAAACTTTTCCAGGGCCTACCCAAATTAAGTTTTAATAATAGACGGGAATGGTCTGAGAGAAACCGGGGGCAAATAGTTATATCATGTAACCAGTCTGTACATTCCCAGAAGATGAAAAAATAATCTAACAAAGAGAACGTATGGAAACATGCAGAATAAAAAGTATAAGCCCTTGTGGTGTGGAAAAAAGCACCAGATATCTGTCAGCCCTAATGAGTCTTGTTGAGTACAAAACAATTTCTGGGTGGCCAACAGCCAATGGGTTGCAGGCACTGAAGTGTCAAATTACAGGGACAGTGTCAAATTTAAATTACCTCCCATTAACAGACAGCCATGGAACATCTCCAAGAGCTTATTAAAAAAAGTCCAGAATTTCACAGGGGAAGCCTGCGCTAGGAAATACACATTTACCATGGTAACTGCCCTCCCATAAAGACCATCTATTAATATAACATAGCACCCTGAAGCATCCACATATTGCCTCTCCACCTGAAACTGGGTAGATGAAGGTATCAAATTCGCAGTGCCCCTACGCTTTCCCTTTGAATAGGATGAAGCAAAAACTTGGTATCGTCCCCCCCAGGTAAGTTTTAAGTGTCCCTGATGTTAAATGAGTCCCCTGGAGATATATAAAATCTGGACCCTGTCTTTGGAGAGGGAAGTTAGTTTTGAGAAAAGGAAGAGACAAGACCAGGGCTGGATAGTGAATGTATTATGAGCAGTTCATAATTTTAGTGACATTCATTTTTCTGGGGGGGGGGGGTTGAGAGCTTGTAAGCCCTCAAATCAGGAAAGCCAGCAGAATATGGGAAAGTGAAGGTCCAAGCATTGCCGAAGGGGCTGGGCTTGGTTCATAGTCTGCTGAGTTACTATGTAGTAGTAAATCTATAAAAAACAAAATGAAGGCTCAGACTTTCAGGCTACAGCCTGGTGACCCCCATGCAAATGGGGTTTGAGGACAACACATTGCTGGGGAGTGGTGAAGCCTCCTTTAAGTTGCTGACATTTTTAGTTTTTGAAGCAAAAATCTGGCTATTTTAAAGTAATTTCTGAGAAAATATATCTGTATCAAGTAATCATCATCACAGACTAGTAATTTAATGCCACCACATTTTTTTTCAAGGGAAAGCCCTCATTTAAAAAATATTCTAAAATGGGTACTAAAGTCCTACAGCTTCATTGGTCAATGTATATCACATGACAGTGGGAAAACACATATCAACATTGAGATAATTTTCAGTACCCTAATTTGACGCCTACCCTCAGGACACAAATAAAATCACTACACAATATCCATGGCTGACACATGAAAACTCAAAAGTTCTCTATCGGTATTGGAGTCTTTAGATAATATAAATAACATTTAGAAAAAACAGGGTCTGAGGTTCCCACCTCCCATGGATCTCAGTTGAACTTCTGCCTGCCTCCTTGTGTGTGATCTTACATGGTGGACCCATAAGTCCTCCAGCTCTCCTGTCAACCTAAGCAAGTACTGGACCCTTCATAACGCTTGTACAAGAGATATCAGGCTTACCAAGTCCTAATACTTTGCATCTACAATCCAGAATAACCTTAATTGCCCCTCTAAGTTTACTTGGTTTACTAGTTGTATTTAGACATAAGGGAGCCATATGGCTCATCGTGAATGTCTCCCACACAAATGGGAAATTTATACCATTCTTTGATTATTATAAAAGATCTAATCTAATCTGTCTTTAAACAAATTTAGTGTAGGAATATCTACCAATTGCTGGGGGAGTACGTTCCAAGCCTTCACAGCTCGAATGGTAAAGAAATTACATCTTTTATTTGAATTTGATCTTGGTACTGTAGCTTCAATTGTTTATTGTGAGACCAAAGATTATAAGGAGAAATACAGGATTCAAGACCATATTCTTCCATAAGCTGTTTAGATTTTAATGTTTTATAAAGAAGGAGAAGCTCTCCCCTTTGTCTGCGTGCTTCTAACGAATTAAGTCCCATATTATGTAACCTTTCAGTGTATGTTCTCCCTTTATTACTGCGTATCATCCTGGTTACAACCTCCTGTACTTTTTCTACAGTTTGAATATCCTTCTTAGTTGTTGCTGACCAAAGTTGAGACCCATAATCAAGTATTGGGTGTATGTAACTCCTAAAAATAGGGAGAAAAGGGAGGAAGTAAGCTGTTGATTAACTAGAATCAGCAGCTTATCTGTTAGGTAGGGAAATGGGCAGACTAGGTGAGCCAAGCGGTCCTTATCTGCCATCAAGTTCTATGTTTCAATGTTAATTGTCTGTGTATTTTTATTAATGAAGAATCTCTTTACTATATGTACAAAGTTCATTGCTTTTGCAGTTGTAATGAGACACTGATCCTTTCAGGTTAGTTAGTTATTAACCATGACTCCCAGGTCCCATTCTGTAATTGAGCTTTTTAATAACTTCTGATCTAAAATATATGAATAGTTGGGATCGTTAATACCAAAATGTATAACTGTACATTTATTGGTGTTCAATGTCATTCCATTAGTAAGTGCCCAATTTTCTATTAGGGCCAAATCATTTACTAACGATAGGTGGTTACCAAGATTACAAACTTTACCACTCAGCTTGGTATCATCTGCAAACTTTATTAGGTGATTTTGAATTCCCAGATGTATATCACTAACAGAAATGTTAAAGAGAATTGGGCCCAGAACAGACCCCTTTGGTACACCACTCCCTACCTTACATTCAGATGAAATACAATTCTGCATTCTTACACACTGAGATCTATAAGTGAGACGTGCTCTTATCCAATTAACAAGATATTTGTTGAATCCTAAACCTAATAATTTATCAGTTAGTTTTGCATGCGGAACCTTATCAAAAGCTTTAGAAAAGTCAAGCAAAAAAAGTCTGAAGGTATTCCTGTATCTAATTGTTCACTGATCTTGTTATAAAAGGAGACCAGATTAATCTGACATGACCTACCTTTTCTAAATCCATGTTGACTCTTATCTATAATATCTCTATTTTCCATAAAAGTCTCAAGACGATTATTAATAAGACGTTCCAGTAATTTACAACAGTGAGATGTAAAACTAATTGGTCTATGATTTTTGACTTTTGACTTATTCCCTTTTTTAAAGATTGGCACAATTACTGCCTTCTACAATCCTTTGGTAATTCACCACTTTCAATAGATAAGTTATAAAGATTTGTTAATGGGAGAGAGAGGGACTTAGCTGCATGTCTTAATATATAACTATTGATGTTATCAGGCCCAGAACTGGATGATGTATTTAACTTTGATAATTCAGCATAAACTTCATTTCTTGATATATGAGGAACTGAATCTACAGTTAGATTTATATTTAGTGCACTTTCATATCCTTGTGTGAAGACGGAAGAAAAATAGGTATTAAATGCTTCTGTTACCGCATGATCATTATACTAATAATAATTTTATTTGTAGTGCACCTTTCAAAAACCAAGGCGCATAACAATGGATTAAAACAACACTTAAGACAATAAATACAAACACGCTTAAAAACATTATAAGATCAGATAAGACAGTGCAAAATCATACAGAAACATATAGGATAGGCTTGGTTCCATAAATATGTTTTAAAAGTCCATTTAAATCCCTCTACGGTTGCACACTCCCGTAGCTGACAATGATCCAAAAAAACATTATTCCCCATTATTGGCCCTACTGCACTATTCCTATATCCGCAGTTATTATTAATATAGGAGTATAATTGTTTATTATCTTTTGAGTGTGCAATTACCAATTCTGTATTTGACTTAGCCTGTCTTATAACTTTTTTTAGATTCTTTTGATGTTTAAGAAATACAAGCTTATTCTCCAAAGTTTTATTATTTTTATATTTCTTATATGCCTTTTCTTTCCTTGTAATTAGGGTATTGACTTTCTTTGTTAAACATTGGGGGATTTTGCCTTTTTGATTATATTTTTTCTTAAGGGGGAGATGTTGGTCCACAATCTCCTCTAAAATATTTTTAAATGAGGCCCAGGCAAAATCAATTTTAGTTGTCCCAATGATTTTTCCCCAATCAACTGAAAGTAGTTTTGAGTTAAATGATTCTAAATCAGAGCGTCCATAATCCCTTTTACTGTAATTGATTACTTAATGTATATTTTGTCACAGATAATAGGGAGGTGAAAACATTATGATCACTATTGTATAATGGGCTTCTAATTTGAATATTGCAAATCTGTTCTGAGATATTAGGTAACAATAAATCAAGAATATTATTATCCCTAGTTGATTCAGTGATTAATTGATATAGACGTAGCTCTACACAAGTTTCAGCAAATGATCTTTCGAAAGGTGTTCTAGAAGGTTATCCATGTCATCTTCTCCCACCCACAACCCAGTCCCCTCTATCCTTAAGGTAGGTGATGTGGCACTCAAAAAATAACAGATAAAAGAAAATATCTTTATAAATAAATCTATTAAGTTACATGGTAACTGGGAGCATTGTGATGCATTCCAAACTATACAAGAAATAATGGGACACCCCACAGTAAAGGTATAACTCCTCTTCCCTGTAAGATGAGGAACTAAGCTGCAAGTGTTTGTTGCAACCAGGTTGGGGTGGGGGTGGTGGTGCTTCAGGGATGCCAGGAAGTGCTGGATCAGCATAAACCCTGTCTTTTCCACATCCTGTGTCAGAGCTCTTGCTGAGCCGTGTATGTGTGCTTCCATTTGCTTCACAAGTACTGTGACATTTTCTGATTTATGTTTCTTTGTAAGATGCCATATTAAAAGCATACAGTTTTTTGCAGTTTATAACACTAAAGTAGAACTGATGGTTGTAGTAGTTTTCCTAAAGTTAGTAAGTCTGAAGTTAGCAGTCTACAGATTCATAGATGCTGTGCTATAAAGTTGCTGAATTGCCTAGATAATTAGTTCTCCAGATTAAGTAGAAATAAACAGATGTGTGTATTTATGATTATATAAAGCTACATAATATCTCTGCTACTTGTAAAAGAATAACAATAAAACTGTAAGACCTACATGATGTGCAAGCAGTACTAGGCACTTTATATACTGTGTCAGCTTTCCTAGTTAAGATACTTCTTAGTTTATTAGTTTATAGCAGTTATGTTAGTTTATGATATGTGTTAAAATAGCTAAACAAAGTTTAATCAGAGCAGTCAGATATGCATGTACAGTTAGTCTTTCCCACATCCTGTGTCAGACCCCTCTGCTGAGCCGTGTGTGTGTGTGTGTGTCCATTTTGCTTTACAGATTAATAAACTCATATTAGTTTCAAGACACCCAAGTGTGCGTGTGTAACATTTGGCAAGATAGGCAGGAGAGGTGCCTTCAGAAGTGAGACAGTGCCAGAATGAGATGCCTCTTCAGCAGACAAAACTACTACTGGAAGTGCTGTGAATGGCTATGCTGCAAAAGGGAAACTGTAAGTCCCACACATAGGTACCCAATGCATACAATCTGGCCAAAGTGGTGGTGGCTTGGGAGACAAATGCTGAAGGTCCAGCTGGCAAGGAAGCAAATTGGTTATAACTAGATGGGTGTTAAATGAACTGCCCAGTTACATTTTCCCATATTTGGAAAAGATACAAGGGCAGCAAGCAGAAAAAAAAAAAAAAAAAAAACTTTGTTATTTACAGTCACCATGGATAACACTGAATTAGAAAATGTTCACTCTGAGCTAGAGAGCCTGCTCTACCAGCTCCAGGAGGAACAGCTCAAATACATTTGTGATCATTTGAATATTTCTGGCATTGGTTAAGCTAATATTTAAAAGAAAAGCCATTTTGCCTTTATTAAAGAGCCACTGAAGCCTCAAGAAGAACTTTGAAGAACATAATATTGAGACTCAAAGCAGCTTATATTTCTCATTAGCTCTGTATTTCTTATCTCCACTATTTATTATTGAGGTCACACGCATGAAAACAGGGCACTATAAGGGAGGCAGTATAGTGCTGTGGTTTAAGGCTCTGAGCTGCAAATCTGGAGACCTGGGTTTGAATCCCACAGCCCCCACTTGTATACTGTGTGACCCTGAGCAAGTCACTTAACTTCCCTGTGCTCCCAGGTCGCACCTGTAAACAAGCTTTCAGCTTAGTGTGCCACTCCTGGTTAAACAATTAAAAAAAGGAAAAAGAGCTGTTCCTTGTGGATTCAGATCTTATTGCTTCTTCCCAACCTGATGTCATAATAGTGTTCTTGTGACATCATAGTTATTCCCATAGCAACAGACTGTGATGGCACAACAGGGCATTATGATCTCAAGTATGGGTTAACTTACAGAGGCAGATGAGCTCTAAGTGATTAAGATCCTTTTTTTTGTGGGAGGAGAACTTTATAGACTATATGTGAAATACAAGCTGAATTGTGTCCAACTATTATATTTTCCAAAGTTTTTCAAAGGCGTAGGCTGCTCTTTAAGTATATTAGCAATCACTTCAATGATAAAGAAGGAGAGCAGTAAGATAAGGTATGGCCCTGATCTCAGAACTTAAAGATAATGGGCCCGAGTCACAAAAGAGGCTTAGATCAGTGCAAGCTGCGGCAAACAGTAGCTTGCACCGAAGCCCAGTGCACCAGATTCAGGTACAGGAGGGGTCCCGGCGCCTAAGTCCCCAGACTTGCAGCAACCACCCCCATGCAACAAACACCTGGCATATGGGAGGGGTACGCTGCAAGCTCCTGTGGCAAAGGCAAGCATCCTTGCCCCTTTTCCTGGTGGTCTAGCTGCCCTCCTGCTCAGAACCCCAATAGCACCCTGTTGTACAATAATTAAAATGCCCCATCCTAGTGGTCTAGTGGTCCCCCCTCCATGATCCCTGATAGTGCCCAGTTGGATATAAGTAATATGCCCCGTCCTGGTCTTGTGGTCCCCCTCACCCCAATGGCATCCAGTATGATATTAATAATTAATAAGCACCATCCTGGTGGTCTAGTGATCCCCCATCCCAATCCCTGATAGAGCTGATTTGATATTAATAAAGAAGTCACCCTGTCCTGGTAGTCTAGTGGCCCCCACCCCAGCAGGTAGTGCCCACTACCCTGCTCCCCCCATTTCCCAAAATGCAGCTCACTGACAGTTCAGTTAGGCAGCCTGCCATGGAGATGAGAGGTGGGCTATGCTGGTCGCCTGCTGTGTTTCATGTGAAAAGGAAATGCTGAACACTTACAGAAACAAGTAGGGAGCAGTGGCTCAGGAGGGAGGAAGCCAGGGGACACTATTCTAAATCAGATTGCATCAAAGAGAAGGGAGCGATGGACTAATGGTAGAAATTGATGGTTCTATGTTTGGTTTGCTGTGGAATGCTCGGGGATGTTGTCACACCCTGGAAGTGCTGGTGAGAAACGAAGTGGTGGCCCCACAGAGGAGCTAAATCGTAGATGGGTGTATGTGTATTATTATACATAGAATAAGAACAGCTTTTATAGATACGTATTAGTAGCCAGGAGTAAAATGAATTGAGTAAAATGAGAGTGGAATAATACTTCAGTGACACTGGCAGAGCTACCGAACGCCTCGTAATGGGGACGGTATGGGATAAAGTGCCATAATAAGCTTAAAAAAAAAATCAGTTAGAGCTTTAACTAAATAGGAAACTGTTTTGACATTAGGTCGGCTGCCCAAAAAGAGAGAAGATGTAAGCAGATGCCAGATGGCCAGTCACAAACAAGGCAGAGAGACAGAGGGCGGACAGGGAGGAAAGGAGGGGTGGAACGGATGCAAAGGGAAGGGAGAGCACAGACAAAGCAAGAGGAGAGGAAAAATACAAATGGAGTGGAGAGACAGGCAAAATAAAATGAAATGAAAAAGGTTCAGCCACACTAGCCATGCAGGCTACTCCCATCTGCCCTCTCCCCCCTACTCCAGGCATCACTGTCCACCTGCCTCACACGACAATTGGCGACAACCCAATTCAGGGTACCTCACTGCAAGACCACCTCAGGTCAAAGAGCTTTTAGATATCTGGCCCCAAACTGGCTCAACTCACTCTCTAACTCCCTCCTCACTGAACCCAAACTTGTTCAGTTCAAGTTCCAACTAAGAGACCTAATCACCCATGAATCAGTCTGTGACTGTCCTTAAATCCAACCTTCCCATTACCCCCTCCCCACCCTCCATGACTATGGACCTAACACTGGTCCAGCCACCCCTGGGCGTGCCTATATTTTGACAATGGACATCTCAGTCTGGCCTTGGCCAGCAAGGAACCACCAGGGCATGGCTTGTGCCACCGCCCTGCAGTGTATGTTTGTAACTGCTGCCCTTTACATTGTGTACCTATGTTTGGCAGCACTCTGAAACTCTGTATTCTGAGCTGCTATACTGTGTCATCTATAAAAATGTTTTGTATCCATTTGTAACCATTCTGTAACAAATTCTGTAATTATTGTGTTAGTTGTTACTATTGTCCCTGTTGTCACTGTTTTTAATGAAGTAGAACCTTTGTAACGGAGTCTTTGACTCAAAGGTGTTATCTAATATTCTTCAATAAATAAATAAATAAAAGGAGCCCAGAGCACCACAAAACCCTGTGTTTCACAATACCATAAGCAGAAGCTGCTGGGAGAGGCTGATCTTTATTTGGAATGTGGGAGGAGCTATTCACCCACATTGAACTTTGGGCTTCAGGCCTCCCATTAAAAACAAAGGAAAAAATCCTTTTATCTCTACCTATCTTTATACTGACTGGAGCAAATGATACTGGGTAGTGTAATTTCTTAAGCTCCTGTAAGTATCTGAGGTGCTGCAGAATTACCAAAAACGAGCTGGGCTGTGTGAGGGTAAATGCCTGGCTTTTAAAACAAACCCTTTAGCCAGAAAGGGAACTTTTTAAGCAAGCAGGCATGCAATCTGCATTTTGTTAAAATAACTGCAAGCTCCCTCCTGGTGTCTAGGGGTATGCCAGGTGGTGCAGTTAGGTTGAGGGGGCACTCACAGCCAGTAGCCACAGTCACAAGATTTTCTCAGTCACCTGACACAGTGATGGTCCTGAGGGTGTCAGTTGTCTCTTCGAGGGCGATGCTGCCAGCTGTAGGGGGCCAAACTTGTTAAGCAGTACATTGAGGTAGACTGATTAAGTTCATTGTCCACAACAGTTCAGAGTGTAAAAGCAGATTTAATTGCAGAAAGTTAAAACTGGCTAATTGATGGAGTGTGGAGAAACCATGCACAGTGGATGGTCTTTGTCACACATGGCCAGGGCCATGATTACAGATGATTTCAGAAACTGATCCATGGATCTTGCTAGCACATTTCTCCTTAGAGCCAAATAAGGCTCTAATTGATGATGGCAGCAACACACATCATCTGAAGTTAAATTCTTCCCAGGCATCTTCAACCAAAACTACTTTCTGCACTAACTTAAGAACCCATTTCCTCTGCTGCACTCACATTTCATGCTGCACAGCGAGCACCCCACAGGACAGACAAAAAAAAAGGCTGCTCCTTGCTGTCTCACACACCTGCAGTGCTGAGAATTCTGGGGACTGCCATGAATTGCAGACTATCCAGATAGACACAGGAACAGTCCAGAAGGTGAGCGGGAGCAGGCTGCCATCACTGCTCCCCACGAACTCAGGCTCTTACCACAGAACTTGTACACTAAGACTATAAGGCAGTCGACTAGCCTAAAATACAGGGACCTCAACACCTCCCTACCTTGGTGGTGGGAATCATGAGGCAGTCTCTAAACACATAGTACTCTGAGCCCCAGCTCCCATGCCTCTAGGCCGTAGAGATCCCAATCCCTGCAGCTCCACAAATACTTACTGAACCATGCTGACTTCTCTCTGAGCAAGGCTGGTGGGTCAGAGTGGCCATCGTCCCACCCTTGCCCCATGCCTCAGCCCACAGCCAAACTTGCAGCTCTCCCCAAACTCAGAACTCACTTTCTCCTCTGATCCTGCTCCTGGACTCCCCTCTTTGGTGCCAAACCCCTTAATATATGTTACCTGGGCCCCAGGCTCCACCTGCCAGCAGGCGGTCCAAACACACCAGGAATCAAAATGCAGGAACACAGCTAGTAAGCTCCCATAGGGGGCTTACATAATAAACACTGAAATAGCATTTTGTAGCAGTGCTCCTGGGGTGATCTTCTGAGGCACTTCAGGGTCACAGGGTGCAAATTCAGAGCCCTTATGAGCCATTGGCAAGTACAGGTGGAGGCAGACAAGCAGAGGCCATTGTCTGTACATGCTGTGGTGGTAAACTAATTCTAGCTGTCTCTATCGCTTGCCTAAAAACAGTTAAAAACAAAGAAAAAAGCATCTCTATATTGCTCCCTATCTCTATGCTGACCGGGGCAAAGGATGCTGGGTAGTGTAGTTTCAGCAGCTCTTGTAAGTGTTTGAGGTGCTGCAGAACCACCAAAATTATGAACATACGAAATTTGCCAGCAGAAACAGGCAATGTGGTCTATCAGGTGTGCTCGAATGTGTGACTAGCACCCCTATCTTGCAGCTGCCCCTTCCCTTCACAATAACCCCCCCACCCTGTCCCATCCCCTATTGAATCCCCCCACTGTCTTACCACCTCCTCTGGCAGAGAGTTCCATTCTGCCACATCCCTCTCCATGAAAAAGTGTCTTCTCATTTTCCTTCTATATCTCAGCCCCTCTAATCTAAGACCATGACCTCTTGTGTCCCTCTGGCTCCTTAACTTTAATATTCCTTCTGTGCATGTTTTGTTAATCCCCTTGAAGTATTTTAAGGTATCTGTCATATCCCCCCATCTCTCCTGTCCTCCAGGGAGTACATATTCAACTCACATGGCCTCTCCCCGTAAGGTGTTTCCCCCCAGTCCCTAGATCATCCTAGTTTCTCTGTGCTGTACCCCTTCCAGTAGTCTAATATCCTTGTTTAGATATGGGCACCAGTACTGCACTCAGTACTCCAGGTGTGGCCTGACCAGTGACCTGTAGAGAGGCAGGATTACCTCCCTTTTCCTGGAGGAGATTCGTCTCGCAATACCCCTCAGCATCCTCTTGGCCTTTACTGCCACCCTTCTGCACTGCCCTGAGTTGTTCATTTTCCCAGTTACAACCACCCCTAGGTCCTTTTCCTCCTCAGTGGTACCTAGCTGTACTCCATCCAGCTGATAGCTCCTCCCTGGGTTCTTCACTCCAAAGTGCATTACCTTGCACTTTTTAGCATTGAACCCCAGCTGCCACTCTTCTGACCACTCCTCCAGTTTAGTCAGGTCATTTGACCCCCATTTGACCTAGGGCCCAGGTCTTGTGGGTGGTTTGCCCCTGGTTATTCAGAAATGAGCTGGTCTGTGTCAGGATAAATTCCTGGCTTTTAAAACAGACCCTTTAGCCAGAAAGGAAATTTTTAAGCCACCAGACTTGTACTCTGCATTTTATTTGTAAGTCTCCCCCAAAATAGGCTTACCTTTTTGGGAGTTCCTGCTCTGTGTCTTCACCCCGCTGCTGTTTGGTGGCTGTGGTGGGATTTGGACCTGTTGGTCCTTATGTAGTTTTTGTGGCTCTGGACGCTCTGTGTGGTGCCTCAGCTCTTGGCAGGCTGGCCAGGCACCACACTATGTCTTCTGCATCTCTGGGTGTGCTTGGGAGATGGGGGGGGGTTGTGGTTTCCACAGCCAGTTCGCAGTGTGTGTGTGTGTGTTCCAAGGTGTGATCCCAGAGAACCATCGCACCATCGAGGACATTGGCAAGATGTCTGCCTGGTGAAGACAGCATGCAAAAGCCTGCAGTTGAAGTTGGCAAGGCCAGGCAGGAGAAGAGTCAACGTCATCCTTCCAGTCTTCCAGCTCGTCATCCTGAAGGTCACAGGGCACCCCCTGATGGAGCAAATCAATCACCTTCACCACTGAAGGGACTCCAGGTACTGTTTTCCTGTATTATTTCTTGGACTGTGTTTTCTTGGCTGTACAGTGGCCCCTTCCCCAGGACATTTACCATCTGGATACACCTAGACATGGGGAGGGGGGGGCTTACACATGGGGACTCATTCAGAATCTGATTTTGGGGTGCTATGGCCTTGGCAAACTGTAAAATGGGTGCTAAGCAAAGTGTGGACATCTCCCCCATTAGCTGGACTGTTAAGAACTGCTCAAACAAGATGATTCGTGGGACTGAGACATTTTGCACCTTTTTTCTAGCAGAACTTCCAGTGCTTTGCTTCTGTCACCAGTCGAGACTGGAGCAGGTAGTGGAGTTTGTAACAAGGACTGCATCTTGGGGGATGCCCCATTTCACCTAAGGCCCAGGTCTTGTGGGTGGTTTGCCCCTGGTTATTCTGAGCTCCATAGACTTGGACTGAAAAGCAGCCACTAGCAGAGACTTTTTGAACTATTTGCATGGACAATGGGCTTTTGGGGGGAAATGGTACAGCATTTGGAAAAAAATGTGGTTGAATAACTATTTATTCACTGTTGATTTAGTGTGTTGTTAATTATTTTAATATAGCACTTTTGATGCATTGATATAAGTTGCACACTATGTAAATGTACTTTTCTGAGATCTGGGGGTATATTGCATTATGGGGAGATTAAGAAATGCTTTCTATAAATGGTTTTATTCAGCCAAAATGTTTTTCTTTAGCTTTACTAATTTAACATAGAATGCTGAAAGTGAGTAAACATTACAGTAATGTTACATTAAGGTGGTTTGGCAATTATTGTTGAAATTTTTGCTTTACTATTTGTGTGCTTCTATTAGATTTTTCCAGGTAGTCCAATGCAGGCAGATGGCAGCAATCATGGGTAAGTGGTACAGTTGTTGCAGAGCATGGGAACCTGGGACGCCACCATTGGGAACTAAAAGCAATCTGTTTAGTAAGATTAGCGGCGGGTGGCCAGGGATAGATGGAAAAGGTCCCAGGTGATGTAGCCAGCCAGGCTGGGTTTTACAAATGGTCCTGGGTGGTGTAGAGATCTGGGTTAGTGTTAGGCTTGTAAGGTTAGGCTTGGCAGTAATAGTTTAAGTACAGAGTAAGAGTAATGTAAATAGTTTTCTAGTGGGCTATGGCTCACTGGGATGGCAAGCATTTAAGGGGGGAGAGTGCAACCCCCCCCCAAAAATGGGCTTACCTGTTTGGGAGCTCCTGCTCCGTGTCTTGCCCAACTGCTGTTTAGTGTCTCTGATGAGATCTGGACCTGTTGGTCCTTGTGTGGTCCTCGTGGCTCCAGATGCTCTGTGTGGTGCCCCGGCTCTTGGCAGGTGGACCAAGCACCGAGCCGTGTCTTCTGCCCCTCTTGGTGCACTTGGGAGATAGGGGGATTTGATGTTTCGGGGTTCGGGTTTTCTGGCTAGCCAGGCTCAGGACTGCTCCATTTTTTAAATAATTAAGTAAATAATAATGTAAATAAAGATGGTGGTCCCACTCTTAATGTGCATGTGTGACTGCCGATGGTGGCAGATTTAAAGGAGCATCTGCTCCATATGTGCTGAATAGTTTTGGTGCTGGCTGGTGCCATTTGGGGCAACTGTGAATAGTTCAGTTGGGACTAAGTGTTCCAGAAGTCATTAGGGAACAGTGGCTGTTGGCGCCCTTTAGCTGGTCTGTGATTGGACCTCATGGGTTTGGCGCCTTTGGGAATCGGAGGATATAAGGGAGGGAGGGCGGAGATGGGATGGGGGATTCATCCAGAGAAGAGAGAGAGAAGAAGAAGGTCCAAGCTGGGCATTTGCCCACTTGGCCATGCGGCTGAGTGTTTGATTTTTTTGGCCAGGACAGTGGAGTCCAGGAAGAGGATGTGGTGACGACCGTTGGTTTGGAAGTCCTGTGTTTGGGGCCCGTCTACAGTTTCTGTCCCTGTGAAAGGAATAGAGAGAGGAAAGAGACTGCCAACAAGGAAGCACATTTGAAGAGGACCAAGACATGAGGCAAGGGGGTTTAGTAGGGAGCCAGAGGTCCTGAGCATTCTCTTGTCCTAGTTAGTTCCCCCTTCTTGGGACTGTCATTCCTGGGCTCTGCACCCAAAAGCAGCCAGTGGTGAGGGTGGCTGTGGGACTGGGCAGCTGTCCCTCTGAAGGTCTGAGCTCAGTGGACATGGAGGGAGGGATGGATAAAGAGGGTGGCCTTGGTAGGGTCGGCCATCCCTTGGGGATTTGTGCTCCTTGCTGGGGGCTGAGACAGATGCCAGAGGAAAAGAAAGTTGTGTTGCTGCCTGCTGTTTAGGGACCTACTTTGGCTGAACATTTTGCTGACTGCAGTTTTAAGGGCCTAATTCAGCCTGGGGAGTTTTACTGCCTGTGTTTGGACTGCTGGCTACCTATCCTAAAGGGTAGCCACCTGGACTAACTCACTCATGATGTGATCTCTATGGTCCAGAGCATCACTAGCTTCAAGGTGACCCTTCCGGTCCAGAGCATGAACTAGCTTATGAAGTGACCCTCTTGGTCTTAAGCAACCTAATTGTGTTTTACTGCTCCATGGAGTGCCTGTTCCTGTTTTATCAACTGTTCATTAAATGGGATCCCCTGTTTTCTGTAAGTTTGGTGTTTGCCTCCTGTTTTATGGATGAACCGTTTGCTACTAAAAGAAGTTTGCCTTCACAGCCAGTTCCCAGTGTCCCAGTGTGTGTGCCAGGGTGTGATCCCAGAGAACCATCACACCATTGAGGAAGTCGTTGACAGGTCTGCCTGGTGAAGTTGGCAAGGTCAGGCAGGTGAAGAGTCAACGTCATACTTCCAGTGTTCCAACTTGCCATCCAGAAGGTCTGAGGGCACCTCCGATGGAACTAATCCATCATCTACACCACCAAAGGGAATCCAGGTACTGTTTTCCTGTATTATTTCTTGGACTGTGTTTTCTTGGCTGTACAGTGACCTTCTGCCCAGGACATTTACTATCTGGATACCCCTAGACGTGGGGGGGGGGCTCACATATTAAAATAACAAACGCTGTAATACTATTTTGTAGCAGTGTTTCTGGGATGACCTCTTGAGGCACTGCTGGGTCAGAGGGTACAAATTCAGAGCTCCTGTGAGCCATTGGCAAGTGCAGATGGAGGTGGGCATGGCAGAGGTGAGAGTCTGCTGTGTCAGCTGGGACAGAAGTGACAGAGGGGCCAGAAATATTGAAACAGGAACCCAAAAGACACAAGCATTTGTCAAAGCCAAATGTTTGCTTGCATGGTGTATGTGTCAGGGATGCATTGTAGTATTTACTCATCCCTTGAGAAATCCTAAACTTTCCACTGTTTCTCATTCAGCCAGTATCAGCTTGTTCTGTTCAAGGATTCACAGTGGAGGAGATGGGGAGGTCATGTCAGGTAAATCTGATTGATTTCTTTGACTGTGTGACCAGAGAAATAGATTGAGAGGGTGGTGGATGTGGTCTATCTGGACTTTAGCAAGGCCTTTAACACTGTGCAGCTCAGGAGACTGATAAGAAACAGAGCAGCCTAGGGGTGGGATCCAAAATATGGAACTGGGTTAGAAATTTGTTAACGGATAGGTAACAGAGGGTGAAGGTTAATGGCACTCACTCTAATGATGGGAGAGTGATCAGCAGGGTGCCACAAGGTCCAATACTGGGATCTGTCCTCTTGAATATCTTCATAAGTGACATTGTCGATGAACCGGAAAGTATGTATTTTATTTATTTATTTATTTATTTATTAGCTTTTGATGACTGGATAAGTGCGCTAGGCAAGAAACCTTCCTATTTTCAGGCATGACCCGGGACAGTACAGTTACAGTAAATGTGGTAAAGACAACAATAACAACAATGAGGTACAAAAGCTGAGATAACAGTCAGAGCTAACTATTCAAACTGCATAAAAAACAGCATAAGATTAACAGCAAGTAATACAACAGGTTAGAGGATCAGAATAAATTGTTGTAGAACTTAATTCAGTACACAAGTCAGTAGTCCCACTACTTTTTTGCAGATGATACCAAAATCTGTAATAGGGTGGACACTCAGAAGGGGTTGGATGTAATGGGCAAGGATCTGGGGAAACCTGAAGAGTGGTCAAGAGCATGTCAGTTGGGATTCAATGCCAAAAAAGTGCAAAATCATGCACCTAGGGTATAGGAACCTAGGAGAAGAGTATTGGATGGGGGAACTGACTGTCACTAAGCAGGAAAGGGACCATTTAATTACCATAACTGATTACCTCAAAGTGGCATGGCAGTGTAACAAAGCAATGGGTAGGGCTACAGGGATGCTGGGATGCTTAGGGAGAGGTGTCTTCAGCTGGAGGAGGGATATGGTGTTGCCACTATATCAGTCACTGGTGAGACCCCACCTGGAGTACTGTGTCCAGTTTTGGAGGCAGCAACTTAGAAAGTACATAGACAGGATGGAGGCAGTCAGGACGAGAGCAACTAAACTGGTACAGGGGTTGCATGAGAAGCTCTACAAGGACAGACTGAAGGATCTCCACATGTACACCTTGGAAAAGAGGAGAGCAAGAGGGGACATGACAGAGACCTACAAGTACCTCACAGGGGTGAACAGGGTGCAGAAGGGGAGTCTCTTTCAAATGAGAAAAAGCACCAGGACCAGAGGCATGTGAAAAAGTTTGGGGGGTTAAGAGAGATGGGAGGAAGTACCATATCACTGAAAGGATGGTAGATTCCTGGGACAGACTGCCAGCGGAAGTGGTGGAGGGAAAACAGTAGGGGATTTTAAGCATGGGTGGGATAGGTATTAGGGAATATAAGTAAATAGGAAGAGAGGAGGGAGGGTCCCTGGAGACCTTTAAGATCTGAGGAGACAGACTAAGCAGGTACCATCTGACTAGACTTGCAGGGCTAAGAAGTCATATTCTGGTTACACATTCTGTTTCTAGATTTCCCTCAAGGGCTTTTCATTGCTTTTTAAAAAGGGATGGAGCACAAAACATTTTTGCCCCGATATTCATAACTGGCAGTCTGCTGCAAATTATTTTTTGCTGAAGGAATAAACAAGAATTTCCTTACATTTGCTCAGAAGTTACATTTCTCCTTCCAAGCCCCTGTTGCACCCCATGGTTGTACCTTGTTCTCTGCTGTGTTAAAACAGACCACATTTAACTGCCTAACAGCAATTAGTGTTCAATTCATTTTAATAAGCCCGCATTCCCACTCATAATCTTCGTCTACAGAGTCTGTACAGGGTGTGTTGTTGTTTATTTATTTAGTTATTTATTTAACATTTCTTGACCAGGGAAGCAGAGTGAGCTAAGGTCCCTTTCCCAGTGAGACTGCTTCTCAGGGGCTCTTTGCCAGGGTCTGTCTTCGTAGTTCGAACCTTTTAATCCTTGGGTCAGCCTAATCACCCTTCCAATGCTATCTGAGGCTTTTATTGAAATGTATAGCCTATCCAGACCCCACCCCAAAAGACCTTCTTCACAGCCTCCCCCAACAGACATTCCTCATAGGGGAAATGAAACTGAAACTTCAACAAACAAAGCACTGATAAGGTACAGTGAAGCCTTCAGTATCTCCCATTTTGGCTGTGTATCACTGCTTTTATGTGAGTGTCAAGAAAGACTCCTTTTCAATCTACCTGAGATTAAAGTCAGTCTGTGACTACCTGCGATGATTGTCTGTCTATATTTAGCTGTGACTACAGTCTGTCTATTACATCTAGCTGCGACTAAGGTTGTGCTGTGCAAGTTCATCTGCCAGGTGGTTTATTACAAGCAGCTGCTAGACTTAAGATGGGGTAACTGAGACTCCCTGAAATGAAAAGTAATTATTTTTAAAAGGGTGCACCTACATGTAATCTGAACCCTTATAACAATGGGTGCTTTTGAAAAAATACAAATCTCACAGATGTTTGCCATAGAATCCCCAAGATGCCTTGTACCTTCACCCCTCAATCTGCATGACCCACATACTGTAAATAGTTCAGTCTGCAGTTTAGGCCTCATTCAGTGCAGCTCTACTCCCTGCTCAAATCTTGCAGCTCTCATCCTATCCCAGCTGCTCACTATTAAAGCTAGATCAGTGATGATGATGATGATACTACTGCTGACACACAAATATCCAAGTTTCTATGAGAAACAGGTTTTCCTTTACATTTAGCAACATCCAAGGGGCACCACTGGCTTCTGACCTCTCGCCTTTATGTCCCCTTATATGTCAGTTGCCAACGTGTGCCTTTCCCTTCTAAATTTCCCATGTCACATCCTCTGTCCATTACTTCCCCTTCCCCAAGGTTTTTTGTGTTGTACGCATATTTCTGCAGCACACTGCTGTATTTGTAGGCTATTAAGAGATTAACAGTAATAAAGGATTGACCTCTGATTTTTGTGCCTCCCCTTCCAAAGTCTAATATTACATTGTTCATAAGAACTTGCTGCTTTTCAAGGGTGTCCACATCCATGTTCTACCCAGGGTCCTTCCCAAATTCAGACTAATTAGTAATCAGTCAATCAAAAGTTAATCAAAGGATTTCCAAAACTAAAGATAAATTATGACATACGCAGTACCACCGTTATCTGCTTTTGTACACATTGTAACTGTGCAGTTCCACTGCTGTATTGTACCCCAGCACCTTCTTGGAAATGAGCTACATTATAAATGAGGCTGTCATGGAGTGCCCAAATCCTAAATAAATGCAATAAATGAAAGACCATCATCTTAAAAACAAAATGTTTGAGAATGTGTCTCATATTATGAAGGACAGTGTCTCACAGTGTCCCACGTTTTGAGTGTAAGTGTTCCACAATTCAGTGACAGTGTGTTGAGAGGTATGCTTCATTACCATGAAAGCGCCTTTCAATTCCATAGTTCCTATTTCCATGTGATGATATGTGTGACTCCCATACTGGGTCTCTCCTCCCTGCATCTGGGTGACAAAATGTGAAAGGTTACCCACATGCCCCAGTTCAGCACATGCTCACCAAACACCAGGCACAGCACATCCAGCAGCATGAGCATGCTTCACTTCTGGAACATCCTGCCCAGTACCCTCAATCCCAGAACCGTGGTTACAGATTGTACATTGGTCCCAGTCTGTCTGCTACTCTCCTGCTTCACGTGCTCCACCCATGTTTGGATCCCTGCAGGGGAGCGCTGAGCTGGTGGCTGAGACATGTCATTTGTTTGGAGCAGAGAGCTGCACTACAGAGCTGCAGAGCTGGTACATCAGGAGAGTGCAAGTGGCACATGGTGGCGGGGCACAGGGAAAATGGATGTGCCATGGTGTGTGGGTGAATCTCACGCAGTGAAAAGGGGTGAGGCAGTAGGAGAAGGAGTGGGGCATAGTCAGGTCGGGAGACTACTAGGAAAAGGGGTGGGATAAAAGTAGACATGATGTGGGGTAGACCACAGATCATATGGATTCTTAGTGGGACAGACAAAGCGGTAGGTAGAACAAAGTAAGCGAGAGGGAGGGAAAAGGAGGGAGAACAGGGCTACAGATGGAGACTTGGGAAAGAGTGTGGGACTGGAGTGAGCAGGGTGAAGGAAAACAGATGAGATGGGACTGGGGAAGAGGCAAGGGTGAGGAGACGAAGTTAGAAGAAGAAGGGACAAGAGGAGAGAAGGGACAGGACAGCATTAGCATTGGCACTGATGCACATGCCCAAAGTCACAATTTTATATTTTAATGAATGAATTAAACACATTATAGTGCTGGTTTCAGCAACAGAGCCACTCTGTGATGCTTAGTGAAGTGTCCACTATTCAGAATTATTTTATCTTACATGCCGAGTTTACTAGTGCTGCTGTGCCATATTACACGTGCACAAACAGAAGCAACTGGCCACCCAGGATTTCACTTGGGAGGAGTAAATACTAAAAATAGCCAGTGCATCGGCTCAATATTCTTAGTTACATTGGTGTGCCTCTTGCTTTCATGGTGGGTGAGCTATCGGTCTGAACTACAGTTTAATATGCTCTCCCTGACCTTGTGGAGTAAGGCAGGGAAGCAGGGAGACAGTGCCTTAAATTTTTTACTAAAGGTATGCCACCGTTGCCTATGTGTCTGTCTCCTTTCCAGGCCATCTTAATTTTAACTGCTGGTTCTCAGGTTTTCCCTGGCTTTTGCTCTGTTTCTCTTCAGGGAGGAAGGCCTGCTGGTGGTGGAATCTCCTGTTGTGGTGCGGTGGTGTGGTGTGGTGTGGTGTTGCAGGACCTGTGGGGATAGATTACCCTTTGGAAAGATGGAAGAAGCTGACGGAATCCTGTGTGCATGTCTACTGGCTATATTAGAGGTATTAAAAGATGCTGAAGTGCTCTACAGATGTGGCGAGATTAAGACGAAAGAAAGAAGGGAAGTTTCAAGGCCCTGACTAGTAGACTTAAAAAGGTTTTGAGCTTTTAGACTTTAGCTTTTAGCTTTTTGACTTTTATATTTAGTTTTGCTCTGCACTTTGCTCCCTACTAAAAATAGCCACAAACGTTTCTAATAACATAAGCAGGAACAGTGTATATGATGCAAACCCGTCAGCACAGACTGCAAGCTCATTATGGCAGCTGCTACAAGCTGCTTGCTGACCGCTTCCTGCAAATGAAAGGACCGAAGTGCTGTCCCATAGAAGCACTTCAGTCCTTTCAGCTACACAAAGTTTCTGCTCAACAAGCTGAAGCATTGTCATGGCCAGAGTGCCTGCTCATTGGTCTGCACTGCCAAGCCACTTGCAGCTTCAGGTGCAATAGGCTCGGCAGTGACACACATCTGAAATGCCATTTTGTAATACAATGTTTCTTGCACAAGCACGAGCAAACTTAAACAACATAATTATAATGGCAGGTGTGGGAAGGCAAAGAGAAGGCTAGGAGGAGTGTTTATAATCTGACATGCTTCAAAACAGAATGCTTGCAGTAGCAGTGAGTTTTTATGTGATAAATGTGTATATACAGATAAACTAGAGGAAGAGTTCATGAACCTTAAAAGGAAATGGAATTCTAGGTGGAAATGTGAGAGACTGAGCAGTTTGTTCACAACACTAGTAGTTTAAAATAAAATTGGACAACTACTGCCTCAAAAACAACATCCAATGTTATATCTACTGAAGTGTTTCGAGCATCTATGGAGACATTGTCTTGCTAGCTCATAATAAACCTATGAGCTTATTATTATTATTATTGGAAAATGAGACAGTAGTGGTGACAATAGAAGATAACAGAAGGGCTAACATAAATCATTCCACTAAGGATCAAAGAAAGTAAAATGATAATGATGAGTCTGGTGGTGATCTGGGTGAGCTGCAAGGGACTGAGTGGTACCTAGTGCAAGGGGGAAGCAAAAGAAGAAAGAGGGAGGAATGTGACCAACAAACTCCTACCCAGATAGATTGGAGGGGTTACAAATTGATGAAATGAATGAAGGGATGCAAGTAATGGAAGAAATCACTGCAAACACTAACAGGCACTCACCTGCTTTGGATGCCCAGATATCCCTGGTAGGGCAATGAGAAGAGATTAGGAATACACTGACACAACAGGAAGCACAGGTACATTCCAGTACTCAACAGTCACACTGAAAATAACTATGTGATATTGTGGTTATGGGGGAATTGATGTTAAAATCTACAGACAAGTTAATATGTAAAGTAAAAGAGACCACCACTGTGCTAGTAGCTAATCGGGGGAAGGAATAAGGGATTTGAAAAACAACATCAAGGGTACTAGGAAGGGATGGATAAATGAGTGGTAGTGCTGCATGTTGGCACAAATGATGTCAACAGAAGGAGGGAACTCGAGATACAGAGGGACTTTGAAGAAGCTGCAGAAATCCTTTAAAACTGAAACTGCGGAGTTGCAATATCTGACATTTTACCTGTCATGAGAGCAGGGACAGCCAAAATAGGGACAATAAAACAACTGAATGGCTGGTTACTCAGGTGGTGCATTAGGTTGAGCTTTTACTACCAGCACAACTGGAACAGGTTTGATGGAGCCTTACGGCTCTTTGGGAATGATGAACTACACATAAATAGAGTTGGCATGAAAGTACTGGGAGAAAGAATAAATCAAACCATTAAAGTAGAGAGATAGGAGAAGGATAGAGAAAATTCAAAATTTACACCAGATACAAATCTGAATACCAAAACTGACCGGGTATAAAATATAGGAAGCAAAAATGGAGGGTGTTACTGGTTAATGCCAGAATCGTGACCCACAAAAAGGACGAGTTGGAATACAAAATGAAAAGGAAGATGTGCAAATATGCGCAGTAACAGAAACCAGGTGGCAGACAGATGTTTGATGAAAGAAAATGGAAGGCTACAGAGTTTGCCACAAAGACAGGACTGATAAAAGGGGAGGAGGCATTGCAATATATCTCCAAAATAATACTGAAGCCTCAGAAATAGAAATAACAAAGGAAGATGGGGCAAATACTAAACAAGTTTTGGTTTCAATTATATCCACAAATGGAGAAACATTAATGGCTGGTTATAGATCACCTTCACTAACACACGCACAAAATAAACAATTCATGGCTAACCTCAAGAACCTAGACCTTAGAAATAAAATTGTATTGATATGAGATTATAACTTGCCCAATATAAACTGACAGCAGGGCAAAGGAGGCACACAACTGGAAAATGAATTTCTTGATATTGTTGAGGCAGGCAACTTAGAACAACATGTGGGAGAAAGTACAAGAGGAGGAAATACCATTGATTTAATACTCAGCAATATGGGGGAGGAAATAAGAAACTGTAAGGGAGAGGAGAATAGAGGTCGGAGACAGGTGGAACTAAAGTGAAACGTTATGGAAAAGCAAACTATGCTGCAATGAAGGACCAGCTAAAGCAATGGGACTTGAAGAAGGATTCAGATGGGTTAAATCTGAACAAAATGTGGTGTAAATTGAACTCAAAGTTTCGAGAATGTGTGTCAAAATACATTCTTGAATGAATAAAAATATAACCACAAGGGGAGAATCCCAAAAAGGTATACTAGGAAGATCAAAAAAATTAATTGGACAGAAGAAAAGAGCATGTAAAACAGATAAACATATTAACACCATCAAAAAATGGGAAGTGTACAAGGATAAAGCTAAGCGTTGTAAGAGACATATTAGCACAGCTAAAGGTGAAATGGAAATTAGACTGGTAAGACAAATTCTTTGCTCTGCTCTGTTCTTTTCTGACAGGGTGTCCTCCATGAGAGCTGGGATCTCCCTAACAGGACAGTCACAGCCCCGTGGTGGTGAGTCATGTGTGTCCAGAGGCACTCCTATTGTTTGGAGTGAGTTTGGTCTGGTTGTGGTGGCTTAGGTTTGTGAGGTGTGGTCCACATACTGTGAATTATACCCAGGTCCAACACATCTCTTAATGGAATGAGTTGAGTCCATTGGGCCAGTATCCACTGAGATTGTCCGGTGTAGGATCTATGTCAGTAGGTCGACAATTTAGTTGTCGACAGACGTTACAGCGACTTCTTTATGTTGGAAGCATTTGTGGTTGGCATAAAGGGAGTTACAACAAACTCTGTTTTCTTTGGGGGGGACTTTGCCCCCCTCAAACCTCCCTATGTAGGGGACTCTGTCACTTGCACCCCCTGCTACTTAAATATTCAACTCTGAGTCAGAGTTCTTTCAGGGAGGGGTGCAATACCCCCAGAAAGCAGTGACCGGTTCTCACTCTGACACTACAGTGACCTGGCACTGTTGTTGCTGTAGTGTTGAGCAAAATAAAGTTGTTGAGGTAGCGTCGGAATACCTCCGGTGTTTACTTTCGGAGGGTTGTTTTCCCTGAAGTCCTAAAAGCAGTGCTGGTGAGACCCTTGCTTAAGAAACCATCTCTTGACTCTGACATCTTGGTGAATTATAGTCCTATCTCTAACCTCTCATTCTTAGGGAAGGTTAGTGGTAAGTGGTATCTCTGTAGCTTGAGGGACACCCTCACAGCCCATGACATCTATGAGCCCTTCCAGTTGGGATTTAGGTCAAGATATAGCAATGAAATTACATTAGTTAGAGTACAAAATGGTCTCCTCAGGGTAAGAGATAGAGGGGAGTGGTCAATTCTCATTCTTACTGATTTCTCCTCAGCATCTGACACTGTGGACCACGTAGTCTTCCTGGATCACCTAAGGGAGCTCTGTGGACTCACTTGTACTGTCATCAACTGGTTTGAGTCCTTTCTTACAGGCAGGACACAGAGGGTGGTGATGAGAAATTTCTCATCCTGCCCAAAGCACCTGCCTTGGGGAGTTCCCCTGGGCTTGATCCTATCGACTACTTTGTTCACAGTGTACATGCTTCCCTTGGGTGAGATCATTAGACGGTACAGCTTTGCTTTCCACTGTTATGCAGACAACACCCAGCTGTACATGTAATTTACACCCAAGACTAATATCGCTGTGGAGGTGCTAAATAAATGTCTGGCTGAGATCCAGGACTGGATCTCCTCTAGCTGGCTGAGACTCAATCCTGACAAGATGGAGGTGCTGGTGATTGAGCCTGGTCATCAGCAGGATGTGGGTGCTGCCAGGATGGGAACAGGATCATTCATTAGCCCCATTGTCTTTGCAGTGTCCACCAATGTAACAAATCTGGGCATCATCCTGAGTGATGGACTGACACTTAAAGCTCAGGTGCCATCCGTTGTCAAGAGTAGTTTTTATCACTTGAGGAATGTTGCTCGGATTAAAGCTTTGATTCTGCCTGATGACCTGCCCTCACTGGTACATGCTTTTGTGCCATCATGGCTCAACTACTGCAACATTCTGTACCTCTGGGTTACAAGACGGGTTCTCTGGTGCCTGCAGCTAGTGCACAATGCAGCAGCCAGGTTACTCACGGGCCTTCTGAGGTCCTGTCATGTGTCCCCGGTTCTGTGCGTACTGCACTGGCTGCCGACTGGTTGGAGAATCACCTTCAAAGTGGGCTTGCTCAACTATAAAGCCCTACATGGATCAGGCCCTGGCTACCTGAAAGACCTTCTGACTTCTGCCTGTCCCATATGTTCACATTGTTCCTCTACCGAGGGCCTCCTAGTGGTTCTCAATATTGTGGAACTTGCTTCCAAGACCGGTGATGGAGGCCCCATCAGTGGAAGTTTTTAGGTGGTGTCTAAAGGCGCATCTTTATAAAAAAAATGTTCATACTGTCTATAGTTAAATTAGTAAACTGTTGCTCTATTTTATTAACTTGGATGTTTTAAATTGTTTCATTTATTATCTGTTTTCATGTTTATTGATGCATATTTGCTTTTCTGCCTGTACAGCACCCAGAGCTTCCAGGATGGGGCACTCAGAAATAAATCTTATTTACTTACTTACTAAATAAAGGATAATAAAAAGTCATTTTGCAGCCACATAAACAGTCTTAAAAAGGGAAGTCAGCAGATGGGGCCCACTGTAAAGGATGAAGTACAGCTAACTGGTGATATGGATACAGCAGAAGTATTTAATAATTTTTATCTACAGTGTGTATCAAGAAAGGGGGAAATATGTAACATAGCAGGAATCAATAAATTCAATAACGTAAGGAGAAGGAATTGAAAAATTTAAACCAAAACAAATCCCAAGGGCCAGGTGATCTACACCTGGGACTACTAAAAGAAATGGCGGAGGTAATACTAGATCCCATAACAAAAATGTTTTAAAAAAATCATTGGATGAAGGGGTGATAGTGTCATCTTGAGGGAGGCAATTGTAATACCTATTCTCAAAAAAGGCATCAGATCTGATTATAAGAACTACAGACCAGTGAGCCTCTCATCAGTGATTGGCAAAATCCTTGAGCAGTTTATTAAAGAAGAAGCTGAGGAGCATATAAAATGTAAAGGGCTGGATGACCACACACACCATGAGTTCAAAGGAGGAAGATCATGTCAGAATAATTTACTCTACTTTTTTGCACCAGTCAGCAGGGCTCTAGACTGACCTACTGGTGGATGTGGTCTACTGGACTACTCCAAGGCATTTAATAGAATATCTCATCCAGAACTAATAAGAACATTGTAGGCTGGGTGGCTTGCTGGTAAAGTGAAAGAAACAAAGGATGTGTGTTAGGGGATCAATGTCTAAATGGGGTGGGATGAGCAGTGGTGTGTCACAGGGGTGGGTGCTTGGGCCAACACTCTTTAATATCTATGTATCGTCTATGCAGTATAGTGGAAACAGCTGGTTATGTAAATTTGCTGATGATACAAAAATCAGAGCGATAGTGGAAAATGAAGAGGTCATTATGGAATTCCAGCAGGAACAGCCAAAACTGGATATTTGTTCAATGATAGGAAACTGGCATTTAATGATAAAAAATGCAGAGTAGCCTTAAGGTAGGTCATCAATGCAGCAAAGTGGTGGAAAAGGCAAATAGAATGTTAGCGTACATTGGAAGGGGCATAACAAGCGAAGGAGGGAGGTACTGATGCCTCTTTGAAAAGCCATGGTGAGGCCGCACCTGGAGTATGGGGTCCATTTCTGGAGACCACACCTATGCAAGGACATAGATGGGATTGAGAGGGTGCAGAGAAGAACAACCAAAATGGTGCATAGTATGCAGGGGAAGTCTTATGAGGAGAGGTGGCAAGAATTGGATCTGTACCCATTGGAGACCAGAAGGGACAGCGGGGACATGATAGACATTCAAGTACGTGAAGGGGATCAATAAGGTAAGGGAAGGGAGCTTATTTAAGAGGAAGGTGGGGGTTAAAACTAGAGGGCATAGTCTAAGTTTGGAGGGAGGAAGATTTAGGGGCAATGTGAAAGGGTGTTACTTCAAGGAGAGGTTGGTGGAGGCCTGGAATAAACTACCGGGGGAAGTGGTGGGGGCAGAAAATGGTAGAGGGATTCAAGAGACATGGGCCAGACATAAGGGTTGGCAAGTGGAAGAGGGGAGGTCCCGTGACATAGGTAATGAGTGGGGGGCAGGCACGATGGGCCAGAGGGTCCTTTTCTGCCACCATATTTCTATGCTTCTATGATAATTCTATGTTTGTTTCTCCCTGCTTCAGCAATTTCAGTGGATGTGCCACTCGGTCACACTAAATCCCTCCCCCTTTTTTTGTGCTTGTCATACATTGGGTTCCAGCACGTACCTGAAGTGGGTGCCTGTTCAGTTGCCTGCATCAGGTGAGTGTGATACCCAGTCCCTTTCTCTCTCATAAATGTGTTGTGTTCTGTCCAATGACAACCACTACAGTCTCTCCTGGAGTTGTGTGGTCTTCCAGTCTGCCGCCACAAAGGTGCCTGATCAAGCAGATAATCTCAAATCATATATCAGACATCCTTCATTGGTGGCAGGTGCACATGACAAGGATCAATGTCATTGTGGTGCAGTACTGATGTAACTAGTGCAGCACAACACTGTAACGTCACTGCTGCAGGTCAACAACGCTGTTCCAGGCATAGCTTTCCATGCTGAACAGCATTCTGCGATACACTGTAAAGCTATCTGTGCCCTTTTAAGCTGTTGCTGAATGCTATCTTGCACTCTCCCACCTAATTTGTTTCTAGTAATTTGTACATTGCTGAAGCAATCTCAGTTATAGATGACTGATCCCCTTCCCCAACCTCCATTCCCATGCTTTTTGGGAAACCATTTTCTTCTTTTTGAAGTGCTCAGGTGCTGTATTTAACCTATGGGATTGCAAAGTTATACATTATTACTGTTTGCTCTGCTTTAAATTCTGTACCTAAGTTTTGTGACTAAGAAACCTTACACTGCATATATACTGTACATATACACCCACAAAGATAAAAGTCACTTAATTATTTAAGCATTAATTGTATGGTGCTAGGAGCTCCAATTTGGCCATCACTTTCTCAGTACTGCCTCCTTTCTGTAGAATGTTTATAGTATTGGTTGACTTATGTGCTACCAGTCATTTTTTCAGTGGTGCTCGGATAGTGCTTTTGTGGATCCAACTATCCTCCTAGCAATAGTGCTGGAGTCAGACATAGGATCCGACCAAAATAGGATTCCAGATCCATAGTTGAATAGTTGGATTTAATGGTCGTATCCATCAGATCCAACCTGAGAGAGTTGGATCCAATGGTCAGATACCTGGATCTCATGATCAGCTCCATCAGATGCAGGTTGGATCCACAGATACCTCAGATACTTGCTGAGGATCCTAGCAGGTCCAATCCCTGGCCGGATGTCTATGCCATCCGATGATATCTGATATCTGACCAAAATGATGTTATCCGATGGTATCCAGCCTGGTAGGATACTATCCAAGCAACATTACTTTCTTTTTAGGGCTGTGGGTGGAGCCTACAGCCCTTCTGTCATTTGTAGCTTAAAAACGACTTTTCCTAGAACTTCCATTTTAGACATTTGTATGTATTCCTCCACAGCTGCAAAGAAGTGCACTCCCCTTCTGATTTTTGCTATTTGTTGCTCTATGTTAAAGGCATCTGAAGGGGGGGGGAGGGGGACTACTACTGTATTGTACCTCAGAACTTCAAAAAAACCTTTTACACTGCTGTTTCTATCATCTGTCCAGCTCAGTGTAACAGATTTGTTCTATTTCTTTCAGTATCCTAGGGGCTAATTAATTTCCTTTCGGTTTCAGTGAAAATGAAAGTCAGACTCAGTGTCAGATTACAGCCAGTGGAATTCCAGTTGTTCATTAGCTGACATTCCTTTCTGTATTACAAGTTGGAGGCAAGCACTGGAAACAGAAAGCTGTTTTTTTTTCTCATTTTATAACATGATGTACTGAGTGTGTATTTAGTTGCAGGGTCAGAGCCTGGAAGAATATAATAACATTTATATAACTCATTCAAGATTCCATCAGGTGGTCAGAAAAAAGTCTGAGAGAATTTGTGTAAAAACTAATAAATGAAAGATACAAAAAATAGCATGTACACTGTCCTCTGAGACTGGAAGATCAGAAGGCTGTGGGTTCTACCCCCACACTAGTCATGCGGGATAAAGAGTTTGTGTACTGCTTAAAACAAATATTAGATTTTAAAAGCAGTCAACCATTAGCTTTTATATTTGAGGTACTTTGTATTTTCCCTTTGTTTAATTAGAAGATAGTTTACTTGATGTTAATGTGTGTGATGTGTGGAACAGCACTCTGTGTTGCACCTGACATAGCTAGCTATACTGCCCCCACTACATCACCAGCATTGTGACCTCACTGACTGTAACATCACTGCTACTTAGGAACAGCAGTTCAGTGACTGCCAGGTCATTCACCTGTGATTTCACTGTCAGCTTGACATATAATTTTAATACCTAATAGCAAATCAGAGCCCCTTTCCTGATAAAAGGCTGCCAACATATATTTAAATAAACAACAAAGTCACAAATAAGGAATTAGTGGCTTATAGAAAAATCTACAGGGATTTATGCAGGGATTTGATGTGCCACTACAGGGAAAATACAGGAAAAATGAGGGCTTGTTACAGAAAAATGGTTATTTGGATCTGGGAGCACTGTGATGATTGTGACTAAATAACACTATATGGCACCAACAAGAAAATGACTTTGACCATTTGGTAGCTCTTCACAGCCCTACCAGCTCTGGCTAGACCTTGTTAATTGTGGTTATAACCTCTTAGCACATGATAGTCCAATTAAGATGCAACATCTCATTTACAATGGGGTCCTGTTTCTACACATTTTTGCAGCTGGGTAGACTGGAGAACTGAGAAGTTATGTGCCTTGCTCACAGTCACAATGTGAGTTCTGGAGGCTCAGCTGCATATCCCAGTCCCAAGTTGGGTCTCTGTCTAAAACATTTTGGTTTCCTGGTTGCTTGACTAATAACGGTGACTATTAATTCATTTGGGGAGTATACCATAGGGCACATCTAAGTCATAGTGAGGGCACATGGGTTGGATGGTGCTGCTCATAAAACCCAATGTCACCCTAACACCTCTTTTATTTACTTTGGGGTGAGATCTCTGTTTGGAAGGGGACCAGTGAAATGCATGCTGATACAGTAAGGTGGAACTACTGCTGTAGATGGTGGTCACTCAAGGTCAGGGTAGAGGCGTGCTAAGGGTGGGGGGGGGTGCAGTACATAAAATGTTGGGTGTGGGAAAACCTGGATAGTGTTCCTACTATGTCAGGCCTCTGTCAAAAAAGCAGAATTTTTGTTGGAGCTGTCAACTGACATGTCTAGATAGTTCTGTAACAGCCACATTCCTATTGCCAATATCCACATACATTCAGTGGCAAATCAATGCTAAGTGCCTTGAGGTTACAAAATCCTTGCACTGGGTTCCTGGAAAAAATGTAAGATACCATTGCCCTTTCTGCCAGTATAGTATACATTGTTCCACTGGGTGATAAAAATATGACCTGAAGCTCTGAATGTTGTCTTGACCCTCTGTATGATCAGACTCTTCAGTCATGGCTTAAATACAAACATGTGACACCCAACATGAGAACAGATATAATATCTGGCTTATCCATATAGTGGGTAAAAGGCAGGATGTTATACCATGAGGAATGGTTAGAGCCAAGCAGATTCCCCTGACATGGGGGAATTCCAGAGGCAGAGGTGCCTGGAGGAAGGGGAGGAAAAAGGAAAAGGCCTAGCTCCATATCTAATGGGAAAGAGAAGTGGCTACATTGGAGGGTATGTGCCCCTGCTGTGCTGTGTTGGAACAAACCATTCATTAATGCTCATTATTAGCAATGAGGAATATGGAATTACTAAATATTGAAACTTACTGTCAAACTGGCTTTAATTGCTCATTGTATCTGACACTTTGATACATGAGTGCTCTGTCCAAAAACCTAATAAAATGTAAGTTTAAAAAAAAGGCACTTCAGTCATAGAAGCAGAATCTGCTGGCAGATAAGGACTGCTTGGCCCACCTAGTCTGCCCATTTCTCCCCACCAAGTGTCACTGCAGATCCTACTTGATCTCCAGCCCATTCACCCCTTCCATATCCCTAAGATTCCCTTATGCCTATCCTGCTAGCTCGCCGGCACAGCAGTTGAATTTCCACTTGTGACTCCAGCGACCCAGGTTCAGGAATGGAACCGGGGAGCTAGAGGGCTGGCTGGGGGAGAAGGATCGAGCACCTTCAAGGCGGGTCTTCTTCGGGTAAGTGTCTGGTGTGCGTATGACTACTGGTGGAGGCCGGGGGGGGGTTGGATGCAGAAAATGCACCATTTTAGTTGCCCTCTTCTGGACTGCTTCCACTCTGTATATGTCCTTTAGTGGTCTCCAGAACTGGACACAGTACTCTTGGTTGGGTCTTACCAGCAATCTATACAGAGGCAAAGCCACCTCCGTCTTTCTGCTAACTACACCCATCCCCCTCCCTATACACCTCAGCATCCCATGTGCCTTCCCAATTGCCTTATTGCAATGCCTTGCCACTTTTAGGTCATCCGATATGATCACCCTCAGATCTCTTTCCTGCTTGGGGGTCATCAGTACCATTCACTCCCCCGCCGCACACACACACATTTTGTACTCATCCCCTGGGTTTCTGTTTCCCAAATGCATTATTTTGCACTTTTTCACATTGAAACCCAGCTTCTATACCCTTGACTACTCCTTAAGGTTTCTCAGGTCGCTGCTCATCCTTTCCACACACATACCCCCGGAGTGTCCACCCTATTGCAGAGTTTGACGTCATTCACAAACAGGCAGACCTTCCCTTCCAGCTCCTCTGTAATGTCCCTTATAAAGACATTAAAGAGGGATTGATCCCAGCACTGATCCCTGAGGCACCCCACTGGTCACCCTCCCTTCCTCTGAGTGAACTCTGTTTTCCACCACCCTCTGCTGCCTATCCCTTAACCAATGTCTTACCCAGTTTACCATCTGTGGATGCACTCCTAAGCTACCCAGCTTGCTTACTAGTCTCCTACGTGGAACATTGAGAAACGCCCTACTGAAATCTAGGTAGGTCATATCCACTGTTCCATCTTGATCTAAATCCTTTGTCATCTAGTGAAACAAATCTATGAAGATTTATTTGACATGACCTCCCCCATGTGAATCCATGTTGCCTTAGGTCTTGTAAACCACTGGATTCAAGATATTACACAATCCTTTCTTTCAGCAGTGATTCCATTAACTTTCCCACCAGCGAAGACAGGCTGACTGGCCTATAATTGCCATCCTCTTCCCTGCTACCACTTTTGTGAAATGGGACTACATCTGCCCTTTTCCAGTCCTCCAGGACCACATCTGTTTCTTATGAGCTTTTAAATAGGGCCACCAGAGGTGCAGCTAATACCTCCCTTAGCTCCCTCAATACTCTACGGTGGACCCTGTCTGGTCCCAATGCTTTGTCCACTTTCAGATTTGCGAGTCCCTTCAGGATTCTCTCCTTTGAAAATGGACTAGTGTCCACCTCCCTCCAGTGCTCCCTTACATTTTTGGGGACCCTTCTTGTGTCCCCTTCTTAACCTTGCAATCCCACCCCTGGTCTTCCATTTTTTCCTCACATACCTAAAAAATATCTTACAGACTTGGTTATTTTCTCTTCAGTCTGTGCCTTTGCACTCCTTACTGCTCTGACTGCTTCCCTTTGTTTCCACTGATACACCTCCCTATCTTCCTCTCTCTGCGTCTCCATGTACCTTCAGAATGTTACCCTCTTAGATTTTATCTTTTCCTATGCCTCTTTCGAGAGCCATGGAAATATCTTTTTCCTTTTCCTTTTGCCCCTTTGCGTGACATAGAGGTTTGTTACCTTCACTGTGGCCCCTTTCAGACCAATACAGAAACAGTGACACAATATGCGTTATTTAGGTTATATATGGGATATACAATGGCCTGACTCAGGATACATTTCTTTTCACCTGTGCATGGGCAGATTATAACTCACCAGTTGCAAGTCACAAGTGAGTTATGAAGGTCCTGTTTCCCCACAAATGGTGATAAATGTCACATTATGAGATAAGAGCATACTACAGATATTCCTACACAGTATGAATGTTTCCTCCATGCAGAAGAGCCAGAAGAGGGTAGGACAGAGAGTGGGTGTTTGTTTTAAATTGGACTACAAGTGGGATTGGGTGATAGGAAGGGGCCAGTAGAGGGAGGAAGCAGGTGTTATTTTCTTTAAGACAAATCAGACTATGATCAGGGCTGGAGAGAGACAGTTGAGCAGAAGGAGGAGGAGGTAAGATTAAAAAGAAAAAAGAGGCCCAGTGGTGTAGGCTAGTAGAAGTACATCACACTTCTATGCTGGAGAACTGAGTTTGAGTCCCACACTGGAATCTCCTGCCCTAGGCTGGTGGAATCTAGGAAACAATGTAGTGGCATTACACACAAATCCCTGGGGTGGGATCAGTGATGGCTCTGGATGCATTGATGGTGTGGCTGACTAGTGTCCATACAGTGTTGGTCACGTCCTGTTAAAAGGATTGTGCAACAGACAGGTCTTACAGAATATTGCTTGATAAGCCACATTTCACATGTATAACAAAGTCACTTTTGAATAGGGAGGGGCAAGTGTATGTTACCAGTAATATGTCCACTCACGTGCCCTCCAAGAGATCCCACTGTCTCCCAACATTTTCTGGTCTGGCTACAGGCTTAGACACTGTGACAGACCAATCTGCAAGTCAGAGTGTCAAGTGAAGAGATTTTTGCCAATTTCGACCTAAGGGTGCTGTACGCGGTATTGCACCAATAGCGCTTTCCCAGGCAGAGGATATGACCTCTGTTGGGAGTGGGTTCCACCGAGCAGTTGCCGTGGCTCACAGGACTAAGCAACAGCAGTGGGAACTCAGGCACTGCATCTGGGACCGAGTTTGATTCCCGGTCACAGAATCTTTTATTTTTTACTCTTTTGTGCGCTCCCCAAGTTGCCCCCCCCCAGAGTTGGGGTTCGGGGACGCAGCCCCCTGTAACAGGTGGTGTGGTGGGTGGAGCCCCCCACAGAAAAAAGACATGCCTCATGGCAGAAATCACGCTGTATTGGCAATGCGATTTTGCCATGAGGCATAATGTCTTGCGACATCATGGCTCCGTGCCTTGCCAGGACAACATAGCAAACCACGTGAACGCAGTTCGATAGGTTAATTGTTGTCCTGGCAACCTCAAGAGGTGATTGCAGCAAAGTTATTAATCAAATCCCAGTCATTATGTTTTATAGTGTATGGGCAAATAAACACCAGTAACTCCCATCTAGTATTCTATTTCATTGTACATCTTACCTCTTTAATGAAAGTATATGGAAAAAATGGAACAGATTTAAAATTAGACCATTCAAAACAACCAGTTGGTCCACACTGATCACATTATAAGTTGTAGCACTGGATTGTGGGTAGCATCGCAGCATCATCTTCAGGGAGTGCAAACATCCTAGTTGCCAGCAGCACATCACGGCCTATGCAGATTACTCCACCAGTAAGTAATCCAGAACAGGCAAAAAAAAAATTTTTTTTTTGACTAGCGATCAGCATTATCAAGCAGAAATACTGGCTGTGGTTAACATTTTGTTTTGTTATGCCATCACTAAGACATACTCAAGAAGGGTTAACAAGAGCCTGACGTTATATCGATGGCATAATAAGGTTATAATGTGCCTCACTTCAACTAGTAATAAGGTCTCTCCATACATTATACTGTAGTTTGATTGTGTGTTTAGTTTTCACAAAATAACTTATTATAACCAGACTGTTTGCCTTAAGCATCCATTAAGATTTTCCCTTTTGGATTACAAGTAGGCCAGTGGGTCTGTGGATCCAAAGAGTACATTTATATTTGGGTTTGCTTCCTTTTGTCTCATATCGCATATAAGGAGACTGCCGGGTCTACACTGATCAAACAGCTGGGTACCCAGTGAGGCAGTGGCTGCTCCTTAAGAGACCAGGCATAATCAATATACACTGGGCTTAAAGTATATACAGTACGGGAAACATGCAGAGGTAAAGAGAGTAGAGGGGTGAAGAGAGTAGTGGTGGATCCTTTGGCAACAAACCATTACCACAGACATGCCTATTAACTAATTAGTGTTCTTGAACTATCACTTGCACTGCACTGGTGACCTAACTCTTTTCCTTCCTCCAAAGCCTTGATGTGGTTCTGCAGTCAAATTCTTTCTCTTTTGTTGTGTTTACCTATGAGTCACTGCTTAAATAGGACAGAAAATTTGTGTTAATTGCCAGAAACATAGGAACGTAGAAGTTGTCAGCAGATAAGGACCATTTGGCCCACCTAGTCTGCCCTAAATTCCCTACCTATAGTGCCACCGGAGACCCTACTTGGACTCCAGTTTACACCCCCCTCTTGCTTCTTTTTTTTGTTTCTTTTACTTTATTTCTATTTTCTTATCTCCTCAGCAGTTTTTTTTTTTACCTATGGCTTTCCCCTTTCCAGCCATCCCTCAAGGTCCCCCAACCCGGCCATAGCCGGAGCTCGAACCCCCTCGCTCCCTAGCCCATTGGCCATATCGCAGAGGGTACTTAACCTACCACTATGAAGACCTTGGTGGCTGAGCTTGGGGTGAGCTAACATGGGTGCATCCATGGTGGTGCTGTTGGCACTGACCTTCAAGCGCCCTGGAGGATTCTGTTAATTTTTCTGCCCCATGGCACGGATCTGCAATGGCATCAAGGACCCTGCCATGCACGCTACCACGCACCACATGCCTGACGCTGTCCGTGTTGTTCCCCACTGTGGGCCACCACATGCACCGACCCCCGGCCACCACCAGGAGCCAGCACACCTGTGGGTCCCCTAACCCCCCCCCCGGAGGAAGAGAGCAGTCCCTAGGATGCTCAGTCCTCCTCCCCCTGGCCAAATTGCCAACATCCGAGGTTGATCCTGACCCTGGGTCATCGGTGTGGTGCAAGGTGTGGCGTCCTGCGCCTTAACCCTCAGTGCCACCAGGCCGACTCCCCTCTTGCTTCTAACATTCCTTTGTGTTTATCCCATTGCATTCTTAAATCCTGTGACTATTCTAGCCCCCACCACTTCTGCTGTGAGGCTGTTCCAAGCATCCATCACCCTCTCCTTGAAGAAGTACTGGCTCATGTTTCCTCTGAGCCTTCTCCCCTCCAGCTTCATATTGTGACCCCTTGTCCTTGAGCAACTTTTTCTTCGGAAAGTGCTCCCTTCCTGTACCTTGTTTACTCCTGTGAGGTATTTAAAAGTCTCTATCATATCTCCCCCATTCCCCCCTGTCTCTTCTAGGGAGTACATATTTAAATCCTTAAGCCTTTCTTCGTAGGACTTCTGATGTAGGCCCTGCACTATTTTGCGTCATCTGCACCACACCTCCACCCTATCTATGTCCCTTTGAGATGGGACCTCAGAATGGTGCATTAGTATCATAGGGGGTCTCACCAGCAATCTATCTAGGGGTATTATTACCTTCCTCTTTCTGCTGGTGATACCCTTCGCTATGCATCCGATCATTCTGCTAGCCTTTCCCCCTGCCTTGCCACACTGTTTAGCTACTTTCAGGTAATCAAAAATGATAACACCCAGGTCTCTTTCCTGTTTTGGGACTTCTAATACTCCCCCCTCCCAGTTGGTATGTTGCCCCCAGGTTTTTGTGCCCTAAGTGCATAATTTTGCACTTTTTTGTGTTGAATCTTAGCTGCCAAACTCATGACCATTCTTCTAATTAATTAGATCCTCCCTCATTCTTTCAACCCTCCAGGTGTGTCTACTCTGTTGCAGATTTTTGCCTTGTCCATGAATAGACGTACCTTGCTACCCAGTCCTTCTGCAATGTCACTAATAAAGGTACTGAAGAGGACCAGGCCTAATACTGACCCCTATGGCACCCTACTAGTCACCTTGCCTTCCCCAGAGTGCACCCCATTTACCACCACTTTTGGCTCCTGCCACTAAGTCAGCTCTCCACCCATTTTACTGTTTTAAGACCTACTTCTAGGCTACTCAGTTTGTTTACCAGCTTTCTATGTGGAACGGTGTCGAAGACCTTGGAGAAATCCAGATAGGCCACATCAACTGCATCTCCCTGATCATATCATAGGTATCATAGGTAGTTACAGAGCCGATAATAGACTTATGTCCATAATGCTCACCACTAAATCACCCAATATACCAGAGTCCTTGTTCTCTGAAGCAGCTGTCTAATCTCGTTTTAAAAATTAGTGTATTAAGACTACTAACCACCTCAAGAGGGAGCCTGTTCTAGGTATGTACCACCGCTGATTAAACCACTTCCTACTCTTTATTAACCTAAATTTTCCATCTTTCAACTGAAGGGGGTATACTCGAGTGCTATACACAAGGTCCCTAGTTTCCAAGCCCAGTTTTTCCCAAAGTTCATTGTCCAGCCATGCCTTATGAACCAAGCACAAGTCCCCTCTTCTTCTTCTATATCTTCATCAGTGACATTGCACAGGACCTAGAAGGCAGAATTTCACTGTTCGCTGATGACACAAAGCTCTGTAACAGAGTAGACACACCAGAGGGTGTAGACAGAATGAGAAGGGACCTGCAGAAACTTGAAGAATGGTCAGGGGTTTGGCAGTTGAAATTCAATGCAAGGAAGTGCAAGATAATGCATATGGGGCACAAAACCCTGGCACAATATATCAGTTGGGGGTGAGGATATACATGCACCAAGCAGGAAAGGGATCTTGGAGTTATCATCTCTGATGACCTCAAGGCAGAAACAGTGAGACAAGCAGCAGGTCAAACAAATAGGATGCTGGGATGCATGGGCAGGGCATCACCAGCAGGAAAAGAGGTCATAATTCCACTATACAAGACACTAGTGAGGCCGCACCTGGAGTACACTGTGTAGTTCTGGAGACCTTACCACGTAAGGACATAGACAGGGTAGAGAAGGTTCAGAGGAGGGCAACAAAGATGGTGCATGGATTGCATCATAAGTCCTATGAGGACAGGTTGAAGGCACTGAACATGTACTCCTGGAGGAAGAGGAGGGAGAGAGGGGATATGATAGAGACATACAAGTATCTTACAGGGAGGAACAGGGTGCAGGAATGCACTATTTTTAGCGAGAAAAGATGTTCCAGGACTAGAGGGCATGGGATGAAGTTGGAGGAGGATGATTCAGAGGAAGCGTGAGGAAGAATTTCTTCACAGAGCGGGTGGTGGACAAGTGGAACACCCTGCCAGAGGAAGTGGTGGGGGCTGAAACAATCACGGTTTAAGAATTCATGGGATAGACATAAAGGAATTCTGGAGGTCAGGGGTAAGGGGCAACAGACTTCCTGGAAAACATAAACTGAACTTACAAACTTAAATGGGCAGACTGGGTGGGCCATAGGCCCTAATCTGCCGACACTGTCTATGTATCTATATTCCATGGGGAACAAATCTAAATCACAGAGTCTGGTTACATGATCTTCAGCCTGAAGGGTGCTGGTACTGTGCATAGCCCTTTTCCGTGCCCTCTCAATCAAGGTTATATCACCATTTTTATAGTGGCCCATACTTGTGACCCATTTTCTAAGATCGGCCTAACCAAGGATATATATAATGGAAGGATCACTTCTCTGCTTCTGCTTTCAATATGCCTGAAAATACAATTTAATATTCTGTTATCCTTTTGCGCAAAATTTTCTTGCAATGTGAGGAAAAAGATAAATCTTGGGAGACCAAAATACCCAGGTCTCTTTCCTCAGTGACTTCCCTGAGAGTGTCACCTTCCAGTGTATAGTGATTAACTGGGGTTTTCCTACCCGTACGCATTACTGTGCATTTTTCTTCATTCAAAAATAGTTTGAATTTGGAGGTCCAGTTTTGTACATGGTTTAGCGCCACTTGTAGGGACCCTGACCCTTTCCCTTCTGTTATTACAGCTCCAATCCTACAATCTTCTGTGAATTTAGAGAGCCAAACATCGTTATGCTCATACTGCATTGATGATACATAAATGTTAAACAGGCAGGGCCCCAACACTGATCCTTGAGGCACCCCACTTGACACATCTTTCCAGTCAGAATAGATCCCCTTAATATAGACTCTTTGTCTTCTAAGAGTCAACCAAGCCTTTATCAGATTTACTATTGTATCTTGGATACCCATGTTTGTAAGAACATCCAATAGTTCTAAATGAGGCAATCGGTCAAAGGCCTTTGAAAAGTCCAGAAACACTACGTCTACAGATTTTCCCCTCATCCAAATACCCATTTACGCTGTCATAAAACTGGAGCGTGTTTGTCTGGCAAGATTTCCCTTTAGTAAAGCCATGCTATGTTAAATCCTTTAAGTTGTGTTGCTTTACAAAGGTACTTACATGGTCCTTTAATATGCCTTCCACTATCTTTGAAGGTATGTATGTATGTTAAACTAACCAGTCTGTAATGGACTGGGTCTGTTCTGAGGCCTTTTTTGTATAGCAGAATAACTGATGCTACTCTCCAATGATCCACCACCTTCCGCTATTCAGTGAGGTTTGGAAAATGTGTGCCGGTGGTGGATCTATCTCCTTCCATAGTTCACCTAGCGCCCTTGGGTGCAAACCATCAGGTCCAGGGGATTTATTTGGATTTATCTTTCTTAATTTAGATTTCACATCCTCCAGGTCTATAAGCAGCTGCCTAGCTAGATTAGTAGAAATTCCGTTATTTATGTTTGAATTCAAACTAGGATTGAATACAGAAGTAAAAAAATACACATTCTGTAGATCAGCCATTTCCTTTTCATCTGATACAAGTAGGCCATTTATGTCTTTTTAGGGTCCCACACTATTTTTTATCCCTTTTTTATTATTTATGTGTGAATAAAAGGCTTTATAATTATCTGTAAAATATGAAGCTAGTTTTAATTTGTACTGTGCTTTGGTCTTTTTTATTTCTGTCTTTATCCTTTTTGCTGCATCCCTGTAAAGTAGTCACCTGACCGAAGATTTATTGTTCTTGGTCCTATTATATAACTTATTTTTGTTGTTTATCATTTTCTTAATTCTTGGTGATATCCAGTTTGGTGTTACACTCTTATTGATGTACTTGAGCTTGTAAGGGATATCCTTTTTTGTCTCTTCTATGATTTTATTGTAAAAGATCTCCCAAATATTGTTCAATGATTTATTATTAAAATCATTTTGCCAGTCCCAGTCTCTAATACTCTCCCTCAGCTTCTGGAAGTTAGCTTTCCCAAAGTTGAGCATAGAGGTGACCGCTATTCATTTCTGGTGTGATTCCTTTATTTTAAACTCGATAGTAGCATGCTCGCTTGTGCTTAAGGGAACATTAGTTTTACAATTTAGAATATTACTTTCCCTATTTGTCAAAATTAAGTCTAGTGTTTTATTACCCCTAGTATGCTCACTTACTCTCTGCTCTAGCCCTATAGTATCAAATGCCACCAAATAGTTAGCTTCCATTTTGTTTGAACCCATTAGAGTTTCCCAATTCACTCCCAGAAGGTTAAAATTCCCCAATATCAAAATTTTGTGAGCTGGGTTTAATTCTTCTGTTTGTTTCAAGAGTGCAAGGTCATCCTCCTTTTGGATAGCTGGTGGCCTATAAATTGTTCCTATGACTATTTTAGTAGAATTACAAGGAATAGTTTTGACCCAAATTTGTTCCAGATCATTAGAAGAGATTTTAATTTCTTCAGATTGAATACTATTAGCCACATAAATGGCCAGTCCCCTTCCCTCCTATAGGCCCTAGACATAAACAAATTATCTCCAACTATTTCCCGATCCCATGAATCATAGGTGTCCCACCACGTCTCTGTCATTGCACAAATCTGTATATCATTTGTTAGTAATAAATGTTTTAGCTCCTCAAATATATTTGTTAAGCTTCTAGCATTTAGGAGTATGCATTTCCAGTTACCTTGGTCAGAGTTATTTATGGTAGTGGGTAGTTTCAGTTCATTGGTATCAATGTTTAACTCCTTTTCCCTCCATTATAAGTTTAAATAATTGGAAATTACTTCATTAAACCTTTTAGCTAAACACCTGGTACCCATTTTGTTGAGACGAAGGCCATCTGGTTTAAATAACTTTGGATCCCTGAATGTATCCCTGTTATCAATAAAAGCATAGTTCTCCTGGTCACATAGTTCTCTGAACTGCCCATTTAGTTGTCTGATTTCCCTCCAGTACTTGGATTTATAGCCATGTACTGGTAGGATGACTGAACTCATAACATCCCCCTCTCTTTTTGTTATTTCTGATGGTACATAGTTAAAATCATTATATATATATATATATATATATATATATATATATATCATCTAACCTCCTGTTCCCTATGTCATTTATACCGACGTGCAAAATCACTTGAGGATTTGATGTATTTTCCATCAGGCCCCCATTAGACTCCTTATGTCACACCTTAACTCCTGGTAGGGTAGTAACTGTAGTACTTGCATTTCTTCCCCTACATAATGCAGTGTCTGTTCCTCTTACAACAGAATCCCCTATGATGAGCAGATCCTGCTGTGATGAAGGTGGCTTAGAGCACTCTATGTGGGTTTTCTGTGAACCTGCTCCTAGCCCATTATCTGATACATCATTGATACAATTATCTTCCTTAATATTGCCAGAAACATGTTCCACCCATTTTTTTTGGCATTTTCGCTGGGTATGGGGGAAGGGTGTTTTAAAGGGTCCACTTTATCTTTCACGTTTTCACCCAAACTACCAGGACCTTACTCTTCTGGTATTGATAATAAGGGGTCATAATGATTCTGAACAACCACTGGAGCGCTGTTGTGAATCTGACCTCCTCTTCTTTTCTTATTATTCGCTCTAACGGTAGCCCATGTTTCAATCTCCTGATCCTCCTTCAGGTGCATTAATGGTTCAGGTTTTTCTGAACTCTGGGCAGATACTATACTCCAGGCCCCAGTTACTGTATTTTGATTGGTCATATTATCTATAAAGTGCTTAGTTCCTCTATTTCTTTGTGCACTAGCAGTCTGTTTTGTAAGTCCTTAATTTCCTGTTGTAATGTTTGGATTAGTAGGCATTTATCACATACAAACTTAGGTACATTTTGTCTCCTGCTAAACATACGACAAAGTGAACACATGTTACAGGGGTCCTCCGTATTGAGCTTCCCAGAGGTACAGTAGTAATACCAAACAATGTATATATAAGAGTATATCTGTTATCTTCAATCAATTTAACAGAAGGATGCTTACTTGATAGTCACATTATTGCTTTTTCTTCCTGTATTTGTGCCCCTTGGTCCCTGACGTCACCAGCAGACATAGCAGACACGCAGAAACCACGCGTCTCTCTGCGCGCTTCTCCTGCTCGTAGCAGGGCTTGCTTTTAAACAGCTTAGTGACACAAAAGTTTCCCCGAGATCATGGAGTTCCAATCAGCCCACACAAGTAAAATTAAATTAAAATGTGGCTTTTTTCAAGCGAGAGCCACTCATGCATGACCCTGGCTCTCACTGCTAAAGTCCAGCCTGCTTCTTTAACTTAAAATAGCTGACCCTATTAAACCTGTAGTTCACATTGTTAATCTGGCAAACTATGGGTTTTGTCTTCCTGGTTCTGGTCTTCTGGACTAGGGCTTGACCTAGGGCTAGGGGGTCTATGTCCTTTGTTACTCAGTCAAAGAACTCAGTTAGGTTTGTCCGGCAGGGCCTCCCCCCCTGTGAATCCATGTTGCCTCAGAGATCCTGTAGACCAATGGTAACAAGATATTCTCCAATCCTTTCCTTCAGTAGTGATTCCACTACTTTTCCCACTACCAAACTCAAGTTGACTGGCCTGTAATTTCCCACCTCCTCCTTATTTCCACTTTTGTGGAGTGGAACTACATCTGCCCTCCTCCAGTCCCCTGGCACCTATCCTGTTTCTAGTGACAGGTAGAACAGGGTTTTAGAGGTGTAGCCAGCTCCTCCCTAAGCTCCCTCAGCAACATGGGGTGTACTGCATCTGGACCCACTGCCTTGTCTACATTTAACTTTGACACCTCCATTAGGACTCTCTCCACTGTGAAATGGCTAGTGTCCACCTCCCAACCCTTTATGCCCTTGTCTTGTAACAAAGGCCCATTTCCAACCCCCTCCTCCGTGAATACCGAACAGAAGTATTTGTTCAATATGTTAGTTTTTTTGGTGGTCCTCTTCTACAGAACACCCCCCCCCATCCCCTTTCAGTCTTAGTATCCCTTCCTTGGATGTCCTTTTTTCACTAATGTATCTAAAAATGTTTTATCCCCTTTTTTATTGATTTGACTATATTTTCCTCTATTTTTGCTTTTGCACTCCTAACTGCCTTCCCTGCCTCCCTTTGTTTCACCAACAGGTAGCAACATCCATATTAACATAAATGGAATTCATACCTCCAAGTGATTCATATTACCTGTACCTGAAGAAACACTGATGTGATGACCTATGGTTTCAGTTTTTTTTTTTTTATGGACAACATTCTGCACAGTTCTCTTCATGGAACCAGTAGTTTGGAGTTTGTACTATGGCATGGCTTGTGTACAGAATGCAAAGCATGAGCTGTTGACCCATTAGAGCCATGCTTAGCGTTCTGTACTTAAACCATGACACAGTTAAAACCAAAGATGTCTGGTTCTATGAAGAGACAATATAGAGAATAATTAATCCCTTAGCATTAAGAGCAAGCTGGTCCTCAACACCGAGTTATAGTGGTGATATCACCAGTGCAACAGCAATGTGTAAGTGCCTTATGATGTCACCACTCGAAGTTTTATGAGCCTGCGAGTTCTTAGTGCAGATAGGTTTGTTACTATATATAATACAACAGAAAGCCTGAATTATATCAACCGGTCGTTAGTTGTTTTTTTTTTTTATTTTGTTTGTTATTTTATATTCAGTAACCAACTCCAGAGTCTCATGATGGCATCTGGGTAATGTTGTTCTTCATATTCTAACGTATTAGGAACAACTGATTCCAACTGGAATGTTCTTAAGACTCAGACATGAAGAACAACTTTTGTAAAACACTGGTTGAACCTGCTTACTGGATATTATAACAGAATTTTGCCCATAAAAGTAAAACAGTGCAAAATATAGTTTATGCATCACTTTTTACCCAGGTACAGTTAACCCTTGCAGGGCCGAGGACTGCTGTATCAGTCCAAAATTCCTGTACATTCTAATTCTATTGGCAGCCTAAAAGTTAAACATGGATCAGAGGTGAGAATATTATTTCTGTAAATAAATGCATTATAAACAGATAACATTTAGGAATGAGTTCCTGCCTCCATTAATATCAGAGAACAAAGTGATTGTTGAAGCGTCAGCTCTTCTTGTACCATGGGATTCTGAAAGGGTGAACCTGTGTGACAATAGTAGATGGGTATTGTTTCCAGTACTATTTATAATCTTACTCACTTTAATTTCCCTGGGTGGTGGCATCATACAAATACTATAACATGGATAAAAACTCCCATCAGGAGTTTAATGACCCAGACCTCTCGGCCTTATCTGAACTTATGAGGCAGGGGTGAACTGAAACCAACAGTGACCTGGTACATGTGTAATCACTGGCCAGAATTGCCTACAAATGCAAATTTGTGCCGAGTTTCAAAGCTCATCTAGATACTGTAGGTTCTTAGGCAGAGAATAATATCAGTGACTTTATGACTTTTAGGATAGCAGGGAATGGACTAGACTGTCCTGTAGTGTTTGTTGAAATATTTTTCCATTTATATGTAAGGATTTTGGGTGGATATTGACTGTGTAGTGAACAACTTTTCACATACCCCTACCTTTGCACAAACAGCCTTGCCATGAACTTCCATAACATCCAACGTGATCAGAGTAGCTGAAACCCAGAAATAGTTTGTTGAGGCTTCATTACAGCTCTCCGCATGGATCCATGTATTATTTATTCCCATGCTTCAGATTTCAGTTACAATTAAACAAAATCAGTTACAGTATTAAATGATTGCTAGAAAAAAATAAAACATAGGCCCTATAATGTGGAGAGATTTCCTTACCATTGCTGTTGCTTTTAGTAGGATTTTTTTGATCATTCACTTCCATGTTAACATCATCACCCTCATTCCTCTGAAATAACAATAACAGCTGCTGTCTTGGAATATGAAAACCTGCAATTATAAAAAAAAAAAAGTTATACGGTACAGTTTTAAAATCCCACTGAGGCAGTGGAGCCTGATAATAGTCGTGCACAAAGTAAAGTAGTAGAGAGGCTGGCTCCATGGTGTCAATCAATGGGGCATCCATTCAGCACGTTGGCATCATACCTGGAGCCTGGGATGTCAGGAGTGGAACCCAGCAGGAAAGAATCTGAGCATCTTAGGAGATACTCTACTACTGGGTGGGGTGGGGAAGTGAAACAGCTCAGCAAGTGACACCTAGAAGGTACCACTGGGGGTGCTGATGATCAGTCATTGTCTGGCAACCCCCCTCAGGGCAATTGTACCCATGCACACTTCAATCACTGGGATTTGGGCCATAGAAAAAAAGGAAGTACCTTCCAATTTGGTGCAGTACAAAGGGAATATCTATTTTATTTATTTATTTGCTTTAGACAAGGCCCCTGGAATTTTGCAATTCTGCAGTTGCAGAATTTTCCACAGAATTTGCATCATGCTGCAGAATTTATATAGTGCCACAGAATTCATTGTTTTTGGTGAATTTTCATTCAAATATACAGTTTTTCTGTAGTGCCAGGCTCCCACACCCATCTTGTTTATCCTGAAACCCCTCCTCTATGTTTGGTAGGTGATATCATCAATGACATCACTTCATATTTTAGCCAATGGTAGGGCTGCATTCTGTCACAGAAATGAATAAATCATGCCACAGAAATCAGAAAATGCAGCCGCAGAAGCCTAGGTGCCCTGCCGCAGAAATCAGAAAATTCTGCCGCAGAGCACTAGGGGGCCCTGGCTTTAGATGACCAGGTTGGTGCACTAGACAAAGATCTGCCTATATTCAGGCATGACCCATGAGAGTACATTACAGGAAAGGAGAACATTACTCTAAATCAGTGTTTGGTACATAACAGGGAGATACAGTGGAAAAACTCACAATAACAGGGATAAATACAAATATTGCAGCAACACCATTACAATAAACAGGATGGCTAAGTTAGGAATAATAGCAAAATGGTTGAAGAGAATCAGAAATACCAAGAAATTTGACTACAGGACAATATAGGCAATACAGGTGGTTAATAGAAATAAAAAGCAGCGAAGGCTAAGTGCAGTAATTGGAGTTTAAGTGCATTAGATTTTAACCTCAAACAGGGTATTGTTAGGTGGCAAAGTTGTTTGTGAGGAAGCAGGGTAAACAGCAGGAGGAAAAGTGCAAGGTAAGAAGGATGGAGTAAAGTCATGGACAAGAGCAATAGCCTAAGGAGTTGAAGAGCCACTGATGCCACAAGAAGAACTTTGAAGAACATAATATTTGGACACAAAGCCATTTATGTTTCTTATTAGCTCTGTATTTCTTACTTCCATTATTTATTACTGAGGTCAGATGCATGAAAGCAGAAGAGCTGTTCCCTGAGGGTTCATCAGCTCCTATTGCTTCTTCCCAATCTGATGTCATAATCCTCTGCTTGTGACATCACAGTTATTGCCATGGGAACACACTGTGATGTCACAACAGAGCATTATGATGTCAAATAGGGAGTACGTTATAGAGGCAGATGAGCTCTAAGGGATAATGATCCTGTTTTTGTGGGAATTTCTTCAGTAATAAATCATGAAGAGGAGAACTCTGTAGATGATATGTGAAATACAAGCTGAATTGTGTCCAACTATTATGTTTTCCAAAATTTTTTCAAAGATGTCAGCTGCTCTTTAAGGTACTCTTTAAAATACTGTAACTCCTTTTTAAATGAGTAGTGGAACCCAGAGACCCTGATGTGATAAGGTAGAGAGTTCTAAGAGGCTGGGGCAAAGTGGACAAATGCCTGTTGTGTAGAGCAATTTGGAACTACAAAAAGGGACTGGGCAGAGGACCAAAGTTGGTGAGAATTTTCAACAGGAACAAACATCGAGGCTAAGGAGGCTGGCAGAGAGGATCTAATGATATTATCGGTTAGGCAACAGAGGATGTAGGTATGCCAGGAGGAGGGTGATAGCCAACTGAAGTCAGAGTAGAGCTTGCAGTGATGGGGAGGCAAGAGGCAGACATCGCAGACCTGCAGACATAGTTATATACAACATCCCACTTGTGAAATAAACCGGCATTCACCTTGAAATAGATAGAGAGAGTGCATAAAATAACCTTGGAAGCAAAACACCCTGAGCAACAGTAACTTTGGCTCCAAGGGTGAGGACATGGTGGCCCCAATAAGCCATCCCAATTTTAGAATTGACAGATTTGCAGATATCATTTAAGCAGAGGGAGAAATCCAGGGCTGGTTTGAACGTGACACCATGGTATCTTAAAGAAGGGGTTACTGAGACCTGTGAACCATCAAGACATTGTATGTGTAAATCAAGAGATGAAGTGTGAGTCTTTTTTGAAGGTTCTGAAGAGCATAGATTGGGTCTTACCAACATTTAGGACCAGGCAATTTGAGGAGAACCAGGTTTGGATGCATTGAAAGTCGGAGGAAAGTTGCAAGTTAATAACATCCATGGACCTAGAGGCTATGTAGACTACAAGGTCATCAGCACAAAGAAGGGTCTGGCCATGAGAAACAGGGGTTGGTGTATTGTTAATAAAGACTGAAAAAATTAGGGGTCTGAATATGGAGCCTTGGGGAACTCCTTGAGTTATTGTAGTGGGGGTTGATAGGGCCTTATTGAAAGAGATCAGCTGGGAGCTGTTGTAAAGGTAGCTTATAAACCATAATAGAGTTGACTGAGATGCTCATAGTGATTCCAATTTATGTAAGAGGAGAGTGTGATTAACCAAATTTAATGCTTTAGTGAGGTCAGTGAGTAGACCTTTATCCATATTAGTTTTGACTTCACTCATGAACTGTGTAAGGGCTGTAGTAGTGCTATGTGCTGACCTGAAACCATGCTGAGCAGGGGATTGAAGATTATATTTGAACATCAAGTCAAAGACCTGGTAATGAACACATTTTTCTAGAAGTTTACTGAGGGTAGGAAGTAAAGCTATGGGGCAGTAGTTAGAAATCAGTTTTGGATCCCCTTTCTTAAAAATTGGAATAACTCTAGCATTTTTCCATAGTTGGGGCACAGTGGATGTGTTTAGGGATAGGTTAAACAGTCTCATAATTGGAGGGATAGGGGTGACCAGTTTAAGTATTCTAGGTTCAGTCCTGTCAGGACCATTGCTACCATGAGAAGAAATGGTATTGAGAAGTTGTAGGACCTAGTGGCAAGTGACACATATGAGCACAAGGGGAGGAACAGCATTAGGAGATGCAGTTTAAGGAGGAAAGATGAGGTCGGGCAAAGGTTATTCAAAGCAAGATGGAGTGAAGAAGAAGATAGAATTGAAGGAATTGGCAATAGTGGCAGGATTGTTGCAACTGGTATTATTAATTTCCATTTCACAGGGTGTCTGTCCCCTATTTTTGCCCAGTATACCATTTATTTGGCAGCAGATGTTTTTAGGATCTCTGGACATGGCAGTAAGTAGGTCCCTACAGGACATCCTTTTAGCAGCTCAGACTTACCATTTACAAGAGTTTATGCATAGAACGGTAAGCAGTCACTGCTCATGCTCAGTGGCACTCTGAAAGGTCAACATCTCCCCAGGCACTGGCACTCATTGAATGAGTGTCTTCTTCCAATTAGAGCAAAAACAAAGCTGAAACAACAGGGACAGTCTATGGAGGACAAACCCCCGATTATCCAGTGCAGCCATGCCAAATCAAGGATGTAGGTTTGGCAGTGTAACTACATGTCCAGTGTGGACAGGAGGCAGGAACCAGAGGTAAACAAAACAGAAACACGCTGCTGTCAGACATTCAAAAAATAAATCAGTTCAACATAAAGACACAAGTGTAACCTAAAGTTTACTGGAACGAACTATCAACTGCAACTCGCTGGCACTTCACACAGACGAAGCTTCAGAGTAAAGCACAAGGGAGTTGTAGTTCATGGTTCCTTCCAATAAACTTTAAATTGCATTAGCACCTTTATGTTGAACCAATTAATTTTCTGAAAGCCTAAGCACAGCATGGTACTTCTGCTACTGGGCTGAGGGCTGGGTGCCCTACGCCAGCACCACAGTGAATTCCCAGGTGCAACCCACTTGTTTGTTGCTGATTTCTGAGCAACCAGATGTAAACCTTATGACAGGGTAGAATAGGACCCTGGCCCAGTTGTTATGGAGATTTTGAATGCAGGGATCTGTTCTGTTCTTTCCTTTCCTGTCTCTTGTCTGTCTGGTTGCACAACCAGATTTTCTTATGAGACCTAGGACTTGATCACTCTGACAGTCTTGCAGTTCTTTGCCTCTCGCTGTCTCTCAGTCTTCCCTTGCTGTTTGTCTTTTCCTCCCTTGCATATCTGCTGGTATAAAAATATATGCAAATCATTATGTGGAAATGTAACTGATATTGGGATTCCTTTGTTTAGAAATTATTTAGTGTTACTGTTGAAATGTATATAATTATAGTTTGAGATTATTGTATAAAGTTATTGGAAGCTAAAGAGCTTAACCTGAAATGCAATTTTTAAGCCTTTTGTAGAAGCTGTGGAAAAGGGGCCTCAGTTCTGGGACATTGTGTTCTAGCTGCACCTGCCTGATATATACAAGAACATTTTAGAAAAAACAGGATGCTTGTTAAGAAGGGGGGGGGTTGCAAAGACTTAATGAGAGAGCTGCAATGTTTAGACATGCAGATATTAAAGGAAATCTCAGATGGATCTTCTTTATTTGGCCTTTGTAAATAGTAATTCTGAACAATTTTCTTTTTTATTTTATTATTATTCATAATAAAACTCATGTTGCGAATTTTACAACTGCTCCTGGTTTTTCCTATGTTTCCTGACCTGTGCCTTGACAACAAGCTTGATAAAAGGAGGAATAAATACAATAACAAAAAAAGGAAACAAACAGCAGAGGACGCCAATAGAATTTAGCCAAGTGGAGAGAAAACTCACTGATACTTGTGAGACATCTTCTAAATTTAGCCCAAAATGTGCTGAGATCCCCTGCAACTGATTTCTTTTATGTTTAAGCAGTTGGAGAATGCCTTGGAAGATCAGCTCTCTGGTAGAAGATACACCATCGTCTTTACTGAGTTCTAATACTGCACAACTCCAAATCACAGAAGGACTACTACAAAAAGGAAACGGGGAGAAATACTTTATTTTAGAATTTACTGACCCAGGATAGTCAACAACAGACTGGATTAGGGTCCTGTTTAACTTTCCAGCTAGTCATTCTCTTTTAGCTGAATAGTTAGAACTGCTGTCATCAGGGCTTTGAGTCCATGGTTTGTTTCCCATCAAGGGCTTATGGTTAGTTTGGGAGAGATATAACAATCAGTACATGTTCCATTCCATAAATCTTCAATTAGAATTACAGCTTAATAGGAAAACAGTCTTATAACCCCCCTTCCTCCCCCAAAACTCTAACCCCTGACCTAGGGTTGCAGTACTAATACATATCTAATAACACATGACGGAGCACATGGTCATGCTGTAATAACTGCATAGCCCAGGTGGGTTATGAGGCATGAGTCACAGCTAAGTGCCTTCAACCCCCAGGTAAGAGCAGTTAGGACAACATAACTACACATCAGGGAGTGTGCTATCACACTTATAAAGCAGCAAAAAAAAGTTGAAAACAAAAGACATTTTAACAGACCTCTGTGGTTATACTGTTAGAACCCCATGTTCATGAGACTGAATTCCACCAATCACAGCTCAGAATATTTCTTATAAACAGTAAGTCTTTAACCGGGAAGTGCTATTCAGTGATATGAACTTCTTTCACAAGACAATCCAAGCATCTCACATGGAACTGCATGAGAAAATGAAAAGTCAGGACCAGGCCCAGTGACAGCCACTCCAGCACTGGTACTGAATTAGTAGCAAACAGTGGTGTCATACAACTAGGACACGGGGGAAATCTGGCCACTCTGATTTTCTTAGAAGCCAGCACTGTTTTTCTTATTTAAAAAAATCATGGTGCTGTGGTGGGCATCCTGGAGCACCTGACATAGGCAGGCCTGGCCGACTCCCTTAGCAAAAAAAGTCAATCATGTGTGTCCATTTGTGACTGGGGGAGAGAAGGTGGAGCAGAAGAGGAGCAGACTGTGGATGACAGCTATAGTGGCTGTGGTGTCCTCCATTTTACATCATCATGAGACTACAGTTCAGACATTTGTGTTACTGTGGCCAGAGACCAGCCAGCGTGTACTGCTCTTCTTCACCCATGCAGTGACCCATCCTGTGCAGCTTAAATTCTTCCTTGTCTAGGCATCACTGTACAAGTGTGCAGGAAGTGCTGACTCTCAGCTGTGCTCTGAGTCACTGCAGTGTGTAGAGAAATGAGAAATGAGAAATGAATGAACACAGAGTCTCTGAACATGTCAACTGTTTCACCAGCAGCACATTTCTGTATGGCTGCACAGCGCATGAAGAACTCCTGTACTGAGGTGAGTGCTCCACAGCTCCACCCAAACTGATTTTGGACTGGGGAGTGACTGAGTCGGTGGCAGGGCTTTGGGTCTAGAAGGTCTGGCCAGACTGGTCATTTTCTTCTAGCAGGTGACAGGCCAGATAAGGAAGGACTCTGTACTGCAGTTGGTCAGTGGTCCTTGTCTCTGCATGATTTTAGGTTGGACGTTTGTAGATGAACTGGTAGGCGACTGGAGGATGACTAGAAACTTGGGGATAGACTTGAATTGAGGGAAAGAAAAAATGCCACTTAGTGTAAAGTGACAGAACAACACAACAGACACAACAGACAGAATCAGAGAGAAAGGAACTTTAAAGAGAATGAACAAAAATACAAGAAGGCAAGTGAAGTGGTAATGGAGAGTGAGAAAATGGAAAGTGACACACTGCAACAAAAGAGCAAAGGAGAGTGGGGAAGAAAAATAAACCTGGAGGGCCAGTTTGTCTAAGTTACTCAAAGTAGGCTTTCAGTAACAAAGCTGCCCATATTAATCTGCCTTTGGTTTAACCACCCATGACTGAAGCATGAATACTTACCACTAACTAGTTTTACTAGTGCATTCATACTATTATTGATTAGCACAGTTAGAACATTTGCTGAAAATTATCCAGCAATGCTAATCGATTTTCACAAAACAGATTAATTATGGAATGCCGACACTCGGAATCCTGACACCCAGGATCCCGAGCCTGACATCCTGACATTGCATTTCCCTGATGGATCACCATCCCAACAGTGGAAAGCCCGACACCGCAACTATGGCATTTTAGTAGGTGGGGAGCTCTGCCCCCCGCACCCCCGACATAGGGGGTTTCACTCCGGCACCTCCCTAAATTAATATAACCAACTCCAGGTCACTGCAAGTTTGGAAATAAGGTTTTTTACCATCAGAATGGCAATCCATTGGAGAAATGCGATGTCAGGATGTCGGGCTCCAAGTTTTGGTGTTTCGTAATACTCCCCACACACAACAGTATGGCTTCACTAGTAGTGGTAATAATTTATTTGTTCAGCAATTGCCATTACAATACAAATAAGACAGTCAGTAAGTTACATACATACATACATTTTACACATATAACAGACATTTATAACACATATTGCAGACATTTTCTTAAAAACCTATTCTGCATATTCCATACATTTCCCACTTTCATCGATTAGGTCAAAACATGTCTCACTGTTATAACTTAGTGCACAATGAATCCTTGGATGTCCTTACATCTCAGCTTTTTAATTTCAATAAGGAACATAGCCAGTTCATTTAACAATTCAGAGTTTTCTGAGTTGAACAAAAGATCCAGTATATATTTATTAGGCATATATAAAGAACCAATATACTTGCCTAATCTTTTGCTACGGAGATGTTCATACCATGGACATCTTAATACTACATGTTTCAAATCCTCCTGTTCCTGTAAGTAACAGTAACAGTTACTGGAGTTATTTTTCCTCTTTATTGTATCTTGCCTCAATGATGTTACTTGGGAAGACTTCAAATCTAAATTGAGTAATTACATTTCTAAATTCAGGGTTCTTAACTATGTCTAAATAAGGTTTTAAAGTGTGCTCTCTCATATTGTTAGTAAGCCAAATGGCCACTTTTGATTTTTTAATTCTTTCTAGATCCATTTCCCGTGATCTTTCTTTTATAGTACTTGTTACAATTTTTGAATAGGCCTTATTAAGGCATATTCCTTTTTCAGCCCAATTCATCATATATTCCAAATTTGCATTTTGCAAAATATTTTTAACATTCCCCAACCACTTGCTTTTACCATATGCCAGGTATTTCATCTTTTCTTTAAGACATTCTCCCAATATAGAATTCTTTCTTTCATTTGTTAGTTTAATCCAGTAATTTACTTGTCTTATATGTATCATGTCCAAAAGTTTAATTTGCCCTAATTCTGCTCTAACAAGAGCATTGGGAGTACTGTTAGGAATCTTTATTATTTGTTTATCTGTTTTATTCATTATGGCTTCCAACTTAGTTATATTATCATTCCCCCAGATTTCTGCAGCATATAAAACCTGATTAATCATTTTTGCATTAATAGCCTTAATCATTGGGAGGATGGTGTTACCTCCACAAAGATAATTAAATCTTTTTAAGGCGTTCAGTGTACTCTGTAGTTTTTTATACACATTTCCCTATGCTTATTCCACTTGAGATTTTTTTGATAATGTTATTCCAAGATAATTATATTCATTTACAAATTCCAAAGATTTATTCATCAGCTTTAATGCTCTATATTTTTTCTTAGTTCCAATAACCATTACCTTGGTTTTTTTAATATTTGGCTTTAAATTGTGCTCTATACAGAGTGTTCCCATTTTATCGAGAGCCCTCTGAAGGCCTAAACGGCTCATAGATATTACAACTAAGTCGTCAGCATATGCCAAGACAGGTATTCTGGATTTTCCCACTCTGGGAGGATGAAAGTCTGGATTATCAAGAACTGTAATTATTTTATTTATGTATATGTTAAAAAGGGTGGGTGCTAGTACGCATCCTTGTCTAACACCTATATTAGTTTGCACTTTATTAGTTAACAATCCTGTTTTTGCACTTCTATCTCATCATTATATTGTTTCCTATAACTATTCAACTCTTTCCTATTTTCTTTGGTTGGATTCTTCTTTACTTTCCTTATTAATTGTGACAGTTTCCTTTTCCCTTCTCTACAATTTTTATAGAACCAATTTTCATCATTTTTCCCCTTGTTGTTATTATTGGTTTTTCAATAATTTCTTCAAAATTTTCATAATGTGCGATAATTGTATCATATATATTTTTTGGATCTAATTCATGATTGATTTTTGGATCTAAACACTGTATAAATTCCTTACTCAGTACCATAGCTTTATCTCCCATCATTCTTCCCCATTTAATTTTATTGTTAATAATTTGTATTTCTGATTGTTGTTTCCTGTTAATGTCTTTGATATTTTTTCTGTATAGTATTAATGGATAATGATCACTTTCAGTTCTATTTATTATTTTTAAGTCACAGTACTTATGAAAACTATATGGGGTAATTAACATATAATCTATAGTGGTAGATCCTCTTGCTGTAACACAAGTAATATTTCTTTCACAGTCTGAAGGCATACGCCCATTTAGAATAATCAGTTGCAGACTGTCAATTAATTTCTCCATTTGTTTATTTTTATCTTTATGTTTTTTATCAACAGTCAATCTCTGGGGTATATGTAGTGCATGTAATAGTTCCTGTTGTTCCCTACAAATTCCATATCTGGTATTAAAACCCCCCATACAGAGTAGATCTAAATACTCATTTATATCCAACTTTTTTATATCTATAGCAATATGTTCCATTAGTTGACAGTCGTAAGTTGCTGATTTTTCTGGGGGATTATAAATATTTACCATTATTACTGTTTCTCCCCATATTCGTTGTACTATGATTATATAGTTAGTCTTCACTATATATTTTTCAATTTTCATGAAATTCACTATTTTAACATATACAGCGAGACCTCCCATTCTTCATCCTACTTTTTTTCATTTTCTGTGCTGGTGTGTGAATAAGTATGTAACCATCTCTATTTATAGTTTCCACTTGTTCTTCCCCATGCCACGTTTCTTGCAAACCTATTATATCCATTTTGTCCCAAAAAAATCACAAAATTCTTTATCAATAAATTTTGAGATCAGACCAGCAATATTCCAAGTCATAATTCCCAAATTTCCATTATATTTGTACAAATAAGTATAAGTACTATTATTTAAAATGTCATTTGTTTCCTCAGTCTCCTGAGGATCTTGATCTACTTCAATCTCCGGAGCTTTTCTTATGATTTCATTACTGAGTCAATTATCCACTCCATTATCCAGTAATTGAAACCTATTAGAGGTTTCAATATTGTAAATGGGGCCTTGTAACTCCGTGTCATCTACTGACATTTCTTGAGTTTCCCTTGTTACTTCATTTAAATTTACTATTAAGATGTCAAGGCTGTCCAATTAGGTACTAGCCTTCAGGATTTTCTCTGCCAGCCTCTTGCTATAGAGAATAAGGTCAATCTGATTTCCTTTAAGTGAATCATTATATACTTTCCTTACATCTTTTATGTCATCTTTGTAAAATTCAATGCCCAGGAGATTATCTACCAAGTAACCTATCATTTCCATCAGTTGTTCTTTTGTTTCCAATGTTCTGCATGAGAAGCCAAATATCAACAGAGTAACTTCTGTTTCCCCATCATTTTCTTCTATGATAAGATCACTTAATGAGTAAACCTCAGACAATCTTTTTATCAATTCAATCATAGTTAGAATTTTCATATTTTTCAGTGTACTAATAGCTATGGGATAATCCATTACTAAATTCAACCCAGCTAAACAGTGAGAATTCCTCCAAACATAGTGTGCAACCCTCTCATGTTTAAAAAAAATCAGAATCAAATCCTGTGATGTTAAATCACTAGCTCTAACTGCTTCAATGATATTGTCCTCTAAAAGTTCCAATCCCAGCAATTCAGTACATATAATCTTTCCTAATTCCATTAGTACCATACAGTTCTCATTTTCCTCTTTATAGACTCCCCCTAAGCGTCACTATAGAACCTCCCTCCCCAATAGTCAATACCTCCTCTATCCTTTCCTCATTGTTCGTTGACACATTACTATTCATTATGTAGTTTCCTTGTTGTTTAGTTAGAATCTCACTACTATTCTGTTCATACCTTACATCGTCTATTCCTTCCTTCATAATGATTTGTAAAAATTAGTTTTACATGTTTCTTTGTCCAGTTTTGTGTCATTCTGATCCAGTCTCACCTGGAGGGATCCTATTTCTTTAAATTCTATGTTTTGCAAAGGATCCCCCTTCCCCTAGTTCAGATATTCCATTTACATATGTATTTCCAAGATTTGTGCTGTCAGCATTTTGATTATCTACATCTATCAGCATACTCTGAGGTAGAAATATTTTTAAAGCATTTATTTCTGTTTCAAGTTGTTCTAGATGATAGTTTAAACCTTGTTTGTTTTGTGTTTTATTTCCTCTCTGTTGTTCCTTGTGTATTGTCATTTCAATTGATGTTGAATTATTAAAATTGTCCCTAATTTCAAGTTTTTGTTCAAATTGTGTTTCTACTCCATATAGATGTTCCTGAATTCTTCCCTTTCTATTTCTTCTCCTATTATTTATGTTAGATTTTTGTAGTTGATCTTGTATATTCTTCTCGCTTTTCTTAGATCTTCTTTCCTTCCCCTTCTCCCCTTTTCCCTTTTTCTTTTTCTTGTTTATTGAATCGGGGAAATCAATAGTTTTGAAGTCAGGTCTTTTGTATTTTTCAGTTTCACTATCACATAAAGCAGGATCTTCTAATATATTTAGACTATCACAGTCTATTTTATTTTTCAATAAATCAATCTTTGCACAATTAACAGCAACATCATGCCTAAGGTTAACTAATTCATTTTTTATAACTATCAGCTGTTCCATTAACATTATGTTAACTGTGTGTTGATGTCCCAAATTAGTTGCCAGTTCTTCATCAATTAAATCAGGCAAAAAGAGAGATTTTCCCAAAACTCCTGTCATAATATGTTCTTTAGAATTTTTGGTCATTTTGGGTGTTAGGGTGTTGTTATAGCTAAAAGCTAGATCTTTTATCCCTTTAATAGTCCACTGTAATTTGTCATTAACCTCTCTAAGTTCAGTTCCAGATACTGATATCAAATCCTCTTGTGCAGATAGTGTGTTTATGTTCTTTTCTCCCCCTGAATATTTCCCTAAACTATGCTGTTCTATATCATCTGTATCCCATTCCTTTTTGAAGTTCAAAAAACTGGTTTGTTCTGACATCTCTTGGTCCAAATCCAGGACAAATTCCTGTCCTAAATTATAGTTCTCTTCCTTAATTGAATTGTAATTCACCATATCCTTACTATCTCCTATGTAACAATTTGCAGTCTCCCTCTCGTAAGCATCCTCCTGAAAAATTATATTTTCCAAGCTGCCATAGATAAGCGATGGGAATTCTGTAAATGTAGGACTACTACTATGCAAAGAACAGGTTGTAAGAGTATTGGGGGTAGATACTTTGTCATTTTCTAATTTCATCAAGTTCATATGTTCTGTAATTTTTGTTTGCTTGTTATCCTTTTTAATAAAAGTTTTACTTGTTCTCAATTTCCCAGTAGCTATAACAGGACTAGCCAGTGGGGGAGAGCAGCATGCTTTTTTCTTCTGCAATCTTGTATTTACCATACTTATTGATTTGTTAGCAAACCCAAAGTTACTTACTATTCTATCAATAATATCTATATGATAGTATCCAAAAACTCGACTCTCTACTCGCTCTTCACGCCACTTCACACCTTCACACCTTTTACACTATTTAGTGTGTATCAGGAAACAGAGAAATAGATGGTGTAAAATAAAATGAGTTAACAGGTCAATACAAAAATACCCAGTACTACCCTCTCTAAGTTAAACTGATACGCAGAGTTAGTTCACAAATAGAATTCAGTAGATATATATACAGTTAAAACAAGTAACTCGGTTACTAGATATTATCAGCAGATCACCATTTAGTATGCTAAGTGTATTTTTAGTAAGTCACGTTCTTTACGGGTTCTGGATAGAATCTGGATAAAATTCCAGTGATGGCCCCTCTGTACTTGGTTATCTTCCCTTCTATTCTCCTGTAAGTCACATTGCTCTACAGCTATTTTCAAGGTTAGACCAAAATCCAAGACCAAGGCCAAAGACCAATATCCAAGAGCCACCGCTTCTGTAAGTCTTTAACAAGGAGACCGAAGTTTGATGTATCACTGAATACTTGGATAGCTTCTCTTCTCCTGAAAACCACAATGCTTTACAGCTATTTCCAAGATTCAAGTCCAAGTCCAAGTCCAAAGTCTAGAAACTACAGCTTCTGTTAAACTTTAGCAAGACGGCCAAGTTTGGTGAGACACCGTTTGTAGACAAGGATCTCAGCCAGGGCTTTTGCACCAGTCTCTTTTAATTTAGCAATTTAAAGAAAGCACTCCTTAGGTCTCCTTGACTGAAAGTAGAATATAATTGTCCCAGCAATTGTCCCAACAGGCTCACTGCCAAGCAAAAGAACAAAAAACAACAATTATCTGACCATTTTTAAAAATGGAGATATAAAACTCCCTATAATTATTATCTTGCTAAATGACTTTCAGCTGCACGTTTATGTATACAAATAGTAAATAAATAATAAAACAAGACTTACTGTTAAAATCCTTCTTGTTTTAATAAAAATGCAGCAAAATGCAGCAAGATGCCTGCACGGGGAAGCACGGAAAGGCCAGTCAATTTTTAACTACTCAAGACTCGCAGTACACCGGCTAAAATTTACCGCGTATTGCAAACATCTTGCTCCAATGTAGCACATTTAAATAAAATACTAAACGGTCAAGTAAGATACTGCTACCAGAATGTCTAAACAGACGTTTACTTTTACAATTCGAAGTAGCCCCGACAGCTCCTTATCAGTTCCTGGTTGTACTGCTGATCTTAATGGAACCTGCGCAAGCGCAGGCTCTATAAGGCCAAAGAGAAGGAGGCTTAGAGCTTATAGGGGGATTCTGATCATGTGATCTTTTAACCCCACGAATTTTAAATCTATTATTTCAAACTATTTGTAACTTTATAACTTAACTTATTTAACCTAGAATCATTATATAGATGGTAAAAATACATAATACTTGAAAGCGGTGTCAAGTTAATATGGTGTTAAAAAAAAAAACTAGCAAAATCACACCAAAAACACAAAACACACATATCACATAAAAAACGCACATGTAATGTAAAATAAGTAAAAACTAATTAAAAGTTACACAAAAAATAAGTACGGCCCTTAGAAAATAATCTTTAGTCCTTCTTTCGTAATGTTTACTGCATTCTCGTCATACAAGTCCTCGTCGCAAGTTCTTCCTCCACCGGTCCGAATGGTGTTGTCTTCAGCCATTTTCCCTCACTGCAGCCACCCTAGTAGTGAGGAAGCCCTTTGTCTAAAACAGTAAAACAAAAGAGAAAAATACAAAGAGGACAGGACTGAGCCGCAATAAATTTAACTGGAAAGACCATATAGCTCAATGACATGGATGGCATACCTTTTGTAAAATAGAACAAGCGAAATGGTCCTGCTGCCTGCAGCTCCTCCACAGCTGCAGATGCGCGTAGCTCCTGCTCAGTCCATCACTGGAACCTCTCCAGCAAGCAGTAGTAGTAATAGGTGGACTTGCATAACAACTTCAGAGTAGGGTACAACTATCAGAGCTCGTATCAAAAAGAATCATCACCAGCTTGTGTATGAAGCATCTTTTTAAATCATATTCTAACTCCTTTTGTTTTAGGTAATGAATCCAGTTTTAGAGAGTGCTGCTGGTGTGGTACATGACCTCCTGCTTCCTCTAGTGTAATGGAGGTCAGCTTCACTAGTAAACCTGATTTGTGGTAAGTATTAGTGTGCCAGCCTTTGGAAGCCAGACCAAAGGTATATTTAATGGTATGAATGACATTTTCATTTGTTTGCCTTTCTTGATACATACACTATTTGAAAGTCACAGGCAGTGCTTCATATAGGTTTTGCACTGAAGAGTAACGTACTCACCATTTTTTACATCAGGTGAGTAAAATATAATTTTGAAGAGTAAAAGTGCTTTAAACCTGGAAAGATAGCTCTTTTTAAAGTATTTATGGAGCATTTCCAAGGACTGGCATGAGTATCAGTATTCATCAAAAACATTTTTAAAGAGTGTTTCTTAAAAAAGTAATGAGCAAAATATGCCAGTACTCACCTTTGCTGGAGCACTGGTCATGCTCGAAGAAACATTCTGTACTGTATACTGATGAACATATGATAATGTTCTGTCTATCATCTCTTATCCTCATGTGAGGCATCCCATCCCTCATTCCCTATCCCACCCTATTCTCAAGTGTCTCCCATGTTGCCCCAGTAACAACAATCTTTGGAGACTATCAAATGAATGGGATACGTGTGCAAGTCCTGCATTAGTGCTGCTTCATAATATACAGTATAGGACTCATAATAAACATGAAATGGCAAACATGGATCTCCTCTTTCTCTTCCTCCTCCTTCAGACTTCTCTTTTCCCCTGGTTTGTGTCTGTTCAGGAAATGATCAGTGTTACTGGCAATGGCAACATGAAGAAACTCAGGATGGAGGTTTTTCAAATGTTGCTGTTTGCCTGGGGATTGCAAAACAGGAGATAGTTTATATTTTAATGTTTGGTGAATAGAGTAGTGCTTGCGCATACTGTAATAAACTTTGGTCTTTCTCTATTCCCACCCTTGGTAGATAAGCTGTGTAGCATGTAGGGAATAGAAAAGGCCCAGCACCAAGGGTGAGCAGAGTACTGGGGGAGGAGGAGGATGGGGAGAATGGTGGTTGCTTTGAAACATGCTAAGCGTGAGCTGCTGGGAGAGGCTGGCTTTTACTAGGAAAGTGGAAGGAGCTATTCCCCCACACTGAACCTTAGGCTTTAGCCCTCCCATTTCAGTGTTTGGTGAATAGAGTAGTGCTTGTGTATACTATAATAAACTTTGTCCTTTCTCTATTCCTACCCTTGGTAGATAAGCTGGGTAGCATGCAGAGAATACAAGGCCCCAAAAGACTACCTCCTCCAACTTATGAAGTGTGTGACCAGTACCACCCAGGACTGGAAACTCCCCTTTGGAGGAAACTTCTGAGGACCCATGGCTACCGACCTGCCTTTCCTCTGGGCAAACTAAGAAGAGATGATCCTGTATTTTCTAAATGCTTGTACTGATTTCTGGTTTTGGTTTAGGATGCAAGATTCAAAGTCTGAAGTTCTTCTGAGTCTCTTAATGATGTGTACAGGAATGTGATTTCCTGAGGCTAAAGACGTTGCTCCATTCCGGATGAATGTCCTGATTAATGCGTATGGATTAAGTCCAAGCCACTGAAGAAAAGTTCAAACAGAATCCAAGAACCATTAGAGGTCAGAGAAGATTGTTTATCAGAGGTAAGCAGAGGATGTAATGTATCTGAGCACGAGGAAGAGCATGAGTTTGTCTAGGTGATCTACTGGAATCCAGTGATTACAGATGCATAATAGATTACGAACTCCTTTATGTAAACTGACGTCTTTGAAGAAGATAGCAGCAGGATATAATGATCAGCTGTTTTCATAATTGGCGATTTTAAGGAAGTTGGTAGAAAAGAATGATGAGGTAGTGAATTCACCGGGATGCAAGAATCTAAAGAAGGCTACTCAAAATAGTGGAATAAATCATGATGTTTGATAGATTAAACTGGATCTGAGTTCAGTAAATCATCTGTTTTTTATAGAGCCATCTATAGGGAGACAGCAAGGAGTTTGAGCAAAGTTCTGAAGCTCTTTGGATACCCAGTAGGAAAAAGTGTAACTGAAGGACTGAAAAACAGTGAATGCAAGGATGGAGTAGGATGTCAGGAAAATAACTGGATACCTGATAGGTATAGCTTATCTGTTCCATATGATAGTTTCCAGGTTTGATGGCAAGGTTAGAAATTATAGTGCATGTTCTACGTGAGCAGAAGTATTCAGGGAGGACTGCAATGTGCAGATTGAAGAATACCTTTTTTAAGCTGTTGTATAAGTAGCTCAGGTGGCAGGAGCTAGAGTGGCTTCCATGTGGCATTGACTTGCTGATGATTAAATTCTAGCACATTATGAGATCGGTAAATGAAAAAGGAGGAGTCATGACTAAGTCTGCTGAAGGGCAGAGACAACAAAAGTGTGACGTCAGAAACAAGATAATGCATCAATTGCATCAATTGTGTATCCTGGAATGGAACATTGCAGTGTGAAGATATTACCAAATCAGTTTCCACATGGCCAGCATGGTGGAACAGGACAAAGACTCACCTTGTTGATGATATTTACTGTGGGATTATCAGGAAAGATGAATACTGTCTGAAGAGACCAGTGATGACCTCAAAGAAGGCAATTGGCATGACTGCATAAATCTTGCAAAAGGGATGTAGATGAATTCATGAAGTATTGTAATGTCCAGAGGCCAGGGAGCAATGATCCAGGACTGCTCAAAGATAGCAGGACAATCATGTGTTGGAGATGCTTTGGTATATAGTTTGAGGTGCAAGGTGGAAGAAGGGTCTCTGGAGAATATTGAACAACCATTTCTGGAAGGTAGAACAGGGACTACATAGCTAGATCTGATTTGCAGCAACTGAGAATTAAATATGATGATGCAATTTGGAAACCAATGCTGCCAGTGCCAATAGGTAGGAAATGAAAGATTGATCTTAAAGAAATATCATCATTGCGAAGTTGAGGTATCCCAGGAAGGAAATAAGTTGTTCTGTACAAGAGGATCGGTTCAAAGAGGACTCCGCTAAAGCTGGATCCTGTGGAGTTTACTGGGAAGTAACTGGTTTCCATACAGTCTGAAGCCAATAAGATGCCAAGGAAATCAAGGAATATCATTGGACCTAGGTTTCTTTGGACAGAGGAACTGAAAGTTCTTGGAACAGCTGGACAGGAGCAGTAATACCAGCCACAGGAGGAGAATCTGGCAGATCAGTCAGGAGAAAGTAATTCAACAGATGAATAACTGCTGGATGGTGACAAGCTTAAGTAATGTCCAAAAAGCACTGCAGAAAACATGACAAAGCCTTGGGCTGCTTCAGGAGCTGAAAGTAAGACATACTGCAAGATAATAATGGTCTTTCCAAGACATCCCATAGAGATGCCAGAGAGATGGATGAATGGGGAACGTCTGAAGTGCGTCTGTGGTAGTATCATTTGAGAGCCAGGAGCAAGGGATAAAGTATATGTAATGCCAGTTAAATATCATTCTAGAACTGCAAACAAATGACAGCAGGATCCTGTGAAGCAGACTGAAGAGTATGACAGTGGAAGGCACAGGAGGGGAGCGCTGAGATGCTGGTAAAGTCCATGAGAAATACAAAGGAAAATGGTGCATTATAAATAGGAGGCCCACGCCCCGTAGCTTGAAGGAAGTTGGAACAGATCCTGTTGCGATATAGGCTGAATGCTAATATGAAGGCTGCCACAGTAGAATTCTTCAGGAATCCAGGAGCTATAAACAACAATAACACAGAAATGATGCTGCAGGAGATGAAGCAGAAGTCTAAGACAAGGAGTGGTGATGACTCTGAGGTGGATGGCATATGAACACTTGGACAAGGACACAGATGAGTAGGAATGTCCAGAGCACTGTTGATGGATGAGCTAGCCAAAGGAGCTGATGATTAGGAGGCTGGAGTAGGCTGACCTGGGAAGTGAGTTACCAATGCTGACATATGGGAGAGCAAGAAGGAAATTGAAAAGACAAGTAGGGTCAGGAAGTCCCAAATTTCAGACAATGCAGAAGATTCCAGTTGACAAACAGGCTGGCAGAGACCAGAATCCTGAACTGGATGAGGCTGAGAAGCTAGGGTAAAGCATACAAGTCCTTCATGCGGGCAGAAGCCGAATGCTGGAAACCCCAGTATGTGTGGTTCAGCAATGAGGCAGGGAACAGTCCAATCCATAATGGAGTACTTCGATGTGGAAGCCCACCTACAGGCTGAGAGAGCTGAGGAATAAATCTGAGAAGACCCTGCAGTACCTTCTTTGGGTGTTGGACGCATGGTATCGGAAGACGCAGAGGATGTCATGATGTCAGTACACGCCATGGAGTGACTGAGAGCCCAGGGAGCAACTCCAGGCATCGAGGACAAGGAATTTTAAAGAGCTGCTGAAGTCTCAAAGAAAACTTTAAAATGCATAATGATTAGGTACAATTCTGCCCGCATTCCATTTATATATTTTTTATATTTCTCCTCCCCATTATTTATTACTAAGGAATTTTGCATTAATATATGATCTTTATCCCTTAGAGTTACTTTAGCATTCCTCTGCCTTCATAGCTTACTCCCTACTTCAAGTCATAATCCTCTGTTGTGACATCACAATCTGTTGTTATGGGGTAACTGTGATATCACAAGCAGTGCTCTATGACTTCAGGTATGGAGAAAGTAGCAGGAATAGATAAACTCTACAGAACTAAAGATCCTGCTTTCATACAAATAACCTCAGTAATAATTAATGGGGATGAGGAACTGTGTCTAAATATTAGATTTTGTTAAAGGTCTCCTGAATGTGTTACCAGCTCTTTAATGGAATGAAAGGCTCTGGTATGGGGAGGCTTCATTGACTGGAAGATGGTTCCCACCTCGAACTGGAGATGGTGAACCTAGATGCCATTCCATAGGACCTACGGAACTGACCAAAGGCAGAAATACAAGTGGATGGTAACTGGATGAAACACACTTTCATCCCTGTTAGACAGAGCGAGCCCACTTTCACTCAAATGCCCCAGAGAGTATGAGGTAGGGATAGAAACTGTTGAATTTGTGGGCATAGACTGGAACTGGATGAAACAGGCTCCCATCCCTGACAGACTGGGCAAGTCCACCTTCACTCGATACCTCACAAGATAGAGTTAGGGACAGAGACTTTTGTACTGCTGGTAAAGAATGAAGCTGGATGAAACAGACTCCCATCCCCAGTAGACAGGGCAAGCCTACCTTCACCCAAATACCTCAAAAGGTATGAGTTAGGGATGGAGACTGTCAGATTGCTGGTATGGGCTGGCAAGGAAAGAGCAGCTGGATGCTGCTTTACTAGATAATAAAGCAGAGCTGAAATAATAAGCAGGAGAAAAGGGATAAGGAGCGTGGAAAAGAGGATGGTGGACAGCAAGAGGAAGACAAACATACACCACTGAACAAGAGGCAGAAAGCAAATGGACTGGAGGCACAGCAAAACAGAAGCACTAGAAGGACAAAATTGGATGCATATAGCTTTAAGGGGACACCCTCAATTTTGAATTATAGATAACGTATTGAGTATGAGTGTTCTGTGAGGTTTGATTAGTGTCTTAGTACAGAATGTCACAATGTAGTTTGATATGACAGATGAGCCTTTATAGTAATGTACGTAATGAAAATGCAACTGACCGGCATGCAGTGGTACTAAACTGGCAGCGGAGATTAGGTTACAAGTTGAAGTTCACAGACAGGTCACATGGGTAATGCTCAGTTAAGGAGTGTGGTCTCAATGACTGCATCTTTAGCAATGGCATGATACACTAATTTCACTAAGGCATTCACATTCAGTCGGTGTGGAAGTGCATATGATGTCTGGAACAAGAAGAAAGTAAATAATAAAGTAGTTACTCAAAGTAGTTACGAAAGAAGACTGAAAATGTAACTGAACAGTCACTGTTATGTGAAATTGAGAGAAATGCTATCACATAAGGCACACGTGTCAAGGGTTCAGTTTTTATATTAGAAAATGAGTCAAATGAAGTAAACTTTGTTTCATAATAAGGCATGATACTAACCGGTTTAAGCTAAGTACTATGGAAGCACGCAGAACCTAGAAGAGCTGGTAAAATATGGAAGAGTGGCTCTAAGGAGCAAGAATGCCTCCCCCCCCCCAAAAAAAAACAGCAGCAAAACAACAGAGAGAGGGAGCACGGTAAAAGAGGTGGGGTTGGGGACACTACAGGCAAGGGGCAGGAGTGGGGAAGGAATGGAAGGGATTAGGTAAAACACAAGAAAAATGACAGATAACAGGAAACAGGCACAAAAAATAATCAGGGAAATGGAGGAGAAGAGAACAATAGGCACTGAACAAAACAAGGAACAGACAAGAAGCTGGGGAGGGAAAGAAGAAACAGCAGCAAGGTAGCAGGAAACCCAAGGATGCAGAGCCGCACGAGCCATGCAGGAGCCTACAGTGCCTCAAAACGTACTTACTTTGAAATAAGCTAAGCATGAGCTGCTGGGAGAGGCTGGCTTTTATTTGGAATGTGGGAAAAAAACTATTCTCCACATGTTGAACCTTCTGCTTTAGCCCTCCCATGAATAAAGAAGAAGCTTAGTGGCATGATTTTTTACTTCTTCATTTTGACTTGTTGCTAACACTGGGAAAACAGTTTGGAGCCAGGAGGCTGGGGAGGGGGAACTGGGGAGGGGGATGCTGAACTGTTCAGCTGCACACCATTTAATGCACTCTTGCTTATGGAGGAGAGCCAGAGCATATCTACTGATTTGTTAAGGTGCTATTGGTATTTACGCATCCCACCACAAGTATTGTACTCTCTCTCTCTGTCTCTCTCTTCCTCTCTAGCAAATCACTTGACCTCCCCTACAGTCCCACAGTAGCATCTGTAATGACCTTCCCTACACAGTCCAAGCATCTGTAGCCTGAAACATTGGGTGGATCTGCCTGTATATGCACTTTTGGACTTCTGCAAAAGTTCTTCAGCGGTGTATCATGTGAGTGCGTCCCTTTGTGCTTTTGCACTCCAGTTTGCTTCAGGACCTCAGGATTTAAGACAATGAGACTAAAGGTGTATTTACACTAATCTTGCTGTTGAGCTGCAATCTGTGTCACCTACCCACCACTCCACTTGCATCGATATTGATAGCTGTTTACACAACAAATGTTGTGCACCGTTGCAAGGTCAGGGACTGAACATCCTGCGCTTTGATCTGGATTAATGCCAAGACTGGTAGGCATGCACTTCAAATAAATGAACTTGACATTATAGTCATTTTCACTTAATATAACTGATTCCGAGGGAATAGTCTGTTCATAGCCCATTCCTATTCTGTGTGCAGGCATCCTGAGGTTATTACACTAAAGGGGGCACCGCTTAGGGGTATTTAAACAAATCAGAGTATCCCAACCAGACTTCAATGAATGCTCATGCAAGTGGCTGCATTTTGCAGACTGTAATGAATGTTCATGATGGACGGCTTCAGTAGGTTTAAATGAGACATGTTAACAGATGGTTATCCAGGAGAGCAGGAGTGGTATAGGGTATGATGGGGGCTGCACCAGTACAGGCAGAGCAGCATGTCTAAATGCTAGGCAAAAACACCTGTACTGGTACAGCTCCTTACCAAAACAGTGATTGTTGTTTGCTGCAATGGAGTGACCTACAGCACTCCACTAGTTGTTTACACGATCTAATCTGCACTAGTGCAATTCATCTACACTCGCAGATCAGTTATTGTAAACAGGCAGTAAGAGTTAGGCTTTTAACTTTCTGAATCTCTCAACTGTTGTGCAGTTCAGGGAGGGGGAGGGGGCTGCATACACAACTGTGCATAAGGCGTTCCAGCCTCAAGTTTGTTTATAAACTGATTTTTCTGTGCAGTGCTGGGGGGGGGGGTTGCTGAATATAAGATGGTGTTCCCACTGCTATTCTGTATAAAAAATGATTACTACTGTGACTCTCAATTCTGTCTTTTGGAAGACTGTGGAACTCCATCACAGCCTGCACAAAGCCATTAGAATGCACCAGTTTGATTGAATTTTTCTGAATTTTCTTTTGAGTAAACGTGTGTGAAACACTTTTAGTACTTAGCTATACAATGCAATCATTGCTTTTTATGTGCCTCAGGGCTCATTCTGCTGCCTTTTCACAGGTGTTTCGACTACTCCACGTAAATAAGACATGACAGTGTGTGGGGCGGTGGGCAATATTGGCACACTCAGGGCACATTGAGGCCTGATACTGCAGGTGGAAGGCCTTTACAGTCCATGGAAGTGCAAGTATCCCACAACAGCAACAACCCGCACTGTAAGGGTCTTCTTGTGCTCAGCAAATAGGCTTTTGCAGTAACAAAGTTAAAGAAAAAGTATTTTAAAACATTTTAAAAAATAGATTTATATGTAAAATAGTCCTTAAGCCAGAACAGTGACAGCTCTTTTTTAAGGAACTAAGGTCAAGGTGCTGTATACAACAACAGCGCAGTCAAGAACTACACAGTAAAAACATCGCCGACAACAACAGCACCCATAGAAATTGCTGAATACAAAAAGAATGCCAATGGTAGCAGTTGAAAAACAAATGGAGGACGGCTACCATGGCAAGAAAACAAAACCCCAACTTTGCTCTCCACCCCCCAGCCCCCCAAATTTAAATAATTAACTCCACGGGAGTGGGGGGTGGAATTCAGGAAAGGGAAAAAGTTGGGGGAAGGACTGGATTCACGCATACAAAAAAAACAATGACACTTGGGGTGGGGGGAAGTGATACTGCAAGATTTGGAAGACTGGAAACAGAACCCTGGTCTCCCAAACTGTACTGCTCGAGCTGCTTCTGTCTTGGCCCTCTCAACCATGGCAGCAGCTCGGACAGTCTCCACCCTTTTTCTCTGCTTCCCCACTTCTTCCCCTCATCCTCCCTTGCCTTGACAGCTACAGGGGTAGCGGTAACTGTAACTACCATGCGCTATCCTACACATCACTGTCAAGGTAGATGCTGTTTTTGAAATGCAATTTTCACTGTGTTATTTTTGGAATGGCATTCTAACCTGGTACCCTTATTTAGTGGGCTGAGTTGGCTGATAAAACATACATTATGGCTTTGGAATGATGTCAAGCCAATCAGGTATGGATTTTACTAACCCATTTTCTAAATCCTGCTAAAAGTCACCAAAATGCATCATTTTGATTACATTTTCAAATTTTCTTTGAGTCTATGGTATGTGACACAATATTTGTACTTAGCCACACAATGCAGTCATTGTTGTATGTGTGCCTCAGCATACAGTTGCCTTTCATCAGGAAGTCTAGCTACTACACAGATGGGTAAAAGCTACCAGAATACAACATTTCGAATTAATTTTCAATAATGTTATTTGAGCAAGGTTGTTAGTAGTTAGCTATATAATGCAATGATTAGATGTGAGTGTGCCTCTGCATTCTGCTTCTTTGTAATAGTCTCATGTTGCTTTACTGCCTGCTAAAAGCCACCAGAATGCACCGTCTGTTTACATATTTCAAAAATCTATTTGGGAGCTAAAGGTGTGTGACACTCTGTTAGTGCCTACAATAGTAGCCAACACTATTAGTAAATTTATCAACCCATGTCACCTGCTACAGTTTTACTGGTATTACTTTCTATGCAATGGGTATCATAGAACTAATAAGAATAATATTGCCTCATGTCGCACTATAATTTATAATGCCGTAGTATCACTGATGGTGCTGGCTACCACTGTTGTCCTTTTCGCCTTCTTCACCTTTGGATCTCTGCACTAATAAGGATCACAGGCAGAAAAAAATTAATTATTTTCGATCTCCTGTGCACATTATAGATTGAGAGAGCACTTCCTACCAATCAGAGCACTCCTTTCCTTAGCACATGAGACACTCTTATTCTGTGAAGAGCATCTCACAAGCAGGTGCCCTGAAAATGGCATGTTCAGGGAATTTTTTTTTAATTATATTACTGATTGTGCTCGATCAATAATATACTAATATGTCCCCATCACCACTCTTTGCTGTATCAGAGTGGTTTCGCTTGCCTTCAGTTTGAGCCAGAACAGCTCAGCTTCGCTTTGCTGTTCTCACTCAAGCCAAATGCACATGAAACCACTCTTATACAGCAAAGAGTGGCTCTGGGGACATATTAACATACACTGTAGGCTGGATTCCAAATCCATAGTCATTTACTTATTATCCACATCCATAATATTAAAGTGAAAAATGTGCAAAATATTTCAAGTTATAATAGCATACTATGTGGCTACGCCACTATATCCAATTGCACTTTGCCACAGATAAATCTAGACATAGAATATTACAGGCAACTATGTAAATAATATCCACCTATCAACTAAATCCCCAGTGCATAATGAAATTAAAGTTCTAAATGATACCATCCATAGCAGGTCAGCCAGGCTCAAACACCACCTCTCTGTGCCCCAGAAGAGAGTGTCCCAGTTTGGAGATCCAAAGGTGGAGAACATGTTTAGTTGAACTGGGTACTAGTCAGCCCCAATCTCCTGCACCATCCCTATTATAATTATTGTCTTGCTGACAGCTCCTTCTTTAAGAATAGTGTTGTCCTTTTTAGCAGGCTGTTGAGTTACTGCTCAACTTGTTAAAAGTAGGCAGACTTCACCATTTGGCTTCATTTTTTCAAAATTTTCATGGGAAGCATACTTCCAGACTCCATTAAATAGATTTGGATTTTGTGGACCTCTGAAAATTATATTTGCATTACATACCTGGTAACAAAACAAAGTACACTGCCAGAGTCATTACATGCTCAGATTAAACAGTAAATAATCCCCGAGGTTCCGTACAATGTTATAACTTATTGGTGAGATGGTGGTTCTTGATCTTTAGCAATTCTTCAAGGTGGAAGACACTGATTTTTGAAACCTTGCAGGAAGTTAGCAATGAGAATATATGGTAATTAAAAACATTTTAAACCAGGTGGCTATCTAACAAAATCAATCAAAGTGCCGGGTACAGAACTATTACTTTTGTATATTAAAAGTCACATACACTGTACAAGTAAGCAATGTGCATGCAGATGCTGCACATGTTACAGACACATACAAGTATGCACGTACACACATACACTTCAAAAAATAAGCAAGCATAGGCCACACAATGCACAGACTCAGAACTTTTAATCTAATCAGTTCCTGCACTAGGGCATCTGGAGCTAGCACAATCTTTTCTCAGGCTGAAGTTATGTTACCAATTTGCATTCAAAATTCAAAGTCTCAGCTGGAACTTTTCAAGTTATCAACAATATAGAATTTCAAACCTTGCTTTAACTCTATCACTAACATTAGCAATGACATTTAACAATTTATTTCAAACTACAGAAACTGTAATAAGAACAAAAGAAATGAGACATACTGGGGCTTGAACCCAAGCCCCATACCCACTACTGCTTGGTAGCCTGTAGCTCTACCATTGCAAAGGTTCCATGACAGGAGTATGTGCTGTGGCAAAGGACATTCAACAGTGAGTGCAGACCCCCCACACACACACACACACACACACACACACACACACCAGGGAGTTATTCAAGAACCAGTCGGTTGGTTTGAAATAATGTTCCCAACATGCATTCAAACCTCAATGTCTAGCAATATACAATATCAAATCTTGCTGAAATTCTATCTCTAACATCAGCAATGACATCAAACAATTTATCTCATACTACAGACGTTGAGTAAGAAAGAAAAAAGTCCCATCCCACACAGGGGATTAAACCCAGGGCCCTACCCACTACTGCTTGGTAGTCTGTAGCTGTACCACTGCACTAAAGCACCTTGACAGGAAATGCATGCTGTGGCAAAGTATATCCAACAGTAAGTGCACCCCCTTCCCATCCAACAGTTGCAGTGGATTTAGTAATGCACCAGTCTCTCAATTTGAAAAAATGTTTCCCAAGCAGCATTCAAACCTGAAAGTCTCAGCAGGAAGTTTAAGTTCTTGGCAGCATATAACTGCAGACTTTGCTGAAAATCTGTCACTAATATTAGCAAGGGTAACTAACAATTTCTCTGATAGTACAGAACTTGTAGTGAGAATGAAAAAAAATGTCCCACACTGGGGATCAATCTCAGGCCCCTTACCCACTACTGCTTGGTAGTCTGTAGCTCTACCACTGTACAAAGTCTCTGTGACACAAAATGCAATGCATGCTGAGACAAAGGACATTCAGCACTGAGTGCAACCCCCCCAATGCACGCACACACACACACATACACACACACATGCACACACACACACATAGTGCAACTGTAGATTTAGTAGTGAACCTGTCAGTCAGTGTATAGTAAAGTCCCCAAGTTGCATTTATACTTTCAAGTCTCAGCTAGAAATGTTCAAGTTATCAGCAATAGAGAACTTCACATCTTGCTAAAACTCTATTACTAAAATCAGCAATGGCATCCAAACAATTTCTCTCATACTACAGAAACTAAGAATGAAAGAAAAAAGTGTCCCAACACTGGGAATCGAACCAAGGCCCCTTCCCACTACTGATTTATAGTCTGTAACTTTACCACAGAAGTAAAGCTCATTGACAGGAAATGCATGCTGTGGCAAAGGATATCTAGCAGTAAGTGCACCCCCCACCATCCAACAGCTGCAGTGGATTCAGTAATGTACCAGTCAGTCAATCTAAAGTAATGTTTCCCAAACTGCATTCAAACATGAAAGTCTCAGCTAGAACTTTTCATGTTATCAGCAATGTAGAACTTCAGACTTTGCTGAAATGCTATCATCAACATCAGCAAGGGCATCTAACAATTTCTGTCATACTACAGAAACTGTAGTGAGAAAAAAAAAGTACCACACTGTGACTCGAACCCAGGCAAATGTAGGTCTGAAACCCTATGCAATCATCTAAAAACTCTATCACTGACATCATGAATGACATCATGCTGTCGAATTACTCACACTGAAGGTACCTTTGAACTTGACTAAATGAAAAAAAAGTACAGATAACCACAATATGTGCTTACAGCTACACTGCTGGTGCCTAAAAATGGAATAAATTAAAAAAGTAGCAAATCACATAAAATGTATAAAATGTGGAAACAGAGTTGACATACCCATGATACACAACATTACAAAGAATTTGCTAAAAACAAATAAGATTAGCCAAAAAGAAGCTTGAGAGAGATATTGCAACAAACACCAAAGGAAATAAAAAAGTGTTTTTTGTCATCTGAGTCCTGTAGCTCAACACCTGCTCCCAGCCTTCCTCCCAGGCCCCCTTCCCTTGGCATTGATCCTCCCAGGCTTGACCTCCAAGACTTGGCCACTATGCCTGCATTCCCCCGATGGATGAGAAAGGGAGGTACCCGGCAGACTCCTGTAACTAGTATGCCTTCTCTGGCTTACCCCCATGGATGGAGCCATGGGATTGAGTCAAGCCCAACAGAACACTATGGTAGGTCAGGACCAAGTGCTGTGGTGGGCGGGGTGATGATGCAGTGGGGTGTCATTGATGGAGCCAGTGTTTTTTTTTCAATGCACATATCCATGGAAGGTGTGGCATGCAATGGCATAATGGCATGAAGAACCAATGCCTGGCACACCTCCCTATAACTCAGGCTCCAGTAGTTGCTCCCGCTGGCCTCTGGCAGAGGTCAGTCTAATTCTGGACACTCACCCACCCTTCCCAGAGGAGAATAGCAGTCCATCGAATGCTTAATCCTCCTCCCTCTGACCTGCCCTCTGCATCCCTTGGTCCATTTCTGAACCCAGGGCATCAGCTTCACAAGTGGAAGCCTTACTGCCGCACCAGCAGGTGGGCTATAAAAACATTTTTTTAAAGATATATAAAAAAACATTGAAAAAAGAAATGTGGTAGCCATGTTAGTCCAATGAACAATGTAGAGTGAAAAACAAACAAATGTGCTGCACGTGATGCCTTTTATTTTTAGATACCCTTGCTGATGATGATAGAATTTCAGCAAAGTTTGAAGTTATACTGTATGTTGCTGATAACATGAAAAGTTCCAGCTGAGACTTTCCAGTTTGAATGCAACTTGGGAAACTACTTCAGATTGACTGACAGGTGACTGATCTGACCTGTAGAAAAGAGTATTATCTCTCGAAAGCTAGTCTCAGAAATAATTTTGTTAGTCCAATAAAAGGTATCACTTGCAACATATTTGTTTTTTTTTCTCTACATCAAAAAACACTAAAATTAAATCTGTAGGACCACTGAAGATGTCAACAAATCAATCAGTGAATAGCATAATATGGAAAATATGCTTAAAAAATACTTATTTATATTTAATTACAAGAGTGATCCCGTAACAGGAGTTCCAAATATTAGACACGCGGATTATGATTTTAAATTTGAAAATAGTGTAGTCCTTAAAGGGACACTGTCAACCCCTTTAGGCCTCAAACTCGTCTTGGTTTAAAAAACACATTTTATGGGGACTTCCAGTTTAGCTGTCAGCTCTAATGCAGCCTAAATTACTACCTCCACATCGCTCTACTAACAATCCACAGCAATCAACCCTATTTTCAGGTGTAAACTGTCCACTAAAGTGAGGATCATGGACTACTGGATGCCGGTGAGGCAGCGACATAAAGATTGTCTGTCGGGAGTGGTCTGAAAAGGATTTAAAAATCGGTTGGTAAAGGGGCCTATGAAAGCAGCTGGTAAAGACACCTCATGGCCATTGCAGGGGGAAATATTGTACCAACAGTCAGAAAAGGAATGCATGATTACCTCCACTCAGTTATGTGAAACACTACAACAGATGAATGCATCATTGCAAAGGCTGGAGGCAAGAGCATCAAAGGATAGAAATGTAATAAATATGTTAAGCCAGAAAATGGATGAGATAGAGAAAAATATTACCGAATATAACAATGTCACTGACTCTCAAATTCTGCAGTCCTGGAACTTCATAAGCGATCGCAATATCTAGAACAAAAAATGGAAGAGTTGGAGAACAGAAATCATAGAAACAATATTAGAATACATGGCATAACGGAGGAGACAGAAACAGGCAGCATGTTAACTTTTATTGATTCTTTTCTGAAGGAGATTCTGGACCTGCCCAAAGAAAAAGAGTTGGATATAGTTAGAGCGTATAGATAGCTAACAGCTAAACCTAGAGACCCAAAAGCACATCCGAGATCTATAATCTTAGCATTTCTAGACTTCAGAACCAAAGAAGAGATCTTGAATATAGCTTGGTCAAGAAAAATCATTAATTTTGGGGATGTGAGACTTTTTTTATCAGGATTATTTCCCCACAGTTACTAGCTAAAAGACGGCAAGTACTCACAATAATCAGACAACTTCAACAGAAAGGAGTTAAATCTTTCCTAGAATACCCAGTGAGGATTCGAATAATAACTGAGAAGGGTCCCAGGCGGTGTCAGGAATTGATAGAAGCCAAGGAAATACTGGAATCATTGGGAGTTTCGTTGCAGAAAGTGGGGGTCCTGGAGAAGTTCGAGGAACTAAAGAACAAAGCTTGGGTTCCAGGAGGAACCAAAAGGTGAGGGACTCAAAGGGAGAAGGGGTTATCAGGCATGTGGTGCAAGTTTTCTGAGAAATGCTGAGAAGCAAAGGAGCCCATAATTGCCCGAGATGGAGAAGCAGGAGGAAAACAAGGCCTAGAAGAAGAAAACTCGTAGAATGAGGACATCTGAAATGTTGGTGTGGTAAGAGAATTTTGGCAAAATTTAAGCTTAAAAAGCTGTCATCCAAAAAGGCTGGGATGATTAGTGGAGAAAGCACAAGGGGAAAGGAACTATAAATAGAGATCTGAACTGAACTGAAACAGACAAAATGGAAAATATAAAATACTGTATGGGTAGGAGGGGTTGGATAAAACTATGGGTTAAATGAGAACTAGACTAAAAGCTGTGGATATTTGGTAACATACTTTGCAACTGGAGCCTGGGTGGATGGGGGGGGGATCCAGTAGCTGGAGGTAGGCCCTGAGTTGGTTCCCTAGCTCACTCGTGGAACCTCGGGGACCGGTAAAAGAGAGAGTTGAAATGCTGTGAGACACACACTATTGGAAGGGTCGCTGGGGCCCCGGTGTTGGGGGGGGGGATTCGGCCACTGGTTCTCTCAAAAAGGTATAAGGCACTTAATGGAGTGGGAGAGGAGGTTATAGTCTTGGGGTACTGGGAGGGCTCACCCTCCGAGTGCCCAAGGGCTGGGCCTCGATTATCTCTTAAGCTTCTGAAGTGTAAACAGAGCGAATGTATATATTGATGAGCATCAGCCAGTCGAAAGGAGAGTAGGTGGTTAGTGGCTACCCCCCTCCCCATGCTGGGAGGCTTAACAGGGACATTTATTAACTGGAAATATGAAACAATTGAGCTAACTGGTCTCACTGGCTAGAAGACAATAATTTGGTATGGGTCAGAGGGGTATGTGGGGGGGGACAGAGGCTTGGGGCTGGTCTTCAGATTGCTTTAAGGAGTGACCTCCTCATGTCATGTAGGCTCCACAGTAACAAAGGATTGAAGTTAAGGAGGGGGGAGGAAGTAATAAAAAGTATAAACACAGGGGAAAATTGCTTTTCTCTCTCTTGAATCATTGAAGAGTAGAGAATAGGAGTGGAAAGGCTGATCATAATTTGCTTAATATAGAAGAGCTGGTAAATTAATGGGGGGGGGCTCACACTGGTACCAGATACAAAAACAACTGGTCAAGGGGAGGAGTTCCTCATAGAAGGAACAAGACTGTATCTTCTCTTTTCCCTTCCGAACATCACCTGAGGAAAGGAGGAGAACAGGAATCCAGAGACTTGGATTCCCAATTTTGGAAGTCATAATACTGGATAAGCAATGATGTTTTATATATGTTGCAGTCGTTGCTGCAATTTAATAATTATGTGGTTGAAATGTTTAGTGGTCACAAGGTCTGTCAGAAATGTGCAAGGAAGAAATATGGGAAATGGTCAAGCGACTGGAGGGAGATTAAGGATCCCATATCATGGATACTATTAAATGAAACATAATGCCTAGCCCAGATATTTGTATATGCTCATATAATGTTAGAGGTCTTACAAACACAGTTAAAAGAAGTAAAGTAATAGTGCTTGTTAAAAGAGCAAAGTCTGATGTCGTGTTACTACAGGGAACTCATATGTCAGCATCAGAGCATGCCAAGTTAGCCAAATTTGGGTTCCAGGAGGTGGCTACTGCATCTTACAAGAAGGGTTGTAGAAGAGGAGTAGCTATATTACTGCCCAATAGGGTACAATTTAAACCAGAAGGGGTATTAAGAGAGATAAGGACGGTAGGTTCATTCTAGTGAAAGGACAGCTAATGGGTAAAAAGGTTACACTAGCATCAGTGTATTTCCCACATGGGTCAAGATATGAAGAATATAGAAAATTTTTATTAAAATTTCGGGAATGGGGAGAAGGGATGCTGTTGGGAGTAGGAGACCTAAACCTAACCTTGAATCCACAGGTGGATGCCACATCCAGAATCCCTAGAAAGGAACACAAAATAGCTAGAAAGGTTGCTAAACTACTAATGGAACTGGGTATGGTAGATATGTGGCAGGCAATGAATGGGAGTAAAAGAGATTATACATATCCCTCAGCCCAATATCAAATGTATTCTAGATTAGATTAATTCATACTTCCTAAGGAGGATATAACCAGGACTTGTGATAGCTGGATAGGGGATTTTGTTATGTCAGATCATGCTCCCATCTATATGAAAATAAAAATCAGTAACGTAAGGAAAAATACTTTTTGGAGGCTAAATGCTTCATTATTGGGAGATGAAGAAGTAAAGGAGATTATTACAGATACAAATAAGCAGTATTTGAGGGAAAATGATGTGGAGGAAATATCCCCAGCTATTCTATGGGATGCTGTGAAAGCAGTATTGAGGGGCAAATTTGTGGCAATCTCCTCAAAGAAGAAAAAAGAAAGGGAAGCCAGAAGGGATAAAATAACAATACAAATAAGGGCCCTGGTGGATATGCAAAAAGGAAAAATAAGTAAAGAAAGGACGAAGGAGTTACAACAACTTAAAATGGAACTGCAGAACATTATGGATTACCAGGTGAAGCAGCAGTTACTATTCATGAGACAAAAATACTATGAAGGAGGACTTAGGGCCTTAAAGCTATTGGCAGGACGTCTAAGGGGGCAAAGGGCATGAGCTTGAATAAATTCTATCGAAAACCCTCACACAGAAAAATCTGAGACCCAGATACCAGAAATAGCAGAAGTCTTTTGAGACTTTTATGCCAATTTATATAAGCCAGACCCAGGACCAGTAAGAGAGAAGGTGACTGCCTTTTTGAATGATCTCAGGCTACCAAAATTAAGTAAAGAGCAGGGGGAAAAAATTACTTGTACCCATAGGAGCAGAGGAATTTATGGAAGTTGTTGGGAATTTAAAAACAGGAAAATGCCCAGGAACTGATGGGTTACCTCCAGAATTTTATAAAACTTTTAGGGAATTGATACAACCTTTGTTAATGAGAGTTTATAAAGGGGTGATGGGAGAGCGGGGATGCGCACCACCATCCTGGACCAGGGCAATTATTTCGGTACTTATTGATGTCCTAGTACACATAGGGACTAATGATCTCGCCAGCTGGTCAGTTGTGGAGACCAAGGAACACCTGACCAGGCTGGGTGACAAACTATCATCCATTTCATCCAGCATCTCCTTCTCTGAGATCCTGCCAGTCTGGGAGAGGGAGGCAGATGGACGGAAGGTCAGAGAAGGGAGATAGGGAGCTAAACACGGGCTCAAGGGCTGGTGCCAGGAAAGGACACAGATTTGTAGGAACTGGCAACAGTTCTGGGAGTGAAAGTTCTTTAAATTTGATGGACTGCATCTGACTAAGGAGGGAGTCAGTGCATTGGGGCAGAAGTTTGACGTCTTTGCAGAATATTTAAACTAGCAAATGGGGAGAGGGGTGCAGCACCCCATACGTTGAATGGGAAGAACACCCCTTCCCCTCAGCTAGTGGTCAAACAGGGATTCAGCATGTTTGCAGTTCATTTGCATCACCAGGTAAGAAAAAAGGTTTGTCTCCCCATACGATGCACAGGGGTAATGCCAAACCTCACCCAACAACTAACACACCAAAATCTGCCCAATGGAAAATCATGTACACAAATGCTCACAGCCTGGGAAATAAGATCCCAGACCTTCAGGCAATAATGTCAGAGGCTAAACTGACATAGTAGCAATTAGTGAGACGTGGTTTACCAGTAACCACACTTGGGAGACTTCAGTACCTGGCTATGTATTGTCAGAAGAGACTGAGGTGCAAAAAGGGGGAGGAGTGGCCTAGTATGTTAATGAAAATATCAAAGCTACAGAAATTCAGAATACACATAAGGAGCTTGGAAGAACTGTGGGTCACCCTGGAAACAGGAAATGGGACAGCCTATAAGAACTGGGGTTGTCTACAGGTCCTCAGACCAGGGGAGGACATAGACACATTACTGTTAGAGGATATACAAAACATGACAGCTAAAGGGGAGGTTCTGATAATGGGAAATTTCAACATGCCGGATACAGATCGGTCAATACCAGCAGGAACATCTGCCAGTACTAGACACATAGTGGATTCCCTGCAGGGGGAGGGCCTCAAACAACTGGTACAACAACCCACAAGAGACAGGGCTATCCTAGATCTAGTACTGACTAACAGGGAAGGGATCACAGATCTCCAGGTAGAAGGTCACCTGGGGGCCAGTGACCATCACATGGTATGGTTCAATTTGGCTACTACATCTAAATCATCCCATTCCAAGGCAAAAATATGGGACTTCAGAGGAGCTGACTTTGATAAGATGGCCAACAGAGTTAAGCTAGCCCTGGCAAAAAGAAACACAGGTGAGGGGGTACAGGCAAAGTGGGCAAGCATTAAGGATGCAATACTTGAAGCAACAGCCCATTGTGTTAGACAGAAAAGGAAGTGCAAAAGAAGAAGGAAACCACTTTGGTTCTCAAATACAGTAGCAGAAAAGGTCAGAGCCAAAAGGCTGGCCTTCAGGAAATATAAGGGAACACAGCAGGATGAAGATAGGGAGGCATACCAAACTGCCATAAGAGAAGCAGGGAAGGCAGTAAGGCAGGCAAAGTCCCAAACTGAGGAAACACTAGCACGAACAGTAAAAGAAGGTGACAAGACTACGGGGGAGCTCTAATTACAGGAGCAGACTTTTTGTGGGGGTGGAGACTTGCCGCGAATAAAGGGAAGCGCCGCTTGCAAGCGCTTAATCTGCGTGTGCAGACTGTGTCCTGCCAGTGTTGGAGTGCCGCTCGTAAGCGGCTGATGTGGATGTTTGTTTTCGCTGACTTTTGCCTATACATTATAGCCTCCCTGCAATCTGCTCGTTTGGTCCTCCGGTGGCAGGCTTGCACGGTGTGAGAGGCTGTGCTGCAGGCTGCCTTGCCCTGTGATACTGGGCTGGAGGTTCGAATACGGGGGAGCTCTAATTACAGGAGCAGACTTTTTGTGGGGGTGGAGACTTGCCGCGAATAAAGGGAAGCGCCGCTTGCTAGCGCTTAATCTGCGTGTGCAGACTGTGTCCTGCCAGTGTTGGAGCGCCGCTCGTAACGGGCTGATGTGGATGTTTGTTTTCGCTGACTTTGCCTATACATTATAGCCTCCCTGCAATCTGCTCGTTTGGTCCTCCGGTGGCAGGCTTGCACGGTGTGAGAGGCTGTGCTGCAGGCTGCCTTGCCCTGTGATACTGGGCTGGAGGTTCGAATACGGGGGAGCTCTAATTACAGGAGCAGACTTTTTGTGGGGGTGGAGACTTGCCGCGAATAAAGGGAAGCGCCGCTTGCAAGCGCTTAATCTGCGTGTGCAGACTGTGTCCTGCCAGTGTTGGAGCGCCGCTCGTAAGCGGCTGATGTGGATGTTTGTTTTCACTGACTTTTGCCTATACATTATAGCCTCCCTGCAATCTGCTCGTTTGGTCCTCCGGTGGCAGGCTTGCACGGTGTGAGAGGCTGTGCTGCAGGCTGCCTTGCCCTGTGATACTGGGCTGGAGGTTCAAATACGAGGGAGCTCTAATTACAGGAGCAGACTTTTTGTGGGGGTGGAGACTTGCCGCGAATAAAGGGAAGCGCCGCTTGCAAGCGCGAGCATTGTGAGTGGCGCGAGCGCCACTCGGCATTGGAATATTTGTCTGTAAACGGGGAAGAGTATGGGTTGTTTATATATGTTTTAATGTGTGCCAAGTTAAGCAGTTTTATCTATTTAAATTTTGTTTAGATATATTAAGGTGGAGCCTATTTTAGTATTGTCTTTATTGGTTTAATGTAGGTCAGGTTGTTATTTTGTGCTATTTTATAGTGCTTAAATAGCAGCTGTGGTTTTATTTGAAATGTTTAGGAATTATGTGGAGGATCTCACGGGGACTAAGATTACCTATAGCCACTGTTGTTTATGGTCTATGCCCTCTATCCCCCTTCTGTGTCTGATACTATTGCTAGACGCTGTCAGGAAGTGGGATTGTAGGGGGTTATGTTGATTACTGGCAGCGAGGTGATCAGGCTGTGGGTGATGGTAGGATTGAAGTCCCAGGGTCCAGAAGGCGCCCTGGGTTGCGAGGGCATCTGGGAGAGGCCAGACGGGTTGGTGCCCATCCCCAAGGAGTCCACCAGTCCGAGTGGCCAGGTAGCCTGTGGGGCTGCACCACCCTCCAATCCTCTGAGGGCAGTGTTGTGCAATGCCAGGTCGATCAGGAACAAGACGGCAATTGTTGCCACCTTGATTTCATCGGTCGATCTGGCTTGCATTACGGAGACCTGGGTGGGTGATGATGCAGGCCCTATTTTTGAGGCTGCGGTCCCTCCCGGGTATACCGTGGTACACTGCCCCAGAGTGAATCGCAGGGGTGGCGGCGTAGCCATTTGCTTTAGATCCAGTTTGACTCTTCACCGCACCCAGTGGAAGCTTGCGTTCTTTTGAGTGTGTGGCTATCCGCTGTGGTCTCGGTGCGGGCTGCAGGATTTTCCCTCGCCTATCGCCTCTTCTGGCTCGGCGGGGAATTTCCTGCAGGAGTTTGCCGAGTTCACTGCTGGTGAAACACTGGGATCCCCCAGATGTATTTTTCTGGGGGATTTCAATGTCTGGGTGGATGATGGTGATCAAAAATGCGGCGGCGACTTTTTGCGGAGTATGTCCTCTCTTGGACTGACGCAGGTCATTGCCGCACCCACTCACCAGGATGGCCACACGCTGGACCTGGTGTTTTCACTGGGGCTTGAGATCACTGATCTCGGGATTGATTGGGTCTCTTGGTCCGATCACTGCACGGTGAAGTTCACATTTGGGGCTCCCGCCATAAGCCCTTCCCCTGCGAGATGATTAGCTGTCGCCTTTTGCGGGTCTTACCCCTGAGGTTTTCTGCTGCAAGCTAAATTATCTAGTGTGGTGCTGTATGCATCGGAGGAGTTGGTGTCAAGCTTGACACCTATAATAAGGTGCTCTCTGACACCATCAACCCCTCGTGACCTGTCCGCACTGTACCAGAATCTATACCTGAGGTCCCCATGGTCTCGATGGGGACCTCAGGGAGATGAAGAAGATGGGTCAGAGATTGAGCGCTGCTGGAGAGGATCCCTACCTGGAGATGGATAGACTGTCTCTGTGAGCGCACTCATCGTATGTGATTGGAGGCAATCAATCGTGAAGAAGGCAGTGTTCCTGTCCAGGGAGATTGCTGCCGGAAGAATCGACCAGCTTCACTCTTCTGGACTGTAGACAGACTTCTTCATCCTCTGCCTGCAGCCTAGGAGGGTTTTTTCCATTGAAGACTGTGAGGAGTTTGCTCGGTTCTTCTCGGACAGGGTGTCCATGATCCGGCGGGATGCCTCTTCAGCTAGCAATACCATAGCTAACAGTGGTCGTCAGATGTGTTCTGAGTGCACTCCACCAAGTTGGGGCGAGTTTAGACCAGTGGAGGCAAGTGAGGTTATTGAGGTAGCAACCAATTTGAGGCATACCTTTTGTGAACTGGACCCAGTGCCAACGCGCTTTCTTAATGAGATGCGTTGGCTCTGTTGGCCCAGTGTTCCTATGATCGCACGTTCCTTATCTGAGGAGTCTTTCCGATGCCTTGAAAGGAGGCTCTGTGAGACCCCTTTAAAGAAACCATCTTTGGACCCGGAGATCATGGCGTAATTATCATTCTATCTCCAACCTCCCATTTTGGGGAAGGTGGTGAGAAGGTAGTAGCGCTTAATTGGAAGAGCACCCATGACTCATGAGTTGTACGATCCCTTCCAGTCGGCTTTTTCGGCCAGACATAGCACAGAAACTGCACTTGTATCGGTGCAGAATGATCTCTCAGGGCTAGAGATCGGGGACAGGACAATTCTTGTTCTTCTCGATCTCTTTTCGGCATTTGACACTGTGGACCATTGTGTGCTGCTAGTTCTGCTTTAGGATTTATGTGGACTCACCGGTACTGTCATCAACTGGTTTGAGTCCTTTCTTACAAACAGGACGCAACGGGTTATGATGGGTAATTCCTCATCTACACCCAATCTCCTTTCTTGTGGAGTCCTCAGGGTTCGGTACTGGCCCCAATGTTGTTCAGAGGTACATGCTGCCCCTGGTGGGATCATTAGGAAGCATGGTCTGAGTTTTCATTGCTATGCTGATGATACTCAGCTATATTTCTTCCTTTGCCCCAGGAACATCTAATGCAGTGGATGTGCTAAACATCTGTCTGACCGAGATAGTGACTGGATGGCCTCCGCTGGTTACGACTGAACCCTAACAAGACGGAGGTATTGGTAGTGGAGTTCTAACAGAGTTCGTGGATATGGAGGTCTCTGATTCAGCAACTGGACTTGTTCTTGGGGCTGTCTCATTGAAGGCCTCCTCACGGTGCGTAGTCTTGGAGTGATTCTGGACAGGAACTTGACTCATGGAGACTCAAACATCTTCCGTGGTTACGTACCTGTTTTTCATCTCAGAAACTTTGCCAGGATTAGGCCCCTTGTTCCATCTCTGGACCTCCCTACCTTGATACATGCCTTAGTCACATCTAGGCTGGACTACTGTAATGCGCTCTATCTCGGGGTCACAGGAGGACTTCTCCGCAGACTGCAGCTGGTGCAAAATGCAGCTGCCTGGTTATTGACTGGCAGAAAATTTTGCCATATTACACCGGTACTGTGTGAATTGCACTGGCTGCCGTCAGGTGGAGAGTCCTCTTTAAGGTGGGTCTTCTCACCTTTAAGGCCCTACACGGGCAGGGCCCTGGCTACCTGTCAGTCCTCCTGACACCTGTTCTCATCGGTCCGCCCTCTCGATCCTCCAGTAGTGGCTTTCTGACCATTCCTAGGGCGAGGCTGGGAGTCAGCCGGTGATAGAGCTTTCAGTTGGAACTCCCGCCCTATGGAATCTATTAGCAACTATGGTCAGAGAGGCCTCAACTGTAAATATTTTTAAGATCCGCCTGAAAACCTTTTTATTTTCTCAGGCGTTTGATGTTTAGACTACATTAGACTATGATGTACTCATTATTTGCTATTTCACTTATTTTTTGTATTATGTTCTTTTAAAAATTTGTACGGCGCCCAGAGCCTCCGGGATTGGGCGTCTTTTAAATAAATTTGACTTGACTTGACTTGACTTTCTATAGATACATTAGTGAAAGGAGAAAGTCCAGAGGGGGTATTGCTAAGCTTAATGGAGAAAAGGGAGCATGTGAGGAGGAAGACCATGTAAAAGCATCTATGCTAAATAGATACTTTTGCTCAGTATTTACTGAAGAGAAGGTAGGGCAGGGCCCACAGCTCAGCACCATGGACACAGCTGGGAGGGAGGTGAGCACTACTCCCTTCACAAAAGAAAGGGTCCTACAAGAGCTTGCTAAGCTCAGGGTGGATAAAGCAATGGGACCTGATGGCATACATCCCAGGGTACTTAAGGAGCTAAAGGTGGAATTAGCAGAGCCATTAGCAGAACTGTTTAGTGAGTCTCTGAGCACAGGAGAGGTCCCAGAAGACTGGAGAAGGGCTCATGTGATCCCGCTCCACAAGAGTGGTAGCAGGGAGAAGGCAGGGAACTACAGACCAGTCAGTCTTACCTCAGTAGTGGGCAAGATTATGGAGGCACTCCATAAGGAAAGGATAGTGCAAAACCTGGAATCCATAGGGGCACAGGATCCAAGACAGCATGGGTTTACAAAAGGAAGGTCCTGTCAAACTACATAGATTTCTTTGACTGGGTAACCAGAGTGGTGGACCAAGGGGGAGCAGTTGATGTCGCCTACCTTGACTTCAGCAAAGCTTTTGACACTGTTCCACATAGAAGATTGATAAATAAGCTGGGTAGGCTCCGGGTGGGTCAGAAGTTGGTCAACTGTGTGGTAAACTGGTTGACGGGCAGAAAACAGAGAGTGGTGGTAAATGGTATACAGTCAGAAGAGATGCATGTCACAAGTGGTACCTCAGGATCAGTCCTGGGCCAGTCCTCTTCAACATCTTCATTAGTGACCTTGCAGATGGACTAGAGGGTAAGGCTTGTCTGTTTGCAGATGACACCAAGATATGCAACAGAGTAGATGATCCAGATGGGGTGGGCAGAATGAGAAGAGATCTGGATAAACTAGCAAAATGGTCAGAAGAGTGGCAACTGGGATTTAATGCAAAGAAGTGCAAGATCACACACATAGGGAAGAGAAACCCCTGAAGCCACCTATAGGCTGGGAGGGGAGTTGCTAGAAGTCACAAAGGAAGAAAGAGACTTGGGCATCATCATCACTGATGACCTGAAATCATCCAAGCAGACCTCTAAAGCAGTAGGTAAGGCTAGGGGTGTTAGGGTGTATTAGTAGGGGTATCACAAGTCGTAGAGAGGTACATAATCCCTCTTTACAAGACACTGGTTAGGCTCCCCATCTGGAGTACTTTGCAGTATTGGAGGCCACACCTTCACAAGGACATTAACCAAATTGAGGCAGTCCAGAGAAGGGCAACCAGAATGGTGCAGGGACTGCATCAGAAGACATATGAGGACAGATTAACAGAGCTCAATATGTATACCCTTGAGCAAAGGAGGAGAGAGAGGTGATATGATCGAGGCATTCAAACACCTTAAGGGCATTAACAAGGTGAAAGAGTCTAACATGTTTAAATATAAGAAAATAGCAGGACAAGAGGACACAGCATGAGATTAGAGGGGTCCGATTAAGGGGAATAAGGAAATTCTTTTCACAGAAAGGGTGGTGGATGATGGAATGGCTACTCAAGAAGAGGTGGCTATGAATACAGTGCAGGCTTCAAACAGGCATGGATAGGCATAAGGGAGCAATACAAATGAGTATGAATAGATAGGCCACTGACAGAGCAAAGGCCGATGGCACATTTATAAGGTAGAAAAAGAAATGGGCAGACTGGATGGGCCTTGCTGTCCTTATCTGCCGTCAACTTCTATGTTTCTATGTTTCTATGGTACTGCCCAAGCCAGGAAAGGACCCAACCAAATACCCTTCATATCATCTGATTTCTCTATTGAATAATGATTATAAGATATTAAAGGCCATATGGGCTAGGAGACTTCAGCAAGTCCTTCCAGAACACATACAACTGGATCAAATGGGGTTTGTCCCAGGACGACAGGCACAGGATAATCTAAGAAGAACAGTCCATATATCATAGATCAAATTATTAAGACAAAAACACCATTGGTCCTGTTGAGTCTAGATGCTGAAAAAGCATTTGACAAGGTGTCTTGGAGTTTTATGGGAGCGGTCCTTTCCTGGTTTGGGCTGCCGGAGGAGTTCCAGAGAAGGATTTTCCAGCTTTACAAATGAGCTAATGCCTATGTAAGAGCTAATGGCCATATCTCTTCTAATTTTAAGCTTGGCAGGGGCACCAGGCAAGGATGTCCTATGTCACCATTGTTATTCACCTTATATATTGAACCGTTGGCCCAGGCCATAAGGCAAAGTAGAGAAGTAACAGGAATTAAGGTGGGAGGGGTAGAACACAAACTGGCATTGTATGCTGATGACATACTTTTATATGTGAGTAACCCAGATATGACTTTAGACAAAGTATTTAAAATAATTGAATTTTATTCAACTATCTCTGGATGTACCCTGAACAGAACAAAAATGGAAGTGCTCAGCTTTAATTACATCAGCTCAGCAAACATCAGAGATAAATACCCAATGAACTGGGATAAGGAGTGTATTAAAGATTTAGGTATAAAACTGGGCACAGTGAACACACAACTATTTAACTTAAACTACCCACCTCTGATAGCCCAGTTAAAGGAAGATTTTGGGAGATGGGCTTTGATACCACTGTCACTTCATGCTAAGGTACAATCCTTGAAGATGAATGCTTTGCCATGATTATTATATTTATTTCAATGTGTACCATGTTCTGTCCCACAAAGAGAAATAGATAAATGGCAGAGGATGTTCCTGGACTTTGTATGGGGAGGGGGACACCCTAGGATCAGGAGAAATGTGCTGTATCTCCCGAAAGCTGAAGGGGGACTGGTGTTCCCAAATCTTCTTGCTTACTGGTGTGCAGTCCAGATGAGGATATCTTTGCTATGGGGTAACCCTCAGTATGATGCACTCTGGAAAAGGATAGATATACATGAGCATTTAGAAATTCTGCTGTGTGCAGCCTTGTTTAGGGGAGAAGGGGACACACAGTTAAAATCAAATTATACAGGAACTAAAGCAGTACTAGAAGGATGGAGAAGAGGAACTAAGAAGGGAAACACACAGAAACAAATGTGGAGATATAGGTTGTTTGCGTATAATACACAATTTACACCAGCAGAACAGGATAAATGGTACAAAAGGCAAGTGCAATGAAGAATGGTTTCCCCAGGGCAGTTATTCATAGGGTCTACAATGATGTCCTTTGAAGCTGCTAAACAAAAATTTAAATGGGAACAAAAGGACCAAATACGATACTATCAAATTAGGAACTATATACAAGATATGAGAAGGAAGTTGGGAAAAGAGGGATTGGAGATGGGTGAGGATACAGTATTCCACAAAATCTGAGCTTCACCAAATGGGGAAAGGGCTATCTCCATTCTTTACACAAGTTACATAGCAGATACCCAGTCTACATCAACATACATAAAGGATAAATGGGAGAGAGACCTGGGGGGGTCACTAACTGACAAACAGTGGGAAATAGTTTGGGTAAACACATGGTGTATAAAGACTTCTCCAGTGTGGAGAGAATTTGGCTGGAAAATTCGAACAAGATATTTTATGATCTCAACACAGGCGGTAAATGGGCCTGGAGGTGGATCTAGCAGGTGCTGGCGAGGATGCGGGGAAGCCAAGGCCTCATAGGCCCATATCTTATGGTTATGTCCAGAGATCCAGGAGCATTGGAGACAAGTGGGTGGACATGTATCAAAGGTGTTTGTGACACCTACAGCGCTTGATACGGAACATTTGGTATTGGGAATACACCCATTAGGCATGAAAGGGAAGGATGAAAGACAACTTTGGGGCATTTTAATTGTCACCGTCCTTAAAGCAGTAACAAGGAGATGACTGAGGCCTGAACCACCAATAGCAGAAGAGTGGAGAGGGATAGTAGAGGAAATACATAGAATGGAGATAATCACAATGGGGCTCAGAAGACAAACATCCAAATTCCCAAACCAGTGGACAAGGTGGCTAATATATGAAGCTCAAACAGAAACAACCTGACCGGATAAGTGGAAGGCTGTGTGGGGAAGGAGAAGAGGGTGGATAAGTCCTAACAAGGGAACTACTGACTTGGAGAAGAAGACAGTTAATATTTAGACGGTATTAACACAATAGATGACTTTTTAGAGGTGACCAATCTTTATTTTATTATATGTTTAAGTGGAGCTTTGATAGCTTTTTACCACTATCATTGGACGTAAAGTAACTGATAAGAGAAATATATGATAAATATGAAACAAACATCTGTGTAACATAAATAATTAGATAAATAATGTGTCAAATGGAACAGATTATGGATGTACAAAATGAACAGGATTGAAAGCTGTGCTATATAATCTAATGTTCATGTAGAAAAGAAAATTTTCTCTGACCTAAATAAAAGATAAGTATAAAAAAACACACACATTTTATGATTGCTCGCCTTCTGTAGAATGTGATGATAAAGCTGGTAGTTTTATTTGGATTTTTTTGTCTTTTTAAAAGTGAAAAACAGACTGTCCACCATTCTGGTGTCACCGCACAAAAACATGTTTGTTTATAACTTGGTAGAATAAGACAAAGTATATGCAAGCCTATTAAATGGTCTCCCACTCAAGTGAATGTACAGTTATGAATATGATTTAATTAGTCATCCAGAAGTCTCTTAAATATCCTAAAAGATGAAGCATTCACTATTTCTGTTCCTTGATCAGTCACTACTGCATATTTCTTGGACCTGGGAACACCCCCAGCACAGTCTGGACACTCAGGATACAGTGGGAGGAGAGGAGCCTATTGCAACATGAGTGCCTGCACTGTTTTGGTGTGTCTTTATGTTCAAGAAGCGTGCAATATGAGTAGATCAAGGATTTGAAACAAAATAAGCTTGGCTATACTTACACCATTAGCATACATCAGTTCTATAAAGAAAGTAATAGATAAAACAATCAGCAACATGAATGAATTTTAGAGAAGCTAAGCAATCATAAAATGGGTGCTTTCACCTAGAAATATGATGCAAAAAGAGTTGACAGTGTGCCTTTAAAAAGTTCTTGGAACTAAAGCCAAGTAAATTACTGAGCCCAGATATCATATATCCAAGGGTAATGAAAGAGCTGGTTTTAAAAGTTTCAGTTCTACTGACCTTCATCATAAATCAATCATTACAAAGTGGGAAATCCTGAAAGATTAGGGAAATGCAATCATGGCAGCTATCTTTAAGAAGAAAGAGAAAGGAGAAATTGTTGAATCAGGAAAGGCATACTAAGCCGAAGCTTGTTTCCAGGTGCGACCTGGGAGCACAAGGAAGTTATGTGACTTGCTCAGAACAAAGAACAAAAGGGCTATAGTAGAGCAACCAGAGATCTGAACGTATGGTCTCCATATCAACCTGCTGTGATGTCACAGCTCTTTCTACAGTAGGTACATGATCGTACCCTGTCATTCAGACAGCAACTGCCTGCAGTGGTGAGCTGGAAGGCTGTGCCAGTTCTTGTCTGGGAGATACGTGCGTGGAGGACCAGGGGAGCAGTGCTGGGGTCTGTGTGGGCAATGGGGGCACCAGCTTACAGGGGTCTCACTAGACACCAGGGGAAAGTATTTTATTACATGGCCATGCAGTTTTGAATGTGGGGAGACCACTGGACACCAGGGAAAATTATTTCATTACATGGCAGGGTGATCAGAGGGGGTTGGGGTGGGTAAGAAAACACAGGCCATGCAACCTGGATTGGGGAGCTGGTAATTAGCAAGGCCGCATCTCCACACCTACCAGCAGGCCAATGCACCTATATGCAAGGCACTAGCAGTTAGTCTGTATAGGCTTACCTGAAAGGTTTATGGCTAGTCACAAACAGGTTAGCAACTTGCTAACTATGCCACTCAATATGGCAATTTGCACTACTCCCCTCTCTTGGGGGGGCTAAGTGATGTTAGCAGGTTTCAGAACAATTTAGCAATCACAATCAGCCTTTCATTTTCCCAGCCATCATATTTTTTATTTTTTTTCTATCATCTAATACTTTTTGAGTCTTGTCCCCAGACAGCCCCCATCAGATCGACCCTTCCAGGCCTGTCCCCAGAAGAACTGGGGCTTACCTTACACCTGGCCAGGGAGCAGAGCCTGTGAGGAGTCGGTCGCCCTCCTACCACTGGCAGAGAGTTTCTCCTCCTTTTACACCCAGGGGCCCCAGGAGTGGGTACGCATGCATGTGAAAGCATGCATTAGTCCCTCAGCCCCGATAACAGCCCCTTTCCTTCCACCCCATTAGCATAGCACCTAGCTCCTCCTTGGCCCGTGCTGTTCCCAGACTCCACCAAGTGGCAGCCATCAGCCGGAGGAAGCCCATACACCTCCCTGGAGAGGAGAGCTTGCCTGTCAGCAGCTCCATCCAGCTATGCCCTCCCACTCCCCCCATTGCCGAGCTCTGACAGTCCAGGCCCATTCCTGAACCCGGGTCGCCGGCGTGCCGCGAGGTAAGGCATCCAACGCCTCAACCCTCAGCGCCACCAGGCTGGCCTAGCCATCATATTTTAATATAGGAAAATATGCTACATAGAGACAGACACACACCTTAATTAAGTGCTTTATTTCCATTCAACATGTACTTAAAATAGCACAAATGGCGCTAGTGAAAGGCAGAGGAAAGAACATTTTTGCAGTTGATTCTTAAGTCAGGCAGAGTGTGCAGATCAAATGACAGTTTTGAAAGGTAAACAAGCCAGGTTTTAGAGGATGTACAGATGGAAATGTTGAGTTATAGCACACACAAGGCAGAAATGAGTTTCTAAAGTACTGTTTTAACTGTACTATTCTGTAAGACGACACACGCACTCAAGTGTGTCTCAGGACCGCTGACAGTATTGTGTGTGCACAAGAATGCCAAATAAGCGACCAGTTATTACAGCAAATAACTGGTTGACCCATCAAAAAACTGATGGCCAGCTATTATATTTCATTAATTGATAACATTCATGAGTAACACTGAATAAAAGAGGTAGAGAATAATACTTATTTTATTTCATTTCAGTATTATGTTATTTGCCTGGGATGTGCTTCCTACCTGTGCAAGAACCTATTCAGTTTTCTATGGGCTCCCCTCATTTTAATATCTGACCCTAAAATATTGTCCACTTACATCACTAACCATATCGAGAAAGAAAGAAATAATGTGACCTACAGGGAAATGAACCCCAGAATAACATCCTTTGTTTCTATTTTCACGGAGAGGGTTGTGGATGCATGGAACAGCCTCTCTGAGGAGGTCTTGGAGTCAAGAACAGTGGGAGAATTCAAGAATGCATGGGACAGACATAAGGCAGTCCTAGTGGGGGTAGGAGGAAGTAAGCTGTTGGTTAACTAGGATCTGCAGCTTATCTGTTAGGTAGGAAAATGGGCAGACTAGGTGGGCCAAGCGGGGCTTATCTGCCATCAGATTCTATGTTTCTATGTTTCTAACCACTGAGCTACATGCTCACAAGGTTGGACCTGGGGTTCCCAGATACACTTCCTTTCTCTGGCAGGGCTAGAATTTAATGGCATTCTGCCCTGTTTTGCATACCCGTTTTCAAGAAGGAATACCTTTTTCATCATGCTGGTACACTGACTGGAATACCACTACTCCATTCAGTCACTCTGCAGTTTAATCTGTAGAATGTTGTTTTGGATAGGCAGAATACAATACTATGAGACGGAATACCAAATTTAGGTTTTTGATATTCCGTCTCCCAGACCAGATTATTTTCTTAATTTTTACCACTATCTGGTATGCATATTCTGCAACTTGGAATAAACAAGATGACAATTAGATGTTTTTTGGTGCAGTACTAGCCACTGCAATGCATTTTAAATTGCAAATTGTAGACAGAAAGAAATAATGTGACCTCCTGGGACCCACTGTAGTTCCATGGTTAGAGCCACTGATGGTATTCCGTGGGCCTGGGTTAAATTCCCAGTATGTCACATTATTTCTTTCTTTCTTGATATAGTTTGTGATTTAAACTGCTTAACAATGGCTAATACTGCACCAAAAAACATCTGTCATCTTGATTATTCATAGTGGCAGGATACCAGAGAAAGAAAGTGTGTCTGAGAACCCCAGCCCCGACCACGTCAGGTTGTAGTTCAGTGGTTAGAACACTGGGGATGGTATTCTGGGTGCCTGGGTTCTATTCTCAATAGGTCACATTATTTCTTTCTCACTACAATTTGCAATTTAAATTGCTTAGTAGTGGCTAATACTTGTGTTGAGAAGAACAACGAAGGGCTTGGCAGCATACCAAAGTGGGAGTTATTTTTCTTATTTCCCCTGTGGAGGTGGTGGTGGCAAAAACGGTAGGGGAATTCAAGGATGCATGGGATAGACATAAGCGTACTCTCGCAATAGGGAAGACAGGGTAAGCTGCAGATCAACTAGGGTCTGCAGTAATACATTAGGTAGGGAAAAGGGGCAGACTAGGTGGGCCACACGGTCCTTATCTGCCCTCACCTTCTATGTTTCTGTATTTGTATTTTGTTCTGGGATCTAACTACATGTTTGATATGCTTGGCATGATGCCAAGCCCTCCGGCATGCATTGTCCTTCTCAACATGTCTCAGAATACGTGATGAAGTAAAAAAAGTCTTCTCACAGAAAAACTACTTTGCACAACTGACAAACTCCACTATATGGCTACAGTAAACAATTCTTGCACACAAACATATAATTATTAAACTCCTTTCTACAGTAAACAAATGTTCTTTCTTTTTTGTTTGTTAGTCTTTTTATCCCACTGCTGGACAGCTCTCCCTCAGCTTGAACCCCCCCAGCCCCATTCAAACCAGCGTCCACTGGGACTTACTTGCCAGCCAGTACCCCCAGGGCTTCCTCCCCCGGTGGGCTGATGGGGTCCCCATAACCCCACATCAGAGACTGGATCCAGTATGTGGTCTGGCAAGCCCAGATAGCCACGTGTGGGGCCTGTGAGGATCGAGCGCCATCCTGCCACTAGTAGGTATTTTTGCCCCTCCCCTTTTTTCTTCCCCTGATGCAGAAGAAGTGGCATGCAATGACAACAATGGCTGAACTGCACACACTCCTGTATGCAGCATGCTGGGCATCTGCCCTGCCTCCACCTCCATGAGTGCCGTCCTAGTGTGTTGACACCCAGCTGCCGCTGGGGTCCAGACTGACACCAGCCACTGACCCCACCCCTCCCTGGAAGGCAGCAATCCCTTGGACATTTGATTGTCCCCCCCAGCCAGCCTTCCAACTCCTGAGCTTGCTACTGAACTCTGGTCATCAGTTTCGTGAGCTGTAGCACAATTGCTGTGCCAGCGGGCTGGCTCAGACAGCTGTTCTTTGATGTTATAGATTATTAGGTGTACCTCTTCAGGTGCATAACTGATACATTCCAATGGAAGATTCCAGCGATGTTTCTTTTTGAAAGACACCTTTGTTATGGTACAGATAGTGCTCTCATTAACCCTTTGCTTGCCTATGCCTGCATTTAGTGCTTCATTTATACTTTTATTATATCACAATTGTCATTCTCCTACACACTGCAAAAAAACACATCTAATTGTCATATTGATTATCCCTAGTTGCAGTATATGCAACACCAGAGAAAGGATACATGTTCGAAAACCCCAGGTCCAGTTACACGAGCCTGTAACTCAGTGGTCAGAGCATGGGAATATCATTCTGGGGGCCCCATTTCAATCCCCAGTAGGTCACATTATTCATCTCCATAAAATTTATAGGTTAAATTACTTAGCAGGCTAATATTGCACCAAAAAACATCTAATTGTCTACTTACATCAGAAACACTGGCCACCTTTTGATATAGAACACCCATCTGTATCATCTGTTTTGGCATATATGGGCTCTGAGGTTTAATATGTGATTTTATTCCATTGGGTATATTTCCTCTCCTCCTCCTTTATTTATTTACAGTTCAAGCTGTATTTGTTATTGAAACACCAAAGCAGCAGTATCTGTATCTGAGCAACCATACTTGTGTATTGTATATAGAGAATAATATATGGGATGGTGTGCATTATGAAACTTTAATACATAGAAACATAGAAACATAGACTTTGACGGCAGATAAGGACCGCTTGGCCCACCTAGTCCACCCATTTCCCTACCTACAGGATAGGCCACAGATCCTAGTTAACCAACAGCCTCTTTCTTCCTACCCCCACAAGAATTGCCTTATGTCTGTCCCATGCATTCTTGAATTCTCCCACAGTTTTAGACCCCACAACCTCCTCAGGAAGGCTGTTCCATGCATCTACAACCCTCTCTGTGAAAAATACTTCCTCACATTGCCCCAGAACTGCCCCCTCTATCTTTAAATTGTGTCCCCTTGTTCTTGCAATGCCTTTTCTGAAAGATGCTACCCTCTTGGACTTTGTTGATTCCACTGAGGTACTTAAAAGTTTCTATCATGTCCCCTCTCCCTTCTTTCCTCAAGGGTATATATTAAGCTCCTTTGTCCTCATGACAGCTTCTCTTGCAGACCCTGCACCATTTTAGTTGCCCTCCTCTGGACTGCCTCTATCCTGTCTATGTCCTTGCGGAGATGGGGTCTCCAGAACTGGACGCAGCACTCCAGATGGGGTCTCACCAACTGTCTGTACAGAGGGATAACAACTTCCTGTTTTCTGCTGGTGATGCCTCTCCCTATGCATCCCAGTATACCCCCAGCCCTCCCTACTGCCTTCTCACATTGCTTGCTAACCTTAAGGTCATCTGATATGATTACCCCCAGGTTCCTTTCATTTTTGTTGTTGTTACTACCTCCACCCCAATTGTGTAATCTTCCCCTGGGCTCTGTTTCCCAGGCATTATTTTGCACTTCTTTGCATTGAATCCTAGCTGCCATACTTGACCATTTCTCCAACCTTGCCAAGTCCCTTCTCATCTTTTCCACGCCTCCTTGTGTATCAACCCTGTTGCAGATCTTTGTGTCATCTGAAAGAGGCATACTTTTCCTTCCAGTCCCACTGCAATGTCACTTATAAAGACATTAAAAGGAGTGGACCTAGTACTGAACCTCCTGTACCCCACTAGTAACCCTTCTTTCTTCAGAGGGACTCCATTTACAATTACCTTCTGTGTCCTTGTCCAGCCAATGTTTTTACTCAGGCTACCACCCTGGGACCCACTCCCAGGCTGGTTAACTTGACTATTAATTTTTTGTATGGGACTGTGTCAAATGCCTTGCTAAAGTCTAGGTAGGCCATGTCCACAGCCCCTCCCTGATCTACTACTTTGGTCACCCAGTCAAAGAAATCTATTAGATTCGTCTGACATGACCTTCCCGCTGTGAACCCATGCTGCCTTGGGTCCTGTGCCCCACTGGCCTCAAGGTGCTCAGCAATTCTTTCCTTCAGAAGTGACTCCATCACTTTCCCTACCGCAGAGGTCAAACTGACAGGTCTGTAGTTTCCTGCCTCTGTCTTGGTCCCACTTTTGTGAAGGGGAATCACATCTGCCTTCCTCCAGTCTTCGGGTACCACACCATCCTCCCATGATTTATTAAACAGAGTAGTCAGTGGTTTCACTAGTTCCCCCCTTAATTCTTTTAGAAGTCTGGGGTGAATTCCATCAGGCCCCATTGCTTTGTCCACCTTCAGTTTTAGGAGTTCTTGCAGAACCCTTTCTTCTGTGAAAGGGCTGGGATCGACCTCCCCCATCAAGAGTGCTTCTGTTAATTGGATTAGGCACTTCCTCCTCTTTGTGAATACTGAGCAGAAATATTCGCTCAGTATCCCTGCTTTTTCACTGGCCCTCTGCCCACCCACCATTCATTCTATTCAGCCTTACTATCCCTCCCTTGTCTTTCTACGCTCTGATGTACCCATAAAAGGTTTTATCCTCTCTAACCAAGTTGGCTATCTTTTCCTCAGATTGGGCCTTTGCTATTCTGACTTCCTCCTGCTTCCTTCTGCCTTTACTAGTACAGCTCTCTGTCCTACTCCTTCTGTGTTTCCTTATGCTTCCTGAATGCTATCCTTTTCTCCCTGACTTTCCCATCCACCTCTTTTAAGAACCATAGTAGCTTTTTCTTTCATTTTGATTTGTTTATTTTCTTCACACAAAGGCTTGTTGCCACTGTGATGGCAGTTTTGATGATTCCCCATTGTTGCTCCACCCCTCCTTCTAGCCTGTCAGCTAGTGCTTTTCTGAGGCACTCTCCCATCTTGCCAAACACACCTAAGGTGTGTGATACTATATAAACCCCGAGAGCAAAGCTCAAGGTGTTTATTCAAGCATCACACACCGACGGTGTGTATTAAATTTTCATAATGCTCACCATCCCATATTTTATTTCATATAATCACTTATCAGTTGTTCCTCCCTCCACCCCCCAAAAATGTCTCAGCTTTTCTTTATCAACGCAATACAGAAAGTGCTGTGTTCGAGCTACAGAGAGTAAGGCAGTCTCGAGCAGAACTGTGTTTGAGGCACTACCTGCTTTATTTCAGGTTAGTTTTAGTTATCTGTTTCACTATCTCATTTCACTTTTAAAAGTGAAACTGTTGCAATCATCGAATGAACTGCTGCACTCTAGACATAGTGACACAGCGAGTCTCGAGCACAGCTGTGGTGTTAAAAGGTGGATGTTTGCCATACTAACCAGACAGTTATTGTGGCAAATATTAACTGACTTGGCCCATAAAAAAAAATTGATGGCCAGTTATTACAATGTTACACAGTTTGAAGTCACATAGAGTCATTATCCCTCTTTCTTCAGAAAATTGTAGACTTTTGTATTTAATCTGCAGCCTTCACCCAGCCTGGGCAAATCTTCAATTATTTTTATTCTATTCTTGAAAGTTTTTTTTTGTGTGTGAATACTAGGAGGGACTAGAACAGATAAAGAAAACAGGGAGAATGCTCTTTTTTGTGGTTTCAGTTTTTGAAATAAATGGTAATGCTAAAAAAGTTTCTCCTGTTTATGTCTTCTCGAATTTTAGCAAATAGTGGTACCAGGTTTGACTCCTACTGTAGTTGTCAGGACTTTTGGTTAGGTTCACATCTACTGTAAACAGTATGCTTTATATCTCATTTTACTTTGTTCTTAAAGGAGAAGTCAGCACTAAGAGCCCAACACCTGAGTTTGGGTGGGTTCCAATTTGCAGTTTGTGTGCAAAAATGATTTTACTTCTTTTACTGCAGCATAGTAGACTGTACCAGGGTAATGTTGCTAACTTGCAAACTGACAATTACTGTAACAAGAAACCTAGAATTACCTGTAGCTGACATCAGAGCAGGGCTGCAGCAGTGGGAGTCAATTGCCTGCAGTGCATGTTAGAGCTTTGATAGGCTCAGATCAGATGTTTTCCCAGCCTTGTTATTCTCCCCTAATGTTTGTTGCATCACTGCCCCCCCTTGCCCCTAGCAGAAGAGTCATGTTCTTTATGAGCTCCCCCAACCCCAACTCTAGCCCCAGCAGAAATACAGTTGGAATGCAGGAAGTCTTCCTACACCATTGCATAATGTCTGTGTGTGAACAGGAGCCAGCAACATTTCACATGTAGCAGCAACAGAGCAGTGCAAATGGCAGTGCACCAGCACGGTATGTATATATGTGCCTTTAAATCTGGGAGGACAGCAGGACCAGCAAACAAAATATTGGAGCTCCTATGGTTATATGATAAAATGCCATTTTTTTCCACTTATCTAAAACATATCCTAACATTTTACTGAACATATCTAGCACCTTTAGAGCCTTTGTATGAGACTTCTCTGAGTCAGCCAGAGCTGCAGTAGTAGAACATCAAAGTCATCTTTTGTTCCTAGAAGATTTATGCCTGCTGAGGTCAGATATCTTTCCCTAATAGATTGGGGGTTGCTGGGGAGGGGAATAATTGGGTGATGTTCTATGCCGATGACACTGTTTTTTCCTTCAAGACCCTTTAGTTAATTTACCTAAACTTGAGATGTTGATGGTTCAATATGTTTCAGCCTCAGGTTTCAAGGTTAATATATTGAAACATGAGGTGATAGTCATTAGTGGCTCTGTTTCCTTGGAGTTCCAACTATGTTTGGGTTACAGTTGGGGTAAGGTCTCAGTCCGGTATTTCGGGGTTGTTTTGCCCCGAAATCTAGCCCTACTATATCAGGTTATTTATGACAAACTCATTCAGACCATTTTTTTGACCTCCAACGTTGATCCCTACTCCCTCTCTCACTAACTAGTAGGATTGTAACCATCGAAATGAATGTCTTACCCAGATTACTTTTTCTATATCAAACTCTGCCACTTACAGTCCCCAAATCAGACTAGTGAGTGCTTGATCAGACCTTTAAAAAATTTGTTTGGAAGGGTCAATGCCCTAGAATTTGATGGGAGATTTTGCAGCGGCACTGGACACAGGGTGGTCTGGAGCTTCCTCATTTCTGACACTTTTTTCAGGCTGTGCAGCTTACTTATGTGGTAGATATTTTGAAACATTCTCCCGACCTTGCATGGTTAAACATGGAAACTGCTCTGTATCGAGAAGGTCCCTTATCCATCCAACTGTGGCTTTTGAGCAGCCCTTCTGATCTCACCCATTTCTCCAATAGAGACTCATCATACTCTGTCTCAGTGATTACTATTAAAGAAAACCTTTACCACCTCATCTATACAATGGTCTTGGATCCCTATCCAATGGCACCCTCAGTTTCCTCCCACAAAATTGGACACAGGGTTTCATCATTGGGCCCAGCAGGGTCTTAGTTTTTTGTCTCAGCTAATTAGGGATAGGATCATTCTTTTATTTCAGCAACTGCAAGTAAAATTCCAATTACTTACCTCTGATTTTTTTTTTTCGGTACCTATAGGTCTGACATTTTATGAACACACCAGGCTGGTTGGAGGCTATGTCCTGTTTACCCACACCATTTTTTATGTTATTGAAAGAAGCTTCTGAACAACCTGATTGCTCACATTTAATCTCCCAGTTTTATGCTTTCTTGAATAGGGGCTTGGGACTCTTTGAGGTGAGTAAGATCCAAACCCTCTGGGAGTCAGACGTTAGTATTTCTATGGTCCACTAGCAATGGGACAGGATATGGCATTTATCCTGTAAAATTTCTGGGTCTACTGTGTGGCAAGAATTAAAATGAAAAGTATCGGTATGATACCTTTATACCCTAAAGAGAACTTTCCATATGGGCTCTATGACCTCTAATTGTTGTTGGCAAATTTGTGGCCAGAAGGGCACTCCCTTTCACATTTTTTTGGGATTGTCCTCAACTGTCCCTCTTCTGGAAGAATGTTTCCCACTTATGTTCTGTTACTTTTCAAGTTACCTTTCCACTGGGGCTTGGTCAAGTGGTTCTTGGCCTTCCTCCGAATGAAGTGGGCTCAGGAGATAAATGCTATCTTTTTCTTATACTTTCTACTGCAGCCCTAAAGGTGATTACCCAACTTTGGCTTCAGTCCTCTCCCCATCCATCATCACATAGTTAACCATTTGTAAACAGATCAGATCTACAGAAGCTCTTTCAGCTCACATGGGTCTCAGGCTTAAGAAGTTTTATTTTTATTGGTATCCTTTTACTTCTATTGTTGAAACTGTAGAGGGTATTCCAGTGATTGATCAAATAGTGCAGAGAGATGAGTGGGGATAACTCTAAGGAAGTTCTGTATGTCACAAATGCACTCCAGGGGTCAGGCCCTCTGCTTCTACAGTGCCAAACCTCAAAGTGCAACATGTGAACGTTCGGTCCAAACAACTACCAGTCTTGAGTCCTGGGGTCAAATATGAATAAAACAAGGAACCTCCTGCACCATCCACCACCACTCAAAATAAGCAAAATCTGAAACAAGTAATAGACTTAATAAAGTGTTTTATTTATTCCAAAGTGCTCAATGATTCATACCTCTCAAAGACAGAGACACCAGCAGAAGCCCTGCATCAAATGCCTCCAACCAGTTTCGCTCAACGCATCATCAGGGAGTCAGATACTAACCCTTTTTCACTAGCATGCCCAGGTAACAGGCCCAAGATATCACACCCCTTTTGGGGAAAATGCAGTGCAATACTTAACATAGTGGGCACACAACCCGGTTCACAATCCTCCTTTTGACTCAGTTGAGACCTTGGTACTTTACCTTGGCAACAAACTGTGAGCACTTAACAGTTCTATAAGAATTATCAATACTGTCCCAGCATTCACACTCAAAATGAGAAAAAGGCTCAGACAGGATTTCAATTAAAAGAAAGTTTACTAAAATTAAAAATAGTAAATAAAATACAAAACACAGAACATATAACATTAATGGTACAGTCATAAAAAGAAAAGGACAAGTATAAACAAACCACCTTTTTATGTTGGCTTGCGCTTGTGTGCCAGCCAACATATTGCAGTAGTAGCAGATTTGGAGGAGCGGTCACTGTGGGCGAATGCAGGCCAAGCATCAGTAGGTGCATCCCTCATTCCCCAATAAACCAGCATACAGGTGCTTACACCAGCAATATGTAAAGTGGCCACCAGATCTAAGAAAAGTGCCACTGCAATGAGAGCCAAGCTCGTCACACAGTGGTACAATAACATCCCTCCCAATGTGCCTTTCCTGGTGAAGCAGTTCAATAAATATATTGGCAGTGACTGCCGCCGCACAGAGTGCCAACTTCAGGGGTGTCAAATCCCCCTGTCGGCATGCCCCAACCCACTTCATTTGACGATGGGGAGCCAACTCCCCATCGGCATAATGCCCCCCCTCTTATTCCAAGTGTGCCGAGGGGATGCCCAATCCCCCTCGGCATCATACACCCCCAACAATATTTCTTTTCTGACAGGGGGCCCAATCCCTGTCGGCTTCAATCCCTGCTGCCCAGTTCAGTTTGCCGACAGGGGAGCCCACTCTCCATCAACATAATGTCCCCAACCCCCAATTTGTGCTGTGTGCTGAGGGGCTGCCAAATCTCCCTCAGCACCATGTGCACCCCCACCCGCTTCTCAGCCGGATAGGCCCTAATCCCATCGGCTGCAGTCCTCTTCCCCATAATGCAGGTGGTACACTGGGAGCCCACCCCAGTCTACCAAACAAACACCTGCAAAAAGAAAACTGACCCTTGTTGCTTTTTTTTGTTTCCTTGTAAACAAGAAAATGGTCCCTCACGGCCCTCCTGCCCCTCCCCAACCCATGCCCACCTCTGTGTAACCTGCCTCCCACACCCTCACCCCATACTACCTCTGGAGCCCAGCGTGATGCTCTTCGAGGACCGGAACACGCCTGCACTCTTCAAAGCCGACTCGAACTGAAGAAATGCCAGTAAGCTGTATAATGGCATAAATAGGGTTTTTTCAACTTTGGTGCATATCTTGGGCATTCTTGGGAATTTCTGCACCAAATTTTCAACATGGGGTTATTGGGACCCCTCCATATGAATTCAGTCACTGTCATGGCATTATTTGGTCCTGAAAGGTGATTTCACGGTCACTGCGCAGAATCACCTTTCAGGACTGATTAACAAAATGACAATGCCACTGTTCATGAGGCTGGCTCTCAAAAAGCCTATGTTGCAAATTTGGTGAAAATAATCAAAAAAATGACTGTTTTATGAGCGTGCATTGCGCAGTTTCCATGCACACTCATAACTTCGAAAATTTGTAATATTTTCACTCCAGATTTTAAACATTGGCATTTTTCTACACCTCCTTATGAACAGTACAGCTGTCATTTTACATATCCTGGCTGAAATGTGTTTTCGCACTTCTGGCACAGAATAGCACGGTTGCTGTGGAAAATCAGTTTTAGGGACAGATTAAGAAAATGACAGTGACACTGTTCATGAGCAGAGGTCCTAAAATGCCTATGTTGAAAATCTGATGATGAAAGTCCACAAAATGACTGTGTTACAAGCATGCATTGCGCAGTTTTCACACACCCTTGTAACTTTTCAAATTTACAATATTTTCAGGCCAGATTTTCAACACTGGCATTTTTCACACCTCTTTATGAACAGTACAGCTGTCATTTTTCACATCATGCCCAAAATGTGTTTTCACACCTGTGGCGCACAATGGCGTGGTCGCTGTGGGGAATCAATGTTTGGGACAGATTAACAAAATTGCAGGGCCACTGTTCATTAGGGGAGGTCCCAAAATGCCTATGTTGAAAATGTGGTTAAAAAAATCCCCAAAATAATTGGGTTACGGATGTGTGTTGTGCAGTTTCTATGCCTGCTCATGACCACCAATGTTTCATATTTTCACTCCAGATTTTCAACGTTGTCATTTTTTTACACCTCCTCATGAATAATACAGTTGTCATTTTTCACATCCTTCCCAAAATGTGTTTTTGTGCCTGTATTGCCAAATGGCATAGTCGCTCTGCAAAACCACCTTTCCGCTAACAAACTGATAGTGCCGCTCTTCATGAGGTGGGGGTCACAAAAAGCCCATGTTGAAAATTTGGAGTGAAAATACCAACAAATGCCTACACCATTAGGGTTTCCAACTATGACACCCCACCCTGTAGAGACTGACAGGTGTCAGGGGTGTGACTTGGGATCATTGGCTGTAATGCTCATGCCATTCCACCCCCACCAACACCCTGTAGCCAGTGACAGGCATCAAGGTGTGCCTTGGAGTATTCGGCCCTAAAGTTCACCCCATTCTCCTATACTGCACCCATCTCAGCGTATTTCCTTATGGAATGGGGTAAGTATAAGGCCAAAAGACACCAAAGCACACCACGCCACTTGTCAGTGTCTACAGGGTAGGCTGAGGTAAAATGGCATGAGCATTATACCTGACGACCCAAAGGCACACCCCAATGCCTGTCAGTCTCTGCAGGGTGGGGGTTGGAATGGCGTCAGTTCAGTACTTCACTGCTATTCCTGTTATGCATCTCTAACTCCTGCTCTACCAATGCCAATGCCAGCGAGACAACATTCGGCATTGACAAATGCTTGTTTTACTTAGTAACTAATCCTACTCTAGTTTCAGTTAGTAAATAGTGGTGGTTGAATTACCTAACCTTGGTAGAAGTGCTTCTTGAGAGTGTGTTCTTTTAGGAGTCCAGAAAACAAAAGCACAATCTTCTCTCAGCTTTGACAATCTATAGGGAACAAGGGTCCCACGCAGCTTGTGAGGTCACAGCTCAGTGGTGATGCTGGCTGTGAGGTCACTCTCTTCCTGTATACCAAATTAGTCTCATGCATCTGCATGTTGCTAAACATCCCACAAAAAAAAAAAATATTTTTTTTTAATTAGTAAGCCTGCTTTATCAATCAATCAATCAATCACTTCATTTAACCAGGCATAAACACAATTGAGCAAGCTCATTTTCAAGGTGGTCCTGGGCATTAATACAATACAGTACACTTCATAAGATTACAATTACGGTGGACAGCGGTGCAAACAAAAAAAAAACATTGTGAAGGTGCTGGTCAATATGGGCCTATACATACCGGTCAACATAATTAACATGCAAAGGTACATAATGATAAGCTTTACTGGAATGAGAAGAGACAACAATCCCATATAGTCTCCACTAAGTAAGAGCTCATACCTAAATGATAAAAAATATGGAGGTATTAAGGAATAGGGTAGAAACTGGGGTGAAAGAGTAGGCAGTCAAGAGGGAGGCCAGAATAGGGTAAAGGTAGAGAATCGGCAGGGCCATCTTGGATTAAGGGAACTAGGCTTGTAGGTCCTAGGGTTTCTGTTGTTAGTGAAATGGGTGGATGAGATACTTTAGGCATAGGATTTGAGAGTGGCACCCGGGCTTAGGGTCATAGGCATCTGAAACAGTTGTATGATTCCTTCAGATAATCCATTAAAAGAGCTTTGAATGTAAAAATGCTTGGAAGTGAGGATAATTTTAATGAGTCTTGCATAGTGTTTCAAAGTGATGGAAGTGAGAGGTTGATTGCTGCCGAGCCAAGGGTAGTTTTCACTCTAGGAATCTGGAAGCAAATTATGGAGAAGCATCTTAGGCTATAGGAACCTTTAGCCCATTTGAAGAGGTTCGAGATGTACGCAGGGAGGTTATCAGATAATGCTCTAAAAAACCAGAGGAGAGCATTCCTTTTTCTCCTAGTTGAGAGTGAGATCCATCCTGAAACCTGGTATAGATGACACTGATGTGTACCACGGGGTAGATTTAGGATAAATCTTAAAGCCAGGTGGTAAAGGGTATCCAGTTTGTTTAGCATCGTTGATGGGTGTTTCATTTTTACCTTTCTTTTCTTTCACACTGCAGGCTTGACAGCGGGTGGCTTTGTGGTGGAGAAAGGTGCAAGAGAGCAAAGGGCTTGTAAGACTTGAGCGGGAGCTAGCTGTTATGTTATCCAGACATGCAGGATTGTTTTGAAAATGGAGGAGGAGAGATGAAAGATGCCGTCAATCTCAACTTTACTGGCATGCTGGTTTTGATTTTTTGTGTGTGTGAGCAAGCGAATCCTGTGGAACTGTTGAAGTACCGGGCAGCGATGGGGGTGGAGCAGAGATGAAAGAGAGCCACGACTGAGCAGGCAGCTTTGAAGAGGAGCGAGCAGTGAAGAGTGTTCTTCACAGAAGCTGCAATCCGGGACTGTAATGTTGCATTAGACAAAAAATAAACATGTTTTGTTGGTGCTGTGCAGCCAAGTCAACTTTGAATACTTGTTTGTGGTGGGGCTCTTTCTGTCTCGCTAATTTGTAAAAATAAAATGGTGGAGGTTTGAATTGTTGTGCCCAGTGCTTCAGCCAATGAAGAAGCAGGCTGGGCACAAGGATACATGGCTTAGAATCTGGCAGATTTGGACTGGGGATTTTTATTTGGTGGGCATCTATTGAAAGTTAATGTACCCCTGTCGAAGGGGTACCAGCCAATCAGATGTCTCCAAATGTCTCCAAATAAAAAGCCCATTTTCTAAATAACGATAGATCCTCTGCAGCAAAATAAACTGAGGTTGGAAGGTTACTAGTGGTCTTTTTCATTCAGAGCAGGACATATAATGATAGATCCCCTGCAGCAAAATAAACTGAGGTTGGAAGGTAACTAGTGGTTGTTCCATTAAAGGGCAAACAATTCTCAAGATTTTTAGAGTTTGGTGACCAAAAAAGGTCTTGAAAACACTTCCTATAGTCATAGATGTACAAGTTTATGACAGGTTGATGAGGCAGAAGATCAGATGTATGGCAAATATGTGGTATACAAGAATTGGCATTGTATTTTGGGGACTAATGTCAGAATGTAAAATTACCATCATGCTCTGCCAAACGTACCCTTAACTGCTGTATTGGAAAAATTGTTTTCTTGGTCCTTCTTTAATTTCTAGTTAAATAGCAAGTTTTTACAATGAAAGTCACCACAAATAAGACTAGAGGCTGAAGCAAAATACATAAGGGCCCCAATATTCAGACATGCGCTTGACAATTGCGCAAGTGGGTACACAGCGCAAATATGTTGCACTGGGCAGCCCAGGGAAACATTCAAAGGAGATTAGCCATGGTGCATCTCCTGTAAATATAGCAGGAAATGTGCACTGGTGCAACTAGGATGGCTGGTGCATCCCACCCAAACATGGCGGAATACCAGGAATGAGATCTACGCCATTGCAACAGAGTTACGCTGTGCGCAAATCCCTGATATTCAGTGGGCAGTATGCAAATGCGGCCATAATGTATGCAAGGTGCAAATGGGGCCATTAGCATGTCATTAGGGCCACATTTGCATGTGTTGTGCAGGGCTGGTCAGTGCAAGGCACATGCCGCCCTGCACAGCGTGCGGTGCTGCCAGAGGGGGTTGACCGATACCCCCACCAGCCGTAGGGCGATCGCGAAATAAATAAGTATTACCATTCCCTGGCAGTCTAGTGGGACCTCCACCCTGCCCATAGCCATGATCACAGAATAGAAATGTTAGTTCTATCCCTGGTAGTCTAGTGGTACCCCCCACCTTGTAGCCACGATCATGGAATAGAAAGGTTATTCCTATCCCTGGTAGTCTAGTGGGGCCACCTATCCTGCCCCTAGTCACGATCGCAAGTGTACCTGAAGGTACATACACCCTGGTGGTCCAGTGGTACCCCCCACCCACACAGGACCCCCTACCCACCCAGCTCCACCCCCATCATCAGTGGGCAGCACAAACCCACCCACATACCACCCCAGGCTGTCCGCTGAATGACAGCTTACAGTAGTGGCTGTAAGCCTATTGATCCACACTGTGGACCAATGGGCTTGCAGTGCATACTGTAAAAGCCATTCACATACCCTTGAATATCTGGACCACAGCATTTAAAGTTCCCTGAACTCTCCCAGACATGGGCAGAATCATCACTCCCTCTCTTCACATGTTCCTAGAAAACTTACTAAATAAAGACAGCAAATGTGTAGGATAGCTTGTCATTGTTCAATGGGGGGCCTGTGACCCTAAGTCACCTGATTATTCTAAAATAGTATGCGCTACATTGATTTATAACATGACTAATAGAATTCTAGTCACCAGATTAACCAAAAGACAAGTGCAAGAGTGTAATAATGGGGTCATAAAATCATAATTATGTTCTTGTATTTGTTTATCCAGAGCACCAGATTCCGCTACAATAACAATACACATCACTGGAATTATGTTGTTGTTTTCTGCTCACATTCCATACAGAAAACAGGATTTTCTTATTAAAGACCATAAAAAAGTATATTAAAAAATTTAGGTAAAACCCATGTTATAAGTGCAGTAAGACACTTCCAGGGATGTGTAATTATAGTTAATAATCATACTTTCCTGTTGTGTTTTGCCTTGTAACTAAAACTACACTCAAAGTGTGCGATTATGATATTAACACACCCTGCTGTGTCTTTTTGCATACACATATATGCATATACATAAGTAAGAGATTAATTATTATACAACATTTTGTGTGGCCCTGTGTAACATTGCTGCTACTTTTCTTACTCCTAGGAATGTCTTGGAACTTAAGTATGCACCTAAATGTGACCATCCGTGTGCAGGAAACGTATAATAAAATGGCTATATACCTTACCTAATGATGTCATGTTCTCATAATTGTCCTCCATCACTCCCCTGTATAATTCCTTCTGCTGTAAAGTCAACATTTTCCACTCTTCATTTGAGAAATGTATTGCTACATCTTCAAATGTCTTCAGTGCCTGAAAGAAGATTAGATGTATATTTAATCATTGTGTTCTTGTCAACTATCTTCATGAGTTCTAGGATGCCATCAGTGACCTTATGCTCTCCTCTGACCCTGACCGTTTTGTTAGAGATAAGTTTGCTACAGAAACATAGAAACATAACTGCAGAAAAAGGCTGATGGTCCATCCAGTCTGTCCATAGTTCCCTATTTAACTCCTGAACCTATTGTTATACAGAGTTCTATCCCTCCCTATCCACCCACCCATTCCCCTCCCTGTAACTGTTGCCATGAGTAATCACCATACCATTCACTTTGTCCCAACCATGCTTGAAACCATTAATGGTTTTGACACTAACCACCTTGGCTGGTAGACTGTTCCACAGTTCCACTACCCTTCCTGTAAAATAATACTTTCTCATATCTCTCTTGAACCTCTCTCCTGTCAAGTTTCCACTCATGCCCTTGTGACCTTGAACCATTACTCATGCTAAATAATTGTCTGCTGTTCGCCTTGTTTATTCGTTTCAGGAATTTGAAGGTTTCTATCACATCTCCCCTGACCCATCTGGTCTCAAGTGAGCACACATTCAGTGAGTAGCTGAGCAAATATGGATTGGTGTAACCCCCTGGCCTGAAGGGAATATGTAAGGCTGGAGGGTGAGAGGTTCTGCTGCACTGAAGTATTGGGAGAGCCAGAGTAGCTACTCTCATGGGTATATGCCACCACTATGTTTGGAAGCACAGATGCTCAGTGAGTGTTTTGGGAGAAGGCCACAGTCTGGATGAGGATATACTGGCACTGCTGCAATGCCTGCAAACCTGAGAAGGTCTTGAGCAATTAGCCACTGAGCAAAGGTGGAGAGAGAGAGTGAGAGAGAGAGAGAGAGAGAGAGAGAGAGAGAGAGAAAGAGAGAGTAACACCAGTGTGGGAAGCTGGGTATTGAAGCCGCCCCTTGGAAGACAAGTGCTGCCTGTTGTGTTTGTATAAACAAGCATTTTCCAATGCCAAATGTTGTCTCTCTCTGGCATTGGCATAGAAACATAGAAACATAGAATCTGATGGCAGATAAGGACCGCTTGGCCCACCCAGTCTGCCCATTTCCCTACCTAATGGATAAGCTGCAGATCCTAGTTAGCCAGCAGCCTACTTCTTTCTACCCCCACCCCCTAGAATTACCTTATGACTGTCCCATGCATGCTTGAATTCAACCACTGTTTTTGACTCCACAACCTCCTCTGGAAGGCCGTTCCATGCATCCACAACTCTCTCTGTGAAAAAATACTTCCTTACATTACCTCTGTGCCACCCCCCCATCTTCAAATTGTGCCCCCTTGTTCTTGCACACCTCTTTTTTTGAAAGATGCTACCCTCTTGGCATTGGTAGTGCTGGAGTTAGAGATGCATAATAGGAATGGAAGTGAAGTGTTAAAGTGATGCCAACCCCACCCCCACCCTGTAGAGACAGACAGGCAGGCATGGGGGTGTGCCTTTGGGTCATCAGCTATAACACTCATGCCATTTGACCGCACCCTCCCCTTTAGACACTGGCAAGTGTTGTGGTGTGCTTTGGGGTCTTTGGACATTATGCTTACCCCATTCCATAAGAAAATATGGTGAGGTGGGTACAGTATAGGAGAATGGGGTGAACTTTGTGGCCAAACAGTGCAAGGCACACCATGATGCCTGTCACTGGCTACAGGGTGGGGAGGGTGGAATGGCATGAGCATTACAGCTGATGATCCCAGGTCACACCTCTGTCACCTGTCAATCTCTACAGGGTGTGGTGCTATGGCTGGAAACCCTAACACCGTAGGCGTGTGTTGGTATTTTCACTCCAAATTTTCAACATGGGCTTTTTGTGAGCCCACCTCATGAAAAGCGGCACTATCAGTTTGTTAGCTGAAAGGTGGTTTTGCACAGAGGCTATGTCATTTGGCGACACAGGGACGAAAACACATTTTGGGCAGTATGTGGAAAATGACAACTGTATTGTTCATGAGGAGACGTAAAAAAATGGCAACGTTGAAAATCTGGAATGAAAATATGGAAAATTGGTGAAGTCATGAGCATGCATAGAAACTGTGCAACACACGTCCACAACCAAATAATTTTTTTGGATTTTTTTAACCGCATTTTTAACATAGGCATTTTGGAATTTCCCCTCATGAACAGTGGCACTGTGATTTTGTTAATTTGTCCGAAGCATTGATTTCGCACAGTGACCATGTCATTGTGTGCCACAGGTGTGAAAATTCAGGTTACTCACCTGTAACAGGAGTTCTAGGAATGGTATATGTTGTTCATCTACACTTACTGGCAGGTTCCTTGCCACTTTAAATCTTGACTGAAGGTCTTCAAGCTGGCTCCTCCCACCCACCCAGGTGGTAAAACTCTCAGCTCCGCCCCATGATGCCAGATCTAGCTCACTGGAAGCCATGTTGTGTGTCGAAGCTGGGGAGTTCGGGTGGGTTGAGTGGATGAACAACCTATACCATTCCTAGAACTTCTATTACAGGTGAGTAACCTGTATTTCTAGGGACATGGATATGTTGTTCTATCCACACTTACTGGCAGACTCCTAACAGTTCTCCGGGAGGAGGGAGGCAAGGCGCACACCCCCTACTTAGGAAATAAGGACTGGAGAACTGAGGTCCCAAAACCAGCATCCTGGCGTGACTCAAGGTCGATGTGGTAGTGGGTAATGAAGGTGTGTGCTGACTTCCAGGTAGCAGCCATGCAGATCTCCTGGACAGGGACGTCCCTGGAAGCAGCCACTGAAGCAGCGGTATAGCGGGTAGAATGAGCTCTTATCCCTTCGGGAGGCTCCATGCCCGCCAACCTATAGCAGAGATCTATGCAGTAGGTGACCCACCTGCCTATCGTCCACTTGGCTGCAGGTCTGCCAGGTGCAGCTTCAGCGTAGGTAACAAACAGCTGGCGAACCTCTCCCCAAACTTCAGCCGTCCACTCCTTATAGTAAGAGCGCTCTTCTAGGGTCCAAAGTATAGAGCCTATATTTGGCCTCTGAGGTGTGATTGGGGTAGAACACCGGCAGAGTCAATACCTGGTTAAGGTGAAACTTCGACACCACCTTCGGAAGGAATTTCGGGTGGGGGTGCAGGACAACCTTGTCCCTGTGGAAGACCAGATAGGGAGACTCGATGGAAAGCGCCTGGAGCTCTCCCATCCTTCTGGCTGATGTGATAGCCACCAAGAAGGTGGTCTTCCATGACAGGTGAGAGATGTCACACCTGTGCATCGGTTTGAATGGCTTGCCCATGAGCTTAGCCAATACCAGCAGTAGATCCCATGGAGGTGGAGGTTCTCGCACCGGAGGGGATATGTGATCAAGGCCTTTGAAAAAGCACCTGACCACCTTCTCCTGAACCACCGACTGCTTTCCGTCCCACGCCTGGTAAGCAGAGATGGCTGCCATGTGCACCTTAAGGGTCGTTGACCGAAGCCCTTGCTGAGAAAGGGACCATAGGTAGTCCAGAATGCTGGCCAAGGAGCAGGAGGAAGGGTCCAACCCCTTATTCTGACACCAAATGGAGAATCACTTCCATTTGAAGGCATAGCATTTTCTGGTCGACTCCTTACGGGTTGCCTCAACGATGTTGAGGACCTCGTTGGAAAGACTCAAGGCCTGGAATTCTAGTCACTCAGGAACCAGGTCATCAGGTGCAGAGATTGAAGGTCTGGGTGGAGTACCTTCCCCTGGTTGACTGAGATCAGGTCTGGGTGGGCTGGAAGCCACCTTGGGAGCCTGGAGCTGAGGCTGAGGAGATCTGGATACCAGAACTGGCGGAGCCAGCCTGGGGCTACCAGAATCACCTGCACCTTGTCCCTCTTCACCTTGAGAAGCACCTTGTGGATCAAGAGAAATGGGGGAAGGTGTAGAAGAGGCCTGGGGTCCATGGCCTCGAGAAGGCATCCCCCTGCAGCGAGCCCTGCTGAGGGGGGCGGGCATGAAACAGCCTCAGCTTCGCATTCTCCCTGGAGGCAAACAGGTCCACCTGAGGTGTGCCCCAGTGGGAGAACAGATCGTGTACTACCTCTGGCAGGAGAGACCACTCATGAGATGCAGCACCTATCTGGCTTAGGGCATTGGCCAGAGTGTTGGAGGCTCCCACCACATGGATGGCTAGGAGATGCACCTCCAGTCTGCTCACGGGGGACCAAGTGCGGAGAGCTTCCTTGCATAGGGGCAAGGAGTGCGTCCCACCCTGATAGTTTAGGTAGTACATGGTCGTGGTACTGTCCGTCTGGACCTGGACCACTTGACTCCATACAAATGGACTGAAGGCGGTGATGGCTAGTCGGACTGCTTGAAGCTCCAGCAGGTAGATGTGGCATCGAAACTCCTGAGGGGACCAGAGGCCATGCACTCTGTGCTCCCCCAGATGGGCACCCCAACCCATCAGAGAGGCATCGGTCATTAGAATGACCATTGGCTCGGGGCAAACAAACAGGATGCCCTCCAACAGATGAGCTGGAATGATCCACCACTGGAAAGCATTCCACATCTCCTGGGTCACTGCCACTGGCTGGTCCAGAGGACCGGAACACTGTGACCATTGGCGGGCCAGCCTCCACTGAAGGGGATGCATGTGCTAGCGGGCCCATTGGAACACACTGGTGCAGACCAACATGAGGCCCAGGAGGTGCAGGAAGTCCCAGGCAGGACACAATTGCCCAACCAGAAATGATTGGGCAAAGGAGGAGAGAACCTCGGCCCTGCCCGCCGGGAGCTGTGCTCTGGCTCGAAGAGAGTCGAGTTCAGCCCCGATGAATTGAATCACCTGCATTGGCATGAGTTCCGATTTGGCCTCATTGATAAGGAGGCCAATCTGAGAGCAGACCTGGAGGACCAGATCCCTGGACCGCTCCACCTCCAGCCTGGAGGGGGCTGCAATCAGCCAGTCGTCTAGGTAAGGGTACACCCGGACCTTTCGGCACTGCAGGAATGCTGTCACCACTGCCATGCATTTGTTGAAGACCCTGGGAGCTGGAGAGAGGCCGAAGGGCATGGCCTGGAACTCGAAAAGGGACCCCTCCGCTCTGAAGCAAAGGAATCGCTGGTGGGACGGAAGGATTGGGACAAGAAGAATGCATCCTGGAGGTCCAGAGAATAGAACCACATGCCTCGTTCCAAGGATGAAATGATCTGTGCCAGAGTGACCATCCTGAAGGTTCGGGACCTTAGGAACTTGTTCAGGTCATGCAGGTCTAGAATGGGGCGCCAGCCCCTCCGTCCGTTTTGGGACCAGTAAATACCTGGACACAAACCCTGGGTCTGGTGGAGGATCTGCTACCTCCCTGATCACCTCCTTTTGGAGGAGCTGACAGAGAGGCTGAGGACCCCTTAGCCCCCCATGGGGCAACGGCCCGATAGGGTGGGGCCTGCTTGAATTCCAGAGGCAGACCTTTCCCTACCACTTCCAACACCCAGCGGACTGTGGTGATAGTGGACCAGGTGGAAAAGAAGTGGTGGAGCCATCTCCCCATGGGGGGAACCCGGGGGGAGTGACGAGGCTGGTGGCGACACCCCTCAACCCATCATTGGGCAGGCTTGGAGGAAGGACCGGCCGAGGGACCTCCTGGGCCTTTTCCTCCCAGCTTCCTGCTGGAGGAAGCTGCAGGCTTGGCTTTGGGGTGCTGCAAGGAGCCTGCTGGCCCTGATGCTGGTGTTGCTGGGCCAGACGCAGTGAGGGCAGAAGGCCGAAAGGGCTTATGCTGCTGCTGGTGGCCTTTGTCCTTCTGGGCAGATGTGACCAAGTCCAAGGTGACATTGGACTTCTCGATCCTCTGCAAGTGACCTTCCACCCCGGGACTGAACAAGTCGATACCCAGGAAGGGAACGTCTGCCAGCTTGTGCTGGGTATCGGCTGTGAAGGTGGAGATCCGCAGCCAAGCTCTGTGGCGCATGGCCACTGTGGCCGCTACTGACCGGGCACAAGAGTCTCCAATGTCGAGAGCAGTTTGGAGCTGTTGCTTTGCCACCGCCCTTCCCTGATACCGCACCTGCTTGACCGTAGTCTGGAGGTCAGCCGGGAGATGAGGAATCACCTCATCCAGGGAGCCCAAAAGGGCATGGGAAAAGTATGCCATCAGTATGGCCAAACTGGCCTGACGAAGGCCTAAGGAGGATGCAGCGTAAACTTTACGCCCGGAATAGTCCAGTTTCTTGGACTCTTTATGCGGTTGCTTGTCCACGCCCCAAGCGTTTCCGGACCGCCAGAAAACACTGTCGGTCACCAACCCCTTTGCAGAGGGGTGCTCTGAGAATCCGGAGAGTGAGCCTCTGGGAACGGCATACTTCCTGGCCATCTTGGCTGAGGGAGCTGGACAAGAAGCCAGCCGCTGCCATAGCGCCAGAGCTGGGCCAACAATGGCTTCGGCCACAGGAAAGGCCTCCGTAGGAGAATCCCTCGGTCCAGTATCTCCGTGAGGGGATACTTGGCCCACTTAGAAATGGGTTTGAGCTTCATCCCAGTAGATTCTGAGATGAGCTGAAGTAATCCCATGAACGAGGATGGGCTCTCATCCACCGACTGTCCCCCAGAGGACTACAGGTTGAGAGGCCTGGAGAACAGGGAAGCGTCATCGTCAGACTCCGAGAAGTCTGCAAACAGCTGCCTAGGGCCTGAGCCATCCTCCACCTGCCGAGGGTGATTGGGAGTGAGGGTGACTGACAACCAATGGGGCAACCCATGACCCAACTGAGAATCCTTGGTCGGGGCCCCAGTTTTTGGTTGTGGAGGTGGGGGTTCCACCACGATGGGTGGTGCAGCTGGTTTCGGCCGAACAACCTGCACCGGCTTCAGCTCCTCGATGACCACGTGGGGTTGTTTTGGCCGCTCAGGTGACAGCCACTTAATGGCCGGGGAAGGCAATGGAGTTGGCTTGCTCCTGGGCAGAACCATCTTCTCTTGGAGTACTGAGGCATACTTGGTCCAATATTTGTGAGGACTGTCAGGTGTTCACTGGGGGGGTGCATTTCTCCCAATCCCTTGAAATGGGTGGTGGTGAGACCCTTTCTTAAGAAACTATCCTTGGACCCTGACATTCTCATAAATTACAGGCCTGTATCGAACTTTCCCTTTTTGGGAAAACTGATCAAGAATATTGTGGCAGTGCTGTTGGAGAAGCACCTGGAGACATATGACATCTATGAGCTTTTCCAGTCTGGGTTCTGGCCTTGTCATAGTAAAGACATGACTCTGGTCAAGGTATACCATGATTTACTCCTTGCAAGGGACAGTGGACATAGTTCCAGCTTGATTCTGGTTAACCTTACTGTGGCCTTTGACATGGTGGAACATGGGGTGCTGTTGGCCCATCTGAGCACTATGTAGGACTCGCAGGGACAGTGATACAGTGGCTTGAGTCCTACTTATGTGAGAGAGAACAGCAGGTGGCACTCCACTCTCATCTCAGGTAGTGCTGCTTTCTGCTGTGGTCTGCCTCAGGGGTCTGTCTTGACCTTCATATTGTTTGCTGTGTACATGTTGCCATTGGGAGAGATCATTCTTGGGATTTTATTGTTATGCTATCCAACTGTATGTGTTTTGTGCCCCTGATGACAGGGCAGCTGTTTTTGAACTGATTGGGTGGCTTAGTGAAATTCAGGACTGAATGGCAGCCAGCTGACTTAGGCTGAATTCTTCAAAGACAGAGGTGCTACTGGTGGAGCTGGAGTGGTTCGGTTCATCAGCTTGGAGTGGTGATACCATTCTGCCATCTTTGGATAGTGTTACTCTCAAGGCTGTAAATAAGATGAGGAATCAGGTGGTCATTGTGAACTTCAAGCTGTTATTAGAACATCAGGGGCCTCCCTCCGGGAAATTTTGGCTGCTATCAGTGACCTGGCACCAGATAAGGCTCCAGGCCCTGATGGCCTACCGTCAAACTTTTATAAACTGTTTGCTATGGACCTAGCACCAAGTTTGCTCCGTTTATATCAATATATGCTTTCAGGACAAATACAAGACCCAACCTTATTGGAAGCGTCAATCATTCTCCTTCTCAAGCCTGGTAAGCCGTCACACTCCCTAGCATGTTATCGCCCAATCTCCTTGTTAAATTGTGACATTAAAATTTTGCCAAGGTACTAGCTAAGAGGGTAGAACAAGTCTGGACCTCTCTACTTACTCCTGAACTAATTGGCTTTGTGGCCGTAGAACTCCAGCAGACCACCATCAGAACTCCAATACATTATTCATGTGGCGAAACTGTCTCCGTTCCAAAGGCACTAATCTTGTTAGATGCAGAAAAGCGTTTGATAGAGTAGATTGGAATTTCTTGTGGGCCACACTGCGAATTATGGGTTTCCCTAACCTATTTATAAGATGGATCCAAGCCTTATACCTCTCTCCTAGAGCCAGAATACACTGTAATGGAGTAGTATCCGATGCATTTCCCCTCTCCTCAGGCACGTGACAGGGTTGCCCACTCTTCCCCTTCCTATTTAACTTATATTTAGAGCCCCTCATCAGGCGCTTGAACACCTCCTCCCCTCTAATTGCCGGTATCCCTATAGGTAATAGTACCCCTAGAATTTCAGTTTATGCCGACGACATACTCCTTCATCTCTTGAATCTGGTTCCCTCCTTAAAAGAAGCCCTGGTAATCGATAATTTTAGCAAATATTCGAACTATAAACTTAACATTGGTAAAACTGAAATTTTTCCCCTTAACCATGTAACATATAGTTCGGCCTTCAGTCAATTTGGTATGAAATGGACATCACGCTCCATTAAATATTTATGGATTCATATTACCTTGAATCCAACCCTGTCGAGGAAGCTTAATCTGGAGGATTTATGGCATAATATTCAAGAAGATTTAACAAGATGGAAAAATCTTCCACTCTTGTTCTGGGGGAGAATTAACACCATTAAGATGAATGTTTTACCCAGATTATTCTACCCTTTAAACATGCTGGACATCTGGTTACTGATGTCCTTTTTTCAATGCATCCACTCAGGGATTAACTCGTTTATATGGCATGATAAAACAGTCAGAAGATCTTATTCGAAATTGTCCCAGTCTAAGGATCTCGGAGGGCTCCGTCTCCCCAACTTTCTATTTTATTACTGGGCCTCCCATTTACACAAATGTGGGAAATGGTTATCTCTACTTGACTCTCTTACTTATCATGGATACACCCCACTATGGTTACAAACGGAATTAGATTTGCTCATGTCTCATAAAATAGCTCCAGTATCTCTTTTCTACATATTAAAAAAAAATATACCCAAAGTTTTTCACTCCCTCCCGATTGGCACTTCACTAAAAGTTCTTTCTCAGCTTTTTAAGTATCTTAAGGTATCCCCAACTTTAGATTTTTCCCAACCTTTATGCGCCAATCCGAACCTCAAAATAGGTAACACTATTATAACTGGAAGACTGTTGCCAATTTCTCCTGAACACACTGTTGCTGATTTTTATTCACAGGAACACATCCTGACCACGGAAGAGATTTTATCTAAGTTTGGCTGGCCTTCGTCGGCAGCTTTTAAAATTCTCCAGCTTAAAATTCTTCTAATCAAAACGTTTGGGTGTAAAACCAAAACCTCCCAGTTTGCTGAATTCTTTCAACAAATCTCTACTTTGGTTAATAAACCGCATGGTAACTCAAAGTTGTATGGTCTACTTTACACCTTTCCACAAACCCCCTCAGCTGCTGGTTCTAAAATCTGGCAAAGACTCTTCCCCGAACAAAGATGTTAATTGGCAACGTATATGGAGGGACTTGTATACATACCATACTCAGGATCGGTACAGGATAACGCAATGCTGCATTATGAATAACCTTTACTACACCCCAATTAAACTGGTACAAATGAAGCGTGTATCCACTGCTACATGTTCCAGGTGTAATAAAGAGGAAGGTTCACTGTTGCATATCCTATGGTCATGCGACATAGTATCTCCTTTATGGAAACAAATAGAACTAACTTTGGATCCAGTGCTGCGGTTGCAGGGTCTTTTCTCTCCAGAGATTTGTGTTTTCAGTGATTATTCCGAGATTCAAGTGAGGGAGAAAAGATACCACTTAGCCCTAATTTCAATGGCGGTTAAAAAAACTAGTACTCAGACATTGGAAGGACCAAGCCCCAATTTCATATATGGAGTGGCTGCATGAAATGTCTTTTGCACTTTCTGGTGAACATCTAATAGCACAAGTGAACCACTGTCAATCCTCCTTTAAGAAGAAATGGGGAAAATTATATGCCCTCTATCTGAATTGATAGCGGTACATGAGTTGGGTCGAGAGCCTCTCTCCCTCACTATTTTCTCTCTCTTTTTTTTTTTTTTCTTTTCTCCTTGTTTTATGTCGCTTCAAAAGAGAGGTATATCCCCTCACTGGGTCACATCTCTTCTTATGTGTTACTTCTCACCTTCTTCATTTTACACATTAGTATAGCCCTGTGAATTGATATTTATATACACCACAGCGTGGGGTGGGGGAAGGTGGGGGATGTTCAGAATGTTAAATTTAATTTTCTTAGGATTTATATTTTATTGGACTGTTGGTCTTTTTGTCTGTATTTCTTCTCCTTTTACTAGTAACTGTTGTGTTATCTCGTTGGGATGTTAATTCTCTGTTTGACTATACTGTGTTATGGCTTTTAAAAACAATAAAATACATTAAATTAAAAAAAAAAAAGAACATCAGGGGCCCAATATTCAAAAGTTTGCACATGCACTTGTGGGTCTTTGCCCACTCAAACTGGGGTTTGCGCCAGATCCCCATATTCAAAAGAGGCTGTTGTGAAGGCAATTAGGGTTAGTGCCCATGCAAAACATAATGAATGTAGTGAGCAAGGGGGTGTGTGGAAGGATGAATAGCTGTGCTACCCCATATTCAACAGTTTTGTGCTGCACAAGCAAAACATTTTAGCACTGTCATTCTGCGCAGTGCAAATATCACATAACAAAATCCCAACTTAATGTGGGCAACCCTAGCTGCTGACAGAGGTAATGCAGCCACCTAGCTGGTTGGCCACTGGGGGGAGCACACCCACTCACTACAGTTGCTGGCACTGCCCCTCTGACTGCCAGCTCCTACCTTGCAAATACTGTCCCTGGTGCTAGTGGTTCCCTGCTTCCAGTCACCAGTCTGTATGTCACAATCACAATCTATGGGCTGGTGAATGAAGGGGGGACCACTAGCACTAGGGATTGTGATTGTGACATGTGGGCTGGCGATATGAGAGAGGAAGGACCACTGACACCACGGACTGTGTCTGTGACATACGTTCTGGTGATTGAAGGCAGGGGCGACCACTAGCACCAAGGATTGTGACTGTGACAGACAGGCTGGTGATCAGAGGGAAGGGGGATCACAAGCACCAGGGATTGTGATTATGACATACGGGCTGGTGATCAAAGGAGCGGGGACCACTAGCACCAGGACTGTGATTGTGACATATGGGCTGGTGATTCTGCGGGACCACTAGCACCAGGGATATCTACACCATTGTGGAACCAGGCACCATGCTAACCTGCCTTGCTACCCATGCAAATAATGCAGATAGTGCTCCTGCAGTATTCATTCTAGCAGTGTACTTTGGGAGCCCTGTCAGGGCAGCGCAAAACGGCTTAACACTGCACCAACATGGCCCAATATTCAGTCGAATAGTGCCAGTGCACTGTTTGACTGAATATAGCATCTTCGGGCACCCAGGCAAATGCATTTTGAATATAGTGCCTCAGGTGTCAGCTATTGTCCACAGTGGCTTTTATCATCTTTATAACATCTCCTGGATAAAACCCTTTCTTGAGCCATCTGACCTAGCATCACTGGTGCTCTCATTTATCTTGTCAAGACTGGATTACCATAACGCTCTTTACCTGGGGCTATCCATGAGGTTATTCATCACTTGCAGCTGGTCCAGCTTGCTGCAGCCCAGCTGGTTGCTGGTTTCTCCCAGTTTGAGCATATAACACAGGCTCTCCTCATTTCAAACTGGCTGCTGGTACCATGGCACATCAACTTCAAGGTTTGCTTGTTGACTTACAAGACCTTGCACGGTTCTGGTCCCAGCTACCTGAAAGACCTCCTGACCCCATGCACTCCTGGCCCCTTCCCTCAGACAGTGGATGAGGGACTTCTTTTCATTCACAGATCCTGTTTAAAATCCTTGGGGTATAGGGTATTTGGAGCGGCAGCCCTGCTTCTCTGTAACAACCTTCCCTTGGAGACAAGAGGTGCTCCTTCTCTGACCATTTTTAAACCTAAGTGGGAGACCTATCTGTTTAATATGTGTTTTGGGGAATTATCATAGAATCATAGAACCATAGAAGCTTGATGGCAGAAAAAGACCATACCGGCCCATCTAGTCTGCCCTTTTTTTCCCCCCTACACCTCCCCCTTCCTGCCAGCCCCACCCTCCCCTGATACTCAGCCCCATATGCTTGTCCCATGCCCTCTTGAATTTGTCCACCAATTTAGCCCCACCACTCTGTCTGGTAGTCTGTTCCATGGCTCCACCACCCTCTCCATGAAGAAATGCCATCTCACATTGCCCCTGTACCTTTCCCTTGCAGTCTGGGGTTGTGCCCTCTAGTTTTGACCCCTCCTTCCTCTTAAGTAAACCCTCTTCTCCCACTTTACTGAGCCCCTTTACATATGTAAAAGTTTCAGTCATGTCTCCCTTTTCCCTCCTTGTCTCCAGCGTGTACAGATTCAGCTCTTTACATCTCTGCTCTGCTTATGTTATGGTACGTATTTATTCTGTTATGAATATTTTATTTGACTTCCTATTTATTGTTTTAATTGTATTATTTTACTTGTTTTGTTTTTGTGAGGCACCCAGAGCCCCCAGGATTGGGCGACATATAAATAATATTACCTTGCCTTGTGTTGCCAATATATTTATGCAATAGGCTTGAACACAAAAACCATTGTACAAGTCTGATTATCTTAGCTACTATGTGTATAAATCTAAAATGTTAACATTTATATATAAAGTAAACTCATCACATATTTATACATGTAGTAAACTTGTCTTCACACCTCACTTATGCCCACCAGCCAGCACTTCTTTGGCCTACTCTACTTTTATTTTCAGCATCTCTCTCATTATCCACAGAAACACGCAGACCACAAACAAGCAGCATTATGTAGCAGCAATATTTCTCACCATCATACTACTTATTTGCAGTTTCTCCACTTACTTTGTAACATACAGAATCATGTCTTTGTATTTCTCTTTGTTACTTTCTGCAATACAGATCGCAGTGTACAGAGCAAATCTGCCCACTTGCATTCTGCTGTTCATTCCCACCGCAAAGCTGCCATCTCCTTTTGAACCACATTCAACACAAAACCTAGTAACTGATTTTTTAAAATCAATAGTAAGGTGTACCCAAAGGACAATCTGCCTCCATGAAGTCACACAGGAATGTCCTGCACTTGCTCTGTGTAAGTTGCCACCCTCGCTAAGCAAGCCTACCATTTTTCTCCAGATTTTTTTTTTAAACGGCACTCTTTCTGAGTTACAAAAGCATCCATTTGGGACTCTTTATGGAACTGCTGTGTTGAGCTAGTCAGGCTCTGGACAATACATTCTCGTGTTCCCCTTGGCTGATGAACCGAGCCCTGTGTTCATGCCCACTCTCCCTTCTAATGGGAGTCTGCTGTAGGAGTGGGTGGAGTTTTGACTGAGTGAGTTGGTGGCATTTGAAACATCACTGTTGCTGAGCAACAGAAGCGCTCATTTGGGACTCTTTTTGTGGAACTGCTGTGTTGAGCTACTGAGCTCTGCACAATGCATTCTTGTGCCCCCATTGGTTGCTGCACTGAGGCTTGTTTTTGTGCTCCCTCTACCTTCTAATGGGAATCATCTGTAACAGTGGGTGAATCTCTGACTGAGCGAGTGGGCAGCATTTGAAATACCACTGTTCTGAGTTACGCAAACATTCTTTTGGGACTCTTTTTGTGGAAACATAGAATTTGACAGCAGATAAGAACTGCTTGGCCCGCCATGTCAGCCTGTTTTTCTCTAGCTATTGTATCACTGCAGACCCTGCTTGATCTCTGGCTTATTCCCCCTTGTCTTGTCACTAAGGTTCCCATATGCCTATCCCACACCTTCTTGAGTCCCATTGCAGTTTTTGAACCCACACCTCTGCTGGGAGGCTCTTCCAGGAATTCATTACCCTCTCCATGAGGAAGTACTTCCTCACGTCTCCCCTCAGTCTACCCCCTCCAGCTTCATAGCCCCTTGTCCTTGAGCATCTTTTTTTTCTGAACGATGCTTCCCTCTTGAACCTTTTTATACCTGTGAGGTATTTGAAAATTTCTATCATATCACCCCCTTCCTCCGTTCCTCCATAGAAACATAGAAATTGCCGGCAGATAAGGACTGCTTGGCCCATCCAGTCTGCCCGTATACATATTAAGGTCCTTCAGTCTTTCCTCATAGGTCTTTTGATGCAGACCCTGCACCATTTTTGGTTGCCCTCCTCTGGATCACCTCCACACTCTTTCTATGTCCTTCCAGAGATGACGTCTCCAGAACTGGACACAGCACTCCAGGTGAGGTCTCACCAGTGATCTAAACAAGGGTAACAACACCTCCCTCTTTCTGCTAGTGATTCCCCTCCCTATGCACCACAGCATCACACTAGCTCTCCTGACTGCCTTGTCACACTGCCTAGCCACCTTTACATCATCAGATATGATACCTCACATCTCTTTCCTGTTTGGTAGGTGTCAATACCTCTCCTCCCATTTTTTACTCCTCCCCTGTGTTGCTGAGCCCACGTGCATGATTTTGCACTTTCTGCATTGAAGCCCAGTTGCCATACCATTGACCACTCCTCTAACTTTTTCAGATTCCCTCTCATTTTTTCTACTCCCCGAGTGTTTACCTTGTTGAAAATTTTAGTGTCATCCGTGAACAGGCAGACCTTTCTGTCCAGTTACTCTGTAATGTTGCTAATAAAAACATTAAAAAGGACTGCTCTCAGTACAGATCCTTGCAGTACCCCACTGGTCACCCTCCCTTCCTGATGTGAACTCCATTTACTACCACCCTCTGTCTTCTATTCCTCAGCCAATTTCTTACCCAGTTTACCACCTTTGGTCCCACTTCTGGGCTTCAAAGGCCTTGCTGAAATCCAGGTAGGCCACATCCACTGCACCTCCCTGATCCAATTCCCTGGTCACCCAGTCAAAGAAATCCATTAGATTCATTTGACAAGACCCCTCCCCCCACCCCCCATTAATCCATGCTGTCGTGTGTCCTGCAAGCCTCTGGATTCAAGATATGCCACTATCATTTCCTTCAGTAGTGATTCCAATAATTTCTCTAGGTAACACGAGATATTAGCATCGGCAATTAGGCACCTGCAACGGGCGACCCAATCCCCAGCGCATGTCTGCAGGGCTATGGTAGGGTAGGGTGGCCAGATGGGAGGGGTCGGCGAATATAGCGATGGGATATTGCTATATGAATGCGGGCGGGGGGGGAGCGAGCACGCACAGCGAGGGGCAGGAGAATATGTGAGGAGTGGTGCCTCAGTGGGTTGCTGAGCTGATACCGTGGTGTGGTGGGTGGGTTGGTGGTGTTGGTGGGCAGGGTACTGGGTTTGGGTCCAGGTGCTGGTGCGTTTTTGTTGTGTCCGGCCTAAACCTTTTTTTTTTAATGTTTTTCACCCCTCTGACATGCACCCCCCCTGGAGCTGTGAATCCTTAAGTAGTAAGGTGCGGGGGGGGGGATGAATCATAAAACATTAAAAAACGAAGTCCCCACTGCTGTTTTGCTGTGTGCTGTGGTGTCAGAGTGCCGAAATAAATTTTCAGCACTCTGACTTTGCAATAACGGCGATCACCTTTAGGCTTTCGCTGTTGTCACATAAACCCTTTCTCCACCACTGAAGTCAGGCTGACTGGCCTATAGTTGCCAGCCTTCTCCTCCCTACTACCATATTTGTGAAGTGGGACTACATCTGCCCTCCTCCAGTCCCCCAGAACCTCTCCCATCTCCAGTGAGAGGTTGAACGGGACTATCAGAGGTGCAGCCAGCACCTCCTTGATTTCCCTCAGTGTCCTTGGATGGACCCACTCTGGCCCCATTGCCTTATCCACTTTCAGATTTCTGAGTTTCCTCAGGACTCTTTCCTCTGTAAATGGACTAGTGTCCACCTCCCTTCCTTTGATGTTCCTGTCACTTTTCTGTGACCCCCTTACCAAGTTGAGATAGTTAGGCCCAGGACTATACATTCCTGTGTCCCCCATGGATGCTGGACCAAGCCCATGTTTATGCCCCCTCTCTCTTTTAATGGGAGTCAGTTGAAGCAGTGGGCAGAACTTTTACTGAGCAAGTAGGCAGTATTTGAAATGCCGCTGTTGCTGAGTTACAGAAGCGCACGTTTGGGTCTCTTTTTATGGAACTTATGTGTTGAGCCAAGTAGGCTTTGTACTATGCATTCTTGCGTCCCCTTGGTCACTGGACTGAACCCTGTCTTCGTGCTCTCTCTCCCTTGTAGCAGGAGTCAGCTGTATTAGTGGGCAGAGATTTGACTGAGTGAGTGGGTGGCATTTGAAACGTCACTGTTGCTGAGTTACAGAAGCACTCATTTGGGACTCTGTGGAACTGCTGTATTGTGCCAGTCGGGCTTTTGACTATAAATTCTTGTGTCCCTCTTGGCTGCTGGACCAAGCCCTGTGTCTGTGCACTCTCTTCCTTATAATAGGAGTCAACTGTAGCAGTGGGCAGAGATTTGACTGAGTGAGTAGGTAGCATTTGAAACGTCACTGTTGCTGAGTTATAGAAGCGCTCATTTGGGACTCTTTGTGGAACTGTTGTGTTGAGCCAGTCGGGCATTATACTACACATTCTTGTGTCCCTCTTGGCTGCTGGACCAAGCCCTGTGTCCGTGCTCTTTCTTCCTTGTAATGGGAGTCAACTGTAGCAGTAGGTGGAGCTTCTGTTTAATATTTCTGGCCTACTGACTAGCAATCCTCCACTGTCATCTCACTGCTTAAGGGATGTAGCACAAGGGCATTATGAAGTCTGCCTGCAGTCAGCAGTGAGTTTGCCGTTTGGCTAACCACACTACTCTCCTGGGCTTCAGTAGTGTATCCCTGTCTATCTGTCTGCTACTGCTGAACTGTAAGTGTAACTTGTTCTGTCTGAGAAATTGTTTCTTTTGGATTATAATGTAGCTCTTGGAACCCTACAAGTACTTAACTATTTATACAATGGTAAGAAAATGTCCTCTTCTCTGGTTAATCAGTGTGTGTCTGGGACAGTGATCTTATCAGACAATAACATCACTGTAAGAAGTCCAAGCACACACATGACAGAATGACACCGTGAGAAATCATGCCACCATTCCACAAGTTACAGCCACTGTGCATGGCTTCACCCACAAACTCCAGTGAGACACAGCTTCACAGTGCTGCATCACTACAAACATCATACACGCACTCCTGTCCCATTTTCCCCACATCATTCTCATATACAAGCGGAGCTCAAAAGCCAAGAAATTGTAGTACTTCATTAACACAGCTAAAAAGCAAAACTGCAAATGATTTTTTTTTTAAAGTCTGGGTATGATCAGCTTCTCAACTGGACTGCATGCACTCATTTCACACTGCACAGCTCCACTGCAAGTGCCTTTTACTTCCCATTTTTCCAGTCCCAAGGCAGAGAAGTGCATTTATTTTTAAAAATGGCCACTGTGAGTGGCGTACCATTATATTCTGTTGACTTACCAGATCAGTTTGTTGCAACTGTGGAGAAGTGAGCAACTACCTGAATATCCCTCAGTCAAAACAAAACCCTCATCAGTGCAAACATTTCTGCATTACCCTGCTGCAGTTTATTCCCATACAAACAAACAACAAAAAAATTACAGTGTAGTATACCAGGAGAATTACGTAGAAAACTGTAGGGCGGAAGGACGACACCAGAGATTCATGGAAATTATTACAAAGAGGGGGGAGACAGAGAGATTGCAGACATACAACAGCACCATCTAGTTGACAAAGTAAAAATCAAATAAAACTATATTTTAAAAATCATTTTGTTTTTTCGTTTTTTTTTATTCTGTATGAATAAGCCATTGTATAATAGCAATAAGGCACTCCAGGGACATGTGTTATAATGTAATAATATCACTTCTCAGGTGCTGACTGCACTCAGCCTGCAGGCTTGTGCTTCATCCACATGAGGTGTGATGTTATTACATAATAACACACACCCTGTCATGCCTTATTTAAGCAATATAGCACGACAGGGTGTGGGTATATAGCAGGATTTACTACGCCTGGTGTGGTTTGGTCACAAGGCTGCAGGCCAAGTGAGTAAATTCATATCAGAAGTGGTAAATCCTGCCATATACCCACACCCTGGACTGATATATTGCTATTATACAATGGCCCCCTTTTTTTGTAAGAAAAAATATAGCAATAATTTTTGTTTTTTTAATGATTTTTGTTTCCATTTTATTGGTCCACAAAAAAAAAAGTTCCTTTTTGCTAGGTAGAGTAATGTTCCCCTCCCGAGACTTCACTTTTTTAAATCCCACTCTGTCCTGTTCCACAAGTGAGTTATGTTTCTTTTTTATTTTTAAAATATGATAGGCAGGATTTACACTTTCATTTGGTGTTCTGTTATGTTTAATCGCATGATGTGAACTGTAAAAGGATGTTGTCTGTGACCTCGTGCTTCCGGTTCACTGTTCGGTCTGTAGAAAATATATCGGAAGTGGTGGGGTAGCAGCATGTGTGAGATGAAAGTTTGGAGGCTTGGTGTTTGAAGGTTTGGCATTTGTGAACTCCAGAGGGCTGACAGGAGAAAAAAAATTGAGAATGCTGTGATGCATTGTATTCAAGGCTGTTGCATTGCTGTGACAGAGTGGAGTTGATATCAAAACATGAGGCAGATTAGGTAAGGAAGTTGCAACTGGTAACTGAGGAGCTGCTTCAAAAAAATATATTTTGAATTTCATATACAGTTGAGAGCGGGAATCGCCGGTACTGTGACCTGTGGTGTAATGAAAGTGAACATCTCACTGCCTTTGCGACTCTTTGGTTTGCGACTGTTGGAGTGATTTCTGTGGGGATTCCTGCTGCAGGCGACTGGTGGCAGGCACCTTTTCCAGTGGGAGCACTGGAGGATTTATCACGCTGAAAAAGTGCCAGCCAACCAATCAGATTTCAGGGACTTGGCATTTGGATTTACCCCATTGTATAATGCTTAATCACAGTATCCTCTTTTTCCACCAGTTAGTTATAGTTTTATATTTGTATGTAAAGTTCAAGTTACCCTAGTTACAGCCTTGTTAGCATTCCCATATTAGTTACCTACCCATTTGTTGTATTATGAACATTATTATTTAGGTTTTTAGGGTTGCTACTGTGAAATAATTGCTTGCCTTTGTGAACTGCAAAGCTTCATGCTACCTAGATTTACACTATTGCATTATATTGCTTTGCCCCTTTTCCCATTTAGTTTTACTTATTTTTTCCTTCTCCGAGGCTAATGAACATTCATTTTTAAAGCTGGCAAGTGATTTCAGTCAATTGTCTTGGGACACACACGTGGACTCAGTGAATTGGGAGCCCCAAAAGAGCTCCATAAAACCCAGGGATTTTCAGGCTGAGTTGCTTTGAGGAGCCCTCCACAGGGAGGGGCGCTCAGTCCCCCAGCTAAAACAAGCATTTGTCAATGCCGAATGTTGATTGCATTGGCCCGTTGAGCTCGCTCACTGCCCCTCTGTGACTCGCTCATTCTGTTTCTCCCAGTGCTGCAGGCTTCTGTTTTGTGCTGGGCTCCTGCCTGCATTGGCACCCTTTTCTGTCCACAAAGAAATCCGCAGCTGTCCCGACAGTTCCATTGAGGTGACTCACTCCCCCCCTCTCTCACTCACTCATTTTGTTTCTCCTGGTGCTGCAGGCTGTCCTTTTGTATGGGGTTCCTGCCTCTGTTGGTGGCTTTTTCTGCCCACAAAGAAATCTTCAGCAGTCCTGACACAGGTCCGTTGAGCTTGCTCACCCCCCACCCACTGCCGCTCCGCTTCTGCCGGTGCTGCAGGCTGGCCTTGTACTGGGCTCCTGCCTGTGTTGCCCTTTTTCTGCTCACAAAGAACCGCAGTAGTCACAATAGAGCTCGCTGAGCCTCCTGCCTACCCCCCATTCACTTCTGTTGTGTTTCTCCTGCACTGCAGGCTGCATTTTTGTACTGGGATCCTGCCTGCACTGGCACCTTTTTCTGCCCACAAAGAAATCTGCAGGTCTCCCGACAGAGCTCTGGTGAGGTCGCTCACTCCCCCTGTCTCACTCGCTCATTCTGTTTCTCCTGGTGCTGCAGGCTGCCCTTTTGTACTGGGCTCCTGCCTCTGTTGGCATCTTTTTCTGCCCACAAAGAAATCTGCAGCAGTGCCAACAGAGCTCCACTGAGCTAGGTCAGTTCCCCTCTGTCACTTGCTCGTTCCATTTCTGCCAGCGCTGCAGGCTGCCCTTTTGTACTGGGCTCCTGCCTGCATTGCCGCCTCCTTCTGCCCACAAAGAAATCTGCAGCAGTCACAATAGAGCTCTGTTGAGGTGGCTCACTCCCCCTCTCTCACTCAATCATTCTGTTTCTCCTGCCGCTGCAGGCTGCTCTTTTGTACTGGGCCCCTGTATGTATTGCTGCTTTTTTCTGCCCACAAAGAAATCTGCAGCAGTCCCAACAGAGCTCCACTGAGTTCACTCACTCCCCCTCCCTCACTCACTCATTCTGTGTCTCCCGCTGCTGCAGGCTGCCCTTTTGTACTAGGCTCCTGCCTGCGTTGGTGGCTTTTTCTGCCCACAAAGAAATCTGCAGCAGTCCTGACACAGGTCCGTTGAGCTTGCTCATTCCCCTCTCTCACTCGCTAGTTGTGTTTCTCCCGGCACTGCAGGCTGCCCTGCTGTACTGGGCTCCTGCCTGTGTTTGCACCTTTTTCTGCCCACAAAGAAATACACAGCTGTCCCGACAGAGCTCAGTTGAGGTAGCTCACTCCCCCATCTCACTCGCTCATTCCGTTTCTGCCAGCGCTGCAGGCTGCCCTTTTGTACTGTGCTCCTGCCTGCATTCCCACCTTCTTCTGCTCACAAAAGAAATTTGCAGCTGTCACGTTAGAGCTCCATTGAGCTTGCTCACTCCCCCCTCTCTCACTCACTCATTCTGTTTCTCCTGCTGCTGCAGGCTGCCCTTTTGTACTGGGCCCCGTCATGCATTGCTGCCTTTTTCTGCCCACAAAGAAATCTGTAGCAGTCCCGACGCAGCTCCACTGAGCTTGCTCAGTCCTCCTCTCTCACTTGCTCGTTCCATTTCTGCTGGCGCTGTGGGCTGGCCTTTTATACTGGGCTCCTACCTGCATTGCTGCCTTTTTCTGCCCACAAAAAAATCTGCAGCAGTCACGATAGAGCTCCGCTGAGCCTACGCATTCCCCCCTCTCTCACTAACTCATTGTGTTTCTCCGGCACTGCAGGCTGCCCTTTTGTACTGGGCTCCTGCCTGCATTGGCACCTTTTTCTGCCCACAAAGAAATCCGCAGCTGTCCCGACACAGCTCCATTGAGGTCGCTCACTCCCCCATCTCACTTGCTCATTCTGTTTCTCCTGGCACTGCAGTCTGCCATTTTGTACTGGGCTCCTGCCTCTGTTGGCACCTTCTTCTGCCCACAAAGAAATCTGCAGCAGTCCTGACAGAGCTCCATTGAGCTCACTCACTCCCCTCTCTCAGTCGCTCGTTCTGTTTCTCCTGCTGCTGCAGGCTGCCCTTTGTACTGGGCCCCTGGCGCATTGCTGCCTTCTTTTCTGCCCACAAAGAAATCTGCAGCAGTCCCAACAGTGTCTCGCTGAGCTCACTCACCCCTCCCCACTCACTGCTATGTGTCTCCTGCGCTGCAGGCTGCCTCTTTATACTGGGCCCTACCTGCATTGGTGCCTTTTCCTGCCCACAAAGAAACTGAGCAGTCCCGACAGAGCTTCAGGTGAGCTCAGTCACCCTCTCTTACTTGCTCGATCCTAATCTGTCCCAAACACTGATTTCTGACAGTGACTGCGTTATTCTGCGTCGGAAGTGCGAAAACACATTTTGGCCAGGATGTGAAAAATGACAGCTGTACTGTTCATAATGAGGTGTGGAAAAATGGCAGTGTTGAAAATGTGGCGTGAAAATTTGCGGTTACAAGGGTGCGTGGAAACTTACAACGCATGTGCGTAACACATTCATTTTATGGACTTTCATCACCAAATTTTCAAGATAGGCATTTTAGGGCCTCTGCTAATGAACAGCGTCACTGTCATTTTCATAATGTCTCCCGAACACGGTTCCCACAGCGACCGTGCTATTCTGCACCAGAACTGCAAAAACACATTCTGGCCAGGATGTGAAAAGTAAAAGCTGTACTGTTCATAAGGAGGTGCAGAACAGTGGCAATGTTGAAAATCTGGAGTAAAAATATTATAAATTTGCAAACTTACGAGCGTGTGTGCAAACTGCGCAACGCACTCTCATAACACAGTCATTTTATACAGTATCATCACCAAATATTGAGCATAGGCATTTTAGGCCCTCTGCTCATAAACAGTGTCACTGTCATTTTCGTAATCTGTCCCAAACACTGATGTCCCACAGCGACCGCGCTATTCTACGGCGGAAGTGCGAAAACACATTTCTGCCAGGATGTGAAAAATGACAGCAGTGCTGTTCACAAGAAGGTGTGCAAAAATGCCAATGTTGAAAATCTGGTGTGAAAATATTGCAAATTCACGAGGTTACAAGCGTGAGTAGCAACTGCACAACGCACGCTCGCAAAACAGTCATTTTTTGGATTTTTTCCACCAAATTTGCAACATAGGCATTTTGAGAGCCCACCTCATGAACACTGGCACTGTCATTTCATTAATTGGTCCCGAAAGGTGATTCCGTGCAGTGACCACAAAATCACCTTTTGGGGCCAAATAACGCGACGACAGTGGCAGAATTCATGAGGAGGGTACCAAAGACCCCATGTTGAAAATTTGGTGCCAAAAGTCCAAAAAATGCCTGAGATATGCATCAAAGTTGAAAAAACCCTATCTATGCCATTATACAGCTTACCGGCATTTCCTCAGTTCGCGGTCGGCTTTGAAGAGTGCAGACTTGTTCCCGGTCCACTGAAGATCATCGCACTGGGCTCCGGAGGTAAGTATGGGGGTGTGGGAGGCAGGGTGCGTCGGGGGCTGTGGGTTGGGAGAGGCCGACGGATTTGACAAGGGACCATTTTTTTGCTTTACTGGTACATAAAAAAAAAAAAAAAAGACATTGCGGGATTTCTTTTCTTTGACAGGGGCATTTCTGGATATTTGGCATGCTGGGATGGGCTCCCAGCGTGCCAACTGACTGTTGGGGGCAGCTGTAACCGATGGGATTGGGCATCCCTGCCGTACAAAAGGCGGGGTAAGAGCCAGGGAATTGGGCACCCTCGCACAACTCTCCCGCTACTGTTTCAGGGGGAACTTATGCCAACAGGGAGTGGCCTCGCCAGCACATCAAAGTGAGAGGGGGGATAATGCCGATGGGAGTGGGCCCTCATTGGCAAACTAATAGCACCGGGATGGAAGCCAACGGGATTGGGGCCCCTGTAGGCAAAAGCACACTGCTGTGGAGAGAGGCACATGTTGCCGAGGGGGATTTGGCACCCCTTCAGCATGGAGGGGCTCACTCATATTGTTTGTGAACATGGCGGCAAGCTGCCACAATGTTCACAAATAATATCAGAGTACCAAGTTTCCACCCAGCAATGACGGGTCGCTCCCTCATTGCAGCGAACGGCTTACGCTGCAATGACGAGGCGGCCCCTGACTGCAGTGGCCAATTTTTTACAAGTTAGTGTCAAGCTGGCTGAACTAGTGTCAGCAGCAGCATGCCACGGCATTGGGGAAAGCGAGCCAAGCCTTTAAAGGCTGTGGGGGCATTGGCCACAATAGTGCCGTGCCTCCACAACCTGCTTCTGGAGGAAAGCTGCTGCAATATTTTTCTTGTGCATGCGTGCAATCAACATAAAAATGGGCCTAGTGTGCTTAGTAAAATCCTCTTCACAGGGGAAAGGGGGCTTTTGCCTCTGTCAGAGAGAGAGAGTGACTGCCAGCAACAAAACCATTAGCCTGGAGGTTTCCAGAATTTGTCCTCTGGGGCTAGCATTTCCTTGCCACATTAGGAAAATGTGGAATAAGAAGCTAGCATCTGCCTGCAGCTGTAAGAGGGCTGCAAGAAATGCTTCTGCCTTGGCAGTGAGAGTACTGAAGAAACCTGCAACTTCTAGAAAAGGAAAGTCATCTGAATCCTTCTGAGTGAGTAAATGTCTACTTACAACTTTGAGCTGTTTAGAAACCTGTTTGGGGCAGAGAAGCCCAAGAGGCCCAGAAGTGCCTGTCATTTGTCTGCACCCTGCATCTAACCAGCGCTGGAGAAATGGGTGGACATCTGTTGCAAGTGACCAAAGAAGAGCCCACTGTACAAGAGTATTTGATGTGGCTGCATGAAAGTGCGCAAAGGACTGGAAGGGGAGCACCCTGATCACGTGGCTCTTCTTGCCTATGAGGACAGTGGATGTCCAGTTGGGACTGCAAATACCAGCATAGCCACGAGAGACTTTGCTAATATGTATCATGCTTTGAAAACATCAGGGAAAGTGAATTTGCTAACAAGTAAAGTTTATAGTAGTTGGGAGCCGTGCTCTGCTATTTAAGGAAAAGAGAGACTTTGTCTTGCATGGACTGTGAGAGTCTTGTCGCCCTAGCCTTTGGGAAAGAAGCACCCACCAGTAAATATAGTTCATACAAGTTAAAGGACCATGTTGGCCACACTGGCACATGGTTGAAAGAACTGTGGCCTTGAACAGAGTATAAATGTGATAATTATAAATGTACTGAATGCAGCATGACTATTCCAGATTGGCCTGAGAGACAGCCTGGTAGTGTGCCACCAGCTAAGGCACTGCCATATATGCTTCCCCCAGAGGGGTACAGCCATATGTGGGGGACTGCAGCATGCTGGCCCTGGTCTCAGCCTGGTCTGTACTGATTGAGACTGCAAGCCCAGAGAGAAGGAGCACCAACCTATTACATACTAACATACTAAAATGGCAGCAGAATAGGCCTAACAGTCTTTCGGGTCTGCTCGTTTGGTCAGCCCCTACCCTCAAAGCTGACCTTGCTGCCCCCCTCTCCCTCTCTGGCTTTTGCCTTCCCAGTCCCGGGAATTTTCACTGCACTGGTTTTGCTTCCAGAACCCTTCCTGTACCTGTCCCACCCTTCTTGAACCCTCCACGCTTCTGCCTCCACCAGCTCCCTGGGCAGCGCATTCCATGGCTCCACCACCTTCTCAGTGAAGTAGCACCTCCTCCTTTCTCTCCTGAATCTCCCCCCCCAGCTTCCACCCATGCCCTCTAGTTGCCCCACCTCCACTGCTCCTCCCCTATTTACCCCCTTCATGTACCTGAAGTCCTCTATCATGTCCCCCGGTCCCTTCTCTCTTCCAGTGTGTACATATTTTGCTCTTCGAGCTTCTCCCTATAGGTCCTATCCCCCAAGCCTCAAATCATTTTGGTTGCCCTCCTCTGGACCCTCTCCAGGAGTTCAATGTCCGTCTTTAAATGTGGCCTCCAAAACTGCATGCAGTACTCGAGGTGCAGCCTCACCAAACAGTTATACAGTGGTAGTATCACTTCCCTCCTTCTGGAGGTGAGGCCCCTAGCGATACATCCAAGCATACTGTTGGCCTTTGCCGCTGCCCTCCTACAAGTCTCCAAGTTGTTCATCTTGACATCCACCACCACCCCAGGTCCCTCTCAGTCACCGAGACTTGTAGCATTCCCCTTCCCCAGGGTGTACACTTGGCCCGGGTTTCTGGCTCCCAGGTGCAGTACATTGAACCTCAGCTTCCGCTTTCTAGACCACCTTTCCAGAGCCTCCAGGCCCCTCTGTAGGGCAACCCTTCCCTCCTCCTCATCCACCACCGCCCTCAGTTTATCGTTACGTTTAGGCAGGATTCTGACTTAGAGGCATTCAGTCATAATCCCACAGATGGTAGCTTCGCACCATTGGCTCCTCAGCCAAGCACATACACCAAATGTCAGAACCTGCGGTTCCTCTCGTACTGAGCAGGATTACTATTGCAACAACACATCATCAGTAGGGTAAAACTAACCTGTCTCACGACAGTCTATTGCTGGGAGATGTTTCCAAAGAAATGCAAGCTGCTACACCTTTGTCCAGGGGTTATCCTCAGCTCCTGCTCATATCCTCAGCAATACTTCTCAATACCAGATGTGACTTCAAACCATGAGTAGGCAGACTAACCTTCTGCCACACTATTGGGGAATTGTATATAGTTATTCAAAGTTTTGCCCAGTTTAGTCTGAGCCAGCACAACTTAAAAAGTATTAATGTTTCTGCAAAGTCACAGTGAGGATGTGTCTCAGAATTGATGAGTAAAGTATAATCTGTTTTCAGTTAAGGGTGCCAACCTGCTTTAATGCCAGCCACCAGAGCTGCAACGTTAACAGGCCTGCAACATGTAAGTATGTTAGTACCGGGTACCCAGAAATAGGTTTTAGAATTGTGGGGTTCTAATTCATTCTGGGACTGGTATTTGTGTGGGCATCTAATACTTATTCTGCCATCTAATGCAGCTAGCTAGATAGCCAGATCAGATATTTTGAATACATCAGGAGGTTGGTGGGTGGCCCTGTGATTAATGTTTGCCTTTAAATGCAAAATGATTATCTTGATCCTAGTTTCAATGCCAGTCTAAACCAAATGCCAAGCCAAACTAAATCAACTGTAAATAGTTAACCTCTGCTTCCAATTTCCCATTCCTAACCCTAACCCCATGCAAAAAAATTTACTGTTTTTGCATAACTTTGGTGTGTGAGCATATTATTAGAGTGAGTCATTAATTCAAAATGTCTAAAATGTGGGATTTTGTTTATTGGGGTGACTTAATGGTAATGTGGGTGGGTACAGCATCCCAGTTGGTTGTGCCAGGTAGTAACCTATCCCACATAAAGTATACTCTGGGTGAAGGCACTGTCCTTTTATGTTATCTTGGGAAAGAACCAGTTAATGTTTAAAATAGGAACCCAGGCCCCTCAGCCTGCATCCAGGACAGAAGGCAGGGGTAATGGCCCTTGCTATAATGGTGCCAGGGTTACATTTATCAAGTGTTCCTTGGGCCCCACACTGTACCCTGGGGTCCCTGTTAAAGAAGGTGGCTCTATTTTCCATCCTGTGTCCCAGGGTAGGGTACCTGGCTGCTCTCCAAATTGTAGACTATTATGTATGCTTGGAAAAAATGAATAAACTTTAAATATATAAAAAAATAGAATTTAAAAATCTTGCTCAGTTTTAAAATTGTATGCTATTTTTACTAAAAACTCCAATTTTTTAAAAATATTTTCTGTAAAGTCATCTAAGGGGGAAGTTATAGAGCCAACTCTTAGGCGATTCCAATCTCGACTGGCTTTCCACATCAGTCCAGCCCACCACCCTTATGAGTGAAGCCCTCAGCCTCTCTCAACTTTTAAGGAACCCCCTCTGCCTCAACTCTCGGTCACAAAACCACACCCTTTTAGATTGGATACTATCCTCCCACCCCCACCGCATCTGCGCCTTAGACATCCTCTCCAATGCCCTCAGCAATCACGGTATTACCTATTGCATTCGCAAAATCCACATTCCCCACTCCTCTCCCAAATTTATATGGACCCTCCCACTTCATTCCCTCAATGAAACTGCCCTATAGTATGATCTCGCCAGTGCTTTTTGGCAACCTGTCTTTTCTGCCAAGGATGTAGACCTTGCTTTATCCCATTTCTACAACATCTTTAACAGCATATGGGACCTCCATGCTCCCCATAGACAACTCAGAGTGAAACGTTACCACCTCCCCTGGATCACCTCAGAACTCAGCACCCTGTGTTGTTCTAAGGATAAAGCCTGGAAACAGTTCAAAGCATCCCACACCCAAATTAACCTCCAATCATTCAAACAACTCAGGAACAAGTGCGCCAATGCCACCTGCTAATCCAAGGCTTCCTACTTCAAATCCCAGCTGGACCAGAGCCAAAATTCCCTTGCTTCTTTCTGGAAGGTGATCCACTCCTTCCCCAATCCCCCCTCCCAACACGCTTGCCCTCTCCTCAAAATAGACAGCTGCCCCGTTTCAGACCCTCCCTCTGTAGCTGAGGCTTTCAACAAGTTTTTCATTTCTTGTGCCCTGCCCAACAACCTCCCCCCATGCCTGGCCCTTCTCCCTGTTTCCTTGAATCTCCCACCCCCTCGGCTGGCTTCCTCTTTCCTCCTTCTCTCCTCTAGAAGTTTATACTGCATTTATCTCTCTCAACCCCTCCAAATCAAACCTGATGGTCTCCACCCTAGACTGCTCCACATCTCTGCCCCTGCAATAGCCTCCCCATTGACTTATATACTAAATCTCTCTCTCTCCATCACCACTGTTCCAAACTCCTGGAAGTCAGCCAAGGTCCTATCATTACACAAAGGTGGGGACCCCTCTTCCCCTGGCAAGTACCGGCCAATCTCGTTGCTCCCCTTCCCTCCCTTGCTAAAATCCAGGAATCCCTCATTCTGGCTAAGCTCTCTGACTTTCTCCCATCCAACAACTCCTTATCACCTGTGCAATCAGGCTTTCAGAAGCAACATTCCACTATCACCTCTCTGCTGCGTGTCACTGACTCCAACTTCTTTGCAATAGACCAAAGCCAAATCACTGCTGCTATCTTTAAAGATTTGGCAAAAGTTTTTGACTCTGACACACTCCTTCTGCAAAAACTTAACTCACTCTGTCTTGCTAAACCTACAGTCGACAGGTTCCACTCCTATCTCCAAAACAGACAATAGTCAGTCCTTATAGGTGATGCACTCTCTTCTCCTCTCACTATCCTCTGCTGCGTTCCTCAGGGCTCTATGCTTGGCCCCATCCTCTTCTCCTTTTTCATAAATGACCTCCCCTCAGTCTGTCACTCCTTAAACTTGCAGATGTATGCAGATGACACTGTCATCTATGCCTCTGGCCCCTCACATGACAGCGTCCTTCCCAATCTCCAAAATAATTTCAACAGAGTCCAGTCCTGGTTCTTTTCAAACCAGCTAAAACTCAATGCCAAATGTTTTTGGGTTCCAGACAGAAGCTGGCCTCCCCCCCCAAGTGGTCACCACCTTGGATGGCTCACCCCTTGAAATGGCCCTTGTCTTCAAATATCTGGGTGTCTGGCTGGACAATCACCTTGATTTCTCTACTCACATCGATGCAGTTTGCGCTAAACTCTGGCCTAAGCTGGCAGTCCTCTACTGTCACAAAGCCAGCCTTCCCTTCCTCACTAGATGAGAACTGGTACTGAGAACAATCTTGCCAGTGCTGGATTATGCTGATGTGGTCTATGGCACAGCCCCAGCCTCTTCCCTCTCCAAATAAGACACCCCCCTCAACTCCTTCTGCCACTTTGCCACAGCCTCCTCCCATTACCCATCACTATCTCCTCTATGGTCCTGTCTCCCTTGCTCCACTGTCTCATAGGAGAATGGTTCACTGCGCATCCCTCATTGCTAAAATTTTGGTTTGGTTCCCTTCCCACCTATCTCTTATCCCACCTTACACCAGTCAAATCAACAACCTATTCTCCTTGCCACAGAGACTCACACACCTTCTTCATCCCTTGTCCTCACTCTGCTGCAGATCAGTCTGCCTTCTCGTACCGTATCCAGCTCCTCTGGAATAACCTACCCTCCAACCTTCACCTTGCCACAACAGTCTCATTTATAAAAAGACTCCTAAGACTCCTCCCCCCACCTCAGTGCCCCAATTGCTTCTAATTCCCCCTCCTTTCTTCATCTTAATCCCCGAGGGTGCTCTCCCAACCCCTACTAGCCCTATTCGCTACCATTTTTTCCCTTTCAAGCCTCCTGCTCCATGTTCTTAATCCCTCTGCTAACCCAATTTTCTGACCACCCCTCTGATTTCTTCTAAACCACTGCCTGTACCGGTTTTCCCAATGAGGGGCCCCTAAGTGTCCTTAGTGTCCCAGTACAAAACTGTTTAGCCATGCATATGTAATCTCACCTTTTAGTTGTTCTCACCCTGTGTACTTTGTGCCTGAACCACACTAAGTTCTTGTAAATTTTTGTAATTACTTTTTTGTAACAATGTTTATCTCCAATGCATTCTGTGTACCCGAGTCACACCTGGAAATGAGCCTTGGCTCAGTGTACCTTTACCGGTCACCAGTTATTAAATTAAAAAAAAAAATTTCTCTGGCAGGACGTTTCCCACCTGTGCTCTCCATCTTGGATCTGCATTCATTAAAATAATATTTCTATTTCTATATATCGAGAATACAAACCTACAGATCTGTGTTTGTTGAACCCTATGGGGCTGTAAGATACTAAATTTGGACATGATTCATCCACAAGCTTATTAGGTAGCAGCACTGAAATCTGAAATGCAGCAACATGGCAAGGATGTGGAAGCCTCGGGTAGTGCTGGAGCTAGTAGCACATCCTGAACTTCCATGGCAGATTTGAAGGTTATGAGGGTGTTCCAACGGCAGGGATGTTGGTTATCAGGGTAGACAAGGCTTGGTCTAGGGCTGTGCAGATGGTTCAGTGGCAGGGATGTTGGTCATCTGGTAAGTGAAGGTGGGTACAATGGCTGTGAGAGTGGTCCAGAGGTTGTGATAGTAGTGGGCTGAGAGGGGGAAGCTGGTCCAGGGGCTGTGTGGCTAGTCCAGTGGCAGGGATGTTGGTTATCTCTGGTAAAGGGAGGCTGGTCCACGAACTGTGAGGGTGGTCCAGTGGATGTGATGGTAGTGGTCTGGGCGGGGGATGGCTGGCTGTTGGCTGTGAGGGTGGTCCAATGGCAGGAATGTTGGTCATCTGAGAAGGGGAGGTTGGTGCGGAGGCTGTGATTGTGGATCTATGGCAGGGGTGTTGATACTTTCAGAAAGGGAGACTGGTCGGGGGCTGTGAGCATGGTCTAGTGGCAGAGATGATGTTCAGCTTGTAAACAGACATTGGTCCTGCTATTGTGATGGTGGATCAGTTGCAGGGATGGAGGTTAGCTGGGAGGGGGTGGCTGGTCCAAGGGCTGTGTAGGTGAGTCCAGTGGCAAGGATGTTGGTCATCTGGAAAGGGAGGGTGGTCCGGGTTCTATGAGGGTGGGCCAGTGGTTGGGATGGTGTGAGCTGGGGGGGCTGGTCCAGTTGCTGTAAAGGTGCAGGAATGTTGGTCGTCTGGGAAGGGGAGGCTGGTCTGGGTACTGCGATGGTGGGCCAGTGGCAGGGATATTGGTCCTCTGGGAAAGGGAGACTAGTTTTGGGGCAATGAGCATGGACCAGTGGCAGAGGTGGTGTTCAGCTGGGAAACAGAGTTTGGTCTGGCTACTGTGAGGGTGGATCAGTTGCAGGGATGATGGTCAGCTTGGTGGGGGTGACTGGTCCAGGGACTGTGCCGGTTGTGCAGTTTCAATGGTGTTGGTTGTCTGGGAAGGAAAGACTAGTCCAGGGGCTGAGGGGGTGGTCCAGTGGCAGGGATGTTGGTCAGTAGAAACAAAGAAACATAGAATTTGGTCAGCAGTAAATGACCAGTAGGCCCATCTAATTTGCCCCTTTACCCTGCCTATTCTGACACCTCTGACCCTATCTGATCACTGGCATCCCTCACACCTCATTTTCCTCTACCTAATTTGCCCTTGTGCTTATCCCACAGATCCTTGAAGCTCCCCAGTCTTTGCCCCTGCAACTCTTCTGGTAGGCTGTTCCAGTCATCCACTACCCTTTCAGTGAAGAAGTATTTCCTTACATCTCTCCCAAACATCCTCCCTTTTAGCTTCATTGCATGCTTCCATGTTCTAGTGCCTTCTTTCCACTTAAAGACACCCCACCTGCACCTTGTTCACCCCGTGAGTACTTTTGGATCTCAATTATGTCCTTCGCCCAGTCTCCTCTCCTCCAGGGAGTACATGTTTAAATTCCTTGCCTTTCTTCACACAGTTTATCATGCAGCCCTTGCACCATTTGGTTGCTCTCCTCTGTTCCTCTGCACTTTTCACAGTGCCTTGTGGTGTTCTGCAGGGTTCCATTTTGTCTCCCCTGTTGTTCTCCATGTATATGCTGCTGCTAGGTGAGATCATTAGCTGGAACAATCCGGGTTTCATTGCTATGTGGATGACACCCAGTTGTACCTGTCATTTGCTCCAGGTGACCTGTCTTCCTCAGGAACGCTGAGCCGGTGTTTTGCTGAGATTAATGATTGGATGGGTGCAAGCTGGCTATGCCTCAACCCTGGCAAGACGGAGGTTATGGTGACTGAACTAGGTCATGGAGGTGTTTCCACTGACAGGAGGCTGCTTGCCCCAGTGGTTGATGGGTGCCCCCCTATCGGTGGTCAGTGTGGTTAGGGACCTTGGCATCTTTCTTGATGACCGACTTACCCTCGAACAACAGGTGCCATTGGTTGTTCGATCCAGATTTTCCCATCTACGGAATACCACCAGGATGCATCTGTTTCTGACACCTACTGATTCTGGCTACAGTCATCCGTGCTTTTGTTACCAGCAGGCTAGCCTACTGCAACACTTTTTATCTAGGGCTGTCTGGAGGATTGATGTGACAGCCGCAGCTGGTGCAGAATGCTGCAGCCAGGATGTTGATGGGTGCCTCTATGAGGGATCATGTCACTCCTGTTCTGCATGCTTTGCACTGGCTGCCTGTGAGTTCATGCATCACCTTCAAGATATGCTTGTTAACATACAAGGCTCTATGTAGTTTGGGACCTGACTACCTTAAAGTGCTCCTGGTTTCATATTGGCCCATCCGCCACCTACACTCCAACAATGCTGGCCTGTTTGTTATGCCTTCCTCTCGCTTGAAGCAATCGGGTGACAGAGTGTTTGGTATAGCTGCACCATCTTCGTGGAACTCTCTTCCACTTCACATTCTCTCAGCCAGGTCAGTGTAAGCCTTTAACGCCTCCTTAAAACATTCTTATTTGAGAACGCCTTTAATTTTATTTGAATACATCTGTTTTAACCTTTGGAAATGTTTTTATTGTGAAGGGCTCTGAGCTCCTGGATAGGGTGCTATATAAATAAAGTCCCCCTTACCTCATCTTTCTAGTTCCACCTTGTCAATATCCTTACAGAGGTGCGGCCTCCAGAACTGTACACAGTACTCCAGGTGGGGCCTCACTAGTGAGCAATACAGTGGTAGCACCACCTGTCTCCTCCTACTCAAAATTCCCCTTCAAGTGCACCCTGCTGAAATGAAAACTGATTATTGTGCCTGCTTGCATATATTTGAATATGTATATAAAGTATGTAGATATTCATTACCCTAAATGCTGTTAATAGGATGGAAAAGTATTGGGAGAGCATGATGAAAATGTACTGAATTAAAATAATGTAGTCTGGGTCCATGACTGTCAGAATTTTTGAAAAAGAATGTGTTTAGCCTGCTTGTTAAAGAACACATTAGAACCTTAGTTATGAGAAACTCACTGTTGGAATGACTTGCTGAGATTTTGTTAAAAAGAGGTCAGTTAGGTGAAATGAAGGTATAAATGCATGCTCGAATCTGAAGGTTAGTTAGCTTTGGAGCATGTAGAATAACTAGGGAGTGACTGCAATTAATGCTTGAACAATCTTCACTGTGATGACATCTCTGGAGGTGCCTGGCATGCTGTGGATGTAAGTCATTTATTGTTCTTCATGCTGTTGAAGATTATTTGAACTACAAACCAAAGTCTTGTCCTTTTGTTGTACACTGGGTCTAAAATATATATACATATATATATATATATATACACACACACATATATTAGAGGCAAAAAACTCCATTTGATGCATCAGTTAGGGTTGTTCCACAGTGACAAAAGTGAGGAAATTCGCTGTTAGGGTTGAAAACCCCACTTGCATCCTCTCAGCCCACCCCCCAACCGGCATCGAGGTGTGTGTTGGAGTTGTTGGTCCTAACTCTCACCCCATTCTCCTGTCTCAGTTGTTCACACATCTGATGGGTGAGAGTTAGGGCCATGACCCCAACGACAATCCGGCGTCGTTGGGGCAGGCTGAGGGGGTAAGGGTTTTTCAACCCCAACAGTGAATGTCCTCACTTTTGTCGCTGTGGAACAACCCTAACTGATGCATTAAACAGAGTTTTTCCTCTAATATATATATATATATATAAAACATACACACACACACACATACATACATACATATGCCACACATATATAAACACAGAAGATATGACGTGAGGAACTTAAAAAGCATACACTTGCTAAAATTTTGACTATTAATGGTTTCTCCCCTTTTATCAATTTATCCTCTTATATTGCCTCAAAACTTCACAATCACAGATGCATTTCAAAGCAGAATCCTTACCCTTTTAGACAACATAAAATTATATTATTAAGTGCAATAAATCCTGTCTGACAAGATTAAATATAAGACTATTTTGAAATTTTGCAAGAAATTAAGGGATGGTGGTTGGTATTTAACCCTATAACTTTTAACATTAATCTTTTGAGATAACATATGTGTATGCATTTAAAACTTCTCAAACTCCTGCCTATTCATTGAGACCACACCTGAATGTATATTTCACTTACTTTTGAAGTAATGGCCCAAGAATCTGTATTAAGTACTGTACGTGGATCTGAAAATTGCAAAATGTGTCAAGGTGTCAGAATAAAATTGATACAAACTACCATTTTGCCCCAGCATTCATGCAATCAACAGGCAGAACATGAATTTTGGGTATATCTGCTACATCTGCTACATTAAACAACCGTTTAGTAAGACCTGTAACTGATGCATTATTAAAGTTTTTTATATATATATATATATATATATATATACATATACATATTCTATGCAAAAAATGTCATTAATGCATCAGCTAGAGTTCTTCTACAGTGAAAAAAGAGAGGAAATTCGATTTAGGGTTCCACCTTGCACCCAACCCCAGCCGCCCCCACCAACAGGTATCAGGGTGTGCATTGGGTCATCAGCCCTAACTCTCACCCCATCCCATCCCATGTGTAAACAAGCTGAGGAGGTGCAGTGTAGGACAATGGGTGAGAGTTGGCGATGACCCCAATGCACACCCCGATGCCTGTTGGTGGGGTATGGGGTGGGGTGCAAGAGGTGGGAACCTTAAAATCAAATTTCCTCACTTTTTTCACTGTAGAAGAACCCTAACTGAGGCATTAAAGAAGTTTTTTTGCATAGAATTTCCTTACTTTTTAAGAAAGAATAGAAAAGTAGAAAGTTGTGCAAGTTGGTAGGAGGGCCCCGTACTCCCACTATGTGATTTTGTGTGAGATAGTAACAGGAAGTGCAATGCTAATGCACGCGCAAATGGTTAGGCACATGGTGATGCAAACGTAAATAGTAACACAAACAGTAATAGAAATGCAAGCGCAAAGTGACACCAAAGTGAACAGTGATGGAAATGGAGATGCAAACAGAAGTGCATACAGAACGCAATTGGTAATGTGCACGTTCATGGTACTGCAATTGGAAATGCAAATGCTAACGGTAACAGCAACAATAACGCCAAAGGAGACAGAAACAGAAACGCAAATGCAAGTGTGTATGGAAATGCAAACTGTAATGCACTTGGACATGGTACTGCAATTGTAAATGCAAATGGTAACAGTAACAGCAAGAATAATGCCAAAGGAAACAGATATGGAAACGCAAACATAAGTGCATATGGAAACGCAAACCATAATGCGCACGGTCACGATACCACAATTGTAAATGCAAATGGTAATGGTAACAGCAACAATAATGCCAAAGTAAACAGAAATGCAAGTGTGTGCAAAAATGCAAACCGTAACGCGCACAGTCATGGAACCACAATTGTAAACGCAAATGGTAACGGTAACAGCAACAATAACACCAAAGGAAAGAGAAATGCAAAAGCAAGCACGTACAGAAAAGCAAACTGTTACATGCATGGTGATGGTACCGCAATTGTAAACACAAATGGTAACAGTAACAGCAACAATAAAGCCAAAGGAAACAGAAATGCAAACACAAACACAAGCACGTAAGGAAATGCAAACCGTAATGCGCACGGGCACGGTACCGCAATTGCAAATGCAAATGGCAACAGTGACAGCAACAATAATGCCAAACAAAACAGAAATGGAAATGCAAGTGCAAACAAAAATGCAAACCATAACGCACACGGTGGTGTAAACGGGAACGGTGATGTGAACGGTAACGGAAGCACAAATGGAAATGCTAACTGGCACAGTAACAAAAGGGCACACCCTTCTTTTCCCCAACAACTGCATTGAAAAAACACAGTGAAAACAAAGAATGTATGCATAATAATTGACCTCGGATAGAGAAAATTAGGACTTGGAATACTAAATTACTTACATCTCAGGAACCGTACGACATAGAAAAAAATTAAAATTTCATATGAATTATGACTTTCCTGGCTAGTTTTGTACTTAGCCCCTGTTTGTGGGGCTAAACATTTTTGTGATGAAATGTCCGTATCTCGCACCGTTTCCGAGATATGGGCCCTGAAAGACACGACGGATACCATAATGTTATCCTATGGGTAAAAGTGTCAACTTTGGAGTGCCGTCACTTTGCCGTCTTGAAATATGTTTTCACCAAACTACCAAAAGGCACATCTGTGGGATGTTGCCTTTCCTCCCTCCAAATTTCAAGTAAAAAGACCAAACCATTTCCGAGATATTCAATGTCAAAGATTAGTAAAATTTCCCTATCTATTCCATTATAAAAAATCTGGCCATCTTGTCCCTATTTTGCGATCAAAGATCGCGATCAAAGAATCTCACGATCAAAGAATTTGCAGGCTCGTGATCAAAGAATTTGCAGGCTCACGAACAAAGCATGGTTCGACAGAACAATGACCCCTGAGTAAAACCCACCCTCATTTGACTTCCTAGGACACCCCTGGACTGAGAAAATATATTTTTTAATCTGGCCATCTCGTAACTTGCTCACGATGCATGATCGCGATCAAAGAATCTCACGATCAAAGAATTTGCAGGCTCGTGATCAAAGAAATTGCACGCTCACGATCAAAGAATAAAAAATGGTGAAACATGAATTATTCACTGATTTGAAGCGAACCAAAGCCATGCCTCGATTGAACGGACCCTCCTGAGCAAAACTCACCCTCATTTGTGTCCCTAGCCCACCCATGAGCTGAGATATTTGTGTTTTTAGGTTGAGATGAAAGATCGTGATCAAAGAATCTCACGATCAAAGAATTTGCAGGCTCGCAATCAAAGATCGTTAGCGAGCCATGAATTAAGATTTTAAAAACTTGTAACTCTATTTTTTGACCAATTTGGGTGAAACCAAAGACATGGCTCGATAGACTGGAGCCCCCGGAGTAAACTCCATCCAAGTTTTACTTCAGAAGTGACCCCTGAACCGAGATATTTGTATTTTTCCGATAGGAAATTTAAAACAAAATGGCGGACCTCGCTATGAAAGAATTTTGAAAATCCTCAGGGACAAAGATTCTTGAACCGCGAGGCTGCAAATTCTTTGATCGCCATGTGGGACCAGATGTCCAGAATCCCATTCTTTGTTCACAAAACATACATATAATTTTTCCAGTTGACTAATAAACGGAACTTAAAAGCGGCATAAGTTTTGAATGCCTTAATATTTTTTCACCAAACAAAAAGCGGCATGTTCGGCCACCAAAGCTCTTTCAAATGAGCAATCTCACAGACCAGCACAACACACAGCGACTGTGCAGGGCCGCATCCAAAATCCCAAAACTGCCTCCAAAAATGGATAATTTTGCATTTTTCAGTGCTTTTGTATGGAAAGACCGTAAGTCTGACTAAAACACAATTTGGCAAATCAAGAGATCTACCATACCCCACCAAGCATACCAAATTTCAGAAAAATCCATTGAACAGGTCAAAAGTTATTAGTGTGCAAGCATTTGAGTTTAGTATGTAAGTGACCGCTGAACCTTAACTATAGTGGCGCGACTGCGCCACTATAAGATATATATATATATATCTGTGTGTATATATATATATATATATATTCTGTATATATATATATATATATATTTATAAAATGGGTAGGGAAATTGTTGTTTTACAGGATGATGAGCATCATATGACCATGCGTATATCAGAGCGTGACCGCACACCTGTACTTTTACCCCCTCCAAAACAGTTTTGACATTTTATAAGATAGATAAACCACTCTAAGGTGTGCGGTCATGCTCCGATATACGCACGCCTTGGGCGGTCGACACACTCGGCCTGCGGCCTCGTCCGTACAACGCACAACAAGGCGTGCATATATCAGAGCACGACCGCACACCTCAGAGTGGTATATCTGTTACATATATATATATTTATATATATAGATCTGCGTGTGAGGGAGACAGAGCTCTCCTATTTATTTATTAGATCATTGGTTTACAGACCTTTGAGTCATAGACTCATTTACAAAGGTACCTCATCAAGAGCGCAATACATCACAGCAAACAAACAGTACTGTACATAACACTTAGTTTAAAAAAGCAACCAGTGTTACAGGCATTCACTGGTGGTACACACTTGGTAATAGGTAATTCACAGTAGTCATAATATAGGTACACGAGTACCACGTCAGGTAGCAACCAGAGATATTTGATTACATTAGTCAGCAGATGTTGCATGAGACCCCAGGTATATACAGCAAAAGTAGACAAGGCAGACCCAGCCTAGGGGTGAAGGTAATGGGCAGGTGGGGGAGTATGTGCAGTTGCAACAGCAGGTGCTTGGCAGATGGCTTCTGAGAGAGACCTTGAAGGGACCAAGCTTAGTGAAGTCAGCTATATTGGCTGGGAGGGAATTGAACCAGGAGGGAGCCCAACAGCAAAAGGATCTCTGGGCCATAGAGGTCCTTACCCTGGGGACAATACGGGAGGTTTTGACAGTGCTGCGGGTGGAGACTGAGGGGAGGCACACTGCAGGGAGGTGGTGACCCGGGGTGGGGGTTAGCAGGGACTTTTTTACAAGAAGGCAGGTTTGGAAGCTGAGTCTTTCTTCAAGGTTGAGCAAGTTGGTGGTGGAGTACAGCAGGCACGTATGGGTGCGCCTAGGGCTCCCAGCATTAGCCTGCATGCCTTGTTTATAGAGAGCTGGATTCTGGAAATGCAGTGTTGTCAACTGCAGCATAGATGGGCAGCCCATAGTTGATTAGCGATAGGACAGAGGAGGTGATTGCCAATCTAAGGGCCTCTTGTGGTAGGCAGTCCCTATGATGGTATAACAGTCCAATTCTGACATTGGTGGCAGCAGAAAGGGCATTGATATGGGAATGGAAGGAGAGTGCCAAATCAAAGGTCCTAGATCTAGTACTGACTAACAGGGAAAGGATCACAGATCTCCAAGTAGAAGGTCACTTGGAGGCCAGTGACCATCACATGGTATGGTTCAATTTGGCCAATAGAACTAAATCATCCCATTCCAAGGCAAAAATATGGGACTTCAGAGGAGCTGACTTTGATAAGATGGCCAACAGGGTTAAGCTAGGCCTGGTAAAAAGAAACACAGGTGAGGGGGTACAGGCAAAGTGGGCAAGCATTAAGGATGCAATACTTGAAGCAACATCCCATTGTGTTAGATAGAAAAGGAAGTGCAAAGAAGAAGGAAACCACTTTGGTTCTCAAATACAGTAGCAGAAAAGGTCAGAGCCAAAAGGCTGACCTTCAGGAAATATAAGGGAATGCAGTGGGATGAAGATAAGGAAGCATACCAAACTTCCCTAAGGGAAGCAGGGAAGGCAGTAAGGCAGGCAAAGGCCCAAACCAAGGAAACACTAGCACAAACAGTAAAAGAAGGTGACAAGACTTTCTGTAGATACATTAGTGAAAGGAGAAAGTCCAGAGGGGGTATGCTAAGATTAAAGGGGATAAGGGAGCATGTGAGGATGAGTACCATGTAAAAGCATCTATCCTAAATAGATACTTCTGCTCAGTATTTACTGAAGAGAAGGTAGGGCAGGGCCCACAGCTCAGCACCATGGAGATGGGGAGAGGGAGGTGTGCACTAGTTCCTTCACAAAAGAAAGGGTCCTACAAGAGCTCAGTAGGTTCGGGGTGGACAAGGCAATGGAACCTGATGGCATACATCCCAGGGTACTAAAGGAACTAAGGGTGGAACTAGCAGAGCCATTATCAGAACTGTGTAGTGAGTCTCTGAGCACAGGCAAGGTCCCAGAAGACTGGAGAAGGGCTCATGTGATTCCACTCCACAAGAGTGGTAGTAGGGAGGAGGCAGGGAACTACAGACCAGTCAGTCTTACCTCAGTAGTGGGCAAGATTCTGGAGGCACTCCTTAAGGAAAGGATAGTGCAACATCTGGAATCCATAGGAGCACAGGATCCAAGACAGTATGGGTTTACAAAAGAAAGGTCCTGTCAAACTAATCTCATAGATTTCTTTGACTGAGTAACCAGAGTGGTGGACCAAGGGGGAGCAGTTGATGTTGCCTACTTTGACTTCAGCAAAGCTTTCAATACTGTTCCACATAGAAGATTGATTAATAAGCTGGGTAGGCTTGGGGTGGGTCAGAAGTTGGTCAACTGGGTGGCAAACTGGTTGACAGGCAGAAAACAGAGAGTGGTTGTAAATGGTATACAGTCAGAAGAGATGCAAGTCACAAGTGGGGTACCTCAAGAATCAGTCCTGGGGCCAATCCTCTTCAATATCTTCATCAGTCACATTGCAGATGGACTGGAGGGTAAGGTTTGTCTGTTTGCAGATGACACCAAGATCTACAACAGAGTAGATGATCCAGATGGGGTGGGCAGAATGAGAAGAGATCTGGATAAACTAGCAAAATGGTCGGAAGTGTGGCAACTGGAGTTTAATGCAAAGAAGTGCAAGATCATGCACATAGGGAAGAGAAACCCTGAAGTCACCTATAGGCTGGGAGGGGAGTTGCTGGTAGTCACAAGGGAAGAAAGAGACTTGGGCGTCATCATCACTGATGACCTGAAATCATCCAAGCAGATCACTAAAGCAGTACGTAAGGCTAGAGGGATGTTGGGGTGTATTAGTAGGGGTATCACAAGTCGGAAGAGGGAGGTAATAATGCCTCTTTACAAGACAATGGTTAGGCACCATCTGAAGTACTGCGTGCAATACTGGAGGCCACATCTTCACAAGGACATTAACCAAATTGAGGCAGTCCAGAGAAGGGCAACCAAAATGGTGCAGGGACTGCATCAGAAAACATATGAGGACAGATTAACGGAGCTCAATATGTATACCCTAGAGCAAAGGAGGGAGAGAGGTGATATGATCGAAACATTCAAATACCTTAATGGCATTAACAAGGTGAAAGAGTGTAACATGTTTCAATCTAAGAAAAATAGCAGAACAAGAGGGCACAGCATGAGATTAAAGGGAAGCCAATTAAGGGGTAATGTGAGAAAGTTCTTTTTAACAGAAAGGATGGTGAATGCATGGAACAGCCTACCTCAGGAAGTGGTGGATATGAATACAGTGCAGGGCTTCAGACAGGCATGGGATAGGCATAAGGGAGCAATACAGATGAGTATGAATAGATAGGCCATTGACAGAACAAAGGTCGATGGCACATTTATAAGGCAGAAAAAGAAATGGGCAGACTGGATGGGCCTTGCGGTTATCTGCTATGTTTATTTATATATATATATATATATATATATATATATATATATTTATAAAATGGGTAGAAAAAAGTGAGCTCATCTAGTGGACAATCATCATCATATGACCATGCATATATCAGAGCGCGACCGCACACCTGCACTTTACCCCCAAAATTACAATTTTGCCATTTTATAAGATAGATAACCCACTCTAGGATGCAGCCTCATGCGTACAACGCACACCAAGGCATGCGTATAAAAGAGTGCAACCGCACACCTAAGAGTGGATTATCTATATATATATATATATATATATAAAACCTTACACCAGCATCCCAGTAGCCTTTCCCACTGCCTTATCACCCTGACATGATGGCTCTAAGGCCTCTTTCTTGCCTGGTGACTGTAAGTGCCTCTCCCCCATCTTATACACAGGTACACAGAAGTACCTTGGGGTCTTCTTTGATTCAGCACTCACCTACCACACCCACATTGATGCACTTGCCTCAGCCACTAATGTGCGACTTGGCATCTTATATCGACATAAAAACTGTCTCCCCCAGACTGCCCTCCATATAGCGGTCACTTCCTCTATACTATCCCTGGTTGACTATGGCCTCCCAGTATATGGTGCTGCTGACACAACTGCCCTCAATAAAATTCGCCTCATCTTAAATAAAGCATGCAGGCTAATCACTGGGGCCCCCAGGATGACGCACTCTTGCCAGCTCTATGACATGGTGAATCTGCTGACTCTGGATGAACGTCTCCGTTACCAAACTTGCCTAATAACAAAAAAAAACCCTTCTAGGACTTTTCCCACTTGGGCTGACAGCCGTGCTCTGACAAGCCCAACCCTTGGTCTGCACACGGTCCTCCTCCAAGGCCACTCTTCTGGTCCCAAGATCCAGAACATCCCATGGACAGAGATCCTTTTGCTTTAGAGCTCCGTCCTGGTATAACTCCCTCCATGCCCCCATCTCAGATGCCCCCACAATTTCCAAATTGAAACTCGCACTTTGCAGCCAACTATTTAACACGCGAAGCTGCACCTGTATATAACTGAGTTGCTGCGCACATTACCCTGACAATGCCCACTGGGCAGCATCCACTCCACATTGCACTAATCCTCAGCCATTGCTGTTTATACTGCTTTGACCTGCTACATCTTGCAAACTTGCTTATCTGCTGACCGGATGTAGTCACTGGTGCTTGCTACCATTACTCCAAATGCTGTATCCTAAATTCAGTTGTCTCCTGTGCTTGCTACCATTACTCCAAATGCTGTATCCTAAATTCAGTTGTCTCCTGTGCTTGCTACCATTAATCCAAATGCTGTAACCAAAATTCAGTTGTTTTTTCTACATCATATGTAAGCCTGTTATGTATTGTCCTCACTGTGACGAGGTACCTTTGGAAATGAGCCTCTGGCTCAAAGGTTGTAAACCGATTTCTCAAATAAATAAAATAAAATACACAGCTCCTGACTTTCCCAGTCTCAGGTGAATAACCTTGCACTTTTTGGCAATAAAACCTAGCTGCCATACCCTAAGACATTCCTCTTGTGTCCCCAGATCCTTTTGCATTCTCTCCACTCTTTCCTGAGTATCCACCCTGTTGCAGATTTTTGTATCATCCACAAAGAAACACCTTCCCCTCCAGTTCCTCAGTAATGTCACTCATGAAGACACTGAAGAGGACCGATCCTAAAGTTGATCCCCGTGGCACTGTGCTAATCACCCTCCTGTCCCATGAGTGTCTGCCATTTACCACCATCCTTTGCTTCCTACTCTTCAACCAGTTTGGGACTCAGCTACCACTTTCTCTCCCACCCCCAGGCTGCTTAGTTTCTTAATTACTGTCCTGTGTGGCACAGTGTTGAAGGCCTTACTGAAGTCCAGATAAGCCACATCCACTGCTCTACCTTGATCCCCACCACTGGCAACCCAGTCAAAGAAATCCATGAGATTTGTTTGACTCAACCTCCTTCCTGTGAAACCATGCTTCTAGTGGTCCTGCAGCCCATTAGCCTCCAGGTACTTCACGAACCTCTCTTTCAGTAGGGTCTCCATTAAATTTTCTTACCACTGAAATAAAACAGACTGGCTTGTAGTTGCTAGCCTCATTACTGCTGCAACTTTTGTGCAGAGGGACCACACTGGACATCCTCCAGTCCTTTGGAACCACCATGTCTCCACAGAGATGCTGAATAGTGTTGCCAGAGGAGCAGATAGCACCATGCCCAGTTCTTTTATAACCCTTGGGTGAATTCCATCTGGCCCCATCTCCTTATTCTCATTTAGGGCTTCCAGTCCCTTCTGAACCTACTCTATGCCCACTCCCCTGGTGCTTAATGCTACATACTGGTCCATTCCACCCCTCCCCCAACTACTGTGAGGACCAAGCAGAAGTAATAGCTTAAAATGTCATCGTTTTCTTGCTCTTCCTATGCACAGTCCTCACACTTCTCCCTGTCTGTCTGAGTCTTACTATACCTCTCATCTTCTTCTTTTCACTCATGTACTTGAAGAAGGTCTTGTCCCCTTTTTGACCTCCATAGCTGATCTTTTCTCTGTTTGTGCTTTAGCTGCTCTCACCCTCTGTAATATACTCTGTTGTCTCTTTAAGATTCCTCCAGTATGGGTCATGCACTCAGGAAATAGAATGCATGTGTAACCAGTTTGAGACAGTGTGTGGCCAAGACTCCAGTGTGTCCGCTGAGCTTATTTAGTTCTGTTATGCAGTTGGAAAAAAAATATAAGATAACAGTTTTACTTAAATGAGTCTTGGAATCTGTTCTGTGATCCTGCTCCTGTTTGGTCTAGTGGTCTCCAGTGAAACTCTACAGAAACTAATGAAAGAATCACAGGTATCAGAAAAGTATACAACACCCTCCTTCCTGCCTCCCTTTGCTTTATCATATATACCACCCTGTCGTTTTTTGTGTCTGGGTATCGTTGTACTTCCTAAATATAGTTTTTTCCCCTTCACTGCCTTTGACATCTCCTTGGAGAACCATAATTGCCTCTACTTTCTCCTTTCTTGCTGACTTCTTTCAAATAGCATGCTGTTACCTTGGCTGTTCCCTCCTTAATCTTTATCTACTGGGTCACCACTTCCCACACAGCCATCCCCCCCTCAATGCATTTACTGAGCCAGTTTCCCATTTCTTTAAAATCTGCCCACCTGAAATATAGGACCCTCATCTTAGTGTGTTTTTTTCTTTTGCCCAATCAGTATGCCAAACCATGCAGTAAACTGATTACTTGTACCCAGGGAACTACCCACTGTGACGTCTACAATGCCATCCCTGTTTGTAAATACCAGCTCCAGCACTTACATGTGGCAGATTAAAGTCTCCCCAAAATCAATACTTTTCCGTTGCTCACCATTTTGCTAATGGCCTCCCCCAAAGCTCTGTCTACTTTCTCCCTCTGTGTCAATGGTCTGTAAATCATCCCAAGTCAGTAAGGGTCTCTGACCCTCTCTCTAGGCTGACCCACAGAACCTCCCTCCAGCCCTTCCTTATCCTGCTGGTGTCCTTGTATCTCAGTGGCCTTTATACTTCCCTCACATATAAAACAACCCTCCAGCCTTTCCTCCCTGACCTGTCCTTTCCTTCCGTGGGGGGGGGGGTGACCAGTCCAGGGGCTGTGAGAGTGGTCCATTGGTGAGGATGTTGTTTGCCTGGGAAGGGTTAACTGGTCTGGGCCTGTGACAGTGGTCCAGCTGCATGGATTATGGTTGGTTGGAAAAGGGAGGCTGGTCCCAGACTTAGAAGGTGGATCAGTGGCAGTGAGGGTTGTCAGCTACAAGGGGGTAGCTGGTCCTGGGGCTGTAAGGGTGGTCTAGCAGCAGGGACTGTGGTCAACTGGAAGGAGAAGTCTGGTCCAGAAGCTGTGAAGGTGGTCCAGTGGCAAGGATGTCAGTTGTCTGGAAAGGAGAGACTGGTCTGTGGTCTGTGATGGTTGTCCAGTCACAAGGATCTTGGTTGTCTGGAAAGGGGGGGCTGGTCTGGGGGCTTAGACAGTGGTCTTGTGGAAGCTATGGTGTTTAACTGAAAAATGGAGACTAGTCCAGGGACTGTGAGAGTGGACCAGTGGCAGAGATGGTAGTCAACTGGGAAGGGGTAACTAGTCTGTGGGCTGTGAGTGTTGTTCAGTGGCAGGGATGGTGGTCAGTTGGAGGGGAGAGGCTGGTCTGCGGCCTTTGAGAGTAATCCAGTGGACAAGGAGGGTGATCAGTTGGGTGGGGGAAACTGGTCTGGGGGCTATGTGCGTGGCATAGGAGCAAACAGGCTGGCTGGCTGAGAAGGGGAGGCTGGTCTATGGGATGTGAGGGTGATCCAGGGCAGGGATGAAGGTGGTCAGCTGGAAGGAGGAAGCTGGTCCAGGGGCTATGAGGGTGATCCAGTGGCAGGGACAGTGACTATCTGGGATGGAGAGGCTGGTCCATGGGCTGTGAGAAGGGTCCAGTGGCTGGGTCAGTGGTCAGCTGGAAAGGGGAGGTTGGTCCAGGTGCTTTGAGGGTGGTCCAGCTGCTGGGAGTAAGGTCAGCTATAGGACAAGAGCTTTTATAGGGGGCTATAATGGTGATCCAGCTACTGCAGTTGGTCAAATGAATGTCAGTGGCTTGTCTGCAGGGCTAAATGGGTGTGGATATTGCAAGATGGCTGGTCAAGGAGGGGTCTTATTAGGAGAGAGCTGCTAAAGTGCATTTTCTTACAAAAGACAGAGTCCTTTCTCCCTGCTATTTTTTTTTCTTTTTTTTCCCATCACTCAACTTTGGGCATGTTGGATGAGTGAGCTAACTAAGCAATAAGGCACGACAGGGTGGTGTTATCGTGTATAACGTTACTCCTGGGTGGGTTGTTAGCACGAGGTGAAGCCGAGTGCTTCCACCACCCCAGGAGTGACGTTATTACACGATAACACACATCCCTGGAGTGCCTTATTGCTATTATACAATGGCTCGTTGTCATACAAAAAAAAAAAAAAAAAAAACTAAAAAAATTATTTTAAGGAATCCAAAAGTGCACCATCCATAGCATCCAAAAGCAATATAGTGATGTTATTGTGTAATAACATCACTGTCTCAGGCACACATTGACCAATCAGAGTCCAGGAAATTTTCTTGCCATTGTATAATGCTCAATAACACACACAGGACCCCGAATTTTAACAAGCTCAATACGGTTTATTATGCTAACGTACATTAACATCGGCAGTCGCATAGAGTCAGATAATGATCAGTTACCTTTCTATGGGAGAGTGGACAGCATAGGCATGGGAGTTTCAATATTTCATCTTATGGTTCCCCACTACTCATAACTTCAAAATTTCTACGAATATTTATACCCCATTTGTATCTATGTCTGTGACCTTCTTCCTTCTGCCTCAGCAAAATGAACAGGTTCTGCAACTTCATCTCATTACTACACCCATTCTTTTGCCAAATTAAGAGTTATTTTTCATGTTCACCGTGCGCAAATATACAGTGAACATTTTGCTATGAGAGTGGCTTTTGAGGGGTGTGACACTGTCAGAACAATGCAGAGTGGTCTGCAAGGGGCTCGTCACTGTCACACCAATCATCAGCCAGGCTGGTTGTGACATTGTTCTGGATTGCTGGGCCTGAAACTTCATGTAGTTCAAAGGAGACAGCCGACCCAATCACAGGGTGGCTCTTTCCTTTGATCTACATAACACCACCCAGCAAGCACAGTTTATCTGTCAAGATAAAATGCAGTATAACTGATTGAAGCAAACATGCTAAACTAGCAAGCTGCTTCTTACTCAACAATTTAAAGTTAACTTTGTCTAAAGTTAAATTTCCAATTTATATCAAAGGGAAGCCAGCCTAAACATCGAAGATTGAACAATGGTGCACATTGTAATAACAGAGTACACCATTGTCCGATCCTGGATGCTTTGTGTTGGCTTCCCTTTGATATGAAACCGAATTCACTCTAGCCAATTTCAGCTTTAAACATTTGAATAAGAAGCAACCTGCTAGTTTAGCATGTTTGCTTCAGTCAGTTACACCAAATTTTAACTCGAGATCTATCCAAATTGTATGTTTGTCTTTCCCTTGTATGTTAACAAATATCAATCAAAAAGTATTCTGTTTCCAGGCTCCTTCTCTGTGGAATAACGTTCTGATATCAGTTAGATCATTAACCAACTTTACTACATTCTCTAAAGAATTGAAGTTAGATTATTCAACAATGAAGAATTGTATCTGTTCTGTCTGAATTGTTGTATTGTCATTAATGTTTTTATCTTATATTGAAATATTTCGCACTTTTTTATAACATATATTACATATGCTTTTATTGTACTTTTGTACACCAAGTCATACCTGTAAAAGGTGCCTTATGGTACTAGTGTACCTTACCTGGTTAACCAAATAAAAAACAAACATCTGCCTGATCAAAACTGTCCCTCATAGTTGTTTTTCTTAATTACATCTGTAAAATAGAAAAACGTTCATCGATGTCTGTTGCTGACACTGCCATAACTGCCCCCCCCCCCGGTCCTACCCACATTAATATTCTGGCATGGGGGTGCCCAATTCCCCATACCGGCTGCTATGCTCCCACCCTGCCCATTTTACTTTTGCAGCACCAAGGTGTCAACCCCCGGTGCTGCCAAACATAACACTGACACTTGGGGTGCCTAATCTCCCAGTGAAATAAAGAAAACCATTCCTTGTGTTTTTTTTTTAATTACACCTGTAAAAGAGAAAAACGTCCATCGATGTCTGTTGCTGCTGCCTCTGTAACTGTCCCCCATCCCAACCCATATTAATATTCTGGTGTATACCCACCCAACAGAAACACCCCAGCAGTGAATGACACTACAGCAACTACAGCGCCACCTCGCTGTAGTGTCCACGCTGCAACCCGGCACTGTCTGTCAGGGATCTTGCACGCCCCCCCCAAATCAGCTCAGACTCAGAGTTGATTATCTTTATTGGGGGGTGTGGGGGCATAGCCCCCCTCATGGGAGGTTCAAGGGGAAAAGCCCCCTGAAGAAAACACTTCAGGATCCCGTAAACCGGTAGCTGACCGCGATTTCTCTGTCTGGTCATTAGACAACAAAATTTTTGATGACCAGTTGTGGAGCCATATTCTAAGAAGGTGTGCCCCAATCCCCTGTACTGGCTGCTACCACCCACTCTGCCCTTTTTACTTTTGGAGCACCGGGGATCCCCACAGATCCATGATGCCAGTTTGATAACACTTTTGTCGACCGGCATCACAGCAACAGGATTTATGTCGACTGCAAGTTGCAGTAGACACGAATCCCAAATGTCTCCCAGTCCTGTTTTTTCATTGGGGGGCTTTGCCCACCAAACCCCCCATATGGGGGACTCTGCTGCCGCACCCACCATATTAAGGATTCTCAACTCTGAGTCGGAGTTGATTTGGGGAGGAGGAGCAGGACTGGGAGACAGTATGCCCCTGTCTCGGGTGCACCAACACAGTGATCTGTTGGCAAACTGTTGATTTTGTCTACAGAAAAGTAGGTCACTGTCGGGGGGCATACTGAACCAACCTTGGGTGCTGCTTAACATATCACTGGGGACTCCACCACCGGTGCTGCTAAACATATCACCAATACTGGAGGTGCCCAATCCCCCAGTGTTGCCACCTGAAATAAAGAAAGCTGTCCCTCATATTTTGTTTAATATACCCTGCAAGAAAGATAATTAGCAATAAACATCTGTTGCTATCACCACTACTGTCCCTTCACATGACCCTCCCACTGAGCACCCTCCACCCCAAGCTCTTACTTCCCCACTGGGGGTCCATGCCATAATCCTGTCTGGACCACAGACACATCTTCAGTCTTCATTGCCAGACCGTGAACTGAGGAAATCAGGTATGCAGTTCAATGCATATTAAAGGATACCTAAACAACATTTTGACATCAAACTATTCAAAAATCTAACTTTGTAGGTGACTAAAGGAAAGGCTGCTGTATTCATTAAAGCTAAAACTACATTTACATAATTTACCTAAATGTGGTTCCAGAGCATTTAAAAATTGTAAAATCAGCCTTCCAATTTGAAAAAACTGTCTTACCTGCTTCCTAAAATGGCCGCCAAATCTGTTATGTGATGACATCATTTGGAGACAAAGTCAGAGAGATATATGGCTCTCTATAGTGCTAACTAGTTCTTATTTCTCTTTGTATAGAATTGTTTCACCCAAATGGTCAAAACCATGTGCATTATTTTATATAATGCACATGTTAGGCTATGGTTCTGTTCATTTTGTTTACTTTAACATGCTGAAAATGTGTTTTAATCCAACTGACTTTCTCTGTGGCAAACCGCAGTGCAGTACAAGTTTTGAATAACTTGGTGGTCTAGTGGTTGTGGTGGATCCAGAATGTTACAATGAGGGTGCTGGGGTGGTGTGCATACTTAATATGCACTTTTTAACATTTTTATTAAACCTTTATATTGTCTGCTATTATTCTTTTCTAGTACGTTTTTGACAGAACCTACAAATGTAATCCATAGTTTGAATGTAAACATTTGTACAATCAATAAATCAGACCTCTTCAACAAAGTGAAATGCAGCAGCAGCAAGCAAGTACCTTACTATGGGGGTTGCAGCCACACCCTTCACCACCCCCTAGAGCCACCACTTTTTTGTAGCAAAGTTCTTGTGCAGTCCAATTTTAGAGTTCATACTTTCTTGAAACTCCAATATATGCTTGTCTCATCTTCTTTTTCCATGGGAAATAATAATAATAAGAAGAATCAGCATTTATATAGTGGTTTTCATACACATTGCATCCCAAAGTGCTTTACAAGCAATACTAGACTGGTAGTGAAGTGACTGAACATGTAGTGGCAGCCATTTCATACATTAATATCCACACACAGTCTTGGACAATTGCATGAACTGGTTTTATAGGAAGAGGAATGTTGGCCAGGACAATGGGGTCAGGTAGTGATCAAGGTGCTGGCAGGTCATTCAAGATTTGGAAGGGTGGTAGCCATCCAACTCGCATTGTGGAATACAGCATAGAAAAGTACTGGAGAAGAATTGCTGGGAACTGTCTTGCAGGGTTCTGCAGATCACAGGTAAAGGAGCAGACTGACACTGGAGGTCAGGTGGATTCACTCAATGTATTAGTATTCCTCTCCTGCTAATAACATTGTTATCCATTGTAAGTGCAGCCCTTATGAGGGCATGAGCAGCAGTTTTTCTGGTGGGTCATGATGCTTATTGCTTGCTTTTCCAGGAAGACCTAGTTGTTGGTTAATGAGGTGGGAAAAAAACACAACAGGGAACTGTATATACTACCTTCACTGTGCAGAAGGGTGGTGATCCACTCTGTTTACTGTGGGAGCAGAAGTCAAACATTGAGAATGTTGACTAGAGAGTGATTTGGAAGGCATTTTTAACAGTGCCAGCTGATGAAGCTTATCAGTATAGGTGTGCAAAACTCTCTGAGGTACAAGATTACAATCTGAGGTGCGATAATTCTCTTCATGAGACCGCAAGCTCATATGCGGCCACAGGCAGTACTAAGGACAGGGTATGGATGGTTGGGCGTGCAACAGAAGGCAGGCTAGGTACAGGGGGTTCACATGGAAAAAGAAAGCCTTATTTGTGGATTAACAAGACAGCATAAGCTTTAGAACCCTCTGGAACTGAACAAGACAGGTATTTTGCTGTGTGACCCTGAACAAGTCACTAAACTTCCTTGTGCTCCCAGGCCACACCTGTAAACAAGCTTTCAGCTTAGTGCATCTCTCCTGGTTAACAAAAAACAAAATTCAATGCATCATATAACTACTAGATCATCAGGTATTTGAAGTGTTGTACTGTAATGCAGTTTGCCAAAGAAAAAGTCAGCTGGATTGCAAAACATTTTCTGCAAGTTAAAGTAAACAAAATCATAGCCCAACATGTGTACTGATCAAAATAATCCACAAGTTAATACATGGTGTTGATCATTCAACAATTCAAAATAAAGAGGGAAAGAAAAACTAGTTAGCATTATATATATATATATATATATATATAAATATATATATATATGTATATGTGGATCTCTGGCTCTGGCTCCTATGATGTCATCATGACTCATCACACTTGGCAGACATCTTAGGGAGAAACCAAGGCTGTTTTTTGAAAGTGAAAGGCTGATGTTTACAGTTTTCAAAAGCTATGAAACTGCATTTATGTTATTTACATAAATGCAATTTTAGCATGAATGTAAACAACAGCCTTTACTTTACCTCAATATAAAGCCAGATTTTGGAATTTGCAGTTTTAAAAAAACTGCTTGTTTAGGTACCCTTTAAAGGGGTTTTGAATTTATTAGCATAGTCTGGCAATTTTTGAGTATATTTGCCCCAAATTTTCAACATGCCTTTTTTAGGACTTCACCTTATAAACAATGGTAATTAAATTATGCAAACTGAGCCGGCCCGGTGGCGCTGAGGGTTGAGGCGCTGGACGCCACACCTCGCACCACGCCGGCGACCCGGGTTCAGAAGCTGACTCGGTCGCCGGGTGGGTCGGCCGGGGAGACAGGCTGAGTGTCCAACGACAGCTCGCTTCTCCGGGAGGGGATTCGCCGATGTCTCGACACTTGCATGAACCTGGAGCGAGGCTCGAGGAACCGTAAGCTCCACGGGGATGGGATGTGGCCATTGAGCAGCATGGATGCCGCTGCTGCGGTCATGATGTCGGGGAGTTACTTGCTGCTCGGGGAGGAGAAAATGCGGAAAAAGCCTGCCTCAGCGGGATGATGGGAGGACCATGGCGTGCCCACATTTGCCTATGCCGCCCAGCAGACCTCAGACGGCATGGTGAATTCACGGGGTCTGACCCCTGCCTCGTCCCCGCCCGGGGGGGTAATCTGCGGCTCCATGAGGTCTAGGGGTCTGCTTTGGTAGGGTTCTGGGCAGTGGGATGTCCAGTTGTCCCCCCCGAAGGGTCGGAGGAGGCAGGCTAGGGGAGGAGGAATAAATAGTAATTAAAAAAAAAAAAATTATGCAAACTGTCTGGAAAGGTGATTTCATGATCACTGTGCAAAATCATTTTCTGGACAGGGGTTGAACATTTTCTCTGCCCTTGTTCATGAGGTGGGGTCATAAGAAGGCTATGTTGCAAATTTGGAGTACAAATATTTAAAAACATCAAAGTTATGAGCCTACATTGAAATTTACAAATGCAGCCATGTAACTTTGGTAACTTTCAATATTTGACCCAAAAATTTCAACATAGCCATTTCTCAGCACCTCATGAATGTGACAGCTGTCATTCTTTAAATCCAACCAAAATGTGTTTTCCCGCTTGCAGTGCAAAATCACCTTTTGGACAGGAGTTGAACATTTTCTCCACTCTTGTTCATGAAGTGGACTCATAAGAAGACTATGCAGGGTTATAAGATGGTCATGTTGAAAATCTGGGGTAAAAATATGAGAAAACAATAAAGTTCTGAGTCTACATTGCAATTTTTAAACACATGCTCATAACTGTGGTAAGTTAGACACAAACGCCCAGATATTCAAACTGCGCCTGGCTATGGTGCAAGCTTGGGTGCAGTGCAACTTGGCTGTGCAGGGGCGTTGACTAGGCGATATTCAACGGAGCTGCACCATGGCACAGAATCATTGAATATCGCACCCTGGCCACCCGCAGTGTGCATGGCGCAGTGGCACTGCGCCAGCGCAAGTGGCCAGAGTGGAGCAGGGGGATGCGCTAGTGCAAGTTCCATTGCGCTATGCACAGCAACCGCAATATTCAAAAGTGCACATGCAGATGGGGCCAGAATGTATGCAAGGTGCAAATGGGGCCATTTGCATGTCATTATGGCCCCATTTGCATGCAGGTGCGCCAATCCCCGACGACTTGCGCCTGGTTCCCTGCCAGGCAGCAGCCATCAGGCACTGACACCCCCTGCACAGAGCGGCAATGTGCCCCACAGCCCGATCGTGGGCTTCAGTATAAATACAAATAATCCAATATCCCTGGTGGTCCAGTGGACCGCTGTCTGCCCGATCACGGGCATTTGTAAAAATAAAGATTTCTGTCCCGTATCCCTGGTGGTCCAGTGGACCGCTGTCTGCCCGATCGCGGGCATTTGTAATCAAAAAAGAATCCTGTCCAATATCCCTGGTGGTCCAGTGGACCGCTGTCTGCCCGATCGCAGGCATTTTTTAATCAAAAAGAACCCTGTCCAATATCCCTGGTGGTCTAGCGGTACCCTCGGTGGGGCTGCTCGCCCGGTGGTTCAGTGTGAGCCAATGGGTGTACAGACCTACTGACAGTATCAGTCGGCTGGTGGCGGGGCAGCAAGCGGGTTGGATGCTGCCGCCCACTGGCTGACCGGGGGGGCGGGGGGCTACCGCTAGACCACCAGGGATATTGGACAAAATACTTTTTTGATTACAAATTCCCACAATCGAGCAGACAGTGGTCCACTGACCAACAGATATAGGGTTTCTTTATTTTACAAAGCCCGCGATCGTGGGCATGGGGGTGCTGCCAGTGCAGCCGGGAGCGAGGGCCACCACAGGTGGCAGCTGCCTTGTTGTGCCCTGCAATGCGGCAGCTCACCGTGGTGGCCATCCATTGTTCCTTTTATTTTTTGATCAACTTTGTGCTAGAGGTAGGGGTTAGCATGCATGGCTCCACACATCCCGGGCTGAATATCTGGCTGCAGAGTATGCATGGGCAAGCCCCCCCACCTGTGCCTGCATACATTACTGATGCTCTCCAGTGCATCGGGATTTGTGCTGCACACTTTTCCCTTTTGAATATCACGCCGGGGCGCATCAGTGGGTTGTGCATGGCGCAACACTGTTGCACCATGCGCAACCCTTTTGAATATCTGGGCCTCGCTTTTCAACATACTTTTCACTAAAAATACCACCAACAGCTTAATATAGTTCAGTTTCAGTTGGTTACCATCTGTATCCCCCCCCCCCCAAGTCACCCCTGAAAAAGGGACTTCTAGTCTCAGTGGGCCTACCGGGCCAAAAAAATGAAATGAATAAACAAAATTAGATAAATAAATAAACAGCCATTTCTTCACATCACCTCATGAATATGATAGCTGTCTTTTCTCAAACCCTACCCAAAATGTTTTAACACTTGTGGTGCAAAATGACATTTCAGCCATTGTTGTATAAATGACACTTGTCATGCTCAGGAGTGGTCAAAAAAAGATGTTGAAAATTTGGGGTAAAAATGTGAAAAAAACAGCCAAGTTATAAGGAAACAAATTGTTCCAACATTTACTCCTAACTTTATTTTTTGTAGATTCTGGCAGCTTATGTTCAACATATCCTTTGTGTTACTCCACCTCCTGGACGTGGCAGGTGTCATTTTCAAATCCGCTCCGAAACTTGTTTACACAGTTGCACAGAGAAATCACCCTTCAGATGGGACTAACATTTCACCTGACTTGATCATAACATCAGGCCATTTAAAGACTGTTGGACATTTTAAGTTAAAATCTGAGAGTCCAATTAAAGTAGATATTGCCTCCCAGCTGTCCTATCCTGGGCAATTACAATCTAACAGCAGGACACTACTGAAAATGAGACACTGCATCTCATCTGCTCTATCCTGGGCAAATATATAGTAAAAATGTGCACAAACAAAACCCAGTACAACAGCAATACCGGGGCGAACATTCGGCATTGACACATGCTTGTCTTATTCTGTGGTCTAACTCCGTGTTTGGTATGCTGCCAAGTGCTTCACTGTGTATTGTCCTTCTCAACCCCTTTCAGAACTGGTGAAGATGCAAAAACTAGCAGACAATATCAGTACAGGAAGTATTCTCATTAACCCCTTGCTTTCTTACGTCGGCACTTACTGATTTCCTTATACTTCTATTATATCACTATGTCATTCTCCTAGAGGCACCAGTTTTACATAAAGCAGTGCCTGGCAGGGTATCAGAGGAAGAGAAGCTCTGTCCTAGACTGACCTGGTGGCATACTTCACAGCAGCATGGCTATGATGCTTAAAGAATGGAGATCACTAGAGCTGCTGATTCTGGTAACTAATTCATGTTTGGTTTTTTTCTATTTGTCTTGTTTTTTATCCAGAGCAGCTGGACTGAACTGAATGGGTAGCTGAAACCAGTGAAAACTGGACTGCATAAGTTGTATTCAGTCTGACCAGACCCGACGGTCCAGTTTTAACTGATTTGGTCCAGTTCTGGTGGTTCATCTTTTATCAAGTGCCGATTTTAACAACTTATCCTATCTCTCAACTGCTATGCATTCTGCAAGTGCCAAGTATTTTACATCAAACTTCACCCTTGCTTGCTCCATGATGATACACTGATGTTCCCATAATAGTGACACTACCTGGACTCATGAAGTACTAAACAATGAATCTAACTTAATCTAAATCTTTCTTAGCAATAAACATATGATGCCCACTATTCTTAAATGCATTTTTCTTTAAACTATAAAAAGGGCTACATATTCTGGCAATTTGATGTACATTTAGAAGGAATGCTGCTATGCATTTTAATGCTGAGAATCAGAGCTATACATGTTTACTCTGTACATGCACTATGTATTTTTGTCTGATCATGTACAATAATTCAAATGTTGCTGATCTAGCCCTGTTCAGTTCTGTGAGCAGACCATTTAGCCCAGTGTTCTTACCTGGTTATCAACTAACTAACTAACTTACTAGCTAACTAACTAAGAAATAAATAAAACAGAAAAACATAGACTTTGACGGCAGGTAAAGACCACTTGACCCATCCAGTCTTCCCATTCCTCCCTACCTACACTATTACTGCAGACGGTACCCAATCTACAGCTCTTTCTCCCTCCCTCCTTCCTTTCCACTATGATTCCATTGTGCTTTTCCCATGCACTGTTGAATCCCACCAGTTTTCTCCCCCACCACTTCTGCTGGAAGGCTGTTCCAGGAATCTACCACTCTTACCAGCAACCTAAACAGTGACAACATCACCTCTGTCTGCTGATGCCCCTCCATATGCACTCCAGCAGCCCACTAGCCCTCCTGACTGCCTTATTGCACTGCCTGGCCACCTTTATGTCATCCAATAGGATTTGCCCCCAGGTCTCTTCCCTGCTTGGTGGTCATCAATACCACTCCACCTATTTTGTACTCCGTGCCTGTGCTTCTGTGCCCAAAGTGCATTATTTTGCAGTTTTTTGCAATGAAACCCATCTGCCATACCCTTGACTACTCCTCTAATTTTCTCAGGTCTCTAGATGTCCTTTCCACCTCCCTGGAATGTCCACCCTGTTGCAGATCTTGGCGTAGTCCACAAAGAGGCAGATCTTCCCTTCCAGCTCCTCAGCAATGTCACTTATAAAGATATTAAAGAGGACTGGTCACAGCACTGATCCTTGAGGCACCTCGCTGGTCACTCTCCCTTCCCTGAAATGAATTCCCATTTACCACCACCCTTTGACACCTATCCCCTAACCAATTTCTTATGCAGGTAACACCTTTGGATTCATTCATAAGCTACCCAGTTTGCTTACTAATCTCCTGTGTGGAACGGCATTGAAAGCCTTACTGAAACATAGGTAGGCCATGTCCACCGCTCCCCCCATGAAACCATGCTGCCTTGGATCTTGTAACCCACTAGATTTAAGATATTTCATAATCCTTATCTTCAACAGTGATTCCATTAACTTCCCCATCACTGATGTCAGGCTGACTGGCCTATAATTGCCAGCCTCCTCCCTGCTACCGTGTTTGGGTAGTGGGACTACACCAACCCTCTTCCAGTCCTCTGGAACCACTGCTGTTTCCAGTGAGTTGTTAAATAGAACTGTCAGAGGTGCAGCCAGTATTTCCCTGAGCTCCCTCCATACCCTTGGATGCATCCCATCTGACTCTTTGCCCACCTTCAGATTAGTGAGTCCCTTCAGGACTCTCACCTTCAATAAAGGACTAGTGTCCACCTCCTTCTCTCCAAAGCTTCTGTTATCCCCCCATCAGGTCCTCCCTGAGACATTCACCAATCTTTATAAAATCTTTCCTCCTGAAATCCAGGACCCTCACCCTTGTGTGGTTCAATTCCATAGCAGTCTTTATACTGAACCAGACCGTATGGTGATCACTGGTCCCCAGGTGGCCTCCCACCTTGATGTCTGCAAGATTATCCCTGTTAGTGTCCAGCAGGCCCAGTATTGCCTCATCACAAATGGGTTCACTGACTAGTTGCCTGAGGAATGCCCCCTGCAGATAGTCCAGGATGTCCCTGCTTCTACCTGAAGCTGCTGCTGGGAGGCTCCAATCTACATCTGGCAGGTTGAAGATTCCCACCAGCAGCACCTCCAACTTTTCTGCATGTTGCCAATGGCTTCCACCAGTACCATATCTAATTGCTCCCCTGTGCTGGAGGTCTGTAGATCACTTCAGTGCAAAGAATGGCTCCATTCCCTGTCTCTAGGGTGATCCACTGTACCTCTGCCTACCCCTATATTCCCTGTATCTCCATTGCATTAATGCTTTCCCTGACATAAAGCACCACACCCCCTCCTTTCCTTACCACCCGGCCCTTCCTGAACAGAGTATAGCCTGGTATGACCATGTTCCAGTAATGGTTTTTAGTGCACCATGACTAGGTAATGTCCACAATATCCAGGCTGGACGCTACCATGATGGCCTCTAGGTCCATAATCTTATTTCCTAGACGTCTAGCATTCACACAAATTGTCTTCCAAATTTTGTTTTCATCTGCTTATTGCTCCCCTTTTTTTCCTTTTTGTCCTCCCTTGTTCCCCTTCTCTTTTTTTTAACTTTCTGTTTTAAGCCTCCTTCCATCACCATAACCAGCCTTCCCTTCTGAGTCCCCTAAGGCATCCTACAGCTCTGCCTGATTCCAGGTACCAGTGGTGCAGACCCCAATGTTGCCTCAGTTTACCCTCCAGGTGGGGAAGAAGGGAGCCTGCTCATCTCCCTCCTAATGAAAATTGTGTCAGGTCAGTGTCTGTGGGTCCTGGGCCGGGTTCTTGCTAAGCCACCAAGGGCTCATCATCTGGCGTGGCTGTAAACCACTTTCCATTTTTCTGTTCTCCCCAGATGTCAGCTCATGAGGAGCTCAAGGGAGCATGGTCACACGGAGGCATGTCCAATCTGCTCCGGAGCCTGGCCAACATCTTCCCTCACTTATGTCACCCCCAGGCTGCACCTCCATCCATGGTCACCCAGGTCATGATATAGCAGCAGGGACAATGGCCATCCCTCCCCCTGAGGAGGAGACTGTCCCCTGGACACTCAATCCTCCTCTCCCCCCCCCGCTGGCCTTGATGGCCTGAGTCCATTCCTGAACCTAGGTTGCTAGTGTCATGAATGGTAGCACTACCACTGAGCCAACAGGTGGCTCCCACCTCTCTTTTTAATGTTTCCATTCCTTTCCCCTTTATCTCTACCACCCTGCTTCCTTTATTAATTTGCACCTTGGGAGATTCCTGTCCCCTCAGGTTCTCCTTACACTCTACTTCAGCTTGTGGGGGTGGGGCAGTTTCTGCCTCTCAGATTCCTTCTGCCCCCCACCCCACCCCCCATCTAGTTTAAATTTTCATTGAAGTAACATTTAAACCATCCACTGAGGAATGTGGCTCCCCTCCCGGATGGATGCAGGCCATGACCCTTTTACAGGCCCTTATCTTCCCAGGTGGGTCCCTAGTTCACAATGTTGCTGAACCTTTCCTCTCTGTACCATTTCTTCAGCCATGAGTTGAAGCTCCTGCTGTGGAGATCCCTCTCCTTTCCTCTGTCATAGACAGGCAGCACCTCAACAAAAGTCACTGAGCATGCTACCTGTCTAAGACCCCTCCCTAGTTTCCTAAACTCCCCCTGCACTATCCCGGCCCTATCCCTAACCAGGTCATTAGTTTCCAAGTGAACAATGGCATCCAGCTCTCCTGTCCTGCTGCCAAGTGGACAATGACATCCAGCTTTCCTGTCCTGCCGCCAAGTGGACAATGACATCCAGCTCTCCTGTCCTGCTGGCGACCCTCAGGATCCACTTCCCATCCCTCTTGTCTGTGGCACAGGGGAGGTATGTAATCTGTGTTCCCTCCTTCATCCCCCCTTTTCTATTCCCAAATCTAGCCCCCTCACAATTGAGTACCCACCAGAAGTTGCTTCCTCCCTTCTTGGGGTCTCAACTCTGAAGAACCCCCACATCCTCCCTGGTCACTGCCAAGGATGCCTCTTCCTGGCAGCCCCACCCTGCCAGAGCTGCATAGGAATTAAGTAGTGCTACCAGTGGAGGAATGTGCCTCGTCCCACCACCTCACCCTTCCAGAACCCACCACTGTCCAACCGTTTCTCCTCCTCCCTGGCATCCTCTGAGGCAATGGCTGCAGACATTGTGGCCTCTGGGTGGGGGGAAGGCCCCCCAAATCCTAGTTAATTCAGTCTGGAGTGTAGTGACCTCCTCCTTCAACCCAGAGAGGGGTGTGCAGATGGGGCAGCGCTGCAGTCTTCAGATGGTCTCTCTCTGAAAACTGCCGCCTCACAGCTACTGCACTGCACCACTCCCGGCATTCTCCCTGTGTCACCTAGAAATACTTTTGTACCCTTACCCTTGATAGGGTGTTTCTAGTTTTCCTTTTTTATTGTTTGTTTCTAGTTGTGTTCCCACGTGCCTTGTTTAAATCTTGTTATACTCCTACCCTAGACTGGTGTTGCTCCTGATCCCAGGTTTGGCTTACCACCTATCCCAGCAGTGACTGTTACACAGTGGTGAACAGGTGCCTTGCCTTAGTCAACTGGCAGAGTGCCCTGCCTCTCCACTTCCTTCTGCTGATGCCAGTTACCAATGTTCCACTGCCTTGCTGGTACATAAACGTACATAGCTATTCTACTGTAATTTGTTCTGACAACAGTGCATGCTCAAAGGGTGTCACATACTTATCCTAAATATTCTAATGAATAAATAAAAAATAAATACCTCCAGCTTCATTGTTATCTGTTCTGCTGCTGTGACTTGTAGCCAAATAAAATGATGCACTACAGCATTCAGGACAAAATACCAGGCTTTGAAATGACAGATCAAGAAAGAGAAAGTTTGCCGTAAGAAATCTCACTCTGCTGCAATCCACTGTGCTGTGGCAGCCGTGTACCAGCTCAAACGACTTCCTGCTAGCACTACTGCTGCTCAACACAGTTCCCCTCAATTTTAAGATGGTTTTAATATTCATTAGCTGATGAATGATGATATTGTGATCAGTAATATTCATGACTACTACATTAGGGGAGGGGCTAGGGTTAGGTTTATAAATCTAGTTCATCACACTGAGAAAATAGCTCAATGCAGCCAAGTTCAGGAGAGGTTAGGATTAGGTGTCTAAATCTAAGGTACAGTATCACACTGAGAGAAAAAAGCTCAGTGCAGCCATATTTTAAAAATAGGAGGGTTTTTTTTTGCATGGCAGTTCAGCAAATCTTTGGTTTTAATATTTTAAATTAAACTGTGTTCACATTTTGTAAAACCCTAGCATCATTAATGGAAAACTACATGTAAAAAATGATAAAAACACATGTTGTGCATTGGGTTTGTTTTTGTTTCTCTGATGATCCCCAGTGTTCTGTTACCTGTGTCTGTAACAAGGCTTTTTTTACTTGGACATGGTGGTCTCCATGCTTGCCACCTTAATCCTGCCCCTTTGGAAGAAGAACACACACACACACACGCACACACACACACACACACACACACGCCATCTGTTTAGGTTTAAAGGCCACAGCACAACTTTACTCAAACTTAAACTTAACCATTACAGGCATATTGTTTGTAACTGTTCATATTTATTTACATTTTATTTACACTTTCAAGGCATTTTATTGTGAAACCATAATGTACCCCACACAGTTATCCTGCTAATGAGGGTCTCAGATCTAGGCCCGGGGGGGGGGGTCCTGGACTCCTAGAGGGCACCTTTCATCACAGCTGTCTGTGAAGAGGTGGACAAGCATCTTCCAATAACCCCTACCCTACCCACCCTTAACAGTGTGGAGAACTCCCCTCCACCACTGCCTCTCCGGCACTCTGCCACACAGATTTGGAGCAACAGGGCAAGGGCAGTATCTCTTTTAAAAGGCTTTCCTGAGGCACCCCACGTGCCACAGGGGAGCATGGCAAAACCTTGCCTGTGGCACACACATACACACACACACACACACACACACACACACACACACCTGCTCAGCCTCTCAAGAATAGTGGTGATCACCTGGATAAATTATGGTTTCCAACGTAGTTTGAATTGACTAGTTAAATAAGTTCAACCCCATGTCTGATAGGTGGACCCCATCCCTATGGAAGAGACCCGGACAGGACATCACTATCTTCTCATGGACAATTGTCTCTCCACCCATCCAGCTGACAGACTTGCCCACATCTTTATTCAGTTTAACCCTCACCCAGTCAATGGCCTTAGGCTCCTGGACAAGGCACCAAACCAGGTGTGGCAGCATATCCTTCTGCACCAGCCGGCATTCAGGCACAGAGCCTGCAGGGCAACCCAGTCCTGGTTGATCCACAGGATGAGCTCCAGTGTAGTCTGCACCCCTGTATTATTACCCCCAAATGCATGACTAGTATGTCTGGTATACTAAATCTCTTTTTCTGTAGGTGGATGCAGGGCATAAGTTGTTCCCATTTCATGCCCTGCACCCCTAACCACTGGACACTGGACTCCTACTTGGGTAACCCATGATTCCGACCGCACAGCCTCTCTTCTGCCCTCTCCTGAGCCCAAACTATATAGGAGGATCCCATTACCCACACCCATGTCTGGTGCTTAGACCCTAGAAGCATATGAGGGGCTGAAGAGAAAAGAGGTTAATTTTGCACTTGCAATGGCCTGTCATATCTCTTAAACCTGCTGCATGGCCATCTCCTGATTCTTTTAATATCCCCCTCAGACAAGCCCAAGCTGGTAGCTGTGCTGGCAGCCCCAGTTCTGAACGAATGTGTCCCGAACCACCGTGCATCAAGATCACAAGCACCAAGCCAGATCCTCATCACCATGCCAAACTGTTACCATGTTAGTGGCCCACTGTTGGTATGGATCAGTAACTGTTTGTCCCCAGGTGGACAGACATTGAGGGGCCAATTTCAGCTTGTGCTGCCTTCCTAAGGATGACTTGTGTCCCCCTGTCTCATTGGTCTGTCTTTGACTTCTGAAGCTATATGATCATCTTGCCATCTTGAAATTCCAAATCCTTCCTCCTGAGCCTCCCTACTTGGTCTGATTTGCTGGCGGCCACTAATTCTCTGATTCTGAAGGCCCCAAAAGAGGCCAAGCAGAAAGCCACCCAGAAAAGTTTGCACTCATATATGCTCCTTGTGCAGCTGTCCAAAGCCCACACCAGTGCCACCAGCCCTCGGAGTGAAATGAACCTTGGCACATCCCCTGCAGGCGGGACCTGACAAGCCCAGCCCTCCATAAATTTCTTAATAATGAAATGCTGGGTCAAATCACTGTGCCTCAGCAGTTTGCTGAAGAATGCAATCCCCACCAGCATCATCCCTGCTGTTGACCTTGACACACCTTTCCCCATCAATGTTCATAAGAACCATAGGATATTACCCAAAGACCCTAACCAGGGATCCTCTACCCCTTGCACCCTGCAGACATCCAAGAATTGGGAGATTCCATGGCTGTAAGCACCACAAGTCCCAGGAGTTACCAATCTTGATGTTACCTGCCAGACCCCACCCAGCTGTTATTCCACAGCCTGGCAGGGTGGGTCAGTGGGCTCTTCTTGGTTATGGGTGCCAGCATCCTGAATCTCCTCAACTGAAAACAAGAAAGCAAATCAGCAATCTGGTTATCCAGCCTCAGAACATACTTGGCCTTAAAAGTGATATTGAGCTGCAGGCAATGCAGCACAAACCTGTGCAACAAGCAGCATACCCTTTTGCAGTTTGCAGACTGTTAATTTATAATCTGCACTACCCCAATGTTGTTGGACCAAAAAAAAACATTTTCTGCTGCCTGCTGCCACACACTTCCAGGGCAACCATAATGGAAAAAACTCCAAGATCAGGCTCCTGGTCAGGACCATGTAGTGCCATGCCTGCGGCCATGTGGCTGCACACCACTCACCCTGGCAATAAATGCCAAACTCCAGACCCCCCAATGCATCTGTAAAGAACTTTGGCTCTTGTTTGGTGGTAAGTGGTGCCTGCCACAGGGCCACCCCATTAAAGTTAGTTTAAAATTCCACCCAGATCCATAGGTCAGGTGTCATGCCCTTGTGAACTCAGATGAAGTGGCATGGTTAGTGGATCTCTGCCATAGTCCTGGCCAGCCACCTGTAGAAGGTGTACCCCATGGGGATGACCTTGCATGTGAACTTAAGGTGCCCATGCAGCTCCTGCAACTGCTGCAGTGTGATATTCCTGGCAACCCCACTTTCTGTGCTTGCTGGACGAGATTCTGTACCTTGTCTCCTGGCAATGTGGAGCTCCCTGCTATGGAGTCCAGTTCCATGCCCAGGAATGCGATTCTGGTGCATGGGCTCTTGGTTTTGTCCATGGTGAACAGCATTCCATATTTCCGGGTGATGTCCATTAAACATTTAAGTGCCCTCCCATGCAAACCTTCACCCCTGGCCAGAGGAAAAGGAGACATCCAAGTAGTGGATGACGGATTCAGTCTCCACCTTGGCACATACACCCAAATGAGGAACGTGCGGAACTTTTCAAAAATGGAACAGGAAATCAAACAGCCCATTATTATACACCTATCCACAAAGTATTTGTCCTGCACTTTCATGCTCAGCAGGCTGAAATCATCAGGGTGAAAAGGGATGAGGTGTAACGCCGACCCTATGTCAGCTTTTGTCATCAGTGCCCCTTCCCACATTCCTGCACCCACCATTATCACCACATCAAATGAGGTGAAAGACACTGTGGTAAGCTCAGGGTCTATCTGGTCATTGACTGAATCCTCACATGAGAAGGAAAGGTGATGTGTGAGGCAGAACTGACCTGGGGCTTTTTTTGGTACCAACCCCAGCAGGGAGACCTGTAGCTTTTCCAGAAGGGGCATGAGAAAGGGTCCCACTATTCACCTCCTTCCAAACCTTCTTGCCTAATAATCATAGGTCTATCCATGGCCAATTTCAGGTTGCCCCACCCTGGATGACCTGAGGGCCTGCATAGGGGATCCAAATAAAGCCCTTGAGCATTGCCAATGCCACTGCTCTAACTGGATATCTCTCTAACCAGGGGAGGAGGACTGATATCCTAATTGGTGTTGGAGCCCTTCCCAACACCATACATGCTGCTAGTACTGCTGTTCAAAGCCTACGCCAATGCTGCCAGCCCTTGGAATTAAATGGGCCTATGCACATCCCCTGCAGGTGGGACCTGACAAGCCCAGCCCTCCATATATTTCTTACTGAAATTCTGGGTCAAATCACCATGCCCTAGCAGCTTGCCGAAGAATGTGATCCCCACCAGCATTGTTGTAATGCAAAATTTATTTATACAAGGTGCCCTTCCTGAGCTCAGGGTGCCCTTACAATAATCATCAAAATAATCTAAAATCCATAATCATTATAAAAACATACATAACATACATCAGGTATCTTGAAATGCTTGATGAAACAAAAAGGTTTTAAGGGATTTTTTAAAACTTTCTACAGTTAGGCTATCTCGTATCTGATGGGGTAGAGAATTCCACAGGGTAGGTGCCATAAAGGCAAAAGATCTTCCTTCAGATGTTTTCAGGGTTACCCTGGGAGTCTCTAACAATCCCTCATCAGAGGATCAGAGTCAGCGGGAGGGACAGTAAGAAGACAGGAGTTCTTTCAGGTTGTGGGGTCCCAACTCAGGTTGTGGGGTCCCAACTCGTGTAGGGCCTTATAGGTCAGCAGCGTGACCTTGAAGGTAAGGGATCTTGCCTGTCTAAACCCTCCTGTCTTTCTACCTGCAGATAAAATGGTGACTCCTTTAGGCTCTGCATTATTCATGCTCTTCCTCCTCACCCCTACCCTGTCACAAAAAAACACTGTTCTAAATCCCCCTAACACTACGTTTTACGTTTCTTTGTTAGCCTTCCGTTCACCCAGCACCCCTCTAACCCCTCCTCACACCCACCTTTTCCACTCACCCACATGCTGTCTCACTTAGCAGCCCCAGCGCACTTCCCGACACCTATATCCTCTGACAGCTATAACAGATGGTACCTCTTTGTTCTGGCCCTGCCCACCCTTTGCTCCCTGCCAATCCCTGCACTGCCCCCCACAAATCTGCCTGGCTGCCCAAACATCGCTACCACCACAATCACAGTCCCTTACTCCGGCTCACCATTCTACTCCTCCTGCTCTCTGGTAATGTCCACCTCAACCCAGGCCCAGGACCTGCTACATTGCCCTCTGTTGGGTCTGGCCTCCGCATTGCCTGCATGAATATCTGGAGTCTACCAAAAAAGACTGTGGCACTCCAATGCTGGGTCACCCAACACAAGCCCGACATCCTTGCCATAGTGGAAACCTGGCTCCCCCCGTCGACCCCTGACTCGGTCTCCCTTCCTGGCTTCTCCCTCTTCAGAGAAGATCTTGTGGGTAAGCGCGGAGGTGGGTGTGCAGTCTACCTAAAGAATTCCCTCCTGGGGCATGCCCTACGTACCCCAAAGCTTGATCATGGGGCCCAAGCAATCACCCTAAAAATCTCCCCTTACCCAGGCCATGGTCCACTGTACCTCACTACGGCATATGTACCCCCACGAGAACAAAATCATGCTATCCACTCCCTGGCCGATTACCTCAATACCTTGCCTCACAAAATGGAACAGCTCATAGTGAGAGATCTCAACATCAACTGGCTCAGTGCTACCTCAGCACAAGCTAAAGATAACCTCACGGCCCTTGATCTATCCTAACTAGTGACTCAACCCACTAGATTTAACCAGTCTAGTGGGACCAGCACGCCCTTGACATTGTGCTACCTAACCGCCTCACAAAATAAAGGACATTAATGTATTGCCCAACTCTCTCAATGACCACTTGCCAATTCTCTTCCTCTGGTCCTGCCCTGCGCTCAAAGCCATCGCCCCGCCCACTGTCGCTGCTTTTTTCGCCTGGTGTGATCTACGCAAACTTGCCACCTTGCACAACTGTTGGTCCCCAATCTCCCACGTAAAGAATATTGACTCTGCCCTTGCTTTCCTCACCAATGCCTTCTGTAAGGCTTGTGATGTTTTCGGCCCGTTCACCCGCACTAGTACTAAGAGGCACCCGGCTGTCTGGATATCCCCCCTCCCGATCCATCTACTGAAGCAACGCGATAACCTATGGCACATTGCTGTCAGTACAGGCAAGCCTACAACACAGCTCGTAACCAGTGCACCTGGGCTATTAGAAAAACCAAAGCCAGCCACTACCAATCCACCTTGACATCCACCTGGGGCAATGCCCGCACCTTCTGGAATAACATGAAAGAGCTAAACGGGTCATCCTACTCCCCCCCTCCCTCTCAGATGATCATAAATGGCACTATCAACGCTGACCCCTCCCGTATTGCCAACTGCCTTAACAAAACCTTCACTGATCTAAGCTCTGTTCTCCCGGCCCACTTCTTTGACCCCATACCGGTTTGCGACAGTCCAGTTGTTGCTCGCCCCCCCTACCTCTTTAGGACTATCTCACCACAGGATGCAAAGCCTATCCTCCAAAAAGCTCTCTCCTCCCGCAACCCTAGTGATGACCCCCTTGACTCCTGGATACTCCGCCAAACTTTGGATGTCATGCTAGTCCCCCTCACTAACCTCCTCAACCGATCCCTGTGTCTCGGCCAGTTCTCGAGGGCTTGGAAACTGGCCGAAGTCATCCCTATACACAAAAATGGAGACTGCACTGTCCCTAATAACTACAGACCTATCTCCGTCCTCCCACCCCTCTCCAAAGCTCTCGAAAAAATAGTATCTGCTCAACTTACTGTATATCTATCCAGCCACAACATCCTGTGCCCTGAACAGCATGGCTTTCGCCCAGGTCATAGCACCTCCACAGCTCTACTGGAATTCTCCCACATTATACACTCTGCGTTAGATTCCAGAGAGTTGGCTGGGGCAGTGTTTATTGACCTGTCCAAGGCATTCGACACTGTGAACCACCCACTTTTGCTTGACACCCTCTGTAAACTGGGGCTGTCTACTGGCCCATTAGCCTGGTTCTCCAGCTATCTCTGTGGTAGATCCCAACGCGTCAAGCTAACTGGTGGCCTGTCCTCAGCTCTGCCTGTACTTTCGGGAGTTCCATAAGGCTCCACTTTGGGCCCCACATTATTCAGTCTCTTCCTGAACACCCATCCCAGCTCTTGTACCGGAAAACTGCTATTATATGCAGATGATGCCGTCCTACTCTCCTTGCACCCCGACCCGGTCTCTCTCCAGAACAGCCTACAGTCCTCCTTCAGCCACGCTGAAAAATGGTTCCTCAACCACCGCCTGGTCCTGAATCTCAAGAAGACAAAGGCAATGATCTTTTCTCACCACCAAAGTAGCTCCAAAAATTCCCCCCTCCTCATCCTCCCCAGCACCTCTCATCCCCTTGAGCAGGTAACTACATAAAAATACCTAGGCATCACCTTTGATTCAGCTTTTTCTTTTCATGCCCATGTCTGTGCCCTATCCACAGCCATGATTGTCCGAATTGGGCTCCTGTATCGACACAAAGACTGCCTCCTGGCTTAGCCGCCCTGCGGTTGGCCATCACTTCCTCAGTCCATTCACTAGTTGACTATGGCCTCCCCATCTACGCGCGCTGGCCCTCTGTCCTCACCAAATCCAAACTTCCATCAACAAAGCCTGCAGGCTACTGACTGGTGCCCCAAGTGGAACCCACATCTGTCAGCTCTACACCTCCACAAACAAACTCAACCTGGAAGAACGTCTGCATTATCACACTGGCATACTAGCAAAAAAAACTCTACTTGGACTGTGTCCCCTGGATGTCACGGCACAGCTCCAGCGTGCATTCCACTCGGCTGTAACCCATACCACCAGCAAAGCTACCTTCTTGGTGCCTAGAACTAGGACCTCCCTTGACCAAAGGTCCTTCCATTACAGAGCACCGTCCTGGTTTAACTCCCTCCCCACGCACATCACAAGCACTCCTAAAATTGGCCAGTTCAAAGCTGCCCTACGCAACCACCTTCTCAGCACTCGGAAGTGTACGTGTCTACAGTAGGGTATGTTCATTGCCCAAGGCTCGTTAGCGCACTCACTCTAGCTTTACACTGACCATTACCTGCTTGGCCTGCTAGGAACTACCTATTGAACTTTGTTCTATACTATGGAAACCTACCTATCTGTTAAACTATGTATAGGCCTTGCCTGCACGACCTGTCAGGTCCTACCTATTAACTTGTCTTGTACCATCTGAAGCTACCCATGTATAGGCAATGTATAATGTATGTATTGCACCTGTTTTGTCTCACCCTGTCTTACCACACTGCTGTTGTTACCCTCCCTGCAACGAGATGCCTTTGCAAATGAGTCTATGACTCAAAGGTTGTAAATCTGATTCTTGAACTAAATAAATAAAAATAAATAATCCACCACTGCACAGGCAGCCAGTGCAGATCTTGCAGCACAGGTGTTATATGACTGGATCTAAGGACCCCAATTAACAACCTGGTTGCTGCGTTCTGCACTAGCTGCAAGTGGTGGATATCCACCCCCCGGTAGCCCTAGATAGAGAGTATTGCAATAGTCAAAATGACTGGTAACTAGGCATGGACCAAGGTAGGAAGATCTTAGGGCAGAACCAGGTGCTTCACCTGGGCTATATTCCTTAGATGAAGAAAGGAAGACTTGACTACAGCCGACACCTGCGCCCTCAGGGTCAGGCCCTCATCAAATATAACACCTACGTTATGACCTGGTTAGAGGCCATAAGCAGGGTCCCCCCCAAATATAAACCTGAGGACTTCCCTGCCCATTTCCCCAACATCCTAACCCCAGGGTCCACCACCAATACCTCTGTCTTACTTGAGTTCAGCCAAAGCCAACTGGTACTCATCCAATCCTGAACCTCCAGTAGGCAGTTGTTAAACACTGTGATTGAGTCAGACTCCTGTTCTGGTACAAAAGACATGTACAGCTGAGAGTCATCAGCATAGCAATGAAAACTCAGCCCATACCGTCTTATAATGTCCCCCAGTGGGATCATGTACACCGCAAATAATATAGGGGACAACACCGAACCCTGTGGAATCCCACAGGGCAGACAGTGAGGGGCTGAGGAATAAATCCCCAACACCACTCTTTGAGATCTGCCCTCCAGGAATGATTGAAACCAACTTTGGACTACCCCCCTCAATCCACAGAAAAAACACAGGCATTCGAGCATCACCCCATGATCCACGGTGTCAAATGCTGCTGAGAGATCAAGGAAAACCAAGATGGATCGGGCTTTCCAATCTCTCGCCAACAGGAGGTCATTAAGCACCCGAACAAGGGTTGTCTCAGTGATATGCCATTTCCTGAAGCTGGACTGGAGAGGGTCATAGATATTGTGGCTGGTTAATTGATCCTCCAGCTGCAGAGCGACCACCTTCTGGATAACCTTCCCTACAAAGGGTAAATTTGAGACAGGCCTGTAGTTTGCTGGGCAGTCAGGATCCAGGGAGGGCTTTTTCAAAAGGGGCAAACTACTGCCTTCTTTAAGGGATCCAGAAAGATCCCTCTCACCAATGAAACCATCACTATCCCAGTAAAGATTGGGCCGATAACCTCTACACACCCCACTAGGAGATGAGTAGGGCCTGGATCCAGATTACAGTAGGTAGGTCGCAGAGTCTGGATTATCCTCACTATATCCATGACTGCCGGTTGGCTGAAGGTGAACCAAGTCGACTGGGCATCAGTACCAATCAATGCAAGGCCCAATGGGAAGACATTGGCTGATCTCATTCCTGATGGTGGATACCTTATCAGTGAAGAATTGCACAAACTCCTCACACTGTACCTGTGACAAAGCTCGACCAGTCTGAAGACAGGCTGTACTGCAGTCTGTCTACAGTCTGGAAGAGCTGGGCTGGTCTATTCCTTGCTGTAGCAATTTCCCTGGACAGAAACTCTGCCTTCTTATGGGAAATTGCTGATTGGTAGGTCTTATAATGATCCAACAATCTAAGCCTATCCACCTCCAGGCGAGTTTTCCACCATCATCTTTCCAATCTTTACACCCCTTTCTTCAGCTCACAGATCTCACCGGTAAACCACGGAGCCCCCGGGTACAGAGTAAGGGGGCAAACTCGAGTTGGAGCAATGACATCCAGGGCCCCCACAGTGGTCCTATTATAGGCCAACACCAGAGGTCCTGGGTCAGTACTATCCATTGGCAATCCCAAGAAGTCCATTTCCATTATTAGGCCTTCCGAGGTAACTCCTCTCAAAGGATGGAACTCTGCCAACTCCTTAGGGGTAGGCCTCTTCTGGGGGGGGGGGCTGAGAAACTGAATCTCAGGGCATGATGGTCAAACCAACTGATTGGCTCTACCTCCACATCCGAGACCTCCATCCCCAGATGGAATATCAAGTCCAATGAGTGTCCCCCCTCATGGGTTGCAGCAGTAATAACCTGTGTCAGGCCCAATGAATCCATCAATTGGAGGAGGGTTTGTCCAAAAACCAAGAGTTAATCGTTGACCCAGGCATTGAAGTCTCCCAGAATCAACCATCTGGGGGATTCCAATACCATCTCGGCGATGAAGTCCTCAACCTCCCTCAGAAACTCCCTCCCATCACCTGGTGGACGGTTGATGAGAAGGATCCTGTAGCCTGCACCTGCACCCACCATACACTCAGAGGAGTTGGTACATCCAGCTGGCACCTCTCTGAGATCCAGTTCCTGTCTAAAACAGACTGCAACCCCCCTGCCCCTGTGGTCTACTCTCGGGCGGTGAATCACCGAGAATCCGGACAGAACCATGGACTCCAAAATGGGGCCCACATTCTCATCAAGCCAGGTCTCAGTGATGCAAGCCAGGTCAATTGAGGCAACAAGATCTGCAGCTACTGCAGTTTTATTCCTAATAGACCTGGCATTGCTTAACACCGCCCAAAAGGGCCGAGAGTCCAGTGATGACTCCACTTCCTACCTGACCAAGTCAGAACCCTTGGGTATGGGCACAAGGCAAGGAAGACCTCATTTCTGCACCCATTTTGCTCCAGGGTGTCTCCTGGTTCTCACTGTCCCTATCCGCCCATTCATTTCCCACCCCCCCAAAAGTTCCAGGATCCCCGACCCCTTCCACCCATCCGTCTCAAGATGCCGAAAACTCAACATCTATTATACACTTCCAAAGGAAGTGAAGGATATTCAAAAGGGTGGAGATCCTTCAGTCTTGAGGGGGGGTACCACCTGACTGTGTCCCTAATACCCCAACACATGTCTCCAACACTTCTTAGAGCCCAATAACTAAACACAACCCACGCAACAACACTTCTCCCCCCCTTAGACAAAATTGTATAAAACCTTTATCAATTTAACACAATTAAAACCCCCTTTCCCATAACTATAATAACTCCTTCTCTCTCCCTCTCACAGAGAGAATCGTGTTCAAAACAAAAACAATTTAGACTAATCAACAATAATCAACACTAATAAAAATAAAATAACCCTTAACCTCCCCCATCAAATCTTGCAATACCCTTCATGCACAGATAATAATAACATTTCTACAAGCAGTACTAAAAATGCTTAAGCTAACAGACTGAGGAAACAAATCATAGAAACATAGAATTTGATGGCAGATAAGGACTGCTTGGCCCACCCAGTCTGCCCATTTCCCTACCTGATGGATAAGCGACAGATTCTAGTTAATCAACAGCTTACTTCCTCCTGCCCCCCATTGAGTATCTTTGTGCCAGTTCGATCCAAGAGTTTCTGACTCTATATGAAGCTGACTATATATCTCAAATGTACCACCTCACACATGAAATGCCAAGGAAATCCATACAAAGGTTCAAGTGCACCACTCTCACATATCTGCACTTGATCTTAACCAAATTAATAAAGTGTTAACCAGGCATCTAACCGCCTGAAATCGACCAAAATTCACTAGGCCATCTCACTGCCTAGAAATTTACAAAGAATGTTGAATAATGAAGTGAAGACAAAATCTGACCATATCTGATGATCCAAGTCCCAAAACAAGTCCTTATTCATTTATCTGTTTAGTGAATCCGAAATCCAGTCTGTCGTAAGGTTAATGAAGATCCCACATTCTGTTTTCAAAGGCCACCATCAGAAATACTCTGCCACCACCACCTTGACCCATGGATGGAGTCTGCCCACCAGCCGACTCCCCCGAAGGCCTGGGAAAACCAGGAACCAGCCATTCGGCTCTCTGGATGCCTCAGACCCCAGACTCCCGTGCAACGGCAGATCTAGCTGTTAGCCCCGATCAAAATTAGGTCTTCACACCACTCCAACCACAGACCTCGCTGTTTCTATAGATGCTTGATCACAACGATAATACCTCCCAAGTCCAAGTAGTGAGATGGAACAAATTCAGGCAAAAATCCCAGCAGCCATCCAAATTCTCTTCAACCGTCACACAAACACCAACACAGCGGGATAGATTTCCTCCCGTAAACACCACTCCGACTCCAACTCCACACTGGTGACTCCTCCAGTTCATTCCCCACTCGGTCAGCTAGCCACTCTCAGAGTCCTGACAATGCGGACAACATGCAACAGGTCTGCTTGTATAATATAATATTGGAAGTCAGGGAAAAAGACCAATAAAAGTTTCTTTCTCCTATGCAGTTACTGGGACCATTTAATGTATAGGGCATTGCAGCATTGTGGGATTCCCTATAATGCTCATTCACTCACTACATCACTTAAAATTTCCCTAAACTAACTAACACTAACCAAACTAATATAACAAAAATAACAATAAAACAAAATTAAACATGAAAAAAAACTAAAAAAAGGGCGGAAAACAAATTGTTAGTTGTGCAAAAATGAGAAATACTCAAATGCAGCACAGGTGCAACTCACCACATGCCCAGACTGTTCCCACTCTTAACTTGGGTGGAGGGAGCCGAGGACACTGCATTGGCCAGCCAGCCCACTCCTTTGAAAGCCAGGAGATCTTCAGGGTTGGTGAGGCCAGTGGAAGCCAGGTGAGTGCCCCCTCCCTGTCCCACTGGCAACAGGCTACCATGCAGCCACATAGGCATGTTCAGAGCCTACTGGTGTGAAGAAGGAGGAGGCAAATGGCTCTGCCTGGAGTGGGCCTGGCCACCCTTACCTTAGAAATTCAGGCCACCACTCATTCCATCAGCTCCAGTCACCATGGAGCACCCAGAGGACTGAGCCCCAGCTGTGCCAGAAGCACCTCCTTGGCTACATGTTCCAGCCAGGCAGGACCATTAAATTCAGCCTGGCCCTTTGGAGGAGCTCCTCTAATCCAGCAGCTGAGAAGGCAGACATACTTAGCTGGGAAGGGGCTAGACTGGAGAAAAGAGTGAGAGGAGTGGAGTCTGAAACTCTGCAGCCACGTGGTGAGGGGGGCGGAAGAGGGACAAAGGTGAATGGTGCCAGAAAAACAATGCAGGGCAGACATAAAAGCAGAAATCTGGGCTGGTGATGGTCCAACCTATACCAGCAGCAGTGAGCAAAATAAACAGAGCAGGCTAGCAGATAACCATGAGGAGCCACATGGGACAAGATGGTAACCACAACAAACTATTGCATTCCATTACAAACAAGCTGTTGGTCATGCAGCGAGTCAAATGGGGAGCATAGAATCAGAGGCCTGAGCATGGCCAGGTGGGGCCCTTTTAATCCCCCTGAGTCTGCCCTGATCCAGCCCACCCCACCAATTCCCATTGCCGACCAGCTGGGTGCCAACCAAGAGACAGGGACACCAGAACTACTCTCCCAACTGCATCACCTGCCTGCCTGGCACCAGCCATTTCACACCCTTAAGGGAGGGAGGGCCTCCAGCAGGGGCCGAAGGTAGCAGCCAGAAACTCCAAGCCAGTTCCTTCTCCCCTTTTAGCTGGGGGGGAGGTCCCCTTTTCTCTGCACATTTTATGACCCCCAGGGTAGACATTCAGGTTCCTTTTTTGCCTTTGATTTGTGGGAATTTTGACAGAATGCCTTTGGGAATGATGTGAATTAGAATTTACATTAGAACTAAGAGCCCAGGATCCTAGTTATAATCTAGTCACAACATTTAACTGCAACTGCTTGTGAAAGTTAACAGCTTTGAAAAAGTGTTTGCCCTCCCTCCCCAACAGAAGTCAGATTTTTCTAAAAGCCAACTGTTGTTAATTTAGATATGTGACAATTTCCTTTGTAGAGTGCTGTCAATGAGAGATAATACACCCTTGAAGGACTTAAGTCAAATTCACATCATTTCCAGAGGCATTCTGGGAAAATTCCAACAGATCAAAGGCAATAAATCTGGCAGGGAAAAGTAAGAAAACAAACCTGTTACAGACGCATGGAACAGAACATCAGGGACAATCAGAAAACAAAAATCACATAGAAACATAAAACGTGAAGGCAGATAAGGGCTCTTGGGCCCATCTTGTCTGCCCATTTAATCCTTTTTTATAAATTAACCTTCATTTTTTGCCACAGACGTCACTTGACCTAGGGTGCCATCTTTTCCTGTTCCTTCCTTACCCCTACAATTCCCTTGTACCTGTCCCAGGCAATTTTTAATCCCTCCACCATTTTTGGACTCACCACCTTTGCTGGAAGGCTGTCCCTCTATTACTTATATGAGTGGCAGTAACTTGAAAGACACAATTGTGCATAGGTTTCAGTGACCTGAGCCCATTAGCCGTACTTGGCTACTGGAAGTACCAACTGGCGACTGCAGATGTGGGCATTGTGCTCAATGCAACAGTACAAGTAACTCATCAACTTTCAGACATCCAAGAACTGGAAAAGTCTTCAATATTTATCAGTTTATTAATTGTTCAACTTCTAATGTAATTTACATGTTAACCTGCCTCTGCAGTCTAAGTTATGGGGACCAGATGAAGAGACCTTTACGGGATAGAATTAATGCACATACGTCTTCCAACCATAATCAAGTATTGACAAACTCAATTGCAAAACATTATGGTGAGGCAGGTCATGGGTTGCCAGCAACTTTAAAATTCATGGGGATAGAAAAAGTGACTGGCAGATTATGTGGGGGGATGTGCAGAAAATATTATCCCAACGTGAATGTTTTTGGATTTTTAAACTTCAGACAATGCACTCTGAAGGACTCAATGAAGATCATCCATTGAATTTTTATTTATAATGTTGTTTTAACTGTCCTGAGAGTATGTGTTTATGTTATATGGTGTGTATTACTGTGATTTTTGACAGCAGTTGCAAGCTGTTTTCACACCCACCCTATGAATATGCATGAATTACACATTTGTCAAGAGGTTTGTGCAGTGATCTAATCAGCTCTGAGGAAGGTGTAGCTAAATTGTCAGCTGACTGGTACATGCATGAGCTGTGTGTGCACACTGTCTGTAGCTGCCTGAGTATCTGTCATAACAAGAAGCACCAAGCGGGTGCCAGTGAGGTGCCTATTTGGTTGTTACTCAGCTTAGTCCTGTCACCACTTTTTACTCTGTAACTGCTACCATTTTAAAGAAATTTAATGCAAAATATAAGTTGCTGTTTGGATTGTCTGCCCCTTTCATGTCCTCCATAGATATTACTGTAATAATAGGAAGCAATGGATTGAGACCTTTTATGGACATTTAACATGGTAAATTTAAAATATAATAGAAAAATGTCCCCTTAAGGTCCACCTTGGATTTTACTATTTAGTCCATGTGATCAAAATCATCCCTGAATGCTATTTAATATTACTAATTCCTTGTTTTATTCCCTATAGACCCAATGTTCTTTTAATTTTTTTCTTTCCCCCACACCCTTTTTTATTTCCTGATTTTTATTTTAATCTATATTTGCTATGAAACTTAAACTGATATAGATGCACAAAGAGAGGAGAGTATGCAGAAAACAAGAAATTGTGTGGATTGTTAAATATGTACTGTTCTCAGTACAAAGATTTCTCCATTAACCATAGTTAAGATCAGGTCTTAAGAATGAGTCACTTTAACTGACACATTTGGGAACTCCTAGCATGTTTCATGCTTACTGTTGTCAGGAGCGGCTGATTAGCAGGTTGGGTGCCAAGCACGATTAGTGTTTAACAGGTGGACATTAGGTCATGTGGTTACGTACGCTCATGCACACCTGATTTCCCAGTCCAGCTACAGTATAAAAGGGCACTCTCATTGCACGCACTTCACCTCAGGAAGAGGGACACGCTGAGGTAGTGCTCCATTGGAAGTTGTAACTAAAAAGAAACAAAATGTAAGTTCATATTACTTAGTGAACTATGTTAACATGACTTAGAGGGAACTGCAAAAGACTGAGTTAGCAATTGAACGTAAAAATCCTGTTAGTGTCTGTGTGGAGGGATTGTGGGGTAACAGATGGACCAGACACAGAACTTCAGGTTCAACACAGTATCTGTGTGATGTTTATTCAGAATACAGTAGATAACCTTCAGCAATGGCATATCCCTCCTTCAATACATCAGTTTGCAGTATTAGACTATGCGTGTCCTTCCCCTGCACTTAACACCTACTGACCCACTTATCTAACTTTCTTAGGGAAAACCACTTCATCCCTATATTTGTCTTGCATGCTTGGGTGATGGGGGGCTCAAATAATTAAAAAAAGCTAAAGACAAAGAACCTCAGTGCAGAAGCACTGAAGCAAGGGTTACCCCAAAGGACACTGGCAGTAAGCCAAGTTTCAAAGAAACACATCACACATACTCCAATAATGCAGCGCATCATGGGATGTATATGCAAATCACCATTAAATTTCAGACTGGCTCAGTTTACAGCATTAGTGCATGATATCAAAAAGGCCTCTCAAACAATCTGCAATTTACATGCATTTAACAACACAACGGGATTTTGTGATATCTCTACCTGGTAACTTAATTTCTATAATACAGTCACCTACAGTAGTACTTGTTACTTTTATCAAAAATGCCTAGTGCCATGGTATTTTCAACATTTATGGGTTTCATACACATAAGGTATATACTAACAGCAAGCTATTTTATGACATAGTGCTATTGCATACTAAATCAAACAATGAGGAACACAGACTGTTTTACATCAGCTTGAAGATCACAACAATAACCTCCCTGTATGAACACCCGAGAGGGAAAAGAAAAATTAAAGAGGACACTATAGCATAGTCAAGAAAGGGGAGGTGGGGTACCCATAGGTGGCCAACCTTATGGACTAGAAATTGTAAAGGATAGATTAGGCTAAGAAATAGAAGAATTGTTGCAACAGATTTAAGAAAAGATCAGTCCTCAAGAGTGGCAGGATCTCCCTGTCACAGTCTTTAGTAGAGATGACGGAAATGGCTCAATGTTGCTGAATGCTGGAGAACAGATAAACTTTAGAAAGACATGTATTACACTGAACGCTAGAGAGCAGATAAACTTTAGAAAGACTTGTGTTAATACATACAGTGAAGCCAATGGGGATGCTGTACAGGGTGATTTAACTACTTACTGATGGGAAATATACACAAAGTGACTTAAATAAGATAAAGAATGATTTGCTTTTGTGTTATATGGACAAATTAAGCTTAAATGAACATACCAAGAAGGATACGAATAGCAATAACATTATTAATATTAAGAATAATATTTAAAAACCTATTTGAAAGATCTTATCAGTTCCTTCTCTTTTTCGCAGTATTAAGATATTATTAATCTACAGGAGCATTTACACAGGTAACATATTAAATGTTATAATACTTGATACATGAGGGGCTATTTATAGATAAAATGCAGATTAATTGTATGTTATTTCAGAAGAAATAGAGAAATGCGGTCCAATATCTGCATACAACGCTGTTTAAACTATACAGTATATAGCATGTAATTGTATTTAGTTTACTGAATGTAATCAAAATCTTGAAATTCATTATTTATAAAAAATGGTGATTCTGAATTGTGATTTATATAGATAAAATACTGTAAGCCAAGTGTGAGTATGAATGTATACTGATGCAAGCACAAACTTGTTATGGCTACTCAGAATGAAGGAACAAAACTCCCACTCTCTTGGGAACATTAAGATAAAACATTTATTTATTAAAAAATGTGGTAGCACCTCACCAGCGTCATCCTTATGAATGTATATTGTTGTCTTTGAAAATAATTCCTGAGTAATATATGTTCACTGTCCTATGCAGCCAGTGTAGTGTTATACTTGTGCAACTGCGTTAGTTTGGTTTTGGCCATTCGCACTTTCTATTCCAGAGGAATTACCACCTTATAGGGGTACGAAAGGCAAGGAACCCTTGGAGAGGGTTCCACCCCTAGAGGTGCCATGGGACGCTTCCCATTGCTAAAGGTACCTTAGAAATCCCCCTAAGGAGAGAAGCACTGCTGCTGGAGGAGGAGGGGAGGATGGTGGGGCAAAGAAAAAATACTTCACAATGAGGCTGAGAGGAACTGCTTATATAGCTCAGGAAGTGGGAGTGGCTGGCTGCTTGGCCACCAAACTCCAGGAAAAGCCTTTCCAATTCACTGTCCTACACAGCCAGCACAGTGTTATGCTTGTGCAACTGTGTTAGTTTGGTTTTGGCCATTTGCACTCTCTATTCCAGAGGAATTACCACCCTGTAGGGGTACGAAAGGCAAGAAATCCTCAGAGAGGGTTCCACCCCTAGAGGTGCCATGGGACAATTCCTATGGCTAAATGTACCTTAGGAATCCCCAAAAGAAATGTAGCACAAGCATATCCCAAAAGAATGAGGAAACACGAAGCAAATGAGCAAGCAATAACTGTGATGTAGTAGCAGTAACTGTGACGTAGTAGTAGAGAAGCATAGACAGTTTGATAACATAATGAAATACCCAGGTTTGTGTAGCATGATACTAATGGTTTGCATTGAGAATTAGGGGATCCTCTAAGGAGAAAGGGAACAGCAGGACATCCTCCACCTCCATCCAGCAGCAGAACCTTCCTAAAGAAACTAGGGGACACTACTATGCTAACTAACAGTTATGACCTGAAGCAACGGAGGAGAAAAAAAAACTCTATGGAGAGGAAATCTCTGGGAATCCAAGGCCTAGGTCACCTTCACTCCAGGCTTGGGCTAGTTTATTTAGTGACAGCTCTGCAGCTGCAATTTGCAAAACCCAATTAAAGGGAGGTGGAAAATATTCCAATTTGGAGGAAGGCTCTCACTCAAACCCTCTAGCGGGAATGCCGTGGAAGGTTGTGAGAAAACTCAACAACAATATGTGCAACCAAAGCCCAGGAAGAGAGCAATGACTGCTGAGGCACTCACCTGGCCTACCGGCCCTAAACATAGACCAAGTGAGCTAGAGACAGTCATAGGGAGAATACGGTGAAAGTGCCTTGCTAAGGAAACCACTAAAGTCAATGGCTAACCGCTATAGAGGAAAACTAGAGCCAAAGGAGATAGTCATTGTCAAAAATGCACTCAGCAGGTCTAGCCCTCTACTCCCACAGTGCCAACTTCTGAGTGCAATACTCAAGTTCTGGGGGATTCAACCTGTGAACCTTATGCTAGCGTACCCAAATGTACAGGCTCAGATAATATTCTCTTCGGGGGGGGGGGATGCAATATGTCTATCACCTAAGGGCACCTAAGCAAGTATCCAAAATGAACTCTTTAAAACTCTATAAAAGACCTTAAGTATATTCTTACCTTTTCCCAGTTTAGTAACACCATCAAGCTTTTGAACAGTTGTCAAACTTGACCATCTATACGTCACATGCAAAAAGAACTTGGAAGACACACAGGCAGTCTCTTGAATAAAAGGTTTACTAAAAATGGATAAAAATATGTAAAATGTAAACACAGAGCAATATATCAAAGAGCATACAATCACTTAAAAGAACAAGGGTGAAAGTACAACACAAAAACTCCTATCACAATACATTTAGACTTTTTCTATCTAGTGTATTACCTCTTAAGTGCCTAAGTTTTATCAGAGCAGAGAATTCTGTATCTCTTGAGTCCAAAAATGATATGACAAACAGATCAGACACCAGTATTAGTTTAAACTGTATCTCTCCACACCCCTTCTATGAGTCATCTAGCTCCTCCTTTTAGAACATAAAAAAATTACAAACAGGATGTCTTATCAGGAGGTATATTAAATAAAGTGACATCAGGAAAAGCTCATTTCCCAAATTATGGGTCTTTAATTAAACATTTTCTCTTGATCTTGAGCAGTTCCTGTTTTCCCAAGGAACATCAAACTTCTTTTACAACTCTGCAGTTTGTGACCAAGATGTGAGATAGCCACATACTGTCCTTTAATAAAATGTATATTTAGCTTCCCAACTCCAGAGGCAGGAAGTCATAAAAAGACCATAAAATGCAACTTCTCAAGGAAGTTAATTACATTACAGAGATCTCCTGGTCAATTATATATCCTGTAGTTTTCACTGAAAACTGGGTTGGGGGGGCACCCATGGAGCACAGACTCACATACTATATTTTTATATTGTAAATATCATACAGCAATCATAACCAGCTGGCCAAACATCACAGTTGTAACCACCCTTCACCGCTATTCTTAAATTCTACACCAGGAGCTGCTGTAGCAGGCAACTAAAGCCAAGCTGGGGTGAAGACATTCCTTGCTAAGGGCCAGGTGAGAAGGATCCCACCCCAAGTTGGACATGCTCAAGATGCGGACTAAATGCAGAGCAAGACCGTCGGCTGCAGGAACTCTGCACCAAAATAGAATGGCTGGCATGCCCCAGAAATTGATTGAGAGCTGAACAGCTGGTGAGCTGAATGAGCACGGCGTGCTGAGATCGTAATGAGCATTGAGTGCTGAGACCTTGCAAGGTCGAAGGCAGAATTGAGTGCAGCAGAATCCCAGAGGTTGAAGCTGAGGGGATGGCAGTAGGCATGAAGCAATGGTTTGCGTAAGCAAGGAGCAACGATTGTGTAAGCAAGTGTGGACCTGCACGTAGGTCAGTAAACAGAGTAGTACTAATTAGACCTGCATGTAGGTCTGCATAACATAGGGCAATGAAACAGCACTGAATAGTGGGGCAAGCCAGCCAGCATTTAAGAGGCAAATCAAGGTGACAAATACTCTGAGGATTTTCAGTGGTGAAGGCAGGATTTAGAACAGAAATAATTAGCCACATGGGGCCACGACTCCCCAAACACTTCCCAGTCCCTGCCGTAGGCAAACAAGAAAGTGATGGAAGGCCGATAACCACATGCAGATATGAAACTAGTTTAACAGCCTCAGCAGAAGCTTTTTGGCTAAACTCAGAATAGAACAGGTTAAATAAACATAGAAGCAACAATTTGTATGGAATACACGCAGTTGTAAAATTGCAATAAAACACGGAGACACAATGCTGAAAGCAGGTGTAGCCAGGCAGTGCAATGAAGCTGCATGTAGAATGAGAGCATGAATAAGCAGCATAGCTAGGGTCAGAGTAAGCCTGTGTAAGGTGAAAACAATTGAGTATGCAACATGGAGCAACTATGGTTGAGCTGAAACACAGAGATAATGATTACAGTTGCACTGCAGTAGTTTGAGAGTGGTGAGCAACAGTGTTAAAAACACAAGCACTGGGTACAATAGTAATTGGAGTAAACAGTAGCAGTGGCTGCAGTTGTAAGTAACTGAAAGCAGTAGTATGAGCTCTGAGTAGCAGTATGCTAGGAGCTTAGAAACAAAGCCCCAAAAGAAAAAAACAAAACACAGCAACACAGAAAACAGGGAACAAGGCTCAAAATCAAAAACAAGATGCACAAAACACAAAGAAGTACACAGCCAGAGAAAAGATACAAGCCAGAAACAGGAAAACAAACACCAAAGTCCAGCAAAGACACACAGAAACAGCAGGCGGGGGGCTGGTAGGCCCCAGCTAGCTCAGAGGACAGACCAATAGAGCCTCCGGCTGCAAATAAAAAATTTTTCACAATGAGGCTGAGAGAAACTGTTTATATAGCTCAGGAAGTGGGAGTGACTGGCTGCTTGGCCACCGAACTCCAGGCAAAGCCTTTCCAAATAAAAATGATAAAATACTGAACTACAGTTCATTGTTTTAGATGATAACTAGTGCATTCCCTGAAGAAGGATCGTATCCAAAACATCGGACTAGAAAGTCAGAAGTCTTTTTGACTTTATGCACGTTGTTTTATATTTGACCTATTAAAAATGGATTAATTTAAAATTCTGGGTGAGTGTGCATTTTGTTCCAATCTGATAGTTTGTTGTTTTGCCTTGATTGGAATTTGGCTATTCCCTTTAAAAGATTTATATTCTTTTACTTGAGGTTGGCTGTGCTGGATATTCCTTACTTTTTATGTTGTCACTGAATAAAGTTGATTTTATAAGGTAAGCCAAACTTTGTTGATGAATAATTCAGTTATTTGTGCTGGGCAAGTGCTGCAATATTGTGTGGGGATCTTTACCCCTTTGATAGGTGTTGCAATACAGCTCTATTTTGCAAGCACCAGACTTGCTCACCACGAGTGTTTTGAGCCTCTCCAGGTGATACCTGTTTGTTCCAGGGATCCACCACCCTTTCTGTAAAGAAGTATTTCCTCACATCCCTCTTGAATTTACCCCACTCCAGCTTCATCGCATGCCCCCTTGTTCTAGAGCACTTTTTTCTCTGAAAAATATTTCCCTCCTGCACCTTATTTACCCCTTTTAAGTATTCAAAGGTCTCGATCATATCCTACCTCCTGTCCTTCAGGGCATACATGTTTAACTCTTTTAGCCTCTTCTTATAGGCCTTTTGATGCAGATCTTGCACCATTTTGGTAGCTCTCCTGTGGACCACTTCCACTTTGTCTGTCTTTCCTGAGATGTGGTCTCCAGAACAGGACACAGTACTCAAGGTGAGGTCTTTTCAGTGATCTGTATAGGGGCAGCAGCACCTCCATCCTCCTCCTGGTGATACCCCTTCCCATGCACCGAAGCATCCCACTCACCCTTCTGACTGCCTCATGACACTGTCCGGGCACCTTTAGGTCATCCAACATGATTATTCCTAGATCTCTTTCCTGCTTGGTCTTTGTCAGTATCATTCTGCCAATTTTGCACTCCACTCCCAGGCTTCTATGGCCCAAGTGCATTATTTTGCACTTGCCTGCATTAAACCCCAGCTGCCATACCCTTGACCACTCCTCCAGCCTTTTCAGATCCCTACCCATCCCCCCATGTCAACTCTGTTGTAGATCTTGATGTCATCCGTAAAGTGGCAGACTTTCCTTCCAGTTTTTCCGCCATGTCACTTATGAAGACACAGAAGAGGACCGGTCACAGCTATAATCTCTGAGGTAGCCCACTGGTCACTCTCCCTTCCTCAGAGTGAACTCCATTTAACACTACTCTTGATGTCCTATCTGCTAACCAGTTTTTTACCCTGGTTACTACCTTATTACCCACACCAAGCTCTCCAACTTTCTTATGTGTCTCCTGTGTAGAACAGTGTCAAAATCCTTCTGAAAGCTAGGTAGGTCATATCCACTGCCCCTCTCTGATCTAACTCCCATGTCACCCAGTCAAAGAACTCTATCAGATTTGTTTGGCATGACCTTCCCCCTGTGTAATCATGCTACCTTGGATCATGTAATCCACTGGATACAAGATATTCCACAATTCTTTCCTTTAATAGTGTTTCCATTAACTTACTCACCACCGATGCCAGGCTGACAAGACTATAATTGCTCACACTCCACACTGCTACCACTTTTGTGAAACAGGACTACCTCTACCTTTCTCCAATCCCCAGGACCATGCCATTCTTCAGTGGTCTGCTGAATAGGTCTGTCAGAGGTGCAACCAGTACCTCCCTGATCTCCCTTAGCACCCTTGCATATTCCCTGACTGGCCCCATAGCTTTGTCTACCTTCGGGTTAATGAGTGCTTTCTGGACTTTCTCCTCAGAAAATGGACTGGTGTCCACTTCTCTCACCTCAAAGCTCCTGGTGCCTTTTAAAGGCCCCTTCCCTTCTACTGTGAATACTGAGCAGAAGTATTTGTTCAAGAAGGCTGCCTTTTCTTGATTCCCCTCCATACAGTCACCCTCTGCCTCTTTAACCACACAATCCCTCCTTTTGTCTTCCTTTTCTAACTATCATACTTAAAAAATGTCTTATCCCCGTCTGATACACCATGAGCTGTTCTTTCCTTAGTTTGGACCTTTGCACCACTTACTGCTTCGCCTGCCTCCCTTTGTTTAATGAGATGCACTTCCTTATCTTCCTCCCTATGGGTCCCATTATACCTTCTGAATGCTATTTTCTTTTAGCTTTTACTTCTTCTGCTACCTCTTTTGAGAACATAATGGTCTTCTCTGTCTTTTACTTTTGCATTCCTGCTTGACACATAGGTTTGCTGCCTTCACTATGCCCTCTTTTAGTTTGACTCATTTTTCCTCCACCCCTTCTAGGTTCACTCTGCCAGCCAGGTCATTTCTGAGGCATTCTCCCATCTTTATAAAGTCAACCCTTCTGAAGTCCAGGACTCTTGCCATGTTGAACCACACTATACGATGATCACTGGTCCCCAGCTGGCTTTCCACCTTGATATCTGCAACACTGTTCCTGTTTGTAAGCACCAGATACAGTACTGCACCATCACAAGTGGGTTCACTGACCAGTTGCCTGAGGAACACTGTCCTGCAGGCAGCCCAGTATGTCCTTGCTCCTACCTGAAGCTGTGGCAGGGAGGCTTCAATCTACAGCTGACAGAGTGAAGTCCCACTCCAGCAACACCTTCCACTTTTTAACCATTTTGTTAATTGCTTCAAACATTTTGTTATCTAGGTCCTCCCCTGTGCCGGAGGCTTGTAGATCACACCTGTCTGAACAGTGGCTCTGTTACCTAACTTGAGGGTAACCTACAACACCTTCGCCCTCCCCAGAATTTCCTATACTTCTGTTGCTTTACGTTATCCTTCACATAAAGCACCACTCCCCCTCCTTTCTTTCCTACCCTGTCCCTCCTGAACATTGTGTAGCCTGGTATGACCATGTCCCAGTCACGGTTGTACAACATGTGTTTTTATCATTTTTCACATGTAGTTTTCCTTTATTGAACAGTACTCTTGAGCGCTATCAGAGGAAGGAATAGTACAAACCAGGAGACAGACCATAAAATTGGGGCAGTTGGGGATGCTGTACCTAATTACTCAGAGAGTATGGATCGGCTTGACACTTTTCAGATGGGTATGGGGCAAAGGAAAAATGTGTGGGGGAGGGGCTGTATCCCTGAAAGACAATGAAAGCTGATAAATTTTTCCTGAAGGACAAATTTCTTTTTCTTTCTTAACCTACTCATCTGCTACACCACTTTACCTCCACTTTTGCATCCTTCTGCATGGTCCACCAGTCCAGTTGTTTCTCTGGCACACCTATTTTGGAACTACAGCCTCAGTCTAGATTCTCCCTCCATCCTCCAGCCCTGAGGTTTATATCTTCCGCAGCAGGAATCCCCACTCTGGTGGCTACTTAGTCAGGGGAGCATACAGTACACAGCACTCACATCTAGTCATGGAGGAAGAGACCTGATCTGTTCTGTGGCTCGTGGCTGGTTGGCCTGATATGGAGTCATTCTCGAGGAGCGGGTTTTCTTTGCTGTTTTGTGGACCACCCATCACCCTATGGTCTTAAGAATAACATGGCATGAGTATTACAGAACTGGTGTCCAGTTACTGCTTCAGACATAGCGAGGGAGTAAGAATTCCAGGAGATTAAGGCAATAGTGTGCTTAATGGGCCCCATCCAGGTCCTAATAGAAACTGGGAAATAAAGTACAGAAAACCTCCCATTCATTTCTAAGGCATATCAATTTTTTTACCAGAAAAGTTTAAGGCTTAAAAATCTCTACCTCCTCATCTGTGCAAGAGGGACAACCAACACAAGATAAACATCAATTAAAAAGTACAATACTATTTACACTTGCCTTCAAAACAGACAGGGAGTTTATGCTCAAGCATACCTGGAAAAAGGGTGCATTTAATTTCAAGGGATATAAATTCTACATACAGTATACCTAGATATGGCCATACTATCACAGCAGAGAAGGAAAAGATTTTTACATTACAGAGAAGAAATCAGTGAAATGGGTGATTCTTTCTCTACACCATTCCCTGCAAAATGCCTCTTCACCTGTAAGAGACTATGATGGACCCCATGCCTAGGCTGTGCACGTGATACTGCTACTGCCTTTGGTAAATTGGTGTGGTCCAGTGAAATCAGGTTTTAATGCTGGGGGAACTTCCAATCAAACATGTCACAAGGACCTCAGCTCTTGATGGGCTCAGTCAGTAACCCACTATTTACCAGACTGGGACCCAATAACCAGCTGAAGTTTAACAGTCAGTAACCCACTATTTACCAGACTGGGACTCAATAACCAGCTGAAGTTTAACAGTCAGTAACCCACTATTTACCAGACTGGGACTCAATAACCAGCTGAAGTTTAACAGTCAGTAACCCACTATTTACCAGACTGGGACTCAATAACCAGCTGAAGTTTAACAGTCAGTAACCCACTATTTACCACACTTGGACTCAATAATCAGCTGAAGTTTAACAGAAGAGCAAGTAATGTTCTGATTGAAAATGGTTATTGCAACTGCACACACACATTTGGCACGGCCCTAATTAGGCACCCCTCTAGGTATACCAGTTCCACCCTTTCCTACCTGGCAACAGGAGTTAAAACAGACCCCAGCGTGAGTTCCATAACATAGACCCTGGGTCAGGTGCAAAATCGGTACAGGCCCATAGATGTTGCTGTGGGGTGGCTGGCATTGGAGCTCTTTTGTAAGGAGCAGTGTTCCCAATTAACTATCTCCATAGACCACACAATTGCAAAAAATGGCACACACTGGGGTATTTGTAATCCAGCCTGATGGCCAACTTGCAAAATGTGGTGAACAAACACATGCTATCTCTTGAGGTGTAACCGCACTGCATCGTACTCACTGTACTCAGACATGGATGGTTTCTGCTGATACAGCACACCACAGGAATTCTGTTCCCTCAGGGCATCTCTCATGAAAGTAGGATCGCTATTTAGACACTCACTCCCCCTCTCTGCTCCACTGCAGTCCCACACCACCAGATCTGGACTTAGCTTTTCTGTTCCATGCTGTCGCTCCAGGGTCATCTATTGTGCATGGTAGCATACGAATCCCACTCTCCTCTCTAGCAGGAACAGCAACTTTTCATGAAGTTTAACTTCCATGCTTTAGGCCTGGGCTGGTGCAGTTTGTATCCATACCCAATACAGCAGGTTCCACCATAGCAGGATTTTTTTTTTCTAATTCTTTAACCAGGTGAGACACACTAAGCTGAACACTTGTTTACAGGTGCAACCTGGGAGCACAGGGAAGTTAAGTGACTTGCTCAGGGTCACACAGTATGCAAGTGGGGGCTGTGGGATTCAAACCCAGGTCTCCAGATTTGCAGCTCAGAGCTTTAAACCACTGCGCTATATTGCCTGCTTCCAGCACAGTCCTCCCTTTATAGGCCTGGCTTATAGTCCTCTTCCACTGGTGCCTGGGGCTGTCACTCAGGAAACTTGACAGGCCTCAGGTCAATGGAAAAGCACTAGAGTCTGGGGCTCAGAAACCTTCTGAAGTCCTTTCTTTTGTGGGGTGGGACCAAGCAGGAAAGTAGGCAGAGTTGTGCAGGTCCATTACATCCCTTCCCCATATGAAAATGTATCCCTGTATCCAGCTGCCACAATTCTAGACCTGAGTCAGTGTTCAAGACATAGTCAACGTCAAGTGCCACGGCTTGCCTCAGGTCCTGCAAGTGCCTCACTGTCTGCTGGAGGAGTCATCCTTTTAGGCTGACGTGTCAATGTCCTGGTCTTCAGAGTGCTTTTTTTTCTATATTCTATTTTTTCTGCCTTCCCTTGCCCTCTCAGCCAGCCACTTCTTCAGGCCACATAGTGTTGGAACCCGTGACCACTGGGCATCTCCGTTTGCCATTTGCTTCATCTTTACTGCTCCCACATACTAGTAGATCCAGCATAACCCTGCCAGGGCCCCCCTTCCAGGGGGAGGCAGAGGAGGGGAGATAGTTCTGCTACCTTGACCAGGAAAGTGAGGAGGCAAGGGGGATCAAAGAGGGCACTGTGAGAGGCTACGTGGCATGGGGGAAGTGAGACAGCCACCATCTGGCAGCCGGGTGAGTGATTTCCCCTTTCCTGGGGTCCCTCCCACCTCCCACAATCATGCAGCCGCACCAGCGTCCTGGGGGCAGGGATGTTCAGCAATATGTGTGATGGTCCACACCACCTAGAATGCCTTCACTAGCCATCTTCAGGAGCCACCTGTACAGTGGTCCTCCATGCCACCCCCCCCAAGGGAAGCATCCAGAGGATGCTCTTACTGTCTCCCTGCCGGTCTCCACTCCTGACATCCAGACTCGGGGAAGGAACCTGGGCCACCAGCATGCCACAGTGATATCCTATCACTCAGCACCACAAAGCCAGCAAAGAATGCTCTTTAATGTCCAGTAAAAAGGTAGTCCACCACACCAAGCCAGTTGTTGCCTCTGCTGATGGCATATTTACATCCTCTAAGTTTTCAGTGACTACCTGGGCTCTTGCAGTGACAGTTCAGTCAGAGACTGTGTTTCAAAGACAGTCTCCTCAGTGTGCTTGGCCCTGTGACAAGGTTTTAAATGGTTATATTTACTTGGTCTCCCTTTGTATGGCTGTGGGAAGAGCCTACAGCAATTTTGCTATCTGTTGCTTGAAAACAGAGTTTCATGGAACACATTTTTTGGACTTTTCAATGTATCCTTCCACATCTACAAATCAGTATGACAACTAAAATAAAATAATCCCTTCTTTCTGTTCAGAATGTTGGACACATAACTCCAAGCTGCTTATCAGATGGCAATTAGGAAACTGAAACAGCTTGTTAAATATTGGTTGCCTATTAAACTGGAGATTTGTTTACCCCCTTTGAAATGGAACAGCTTGTACATTTAATTGCCAAGCATTTAAACATGTTTTGCTACTAACTTCAGTTGGGATGAATATCTTTCAAGAAAGATTCATACCTCATAAATGTTACCCTTTCTCAGCAAAGTTTGTAAAGATTTACATTGTTTTTTAACCTCTCAAGACCTATTGGATAAAATACCAGGTCTTCAGTGAATTATCCAAACTAAATATGTAAATGTCTTTTTGACAAAAAGGGCTGTGGCCTGCTTTCCAAACAAAACAGATAAGAGCTACTGAGATCTCTTTTAGTAAGTGTGTGTGTGTGTGTGTGTGTGTGTGTGTGCGCGCGCGTGCGTGTGTGTGTGTGTGTGTTTGGGGGAAAATCTAATGAATTAACTGCTGACAAACCATGAGTGATAGAGAAGCAAATAATTTGATACCTTTTATTGGACCAACATAGATGTAACAAAACAAACTTATACTGTTTATAAAATTCCTGATCAAACAACTGCAAATAGAAGACTGTTTTTTTTTTTAATGAGTTGCTGGATCAGGGCCTTGAAGAAAATAATAACACTTACCCATTCAAGATTTCATCAGGTGGACAGAAAAAAGTCTGAGAATTTGTCTGAAAACTAACAACTATAAGATGCAAAAATAGCATCTCCGTGTGTGTGTGTGTGTGTGTGTATATATATATATATATGTGTATATATATATATATATATATATATATGTTTATTTATATAGTATATATACACACACATACAATTTATTTGCAATACATTTGTTCACAGGCATTACTTGTATCTTTTGAAAGGCTGTCTCACTTGTGATTATTAATTTTGAGTATAGTTCATGAAATAATGAGCTTGATATTTGTTATTTCATATAGTCCCCCATTATGCCCTTATGCATAACCTATAAATCCAAATTATTCCAAGACCATTGTGACATATAATATTAATACTGAGCAGCAAATCAGAGCTCTTTTCCTAATAAAAGGCAGCTGATATCATAAATGAAGAACAAAGTCATAAATAAGGAACCAGTGGCTTATGAAAAAATCTACAGGTATTTATACAGGGATTTGATTCTTCCACTGTGGGGAAAATACAGGGGAAAATTAGGGCTTCTTACAGGGTAATGGGTATTTGGATCTGGGAGCACTGAATATTTCTTATCCTATATTTTGTATCCTGGATAGGGCAGGGGAGATGCTACATCTCATTGTCACAGAGATATTCATTAACACATTTTTGCACTGTATTTACTCAGGCTGTCCCAGATTAGATGTAATATCTTGTTTTCAGTGGGGTCATGATTTCACCAATTTTTTTATGTATTTGTTCAGGGTACCTAGTCCAGGGCCCCTGTATTCAAAGGAGATATGCAGTGCATCCTGGTGGAAAAGGGAGATGTGCCACACAACTCCAACAATGCACAGAAGTGTGATATTCAAATGTGCGGGATGCGCCGGCTGCAAGGGAATTAGCCAAGACACACACAAATTGTCTGCCATTCAAGCTGAGAGGGCAATCCCATGCATATGCCATGCTGCAGCATATTCAGTGGGAATGTGCCCTTCACAGTCCAGAGCACCACAGCCCACAGTTAGGCCATGAATAGCTGGCCTAACTTGGCCAGCCACTCACAGGCAGGCTGCAGATGTGCAGAGCAGCCTGGGAGCCCTGGTGGACTAGAGGTAACCCCTTTCCATCCCCAATCTAGCCAACTCCATCCCTGAAGAGCTCCACAGTGTAGGGACCCCCAGACCTGATCACACCATAGGAAACCATGGTCCATATACAGTACATAATCTAGAGGACTCCCATCCACTGCCCCTGTATACAGACACCCTCACTTCCCCCCATACCCAACATGTTGCAAAGACTGGCACTGACCTCCACACACTTCCATGGCCAGCCATTGGCTGCACTGAACCCAGGCTGGGGACCTGCATTCTGGAATGACCCCACTGGCTGTACCATGCATTGGGGCACCACCCCAGCTATGTATCTACCAGTGTATGCAGCCATGTGTATGTCCCTGGCAAACTGAAGAGGGAATTTACATACCTCCAATGCATACCTTGCTGATGCTGTATCTTCCTGCTGTCATACACCACTGCAAGTCCACACTCTCCCCTGTTCCCTTGTGTAACATGCCACCCTCCAGACTGCTGAGTTATCCCGGGTGCCATGGAGTGCGGTATCCAGCAATGCCATTTGCAGTGTATGCTTCAGGCTATGGATAGTTCATCCGCAGTTCCCCAGTTGTACAAATGAATGGGAGGTGGCTGTAACATGCCTGTTTTGGGCCCTGTGTGAGTGGGTACAGCATTGGCCATCACCCGCACAGAGCAGTGCAATGGCATCTTGATGATGGATCCGCATGCAAGTGCCTGAGGTGTATGGCCACTGGGTGTTATCACCCACACACGGCTCGTACCTGTGTATAACACATTGTAGCATCCTACTGTGAGTGCTCCACCACCTGCTGATAGAGTGAAATGATACCATTATAGAGCCAGTCACTGTAATGGGATGAGCTGTGGGCTCAAGGAGGGGGGTGTCTGTGCATTGTTGAGGGGGAGCGGGGGCCACTACACCATGGACATGGACTGTAGGTGTATTCGGGTGCAGTTAGGGATGGCATTGGTGTCCCTACAACATGGAACTGATACAGCCTGGATTCCGGTACAATTGGAGCTGGTAGAATGGGTGAGGGGAGCCACTATACCACCAGAGACTTCAGGGCCTGTCCCACATGGGAGCAATCAGGGTCAGGGCTTGGGGGAGAGAGCTACTCCAGTGCATTCATCCCCATAACAACATGCAAATGGGCTGGTAATGAGTATGCATAAGGCCCCTTTGCACCCTGCATGCTTAATTAGTTAATTTGCATTCCTGGGCTGAATATCACCCATGAGGACTGTGGCGCATACTGGTATGAACCATGGATTCCTCCTAGAAGCTATTCAGTCAGGGTCACCCTGGTTGCACCTGACTTGGCGGCCGCCTGCACTGTGACTCCTGTCCAGGGTCACATTTTCAACAGGAATGATGAAACCTGCCAGGATGAAGCTCAGTGTCACAGGTTTACTACATGACAAAAGGAATTAACTCCCTTTGAAATTGCATTGTTTGCTTCAGTAACTCTACTGTAGAATTCTGCAGTGCTGCGCTTCATCCTGGTGGGCTTCACTGTATGCACACCCTGTACCAGTGGTGCATTCTCTTTGAATAGTGTATCAGTGCCAACCAGTGCACCCTCTTTCCGCAATGCATCTTTCTGCTTGTACATCGATCTGGCACTTAATATAGCCCCCAGATGTAAAATATTGTTTTTAGTACGTTCTGATTTTACACAATGCAGCATAATATTTGGTAGATGTAGAGTCCCACTGAAAATAATATGCCATTTCTTCTGTGAACTATCCAGGCTACATGTATAGCAATCAGCAGGCATATTCTAGGAAAACACGTAAAAATGTATAAAAGGAAGACCACATTGAAGCTACCTCTCCACAGATCTACATTGTGCAAATTCATTAGAAATAATGGGTAAAAGCATCCCAAAAGCTCTCCACAGCCATATCGGCTCTGACTTGTGTAGGTTGTGGAGGTCAGTGCCAGTCTTTGCAACATGTTGGGTATGGGGAGGAGTGAGGGTGTCTGTGTATAGGGGCAGTGGATGGGAGTCCTCTAGACTATGGATATGGACCATGGTTTCCTATGGTGTGATCAGGTCTGGAGCCCCTACACTGTAGAACTTGTTCCCATAGGGAAACCATGGTGTTATTTGCCATCATAAAGGAGTGTTTATTATGGCAAACATGTGCACAGTTTCCCTCACTCTGTACATGTGCCCACTGGACTGCTCCCTTCCTGACAAGCTGCCTGCCTTCTCACTGTAAAGAAAACTGCCAAGTCAAGTTATTTATTTATTTTTTTTAAATCTACTAGTTTTCAACATTTTGGGGTCAAATTAACATTTTAAAAATATCAGAACACTTCACGGAGGTAGTGCCACTTCATTTCTGAGTGAACATGAAAACAGAGCACAGCTCTGCTATTTTATATATTTGCTATGGCTAAAAAGGGAAACTCAGCAATTATATAAAATAAAATATGGGGTGGTGTGTAAACTCAAAGTTTACACACATCCTTGAGGTTAGATGCTTTCACAACCCCCTCGAGCTTCGCTCTTGGGGTTTATGTAGCATCTAACCCCTCGGGTGAGTGTGTGTAAACTTCTTGTTACACATACCACCCTATACTTTATCCCATATATAATGCATACTGTCCCCTCTGACCACTCCACTCAGCCAATGAGGGATTGCTAGAGATTCCCAGGGAGTGTTTGAATACTTCTGGGATACAGGCTTTTGTCTTTGCTGCCCCTACACTGTGGAGCTCTACCTCCTCAGATACGAGAGTGCCAGACAGTGAAGAGCTTTAAAACTGCCCTTAAAACATACCTGCTTCAGCTGACTGTTCCTGATTTTTGATATTATATTTCTGATTTGGTACCTGGATTTGTATATTTGATGATGGTTGTTAATAAGTTTTAGACAGTTTTAAAATGTTTTAAAAATGTTAAGATTGTACATCGCTTTGATATTTATGAATTGCACTTGATAAATAAAAGTATTATTACTGTTATTATGACCACAGCCTGTTATGATTTACAGACAGAAACTCACGTCCTGTGTCAAACATTTCATTAGACACCTGATATGGGCCCTTGAGCCATGGCCACGAATCTAGGTAAATACATGGTTTCCTAGAGGGAAGCAGTAAGGGGCCTGGGATGTACCTCACTATGCTCCCTAGGGACTGATTAATTTGGGAAGAGACCAAAGGGCCCTCGTGGTGGCATCTACTGCTTTACAACACTCAATTCAGAAGAGACCAAAGAGCCCTAGCAGTGGTATCTACTGCATTCCAGGACCTACAAATTTACACAAGATTTATGAGAGTCATTGATAGATTTTCTCCACACTGGGCAATAGTACCTGATTCATACGAACATACAGAATTTGCCAGCAGATAAAGGCCTAGAAGTCTATCAAGTCTGCTTGAATGCGCAGCTAGCACCCCTTTTTCTGCAGCTGCTCCTCCCTTCCACCCTTCCCCTACATTGACCCTCCCCTTTTTGAAGCAGTCCACTGTTCTACTGGATACCATTTCTGCAGGTAACGCATTCCACCCAGCTACTACCCTCTCTCTAAAAAGGTGTCTCCTCATCTCCCTCCTGAACCTTCCTCCCTCCAGTCTCATATCATGGCCCCTGGTGTCCCTCCCCTTCCTTACTTTGAACAGCCCCTTTGTATCTGTCTTGTTTATTCCTTTCATGTACTTAAAGGTTTCAATCATGTCCCCCCCCCCACTCCTCTCCTCCAGCGACTACATGTTCAATTCCCTCAACCTCCTCTCATATGATAAGTCCCCCAGCCCCTTGATCATCTTTTTCGCCCTGCACTGCACCCCCTCCAGTAACTTAATGTCCCTCTTCAGATACGGGTGCCAGTACTGCACCCAGTACTCCAGGTGCGGTCTAACCAATGACCTATACAGTGGCAGAATCACCTCCTCCTCCTCGAGGATATACCCCTTACAATGCAACCCAGCATTGTGTTGGCCTTTGCAGCTGCCTTCCTACATTGTGCCGAGTTGTTCATTGACCCTGTAATGAGCACCCCCAGATCATTCTCCTCCTCTGTCTGGGCTAGCTGCACTCCCCCAGCTGGTAACTCCTCCTTGGGTTCTTCATCCCAAAATGCAGCACCTTGCACTTTTTGGCATTAAACCTCAGTTGCCAGGTGTCTGACAAGGTTACAAGCTTTGCCAGATCATCCTGCAACCCCTGCCATCCCCCTAGGTCATCCACCTCTGATCCTACCTTGGTATCATCAGCAAACAGACTGATCTTGCTCGTGATGTCTAATGATATGTCTGCAATGAATATTCCAAACAACACTGGTCCCAACAATGAGCCCTGTGGAACACCGCTCATCACTACCCTTGGGTGTGAGCGCTCCCCACCCACCACCACCCTCTTTTTGCCTTCCCTGAAGCCAGTTCCCTACCCATCTCACTAGCTTTGCACCTGCTCCTGTGCTTTCTAACTTACTTCCCAGCCTTCCATGTGGCAGCGAGTTGAATGCCTTACTGAAGTCCAGATACAGGACATCCACTGCATGGCCCCTGTCCAGTTGCCTAGTTACCCAGTCACAGAACTCCACCAGGTTGGTTTGGCAGGATCTACCACGTATGAAGCCATGCTGTCTGCTGTTCTGTAGTCCTTTGGCCCCTAGGAGGGCCACCAACCTCTCCTTCAGGATAGTCTCCATTAGCTTACCCATGATGTATGTGAGGCTCACTGGTCTGTAGTTCCCTGGTTCATCCTTGGGCCCACTCTTGTGGAGGGCACCACATAAGCCATCCTCCAGTCCTGAGGTACACACTCCAAGTGTAGTGAGGCATTAAATAGGTCTGCCAAAGGTCCCACAAGGACCTCTGCCAGCTCCTTCAGTACCCTGGGGTGGATGCCATCTGGGCCTGGTGCCTTGTCCACCCTCAGTGCCTTCAAACCCTCCCAAACTCTGCCCTCTATGATCTCCCCATCTGTCACCCCTCCCCCCCATTTCTGCTGTTCCTCCCCCCTTGGGCGTCACCCCCTCTTCTCTTTAGTAAATACTGAGCAGAAGTAATCATTTAATGCTTCTGCCTTATCGCACCCTACTTCCATGCAACCCCCCCTACTTCCTAATCCTTACTATGTGGTCCTTACAGCTCCTTTTCTCCCTGATGTACCTAAAGAAGTCCTTCTCCTCCTTCTTAATGCCTTGTGCCAGCCTGAGCTCAGTAGGTGCCTTGGCTCCCCTTACTGCCTGAGTCACCTCCTTCAATTCCGTCAAGTACTCCTCCCTGTCCCCCCCACCTCCATGTTTTCTTGTACCTTCTAAAGGCAGCTCTTTTCCTCCTTACCCTTTCTATGACCTCCTTGCTCAACCAGCTCGGTTTCTTAGCCCTAGCCTTCTTGCTCTGGGCCTTGCAGCAGGCTTTGGTTGCCTCCATTATCCCCAGCTTTATGAGCTCCCACCTCTGGCTAGTGTCCATACTAGGTTGAATTCCGGCCAGGTACCCCTTTACCACTTCCTCCATCCTCCCAAAGTCGGCCTTCCTGAAGTCCAGCACTCTTGGGCCAGATTCCACTCCTTCCTTGCCCATATCCAATGTGATCCATACTGAGTGGTGGTCACTCCCTGACAGCGGTTCTTCCACCGTAACTTCTCTCAAAAAAGTCCCCATTTGCCAGCACAAGGTCAAGGGTATTCCCTAACCTGGTTGTTTCACTGACCATTTGCAGCAGGAAGCTGTCCTGGAAGGCATCAAGCAGTACCTGCTCTCTTCTGTTCCTGGTTGTTGGGGTACTCCAGTCCACTCCTGGCATGGCTCATCCCATTTGACAGAGGTTCTTCACCCCTGTATGCTCACCTGTGGCTGCACTATGTAAAGCCTTTAAAATCTCTGGAACCACTCCCTGTGAGACCACCATATGTCTGTGATCAGGTCTGCCCTCCTTGCACCAACATTTCTTACTGTACTTGAAGGTATGGCCACATTGCCAGGTACTTCCTGATCTCGGAGTTACTTTGTTCCTCTTCTGGGAAATGCAGGAAGTCCTGTCTGAAGCAAAACTATTATCTTTGTGATCCCAGGGTCTTTCTGTTGTTGATCCAACAAACTTGGAGACCCTTTATCAGCTCCCATGTTATCAGGAGGTGGAGACTCAGTATACTCCAGAATAAGGGCTTCTACCGGTGCTGGGGAACTTGTTGACTATTCTAGTACTTGCTCCAGCCTCCTGCACAAGATATCCACCTTGTTAGTCTGTTTTCCTTTGTTGTGCATGATTTCAGCTGTCAGGGGACCATTACTTCCAAGCATGATACAGTCCCTTTTGGCAAAGTTCAGCATGACTCTCTATTGACAGAGCCCATCAGTCCTAAGTAGTGCAGTTTGGGTCACATCATCAGTCACTAAGAATTCTGAGGCCATTCAGAGCTCATTCATAATGACCACTGTCTACGAACACTATCTACCACATGCCCAACACTTTGAGAACAGTTCCATTCCCTATGTGGACTGTTCCTCCACAGGGCCATAGACTCTGTGAGGACTTTAGTCACTACTCCCCAAACCTGGGATAGCACAGTGGACAGTTGTGCAACATAATTCACCAAAAATTGCATGGAATGTCTTCTGTTTCTCAGAGAAGATGATAACCCAGTCCAGCAGTGATCCTGATCATGATCATGATGTGGTTCAAAATGTGCGACCAGTGGTGCTAGATACACTCCCAGTGGCTCCTGTTCCTCAACAGCAAATGCTTTTATATTGGCAGCAATGGCATCTACAACTGGCAGACAAAAAGATCAAAATGATCAGTAAGCTGTCATGGGCAGTTATCTAGTGATATTGAGTATAATGGTCAGGGCAGAAAGCAGACATGAAGATTCCTGGGCTAGGGCAGAGGCCTGAAGCCCAGAAGGCCTCAGAGGAGGTCATGGATGTGTTAGAGTGAACAATCATAGCCCAAGTCTTGGCCGCTAACTCACAAAAGCTGTAAGTGGCATCTACCTAAATAGATACCCTAACTCAGAAATATGAGGAACAAGCCAGCAGGATTACTGCCACAGAAAGCAGAATCTCAGTGGTGGAAGTGGTGGTTGCTGGAATCTCAGCCATGTTGTGAAACTTGAGAAGGATCTGGCAGAGCTCCAAAAACACCTAGATTCACAAGAAAACAACCAGCACTGGAATAATGTAAGAGTTCGGAGCCTGCTAAAGGGTATGGATAGGCTGGAAATGTTGCTTTTCATGCAAAGCTGGATTCCTAAAATCTTGAATTTAGACTGCCCAAAAGGCTGCATTTGCATTGTTCCTGCTCACCAGGCGCTGGACCCTAAACCCCTTCGGATGCCCCCCCAACAAGTGGTGATTAGATCACATAATTTCCCTAGTAAGCAAGGAATCCTACAAGCATATCATAAAGCTGGGCCACTGAAGGTGGGTGAATCTCAAATCTACTTCTTCTAAGATTTTTCTAAAATGACACAGATAAAGTCAAAGGCTTTCATGTATTTAATGAATGTTTTGAGGGTTTTGTTTACCCTGGGGATTTAGCCATCCAGCTAGAGGGTAATCATTCAGCTTTTGGGAACTGGACAAAGCAAGGGCTTTCTGTAATGGGACAAACCTGCTGGAGTAAACTGCACTGCCCCTGGTTTGTGTAAAGACAATTTTAACTGTTGATTGGATTGTTCTAGGGTGAAGTTGAGGGTGGTATGAGTGGCAGCTAAGAGCTGTGCCACGCACTCCATATGTAACTGTCCAGCTCACCTGTCATCATTCAGTAATTCCCTGGACATCCCCTTATCTCCTATGTGTGAGTGTGATGGGAAATGTAACTAGATTCATGTATTCCCTTTTTCCTGTTGAAATATTCTTCTGTAGTACGTTCTGTTTGGGATGGACATCCAAAATGGCTTCCAGGTCACATGTTCAGGCAGCCATTAGGAGAAATACTGGCCATCTGCTAAGTGCTAAGGTTCCCTTGAGCTCATTTTGTTTCAGATCCTGGGCTGGCAGATATGAGGGTGCTATTCTCTACAACATAGAAACATAGAATTTGATGGCAGATAAGGACCATTTGGCCCACCTAGTCTGCCCATATACAAATGAGACATCCTGCGAAATAAGGTCATAAGAGCTGGAAGTAAGAATGTCATAGGTTTGAAGAATGCCAGTTGGCCTGGAGGAAGTCTCACACACACACACACACACACACACACAGACAGGCATGCACGCACACACACGTGGGAAACTGTCACTCACGGGAGAGTTCAATCCCCCATAGTCCTGAGCACATAAAATTGGGGAGCTGGGAACTTTCTCTTTTTCTCTCTCTCTCTCTCTTGCTGTCTCTGACTCTTTACATCTGGAAGAAGGTAGGAGCCCTGCTGGAGCTAGACTATCTGTGTGAGGGAAGGACAGACTTAGTGAAAGTCCTTTCAGACTAGTGACAGGTAGGACAGATGCTAGGAGAGACTAGAATTTAATGTTATTTTAACAATCATCTGTCTGTGTGCATGAAATTATTTTCCTGTCCCACTCAATGTATAAACTTCTGTCTTACTGTATATATATCCTGTTTATTTGTTAATACCTGCAGTAATTACTAGTAAATACTTTGGGTGGGATTTTCAAAGCTCCCAGATCACTGCAAGCCCCAGTACACCAACGATACAGCACGTGGGGCTTGTGGTTATCTAATGGGATTTTCTATCCCATGCTGGCAATTGCCACAAATTAAACCAACTTTTTTCTGGTCTAATGTGTGGCAATCCTGTGGGCTATTTTACGGAGCTTGCATCAGATATATGACATAAGCTGCTGTAAACCGTGAAAACTGCTGCAACTGTGCCCAAGAATGTAAAATCGGGTGCAGTTATGGCAAAGGGTTCAGTGCACTGCCAGAACCTAAGTTCAGTGGCACTGGGCTGAGCACAAGCCCTGCCCCACTCTTCGAAAATCCGTCCCTCTATCTTTATAGACTCAGTGGCTGTGTCTCATTATTGATTAGGTAATTTTAATATTTCTGCAGGCATAACAAATTCTCTGTTTACAGTCTGCTGTCCGAAGTGCACTACCAACTGTATTGTATTTGACCTTCCTGACCCTGAGCAATGGGGCATCATCCTTATATAATCAGATGGGGTCAGTCCAGTGAAGCTGTATACCCAGACAACTGCCCTGCAAGCTGGTACAACCCAGGGGGCAGGTTGTCACAAACTGGTGGCTGTGGTGGGATCAGTGTCATAAACTTTGGTAGTTGTGCAGATTAGTGCACAAATTTAAAGTCAGAATCTGTGTGCATTGTGGTTTCCTAGGAGACTGGGATCTCTGGGAGAAAAATAAGAGTCTTACCTAGCACACGGTGAAACAGAGTGCTGGTAAAAAGTTACCTTAACAGTCACAAAACAGGATATACAAAAGGATTACATTGTTTTCTACTGTTCTTTTTATTTCTAGAAACACAGCTTAGTGCAGTGTAACTAGTATGTCTTCACCAAACAGCAGATGTTATGTGTCTCATCTCCACAAGCTGTGAGAAGACAGGGGAGTGTCTATGAGGGCCTGATAAAAAGTGGACTCAAAGAAGCCTTGGCAGAGCAGGACTGAGTGCAGGGGAGACAGCTGGTCCCTGGAGCATACGACCAAATGCCTGTGGAGCAGGCAGTTGCTGAGGACAGTGACCAGAGTAGTGAGACTAAGGGCACAGAGGTTGAGTCAGAGGGGGACCTCACGCCATGAGCTAGTGAAACAGCGCAGCCTGAGCCTGAGTCAAGAACTGGGCCATTAGAGTCTTATATCAGGCTGAGCTGATGAAAACGGAGCTTGCATTGAATGATGTGCAAGTGCAGTGGGCAATGCTTAAGATCAAGAGTGAGAGAATAAGGCTAGAGTCTGACAAAAGTGAGAACACATGCCAGCACAAAATCTTAATGTAGCAGGGAACAGAGAAGGTAGGCCAGCATGACATCTTGATGCAGCAGGAACAAAAGAACTAGTGGAAAGAGAAAAGGAATGACAGCATGAGAAAGGGAGGATGAAACCGTGCCAGAAAGCACAACATCAGACTGTAAGTAATGGCATAAGGTGTCAAACTCACAAAGTCACAGTTGATTCTAAAATGTTTCCTGTTTTATTTATTTATTTTTTCACTGGGTTCAGAATACGTGTTGTCCAATATTTATTGGTTATTAACGATAAATTCACCACCTTAATGTAATAGCCATTTACATGTTCTCATCCTTACCCAGAGGGATATGTGCCTACCCCCTTCCTCTATCCTAACCTACTGTACTCTACCTAATCCTATCATATCCCCCTACATTCCTTCAAATTTAGATTTAAAGTGTATTACTTAGGTGTAAAACTAGAGCCCAAACTGATTGGAGTTTATGCACAGAATTAATAGCCATACAATAAAATCTTTCAAGCTCAATACATTCTAAAAAGAGGTTCCTCCAGAGATTATATTGAGAATGGTCTTCATTCTTCCAGAGTCTAGCAATGCATCTTCTGGCATTTATGAAACCCATGTTTAAAATGTTTCTCATGTTCCCTACAGGGAGTACCTGAGAATTTGAATACCCCAGTAGACAGATCTCCAGTTCAAATGTTAAATTAGTACAAAGAATTTTGTTTAGGGTGCTACCACTGCAAGGTCAGTGGGCAGTAAATTTCATAGGGACTGTTTAAATGTTGCACACAGCAGTGCGCAGCTGTTTTGGTACATTACTTGCCTGCATCTTCAGCTGCATGGTTCCTTCATCAGTGCCAGATCCTGGCTGACAGGGGGCTGGTGCAGATGTTGAGAACTATGGGTAGTAGCAATAAGCAGAGAGATAAAATGGAGTACTCAGGTGCAGGGGATTGTAACAGGCCAAGTGTTGCATAGGCCATACTGTACATCTGAGCATACACTCCAGCTAAGAGAAGAAGTGGTGTGGGGAATAGGACCAAATTGCCCTAGCCTGTGCTTGGTGCTACATACCAGGAACAGGCAGTGCAAGATGTTTGCAACCTGGGTATGATCCAGAAATATGGACTGCCCTCTGCTTGGACTATCTTATATATCCTCTGAAAGAGGTAGTCAACCAGACTATGTTACTGTATCAACAAAAGCCATGGTCCTGTCACACTCTCATAACCCCTGCTTCTGCAAGTCCTGTGCCCCCCCTCCACCTCAGATTTATAATGTTTTCTCTGTTCCATCTCAACACCTTCTCCTGTGCCTTCACCTATTTCCTCTATGGCAGCACACAGAGCTTGGAGCAGCCCTGGACCATAATAGTACTCCAGGAGCCAGAGGGCTGAGTAAGTTTTAAGGGATGTCACCACCCCAAAAATACTTAACACAGATCCCCTCTACCTGTGAAGGGTAATGCTAGTTTCACCAGGGAGTATGCTTCCTAAACCCCATGGAGTGACAAGTTTACTTTCTAGAATAAGTGTTGGTGAGGGTACACCTTTTGCTGGTAGCAGTTTAGAGTATTAAACACTCCCCAGCCTGAGGGGAGGATACTCTGCTCATTGGTCCTTTCTGACAGCCCAATGGTTGTCACTAGGTGACAGATCTCTGTTTCTTGTGACTGGAGAGTCTACTGGCTCTCCTTCAGAAGTTGTGGACTATTGTCCTTGTTATTCTCCTTTCTATACAGAACATAGTCTGATTCATTTTGTGGAACTAATGTGCTATTTGACATTTGTTTACTCTTATTACCATTTTATGTGCTTTGAACAATACATCCAATTTTAGACCAGGAGTTCAAGTACCCCCACTGTTTCTTCAGTTGTCAGCAATCTTGTTTGGAAAAGATCCACTACTGTTGGGTAGCACATATGCTTCTAATCCCACACCATGGACTGGGTTAGCTGCACTGGCCTGGGTCCAGTTAGGCCACTGGTGGAATGTACAACGAATCTGGTAAATAACAGATAGGATGTTCCCGGGGATGGGGAGGATGCCACTGAGCTGCCTTGCAGCACATTGCCCTTCTCATTACTTGGTAGCCTGGGTTTATCATTGATTATACCTTTAAGATTTATCACTCAATCACATGGAATGCCCATGTTTTGAACTCCCCAATAAAATGGAAGCAGGTGCTTCCAAACCTTAAAAAAAGAATGATGAGATATAGTGTTGTTACAAGATACACATCTGCTTTTGTCAGAAACACAGAAACTTAGTAGGGATTGGGTGGGACAAGTAGTGGGGTGGGGGGGGGCTAGTATTCTATTAAAGCCAGATGAGTTGTCATCTTATTCCATAAATTACTTCAAGTTCAGGTGCCATCCTCTATGAGCTCCTCTGAAGAGAGGTGGGTGTTTGCCAGAGTCATATTAAAAGCTCATACCCCGTTGATAGCAAATATACTGTATATGGCCCTAACCAGGTCTCAGGCACTTGTTTTTCCAGTGCTAACTCCAGAAATCTCCAGCATGCTGCAGCCAAGTGACAGACTAGTCTGAGCAGGGATTTTAATGAAGTCTGGGACTCGTTGGATAAACGATGAACGATGTGCACCTACATCAGTACTGTAAGTGGAAAAAGATTGTTTGAAGTAGTGCAAAGGAGAATTATCAAAAGAGTGAGGAATATGCAAAATATGGACTATGGGCAAAGGTTATAACAGCTTGGCTTATATTCTATGCAGTATAGGCAATTAAGAGGCAACCTATGTCTTACATATAATGCCTTGCAGAATGTGTCATTAATGGAGACTATAGGGTTGATTAGGCAAGATGTCACTACAAATACTAGAACTCACAACCAAAAACTAAAGGAGGGAAGTCAACAGAACCCAAAAAAGAAATGATTGGTACTCCCAAATAATTATATCACCATGGAACACTCTACCAAAAAATGTAGTCGATAGTGAAAATATGGTAATGTTTAAAAATGAGCTTGGTCAATACATGGGAAATAGAAAACTGCAATCCCATAGTTCGAGCTGAATAAACCCATCAAGGATTTAAGGTGGCAAGTTTCAAAGGCCAGTGGCCTCATAACTCTTAATAACCTGTGAACCTATGAAACTATGGAGTCACTCAGTAACCTCTACAAAAGCATGGAGGGCTCTCAAAACAATGGCAGAGGAGTACAGGTTAACTAATCTGTGGAGGGAGATTCACCTTTCTGCTCAGGACTTCACATTCCATTAAGCCCCAATGTTACCAGCAGCAGGACTGACTACTTTCTCTTGCCAGCAGTACAGATTCATGAGGAGCAGCAGTCCTCAACTGGATCAGTTATGACCTCTGATCATGGCTGTATCCACCTGACCTTGGCAACTGGTCCCCCAGTCCTAGATCCAAAGTGTTGGTGTGTGGACACAGTTTAGAATCTTCAATGGCATTCAAGCCTTGTATAGCCACAGAGGTCTCCAACTTCTCAGCAATTAATGGCACTCCTTTTTTATACTTTATTCATAAAGAAAAATTCAGACTACAGTTAACTTTACATAAGAGGAAAACATTTTGAAATATTGAATATATTGTAATTATGAAATGTAACTAAATAGGGCTCAGTTTTGTTTTTAATTTTTAGGGGTTTAAAAGAAAAAAACAACTATAATTATAAAAGCTTTGTATATTTATGTAGACAATGTAATTTAAATGTGATCAAAGTTTAATCATCCCAGTGAAAAAACATAAGTTTATCTGTGCACAAGCAGTACACATTATTAGAACCCCCTCTCCCACATAGTTCCATAACCAAAATTAAAAAAGAAAAGAGTCCATTGCAGGTAATTCATTTTGCTGGGGAGAGAATCACAGTCCAGTTGTTTGTACAGGGTGGTCCTTGGTCATCTCCACCTCTTCCTGCTTTAAAGCAGAACCTATATACTCTGTGGTAATATACCTTAATATAATGTATGGGGAGCCCTTATTACTGTCTGAATTCAGACAGTTTACCACATTGTTTTGGTATCGATGTGGCATCAAAAGGTTGTTAACCCATCTTGACTATGTCACATCGACACCAAAACAACAGGAGAGCATCTGTGCATGCACAGCTTTGGCTCCTGACGACCGTCTGTGGTGGTGAAAGATCTCACTAAGGGATTACCCTGATCCTCAAAATATTTTTTTTCATTTTATTGCACTCAATTACCTTTGTTTCAGCTACATCTCCTTGAAGCTACTCCTCAGTCTGCATTAAATGGATGCCCAAACAACCATGAAGCCGTAGATGTTACGTCTGATGGTATGACAACACACGATTCCAGACAACCAACTGGATTGTTGCAGCCTGACTTTGTTTAAAAAAATTATTTGTTCTTAGTTTTTGGTTTTGTTTGCTGAAGCCCTTACAGTTTAGTACACTAAGTTCTGTTGTTGTTTCTTGGACGGAGCATGTTCAACCTTGTTTAAAAAATGTTTTTGTCTTTGAAAATCAGGTTGCATGTCATTTCTTCTACGTGTAAGGTAAGAGCATCTTCCAGCATTAAAATGAGGAAACAAAAACAAGGTGCTGCATCAGCATGTGGTCTGAAACCAAAAAAAATGGTAATATTAAAGATACACTGAAAATAGAGTTAAAAATCTATGTTTCAACCTTGGGTCCTCTTCAGGAAATATCTAAAAGAGAAAAAAGCAACATTAGTGTAGAGGGGAGATAAAATAAGGGATACTTAAGTGGTGAAAGAAAAAAGGGGAAGGCTCTGGGAGAAGAAGCGATAAATGGCATTATTAAGAGAGAATCTGGGAAACAAAAAAGGTGATGATGGAATGGCAAGGCATAATAGCAGTGAATAAGCTAGATTAGTCCCCAGGTGGGGACCGATTAACAGGACCTAGCAAGAAGGCCGAAAGGTGACAAATGTGGGGTTAGGCGACAGAGATGGAGACATGGTGAAAATGAAAATAGAAATTAAATGTGTACAGATACAAACAGACTTTAGGGAAAACAAGGGGTGGCTGAAAGATGTTAGTAGAAAATGTCTATCGTTTAAACTGGGGGGCCAAGGTGGATGATCAGCTTGGGTTCCATGTTTTTCCTATGATCAGAATCCCAGAAGCCCTGCTGAAGGACACGCTCAGAAAGGTCATTTTATTTATTTAGTTTTTGTTTACCGGGTAGGTGCTCTAGCCATAAAATGACTATTTTCAGGCACGATACCAGATTGAGGAGTAGCTTCAAGGAGATGCAGCTGAAACAAAGGTAATTGAGTCTGTGGTCCCTGGAGATAAAGTGGAATACAATGGGTTTACCAGTGTCTTCATTACTGACTGCCCTGTAATGTTCCCTGAAACTGTCAGCAAGGCATCTTCCAGCTTCTCTGATGTAAATAGCTGCACACTTCCTGCAAAGAATACAATATACCACATTAGTAGAAATGCATGAGAATTCATTGGTAATGTGAAAAACACCTGTGGGACCCTGAATTTCAGTCACACTAGAAACAAATTTGCAGGTGTAGCAGCGAGGTCTGTTGCAAGGTTTGGTACCCGGTAGGGAGGAACTGTTAGGAGTAGGTAGGCCACTTCCTACCAGGAGATTCCACAGGTTGGGTGGCCTGTGGTAGGAGGCAATAGGTGGTTCTATAAAGGAAGTACCAATGTTGGGGTCAGTTTGTAAAACAGGAAAGTTACTGGTGATGATCCTGTGGAGAGAAGGTGTACTCTGATGGAAAAGAAGTACTAGTGGAATTCGTCATTGTTCTTGCATGACAGTATCCTCCCTACAGGGGTCAAGATTACAGGGCATGTTACTGACCCAGGAGAGTACTCTGTCCCCTATGCTTTTATGGTATCCCTTGTTAATAAAAAAAAAAACTATGCATTATTTGGGCCTGCTCAGCAAAATCATCATCTTCACTGCATAACCTGCGAAGTCTAAGAAACTGTGAATATGGCAGGCCATTCTTATGTTTAGGATGGAAGGAGCTGTGAAGGAGGAAACTGTGGAAGTCAGTGGGTTTGTAGTAAACTGATGTCTTCAGACCAGTGTTCTGTACTGACAGTTGGATATCCAGAAAAGGCAGTGTAGAGGAGGATACTTCAACAGTGTATTGAACGGAAGGATGGGCAATGGTAAACTTGTTGAGGAAGACTTGGAGGATCTCCCTGGAGCAGCAGGTAGCCCCCACACAGTCATCTATGTAGCGTTTCTGGAGTTCAGGCACAGTCTCTGTGAATGAAAGAGAAAAAAACTGTTCCTCCACCCAATCCACAAACAAATTAGCATGGCTGGGGCCCATCTTGGTACCCATGGCAACTCCACTGACCGGCTGAAAAAACTGTTATTAAAAGAAAAAGCTGTGAGTTCAAGAACAAGTTCTGCCAGAAGAGTTTGCGTGTGTGTGTGGGGGGTGGGGTGGGGTGGCGGCTACTGGACTTCCTGCTTATTCAGAAAATGCTGCAAAACTGTCAGGCCATCATTGTAGGGATCACTGAGTAAAGAAATTTGATGTCTATGGTGAAGGTGACTTGATGAGAGCCACTGAATTTGAACCTGTCAAATATCTGGAAAGCATGGTTAGTGTCTAACACATGAAGGGACTCAATGAGTGGTCTCATGAGGTTGTCCAAAAATGCAGAGATGTGGGATGTGGGGCAGGAGCAGGCAGACACAATAGGATGACCAGGGTTACCTGTTTTGTGGATTTTGGGAAGGACATAAAACCTGGATGTCTGGGGATGCTGAACTATGAGTCTCTTAGCAGAAGCACAGAGCTCTTTTTTTCAATAGCAGAGGTGATGGGGATGGTAACCTCAGTCTGATAGTCAGCAGTGGGGTCCTGGGGAAGAGAAGAGTAAAACCTGGTGTCAGAGAGTTGCTGTGTGGCTTCAGTGATGTATAGCTCCTTTTGCCAGACCACAACAGCAACTCCCTTATCAGCTGGTTTGATAACAATGTCATTCCTGCATTGCAGGGATCTGAGGGCTGCAAGCTCACCAGTTGTCAGGTTGGAGTGGTTGTGCCTGCAATGAAAATTGAAGTTAGTGGTGTTTTCCATGCATTGGTTAACAAAATAATCAACAGCAGCAAAACGTCCTGGAGGGGGTGTCCATGCACTTCATTGGGGATTGATATCATTGATTATTCTGGTAATACTGTCATTATCTGCGGGAAGAGGAGCCTCATTAGAAAAATGAGCTGTAAGGCATACTCTGCAATAGAAGCACTGCAGATCAACTTGAACCTGGGGTACATCAAGATATCTGGATATGGGCACAAAAGAGAGACCCTTGCTAAGGAGAGATTGCTCATCTTGAGTCGGGGGAGGTCTGGAGGAATACAAAATACCACATTGTTAGGTTGTATCTGACTCGAGGAATCATTTTGGTTGCTGATCTGCTGGGAGATGAAGACCGGAGTTTGGCAGATTGGTGTCCTTGAGGAACTGAAAGAGAGACTGGAGTTAAGATGTTGGATGCAGTGCTTAATAAAGAGAAGGTTATGTGAAGCTGTTCGCTGCAGGAACTCCTTTTGCCTTTGGATGGTTTTGTCCACAGAGATCAGCTGTTTCTTAATGGAGAGAATGGTGTTTGTGATAAGTTTCCTAGAGAAAGTTTTCAAACGCTTATTAGTGGAGGAAACATGTATCTCAGATCCAAGTGAACATGGGTAAAATTTCAAACAGAACCCTTTAGGAATAATACCCTGGTGTCGCCATTTGGAAAGAAACTGTGACTGCAGAGTTTAATCTTAGAGCAAATGGTAGAAAATAATTCAAGAGAAGGCTTAGAAATTTGAGAAGGGAGTGCAGACATAGATGAAATGAAGGAGCATCATAGAGAATTGAGAAGAGATTTCAGAGCAGGCATAGTGGGTCACAGCAAATGTATCACACAAAATGTTAAAACAAAAACAAGGTGTTGCATCGGCATGTGATCTGAAAACAAAACAAAATGGTAATATTAAATGCACACTTAAAATAGAAAATAGAGTTACAAATCTACATTTTGACCATAGATCTTCTTCAGGAAATATCTAACACAGAAAAAAAGCTAAATTAATGTAGAGGGGAGGTAAAATAAGGACTACGTATGTGGGAGAAGAACTGAGAAATCAGACTGAGGTTACCACCACCATCACCTCTGCTATTGAAAATAAAGAGCTCCCTGCTTCTGCTAAGAGACTCATAGTTCTGCATCCTGGGCATCCAGATTATATCTTCTTCCCCAAATCCACATAACAGGTAACCCTGGTCATCCTATGGTGTCTGCCTGCCTGCTCCTGCCCCATATCCCACATTTCTGCATTGTTGGTCAGTCTCATAAGACCATGGTCTAGCCAGTACCTTGGGCTTCATGCTCCCTTCCAAGTGTGTCTCTATTGCAGGAGAGCTTCCTGCTCCAGCTGCTCCAAGAGAGTTGGCATGCCCTCAAGCTTGAACACCTCTCCCTGTTGCTTTTGGGGAGAAGAATTTTCCATACGATTTGCTGAAGACTCCATCCAAAACAAAAGTACCATGTAGTCTTTTCTTTCAAACTTCAAGTGCACTTTAATTAAACAGAGTTTTGGTCTCTTAACAGTGGAGCTCCAGATGAATATGTGGGGCCTGATTCCAAGATGGCTTATGCATGGCACAAGCTAATTTACACCAAATCCCATAGCATAAATCGCAAATTACATCATGCATTACGTTGTTCCCTATTCCAAAAGGTGCCTTGCGCCATGCCGTATGTGGGTTGCACCAAATGTGGGTTACACCACCCACTACACCGCAACTTGCAATGACATGGTGCAAGGGTGGGTTATGGCAGCAACTGTGCTCTATTCCAAAAGGGTGGCTGCTGTAACCCACTTACACTATTCTAAGAGCCGCATTGGTGCAGTGGAGTTAGACCATCATGGAGATGGTCTAAGGGGGATCCATCTGTGCCAATTTATGGATGCCCACTCCGCAGCACCATGGCAAAGTTCCTGCAGTGCTCCCCATGCCCCCACAAATGCGTTCATGCCCCCCCAAATGTCAGAGACCTGTGGGGTCCATTTTTTAAACTGCCCCCCCCCGGATGCCTGCGCCACCTGTCCAGACCCCTATGCCTCCTGGTGCATGCTGTGGTGTTCTGGGGCAGGAGGGCTCTGGGGGGGCAGTTTGCAGTGGGCCATGACTTGCGGCATGCAGGGCCATTGCGCCATGCCTGTGGCGCTAGCCTATACCTGCCGCAAGTCACAGGTTGTAGATGCCTGGATCCTGCCGCTCTTAGAATATGGCGCAGGGTCTTCAGTGCAGTGGCAAATGTCGCAACTCTCATATGTCTGCTAGTTGCTACATTCATCTTGGAATCTGCCCCCTGTATTCAAATCACAGCTCATCAAAATGATACTCCTGAAATGTCCAGTATGGTAATTTGGGACTTGTTGAAGTCTTACCTGTATAACAGAATAATCAGTTTTTTTATCCTGTGTTAAAGAAAAGCATCTGAAAGAAGTGACAGACATAAAAAACGATGCTGAAAGATAAATAGATAGCCTACAATTCTTCCCATTCTCATCAGCAGCACAACAACATCCTGCAGTTTAAATTCCAAATTAATTCCCTCACATCTGCAACAGCAGCCCATCAACTGCTATGAACCTTCCACAGATACTGGAGTCTGGGAATGAGTGAGTTGTTTTCTGGCCTATGGCACAAAGGTTCATAGTGTGGCAAAGCACATTGCTACAATATGGCTAGCCTTTGGGAGAGTGAAGAATGACCTGAAGGAGATCAGTGATGCATTTTATACTTTCTACTCTGGCCTATGCTAGTCATGCAAGGGTCCTGATGCACCTAGCTTAAGAGTCTCCTGAAGGATGTTTACCTCTCAACTGTCTCAGATGAGCACTATAGTCAGTTGGAAGCACCCTCTCGGTACAGGAACTCCAAGTGGCAGTGTGGTTCCTCCTGAAGAGTAAGTCTCCAGGCCTAGATGGCTTCCCAGCTGAGTTTTACCAAACCTTCTTCCCAGCAGTGGTACAGCTACTATTGACTGCCCTAATGGACACCTTTTCAAAAGGTGCTCTTTCCCCCTCTATGAATGAAGCCATAGTCAATCGTCTGCTCAAACAGGTGAAGCATCAGCAACAAGTGTCCACCTATAGACCCATCTCGCTGCTTAATGTGGATGTAAAGATAAAAACATATAAACTGAGGCAGATAAGGACCACAAGGGCCATCCAGCCTTCTCATTTTCCCTTTCTACTATAAAAGCCACAGACCCTACTTAATTTCCGGCTTTACCTTCTCATTCTTATTGCTAGGGTTCCCATATGCCTGTCCCATGCATGCTTGAATTCCCCCCACTGTGTTTGCCCCACCACCTATGCTGGGAGTCTATTCTATGCATATACCACCCTTTCAGTGAATAAATACTTCCTCACATTGCCCCTTAGACTACCCCCTTCTAACCTCATGTCATGCCCCCTCGTTCCTGGGCATCTCCTTTTCTGAAAGATGCTACCCTCCGGTACCCTGTTTATGCCTTTTTGATATTTGCAGGTTTCTATCCTATCTCTCCTTTCCTCCAGGGTATACATATTGAGGTCTCCCAGTCTCTCCTCGTATGACACTTGGTACAGGCTCTGTATCATCCTTGTTGCCCTTCTTTGAACTGCCTACACCCTGTCTATGTCCTTACAGAGATGTGGCCTCCAGAACTGAACACAATATTTCAAATGAGGCCTTATCAATGATCTGTATAGTGGCATCACTACCTCATTTCTTCTGCTGGTGACATCTCTCACTATGCACCCCAGCATCCCACTGGCTCTCCCCATAGCCTTTGCACATTGTTTGGCCACCTTTAGGTCATCAGATATGATTACCCCCAAATCCCTTTCCTGTTTGTTGACCATCAGTATCTCTCTCCCCCATCATATAATCTTCCCATGGGTTCTTGCACCCCAAATCCGTGATTTTGCACTTTTTTGCATTGAAACTCAGCTACCACACTCTAGACCATTCCTCCAGTTTTACCTAGGTCCCTCCTCATTTTTTCCACCCCTCCCGGAGTGTCCAACCTGTTGCAGATCTTAGTGTCATCCACAAAGAGGAACACCTTCCCCTCCACCCCCTCCACAATGTCACTTATGAAGACATTAAACAGGACTTGCCCCAGGTCTGATCCCTGTGGCACCCCATTGGATACCCTCCTTTCCGCAGATTGAGCACCATTTACCACGACCATCTGTCTTCTATCACTCATCCAGTTCCTAACCTAGTTTACTACCTTGTAATCCACTCCCCAGCTGCTCAGCTTTTCCACAAGTCATATGTGGAACGGCATCATAGGCCTTACTAAATGTAATTCATGTTTATGTTTAAGCACATGAAACACCCTTATCTAGTTAATGCATTTGCAACCGTAGTGGCTCTGCCAGAACTTGTTTCGTTGGTATCGGATTATGAAACAGTCATGCTAGCACAATGAAAAATCATTTTTCACACTGGATAACTAGTTCATGAGTTGTCCCTTTACTTTGAGGATATGCATTCAAGAATAGTTTTAGTTTATGCATCTCTTAATTCATCTCATAGCATATTTGAGGTCAGCACCTCAGATATGATTTATTAACGCTTGGGTTATAATTCATTTAACTGCTACATTGCATACTGGACAAGGTACATTAATTTTATGTGAGACTCTCCTGTCCCATACAGTTACTGTTTGGCACTACTGTGCACTCTTTACTCCACTATGGGAACTTCTGTTACCCCATGTGGATATTGGGTATGTAAACTATATCCAGCACCGGATCTAGCACATCCCATGGACTCTTTCACCAGAACAGGCCTTGGCCAACTCTTAGCAATCAGCTACATTCTCTTTACCTTGTTCTAGTGGTTTCTCTAAGCAGGAATTCATTGATGTTACCTCCATTGTTTACCCTATCGATAGACCCCTTCTCTGCAGGATCTGATCTCAGCTAATGATCTTGCTGCTTCCCCGGCTCTTGCTTCTTTTATGTGGAACAGTATCGAAGGCCTTATTGAGATCCAGGTAGGCCACATCCACTGCTCCCCCGATCCATGACCCCAGTCACCCAGTCAAAGAAATCAATTAGATTTATTTAAGATGACCTTCCTGTTGTGAATCTGTGCTGTCTTGGATCCTGTGCACTGCTGAATTCAAAGTGTTCCACAATCCTTTCTTTAAGTAGTAATTTCATAATTTTCACCACTATTGAGGCAAGACTGACTGGTCTGAAGTTTCCAGCCTCCTCCTTACTCCCACTTTTGTGAAGAGGGACTACATCTGCCCTCCTCCAGTCCTCTGGAACCATTCCCATATCGAGTGGTTTGTTGAACAGGATTGTCACTGGTGCCGCCAGCACCTCCCATAGTTCCCTTAATATTTTAGGATGTATCCCATCTGGTACCATTGCCCTGTCCACTTTCTGTCTTGTGAGTTCTTTTAGGACTCTCTCTTCCATAAACAAACTGGTGTCCATCTCCCTCCCATATTTTTTCATGTTGCCTAATTGTGGTCCCTCACCATCTCATTCTTCTGTGAATGCAAAACAAAATATTTGTTCAGTATTAATGCTTTTTCCAAGTCCTCTTCCACACACTTTCCTTCTTGCCCTTTAAGCCTTATTATCCCCCCCCTCCGGTTTTTCTCCTTTCACTAAAGTACAAAATGTTTTGTTGCCTTTTTTTTCACCTCCTGTGCTATTTTTTTTCCTCTGTTTGTGCCTTTACATTACTTACTGCCTTCCCTGTCTCCCTCTGTTTATCCAGATACACTACCCTGTCCTCCTGCTGTGTTTTCTTGTATTTCCTAAAAGCCACTTTTTTTGCCCTTACCTTCCTGGCCACTTCCTTTGAGAACCATAGTGACATTCTCTTGCCCTAGTTTACTTGCCTAATGCAAAGATTTGTCGCCACCATTATGGCTCCTTTAAGGTAGGCACACTGCTCCTCCACCCCCCCCCCATATTTCCCTCCCTGCCAGGGCATGCTTGAGACATATCCCCATCTTAATAAAGTCTGCCCCACTGAAATCCAGGACCCTTGCCTTTGTGTGGCTTGACTCTGTCACTGTACTCATGCTGAACCACACTGTGTGATGATCAATGGAACCCAGGTGTCAAGATCTTGGCAAAGATCTCTGTAACAAGGCTGCAGAGAACTATACCACACGTAATAGCCAGTCAGCAAACAGCATTTGGCAAGGATTGGTTGGCTATGTGTAACCCCTAGGTGGGGCTATTTCAAGGGCTACTACCCCTGCCTGTATGTCTGGACACAGGTTGAGGGGCCTGGATTCAATACTAAGGTGCCTCCACTCAGAGTAACGTTATTGGGGATGTTTGTCTGTTCTGCTATAGCCCTCTGGAAAGCTATAACCACCCACCAACCCTCCTAGTGGCTCAGTACCTGACACAGCAATAACTTCACAGTCAGTATAAAACAGTAATAATATGCACACACCCTTCACACTTACCACCAGGGTTGGACTTGCAGCAGCTTCCCTGGAGACCCCCTGTAAAATAAGGTTAGCAATACAGTCACACACTTTTAACATTGTAACCCAACTAATAATATGCACACTAGCCAGGTTAAACGTGAAGAAGACAATCAGGTTTATTTAGGGGTAGTAAACAAGGAAGGGAGCATAAATTTGGTTAAATGATTGGCAATCTGATTTGATTCAGTTGTGACATGCACTTTTGGTCCCAAACTGACAGTCATACAACACTGGGTACCCAGGATGGAAAGTCTGGATAGCCAGAGGCATTGCCTGTGGGTGGCTGGGGTTGCAGGTGATGTTGGGACCCTTACAAAAAAGGCAGTAAGCATGCAAAACAACCAGAAGATTACTTGTAATCCGAGTCGTATGGCTCAGTCTCTTGCAAAACCAAGAAAATAGAAGCAATTAGATGGTACCACAGATTATCTAAATATTTGTTGCAGAGAGCTACTCTGATTTGTAATCATGCTACCAGGTTTCTGCTGGAATGTAGGTGATATGGAGACCTCATGGTGTTTACCGATGAGCATGGGGAAGCAGGGCCGACATGGCACACCTCTTCTTCACGGCCTTTCCTCCAGGTGGTCGCAAGATGTGACTTGTTGTTGTGCAGCGGCTGGATTCCCAAAGCCAGTCTCTCGCTGAAACAGTTTCTGGTGCAAGAATTTTGGTCCAGGATGGATGGGCAAGGCCCAGGCAGGATGAATAGACTGGCAAAGTTTGTAATCTTCTGCTACTGAAGCCTCCAGCTGTCATAACAGATTTGGTCGTGGGCAAACAGGTCTCGACCCACGTAACGCAGTCAGCACATTCAAAATAGGCAGCTATTACTCTGAACAGTTCGGATACATTCCGTTGCAATTAAGCAGCTTAACTGAGCAAACCTTATAATCTGAGCTCGTCTCACACACAAGCTGGGCTGCTCGTATCACAGGAGCAAATCTTCGTTACAAATCACAAGTAGCACTGGTAACACTTCTTTCTTTCTTCTGCCACAGTTCCAACTTTAATTGGAAAGTTCTGACCCCTGTGATAGGCAGTCCCAAGGCAGGAGAAACATTGCAGGGAGGCAAGATAGGCATCTTCCTGCAAGTTTCCATACACTCCTTCAGGGAGCAACTGCTCGAGGGCTCGAGCTGTCCACATTTCAACCTCCAACTCTAACTGATTCACTGTCTTATGACACACTGGGGATTTCTCTTGTCAATCCAGCAGGCCAGTTGGCTGAGGAAGCTGTCAGTCACAGAGCTCCTCATCCAGGTTAATTTGATGCCAACCTAAAAACTACAAAACTACAGATTTTCCTTCCCACAAAACATTGGGATCAGGATCCATTTTAGGTCCTCAAGTTCTATTGGTCCAATTACTGGAAATACCAGACCTAGCATGGTGGCTGCCATTCCAAAACACAAGCTACAAAGAAAGCAGGTTAGAAAAATATCTCTAATTCAAAGATAACAACATACAAACAGTAAATAAGCATAGTTCCTATACAGGCTCCCTCTGCACAAAAAGCAACTGCAGAATGGAGCAAATCAGAGCAGTGGCTGGTCGGTCGCAAGCCCTAAATCACTTAGACCCAGCTCAGACAATTCAATACACATAGATTAGCTAGTCTCTTAAAGGGACAGGCATGGAGGCTCAGCATGGCACTCTCACATAGATAACAGGATCACACTAGGATGGGACACCAGCCTGGCAGTGGGCATTTAAGGAGCCTGGGAAAACATTACAGTAAACCCCAAATTTGGGGGGGTTACACTCTTCCCTTCCTGGAAAAACTTGGCATCTGTGTCAAGTCTACACATAATACACACTTCTAAACAAAACATTACACTGAAATACATGCACATAGGTTGCAACCTTAACTGTTTCATTGGTATACCATAAAATAAAGTCTAATGCATCAGAAAAATAGGCTAACCATGCCAACAATATTACTATACTTTTCTGCATTTCCCAATAGATACTGTACAATAACACATTACTTTTCATGAATCTTGTTCAGGTAGATAACTACACAGTGTGCACAATTCTGGTCAGAATTACCTCCTGTACACTAACCCACATGGCTTGGTGCCTGACCCGATCAGCTAAACTTGGGCTGCATGGGATAAGAGCATTAGTATACTGACTGGAGGGCTTTACTATGAGCTTAGAAGTGGCAGAGTAACCTAATTTTGGAAGAGAGTTCTCAGGAATGTAAACCCCTTATGAACTACATTCATGTGGAGATCTACAGGCCTTCCTGGGGAATCATAACTAAGGTGCACTACAGGTTTTGTGGCTCTTTCAGTCTTTCTGGAAAGGGCAAGCACAGGCTCAGTCCCTTCAAGATTAACATTTGGGTTAATCAGTCTCTGCTCATTGTCTATCATCAGCTGTTGATAAAAGGGGGGCCTCTGCACTGTCTGTCTGTTTAGAAATAGGAACATTTTCCCTGTCTTGCTCTGTAATCCCAGGTTCATCATCAAGAGGAAATTCCATGTAATTTAAATTATGTGAAACATTACTGACACTGTCAGAATCATCATTTTTTCATTTGCATTATTGTCCATCATGTTATCAGCATCATTAACTTCAAACACTTCAGGTTTATCTGGTATGTCACCAGCTGTGCTCTTGTGATCAAGATTTGCCTCTTGAGGCTCAGTTAGTTCCATGAGACACAAGGAGTCAGCTATATCAGAAGTCACACTTTGCACCTCGCTTTCAGGGGGCACAGGAGTAGTGGAGAGGACTGGAGGATTAGACAATTCTGAGGGTCCAGCCTCATCTCCCATATTACACAGGGGATTCCTTGAGACAACTGGCTCAGTTCATAGGACGGATAATAGGTGACCCCACACTCACTATCATCAGATTCAGATAAACAGTCAATTTCATGGAGAGCAGGTCTAGTGGATGGCTCTGAACTTTGGACAACAGGAAGAGAGTTTGACTGTCTCTTTTTGGCAGCAGCTCGAGTCACAGGCCTGGACGGGGCACTTTCTCGGGGTGCAGAATCAATGATGATTTGTCCAGTGAGTAATACATGGTTTCTGTGCATTGTTTTTACAGCTCATGGGTCATTCTCTGGATGCACTTTGTATACTGGCAATTCTTCCAGCTTGTTGACAGCAATGTAAGGGGTGTGGTGCCACCTGTCATCTGTTTTGTGTTTTCCATGCAGTCCTAAATTTCTTAGTAAGACTCGAACTCCAGGTTGCAGTTGTTGGGCCTTTACATGTCTGTTGTGCCTTTCTTTGTTTGCTACATTAAGTTCTTTTTTGCTGCCATATTGTGTAATAACTGGTAGGCATGGCTGAGTTGAGCTTTACACTTCTGAACAGACTGGAGGTAGTTCTCTGCTCTGAGACCATCAGGGGATACTCAGAAACAGATATCTATTGGTAACCTGGCTTCTCGACCAAATATCAAGTGGTAGGGAGAAAACCCAGTGGCATCATTTTTGGTACAGTTATAGGCGTGAACCAATGTACTTATCTGTTGACTCCATCTTAACTTATCTCTGGAAAGAAGTGTGCACAGCATGCCCAGTAAGGTTTGATTGAATCTTTTGGGCTGTGGCTCCCCCTTGGGGTGATAAATGGTAGTTCTGGATTTTTGTCCCCCTCCCCCCCGAGTGAGAGCATTTCTTTAATCAGACAGCTTTTAAAGTCTCTCCCCTGATCAGAATGAATTCTCTGGGGGGGGGCACCATAATGGATAAAGAATTTCTAAGTCAGTACTTTGTCTACTGTAGATGCTTTCTGGACCTTTGTTGGATAGGCTTGGGTGTAACAGGTAAAATGGTCAGTCATGACCTGCACATTACCAATGTTCTTTTGATCTGGCTCTAAACACAGAAAATCAATGCACACAAGTTCTCTGGGGGTGCTGGTAGACATATTAACCAGGGGTGCAGCCCTCTGCAGCTTAGCTTTTCTTTGCAGGCAATTGCTACAAGTTTTAATGTGAGTCTTAATGTCAGCACCCATCTTGGGCCAGTAGAAACAGGCACGGGCCAGGTCTGAGGTTCTGTCACAATCTAGGTGTCCCCTTTGGTCACGAAGGGCACGTAAAACCACATGTTTGAATGCAGCAGGTTTCATTAGCTGTTGTTTGACAACTTGATCTTGTCTATTGGTAGTGTCTCTGTAGAGCAGTTTATTGTGTAACTTTAGCATGGGTCCATCCCTAAACAGCAAAGCAGTTCTTTGATCTTGAGAGTGGAGTTTGGACACGTTCTTTTCAGCATGAATGTCACCCAATACAGGCTTAATCATAGGATCTTGGGCTTGGGCCCACCGAATATTCAGGAGTAAGTTGAGGCAGAGTACTGAGATCCAAGGTTGCAAGACTGCAATAGGCTGCAGATACACAGGTATCAGGAGGGTCCAAGCAATCAACCAGGCAATTAACTGTTTCAAAGGATGGGTGTTCATCTTTATCAGACTTTTGGCAAACAGTTTTAACAGATTGTTTGGACATTCTCACCCACTCAGAATTTGTTTCAGGTCTTCTTGAGAGGGCGTTAGCATCAATATGATTCAGGCCTGATTGATATTATACAGAATAGTCATAGGTTGAAAGTGCTGATAGCCAACAGTGCCCAGTGGCATCTAACTTGGCTGAAGTCTGAACATATGTAAGGGTGTTATTGTCAGTTTTCATCAAAATCTTGGCACCATAAAGGTATTCGTGAAATTGATCTACGATGGCCCTTTTTAATGCAAAGAATTCAAGTTTGTATACTGGGTAGTTCTTTTCAGGGGGTGTCAGGCTCCTGCTGGCAAATGCCACTGAGTCTAGTCCTTCCTCATACTCCTGGTAGAGTACTGCTCCAAGCCCCTTTAAGCTGACATTGTTGTGTACAACTGAGACATGGTTAAAACTTACAATAAATGATGGTCTTTGTTCTATTGAGGGGTATAACCCATATGGAAAGAATAGGGTTGGGAAGAAAAAAGGATGAAGGATATTGGTTTTTATCACCAATGATATCAAAGTAGTTGTTAAAGATGTTTCTGTACAACATTCTACTGATTGCGAATGGTTGCATTTAGATTTACAATTAGCTACTTGCATTACATTGGGACTCTGTACAGTGTATAATCCACCTAAAGCTGGTAAAAAAGGTTTAGCTACATTTCTGGATTACTTTCAACAATTCATCTTACATAAATATGTTTTGGTACTGGGAGATTTTAATTTAAATTGGGTCGGGGGTGCCCATTCTGATCTCGAACTATCGATTCCAAATGCAGGGCTCTCTCTCAGATGGTTTCAGAATTTACTCGGATGAATTTTCGTAGTAATCAACACTCAGTGATTGATTGGATATTGACTAAGACAGTTGAGAAAGTAATGAGTTGTGGTATATTTTCCAATAGTATTAGCGACCATATGCCAATATATTGTGTTTAGAATAACATTAAAATAAAGCCCCCTCCTAAAATCATTAATTATAGGAAATATGATAACTATGATTGTAATGCTTTGCATGCTGACTTAACAGCACTGGAATGGTCATATTTGGATGTTATTCCTGACCTTAATGCATCATTGGATTTTTTTCTAAAAACACTGCTTGAATTACAAAATAAACACTTCCCCTTACTCAAAAGAAGGGTAAAAGGTATGAATAACAAATGGATTACACCCAAATTATTTAAATTAATGAGAGAGAGGGATAGACATTGGAAAATTTATAAAAGCTCCCTAAGTGGTGAGGCCTTAAATAATTATTGCAAACTTAGAAATAGATGTAAACATCTTATACATAAAAATACATCCGACTTTTTTCAGAAAACTCAGACAGATACATTAGGTGATTCAAAACAATTTTAGACATCTTTTAAAAAATTAGCTAATCCAGGGGGGAACACAGGTGTTAGAACTATTATAATAAATAGGAACACAGTTACTGACCCCAAGGAAATCAGTGATCTTTTCTTAAAGAAGTTTATGGATCGGTCTAGCCTTACATCTCATTTCAATATATCATGCACTTTAGATGGTGCTAAGTCTGGATCATCCATAGATTTTTCTCATCCTTTCTATTTTCGTAGTATTAGGCCACAGCAAGTATATAAGTTATTATTACAGATACCTATAAATAAAAGTGCAAGATCTGATGGTCTTGAGCCCCGGTTTTTGAAACTTATCTCTAACTTTATTTATCAGCCTTTAACACAAATATTTAACTTATCCTTGATTTCTGGTGTATTTCCTGAAGTTTAAAAACAAATGATCATTAAACCTGTACCTAAAACAGCCCCACTTCATGATCTTGATAATTTTCATCCAATATCTATATTATCTCCATTGAGTAAGATGTTTGAAAAAAATTATCAGTGTCCAACTGACTGAATTTCTGGAGGCTGAGGGACTTCACTCTCCAGAGCAACATGGCTTTTGGAAATTTCATGGCACTGGTACTGCACTGGCACATTTCACAAATCACACCCTAAGTTCAATGAATAAGGGTTTGTTGATGGGGCCAGTATTTATCAATTTGTCAAAAGCTTTCGATTTAGTCAATTATGCCATGCTGCTCTGGAGACTGAAGGACTTTAGCTTGATGGATACACCTTGTGGATGGTTTTATAGTTACCTAACGAATTGTCCTGTGAACATAAATTATGGTGGGTTTAATTCATTTACATGTATGGTTCAACAGGGAGTCCCACAGGGGTCCATTTTGGGACCCCTGTTATTTTCCTTATGTATCAATCAAATTTCTAGAGTTTCAACCATTTCCAGAGTACTGCTTTATGCAGATGATATTATCTTGTATTCTAGCTCTGCAAAAATAGATTAAATTAATACTGTATTGAATCTTGACTCTTCTGCTTTAAATAAATGGTTGTTACAACATTGTTTAATACTAAATACCAAGAAAACACAAAGTATCTTGTTTGGTTCTCCACCTAAATTGTACAACACTAAATCATTATTAGTGTTTGATTTGGTTGGATCTTTGATAAACCAAGTTATAGAGACTAAATATTTAGGGGTACTACTGGATCCTAATCTTACGTATTCATCTCATATTAGAAGGACAGTAAAGATTGTGTATCAGAAATCTGGTGCTTTGTATCACATTAAAGATTGCCTTACTAGAGAAGCTAGGGAAGCTGTTGCTAAAATTGTATCATTGTCCACATTTTATTACAATTCTTTTTTATTAACCAAATTGGCAAAAAAAGACTTGGATTTGGTTAAGAAAACTTTTAATTCGATAGAAATACAATATCATACATACCCCATAATGCAAAGCATCGTGGGCTGCATGTGCAAATCACCACAGAATATCATGCTGGTTCAACTTTAAGCAGAAATACATGTTGCCGAAAGGCTTCTCACATAGTTTGCAAAGGGTGTCAACAGAAAGACACAGACATGTGTTTCGTCCTACCAGGACTCATCAGTGTGCCTCGTCTGTATGACACCCCAGTGAAATGAACAAGTTACCCTGAGATGGTCTAGCTGGATTATGCTGTGGTGAACCCAATAAAAACAAAAAGCAAGTTAAAAGACAAAGAACCTCAGTGCCTGTTAGTACGAGTTACTTAAAGGGCATGGCTGGGAAGCCAAGTTTCAAAGAAATACATATCACACATACCCCCATAATGCAAAGCATCATAGGCTGTATTGAAACTTGGCTTCCCAGCCAATGCCCTTTGGGGTAACCATTGCTTCAGTGCTTGGGCACTGAGGTTCTTTGTCTTTTAATTCCATATGTAGATTTATTTTGGCTAAACCTTACAGACCGCATCATTGTGTTTTATATGATACCCTTGATTGGTTGCCCACAAAATTTACCTTTTTATTTAATTTGGGTTTTTATGACTAAATGTACACCTGTCCTAGGTAGTAAATCTCCATTATTTTTTTTATCAGTGTAACCCCCCTGTTACCCGGGGTTACTAGAATCCCAGTAAAACCTAGTGGCAGGCAGGGAAGGCAGCTTGTTAAACTCCAGTTAAATGGATTTCACACTGTCTCACTCTGTTCTCAGTCTCAGCTGAGACTGAGGGATGACATCATTATAGAACTTTCATAGCTGCATAAGCCACACTGGAATGTTGCAGTTGGAGGTTAGTGTAGAACGTTGGGGATTTTGAATTCAGTCTGTGTGCAGTCTGAGAGAGAGAGACAGTAGTACAGCTGAGTGTGTGCAGGCTCTCAGAGCTTTAAGCTCTGTTTTAGAGCTACTTTTGGAAGGTGTGTGTTTCTACCTGAAGAGGAACACAGGAACTGGTAATTGAAGTGGTGGAGGTCGCTTTCAATGGTTCAAGAGCCCCATCCCTGAGGGGATGGGGTGGAAGGTTTTTTTTTTTTTCCATTCAACTTTTATTGAAGTTTACAGTACAGAGAATGAACCACGACAAATAATACCAATTAAACGTAAACTTAAGACAGAGTTTACAATGGCTCATTCTCTCCCATACCCCCTCCCTCCCTCCCTCCCTCCCACCAACACACCCACCCCAACAAACCCAGCACAGCAATATACCCACAAGGGTGCAGAATAGGCTATCAAAAAGTATGGTCTTCAGCTCTGTAATGCATATAAAGTTTGAAAGAGGCCCCAAATCTTATTAAATTTATCTGTTTTGTTTGTAAGACTTGCAGTAGTCCTCCCCGTTCTGAAATTAGCCAGAAGTTCCTGGAGCCATTCCACATAATTTAAATTCTCTGAATCTGTCCAATGTCTAAGGACTACTTTCTTAACAGACAAAGAGATCAATGCCATATAGTACTTTCTACATGCTACAGTAATAGATGAAAGATCCCCCAACACACATATTTCAGGCATAAACAACTTGGAAATCCCTAATAGTGGGTCTACTGTTTGTCTAATAATGGTCCAAAGTAATACCACTCTAGGGCATTCCCAAAAAATGTGAAGGAGGTCTCCAGTCTGCGACCTGCAACTTGTACAGAGTGGAGAGGACAGAAGACCCAATCTGGCAAGTTTCTGTGGGGAGTAGTAGATATTATGTAGAATTTTAAATTGCATCAACCTGAGTCTATCTTGTAGCAAAAATTCATGGCAGTAATACCAGATACGGGACCAGTCAAATTCCTTACCTGGTAAGAGGGACTGCCAGTAGACTACTGGGGCATAGTTATCGGGATATGCTCAGGCAAAAAAAAGACTGTATAATTTAGAAACAGCATGGGGCAAACCAGCCAATTGGATTAGCGAGGACTGAAAACAGACATGAGTTCCAGGAGGTAGAGTAACCCCAAAAACTTGCATCAGGAGATGCCGTAACTGATAGACCTTGAAAATACTCTTACCAGGTATCCTGAATTTATGCATAATGTCCTCTGAGGGAAACCACTGCATATCGGCTGAAATTAGGTCCTCCAACTGTCAATTTCCTAACTGAGGCAGCCAGGAAGGTGGCAACGGCTTATTATTTATTCATATATTGGGATTACCATTAATGGGCTGGGAAGTATCCCTAATATTATCATATTTGAGAAAAGCACATAGTTATGGGGGGAAGGTTTTTGCCTGTTTTCTGGGGCAACCCCCCTGGGTCCGGCTAAGGGAAAGAAGCTGCCTGTTCAAGTTGTGCTGAAGCACCAGAAGCTCTGAGAGAGAAATTCCTTGTGGAGGAAATGCCTGTGGGGCACCTGCAACCAAAGGGTGAGTTCACTCTGAAAAAGGGACAAGTGTTTTTCACCTGAACAGAAGGAAACTAAAGGGACTGTTACTGTGGGGTCAGAAAAAGACAGCCAAGTACAGTTGGAATATGTGGGGATTGGACTGCTTAAACTGTGGGAGGTCTAGAGTAATGGACATTGCCACTTAATTCAAGTATGTTCAAGTCCAGCACAAAGAGTGAAAGAAAGTGGGGACTGGACTGCTTAACTTTGTGGGGGGTCTAGAGTAATGGACAAAGCCACGTATAAGTATGTTCAAGTCCAGCACAAATGGGAAGCAAGACAAGTAGATGGAATGTGAAATACATTTAACAAGAATCTATATTGCAAGGCTTTACAGGATGAGGTGTTTACTGTCCAGAGAAATGGCCGGGTATGAACTGTGGGAGTGAGAGGGGAGACCCCCCCATCAGTAGTAACCAAACTCACCTCTATGGATTTGTTCTGAGACACCTTTTACTTTCTCTCAGGTACTTGGCCAGTGCCTGAGGAAAGTACCCAGACATGGGATTGAAAGGAAGAATTCCCTGATGGAGCTGAGGTGCTCTTAGATGGTTTAGAGAGCCACCAGAAAACGTTTCCATGAAGTATGGAAGGTGTCCAAGTGGCTGGCAAGGATGCCGAGCCAGGGAAAACCCAGAAAGAACAGTGTACAAGTTCAGGCTGTGTAACCCAAAGCAGCGTGAAAGTCCAGGCTTTGTGCCCAGTGGGTTCAGAGCCTGACGGCTAAAGTGTTGAGGAAGTGTTCTGGTCTCTTTTAATCTGCATTACCAGGAGTGTAGCCCCGTGGGGGTCCATCTATGCTTTGTTTATTCTGTTTGGAGGTGAATAGAAGCCATACTTTAGAATCCCACTTCTGGTATTGGACATTACAGTTATTGCTTCCTGTGTTCGGAGTTACTTGGGTGCCCCTGTGCAGAGTAGCCAAACCTAGCCTTTGTGCCGAGTGACCTATTCCTTCCTGAACCCAGCCCACCTGGTATTGCTGTCAGATGGCAATGGCAGACCGGGTAGGGGTTACATTAAACATTAGAGAGGGACCATGATTACTTCTTTCCTCTAATGTATCACACTTGTTCATGCCTAAATTGTCCACTTGTATGGGAGGAGGGCTTTTTCTGTCCAGAGTTCTGTCCTCTGGAATTCTTTGCATCCAGCTGTGTAAATACCTCTGAAAGTATAGCTTTTAAAAATGTTCTGTTTAGTCATTTGCAATGTTTAGCCTTGTGCAATTATTTTTAAATATGTACATTTATCTTGTATTTGTTGTACTCTAGATTTGTATCTGTTGTACTGTAAATATATTTTGTACTTTGTTTAACATCTTAGCTTCTTATTGATGAAGCTCCTTGTCATTCCTGAAAACAGGCCTAGGCCCAGTGTACTTACCTGGTTAATAAAGTGAATTGAATTGAATTGTGTAACACATACAGCTTAGTTGGATTTGCATAGGCAAGTACAGGGGCATGGGTGACTTGGTGAATGATATCGTAAATGGCCACATCACACTCTTTAGTCCACCTTGTCACAAAAGATTCAGTTGTTCAGAAATAGACCTTTTCCTCCTCTTTGACAGCACTCTTTTTGTATTTGTGACTGGTGAGTGGATACTCTTGAATTAGACTGAGCAAAGGGCAGATACACAAATTGATGGTAGTAGCCACAGAACCCCAAGAATCTCTGCAGTTCCTTAAGATTGTTAGGCTGTGGCCAAGTAATCAAAGCTTCCACTTTACTTGGATCCATCTGAATTCCCTCAGAGGATGCAATATAGCCTACATATTTCATAGATTGCTGAAAGAATTTGCATTTGTCAATGGACAGTTTTAAACCTAAATCCTCCAACCAGTCTAGAACCTTGAACAAGTGGGTCTCATGCTCTTTGTGGGTCTTGCCAAAAACAATGCCATCATCCAGGTAGACAAGGTATTCTAATAGATTCATGTCTCATGCAGCTCACTCCATCAACCCCTGAAAGGTGGCAGGTGCTCCTGAAATGCCCTGAGGCATGCGTAAGAATTCATAAAATCCCTAAGAACAAATGAACGCCATCTTCTGTCTATCGTTGGGTGCCATTGAGAACTGGTAATACCAACTCTGGAGGTTTAACACAGAGAACCACTGGTTTCCATTCATGTAATCAAGGGCATCCTGGATGCGTGGCATGGTATATTGGTCTGGTACAGTTCTTTGATTCAGTGTCCGATAATCCACATGCATCCTCACCGAGCCATTCTTCTTTGGAACCACCACAATAGGAGAGAAGTACGGGCTACGGGATTCTTGTATAATTTCAGCTGCTAGCATCTCCTGAAGGTGGTGCCGAACATCATCAATATCTGTTGGTGCCAGTCGCAGAGATCATTCATGGAAGGGTCTCTCATCGTGAAGTCTAATCTAATCTAATACTCTGTGCCAGTAATGCATCTGACATCCCAATCTCTCAAGGAAAATACTTTGCTCTGCTGGGCCAGTTTTCGACTATCTTTTACCCTTCATTCGTCAGGAATGGGAGATTCCCCAAAGTCAAACAAATCAGAAGTTACATCATCATTTTCTTCAGTGCATTTCTTGCTAGGCAGCACAGCAGTATCGGCGCAGTACAAAGCAGCCAGGGTGCAGCCTCAGTTGACCCCTAATATCCCGATCAGACTTATTTTGGATTTGCACCACTACCCACCAGGCGTAGGCATGAGCTGAAGCAGGCAGGGTGCTAGGCTTAACTAATTGTCCCTCAGGCAGTTTCCCCTTTTCCAGGACATCCAGCATGATAATCTTGTTCTTGACATCTTTCTTGATCAGTACCTCGCCACTGATGGTACACTGAGTATTGGGTGGCAATACAAGTGATTCTGTTTCTTTTTTCCACACAACTCTGACTGACTCATCTTTCTCAACCTCTTTGGCTTGCATCTGTAAGTCATATGCTCTGTGCACCATGGCTGGGATGTGTAAAGCCTGCCCAGTCTTCCTTGCTTGCTTCTCTTGACAAAGCTGGGCTAGATAGCCAAGCATATTGGCATTAGTGCCCATTAACAATGGGAAACCATCATACATTCCAATCGGTGGGCATACCAGGGCCAGGGTCTTTGCTGGTTCATCCACACCAGCAACAGCAGTAGGGGAAAGATAACCACAGTCTTACATAACCCAGGTAAGGGTAGGATTTGTCACTCAACCCCCACACATGAAGTCCTTCAAGGGGTAGGAGCGGCAGATCAGACAAGTGTTTGTCGTTCCAATCTTTGAACACAATAGTGACATGTGAGCCACTGTCTAGCACAACTTGGGTTCAAATGCCATGAACAGTTACTGTGGTCTCCACGGAGGGACCCACCATCTCGGACCAATCTGGAGGTGCAGGCTTGGTGGACTGGCCCACAGCAGTGTTAGAAGAAAAGGATTTTCATGATGGGCCCAGTTGTGGCTTTATATTGCTTTGACAAACCTGGTTTAGTAGCTTGGTGGTGACTCGACGCAGATCTTCTGGAGCATTGCAGACTTGTTGGGTATGCCCATCTTCTCAACACCAGTAACAAAAAACCTTGACTCTGGGGTCAACAGGCCAGGTCGTGTCTTCACAAGGCTTGTAGTGTTCAGGAGGCAGAGTCCTACTCTCTTCTTTGGGTTTAGGTTCGGGCTCAGTCTCCCTGTAGCCCCTCCAGGGGGCAGATGACCAAGTGGCATAAATGAGGTCCCACAGCATTGCTCACAATTCCCTCATTTCTTCCACCATGGTGGGGTCAGTCCGAGACTCAGCAGATGGGGCCTTGCAACCAGGCTCAGTCTTGGTGGAGGAAAGGCCATGAGCTTCGGCAGGTTCAAGCCACACCATGCCGGCTTGCTTTCAATTATTCACTGACTTGTTGTGCTTAAGAGTTGTCCTCTTTCTCAATGGATCTGTCAGGGGTTGGTGCAGTTCGTCCAACCCCACCATAAGGGTCCCAACATCGTCATCGTTCTCTGCCTCCAGGATTTCTTTAATTAACTAACAATATTCAGGAGAATTAGCTTTGTGATCTTGAAAATTTCAACTTCAGCATGGGCACACTTGAATAGCTGCGGACATGAGGATGTGTTCCAATCTGACAAGATGCAGTTCGCTAGCTGAGATGCCCCTTTTATGGTGTGCCATGTGCAAGACCCACTCTACAAGGGTTATGAAAGCAGACACCTCTTTTTTCCCCACTGTTTAATAGGCTTAAACTTCCACATCAAATCCTCTCCTGATTCAGTGCTACCAAATACCCCTTCTAAAGCAGACAGGTACTCAGCAGCAGAGGCCTTGGGGTTGGTGGACTGGAGGAAATGAATGGCCTCCAGTGCACGGCCCCTTAAGCTTTCCAAAAGTCTTTTACATTTCGCCCCTTCAGAACACTGCCACTCTTGGTTCAACGGGGTGGCATAGTCCATCCAGGTTTCCAAGTCATCTTCTCCAACAGGAACAGGGACAGCATCAGAAAAGAGTCTGAGTCTATGATAAGAGTTCAGGTGCACCGAGGGTATCACAATGGGTGATGCTACAATGGGGGATGCCCTGGGCATGGACAAGGAGGCTGGAGGAGAATGTATGGTAGTGAGCCCCCTCAGTGTCCTCCAGAGTCTTCCGCAAGTCCTTAGCAGTCTGCCTTTCCGCTGCTAAAAGCCTCAATAACTTTTCTTTAAATTATTCCATCTTGGGGACCCCCAGGGGAAGATGATCCACTGTGTATGTGAATGGCCTCCACCCCGTCTAGGATCCCTCTGGCATAATAACAGGGGGTACATTCACAGGGTCTAAATGGAAACTACATGAAATGAGGGCCACTAGGGTTTGCTCAAACAGGTATGAGTCCTGCCCTTGCACTGAAACCTTTCCCAGACACTTAACCGTTAACACGGTTTCCTCTATTGTAGCATTAGTGGTCCTCATGGGAATGTCTAGTAGCAATAAATCATTGTGGGGGTTGACCCCTTCGGCCTCACTCTACCCCATCATGCGGTGCATGACCAGCTTGTGGGGAGAAATCTTCCACTTGGGCATAATGAGCCCCTCCATCTCAAATATTTTTTCAAATTCACAATGGACTGAAATTCTACTTTCCTGCCACTAGGGGTTGCTAATCCCAGCAGTGCCTCCAAGATGTAACCCCTAGGTGGCACTATTCCAAGGGCTACAACCCCTGACTGTATGTCTGGACCCAGGTTGAGGGGCCTGGATTCAATAATAAAGGTGCCTCCACTCAGAGTAATGGTATTGGGGATATTTACCTATTCTGCTGTAGTCCTCTGGGAAGCTATAACCACCCACCAACCCTTCTAGTGGTTCAGTACCTGACACAACATTAACTTTACAGTCAGTATAAAACAGTAATAATATATGCACACCCTTCACACTTACCACTAGGGTTGGACTTGCAGCAACTTTCCTGGAGACCCCCTGTAAAATAAGGTTAACAAGACAGTCACACACTTTCAACACTGTAACCCAACTAATAACATGCACACTAGCCAGGTTAAACATGAAAAAGACAATCAGGTTTATTTAGGGGGAGTGAACAAGGAAGGGAGCATGAATTTGGTCAAATAATTGGCAATCTGATTTGATTCAGTTGTGGCATGCACTTTTGGTCCCAAACTGACAGTTACACAACACTGGGTATCCAGGATGGAAAGTCTGGCTAGCCAGAGGTGTTGCCTGGGGGTGGCTGGCATTGCAGCTGATGTTTGAGCCATTCATGGAAAGAAAAGGCAGTTAACATGCAAAACAACCAGATGATTACTTGTAATCTGAGCCGGATGGCTCAGTCTCTTGCAAAACCTAGAAAATAGAAACAATTGGATGGTACCACAGATGATCTAAATATTTGTTGCAAGGAGCTACCCTGATTTGTACCCATGCTACCAAGTTTCTGCTGGAATGCAGGCGAGATAAAAACCTCATGGTGTTTAACGATGAGCATGAGGAAGCAGGGCCGACACGACACACCTCTTCTTCCTTCAGGTGGCCGCAACCTGTGAGTTGTTGTTGCACAGGGTCTGGATCCCTGAAGCCAGTCTCTTGCTGAAACAGTCTCTGGTGCAGGAATTTTGGTCTGGGCCCAACTGGCAAGGCCCATGCAGGATGAATAGATTGGCAAATTTCATAATCTGCTGGTGAAGCCTCCAGCTAGTGTAACAGGTTTGGCTGTGGGAAAGCAGGTCTCGGCCTACGTAACACAGTCAGCACATTCAAAATAGGCAGCTATTACTCTGAACAATTCAGATAAAGTCTGGTTGCAATTAAGCAGCTTAACTGAACAAACCTTACGATCCGAGCACATCTCATACACAAGCTGGGCTGATCACTTCACAGGAGCAAATCTTTACTCCAAATCACAAGTAGCACTGGTAACACTTCTTTCTTTCTTCTGCCACAGTTCCAACTTTAATTGGAAGGTTCTGACCTCTGCAATAGGCAGTCCCAAGGTAAGAGAAACATGGCAGGGAGGCAAAGCAGGCCTTTTCCTGCCGGTTCCCCTAAGCTCCTTCAGGGAGCAGCTGCTTGAAGGCTCGAGCTGTACACACTTCAACCTCCGAGTCTAACTGATCCACTGTCTCATGTCACACTGGGGATTTCCCTTGTCAATCCAGCAGGCAAGTTGGCTGAGGAAACTGTCAGTCACAGTTAGAGCTCCCCCTTCAGCTTAATTTGGTGCCAACCTAAAAACTACAAAGCTACAGATTTTCCTTCCCAAGAAACACTGGAGTCAGGATCCATTTTAGGTCCCCAGGTTGTATTGATCCAATTACTGGAAGTCTCAGACCTAACATGGTGGCTCCCATTCCAAGACACAAGCTGCAAGGAAAGCAGGTTAGACAAATATCTGTACTTCAAAGAAAACAGCATATAAACAGTAAATGAGCATAGTTCCTATACAGACTCCCTCTGCACAAATAGTGACTGCAGAATAGAGCAAATCGGAGCAGTGGCTGGCTGGTTGCAAGCCCTAAATCATTTGGACCCAGCTCAGACCATTCAATACACATAGGTTAGCTAGTCTCTTAAAAGAACAGACTTGGAGGCTCAGCATGGCACCCTCACACAGATGACAGGATCACACTAGGACGGGACACCAGCCTGGTAGCGGACATTTAAGGAGCCTGGGAAGACATTACAGTAAACCCCAAATTGGAGTGGGGTTACATATGGATAACTTGTGTGCAGCAACAGATGTCATATGGGAGGCTGCTACTGTTGGTTAGTGTGGATACTGAGAAGACATTCAACTAAGCTGAATGGGAGTATCTATATCAAGCCATGACTGCCATGGGAGTAGGACCCAGCTTTACTAACTTGCTGTGTCTGTCATACAATGCCACCTCAGCATGCATTCAAACTGGGAACATGATGTCCTCCTCGGTGCACCTCTGTAGGGACACCAGGCAAGGCTGACTGCTTTTGCCATTACTATTCTTTCCATGCAAATGTTTATCCTCCTGAGCCAGACTGGGGTGGCTATTCAGTTCCATTCCTCAGAGCACTCCTCACTGTTCCATTTCTCCCTTCAAGCTAGGGTGTGAGCTCAGCCACAGATTCACTCACCCCCATGGTGGAACCAGGGGAGGTAGGGACATCCCTCCCCCTCTGGAGTGTGAAAATCCAGAAGGCCTACCAGCTGGAGTGGAAGGGTTGGTCAGGGTGCTCTGTCAGACTTTTGGAAGCCCCTGATCTGCTCAGATTTTCTGCATATTTTTTTCCTCCTGGAGCCATAGTGACACAGAGACACATGAGTGTGTAGGCCCATGTGCATTCCAGAACCATGATTCCTTCGACCCTCCCAGACTTACCATCCATGATCTGCGCTACCACCAGGCCTCCATTTGGTGAGAACCAAGAGCTGGGAAGTCCCGCCACCCCAGTCTGAGAGAGAAGAGCTATCCAACAGATGCTCAATCCTCTCTTGGGCCTCTCCTCTGCTGGTTCCCAGCAAACCAAGCTCATTTCCGAACTTGGGTCACCGGTGGTGGAAAAGGTACTGTAAGGTGCATATAGCACTTCGGTCCTTTATGCCACTGAGTCAGCCCCATTACTATTCTTGATTGCTATGAAGCCCCTGATTCACAAAATCATACAGAGTTTGAAGGTTCAGGGTATCCCCTGTGGATCAGCTCAGCTCAGCATGTTGGCATACGCTGAAGATCTGCTTGTGGCTGTAACCAGCCCATGCTCCTCATTGCCTCCTCTCTTGGAAATACTTAATAATTTCACCCATCTGGCAGGGCTAAAAGTAAACAGGGGCAAAACTGAGGCCTTTCACTAAAATTCACTAAGAAAGTTGAAAGGAGTATAAGGTCAAAGCCCATGAACACTCCCATCAGTCACCCACAATACCCAACTGAATGGTCATGTAATAAGTAGTTGTCTAGGTGTTTTTTGAAGATATTCTTGGCTTTACTGATGACAATATCCATTGAGAGTGAGTTCCATGGATTTATAATTATGTGAGAGAAGAAATATCATTTTTTTATTTGAAGTAGATGTCCTCTTATGTTAATGTGTATCTGCTTGAAATCAATACCAATTTTAAACATTAAGTTTTCATCACTTATAATATCTCTAGTGAGCATAAGGTCACCCCTGAGTCTTCTTTTTTCAAGAGACATTAATCCAGATTTGCCCAGTCTTTGTTCATAATTTAAGGACTGTGTACCATCTATATAGTTTGTGATTTTTCTTTAAATGTTTTTGATTCTTAAGATGTCTTTCTTATTGTATGGACACTATAACTGAGAAGCATAATCAAATATGGGGTGAATACTGTACATGATCTATACAGCAGAAGAATAACTGATTCATCTTTTGATTTAATATTCCATCTTATGCTCCACCAAATACGATTTGCTTTATTTACATACTCAGTTATCTGAGTATTGAATGTTAATGTATTCTGTATTGTTATTCCCAAGTCCTTTCCAGACTCCACCACTTTTAATGGTAAATTATTGGGTGAGTAGGGTGCGATAGAATTTTCAGTTCCAAAGTGCATGATGCTGCATTTATTATTGTTAAATTTGAGACCACCATTTTTTGGGACCACTCAGTCAATATATTTAAGTCATTCTGTACAGAAACTGATTCAGACAGTGTCTTAGAAGGATCTCCAAGTTTGCAGTCATCTGCATATTTTATGATATAATTTTCTAGATTGTCAGATAAATCGGTTATAAACAGTTGAAATATTAAGGGCGTCAAGACTGATCCTTGGGGTACCCCACTAGCAACTGGTCTCCATTCTGGAGCATGATCATTTATCAGGACTCTTTGAGACCGATTTAATAACCTGTTTTTTATCCATTTTATAATGCTAGTGTGTATGTTATAGAGATTCAGTTTTATCAGTAAGGCCCAATGAGGGACTTTTTTGAAGTCCAAAAATACCACATAACATGGTGTCCTGATATCAAGATACTTACTCACTGATTCATTAAAGCATAACAAGTTTGTAATACAAGACTGACCTTTACAAAAAACATGTTGTTTTGAGTAAATTTCTGATAAGTTGTTTATTATGTTGTCCTTAGCATGCTTTCCAAGGTTTTACGGAGAATTGGGGTAAGGCTAACATGCCTATAGTTATCTGTATCCCCTCTATCTCCCTTTTTATATAATGGTATAACTTGTGCTTTGTTTCAGTCTGCTGGTACTTCTCCTGTTTTAATGCTGTGACTGTATAACATTTGGAATGGTTTAGTCAGATGCCCTTGCATAATTTTAATCATATCTGTGGAGATGCTGTCTGTGCCTGTGGAAGAACTAGGTTTTATTAGTTTAATTTTAGATAGAATTTCTTCCTCAGAAATAATAATAGCAGACTGAATTGTATATTGCATGGTATGGGTATTGGATGAAGGGGTATCAAAAGATTTACAGAAAAGGTCATTTAGCAAATTGGCCATCTTTGTTGGTTCTGATATCATATTATCTTCAAATGCTAATGGACCTGCTTTACATGACTGTTTCCTTAAGGACTTTATATAACCGTACATTTTTTGTTGTTTTCTTTATTTGCTTCTGCTGCCAATTGTAACTCTGTTGCTTTTTTTTTTTTTTGCTTTCCTGATTTCTTCTTTGCTTTTATTTTGGATCTGTTTAAATGTAATCTAGATGGAATTTAGTTTTTTTTTATATTTATTATAAAGGTGATGTTTTTTCTTAATCAATTTTTTATGTTTTATAGTTAGCCATTTTGGGTTATTCTTAGCAAAGCAGTATTTCCTGATTTTTGGATTGTTCGTGTTAGCTATTTGCAACATTTTCATCTTTAAGATAGTCCATATGTCTTCCACTGATGGATTATTAAATAATTCATCCCGGTCAGTATTAGGGAGTGCTTTATTGATCATATCTAAATTAGCATTTTTATAAAGAAAGATTTCAGTGACAATCCTAGACTAGAGATGCAGCGAATTTTTAATCCGCTGGCAAAGTGAATACAAAGTGGCCACTTCATGTTGGCAGAGCAAAACGCAAAGTGGGCACTACAAAGTGCTCACTTCACGTTATTGTTACAACTTCGCATTGCCTTTATGTCTTAACGTGAAGTAAGGCGAAATGAGAAGTAAATAGGCAGCCCCCCACACATCACATGGCTTACAGTACTGTAAGTCACATGCTTTAGCCAGGCAGGAAGGAAGTGAGTCAGAGAAGCAGTTTCACTTTCTCCTTTGCATTCATTGAGGGAGAAGGCTTTGTGTAGAGGAGAGTAGTAGGGAGTGAAAGTGCTTGATTGCCACTTGCCTTTGACTAGTGAAGAAAACCAACAGCTTTTTTTAAAAGCCATATGTGTGTGTGTCTGTGTGTGTGTGTCGGCCCTGGGGACTTGTTGTGTCAGTAAGGTAGGATGGACCCTGGAAAAGGCAAGTTGCTGGCCCGTGGGTGGGGTCGGAGGGGACTGCAGACATGTGGGGGTGGTCGTGTCATGCTGGACTGCTCCCGACTCATGGGTGTTGCTTCCCCCCATGTTGAAGCAACAGCAGCAGCACCAGTGCCACTGGTGGCTGCTCTGCATCCACCTTCTCCACCATAACTACCACCACTGGTAGCAGCTGTAGGGGCTCCAGTAGCACCCCCTCCACCACCTCCACAGCCACAGGAGATGCCCCATGAAAATCTAGGTGGTGCAACTCATGTGAGGACTGTGTCTTGTCCCCCCCACAACTCCCCAGTGTGGGAGTTTTTTAACTCTGTGGGGGGAGACAACACAGTCATGGTGTGCCATCTGTGTGGTGTGCTGGTGTGCCATGGCCCCTATGGGACACATTTGGGAACCAGTGGCCAGTGCACCAACATGCTCAACCACCACAAGGCAGAGTGGCAGGCTGCCATGGAAGGGGACAGGCGTCCACCTGCTGGCCCTTCTGTGGCAGTGGTTGACGGTTCTGCTGGGGTCAGAGTTGAGCCTTGCAGTCACCACTGCAGCAGGAGGAGGGCCAGTACAGCAGCTGCTCCACCACCACCACCACCACCACCACCACCACTACCACCACCACAGCCACCAGCACCACCCTCTCCACCACAACCCCCACTACCTGGATTTCCAGCTGCAGTGGACCCCGCCACTATCCCTGCAACAGAGACTGACATTGCCCTGGTGTGGGCGGCTCTGGAAGAGAACAATCAGAGGGTCGGTGCTTTGCAGCAGTAGGTCGACACAATAGAAGAACAGCAGCAGCAAACAGTTACAATGCTGCACCTGCTGCTGGACCACCACGGCATCCCACGGCCACAGTAAGGGATTGTTTTCTGCTCCCCCAACCCACTACTGTATTGTACTGTTTTTGTGCACTTTTTCCTTGTTGTTGTTTAATAATACACATTTTCCCTTCCAAGGGAATCTTTCTTGTGCCACCTAGTGCAATACATTTCTGTGAAAACCGCTCATAATTTCATTACAGTGTGTCACGTGACAGAGGAATTCTCATTATGAAAAGCCGCCCACATTCGGCCTCCTTTCTCAGCAACGTTAGGATGTGATGCCAGGGAGAGCATGTGTGCGTGCTCCATTACAGTGAATATTCGATTGTCCGGAAGCTTTCTGAATGTTTCTTTATGTTATAATGGTCAGTTTGTGGTGAAACATGTGGGCACGTTTCCAGTAAGAAGAGCCTTGTTAGTGGAAACATTCTCACATTTCATCACAAAGTGAACCTTATAACATAAGGAAACATTGGGATAGCTGCCGGACATTCACTATAGTGGAGCATGCACCTGCGCTCCCTCTGGCATCACGTTCTAACGTTGCTGAGAAAGCAGGGCAGAATGTGAGAGGCTATTCTGAACTGTAATTCCTCCATCACATGACACACTGTAATGGAATTATGGGTGGTTTTCACAGAAATATATTGTACTCTGTGGAGCAAGAAATATTCCAGTGGGAGTAAGCCCCCACATATTAGGCTATGTGCATCACCATAACTATGTAATCTGGTGAATCTCTAACGCAGCAGCGTTGAGAACTCTGACCTATATTTTTTAATTCTATGTTACAACTTCCTTTACTTACATCCTGGCTGACTGGAATGATACGAGAATTTGCAGTAGTTGAGTCTGTTGTACTACCTTTTTCCATGTGTGAAATAATTAAAGGAGCATTCCTTTTAAATTGGTGCTGACCAGGTCTTTATCATTGTTTTCCTCTGCTTTTTTCCATCACATCAGTTAGTTGTTATATATTACTTCTGTTGTTAATTAACAATTATGCAGTAGGCAGTGTTTTATGACACCATGGAGCAATAGTTATTGAAAAGCAGTTGCAAATAAATACAAACCTGGTCAGTACAATATTGGAAGGCTTGCTCATTTTTTTTCATACATGAAAAAAGTAGTCAAGTAAGTAAAGCAGACAGAAATTGTGAAAAGAAGCATATCATTCAAGTCACGACTCGGAGGTAACTAGTGGCTGTGGCAATGTAAAGTAGCATAAAAAAGTACAGTTCAAAATTGTCACAACATTCTTGCAATGCTGCTTTAATTGTAATGTCAGTATGACATCATGAGCTCACAGCAATCACACAATACACAAAAGTGGCACAGAGTCCTCAGATTTCTTCTGAAGGCCCACAATGCATCCTCCTTGTGTGTGGAAAATTGACAAGTGGTAACACAGTGAAATGGGAGTGTTTCAGCACAGAGTCCCCCTGAATTTATGGCACACTCAGTCATGCGCGCAGTGGTGGCACAGAGTCCCAGATTTTTTCTGCAGGCCCAAAATGCATCCTCCTTGTGTGCAGAAAATTGACAAGTAGTAACACAGCAAAATGAGAGTGTTTCAGCACATACAAAGTCTCCCAGAATTAATGGCGTGGTCAGTCATGTGCGCAGTGGTGGCACAGAGTCCTGTATTTTTTCTGCAGGCCCAAAATGCATCCTCCTTGTGTGCAGAAAATTGACAAATGGTAACACAGTGAAATGGGAGTGTTTCAGCACATACAAAATCCCCCAGTAAAAATGATGACCGTGAGCATCCTGTTGCTAGTCCAATGTGTTCTGTGAGGCGATTCGAGCAAATGCAATGTGATCATCTCAGCTGGATTGAAGGGTGCCCTTTGGCTATACACTAATAGTAGCCTTGGTGAGTAGATATATATAGATATGTGTGTATATATATATATATATATATATATATATATATATAGTTGTGTATTTTGTAGGTGAGGAGGGGTTGACATGGACATGTTCTCATGGTATTGTTCTGTATCACAGATCACAGAAACTGTCAGTGTGCACATTCCAGTGCTCAATGAGAATTATTTGCGTTGAAATTGGAAATGGATTACTCTCAAGCACATGAAGGTAAGTATTTTTTTTTGAGGGGGTGAGGGGAACGTATTTGCAGGTTTGTCTGTAATAGTTTCTTATTTTGTTACTTCTTCACAGATTTCATCTGCATCCTTCTGGAGTCCGGTTGTTGATGGTCATGGTCATCGAATGAAACGACTTCTGCATGTTGCATGTGTGCCCAAGCCCGGGGGAGGGGGGGTGGCTGATGTTGAAGAACTTTTTTGGATAAGGCCAGTTTGACAGAACAACAAAGCATCTGGAAGTTTCGTAAAAAATGCAATGAATGACTTCTTACAACCTAATTGTTATTTTCTGAATCTCAAGTCAAGTTACATTGAAACCTACATCTTGTCAACTAACATAACCTGTGTGCAATATTTGCTGCAGTCTTTCCAAAACAATGAAATGGATGAAATAAAATCTTTAGACTTACCAGAATGGATTTCACATGGATATTCCATTGGTTCCTTTCTGTACGGTACAGCTGCAGTACCATTCCCACCGAGTTTTAGCTATGGAGACTTTTTTGTTAACCTATAAAAGAAACAAAATAAGTGTACTGTATGTGTTTTACCATTGTGGCTCTGAAAAGCTACAGAAAACAAAACATACAACTAAAGGAAGTGAAGCAGCATAACAAACATGAGTACACATACTCACTTTCACTTTATGGTTTAAATATTAAGAAGCTTTGTGTCTGTGGCTGATGGATGTGGTGGTCCGGACAGACTCAGGCTCAGTGTTGGCAGTGGCTAACAGCAGTCCCACTAGTGGTGGTAGTCCGGAAGGTGGACAGACTCAGGGTCTGAGGTGGCAGTGGCTAACAGCAGTCCTGGTGGTGGTGGTGATCCGGGGGGGGCACACCACCTTTTAAAAACTTCAGTTAAAACCTACCAACATTAACCACATCATCATCCTTACACAGAAAGCTGCCCTAACAGTCATCGATGTCTGAAGTCTGACCACTGGGAAATTCTTTCTTCATTTTGTCGTCATCTACGTCAGTGGTGTGCTGTTTCAGGCAGCCACTGCCAGTGCCACCAGGATGGTCCATTTCCACATCACCAAAACCACCATGACTAGGCTAGGGTACAAATACCGAGGTTGCAGTCTGTGCTGCTATGTGCCTCTCATTCATTTTAATGAATGTTAGCAAACTAACATTTGCAGGAGACAGGTTTGTCTGATGATCCCTGACTATTGCACCTGCTGAGCTGAATACCATCTCAACACTTACACTGGAGGGTGGGCATGTGAGGTACTTCAGTGCCACTGCAGTCAGCTCTGGCCATTCACTGACCTTTCCACTCAAGTACAAAAGAGGATCTTCAGTTATTGTCAGATGCCTGTTTTCAGACAAATATGACTCAACCATTCTCTGTGCTGCACTAAGTCCAGTTGTTGATGCATCATCATGTTCTCCCGAATCATTTATTTCACAAATACCCACTTGGGACAAAGCCTCCCAAAGCAGGTTGATGCCAGCCACTTTGGATGACAGACCACCTGGAACTGCAGTCCCCTTCCCCTTGCAGGATATGCTTGATGGTCCTCCTGGTACACCTTCAGCCGGATTATGCTGCTGAGGTTTGCTGACCTTAGCATGTGACTTCTGTGCCCCATGAACCAAGCGCACCAGTTGACCACTGATATTTTTTACCTATTCAGGCCCTCCCTCCAGTACTGATGCAATTCCATATTTGTATCGTGGGTCCGGCAGTGTTGCTATGGCAAAGCTGTCACTACGCTGAATGTTCACGTGATGATTCTGGTCGAATACTGCCAGCATGTGTTGCAGCAACATACTGCTACCACCGTCTCTGGCAACATCAAGGATATGCTGCACATTCACCAATGTCTGCCTCAGCATCCGCAGCAGTGGAATTGATTGGCTAATGGAGGCAGACTCGCCACTCATTGCCTGTGTGGCATGTTCAAAAGGCCGCAAAATTGTTATTACAGAGTCCATGAGGCACCACTGTTCAGTTGTCATAGACATGGAGGCCCCGAAACTGTCACGGCTAGTGTGCATCACAAGCTATTCTGAGATGGCTTTGTATTGTTCATACAACCTCTCTGCCATGTATAAAGTGGAGTTCCATCAGGTGACAACTTCCAGCTTCAAGCGGTGCTGAGGCAGGCTGTTTTGTATCTGCAACTGCCACAGCTGGTCACGGGCCTTTCCAGATCTTGAAAAGTGACAGCAGATACGTCGTGCAATGGTCAGCATTTCCTTTACATCAGGGTGCTGCAGAAACTCATGACCCACAAGATTTAAACAGTGGGCCTTACATGGAACACAAAAAAAAAAAAAAAAAACACCATTCGTGATGCTTTTCACCACATTTGACCCATTGTCACTTGCTATGAACCCAGCTCTCAGGGACAGAGGGTTTAGTCATTTGTCAGTTTCAGTCAGTACCACATCCAACATGTTCTCACCAGCATGTGAACAGGTCACATTGTGCATAGCAATCGTTGCATGCTGTCGAATTCCTGGAAGATTGCTACCGCAACAATCCACCTTACTGCACTGATTATTCACACTACCAACATCACAAACAACCCCCGGTACCTGTGCCCAGTGTGCAGTTATACACAAATAGGAACTCCCTGCTGTTTTTCCACTTGTCCACATATCCATACTTAAATGGATGAATGGAGAGGAGGAATGTTGAAGGGCATGTCTTACTGAGTTGGACACAGTGCAGAACAACTCAGGGACAGCATGGGTAGAAAAGTATGTCCTGGATGGGACTTTCCATTTTGGACAGGCACGTGCAGCAAACCACCAGAAGCCAGAATTCTCCACAAAGGAGAAGGGCAAAAGATCAATTGCCAGCATTTCCACTACAGCTGCATTAAGTTCACGTGACACTGTATGATTTGGGGGGGTACTTCAGCTTATGTGCAAAAAAACTCTGTAACGTGGGCTGATTTAAACGTTTTACACAGGGTGTGATCACAAATGGTCATGCTCTGTCATGAATGACATTGGCAGGAGGTGGAGTGTGGACATTTGATGAAGATGGTTGCACAGGTGATGATGACAAACACAGAAATGCTGTTATTTTGCCAGATTTGCCAACTGGGGTTGATGTATCACTTGCACTAGACATACTGCATTCACCACCACCACCACAAAAACTACTACTCTCACTAGTACTGGACAACATTTCAAAGTCACTATGGTCCTCCACCTCATCATGCCTGTAGTAATGCTCTGCTCTTATTACCTCACTACTGTACATGTTTAATTTACTACTGGACTTAACTGTCATGGAAAGGGATAACATGCTCGCTATGGTTGCCAGTGATGAGGGTGAACGCCCCACTGTGGTATTAGCTGCCAGTTTGTGCTGGGTCCACGGTGCCAAGTGCCTGTTCTTAAGATGCATATGCTGTCCTCCTGTGCCCAGATGTCGCCCCTTTTTACCTCGACTCACACACAAATGGCAAACCTGGCAGATTGCAACTGACTAATCATTTGCATCTTGAACAATAAAAATCCCAAACAAGGTATTGTGATGCTCTGCTTTTAACATGTTCATGCTGTGGCTTATTTAAGTCTGTTATTTTAAGCACTGAAGTGGGGGGGGCACGTGATGTTTTTGGCACTGCACACCTGGATTGCAACTGACCACCATGACTACCTATCATATTTATTACTGGGTCATCATCATCAACTAAAACCGGTACATCACAAGTTTTTACGGTGGGGGGGGATTCCTGCAAACAGACTCAGACACAGCTACTTTGAATTTCTTTTTCTCCGGTTCCCAACTGGGGTCAATTACATCATCATCATCATATTCATCAACGTCACACACATCCACATCTTCTGCTTGGATGCTAGCATGTGGACTGCATGTTGCAACAACAGCAACATCATCATCATCATCACATTCATCATCAGCATCTACACCACCATCACCTGATATTTTTTCACCACACTGTGAATCACTGCTTGGAAAATACATGACATTAACTGCCACGGTGGACGGAATATCACATTGTATGCTATCGTTGACATGATTATCAGAATCCTTAGGTTCAGTTGCTGGGATGTTACTGGGAAGTATGACATCATCTACGCTGCCACTCACTTGCACTGCTTCACACTCAATATTTTTGTATATGGTACACTGGTCGGAATTAGAACTTGATGCAACAATACTAATACTACCACCACCACTAACACCAGTAACACTAACACCGCCAGCTGGGAAAACATCATCTCCTCCAACTATGAGTGAAGCTACTGACTGGGCACTAAAACACATTTCAGGAGAAATACCTTTCCTCACATTAGCAATGCACTTCTGCATCTGTGTACTACTACCACGCCCACAAACTATCTCACTGTCAACATTGCCATGGCGAGAAACAACTTTGCTTCCACATCTCTTTGCAGGCATTTTGGGGGATCAACCACACTATTATAACCAAATTCAGATTTTGATAAGTTCACTCTCTGATTGGGGAGATGCTGGATGTGAAGCCTAAAAAACAACTGTAGCTTCAGCAACAGATAAGAGACTCGTCTGTCACGCAATGAAAACAACTTCAGTAACTAGCGGTGCTGATGAGGTCACAAAAACTACCCAATCTGGTAAAAAATTTCTTTTGCACGTGGGGGTTGGGAGGATCACTGACTGCAGTGCAGATTTTTATGGCAGTACAAGCAGCAAAACAAAGAACAGATACCACGATCGCAGTACAAAATCAGGCATCTGCAGTGGCTAGCAGGTTCACATTGCTGCACCTGCAATTACTCTAGTCTGTGGCACAATAAAAGGTGTATTATTTGATGTCACGCAACACCGCACACACACTGACACGCATAGACAAACAGTTTGTCTACAGTGCTGAATGAGTAACACGTAGCAAATGTAAAAGTTCAGTACTATGCCACGTTACGTATTGTAATGTAAACAACCTGAAATTATGAACTGCTGCACCAGATCCACACAACAAACAGCAAGAAAATTTCAACTATTACTGACAATATTACTGTGTGTACATTAACACAGCCAGTTATATAACAAAAATAAAACCAAAAAACAAAGAAATCACTATTTCTCCAACTTAAATCTACCTACACCACAGATATGCCCCTCCCTCAAAGCACACTTTCACTGTCTTTCACTACACACACACTCAATGTTGTAAATTAACATTCAAAATCCACACAAAAACAAAAATGCTAGATGATATAAGCACAGGAGGGTTTCCTACAATCGATGAACTAAAGTTGGAGCCCCCCAAAAAATGCAAAAATGCTTTTTTAACAGCTTTTACAAGATTTCAATCACAGACAGCTATCAGAGCACACTGTCTCCTCCTCCTTCCTACACATACTACCCTGAACTGAGGCTGTGCAGATCAATATAGAGCCCATGTGACCTGAAATCCCATGAATCACTGCTAAATTTGCCTTCGGAGCTCAAAAACAAGGCAAAATGAGGTGACGTGCATTGCCCTCAATGCCCTTTGCCTTAAATTTGGTGGAGTAGTGGTTGGGAGGTGGAGTAGCATTGAAGTCATTGTTTCCAATGGACTTGGCTTCCTCATCATAACAGCAGTACTCTGCTTGCTATGGAGCACTGAGCGAATCCGCCTTTTCTCTGTGAATCACTTCGCAGAGTGGATTGAGCCCACTTCACCCAACACTATCCTAGACATGGAAACATCAGAAATTATGTCAAATGAAATCATATTGTGGTCACTACATATAAGTGGTGCTTGTACCATACAGTTTTTTATTATAATATTTCTGAATTTATCACATTGTCTAATATGTTTCAACCCTTTGTTGGAGTTGTATATTGTAACTGATTGTGTTAAGGATAGTTCACCACACAAATTCAAATAATCTTTGGAGATGCTTGATTGGGCTGTACCTTTGATCCAGTCAATGTCACCCATATTGAAATCTTCCCAAAACACTGTCTCTGCGCAGTCTACAGCTTTTTCCAATTCATTCATAATAGAAACATAGAGAAACATAGACTTTGACGGCAGATAAGGACTGCTAGGCCCATCTAGTCTGCCCATTTCCCTACCTACAGGATAGGCCGCAGATCCTAGTTAACCAACAGCCTATATCTTCCTGCCCCCCACAAGAATTGCCTTATGTCTGTCCCATGCATTCTTGAATTCTCCCACAGTTTTAGACCCCACAACTTCCTCAGGAAGGCTGTTCCATGCATCCACTACCCTGTCTGTGAAATAATACTTCCTCACATTGCCCTGAACCACCCTCCTTCTATCTTTAAATTGTGTCCTCTTGTTCTTGCAAGTCTCTTTTTCTGAAAGATGCTACCCTCTTGGACTTTGTTGATTCCTTGAGGTACTTGAAAGTTTCTATCATGTCCCCTCTCCTTCTTCCTCAAGGGTATACATATTAAGCTCCTTTAGTCTCTCCTCACTCGGGCTTCTCTTGCAGACCCTGCACCATTTTAGTTGCCCTCCTCTGGACTGCCTCTATCCTGTCTATGTCCTTCGGAGATGGGGTCTCCAGAACTGGACACAGTATTCCAGATGGGGTCTCACCAACTGTCTGTACAGAGGGATAACAACTTCCTGTTTTCTGCTGCTGATGCCTCTCCCTATACATCCCAGTATACCCCTGGCCCTCCCTACTGCCTTCTCACATTGCTTGCTAACCTTAAGGTCATCTGATATGATTACCCCCAGGTCCCTTTCCTGTTTTGTTGTTGTTACTACCTCCCCACCCATTGTGTATTCTTCCCCTGGGTTCTTGTTTCCCAGGTGCATTATTTTGCACTTTTTTGCATTGAATCCTAGCTGCCATACGTCTGACCATTCCTCCAACCTTGCCAAGTCCCTTTTCATCCTTTCCACGCCTCCTTGTTTATCAACCCTGTTGCAGATCTTTGTGTCATCTGCAAAAAGGCATACTTTTCCTTCCAGTCCCTCTGCAATGTCACTGATGAAGACATTAAAAAGGACTGGACCCAATACTGAACCCTGCGGTATCCACTAGTAACCGCCCTTTCTGCAGAATGGACTCCATTTACAATTACCTTCTGTGTCCTGTTGTCCAGCCAATGTTTTACCCAGGCTACCACCCTGGGACTCACTCCCAGGCTGGTTATTTTGACTATCAATCTTTTGTGTGAGACTGTGTCAAATGCCTTGCTAAAGTCTAGGTAGGCCATGTCCACAGCTCCTCCCTGGTCTACTACTTTGGTCACCCAGTCAAAGAAATTTATTAGATTTGTCGATGACCTTCCGCTGTGAACCCATGCTGCCTTGGATCCTGTGCTCCACTGACCTCTAGGTACTCAACTATTCTTTCATTCAGAAGTGACTCCATCACTTTTCCTACCACAGAGGTCAGACTGACAGGTCTGTAGTTTCCTGCCTCTGTCTTGGTCCCACTTTTGTGAAGGGGAATCATATCTGCCTTCCTCCAGTCCTCGGGTACCACACCATCCTCCCATGATTTATTAAAAAGAGTAGCCAGTGGTTTCACTAGTTCCTTCCTTAATTCTTTTATAATTCTGGGGTGAATTCCATCAGGACCCATTGCTTTGTCCACCTTCAGTTTTAGGAGTTCTTGCAGAACCCTTTCTTCTGTGAAAGGACTGGGATAATTTCTTTTGATATTAGGGGGGTGGTATCTGGTGGACGGTAGCATAAACCTATTAAAAGCCCTCAATAAAGCTTGCTGTTTGGCCTCTGGATGTGACAGGCTAACTCACACATGCAAACTTTATAGACGTACTGGCTGGCTTAACTTCCAAGGCAGGATCAAATACCATACCTGCATCCTTTCTAGAAAGATACAGCTTAAGCAGGCCCCAGTCAGCTTCCACCCACTTATACATGAAACCCCTCATTGGAGGGTCCAGAGGCACTCTGCTAACTCCACTCTCCTAGTCCCCCACTGTAGAACATCACTTGGACAAAGATCCTTCCGATATCGTGCCCCTCTATGGCTTAACAGCCTCCCATCCTCCATCTCCCAGGCCCACAGCCTCAACCTATTTAAATCAGGTCTCAAAACCCTACTCCTTTACTCTGCAACCTGTGCCTGTAAATAAACTCCCCTTCTAGACCCTACAAACTTGTATATTGTCTTAACTCTGACCCAGGACCTTCCTTAAGCTCCCTGTTGATAAAACTCTGACCCGGGACCTTCTTTCAGCTCCCTGTTGTTATAACCCTCCTATTTGTAAAATCCTGTGATGTATGACTATGTATTACTTGATATTAGTTATGTATGTGTACTATCTAATCTCCTTTGTATTGTATTCTTTATTTGACTGATGTGGAGCCTTTGCAGAAGAGTCTATGACTCAAAGGGTTGTAATTCCGATTCTGTAAATAAGAAATAAATAAATAAAAGAGTTTCATTATTTTTATTCAATAGTTTTATCCATAAGGTGTCATTGTGATTAGATGTTTTTATTTTGTTTGTAATATTTATAGGTTTTAGTTCAGATTTTATATATAATGCAATTCCTCCTCCTCTCCTGTTTTCTCTACTGTTAAAAAACAAATCATAATCAGAGATTACTGTCCCCCACATTTATTTATTAGGCCACCAGTTTTCAGTGATGGCAACAATTTCTGGGTTATGCAGATTACAGAGTGCTTTTAGTTTATCCATTTTATTATTCAAATGTTGGGCATTGATTAAATATGTTTGATAGTGGCAAGGTGGTACTTTTGCCCCTTCCCCTTTTACTAGTTTAAATCCATGATGTTAAGAGCTGAAAGAAAACTAAAGTTAGTTGGTCTGTGTCTCTTTTATATGGATCCAATCCATCTCTGGCAAACAAAGATCTGTTTTATGAGAAAGTTCTCCAGTGGTCAATAAATAAGATGTTCTCTTGAATACACCAGTTTCTAAGCCTAGAGTTAATTCTGGGTATAGTATTTTTTTCCTGTGAAGCTCTTGATATTGGTAGAATAGCAAAGATGGCAACATGATACTTAGTTTGCTGTATTTTCTTATCTAAGTCTAGTATTTCATAACACATGTCCTTTTTGTGTGTGTGTCCCACATTATTAGACCCTACATGAATGATAATTTTAATGTTTTCCTCTTTTATCAAATTGTCAAGTCTTGATGTAACATCTTTTATTTTTGACCCTGGTAGACATGTGACATTGTTTCTTAGTTTATTGGTTAGTGGGAGGTGAGAATCAATGTGTTTAATAAAACAGTCTCCAATGATTTTTTTGTTGAATCATATCATTAGAATGAGAATTATTCTCAGTGACAGTGTCAGGGATTTCCACAGTCTCTTCTAAAGATGCAAATCTATTATTAGTTGGTACTGAATAAGAAGGTGTGTGAAAAGCATTATCTATAACAGGTTTATAGACCTTCGCTCTCCTCCTTTTTTTTGACCTTCTATGTTGTACTGTTTCCCAGTCCCCTGTTTCAGAATTAAATGGCTCTGGTTCTTGTGATCTTTTATCTCTTCATGTGCTGTTGCTTTCTGCTTCAATATCAACATCCTGTGTCATATCTTGCATTTTGTTGGAAGTATGAGATGCACCATTATCTGTGGTAACAGCTGGCTTTACAGTTGGAGGGGCTATATTTTTAAGCATGTTGTCCATGAAGCATTATAAATTGTGTAATTGTTTTAGGTTAGTCAATTCAGTGAGCAGTTTTGTAATTTCCCCTTTAAGGCTTAAGATAACTTCACAGTTAGTACATGAAAAGGAATTTATGGGTTCAGCAACAGTGCTATTCTTGCAATCAATTGTATTACAAGTTTGGTAAACTATCACCATGCTACCATTTCCTACCTCTAAGATGTTAAACTGATGTTGTTTGCTCTGTTCCATAATAGGAAATAGGAGGGGTAACCTACAGACTGCTCATAACAACAGGATATTAGGGCCAGATTGTCCTTTGGTATTAAAGTGGCAAGGTTTCAGGCCTAGCTCCCTATGCTCCTTAGGCAGACGCTGGCAGACATTGCTTGCCTCTGCCTGCATCGCCTTCACACTGCACTCGCCTTGGCTCACTGGGGGAAGTAATGTATAATGGGGAAGCCTAGAAGTGATGTCACATTTACTTCCTGTCTCGCTAAGGCAATATTTAAAAGTTTTAGCAAGTAGTTTAGCAATTTACTAGTGCAGCTACGGGGTACAGTGCATTTAAAAAGACACTGTAAACCTGTCTTGGTGCTCTAAAGGGCTAACCAAAACTGTAGAAAATCCACAGCAGCTCTTTGTGTTCCACTAAATGGTCTCCCTCAGTTTCACAGGCAGTGAAGCAAAGTGGAGCCAAAAACACAGCTCTCACCTGAGTATTAGTAGTAAAAAAGTTTTGCCTTTTAACAAGTACACTATGGAGCACACCAATAACCATTTGAGTTTAAAATGGGCTCCTTTCCAGATTACCTATTTAGGAATAGTCCTTCACTGACCTGAGCAAGAAAGTGAGCCTAAATCTTAATCCTCTGTTTGCCTCTCTGGAGGTTGATTTTTGTCACTGGAGAAAATGCTGTCTCATTTGGTGGCAAAAAATTGCCACCTACAAAATGATGGGATTTCAATCAATCAATCAATCAACTTTATTTAGTATAGTGCTTCATTCATTTTGACCCAGTTTGCTTTACAAGCAAGCATAACATTTAAAACAGCTAAAATAGATTATGTAATGCTTACATACTATAAATAAAAATTAACTAATTTTTAACAACTAAATCTGACTTGAGGGAAATGCTTGATTAAACAAAAAATGTTTTCAACTACCTTTTAAAGATCTCTACTATGAAACTGTCTTTCAAAGGGCGAGGGAAGGAGTTCCACAGGATTAGTGCTGCAAAAGAAAAGGCATAAGCACCCAATGTTTTTAAAAGCACCCTGGGAACATCCAGATATCCCTCACCCACTGAGCAGAGGAAATGGGTAGGGTGGTAGGGTCTTGTGAAGACTTGTAGGTAACCAAGTCCCTGACTGTACAGGGCCTTACAGGTCAGCAAAGTGACCTTGAAAGTGATCCACCACCTAACTGGCAGCTAGTGCAGAGAGTGAAGCACAGGCATAATATGATAGGATCTTGACAACCCAGTTAATAGCCTAGCTACAGTATTCTGTACTTGCTGCAGGTGGCAAAGATCCACCCCTGATAGCCCCAGGTATAGGGCATTGCAGTAGTCACGCTGTGACATCACAAAAGCATGGACCAGTGATAGCAGATCACCTGGGGGTATCATGTGTTTTAATCCTTACTGCTGTCCTGTTCACTGTCCCCAATCAAGTTAATCCCTTTTTTTGAGGCATCTCTGCTCCCATGCTGTCTTTTCAGTTTCTGCCTATGCCAGCCCTTGCCCCCAAACTGCTGCTTCTCCTCTAACCTGCATTTCTCTTTTTCTTTCTTCACAGCTTGAAACCCCCTGACCAGGTACACTTCCCCTGTGGCATGGCTACCTCAGCAGCCACCGCCCAACTTGCCTCCAAGCTGAAAGACTCCTTCGGGTACAAACCGAGCACAGGATTTCTCTCTCTTGTATGAATTTTTGGTGCTCAACTCCCGCTACCCGCGATTGGTCAAATAAGCTAGGGAGTTTCCTCTGATTGGCTCCTGATTCAGAACTGGTATGACCAGAACCTTTTCCTACTACTAAGGACATTTTCAGCTGCTGTCTAGTTCTCTGCTCTCAATATTTTTGGTCCACGCCCACCCCACCCCAACACTCTTTAAATCTACTTCCAGCACTTCCAAGCTCCTCCCTGCAAGTGCAGTTCACCTAATAGCTACACACACAAAAAAGTTTTCTTTTCCCTTTGATTTATCCCTCTCTCTCTCTCTCTCTCTCTCTCAACCCCAAACACCTAGTTCTCTAGCTACCTGAAAACTTGAACATTTCTTTTTCTTTTTTTACTACCTCCCAGCAGCTGACCCCCCCAACTACTGTTTGCCCCTATTCCTAATTGTCCCGGTGATAGTCCTGTTCCATGGGTTGCCTTAAGCACCTAATCATCTTGGCCATCATGCCACTACTGCTTTACTTATCTGCCAATAGAGTCAACAATGCAAGTGCAATCCACTCTACCACCATGTCATCTCTGGGTGACTTCCACTTCTCCAGTCTCCTCCTCGTCCCTGACTTACCACAGGACTCAACCCCTCTTTTGATAAACAAGGGCATAATCTACCTAACTATATGCGTGCCTAAGAAATGCTTCCTTCGTCACTTAATTCTCTCCCCTTTTGTCCATCAGAAGCTCTGGTGCTTCTTGCTTCTGGCTAGCCTGCTATCCAGTGATATAGAAACAAATCCTGGCCCTGCTTGCCATCTCTCTCACTCCGATGTGCTACTAAGCAATGCCAAAGGTCTTCGTATCACCCATTACAATATCAGAAGTCTTGAGCACAACTTTGCTGATCTTAAGGCCTGGATTTCCATCTACAAACTGGACATATTATGCCTGACTGAAGCATGGCTATAATCCTCTATCCCTGATACATGATGTTCAGTACCCTCCTATAACCTCCTTCGGAAGGACAGACCATCCAACAAAAGAGGGAATGGTGTAGCCATCAATCTCCAGGAACACCTGCATATCTCTGCCCTAAAATCTGATCCCTTGACCCACTGCAAGTCATTACACACACTCCATACCCTAGGGGCACAAAAGTTGCATATCATATGTGTCTACAACCCTCCGAACAGTGGCCATATTGGACTAGATGAGCTACTAAAGCAGACATCCCTACTCTCCAGCAAAAATTAAGTGCTCATTTTAGGTGATATCAACCTAAACTGGCTAGTCATAACCTTCACCAGCTGGTTACCAAAACCTCTAGAATTGCGTGTCGCTCCAATTCTAGCAACCACATTGACTGGGTACTAGCAAACCGCAATGAGCATATCCTTCCTGCTGGCACACTTGCTGATACTATTACTGAACACTCCCCTATCTTTTGCATCTAGGGATCAATCCTCCCCCACCCTACAAAACCACGGTTCTTCACCTTTCTAAACTACACCAACCTGAATCCTAAAACTTTCTCCACGATGTGGCAAATATTGACTTGTCCAGTCTTTACAATGCTCGAGATGTGCAGACCATCCTTAACATCTTCATTACTAACTTCATAGCTATACAGGATCTTCACTCCCCTCTAATAACCCAGCAAGTTAAAGTGAAACCTACCAGATGGCTAAAAAAGAACCTACTTGCTAAAATAAAAGAGAAAGACAAATGCTGGAGTTGTTTCAAGTCCTCTGGTCTACAGGTGAACTACAACACCTATAGGATGCATAGGAATACCTTCAAAAAGGACATGAGGACAGCAAAAAGCTCTTACTGTAAAAATCTATTAGCTAATGCCTCGGGAGATCCAAAAAAGCTCTGGTCCCACATTTAAACCTTCCTGGGATCCACTCACTCCTCTATCCTGAATGACATGGTCCTTAATGGAACCCACTGCAACCCTCAGACCATAGCTAACTTCTTTAATAATCAATTCTCTGACCTAACCAAATAGACATTCTCCTTCCCTGCTTCTCAACAAATGGGTCCCCTGGCACCTTCCAACTGAGAACCTGTGTTCCCCTCCTTTCACTTTAAGACCATTACTCAAAGGGAGGTCACAAAACTTCTTAGCATGATCCCAAACAGCACAGCCACAGGCTCTGACAGCATTGAGCCCAGGCTTCAAAAAATTGCTGCTCCACTCATTGCTGCTCCTCTGGCCAGAATCTTCACTCTCTTCCTGTGTCAAAGTAGCATCTCTGACATTGGGACGATAGTGAGAGTCACCCCCATCTTTAAGAAAGGTGACCCCAAAGACCCCTCTAACTACAGGCCCATAGCCATCCTGTCAATGCTAAGCAAAATATTAAAAAAACAATTGCCACACAAACCACTGAATTCCTCCTTAAAAATTACCTTCTAACAACCACCCAGCACAGCTTTCACAAAGGTCACAGTGCCTGAACTGTCCTACTTAATTTTACTACTGACACTCTCACTGCTATGGACTTAGATCTTCTAACGGGGACAGTTTTCATCGATATGACAAAGGTCTTTGACCTGGTAAACCACTCACTTCTCCTTGACACCCTACAATCTATGGGATTTGCACCAAACATTGTCAGCTGGTTCAGCAGTTACCTGTCAAACAGGGTCTAAATTGTTAAGTTCAATTCTACGAGATTGAAATTGGCAAAGCCACACAAATTGGGTTTAGCCAACAGTGATGTAATAGTGTCCCTGTGTCTAGATTGCTTGTAAGGGAAAAGGCTAACTAGTTTACACAAGAGCTTTATGGTGACTGCAACAGTCAAATCAGCAACTGGTTGGCTTTGACGTTTTCAACGCTGACACGGTATCCTTCGTGTCTGTGTCATGGGGGAGGAAAGATATAGTGACAATATAGTAGCCGCTAATTTTCTGCCCAAACTTAAAAAAATCATTGAGGATGATGGTTACACTACTGAGCTGATCTTCAACTGTGATGAGACTGACTTGTTTTGGTGGTGTTTGTTTCAGCAGCCAAAACTGACAGTAATGCCTTGAAGGGTTTCAAAGTCAGCAAATATAGAGTAACTTATCTACTGTGCACAAACAGCACTGGCTCCCATAAATTAAAGCCTCTCTGCTTTGGGAAATTTAGGTCTTCATATTGTTTCCACCATGTAAACAGAATGCCTTCTCTGTCAAATACTAGAGCTCATGAAATGCATGGATGACAAGTTAGCTGTTCCAGCAGTGTTTTGAGAAATCATTTGAGCCCTCAGTTTGAGCTCACCTTTGATTGCTGCAGCTCCCCCAATAATGCCCTTCTCCTCAAGGATCAGTGCCCTGTCCACCCCCACCCCTCACAGCTGCATTCAGGTCCTGGGATGGTAAAATTAAAACTGCGTTTCTACCAAAAAATACAACTTCCCAAATCCAGCCTTTACATGGTGGCATAATTGCAATATTACAGAAATTGACTACTTTGTGATCAGGCTGCAAATAGGGATTCAGTGATTGCCTTTACAAAAAGTGCTCACACCGAAAAATGTCCTGCACAGGTCTGGTGAAGAAACAGAAAAGAACTGGGCACACACTTGAGGAAGAGTCATGTGGCCAGGCTGATACATAGGGATCTTAGCCCTGGTTTCAGACATGCTGTCATTGTAATAAAAATACAGCCTTGCTAATTTTGTCTAAGACAATTTTGGTGTGTGCCCAGTTCTTTTCTGTTTCTTCTGTCTGTATTTTGATGGAGCACCTTTAGGACAGCTGATGTGCATTCCTCTGTTCTTGAACTACCTGTCTGGTGAAGCCTGGGCTGCTTTTTCAGGCTATTGTACGGCTTTACTGGCTTGCAGCAATTGGGGTTTGAAATGAATTGTCTAGTAATGATTTATTTTACTTATTTTACTAATAATACACTAACTAAAGTTTGCATTTACCAAATTTACTAATAAAAGTTTAAATTCCTCCTCATTGACTTTAACTGCCTTTATGTGTTTATCTGTGTGGCAACATACAGCTCTCTTCACTTTAACGAATGGCAGGCTATTACAAACATTGGAAACAGCTCTGATTTTGTTTGTTATAGTGAGGGAATACTGAATTACATTAGGTTATTATGTTTTCCTTTTAGGTTCGGTGTGGTTTCTCTTAGTGTGCTTTACTATTGTTTGCGTGGCAGTCCAGTGAGTGCAGTAGTGAGTTGTTTTGTGATCAGGAGCAACAGCTTGTAATGTACAGTCAGAAGCTCTCTATGAGGTTAGGAGTGCCAGTGAACTAACTGCAGGTGGGAACAGGAGTTAGGAGTAATGTGCCAGTTCAGAAGCGGATATGAGGAGCAGCTGTGAGGAGTGGTGTAATGGGGAGGAGCAGCATGGACAATGGAGCAGCATGGAAGGGGACTATGTATTGGCAGAAGCAGCAGCAGCGGCAAAAATGGCTTTGGTGAGTATAGGAGAGCTGGAGCATGAAGGCAAATGGCTCTTTGGTAAGTGATGTTGGGGGACAGATTTTGCGCTGTTCAAGTAAGTAACACTTTTTTACTGGTCTTTTTTTGTTCTGACTGCTGCTGATGAGGCTGTTAGTGCTATAAGGTGGGTGTTCTGTGTGTTTGATAGGTTGTTGGTACAGTATATGTGTTATTAAGGTTGCTGTTAATATGTAATTAAGGTTGTAATAGGATGGTTTGTAGTGTGTTCCTTGTGCATTAATGTGTTAAGGCATTAATAGCACATTATTGCAACTGTTGCAGTAGCTCTGTAAATATTATATCATATTTATATATATTCTTTGCAAAGCACTGTATTAATTCAGAGATTATGGTTCCCAAAATGTGAAAGCACACAAAGTAGAGAAATTAACATGTTACGGTATGCCGGCCCAGTGGCACTGAGGGTTGAGGTGCTGGACGTCACACCTTGCGCCACACCGGTGACCTGGGTTCGGGAACGAGCCTGGGTCATTGGGGGTTGGTGGGGGAGGAGAGGATCAAGCATCCATAGACTGCTGTCCTCTCCTGGGGAGGGATAAGGGGACTGTCCTGCGCACATGGCGACACCCAGCGATGGCTGGGTGTACCACAGTTGCAGGACCTAACAAAGGGTTACAACGTAGGGTGGCCGACTTTTGGATGTGCACGGGAGTGTGCATGTAACAGGCTGGGTGACATTACACAACCCTCCCTGGGGAGGAAATCAAGTAAAAATCCCTCCCCCTCCAGTAGGCGAAGGCGGAGCCAGTGGCATCAGCCCCATGTCCACCACTGGGCATAAGGACGCACTTTTCAGATCCCCTCCACAAGGCTACCACACCAATCCTGTAGATAGGGCACCAGAGAAGATGGTGGTCTTTCCCCAGAGGACATAGACCCAGGGGGCTTGGGTGTGTCATGTGGGTAATGGGGATAGCCCCGAACTGGAACGGTGTGAACCACACTTCAGGCAGGATGAGATAACCCCAATGACTGAGATGTCCACACTGGAGAGAGTCTGGAGGTAGGGAGAGTAGAAATAAACTGTAAAAAAAAAAAACATGTTACTGTATGGAGTTTCAGGAGTCTTGATGAATCAGAGATGTGATGTCCCTTGGGTTCTGTGCTCCATGGGACTGTCATCATTAATACCCTCCCCCTGCCCCTAGACTTCTGCCTGAGCTCTTGCCTGAGCACATGGAACAGGTCCAAAGCCATGCCTGATAGTCATATACTGACTGGAGGTAGATGGCTCACCACATGTGACCAACAGTATCAGTCATAACTTTCTTTGCTCAGAACCCTGCATGAAGCAAGATAACTTTGTTTGCTCAGGGAAGGGTGTGGGCATTAAGGTTGACAACACAAAGAAACACCACACCCCTGAGCCACCAAGACTCCTGCACACATTTTTCTATACTTTTTTTTGTTTGACATTTTAGAAGTTGACAGCAGATAAGGACCGCAAGGCCCATCCAGTCTGCCCATTTCTTTTTCTACCTTATAAATGTGCCATTGGCCTTTGCTCTGTCAGTGACCTATCTATTCATAGTCATTTGTATTGCTCCCTTATGCCTATCCCATGCCTGTTTGAAGCCCTGCACTGTATTCATAGCCACCACTTCTTGTGGTAAGCCATTCCATGCATCTACCACCCTTTCTGTGAAAAAGAATTTCCTCACATTCCCTCTTAATCGGCCTCCCTCTAATCTCATGTTGTGTCCTCTTGTCCTGCTATTTTTCTTATATTTAAACATGTTAGACTCTTTCACCTTGTTTATGCCCTTAAGGTGTTTGAATGCCTCGATCATATCACCTCTCTCCTCCTTTGCTCAAGGGTATACATATTGGTGTTAATCTGTCCTCATATGTCTTCTGATGCAGTCCCTGCACCATTTTGGTTGCCCTTCTCTGGACTGCCTCAATTTGGTTAATGTCCTTTTGAAGGTGTGGCCTCCAATACTGCCGCAGTACTCCAGATGGGGCCTAACCAATGTCTTGTACAGAGGGATTATTACCTCCCTCTTACGACTTGTGATACCCCTACTAATACACCTAACAACCCCTAGCCTTACCTACTGCTTTAGAGGTCTGCTTGGATGATTTCAGGTCATCAGTGATGATGATGCCCAAGTCTCTTTCTTCCTTTGTGACTGCTAGCATCCCCTCCCAGCCTATAAGTGGCTTCAGGGTTTCTCTTCCCTATGTGCATGATTTTGCACTTCTTTGCATTAAATCCCAGTTGCCACTCTTCTGACCATTCTGCTAGTTTATCCAGATCTCTTCTCATTCTGCCCACCCCATCTGGATCATCTACTCTGTTGCAGATCTTGGTGTCATCTGCAAACAGACAAGCCTTACCCTCTAGTCCATCTAGGTCACTAATGAAGATGTTGAATAGGACTGGCCCCAGGACTGATCCCTAAGGTACCCACTTGTGACTTGCATCTCTTCTGACTGTATACCATTTACCACCACTCTGTTTTCTGCCAGTCAACCAGTTTGCCACCCAGTTGACCAACTTCTGACCCACCCCAAGCCTACCCAGCTTATTTATCAATCTTCTATGTGGAACAGTGTCAAAAGCTTTGCTGAAGTCAAGGTAGGCAACATCAACTGCTCCCCCTTGGTCCACCACTCTGGTTACCCAGTCAAAGAAATCTATGAGATTAGTTTGACAGGACCTTCCTTTGTAAACCCATGCTGTCTTGGATCCTGTGCCCCTATGGATTCCAGGTGTTGCACTATCCTTTCCTTAAGGAGTGCCTCCATAATCTTGCCCACTACTGAGGTAAGACTGACCGGTCTGTAGTTCCCCGGCTCCTCCCTGCTACCACTCTTGTGGAGTGGGATCACATGAGCCCTTCTCCAGTCTTCTGGGACCTCTCCTGTGCTCAGAGACTCACTAAACAATTCTGCTAATGGCTCTGCTAGTTTGACCCAAAATTTGACCCAAAATTTTCAACATAGTGTTTTATGACTCCCGTTATAAATATAAAAGGTGGCAATTATAAAATATTGGCCGGAACGTTATTTCAAACCACAAGTGAGAAAACACATTTTATCCAGAATTTGAAAAATGACACCTGTCATGTTGATAAGCAACATGAAAAAATGGCTATGTTGAAAATTTCAAGTTAAAATATTGAAAATTACAAAGTTATGAGTGCACGTTGAAAAAATTTCAACGTAAAATGTACCTTAACAACTTCGTTGTTTTTTTCAATAGTTTGACCCCAAAACATAATCTTCTTATGAGCCATTCTCATGAATCTTGTATGTGAGAATGTCCAAATCCTGCACAAAAGGAAATTTCAAAGAGTAACTGCAGAATCATCATTTGGGCAAGATTTGAACATTTTTATCTACCATGTTGGCAAATTGCAGACCTGTTGGACAAAATAAACACCAGAGATGTTACAGATAATACATTTATTACAAGACAGCACAAAAACAGACAGAGGTTGCCTGTTGAGAGTTGCAGTGGAACCTATCTTCCCAGGGACAGCTTCTAGGACTGCAGCATTCATTAGAACAATCTTACAGGCCTCTCTTATACATTCACCAGTTTCCCTTATCTCATACAAAAGCATCATGTTTCCATACATAGTGAGTTCCCTCTCTCTCTCTTGCACAGTATAGCTCTGTTGTATATTACACAGCTATAAGATTTCATGACCTTGAGTTTGTCGGAGAATAAGCTGAGTACCATTTTCCCAGTGTAGCAACACATCTTACACTTGGCTCATCTTCTGTGTGTTCAACAGTTTTGTGAAATCAGGCAAAATTCAGTAATTTTCCATCATTCATACGAAAGCAGATGATATGTGTTATACTAATATAGATTAATACAGCATAAAGCTACCTAATGCAAGATACATATAAAATTCATACATAAGCAGATCAAAAAAGTTATATTTCAACACTCCCCACCTTAATGCCCTTATAAGGGGCATTACAGAAAAGTGGATATGCGCTACTACTTGGCAATGAAAGCATGAGCATGTTTTAGCATTTTTAGGTCACTACAATGTTTTGTGAAAAGAAACCTAAGGCAACAAAGCACTGTGAATACAATAGGCACTAAAATAACTTGAAACATAATTAACAATTTACTATTGCTATATCTAATCTAATGTTCATCCTTATGATTAGGCATGAGTTTCAAGTTGAGAGAAAGTGGAGAAATATGCACATTAAAGGCTGGAATGTAGTTTATGACATAATTTTGATGACAAGATTCACAAAGAACATTTTCTTCCTCGTGAAGTGGTACTGGCAGGTAACTGCCTGACTAATGACAGTACAAGCAGTGGGTGTGAAGCTGAGGTTTAGAGTAGTCACTGGGCACACCAGTGTCCCATAAGTAAATACGTTATGGTTGGTAGCTACACAATACTGACCAGCCATGTTGTAAGTGACTTTTTCCATGGGAAGGTACCACTGTGTCAGTCTTTTTTTGTGAATTTATTTTATTCAAGGCAGCTTCATACTTACATGACAGTGTACATACATATTAAAAACAATACAGTCTAAGTGTCATCTATATACAAATTGCTTCATATACCACATGGCAATACACTCAATTAGGGAAAGAAAAAGAAATTGGTCATTTGCCCTATGCACATTATGCCAGTGAGACTGACACCATAGTATCAGACTTATCTTACCAGCTTCTATTGCATACAATAAAGGACTCCAAGTACTGTAAAATACCTTCTGCCCATTTGTAGTTATTTGAAATTTTTCTAGTTTCATACATAAGACTAGGTTATTTAACCAGTGTGCAATGCTGGGCAGGGTGTGACTAATCCAATGCTGGGCAATTATTTTTCTAGCATTCATTACTGACAAATCCCAGAGTTAGAGATGGGCAAAGTGGCCCCAACTCGCTCCATGAAGTGATTTGTGGAGTGAAGGTGATTTTGCGGAGTGCTCCGCAACACAAAGCGGAGCACTTCACATTATAATGGGTAACGCAAAGTCCATTGACAACAATGACTTTGCATTACTCCACCTTCCAAAACCACTACTCCACCAGTTGTTACGGTGAAGTACATTGAACACATTGTGCTTCACCTTGTTTTTAAGCTCCAAAGGTGAATTTTGCAGTGATTCATGAGATTTCGGGTCACATGGGCTCTAGATTGTTCTGCACAGCCTTAGTTTGGGGTACTGTGTGTAGGAAGCTGTAGGAGACAATCTGTTCTGAGAGCTCTCTGCGATTCAAACCTTCTAAAAGCTGTTAAGAAAGCCTTTTTGAGTCATTTTTTTTTTTGCTGAAACTTTAGTTCATCAATTATAGGAAACCCTCCTGTGCTCATATCATCAAGCGTTTATTGTTTGTGTGTGGATTTTGAATGTTAATGTACAACATTCAGTCTGTGTACTGAGAGACAGTGGAAGTGTGCTTTGGGGAGGCGTATCTGTGGTGTAGGTAGATTAACATGGAGAAAAAGACAGTGCTTTCTGTTTTGGTGATATTTTTCTTGTATAACTGTGTTAATGTACACACAGTAATATTTTCAATAATTCTTGCCATTTTTTTGCTGGTTGTTACGGTGCAGCAGTGCATCATTTTAGTTTGTTTAAAGTACGTGGTTATATTACTGAAGTTTTCAATTTGCTATGCATTACTTAGTGTGTGTGTGTGTGAATATGTGTGTGATGCGTGTCATCAAATCAAACACCTTTTATTGTGCCACATAATAATTTCAGCAATGTGAACCTGCTATCCACTGCAGCTGTGTGATTTTTGTACTTCTTTGTGGTATCTTTACTGGTACTAGTACTAGTGACTGTTACTGCAGCAGTGCAGTACATTGCCCCCCCCCCGTGGCACGCCCCAACTGGCAACGGTGTTCTTTTCCAGATTTGAATTTCTGATGGCGATCACTGGTTAGGTGTTGTGCCTTTGCATCTGCATCTCTTCAGTGTGCAGTGCAATCTTAATCTGTCTGTGCATTTGCATCTTTTTAGGGCCCAATCTCCATCTGTAACTTAAGTCACAGTTGTTTCTTTGGCTTCCCTTCAGAGTGCTGGACAGGTATGGTGCATAATTCTGCATGAATATTGTACTTTTTAATATGCGTTTTTAAGTCAGGACCATCATCAGGAGTCACTCGTGATACAAATCACGTTCTTCATCATCACGGTCACAAATGCACTCACAAATCATGATTCACAATCACATCATGAATCACAACACTGATTTTTTGACTAGTTACATGGATGTATTGTAAAAATGTTTTGTAGTATCTCTTCAGGCTTTACCACCCCACCATTGTACTCATTAATGAGCGTTTTTCAGTCAGGGAGTTTGTGCTACAGCTCATTAGGGAAGTACAGCCGTAGGCATTCGCGTTACAAATACAGTTCCATATTGGTTATCTCACACCATAGACACTGAATCACATTCTTCATCATCACGGTCACAAATGCAGTCACAAATCATGATTTACGATCACGTCACGAATCACAACATTAATTTTTTTACTAGTTACTTGGATGTATTGAAGCATGTTTTGTAGTATTTCTCCAGGCTTCACCACTCCACCATTGTACTCATTAATAAGCGTTTTTAAGTCAGGGAGTTTTGTGCTACAGCTCATCGGGGAAGTACAGCCATAGGCATTTGCGTTCCTTCCCGTACAGCATGTGAGTTACAATACTGTAAGTAGTGGTGGGCAAAGTGGCCCCAATTTACTCCGTGAAGTAATTCACTGAATAACGCAGAATCCACGGAGAACTCCACAATGTGAAGCTTAGTACTTCACGCCATAATGAGGAATGTGACGTTCATTGAAACCAATGACTTTGCGTTATTCCGCCTTCCCCAAACCACTTCTCCACCAATTTTAAGGCAAAGTACATTGAAATCAATGTAATTTGCTTCACTTCGTCCTGTAATTGAGCTCCAAATGAAATTCTGCAGTTATTCATGGGATTGCAGGTCACATGGGCTTTAGATTGCTTGGCACAGCCTCAGTTCTGGCCTGTGTAGTGTATGTGTGCAGTGGTAGCTGGAGACAGTTTGCTCTCAGAGCTCTGTGACTCAAAACCTCTAAAAGCTGTTTAAAATGCCTTTTTGAGTAATATTTTTTACTCAAAATTTACTACATTGATTGTAGGAAACCCTTCTGTGCTCTTATCATTGAGTGTTTATTGTTGTGTGTGGATTTTGAATGTTAATTTAGAACAGTCAGTCTGTGTACTGTGAAGTGTGCTTTGGGGAAGGGCATATTTGTGGTGTAGGTAGATTAACTGGGAGAAAAAGGCAGTCTTTCTGCTTTGGTTATATCTTTCTTGTATAACTGTGTTAATGTACACACAGTAATATTTTCAGTAATTCTTGACATGTTTTTGCTGATTGTTGTGGTGCAGCAGTGTATAATTTGTCTGTTTAAAACATTTGGTTATATTACTAAAGGTTTCAATTTGCTACACATTACTTGAGTGTGCATGTGAGTGTGTGTGTGTGTGATGCATGCCATTAAATCAGACACCTTTTATTGTGTTACAGAGTAATTGCAGCAGTGTTAACCTGCTATCCACCGCACCTGCATGAATTTTGTATACTGCTTTGTGCTATCTTTACTGGTAGTGGATTGTTACTGCCGTGCACTAATCCCCCAACTGGCAAAATGTATTCTTTTCCAGATTTGGATTTGTGATTTGTGAGCACTGGTTAGGTGTTGTTGTGCCTTTTCGTATGCATCCCTTGAGTGTGCAGCGCAATCTTAATCTGTCTGTGCATTTGCATGGCATTGTTAATTCTGGGAGACTACATTTCTTGTTACACTCTCATTTCACTGCATCAGCACTGGGGAATTTTCTGGACACAAGACAGTAGCATTTTGGGGATGCACATTAATTCTGGTGACTCTGTGTGTGACATGACTACTGCGCGCATGACTAAGTGCACCATTAATTCTGGGAGACTTCGCATTTCTTGTTACACTCTCATTTCATTTCATCAGTACTGCAGAGTTTTCTGGACACAAGACAGTTGCACTTTGGGGATGCACATTCATTCTGGTGACTGTGTGGGAGGGATGCTGCCAATATTGTTGTCACTCCGCCTTACTTTGCGTTTTAGGTGGAATGACAACGCAAAGTAATAATAACAAGGTGAAGTGAGCCTTTCCTATGGGACACCCCGCGTAGCAAAGTGCCAATGCAAAGTGGCCACTTCAAGTTCACTTCACTGGTGGATTTTAAATTCGCTGCATCTCTGCCCAGAGTTTATATGCCTCTTATTAACCATGGTCTCTAAGTTCCGCTCCTAGCATAAATTCGAGGTGGGTGCTACGTAAGGTAGTGTTTGCATGGTATCATGTATATCCAGGGACCCTGGTGTTCTGCGGCAGAATTTTCTGATTTCTGCGGCAGAGCTCCTTGACTTCTGCGGCAGCATTTTCTGATTTCTGCAGCATGATTTATTCATTTCTCTGGCAGAATGCAGTCCTGTCATTGGCTAAATATGATGTGATGTTATCGATGACATCATATGCTGAGCATAGAAGAGGGGCTTCAGGATAAACAAGGTAGGAAAGAAAGCCTGACACTATGGAAAAACAGTATATTTATACGAAAATTCACCAAAAACAATGAATTCTGTGGCACTATATATATTCTGCGGCATGATGCAAAGTCTGTGGCAAATTCCGCAAATGCAGAACTGCAGAATTCCAGGGGCCTTGTGTATATCCTTCTTAAAGGGTGTAACTTTAGTATACAACAATCCTACAGTATATGGGTGAAGTCATCAATTTTTATTTGGCATTTAGGACAGGTGTCAGATTTATTTGTATTAAATCTGTGAAGTTTGGATGAGGTTAAATATGCTCTGTATAGCTAGTTCAGTTGAATTCTACATAGTTTGTTCGATCTTAAACTATTAGGAACCTGTTTAATGGCTGCTTTCCATGTCTCATCACCAATCTCTAAGTTTCAGTCTTGTTCCCATTCTGTTCTGGCTTGTAATTTGGGGATTGGAGTGGCTTCAATAAATAGTATGTACAATGCTGTTAGCATTGATGTAGTTGGTAGGGGCTTGCACAGCATCTCTTCAATTGGAGACAACTATGGAGAGTGTCCATGCAAATATTGCATCATTTTTACATTTATGAAGAAGTCCCCCGCCTGTATATTACATTGTTGTCTCAGTTTGGTAAAGGATTTTAGTGACCTACCATAATAGAGGTCTTTAATATATTTTATTTCCAGTTTCTCCCATGTCAGCAACACTTGATGTAGAAATACATTATACCCTTTCTGGCTCTTTAAGCTGGAACTTAAGGACACATCAGTAGAGAGAGTTTCTGGTATCCCATAAGTTGGTGTGCCCCCATCCATAACCTTGCTAATTGGTGGATGAAATCATTTTTTTTTTAGTTGAATCCATTAAGACTAGTAGAAAGAAGACCATGTAGTATACCTCCAAAAATGTGCTTTTTTTCTATACATACAATGGGTGGGATATTCAACAGGGTTGTGCCATGCGCAAGTCTGAAATTGTGCCATTCTGCGATATTCAGCAGGAGGCAGTTGCACCACTGAAAACAGGCTGAGCAACAGCGCAATGCAAATGAAGGCATGCGCCAACGAGAGGTGGACCCATGCATAAAAAGCGCTTGTCGATGTTCGAACTGCGCCAATGCTCAACAAGCGGATGAGCCGGAAGGTGCACCACGCAGAAATGAGCCAAATAAAAAGGCTCAAGGAAGAGGCGCAAGAACGCTACAGGGAAGCCACATGAGGCAGGGAGAAAGAGAGACAGTGGCAAACAGTGCAGGCCTGGGAGTGCACAGGAGAGGAGAGGACAAGGGAGGGTGTGCAGGGCCACAGACTGCAGAGGCCAGTAGGTGTACCCGGTGCAGTGGAGGTAGCAGTCAGGACAGCGGGGGTAACCGATCAACAATGGGGGGACACAAACCAGGGAGATGGACAGTGCCAGCTTCCACATGAAAGCTGTAATGAGGGGGGTGAGAAGGCATGCTGCAGGGGGATGTGGCCGTGGAAGGGCCCGTCGGCGGTATGCCCCCAACAGGCAGTACCGTGCCCTCATCAGCTTTGAACTGTACTCAGACGTAGAGATTGTGGGCCGGTACCACCTGAACAGGGCAATACTGAGGCGGCTCTGTGAGCTGTGCAGTGATGTGATGCAGGCACCCTCATGACGGAGTCAAGCTCTGTCAGTGGAGACAAAGGTAACAGCCTGCATGTGCCTGCTCACCACGGGTACCTTCCAGAGGCCGACAGGGGACACCACAGGCATAACACAGTTGGCCACGTCACGCATCCTCACCCAATTCCTCAGCGCACTGCTGCCACATGCTGCGGAGTACATCCATTTCCCAGCACCGCGGCAGAGCGTACAGCAAACATGCAGGAGTTCCACAGGGTAGCACGTATGCCTGGCATGCTAGGGGCCATAGACTGCACCCATGTGGCTATTCGCATGCCACCTGGCCCCAATGGGGCTGCATACAGGAACAGGAAGGGCTTTTCCAGTGTTAACAGCCAGGTGGTGTGTGATGCCAGTGGGCGCATAATCAATGTCTGTGCCACACACCCTGGTGGAGCACATGATGCCTTCATATGGTATCAGTCCACACTGTGCCATCAATTCGAGAGTGGGAACATCCCCACAGACCATCTAGTGGGTGAGTATGTATGTAGGAATTGCAAACTTGGGGCAAGGGTGTGAATGCCACAGGTGCCATGGTAGTGGCACACAGGGATATGGGCAATATGGACCTGAACATGATACTTATCTCCACTATCTCCACACAGGTGACAGCGGATACCCACTCCATCCCCGGCTGCTCACACCGTACCGGCACCCCATGACCCCATCGCAGCAACGCTATAATGAGGCACATGCCGCCACATGCAACATCATCAAGCGGGTGTTTGGGATGCTTAAGGCATGCTTCCGATGCCTAGACACCTCTGGCGGTGCCCTACAGTACAGCCCCTCAAAGGCCTGTGGGATATTCCTGGCCTGTTGTATCCTGCACAACATGGCCAAAGACTGTGGGATAGCCATACAGGTCGAGGAGGGGGACAGCAATGGGGACGCCAGTGGCACCGGTGATGATGGTGATGAGCAGCCCCCCCTTGGATGGCGGGACCCCCGACTGATCCAGCAGGCCCAGCTGCACTGGGACACCATCACAGAGGAGCACTATGCACGACACAGGTAAGTCAAGGGGCCATGTGCAACCAACACTGTCCAGGCGCAACCCACAGGTACACAGGGTAACACGCCAGGGGTGCATGACGGCAAGGGAAGTGGAAGGGTCCAGGCACATGAACACACCATCAGGGAGGGGTAAACAGTCATTTGGACACACACACACACACACACACACACACACACACCAGGCACAAAGTGTACATGGGCAGGTGCACAGCAGAGCAGGAACAGACATGGCAAACACACAGATCCACAGACCACCCCCACCACCTGTACTGTCCAAGTACGTGTGTCAGATGCTGGGCACCCTTGCACCTTGGTGTACAGTACAATGCAGGCATCATCATGCACACGCACCTGTGGACAGCAGTCGGGTGGGTGTGCAGGTGGTCCGTGTGTTGGCGTGTTGGGCAGGGCACCCACCAGTGCACTGCCCACCATGACACACATTGCACACAGGGCAGCACCAGACAGGACCCGCACTGGGAGACAGGTCAGTCATGTTGCACTGTGCCACGGCCACCTCGGATGCGTGGGCAGCCCCGCCATGACCCAGCAGCGCTGGCAGGCTGAGCATGGCCCACATGGGGTGGCACCGATGGACCACCAGGGGTCCCACTGCGCGATCGCGACCTTGTCCACACAGGGGTCTGCAGCATGCCAAACATATCTACACCAGGGGTGCTCGGGATGCCCACAGCAGAACCCGGCATAGACAGGCTTGGTGTCACATGATGCCAGGAATTGGGAGTGGAGAGCGTACTGTGTGGGGTGCACGGTACAGGGGCACCTGACTGTATGCCCAATGCAGCCACGACAGCGACCAATGCCTGGGTCTGCCTCTCAATGGCAGCGGTCACATCCATCCGCATTTGGACCATCTCTGCAAGGATCAGAGCATTGTCCCTGCTGTGCAGCTCCACAGCCATGCACAGTGCCTCCATGGACGTTGCAACCCACCTCTGCTGCTGTACTGATTCCCGCAACAGGCGGGTGTGCTCGTCAAATGGGTCCTCTGCCACATCGGCATCCTGTCCCCCAGGGTATGGAAGGTCCTGATGCTCAACACCCCTTGAGGGTGTGCGCTGTTCACCAGGACCAGGTATGGGCACATCAACGGGTGGTGTGCATGTGCCACAGCTGGATCCTGTACCCTGAGACCTGGTGGGTGACTGCTGCTGCTGCCCCTCCAACTGCTGTGCCCCAGGGACCACTCATTCCACTGCTTTGGCCGCAACAGTGCCAGACACCTGCACAGCCACCGGTGCTGCCCCACCGGTGCTGACAGGCACAGCCTGGGACTGTGCTGATGTGCTGGCACACAGGTTGGAACCAGCTAGGTCCAGGGGCATGTGCTGGCCTGCTGTGTGTCCGTCATGGGACACACACGTGTCACTGCCCATTGCAGTCCTTACATCATCAATGGTGCAGGTACATGCAACAGCCACAGTCACAGCATGCTGGCATGCTTACATGCCAGACTGCTGAGACACAGGCTGTGCACCCCTTCACCTGACTCACCGACAACAGAGGTGGCAGCCAGGTGTGCATGCTGGTGCAGTGCATGCCGGCTGGCGACAGAGGTGGATGGACCCTCCTCCAACTCTGGCAGGTCTTCCTCACTGCATGGTCCCACCACCACCATCCCCTGCAGACGAACGGGATCTGTAACAGAAAGTGAGGACATGCTAGTGCATGTGATCAACCTTCCCCCCCCCCAACACCACCACCATGTCATACCGTGCAGTGATGGGCTTCCACCTGTCTGGAATCCACCTCCTGGTACGCCCTCTATAGCACTCCGCTGCATTGATGCAGCCAGTTGGTCCTCAGCCGGGGTCAGCTCCGCCACCGCTGGCTGGCCCCCGCCTGTGCCAGCGCATGCCGCCCTGAGGGCTGCCACCTTCTCCTTCACCCTTCTGCGGTCTGTCCCCATCTTCTTTTTGCATTCCTGCACAGAGCGCTGGTGGCTTCTGTGCAGGTTCACTGCCCGAGCTATCCCCCCTCCCATGCAGCCGCACGGGCCTGAGGGGTGCCCCACCATCCACTCAGTAGTGGCTTCTCTTCCAGGTAGGCCTGGAAGAGGGCCTCCATCTCCGCCTTGGTGAAGTTGAGCCTCCTCCTTCACCCACCATCCTCACCCTCACCTTGGCTCTGCTCGGTCATGTCGGTCTGTATGGGTGGAAGTGGACACCTGTCACTGTGCAGTCTACAGCAGTATCCCATGACCATTGGCCAGAACATCACACAGCATGCAACTCACCTCTCACCTGCAGTAACCGAATCTGGCCAGCGCAGCCCAATGTCACGTATTTATAGCGCAATGCATGCAAATTAGGAGTGGCGCAACTTTAATGACATGCAAATCGCGCCACTGCGCCTTTGAATGGCTGATCAGATGATTTGCATGTGTCGGCTGACTATCGCTCCATTGCGCTTTGCACAATATGGTTGAGCCGGCTGAGCCAATGGCGCATTTCTGTGACTGTGTAGTACACTGCATTGCGCATGCCCAGGTAGCTTACGCAGGCATCTGCCGCACCTGATGACGCAAGCGCCGATCAGCAATTAAGGATACGCCACCATTGTGCCAGTGGCGCCTAGCACTGGGCACCATATGGCGCTGTGGCACAACTGCACAATAGTCCACTGTGGCACTGGCACGCAGGTGACCGTTTGCGCAGGACATGTAGACATCCGATGGTGCTGTGCGTGGCCTTGCGCCACAGACCCTTGACCTTGTGTCTGACCTTTGCCCCCTGTCGCTGTTTGGCTGGCATGTGTATGGCTCTGTTGCGCTGTTCGGTGACAGTGCCATGTGAACTGACGTTGCTATACGAACAGCGCGATTGGAACCTATGGTGATCTATTGCGCAACATTTCCACGTGGGGTTACCGCGCTGCCGGGCACCATATTGCCTACTATACTACCACAGTAATGGCATGCAGGAGAGCTCCACAGTGGAGTCAGTTGGAGGTGGCCAACCTGGTGGCTGTGGTTGAGCCTCACTTTGGGGCACTGTTTGGGGATCAGCCCCTCTCCATGGCCCGCACCCATGTGTGGCAGCAGGTGGCCACTGAACTGGAGAGGGTCACAGGGCGGTGCCGGTCTGCTGAACAGTGCAGGCACAGATATAGTGACCTCCGCAGGAGGGAGCAGAATGTGCTGCAATGCCTCAGGTCACGTGCCAGGAAGGGCGTTGTGCCTAGGCTAGGTGGGTGTACCATCTATGCACCTGTATTCTCCATAGGGGTGTGACTGTGTTTTGGTGGCAGTGCATGGGGGATGGCTCTGCCATGGTTGGCTGTGTCAGTGTGTGCAGGTGTGAGATCCATGGGTCTGGCTGTATGGGCAGGCACACTCACTGGGGCAGGGGGCAGTCTGCTTTGGGGTCACACTGATGTTTTTCTCAACATTTGTCACCCACAGGCCTGGCAGAGAGGATGCAGGCCCAGGCTGAGGAGGGCCGTGGCAGGGCTCAGGTGGCAGCCAGAGGAGGCGTGATGGGTGGGCCTCAGCGGCAGCAGTAGGAGCAGTGGCAGCAGCAGCAGCAGCCACAGCTGCTTGATGAGTGTGAGTGTCATTACATCATGGATGCTATTGCATGCTGGAGGGGGTGGGCATGACCACCAGCTGTGGACAACACAACCATGCATGACACAGGCGACAGTCATCACTGTCCAGTGTCACTGCACATCTGTGTGTGCATCACTGGTGGTCCATGCATGCACTTGGCACATGACTGTGGAACTGGCATCCCACCATGTAGCCGCGTCATGACAGCCTTGTTTGTGCCTGATGGACATGGCAGTGTGTGTGTGCAGTGGTGCACATAGCTGGTGCTGCCTGGTTGGGCGTGTCATGTGCACGGTCACTGTGGGTGGGTGCATACCATCACAGGTGCAGGGCACTTGGCTATATGCCTTGCAGGATGGGTAGTGTTCAGGGTTATGGACAGTCACAGCCATTGACTGTGTTCCCTTTTCCTAGGTCTCAATATCCTATGACGTATGGACCGTGTACTCCAGCGGCTGACGCAGGTGTCAGTCGCAACATATGACCTCCTGATGGACATGCAGTGCCATGGGGTCAGGTGACGCCGGAGGACCCGGGAAAATCAACAGGCAGCAGGAGATCAGCCTGCCAGGTGCTGAATCGCTTCCCTTCCCACTTCACCCAGCCCTCCCACCCTGCCTTCCCTCTCCCAGTTGTTCACCCCTACCTTCCCACCCCTACCTTGTACCCCTACCCCCTTGTCTTGTACATATGTATATAGTTATGTTATTGGTCTTGGTGTTATACATATCTTTTCCAATATATATATTTTGTTATGAATACTGTGGTGGTCTCTGATTTGCAGCTGGCTATGGTTGCTCAGTTGCAGTGGTGTGCATGGCATCTGGGGTGGTATGGTACTGGTGTATGTGTGTGTGTGTGTGTGTGTGTGTGTGTGTGTGTGTGTGTGCATGGGAGGTGTCTCGGTGTGGGAGTGACTTTCAGTCGGTCTTGCCATCTGCTGCCGCCCACTGCTGGGTGCCCAGGGTGGGTCTGGCTTGTATGGTTCTGTGCTACACGAGGTTGCAGTGTGCCAGGGGGGATGCATGGCGTTTACTGCAGTGACAGTCACTGCACATGGGTAGTGTCTTGGGGTCACAGTGCAGGGTGTGCTGTACAGAAGGGGGGGCTGATGTGCACTGTGGTTGTCGACCCCCTGTGTGTGGCAGTCTCAGCCTGCCAGTGGGTGTGCTGAGGCGACATGGCCCTGCTGTGCTTTGTTAGCTTGTCCCCATGGGCCGGTGGATCATCCATCCCTCCCCCAGTGATGCTGTGCTTGGGGTGTGCGGGTGTATTGTTAGTTCTGCAGTGTGTTCCTGTGCCCATGTGTGGCATGGCTGGTGGTGGGCCCCAGCCTGCCTTCCTGGTTGTGCAGTACCATTGCTCTGCTAGGTGGAGGGGCTCTGCTTGCGCTATGGCACCTCTGGACTGGTCAGCTGGGCTAGCCTTGTTGCACTATGGTGCATCATTTCTGCTCAGCTTCCCCTTCCTGGTTGCGCTATGGTGCATCATATCTGCTCAGCTTCCCCTTCCTGGCTGTGCTATGGCACAGTTTGTGCGATAGTCAGACATTGGCTGCTTGCACAATTGGCCTTGCTCCATGTTTGAATATCGCGACAATTGCGCATGTGCGCAAGTGACTTGCGCTTGCTCCTGCTGTTGTGCACTTTTTGGGCGCAGTTTGAATATCCGGCCCAATGTGTGCTGCCCAATAATAATACTTAATCTTGAATAATACCATGCTACCTTTTATGAGGGAGAGTTGCAGTATACTATGCTTTATCCTAGCTGATTTCCCACTCAATAGGAATTTATTTAGTAGACTTTTTTTTTAATGAAAAGCTCAGGGACCCTGATGGGTAAACTATGGAATAAGTACATGCACTTGGGTAAGACATTCATTTTTATAGGGTTTATCCTATCTATAAGACTAATTGGAAGGCATTCCCATCTTTCACAGTCCTTTTTAATGTTTTCTAATAATTAGTTTTAGTTATCTCTATAGGTGTGTGAGGTTTTGCTGGATATATTAATACCTAGATATTTTAAAGATGAAACCACTTTCAGTTGCAGGGGAATATTAGACAGCAAATTTGGATAATTGCTACCTAAAGGAAGAATTTTTCTATTCGTCCAATTCATGTTATGGCTAGAGATTTTCCCATATTCTAATAAAATATTTTGTAGGGCAATGAGACTTTTTTTGTGGCTCTTTTAAGTAGACCAAGAGGTCATCTGCAAATAGAGCTATCTTGTGAATTTTCCCCCAGACTGCAAGCACTGCACTCTTTTATTCTGCCTTATTACCACCGCCAAGAGTTCTAGTGACATAACATATAGTAAGGGTGAGAGTGGACATCCCTATCTGGCATCTCTGGTAAGCTGTAGCATTTTAATAAGTGACCCATTAACTAAGAGATGGCCATTTGGTTGGTTGTACAAGGTGCAGATCCATTTAACCATGTTAAAACCTATTCCAAAGCTTTTCTTGTAAACCTATACTTCCATTTTATGTGGCCAAATGCTTTTTCAGCATCTAAACCAATGATTGCAGCTCTCTCATTGAATCATTAGCATACTTTCACACTTTGTTCAGAGTATGCCTAACATTGTGTTTCCCTTGTTTTCCCTTACCAAAGCAAGATTGGTCCTCATTAATGATGTCTGGCAATGCTGTTTCTAGTTGGTCAGCTATTATTTATGCTCTTACAGTATTTTACAATCAGATGTTAAGAGGAATATTGGCCGATAAGATGAGCATTGCAGCAGGTCCTTTTCTGGCTTAGAGAGTATAGTAATTGTCATTGAATGCACAGATGGTGGAAGAGACCCTGTTGTTAGACGTTCCAGTATCATATCCAACCATGGTCCCTGTAGTTAATTTCAGAAAAAAATTATAAAAGTCTATGGGGAAACTATCAGGTCCCAGGGCCTTGCCACCTTTGAGATGTTTTATTGCTACTTTGATTTCTTCCCAGGAAATGGGCATCTCTAGTTGATTTTTATGGTTGCATTTACAGTGGAAGATTAGCCTTGGCCAGGAACTGTTTGATTTGTTTAGCAGTAGGAGAGATCTCTGAGGTACATCGATTTTTAGAGGTTCTATGTGATAATAGCGACCACCGAAAGGTGATCGCTATTATCGCGAACTACCTTATTGCCGAAAACATTTTCAGGGATATGCTGAAAATGGCAACTGGGAAACTATGCATGCAGGGGGGCTGCACCCCCTGCACCCCCCTAACTAAAGATTCTCAACTCCAGGGGGGTGCATGTCAGGGAAGGGGGCACAGCCCAGTTTTATAAACAAATTATACCCGCCCCAGTCCTGAACCAAGGACCTGCTCCATCAGAGCCAACCACCCTACCCACCACACCACACAGTTTGCTCAGTGGAAGCAGGCACACTACAGGGCCACAACCCTGTTCCCCATCCCTCCATGTCCTGTCGCCCACCCTCCCTTCCTGTCACCCACCCTACCCTTACTGTCGCAACCATCGCCATCCCCCACCATCGCCCATGATGATAGCACCCTCATATGGGTCGCCATTTTGACAGTCACCGATATGTGGTCAGTATCATCATGGTATACCATTTTTACAAAAATTGTCTGAAACATTCCCAGTGTCAGCATCATCATGAATAATTGTCCCTTCTGGTGTTTTTATTGTAGATACTTTTTCATCTCCCTCTCTACTCTGCAGTTTCCAGGCTCAATGTTTTATAGTTATATATAGTTATAGTTTTATATATTTTAAGTGAACTGTATCCCCTTACTCTGTACCCACACTATGATCATGTTCTTTTATGTAACGTTATGCATGGCCTTATTTTATCCCTATATTGATTATGTCATGTTACTATTTGTTGATTGCTGACAATGCCTTCTGGCTGCTATGGTCTCCCACTCATGTTTGTGTGCCCCTGCCTATGTTCAGAAGAGGATCCTTTATAAAAGAGCTTTTAGCTCTATGGTTATAATTCTGAATACTCCAAAAAATAAACTGTCTGCATCCCCATCAAAATAATTCCCTGCTTATGTCAGAAGCAGGGCTTTTTCTATTTGTGTGCTAGGAATGGTATTGTATTCCCATTTTAGTTGCTGTAGGACTTGATACCTGTCTGGGTCCATATGTGCCTCTTCTGCTTGTTTAATTTTCCCTTCCAAATCTATTAGTTGATTTTCATTAATGCATTTTTTATGACCTGTAAAAGATATTATAGCACCCCTTAAAGGTGTTATAATGTTGTATGTTTGTATTTTTATATTGTTGTTTTTAGATTGAACTTGTCTCCAATGAAAACGGGCAGTTTTGCTCATCTGGATTTACAAGTACAGAAAATAAAAATGAAATGAAATTTTACACCTCTAGATGCCCTCCAGTTGTTCTTTTATTGGATACCCAGCATTCTGATATACTTTTGACCTTTTTTGTTAAGTTAATAATCTAATTTTGTTGCTTTGTAACTACCTTGAATCCCTCTCTGCTCAGCAGTTCCTGCTGTCTCTTTTCATACTGCCTGAACATTCTATGACATCACAAGCTCCTTTCTAGGTCATTCAGATGAATAGCATGGAATGTGAGTTATTGATGTCATGGAATGTCTTAGAGATATGAAAATCAAGTGCAGTAGTTGGTGAGGAGAGTGGAACTCGAAGTAGATCTGAAGGTACCCTAAAACTAGATTATTTACTTATCAAAAAATCATCAAAGCATATCAGAATACATAACTGGCATGGAAAGGAAGATGGAAGGGCAGTTAAATATGCAAAAATAATTTCCTATCTCCTTTAAGACAGCTTTAACAGCATCCCACCTCACTGCAGCAGTAGTTTGGCCTGAGGTATTATTTGTCAAGTAATCAGCTATTTGCTTAGTCATAAAATTTTGGAAATCTTTTTAGTAGTGTGGGATCTAATCTCCCTGCCTTATTTGTGATTGAGGCATCTGTTCCTAAAAGGTTGATTTGTAGTGGGGCATGATCCGAAACAATCATTAAGCCATGCATCACCAATTTTATGGCAGAGCTCAGGATCTGGGAGGATATAGCTAGATCTTGTCTTGCATATGCTTTAGCTGAGTGTGAATATTAGGTGTATTCCCTACCTTTGTGGTTCAGATGTCTCCAGGTATCTATTAACCTATGATCTTTCATCAATGCGGTTAGGGCTTTGGCATTTCTTGTTGTAGTCCCTCCTGTCCTTGAAATGTGATAAATAATACTATCCAATACACACTTGGAAAAACCACATAAGATCCATGGGCTCTCAAAAGTAAACATTTCCACTGGCAATTTAATTAAAAATTCTGGTGATTCAATATTAGGTCCATATATGGAGCCTACTGCTGTTTTCCTGAGTTGAGCTGAATCTGGATCAAATCATACCTCCCACCTGCATCATCCACTCAAGTATGAGTGACCACCCCAGAAAATCTAGGTCTGAACCAGATGGCTACTTCTTGAGCTTCAGACAAGAAGTAAGCAGCATGCCATTCCCCCACCACCACCACCCAATTTTTGGACATACTGTATATGCACCCTATTTTGCTGCCATATATGAATCTCTTGGAGACATAATATATCTGGTTCCAGACTTTTTATTTTGCCTAATAATTTTTCCATTTACTATGCATCTTTAGACCATTTACATTCCACGAACAGATACTGAGTAAATTAGCCATTGTTTAATAAAAGAGTTAATATTTGATTAACTATCATTTATTTCGCTTTTGTTGACCAGCAAAGTACACTAGACAAGTTATATGCCTATTTTTCGGTACGACCCGGGACAGTACAATGAGATACAAGTTCATACAGAAGACAACATGACACAAGTTAGGCAAAGTCAAATAGAACCAGGTGAACATAACCAGTAGACAGTAAGCACAGTAAAGATATACATAGAGACACCAAGGCTAAGAACAGTACATTTTACAAAGTATATACGGCTCTGAGTCACAAACAGAGCCACAGTCCAAGTATCTCCTGAAACACAGAATAAACACATTATATGCATCTCAGAATCCAGTCAGGCAGGCTGCATCAGCAAGAGCTGCATTAGGGGTACCAAGAAGGACATGTGAGTCCAGTGCAGGGGATCAGAGCTCACTATGGTGGTTTAGGACACCCACATGCAGAAAAGAGCTTCAAGTAATACCACAGGGCACTCCAGAGGCACAAGTGGGAGGGGGAGGAGCAGACTTGGGCAAGAAAGGCGTTCCATAACCTAGGGGCACATGAACCAAAATCCCTGTCCACCATTTGTGTGCAGGTGATAGGGACTTTAAGAAAAGCAGGGTCTGCTGATTGCTGGAGATATGACATCTATACGTTATACATAGAAGCAATTTTTGATAAAAATTGAGAAAAAAAATTGCAGTATAACCTTTGTTTAACTTTCAACTTTAAACGTTTTGGTATGGCCTTAGTAGTTAAACATGGCCAGTCCCTCCTTAGTAGTAACGTATAGCTAACAACGAGTAATCCCTTCTGTCCCCCTTCCATAGCACATCTAGTGTTCTGTTGCCTTCAAGCTGATTAATTGGTAAACACACTAGTACAACAAGCACTTCAAATTATTTACCTGAAAAACAACATGGTTGAGTTAACAACATAATATAAAATCCTACTAGGGTAGTTAATTCCATCCAGTCCTAGATGCAGTGGAAAACACATATGTAATATGAGAACTGAGTATGAGCCTAAAAGTACTTAGGAGCTACTGCTAAACCATAAGGTATAGTAGTGTGATCAGCTCCATGCCCCCACACCAATGGCAGCCAGGTGGTATATGTCAGAAAAACTGATATAATCCAATCAGTAACTGGAATTTAAGCTGTGAAATGAACACAAGCCAAACAGAACATAGCTTGATGACCCTGAGCTGTCAATTCTAGTTGATTCTAATGATAAATATACCATTGAGCTGAGATAAATGTGTTAGAACTATGATTACGTAACTCAGATATATGCTCTATTATGCTTTCTGTGACAATCCATAAAAAGCTCTCATTTGTTCTGATCCATATCTTAAGTAGTAAACACTTCAGGAAAATCTTGTGAGGTCCCACCTCTGTTGTTACCCATGGTCAGGGGGTACAACTTGTGGATATTTTCTGCACAGTTACAAAGAAATAGGTGTATTAATTTGATAGAGTTAGGGGCACTCCTTCATATTTCATGCACATAATAATGGTCTTGGGCACATCAAGATGAAAACAGCTATGCACAGAGAGCAATTATGCAAATTGCCAGGGTGACCAGAACCATATAAAACATAGACAGTCAAAACATTTTTGGCTCTTTAAGGTAGGTAAATATTTATTGATCGACATAAGACTTTACAAAATAAAATACAATAAACATGATAAAATATTGCACATCTATAAAACAATTTGCATATTCTTTCATATTTCATCAATTATAGCATTCATTCTCATTATAATAGAAATATACTTGTAATCTTAATACAGGACCAATTATTTTCTCATATCTCATAATGTAAGAGCACGTAAACATTTGTACAATGATTGAAGGACATGAATATCAGTAGAATTAAATAAGGAAATTACTAAGTCCTCATTTTTGGCTCTATATTTTTTTTCTTTCAGTGTTTCCCAGCAGAGATTAGGCAGAAGAGTAAATGATTTCACTTAGCTCAGCATGATGCACCCCTCACAGATTGATAGTTCCTTCCTATTCAGTTCTGTTAGCCATTCCCTCCTTATAGTCACAATGCATATATGGGGTATGATCACGTAGCAGCTTTCAAATTACTTCCATTAACACATATGGTAATTCAATTAGTGGGAATATTCAATTTGGGTTGCCACTGCCTGAGTCATCATATCAGCAGGTGGTGGGACTCAGAAGAAGAAATTTGCACTGTGCACATTGCTGCGGGGGGGGGGGGATGATCTTTAAGATATGTCCTTAACACGTTCCAAATATAGAGCTGACTGGTATGCACTGGTGCCCAGCAGGGGTTACCCCATTATATCTTTGTTTTTTTGATATCAGTTAATGTTATTCCAAGGGGTACAGCATTTTGCTAATCTGATGAATGGTGAGGAAATAAAATGTGTTCTCATTTGTACTGATCCATTTCTTGTGTAATAAAACACTTTGAAAAATCATGCTTTGCCCCTCCCCCCCACACACATATCATTATGCATGGCCCAAGCCATGGTCAGGGGGTATAATCTGCAGTTTCTTGCTATACAATTATTAAAAGAGACGTCCATTACTTTGATAGGTTTAGGATTATCCCTTGTTTTTCTGTTGTGCACATAATGGGCCCTATGCATGAATGGGGCAGAGTGGCTCTGCGTACGTAACTGGGGAGCACAACCACTCCACATCCTATGTGCCTACTGTGCAGGATGCACTAAGAGAGGTGCACAGCACATATACACCCAATCCCCTGGCCATGCGAAAAGCAATGCTCCAGGGGCAGGCGAGGGACGGGCCAGCATCATGAGCCATGCACCAATGCACATAGTGCTGGCCATGGGGATGCAGATGAGTGTGCAGGATATGCAAGGGAGAACCCTGCCATAAGCCTGATATACACCCACAGGTACTGCACTATCCACGCTGGGGGACTGGGAAAAGGCTCCCTGCTGCCACAGCCCACTAGCTGATGAGGAGGGCTGGGCACCCAAACAGGCGAGTGCTGGGAGAGCTACAATATGGCTGTGGCCTCTATGTGCCACCCCACCCCACATGGCAGCCCCATTCCCAGTGCCAACCATGCACCACCCCCGTACCACCCACCGGTATACTGGTCCCAGTGACTTAGGACCCCCCACCATGCACACACAGACCCTTGTGCACCCTGACTCCTGATGTGCACGGCACCACCCGTCACTCGGCATGGTAAATGTCCCCCTACCCTGACCCAGCACCTCTGCCCCACATAGGTGTCCATTGGTCCCCCCCCCAATGTCACACCCATCCCCCATAACTTTGTGGTGGTGCTGCCCCTGAGACAACCAGTGGCAGAGCCCTTCTCTTACCACCACAGCCACTGGCCACCTGACATACACAGTGTGCACAGCAGACACACACCCGTGTATGTCTGATTACTGGTGGCTGTGGCAGTGAGAGGAGGACTGTGCCCACTGATCATCTTGGGGACAACACCGCCGCAAAGGCACAGGGGGCTATTGGAAGAGGGGGGTTAGTGCCACAGGGGGGACACTGTCAAGCCGGCCTGACAGTCAGGGAGCCCACAGGCGAGTGCGGTTGCTGGTGGTAGTAGTACTGGTATGGGGTTGGCCCACTGCGGGTGGGGGCATAGGTGGGGGGGTTGGTCTGCTGGCCCTGCAGCATGGGCAGTCACCAACCACCAGCCCCTTAAGGCAGCATGTGCGTGCTGGTCTGTTTGGCTGTGGAGGGCATTTATGCACCCAGACCCACGCCTCTCTGCAAGGGATCCACCTGGCCTCCCTGTGGAGTCCTGCACTCCTGGGGTCAGGGCCACAGACAGGTGTCTGGCAGTCATGAATGCCGCTGGTGTGCACCTGTCCACAGCTGCACAACTATGTGGGTGGGGTAAGCGCATGGCGCATGTGCCTACACCCGATTGGTGCATAGGGCCCCTAATAGTATTGGGCACATTAAGATGAGAACAACTGTGCACAGAGATAAATTATGCAAGTTTGCCATGGTAGTCATAGCCATATAGTACACAGACAGTCAACAGGTTTTGGTATTTGGCTTTTTTTTTTTTTGTTTCAGCATTTCCCAGTAGATATTTGGCAGACGTATAGTAGGACTTTACTTTGCTGTGTGCAGATTATTTCTCACACAGTTATGGTTCCTTTCAATACATTTCAGTTTGCTGTCTCCCTTCCCCTTATAATCACAATTTGTAGGAATGTTCTACTTAGGTCAGCACTGCCCATGCCATCTCATCAGCACTGTCAGTGACACTTTATGCAAGGAAGTGCAAGATAATGCATATGGGGCACAAAACCCTGGCACAATATATCAGTTGGGGGGTGAGGATATAGCATGCACCAAGCAGGAAAGGGATCTTGGGGTTATCATCTCTGATGACCTCAAGGTACGGAAACAGTGTGACAAGGCAGCAGGTAAAGCAAATAGGATGCTGGGATGTATAGGCAGGGGCATCACCAGCAGGAAAAGGGAGGTCATAATTCGCCATACAAGACACTAGTGAGGCCCCACCTGGAGTACAGTGTACAGTTCTGGAGACCATACCCTACGTAAGGACATAGACAGGGTAGAGAAGGTTCAGAGGAGGGCAACAAAGATGGTGCATGGTTTGCATCACACGTCCTATGAAGACAGGTTGAAGGAACTGAACATGTACTCCCTGGATGAGAGAAGGGAGAGAGGGGATATGATAGAGACATACAAGTATCTTACAGGAGGAACAGGGTGCAGGAAAACACTATTTTAAGTGAAAAGATGTTCCAGGACTAGAGGGCATGGGATGAAGTTGGAGGAGGACAATTCAGAGGAAATATGAGAAAGAATTTCTTCACAGAACTGGTGGTGGACAAGTGGAACACCCTGCCAGAGGAAGTGGTGGAGGCTGAAACAATCACTGGATTTAAGAATGCATGGGATAGACATAAAGGAATTCTAGAGGTCAGGGGTAAGGGGCAACAGACTTCTAGGAAAACATAAACTGAACTTACGGGCTCAAATGGGCAGACTGGGTGGGCCATAGGCCCTTATCTGCCGACACTTTCTATGTATCTATGTATCAGCAAGTGGTGGGACTAGAAAAAGAGGACTGCATTGTATGCACATTACTTTTACTTTTGAGCTGTCTGGTGCACACCAGTGTCTTGTGGGGACTGTTCCATTATAACAATTTGTCAAAGGTGCCAATTTTATTATTTTAAAAGTTTGAAATGCATCTTAGTTAATGCTGTTTCAAGATGTGTAGCATTTTGCAATGCTGATGAACAGTTGCAGAGACTGAGTGTGCATATTCGTGAGCAAAACTGACAGATGGGTATGCCCAGTGCTCTTTTCCCACTGATGTGGGCAGACATTTGTTATTTCAAGAATGACAGTTTCTAGGTCCCCACCTTCTTTCATCTGGGTATATGCCCACAAAGGCTACTCTCAATCAGAGACGATAGTTGATTTTTTCTGCCTAGCAACCATTTTAATGATATTGTGTATGTTCAATTTATATTTGAGGCACTGCAAAATAAATGCCAATCATTCTCATAGTCCCTCATACATCGTAGTAGAATGGTGATTTTTGAAATTGGCCACCTCACAGTTCTGGAGTTGCATATACTAATTTACAGTGTTTTTACTTGAATAAGGGATAGTTTGGAACACATAAAGCCCTTAGTTCAGGTAATACCTAATGGCTGGTCCCTGCTCATTGTGTGCAACAAGCGTTAACATTTTGATTGTTTTTTCATAATAAGTTGGATCATATGATTTCATTTTCCCTGACAAGTCACTCAGTACAGTAGGAAATGTGAAATGCTCACCATTTTAATAAGCTGGCTGTATTTCCTGTGGACATGATCTCCCTTTCCCCACTGCTTCCGCCCAATTGTCATAGTTCTCAGCATCTGTGGGTTTAGTGAAACAAGCATTTGTCAATGCCGAATGTTGCTTGCTTGTATGTGCTGTTTAGGTATTCAGAAGTGATAGTACCATGCCTAAGAACTGTCATGTGCCCCCCCCCCAAAGACATCCACTGTGTCTTTCTGTTCAGTATTCACAGAAGGGGGGGCAAGGGCCACAGTAGTACAGCAGTTGCCAAGGGAGTGAAGAGGTGGGCAATAGTCCATTCACAGGCAAAAGAGCCCTGCAGGAGCTCACTAAATTGAAGGTGGACAAAGCGATGGGACCAGATGGCATACACCCAAGGATATTAAGAGAACTGCAAAGGAAGATAGCAGTACCTCTGGAAGCCATGTTCACTGAGTCATTCAATACAGGGGTGGTACCTAAGAATTGGAGGAGGGCACATGTGGTCCCTCTACACAAATCCAGCAGCAGAAAGGAGATGGGAAACTATAGGTCTGTCAGCCTCACCTCAGTAGTGGGGAAGATCATGGAGACATTGCTTAAAAAAAGGATAGTGAGGCATCTAAATGTCATTGGAGCCCAGGACCATAGGCAACATGGATTCACAGTGGAGTGGTCATGTCAGACAAATATGGTTGATTTCTTTGACTGGGTGACAAAGGAAGTAAATCAGGGTGGGGCAGTGGACAACACTTACCTTGATTTCAGCAAAGCCTTTGACACTGTCCCACATAGGAAGCTGATAAGCTAGCTGGGTAGGCTGGGCATGGAGGAAAGGGTGGTAAACTGGGTTAGAAACTGGCTAATGGACAGGAGGCAGAGAGTGGTGGTAAATGGGATACAGTCTGGGGAGAGGGGGTGACCAGTGGGGTGCCGCATGGATCGGTCCTGGAGCCAGTCCTGTTTAATATATTCATTAGTGACATTGAAGAAGGGCTGAAGGGAAAGGTCTGTCTGTCTGCAGATGATACCAAGATCTGTAACACAGTGGATACCCCAGAGGGTTGGAGAAAATGAGGAGGGACCTGAGGAAGGTTGAAAAATGGTCTGAGGACTGGCAACTGAAGTTTAATTCAAAAAAGTGCATAATCATGTGCCTGGGACACAGAAACCCTGGGGAAAGCTACAGGATGGGGGGGGTTGCTGATAGTCACAAAGAAGGAAAGGAACCTGGGGGTTCTTATTTCAGATGACCTGAAAATGTCAAAATAAAGTGCTAAGGCAACTGGGAGGGCCAGTGACATGCTGGGATGCATAGGCAGGGGTATCACCAGCATAAGGAGGGAGGTAATGATGGCATTATATAAAACCTTGGTCAGGCCTCACATGGAGTATTGTGTGCAGTTCTGGAGGTCGTACCTTCGTAAGGATATTAACAGGCTGGAGATAGTCCAGAGAAGGGTGAATAAGAGGATACAGAGCTTGCAACACAAGACTTATGAGGAGAGATTAAGAGACCTCAATATGCACTCACTGGAAGAGAGGAGGGAAAGAGGGGATATGATAGAAACATTCAAGTACCTCAAGGGTATAAACAAGGTGCAGGGGGGAGGCATTTTCCAATATAGGAGGAGCACAAGAACAAGGGGGCATGACATGAAATTGAAAGTAGGGAGGTTAAGAGGGAATGTGAGGAAGTTCTTCTTCACAGAGAGGGTGGTGGATGTGTGGAATGGTCTGCTTCAGGAGGTGGTCATAAACCCTAACACACTGGGTGTTTCTTGGTATTTTTACTCCAAGTTTTCAACATGGGCTTTTTCTGACCCCACCGCATGAACAGTGACACTATCAGTTTGTTAGCTGAAAGGTGATTTTGCACAACGACTGTGCCATTTGGCACCACAGGTGTGAAAACACATTTTGAACAGGATGTTAAAAATGATAGCTGTACTGTTCATGAGGAGGTGTGAAAAAATGATAATGTTGAAAATCTGGAGTGAAAATATAAAAAACTGGCTAAGTCACGAGCGTGAGTGGAAACTGTGCAACGCAGACCCGTAATTATTTTTTGGATTTTTTACATCAGATTTTTGACATAGGCATTTTGGGACCTCCACTTATGAACAGTGTCACTGATATTTTCTTAATCTGTCCCGAACACTGATTTCCCGCAGCGATCGCACTATTCTGCGCTGGAAGTGCGAAAACACATTTTGGCCAGGATGTGAAAAATGACAGCTGTACTGTTCATAAGGAGGTGTGGAAAATGGTAATGTTGAAAATCTGGAGTGAAAATATTACAAATTTGTGTAGTTACAAGGGTGCATGGAAACTGCGCAATGCACGCTTGTAACACAGTCATTTTAAAGAATGTTGTCAACAAATTTTCAACATATACATTTTAAGACCTCTGCTCATGAACAGCATCATTGTGATTTTTGTAATCTGTCCTGAACATTGATTTCGCACACTAACTGCGCCGCTGTGTGCTACATGCGCGAAAACACATTTTGGGTCAAATATAAAAAATGACAGTTGTACTGTTCATAAGGAGGTGTGGTAAAATGTTAAAAATCTGGAGTAAAAATATTAAAAATTCTCGAAGTTACGAGCGCGCGTAGGAAATGCTAATGCAAGCTTGTAAAACAGTCATTTTGGGGTATTAACAAATTTTCAACATAGGGTTTTGGGACTACCTCTGAACTGTGACACTGTTGTTTCATTAATCAGTCCCTAAAGGTGGTTCTGCAAAGTGACTTTGAAATCACCTTTCGGGAGCGAATAACAAAATGACAGTAACTGAGTTCATGAGGTGGGGGTCCCAAGAATCCCATGTTGAAAATTTGGTGAAATAATTCCTAAAAATGGCCAAGATATCCACTTAAGTTGAAAAAAACTTATTTATGCCATTATACAGCTTACCGGCATTTCTTCAGTTCGCGGTCAGTGTTGAAGAGTGCAGATGTGTTCCCGGTCCACCAAAGATAGCCGTGCTGGGTCTGGAAGTAAGTATGGGGTGGAGGTGTGTTGGGAGGTAGGGTGCTCAGAGGGTGGGCATGAGCTGGGGGAGGAGGTGCCACAGACAGTGAGGGACCATTTTCTTTATTTTTACAAGACTAAAAAAAAAACAACAGAAAAAGGACACCACCACAGGACTATTGGCTTGCTGGGGATGGGCTCCCAGCATGCCTCCTGAACATTTGATGGGGAAGGGGAAGTGGAGCAGACAGGAACTGGGCACTCCATCGGCCATGCAGTGTGCTGGGGGGATGCATGAGCCAAGGGGGACTGGGCTCCCCTTGGTGCACCATGAATGGGGGGTGGCGCATCATGCCGATGGGGATTGGGCTACCCAGTCAGCAGATGGACTCAAGAGGGGGCATGCCAACAGGAGGATTGGGCACCCCCTGTTGGCTTTTAGAACTGGGAGAGGCTGGTGGCAGCTTTCTGTCAGCTTCGTGGGGACTGTGAGAGGCCGACAGAGAAGCCATCGCCATGGGGATACCACACAATGCAGCTGTAATTGGCTGCTGCAGTCAAGGATGCCCCGCAGCAAAACAGCTGATTGCATAATGACGGGGCTCTCCCTGATTGCAGCAGCCAAGTCTCTTTGATCATAGTGGCATGCTCATTAACTGCCATCACCAACAGCATGCTCCTCTATTGACAACGGCAGAGACCAGCCGCAGAACGGACTGCTGTCATTCAGCACAACATTGCTGCACCTCCACAACCCACTTGTGAAGGAAGCCTGACACAATGTGTTTCTTGCACATGCATGCAAGCAACACAATAAATGCATTATTCCCCCCCCCCCCCAAGACTCTGACACAAGTGAAAGATAAACAATATTATTCACCTAATGGGTAAATATCTCATTTATTTTTCACTTGCCTACATCACAATCAACTTGATTGACAGGCCATTCTGCCAGTCCCACAAAGAATTTGCCCTTAATTGTCACACAGAACAAAGACACTGTATACACAGAACATACAATGGACTGTGTTCAAATATGCCATTAATTTCTATTTGTGAGGTGGTCTGACTTTCATGACTCAGTCGTGGCTTTGCCACCAGTGAGTTATGGTCCCACCCCCTCACTCATGGAACTAAATGGTACATTTGAACACAGGCCATTGTATAGCCTCTATTTATTTTCATGGGTAAGGGAGCTGGAGTGAAAATAAATCATTTATTTCTACTCCAACTCAGAAAACAATGGATACTTCCACTCCAGCTCTATAATATTCTGAGCAGAATCTTCCTTTATACATAATATTCTGTCCAAGTCTGCCAGTAAAAAATGGCACAAAAAAGATTGTTGTACAAACTTACTGGCCCATGGCATTGTATAAATGGATATGCAGGGGGAACTGTGTGACACCTGATTTATCTATACAAGTGTTGTTTGACCTCGAGTAAGCTCACAAGTGGTATAAGCCATGGGTGAGGTGTCCAAGGTCAAACTGCATGAGTATAAATCCATTGTCACGCAAGGTTCCCCCTGCATATTCCATTTATGCGATAGGGAAGAACCCTCTGAGAAGTTTCTTTAAATTGTTTTTTTTTTTATATATGATTAACAGATTTTGTGGGACTTTCTTTGTGAAATAGTGGCTGTGCATCTTGTTTGCCTGGTGTTGCCATGGATGCGCCAGCATGATGCTGGAACTCATGCTCCAACATTGCAGCTCAAAAGTACATGAGTGGGGATGTCAAAAAATGTGTGGCAATATGGAAGCTCGGATTAGCAAGTGGGGTCAACTAAAGAAAATTATGGTACAAGCTGTCTGTGGTTCACTAACTGCAGTGAAGTTAATAAAAAAAAGGTTTTCTATTTTGCTTCAGTTTGTGGCTGGCAAGTGGGAGAGGAGCAAAGCAGTGAAGCATGCCTCTGTGGGAAGAAAAACAGAGCGATTAGAGAGCAGGCAGCACTGTTTTCCTTGTCAGGTAATTAGCTGGCTGTCAGATGCTTTTGTTGTTGCCGCCAAGGAGAGATTTTCTTTAAAAAAACAGGCTAGGGTCTGGGCATTGGGTTGGTCATTCTGGGTGCCAGCAGCAGTTTAAGCTGAATGGTTTGGACAGTTTGGGCTGAGTTTAGTGAGACTGGCAGGTGAGTATCTGACTGGGAGTGTGACTTGTAGCACAGGCTGAAGGAATTTTAGGAATTCATTTTTTTTTAACATGAGCCGGCGTATGTTTGTGGGATCTTAATAAGCCAGTAAGAGAACTCATCGGTGATGAGAACAGGAGATGGATGTGGGGAGAAGCACTGTGTTGGAGTGTGAAGGCCATTATAAAGTATTGGTTTATATATGTGGAAACAGCGCCAGTGGGGAGGTGATGCTAGCTATGACATAGTTAAGTATATACATAAATGAGAGATGACAAAGTAACTATATGTATAAATATAAAATTCTACATTTATACACATAGCTACTCTGATAAATGAATTTATCACACTCCAGTAATGTCTGCTGCTATTGTATAAACATATATTATAAGGGCCCAATTGTATACCTATAAGTAGGGTTGAGTAGCCTGTTTAATGCTAAACCTCAATTTTTGCTCTTTAATAACTTTGCAACTGATTAATGGATTTTCACAAAAGTTGGCATGCCCTGTCCCGTAAGTCAGATCTCTTGATGTGACAAGTTTCATTCTGGTTGGGAGTGCGGATTCTGAGATCTGGATAGTTCAAAAACCTTAAAATTTGCCATTTTTTCAGTTTTTTCCTCATTGCCCAGTGCCCAGATGGTGTGGGATTTTGGTGGGAATTTTTATGGTAAAAACAGCTTGGGTAACAGAACTGCAGTGCATTTGATTAGTGAAAAAATAATAATTAATTGCAAAGTTATTACATTTTTAAGATCCCTTAATTTTTAATGGGAAGATCACTCTCCAGGATACAGGAATGGTGTGAAAAAAGGTTTGGGTGTTTTTTGTGAGGGTCCAGTCCTTTTTCACCATTAAAAATTCCTTTTTCATGAGCCGCCATCTTGTTTTCTCTTTTTTTACACAACAGTCATATCTCTGCCCAGTGATGTCTTCTTCTGACATCCAAAAATGTATCTTGCTCATCGGGAGCTGATGAGCTTCACTGTGTAATTTGTTTACAGCTCCCATGCCCTACAAATGTTTTTTTCAACTATTTAAATCCTTTCTCACCACTCACTAAATTCCTTTTTCATGATTCCATTTTTGTCGTTGCGAAAAAGGAAATTGGCTGGCAAAAAAGACATATATCTTAAACTGCTCAGTTCTGTCACATTAAGTAACAATGTTCCTTTTTTTTTCTCTTATTTATGTCATTTTGCTGTGATGTATCCTGGTTATATAATGTGATTTTAATGATGCCTGATGTCTTGTGTACCCTTATAAACTGCTTAATCAAAAGAAAAAATCTATATCCCTGGAGTCAAGTGGCACCCCTCCAACCTACCAATTGCTGTTTTCCCATTTCCCTGGTGTCTAGTGGCACCCCTACCCTCCAATTGATATTTTACTATTACCCTGGTGTCTAGTGGCACCCCCCACCTGCTGATCACCATCTCGTTATTCATTATTCCCTGGTGTCTAGTGACAACCTGTGCCCTCCCGCTGCAGGCAAAACCTGTAAAAAAGAAAACAGTCCCTTAATGTTTTTTTTGTTTGTTTAAACCTGTAAAAAAATAAAAAATCCTTTGTCGATCAGCCCTCCGCACCTCACACCCAGCACCCACCACTCCACATGCCCCCAGTACAACCCCACACACCCTCAGTCAGCTGTGCAGGTCCCAGATTCAACACTCACTCTCTAATCAAAGACACATCTTGCTGCTGGAACCAGCAACTGCAATATGAGAAACTAAGGTCCATGCAGTTCAATGTATTTCAATGGGGGGTTTGACTTTTATGAATAACATAGCCGTTTTTTGAGATTTTAATCCCAGATTTCCAACATGGCCTTTTGGGGATGCCACCTCATGAACAATAGTACTGTCATTACACAACTCCTGCCTGAAAGGTGATTTCACAGTCACTTGGCAAATTCATCTTTTGGGCAGGATTTGGAAATTTTTGTTGCCCTTGTACATGTGGTGGGGTCATAAGAATGCTATGTTTAACATTTGCGGTCAAAATATGTAAATATGACAAAGTTATTGCCATTTGCTGCAATTTTGCTACATACACTTGTAACTTTGGAAATTTAAAATATTTTCACCCCATATTTTCAACATAGCCTTCTTATTACCAAACCTCATGTATGTCACAGCTGTCATTTTTCAAATCCTTTCCAAAATGTGTTTTCTCACCTGTGGCGAGGAATAGTGTTGCAGTTGTGCTGAATTATGTTTTGGCGGGAATTTTCTCTACTAGGTACATAAATTGGGGTAATAAGATGGCTATGCTGTCAATTTAGTCACTGTTGTCCTATAAATGGAAGCCCAGGCCCCGGAGGGTCCTGTGCTTCCACAGCTACATACATATACACATCTATGGAGTGATGGCAGAGCAAGGCCTGGTGTGCCTTGCGTTCCCATAGACAAATAAGGTTTCGATTATACTGTCTCAAAAAGTAAGGAAATAAATTGCAAAAAATATTGTTAATGCTCTAGTTAGGGTTAAAGCAACAAAAGTAGGGGAATGTGGCATTAGCATTTTCAACCCTAACACCCCACCCCCACCCTGCAAACAACAACAGGTGTCGGGGGGTGCCTTGGGGTCATCAGCCCTACGCTCACCCCATTTTCCTATACTGTACCTATCTCAGCTTATTTTCTTATGAAATGATGTGAGTGTTAGGGCTGATGACCACAAGGCACACACCCAACACCTGTTGGTGTGTGCACGGTGGTGGTGGGTACTAGAGATGGAAACCCTAACACCACATTTCCCTACTTTTGTTGCTTTAACCCAAACTGGAGCATTAGTAAAGTTTGTTTTTTTTGCAATTTATTATATATATATATATACACACACACACATATATAGATACATACTACACATACATACATGTGTATATTATATATATAATATATGTATACATGATAGGTGTGTGTGTGTATACACACACACACACACACACACACACACACACACACACACACACACACACACACTGCATATAGAGTTAGGGTGAAACTGCTATATTAAAGTCCAAATTTAAAGCTTAATAACTTTGGAGCTGTTCAATGGATCTGCATGAAATTTGCCATGCATAATCTCCAAGGGAAGTCCTCTTGGCCTGTCAAATTTGTAGGAATCCGTTGTGTGGTTTCTGAGATATAAAGTGTTGAAAAAACAGAAGAATTATTTTTTTTTACATTTCTTTCCATCGCTGGATTTCAGAAATGGCTTTATATTGTGGTCAGAAATTTTCAGGAAAGAAAATCGGTAGGTCACAGATGTGCCTTTTGAAGGTTTGGTGAAAAAATATTAATCTGTTCAAAAGTTATAACATTTTAAATTTTCTATTATTTCCTGTGGGAAAATTAATATGTCAGGCATGAAAAATACTATTTTTCACATGATAGGAGTATTGTGTGAAAAATACCAGCTTATTTTCGAACAATAGGAGTACTGTGTGAAAAATACCAGCTTGTTTTCACAAAGAATGCTGGTATTTTTTGCACAGTTCACAGTCCGCTTGATGGATTGAGCTGGGTTGCATACGCCGTCTTGTTTTTGCTGCTTAGCATGAATGTTAAAGTACTTAAAGGAACCTTTTAAAAACAGAAAAAAAACATCAGAACACAGCTAAAGAGGATCTCTTCAGGTGTATGCTGATTTTTTTTTTCCTTTTCAGCTGGTCCCAAACAAGTTTTTATGTCGGGTGCCAGCTTCTCAACAGAATGGCTTGAAGGTCATTCTCTGTATGAGAAGAGCAGTATTTTCTTAACTTCTGCAGCCACAGCTGGAACTCATACTACTACAGAGTCAAGAAGCACATGCTTTGCTCCACACCAACAATCCCATGTTGGAATGTATGTCCCCCCCACACACACAGTTATTTGGAACACTGTGAGCCCACCCCAGGAGCCCACCCCAGTGTGCTCTACTGTTACATTTATTAAAACCCTGTAAAAAAAAAAAAAAAAGAAAGAAAACTGTCCCTTGATGCCTTTTGTTCAATGTAGAATCCTGCATTGAAATTTGCGATAATTTCGATGTAGGATCCTGAACTGAAGTATTCTGCCCCCCATTCCTATTTTTTGCACCGACATCATGGCGCCCAATCCCTGTGTCAGTGTGTAACCCCCCAACCCCACCCCAGTATTGTGGCACACTGGAGCCAACCCCAGTGTGCTCAGATAAATGGTATTTTGTGCAAAACTAACTTTCCGACACTGGGATGCCACTCCTGGCATCAGATGCCTCCCCAGCCTACTTCTATTGCCAATGAGGGGGGTGCCAAATCCCCCTGTTGGCATCATGACCCCCCCAAGCACACTGGGAGCCCACCCCAATGTGTCCAATTAATTTTTATTTCAACCTGTAAAGAAAGAAAACTGTCCCCCATTGTCTTTAATGCAGGATTCTGCATCAAAGTATTCTGCCCCTAATTCTGATTTTCACACCAACATTGGGGTGTCCAAATCCCATGTCAATGTGTGTAACCCCCCCCAAGTCTTCCAGCACACTGGGATCCCACCCCATGTTCCCAGATTAATGGTATTTTGTGAAAAAAAAAACTTTATGACATTAGGATGCCCACTCCCAGTGTCAGATACCTCCATAGCCTACTACTTTAATTGCTGATAGGGGTGCCCAATCCCCCTGTTGGCATCATGATCCCCCAACTTTTGTGGCACACTGGGAGGCCACCCCAGTGTGCCCAATTATTTATTTTTTTATTTTAACCTGTGAAAAAAGGAAACCATACCTAAAGTCTTTTTTCAACCCTGAAAAAAAGACAATCATCCTCATCATCTCCCCACCCTCCCCATGCCCACCCTCCCTCTGCACACCCACCTCCCTGCACCCCCCCACCCATACTTACCATCTGGAGGTTGAGATTGGCCATCTTCTCTGGACCGGGGATATGTCTGTGTCACAAACCCACTCATGAGGGTCAGATCACTGAGCTCACAGTGTCCACCCCTAAGTGCAATCCATGACAGGGAGGGGGGAAACAGGGATATTCTTCTTGTGTACTCCCAGAGCACTCTCTGGATGTACAGCAGAACATTTGCCATGCGGTCCCAGAGTACCCCTCTACTTTGGATCAGGGCTCAATACCAGTCTCAAGTCTTGTGGCCAAATATGAAACCTTTTCCATGGCTATTACACACAGGAGGAAGGCCCAAGTGTTACACCCTCTTCAGGTAGCAGTGCACCACTTGATTTGGTCTTCACCCTACAGGACATACAGTAGCCCAGTTCACAATACCTGCAGACCTGTATGAGACTCTGGTATTCTCCCCAAATCCATTTGGATGTCCCCACTGACCCTTTTAAATTTAATTGCTATTTGGTGACCCTTGTAAGTGTAAACAGTGGTCACAGATTTGTACTAAAACTTTTACAGTCACACATACAATATAAGGAATCTCACACAGGCAGAATTCTTTAGAAAAACAACAGTCTTTGCTAAATTAACTAAATGCAGTTACAAGAAAAAGAGAACATATATTAATTAGGTTACAGTATGGAATCAACTTTTGGAAAGTATACAGTTTAAATGCCTTAACATTGTTTAAACTAAATATCTCAACCTTGCAGATGAGTTTCAAAGTTCAGAGAATCTTTGACTGGCAAAAGATCTCAGTCCCTGTATAGCAGTCTTTGGTGTGTTGTGTTCAGGAGTCCAACCAGAATGGCAATGTTCCCCCAGCAATTTGACAATATCAGGGGGTTAAAATGTCCCACCCCGCTTGTGAGGTCACAGCTCTGTGATGAGGCTTGCTGCGAGGTCACTTCCATTCCTGCATATTTAATTAGTAACAGGCAATTGCACAAGACCAAATGTCTTTAGCCCAATACCTCTTTGAAATCTGTGGCCTCAGCATTACTCCAATGATAAAAAAGGTTTTTTCTCATAAATGAATCGCCAAACATGGTTTATGACAGGTTAGAAATACCCCCTCTTGATGTTTCAGAAAAACATCCTGATGAGCTATTTCACATAGCCGGGTAAAAGTTGAGATATGTCTGAAAAAAAAAAAAAAACAGCTTTCCTTTTGTTACCCCATAGAATTCAATATCTTCACTGATCAAAGATCTGGATCTCTGAGAACATGAGTTTTCAACATTTACACAGGTTTTGGCAGATAGGGTCAGTGAGGCATCCAGATGGATTTGGGAGAAAATCAGAGACTCATATGGGTCTGCAGGTATTGTGAACTGGGCTACTGCATGTCCTGGGAGGCAGAAAAGTGCAGTGGTTTAAGGCTCTGTGCTGCAAATCCGGAGACCTGGGTTTGAATCCCACAGCCCCCACTTGCATACTGTGTGACCCTAAGCAATTTACTTAACTTCCCTGTACTTCCAGGTCACACCTGTAAACAAGCTTTCAGCTTAGTGTGTCTCTCCTGGTTAAACAATTGGAAAAAAAGGTATTAAAACAGGAAAAGGAAACCATAGCCATCTAGCTCCAGCAAGCAACTGCCTTTGGGGTCAAAAGGTTAGGCCCCTTTAAAAAGCTAATCTTTCCCATAGACATGCTGATCCTGCCATGTTTCACAAGCAGAACTCCAATAAAAAAAAATATAGACATCAAGATTGTGTACAAATAAGAACTGGCAGATGACTATCCTTGCCATAGTCTGCACTCTTCAATGCCAAACTGCGATCTGAGGAATCAAGGTAAGCCATATAATGGGAGTCAGTAGGAGGGGTCCAACTCATGCTGATGTCTCGACAATTTTAGGAATTTTGGCCCCAAAGTTTAACATGGGGTTCGTGGAAGCCCACCTCATGAACACTAGTACTGTCATTTTGTTTCTCAGTCCCAAAAAGGTGATTTCGTGGTCACTGTGTGGAATCACCTTTCGGGACCAATTCATGAGAGAACAATGCCACTGTTCATGAGATTGGTCCCAAAAAGCCCATGTTGCAAATCTGGTGAACAAATTCCCAAAATGACTGCATTGCATAGTTTCTATGCACACTCGTATCTTCACCACTTTTTAATATTTTCACTTCAGGTTTTCAACATTGCCATTTTTTTTACACCTCCTTATGAACAGTACAGCTGTCATTTTGCACATCCTGCCTGGAACACATTTTTGCATCTGTGGTGCAGAATGGTGCTGTTGCTGTGCAAAATTAACTTTTGGGATGGATTGACAAAATCACAGCTGCACAGTTTATGAGGGGAGGTCCCAAGATGCTGATGTTGAAAATTTGATGAAAAAATTCAAAATAATGACTATGTTACAGGTGTGTATTGAGCAGTTTCTATGCACGCGCGTAACTTCGCTAATTTTTCCTATTTTCAGTCCAGATTTTTAACCTTGCTGTCTTTCCACACCACCTCATGAACAGTACAGCTGTCATTTTTCAAATCCCGCTAAAAAAAATGTTTGCAACTGTGGCGCAAAAATGGTGTTACAGTTGCGAAAAATTACATTTTGACGGGGATTTGAAAGTTTGCTGTACTGGCCACATGTGGTGAGGTGCTATGAAGGTTATGTTGAACATTTGGGGTGAAAATTATTTGAGATGGCAGTTATGACTATTTGCTGCAATTTCATTATACCTGCTCATAACAGACCCCTGTGTTTCCACAGCTTGATACATATGTACATCTGTGGAGGGATGGGAGCACAGGGTTCAAAGGACCCTACACTCCCACTGTGACATATGGATACTGTTGTTCTGTCTGGATGGAGGGATTCAGACCCCGCTCTCCTACCATGGCATATGGACACTGTTGTACTATCCCGATGGAGGGATGGGAGCACAGGGTGCAAAGGACCCTACACTCCCACCATGACATATGGGCAGTGTTGTACTATCTGGATGGAGGGACTGTTGCTCTATCTGGATGGAGGGATGGGAGTACAGGGTCCAAAGGACCCTGCACTCACACCATGATTATGGACAGTGTTGTACTATCTGGATGGAGCTTCCACTATGATATAGGGACACTGTTATACTATTTGGATGGAGTAGGGTAGTGCAGAGTCCAAGGGACCCTGTGATCCCACAGCAAAATGAAGATAAAATTACACTATCTGAAAAAGAATGGAAATTATTTGCAACAAAACTTTGTTAATGCATCCGTTAGGGTGATTACCAGAGTGACAAAAGCGGGGGAATGAAGCATTAAGGGTTCCAAACCTAATGCCCCACTGCAAGGTCCTCAGCCTTACCACCCCACTCCCATCCCCCCACCCTTCACACACAAACAAGTGTCAGGGTGTGCCATTGGGCACTGAAAAAAAACATTGGGCCAGGCGCAAGTCGTCGGGGATCAGCGCACCTGCATGCTAATGGCATGCAAATGGGACAGTAATCAGATGCAAATGGCCCCCACGTGCGCCTTGAATAAATTATGTCCCCATTTGCATGTCACCCTTTGAATATTGCAGGTGCTGTGCATGGCGCAATGGAACTTGCGCCACCGCATCTCAATGCTCCACTCTGACCACTTGTGCTGGTGCAGTTCCACTGCACCATGCCCAGTGGGTGTGGCCAGGGGGCGATATTCAAAGAAGTTGCACCATAGCACAACTCCGTTGAATATCACCCTGGCCACACCACTGTGCAACTATTTTGAGCAGTGCAGGGGCTTGCGCCACAGAATGGCACAGTTTGAATATCTGGGCCTTTATGTCTAGTGTGCTTACCTGGTAAACAAAAGCTAAATACTATATATATAGTAACAGGGAATGACTTAGGATTTCTATATGTTGACATACTAGAACCTTCATATTATAACCCAGAATAAATGAACCTAACACATATTAGTGCATAAGAAATATGGATACGTTAACTATGCTATGTACTATATTAAATTTCTTCCTCTGAAGGTTGAAGTTTTAAAAACTTGGGAAATATTTAAATTAAACATGATTATATATAGAATAATACATGGGGTGGTGTGTTTAATGAGATTTTACAACCCCTCCCGAAGTGTTGGATGCTACATAAACCCCAAGAGCAAAGCTCAAGGGTTTTGTTTAAGCATCCAACACTGAGGGTGTGTGTAAAATTTCGAGTTAAATACACCACCCCATGTATTATTTTACATAATTGCTGGGGAGCAATTTTTTCCTGTCACAGTAATTATATAAAATAAAACAGCCACGGTCCAGTCTGGATGAAGTGCTGTCTGCGGTCTGTGGCAGTGGTAGCCGAAACCTTTTTTTAATTAAGATTTAACTGAGGATTACTGGTTTACAGTATCACTACATTTAACTGAAATTAGTTTCCCTGACACCAGATACTCGACACACAAAATCCCAACAGTGGGATTTTGCCCCCCCCCATGTAGTTTGTTATATTAAGGGGTGAAGGGAGTGAGGTCCCCTGAAACATGAGGAAAAAGTCAAAAGCCCACAGTCAGGATTTTGAGTCTCAGGCTTCTGAAGTCAGGCTTTCAGGTGTCAGGGAAATGCATTTCAGTCTTCAGTAGTAAAAGTGAACTGCTGAGAGGCAAGTTTTTTTTTTAAATTCACTTACTGCCGACGCCGAGGGTTAGTGATGGCCATGTGTTCAGTAGTGTGTAAAGGAAGAGTGGTGGCAGGCGCATGCATGGAGCAAGGGAAACCAGGTGCATGTTCACCGTTATAGCCCACAGGTTATAATGGCACATTATAACTGGGTTTCCCTATGGGAGAAAACGCTCCCCAGTTATTATAAGTGCATTATGTATGTACTATTAACATTCTGTATTCTGTAATGGCTTAATTGCTGAACAATAAACTAAACTAAGCTAAATTAACTTGACCTACATTTAGGCTCATCAATTTTTTTACTTCACACAAAAATGATCATTTTACCAGGGTTAACACTTCCATCCTTAGTAGGAATTAACACAGATAAGACCCCTATTAAAACTTATTGTAAAGCAGACACTGACAAACAGCCATGAAGTTACCAGCATTACAATACTAGTAGTAATGCAGCTTCCTAACAGGCACAGTAGAGTAGCACCCCAAATGACACCAGCAGCCTGGAGGAATGCTGACTCAGCATCCAGCAATCCTTGGGAAATGGACCACACCAAAAAGGCACAAAAAAACCAAATTTGTCAACTTTGTTATAAAACCTAAAAAACACATCGGGCCCAATTTTCAAATGTGTTGGAACAACACAAGTGACTTGAATCAAGCATGAAGGACACAAATTGCGAGTTGCGTCCAAAGATGCAGCAAATGCAATTTTTCAATGTGGAATTCATCTCACACAGTGTGACTGCATCCAAAGGCATTGTGACCTGAGATGCATCCAAAAAGGGATTGCGTCCAGATGTAAATGCTATGCGGGTCAACAAAACACTATTTGCATTGACACAATGCAATTTTCATCATAGCCACTGCCACAGTCCCTAAAATTGGATTTTAGAAAGGCAAAGATGCAGATACGTGTCCAACATTAGAGGCACCTGTTAGACTAGGGAGGAGCTGGTCTACAGCATATATAACTAGGACCCAACACTGAAGCCTGTACTGAGTCACTAGTTAGGAGCTTCAGCGGCTGCACAGGCACCAGTGGAGTGACAGCAAGAATGCCAGGGCTAGCAGCCCTATTGACAATATGTGTAGCAGTACATATGCACCAGCAGCGTACCCAACAAAAGCACCAGCAGGCCCAACAAGCTGGACATGTGCAAAGGGTGCACAGGCTATGATGGTGGTACACAGCCAGAGTTTACAGATGTAGAACATCATACAGGGACCTCATCAAGGAGCAGACCTGGCAAGATGCCGCCTGTCCTGTGATGCCATCGAGGGAGCTCTGTGATGAGCTCAGGGAGAAACTCCAGACCAGTAAACAGAGAGGCAATCCAATCCCAGTAGAAGCCAAGGTGTCAGTGGTACTGTGCTTCCTGGCAACAGGCACATTCCAGACCTTGACAGGTGACACAGTGGGCATTTCCCAGTCCACTGTGTCAACATGCCTGAAAGAGGTACTTGAGGCCCTGCTTCATCTGACAGCACAGTATGTAAGCTTCCCTGTGGTGCCAGGGCAGCAAGTACCCATGAAGCAGGGCTTCAATGTATTTGCCCACTTCCCCTGAGTGCTGGGTGCCATGGACAGCACACATGTGGCAATATGTGCACCCACCCACAATCCAGATGTGTACATGAATAGGAAGGTGCACAACTCCCCTGAATGTACAGGTGGTGTGCAACAGCCGGTGTTGTATCCTAATTGTCGTGGCCATGTACCTGGGATCCTGCCATGACACCTACATTTTCTGACAGACTGGGCTGTATGAGGCCTTCCAGCATGGGGATCTGTAAGGAGCATGACTAGTAAGTGAGCAGAAAGGTGGGCTGAGTGATCACCAGGAGAACGGCAGTGGAAAGAGGGGTTCAAGGGCTGCAGTTGCATCAGGGCACACTCTCTTATGGGGACAACTGCCTAGGAAGACCATTCCTAACAATATCACTTTTCCCTGTGGAAATGGACTAGCCATGTCAACCTGGGTCTGTCAGCATTGCAATCAGAAGATACCAACTATAGTCCCACATGGTTGGGGGGGGCGACAAAGAAGCAATAAGGCCCACCACTGAAAACATCTGAGTATGGGTCTAGCATCCCCAGATGGAGCAGGGACAGTTAACACTGTTTATGTCTTTGAACATGGTGCCAGCAAAGGGGGCTGCATGGTATGTTTAACAAGAATGGCGCAAAACAAGCATTTGTCAATGCTGAATGTTGTCTTGCTGGTGTTGGCATTGGAAGTGCAGGAGTTAGAGAGATGCATAATAGGAATAGCAGTGAAGTATGGAACCAACGTCAACTCCACCCCACCCTGCAGAGACTGACAGGCATTAAGGCATGCCTTTGGGTCATCGGCCATAACGCTCATGCCATTTCACCTTACCCTACCTTGCAAACTGTGAGAAGTGTCGCATTGTGCCTTGGCGTCGTCGGGCCTTATGCTCACCCCCTTCCATAAGGAAGCATGTTGAGATGGGTGCAGCATAGGAGAATTGGGTGAACTTTGGGGCCAAAGAATCCAACACACACCTTGATGCCTCTCAGTCTCTGCAGGGTGGGGGAAGGGTGGAATGGTGTGAGCAGTGCAGCCAACAATCCAAAGGCACCCCCCTGATGCCTGTTAGTCTGTACAGGGTGGGACATTATGGTTAGAAATCCTAATGCCGCGGGCGTTTGTTGGTATTTGCACTCCATATTTGCAACATGGCCTTTTTCTGACCCCACCTCATGAAAGCATTTGGGACCTCTGCTCATGAACATTGGCACTGTGATTTTGTTAATCTGTCCCAAATGTTGATTTCCCACCACCATTCTGCACCACATGTGCAAAAACACAGTTTGGGCAGGATGTGAAAAATGACAGCTGTACCATTCATAAGGAGGTGTGAAGAGTTGGCAATGTTGAAAATCTGGAGTGAAACTATTAAAAATTCTCGGAGTTACAAGCGTGCGTCTGCATGGAAACTGCACAATGCACGCTCATAACACAGTCATTTTGTGGAATTCTTTCACCAAATTTTCAACATAGGCATTTTAGGACTCCTGCTCATCAACAGTGTCACTATGATTTTCTTAATATGTTCCAAACATTGATTTCTCATAGTGACCACGCCATTGTGTGCTGGATATGTGAAAACACATTTCGGACAAGATGTGAAAAATAGCAGCTGTACTGTTCATAAGGAGGTGTGAAAAAAATTGCAAAGTTGAAAATCTGGAGTAAATATATTAAAAAGTCTCGAACTTACGAGTGTGCATGGAAATTGTGCAATGTACACTTGTAACACAGTCATTTTTTGGAATTGTTTCACCAAATTTGTAACATAGGCTTGTTGGGAGCCCACCTCATGAACTGTGACACTGTCATTTGTTAATCAGTCCCAAAAGGTGATTCCACACAGTGACTGCAAAATCACTTTTTAGGGGTCAAGTAATGACATAACAGTGACTTAATTCATGAGGTGGGGTCCCAAGAATCCCATGTTGAAAATTTGGTGCCAAAAGTCACAAAAATGGCCAAGATATGCACCTAAGTTGACCCCCCCACACACTGATGCCATTATACAGCTTACTGGCATTTCTACAGCTCACAGTCAGCTTTGAGAGTGCAGATGTGGTCCTGCTTCACTGAAGATTATCATGCCGGACTCCAGAGGTAAGTATGGGGTGAAGGGGGATGTAAGGAGGTTGGGTGCGCAGAGGGTGGGTGCGGGTTGCGGGAGGGGGCACTGGAGACAACAAAGGACTGTTTTTTTCTTTTACAGGTTAAAATAAAATCATAAAGACATCACCAGATTTTTGTATTTTTTTTACAGGATTGTTTTTGCACACTGGGTGAGCGCTCAGTGTGCCACCTGTATCCTGGGGGACTGAAGCTGATGGGGATTGAGCCCCCTGTCGGCACAGAAAATGTGTCTAAGTTGGGGGCGCATGATGCCAAGGGTTATTGGGCAACCCCCTCAGCAGACAAACAAGAATATGGGGGACATTATGCAGATGGTGATTGGGCTTCCCCATCGGCAAATGAACTGGGGAGGGGGCATGCTGACAGAGGGATTGGGCACCCCTGACATTGGCTTGTTAGGGACTGCAACAGGCAGATGACGACAGTCGCTATGTTTATTGAAATGTTACACCAGGCAAGGCATGACCTGCAATGACAGGTTGCTCCCTCATTGCAGTGGCAAAATTGTTTCAAGTTGGTGGCATGCTTTTCAACTGTTGTCATAGACATCATGCGATTTAGTTCATGCCACAGAGCCCAGGCTGAAAAAGCAGTGGCCCCACTGGCTACAACATGACCGCACCTCTGAAACCTCCTATTCCAAGCTACCACAATGTGTGCGCAAGACAGAATAAAAAACGATGCTAGAAAATGTTCATCTGCACCAATAGTTGTTCCAAAGTCATTTGTGGGAAGGAGGGTGCCACAAAATAGCATGCAGGGGGCCCCTACAGTTGTTGCCACAGCCCCAACCAGGTGACACATCAATGTTGTACATAGCCTTTGATGCCATGTAGTGTTCCACTGAGCTGGGCATGGAGTAACTTGTGGGGCAGATGACCTCAAGGCACGATGCAGAGACCCAGATGACTGACATGGACACACTGTCCCATTGCAAATGTGATGTGTGTGTGTCATCCTGCCAATGTGTGTGCCACATACAAGGCACACATGGGTTGATGTATGCTTGTTGGGGTATGGTATGGCATTCACGGACAAATGCAGCATAGTTGCGAGGGGGTAGAGGATGTCGAGTGCCACAGTGCTATGTGACCTTTTCTAACTGTGCTGTATCCCCAGACAGGTGACAGTGGTTATCCACAGCAGCCCTGGATAATGACAACAGTGAGGCATCCCCAATCTGAGGCTGAGGAACACTACAACCAGGCCCACACCAACACCAGGGTTGTCACTGTGAGAACATTCAGCCTACTGAAGAACAGATTTAGATACCTGGACTGCTCTGGGGGGTGTTGCAGTACTCACCAGAAATGACCTGCAAAATCTCTGTTGCCTGCTGCATACTCCATACTCCAAAGCACTGACACATCATGTGGACATGAATGATGTCACATGGGAGCAGGACTCTGGAGAGGAGTCCGATGAGGACAACCATGCCAGTAACAGCAACCCTGGCCAAGCTATGGCAGCACAGTGGCAGCTGGACACCATGTATGGGACAAAGTGATCTGCAGCCACTTCTCATGAGGGAGATACCACCCAGTAGACAACACAGCAGTGCAGCCTAAACAACATCATGGCCCCTGTTGGTCCATGACAACCACAACCCGCCGACTGAGGCACCATCTTGGAGTGTAGGTGCATGGCATGCAGTGTACCCTCTCATGGGTGGCTCCCCCTGGTGTGAGGTAGAGCACTGTCAGGGAGCACACAGCAGAGGATGCAGAATGTATGGTTGTGATGTACAGGACTAACATCTGCATAGTGTGCGACTCAGGCCATCCTGTTGCCACTCAGTCAGTCACCAATGTGCAGTGGACAGCACTGTGTCCAAAATGGATGACAACACAACTCTACAGTGTGTAGTACAATGCTGCTCACAAGCTGCGTCAAAACGCTAATTGCGTTGTGTATATGCTTGATTAGTATGCAAATTGCATACTGTGTGGTCCACAAATGCATTGTACGTATGCAGCATCCAAACTCGGAAGTAAACAGTGCAGCCACATGCAGAAAGCTTGGAAAGTGGCAGTGACACCCACAGCCAGTCAACAGACACTTTAGCAAGACGGCAAGCCCACACACACCAGGTTAAGCCACAAAATGCCCAGACAGAGAGGCAGAGCACCTCATTTCACAGAGGTTGAAACAGTGCTCTTAGTGAGCCTAGTGGAACAGTGGTCCAGGGTGCTACACCCTTAATGTGGGAGGAGGCATAGCAAGGAGCAGAAGGACAGGGCATGGCGCATCATAGGCACAAAATTGCAGGAATTGTCCAGCATAAAGTGAACCACCAGGCAGCTGAGGCACAGGCTCAATGATATGGCCCTGCAGAACCCAGACATGCTCGAGAGCCTGAAGATGATCTCTAAGGTGGCAGATAGTGCAATGCAAGGTGGTCATTCCTGTAATGCAGGTGAGTGCATGTTGCAGTGCCCAATGTGTTTATAACACCCCTAAAAAGCTGTCACAGTGGAGATGTGTAGTAATGTTGTCTGTCCCATTTTATGCCTCTATAGGCAGGAGTGTGAATTGAGAGGAACAGGCCCAAGCAGGAGTGCGAACCAGGTCTTCAGGCAGAGGCCACGCCAGGCACTGTATATACCAGCATCAGGTAAGCCGCATGTCTAACAACACTGCATGGTGACAGTCCCTGACTTCACAGAGGTCCCAGGCAGCCATGTGGCATGTAAAGCCACAACAGTAAATTGGAGGGGGGGGGGCAGGCAGAAAAATATAGTAGCACCTCTAACAGCTGTGTTGGCAGATCACCGACAGAGGTGTGATGCAATCCACCACAGTAGCAGCAAGGCTGCAACAATGCCCAACATAACGGGCTGGACAACAAGATGTGTGGTCTGGCCATGAGGCACACGGCTGTACTCTGGGTAGAAACTGGCTAATGGACAGGTGTCACTACTGTCTAATGTCCACAAATGTAAGGGGCTGTTGGGTGAGGCCTGCCTGCCTGCAGAGGCCACCAGGACCTGCCACATTGTGGATACCCTAGATGGTGTGGAGACATTTAGGAGGGACACAGACACACCCAGACAATGGCCCATGGTGTGACATCTGTGGGCACATCACATACGTGCAGCAGAATGAATCTTGGATGGGGGATCCCCTGGTGAGTGTAATGTGCTGGAAGGTTTGATGACAATCAATGAAGAGTACTGAATCCAGTGGGCTATCCCATCTGATGACCATCATGGAGATGGTGGCAGACACATAGCAACATTAAAACAGGGAAAGATAGACATTGTTGGCTGTAAGGTACTGAAAGGCCCATCTAGTCTGCCTGTAGGCCCTACACTTCTACACAGCCTGTGACCCTAACTGTGCAGCTGCTGCCACCGCCCCTTATCACCTCTAAGTACCCCTTATGCCTGTCCCAGGCATGGTGAAAGCCCTCCACTGTGCTTGCACCCACCACCTTCTATGCAAGAGTATGTCATGTGCCCACCACACTCTCCACAGCAATTTAAATTCTCACATGTCCTGGTAACATGCCGCCCTCCAAAGTCATATTATGGCCCTCTGTCTTGTACCTCTGCTATACTGGAAGATGTCCTCCCCCTGCACCCTGTGTACAGCCTTATGGTACCTGTCTGTTTCTAGCATGTCCCCCCACCACCTCCCCACCACAGCGAGTACATATTAACACATGGCATATTCCCCACAAGGGGTGGTGTGGGCGAGCACAATTGAAGGTGTAAACTATGCCTGGGACAGACATGAGGTATACCTGGAGGTGAACAGGTGCACTGAACAGCTGACCACAGGATTAGCTCGGCCGACACACACAGGTGTTTACCCTGTAAGCAGACATGATGTGCCTATCATTCCTTTCCTACGGACGTCACATATGTATATGCAACCCCCCCCCATTACCCGGGGTTACAAGAATCCCAGTTAGACCTCGTGGCAGGCAGGGAAGGCAGCTTGTGAAATTCCAGTTAAATGGATTTCTGAGTGACACCCTTTCTCCCCAAGTTTCAGTTTATAAAAATGGAGGCACTGCGTCATAGGACCTAGGCTCCTCAACCTGTCACTAGCCACACAGGCAGGGGTAGTAGCCCTCTCAGTTTAGCGCCAACTGGGGGTTGCATCTTGGAGGCTACCACTGGAATTCTGTTGAAATTTGGGAGAAAGAACAAGAAAGGTTGCTTGGATGGTGGTGGTTAGCATTTTGGCTATCTGGCAGAGGGTAGCCCAAAATACCTGAAGCAATGCCAACTAAATGTGCCACTGTGTGCTGCTGTCTATGTGCTGTTGTGATATTGCCAACTGTTTACCAAGGAGCAGTAAAGCCCGAGTGTGTATGCTCTTGTCCTGCATCAAATTACAGCATTTGCCAGCTTTTAAAAGTGTTTGTGATGAAGGAAAGTGTGGAAAACTGTGGGTAGCAAAAGGAAAATTGAGCCTTAGACATTGGAAATGCTTTCTGTGTGGACTGAGAGACTCGTGCTTAATGGCCATGATAAATGGTTGAAATGGGCTCCCGCCAAGGAGCTACAATTAAAAAAAAAAAGAGTGGTTTGTAGTTTAAATTTGCCTGCTCGACGATCACCATGAGGAGAAGAACATTTGAGAGAAAAGAGGCTCATTTGCATGGTGTTGAGTGATTGGTGAGACTGCAATCAGTCCCGCCCCCCAAGCCAGCTCTAGAGTGACTGCACAGCATTTGAGAGGGAAAGTGAGTGGAGTGTGTGAACTGGCTTGCCAGGAGGAGCGTCGCAGTGACTGAAAGCACTGTAAAAAGTTTAAAAACTGACTTTTCTGTTCAAATTCGGGCTCAACCCGCATCTCGATTGTCTGGACTGTGAGTGTGGTGTTCCGATGGACGATTGGCATGACTACCAACCCGCTTCCTTCCAGAGGCCTCCAAGATCGGATGTAGGCCGTCTTTTCCATCGCAGCAAACAGCTACTAATAACAGTGGGTACCATCCAACAGAAATAGCTCAAACTGTGTGATTTCACCAAAAAGCAAGCTGAATCTGTGTGTAGCAGTGTAGTCGCTTTGCAAAAAAGAACTCTGTTAAGTTTTACCAGCTAAAGCAAGAATTCTAAGCAATATGCTGTAAGCATAATTATAGGTTCAGCAACAGTATAATTTTGAGAGACTGTGAGTTGTATAAATGATGCAGCAAGAAATACAGGCAATCCTATGCTATGAAATACTGAGGCTTCATGGGACTGTAAGCTAGAGCAGTGTCTTCAGCAAGTAAAAAGTCCATGGTAAATCATATAAATGTGCTAAGAGAGCAACCAGTGCAAGTTTGTGCAGTTTGAGCTAATGTTATAAGTACAGTGTATAAAATCGGATGCGCAGTGGCTTGACCCATTTACAGAACGTTGATGCACCAGGAGTGCTGCCACCACCATTACAGGGTGGGGCAGTAATGTAAACACAGCAGCAAGAGAGCCATTTTGTGAAAAGTTTTTTAACCAAGTGGGACTTGTAATAACAGTGAGTGCTTGTTTTCTCTGCAGTCATGGCTTCAGGACCAGCCCGCTACCCGGGTCATGCCTGGGCTATGATCGTAGGAGACATTAACAAGTTGAGAAATATTGAGAAGTACTACTATGGAGGACGACTGCCTCCTCGTGTGGCGATTCCTGGATATCCAGTACGAGTATGTGTGATGTGCTTAAATGCTGGAAGGGACGTATTCATGGTACCTCACTGTTCTGGGTGCTTAGAGAAATATGGTTTGTTTAATGAGCCTAAGATTCATTTGGCTCCCACATGGACAAAATTACAAGTATGGGCAGCACACAGCACTAGAAAGAACCTAAAGAGGGAAGTTCAGTGGAGTGTGGCATAAAGCTAGAGGGTGCAGATCAACAGACAGCACAGACGACTGATGTGTCCAGGTCTGAGTCACTGAGAGACAGTGCAGAGGGAGCATCAGCCAACCTGTGGATAGAGGGGCCTAGTCCAAGTCTCATAGGCGAAGATGAGACAGAAGAGGCCATAGAATGGAAGGTTTTGACCTCCATGCCAAGTGAGGAGTGGACCGTCTCAGGTGTGAGGATGACTGCTCACTCCTGGGTGCAGATTCTCAGTGAAGATAATGAGGGGGAACCCATTTGGCCTGACGAAGAAGGCATGGGTTCACAGCCTCCACTTCCTGGCTTAGAGGAACGCATGGAAGAGAGTGGTGATTCCACAGCCCTGGCTGTGCAAGAAGGAGCCAGGGATCCTTTTTGTGTGTCATTAAGTATGCATAGCTGGCAGAACCAGGACTGGCCATCCCCAAGCCAGGCCAGAGGTCGCAGGTTGACCAAATGCAGTAAGGAAAGACTGGTTTGTAGGAAAGCAAATGAAATCTGTGGAGAATCGTTTCCTACCTTTCCTTGAAGGATCTGGGAGGAGACAGAAAGATGCAGGTAATCCTGGATTATGGAAGAGGCCATGACACATGTGCACCCTCATGCTAGCAGATTTGTAAGAGACAGAATCTTGCAAGAAAGGTTCCAATAATGGAAAGTGGGCAGGAAATTGTTTATAGACACTGTTCGGATTCTGGATGGCAAGGAATATGAATCCTTTCACAATGTGAACTATAAGCCCCCAGATGGGGTAATAATTCTTGCGCCTGACCCATTGTGCAGTTTCCCACAATGCCAAGAACATCCTGCATATGTACCTATGCCTACCAAGTGGAGAGCAGAGCAGTGGTAGCCAATGCTGCCATTTCAGCCATTGCTGTACCTATGTTGTTCCACCAGTCTGGATGTCCAGGATCCAGGTGCCCCACCTTCAACAGTTCTACAGTGTACTGGCTTTCCAGAATCCATCAACTTGGCCCCCCAGATAACTTCAAATCCAGAGAGGACACCAGCCCAGCTGTATCCTGACTCATCGTCTGGGTATCGGATGACTTCAGACCAGCTGTGTTTTCCTTTTGTTCCTGTTCCAAGGTTCCATCTCCAGAGATGACATCAGCCCAGCTGTTCCCAGATGTGCCATCCTGTTCATGTTCTGGAAGATGTCCGCCAAGCTGTATTGACAGAATGCTGCCAGGGACAGTCTTCAGCGGGGACACAGGTATCGTATGTTTTCCATTCTTCAAGGGACTGGTAAGTCCAGACTTTTTCTATTTCTGACATTTGCAGTACACACCCTACATCAGCAGACTCCAAAAGTGTGAACTGTCCTCAAAGACTCTCCCCTTCGGGACTTTGGCTTGCTAGAACTTTGCTTCACCAGGGTCTGGCCCAGAAGAGACTTTTTATTGGACTTGCCTTCAGGCATTGTGAGTCATGAGAAGGGACATTTAGGGCAATCCATTACCAAAAAAAATGCAAATGTGTACTGTAAATATTCTATTCTTCTACTGATTTTACTGTTACTGTTTTCTACTTTTTCAAAAAAAAAAAAAAATCTTTTTGTGATTCTTCAGTGTTTAGATGGTAGGGGTTAGATAGACTGTATATGCAGATTAGGAGTGTGTTTTTGTTTTTCTCTGTTTCTTGCAGGTGGGTCCTGAAGAAGACGCGAAGAGAAGACAAGAAGAGGAGAAGGAATTCGTCGGAGTTCTTATGGTATACTTTAAAAGTGTTGTAGTATTAAAGTACAATATGTTGTTGATTACTGTATGTAATTTGCCTTCCACAGGTATGGTTGTGGGGGAGTGTGGGAGTAATGCGTAGTGTATGGTATTAGCTCCTGGTGTGTGGTTGCATGGTGTCCAGGGTTGGGGGGAGGTCCCCTCTTTTGTTTTTTGGGAATTTTGAGTTAGAGGCAGACAGGTTTTCCTAGAGAGCTGGGGGGGGGAATAGACAGGCTGTGTTCCTGACTGGCCAGAGGGGCCGCAGTACTGATCTATTAGAGCTATGCTCTGGACAGTTCTAGCAGATCCACTAGGTACCCATAGTCAGCGGGTAGAGTAGAGTAGAGGCTGATATGTCAGCTGAAGGCCTCTAGGCCCTTAGTGTTGTCTGCCTGTGCTTGCACATGGTAGGGGAGAAGGTAGCGCTACCTCCCCGTAGTCAACACATTGGGTGAGATGGCCTAAGCCGGGTGACTAATGACCGCAGACAGTCATTTTCCTGGCCCAGGGTGAGTGTAACCCCCCTGTTACCCGTGGTTACAAGAGTCCCAGTTAGACCTAGTGGCAGGCAGGGAAGGCAGCTTGTGAAATTCCAGTTAAATGGATTTCACACTGTCTCACTCTGTTCTCAGTCTCAGCTGAGACTGAGGGATGACATCATTTTAGAACTGTTGCAGCTAGGGAAGTTAGGATAGAATGTTGGGAGGTTTTGATTTTCAGTGAGTAGTCAGTCTGTAGTAGAGTGTTGAAGAGGGAGGAGGTGTGCTGCAGCTACAGGCCCTCATAGCCCTCAACTCTAACAAATAGCTATATTTTTGTTTGAGGTGTGTGTTCTCACCTGAAGAGGAACACAAGAAAAGCCAAGTGAAGTGGTAGAGACCACTTACAAAGGTTCAGGGCCACATCCTTGCAGGGATGGGGGGAGGATTCAGCCTACTTCCAGGGGCAATCCTCTGGCCCGGCTAGAGGAAGAAGAAGCTGCCTAAATCTAGGTTCATGCTGTGGCACCAGAAGTTTTGTTGAGATTTCTTTGAAGAAGAAAAGCCTGTGGGGCACCTGCAACCAAGGGGCGAGTTTGCTCTGCTAAAGGGCCAATGTGTTTTCACCTGGGACAAGATGAATTTAAGTGACTGTTACTGAGGGGTCAGGAAAATACAGCCAAGTACAGTTTTAAAAGTTGTGGGAATTGGACTGCTTAACTTTGTGGGAGTCTAGAGAAATGGACACAGCCACTCTTTAAGTATGTTTCAAGTTCAGCACATGTGGGATGGAAGAAGCAGTAGATTAAATGTGACATACATTTAAAGAGAATCTACAAAGTAAAGTGTTTCTAGAAAAAGGTAAAAGTCTCCAGAGAAATGGCTGGGTATGATTTATGGGAGCAAGAGGTGGGAGACCCCCCCCCCCGAATCTGGCATGACCAGAGTCACCTCTACGAGTTCACTTTGGGACTCCTGTTGCTTTCTCTCAGGTACTAGGCCAGTGCCTGAGGAAAGTACCCAGAAGTGGGATTGTTGAAGAAGATTTCCCTTGTGGAGCAGAAGTGCTCGTAGGTGGTTTAGGGAGCCACCAACAAATCTCCATGCTATATGGAAAGTGGTCCAAAGGCCTGGCAAGGGAGCTGAGCCATGGAAGGAAGGTAGTCCAAATGGCTGGCAAGGGAGCCAAGCCAGGGAAACTGAAAAAGAGTCGAGTTAGGGCAGTGTGCCCTGTGTGTTCTTAAACCTGTGGGTTTAACAGTACTGAAGATGTGTGTGAGCTCTGGAGAAATCTGAATTTACCAGGAGTGTAGCTCTGTGGGGGTCCATCTATGCTTTATTGTTCATTGATGTTTTGAATAAAAGCCACACTTTAGAATCCCAACTTCTGGTATTGGACATTTCAGTTATTGCTTCCTGTGTCTGGATTATTTGGGTGCCTATGTGCAGAGTAGCCAAACCTAATCACCATGCTGAGTGACACCCTTTCTCCCCAAGTTTCAGTTTATATAAATGGAGGCACCGTGTCATAGGACCTAGGCCCCTCAACCTGTCACTAGTCACACAGGCAGGGGTAGTAGCCCTCTCAGTTTAGCGCTGCCTGGGGGTTACATATATATGTTACTATGTCACAGTGTTGATGGACACACACTGCTGGGCTGCAGGTCAGTGTGTCATACAGGCCCACATGTAACATTGCACATGTGTTGCACAGCAGTCACAGCCCCTGCTGGGAGGCACTGGTCAGCCAAACCCCATTCTGCCAACTGTTATACTCTTGTTTTGTTGGATGTACTGTTCTGTGGAGTAAGACCTTCCCCCTTGTACCTCTGCAGGTGACAGCACATATGCTAGGATCTGGGAGAGGACAATGTCACCCTGACACAGGGCACTGGAGAGGGCAATGTGCCATCTGAAACACCAGGAGATGCCGGCATATGCTGCATGTACCAGAAGGCACCTGGGGAGCCTACAACAGGGTGTTGGACAGAGGCCGCATGTGGGATCTGCAGCCAGGGCCACAGGTGGAGTGGCTTGAGGACAATATGCACATCCAGAGAGACAATAGGAGTTGAAAGAAAGTATACAGTAGGCACAGACAAGCAGCTGTGGAGGAAGCAGGTGGCACCAAAGAGGACAGTGGGGATGAAACGCACCACCTTGATGCAGCTAATGTGGACTTTGCGCAGGATGTAGAAGTGGCAGTGGGCAACACTGTAAGCCAGGGTGTGCAGACAGAGGATTGGCAGGAGGACACTGATGTGGAGTGTGACCAGTCAACATCGGGACAGCAGCACCACACCTTGGCTGCTATCCTGCAGGCTGGCCTATAGGGGCTTGCCTCTGACCTCCACCATTTGTTGGGCAGGGTCGATGCCATGGATGAGGCCATCCAGCACTACCTGCAGCAGTGAGTGCACTCTGGCCATCATAAGGACACATATCTTGGGGTGGGACAGTTCTTTGGTGTGTGACAGTCGCTGGACATATCCCTCTAGATAGCCCACCTGTTCCTGTGTGTGTCAATCCCCCCTTTTCCTGTTCCCATTACCTGTACCCATTACCTTGTTCACAGAGTTAACCTGTTCTATATTTATAGTGTTTACAGTGTTTATAGTGTGTAAAATATTTCTAGTGTATATAGTGTTGATAGTGTTTCCAGTGTTATAGTGTTATTATAGTGTTAGTAGTTCTAGTTGTTGATGTTGTTGTTCATGTTTTTCCACCTATGTTGGATATTGTCATTGTACTTTCAATCGCTGAATACACTTGTTCATAGTCAAACACCTGTGTCACCTCTCCTTACTGGATATGGTGTACGTGGAACTAATGGGGTGGGGCAGTCATACGCAAGGCTGTGTGCCAGGTGTGGCAGTGGGATACCAGTGACACATGCAACAGTCTTCCAGATGCATGTGCATCACAACCATTAATAACAAAAAAGTACTGTCACATAGGTGTTAGTGCCACCGTCGTCGATGGGTGCAGGCATGGCAGTGGTGTACATATATGTGCTGTATAGTTTTGACAACTGCTATTTGTGGTTGACACCTAGGCGTATGAGCCCACAGACAATGGGTGATATATGTGAGGATTACAGATGCCTGTTGCGCACTGTGGCACATGGGCCATCACCACACAACACCTTTGTGTAGACATCCGTCTCCCTGGTAGGGTAATGTGGATCCAGGCCATGCGTCACACAGTATTGTTGCACAGTGCAGTGGCTGTGTCCATGGACCAGCATCCCTGCGGGGGTAGTGTGCCCAGGAATGGTTGGGGTCATCAGTCATGCATGGGACATACATGTGGAATCCTAGTGTAACCCCCTTGTTACCGGGGGTTACTAGAATCCCAGTAAGACCTAGTGGTAGGCAGGGAAGGCAGCTTGTGAAACTCCAGTTAAATGGGTTTCACACTGTCTCACTCTGTTCTCAGTCACAGCTGAGACTTGAGAGATGACATCACCATAGAACTGTCGCAGCTGCATAAGCCACATTGGAATCTGCAGCTCAGGGAGTGAGTTTAGAACTTTGGGAATTTCAAAGTCAGTCTCCTGCTTGCCTGCCAGCAGGAAGGAGGTAGTTCTTCTGTTTACCTCCAAGAAGAAGGAAGTGTCCTGTTTTACCTTTTAAGTGGTGGAGACTGCGTTTCAGGTCTCAGTGCTCCCTCCCTCTGGGGGGGGGAGAAAAGTTCTCTGTGGGTCCCAGGGGCAATCCCCTTTGCCCACTTTGGAAGGAAGCTGCCTGTTTTTTTTCAGTCTGTTCTTGTATAACAGCAAAGAAAGTGTTACTTCGCCTGTGGGGCACCTGCAATGAATGGGTGAGTGTTCTGCTCCATTTGAAGGGGCAGACCAATTGTTTCATCAGTTTGGAAGTGTAAAGGAAGTTGGGATGTGGACTGCTATTTTGGGAGGACTATGTTACTAGGACAAACAAATGAAGCAGTCAAAAGTCTAAAGTTTTAATGGATTTCAAGTAATGCTGTAGAGGGGGTGCTTCAGGTCATCCACCGTTAATCTACATTTCAAGTAATGCTGTAGAGGGGGTGCTTCAGGTCATCCACCGTTAATCTACATTTCAAAGTTTAAGTTTATGTTTGTCCAGAGAAATGGCCGGGTATGGGCTGTGGGAGCTGGAGGTGGGAACACCCCCCATCTTTAGTGACCAGGTCCACCTTTACGGATTTCTGTGATTTTGCTACTTGCCTCATGCGCCTGGCCAGTGATGAGGTGGGTACCCAGATGTGGGTTGCAACTTTGTTAAATCTCTCTAGGAGTCGCAGACTCTATGTGGTGTGGGGAGCCACAGGATGGGAAGATTTACTCCTTGTCTGATAGGAGTCCATGGAAGTAAGAAATTAAATCTCTCTAGGAGTTGCAGACTCTGTGTGGTGTGGGGAGCCACAGTTTGGGAGTCTTCTTGTTTGACGGGAGTCTTTCCAAGTAAAGTTTGGGTTCATTCTTCAAGTGGACCGTCAGTCAAGTGGGCGGCAGGGGAGCCGGGCCAGTCGGGCTGTGTATCCAAAGCACATGCAAAGTCCGGGCTGAGTGCCTGTGGTCCAGAGCCAGATAATGTAAAAATGTGTTCATTCTCAAATGGACCGCCTTTAGTCTCTATCTGCATATATAGTGAACGTAGCCCCTTGGGGGACCATACAATGCTTTGTCATGTTTCATCTAGTTTTGAATAAAGCCACACTGAAAAATCCCAGTCCTGGTTCTGGACATTACAGTTATTGCTTCCTGTAGTTGGATTTACTTGCAGAGTAGCCAAACCTAGGTCTCTTGTGCCATGTAACCTCATCCTCCCCGAACCCAGGTCCCCACCAGGTTTTGCTGCCAATGCCAACAGCATTCCACCTGTCGTTTTAGTAAAAAGGCAGGGGTGAGGGGTTACACTAGCATTGGGGCAGAGGATGTAGGCTGAAGAACATCCAGGAGCTACAGTACATGACACAGGTAGGTTGAATGGCCAGACTAGACTGGCACATGTGTACACATGGAATGGCCTGACACTGGGGGGTTGGGGTGAGGAACAGTGCTTGCAGTCAGACATGCTTGGGACAGGTGGAGGAATGATCTACTGGTGGATTTTCCCATGTGGGCCAGGCGGGGAACATAATCTTGTACAAACATGTGTCTATGTGTACATCAGGTGTGTCCACACAATGCACCCATGGTGCGCCTGACAGCACATGCCTGCCAAGGGTGTGCCGTAGAATACCAACCCTTACAGTCCATGACATGCACACATGCTATCGGGGCAGTGGTCTGGGCCCTGCTGCATGCCACAGCTGTTTGCGTGGTTGTCACTGTCCACACCCTGGGGCACAGCAGCTTCACAGGCTGCCATTCCATTGTGCACTGTAAGCATGTTGTGGCACACCTGCTATGTTGTGCAGGGGTGTGTGGTACATGGATGGTACAAGACACACATTTCTGCATTGCATAACATATTTATTGTTATAGTACTACCATTCCACATGTTTATCCCATCACACCCTCTGCCCCATTCCCATAAAGACTTCTCCCATGTTAGCACACACCTCAAGGTGGCCCACATGACATCCTCCCCCTCACCCCATGTGCACTTGCCAGTGCAGTGTTCCTAACCACCTACCATCAACCATACCCACAGTGCAGACTCCCCAACACACATGCCAGCATATGGACCCTGCAGTACACAGTGTCAGGCAGTCCTGGCTGAAAAGTTTAAATGCTTCATTGCTGAGCATGTAAGGTAGCCAAATGGCGAATGGGACTGGAACAGGGTCACCCAAACAGCCCTCCCCACAACAGTTTAACTGCAAAACAACAATCTAACTGCAAAACAAATTATTTTGTCTTGGCTGGGAGGAAGGGGGCATTTAACTGAAGGAGGGAGAGGTTGGGAAATACACAGGAGGGGGAGGGGTGGTTACATGACTCAGACCAGCCAATAACGGGGCTGGAATCCAATTATATTTCAAATGGGCCCAAGTGACCCCCAAAGCTTGAGTGCCACAAAGCAGGAGTGTAGCATCTTGAGTAGCGTCTGAAGGGCGTCGAAGCAGGAGTGCAGCATCTTGGTAGCATCTGCAGGGCATCAGCTGGGAGGACAGCAAGCAGCATGAGACGCTGGTAGACAGGGAAGAGCCTAACTGGGAGGGACACATATTTCCTGTACAGGCATGAGGAGTCCAATGTGGGGGAAGGGTTCCATGGAGTGGGGTAGGACCAGGTTAAGGGACGAGAGGATGTGCAGGGGCAGTCAAATAGGGTGGGAGATGGGAATTGTTGTATGTTGCCAAGGATGTGGAGCAGCCATATTCCTGGAAGTGACTTGGAGGACAAGGGGGTGTAGGGTGTGTTGGCAGGTGGGCTAGCTCAGGCAGGAAATAGGGTGGTTGAGGAGAGAACTGGAGGCATGGAGGAGACAGAATGAGGGGGAACACAGCCTGGAGGAAAAACTAATGAGGCATCCAAAAGAGCTCAAAACAGTCAAAAATAAGGGGGAACTAGGTGGAACAGCAGGAATGCCACACAAGTGGGTACAGCCAAGGGAAGGAAGTGATAACTGGAGGAGGGTCGGGCACAGGGGCATGACTAAGACTGGGTTGGAGCAAAGATATTAGCCTGTGGGAAGGGGGACTGGACTCATTCAAGGAAAGAAGATTAGCACTGTAAACAAATTCTCAGTGTTGGCTAGTCTGGAAGACCAGGTAGCAGAGAGGAGGGAAGCTACAGTGAAGGAGCAGGGAGAGGACATTACAGGGGAAAAGGTACACAGTGGGAAGTCAGTAGGCAGTACACCAAAAAGACACAGTGGCGGGGGGGGGCATTGAGGTGATGGTGATGTAGTCTCTCCAGAGGGAAGGAAGAAGCAAGGAAACAGGAGGACGGGGAAAGTGGCAGGCAGCTTGAGGAAGGGTAAGGATAGGGAAGAGGAGGGCAGTCTGAGTGAGGGAGGGCCACATTTCAGGGAAGACATGGGGAAGTAATAGCAGAGGAGGTGGTAGCGTGGTAGATGGAGCAACGAGTGACTGCAAAGGGGAGGTTCCACAGATGGAAAATAGTTCAGAAGTGGAAGTCAGTAGCCCGGTCATATTTGCGATGGGGGGAGAGGGCAAAGGTTAGGGGAGGCAAGATGGGGGGGATGAGAGGTCCTCACAAGTTGGGGGGCAGGGGAGTGGAGGGCAACAAGAGGGTGAGCAAAATAAACATCAGAGAGTCATAATTCTAGGGGAATCTATACTTAAGGGTACAAGATGGGGAAGGGGTGCCAGAAAAAGTAACATCTGGGTAGAATGCATGCCAGGCATGACAGTGAGGAGAGTGGGGCAGCATATGGGTAGGTATGTGGGGAAGGTGGGGGGGGAGCCACACATTGTGGAACACCTGGGAATGAATGATCTGGAAGGGAGAAGGGTAGAAAAGGTACAAGACAGTTTCAGGGAAGTGGGAAACCATACAGCAAAGAAGGAACAACAGTAGCCTTCTCAGAAGTTCTGCCAGTGCCAAGGGCTAGTAGAGACAGGAAGAGAAGAATCAGCGACTGAGGGAATGATGTGGGACCAAGGGGTATGGATTGGTGGGGGACTGGGGTAGCACATGGGATAACACAGATCTTTATGCAGGGGATAGGTTACACCTCAGCAGGGCAGTGTCACAGGTGTTGAAGCAGAAGCTGGAAGATTTCATCAACAAGACTTATAATTTAAACTAGGTGGGGGGAGGCACTGGAACTGGGAATCACCAGGAGAGGGGGTCCCATGGACTTCCCCCCACCACAGGGATAGATATAACCTTAGGCAAAATAGGATTGGAGTGAAGGGTAAGGAAGCAGGAAGGACAGGAGCAGCATGGAGAATGGTTTCTCTAAATGCTAGGAGCCTGGGGAACAAGTTGGCAGAGTTGCAGGCATTGATGGCAGAGGGAGAGGTGGACATAGCTGCCATTACTGAGACGTGGGCATCCAGGCACCATGACTGGGACCTAACTATCCCAGGGTACAAACTATTCCAGAGGGAGAGAGATAATGGGAAGGCTGGGGGGGGTGCCATTTATTAAGGGAAGTAATCAGATGTGATAGGGAGGAAGGGGAGGAGGGCAGGTCGGAAGTAATCTGGCTGCAACTATACAGCCAGAAAGGGATCAAGATCTGTCTGAGATTGTCTATAAACCTCTGTCCCAGAAGAACACTGACAGGGAACTGATGGAGCAGATAATGAGTCATGGTGGCAAAGGGAGCACAGTGGTGGTGAGGAATTTTAATCTATCATGGGTGGATTGGAGCACCCCAGCAACCTTTTGCACCAGGGAGCAGATCCTAATGGAAGCATTCCAGGATGGCTTCTTTACCCAGAGGATAATGGAGCCAATGAGGAAGGGGAATATACTAGACCTGGTACTGGAAGATGGGAAACAGGCCAGGGATGTAAGGGTGGAGGAAACTGGCAAGCAGTGACCACTGCACAGTGTGGTTCTCAATCAATCTGGATAGAGAAGTAGCCACTACAAAAACTAGGGTCCTGGACTCCAAAAGGGAGGACTTTGGCAGAATGGGACACATACTGGAAAGTCATATGGCAAGCATCCGCCCGGAAATGGTCACAGAACAAATTGGCAGTCATCAAGGCAGGACAGGCTGAAGCCACTAAAACTTGTGTCAAGAGCCAGAGCAAGAAAGCCAGGACCAAGAAACCAAGTTGGATGAGTAGAGAGGTAGTGGAGAAGGTGAGGGGAAAGAGGAATGCATTTTGGACCTACAAGAGATCCAACAGGGCAGAAGACAGAGAAGAATATGTGACGAAATCCAGAGAAGTGAGCAGAATGGTAAGAGCAGCAAAGGCATCTAGGGAATGGAGGTTAGCGCAGGGGATCAAAGAAGGAGAAAAGGATTTCTTCAGATATACAGTATCGTAGAGAAGAGGAAGAGGAAGAACAAGGATTAAATTGCTAGGATTAGGAAGGGGAAGTGAGTGGGTAGAAAAGGGGGCTGAGCAGGCAGAAATACTTAATGAATACTTCTGTTCAGTCTTCACCAAGGAGAGGGATGGGCCCATACCTGACAGGAAGGGTGAGGTGGGAGAGGATGGGGGAGAAGCAACCACGGATGGGGAAAACACAGTGGAAAGGGTGAGGGAGGGCCTTAAGTCCCTGAAGGTGGACAAGGCACTTGGCCCAGATGGAGTCTTCCCCAGGGTGCTGAGAGGTTGGCAGAGATCCTGGCAGGGCCATTGGTGAACCAGTTTAATACCTCTCTGAACTCGGGGTGCATGCTCAGGGACTGTAGGGAAGCACATGTGGTACCTGTCCATAAGAGTGGGCCCAAGGAAGAAATCGGGGAACTATAGACCGGTGAGCCTTACTGTAATTGTGGGAAAACTGATGGGAGACAATCCTCAAGGAAAGACTGGTGCAATTTCTTGAGGATAACAATCTCCAGGACAGCAGGCAGTATGGGTTTGTCTCAGGCAGATCCTGCCAGATGAACTTGGTTGATTTTTACGACTGGGTTACGAGGGCACTGGACAGGGGATGTGCAGTGGATGTCCTCTACCTGGATTTCAGCAACGCCTTTGACTTGGTGCCACTCAGTAGGCTGACCTGCAAGTTGAAGAGTCTGGGAGTCGGGAGGAAATTGGTCAGATTGGTCGAGAACTGGCTGCAGAGTACACTGCAGAAGGTAGTAGTGGGGGGAGGCATCTGAATGCAGGACAGTAACAAGTGGTATACCACAGGGCTTGGTGCTGGGACCGGTTCTGTTTAACATTTTTATAACCAACACTGCAGTAGGGATTAACAGCAAGATCAGTCTCTTCACAGATGACACAAAGATTTGTGCTGAGGTAGATGGGTGGTGGGGGGAGGCAAAATTACTTCAGGAGGATTTGGAAAAACTGGAGGAATGGTCTCATGCTTGGCAGCTTGGTTTCAATGCCAAGAAGTGCAAAGTGATGCATTTAGGAGGCAAGAACTCAGGACACAATTACTGGCTGGAGGGTGTCCCGTTAACAAAATCCAAGGAGGAGAAGGATCTGGGAGTGCTGGTAACCAGGGAGATGAACCACTCTTCTCAATGCAAGAAGGCAGCAGCAAAGGCAAACAGGGGCTACGGTGCATAGCAAGGGGGATTACTTCTAGGAGTGGGGAGGTCATCTTGCCCCGTACATGCCCCTGATGAGACTGCACTTAGAGTACTGTATGCAATTCTAGCACCCCAACTTGAAAATGGACATCAAACTACTGGAGGGGTACAGTGCAGGGCAACAAAAATGATCCTGGGTTTGGGGGACAGACCGTATGAGGAGAGACTGAGAGAGCTCAATATGTATACCCTGGAGAAAAGAAGGGAGAGAGGGGATATGGTTGAGACCTTCAAATACTTGAAGGATTTGAACAGAGTAGACACCAGGTGTATGTTCAATCTGACGTGCGGAAGGGAAACCAGGGGACACTCTATGAAGTTATAAGAGGGCAGGTTCAAGAAGGAACTGAGGAGGCACTATTTCACAGAAAGCATGGTGGCAGGGTGGAACTCTCTGCCAGAGGAAGTTGTATCGCTGCAGAGTGTTGGGGGCTTCAAGGGGGGGGCACACACCAGGAGGGAGTGGGAGATGGGTGGAGGGCGAATGAGGAAGGGGGGCAGCTGCAGTCTAATGGACTGAAGTGCTGCACACTTGAGCAGCCTAGATAGACCGAATGGCCTGTATCTGCTGGCAATTTTATATGTTCATATCTATGTTCGTGCAACATAAGGAATGCATGCAAGAGGACCAGGTAAACAAGAAGATGACAGTACAGCAAATGTCAGTGATAGGGATGACAGAAGGGGGTAGGGAGCATAAGAAGACGTGGGGGGAAGGAAGGCAGCAAAGGGGAGGGAAGGCAGCAAAGCAGCCGGGTTGCAGGTGGAGAGCAGGAAGGCAGCAGAACATGGAAAGAGATGGTTACTAATGCTCGCAGTCTGGGGAATAAAACCTGAGCCCTGGAATAATTTTTTGTAGAGGCAGACATGGACATAGCAGCAATAATGGAGGCCTGGTCAACAGTAACCATGACTGGGATGTGAGGGTACCAGGGTATGCTCTGTTCAGGAGGGATAGGGGTGGCAGAAAAGGATGGAAGCATGTACGTCAGGGAGGACAATAAGGCAACAGAGGGGCTAGGTGGACGGGGGAGGCCAAGACACTGTGGGTCACACTTGAGCCAGCCAAAGGCATAGAAATCCACACAGAGGTGATCTACAGGCCTTCAGTACAGGGGAAGGAATTGGACAGGGACCAAGGGAATCAAAATCACACAGTGTCAGCAAAAGGGGAGGTACCACTGCAGGAGGATTTCAATATCCCAGATGTGGATGGGACCATCCCAGAAACATCTTCAGCCAGGGGCTAAGACATCCAGGAATCCCTACAAGGGGAAGACCTTTGACAACTAAAGTACAGTTACGTAAGAACTTACCGTAACAGTAGATCTTCGAGAACAGCTCTTGCAGCAGGTTACACCATTTGGACTGAAGCCGTCAGGCGCCAGGACCCCACGGAAAAATTCTAGCTAGCTAACTACAGCGGGGACCGCCCCCGATGTCGGTCCCGCCTCCGACATCAGGCGTGGTACAAAAGGGGGCGGTCCCGCCAGATTCCCCAGTTCTCCCGCCGGAGACTTCTTGCCGCAGGCTGACATCAAAATGGGAGACCTAGGATTTGCTGTCAGAAGACAGAAAGATAACAATTCCTGCTCAGAAAGACTGAGCCATGCCTCCTCCAAGGGGGAAGGTGGGCGGGAAGGTACCTGCTGCAAGAGCTGTTCTCGAAGATCTACTGTTACGGTAAGTTCTTACGTAACTGTACTATCTTACTTCGAGACACAGCTCTTGCAGCAGGTTACACCATTAGGACTGATTCCAGCAGTAACGCTGTCAGAAAATCCGGAGGAGGAAAATAAAGGATAAATACCAGGTCCTGAACCTAGGACAGGGAGACCTTGAAGCACCAGCCAGGCCAAAACCAGCCCCGCGCCATGGGGAGGCGTGTCCAGACTATAATGCCTGATAAAGGTATACACAGAACTCCAAGTGGCTGCAGCGATATAGCAGAAGTGAAACATTTTTGAGCGCTGCAAAGGAAGTAGCCACCCCTCTAGTGGAATGACCCCGACTGTACCCGGAGGGCTTTGTTTGATACCATAACAGTGAGAAATACACTGGACAAGCCAGCGAGAAAGGGACTGTTTGGATACGGGTTGGCCCATCATTCTCTCAGAGAAGGAAATGAAAAGTTGCTCAGAACTACGAAAGGACTGAGTTCTGTTGAGGTAAAACCTCAGGCTGCGGTGAACATCCAGGGTATGGAGCAGAGCCTCCTCCTATTTGAGTAGCTTGGGAAGTAGACCGGAAGGTCGATATCCTGGTTCAGAGTGAGTGAAGAAACCACCTTAGGCAAAAATTTAGGTTCGTCCTCAGGGATACTCTGTCCCGGTGGAAAACTAAATAAGGCTCTTTGCACATGAGAGCGTGAAGTTCAGAAATTCTTCTTGCCAAGGTAACAGCAACTAAAAACAACGTTTTCCACGACAGAAAACGTAGCTCGCAATCCGCAGCAGGTTCAAAGGGGGGGAGCGTGAGCTGTTCCAGGACAAAGAGCAAATCCCATGGAGGCACAGGGTCTCTAATAGGAGGCCTAAGGTGTAACACTGCCCTAAGAAATTCCTGAGAGGCGTCCACCTGAGCCACTGTACGATTTCCACCGGAGGTGGTGTCGAAATGGCACAGAGATGCACCTTAATAGAGGAGTAGGCTAGACCCGAATGAAAGAGGGAGAGCAAATATTCTAATATTACTCCACAGGACAACCTAGGGGAAAGGTCGCGTGTCGTGACCACACATTAAAAACGGCGCCATTTCATGGCGACGTCCGCATGCTGTGGCTTTCTGGCTGCAGAAAGGACTTCTGCAACCTCTTGCGACCCCTGACGTAAAATGGCTATGTCTCTAGGAGCCAAGCATGCAGGTTCAAGGAACGTAGGTCCGGGTGGACAAGTGAACCCTTCTCCTGAGACAGTAAGTGGGAGCTGAGTGGCAACGGGAGCGGGGGTTCCAGAGATAGTTGAATCAACAAAGGGAACCAAATCTGTCTGGGCCAAAATGGGGCCACCAGGATCATTAGTGCGTGCTCCCTGCGCAGTTTGAGAAGAACTCTCTGGATCAACGGGAAAGGAGGGAAAGCGAGAGGAATCTGTTCGCCAGGAGAGGGATAACGCTGCCCGCCAGAAAACACCAGGCCCTGGATCTAGCGAGCAAAAATTGGGCAGTTTTATGTTGGATGGGAGGCGAACAAGTCTAGATCTGGAGTTCCCATCAAGAAACAGATCCTCTGCTACCTCTTGAAGAAGTTCCCATTCGTGGACTCTGGCCTGAGAACGATTCAGGCCGTCTGCAATCGTGTTGTCCACTCCGGGAACGTGCACAGTGATCAGATTTGCGCCGTGTCTGATTACCCAATCCCACACTCTCATGGCCTCCCTGCAAAGGGAGTAAGAGTGTGCGCCTCCTTGTTTGTTGAGGTAATACATCACCGCCGTGTTGTCTGTCTGAAGTAGAAGAGTACACGGTGGGATAACTGACTGAAAGGCCTGCAGGGCATAGAGGACCGCTCTCATTTCCAGCACGTTGATGTGAAGGTGAGCTTCCATCTGGGTCCACGTACCCTGGGACTTTACCCCATCCAGGTGTGCCCCCCACCCAAGACCGGAAGCGTCCGTGGTGAGGGTGACCTCCGGGGATGGCTACAATGAACAGGACGCCTGATGAGAGCGACCCTGGGGCTAGCCACCACTGCCAGTCTTGAATCACTGAATTCGTGAGTCTGACCGGATGCTGCAAGTGGTCTTGCCTTTGGTCCCATTGCACTTTGAGCATCCACTGAGTAATTCTCATGTGGAGTCTTGCAAAAGGGACAGTAGGAATGGCCGCAGCCATGTGTCCGAGCAAGCAAAGGACCGACCTGGCAGGTACAACCTTGCTTAATGATAGGTCCCTTATGAGGGATCTAATGCGCTCCGCTCTGTCGGCCGGAAGAAAGGCTCTTCCTCGACAGTGTCCAGAACTGCTCCTATGAACTGCAGTTTCTGCGACGGGTACCAGGAGAGACTTCTCGTAATTTATGAGAATGCCCAGGGATCGGAACAGATCCTGGGTGCTCTGGATTGTAAGAAGCAACGCCTCTGGAGGCGGCCATGAGAAGCCAGTCGCCCAGGTACGGAACACGTAGTGGCCCTGTCTCCTCAGAGACGCTGCCACAACTGCCATGCAGTTGGTAAAGACCCTTGGTGCGGAAGACAGTCCGAAAGGAAGGGCTCGGAACTGAAGGTGGTGGTCGAGAAACTCGAAGCGCAGGAACCTCATGTGCGCCTGAGCCATAGGGATGTGCAGGTAGGCATCCTGCATGTCTAGAGACGCTAAAAGGCGCCCTGTTTGAGCATGGGGATAAGACCCGAAGGGTCACCATGCGGAATCTCTTGTAAGTGACCCACACATTGAGGTCGCTGAGGTCCAGGATTGGACGGAGGTCCCTGTTTTCTTGGGAACCAGGAAGAAGTGGAATAGTATCCTAGTCCTCTCTGGTTCTCTGGGACGATTTATCGCCTCTTTCATAGTAGCGCGAGTACTTTGCCAGATCAAGGCTTTGTGCTGACCCTGATACCGGGAGAGCAAAGGAGGCCTCGAGGGTGGCTTTCCTGCAATTCTATAAAGTGGCCTAGACTGACCAACTGAAGAACCCACCTGTCGGTGGTAATGGCCTCATCCCGCAGGAAGTTCGCAATGCACCCCACTATAAACTCCTCTGATCCTGAGGGGCGGGGCCGGAAAGGAGTCAGGCTGTGGCGGCAGATGGACCCGCTGGCTGGGCCTGCCTCAGGAGAACGCTGGCCTCGGCTGGCGGGTGTTTGCCCTGGCCTCACGAAACCAGAGCTCTCTGAGGTGCAGCGGAGCGGTCTGTTGCCTCTGGCGTCTCACAAGACGAACGGCTTTGGTTCCTACGAAGGAACCAAGCTTAGGTCGGTACATGGCCTGAACCGACCTTACCGCCTTCCCGCCTCTTGGAGTTTGGTAAGGATCTTTCTGGATTACCAAACAATACCTCTCTCAAAAGGAGCGCCCAAGATGTTCTTTGACGCGGGGTAAAACCGAGACGCCGCAACCAAGAGTGTCTCCGGAGGCATACGCCAGAAGCTGCTGTTCAAGCCGATGGAGTCCCCATGGAGTCACACTGCTCTTGTGCACTTGGGTCCCTTCATCTGAACCTCGCGATGGAGGAGCTGAAGCACTCCTCCTTCTGCTCACCTTCGGGCATCTTTTCAGCCGCTTCCAGACCCTGTTCCCACAAAGCGTTCTGGAACTGAACCATGTGGGTTAAATAGTTCAAGGATCTGATGGCGCAGGTAGCGGAGGCATACGTGCGCCTACCCAATGCGTCCAGTTGTTTGGACTCTGGGTCCGGTGGCAGGGTGCTCAAATGTTGTGGCCTCTGTGACCGGTCATGTGAGGCTGTGATGACCAGAGAATCGGCCTGAGGATGCTGCGCCAAGTACTGGTCGCCCTAGAGCCTCACAAGTGATCAGCTTTCTTGGGTCTCGCCGGAGCAAGTGTGGACGCTTCCACGCGGCCTTGGTGACGCCCACGAAGTGTCAACCAAGGGTGGTACCACCACAGGTTGGGGTCCTTTGCTGAAGATATTTGGCGAGGCATCTTCTTCGGGTCTAAGTCTTCAGCATCCCATCCCATGTTCTCTTGTATGTCTCTTTAATATCAAGGAACGTAGGGATCATCTGGAGGAGATCTAGGCATCTCACATGGGTCCGGAGAAGGGATGAGAGTGGAGATGGGGATCTAGAGGTGGAGTAGTCTGATCCCATGTCCTCCGCTGAAGGCGATCGTCGGCGCCTCCTGGATCTCTTGGGGCTGGGTGATCCAGAAGAGGATTTCACGGAAGTCTCCGCTATCAGGTCTCCCCTGGGAGGGCTCCTAGGCCCCGGGAGGAGAAACACGGCCTGCCGACCCCGGCGGGCGAGGGGGGCAGGAACCGGAGTAGGAGGAGGAGGAGGAGGAGGAGGGGGGAACCATGTCCTTCTAATGGTATCCCACCAGGAGGTGAACAGATCTTTCACTCCGCTAGAGAGAGCGTCTATGACCGTCTGGTGCCGTGGGCGGTCGCCGGGTCCCGGCGTCGGCTCCACAGGGGGCTCTGGTAATGGCGAGGGTTCTCTGGGAGTACCGACGGGACCAGGGTCGCCCGTCTGGTCCTCGGGCTGCTCTAGGTCCTCCTCCGATAGAGGCTCCTGACCGACGTCGGTCGGAGGCAACAGGTCCTTCTTCTTCTCAGGAGGGGCGGGCGTCGGTCCCCCTACCGGCGTCCGCTGGGATGCAATGGCCGTCGTCGGTCGTCGGGCCGACGGCGGCTCCAGGGAAGCAGGGCACACGGAGGCCGTCGAGCCGCGCCTGGGCTACAGGCCTTTTAGGCATGAGCTCCAGCGCCTTGCGTGGAGGCACCGACGAAGACCTGACGCCGGGTACGAGGAGCGGAACCCGACTTGGTGTGGTGATGGTGTCATTCCCGGACTTTGCCAAGGCCCTGGAGGGGAGGAAGGCCTGGCGGATTTTTCCTGAGAGGAAGGCTTCCTCACTGCAGCCGGGAGATTTCGAACCGGAGCTACGGGACTCCGAACCCCTGGATTGGGACCTGGAAGGGGCCTTCTCCCTTCTTTTCTCCGCGTGCCTGTGGACCTTAGAGCTTTCCCCCTTGGAGGACATGGTCTTCAGTTGTTCCTCCAGAAGAAACACCTGCAAAGCCTTCTGACGCCGGATCCGGGTACGACTGTTGAACCCTTGGCAAGAAGGACAGGCCCGGGTATCGTGGTCTGGGCCCAGGCACCGGACGCAGGCCGTGTGGGGGTCCTTGAACGGGATCTGCTTTCCACAAGCGCATCATGGATGGCCAGAAGTTGGTGATGACATCAAGATCTTGCTTGAAGAGAATTCTGAAAATTTTTCTAAAAAGACTATTCACGCGTCACCGCCAGACTGGTAAATGAAGGGGTCAGGTAGCTAAGTCGACGGCGGAAAGAATCAGAATCTGGCGGGACCGCCTCTTTTGTACCACGCCTGACGTCAGAGGCGGGACCGACGTCGGGGGCTGTCCCCGCTGTAGTTAGCTAGCTAGAATTTTTCCGTGGGGTCCTGGCGCCTGACGGCTTCAGTCCAAATGGTGTAACCTGCTGCAAGAGCTGTGTCTCGAAGTAAGATTGACTGTTCCCACCAGAGACAGGGTGGTTGTGGACCTGGTACTCACCAACAGCAGCAAAATCAAATATGTCAGGGTGGAAGGTTTACTGGGTTCCAGCGACCATCACATGGTTTGGTACAGCATACAGACAGAAACCCAGTCCGGTCACAACGAGGCAAAAGTCCTGGAGTTTGACAGTGTAGATGTAGCTGGAATGGGAGGATTGATTAGGGAGGCACTGACAGGGAGGGTAATAGGAGGTGGTGTGCAGGGGCAGTGGGAACACCTGAAGAGCCATTGGGGAGGTGACTAGTCAATGCATCAAGGTGGTAAACAGGGGCAAGAGAAGGAAGGGGACTCTTTGGTTCTCTAGAGAGGTGGCAGACAAAGTCAGGGCCAAATGGAGGGGTTTGCGACATATGAGAAGACTCAGTGGTAAGAACAGTGTTGGGTAAGTTACTTTTTCTACAAAAACAATAAAAAAATAATAAAAAAATGTAACTGATGACATTTATTTGAAAGTAATAGGCTATTTACTAGTTACTTTCAAATAAATGTAGTCAGTTAGTTACGTAATACTTTTGTATAAAAAGACATAAGTAATTGTAACTATAAGGTGTATTACTTTTTTCAGTACTTCTCCATCCTTGCTAGTGACTGCACAGAGCTTCCTGGAACACGTTTCCAAAAGTAATAGAAAGTAACAGAAAGTAATAGAAAAAGTAACTTACCCAACACTGGGAAAGAGGACAGAGAGGTGTAGCTATGGAATCAAAAGAAGCCTGGAAAGGCTGTGGGGAGTGCGAAGGTGCATACTGAAGTAAGGTTGGTGCAGAAAGTGAAAAAAGTGGAAAGGACATTCTATAGGTACATCAGTGGGAGGTGAAAAGCCATGGGATGGATTGGACGGCTAAAAGGGGATGCATGAGAGTGTGTGTTGAAGAAGACATGGAAAACGCAGGAATACTGAACAAATACTTCTGTTCAGAATTCTCTGAGGAAGGGGAAGGACAAGGCCCGCATATTGGTACAACACTTGAGGAAAGGGGGAAGGCAGGTGGACACAAGTCCTTTCCCAGTGGAGAGAGAGACATGGAGAGCTCACAACATTGAAGGTGGACAGAGCAATGGGACCAGATGGCATACACCCAAGGATAGTGAAGGAGCTGTGAAGGAAGCTTGCATCATCTCTGGCAGCCATGTTCATGGGGTCACACAGGAGTAGTTCTGGGGGACTGGAAGCGGGCACATGTACCTCTATAGAAGAGTGGGGGTAAGGAGGAGGCAGGGAACTATGGCATAGTCATCCTCACCTCAGTAGTGGGTAACATCATGTGGGCACTACATAAAGCAAGAATGGTGGCACACATGGAAGCCGGCGGGGCCCAGGATCCAAGACAACATGGATTCACGTGGTGAAGGACATGTCAAACAAATCTAATAGATGTCTTTGACTGGGTGACTAGGGACTTTAATCGGGGGGGGGCTATAGATGACGCCTACCTAGATTTTAGCAAAGCCTCCAACACTATCCCACACAAGAGGCTGGTTTATGGGATGGGTATTGTGGGGAATGGGTCACAAGGTGGTAAGCTGGGTTACAAACTGACTAACAAGCAGAATGCAGAAGGTGATGGTAAATGGAATCCAGTCTGGTGAGAGGGAGGTGACCAGTGGGGTAACACATGGACCAGTCCTATTTAATGTCTTCATTAGTGACATTGCAGTAGAGCTAGGGGAAGGTCTGCCTATCTGCAGATGACACCACTATCTGCAACAGGGTGGATACTCCAGATGGGGTGGAGAGGATGAGGGACCTGGAAAAGCTTGGCAGATGATCTACAGTGTGACAACTGACATTCAGTTCCAAAACGTGACCTTTGAAGAGGAAACCCTGAGGTGAGCTACTAAATTGGGGGGGGGGGGGTGAGGTTGCTGATGATCATTGAGGAAGAAAGGGACCTGGGAGTCATCATATCTGATGACCTACAGATATGAAAGCAGAGTACAAAGGCCACAGGGAGGGCCAGAGGCATGCTGGGGTGTATGGGCAGAGGTATCACTAGCAGAAGACGGGAGGTGGTGATGGCTTTGTATGAAACACTGGTGAGGCCTCACCTAGAGTACTGTGTGAAATCCTAGAGGGCACACCTTCATGAGGACATTTGCAGGTTGGAGGCGGTCCACAGGTGGGTGACTTGGATGGTGCAGGGACTGCAACACAAAACTTATGAGAAGAGGCTCAAGGACCTCAATATGTACTTGCTGGAGGAGAGGAGGGATCAGGGGGACAGGATACAGACATTCAAGTACCTTAAGGGTATGAACAAGGTGCATGGGGGTGACATCTTCCAATGCAAGAGTTGTACTCGTACAATGGAGAATGACATGAAACAAGGAGGAGGCAGGTTATGGAGAAATGTGGAGACTTTTTTTTCACAGAGAGGGTGTTGGACCTCTGGAACAGACTGCCACAGACTGTTTTGTGGCGAGCACAGTAGAGGTTTTAGGCATCCTCAGACAGGCATAGGGGTACATTAGAGGTGGCAAGGAGGTGGGGGGTGAAACCAATGGACACAAACTACTGTAGGGTTAGGGCAGTCTAGATGGGCCTGGTGTTCCTTATCTGCCAACAATTTCTATGTTTCAATGTTTCTATGTTATACAGTATCACTTGCCCCTCCCACATCCTCTGCCAGCATCCCTGTTCCTGCAATGTCCACCCCTGGGCCACTGGTGCCATTGTTACCCTCAGGAGGATGGACTGCACTGCCACTGTTTGCAGTGTCTGTCACTTGCTGGACAGAGTGTCTGGCTGACTGCCGTAGCTCTGGCGTTGCACACAACAGAGATCCTACATGAGGGTCAGTTGCACTCACAGTGCTACGTGGCCTACATCCCCTTGGACACCTTTGCACCATTTCTTGGGGCAACATGTCCAGTCCTGCATGGTGATCCACTTCAGCCCCAGTTGTTGGCAGGCACTACCACAGTGGCTTTGACATTGGTGGGGTCAACAGTGGTTCATTGTTGGCTGTGTGTCAGGACTGGACATAGTGGCATGTGTTGCATGGCCACTGCCATTTCCCCATGTCTCTGTACAGTGGGCCACAGTGGTACTTGGCCCCACATCATATGTGGGTGTGGTCATGCAGGCATACTGTGTGTTTACGTCAGATGTGCCACACATCAGGGTCTGTCTGTGTGCACCAGTGTCCTGTGCTGTCCCCCAGGTAGGACCACCCATGTCATCTGTGGACTGCTCAGATGTTGCACAGAACCTGTGACATCTCCATGACTATGGGTGGTGTGTTTGTACCCACATTGTTGGTGATGGAACACCATGGTAACATTTCCATGTCATCATCTATGTCAGTGTGCATAGCCTGCAGTGTGTTAGTACACTCAGCCATTTGCTTGGCCACGTGTTGTGTGGCAAACACAGCTGTGGTGTGTGCACTGTCCAGCACAGGGTTGGCCATACTGTTTGGCTGGCACGTCCATGTATCACTTCCCTGCACTGTCTGCTGTGGTAAGATTCCAGGCAGACACCTGTCCGGTACACCCTCCATTCTGTGTGTTGCAGATGGTACTGTGGTTGTGCGAGGAGCACTAGGGCCTGCCACCACACCATCCTGCCAGGCTGGGGCCATTGCAGCCTATGTTGTGCACAACAGCAGGGTTGTATGGTGTGACTGTGGCCCAGCTATGTGTCCCTGCCAGATGGGGTAGCTATGTGCTGCACTTCCGCAATGCATCACATTGGTGAACCTGTGGAAGGGGCCAACCATGGACATAGGGGGTGCCAGCCTTTGGCATTGCAGCATCTTGATTGGGCATTGTCACGAACCCTGACTCCAGACTCCTGTATCCACACTGAGTGCTCTAGGGCACCTGACACCTGCTCCAATAGGGCGGTCTGGCATTCAGACACCATCTGCAACCCTTGCAGGACATCTGCCTTCCATTGCCACTGGTTCACCACACTCCGTAGTCCCTGGTCAATGGCACCCCTCACCCCTACCATATCCTCATGCAGTCACTGGTAAAGCACATGGGAAGCACTGGTTTGTGTGTCGATGAGCTCCCATATGGATGACAGTGCATGGGACACAGTCTCCTCAGATGTCAGCTTGTTGTGGCACAATCAGTCCATTTCATCCATGCTCATCACCATTCCTGCACTGTTTGCCTCGCACGCTCCCCCTCCCCCCAAACTCCAGCATGGATGATGTTAGGGATAGGCCCTGAGCAATGTTTTAATGGATATCCTCCATACTACCCCCTCTGTTACTGGTTCTACCCTCCTCATCCTCCTCCTCCTGCCCCCCTCCACATCTTCCCCTCCAAAACCCCTCCTCCTCCCTTGGCACTTGGCAACTTCAGCAGCATTCTCCATGGTGACATCTATTGAGTGGTCCACAGTGGCATCTGGGCTGTCGTCTATGTCACTGTCTCTACCACTTGATATTGTGTCCTCAGCAGGTGCCTCCATGTCAGCTGTCTGTATGTGTCCACTGTGTTGTGCTTCTGAGGTGGATCCAAATGTGTGCGCCCCACAGGTCTTGACATACCACTGGTACCTACAACACAGGGGAGACAGCGGTCAGTTATGACAGTGGCTGTGGGAATGGGGCATTTCTGCCTACAGCTGTGCAGCAGTCACTGCCCTACATGGGGCTGTGAACCCCCTGGACTACGGATGTGTGCATTCACCCTCCCAACACACTGCACTAGCATCCATGGCTCCATGTGGGCCTCTGTCCTGTGTGAGTCATCCAGCAGCAGGGCACAGTTGGGCCTGTGGTGCATGCCTTCCATGTGTCCAACACACATGTGTGCATGCCCTGTACAGCATGTATTGTTTCCTATCAGATTCATGGCATGCCTCATATCCAACGTCCACACTGGCACCAGGCCTCAGCTATGCCTCGCCACTGTGCCAGTATCTCCCATGCCATGACCAAATTTCTCTCATTCACTAAAAATACCACCAACAGCTTAATTTGGTTCAAGGTCAGTTGGCATTCATCTGTATCCCCCTTCCCCGGGTTGTGCCTGAAAATAGGTAGGATTTGTCTAGTGCACTTACCCGGTCAACAAAAACTAAATAAATAAATAAATGAGATTTGCACCCTGCATGTTATTCACATGTGCACACCAGCAGTGACCCTAGTTCTGCATCCACACTGTTGTTGTACCCTAACACTGACATCTTCATGCCAGCCACAATTGGCTGTTGTAGGGGTGGTGGTGGTGGTGTACTCCATCGCCTATGCCACTTCCCCACCCCCACACTCAGGTGGGGTGTGGTACAGCAGATTGTGGCCCCTGCATGTGATGTGGGTTGCATATGCATGAGTGACAATTGCATTCTGGCATCAACTGTGCTGTACACCACAAACATCATTATGCTACTGCTATTCATCATTGACCTGCCCTGTTCCGCAGCCTGAATAGGTCAAGGTTGCTATCCCCCTCAATGTTCCTCCTTCTTATCTGGGATGCCACCCACTCCTCCTGGCTGGTGAGCTGAATTGGTTTGTGTGGTCCTCCTCAGTAGCCACGTTGTTTCAGTGGATTAGTGCCATTTTCTCTTTAGAACGCCACGTCTGGTCATTGTGCCTCTTTTGGAGCTCACACACTGACAGCATTCACCTTGGTGGCTCCTATTTCCCAGGCCTCCTTTCACTTTAGTCTATGTACCTTGTTGCTGCCTCAGCTGAGAAGGAGACCAGTATTGGCTTCCACTGCCTCTAGTAGTACATCTGTTTCCTCTTGTGAGAAATTCTTTTTTCGTGGCTGCTTTATAGGATGTTGTGCTGCCATTCTCAACCCTCATGCAAAACAAGGCTGTACTCTTTTTATTTATTTAAGTCTAGGATTACAAAGTACCTTTGAGCCAAGGCTCTTTTACAAAGGTTCCACATCAGTAAGAACGGACAATACAGGATATGAAATTACAGAATAAAACAATAATGACACTGATGGTTACAACAAATTGGTTGTGGGTAAAAGTATGATACATTAGGAGGTGTATTAGAACATGGGAGATGGGAGAAAAGAGGATAGGGATGGGACAGAGTATAACAGTCTTGTTGGCCTTGTTAAGACAGAGCAGTGATAAGTGCATAAGTTGGGCATGGGAAAAAAGTAAAGAAGTGCTAGGAGTGGGGTAAACATGGGCAGCAGGGGGTTAGGACAGCAGTGAAAAAGAGAATTGCTCAGCTAGGGCAATCACAGGTGCTTGATGCAACGAGGCAGTGATGGAGCTTCTTCTTGAAGGCACCCAGAGTTGGTGAGGCAGAGATGTCACTGGTAAGATTGTTGAGCCAGCGGCCCTGTATGCGAATGACCTTTGAGCTTGAGTTGTACGACAATGAGGGATTTGCAGTAATTGAGGTTTTGAGCTTCTGGTGTTGTAGTTGCTGACTCTGGTCTTGAGAAGGAAGCAAACCCCGGGGGGAGGGGGGCAATTCCCATCATTATTTTCTTGGCTGTGATGCAGGTTTGATACTTTAGTCGGTTGTTGAGTTGCAGCCATCCAGTTTGAGAGTAGAGGTCACAGGTATGGGTGAGATGGTGGGCTCCGGTGATCAGACGACATGCTTTATTTAGGGAGGTAGCAACTCGTTTGAGTGTGGAGGCAGTGGCAGAGCCATAAACAATGAGTCCATAGTCAATAACACTCACAATGGAGCTTTGAATGGCAACAGACAACGCTTCAGGGGTTAGATGTTTTTGGCTCTTGGCGGACTGTGGTGCTGTAAGGAACATAACGCAGACAGTATAGTGGCAGCAGTGCAGGCATGTGTGCGGTGGTATTGTGGTCAGTCCTGTGCATTTCAATACATAAATTATTGTTTTTTGGTGTGTTTTTTGCCAAGATTAGCTTCTGTCCTGCTATTTGTGCTTCATCCTTGTTTTTGTTAAGGGCTGTATCATTGGTGTGCTGTGCACAAATTTTTATGACGTACTTTGCATCTAACGTCATTTTCCTGCACCTGAGCACAAATAACGTTTTTTCCTAAAATACAGTGCATTCACATGGACACAGCTGTGCTTGGTGTAATCCATTGCTTGGAAATTGCGTCCTTCTAGGCTAGCTTTGAAAATCACGCTCATAGTTTTCATAGCAATGTTTATTGAAGGGTGCTGCCTGTTTTACTTGTGAAAACCATTGCATGTGATCTTTAAGCTTTGGAGAAACAGGTCCTATAAACTTGCTGACAGGGATGGCTAGAATGTGGGTCCAATTCTCTGAACTCCAGGGTGGTATAAGGGGCTTGCATCCCAATATTTGGAGCAAGGTGCCCTTTGTGCCAAATGATGCCCCAGGAGTGATTCATAAAGGAAGCCTGCGTCTACAGCAAGCTGTCTACACCAAACAGGGCTAATGCCACCTGTAAGCCTCAACATGGACTGCAGAAAGGCTATAGTGGCTTGCAGCAGATGCAGGCTGCCAAAGCCTCACAATTAGTATTCACAAAACTCACCCAGAGGGTAAATTTCTAAGTACCCTTAGACCAGGCTAGTCTAAGGGTACTGAAAAAATTCACCCTTTCCGTGGGGTAAGTGTACTGGTGAACAGAATTGCTGCCACCCAGTGTGAGTCACTAGTGGGACGAAGGGGGGGTTGCAGTAACCCAGAGGGTTGTGACCGAGGCAATCTCGACAGTATTAACCCCGACCTCTGGGTGGAGGCAGCCGTCCACGGATCTGGGCCCCTTACCCTGCCCCAGAGGGGGCAGACAGGGGTAGTAGCCCTAAGGGTAGCGCCCCCTAGGGGTTACAAATTGGAGGCACCGCTGGGATTAAGTGTCCCCTAGTGAGTCAGTGAAGTAATACCCCCAAAGATGGAAAAAATGGAAGGGGATATGTTGGAAAAATTTAAGCTGGGACCCATCAAAACCATGGTACACAAACTAATAGGTTGGGGTGAAGCAGAAGAGCTAGATTCCCAGAAGACTGTATTATTGTTAGATGTGCCCTTGGGTACCTCAGCTGCTGATATTGTCTCTGTTGCAGAACGAGTAAAGTGTTTGGGTAAGGTTGAAGTGAAAGAAGAAGAAGAAGAAGAAGAAGAAGAATCTGCATTTATATAGCACTTTTCATACATCCAAAGCGCTTTACAAGTAATGCTAGACTGGTAGTGAAGTGACTGAATGTGTGGTGGCGCCATATTGCACATCATCACCCACACACAGCCTGGATAATTGCATGAACTGGTTTATGGGAAGGGGAATGTTGGCCAGGACACGAGAATGTTCCCTACTCTTTGCGAAGAGTGCCCTGGGTTCTTTTACTTCCACCTGGACACCCACCAGGACAACACCAGGATAGGCAGAAGGACCTCGGTTTAACATCTCATCCGAGGATGGCACACCCCAGCAGTACAGCACCCCCAATACTGCACTCGGATGCCAGCGATTTTAGGTGCAAGTCCAACCCGGGTGGGACGAGAACCCACGACCTTCTGGTCCAGAGGCGGATGTGCTACCAACTGAGCCACGCTGACACCCTAGGGTGTATGGCTGATTTGCTTGACCAGACATTGCAGGTGCTACTCCTATGCAGTGTGGCCATCGACCCTGAGAAGGTACCCCCTGTACTTTACCCGGAGGGTGCGTCCCAGGGGTGGAGGATAATGCACATCCGAAGTGGGTCAGTCACTCCTGGGGGGTCTCCTCAAATGAACAACGTTAAAGATAAACTGCTTAAATTGTTAGCTGTGGAAGGGAGGACTACCCAGGAGCTGCTACAAGCCTTGGATCTGTCCAGTGATACTACCCCTCGGGGTTCTCCGGGCACCTCCCCTGGCCCACCCAAAAGCTCCATGCTGGCTTCTTTGCCCTTGGCAGTCCCATCCATACAGCTTGATTCCTACCGTAAGTTAAAGCTTTTCTCTGGCATGGTACCAGTGCCTCCTGGGGAGGATGACCTGGAGGCGTGGATGGACTATGCCACCCCTTTAGTCCAGGAGTGGCAATGCTCCGAGCGAGAGAAAAGGAAGAGGCTGATGGAGAGTTTGCTGGGTCCTGCCTTAGAAGCCATTAGATTCTTCCGGGCCACTCGTCCGGAAGCCACTGCTGCAGAATATCTCTCTGCTTTAGAAGGGGTTTTTGGGAGTACCGAGACTGGTGAAGATTTATTATGGAAATTCAGGTCTGCTAAGCAGTGTAAAAATGAAAAACTGTCCGCTTTTGTTACTAGAGTGGAGCGGGCATTGCAGAAGGCTTGTAGAAAAGGGAGGATCACTGCTGCAGCCCTGAATCAGGTTCGGCTAGAACATATTTTAAAGTCTGCCAGATTCTCTAGTGTAACTCTATTGAAACTTAAGTTGCATGATGTTGGGCCACCCGCCTGAATATTCAATCAATTGATGAGGAAATTCGAAGTGGAGACTGATGAAGAGGGTGGGAACCCTGTGTGGGGCCGTGAACCTAGTGGGACCCCTGGTCTAATACCCCTGAGGAGACTGGCTCGCCTGGAGGGTCTGGGTCCCCAGATTTCCCAGGTACTGTGGGGATGCAGATTTTTTCCTCTGACCCCTACATGCTGGGTGAGTTGAGGGCTGAGATCAGGAATTTACAGGAACTGGTGCGGGACTTAAAGCAGTCTACTGGGTACCCTACCCGGCCTGGGGCCCCCCCCGAGTCATGTGGAGCCCCGAAACCTAACCCCAGAGAGCTTCCTCCCTCCCCTCAGGGCCCCCCTCAGAATAGTGACTCCCGGGACCCTAGGTTTTGTTATCACTGTGGGGAAGATGGGCATTTCCAGCCTGACTACCAGAGGCCAGAGAATTTAAGGAAAGTTAACAGTAGATCGCTCGACATCACCAGACCCAGTCTCGGGGCCCCAAGAAAAGTTGTGTGACTCAGGCCCATGCCCGCCGGGCTAACAATGTTGCTACCCCCAACTGGTCTGGATGTGTCGGGCAGCCTATGGAGACCCGGGTGCAGGTGAACTGAATTCCACTCAGAGCTGTATTGGACAGTGGCTCCCAGGTGACCATCATGTTTCAGGACTGGTACCAAGCACACTTATCTGAAGTGCCTCTGCAGCCCCTAACTGGTCTACATGTATGGGGGTTGAGCGACAAGGCTTATCCATATTTGGGGTACATCCATGTCTGGTTATCATTCCCTGCAACTGTAAATGGAATAGATGAGCAAGTGGAAACCTTAGTGTTAGTTTGCCCGCCCACTGGACTATACGATGGGGTGCCTTTGTTGATTGGAACAAATGCCCACATGTTTGGATGATTGGCCCAGTTATGCTCAGAGAAGCGAGTATTTCAAACTGGGCGAGCTTTGGGTGTACCGGCTGTAATTCAAGAGGTCAAGGCCGCTCAGAAGAAGGGTAGGCCGGAGGAACCTGAAGGCCCTGTGGGAGTGGTATGGAAGAAGGATCCGGCCCCTGTAGTGCTTGCCCCAAATGCCCAATGTGTTCTGCATGGAGAGGTACGAATAAAGACAGATGTCACGAATAAGTTGTTGATGTTGGATGCACCTATGGAGGGAGAATTACCCAAGGGGTTGTTGCTTAAACCTAGCATTTTGCCGGCCAGGGCCCATGCCTATGTTAAAAGGGTGATGTTCAAGTGCACAATGTGTCTGATATAGAGATCCGAATAAAAAGAGGGTGTACCCTGGCTAGCGTCCATTGTACAGACACTGCTGTGCTACCAAATAGAAAGGGTTCCTGGACGGGTGATAGAGTTGCTCCTGATCTGTTTGACTTTGGTGACTCTCCGCTGCCGACTGAGTGGAAGCGCAGGGTTAGTGAGAGGCTTGCCAAGAGGAACCAGGTTTTCTCCCTGAAGGAGTGGGATGTAGGATGTGTACAAGGGGCTGAGCATCACATTCGATTGCACGACGAAAGACCCTTCCGAGAGAGATCCCGACGTCTGGCTCCCGCTGACATAGATGATGTACGGTGGCATCTGCAAGAAATGTTGGCTGCTGGTGTAATTCAAGAGTCTAGAAGCCCTATGCCTCCCCATTGCAGTAGTAAGGAAAAAGAATGGGGCAGTTCGGATGTGTAGAACCTCATTACTCTGAATAGGCGGACCATTCCGGATCAATATACCATGCCACGCATACAAGACGCCTTGGATTGTCTGAATGGTAGTAAGTGGTTCTCTGTATTGGATCTTCGGAGTGGATACTACCAGATCCCGATGGCCCCAGATGATCGGGAGAAGACTGCTTTCATTTGCCCCTTAGGCTTCTATGAATTTATTCGGATGCCTCAAGGAATTTCGGGCACCCCGCCACTTTTCAGCGCTTGATGGAACGAGCTGTGGGGGATATGAACCTACTCGAGTGTTTGGTCTATTTAGATGACGATATAGTGTTTGGCCGATCATTGGAAGAACATAAGCAACCATTATTTAAAGTCCTGGATCGATTGGAGGATTTTGGCCTCAAGTTGTCAATCGACAAGTGTCAATTCTTCCAGACTTCCGTGAAATATGTGGGCCACATGGTGTCCACCGAAGGCATAGAGACTGATCCTAGCAAGGTGGAGGCGTTGACCACTTGGCCTCAAACTAGAAATTTGAAAGAGCTGCAACAATTCCTGGGGTTTTGTGGCTACTATAGGCGGTTTGTTAGAGACTATTCACGAGTGATTCGCCCCCTCCTTAATCTCACCCAGGGGTATCCGCCTACACATAAAAAATATAAGAAGGGTGTGCACACTGACATGGAAAAGAAGTATTTTTGGCCAAACGATATGTTCGGGGATCGATGGACAGTTGAGTGTGAGGAAGCTTTCCACGACATCATATATCAACTCACCCACACACCCGTGTTGGCCTATGCTGACCCAGCCAAGCCTTACACTCTTCATACTGATGCCAGTCTGAAAGGACTGGGGGCTGTATTATATCAGGAGCACTTGAATGGGCTGAGATCTGTAGCGTTTGGTAGTAGAAGTCTGACGCCGTCAGAGAAGAATTACCCAGTGCACAAATTAGAGTTTTTGGCTTTGAAGTGGGCCATTGTTGATCAGTTCCACGACTATTTGTATGGTGCCAAGATATTAGTAAAGACTGATAACAATCCTCTGACCTATGTGCAAACCTCCGCCAAATTGGATGCTACTGGGCATAGGTGGCTTTCCGCCTTGGCCACATACGATTACGCTGTAGAACACAGGGCGGGCCTAAACCATATAGATGTGAATGCTCTCTCTCGGAGGCCAGTGTCCCAGACTGAATGGGTCCGGTTGTCTGAACCTGACATAAAAGCCCTGCGACTGAAATTTGATAAAGAAGAACAAGAGTCTCGGGACATGGTGGACTGTGTAGTAGATTGTTTGGGGCCGCCGGAGAACTGTATACCTGCCGCCTACTGCCATTTCTCTGCATTGGACATCAGCTCTCTGCCTCAACTCAACAATGATGATCTCCAACAGGCTCAATCCTGTGACCCTATGATAAGAATGGCCATAGAGGTTTTGCGGGCTGGAAGGGATGTATCCAAACTACGTTTCACTGACTTGCGGACTACCTTGTTGTACAAAGAAGGGCCCAAATTAAAGTTGATCAACCAACTACTATATAGAGAGACTGTGAGTAAGGAAGGCCGGGTGCAGCGACAACAACTGGTGCTGCCCTCAGCTTTCAGAGAACTAGTTCTAAGGTCATTGCATAATCAGATGGGGCATCTGGGCATAGATCGAACACTTGATTTGGTACGGGCTTGATTCTATTGGCCAAAGATGAGTGTGGACGTGGAACAGTATGTCAAGACCTGTGGTCATTGTTTGCAAAGGAAAGCGTTACCTCAGAGAGCTGCTCCCTTGGTCAACATTACTACTAGTGCTCCTATGGAACTGGTCTGTATTGATTTCCTGAGTTTAGAGCCTGATCTGAGAAGTGTTAGCAACATATTGGTGGTCACTGATCATTTTACCCGGTATGCACAGGCTTTCCCGACCAAGGATCAGAAAGCAACTACAGTGGCTAAGATACTTGTTGAGAATTTTTTGTCCACTATGGCTCCAGCCGATTCATTCCGACCAGGAAGGACTTTGAAAGTCGCTGATTAAGGAGATGCTATCTTTGTGGGGGGTACGCAAATCACGAACCACCCCCTACCATCCGCAGGGAGACCCTCAGCCTGAAAGGTTTAATCGTACGTTGCTTGACATGCTGGGCACTTTACAATCAAAAGATAAATCGAGATGGAGTCAACAGATTAGCACTCTAGTTCACGCCTACAATTGTACCAAAAATGATGCCACAGGGTTCTCCCCCTATCGACTGATGTTTGGAAGAGAGACTAGATTGCCAGTGGATGTGTGTTTTGGAGTTTCCCCTGATGGGGTGCGAGCAGAAAACCATCTACAGTATGTACAGAAATTAAAGGCCCAATTAAATCATGCCTACCAGCTGGCTCAGACCATGGCTGCTAAACGAAATCTGGCTAACAAGGAGAGTTATGATAAAAAAGTGAAAACAGTAGAGTTGAGAAAAGGGGATAGAGTGTTGTTGAGAAATCTAGGACTGCATGGCAAACATAAAATTGCCGACCGATGGCATCACCTCCCTCATATTGTTGTGGGACAGCTGGCAGATCTACCTGTGTATAAAGTGCGGCCTGAAAACAATTCGAAAGATGTGAAAACCATACAAAGAAATCATCTACTGCCAATTGGGCAGATCTTGATTGACGTTGAACATTCCTCTACCCCTCCTTCCAGGCCCGTGACCAGATCTGTTGCTAAGAAAGGAATCAAGCCCGTGGAGCCTTCAACAAGTCCACCAAGGGAGCCTTGTCCAACCCCCACCCGGAGATGGTCAACACTCAGTGTCAGAAGACAACGAAGATGATATGGAATACTATCATTCTCATGAACTAAGTCAATTGTTTCGGGGCAATCCCCTTGTTAACTTAGGAACTGAAGCTGGCCCATCTGTGTTAGTTGAGCCCTCTACTTTGTCCCCGGAGGAATTGCCTCCAGAAGATGAATGGGGTAGCAGACCAACACAAGGGCTGAGTCCTTAGGCTTGGCTGAACTGTCTGGCCTGGCTGAGTTATCTGACTTTTCAGAAGAAGAGAGTGAGGTGGGGGAACAAGTCCGTGACATGCCAGAACCGGAAGAGTATTTTGAATGCCCTGATGGTCCCCCTTTAGTAACTGGGATGGGTTCAGGGATAGAAGGTCAAGCCCCTAATAGTACTATGAGTATCGAGCCTGATCCCTTTGAAGGGAGTCCCATTGCTAACTTCCCTGACATAGAAATAGAGTCAGGGCCTCGTTCAGAATCCCCTGAGACCCTTAGACGATCCAGCCGACAAATTCGGCCAGTAATAAAGTTAAGCTATGAGTCTTTAGGTCAGCCAGTGGACCTGCCCTTAAATGTGGTCCATAAGGGGGGTGTATGTGTCCCCAAGTTCTTTGCCTACGTTGGCCTTGGGGGATAACTCCAGATTATTAGTAAAGCCTTTTGAGTGTGGTGCCCCTGTCACGGGTAGGACCCTATGACCTGTGTTAAACAAGTGTAAGATTCTATATATGTGATGTGTATACACTACAGTGCATTGTATATGTATGTAAGATAAAATGTAATATGATGTTGCTTGGAATGTTTACCTACTTTGCCTTAAGGGTGATTACTTGACGCAGACGCCAAGCTTTTCCAGGCCAGGGAGGGTGTAACCCCCCTACAAATGGGGGTTCCTCATGTGCCTTATGCCTAGTTGGTAATCGGCATAAAGCCGCCGAAAGGAAAGTCCATGGAGTGCTTTTTAAGGCCTCTGTATACTGTCCCTTTAAGGGCTGCCTTTTGCAGTCGGAATGGGTTAAAAAGGGAAAGGGTTGAGTGTTGGCATGCTCGACTCCTGCCCGGGCTGTTGAGTAGTGCTCCCTTCTGTCATCGCTAATAGTGCAGGGGGAGCCCTAATAAAGGATGTAGGTGGTTGGTTAAAATAAGCTGTAAAGATAATGATAATGTAGTTGTTCTAACCTGCTTTGCATTACAGAACAGAGAGTTCGATTGCCTCCTCCATTTTGGTCCCGAACTGTGAAATTGGACCAATCAGTACTTTGGAATCCCACAGAGTTGACTGACCAATAGAGGAGCTGTTTAGAGGGAACAAGGCATTATGGACTATGGCGCTCGTTCTGCACTAATGGGAGCCATGAGAAGTGACTGACAGGTTCGGCCAGCCAATGACAACAGGTCACGCCCGAACTAAGAGGAGTGCTGGGTGCTGCCAGATTCAGATTCGTTGTGGCTAGTGAGGAGTGAGGAGCTTTTGTGCTTCTGCGCTGGAGAGCGTTCGCGCAGGAAGTGCGTGAAGGCCTAAGCCGGCCGTTTTCCTGTGAGGAGTTTCATTTTGAAATCCGTCGGTGGGCGGTCAGAGGAGGCTGTGCTCTGTACAGCTACCCACCAGGCTCGACCTGTATAGGACTGGAGAAAATTGCTGAATCGCACTCGGTCCGCGTGGGAAGTAAAAAGCTGCCATTGCAGAGCTGGAGTGACTGTGGGAACTGAAGAGCCTGGGAGCAGCTGCCTGGTGTGGTACCCCTCTGCTATCGTTGTTTACCATATAAATGTGTGAGTAGCTCAAGTTAATCCTGCTGCCAGAGAGGGATTCTGTATTGATTGAGATAACCATATAAATGTACTATGAGACTTGTGAGTTCAAGTTAATCCTGCTGCCAGAGAGGGATTCTGTATTGATTGAGATAACCATATAAATGTACTATGAGACTTGTGAGTTCAAGTTAATCCTGCTGCCAGAGAGGGATTCTGTATTGATTGAGATAACCATATAAATGTACTATGAGACTTGTGAGTTCAAGTTAATCCTGCTGCCAGAGAGGGATTCTGCCTGGATTGAGATAACCATATAAATGTGTAAAGAGACTTGTGAAGTTCAGGTTCAGCCCTGCTAGTGTTGGAAGAATCGGGATTGGCTGGAGGTTGTGAGTACTGAATCAGGGTAGCTCCCTGTTAAGTGTGCAAACAGTGGTTTTCCAATCGTATTGCTATACTCCTGACTGCCTAATCAAACTTTCTTTCCATACTGACTTGCTCAGGATTGCAGTGCTTATCTGTGTTAAGGGCCCCAACCAGCTGCCATGTCTGGACTAGCCATTAGGGCTTGGGTACCCTGGGACTACAAGCTGTAGGGTTAGGCCTGTGCACAGAGCCCTAGGTAGATAAATATAGTGATAAGCTAATTAACTTGATTTCCCCCTGTCCTTGTTATATTCTCCCTTGAATAAATCAGATTGTTTTTGCACAGCTACATCTGGGCTATTGTGTACGTTAATAGTGACCTGCTGTTTGGTGATTGCAACATAACTGTGCCTTACTTTACAGGGGGTCCCCGAAGGGAGCTGGATTATATTTTCCGTGGGGTAAGTGTACTGGTGAACAGAATTGCTGCCACCCAATGTGAGTCACTAGTGGGACGAAGGGGGGGTTGCAGTAACCCAGAGGGCTGTGACCGAGGCAATCTCGACAGTATTAACCCCGACCTCTGGGTGGAGGCACCCGTCCACGGATCTGGGCCCCTTACCCTGCCCCAGAGGGGGCAGACAGGGGTAGTAGCCCTAAGGGTAGTGCCCCCTAGGGGTTACATGCATTTTTAGCGTTTTTGTATGCAAAGAACGTAGGCCTGACCGAAACAAAATTTGGCAAATCAAGAGATCTGCCATGTCCCACCACACATGCCAAATCTCAGACAAATCCATTGAATGGGTCCAAAGTTATTAACGCACAAACTTTTGACACAGAAGTGACATGTGAACCCTAAATATAGTGGCGTGACTGCGCCACTATAATATTATATATATATATATATATATATATATATATATAATAGTGGCACGGTAGTACCACTATAGTTAGGGTTGAGTACCCCATTTAAGGTTAAATGTGAAATTTTGCAGCTTAACAACTTTGCCACTGTATGACAGATGTGCCTGAAATTAGGCAGGCACAGAGCAGTACCATAGATCTCTGGATCTGCCAAGTTTCGTAATGGTCAGATATACGGTTCCAGAGCTATAAAGCACAATAGAAAGTCACAGTTACGCTTTTTTGCACATTCTTTGCTCATGCCTACAGGTCACATGGTTTGTGCGACCAGACCAAAACCTTCAGGGAACATGTGGCCGGGGTCCCCGATGTGTCTGTCAAAGATTTCATGAAAAAATATTAAACGGTTCAAATGTTATTCAAAAAACAAATTGCCCATTATAGTCAATGGGAAAAGTTAACAAAGTTCAACAGTGTTGCAAATGCAGTTTTTAGTGTTGCAAATGATCCCTGTAGTGTCGTGAGTCAGCCATTTTTTTTTTCAGTTACTGGTCACAGAAATGCTTGGCATTTAAATTTGGGACCCTCTAGGGACACAATTTTTTGTTTTCACCTAGTTGAGCCCTGAGGTTGCTAGCCATGTCTATTTTGGGGGGTTAAACACCCCAGAAATATGTTTTTCAAATTTTTGCAAACTGTAGTGTCACAAAGTAGTGTCACACTTTCGACACTTTCGTGATTTGTTTTTACGAAGTGTCATGGATTTCATGGCTACTATGCCCAAAAGAATAGGAAATCTTTGCCACCCTGCTGCAAAAGAACGGTTTGGTCTTTTGGGCTAAAATTTGGAGGGAAGAAAGCCAAGATCCCTCAGATGTGCCTTTGGTGGTTTGGTGACAAAATATTAAAGGGATGCAAAGTTACAGTACTCCACAGTTGACTATTTTTCCCATAGACTAACATTACAGTGTCAGCCGAGCCTTTCGGGGCATGTATCTCAGAAACGCTTCGAGATACGGACTTTTCGTCGGCTAAATGCTTAGCCCCCCCCTGCTAGGGGGCTATGTACAAAACTAGCCAGGAAAGTCATAAATGATATGAAATTTTAATTTTTTTTCTATGTCATATGGTTCCTGAGATGTAAGCAATTTAGTATTCGAAGTGTTCATTTCCTGCTCTGAGGACCATTATTATGCATGCATTCTTTGTATTCAATTTGTTTCTCAATGCAGCTTTTGGGGAAAAAAGGGTATGCACTTTTGTCACTGTTACAGTTAGTGTTTCCACTTGCCTTTCCATAACTGTCTGCATTGGCGTTCCTGTCTACACCACCATGTGCGTTACCCTTTGTGTTTTTGTTTGTGCTTGCATTTGCATTACTGTTATCATTTGCGTTTCCATTACTGTTTCTGTTTGTGCTTCATTTTGCATCACCGTGTGCATTACCATTTGCATTTGCATTTCTGTTTCCTTTGGCATCATCGTTGGTGTTACCGTTACCATTTGCATTTTCAATTGCGGTACCGTGACCGTGCGCATTACTATTTGCATTTCCATACGCGTTTGCGTTACTGTTTGCTTTGGTGTCATTGTTGCTGTCACTGTAACTGTTTGCATTTGCAACTGCATTACCGTTACTGTTTGCGTGTTCATCACCATTTGTGTTTCTGTTGGCCTTAGCGTTTGCATTTTCAGTTGTGTTTCCATTATGAATTGCGTTACTGTTTCCTTCTGCGGTACCGTTGTCTTTACCGTTTGCATTTGTGTTACCGTTTGCATTTTTCTTACTCTTTGGGTTTCCATTGCATTAGTGTTAACATTACTGTTTTTGTTACCATTTACATTTCTGTTGCCGTTAGTGTTTGCGTTACCATTTCTGTTTTCATTAACATTTGCACTTACGTTTCTCTTACCGTTTGCGTTATTTACGCTTGCATCACCATATGCGTTACCATTTGTGCTTGTGTTTGCGTTACCATTAGCGTTACTATGTGACAAAAAATCACATGGTGGGAGCGCGGGGCCCTCCCACCAGCACATTCCATTTACTATTTGTGGTGCTCATTCTCAAAAAGAAGGGAAATTCATGGCAAAAAAAAATACGTATAATGCATCAGGTAGGGTTGTTCCACAGCAACAAAAATGAGGAAATTCAGTGTTAGGGTTGCCACCCCTTGCACCCCAAGCCCACCCCGTCCCCACCAACAGGCATCAGGGTGTGCGTTGGGGTCATCGGTCCTAACTCTCACCCCATTTCCTATACTGCACCACCTCAGCTTGTTTACACATGGAGGGGTGAGAGTTAGGACAAATGACCCCAACGCACACCCTGATGCCTGTTGTTGGGGACGAGGTGGGCTTGGGGTGCAAGGGGTGGCAACCCTAATACCGAATTTCCTCAATTTTGTCACTGTGGAACAACCCTAACTGATGCATTAAATGGATTTTTTGCCATGAATATACAGTATATATATGTAACCACCCCTTCCCTTCTATCTGCACGCCCACCCACAAGTGGTGCTGCCTAACAGATGTACGTTGGCACCTGGATTTGTGGTTATAATTGGCTTATCAGTGCCTCCACCTATGGGGATCCTTCTAGCAGTGTACTGCCAGGGTGCTTCCCCACAGGAAATGCAATACAGCCCCCTCCCTTGGTAACAGGTAAAACAATATACAGTCCCCTCCCCACTTATTACTCTAAGCATGCAAATATTACACTACACAATAATGCAAACAATTCAGCAATTGCAGTAAAATAAACAAGGGGGTTGATTTTTGGGCTGGCGAATGAGGTAAGGAACAAGGGAAGCAAAAGGTAATAAAACATTCAATAAGAACCTTGTAATAAAAACTGTAATCAGGCAGAATAAACAGGCAACACAGTATATTACACCACAGTATTCTCAGTCCCTCCCCCCACTGGTGCACCAGTTAACCCCACAGTCCCTATGGGAGCTCCCACATATGTTGTGTGCACACTGAGGAGTTGCAGGCCTGTGGCTAGAGGGTACTGGGTACAGCAGTGGTGAAATGGTTGGATACTGCAAATGTAAAGTATCAAGCTAACAGGGGCATAGGAACACAGTTTATCCTGGCTGTAACTGCTGCTGTGGGTGTAGCTGCCATTGCCTCAGAGGTTGCCAAGAAAGAGGAGCGATTGGACCACAGTGGACTCAGGGAGGGTGAGGGTGGTGGAAAAGAGGCGCATCCCTCCATTTGCACCTCTCCACAATTCATATGCCATTCTGGCAAAGTGTGGTTCCTCTATGGAGGCACCCGCAGTGGAGACCAAGGAGGATGCTGGGAACCTCCACAAAGAAGACCCACAGGAGGGTGGCATGGGACACCACAGGGGAAGGAAACAACTCCTGGTGGGGGACTCCATTGTTAGGAAGGTAGAACTGGGGGAGGAAGGGAAGAGGGCGGTAAGGTGCCTGCCTGGTGTCATGGCTTGGAGGGACAGGGAGCAAATCCTCAGGATTGCCAGAGCAGCTGCACGGGGGAGGGAGCTGGATGTCATTGTCTACCTAGGGGCAAATGACCTGGTTGAGAAAAGGATCAGAGCAGTGCAGGAAGAGTTTGTTGAGTTGTGGAGGGGCCTTAGATAAGTAGCACGCACAGTAACCTTCTTGGAGGTGCTGCCTGTCTATGGCATGGGTGAAGTTGGGTGCTCCACACCATGTGATTCAATCAGTGGTTGAAAAACTGGAGCAGAGCTCAGGGGTTTGGCTTCATTAGGGACTGGGGGTTCACCTGGAGTGATGCAGGCCTGTACTGGCATGATAGTCTGCATCTGTCCAGAAGGGGAACCAGGAACCTAGGTGATGGGTTTAAATGCTTTATTGGAAAGCATTTAAACTAGGCAAAGGGGGAGGCACTGGAAAGGAACAGGGAAATCCTAGCCCTCCAAAATAAATCGGGGCGTGAGGTAAACACCAAGATAGAGACGTTGATAGGGAGAAGGGCAGGGGTAAATGGGGAAAATGACAAAGGCAATAAGGAAAGGGATGGGGCAAAAAGGGGTAAGGCCATCAAGAAATGGAGGGTAATGAGTACCAATGCCCGTAGTCTGGGCAACAAGCTCCCTGAACTGGTGGCTTTGATGGAAGAGGATGCCTGGATATCATAGCAGTCACAGAAACATGGTACACAGAGAACCATGACTGGGATGTTAACATACCACGGTACACAACCTACAGGACAGACAGGGAGGGGGGAAGGGGGGAAGAGGGGAAGGAATAGCTTTCTATGTAAGGGAAGAGATAAAAGCAATGGAACAAAAGAATAAACAGGGAGGAGAGGAGACACTGTGGGTCACCTTAGAGACTGGAAATGGCACCACAATCCGCACAGGAGTTGTATACAGACCCCCATCTCAGGGTGGATAGACAAGGATATGTAGAAGGCATCCTTAGGATGGCAGAGAAAGGGGAGATACTGTTGATGGGGGACCTGAATATGCCAGATGTTAACTGGTGTACCTTTGCTGCAGCCACATCCAACAGCAGAGCCATTCTTGATGCCCACAGGGGCATGCATCAGACAGCTAGTTTTGGAACCCACTCATGAGGGAGCTGTATTAGACCTCATACTCTCAAATGGGGACAGTGAGAGGATCTCAGATCTAGAAGTGGGTAGCCATCAGGGAACAAGTGACCACCAAACAGTGTGGTTCACGATAAAATCAGCTACAGAGTCAAGCCATACAAAAGTGAGGGTACTGGACTTCAGGAGGGCTGACTTTGGCAAGATGGGAGAGTGCCTTAGAAAAGCACTATCAAACAGGCTAGGAGAAGGGGTGGAGCAACAATGGGGAAACATCAAAATTGCTATCACAGAGGCAACAAGCCTTTGTGTGAAGCAAATAAACAAATCAAAATGAAAGAAAAAGCCACTATGGTTCTCAAAAGAAGTGGTGGGGAAGGTTAGGGAGAAAAAGATAGCATTTAGGAAGTATAAGGAAACACAGAAGAAGCAGGACAGAGTACTGTACCAGTTAAACCAGAAGAAAGCAGGGAGGGAAGTCAGAATAGCAAAAGCCCAAACTGAGGAAAAGATAGCCAACTTGGTTAGGAAGGGGGATAAAACCTTTTATAGGTACATCAGGGAGCGTAGAAAGACAAAGGGAAGGATAGCGAGGCTGAATAGAATGGACGGTGGGTGGGCAGAGGGGGACAGTGAAAAAGCAGGGATACTGAATGAATACATCTGCTCAGTAGTCACAGAAGAGGAGGAGAGGGAGGTATCTAATCCAATAAACAGAAGTACTCTGGATAGGGGGGGTCGATCGCAGTCCTTTCATAGAAGAAAGGATTCTGAAAGAACTCCTAAAGCTGAAGGTGGACAAAGCAATGGGGCATGATGGGATTCATCCCAGAATTCTAAAAGAATTAAGGGGAGAACTAGGGACACCACTGACTACCCTTTTTAACAAATCATGGGAGGATGGTGTAGTATCTGAGGACTGGAGGAAGGCAGATGTGATTCTCCTTCACAAAAGTGGGAGCAAGAGAGAGGCAGGAAACTACAGACCTGTCAGTTTGACCTCTGTGGTAGGGAAAGTGATTGAATTGCTTCTGAAGGAAAGAATTGTTGAGTACCTAGAGGCCAGTGGGGCACAGGACACAAGGCAGCATGGGTTCACAGCGGAAAGGTCTTGTCAGACGAATCTAATTGATTTCTTTGACTGGGTGACCAAAGTAGTAGACCAGGGAAGGGCTGTGGACATGGCCTACCTAGACTTTAGCAAGGCATCTGACACAGTCCCACACAAAAGATTAACAAATAAATTAACCAGCCTGGGAGTGGGTCCCAGGGTGGTAGCCTCGGTAAAACATTGGCTGGACAACAGGACACAGAAGATAATTGTAAACAGAGTCCACGCTGAAGAAAGGGGGGTTACTAGTGGGGTACAGCAGGGTTCAGTACTGGGTCCAGTCTTTTTTAATGTCTTTATAAGTGACATTACAGAGGAACTGGAAGGAAAAGTATGCCTCTTTGCAGATGACACAATGATCTACAACAGGGTCACTACACAAGGAGGCGTGGAAAGGATGAGAAGGGACTTGGCAAGGTTGGAGGAATGGTCAGAAATATGGCAGCTTGGATTCAGTGCAAAGAAGTGCAAAATAATGCACCTGGGAAACAAAAACCCAAGGGAAGATTACACAATGGGGGGGGAGGTAGTAACAACAACAAAAATGGAAAGGAACCTGGGGGTAATCATATCAGATGACCTTAAGTTTGGCAAGCAATGAGAGAAGGCAGTAGGGAGGGCTGGGGGGATACTGGGATGTATGGGGAGAGGCATCACCAGCAGAAAACAGGAAGTTGTTATCCCTCTGTACAGACAGTTGGTGAGACCTCATCTGGAGTACTGCGTCCAGTTCTGGAGACCCCATCTCCTCAAGGACATAAACAGGATGGAGGCGGCCCAGAGGAGGGCAACTAAACACTGCAGGGTCTGCAAGAGAAGCCATAAGGAGGAGAGACTAAAGGAGCTTAATATGCATACTCCTTGAGGAAAGGAGGGAGGGGATATGATAGAAACTTTCAAGTACCTCAGAGAAATCAACAAAGTCCAAGAGGGTAGCATTTTAAAAAAAAGAGATGTGCAAGAACAAGGTGACACAATTTGAAGACAGGGGGGGGGATGGCTCAGGGGCAAGGTGAGGAAGTATTTTTTCACAGAGAGGGTGGTGGAAGCATGGAACAGCCTTCCTGAGGAGGTTGTGGGGTCTAAAACTGTGGGAGAATTCAAGGATGCATAGGACAGACATAAGGCAATTCTTGTTGGGAGTAGGAAGAAATAGGCTGTTGGTTAACTAGGTTCTGCAGCTTATCCTGTAGGTAGGGAAATGGGCAGACTAGGTGGGCCAAGCTGTCCTTATCTGCAGTCAAAGTCTATGTTTCTCTGTTTCTATGTAAGGTCGTGCCAGAAGCCCAGATGGAAAGTTAACTAGCTAGCTAGCTGACCAGTTAGAAAAGTATATGGTTGGGTAAAACCCAGTACTCCTGACCTTTTGAAGAATTGGAGATGCAGGTGTTGGGGGACGTCTCCCCTTTCAGGCAATCTTGAAAGAACAGGCGAACTGGCGTGGAATGCAGATGATGATCCCCTTCCCCTTCACCTCAAAGAGGGACCTGTCTTAACCCACTTTGCCGGGTAGGCAGGCAGTCATCTTCACCTCACAGAGGTACTTGTTTTCATCCACCTTGGCAGTAGGTAGGCAGTCTTCACCCCACAGAGGGACTGGTCTTCACCTACCTTGGCAGTAGGTAAGTAATTGAACCGGCAGGCAGGACCTCAGAGCTTAGGTCCCCTCAGGGCCGGCGTTTGAGTATATGGCGCCCCATGGCAAACTTTCTAGTGGCGCCCCAGCCACCCACCAGGCAGGCCAGTTGACACTCCAACAAAAATCCCCCCCAAGGGCAGGCAAGTTCTCCTCCTCATACTGCTTCTACTACGTGGAGACACAAAGGTCAATCCTAGCCCTCCTCAAAGCCCTAATAGCAGTTCCCTTCCCTTCCTCTCTCCCCTTACCCAAGAAAGAAGAGCCTCTTCATTTTCTACACAAACATCGAGAGCCTCCTCCCCAAATATTACCTGGGTCACATTGAATAATAAATAATCCAGACTTCCTCAAATTGACTAAAGCCTGACTTTCTCCAGGAGTTCCCTGACTGCCTCATCAGCTCAGCCTCAGCTACAGTCAGACATGGAAGTAACAACACAGGAGCACTGTCTGGAGGATGACAGCAACTCCCCCACCTTATTTATTTATTAGTTTTTGGTAACCGGGTAACTGCACTAGGCAAAACATCCTGCCTATTTTCAGGCACAACCCAGGAGAGTACACTATAACAACACAGTATGAGTACAATATCCAATCAGCAGTGATATGCAGTCCGATACATACCAATCTGTACAGCTAAACACATGAACATCAATCAAAACAATTGTGTGGCCAAAGAGGTGATGTCACTCACTTTTTAAAGTACATTACAGAATAGTCTCCTGCACTAAATTATTTTTTTTATTCTTGCCAGTTTTAGAACTGAGTAGAGAACAGGCTGCACTTCTGCAATCACATGCTAGCATACATACACAAAATTAATCAGGTCCCTGGTACTGACAATTACCACCAGTTTATCTACTGCCTAAGAGGTGCATGCCTTATTATAATAAAGCAGTGCCACATCAGAATATTTTATCAATGCAAACACGTATTTGGTTATAATATATTATGCTTGCTTCCTCTATAACTCTTAGTAATGAGCTATACAGAAAAAAAGACCAATCCAGCGATGATACAGCATGATCTCAAGGTCATAATCATCCTCCTCCTACATGTGATGAAGTTGCGTCAATGAGCAGTGTTATATGACTTTGTATGCACACTGCAAAATGGATCTCCCTCTTAAAAAGATTACTACTGCTGCTGTTGCTGTGCTATTCATTCCATTTGGTATGTGTGCTTTTTTTTTGGGGGGGGGGCGTTACTACTATTGCACACTAATGAAATGGTGGCAGCAGCGCTCAGTAAAATTCCTTCAATTTCCTTGCCACGGCCCAGGCAAAAAAACAACCAACAATGCACATGTTGACTGCTGAAAGTTTTAAAAGCATGATGTACTGTCTGTACGAGTTCAACATCATGACAGTGAGGGTGAGGCCGGGCGCAGGGTTTCTGAAAGAGTGACCAGAGAAGCCAGTGGCAGCACCACCTAGCTCTCTCCCCCCACCGCCCTGTGACTGAGAGGGGAGAGAGCCACCTTACCTGTCCACAACATAACACAGGAGCACTGTCTCTGCAGCCAGGATGAGCAAGACCCAACCATCCCCCCTCCTCCCCCGTCCTTACACTGTCTCACTCTCCTGCATCCCTGTGTCTGAGACTGAGAGTGGCTGGCCTGGGATGTCATGTCACGTGCATGGGATGGGAAGGGAGTGTGTGGGACAAGACACTGGGACAGACCCAGACCACTAGACCAGTACTGATGCTGACAGCCTGAAACTCAGACCACCACAATGAATTTTTATACAAAGCAAACAAGAAAGGTTAACTAAGTGCAAGGCCAGGCCAACACACTTTAAAATGGTACAAACCTAACCACTGCTGCTCCAGTCAGTATGGAATAGTCCTCCTCCTCCAGTCCCATCAACGATGTGGTGTATTGTTGAGCCTTCCCTGGCAATGGCGGGCCTTGCTTCCCTTTGGCCTTAACTGACACTCCAATTAGGATCCCAGCCCGGTGAACCCGCCAGCCGATCGATTCTTCACCATTGACGATCGACGACAGGGCACACAACACGGTGTGAGTCACGACTTGCAACTTAAGAGAACCGACCACCCTCCAGTTTCTCCACACTCTCCTCCAGTCAATCTCGAGTCAATATATATGGCGGCAGCACAGCAAGGCAGCAATGTGCTGTGGAGGATTCAGCACACTGCGCGCATGCACCAGCACAACAGTTAGGTATTGGGCTTCTGCTGCCATGAGTGGCTTGGGCTGGGGAGCTGTAGTACTAGGGAGGGCAACAGGGTCCACCTCCGACTGTGAAATTAATTGGCTGCTGTGCTGGGTGGGTGGATCCTTCTCCTTCATGCCATGCTGGCTGGGCTTGCTGCTGGCTGGATTTGGTATAGTAATGCTGTACGGTGGTGGGGAGGGCCGGGGTCGGGGACTCCACAACATGGACACGCTGCACACTGCATGCACCTGCCCCCCGAAAACACATCAGATTCTGAACTTTTACAAATCGCCACTGCTCTGTGCTTGGAAAAAAAAGGGGGAATAAAAAATATGTATTTAACCATTCAGTCATTGGGGCACCCGGATGTACTACATGGCACTTGTACACCGCCTAGTTCTATATCCTTAAGGGGCCAGCCCTGGGTCCCGGGCAGGAATTTCAGTCTCTTGTGTCAGGACAGTGAGGCAGTGGATTTTGTCACCTCACACAAGCACAAATAAAGACTTCTTTCAGCAGTCACTGATACCTAGATTGCTAAACACCAGCAGTTCAGTTCAAGCAAAGGTAATTCCTCTTCTCTCTGGGATTTGCCAGACAATTAGGAACAAGTTCAGAAAGTCCTTAGCTTGTTTTGGCACAAACTACTTTGGTTTTGTTCTGTGACAGCAGCAGGAGCTGTTAAAATCAGTTGTTTCTTCTTTAAAACTCTCACAGAAAAGACCTAGGTTCAAACTGTCAACCCCAGAATGTTTGATTTGAATCGCAATATCTCATTGGTCCACACTATTCTCAAGCACTACATCCTGATTGGAGGTACTGCAGCTACCAATAGGATTCCACCCTGTCCTCAAACAACCTCAGCAAAGGTGGCCGCACTTGTACAGTTCTTACAAGCTCAGTCTCTTCTCTAAAGTAAAAAACTATTATTGGCACAGAGTTGGCAACATTTGGCTGCAGGGCTAGCACCCTCCTGGTCCATACTGAGGGTCGAAAGGTCCAGGGGGCACTTTTGGGGGACAGGATCCGAGTCACTAGCTCCATTTTGTGGGCTCCCTAGGAGGAGCTGATATTGAAAATGGCCACCCTCAGCTATTGGGAATTATGGGACATGTAGTCCCAGATAGCCACCATTTTGTCCCTTACTCCCCGATCCACTGGAATCAGAGGCAGGGTCGGGGAGTTCTTATAAAGTTTATTTTACTTGTTCTTGGTTCTCCCCAGCCACTTTGGCAGTCCGGTGGGGCTGGGGAGATGATTCCCCTCATGCGGTGCTTCTGCCGCTTCTGAGTGGCGTGCGGTGGCAACAGAACAACCCTTGGAGCCTTGTACAGGCTCCCCGCCCTGTTGAGTGGCAGTTCGGGGGGTGGGGAGCAACACTGGTGTACAGCTCACTGGCCGTTTCTCTCTTCTGGTGCACTGAGGTGCTGCAACCCTTTGGAGTGCTTCCTGGCCCTAGCAGTAGTCCAGGGTCAGGCTGAGATGCCAGTGGCTCGCTGACACCATATAGATCGGGAGCAGGAGGCACTACAACAAAGTTAAAGTGTTCCTCAGCCCAGTTGCAGTCCAGGAGCGGGCCGGGGGAGCAAGGTATGCAGTGGCTGCAGGAGGCAGGAACTTTTGGGAGGTAGCTGGAGCCCCAGGTAAGCTCACAATTTGGGAGGGGAGTTAATATAAATAAACATATATAGATAGATATATATGCAGTATATATTCATTGCAAAAAACTTTGTTAATGCATCAGTTAGGGCTGCTGTCACCAGGGCCGGATTAAGGGGGGACAAATGGGGCAAATGCCCCAAGCCCCCCGCCATAGACTGGCCCCCCCACTAGTCGGAAGCAAGACACTTTTAGTAGGTGGACTGGTGGTTTGTAAATCATGCCACCTCCCCCTCGCCGCAGCGCGAGTTAAGCGCGAGTCAACCTCACTCCCATAGGCCCCCGCAGCTTGCTTCCCTTAAAAACGCTGTGAAAGCAGCCTGACTTCGGAAGAAGCACATTTGTTAAATAAAATAAAAAACACACAAGCCCCCTGCCACAGATAGGCCTCGCAAGCCTACATTGCAGATTTCTCTGCTCCCTTCCCTCAGGTGGTACAGTACTGGTAAGGATTTGTACAAATCATGCCTTCCCCCACATGAGTCAAGAGTGAATCAACCCCGCCCCGGAGCTTGCTCCATAAAACAAAACAAACAAAAAAATGACTTTGGGAGAGGATTTCTTTAATTAAAAGAAACAAAAACACAAGCCCCGGACCTCCTGCTAGATAGGCCCCGGCAAGCCAACATTGCAGAAGATTTCTCTCGTCCCCCACCTCCTCCTCCATTATTTGCAGCCTGCAGCTAGGGTCAGGTGACTTGCTAGAAAACAAACTGGCACTGTGTGGCACAAGAAGTGAAGAAGGTTAACTATGCAAGCACCGTGATCTACCTCCTTAGGATACTGACAGGTTTTCTACTTTTTTGAGTCTGAGACTGGACCTGGACCAGTGCAAGTTGTGACCAGATCTGGGCTGCTGCTGCATAATACGAGGAGCAGCGCCAGGACAAGGAGCTTTGCATACAATCCATCTGGGCAGCATTTTTTAAACCACTCTTTCTTGGTGGTTTTTGAGGCTCAGCATGCACTTTGCCAGCGGCAGCACCTGCACTCGCTATTTGTACGCCACGGCCACTCTATCGCTAGCAGCATGATTAATCGATGCACTGTCCTAAACTGCCTGCTGCTGCTAAACTAAGGAGTTTCAAAGGGAGTGCCAAGCAACAGCAGACAGCTTGAGTTCAGTAAGTGGCTTAGAAAGTTGATATCTGTATTTAATTTTTATGCTGAGATAATTGATCTGAACTTGTTCAAAGAAGAGATAAAGGGACGTGGGTGTGTGTATATACATGCATGGATCCTCTAACTCTGAAATAAATGGAATTAATCATTCCTTTGATATCCCATGAGCAGATAAAGGTATGACATCAGTCTGTTTATTTGGAGTCATAGCATTTGTACATTGGAACTGCACACTTCTGTACAATGGGTACATACAGTAACTTACTGTTGTTTGGAGTAGGATGCATACCTCTTAGTAAAGCACTGCTTATTTTTGTTTCATTTATTTCCTTAAAATAAACTTGTGATTAAAGAGGTTACTTAAGATTACTTTGCTTTTCTGAACAGGGTCTAGAGGAGAGCGACTTCAATAAAAGCCCCAAAACTCACCACAGAGCATCTAGACCCCAGAGCATCTGGAGCCTGGCGCCTTCATGTCTTGTACAGTACAATAAATATAGCATTACAGACTATGACAACATGACACGGTGTTGTACTTCAAGTTACTTTTTTCTCCTGTGAATAATGGGGGTAGTCTCCCCATATGGTGGTTGTTATGGTTAATAAACAACATGCTCAGTAAATGTTGCGCAAAATAAAACATTTTGGTATGGAAAGTTGGGCGTTTTACATGGCCACCCAAGTTGTGAGTGTCCCAGGCCCCCCATGGCTTGATCTGGCCCTGGCTGTCACAGCCACAAAAGTTTAGAAATTAGATGATAGGGTTACCCCTCTACCATCCCACCCACCTCCATCCTCCACACACCAACAGACGTTGGGGAGGCCATGAGGTTATCAGGCCCAACTCTCACCCCATTCCATGTGTAAGCAAGCTGACATGCTACAGTATAGGAGAATGGGGTGAGAGTTAGGATTGATGACCCCATGGCACACCTCGACATCTGTTGGTGTATGGAGGATGGGGGGGTAACCCTAACATCGAATTTCCAAACTTTTGTCACTGTGACATTAACCCTAACTGATGCATTAATGAAGATATTTTCTGTGAATTTCCTTACTTTTTGAAAAAGTGTAATGTAACTAGTAAATGGTATGTTTTGGTCCCACCAAACTGCCCATTTGTGCATAATGATATGCGTCTGTAGGAGCACGGACCCTCCGGACCCTGCACTCTCACTTACACATAACAATAGAGCCATACAGAAGCCCTATAGACCTGAAAAGGAATTCTTGTAATACTAATTTGTTAATATCTCACTACTCACTCAGAGAATTACCAGAGATTGGAGCGTGCCATGGGGTCATCAGGCCCAACTCTCACCCCATTCCATGTGGAAACAAGCTGACACACTACAGTACAGTAAAATGAGATGAGAGTTAGGTCTGACAACCCCATGGCACACCGCAATGCCTGTTGGTGCCTGTAGGGTGGAGGGGTGAGAGTGGGGTGGTAGAGGTGGTAACCCTAACATCGAATTTCCAAAGATTTGTTGCTGTGACATCAACCCTAACTGATGCATTAATGGAGTTTTTTGCAATGAATTTCCCTACTTTTTGAGAAAGTGTAATGTAAGTGGTTAGTGGTATGTGTTTGTGGGAGCGCGGACCCTCCAGGCCCTGTGCTTCCTTCACGTTGCCGATTTTTGCTGTAAATGTACGCATACGTGGGAGCGCGGGCTCTCCAGGGCTTGCGTTCCCACTTACACTCGAATACTGAGCCATACAGCAGTCCCATGGTACTGTAAAGTAACCCTTGTAACACTTATTTGGCAATATCGCAGTGACCGTAGTAGATATGAAAAAAATTTCACTGCAGGTGTAATTTATGACTTCAAAACTTCCTTTCAAGCTTAGTCCACTGCTATGCGTAGCATAAAATCCATATCTCGAATTGTTTTCAAGATATGGGCATCGAAAGACACTGCAGGTGCCGCACTGTTATCCTATGGGAAATTTCTCAACTTCGGAATCTGTAACTATGGGCCCGTTAAATAGTTTGGGACCAAAAGGCACATCTGTGGGACAAGGACTTGCCACCCTGCAAATTTCAGCCACAAAGCACAATCCACCTAGGTACAATGAAGTAAAAAAACAACACGAGACAATGTTGTCAAGCATTGTTTTCGTGTCAACAAAAATGCTTTCGCTAAAACAAAAATGTTTTTGTAACATCCCAATACCTTATGGTGGAATGTTTTTGTGCACAAAAAAATGTTGCCACGCACAAATAAATGTTTTTGCAAAAGTTTTCACTAAGATTTTTGCAATGCACGTATAAATTTTCCCATAGGCTACAATGGGACATGAAAAACTTGCATAACTTTTGAACAGATTAATATTGTTTCACCAAATCTTCAAAAGGCACCAGTTTAACCCAGGCCACATACAGACATGCTAAAAGTTGTCCAGGAAAGAAAACCCCCCAGGAAAACCACAGGAAATGTAAATAGTTACACGATATTTAGAGTCCTTAGTTCTGCTGCCTCTTCTGATGTGATGTATGTTCAAATCCTGTGGACCCCATATAATTCTGAAAGGGGTGGTTTATGGAAGGGCGCAACCCGGAAGAATTCACACTTGTAGATAGCTTATCTGTATTTCATATATCTGAATCCTTTATTTTTAAATATTGGCCCAATTCCTCTACGTTTCGCCAATACATAATTGGCTTCATCAAGAGGTGCCTCCTCCCCAAAGTTCTATTTAGAACAATGTGAGCTGCAGTAAGGACAGAGATGAAAAAAAGCTCAGAGCCAACAGTAGAAGGGGTTTTATAGAAATAATCTAAATTAAGATGTGCTGAAAAATCAGATTACTAACAAGAAAATACATTGTTCTTGGTAAATTCAAAGTGAACAACATGTACAGAGATTTATGAAAAAAAGTTCTTTTAAAAGGCATCTCCTGATGAAGCCAATTACGTATTGGCGAAACGTAGAGGAATTGGGCCAATATTTAAAAATAAAGGATTCAGATATATGAAATACAGATAATCTGTCTACAAGTGTGAATTCTTCCGGGTTGCACCCTTCCTTAAATCACCCCTTTCAGAATTATATGGGGTCCACAGGATTTGCACATACAGACATGCAAATCTGAATCCACTCAGAAGCATTCTTCAGTCCATTACGCCTGACTGAAAAATTCACAAAAGTTGGGTAATTTTCACTTTGTGGATGCTCTATGGTTCCACATCTGTACATCTGACTGGTATGAAACGTTCCAGATCCAGAGGTCTATGGTTGGATGCCACTCATGCAGAATTTCAGGCAAATCAGACAAATGGTTGCTAATTATTAAAGTGCAAACTTTGGAGTTTAACATAGAAGTGGCCATGCAACTCTTAACTATACTGGCCCTACCAGGCCAGTATAATGTACTAGTGTATGTATGTATGTATATCTCTCTCTCTCTCTATATATATATATATATATATATATATATATATATATATATACACACACACACAGTATATATATAATGAGGCAAAATTTCAGCATGTATCAGTTAAGGTTGTTGTAGAGGCCTCGATACAGTTAGGGCCTCTTTACTTCTTCCACATTTTCAACGGGAATCGTGCTCGTTGGGGCCATCGGCCCTAACTCTCACCCCATCACATGTGGAAAGAAGCTGAGGAATAGGAGAATGGGGTGACAGTTAGGACCGATGACCCCAACGCACCCTGATTCCAGTTGGGGGGTGGGCTGGAGGGGTGCAAAGGGGGTTTCAACCCTAACATCGAATTTCCTTGCTTTTCTCGCTGTGGAACAACCCTAACTGATGCATTAAACAGAGTTTTTTGCCTCTAATTTCCCTTCTTTTTGAGAATGATAATGAGAAATAATGAATGTAATGCAGCGGCGGTAGCGCGGGGCCCTGCAGCGGCGGGAGCGCGGGGCTCTTGTCACATAGTAACATTGTGCCCACAAATGCAAATCATAATGTGCATGGTGATGCAAAGTGAAACAGAAAGAGAAACAGTACTGTAGACAGAAATTTTAAAAACAACGCAAAAGCAATCACAGAAAGGGTAACGCACATGGTGGCGTAAACGTGAACGGTAAGTGAAACGGGTACGGAACCGCAAGCAGAAACGGTAATGGTAACAGTAATGTAAGCGCACAGCCTGGTTTTCCCCAAAAGCTGTATAGAGAAAGACAGTGATTACAAAGAATGTATGCAATATAATGACTCTCGGAACACAAAATGAGGACTTGGAATAGTAAATTGCTTATATCTCAGTAACCATACGATATAGAAAAAAAATTTAAAAGTCATATGAATTATCACTTTCCTGGCTAGTTTTGTACTTAGCCCCTGTTCAGAGGCTAACAATTTTTTTTGACAAAAGTCCTTATCTCGCACCGTTTTCGAGATACAGGCCCTGAAAGGCGCGGTGAACGCCGTAATGTTATCCTATGGGAAAATAACAGAAGTTTGGACTGCCATAACTTTGCCTCCCTGTAATATTTTTTCACCAAACCACTAAAAGGCACATCTGTGGGATGTTGGCTGTGTTCCCTGCAAATTTCAGCCCAAAAGACCAAACCGGTATTTTGCAGCAGGGCGCCAACGATTGCAGCAATGCATCGTATACCGTAATGTTATCCTATGGGAAAAAGCGTCAACTTTGGAGTACCATAACTTTGCTGCCATGTAATATTTTTTCAACAAAATACTGAAAGGCACATCTGTGAGACGTCGGCTGTGTTCCCTCCAAATTTCAGCCCAAAACTCCAAACTGTTCTTTTGCAGCGGGGTGCCAAAGAATTACTGTTATTTTGGGCATAGTGTCGCAGTAGTGTCGTGATTTTGCGAAAGCTTTCGCAAAAATTTGTGACACTTTCATGAGTGCGATAATTACTTTGTGAAAGTACTTTTCCAGAAATCTGAAAAACATATTTCTGGGGTGTTTTACCCCAAAATAAAGACATGGCTAGCATCCTCAGGGCCCACTACGTGAATACAAAAATAATTAGGTTGCTAGTGGGTCTCAATTTTAAATGCCAAGCATTTTTCTGATCACTAACTGAAAACAAAATGGTGGATCTGCGACAGTAAAAGGGCCATTTGCGACAGTAAAAAGTGCATTTGCGACACTGTCGAACTTTTTAACTTTTCCCATTGACTTATAATGGGAAATTGTTTTTTGAATAACTTTTGAACCGTTTAATATTTTTTCATGAAATCTTCAAAAGACACATTGGGGACCCTGTCATACGTTCCCTGAAGATTTTGGAGTAGTCGTGCAAACCGTGCGACCTGTAGGCGCGACCGAGAATTCCAGAAAAGCGTAAACACACGCATCAGATCATGCTTAATAACTCCGCAGCTGTGTATCTGACTGATACGAAACTTGGCAGATCCCAAGGCGTATGGGTTTTGATCATGTATTCCAAATTTCAGGCAACCGCTGAATGGTTGCAAAGTTATTAAGGTGCAAAATTTTGGGTTTAATATGTAAATGGCTCCTTAACTTTAACTCTGGTAGCACTACTGCATACCATAATATATCTATATATAGATTTATATATATATATATATATATATATATATATATATATATATATATATATATATATATATATATATATATATATATATAGTATATATATATATATATATATATATACACACACATACATATATATTGTAAAACAAAACAAGAACAAGGCGCTATGTCAGCATGTGGTCTAAAAGAAACAAAGTGGTTATATTAAATGCACACTGAAAATAGAAAATAGAGTTAAAATCTATGTTTTAACCTTAGGTCTCTTCAGGAAATATCTAAAAGAGAAAAAACAAGTTAGTGTAGAGGGAGAGGTAAATGAGAGATATATATATATATATATGTGGAGAAAGAAGAAGGGAGAGCTCAGGAGAAGAAGTGATAAATGGTAAGATTAAGAGAGAATCTGTGAAACAAAAGGTGATGATGGGAAAGATAAAGCATAATGGAGAGAAAGAGCTGGGAAGTTCCAGGTGGAGACTAATTAACAGGGCCTAGTAAGAAGGCTGAGAGGTGACAAATGTGGGAAGGAGACAGAAATGGAGACATATGGTGAAAATGAAAATAAATGAGTACAAAACAAATTGACTTTAGGGAAAAAAGGGATGGCTGGAAAGATGTTAGTGGAAAATAAGTCTATCATTTAAACCAGAGGGCTGCTGGAGACAAGGCGGATGATCAGCTTGGCTTCCATGTTTTTTCTATGGTCAGGATCCCAGAAGCCCTGCTGAAGGACACAAACAGAAAGGTCATTGACATTGTGGTCCCTGGAGATAAAGTGGATACAATGGGTTTAGCAGTTTCACCATTCCTGACTGCTCTGTAATGTTCCCTGAAACAGTCAGCAAGACGCCTACCGGTTTCTCCGATGTAAATAGCTGAACACTTCCTGCAAAGAATACAATACACCACATTAGTGGAGGTGCATGAGAACTCCTTGGTGATGTGAAAAACACCTGTAGGCCCCCGAATCTCAGTCACACTGGAAATAAATTTGCAGGTGTAGCAGCGAGTCCTGTTGCAAGGTTTGGTACCTGGGGAGGAGGAACTGTTAGGAGTGGGTAGCTGCTTTAACCAGGAGATTCCGCAGGTTAGGTGGCTCATGTAGGAGGCAATAGGTGGTTCTGTAAAGGAAGCACCAATGTTTGGGTCAGTTTGCAAATGGGAAAGTTACTAGTGATGATCCTGTGAAGAGAAGTGTGCTCTGATGGAAAGGAAGAACTAGTGGAATTACCGTTGTTCTTGTGTGACAGTATCCCTCCCATGGGGTCAAGGTTACGGGGCATGTTACTGACCTGGGAGAGTGCTCTGTCCACTGTGCTTTTAGGGTATCCCCTGTTGATAAAAAAACTATGCATTATTTGGGTCTGCTCAGCAAAATCATCCTCTTCACCGCATAACCTGCGAAGTCTAAGAAACTGTGAATAAGGCAGGCCATTCTTGACATGTTTAGGATGGAAGGAGCTATGGAGGAGGAAACTGTGAGAGTCAGTGGGTTTGTAATAGACTGATGTCTTCAGACCAGTGTTCTGGACTGACAGCTGGATATCCAGAAAAGGCAGTGTAGAGGAGGATACTTCAACAGTGTACTGAAGGGAAGGATGGGCCGTGGTAAACTTGTCAAGGAAGACTTGGAGGGTCTCCCTGGAGCAGGAGGTGGCCCCCACACAGTCATCAATGTAGCGTTTGTAGAGTTCAGGCACAGTCCCTGTGAATGAGAGAAAAAAACGTTCCTCCACCCAACCCACAAACAGATTAGCAAAGCTGGAACCCATCTTGGTACCCATGGCAACTCCACTGACCACTCCACTGATATATATATATATATATATATATATATATACACACATTTTTTTTTCACCTGCCATTATAAAGATACATACATTCATCTGGTGATCTAGTGGACCCCAACCCCCCAGGCCCGATCGTCTGTTAGAAAGATATACACGTTCACCTGGTGGTCTAGTGGACCCCACCTGGCAGTGCCCTACTACTCTGCTCCCCAAACCATGATCTATCACTGAGCATGTACTATATACAGTATGCATTCATTCTGAGATCAGTCAGCAGCTGACTGTGGTGGTGAGTAGTGGGTTGTGTAAGTCACCGGCTCGGTTACAGGTTGGGGGGGCAGCGGGATGGTAGAGCACTGCCAGAAGGGGTCAACTAGACCATCAGGTAAATGTAAGTATCTTTGTAATGGATAATCAGGGTTGGGGGGGTTCACTAGACCACCAGGTAAATCTATATGTATATATCTTTATAACAGGCGATCAGGGTGGGGGCACTAGACTACCAGAGATAGGGACATATAATGGGTGACTGGGGCTGGTGGATGGGGGTTACACTAAACTACCAGGTGAATCTATATATATCATAACGGGTGCTCAGGGCTGAGGGGCACTAGACTACCAGGGATGGGGACATATAATGGGTAATCAGGGCTGGGGGGGGTCTGCTAGACCACCTGGGAATATTCCGGGACATTGCCACATGGATTCCTACAGCTTGCAACAACTTATCCAGGTGTGCCTTCTGTTAGGCACACTGCTAGGGTTGCTGCAAGCCACAGGACTTTGCCGCCAGGACCCTACCCGATTAAGAATTGGGTGCAGGGTCCCTACTGCACCTGCATTTGGTGCAAGCTGCCTTTGGGGCGACTTGCACCATCTTTTGAGCATCAAGCCCATGTGCGCTCAGGTTATGACATCATCACTGGCTCTTCACTGAAACTGGCTTTTCTGAGCAGGTAGTAAACTCAGGGTTACAAAATGTATTTATTGAAATGTTTCACCAGGAATGGCACACTGAACAACAAGTTGCTCATCTTGCAATGTGTCCTGGGGGGAAGGGGTCATAAGGAAGAACACACATAATAAAGTAAATACACAGAGTAGCATAACAGTTGACAGATAAAGTAAACAGGTCAATGGTGTAGACATACAACATACTACACAATATATACATCAGCTACATTAAGACCGAGGACATTAACATATTGTATTTCGACACAGAGTGCAGAGTATACATTACTGTACATTGAAGTGTTCTGGTCCAACATGGAACTACTAGCAGTCAAGAGTCATATGACCTAAGGGAGTGGGCCGGTGGGAAGAGAATAGTAAGGGAGGAGGTGAGATATGGTGGGAGTGAGACAAATCAAAATTCTAATGCAAATTTGGCACAGTGTAGGAGTGATGATTTTGAAGGGAGTAGAAAGCCAGGGAGTGGTAGAGAGAACAGTGGTGAGTGAAAGGAGAAGCATCATAAGCGGAATGACAGAAGAAGTTAAAGACACAATCGATCTGGTTAAGGAAGACTTGGGCACGGCACTGTAGACTACATCACAGTAGTCAAAGATAGGTAGTATCATCTTCTGGACCAGTTCAAACCTAGCTGGTATTGGGAGGCAGCTACGGTTCATGTATAATGCACCAAGTTTGGGGCCCAACTTCTTCAGGATGGTGTCAACATGTCCAGAGAAGCTAAGGTGTTGGTCTAGCCAGACCACCAGATACCTAAAGGAAGAGGTGACCTCAAAAATTGTCCCATCAAGGATGTAGAAAAAGGGCAGGGATCAGTGCTGAGAGAGTCTCTGCTTAGTGACGAAGGTCATTGAGACTATCTTCTTGGCATTGAGTGAGAGCTGGTGGGAGCTGAACCAGAGCTGGACTTGATTGAAGTCATGCTGAAGTCTGGTTTCCACATCAGCAGGGGATTGGCCTGAGGCGAATAGTACTGTATCATTGGATGTACATGTGGATGGAAGTGGTTGAGCAGGCAGAGAGAAGGTCATTTAGGAAGATGGAGAAAAGGATAGGGCCCAGTATGGAACCCTGGGGTATGCCAGTGTTGATAAGGAGAGGAGGAGATACAGCATCCACTGTTCTCACTGACTGGGTCCTAGCTACTAGGTAATCTTTGAACCAACTAGTGGCAGAGACAGTTACAGCAGCCGAGGAGAGGGAGTCTAGAAGAAGGGTGTGGGAGACAGTGTCAAAAGCCTTTGCTAGGACGACAAAGATGGCAGATGTGATCTTAACATTGTTCATCCCTGAGAGGATGGACTCAGTGAGCCTAATCAGGGATGTGGCAGTGGAATGGTTCTTCCTGAAGCCAGATTGGAACAGAGTGAATATGTTAGTTTCAGAGTGACAGAGAGTTAGTTGAGCGAGGACTAGATGCTCCTGGAGTTTAGCAAGGGTAGGAAGGAGACAGATGGGATGGTAGTTGGCAGGAGTGGAAGGGTCACCACCCTTGGGCAAGGGAATGAAAGTAACATGCTTCCAGATAGTGGGGATGGAAGCTATGGCAAAAGATCAGTTAACTAAGTAAGATAGCGGAGATGGCAGGCGCCGAGAGGTACAGCAGTTTGGGGTCCAAACCATCTGGTGAACTGCCTTTGGAGGGGTGGAGGGTATATAATGCCTCCATAGTGGCATCAGAAGTGGTGTTAGAGAAGGAGAAGGAGGGGGAAGCAGAGGTTTAGTTGGGAGGGGACGGTTATAGGGGTGAAGGGTTAGCATGAGAGGGCAGAGGCAAGAAGGAGAGGAGAGCCGAAGCACAAGTGGTGAAATATGAATTAAATTCTGAGGCGATGCTAAGGTGGTCGGCAACTTACGTGTTATTTATTTTAAAGATGGGAGCAGGAGCGGAGGAGTGGGGAGAGAAAATGGAGTGGATTACCTTCCAGAATTTGGATGGATTATTTATATTAGTCTGGAAGGCTGAACAGAAGTATTCTGATTTAGCTAATCATGTGGCTTTCGTCCACTTGTTGCGTAAAGACCGGTAAAATTCATGAGTGTGGGAGCATGGTAGATTTATAAACTTTCCAGGCTTGAGCTCTAGCCTTTGACACACTATAAGTTCAGGGGTTATCCAAGGGAGATGCTTACCTCTAACTCTTCCATGCCTTGGGGGAATGTTTATTCCAGACCTGAAGAATTTTAGTACGTAAATAGTCATATGTGGCATCTATAGAATTAGACATTGCTAATGGCTCCCAGTTAGAGTGCATTAGGCCCTGCAGGATGGGAGTGATATTCAACAATTTATGAGTGGAATAATATCATTTTAAGGGGGGCTTTAGATCTGTATATTTTACATACCACATAGATCATGTGGTGATCACTAATGGCATCTGGTAGGATGCAGGATTTAATTACCCTGTGAGGGTGGGATGTGACGGCCCAGTAAATAAGGGAGTGGTTACCGGACTTGTGATTCATGCAGATTGGTTCTGAGATGAGTTGCGACAAGTTAAGGGCCAAAATATCATTACGTGTTTTAGAAAGGGAGGTGGTTAACCAATTATGGTTAAAGTCACCAAATATACAGGTTTCACCTGCCGTAGTGAGCGAGGGTATGGTCTTTATAAGTTCTGTGATGGCAGATAACTCATGACTCTAAAATGAAGTAACAAAGAACCCGAATGGCTGGTATTAGACTTATTGGGGGTTTGCTAATTCCAATTTTGCAATGTAACACTTTTGGCCGGACTCCCTCTTTAAAATTATTAAGAAACTTTGTGTGTAGTGCCAGTCTTGACCCCAGTGAGTAGTGCTTTGTGATCTCATGCCAATGAGCTGACTTCAGTGATGAGCTTATTTATACAGCTGGATAGGGTAGGGGTGGTGAGAAGGCACTGTTGTGTGACACCCCCCAGCTAGGGAATGAAAGGCGCAGGGTTCCCCACTGGTGTCCAGGTACCATATAGGGAAGACAACTTTTCTCTTGGCATAGGGCTCTGCACCTCGGCACTCATGGGTGGCAGATAGCCCTATGCATTGACTGAGAGATGGACTCTTTGCTGTCTATGTCTGTATCTGCAGCCACATGGCATGGCCGCAGCCTACCAGACAGCCCCATGAACTCTTGACATTCGTCGCTGCATGGAAGTGCAGGGCCAGCAAGGGAATTGCACTTCCATAGTGTTACATGAGGTCCCTACACCCTTATTGGTACCCCCAGAGGTACACCGTAGACAGCTAGTACTTAGGTATATGTTATACTAACATATAGGGCTTAGGGCATCTACCGTACAAGAGTAGATGTCAGGATATGCATACATATTATTGTAATACACTTTGCTTGCTAATACATATATATTCTCTATGTATTTCCTGTGTGTTTCTGACTTACAAGATGTTAGGACACCTGTGTCCTTGTAATAATTATGATATATAAGTCGACATTGCCACCTTTTGGTGATTTGTACTACTACACTGAGTTATGTAAGACTCTGTATACTGTACACTTTTTTTTTCACAAAGTGATTACTACAAAATTGTATAATGTTATCTTGGACCATGGAGTCACCTCTAATTTAGCCAATAGGGCTCATCTCTGTAACTAGAAATGTTTCTTACAGGAACCATAGTAATTATCATAGGTATATAAGGTGAGACAGAGTCTTATACCTCGGAGACCCCAAGAGACACGGAGAAACCTCCAGGTATAGGGAACGCTTAGCATTCGCTTCCAGTTCGTATTGGTAAGAACTGCTTAGGGCAACTGTGATTTATCCTTTGGTAGTAATAAACAAGTTTATTACTCTCATGCAATGTGTTTGTGATTCCTTGCATTCCCAATACTGCCAAGAACCTGAGAATGAGGTTTAGACCTCCTGACAATTGGCGACTGCGTGCAGGCAATATTTGGTGTTTGTAAGCTTTCACTTGTTGCTCAAACTTTTCTCTTCCCAACTGGGACTGTAGGTGTGCATTTCTGCAACACCTCTCCCATTTTCAGATCACTTTGTAGTTACTTGCAAAGTCTGGCTGTTTTCCTTCGGTGTGGTCGATGCCAACTCGACCCACTCCACAACAGCTTTGAATTGCAAGTCTATAAAGTATACAGTAGCCCGACTGTGTATAAAGTGTTCCTGCTTTGGATTGATGCACAGCACGGCACCTTTTTCACAGTTTAATTTTTCGTTCCCTCCCACACAATGGCCACCGTATCAAATATCTACGCAGAACTGAGACTCGATGTCTCAAACTTCCTTGCCTTCCATGGAGAATGGGCTGACTTCGCACGGGACTCAAGTCAATCCGAAAACCCTATACTGGGGATTTCAACCCAGTACTCTGAGACACGACAAACAGCCAAAAAGCGTCATGCCAAAGGGCTGTTGTCGCAGCTCTCTATGCTGCTCTGGAAGCCTCCAAAGTGAAGTTTTGAACCCTTGATCTGCAGATCTCATCCCTTAAGCAAGAGATGGGTTTGCAGGAAACAGAATGTGCGAGACTCCAGCAGAATTTGGAGTCTGAACTTCAAACACCGTGCAATAAAAAGGATTCACTTTTGCATCATTCAGCACAGGCTGGAGAGCAAGAAATTTGTATGTTGAAGCAGGAGTGTGAAAGTTTGAGACAGGATAAGGGACAGGCATTGAATATGAATGACTTGTTAACTAGAGCATATGAACAGTTGAATGAGGAAATGGGAGAGCTATAGGACGAGATAAACCAGGTACGTAATGACTTAGAAGTGGCTATTAGGGACAATTGCGAATTGAGCGCTGTGTATAGAGTGTTGCAGAAACAAATGCAGGATGAGGTTGATATGGATGTTGCAAATGTGAGTCATGTAAAGTGTGAATCCAAGATGGCAAAACTGCACCATCAGCGAGAGGTTCTGGTTGGATATGTTAAGGCAATGGGAGGCATAGCCTTACACACGTCATCTGAAGGGGAGGTCGCAGATAATGACATCTCTCAATACAATGCCCAGTCACACCCCTACTATGGCCCAGAAAACCCATACAGCCATCCACAACATGGCGGATCCCCACTCCACCCACACCATGTCATACGGCGTGACACACATCATGGGAGATGCCAACATGGCGGCCCCCATGATAGGTGGGAGCAGACCCAGGCACCTGTTATTAATGTGGAAGACAGGAAGGAGATAGAGAGAATGATTGACAATGTGGTGAACAGTGTGCCCATTCCGGAGAGGAACGAGCAAGTTTTAAAAGGCCAAAGTAGGCAACTTATTCATGAAACTGGTACTCAGGAGGGCATAGTCTGCTCAGTAGTGGAGGCTGCAGCTCAGGCAGCCCTGGATGGTGCCCGAGGAAATGCATCTCCACCTGATCGTCCCACCAATCCCCTACAAATGGTCTACTCTGTTCAGCAAATAGCTGACAGTATAGGTCGGATGAGCCTGTCTGACAACCTCAGCTGTCACTTAGAAAAGGTGTGTTCTAAATATGTCAGGTCCAAATACTACGCCAAACCATAGACCCTGGCTTGTGGGGCAAACTCCCCGATGCCATCCACCAGGCCAGCAATGCCACCTTTGGTGAGGCTGCAGCTGAATTCATTTCTGTGCACAGCCCAGGTGTAGTAGGAGTGATGCTTGCATACTCTGTAAAACAGAATGCAAAGGAAAGTCCAGCGACTTACCACCAGAAACTCTGGATGGCCTACTGAGCAGGAAAACAACTCGCACAAGAAGCTGCGGATGTATAGCTTATTGAATATAAGACCTTGTTCCTTAGGAACATGATCCCTGTGGTGAGAGAAAAGGTAGAGCCAACCACTTATCCCACCATGGAAAGGTTTGCCGACATTCTTTGGAAAACTGAGAGAGTTTACCAACTTTATATCCATGATCAGGGCTCCGGTTCCAAGAAAGTGGCCGCCGTGGAGCCTACTCAAGAGGCCGCAACGCACTACACGGTGGAAGGGCAGACCCAGCACAAACAGCCCCTCCCCGCGAACAACCAACAACCACAGCATCCACAACAGCAACAACAGCAATGGGGTGGGAACCAAAACTATCATAAGAACTAGAAACATAAAAATCATAAGGGTAAACAACAGCAAAGACCAGGCCCTTCATATAGGGAAATAGCCAAAGAAAATCAGAAGTTTAGAGGACTTCTGGGGCAAGTGCACTCTGTAGCGGACGCTGTTTCTGCTCAGTCCCTTGCAGCCATACAACTGGGAACCCAGGTCCCAACGGGCCATGGCGACACCGGAAGTACAGGCCCTTAGGTCCATACAGGCCTGAACACAGAAGCACCTCCCTATATAGCATCAGTGCAGCATGGTGAAGTGGTTCGAAGGAGCCAGGCCCAACCTCTCCATGCTTCCTCCAGTACAGATTGACAATTACAGGCCCCAGCCCTGATTGCAAACAAGCTGGTCTTGGATACAAACGGAAGGCCCTGCACTGAGGCCGAGGTCAGGGGCTGCCTGCTTACAGTGTTACTGGATACAGGCGCGGCTGTGTCTGTACTACATCATGCCCATCCAGAAACATCTCCTTGGTTCACCGGATGGAGGACCAACATGTCAGGAGTAGATGGTACTAGGTTACCTGCATACCGCTCTCTACCACTACCTGTAGAGTTGGGGCATCTGAAGGCCTCAGACACCTTCCAACTGATTGTATTGCATGATCACCCTAGTATAATTGGAATTGACTTTCTTGCCCCACATGGCTGTGTGGTGGATCTAGCTAATATGCAACTGATACAAATTCAGGGCCAATGTCACACCATCTTGATCCCTGACTCACAAGTTGTGGCAACAATATCTGCCAACAATATGAGTATGACGTCATAGATTTGTTCAAGAACCACAAGCTTTTCCCAAAGCTCCTTCCCATCCTACAAAGACATTTGGAAGCATTTGCTACCAACAAGCATGACTGTGGCAGAATGCACACTGTCATCGAAGTGCCAGGCCCAGCACACAAGAGGCAAAGGCTATCCTTTCCAATCCGAGGCCTTGCCTTCCTTTAGGGAAACAATAAAATCACTCCTCAATCAAGGGGTGATCAGAACATGTGTTTCTACTGCTAACTCCCCAGTGTGGTCTGTGAAAAAACCCACAGGCACCTGGAGACTTACTATTGACTACAGGAAACTGAATCAGGTCACCCCAGTTGTGCTCCAACTGTGGCCTCTGCACCTGATGTGCTACAACTCCTGACCCCTGACCTAAAATGGTTCAGTGCCCTGGATATTTCCAATGGTTTCTGGTCACTGCCATTGGCTCCTAAAAGTCAATATAAGTTTGCCTTCACCTTTGAAGGAAGACAGTACACATGGACCTGCTTACCACAGGGATTCCAAAACAGTCCGTCCCCATTCCATCTGCACATAATGGACACCCTTGAGGGTTTCTCTACTCCCCAGTGTCTCTTGCAGTATGTGGATGACCTGCTGTTGGCAACAGCCACACTGGAACAACACTTGGATCTCTTGGATAAACTACTGACTCTCATCCAGAGAGCAGGCCTCAAATGTAATCCAGCAAAAGCACAACTATGTCAGAAACAGGTAATCTTTCTAGGCCTAAAAATAACTGACCAAGGCCGCAGCCCTACCTGAAAGAAGATACAGGGATTACAAGACTTGCCATTGCCCACCAGCGTGGCAACTCTTAGAAGGTTTCTAGGTATGGTAAACTATTCCAGAGATTTTATCTGTGATTTTGCTCAGAAGGCTGATCCTCTGCATGAGTTACTAAAAAAGGACATTCATTGGACTTGGGGTCCAGTACACACCCAGGCTGTGGAGTCACTGAAGCAGGCCTTGGCCTCAGCTCCAGCTCTGGTCAACCCCAATTCAGCATTACTGTTCCATCTGGAATGTGCCATCTCTGACATTGCCATGTCAGCAGTGCTGGGCCAGAAGGTTCATGGTACTCTGAGACCCACTGCATATGCATCACAGCTCTTGACCCCAGTGGAACAGAAGTACAGCTTTTGTGAAAGGAACCTTCTGGCCACCTACTGGGCTGTCAAGCATTTTTTGTATATCATTGGGTACTCTCCACTGATTATTAACACCAACCACACTCCAACTACCTTTCTGCTATCAGACAGAGTGAAGGATGGGTCAGTCTCTAACACCAGACTGATGCACTGGTCACTTCTTTTCCAGGATAGAGATATACAGGTGCACCCAACTAAACTTCCATCCATGCTGGCACATGGACTCCTTTTCCAAGGAGAACCCCATTACTGTACACTGCCACTGCCTGATCTTCCAAATCCAGGTACTTTCCTCCCTGCCATGTCACAACTGCTTGAGAGCACTCTTTGTGTCATATTTTTACAGATGGTTCAGCTTCCTACTATCATGGAGAACAAATTGCAGGGATGGGTGTTTTAGTGATTTACCCCTACAGTAACACTGTTAAAATCTCTAAACGTTGCAGTGTAGCATCATCAAAGTATGCGGAGATGGCAGTGGTGGCCTGTGCATTAGAGTTCATCCAGCATGGAACAGAGGATACCATCATTTTTACAGACTCTAATTGGGTTTCTTGTTCTCTTACAGAATATCTTCCTTTCTGGCAGAACTCCTTCTTTTCATCTGATGGAAGCCCAGTGAAGTATAAAGAACTGGCAATATACATACACTCACTGGCACAAAGGTTTGCACACAAACTCTATGTACACAAAGTCAAAGCTCACTCTCTACACGATCCCTACCATGTCTCCAATGACACAGCAGACACCCTTGCCAAGGAAGGGGCCCGGGGGTTGGGGGTACCTGGATGATGGATCATCCAGAAGCCAATGTTGCCTTACATATTGCAGCAGTCAGGAAGAAACCTGAACCTTTTTCTCCCTTGGACCTCTCAGCAGCCCAAAATGCTGACACTGAACTCAAAGAAGTGTTCAGATTCCTTGACAAGAGTACCGAAGAAAAACTTCCCATGCACAACACCTACTGGAGGCATAAAGGTAAGTTACACTTGTCACCAGATGACAAGCTCATTTGGTACCAACCAGATGATTCCACCACCAAGTTGTGGGTGGTCCCCAGTCACCTTAGGTCTGAATTCTTGCATCAAGTGCATGACACACCCACTGGTGGACACCAGGGAGTGGAAAACACCCTCCAGAGGATCAAGACCACTGCCTGGTGGCCTGGTGTCACCAGAGATGTTAAACAGTACATAAATAACTGCCTTGTTTGTGCACAAAATAATCCCATTCCTACCAAACAAAATGCCAAACTGTTACCACAAAGACACTCTGGCCCTTGACATGCCATACACATTGATTTTATTGGCCCTCTGATCAATACTAGCAGAAACAACAGATAATGCTTTTGTGGTAACTGATCTCTTCTCCAAGTGGATTGAAGCTTTCCCCACTAAAACTTGCACTGCTAAAACCACTGCCAAAATCCTGGTGGAACAGATTTTCTCCAGGTGGGGCCTACCTCTTTAGGTAGACTCTGACAAAAGAACCAGTTTTACAGGTGAGTTGATGAAAGAAACCCTCAAGCTCTTTGAAGTTCAACAGAAGTTCCACATACCCTACCACCCCAATCTTCAGGTCAAATAGAGAGAGCCAACTGACGGATTAAGCAAATGCTTTCCAAATTCATTGAGGACAATCCAAAAACCTGGGATTCCCTATTGCTGTTATTACTTATGGCAATTAGAGGCACACACTCAGCCACCACCCAGTTGACACCCTTCGAGGTGATGACTGGAAGACAGATGAGATTACCTGAACACCTGTTGTTTGACCTACATACCCCAACTGCAGACCGCGTGTCTGTAGATCAATATATAGAAAAACTCAGGAAAGACCTCATACACACACACACACACTTGTATGCTGCCAATCGCATGGGCAAGGCCCAGCAACAGTCCAAGACACAATTTGACAAACACGCACAAGAAGTGGATTAGCAGGTTGGAGATCAGGTAATGGTCCTCCGATTTGCACATCCCATACATTCCTTCTCCAACAAGTGGGAAGGCCCTTATCCCATTGTCAACAAGCTCAGTCTGGCAGTCTATCAAGTTAGAATCCTACACAACAATAAACTAACCGACAAATGGTTACATGCAAACCAACTGAAACTGTATAAAGGAGCATAATTACTTTTCCTCACCCCATTGGGCGGAATAGTACTAACCTACTAATGTTTGATTTTCCTTTTCAGATACACTGACAAGATGGCTATCTTGTTCCATTTTCTCCTCATCTGAGGAGTTATCCCCTGCATCCAAGGCATGGTACCGAACCTCCTACCTCACCTTGATCATCCAGCATTTGATCCAGAGGGAGTGTCCATCAAAATACCCGATAGTTTGATTACTGTCCAGGAAGGTTCTGATGCCTACCTCACTGCCTTGGTTGTTGCTCCTGACAAATCTACCCTACAAATTGAGTGGCAAACCACATCAGAAGGACAAATTCTCCCTGTAGTCAAACTCTCTTGGTGGAACAGGCTTTTCTAAGCTGTTACAGAGGGGTGAGAATTAGGATTGACAACCCTAAGGAAGATCTCACCACTGATTTGCCAAGACTCTGGAATCCCAACAACTGTTTTTTCCTTCTCCTGCTTGAGGGGTGGGGCTGGGGAGTTAGGGTTGGGGTGCATATCACCAGAATCACTTCTGTTGACTCCTACCCTCAAAGTTGTCCACCTCATTCTCATTATGTACATGGCAGCAGTAAGTTGCCTATCGCCAGTGCCACTGAACAGTAGGCTAACACTGAGATGTCCAATCCCAAGTGCCAGAATGTGAATGCTCCCTGAAATAAAGAAAACCATCCCCGCAATGATTTTTTTCACCTGTAAAAAAGAAAATTGTCCCTCGCTGATCTGACTCCCCCCACACACACACCATCCTAACCTCCCACTCCACATCCACCACCCCAGACCACCACACACACACACACACACACATACTCTTACTCACCTGAACATGTCTCGCAATGTAGATCCACTCCTGATTGAAGCATGGCTTGCTGCTGGGATCGGTGACTATGATATGAGAAAATAAGGTAAGTTCAGTTGAATGTATTTCAATGGGGTTTCAACTTTTACTCAAAACTTTGACATTTTTTCATATCTTTACAGCACATTTTCAACATGGCCTGTTTAGGACACCAACTCATGACCAAGGACAGTGGAATTACGCAAACTGCATATGAAAGGTGATTTCGTGATCACTTTGTGAAATCATCTTTTGTGAGTGATTTGAACATTTTCACTGCTTGTGTTCATGAGGTGGGGTCATAAGAAAGTTATATTGAAAATTTGGGGTCAAAATAACAATAAAGTTATTAGCATACATTTAAATTGTTCTGTGCTGACTCCTAACTTTGGTAATTTTCAATATTTTGATCCCAAATTTTCAGCATATCCTTTTTTCACACCACCTAATGAATGTGAGAGCTGTCGGTTTTAAATTCTTGGCCAAAATGAGTTTTTCACACCTCGCCATGGAATGATGTTTCAGCAGGGCTTTGAACATTTTCACCTAACAGGTTCATGAAGTTGGGTAATAAGCAGGTTATGCTGAAAATTTGGTGTACAAATATAATAAAATGACAAGTTATGAGTGAATGTTGCAATATTTCAACATTCACTTATAACTTCGCTAATGTTCCATATTTTATCTCCAGACTGTAAACATAGCAATTTTTCCACATCACCTCATAAACATGACAAGTGTTATTTTTTTAATCCTGAATGAGTTGTTTTCACTCTTATGATATGAAATGTTTCAGACAGTATACTATAAAAGTCACATGTCATGTTTAATAAGGAGTCATTAAATGGTTATCTTGAGAATTTAAGGTCAAAATAAAAAATATATATTTATTAAGAAACTTTGCGTGTAGTGCCAGTCTTGACCCCAACAGGTAGTCTTTGTGATTCCATGCTGGTAAGCCGAGTCCAGGGCAAGCTCAGTGACTCAGCTAGATGGGAAGAGAGTGGGGGGGGTGATGACCCCCCCCCTCCAATCAGGCAATAAAGTTGCAGGATTGCCCACACAGTCCTGGTATCATATAATGAAGACAACCCTTTTCTAGGAATAGGGCCTGGCACCTCTACACCTATGGGTGGCAGACGGCCCTGTGCATTGGCTGACACATGGACTCTTTACCCTGTGTATGTGTATCTGCAGTCACATGGAAGCACAGCCCACCAGGCAGCCCCAAGAATTCTTGACATCTGTTGCTGTACTTTCATAGGCAGGCAGAGTCTTCCTTTTGGCCCTATTTGTCTGCATCTAAAAGGAATCTGCGTGAATGAGGGTACGATTCCACTATATTAAGAAGAAAGGAAATTATTTGCAAAACCATCATTAAACGCAATTAGGGTTCAATTTTAATACCACAAAAGTAGAGGTGTTACAGTTTCCAATCCTAACTCTCCCCACCCCCACCCCCAAGCAGTAAAAGGAAAAAAAAGAAGCATTTGGGTATGAGATCTTTGGAATCTTGGCAAATCAGTGGTGGAGTTTTCCTTCAGGCTGACAACCCAATTCCCACTCTGTTCCCAGAGCAAACAATGTCAGACATCCCCTTCTTTCTTCATGAAGGGCCCTGCATGACGAACTCTACAACAGACTGTTTTGACATGTGGAGAGACATACCTCTCTATGTTTGAAGTATTAGTACGAGGCATTGGTTTGGAGCTGTACCTTGTCTTTGGACAGGAGGCTACAGGCTAGGGGGAAGGGGTTAGCATTAGGGTTGACAACCCCAAGGAAGATTTCACCACTAATTTGCCAAAACTCTGGAGACTCCAATCACTATTTTTTTTTAACCTTTGGTGCTTGGTGTGTGGGGTGGGGTCAGGTGGGGAGTTGGGTTTACAAATTCTAACATCACATTTCCCAACATTTGTGGTGTTAATGTGAACCCTAACTGGTGCATTATTGAAGTTTTTATATATTTGCCATATGTGTGAGTGCAATAAATGGCAAATAACGTGGATTTTTTTATCACTTTGGACCTAGAGTGAGAAAGTACAGTTACGTAAGAACTTACTGTAACAGTAGATCTTCAAGAGAGGCTCTTGCAGTAGGTAATTACATATAGGATGCCGGCAGGCAGCAGGACCCCACAGAAAAATTTCTAGCTAGCAGTCCCTGGCGAGGGACCACCCCCAAGTCAGGTGACCGGCGTCAGATGACGTTGGTATAAAGGGGCAGTCCCGGACACCCGCCTTCCAGTTCTTTCCCGCCACAGGCTAAAAGAGAGGCCAGACGAGAGAAGAGCGGATTTTTCCCTAAATGGAAAAGGAGCTGAAAAAGCCTAGGGGGATGGAGGGCGGGAAGGTATTACCTACTGCAAGAGCCTCTCTTGAAGACCTGCTGTTACGGTAAGTCCTTACGTAACTGTACTATCTTTCTTTGAGAGGGCTCTTGCAGTAAGTAATTACATATAGGACAGAATTCCAAGCAGTCTGGAACAAAGAAAAGGCACCGGGAGGAGGGAACTACTTCAAGAAGTAGCTCTAGCCGTGTAAGCCTCAACACAGGAGGCCTTGCAAAACAGCCAGCTCAAAGCCTGCTCTACGGCGAGAGGCAATGTCCAGACTGTAGTGTTTCGAAAAGGTATGGATGGAAGTCCAGGTGGCGGCAGCGCATATGTCTGCCGCAGATAAATTCTTGAAACAAGCTGCAGAGGCAGCAACCCTCTGTGGAGTGGCTCTGACTTGACCCGGAGGGTTTTGTGGTACTGTCATAACAGAAAGTGATGCAATGAGCCAACCACTTAGACAGGCATTGCTTGGAAACAGCATTGCCTTCCCTTTTGTGAGCAAAAGAGACAAACAACTGATCAGTCTTTCTGAGATCCTTCGTCCTGTTGGTGTAATATCTCAGAATCCAGTGAACATCCATAGTATGGAGTAAATATTCCCCTTGGTTAGAGTACTGCACAAAAAAGGCAGGTAGCTCTGTGGACTGTTTTAAAGTAGACTCTGCTACTACTTTAGGTAGAAACTTAGGATTCGTTCGAAGAGCAACTCGTTCCTTGTGAAAAATCAAGTAGGGAACTTTACACACCAGGGTCTGGAGCTCGGAGATTCTTTGAGCTGAAGTAATGGCCACCAAGAAGAGCGTCTTCCATGAAAGAAACTTCAAATCTGCAGAATCTGCAGGTTCGAAGGGAGGAAGAGTAAGTTTCTCGAGAACAAAATTCAAGTCCCAAGGGGGAGCAGGAGTATGGATGGGGGCCTCAGATGGAGGACCCCTCTGAGAAAGGTCTTAGAGACATCCAGTTGAGCAAAAGCTTTATCTGTGAAGGGAACATGATAGGCTGAGATAGCTGCCATGTGAACCTTCAAGGAGGAATGGCTGAGACCCAGGTTGAACAGATGACGTAAATACTCCAGCAGAAAACCCGCTGAACAGAAGAAAGGCTCCACATTCTTGGAGGCTGCCTAAATAGAGAATCTCTTCCACTTCATGGCATAAGTGGACCTGGTGGAGGGCTTTCTGGCCTCCACTAAAATCTCCGCCACTTTTTGGAGACACACCAAAATGAAATTGGACTAGGTCTGCAGGAGCCATGCATGTAGTTGAAGGGATTTGAGGCCTGGATGGACCAGGGTCCCCTGATCCTGGGTCAACAAACCTCGAGATAGAGGAAGAGGAAGAGGAGGATCCTCTGAATATTGCTGTAGAAGAGAGAACCAGATTTGCCTGGGCCAGAAAGGAGCGATCAGAATCATTCTCACTCCTTCTGAGGCTAGTTTCTGCAAGACTCGTGGGATCAGAGAAATTGGGGGAAAAGCATAGACGAATCTGTCCTTCCAGTCTAGAGACAGAGTGTCACTCCAGAAAGCGCCTCGCTCTGGAACGAGCGAGCAAAAGGTGGGAAGTTTTGCGTTTTTGGGGAGGCGAACAGGTCTACCTGCGGAGTCCCCCAAAGCTGAAAGATATCATCTAGTACCCCTTGGTCCAGTTCCCACTCATGATCCAGAGCAGAATAGTGGCTTAGCTTGTCTGCCAGAGTGTTGTCGACTCCTGGAACATGAATCGCAGTTAGGTGAAGGTCGTGTTGTGTTGCCCAATCCCAAACCCTCATTGCCTCTCTGCAAAGAGGGTAGGACCAAGTTCCTCCCTGCTTGTTGATGTACCACACTACGCACATGTTGTCCGTCTGGACGGCTAGGTGGCCGGGAAGGATATATTGGTGAAGGGCTTGGAGAGCGTACAACACAGCCCGAAGCTTGAGCACATTGATGTGGAGACTTGTTCTAGCCCAGACCAGGAACCCTGGGTCCGATGAGGGCCTAGATGGGCTCCCCAACCTTTGCCTGGCGCATCTGTAGTCAGAGTCTGGGAGGGGGGAGGATGAAAGAAAGGAATTCCCCGAAACAGGTTCTCTCGAACCATCCACCATTGCAAGTCTCGCACCATCGGCGATGAGATCAGAATTAATTGATCTAGGTCGTCCACTAGTTGATCCCACTGACAGCGAAGAGTCCACTGAGAGATCCTCATGTGGAGTCAAGCTCGGGGGACCGTCGGAATAGCGGCTGCCATGAGCCCGAGAAGACGGAGGACCGACCTCGCTGAGACCCTCCTGCGTTCTGATAGCAGAGAAATCTGGGTCTGAAGAGAGGCCGTCCTATCTGGAGGCAGGAAGGCCTTGCCCACGGTCGTATCGAGGATAGCCCCGATGAACTGTAGCCTCTGGGAAGGGTCCAGATGAGACTTGGAATGGTTGATGGTAATACCCAGGCAAGCAAAAACCTGCTGGGTGAGGGAGAGGAAATGCAGGAGTTCCTCCCTGGACGAGGCCACCAGGAGCCAGTCGTCCAGGTAAGGGAACACCTGTCCTCCCATGGTACGCAGGTGGGCTGCCACCACTGCCAGGTATTTGGTAAATACTCAGGGGGCTGAGGATAGACTAAAGGGGCGCCTTGGTGTGGTGGTCCCCTAGGCGTAAAGCAGAGGTACCTGCGATGGCGAATGGGAATGTGCAGATAAGCATCCTGCATATCCAGGGCAAAAAGCCATTGACCCTGTCGAAGGAGGGGCAGAGGGCTTTGCAGAGAGAATATCCTGAACCTTTTGTACTCTAGATAAAGATTCAGGGAACTGAGATCTAGAATCGGTCCGAGATCTCCCGTCTTCTTTGGGACCAGGAAGAAATGGTAATAGTACCCTGTCCCCTGAAGATGAAGGGGGATGGACTCTATCACTTGCTTCATGCGAAGAGACGAGATTTCTTCACGGACCAAAGGAAGGTGTTCCCTTGAATATGACGACTTCAGAGGGGTGTGTGGGGTGGTTTCTGAAGAAACTCTATGGAGTGTCCTTCCGCTATAAGCTGGAGCACCCAAGAATCCATGGTTATCCTCTCCCATCCCAGAAGGTGGAGGGAAAACCTCCCTCCTACTGGTTCTTCAGGGAAGTCTGGAGGCGGTGGGAGAGGAAAGGAGTCAGGTGGTGTGGGGCAGCGCCGCAGCTGAAGCACCCGCTGCTTTTTTGGGCAGAGGGGGCTTAGCAGCTGCGGGGCCCGATGTTTGGTGGCCTGCCTTCCCTGTTGTTTCACCTTTGGCCGATTCCATCTGTGAAAGGGACGGCGCTGCTGCTGATGGGGACGGTACATGGAATCCATTGATTTCAGAGCCGTCCCCTTTTCTTGCAAATCGGTGATGATGTCCTTGACATCACCTCCAAAAAGCACCGACCCCCGGAAAGGTGCCTCCTGAATAGCGGATTGCACCTCCAGGACCAACCCTGACACTCGGAGCCAGGCATGATGCTGTAGATCCACGGCGAAAGCGGAGCTCCGACCAGCAGTGTCCACTGCATCTTATGTCGCCCGCAGGATGTGGCGACTGGCCGAACAAGCAGAGCGGTCAAGGTGTGCCAACTCTTGTTTGACTTGAGAGTCAGGCAAGAAGTCCAGCTTGGCTTCCATCTGAGTAAGGATGGCCTTCTGGTAGTTCCCCATGTGCCCGATGTAGTTCAGGGCCCGAATCCCCAGTGTGGAGGAAGCATAAATCTTTCTTCCGTACTGGTCCAGGAGGCAAGATTCCTTATCAGGAGGGGACGAGCTAAGATGCTTTGGGTGCGCCGACCGGCCATGAGCGGCGCTAATCACGACCGAGTCGGCACAAGGGTGAGAGTCTAGGAAGTCAACTCCCTCTGGAGCCTGATATAGCCTGTTCGACTTCCTTGGAAGTGGGGCTAATGCCAACGGCTGTTTCCATATCATGGTGACAAGGTTGGCGTGAGGCTCTATCCAGGGTGGCACTAATGTAGGAGCTGTCACGGGCAGATCCAGATGTTCAGCGAGTTTCAGTCGCTGAGGATCTGGTTCCAAAGAATGCCACTGATGAACCTCCTGCATTTTTCTAAGCAACTCTGTAAAAGAAGGATCCTCTGGAGGAGACTAGGAGGAGTCCTCAGCCGGGGCTTTGACAGAGAGCGGGGCTCATCATCTCTCTCAGAGCATCCGTCGGAAGAGTCCGAGGAATCCAAGAGTGAAAAGGAGGAAAAAGAAGAATAAGACTCCCTTACCCGACTTGGGGGAGGAACGGGTCCCTTGGGTAGCACCCGTGAACGCGTGTTCTGCCCCTCTCTGGATGCAGACGCAAGAACCCTGGAATCCGGAGGTGGGGATGGAGTGTGCCGCCTGGGGCGTACGGGAGCCTGAGACGGCACGGTCACCGGAAGGTGGCTCTCGACCTCCTTGGTGAGCTGAGCCTTGGCCTCAGCCCACCAGGATGCCAGAGTCTCCTGCAGGTCCACCGGCGGCCGCGAGGACGGTGAAGGAGGAGGAGGTGGGGGGATAAGAATGGGGGGAACCCATAAGGAGCATATCCGAAACCCGGCTGTGGATAACACGGCGTCGAGTATTGAGATATTGAGTACTGCGGCATCGGGAAGCCCGGCGTTTGGTACTGCGGCATCGGATATGACGTTCCCGGGTACACCGGTGTCAAATAAGTCGGTGGGTACCCAGGAGCCGGGGGGGGGGCTGCCTGCGCAGACAGCCCCGCTAGACACCTCGCAGGCAGGTCCGAAACAGAGAGCCCGGAGAGGGGCCCAACGGGAGAAGAAACTCTCCCTGCATGAGTAAGACCGACATCGGGGCCGACGGCGGAGGCCCTGACGTCAGGGGTACCAACGTCAGAGGGGCCAGCGTCGGAGCCGGTGTCCGGGAAGCCGACATCGGGTCTGTCACACCAGATGGAGGAGGGACCGATGGAGGCAAAAGAACCCCAACTGCACCAGGGGACAGAGGGGAAACGTCCCCTGGATCGGGATGGGGGGGACTCTGGTTCCCCGGACTGCAGCAAAAGCTGCGGTGAACCGGGAGCGGCAGACATGACGGGGTCCGTTGTTGGATCACTCGCCGGCTGGACGTCGGACAAGCCGACGTGAGGCATAGAGGCGAGCTCTCGGTGGACGCCAGAGGGGCCGACGTCCGACTTACGAGGGCCTTCACCGGAGGCAAGTCGAGAGGAAGGGTCAGCCCGTTCCGGTGGGGAAGGGGCCGTGCATCACCCCAATGGGTCAGACGTCGTACCGGCCCTCTCCGGACGGACGTAAGAGGAGCCGACGCCCGGCTTACTGGAGTCGCCCACTAAGGTAGGCCGCAAGCCTGCGGCTGAACCAGCGGAGGCCTCCAATAGCCGGGCGCCCGCAAGCTCAGCGCAAGCCAGACGGGCGGGCCGCCGCCGCCTCAGAAACCTCCAAGGCGGCCGTCGATGAGCGGTCCCCCGGAAGGGATGTTACCTGAGTTCCCGCGACTCCCGAGGGAGACACGGTGGAGGAGCCTTTGTCCCGGTGCCTGTCCTTGTCCTTTTTCTTGCGATGGCCTTCGGGGGAAGTAGACGCCTGCCTTAGCTTTTTAAGTTCCTTCTCCATCGAGCTCATTTTCTTTTTGAGGATATGGCCCTCCAGGGATTGCCGCCGTCTTTTCCAGGTGGCCGCGTTAAAGTTAAGGCAATGCTGGCACTTCTCAACTGGATGATCCAGATCTAGGCAGAACAGGCACAGGGAGTGGCCGTCCTTCTGCGGTAGTTGGGAGCCGCACGAGTCGCACTTGTTCTTGTGCTCGGAAGGTGTAGGGGACGACATACGCATTAACACTGGCGTTAATTCGAAAAATAAGATTTTTCCGGTAGAAAAAACCGACAAAGGTAAGGTTAATGGCTTCAAACTTTTCACAGAGAGCTGCAACGAAGCTAACATCAGGAAAGAACTGGAAGGCAGGCGTCCGGGACCGCCTTATACCAACGTCTTCTGACGCCGGTCACCTGACGTGGGGGCGGTCCCTCGCCAGGGACTGCTAGCTAGAAATTTTTTCGTGGGGTCCTGCCACCTGCTGGCGTCAGTCCTATATGTAATTACCTACTGCAAGAGCCCTCTCGAAGTAAGATCTGGTGTTATTCTCACTGTAGGTCAGTTTATCCCATAGTGGCAATGGAGGTACAGCGATTAGAGTTGCTCTACAGTGCATTCTTCTTTTTCATACTGTGAGACTGCGCTTGACTAACATCACTGTTGAAGGTGACCAGTGAACAATTAAGGTACTGGATTGTTTTCTTACCATTGTATAATAAAAGGCATGCATAAATCACATGGGCATTGGTCCCAATGAAAACATTACAGATATTTTCCCTCATGCTGTTTGTCCACTCCATTTCACCACTCATGCTGTTATCAGGTCAAACTGCACTTGGATATAAATATTAGTGATGTTTTCATTAGGGCAATGGCAAATCATTGGAAAAGTGAGGTTAAGCACCTGACCATGTGTTGACAGAGATATAAATACATGGTCAGGTGACATCTCTATGCCATTGAACTTTCTACCACTGCCCATCACATCTGGAAACGAATCTTGGCTTATTGTGCTTTTCTTCCTCACAAAAGTTCCAAGGAATGACTAAATAATTGTTTTCTGCTGCCTTGCAAATTGTGTTACTGGTTTGAGCATATCTGCTTGTGGATCATGTTTTCTCTTCTCTATGAATTCGCTGATGATGTGAGAGAGTTATCTTCCGAGTAAAACTTTTCCCACACTCAGTACATTTAAAAGGCTTCTCTCCTGTGTGAATTCGCCAATGACGTGCAAGATGTGCCTGCTGCATAAATTTCTTCCCACAATCAGTACATTTAAAAGGTTTCTCTTCTGTGTGAATTTGCTGATGGTATAAGAGACATGCCAGCTGAGTAAAACTCTTCTCACATTTAGTACACTTAAAAGATTCCTCTCCTTCTTTAATTTTTTCATGGCGTGAGAGAGATTGTTTTCTTGCATAACTTTTCCCACAAGAAGCACATTTAAATGGTTTTTCTCCTTTGTGAATTCGTCTGTGCTCTAAGAGCAGATGAGGATATGTAAAACTCTTCCCACAATCAACACATTTAAATCGCTTCTCTTGAGGGTATTGTGTCAAAAGATTGGGGTTTTCTGATTTCTCTCCTGCATGAATTGGCAGATGACGCGAAAGGTGCGCCTTCCATCTATAAGTCTTTTCACACACAGTACATTTAAATGGTTTCTCTCCTGTGTGAATTCGCTGATGATATAAGAGATGGGTCTGCCATGAAAAACTCTTTCCACACTCAGTACATGTATATGGTTTTTCTCCTTTGTGAGTTCGCTGATGGTATAAGAAAGATGCTGGCCATTTAAAACACTTTCCACACTCAGTACATTTAAATGGTTGCTTTTCGTCATGAATTCTTTGATGGGTTGAAAAACTTATCTGCAATGAAAAACTCTTTCCACAATCTTTACATTTAAATGGTTTCTCTTCTTTGTGAATATACTGATGGCGTATGAGAGATCCCTTATGTGCAAAGTTTTTCCCACACTCAGTACATTCAAAACGTTTCTCTCCTGTACATTTAAAAGGCTTCTTTCCTGTATGAATTTGCTGATGACGTGAGAGAATATACTGCTGTGTAAAACTCTTTCCACAATCAGCACATTTAAAAGGCCTTTCTCCTGTATGAGCTCGCTGATGGCGTGCAAGATTTGAAAACCGACTAAAATTCTTTCCACACTCCATGCATACAAAAGGTCCAAGTCCTTTGTGACTTTGTTGGTGATGTAAGAGATGTGCCTTCTGTTTAAAAATCTTCCCACATTCAGTACATTTAAAGTGTTTTTCTTCAGTGTGAATGTTATGATGTACCCGAAATGATGTTGGGGTAACACTCTGTCTGTCTTTGGTACATTTCAACTCATCAGGTACATAAAAAGTCTGTTCATGGACTAGAGATTTGTGTGTCAGACTAAGCCTTTCCCCTCTGATAGTATATTTTGAAGCAGTCCCTTCTGCATGACCATGATGAGGTTTATTCAAAGTCATCTTCTCTGTCAAACTCTTCCCACATTTAGCCCTTTTAAACTGAGTTGGTCTTGAGCGACCCTTCTGGCCTACAGGAGATCCTGATTGGAAACCCTTCTTACATGGAATAGGTTTAGTAGCTAGAATAAAAAAAGAAATGTTCTCTTTAATATTTTATATCCTTTCCCTCCTTTAAATCCACATTCCACTTTTTTGTTCCTTCTGGACCCATTATCAGCACCTTACCTCAGCCATGAAAACTGTAGGAATGCACACTCCTCAGAGGTTAATAACACATGCAGTTCATGAGTAGTTATATGGAGGAGGCTGCTTAATGACACACAGCAACCCTTCTCCTGCAGAGCAAAAGCATCCCCCCTCTCTAAAAGCCTGAGCAGTAAGAAACACCCAATATCACCCAAACCCAGGTTTCTAGTACAGCTCTGTAAGTATGTTTACACTGAGGAGTTTTGCACCAGTGTGAGTGGCAAAGAAAAAGTAGCTGATCCTCTGCCAGAGGATATGTGTACACAGGTCTGAAACAATTGTAAGCAAATCTGTTTTAGCTTCTGTGAAGCTGCAGCAGAGGGAGTTGAAATGGTGCAAGAGTTTTAAGTCCCTATGTGAGCACAAGACACCATAGGAAGTGATGCACTTGCAATGTTATAATCGGAAGAGGGACATAACTAAAACATGGGGGGAGCTAGGCTGCCTCCAACCCTTCCACAGATCCTGCACTGCTCCATAGCTCCTGTGCACGGATGCACTGGAAATGTCTAACACAGTACACTTCACAAACAAGCACTGCAATGGTGCCAATCATGTGGGTATGTGTGTGTAACGCACAATGCACCTTATACCACACCGCCACTGAGGCATGAGAATGACTTCATACAAAATGTCATTCATTTTCTAAACAGCAGCATTTTTAGTCACCATGAGTACATTTCTTTTGGATTTTCAATGCAAAACATAAAATTTAGTGGGAATATTAAAAATCATGTCTGAGAATACACTGCTTTAATTTGACTATACAGACTGTAATCTAAAGTTACTCTACAAAAGAACTCCAGAGCATATGCCCTGAGGCATGGGTTATCCTGGAGGATGTTGACCATACAGCCAAGTTTTAAAGGAAACACAACTGCAATTCTGCTTAAAGTAGAGCCAGTCCAAATTCTGTCATTGGGATTTGCATATGTTTCCCATGATGCTTTGCATTATTGGGGTACGTGAAATTGTGTTTCCTTTAAAGTTACTCTTGTCCTTTTTAGTGTGTGCCTGGCTGTGGGAATGCATTGTCATTTTAAAAGTGGCATTCATTGCAAAGGACTTGCCACCCCCCTTGGCAACCAGGAGGCAATAATCCAGTAATGTGAGACATAGCCCCTCCCAAAAGGTGGCGCACGTCTACTGGACCCAGTAGCTTAGACTTCTGCCAGTGCTTAATGAGATACCAGTGCACACAGGAAGATTTTCAAGTTTAAAATGCAAATGTCCACATTTATTTCAACAAAGAAACCTCAGTATCTCACCACAACATTAAGACACTAAGGTCTCTTTGTTAAAATATATGTGGGCATTTGCCTATTAAAACTAAAATTATTTCTGTGTGCTCTGCTCCATCTGTGTTTAAACTACTTTACATTGGATATCTAAGTGAACAGTTGCACCAATTTATTAGTGAGAACAGCTTCAGTTTGTTTCCCCTGACTCAGATACAAAGCTCAGGGTGGTCTGTGTTCCCACAGGGCAAGCAGACACTTGGACCAGAGTTAGCTGTTTACTATCACCATCAACTTTTGGATTAAAAAACAGTTCTTGTGCTGGTCCAGTGGCCTAGTGAAATCAGAAGACTTGTTGAAATAGATGTGGTACTGACCTTAAGAAAGTACCTGGCAGCCATCTTACTTCTAGTCGTTTGTAATCATTTGTGGTCTGCTCACTCATGTACTGTATAAGCAAAATGTTTTTACTTTGTGTAACTAATTCTGGGTCGCCCCTGAAAAAGGGACCATCAGGGCTCAGTGGGTCTACCCAGTTATCAAAATTGAATAAATAATGAATAGTCCTGTAGTGAGCAATTTGTCATGCTTGTAGTTTCCAGTTATGTTCAGTCCAATCCTCGTCATCACTGTAGTATTCTTGTTATGAAGAACTGGCTAACACAGACTTGGGAGCTGTGACTAAACTGCCATCTTTATTCTGGCTGAGCACAAAGCCATTATACAGTTAGCAAAAGTTTAAAGAGCTTTGGACTGAGCATGACTGAAAACGAGGACTGTTAATTGTTCACTACAAAACGTGTCAGTACCACATCTACTAAAGAATATTACACTTGGGTTACTAGATCAGCAGAGGCAAGTGAGGAGCCTCAGGAAGACACACAGTACTGCAACTGTATCTGCCACCTAGGGACATTAGTTTTGAGTAAAGGAGCAAGACAAGGGCTGGGTAGTGAATGTATTATGGTATTTCATAATTTTGGGGACATCCCTCTTGACGGAGAGCTTTGAGAGCTGTAGGCCCTCAGATCGGGGAGCCAGCAGAACTTGGGAACGTGAAGGCCCAAGCACTGTTGAAGGGAGTAGGCTTGGTTCACAGTCTGCTGAGTTAATGTACAGTAGTAAATCTATAAAGACCAAAGTGAAAGCTCAGCTCTTCAGGCTGTGGCCTGGTGATTCCCACTCTAATGGGGTTCAGGGGCAACACATTGTTGGGGAGTGGTGAAGCCCCACCTGAAGTTGCTAAGGTTTTTAGTTTTGAAAAAAAAAAATCATCATAAGAGATTAGTAATTTGATGGTCTCATATTTCCTACAAGGGAAATAAATGATAAAAATGTGTACTAAAAGTCCTACAACTTCATTGGTAAACATACATCACATGAAAGTGGGAAAACACATATCAATGCTGTGGTAATTTTTTACGAACATATGAAGATAAGAAACTTGCCAGCAGAAACAGGCCTCATGGTCTATCAAGTCTCCTCAGAAGTGCAGCTAACACCTCTTATTGCAGCTGCCACACCCCATCCCCCTCTTATCCTCAGAAACTGCTCAACGTTGCTTAGCCAGCCCCCCCCTTGCCCTGTCCCATGCTCTTTTGAAACTGCCCACGGTGCTGCATGCCACCACCTCCTCTGGTAGAGCATTCAATTGTGACACTTCCCTCTCAGTGAAATAATGAATCCTCATCTCCCTCCTGAATCTGCCACCCTCCAGTCTTAGCCCATGCCCCCTTGTGTCCATTAGTTTTCTCAGCTTAAACAACCCCTCCAGGGTTTTAAATAATTGATTAGCAGTTTTTTTCCTGGGACATTAATTAACTGTACAGAAAGTATTTATATAGGTTTTCTAGAAGTGTTATGTTCATTAACCACAATGAGGCAAGTGCTATGCATTTTTATAATGTTTTAGCACTTTTATGAGCAAAACGCTAATCAGTTTTTAGAGTTAAATAAAACCCTGCCCTCTGTGCCAGACTTGTTGATCTCTTCAAGTATTTGAAAGTTTCAATCATATCCCCCCGATCCCTTCTATCCTCCAGGGTGTATAAATTCAAGTGTTTCAGCCTTTCTTCGTAGATTCTGCCTTTCATCCCCTGTATTATTTTTGTTGCCCTTTGCTGCACTGCTTCAAGCAGCCTGATATTCTTCATCAGATACGGATGCCAGTACTGCATGCAGTACTCCAAATGCGGCCTGGCCAAGGACCAGTATAGGGGCAGGATCACATCCTTGTGTCTGGATGACAATCCCTGCGTAATGCACCCCAGCATCCTGTTGGCCTTAGCCACAGCTTTTCTGCATTGAGCAGACTTTTTCATGCTCCCCGTTACTATGACCCCTAGATCCTTCTTCTCCTTAGTGACACCCAAATGCACCCCACCCAACTAATATTCCCTCCTCTGGTTCTTCACCCCAAAGTGCATAACTTTGCACTTCTTTGCATTGAAACCCAATTGCCACCTTGCCAACCACTCCTCAAGTCTGGTTAGGTCACCCTGTAGCGTTTGCCACTCCTCCATGTCATCCACAACAGCCCCGTCTTGGTGTCATCAGTGAACAAACTGATTTTGCTCCCAACCCTTTGTGCAATATCCGATATGAACAGACCAAACAACACTGGCCCCAGCACAGAGCTCTGTGGCACACTGCTGGTCACTGGCCTAGGAGAAGAGAGCCCCCCCCCACCCACTGCAGTCCATCTTTCATCCAATTCTTGATCCAATTAGCCATCTTAGCCCTCACCCTTACGTATATCAGCTTTGCCCCAAGTTGCCCATGAAGGATCAAATCAAAGGCCTTGCTGAAATCCAAATATAGGACATTCACTGTATGGCCCTTGTCCAACTCCCTTGTTACCCAGTTGTAGTATTCTATTAAGGTGATCTGGTATGATCTCCTAGAGATGAAAACCATGCTGCTGCCCATCCTGGAGCTGACTGACCTCCAGGAAGGTTACCAGTCTCTCCCCTTCAAGATTGCTTCCATAAGTTGACCTGCTATGGAAGTGAGACTGACAGGTCTGTAATTCCCTGGTTCATCCTTTGGGCAGCTCTTGTGGATAGGCACCACACGAGCCAACATCCAGTCCTGCGGCATGCACCCCATGTCCAGAGAGGTGTTGAAAAGGTCAGCCTGCAGCCCAGCCAATACCTCCACCATCTCCCTCCAACACCTAGGGTGAATGCCATCTGGATCTGGTGCCTTATCCACCCTAAGTGCCTTCCGACCTTCCAATACCTTGCTTTCCACAATCACCCCATCAGTCATCTCCCCCCCATCCCCACCCTCCCAGTCCACGGAGGTACTGGACTTCCTATCTGCCTCGTGAACACAGAGCAGAAGTATTCATTCAGTACTTCTGCCACTTCCTTTTCCTTCTCCACCCACCCACCCACCATCCTTCTTTATCCAGACTATCTGGTCCCTGTAGTTACTTTTCTCCCCTACTATAGAATTCCTTCTCCCCCTCCATGATGCACCTAGCCAGACTCAGCTCCTTGGAGGTCTTGTCCTCTCTTACTGACTTGGTGACTTTCTCGCGTACATCTCCCTGTCCTCCTCCCTCCCAGTTCTTTTCAGTCTCCTGAAAGCCACTCTGTTGGCCCTCACCCCCTCCAACACACTCCTGGTCATCTAGCAGGGCACCTTAGCCCTGGTCTTCTTGCTCAGAGTCCTGGTGCACATTTCAGTAGCTTCCCCTCAGCCCAGGCTTTATGCTATCCCACTTCTGTTGTGCGTCCATCTCCAACCTAATCCCCTCAAGGTGCCCCCTCAGTATTTCCCTCATTCTCCCAAAGTCTGCCCATCTGACGTCCACTACCCTTGTTGCCAACCCCACAGCCTCCCTGCTCATTTTGAGCGTGAACCACACTGAAAGGTGGTCACTCCCAGCTAGTAGGTCCTCCACCTGTAGCTCTCTCACCATTTGATAATACCAGGTCCAATGTATTATCTAGCTGGGTTGGTTTTCCAACCATCTGGACCAGACAGCTATCCTGGAATGCATCCAAAAGTATCTGTTCCCCAGCACTAGAGGTGGCTTGGGTTCCCCAATCCACCCCAGGTAGACTGAGGTTCTCCACGATCACCACACTCCCCTTACCACATACCCATCGAATCTGATCCAGCAACTCCCTATCTAACTCCTCGGACTGTGCCAGTGGCCTATACACCACCTCTAGCCTCAGTTTCCTATCCCTTGAATTCAGGAAGCGCCTCTGTTCTCCCCTCCTCCCCCTCATCCCTAGTGCATCTAATGCCATTCTTTACATAAATCACCACCCCTTCCCCTTTCCCCACCCCTTTGTCCTACCTATAAACCCTGTACCCAGGGATCACCAGACCCCAATCCTGGTGATGGCTGGCCCACATCTCTGTGATAGCCACAATGTCCACCATCCCTATGTTTAAGAGAGACTGTAGTTCCTCTACTTTGTTACCCAGGCTCCTCACATTCAGGGAGACCACCCTCCACCCATTACCCACCTTCTCCCTACCCTGCGCCCCCTCTACTTGATCATTCAGTCATGGCCCAATCTCGTTTACAAACACTGCTGTCATGGGGGGGGGTCAGCTTATTCAGATCCCCTACCTTGCGACCTTGCACACTAGTCATACACTCACCTCCTCCCCTTCCTAGTGTATCACCCTAATCTGACATTCAAACCTCAGGACACAAACAAAACCATTACACTAGACCCATGGGTGACACATGAAAACTCAATAGTCCTCCAACTCTCCCACTGACCTAATCAAGTACTGGACCCTTTGTAATGCCTGTACCAGAGATACCAGGCTTGCCAAGTCCTAATACTATGCATTCACAATCCAGAACAACCTTAATCACCCCTCTAATTTCTGGAAGGTTATCCATGTCATCTCCCCCAACCCAGTTCTCTGCCTCCATCCTCCAGGTGGGTAACACTCCAGTTTCCAAACCCTTCTCTTTCACCTCATCTTTCAACTCTTTCTTCAACCCTTGTGCCATTTACCTCCTCGATTCCTCTTCCTCCCCCCCCTTCCCCATCATTCCACCCCACATTACCCCTTCTCCTTCTCTCCTACCACTTCAGCTGCTTCCCTTAAATGCCTCTTGGATCTAAACCCCAACACGGGTGTCAGTCCCGATGGTCTTGACCCCAAACTCCTGAATCTCTCTGACTGTACCATTGTTCTGCTTATTACCTCCCTTATTAACGTCTCCTTCTCCATAGTCTGTATTCCTGATACTTGGAAACAGGCCACCATCATCTCCTTCTCAAAAGGGGAGACTCCACCTCTCCTGGCATCTACCGCCCTATCTTCCTACTTCTCACCATGTCTAAGAGCCACAAACACCTTGTGCTATCTCAGATCTCCCCCTTCCGTGTTTCACCTGCCTTCTTTACCTCTTTCCAGTCCCACCTCCCTCCTCTGACTTACTGACTCCTTTCTATCTGGCATGGACCAGGGCTTGGTCACATCTGCCATTTGTGTTGAATTGGCCAAAGCCTCCAACACTGTTGCCCACCCCCTCCTCCTGGACACGTTCAAAGCCAGGGGTCTCAGTCTGTTGGTTCCACTCCTAGCTTGAAGGCAGACCTCAAGTTGTCTGGATTGGAGAATCCATATTTCCTCCACTCTCTATCAGTTCATATATTCCCCCAAGAGTCAGTCCTTGGCCCACTACTCTTCTCCATCTTCTTGAATGACCACCCCACTGCCTGGTCCTCTTCATCCATCCATATGTATTATAATGACATGGCACTCTTTGCCTCTGACTCCTCTACCTCTGACCTCATGGCCAGGCTCCAACTGGACTTCACTAACATCCAGCACTGGTTCCTGGAAAATCAGCTGCCACTCAATGCCATAAAAGTGTCTCTATGACCTTTGGCACTAGGCAGAGGCTCTCCAGGCTCAGTCCCCTGTCCTTCTTCCATAACCTTAATGGTGCACCAATTAAGAATTTCCCCTCATTCAAGTACCTCAGGATATAGCTAGACAGGCACCCTGATTTCTCAATGAATATGGATGCCACCCACAATAAGCTGCACCTCTAACTTAGTGTGCTTTACAGGAATAAAGTGTCTCCTGCTTCCTGTATATCAAAAGGTCATCAAGAAGATAATACTCCCCATCTTCAACTACAGTGACATAGTATACAATGCTGCTTCCAAGTTCACCTTTACCAGACTGGAGCTCCTCTTTCACTCCTTTTGCTGCTTCGCTATGGACTGCCCCCTACCCACATTTACCACTACTCCATGCACTCCTCTGTCTCCTTCCCCACCCTAAAAGTCAGACGCCTTGGCCATTGTGCTTCCTTCATCTCTAAATACTGGCTAGGCTCCCTCCCCTCCTACCTTGCTTCCCCTTCCTCTCTTCCACCCATATCACTTCCACTCACATATGCAAATCTGGCAGTCACTGTCTCACACTCCCCCTAAAGAAAACCACTGCTCGTCAAGTTGCCTTCTTCTGTTTCCCCAAAGTATGTGATCCTTTCCCCCTTACCATCTGCTCTGCCTCTTCACACCCATCGCCTGTCTCCTCCTTGTATTTACTACTAACTTCTGCAATAGTCCCTGTTATTCACTCCAGGGCTGCTGCCCACCACCCTCCTACCTCTGCTACCCCTTCACCCTGCACCCACACTTGTGCAGCCCCCTCTTTTACCCTCCAAAATTCATAGCCTCTGCTCCCATCCTAAGTTCAGAATCATCTCTGCGCATTGCAAATGTTGTTGTTGTCCAGCACTTATTGTATTCTAATAACTGGGGGAAGTTATGTCTCATAGGGAGTGTCTCATATGTTGTGGGATTGGAGATCTGCATGTAGAGATCTAGAGGTTGGAGGGGGAGCGAAGGAAAATGAGGGGAAATGTGGGGGTGTGTGGGTGTAGGCTCATCATCCACTCGGGTGTACAGGGCAGGTGGGATAGCAGGACCTATAAAGGGGATGAGGAAGCTGAGTAGCAATATGGGGCGGTATCAAAACAACAACGGGGCAAGGACTGGTGGTGGGGGTCAGGTTTAAACAATAGGTATGCGGTATTAACATCAGTAGTGGATGAGGAGGGCAGGACTCTCCAGAATGAGGCAAGTGGGCATGAGGCCAGGGGGTGTGCAGGGGCCAATCCACCAGAGGGGGATATGTACAGGACAGTGGGAGAAAAAGTTATATGGGTAGGGTAGGAGGGGGTGAGGGGGGACAGAACAGGGACAACAGATGGAGGTTGCAGCCCAGGTGGGAGTGACATGGTACACAATGGGGTGAGAGGGGTCACAGGTTGTGGATTGACTAAAACAGGAGGGGAGGCTAGCTTCAAAAGGAATCTGAGCAGATGAGAAAAGGAGGGGTGGAGGGAAAGTGGGTGAGGTCCAAGAGCTGGTGGACAGGGAAGGGTCAATGATCATGGGAAGGATGGTGATGGGAGGAAGGTGCAGCCAAAAGGAGGGGGGTGGAGGGGGAGGATTGGTGGTGCTAGGGGATTCTATTCTGAAAGTGATCAGGTGGGAGGAGGGGAAGGGTGAATACCACAGGTGGATTTGGGTGGAATCTGTACCAGGATTGACTGTCACCCATCTTATTCAATTTATTTGGTGACAGACGTTGCCCTTATCTTGCCTTTGCTGACGACCAGTGCACTTGGGTTAAAAAGGATGATAGAGAACCAGGATTTACGTTTTATAAAAGTGTCCCTGTAAGTCAATGTAGACAGGACAAAATTAATGGCGTGTTGTAATAGCATAAAAAATAATCATTATAGATAAAAAATAGGAAACAAAACTATAGAAGTAGTGAGGGAATTTAAGTATCTCAGTGTTACAGTAACATCTAACTTGTCATGGATTAAACACATAAGAGAAGTGGAAAGTGAAATCAAAAGAAATTTTCCAATTTTGAACATAAATTTGGTGGAAGTTCAGTAAATGCAAAAATAAGAGTGCAGGTTTTCTATGGTCCAGAAATGTGGGCATTAAATAGTACAACATTTATAAACAACTCCTGGGCTTACCCCAGAGAGTGCCATCAGTTTTAGCAAGAGCTGAATTGGCACAACTTCCTCTTCAGTGTTTAATTCAAGAGAGATGTATTGTATATTGGCTTAAGGCCTATAGCTTGGAAGCAAACAGGCAGGGTGCGAAATTCCTATACCTTAGGTGCCCCAGGGCAGGCACTTTTGTCCCAGGACACCTAATGCAGTTTAGTACCTGCCCACTGGGGCACCTAAGGTATTTAACAGAGTCCTGGTTTCTTTTCTCACTACTGAGCAATTTTGTTTACCCCCACGTCAGCACATTAGTTTTTTTGTTATTTTTTTAAACTCACGCTCATTTTCCTGTGGGTGGGGTTCCACTGAGGTGGGCAAGTGTCATTTTCCTTTGGGTGGGTGGCCGGTTGAGGAGTTTCGAGCAGCCTGAGCTGATGCCACTGCCAAGTCATGAGATGAGCCCTTCAGAGACCAGCTGACATGCTGAGAACAACGGGCTGACGTTTGACTGGCACAGCTATCAGCTAGCTGCACATACGAGGGGTCGGAACATTGTTGGTGGAGGCAGACTGCAGGAGACTGACACCAATCAGGAGAGTCTCTCTGCACAGTTCGCCCGGCCCCTTACACAGTGTGTCTTGCCATCTGTGTAAAGCATGTCACTCCATCCTCTTCTGTTGGAAAAGCAAGACATAGCGAGTGGCACGCTCACAGCTTGTCCATTAAATCCATTTGTTCGTGATTGCGATCGGAGATCAAATAGTTCATAAAAAAGCTCTTTTATGAGTTATTGTCCATAAGCTCGAATGTCAAATACTGAATTACTTGTTACTACTTTTTTTGTATTACAGTCAGAAGTGTGTGCAAGTGATAAGGGGGAGGGAGTAGATTATGAAGGGACAGATTTAATAACTTTGGATGAAATAAAAAAAAAAATGCTCTTTTAAGAGCTATTCTTTATCTAAAGCAGTGCCTAGTCAGATCTGCCTGCAATTTGCAAAAGTGATAATGGGGAGGGGAGAGTGAGACCACAAAGTGAAGAACTCTAGTCAGTCACTCATACAACCAAAATTAGCAGCCTGGCAAGATTAAACTTCTGTTTTGGGTGAAAAGATAAACAGGAGCATAGTACAGCATAGCTAAATTTGGTGGTGAGGTGACTGAGAGACTTGTGGAAGCTGTACCTTAGGACTTAGCTACCTGATTTAATATAATGAAAGAGTAAACCCAGTTGTCACAGAGTGAACTAATTAAATAGTAGCAGACTGCAAGGGGCCATTCCCAGTCTATAGGCTGTATCAGGCTCTTTTTTATGTTGGCTTGCGCGCATGCACAAGCAACATCGTGGGACAGTGCGGGTCTTGGGGGCGTGGCTGCTGTTGGGCAAATGCAGGGCACGCATCAGTAGGTGCATCTCTCATTCCCCAATCAGCCTGCATGCCACCGCCACACCATGCATACATAATGGGGCGAGCACATCAAAGCAAAGGTCCACTGCAATCATCATACGCAGCGGTCCTTTGCTTGACTTGCTTGCCGCCATTATGGCCATGGTCCCGCTCACCGCCTGACTTCTGTCAACATCGGGGGTGCCCAATCCCCCTGTCGGCAACCCCCCCATGTTTCAGGTGCTGATGGGGAGCCTACTCCCCGTCGGCATCCCCACAAATGTGGAATGCCGAGGGGTGCCCAATCCTTGGCTCGCGCCTCCCCGCTTCTTTTCACGCTGGACAGGGAAGCCCACTTCCCATTGGCATCACCCCTACAACCGTGTTGAATGCCGAGGGGTGCCTAATCCCCTCAGCTCGTCTCACCCCCGACTTTGTTTGCGGTGGAGTGCCCAATCCCATGGCGTGCATTAACCCCTGTGTTGTGTGCCAACGAGGGTGTCCAACTCTGCCTGCTACTGACCCCCCAAAACCCCATTTTAGGTGGCATGCTGGGAGCCCACCCCAGCATGCCAAATGCCCTGCACAAAACTGTCCCATAGCGTTTCTTTTTTTTTAAACCTAGAAACGAAAACCGCCCCTCAAGTCTAGATCCCCCCACCCGCACCCACCCACTGGAACCCTGCCTCCCTCACCCCATACTTACCTCCAGACTCCGCGCGACAATCTTCGGTGGACCGGGAACACGTCTGCACTCTTCAAAGCCGACCGCGAACTGGGGAAATGCCGGTAAGCTGTATAATGCAATGAATAGGTTTTTTCAACTTTGTTGCATATCTCAGGCATTTCTTGGAATTTTGGCACCAAATTTTCAACATGGGGTTTTTGGGCCCCTCCTCATGAATTCTGTCACTGTCATGGCATTAATCGGCCTCGAAAGGTGATTTCGCAGTCACTGCACAAAATCACCTTTCGGGACCCATTAACAAAATGACAGTGCCAGTGTTCATGAGGTGGCCTCTCAAAAGCCTATGTTCCGAATTTGGTGGGAAAATCAAGAAATGCCTGTTCTGACGTCGTTGCGCAGTTGCAGGCTGTCAATTCACTCATTCGCAATATTTTAATGCGGTATTTTCAGCATTGGCATTTTCTGCACCTCCTTGTGGACAGTATAGCTGTTATTTCCTATATCCTGGCTAAATGTGTTTCACATTCGGCGCATAAAAAACCAGTCGCTGTGGGAAATCAGTGTTTGGGGCCAGATTATGAAATGACAGTGACACAGTTCATGAGCAGAGCTCCTAGAATGCCTATGTTGAAAATTTGGAGCTGATACTCCATAAAATGACTGTGTTACGAGCGTGCGTTGGCAGATTGCACGCATGCTCGTACCGTCGTGCATTTGTGATATTTTCACTCTGGATTTCCACCATTGCCATTTTTACACACCTCTTGATGAACAGTATAGCTGTCACTTCACATATCCTGCCCAAAATGTGTTTCTGCACTTCCGGTGCAGAATAGCGTGGTTGCTGTGCAAAACCACTTCTTGGGACACTTTCAGGAAATGACAGTGACACTGTACATGAGAAGAGGTGCTAAAATGCCTATGTTGAAAATGTGGTGCCTAACGCCCACAAACTGGCAGTGCTGCAAGTGTGTCTTGCATATTTCCCATGCACCCTTGCAACTCCGCAAATTCCGGATATTTGTATGCCACATTTTCAGCACTGGCATTAATTACACCTCCTTATGAACTGTGCAGCTGTCATTTTTCACATCCTGCCCAGCATGTTTTCCTGCACTGCACTAACAAACACCCACAGGGACACTCTAATGCCTCTCACTCTCTGCAGGGAGCGGGTGGGTTGCCATCAGTTCAATACTTGACTGCCACTCCTATGCTGCATCTCTAACTCCTGCACTGCCAATGGCAGCAAGCCAACATTCGGCATTGACAAATGCTTGTTTTCTGTAGTAGTAGTCACAGTTGTTGCTGGGAACAGAACATCAAAAGTAAAAAAAGAAATCCTTACATTCAGTCTGATAAAAAGCTGGCTGATTTACTTATGTGGAGTTTAACTAACTAAACTAAACCCTCAAACATCTAAATTAAGAACTACAGGGAGCTACTCAGCTGAGTAAGTCAGCTTGAGTAAATAAAGGTTTGGGAAGGGAACAGCTCTATTCTGTGATATAATTAAAAGCCCTTTGTGACTGGTGGGCTTGCAGCCTGCCTCGTGCCTACTGATTTGCCCCCTTGAGGACTGAAGGAGGGCACCACAGAGGGTAGTCAATGGCTACTGGCAAGGCAGGAGGAAATAAAAATAAATGTAAAGTCCTGTCCCTTTGTGTGTTGAATTTGTGGGGTGACTGAGTGATTGTCATTTTCTCTTAAAAATAAATTACTTTGTCACCCTTTGTACGTTGGGGTCTGTCCTCTTTTCTTAAGGACTATTGAGGTCTGACGGCACTAGCCAGGGAGTGGCTAGATAGAAGGGAAAACAAATACTGTAAATAAAACCCTTTTATTTGGACTGTTGTACTAGGCTACATTACACTGCATTTTGATTTGTCCTCAAAAAAAAAAACCTTGTTAGTTGCAATCAGTGCTTGTTGGGTCATGCACGGGTAGTGTTACTGAAATAAATCACACAGCCAGTTTAATTTCTTTATATTTCTGTTTATTATTTACAAGCTGACAAACCAGGGCAATGAAACCAAAATTATGTGGACAAAAAGAGGGTGGCATGTAAAAAGTTTCCTGGGCATGTACATCTACTGCTTACATGCCCCAGTGGGCATGTACTTTTTTTTTTTACGAATTTCATGCCCTGCAAACAGGTTACCCTGGAAATGTTTAGAGGAAGAAATAAGATAAAAAGATGGAAATTTTACATTTCCTATGATGAGAATTCTGGAACAATGGGTAAAACCTTATGAATTGCTTGACTGTATAAACAACACTTGAAGAGAACCATTAAGGGATAATCAAATAATAATTAAAATAGAGTTAGAGATATTTTTAGACAAAAGGAACTTGAAATAATCCCACTATTTAAAAGTAAGTGATTAGCAGCACATAAGAAAGAGGTAAGATTTGATGATTATCTACAGTTAATCAAACGACCTGATCGAACAAGAATATTAACTAAATATAGATTTGAATATAATAATAGCGAAAGATTAAAAAAATGTTTGGGGGTAAGAAGTCCAGTTCCAGTAGCAGATGCCACTGTGGTTATGGAGAAAATGATGTGGCTCATCTTTTAATTTTATGTCCCCTCTATAATAAGTAGAGAACACAATATCTCAGGGATATTTTCAAAGATTTGACTGATTCTCCCGATGAAATGACAAAGATGCTTCTTAGTAATAAAACTGTACAAATTTTAGAGAAAGTAATAACTTTCTTTGAAAAGGTACTGTAGATTACATTAAATTTAATTTTATCGACAGTCTAACACCGGAGCTCACCTGTGTGGACCTCCAAAATGAATTTGAAGTCCTTCAGAAAAATCTGCTTGACCTGAAACTCTTACTAAACGTAAAAAAAAAAAAAAAACAAGCATTTGTCAATGCCGAATGTTTGCTTGCTGGCATTGGCATTGGTAGTGTAGAAGTTACAGAGCTGCATAATAGGAATGGCAGCGAAGTATTGAACTGAAGACAACTCCACCACCACCCTGCAGAGAGTGACAGGCATTGGGGTGTGCCTTTGGACAAGTCAGGCATAACTACCATGCCATTTCACACCCTACCCTGCAGACACTGACAAGTGTCATGGTGTGCCTTGGGTCTTTGGCCCTATGTCGCACCCCATTCCATCAGGAAATACGGTGAGATGGGTGCGGTATAGGAGAATGGGGTGAAGTTTGGGCCGAAGAGTCCGAGGCACACCTTGATGCCTCTCACTGGCTGCAGGGTGTGGGTGGGGTGGAATGGTATGAGCATGACAGGCAAGAATCCCAAGTCACACCCTGATGCCTGTCATTCTCTAAAGTAGAGGCGTTATGGTCAGAAACCCTAACGCCTCAGGCATTCGTTGGTATTTTCACTCCAAATTTTCAACATGTTTTTTTTGTGACCCCCACCTCATGAACAGTGGCAATATCAGTTTGTTAGCCGAAAACTGCTTTTGCACAGCGACTATGGCATTTGGCACCACAGGTGCAAAAACACATTCCGAACAGGATGTGAAAAATGACAGTGGTACTGTTCATGGGAGGTGTAAAAAATGTCAATGTTGAAAATCTGCTGTGAAGATCTTAACAAAACTGGTGAAGTCATGAGCGTGCGTAGAAACTGTGCAATGCACACCCCTAATGTAACTAGTTTGGGGATATTTTTACAGCAGATTGTTAACACAGGCATTTTGGGACTTCCGATCACGAACAGTGTCAGTGTGATTTTCTTATCTGTCCCGAACAATGATTTCCCACAGCAACCACGCATTTCTGTGCTGAAAGTGTGAAAACACATTTCGGCCATGTTGTAGAAAATGACAGCTGTACTGTTCATAAGGAGGTGTGGAAAAATGCCACTGGTGAAAATCTGGACTGAAAATATTACAAATTCATGAACTTACGAGGGTGCATGGAAACTGCACAATGCTCACTCGTAACACAGTCATTTTATGGAGTTTTGTCACCAAATTTTCAACATAGCCATTTTAAGACCTCTGCTCATGACCAGTGTCACTGTGATTTTCTTAATCTGTCCCAAACATTGTTTTCGCACACCGACTGTACCATTGTGTGCTACATGTGTGGAAACACATTTTGGGCGAGATGTGAAAAATGGTAGCTGTACTGCTCATAAGGAAGTGCAGTAAAATGGCACTGTTGAAAATCTGGTGTGCAAATATTACAAATTCGCAAACTTGCCAGCGTGCGTAGGAACTGCGCAACGTGCGCTCCTAAAACAGTCATTTTTGGGAATTTTTTCACCAAATTTTCAACATAGCCATTTTAACACCTCTGCTCATGACCAGTGTCACTGTGACTTTCTTAACATGTCCCATACATTGATTTCACACACCGACTGCGCCATTGTGCGCTACATGGGCAGAAACACGTTGTGGGTGAGATGTGAAAAATGACAACTGTACTGCTCATAAGGAGGTGTGGTAAAATGGCAATGTTGAAAATCTGGAGTGAAAATATTGAAAATTTGCGAACTTACGAGTGTGCGTATGAACTCTGCAACGCACGCTCGTAAAACAGTCATTTTTAGGAATTTTTTCACCAGATTTTTAACATAGCCATTTTAACATCTCTGCTCATGAACAGTGTCACTGTGATTTTCTTAATGTGTCCCGTACATTGATTTCGCACACCGACTGTGCCATTGTGCACTACATGGGGGAAACATGTTTTGGGTGAGATGTGAAAAATGACAACTGTACTGCTCATAAGGAGGTGTGGTAAAATGGCAATGTTGAAAATCTGGGTGAAAATATTGAAAATTTGCGAACTTACGAGGTGTGCGTATGAACTCTGCAAGCGCGCTCGTAAAACAGTCATTTTTAGGAATTTTTCACCAGATTTTTAACATAGCCATTTTAACATCTCTGCTCATGAACAGTGTCACTGTGATTTTCTTAATGTGTCCCGTGACATTGATTTCACAGTACACCGACTGTGCCATTGTACTACTACATGGGGAAACATGTTTTGGGTGAGATGTGAAAATGACAGCTGTACTGCTCATAAGGAGGTGTGGTAAAATGGCAATATTGAAAATCTGGAGTAAAAATATTGAAATTTCGCAAACTTACGAGCGTGCGTAGGAACTGCGCAACGCATGCTCGTAAAACAGTCATTTTTAGGAAATTTTTCACCAAATTTTCAACATAGCCATTTTAAGACCTCTGCTCATGAACCATGTCACTATGATTTTCTTAATGTGTCCCATACATTGATTTCGCACACCGACTGCGCCATTGTGCGCTACATGGGCGGAAACACATTTTGGGTGAGATATGAAAAATGACAGCTGTACTGCTCATAAGGAGGTGTGGTAAAATGGCAATATTGAAAATCTGGAGTGAAAATATTGAAATTTCGCAAACTTACGAACGTGCGTAGGAACTGCGCAACGCACGCCTGATAAACAGTAATTTTAGGAATTTTTCCACAAATTTTACAAAATAGGCTTTGAGAGCCACCTTATGAACACTGGCAGTGTCATTTCATTAATCATTCAGAAAGGTGATTTCACACAGTTGCTGCGAAATCACCTTTCGAGACTCTTATCATGACAGTGCAAGAATTCATGAGGAGGGCTCCCAAAAACCCCATGTTGAAAATTTGGTGCAAAAATTCCCCAAAATGCCTGAGATATGCAACAAAGTTGAAAAAACCCTACCTATCCCATTATACAGCTTACCGGCATTTCCTCAGTTCACGGTAGTTTTTGAAAAGTGCAGACGTGTTCCTGGTCCACCGAAGATCGTCGCCCGGACTCCAGAGGTAAGTATGAGGTGAGGAGGGGTGTGGGGAGGCAGGGTGCGTAGTGGGTGGGTGCAGGTTGTGGGGGGCAGGGAGACTGCGAGGGACTGTTTTTTTCTTTACAGGTTTTTGTTTTAAAAAGGACGTGGGGCGTTGCCATGCTGGGGTGGGCTCCCAGCATGGAAGAATAACTGGGGGGTGTGGAGCTGGCGGAGTTGGGCACCCCGTCGGCCATGGCATCGTTGCCGCTGGGGTGGGCTCCCAGCGTGGCACCCTGTGCTGGGGGAGACACAGTGGAGGCAGTGGGATTGGGCACGTCGCTATACAACTATAGCCACGCTGGGTGGGCACTAGCGTGGCATATGAAACTGTGTTTCAGGGCTGCAGCGGCTATACAGTGCGTCGTTGGGGGAGCAGCAGCATGTGTGTGTGTGTGTGTGTGTGTGTGTGTGTAGGGGAGCGTGCATGAGCAGGCGATATCTGATTGCTGCTCACTGAAGCGTAGTTCTCCCTTTCAACTGTATGCCACTGCATTTTGGAGCTGTTATAGACAACTCCAGCAGGCATTGGAGAACTGTGGCTGCACCTGCAAACGCACTGACTGAATTGAAAGAGGGCTGACACACCTCCGAAAACTCAGATGATGGCACTATGTTTCTTGCACATGCGTGCAAGCAAACATACAAAACAAAGCCATGCTTTGCTCTCCCTTAGTACCTTCTACAAAAAACAACCAAACTGACATGAACCTCCAAATCAGCACCTTCCTGGAAGAAAAACTGGAGTTCGTGAAGAAATTCAAATATTTGGGGGTCTGGATTGACTCTAAGCTGTCCTTTCTTGACCACTTAGAAGAGCTCGCCAAAAAACTGAGACAAAGACTCGGCATCTTCTTCCGCATTAAATACTCACTAACCCTGGAGGCTAGAAAATTCCTCGTCCAGGCTACTTTTATGCCACTTCTGGACTATGCGGACTTCTTGTATAGCCACAGCACCAGCTCAGTTCTTTCCAAACTTGACACCCTTTGACACAGAACCCTCAGGTTTATCTCTGATGCACCTTACTCCACTCACCACTGCGCCCTTTATGCTTCCACAGGTTGGAATTCACTTAGTTTGAGGAGGCAAAAAAATGCCATATTCTGGACTTACAAGGCCATAACTTACAAGCTTCCTCAGTACCTTATAGGCTGTCTGCCCATCTGTCCCTCCAGTATCTATCCAGTTAAAAATCTCACCTACATATCCCTTGCTATTCCCAAAGTTGGAACGTGCTTTGGCAGAGCTTCTTTAAGCTATGCCTTTCCAGTGCTCTGGAACAAGATACAAAAATCCCTAAGGCTAACTCATCCTGTAACACTATCCCGATTCAAAGCCATGCTCCTAAAGACCTTCCCTGAGGTCTGCCAGTGCTTCAGATAGGGAAGTAGCATTCAAATGGCCAACCCACCTTCTAATTGCTTATCCTTCATCAGGCTTGTCTACTAGGATATCAACCCAGGAGACTCTGTCTCTGAATAGCATACCGACTAACTGACAACCTCCATCCCCTATTACATTCCTGACATCCCTCCCTCGTCCTTACCTCTGTACCGTCCCTCCTGCCCTCATCTACCCTTCTCCTCTTCTCTTCTCTCTTTCCTCTTCTATACTGTCTTATCAGTACCACATCAATGTAATCACTAGTAGTCTGTACTCTCCAGTATGCTACTCATAGGTCATATAGACCCCGTCATTCTACAGCTATGCAAATCTCATGTAATCTCCACTTAATGTGCTTAAAACTGTGTATACATGTACTGAATCATTGATTTTCCTACGAGCTTATGTATATAGCTTGCTAGTGATTCTTAGCCTGTTGCATATTACATGTACTTCCTTGCCCTTGTCTGCCTTGTACAATTATGCTGTCATTTTATTTTCTTACTATATGTCTTAGGTTATAGCCTATCAGGCTACTGTATTGTTTCCAGGTCCATCTTGTAAATGAACTTGTCTCAATGGTGTTTAGCCTGGTAAAATAAAGATACTGACTGACTGATTGATTGATTGATTGATTGATTGCTTGAATGATTGATTTGAATGCTGAGAAGGAAGGACTTGGATAATTTTTAATGTAGAATCTAATTGCAAAGTTGACATACTTTACTGTGGGATTCTTTTGCTATGAGACCTGTTTAAAAAAAAACTTTCACGAAGTTGTGTTAACTATTTATATGTTTTGTTTGTATTGCAACAACATAACTTGTCAAACAATAAACTGAAACTAAACTGAACCAGGATTGACACCGGACTGGGCAGGGCAGGTTCTGCTTAGGTGTGTTGGGGTGGGCAGGGAGAAACCTCACGTGGTGGTACATGTAGGCACTAATGTCCTGAGGGGCTGCATGGTGGAGTCGATCAGGGAGAGATCTGAAGATCTGGGGAAGTTGTGTTTGGAAACTGGGAGCTCAGTGGCTTCTCAGAGGTGCTACCGGTTCCAAGGGTAAGCAGAATGAGAAAGGAAAGGACAGTGGAGTTCAACTCCTGGCTGGGAAGGTGGTGTAGCTCTTATGGGTATAGGCTGGTAGAAAGACGGTGGGGGGGAGATACATGGAACAACAGTGAACTGTATGCAAGGGACAGATTACACTTAAGCAGGGCAGGGCAGGGCAGGGGGCGTTGAAATGTAAGTTGGAGGAATATGCAGTTTCAAGTTGTTTTTTTAACTAGCTAAGGGGGAGGAGAGTGTGCAGCCAGTATTCAGGGTTACCAAAAAGGGGAGCCAAATGAGCTGACCCCCCATGACAACAGAGATAGCAATAGGGGGCCGAAGAAGGGAGGGGGGCAGGTCAAGGGACCATGGGGTGGAAGGATGGATGGGAATGAGTGGAGGGTGGTCTCCCTGAATGCGAGGAGCCTGGGTAACAAAATGGCTGAACTCCAGGCTCTCTTAGCTGAGAGGATGGTGGACATGGCAGCCATCACTAAGACTTGGGCCACCAGACACCAGGATTGGTATCTGGCAATCCCAGGGTACAGAATTTATAGAAAGGACAGGGGGTGGGGGGAGGGGTGGCAGTCTATGTAAGGGGTGGGATTAGATGCACAAGGGACGTGGGGAGGAAGGGAGGACAGAGACACTATGGATGCTGCTCCTGGACTCAAATGGTAGAAAACTGAGGCTGAGGGTGATGTATAGACCACCTGCCCAGTTCGAAGATGGAATAAGGAGTTTCCAGAACAGATTAGGTGGGTATGTAGGAAGGGGAGTATGGGGATATTGGGGGATTTCAATCTGCTTGAGGTGGTTTGGAGTACTCCTGCCACCTCCAGTACCAGGGAGCAGATACTCCTTGATGCATTCCAGGATAGTCTTCTGACTTAGCTGGTCAACGTGCCAACTCGGCTAGGTAATACACTGGACCTGGTACTATCGAATGTGGAGGCAGTAAGGGATCTTAGGGTGGAAGACCCACTAGCTGGGAGTGGTCATCAATCGGTGTGGTTCACGCTTGTTTGAGTAAGGAGACTATAGGCTCAGAAACAAGGGTGGTGAACTTCAGGTGGGTGGACTTTGGGAGGATGCGGGAAATACCGCAAGGGTGACTTGAAGGGATTAGGCCAGAGATGCGGTGATGGATGCACAGTAAAACTGGTATATCATCAGACTTGGTCTAACAGAGGCTACTGAGGCTTGCCCCAGGACTCTGAGCAAAAAGAGCAGAGTCAAGAAGCCATACAAAGTCACACATACCCCCATAATGCAAAGCATCATAGGCCATATATGCAAATCACCACAAAATCACCAAATGTTGTGGTGATTTGCAGATACAGCCCATGATGATTTGCATTATGGGGTATGTGTGATTTTGTATATCTTTGAAACTTGGCTTCCTGGCCAATGCCCTTTGGGGTAACCTTTGCCTCAGTGCCTACGTACTAAGGTTCTTTATTGCCATGAAGCCATGTTGGCTAATCAGCAAAGTGCTGGGGGTTGGGGTGAAGGAAAAAAAAGAGCTGTGTATCAAAGATTCAAGAGGATGGGGAGGAGGGAGGACAGGGAGATATGTGAGAGTTGGTCCAAGGAGGTAAACAAGCTTGTTAGGGAAGCCAAGGCCACCAGGGAGCTGAAGTTGACTCAGGGCATTAAGGGAAGGGACAAGGACCTTTTTAGATATGTGAGGGAAAAAAGGAAAAGCAGGGACCAAATAGTGTGGATCAAGAAGGGCGGAGATGGGAGGAACAAGCAGAAGCACTAAATGAATACTTCTGCTCTGTGTTCACACAGGAGAAGGGTGATCCAATACCTCCTTGGACTGGGAAGATGGGGTTGGGAGAGGAAGACAGGACTGATGGAATGACTGAGCAGAGCACTAGAAGGTCTGAAGACACTAAGGGTGGACAAGGCACCAGGTCCTAATGGCATTCATCACAGGGTGCTGAGGGAGATGGAGGTGTTGGCAGGGCCACTGGCGGATCTGTTCAGCACCTCCCTGGACACGGGATGCATGCCACTGGACTGAAGGATGGCCCATGTGGTGTCTATACACAAGAGTGACCCACGGGATGAGCCAGGCAACTACAGACCTGCCAGTCTCACTTACAGAATGGGAAAATTCATGGAAGCGATACTGAAAGAGAGACTGGTGGCATTTCTTCAGATGAATGGCCTCCAGGATAGGCAGCAGCATGGATTCATCTCAGAGAAAATCTTGTCAGACCAATCTGATAGAGTATTACAACTGGGTATCAAGAGAGCTGGACAAGGGCCACAGAGTGGGCATCCTATAACTGCACTTCAGCAAGGCCTTTGATTCGGTGCCTCATGGATGGCTGGCAGAACTTGAAATCTGTGGGGGTGAAAGAAGCTGGTTAACTGGATCATAAAATAGCTGAAAGGGAGGCAGCAAAGGGTGGTGGTGGGGGGAGACTCTCATCACCTAGGCCAGTGATAAGTGGGGTACCGCAAGCCTTGGTGTTGGCTCTGGAGTTGTTTAGGCTAGTCATATCAGACATCTTGCATGTGACTGAGAGTAGGATCAGACTGTTAGCAGACAATACTAAAATAGAAGTGGTAGTGGACGATGATGGGTGGAGATAACTACAGGGGGTCTGACCAAACTGGAGGAGTGGTCGGTGAAGTGGCAGTTGGGCTTCAATGCAAAGAACTACAAGGTTATGCACTTCAGGGCCAAGAACCTGAGGTGGGAATACTGGTTGGGGGTGTGAGACTGGGGGTCACCGAGGAAGATAAGGACTTAGGGGTGATGGTGATGGAGAGCATGAAGAACTCTGCTCAATGCAGGAAAGCTGCAGCAAAGGCTAACGGGATGCCTGGGTGTATTGCAAGGGGACTGTCATCCAGGCATAGGGAAGTGATCCTGCCCCTCTACAGGTCCTTGGTCAGGCTGCACTTGGAGTGCTACATGCAGTACTGGCATCCATATCTGAAGAAGGATGTTAGACTGCTAGAGGAGCTGCAGCGCAGGGTGACAAAAATGACACGAGGGATGGAAGACAAAACCTATGAGGACAGGCTAAGGGATCTGAGTTTGTACACCCTAGAGGACAGGAGGGATAGGGAATATATGATTAAAATGTTCAAGTACTTAAAGGGATCAACAAATCTATCGCTGATGGTTTACTTAAGCTGAGGAAGGGAAGGGACACGAGAGGGCATGGGCTAAGATTGGACGGGGCAGATTTAGGAGAGAGATGAGGAAACATTACTTCATAGAAAAGATGGTGTCAAAAATGGAACGCTCTTCCAGAGTAGGTAATATCATGTAAGATGATGGATAGTCTTAAAAGGGCATGGGGCAAGGGATGGGAGGGTGTCTGGGTAGATAGGGCTGAGAACTTCCTGGAGGTGAGTGGGGGTGGAGCAGCTTCATCTAGGGGTGCTGGCTGCACACTTGAGCAGACTTGATAGACCATGAGGCCTGTTTCTGCTGGCAGATTCGTATGTTGGTATGAGAAGCTGGTTATAATTCACCATTATAATCCGCAAGTTATAACAGTGAATACGCACCAGCTTTTCCTTAGCCCCCGCTCGTGCTGACTCACTCAGTGCCCTCTTACATTAGCCTTCAAACGACAGTCGCAGAAACAATCTGCCCAAACAACTCTTTTAAAAAATGTTCACAGAATAAAAATCCCTAACATTCAGCACTAGTATTGGTCAGTTTAGGCTCTCTCACTTACAGACCCAACTTCTGTTTTGCCCCACACTCGAACTTGGTCACCCAGGCTGCTCTCACAAAAGCAGCAGCCAATCGCCGGCAGTTACTGGATGTAGAGAGGATAAACCATACCAAAAAAAAAAATATATAGCTCCAAAGGCTCTTTAGTTAAAATTTTTCTAGATTTTATTTCAGGTCCAGTTCCTGGCTGTCACGGAGATATGCAAATGAGCTACAGAGTTACCTCTGAACCTCATTTAGATATCACTCTGACAATGATCACCCAGAAAAAAATTCCTCAAAATGTGAAGTTAAAATGCTTGACAGGGAAATTTAAAAACTAGTTTTCACAATATTTCAACCCCCCCCCTTCCCGATAACAGATAAGTATTTTCTGCTATTGTTTAAAACATTGTAAGACAAAAAAAAATGCAGACACAAACTTTCACTAAAAAAACAACATTTATTTCAAGAAATCTGATTGCAGAAAAAATGTACCCCAGCAATTACATAAAATAATATATGACGGGAGTGCATAAGGAGAATTAAATGCACTCCCTCAGTGTGGGATGCTTTGATAAACCCATCGGGCTTCGCCCTCAGGGTTTATGTAGCATCCCATACTTCAGTTGTGCATTAAATATTATGCATCCCCCAGGTATGTATTCTATATATAATAACTGGCTCTCCCTTTTTACCATAGAAAAACCATGGCATTATTTGATGTAATAAAGGAGTGTTTATTATGGCAAACATACTCATGGTTTTCTTCACTCTGCACATGCGCTCACCTGCAACTTCCTCCTGCACCTGTGGCAGCCTCGTCTTTCCACCAGAGTCGGACCCTCCACTGGGACTCAAAAAAAATCAACACATTATAAATTATAATTAACATTTCAACTGCGTGGGAGACTTCCAGTGATGTCATGCTCTCGAACGGAGCTTAATTCAAGAGGGTCTCACTGCGAACGACAAAATACTCTCCAAAATCATGGTTAAAATAAGAAATCCGATATCTGCAACACAGAGGATGAACTATGCCTAGAAGAGGAGAGCAAAGCAACACCAAGCTCGTGGAAATCTCTGATAAGGAGGGATTGTCAGACTGCGACTTGGGAAGCGAGGGCTCCCAGGCCTCAGCCTCCTCACAGCGCGGCCGCTCCAAGCTGGGACATCTCTCACTAACAACACTCCACTGCCAAATGACTATGATGCTGTCATAGATGAGGGACTTTCCGCAAAGAGATATGCTCCACAGCGACAGCCTTACTGACAGATATCAGCAAGCTCGAAAAGCGTCAGGAGGCCTTAGAGATGCAAGCCACGGAGGTCAACAAATGGGTAAACTGTGCTGAACAGGCCATTGTTCACCTGTGTCAGGAGGTCAGGGTGCTACAAGATATGGTCAAGGATGCTGAGAGCCAGAATTGGCATAACAACATCTGCATTTCGGGGATACCAGAGGGCTCTAAAAGCTCAGACATCTTATGTTTTGTACGACAACTGATTCAGGATGTTATCGCCCATTCCAGCACCCACCACCCTCGAGATGGAGAGAGTCCATCGTGCTCTTGGCCCCAAGCCTGCACCAGGAGTCCGACCCTACACTGTCCTATTGTGCTTCCTGCATTTTCAGAAGAAGGAAGTGGTACTTCATGCAATGTGGAAGCAGGGGACTGTCTTATTCCAAAGTCATAGACTTAATTTCCAAAATAACTATGAGCCCAAGATCATGGCCAGATGCAAAGCATACATCCCAGTCATGCGGTCCCTGAAAGGCATGGGCCTACATTTCCGCACACCGTATCCAGCTCGCCTGACAGTCTACTTCCCAGAAGGACCCCTTACCTTTGAACCACCAAATCCATCGAGGAACTGAAGAAGTGCAAGGTAGAGATCCCCCAGCAGCATGCACCTTTCTGGCCTTCGATTGCATCAAAACCGTCCAAGTGCATGTGGAATGCTGAGCAATGTGAGGTGAGGCACTGACAGGGAGCGGAGGCCATCCAACTCATCACGGACACCCTGCTGAATCAGAACCCATCTTCTACACTGGACCCCAAGAAGCCCAAAGAACCTTAATGCTGAATTCAGAGGACAATGCTGACTGACTTGAGTAACTCATCGGAAGGCACCCCTCCCCACCCTGGGCTTTGAGTGTGGAGTCACCTGGCTCACCCAAGCAGCACCTGAGGGACTTTGTGTCTGGATCCACCCAGAATAACAATAAAGACACAACAGCACCATACCCGATGAACTTTGGACATTAACTTCCATCAGACCTATCGCCCTAAAAGGAAACTAACCAACTAACCTCCCAGATAACTTTTAATTTTTTCTCCAATTGCCTGCTGTGTTACTCTGCTTCCCAACTCTGCCTACACCGCATAACACTTACCCCCTCTTTTGGTTTCATCACAACACACACACTCCTACCTCTGCTAAAAGTTATAAATAATAAAACCCTTTCTAAGACGTTTTCTCCCTCTGTGCAAGAAAGGCCTCTCTCACTCCTTCTTCCTTTCAGGATTCCATGTAGTGACCAACAGCCACTCCACAAAGCTGATGGGACCAGGATGAGGGGTAAGGAATCCTTTCTCGCACTACTACACAGGCAGGCCCTGTCCTCCCTGTCACTGCTCTGGCTCTTCTCCCACCCCCACCCCACTGCTCTCTCTCTCTCACTCTCTCTCTTTGCTCCTAACAGCCCCATAAGTCCGATAATTACTAATGATGTACTGTGGGATTCATGGGGGGCATTTATTGTTGGGGTGCCTGTGGGACACTGCTATGGGGTTCAGCAGGCAGGTGGGAGATGGGACTCTACTGCCCCAACTATGCAACCAGCAGAATTGGATCCAGACCCCCTGGCTGAAGGCACTGCCCAGGCTTGGTTGTCCGGAAACAGAGAAAGGTCCCCCTACCCTTAAGTTCGGACAGAGATCCTGTCCAGAGAGTGACACTTCCCAGGCTACCTTGGTAGCAGTCTGAGTACCCTGGACATCCCCTGCTCTACCTTTCAGCTGGGCTAGGCACCGACTACGGTGATGCCAGAAGATGGGGGCAGCAAAGACCCTTTCAAAATCCCACCTCTGGGACAACAGTGGTGGAGCTGTGGACTGAGGGCCGACAGATGGGGTGGGCTGCTCAGTGGATCCATCCATGAATGCAAGCTCTTTTGGAGTAGAGAACTGCTAAGATTGCTGTACACCCTGATGCTCCTGGCCCCCCCCCAACCTGACTTAACCAGCTACCCACCAACCAGTCCCGGACACAAGTGCTATGTGGTCCCATGGACCCTTCTGTGCACCAAAAGACCTTCAGCTCTGGGTGCTCCCTCCTTCCTGCCCCTCAGTTCTCCAAGAGTTCCAAAACCAATTGCTAATATGGGCTCTTAATCCTATATAATGAAGCATCGGGACAGAAAACTCCAACCAACCCACCACCTAGCAGGTGAGGTGCGCAATGCCTGCCCAAGGGCCTACAGCAGATGCAGAGGGCACAAACAAGTAGGTCCACTGACGACGGCCTAGGCCGTGGCCCCCCCCCTTTTTGTTTCCCCCCATCATGTCCCTTCCTTGGTCAATGGAAATGAGAGCATCACACTGGCCTGACAGAAGGGCCACTTCAGGCAGGACATTAAGTCACCTGCCAGCAGGACTATACCCCCGAGATGGTGGGAATAGCCCACCTATGGGGTTAGAGAGACTCCTGCTGGACTGGTGGCTTCTTTGCTTAGGAGCACACACTGGTGGGGGCAGGATCCAGGGATGGGGACTGGGGATCCAGGCAGTCGAGTCATATGGTAACTACCAAGCAGCTCCCCTCCCCTTCCCTCCTCTGACACCCCCCCCCCCATGACCTGCTTTGACTGCCTGTCATAACATGGATAAGAAACAGTGTTTGCATGAATATGCATTATATTGTCAGGGGTATTTCTTCAAGGAGAGGGGAGGTGATCCTGCCATTGTATAGGTCATTGGTTAGGCCACACCTGGAGTACTGCATGCAGTACTGGCAACCATACCTGAAGAGGGACATTACATTACTGGAGGGGATGCAGTGCAGGGCAACAAAGATGATCCAGGGAATAGGGGACATACCCTACGTGAGCAGACTGAGGGAGTTGAACATGTACTCACTGGAGGAGAGGAGAGACAGGGGTGATATGATTAAAACCTTCAAGTACATGAAGGGAATAAACAAGACAGGCATGGAGGGACTATTCAAGTTAAGTGGGGGAAGGGCTACTCAAGGTCATGATCTCAGATTGGAGGGGGGACGGTTCAGGAGGTAAATGAGAAAACACTTTTTTACAGAGAAAGAGTGATGTCTGGGTGGAATGCATTGCCTGCGGAAGTGGTATCCTGTAGAACAGTGGACTGCTACAAAAGGGGATGGATAGGGTAAGAGGGAGAGAGAGGGGCAGATGCAGTATAAGGGTTGCTAGTTGCACACTTGAGCAGACTCGATAGATCATAAGGCCTTTATCTGCTGGCAAATTCATATGTTTGTATGAAATCATAACCTAACCTAAATGTTGAACAAGTCACTAATTAATGCCCAAGCTGATGTTTTCTCTACCTTTATGCAACACCTCACGAGTGGCCAGGAGAGCCCACGCCTCCATCACCCCTGCCTCCTGTCTTGGCCCTACTGCAATGACGACCATGAGCAGGGGGCGGAACCCTAAGGTAAGCGGCTCTGCAGGCTGGAGAGCAGATGGTAGCTCCACAACCCAGGTAACATTACCATTCATACTGACTGTTGAAGTGGGGCAAGGGGATTGGTCCTGAGGGGGATGGGGAAGAGTACTATTAATATTGTTGACACTGATGTACTCTAGATCTCCCCCCCAACACAAGTCTCAAAAAGATGATGGTTACCACCCTGCTATCTCAATGACTATGCTCGAGACACCTATCAAGGGTATATGCCCTTCCTTTCTTTCTTTTTTTATGGTGCACCCTATACACAGGGCCCATATTGCCCAATGTGAATGAAAGCCCAAATAAAAGCACCCGAGGAAATGGACATGGGCCACCCCTCCCTGGCAGGTGGTACTGGACTGCCTTTAACCCTGCAATTACCCACCTAGGATACCCACTGATTCTACTTGGGGCTGGGCCTTTGCGCCCCCCTTATGACCCCTGCCCTCCCTCCTCCATTTCAGTGTCAGCTCCCTACCCACAGAGGGATGCCGCAAGAGTAAATAACCCTGAACCATAGACCCAGTTCCCTCCACAACTTCCATGAACCCCAAGCTGTTCGGATCCCAGTGAGGGCACTGACATCCCAAACCAACTTCTTCTTTGCCCACTGACACTATAAGTGTTGGGATACCTCTCGGCTGAGAGTGTTTCCCCTCAGTAAGACAGAACCTCAGTCATAACCGGACACTACACCCCTGATGGATAAATCTCCTGTTGGCAACTGTGGGGTGAGGAAAAGGCCCATCACCTCAAATTATGTTCATATACCCCAAACTAAAACCATTCCTTCACGCAGTCCAGTTCAACTTCAGGTGCTAGTGAGCACCTGACTAAACAGATGTACATTCTCCTGTGACTCCCCTGGGAATTAAGAGATCCCAACTCCAGATACCTGATAACCATTCTCATAACAGCCGCTAAGAAAGCCATCACTAAAGCATGGCTCGACACAAAAATTCAAACCATACAAGTCTGGTGGCTTATCACCAAACAAATTTACCAAATGGAAAAAAACTACCCACAAACTCAGTGACTCTGAGGAGAGATGCAATTCTAGATGGACTGGATGGCTCCTATACTACATGCTAATGGATGGATCATTCCTCCCATACACCCCCTGCAGACTCCTAATGGAAGGCTGCCGGGATTGGGACCCCTCTCCCACCACCCACCAACCAGCCTGGAACACCCCATATCCTCCCCCATATGGATTCCTGGGAAGTGAAACCTGGCCAGGTACCCGAATAGAGCTCCTGATCCCGGAGGAGACCATAAGGCTCAACTCAAGTGCCCAGAAATAATAAACAGGTTGTGCAACCAAGAACATAAATGACAATTGTAACCACTAATACCTATCTACCACCACTGAGGCAGCATTAACTCCAACCTGTTGGACCTCACCCAAACACATTTCCCAGTACCGCCGTCATGTAAAAGGAGCTATCTTGAGATATCCTGAAATAACTAATGCATACATAGTCAACCACAAGCTATTAATTGTAACAATGAATGACTGTTACTAGAGATGTTGTACTGGCTCTTCCATGATGGGTTCTTCAATCCAAACTTAACAAGATTGCTGAAATGTATATCAGTAGTTCTATCGACTGTATTGTGTTTCAAAATTCAATCAAGATGATATTTATTAAAAAAAAAAAACATTTTGACTGCGGGCAGAAATAATGAATTTAAAAAGTTTAAATAAAGAAAAACAGCCATGGATCACGCACTGAAACTTAAGTGGACTGCGGCTGCAATATTTTTTTATTTTATATAATTGCCGTGGCCAAGAAGGAAACTCAGCAATTATATAAAAAAATGGTGTTATTATTCATGGTCCAGCACCCCTAATGGTGCCCCCACTTCATGGGCAGCAACTTATGTAGGTATATGTACTAACTTTAGGGTGAAGACACTTACTGTATAAGCATAATTATAAAAAGGGTCTGAGAAATGGAACCTTCTGATTGGCTGCAAACATTCTAGTAGCCTTATGTTAATCTTTTATTAACATACATGTAGAGTTTAACCATATGCTGAACAAGGTTTAACACTGTTTAAAAACATTTTTTATTATAATAGCAATAAGACATTCCTAGGGATTATGTTAATGGTCAGTTAATCACCCTCTAGGGGCATGTGGCACTCGGCTACACCTCGTGCCACAGTACACCCCTAGAAGGTGATTAACAGACCATTAACATAACCCTTGGTCATGCCTTATTGCTTAAGTGTCAGGATTTGTGTTCTATTATGCTCTATTATGTTTTACTGATATATATTAGCCATGAGAAATGCTTTTTGATCTATTTTTACTGGTATTTTTCATATGTAAGGCAACAGTGCCATCTTTAGTAATTGTGCATTAGTACAACTGACCTTGGATAATAGTGGTCTCATTGTATTATCTATTGCAAGCTATACAACATTTAACACTAGTTAGGATAGCTGCTCAGACCACCTGTTTTTATCCAATTATACACATTTTATGTATCTTCCTTGGCCGTTGCTATAGTAATTATCAGGGTATAAGACCCTTTGCAGCACGTAGCTTCTCAGAGAAGAGAGAAACTGTCTGCATGGCCTAGGTCAGGAAAACTGATATTCTCCCAGTGCTCACACTGTAGTGATAGTAAGTCTGTAGTACTTATCTGTAATAAATTTAATTTATTATATGAGTACCACTTGTCTGTTGTTGCTTCCTTTTGTGCCATTCCACCAAGAACCTGAGCGGGTGATTTATTACCCAGTTATATTTTGGCGACCGTGTGCAGGTGGAATGTACAAAGGAAGATTCACATTCAATTTATTTTGAATGTTGAGTAATGTAGTGTGAATTTCACCTACTTGGACCTACTTGTGATTACAGCAGTAGCGATTGTGGCAGACCCACACCGTCTTGGTCTCGGGCATGGCAGAGTCACACCGGAACCCCTTATACTCCCTTTGTGAGTGACAGCATACCCCCTTGGCACAACTATGCACCCACCAGGGACCACAAAGTGGTTGGTGATAGTGCTAGGGTATTTTTCCCAGTTTTTTTAACGGCTGTACTGTTTGTTTGCTCCTTGTTTGTCATGTCTGATCTGTGCACAAAACTGAGCTTGATGTCTCAAACTACCTCACATCCCATGGTGGATGGACAGATTTTTCACTGGATGCAAAATCTGCAGAAAAATCATTGTTGCTAATATATGACCATTACTTAGAGTCGAAACAAACAACCAAAAAATACAACCTCAAATGTCTTTTGGTTGTAGCTCTACATATCGCTATTGAGAGTCTCACAGTGAAGTGTGCCTCTCTTGAAGTGCAAAATGCATCTCTAAAAAAAGAGATGGGTTTGCAAACATTGGAGTTACAGAAAAAGGAAAAGAGACTAGTGGAGGAGACACAGTCATTCCATGATGCTAATTCCAGACTGATGCACTGTACTGCTCAAGACACTGAACGAGAATAATGTTTAAGGGACGACTGTGAAAGGTTGAAGTGTGATAAGAAACAGCACATTTGAATGATATTTTGAGTGATATGAATGAGACTTTGAGAGATGAGAATGATGAGTTGAAAGAGGATTATAAGCGTGTGAGTTGGATAAAGAGCTTAGTGAAAAATGTCGAATTGGGGGCCACGTATAGAGTGTTGCAGAGAGAGAGATTGAGAGAGGTAACTGAACAGGGCACTGCAAAAGTCTGTCACAAGAAATGTAGACAAAAGATGGTGAAGTTGCACCATCAATGGGAGGTTCTTGCCAGCCATATTAAGGCTATGAACGGGTTTCAGTATACGCCCATTGAGATTACATCATCCAGCGATGACGGCTCTGACTTGGATGACTAGGTATACCATGTCACATGCAAGTCCAACCCCCATGGTTCAGCAACTTCCACTTGCCATTCACAAGATGGTGCCGACATCGGCACACATACTGCATCGCCACATCCATGTAAACATGACAGATGCCACATACAATGCCAAGGTGGTAGCCCCCATAATGCAGGCAGAGGGCCTGTATTCCGTGATGTACCTCCACTTGCTCCTCTTACTAGGAGCGATGAATCTGAGATTCGCAGCGTGACTAGTGATGCAATTAGTAGGATCACTGACCTGGAGGATCAAAAGAAGGCCATCTAGGACCAAACTGACCAAATGCTAAAAGACTTCGTCACTCAGGGTTACACATATCGGGCTATTGCTGATGCAGCAGCAGAGGCTGAGCTTCTTGGGGCCATGCAATGTAATGAGTTGAGTGCAACTATTCATACTTCCAAACCCCTGCAAGTCACTCATTCTGTCCAGCAAATTTCACAGAGCATTGGACAAATGAGCCAAAATGATAATCTCAGTTGCCACTTGGAGAAAGTGCACTCCCATTATGAGAAGCTTTTTCTCCAATCCCAATACCAGGTTCAAGTCTTGCTACAAACAGTTGAACCTACCTTCTGGGCTAAGGTCTCAGAGACAGCACGGAGTGCTGATAACTTCACCTTTAATGAAATTGCCACTGCACTCATATGTGCAAACTCCCTGGGAATTGTGGGGACACGCTTGACCTACAAAGTCAAGCAAGGTGCAAAGGAAAGCCCAGCCACCTATCACCAACGGTTGTGGCTTGCATACACAACTAGCAAAGCCCTAGCAGATGAGAAATTTTACATAGATCAAATTGAGCACAAGACAAATCCAATAAGGTAGCTGCAGTACAGCCTACCCCTGATGCCCACGCTCACTGTACGGTGGAGGAAAACAACCAGAAAAACAATACCCCTTCTGATGACAAACAGTCACACAAGGGGGGGGGACTGGAACTATAGAAACAACCAGAACAATAGGGACAACAGAGGCAGTTGGAAACATTCAAACGCCCAACAAAATAGCCAGAACCAATAGTGAACTAGCCCTAGCTATCGACAAATCAGAGAAGAATATGAAACCCCTCCGCAAGTTGCTAGAGGAAATTCATGCTGAGGGGAGCTACAACTACATGAACTATAGCTGACCTAGCCTCGGCTGCTGAGCAGTCGTGCAGCTAAGGAGAGGTTGCATTGGTTACTGGTCAGGCCAACGTGACATCCAAGGCAGAATCACACATGCAGGCCATCACTGTGCCTGTGACATCTCAAGTATACTTGTACCCATTGCAAGACATAGAGAAGACCCTAGAAGATCCTTCAGGCCTTCAGTTTCAGGAACAGAAAGACAATGCTGATTCTGAATGCGCAGATTGACAATTACAGGCCCTGGTCCAGATTGTGAGCAACCTGATTGTTGACACATACTGGTGGCCTTTTGTAAAGGCCACGGTCAGGGGCAACCAGCTTACCATGCTTCTGGACACCAGAGCAGCCATGTCAGTCCTCCATGATGAGGACCCAGCCTCATCTGACTGGTCTACTGGCTGGAAGACCAGTGCATGGAGTATAGATGGTGTCACAAATGCACTCAGCAGGTCACGCCCTCTGCTCCCACAGTGCCAACCTCCAAGCACAATATTGTGAACAGGTAACAGATGGGGTAACCCTCCTGTCTGCTTGTGGGCCCGAATCACCTTTTTAGTCTCAAGTTCTGGGGGATTCAAACTGTGAGCCTTATGCTAGCGTACCCAATGTACAGGCGCAGATTTGTACCCTCTTCGGGGATTGCGGTACAATCTTATGCCAGGGGTACCTAGCCAGGCTTCCAAAATGAACCCTTAAAACCCTATACAAGACCTTAGATATATTCTTACTTTTTCCCAGTTTGGTAACACCATCAAGTCCTTGAACAGGTTTTGTCAGTCTTAGCCCTCTATACATCACATGCAAAAAGAGGACTTGCAGACACCCAGGAAGTCTTTCAGATAATATATTTACTAGAAATGGATAAAAATAAGTAAAATGTAAACACAGAACACTATATCAAAAAGCATACAATCCCTTAAAAGAAAACAAATAAACTACAGACAAACTCCTACCAACATACAGTTTTTATCTAATGTATTACCTCTAAGTGCTTATCAGACAGTTGTGTGTTTCTCTTTCCCAAGATGGAATATAAATCAAACAGCTCAGATATAGTATAGTTTAAACTGTGTCTCCCCACACCCCTTTCGATGAGTCATCTAGCTCCTCCTTGTTGAATATAAAAAATATACAAAGAGGATGTCCTATCAGGAGGTATATTTAATAAGGTGACATCAGCAAAACCTCATTTCCCAAATTAGAAGTCTGTGTTTACCCAGATCCTTCTCTTTGATCTTTGAGCAGTTCCTGTTTTCCCAAGGAACATCAAAGGTTTTTACAACTCTGCCATATGTCACTAAGGTGCAAATAAAGCCAACAGGAATCAGCTTAATGATGCCCTGTCCTGTAATAAACTGTATATTTAGCTTCCCAACTTTAAGGCAGCAACAGGTCATAAACAAGGCCATAAAATGCAGTTTCTCAAGGAAGTTAATTTCCTTACAGAGATCTCCTGGTTTAATATATATTCTGTCATTTCACTGAAACCTGGGGGGGGGGGGCACCCATGGAAGCACTGTGACAATCACACACAATATTTTTATATTACAAATATCATCCAACAATCATAACCAGCTGGCCAAGCATCACAGATGGTACCCAGCTACACACCTACCGTCTATTCCTCTACCCATGGTGGTAGGCCACTTCAAGACTTATTTTGCTTATGACCTCATGGTTCTACATCATCACCCCCGCATACTGGGTACTGATTTCTTAGCATTATATGTCTGTGTAGTGAACCTAGCCAACAGGCTACTCATTCAGATCAAAGGAAAATATCATGCTGTCACCACCCCAGACTTGCACGTGATGGAAGCTATCTCCCATAATAACAAAGAGTATGATATCATGGCTTTGTTCAAAAGTCATCGCCTGTTTTCAGAGCTTGCACCTTTGCTGACAAAAACACCTTGACATGTTTGCCCACAATAAACATGACTCTGGTAGGATGCACACTACTATTGAAATCACAGGGCCTGATCCTGTGAGGCAAAAACAGTATCCATTTCCTGTTGAAGCCTTGCCATCACTTAGACAAACCATTGAATCACTGCTACAACAAGGAGCGATTAGGACTTGTGTCTCCACTGTTAATTCACCTATTTGGCCCATTAAAAACTGAATGGGGCCTGGAGACTCACCATTGACTACAGAAAACTCAATCAGGTTACCTCTAGCTGCTCATCAACAGTAGCATCAGCACTTGATGTATTCAAGCTGTTGACACCTGACAAAAAGTGATTCACAGCTCTTGACATTTCTTATGGGTTTTGGTCACTCCCATTAGCCCAGGGAAGCCAATACAAATTTGCTTTCACTTTTGATGGACATCAATACACCTGAATGTACCTCTCCCAGGGGGTTCACAATAGCCATTCCCTCTTCCATCTCTACATGATGGATGCTCTTTAGGGGTTATCTACACCACAGTATCTCCTGCAGTACATGGATGACTTGCTTCTGGCAACCACTATGAAAAAAGATCATTTGGCCTTTCTAGATGAAATTCTATCTCTCCTCAAGAGAGCAAGCCTCAAGTACAATCCCTCAAAGCACAACCATGTGAAAAGGAGGTCATCTTCCTTGGTCTACACATTACAGACCAAGGCAGAAGGCCAGCTGTCAAAAAGATTCAGGGCTTGCAAGATCTTCCACTTCCTACTAGTGTGGCAACACTCAGATGCTTCCTAGGAATAGTAAACTACTTCAGAGATATTATCCCTCACTTTGTCTTGAAGGCCGCTCCCTTGTATAACCTTCTGAAGAAGGATGTCCCATGGAGATGTTGCCCTTCTCATACTGAGGCTGTGGCACAGCTCAAACAGGCCTTAGCCTCAGCCCCTACACTGATTAATCCTAACCTAGATCTTACATTCCATTTGGAAACCACTATATCTGATGTGGCTATGTCTGCAGTGCTGGCACAAAAGTGCAATGGGTATTTCAAGCCTATTGCCTATGCTTCTCAAATGCTGTCCCCAGTAGAGAGAAAGTATAGTCTCTATGAAAGAACACTCTTGGCAACCTACTGGGCTGTCAAACATTTCATGTACATTATTAGGTATGCACCTATCGTCTTGCATGCCTGTCATACCCCAGCCAACTTCTTACTTTCAGACAAAGTAAAAGATGGTTCAGTTTCTAATACCAGACTCACCCACTGGTCTTTCCATTTGCAAGACAGGGACATCAAGGTACTACCTACAAAAATGCAATCAATCCTAGAGTAGCTCATGGCCTATTCTACACAGGTAAGCCCCATGACTGTACACTCCAACCTTCCGACATACCTGAGCCGGAACCATTCTTACCAACCATACCAGATGTTTTAGAGGATACCACCATGTATCACATCTTTACAGATGACTCCGCCTCCTATGTGGAGGGTGAACAAGTAGCAGGATTTGGTGTGTTCGTAGTTTATCCAGATGGTGATTTCATGCACATTGCTAAGAAATGTACCATCAGTTCCTCACAGTATGCTAAATTGGCAGCTGTGGCCTGTGCTCTAGAGATTGTTATCCATGGTCCAGCACCCCTGATTGTACCCCCACCTTGCAGACAGCAACCTATGTAGGTATATGTACTAACCTTATGGCGAAGACACTTATTGTAGAAGCGTAAGTGTCAGGATCTGTGGTCTACTAATGCATATTATGCTTTATTATGTTTTACTGATATATTCTAGACATAAGAAATGCTTTTTTATTCTATTTTTGCTATATTTGTATAAGTAAGGCAACAATGCCATCTTTAGTAATTATGCACCATTACAAGTGCAACTGACCTTGGCGTTATAGAGGTCCTATTGTATTATGTTATTTTCTGCAAGCTATGCAAGTTTCATACTAGCTAGAATAGTTACTCAGGCCACCTATTTTTGACCAATTATTTACATTTTATGTATCTTTTTGTGCTGTTACCATAATGATTATCGGGGTGTAAGACACTCTGTATATTGTAACTTCTCTGAGAAGAGACACTGCATTACCTAGGTAAGGAAAACTAGTAGTTCACCCAGTGATTACACTGTTGATAGTAAAACTGTATTATTGATCTGTAATAAATTTTATTTATTACATGACTACCACTTGTGTGTTGTCTCTTCCTATACAATGTTGATAGTAAGACTGTATTATTGATCTGTAATAAATGTCATTTATTACATGATTACCACTTGTCTGTTGTTTCTTCCTATTGTGCCATTCCACCAAGAATCTGAGAAGGTAATTTATTACCAAGTTACATTTGGTGACTGTGTGCAGGTTGGAAGGTACAAAGGAAGATTCACATTCAATTCATTTTGAATGTCGAGTAGTGCAGTGCAACTTTCACCTACTTGGACCTACTCATGCTTACAGTGGTAGCGGTTGTGGTGGACCCACACTGTCTTGGTCTCGGACATGGCACACCCACAAAGGACCCCCTTGCACTCCCTCTGTGAGTGACAGCATACCACCCTGGCATCACCATTCACCCACCGGGGACCAGAAAGTGGTTGGTGATGGCGCCAAAGCATTTTGACAAGTTTTCCAAGTGCTCATTTGTTTGTATACCCCTTATTTGTTATGTCTGATCTGTGCACAGAACTGAGACTTGATGTCTCAAACTACCTCACATCCCATGGCGGATGGCCAGATTTCGCGATGGATGCAAAATCTGATGACAAACCTTTGTTGCTAATATCTGACCAATACTTAGAGTTATTCCAAGCAAACAGCCAAAAAGTACAACCTTAAAGGCCTTTTGGTTGCTGCTGTACATACTGCTGTTGAGAGCCGCACAGCAAGGCGTGCCTCCCTTGAACTAGAGAGTTTTTTAGAGAGCAAAATGCATCTCCAAAAAAAGAGATGGGCTTGCAGGCATCGTAGTTACAGAAAAAGGAACAGAAACTAATGGAGGAGACACGGTCACTCTGTGATGCAAATTCCAGACTGATGCACTGTACTGCTCAAGACACTGAGCGAGAGATATGTTTATTAAGAGAGGATTGTGAAAGATTGAAATGTGATAAGAAACAGCATATTTGAATGATACTCTGAGTGACACAAATGAAGGTTTGAGAGAGGAGATTGCTGAGTTGAAAGAGGATTACAAGCGTGTGAGCTGTGAGTTGGATAAAGAGCTTAGGGACAATGTTGAATTGGGTGCCATATATAGAGTGTTACAGAGAGAGGTTGAGAGAGGTATTAAGCAGGGCACTGCAAACGTCTGTCACAAGAAGTGTCTGTGCCCTGTATGGCAGTCACAAAGTAAAAACCACCACATATCACCCCCATTGCAATGGACTGTGTGAAAGAACAAATCAGACACTCTTGGGAATGTTAAGAGCTCTACCTGAATACAAGCGTCCATATTGGTCAGCCTTACTTCTGGAACTCTCCTAGTTGTATAATAACACTGTCCACTGTTCAACTGGATATACCCCGCATTACTTAATGTTTGGTTGCCAAGATAGACTCCCTATGGATCTAGTGCTTGAAGTCCAACTGGATGAACCACCTGTTACCGATTGGGTACAAGAACACAGCAAAAGATTGCAAGAAGCTGGTCAGATTGTAAGTCAATGCATGGATCAGGTGCGACTAAAGCAAAAGATGGCATACGATGCTAAAGCCAATGTGACCGCACTACAGATTGGAGAATGAATATTGCTAAGAAGGACAGAGAACTGTCACACGTTATCTATCAGATGGGAAACAGAACCTTTAGTCATTGTTGAAATCCCCTACCCTGACTTACCCATGTACAAGATTCAAACAGAAACTGGTAGTGGCACAAAAATAGTGCATCAAAATCTTCTTAAACCTGTACCTTCGGAGACAGTACTTCAACTGAGACTACAAAGGACTTTACACCAGAAGAGAGGCAGGAGAACCCTACCTGCAAAATGATGGAACTGGATTCAGTGACAAAATGGTATATACTGTAGATCCCTGGGTTAGGTCCTCCCATGTACGCTCAGTTAATCACCCTGTAGCTGAACCCATAATAACTCTAGAACCTTACAATTTATTAAAACCAAAGTGTATTCCTGTAGAACCAGTATCTTTTCAGCCTTGTAGATTACAGAGATCTATGTTTGGTATCCCTCCTAGGAGCTACATAGTGGAAGCCCTTCAAGTAGCACCCTCCTTTTCTAGATAGTCCCTCAAAGAGTAACAAGAAGACATGGTCACTTAAGTTTAGCAAATAAGAAAGCTCTATTGAAAGTTATAGATGTTTTAAAAGTATTCTAACTAAAATAAGTTCATATAGAGATATACACATATATATATATATATATATATAATGTTAAGAGGGAATACATGGGAACATGTATTTTTAGGCAGGCCCGAATCTGTAATGCCCCAAAGTATGGGGGCACCACAGAAAAAAGGTCTGTGTGGGGGTGGAAGTGTCCTGGGGTCCTCTCTCTTGTCTGGAATGCCAGTGGACAGGTGGAGAGCCCAGTGGGCTTGGGGCCCCATTTGTTGTGTGTTCTCATCCCCAGAATCACCTGGTATGGCACCAAATTAAAAAAGAGAAAAGTTTTTTTCTCCTCCTCTGCTGCTCCATTCTGATTCACCCCTGGGAGCAAGCAGTAGGCAGCTGAGACAATGGGCACCCATGTGTAGGGATGCTGTCCTTAGCCTGCGCCTGGTGCCCCAGTAAGTTAGACGTCATGGGCTCAGAGTTCTGGAATTGGAACCCCGAGCGCTTTTGAAGAGGAAACGGACGTTTGATTAAGCAGTTTGGGCTGGCCATGGAATGAGAGAGGACACAGGACTGCATCAGGAATTCTGCTTACCTGGCTTATTGAAGCAGTCCTGACGACTCCTCTGGTGCCTCTCCTCAGGCCAGTGAAGAGGTCGGCAGTATTTTGGTGGTCCTGTTGTGTTGATGCCTGGCGCGAAGAGTGCCTCATTTTATTTACTTTCCTCCCTCCCTGCTGCATCACAATGAAAGCCGTCGGCAGTCGGAAGGACCCGCAAGATCCCCCAGTTGTCCACTTCCCTGCCTGAAGCCCTCCCTCTGCCTGCAGCACCTTCCGCCTCCCACAGCAGCTTTCTTCACCCTGAGCCGGGGTAGTGAGTTGGCGGCAGCACCAGTGCCAAGGTGCTGACTGCCTAAAGTCTATTTTAAAAAAAAAAAAGAAAGAAAAAGAAATTCTTGGTCCGGGCACTGTAAAAATGGCTGAGCGCCATGGGACAGGCAGGCTAGAAGGGCTCTGAGATATTGAAATACTGGTTGGGGTTAGCGACGCCCAGGGGAAGGGACAGACATAGAGGCCCATAGTAGTTTTATTAATATTCATAAGCGGGCAGATTTAAGGTGAGCAAGCCCTGAATGACTGACAGCAAGGCCTTGAGGAGGCCTATAGAATTAAAGGGGCACTGTCCAGCCCAAGGGATTTAAGGGGTGAAGCAAGCCCCAGAGACTCAGAGGGGACATCACAGGCCCACAGAAGGTTCAAATGGGACCAGCCTCTCAGGATTTGAAGGGGCCCAACAGATAGGCCTACAGTTAATGGGGAAATGTTAGACTCATGAAAGGATTCAAGGGCAGCAAAGGCCCTAGGTACCTAAAGGGACCCATCAGATAAACTCACGGTGTTGAGAGATTTAAAAGGGAACCAGCCATTACAAGGGTGAAGGGGAAAACCCAGAGTTGAAAGGGCTTTCACACAAAAGTTTCCAGAGGGGTAGCCAGATCCTGATGCAAAGGGACCAGCAAGTGTGGAGAGTCAGAAAAAGGGTGCTTAGTACACAACTGTCATCTAATGACTGTTAGCTGATGAAACTGTGTATTGCTTAGCAGCTGAAATGTTGTGTTGATTGCAAAGTACCAAGACTGTATTATACTAGGACTGTGATTATTTGCTCCTGCTATGAACAATTGCCCCTGCCACGAACAATTGCCGCAGACTTTGGCGATTTGCCCGTGCTGCTGGCAAATTGCCCCTATAACAAACAATTGCCCCAGATTTCAGCAGTTTGCCCCACAACGAACAACTGCCTCAGATTCCAGCAATTTGCCACTGCTCCAGGCAGATAGCCCTCTGCAATGAACAACTGCCTCAGACTTTGGTGATTTGTCCCAGCTCCTGGCAAATTGCCCCACCCGAAACAACTGCCCTGGCAACCACTAAACACCGTGGTGTAGTGCAAAGTGGAATTACCAGTGTTCTTAGTGCAAAGTGTACGGACTCAACCTTCTGCCGCAACACCCCTGGTGGGTTTGTTTACAGCTGATTATTCACCAAAGCAGTCTTCGGCCAGCAAAGAACTTTGAAGCAACACCCTTCCCTGTTGTCCACCGTTGGTCGAAGTTGATGTAACTGGGTGTGACTCGTGACCACTGGCTCTAGGTTTCCTTGTGGTTCAGTCAGCCTGGAGGTGGAATGTTTTTAAAGATGTCTCATCTGTCACTCCCAGCTGTTCACCGAAAGCTGAGTCTGACGTGGCCAGCGTGTGTCTGCGTCCGACGGTTTGTTATCTGGTTCTGGACAGTACAGGGCTCTGATCTTCGCCCTGCACCCTACTCTTCCCGCTTGTTTCGCCCTGCTTGCACCGTGTTGTCGTCTGGGATTTAACTTGATCTTGGTGTTCCTCCTGTGGATCCTTCACCCTTAGCAATCCTTGCAAGTGGAGTCTAGGCCAAGTCCTTGTCCCTTCATCCTTTGTAGCCCTGGTCAAGGGTTTGTGCTGGGGAACTCCAACCAGCCTTTGTTTCTTTAGCCTTTGTAGCCCTGGTCAACGGTTTGTGCTGGGGAACTCCAACCAGCCTTTGTTTCTTCAGCTTTGGCAGCCATGGTCAAGGGTTTGTGCCTGGGAAATTGCCGCAGATCTCCACCCTTGGCAATTCTTTCAAGTGGATTCACAGCCAAGTCTTTGTTCCTTCTTTCTTGGCAGCTCTGGCCAAGGGTTTGTGCTAGGGAAGAGTTCAGCATCTTGTGCTAAAGTATTCCGGCCACCTTAGAGAGTGGGATTGCCAAAGAAGCAGGGCCTGTTTAAAAATCTCTCACATCCCCTCCAACCTCTCCTAGGTTTTCACAGGTGTAGCTTGGTGCCAAGCAGGAAACCCCATTCCCCTTTTACCCCATTGCTATCCCATTCTACAGCTGTGCACACAAAGACGTCAGGAAAAGTTTGGACTTCCTTTAATGTCATGAACTCTTAGAAAGTGGTTGTGCCCCCCGATCATTCGGGGTCTGCACTGGTACCCATTGTTCACTGCAGCGATTTTCGCACCTCATTATAGAGCAATAGATGTCTGAATTGTTCATTAGATTGTTTAAAGAAAGCCTAGCATATAGTGTAATAGATAGAGGCCTTACGCTGAGTTGCACCTCTTAGTGACAGTAGAGAATGTTGTTTACTGTTCTTGTATGGTTTGATTCCCCTCTTCCCTTGTGACCATGTCTACCTTTCCCTGTGGTATGAATAAAACCCGTTGGGCATCAAACTTATAGACTGTCTCCTGCCTCTCCTTACCAGGTGACTCCATCTACCCAACCCCATTCGAACCACAGCATTGTCTCACCAGTCTACCTTCTTGAGGCGACACTGGTGGTGCAGCTGAGATAGGTGATCTTCATGGTCAGCACTCAGTTAGTTCACCACACATTTACCTCTGAGGCACTGTTTAAACAGGACAGGAAATTTGTGTTAATCCCCAGCATTTAGTAACGTTCACATTAATATTACTGAAATTCATACCTCCAAGTGATTCATATTTACCTATAACCAAATAACACTAATGTGATAAACTATGACCTCAATGGTTTTCATTTGATGGACAACATTCTGCACTGTTCTCTTCATGGAACCAGTAATTTGGAGTTTTGACTGTGTCTGTTGTACAGTGCGGTTAAATATAAGAACCAGGCTAAAATCAAACTGCATAAGGACAAGGGTCATGGATTTCAGGAGGGCAGATTTTAAGAAAATGGGAAAATGTCTCAGGGACGCCATGGCAAGGATAGGGAAACTAGGGGGAGTTAAGGACCAGTGGGCAAAAATAAAAGAGGGCATTGGAAAAAGCCACACATCTCTGTGCTAGGCAGGTTAGCAAGGGCAAGAGAAAAAAGAACCCACTATGGTTCTCTAGTGAGGTAGCGGAAAACATAAGAGCAAAGAAACTGACTTTTAGAAAGTATAAAAAAAAAATACAGAAAGCGGAGGGTAGCTAGACTTATCAGGAGAAACAAGGAGAGGCAGGGAAGGAAGTCAGAAGCGTGAAATTGCAAACAGAATATTGCCAAATCTGTAAAAAAAGAGTCAGAGACATTTTTTTATGTAACCCCCCCTGTTACCCGGGGTTACAAGAATCCCATTTAGATCTAGTAGCAGGCAGGGAAAGGCAGCTTGTGAAACACCAGTTAAATGAATTTTACACTGTCTCACTCTGTCCTCAGTCTCAGCTGAGCTGGAGGGATGACATCATATAGAATTCTCGCAGCAGCATAAGCCACATTGGAATGTTGCAGCAGGGAGTTAGTTAGAACGTTGGGAGGTTTTGAATCAGTCTTGTGCAGTTCTTCGGGAGACTCAGTGGAAGCAGGAGGTGTGCTGCAGTTGGCAGCCCCTCGGGGCTAAGCTCTGCTAAAGAGCTACCTAAAGATAGAGGGTGTGTGTTCTCGCCCTAGATAGAGACACAAAAGAAACTGGTCTAGTGGTAGAGACTGTTCCCCAGTTTGTTCCAGTGTCCCATCCCAGGAGGGATGGGGGGAAAAGAGCCAGCAACTTCAGGGGCAATCCCCTGGCCCTGCTGAAGAGGGAAAGTTGCCTAAGAAGATTTGTGCTGAGGCACCAAGAAGTATGTCTGTGTTTCCTCTGAGAAGCTGTGGGCACCTGCAATCCAGGGTGAGTCAGCTCTGAAATAGAGACCATGTTTTCACCAGACAGTGTGTATAGTATCTGTTACTGTGGGGTCAATGAAGGAGAGCCAAATACAGTACTACAGTTGTGTGTGACTTAAAATGCATCTAAACAGTGGGGATCTACAGGGATGGACATAGCCAATCAGAGATCATTATAAGCCAGGATATCAGAGTTTGAAGAGTAGAGTGTTAAATGTGGCATACATTTTGAGACAGCATTCTACAACAGTGTGTTTCAAGAAAGGTGTTGATTTCAAATGGATGGCAGGGCATAGATATGGGAGCAAGAGGTGGGAGACCCCCCATCTGGAGTAACCAGGTTTACCTCCATGGGTTCACTTTGGGCACCTATAGCTTTCTTCCGGGCACTTGGCCAGTGTTCATGGAAAGTACCCAGATGTGGGATTAGTTATGAAGATTTTCCCTTTATGGAGCCAGTATGTGCTCACGGGTGGTAGAGGGAGCCACCAATAAATGTCCATGCCTTATGGAAAGTAGTCCAGGTGCTGTCTGGATGTGCCACGCCAGGGAATCCAGAGAAGTAGTCCAAGTGCTAGCCGGATGTGCCATGCCAGGGAATTCCAGAGAAGAGTACATGTTCAGGCTGAGAGCCTAGTGTGTTTCGGAACCTGAGGGTTACAGTGTGAGAAGATGTGTTCTGGTCTCCATATATCTGCATTACCAGGGAGTGTAGCCCCGTGGGGGTCCATCTATGCTTTATTGTTCTGTTGTTGTTGTGAATAAAAGCCACACTCTAGAATCCCACTCCTGGTTTGGACATTACAGTTATTGCTTCCTGTGTCTGGAGTTACTTGGGTGCCCCTGACTAGAAGTCAAGCCTAGCAAAATGCCGAGCAACAGTTTTCTCCCTGAACCCAAGCAGCCAGGTAGTGGGTTACATAATGGAGGCACCGCACTGCGCTATAAAACAAAAAATAACACCAACCCAACCCCTGGTTCCATTTAAATACATAAACAAAAAGAGAAAGACCAAGGGCGGGATAGTAAGGCTGAACGGGGAAAGAGGTGTGGATATACTAATCGAATAATTCTGACCAGTACTTACGGAGGAGGGGTTAAGAACATAAGAATATAAGAAAAGTGTTGGCAGATGGGGACTGTGTGGTCAATCTAGTCTGCCCAAGGTGGTCCCCCCCAATTATATTTTTTTTCCTAAGTTGCCCACATTGATTGTCCCAAGCAAGTTTGAATTCCCTTACTGTCTTTGATGCCACCACTTCTGGTAGCAGGCTGTTCCATGGGTCTATCACTCTATCAGTGAAAATGTACTTTCTAGAGTTATTTTTAAAATTAAACATCTGTCAGTTTTGGCTGTTTCATATTACTATAGTATATCCTTCTAGTAAGTTACCTTTCCTCCTTTTATTGTTGCCTTTTTTATTAGTGCTAATATCCTCCTGTAGGACTAGAACCCAGGTCTGTAATATTCCACCCAGTAGGAAACCAGTAACTCTATCCACTAGGCCACTCAGCCTGTACATAGGTAGAGGGTAGGTAGACAGCCAGTGATAAAAGACCAGGGCATTAAGGAACAGAAGGTGGACACTAGCCCTTTTACAGTGGAAAGGGTTCTAAGGGAATTGTCATGGTTAAAGTAGACAGGGCAATGGGACCAGACAGGATGCACCCCAGGTTAATAATGTAGCTCAAGGAGGAGTTGGCTGCACCTCTGACAGCCTTTTTCAACCTCTCACTAGCAATGGGAGAGGTCCCGGGAGACTGGATGAGGGCTGATGTAGTCCCACTCCACAAAAATCCAAACAGAGAGGAGGCTGGAAATTACAGGCCTGTCAGTCTGACTTCAGTAGTGGGCAAAGTAATGGAATCACTACAGAAGGAAAGGATTGGGGAATACCTTGTTTCCAATGGTCTTCAGGATCTGAGGCAAGATAGGTTCACAGAGGGGAGGTCTTGCCAGACAAACCTGATCAAGTTCTTTGACTGGGTAACCAAGGAAAACAATCAGGGTGGAACGGTAGATGTTGCCTACCTGGACATCAGTAAGGCCTGCAACACCATTACACATAGAAGACAGGGGAGCAAGCTGAGAAGCCTGGGAGTGGGTCCTAACATAGCAAGATGGGTAGAGAACTGGCTGGACATCAGGAGCCTGATTCCAAGATGGCTTATTTATGCTGCAAGCCAATTTACGCCAAACCCCATTGCATAAATCTCAACTTGAGCCATGCGTTATGCAAGTCTCGATTCCAAGTCACGACCTGCACCATGCCGTATGCGGGTTGCACCAAACATGGGTTACAGCACCCACTATGCCCCCAACCCTCAATGGCATGGCACAAGGGTGGGTTATGGCAGCAACTATGCCTTATTCCAACAGGATGGCTGTCATAACCCACATATGGCATTCTAGAAGCCGCAATTGTGCAGCAAAGTTAGACCATTAAGGAGATGGTCTAAGGGCATCTGTCCATGCCAGTTGATAGATGCCTACTCCACAGCACCACGGTAAAGCCACAGCAGTGCCCCCCCATGCCACCCCAACACAAACATGCCCCCCACCCCCCAAATGTCAGGAACCCCCGGGGGCCATTTTTTGTTGTGCCCCTGGATGCTTGTGCCACCTGTCCAGCCCCAATGCCCACTGGAGCTTGCGGTGGCATTCTGGGGAGTGGGGGCTCTGGGGGGCAGTAGTCAGTGGGCTGAGACTTGCAACATGCAGGGCCATTGCACCATGCCCTTGGGGCTAGCCTATGTCTGCTGCAAGTTGCAGGTCATAGGTTCCGGGACCCTGCCTGTCTTGTAATACGGTGCAGGGTCCCCATCATAGCACCGCATGGTGCAACTCACATATGCCCACGAGTTGTGCCATGCCTATTGGAACCAGGCCCCAGGAGTCAGAGGGTGGTGGTAAGTGGCATCCACTGTGAAGGGGACAAAGTGACCAGTGGGGTGCCCCAAGGGTCAGTACTAGGCCCAGTCCTCTTCAACATCTTTATAATCAACATTGCAGAAGGACTAGAAGGGAAGGGAAGGTACAGTATGCCTGTTTGCACATGATACAAAAAACTGCAACAGAGTAGACACGGGGTGGGGGGAGAATGAAAGAAGATCTAAAAAGCTGGAAGAATGGTCATGAGTTTGACAGCTGGGCTTCAAGCAAAAACATGCAAAATCATGCACTTGGGGCACAAAAACCCAGGGGCAACGTATCAACTAGGAGGAAAAGTACTTGCAGTCACAAAAAGGGAAAGGGACCAGGGGGTAATAATTTCTGATGACCTGAAGGTAGCTATATAGTGTGACAAGGCAGTGGGAAAGAAGACAAAGAAGAATCAGCATTTATATAGCGCTTTTCATACACAGTATCCCAAGGCGCTTTACAAGCAATGCTAGACTGGTAGTGAAGCGACTGAATGTGTGGTGGTGGCTATATCACACATCATCACCCACACACAGCCTGGATAATTGCAAGAACCGGTTTATGGGAAGGGGAATGTTGGCCATGACACTGGGAATGTTCCCTGCTCTTTGCAAAGAGTGCCCTGGGTTATTTTACTTCCGTCTGGACACCCACCAGGACAACACCAGGATGGACAGAAGGGACCTCAGTTTAACATCTCATCTGAAGGACGGCACACCCCAGCAGTACAGCACCCCCCAATACTGCACTTGGATGCTAGCGATTTTTAGGTGCAAGTCCAATCCCGGTGTGGGACGAGATCCCACGATCTTCTAGTCCAGAGGCGGATGTGCTACCAACTGAACCATGCTGACACCTAAGGCTAAAATTTAGCAGGATGCTCAGATGCACAGGCAGGGGTATTACATCAGAAAGAGGGAGGTGATGATACCCCTGTATAGATCACTAGTGAGACCCCCATCTAGAGTATGTTGTGAAGTTCTGGATGCCCCACTTTCAAAAGGACATAAATAGCGTAGAGATGGACAAAAATGGTGCAGGGCCTGCATCAGAAGCCCAATGAAGAAAGGATTGAGAAATTAAATATGTACTCCCTAGAAGAAAAGAGGGAAACAGGGAATATAATAGAAACACTCAAATACCTCACAGGCATAAACAAGGTACAGGAAGGGAGCATTTTCCAGAGAAAGAGATTCACAAGGACAAGGGGTCACACTACACAGCTGGAGGGGGAGAGGCTGAGAGGAAATGTGAGGAAGTACTTCTTCATGGAAAGGGTGTTGGATGCTTGGAACAGCCTCCCAGCAAAGGTTGTCAGGGCTAAAATGGTTACAGGATTAAAGAAAGCATGGGACAGGCACAAGGGGAATGTAGAAGTAAGGCAAGGAGGTACAAACTGGAGATCGAGTAGGGTCTGCAGTGGCACTGTAGGTAGGGAAAATAGGGCTGACAGGTGCGGGCCAAGGAAACCTTACTGACAACTTCTATGTTTCTGTGTCATGGTTTGTGTACAGAATGCATAGTATGAGCTGCTAACCTATCAGAATCGTGCTCAGAGTTTTGTACTTAAACCATGGCACAATTACAACTACCAACGAGTGGTTCTATGAAGAGATAATATAGAGAATAATTAATCCCTTAGCATTAAGAGCACTTAAGCACTTCTAAACTGCCCAACCTGCTACTTCACCACCAACTTACCTACTCTCACTACCCCGCCCCCACTCACTTCCCCCCTCCCCTCCCTACTCCTTCTAGATTCGTAGCCCACCCCATTGCCAACTTCCCTACCTCCTGTCCTATCCCACATTCTCCTCCCCCCCCCCGACAAGGTGACCTCGAGCCTGAGGTTACCTCTAGCTCTCACCTCAAACCTCTCCCCAACCCAGCTCTCTTCTAACCCTGTACTCTGAACCACCTCCCGCTCTCTCTATTCCCCTAATGACCTATGCTAGCACCGGTGCAGCTCAGTTCAGTAACATGCATCTATACTAGGTAATTTTCTCCCTGTTATTGTTTCTGTTGCTGCTCCAGTAATTGTATGGGATATTGTTGTTCTTTTTTTTCTCACTTCCAGATGTGGAACCTTTGTAAATGAGCTTGCAGTTCAAAAAGTTGTTATCTAAGATTCAATAAATAAATGAATAAATAAATAAATTAAGAGCAAGCTGGTCCTCAGCACTGAGTTATACTGGTGACATCAGCAGCCCAACAACGAGGTGCAGGTGCTTAATGATGTCACCACTACAGGTTTTAAGAACATGTGAGTTCTTAGTGCTGAAAGGTTTGTTACTATTTATAATACAACAGAAAGCATGTTTTACATCAACCGGAGGTTAGTTTTTTTTTTAATTTTAAATTCAGTGACAGACTCAACATTCTTATGACGGTACCCAAGTAATGTCGTTCCTCACAATATAGTGTTAGGATCAACCAAATCAGACTGGAATGTTTTTAACACTCTAAAACATGATCAATAGAGAATACTGGCTGGGCAACTGTGCACAACCAGCCTGTGCTGCCACTGAGAGGTTCTGATTCTTCTCGACCTCGAGAGTGAAGCTTGAGAGGTCACACAGAACCAGAACCCTGAAATGGTAACTCAGGCTGGTTGGGCACAGTTTGCCCAGTCAGTATTTTTTATAGTGTATAGTGACCCCACAAGTTCCACAAAGAAACATGAAATGATTTTGAATGTAAGACGCTCCTCTGCCACTTTCAGGAAAAAACACCACCGCCATCCTGTCAGAAAATTTACTGTTTCAATTCTGAGACATGCGCATGGTGGTTTTTCCTTTAGTTAAACTGCTGGATCGTGTACTCTCAAAAACAACCAAGATGTTGTTGTACCACAGTATGGTATTACCAAGTTCCATGAACTGTAAACTGTGGTAAAACAACATTTTGACTGTGATGGATTTCTATGTGTAACAAGGGGTCACTATACACTATACATAGATACATAGACACTGTCGGCAGATAAGGGCCTATGGCCCACCCAGTCTGCCTATTTGAACTTGTAAGTTCCCTTTAAGTTTTTCTAGAAGTCTGCTGCCCCTTACCCCAAACCTCCAGAATTCCTTTATGTCTATCCCGTGTACTCTTAAATTCTGTGATTGTTTCAGCCCCCACCACTTCCTCTGGCAGGGTGTTCCACTTGCCCACCACCCTTTCTGTGAAGAAATCTTTCCTCATGTTTCCTCTGAATCACCCTCCCTCCAACTTCATCCCATGCCCTCTAGTACTGGAACATCTTTTTTGCTGGAAAATAGTGTATTCCTGCACCCTGTTCCTCCTTTTAAGGTACTTGTTTGTCTCTATTATATCCCATCTCTCCCTCCTCTTTTCCAGGGAGTACATATTCAAGTCCTTCAGCCTGTCCTCATAGGACTTGTGATACAGTCCCTGTACTATCTCTGTTGCCCTCCTCTGAACATTCTCTACCCTATGTCTTTACATAGGTAAGATCTCCAGAACTGTATACTATACTCCAGGTGGGGCCTTACTAGCGTATTGTATATTGGAATTATGACCTCCCTTTTCCTGCTGGTGATGCTCCTGCCAGTGCATCCCACCATCCTATTTGCTTTACCAGCTGTCTTGCTACACTGTTTCCCTACCTTGAGGTCATCATTGATAATAACCCCAACGTCTCGTTCCTGCTTGGTACATGCTATATCCTCACCCCCAACTGATGTGTTGTTCTAGGGTTTTTGTGGCCCATATGCAATATCTTGCACATCTTTTGTAAAACACTAACAGGACATGCTTAATGTGTATTATAAAAGAATTCTGCCCCTAAAAATAAAACAGTGCAAAATACATTTTTGTATCACTTTTTATCCACATACAGTTAAATATGGATCAGAGGTGTGAATTTATTTCTGTAAATAGATATATTATAAACAGATACCAGTTAGGGGTGTAACCCCCCTGCAAATGGGGGTTCCCAAAAGACTTCCAGGAGCTTGCTTGAATGCTCCAAGCCTGAATGGTGTTTGGCGTTTAAGCCATTTATCAGTGAGTGTTTTTAGAGCCTCTGGTACTGTCTCTTTAAGAGCTGTCTGCTTGCAGACATAATTAGTTTGTATGGGGGACTGTGTGCTTCTATGTTTGAGTACCACTGACTGCTGCCAATTCACTCCATTTTGCAGTCACTAGGAGTGCAAAGGAACCTATCTGAAAGATGTAACTGTTTGCCAGAAATCATTTACAGTAATAATGAAATTACAGTTTGTCTAACCTGCTTTCTTTGCAGTCAGAACTGTGTCTGCCTAGTTCCCCATTCTGGTTTTGAACTGCTGAACTGGACCAATCAGTGTGGGGTAAGCTAGCTCTAAAATGGTGCCTTGGACGAATCAGAACTTGGACTCATAATCTGAGCCAGCCACAAGAGGATTGTATGGGCAGTGACTCTGGGAGATGTAGTTTAGACTTGGCGCCTTTTGGACCAACAGCAGCAGTCTATTGGTGACAGCCAATCCAGTCAAGAACTGGGAGGAACTCAAAGGAAGTGCCGGTTTTGTCTGTTGGAGTTTCAGTTTAGCTCTGGCAGTGAAGGGAAAGAAACCCTGTGCTCCTTCAGTGCACAGTTTCAGTCAAAAAGCGTGTGTAAGGCCCAGAGTTCCGGTCTGCAGCTTGTGTAACTGCTTGTTAGGACTGAATCCGTCCTGTGAAAAGAATCAAAGGATCTCTGAAGAGTAGAAACCAGGCTCACCCTGTAGAAGACTGGAGAAATTGTTGAATTGCACTCGGTCTGTCAGGAACTGAATCTGCTGTGTGTTCTCCCGGGTATTGTGCAGTAATTGCGGTCGGGATAGAGAAGCAGCCTGCCTGGTATAGTACTTTCTTTTTACCATATAAATGTGTGAAGAGTCTCGTGGAGCTCAAGAGTAGCCCTGCTGGCGTTGAAGGACCCTATCTTGTTTGGAGGTCGTGAGTACTAATTCAGGGTCGCCCTGTTGAATTGCCACATTAAATCCAAATGGAATCACTGTACTGCTGACTGTTTAAACTAATTTTTCTTTTCACTGTGTGAAAGGGCCCTACCAGCTGCCACGGTTTGGACTAGCCACTAGGGCTTGGGTACCCAGGGACAGTAACTGGTAGGGATAGGCCTGTGCACAGAGCCATAGGTAGATAGTAAAGTGATAAGCTAATTAACCTGATTTCCCCCTGTCCTTGTTATATCCCCCTAAATAAATCAGAGCTGCTTGTTTCAGCAAAGTTATACTTCCTGAGGTATTTGTCTATGTTAAAGTACTGTACTGTGATTGTTGCACTGTATCTTATTTCACAGGAGGTCCCAGTGCCGGAACTAGTCCTGGGGGTAAGTGTATACTCTGAAGGTAATTCTGATATATTGTGTGGGCCACTAGTGGGAAGAAGGGGTTGCAGTGTCCCAGAGGGCTGTGACCAAGTAAGTTTAACTATTGCAAACCCTGACCTCTGGGTGGAGGCACCCGCCATCGGATCCAAGCCCCTCAACCTGTTAGTGGCAAATCAGGCAGGGGTAGTAGCCCCTGGGATAGCGCCATCTAGGGGTTACATCTTGGAGGCTCACCGCTGGGATTGTGTGTCCTCTAGTGGCCATATTTATGAACCACTGTTAAGAAAAAAATGGGTACCCAGACAGAAGTGGCTGTGCACCAGCTGGTGGAGTGGTGTACTGGGGAGGAGATTGACCCCCAAAATGCTATGCTTATCCTGGACATCCCCCTGGGTATCAATACGGACACTGTACAGGGAGTACTTTCCAAGGTGAAAGGTTTACAAAACCCTGTGGTGGTGGGTCGGCATGCTAATCTGCTCACCCACACTTTCCTGGCCCTAGTAGAGTTTAAGGATCCCATAGATAGCTCCAAAGTGCCACAGACCATTACCCCAGAGGGAGCCCTCACTGCCTGGAGAGTGATAACTAAGTACAGTAAAGACCCGGGGGGGAATGAGCCCCCACCACTGTCTGAAACTTTTGAGGAGAAATTTGCTAAATGGTTGCTGGGGGAAGGGAAAACTGTGGAGGACTTGAAGAAACTATTCTTGCCACCTGGGGGTGTTCCTCCCCCAACACCCTCTCCCGCTCCAGTACCCATAATGGTCGCTGAACCAATGCAGACTCCTATTTCTGCACCTGCCATTAGTCACGACTCTTACCGAAGGTTGAGGATCTTCTCTGGCACCCTTCCCACCCCCCAAGGGGAGGATGACTGGGAGACCTGTATAGACTATGTTGCCCCCCAAGTGCTAGAATGGCAATGCTCGGAAGCCGAAAAGTGAAAGAGGGTTAGTGAGAGCCTCCGAGGTCCTGCCCTGGCTACCATCCGTGCTAAGCGGGCCAGTAACCCTGAAGTGACTGCACAGGCCTATCTTGAGGCCTTGGAGAATGTATGGGAGCCCAGATTCTGATGAGGATCTATGGTGGAGAGTAAGAAATGCACAACAGTACCAAGGGAGTTGTTGTCTGTGTATGTATCTCGGCTGGAAAAATTGTTGCAAGAATGCCTCAGAAAGGGTAGTTTTTAGCGATTGAACTGGACCGAACCAGGCTGGACAGGATCCTTAGTCTGCCCCTTCTCAGAACTGCTGTTGCTTCAATTCAGCCTGGCAAATCGACTGGAATCCCACCCTCCTATGATGAGTTAATGAGAGAATTCGAGGTTGAGAAAGGCGACCTCGGGAGGGACCTGCACCAATAGCTGCGGCTCGACCCGGGAGTGACTGAGGTGGCCCATCAAGTGAAGTTCAGGGGCAGAGGTTGGCAGTCAATGAGTGCTCTGACAAGGAAAAGATATGCCACAATGGGGCGAACTGTTGAGAGAGATCAGAATTCAAAACAGTCCCTTTATGAAGGCCACGCCTGCAATGCAGAGCCCTGACCTATATCCGACTGCATCTGCTATGGGGTGGGGGTACCCACCCATGTATCTCCTGCTGATAACAGCTCCAAACTCAATTCCTTGACCATGGAAGTGGAGAAACTGACAAGATGTCTCCAAATGCTTATCACGCCGCAGACAGAGATGGCACCAAGGTTTCCAGTTAGTAATACCCCCACCCTGGCTCCCAGTGTGGTGCCTCGGCCAGCTCAAACTCCAGAAAGTAAGTTTTGCTATAATTGTGGGAAGGATGGGCACATGAAAAGGGAATGCCGGTCCCCAAAAGACACTGACAAAGTTGCATATAGGCTACAAGGAGAGCTTCGGAGAACAAATCAGTGGTTAAGAGGTGCACAAAATGATCCCAGTGAGGGCACCAAAAATGCTAACTCACGTCCTTTTGTGGCAAGGTCAGTTGCCCAGGCCCCACTATCGCCTCTCAGACTGGTCCAGAATAGTGGGTCCCTCCATGGAGACCACTGTAAAGGTGAATGGAGTGTCTACAAGAGCTGTATTAGACAGTGGCTCCCAAGTGACAATTATGTTCCAGGATTGGTATCAGAAGCATTTGTCAGGCGTACCCTTACAACCATTAGAAGGACTGCATGTATGGGGTTAAGTGAGAAGGCCTACCCTATTCCGGGTATATCCGAATTTGGCTGTCTTTCCCCACCTCCGTGGCTGGAGTGGCCGAACAAGTAGAGACTCTAGCCTTAGTGTGTCCCCCACTGGACTGTATGATGGTGTCCCTTTGTTGATTGGAACAAATGCTCATATGTTCGGAAGGCTGGCACAGTTGTGTTATGAAAACAGGGGTCAAAAACTAGTAGAGCTTTAAGGTTCCAGCTTTAATTAAGAAGGCCTATGAGGCACAGAGAGATGCTGAAAAATAGAACCAGAGGAACCGGTCGAATTGTATGGAAGAAGGATCCTGAGTCTCTGATCCTGGCGCCAAATGCCAGTGTACCTTACAGGAGAGGTCCGTATCAGAAAGGATGTTAAGAATAAAATATTAATGTTGGATGCACAGGCGATGGAAAATTGCCAGAGGGACTGCTGGTCAAGCCTAGTATTTTGCCGCTAGAGCCCATGCTTATGCCAGAAGGGTAATGGTCCAAGTTCATAATGTGTCTGAAAGAGACATTCGAGTAAATAGAGGTTGCATCCTGGCTAATGTGCATTGTGCAGACACTGCAGTGCTACCCAGCAGCAGAGTTCGAGGAAGAATGACAGAGTAGCACTGACTTGTTTGATTTCGGTGACTCCCGTTGCCAGCTGAATGGAAAGTGAGACTCAGTGAGAAGCTTGCCCAGAGAGACCAGGTGTTTTCTTTAAAGGAATGGGACGTGGGATGCATGCAAGGAGCTGAGCACAATATCCGGCTGCATGACGAAAGACCATTTCGTGAGAGATCTCGGCCCTGGCACCTGCTGACATAGATGATGTGAGCGGCATCTGCAAGAGATGTTAGCTGCTGGTGTAATACAAGAATCCAGAAGCCCTTATGCTTCCCCCATTGTGGTAGTGAGGAAAAAGAATGGGACAGTAAGGATGTGTGTGGATTATCGCACCTGTAAACCCGCGGACTATCCTGATCAGTACACAATGCCCCGCATTCAGGATGCTTTGGACTGCCTAAACGAGGAGCAAGTGGTTCTCTGTGTTGGATCTCCGCAGTGGGTACTACCAGATCCGATGGCCCCAGAGGACCGTGAGAAGACAGCCTTTATCTGTCTGCTTGGCTTCTATGAATTCATGAGGATGCCTCAAGGATTTCAGGTGCCCCAGCCACTTTTCAACGATTGATGGGCGTGCAGTGGGGACATGAACTTACTAGAGTGTCTGGTATACCTAGATGATGTTATTGTGTTTGGCAGCTCACTGGAGGAACATGAGAGCAGATTATTTAAGGTATTGGACCGACTGGAGGACTTTGGCCTTAAACTGTCCATTGATAAGTGTCAATTCTTTCAAACATCAGTAAAGTATGTGGGACACATAGTATCCACCAGGAATAGAGACCGACCCAAGTAAAGTTGAGGCCTTGACCACCTGGCCACAGCCAAAAATCTAAAGAACTGCAAAGATTCCTGGGATTCTGTGGTTATTATCGGCGCTTCATCAAGGACTATTCAAGAGTGATCCGCCCTTTGCTAACCTTACTCAAGGTATCCCCAACCCACAAAAAATACCAAAGTCAGCGTCCCTCAAGACTGAAGAGTGTATTTTCATCCAGTGAAGTATTTGGGGCCCGCTGGACTCCTGATTATGAGACTGCTTTTCATGAGATCATATATCAACTTACCCATGCTCCAGTGCTGGCCTATGCCGATCCAAGAAAACCTTACGTCCTGCACACTGATGCTAGCTTGCAAGGGTTGGGGCTGTGTTGTACCAAGAGCACGAGAATGGCCTGAGACCAGTGGCCTTTGCCAGTAGAAGCCTGACCCCATCCGAAAAGAACTATCCTGTACATAAGTTAGAGTTCCTAGCTTTGAAGTGGGCTATTGTGACCAATTCCATGAGTACTTGTATGGGGCTAAAATACTAGTAAAACTGACAATAATCCTTTGACCTATGTGCAGACCTCAGCTAAGTTGGATGCCACTGGCCATAGGTGGCTTTCTGCATTATCTACATATGACTATGCTCTCGAATACCGAGCAGGTCTGAACCACATAGATGCTGATGCTCTCTCCGGAGGCCTGTTCCCCAGAATGATTGGGTCCGATTGGCAGAACCTGACATTCGGGCACTCTGCGGAAGTTTGACAGGGAGGAACAAATGTCCACGGACGCAGTGGACTGCATGGTGGATTGCTTGGGACCCTCTGAGAATTGCATACCTGCTGCTTATTGCCACTTTTCTGCAATGAGACATTGGTGCACTGCCTCAGCTGGACAATGACAGTATTCGGTGGGCTCAATCCCGCGATCCCATGATCAAAGCAGCTTTAGAAGCCCTCTATGCAGGAAAAGATGTGTCCAAATTCGCTCCACTGATTTGAGAACTGCACTGTTATACAAAGAAGGTCCTAAGTTGAAACTGATCAATAAACTGTTATACAGAGAAACAGTAGACAGGGGGACAAGTAGACAAACAACAACTAGTGCTGCCCACTGCTTTTCGAGACTCAGTACTGAGGTCCTTGCACAACCACATGGGGCACCTTGGTATAGACAGAACACTTGACTTGGTGAGATCCAGATTCTATTGGCCTAAGATGGGGGCTGATGTGGAGCAACACATTCGAACTTGTAGTGCTGCTTACAGAGAAGCTTTGCCCCAGAGGGCTGCCCCTTGTTAACATCACCACCAGTGCACCCATGGAGCTGGTCTGTATTGATTTTCTGAGTTTGGAGGCAGATCAAAGAAATATCAGTAATGTGCTGGTGGTCACTGACCATTTCACGAGATATGCCCAAGCTTTCCCACCAAAGACCAGAAAGCATCCACTGTGGCCAAAGTACTTGTAGAAAACTTTTTGTTCACTATGGGGCTCCAAAAGAATCCATTCTGATCAAGGGAGAGACTTTGAGAGTCGTCTGATCAAGAGATGCTTTCTCTGTGGGGAGTCCGAAGTCAGAACCACTCCTTACCACCCCAGGGGACCCACAGCCTGAGCGTTTCAACGCACTTTGCTAGATATGCTGAGCCCTGCACCCAAAGGACAAGCCTAGATGGAGCCAACAAATTAGCACCCTGGTACATGCTATAACTGCACAAAAGTGATGCCACTGGCTTCTCCCCTACCGCCTGATGTTTGGAAGAGAAGCTTGACTACCAGTAGATGTGTGTTTGGGGTCTCTCCTGATGGGGTTCAAGCTGACAACTATTTACAGTATGTGCAAAGTTAAAGGCCCAGCTAACTCATGCGTACCAACTGGCTCAAACCATGGCTGCCAAAAGAAATCTGGCCAACAAAGAACGGTATGATAAAAGGTGAAAGCACAGGAACCCAGGAGGGAGATCGGTATTGCTAAGAAATCTGGGACTTCATGGCAAACACAAGATTGCTGACAGATGGCACCATCTCCCTCACATTGTAGTGGGCAAACTAGATGATCTGCCAGTGTACAAAGTAAGGCCTGAGAACAATTCAAAGATGTAAAACAATGCATAGAAATCATTTACTGCCCATTGGACAAATCCTGATTGAGTCTGAGCCCCAGAAGATGCCCCTCTGGACCAGTGACTAGAGCTGCTGCTAAGAAAAGATCAAGGAAGTCTGCACCTACAGAAGCAGAGTTAAAGTGTTCCCCTGCACAAGTCCCAGTTGAGCATGACTGTCAGTCCATATCAGAAGAAAGTGAGAGTGACTTTGAATACTATCCTTCTTACGAACTGAGTCAATTGTTTGGGCAATCCCTAGTCAATACTGGAGACAAAGCTGGGCCTTCTGGACTGTCTACACAGCTTCATCCCTGGAGCCAATGCTCCCAGAAAGTGAAGTGCAAGCATCAGATCAGATGAAATGGAATCATTGTGCATGGTTGAACTGTTTGAGCTTTCAGGAGGAAAATGATAGATTGGGGCAGACTGGTGATACACCTGAACAAGAAGAGTATTTTGAGTGCCCTGACGGTCACTGCCAGTGTCCAAAGCTCTCCATGTGAGCCAAATGTTGTGGACTCAAACTGTAACTCCTGGAGCTGAAAGTGCCCCAAGTTCTAGCTCTCTACCCCAGGGAGACTCCCTGACAAGTGAGGACAATGCTGAAAATGAGGCTCAGAGTGCAGAGACTGTAACAGTTCCCCTAGAAAGACTGATCGAGCTGTAAAGCCTGTGGTGCACCTCAGTTATGATTCACTTGAGAGGCCTGTGGACTTGCCTCTCAATGTTGTCCATAAAGAGTGTATGTGTCCCGAGCTCATTGCCCAAACTGAGCATCAGTGCTAACTCCAAGTTACTTGTGTTTGCCCTCTAAGTATGGTGCCCTTGCCCCATCCAGCCCCAAGGTAACTGATAGGAAGGGCCCTCTCTTCAGGTTTCATGTACAAGAGGTAATAACTTGAGTTATGGTACAATGTGTGTAATACTATGTAAAGAGACGTACTGCAATGTTTCAGAAATGTGTTCTTGGTAAAATGATGTATTGACTGATGATTACATGTGTGAGCCTAATGCAAATGTATATGGTTGCAGTTGAAACTTATGGGGTACTTGCTTGTAGCGGACGTCAAGCTTTCCCAAGCCAGGAAGGGTGTAACCCCCTGCAAATGGGGTTTCAAAAGACTTCAGGAGCTTGCTTGAATGCTCCAAGCCTGAATGGTGTTTGGCGTTTAAGCCATTTATCAGTGAGTGTTTTTAGAGCCTCTGGTACTGTCTCTTTAAGAGCTGTCTGCTTGCAGACATAATTAGTTTGTATGGGGGACTGTGTGCTTCTCTGTTTGAGTACCACTTGAGCTGCTGCCAATTCACTCCATTTTTGCAGTCACTAGGAGTGCAAAGGGAACCTATCTGAAAGATGTAACTGTTTGCCAGAAATCATTTACAGTAATAATGAAATTACAGTTTGTCTAACCTGCTTTCTTTGCAGTCAGAACTGTGTCTGCCTAGTTCCCCATTCTGGTTTGAACTGCTGAACTGGACCAATCAGTGTGGGGTAAGCTAGCTCTAAAATGGTGCCTTGGATGAATCAGAACTTGGACTCATAATCTGAGCCAGCCACAAGAGGATTGTATGGGCAGTGACTCTGGGAGATGTAGTTTAGACTGGCGCCTTTTTGGACCAACAGCAGCAGTCTATTGTGGCGACAGCCAATCCAGTCAAGAACTGGGAGGAACTCAAAGGAAGTGCCGGTTTGTCTGTTGGAGTTTCAGTTTAGCTCTGGCAGTGAAGGAAAGAAACCCTGTGCTCCTTCAGTGCACAGTTTCAGTCAAAACGTGTGTAAGGCCCAGAGTTCGGTCTGCAGCTTGTGTAACTGCTTGTTAGGACTGAATCCGTCCTGTGAAAAGAATCAAAGGATCTCTGAAGAGTAGAAACCAGGCTCACCCTGTAGAAGACTGGAGAAATTGTTGAATGCACTCGGTCTGTCAGGAACTGAATCTGCTGTGTGTTCTCGGGTATTGTGCAGTAGTGCGATCGGGATAGAGAAGCAGCCTGCCTGGTATAGTACTTTCTTTTTACCATATAAATGTGTGAAGAGTCTCGTGGAGCTCAAGAGTAGCCCTGCTGGCGTTGAAGGACCCTATCTTGTTTGGAGTCGTGAGTACTAATTCAGGGTCGCTCCCTGTTGAATTGCCACATTAAATTCAAATGGAATCACTGTACTGCTGACTGTTTAAACTAATTTTTCTTTTCACTGTGTGAAAGGGCCCCTACCAGCTGCCACGGTTTGGACTAGCCACTAGGGTTTGGGTACCCAGAGACAGTAACTGGTAGGGATAGGCCTGTGAACAGAGCCATAGGTAGATAGTAAAGTGATAAGCTAATTAACCTGATTTCCCCCTGTCCTTGTCATATCCCCCTAAATAAATCAGAGCTGCTTGTTTCAGCAAAGTTATACTTCCTGAGGTATTTGTCTATGTTAAAGTACTGTACTGTGATTGTTGCACTGTATCTTATTTCACAGGAGGTCCCAGTACTGGAACTAGTCCTGGGGGTAAGTGTATACTGTGAAGGTAATTCTGATATATTGTGTGGGCCACTAGTGGGAAGAAAGGGGGGTTGCAGTGTCCCAGAGGGCTGTGACCAAGTAAGTTTAACTATTGCAAACCCTGACCTCTGGGTGGAGGCACCCGCGATTGGATCCAGGCCCCTCAACCTGTTAGTGGCAAATCAGGCAGGGGTAGTAGCCCCTGGGATAGTGCCATCTAGGGGTTACAGGAGTAACTTCCTGTCCCCATTAATATCAGAGTACAAAGTGACTGTTAAAGTGTCAGCCCTTCTTTTACTGTGGGGTTTTAAAAGGGTGAACTTGTAAGGTATTGGCGGGTGGGTATTCTTTCCAGTACTCTTTATCATCTTACTCACTTTCATTTCCCTGGGTGGGGGCATCACACAATAACATGGATAACAAACCTCCCATCAGGATCTTAATGATCCAGGCACTACACTCTTATCTGAGTCTGTGAGGCAGGGGTGACCCGATGCCAACAGTGACCTAGTAGAAGTGTAATGGCTTTTATTTATTTATTTATTGAAATGTTTCACCAGGAAGGCACACTGAGCGACAAGTCGCTCATCTCCCAGTGTGACCTGGGGGAAGGGGTACAACAGGAATGAGACATTAAACATTCAAGTTACAAGATCAACATTAACATACAGTTGTAATGCAGGTGTTACAAACAGTGTTACAACAGTGTTGTGCATAATAGGTAAAAAGAGTGGACAATAATAAGTGCCAGGAAAATAAGTAAACAAGTGCTTACGTGAAAAAAAGGGGGAAAGGAGAGGGAGGGGTGAGTTGGGGGAGGGGAAGCGCCATGTCCCTGGAGACCCCTTCAGGATATGAGGAACTCTGCAAGGGGACCGGAGAGAAGGGGACAAGGCAGTGTCCCAGACAGACCCCTTCAGGATGTGGGAACCCTGCAATGGGGATGTTGGGCTAGATAGAAAGGGGAATAAGGCTGTAGGGATTTAAAGAGGGAGGAGAGAGAGAGAAGGAGGTAGTGTGGCTTAAATGTTAGGAGGGGGAATAGGACCTAACCCAATAGAGGACCCTTCAGGATGTGGGGTACCCTGCCAGGGGACTGGGGAAGGTCAGTAGATAGAGATTAAGAGAGTGATAGGAGAGGGAGAAAGTGAGAATTGAACCCCTGAGGGGAAGAGAATTCGCACTTTTGGAGGGGATGGGGCCTAGTCAATAGTCCATCAGGATCCATTGAACCCTGCTAGTAGTCATGGAAAGCCAAGATAGTGGCTAGATAGAATAGAGGATATATGCTAAGGCTTGGTTAGACCCCTTCAGGATGCTGAGAACCCTGCAAGGAGACTATGATGGCCAGGGAGAAAGGTAGATGGGGGAGGGGAAGGAGAGGAGAGGAGACAAGACTAAGCCCAGTAGGACCCCTTCAGGATACTGAGAACCCTGCAAGGGGACTGCAAAGACTAGGGAGAAAGATAGATGGGTGAGGGGAAGGAGAGGAGACAAGCCTAGGCCCAGTAGAACCCCTTCAGGTTGTTGAGAACCCTGCAAGGGGACTGCAAAGGCTAGGGAGAAAAGACAGAATGGGGGAGGGGAAGGAGAGGAGAAGAGACATGCCTAGGCACAGTAGGGCACCTTCAGGATGCTGAGAACCCTGCAAGGGGACTGCAAAGGCTAGGAGGACTGGTAGATGGGGGAGGGGAAAGGAAAGCAGACAAGCCTAGATGCAGTAGGACCCCTTCAGGATGCTAAGAACTGTGCAAGAGGACTGCAATTCTAGGGAGAGAGGAGGGATGGTGAGGGAAGGGAGTAGATGAGAGATAAAAGCCCCTTGTGGGATAGGAGAGGGACCCATGAATAGCATTCAGGGGCCCTTGCATTCTGTGAGAGATCAAGGGAGGCCAGTAAGGGGGAGCAATTTGGGGGATGGGGAGGAGAGCTAGAAATTTGGGGTGTGGGGGTGCACAGGGTAAAATGAAGGTGTTGGTAGAGGGGTAGGATTTGTCCAGGGCTTAGAGGAGGGAATTAGGGAGGGACATGGCAGGAGCATCTAGGTGCAAGGTAATTATTGAGGGCAGAGCTGATGGAGTAGGTATAGGATGAGTGGCGGATTTGAGGGGGGAGAGAATTTCAAATTTTTGGGATGCAGTGAGAGTAACCGGATAGGCCCATTTGGGTGGATCTTCAGTGGACTACCGGAGTGCGGTAGTCGGTTGATCTAAGGGAATGGGAGGATGAGGGTGGGTGTTATAAAGGAGGAGGCAAAGCAGGAAGGGAGCTCACCCAACCAGTGCTTGGAGGTGAATTTAGCACAGTGGGAGAGTCACCTATTTGTAAGAGAGGGAAAGGATAGGACATGATAAAGATCGCAGTGGTGGATGCGAGGGAAGGAAGCATCCAGGGCAAAGTAGCAGAAGGAACTCAAGAGGGTGTCCAGTCTGGCCAGGGAGGACTTAGGGGCAGAAGTCTTTGTAAAGGCAAATATTGTGCAGAGTTTCAAAGCTTGGCTATGCATTCTTGGGTAGAGAATATCAAGAGATTTTATGACTTTTATGATAATGGGGAACGGATTAAGTGGTGTTTGTCAAAAATATTTCTCCTATTATATGTAAAGATGATGGGTGTACAGTTACTGTTAAGTGAGCAATTATTCACACACCCCGACTTTCACACACTGCCACAGCCTAGCCATGAACTTCCGCACCAGGAATGGTCTGTTGAGGTTTCATTACTGCTCTCAGCTTAGATCCATGCAGCGCCAGAGAACAGGTGCTGCTGGAGGCTATCCAAGACAGCTACCTACTTCAGGGTGTGATGGATCCTACTAGGAAGGGGACTATATTGGTGCTAACAAATGGCGATCGAGTCCAGGATGTGGTAGTACAGGACCCTCTAGCAAGAGGTGACCACAGCTCAGTGTGGTTTCTCCTCAACATAGGGACGGAGTAAGCTAAGACCAGGTCAAGAGTGTTGGACTTCAGAAAGGCAGATTTTGCCAGAATGGGCAGCATCCTAGAGGGATATTTAACTAAAATTAACCCAGGGATGGATGCTGAACAGAAGTGGGCAATCATTAGGAAGGGGCTGAATGAGGCCACCAATACTGTACGTGTGCCAGATCTCACAGTAAGAAGTCCAGGTCAACAAAAATCTAGCTGGATCAGCAAGGAAGTGGAGGGGAAGGTGAGGGAAAAAAGACTGGCCTTCATTAAGTTCAAAAAAATAGGGGCGGGAAGAGGATAGAGAGGTGTTCACAAATGCATCTAGGGAGGTGACCAGGTCATTCAGGGTAGCCAAGGCAGTAGAGGAGCTGAAGTTGGCTTAGAGGGTTAGAGAGGGGGGGGAAAAGGGTTCTTTAGATACATAAGGAAGAAGAGGAGTTGTATGGATAACATTGCTAGAATCAAGAGAGGGGGGGATGGGCAGAACAAGGGCAAGATCAGGCAGAGGCACTCAATGAATATTTTTACTTGGTGTTCATGAAAGAAAAGGATGGCCCAATACCCAAGGGGAAAGGGAGCAAGGGTGGAGGGGACAGAGATAACAGATAGGGTCATCCAAGAGGATAGAGTTCTGAACAGTCTTAAAGCCTTGCGGGTGGACTAGGCACCAGGACCAGATGGTGTACATACAAGGGTCCTGAAGGAACTGGCAGAGGTGTTGGCAGGCCATCTGATGGACCTGTTCAACACCTCCTTGGAGACAGGGAATGCACCCAGGGACTGGAGGATGAATTTCGTGGTGCCCCTTCAAAACAGTAGACCCAAGGACCACCTGGGCAACTACAGGTCAGTGAGCTTGACTTCCATAGTGGGGAAGTTGATGAAGACCGTTCTGAAGGAGAGATTGAGAACCTTTCTCAGTTCCAATGATCTGCAGGATGAAAGACAGCATGGGTTTATCACGGCAAGATCTTGCCAAACTAACCTGATGGACTTCTTTGACTGGGTCACTAGGGCGGTCTACAAAGACCATGCTGTCGATGTCCTGTATCTGGACTTCAGCAAGGCTTTCAGCTTGGTGCTGCACAGGAGGTTAATAAGCAAGCTGAGGGACATGGGGACGGGGAAAAAGTGGTGGGGTAGGTGGAGAGCTGGTTGCAGGTCAGACAAAAGAGGGTAGTTGTAAGGGGGGAGATATCCACGCCAAGGCCAGTAACGAGCAGGGAACAGCAGGGTTCAGTGCTGGGCACCCTTTTGCTCAATGTCTTTATTGGAGACATTGCAGAAGGGATCAAGAGTAAGATCAGCCTGTTCACAGATGACTCTAAGATTTGTGCAAAAGTGGACAATGAGGAAGGGAGGCAGGCACTCAGAGAGGATCTAACTAAACTCGAACACTGGTCTAGGGAGTGGCAGTTGGAGTTTAATGCTAAGAAGTGCAAGGTCATGCACCTTGGAACCAGAAATCCCAGGAACAGCTACTGACTGGGGGGAGTGCAGGTAACAGCTTCCGAGGAGGAAAGGGCTATGGGGGTAATAGTTACAGGGACATGAAGGTATCAGCACAGTGTAGAAGAGTGGCAGCAAGGGTAAATAGGATGCTGGGGTGCACTGCCAGAGGGATCACCTCTAGAAAGGGGAGGTCATACTGCCATTTTATAGATCACTGGGGAGGCCACAATTGGAGTAGTGTACAGTACTGGTGCCCATACCTCAAAAAAGATGGGAGATTACTGGAAGGAGTGCAGTGTAGGGCTACAAAAATGATAATGGGTCTAGGGGAGTTGCTGTACAAGGAAAGGTTGAAGGAGCTCAACATGTACTCACTGGAAGTGAGAAGGGAAAGATGGGACATGTTAGAGACCTTTAAGTACATGAAAGGCATAAACAAAGTCAGGGAGGGAGGAGTGTTCTGCTTAAAGAGTGGAAAGGATCACTAGGGGGCACAGTCTGAAGTTTGAAGGGGGAAGATTTAGGAGGGAGATGAGGAGGCACTACTTCACAGAGAGTGGTGGCAGGTTGGAACGCACTGATGGAGGAGTTAGTTGCTCAAAGGACAGTGGATAGCTTCAAGTGGGGTTGAGATCGAGTCAAGGGCAGGGTTAATACAGATAAGAATACAAAGGGGGAGGGACTGGGAAAGAGGAAGAAGGAAGGGATTTGAGTGGGAAAACTTGATATACCTGTGGGCTTTTTTCTGCTGGCCATTGCATATGTTCGTATGTTCATATTGATTCCTATGTTCCAGATCTCAATCACAGTTCAATTAAATCAGCTGCAGTATTAAATAATTGCTTGAAAAATAAAACATGAACCCTTGAATGTGACTCATTTCCTTACTGTTGATGTTGCTTTCAAGTGAATTTTTTTGATCATTCACTTCCATGTTAGCATCATCATCCTCATCCTCATCCCTCTGAAATAATGATAACAGCTGCTGTTTTGGAATCTGAAAACCTGCAATTATAAAAACAATTATCAGGCACAGTTTTAAAATCCCACTGAGGCAGTGGAGCTTGATAATAGCCGAGTAAAAAGAAGAGTAGTATAGAGTCTGGCTCCATGGTGTCAATCAATGAGGCATCCATTCAGCATGTTGGCATTGTACCTGGAGTCTGGGATGTCAGGAGTGGAATCTGGCAGGAAGGAGTCAGAGCATCTTATATTCTCCAACTAGGTGGGGGTGGGAAAATGAAACGGCTTAGTTAGTGACACCTAGAAGGTATCACTGGTGGTACTAATGACAACTCATATTGCCTGGCACCCCGGCAGTTGTGCCCACGCACACTTGAATCAATGAGATATGGGCCCTAGAAGAAAACGGAAGAAAAATACCTTTCAAATGGATTAGCATAAAGAGACTAACCAATCACTACACCTGTTCAACAGTGCTCTGAAAGGCCAACATCTACCCTGACATTAACACTCATTGAATAATTTCCTTCCTCTAATTAGGTGAGATGCAAAGTTAAAACAACAGGGAAAATATATGGAGGACAAACCCAATAATCCAGTGCAGTTCGGCCAAATGAAGGATGCAGGTTTTTCTGTGCGACAACATGTCCTGTGTAGGCAGGAGGCAGGAATCAGATGTAAATGAAATAGAAACAGGCTGCTCTCTGACATTCAAAAAATAAATTGGGCCGGCCCGCCGACACAGTGGTTCAATTTCCGCTTGCAATGCCGATGACCAGGGTTAGGGAATGGACTCTGGTGTCAGAGAGCCGGCCGGGGGAAATGCTCGAGCATCCCACAATGGCTCACCATCTCCCAAGGGGGGGGGGAGGGAAGGTCTGCAGCCCGGTGTTTTCAAGTCTCTGGCAGTGGCCAGAGACATGGCAGCACATTGGGTCAGGCTGCGTAGGGAACGCGATGGATGTTGGCTCTTGTCCTGATGTCCTGGATGTCATGCACCCTGAAAGGGAAAACAGGAAAATGGTTCCCTGGCCGGCTGGTTGACAGTTGCTGGCCCCCCACTGCCACAAAGCCCCAGATGGCCCGGACCACCCAAGCAGCAACTGGGTCAAGTAAATAGTGCTGACTGGCCCCACTGGCACCTTCCCCCTCAGAGGGGGGACCCATCTGATGAAGGGATATGTCGAATTACACAGGGGGCTGTAATGTGGGGTGGTGGTTGGCAGCAGGAATGGAGTGTCGGCAGGGGTCCTAGGTGACCAGAGGAGTGGCCAGTCAGAGAGCATGGGGGTACAAAATAAATAAATAAACAAACAAACAAATAAATAAGTAAGTTCAACATAAAGATGAAAATGCAACTTAAAGTTTAGTGCAGCAAACCAGCAACTGCAACTCGCTGGCACTTTACACTGAAGAAACTTCAAAGTGAAGTGCCAGGGAGTTGTACCTCATGGTTCCCTCCAAAATACTTTGAATTGCATTGGCACCTTTATGTTGAATCGAATTATTTTCTTGATGCCTGAGCACAGCACATTACTTCTGCAATTGGGCTGAGGGCTGGCTTACCTATACCAGTACCATGGTGAATTCCCAAGTGCAATCCACTTGTTTACTGATTTCCGAGCAATCAGATGTAAGCCTAATAAAAGGGGGAATAAATAAAATAAAAAAAGGAAAAACAGCAGAGGGCTCAAAGATCATTTAGCCAGGTGTAGAGATAACTGATTGATACTGCTGAGAAACCCTCTAAATTTAGCATAAAATGTGCTGCAATTCCCTGCAACTGACTTCTTTTATGTTTAAACAGCAGGAGAATGCCTTGGATGGTCAGTTCTAAGGTAAAAGCTGCACCATCATCTTTACTGAATTTGAATAATGTACAGATGCAAACACAGGAGAACTACTACAAAAAGGCAACATGGAGAAATAATTTTACAATTTACCGACCCAGGATAGTCAACACTAGCCTGGACTGGGGTCCTGTTTAACATCCAAGCTAATCATTCTCTTTTAGCTAATTGGTTAGAACTGCTGCCATCAGGTCTTGGGGTCCATGGTTCGATCCCCATCAAGGGCTTATGGTGATTTTGGGAGAGATAGAATCATTAGAACTTCTTTCATCTGGACTTGGAGTCCATGGTTTGATCCAAATTTATGGTGAGTTTGGGAGAGAGATAATCAGTTTGCATTCCATTCCATAAATCTTCAGTTGTAATTATAGTTTTATATGGAAACAGTCTTACAACACACCTGCCTCCCCAAAACTCTAACCCCTGACCTAGGGCGGTACCAATGCAGTTCCATGTCATAATAAAGATCATAAAACAGCAGTCGCTATTATGGCGAGTGCATATCGCTGAAAAGCCAGTCAGCGATATACACTTTAAGGAGAACCGACTTCTGGATGTCCCCAATCCGACACCCAATACTCCCTCCTGAGTCCCGTTCACATTCACCCACTCCCATGATCAGTTCTCTCCCCCTCCCTAACTTCTTCTTTGTCCCTTCCCTTCCTAAACGTTTTCTTTTTTTTTTTTTTTTTTTTTAAAGGTGTTTTGGTTTTGGCTCTGCTGCTCAGTGCAGCTCCTCCGTGCCTCCCTCTTTTTGGTCCTCCTCATTCTGGGTCACATGGCACACTCTGCATTGTTTTATAACATGAGTGCATCACGTGACATTCTGTTGCCTGATTGTATGCCGCCAGCCGTCTTTATGTACTGCTGGCATCTCCATGGCAACAGAAAACAAAATTGGGGAAATGGTATCTCTATGGACCCGGAACCAGACTTCTACCATGAAGTCCATATTTATCTGGGTCCTTGGATTGCGGGTTCGATCCAGGAGTTGGGATCTCTTGTGGAACAGTCCTCCCAGCCCTATCTACAACAAAACAATAAAGGACAGAGGGAGAGAAAGATGATCTTAGAAGGTCTGTTTGCCTAAATTTCTCAAAGCAACCTTTCAGGGACAAAGCTGCAAAGCTACCCATATTAACCTGCTTTTGGTTTGACCAACCCTGGCTGAGGCATTGGTAGATACTTGCACTAATCAGTTTTACTAAGGCATTCAAACTATTGTGTAAAGATCGATTAGCAAAGCTGGAACATTTGCTGCAAATGTTCCGACTTTGTTAATCAATATTCACACAACAGTACGGATTCACTAGTAAAATTGATTTCTGGTAAATATTAGTACTTCAGCAACTGGTGGCCACACCAAAGGCATTTGCTTATGAGTTTAAATGATGTTTTGCGGCACTTGCCTTCAATGACACATACACTAATTGAAAGTCACAGGGGAAGAAACATTCTGTACTGTATATTGATAAACCTATGATCATGTTGTGTCTGTCACCACTTTTCCTCATGTGAGACATCCCATCCCTCATTTCCTATTCAGTGTCATTAATGCTGCCCCAGGAACAAACAATCTTTGGAGACTATTGAATGAATCGGGTATGTGTGCAAGTCCTGCATTAAAGCTGTTTCATGATATATGGTATAGGACTCATAATAAACTTGAAATGGCAGGAAAGGATCTCCTTAGCCTCCTTCAGACTTCTCTTCTCCCCCAGTCTGTATCTGTGCAGGAAGTGATGAATGCTGCTGGCAATGGCAGAATGAAGGGATATACTATGAAATACTGAAATCCACTTGCTCAAGTTTCAGTATCCTGACGCCACATGCCTGACACGTGGTTGCCAGACATTGGAATTTTGGCCGCAGCCAAATTTATTTCATGTTTCAGAGGGCTTAACCCCCTGTACCCTCCTTAATTTATATAACTAACTCTGCCACAGACTAAATTACTAGGACAGGCAACTGTGTGTTGGGCATGTGACATCGGGATTCTGAAACCTGGGCAACTGAGTTTCAGTCAAAGGTATGCCAGAATGAAGAAACTCAGCATGGAGTTTTTCAAGTGTTACCACTTGCCTGGGGACTGCAATACAGGAGATTGTCTATAAGAATAAGGAAGTGGTTTAGTGGCATATTTTATGTCCTCAAATTGACTCATTGCTAGCACTGGTCATACAGATGGGGGCCCGGGGTCTGGGAAGGGGGGAAGACACTGAACTACTCAGCTACACACCGTTTAATACACTCTTACTGATGGAGGAGAGGCTGAGTGGATTCATTGATTTATTGAGGTGCTACTGGCATTCACACATCTCACCACAATTGTTGTACACTCTCAGCACCTTGCAAAATTCCCTAAAAACATTATTTCTTTAGCATTACTTAGCTAGAATAATATATTTTAGAAATCTCCTAACTGCTAGATCTGCTCTTTTTTCTTTTCTGTTTTACTCTGCTGCCTCTCTCTACTCCTTCCCCCTCCTCTTGGCGCCTTGTGCTGAACCCCCGATTAGGCTTAATTGTTCTGTGTCTTTTTTTCTCCCTGTCATATTACTTAATCTCCCCTCTCTCTCACAGGCACTCTGCCCTGATCAGGCACCACACCTTGGACTCCTGCCAGGAGCCACTCCTCTGGCAGCTCTGCCTAGCCTCTGGATTCCCTCCTAGAGGAAGTGGCAAGACACGGTCTAGGATTCCCAGCATCTTTCCAACATCTCCCCCTCTCTTCCGCAGGCACTCTGCCCTGATTGGGCACCACGCCTCGGACCCCTGCCAGGAGCCGCTCCTCTGGCAGAAACACCTAGCCTCCAACCGTCCTCCCAGAAGAAGCCATAAAGTATAGGCTAGGATCCCCAGCATCTTTCCACCGGCACTGTGCGCTGGATCCCCCCACCCACCCTTCCGGGTGTTTGTTTACCCGAGTGAGTGAAAAGTACTAAGTGTCCATTTCTTCATTGGCACTTTATAACTACTGACCACTAGAGGGATTACTAGCCACAGACTGAGTACCACCCTTCTGTTATTACTCCCAGCCTTGGTTAGCCTGCCTAAATTAGTGTAACTGTTTTCATAAGATTTATACTCCTCCCCATAAACCAGGTACATACTGCTGAGGACTGCAAGATTTGTTCCACGTCTAATTATTTTTTTCAAGACACTACCACAGCTGATAATAGTCCCGCTCTTGCTCCACTGGTTTCATTTCTAGACTAATCACCAAAGGTGCCTCCCTAGAGCACGTTGTACTCTAAATCCTCAAGTGCACCTCTCTTTAGCAAACATGTACCCCGCCTCATCTCTCCTTCTCCTGTGCTCCCTGTCCTGCTTTCTCTCCTCCTCCTCCTCCAATCACCCCCAAGGCTGCTTTTATCCCTCCTGCCTCTTCTGCTCCCCTTCCCCTGCAAAACCATCTCACTCCCTCCCAACCAACCTTGAAACCCTTTCACACACCATCCTTTCATGTGATTTCTCTCAGCTTTCTACCAATCCATATAAGCTGCTGCATTACTCTAATTCGCTGCTCCAGATGCAAACCCTATGCCTTCAACACTACCAAAGGCTGGAAGCTCCTGGCTACTTTCTCTGTGCTCTTTTTCCTATTGCTATTCGCTGGATACATCAAATGGAACCCAGGCCCCCCCGTAGCCTATGCAAATACCATTCTCCCATAAAGTCCCAAAGATGATACACATCAGCATTAGGAGTCTCCTCCAAAAACTGGACCTTTTAAACTACTGGATAACCCAGAATGCCACAACATCCTATGCCTCTTGAAACCTGGCTATCTGCCAAAACCCTCTCCTTCCCAGGCTACCACATCATCTGACAAGACCATGGCAAGAGAGGAAGTAGTGTCGCTATGATCATAATACAACACCTCTCTTACTCTCAAATGAAAAATGAATCCTGCCTTGGGTCCCACGAGCTGATTCTAACCAAATTCTCCTTTCCCCACACTCTCCCCACTTTCATGGGGTAGTCCATGCTTCTCCTCGGCTTAGTCAAGATGCTCTTGCAGTATACATCTGTGCCTTCCTACCGATAGCACACTCCAGTGAACTACTACTACTACTACTCAGGGACTATAACCTCGACTGGCTGTCCCCATCATCTAAGCCGACAACCTCCAAAACAGAATCCCTAAATCTCAAACAACTGTTCATGGAACCAGCCCACTACAACTCCCCTTCATCTAATCACTCCCTCATACACTGCATACTGTCATCCCATCCACACAGAATATCCTCAGCTGGAGTCCTTGACCCCAACTTAAGTGATCACTGCATCACCTACTACATTAGAAAAACACTCCTACCCAAATCTGTACCAAAGTACATAAAAATTCGCTCTCTAAACTCACTAGACACTAACTCCCTCCTCTCAGACTTGCATAACGTCAACTGGGCATCAGTTTACTCTGTAGTACATGTCGATACTGCTCTAGCCCAGTTCACAAACATTTTCAACAGCATCTGGGATTTTCACCCTCCCCCCCCTTAGAAAAGCCAAGGTCAGGAAACACCACCACCCCTGGATTACTGCCCCTACTATCGCCCTTTGCAGAGCCTGTGACAAGGCCTGGTCCACCTTCAAAGCCTCCCTAACCCTAAACTCAAGACAAGCATATAATACTATGAGAAATGCTTGCACAAAGGCCATTCAGCATGCAAAGGCTGATTATTTTAAGCACTGGCTCAGTGTAGCACACACCTCCTCTTTCTGGAATATAGTACATTCCATTGTCGACCAACTTCCACAATCAAGCACTCCACCTCTTAAGCACAACGGCACTGAAATAACAGACTGCATTCAAGTTGCAGGTATTCTCAACACCTTCTTCACTACTTGCACTACCCCTTTCCCAACCTCACCACCCCCGCCTGCCACTAAACCCACTACTCAGCACATGCTGAATAAAAATTTCTTTCCAGCATCCATTTCCACGAACAAAGTACTGCTTGCCCTTCTATCCCTCAACGCATCTAAATCTATCCCTTATGGCTAACATCCCAGTCTCCTGCGCCTTTTTGTCCCTGCCATCGATCTCCCCCCTTCATTTTAAATATGTCCTTCTTCTCAGGCTCAGTTCCAAAAGCCTGGAAATTGGCATGTGTCATCCCTCTCCACAAAGGCGGTGATTCCACTTCACCTGGAAACTACCGTCCTATCCCCCTCCTCCCCGCCTTGTCAAAACTACTGGAATGCCTACTACAATCAAGACCGACTGCATCTCCGCCACCAACTTCCTGTCCCCCTACCAGTCCAGCTTCAGAAAAAAACACTCCACTATATCCTCCCTTCTCCGTATCACTGGTCACATTCAAGCAGCTGCTGACAAAGGCCACCTCACTGCCGCAGTCTTCTTCGGCCTGGCTAAAGTCTGACTCGGTATCCCACCCTCTTCGTCTGAACACATTCAAAAGCGCTGGGTTCTCCCCCCCCACCGCCAAGCCATACAGTGGTTCAACTTATGTCTCACTGACAGGCATCAGTCAGTTAAAATTGCCAACTCCTCCTCCTCCTCCCTCTCCTTCCCTATCCTAGCCAGCGGCCCTTAAGGCTCCATACTCAGCCCCATGCTGTTTTCAATATTCATAAATGACCTCCCATCTGCCTGTTCCACCTCCTTCACCCATATGTATGTGGATGATACCATAGTGTTCACCTCCGGCCTGGACCCTGCCACTATTCATTCTGCTCTACAATATGATTTCTACTTGGTTCAGTCTTGGTTCCAATCAAAACAACTCAAACTAAACACATCTAAAACCGTGTCTATGACTTTCGGAACCTCTCAATGGCTAGCCAAAGCCCTCAACACCCCACCGATCACCTCTTTCGACAACACCCCACTAAATGCATTCCCTTCCTACAAGTACCTAGGTGTCTGGCTGGACCCACAATTAAATTTCTCAATTCATATAGATTTTATAGCTACTAAACATCCCCCAAAGCTCGGTAGCCTCTATTGAAACAGAGACTCTGTTCCTCTACCTATACGTCGGGAACTTCTTACAAAAATGATTATGCCAGTCTTTGACTATTCTGACATTGTATTCTGCACTGCACCCTCCACCTCACTCTGTCGACTTGACTCCCTCTAGGTATTCTTTCTGTTGTGTCGCCTCCAACTCTCCCTTCAGGACCCACCACTGTTCTCTACTCTCCTGCCTGGACCTCCCTTCCCTCTCTCACAGGTGTCTCATCCACTCTATATCCTTCATTTCCAAATTCTGGTTCAACCTGCTCCCCTCTTACATCTCTACCCTCCTGTCTTTCCTGCCCCCATCTCTGACATATTCCCTGTGCTCTAGGGATTCCCGATCCTTCTCACTTCAAATTTCATCTTCCAACATGGGCAAATCTGCCTTCACACATCATCTCCCCTCTTCATGGAAGTCTCAAACTCCTTTCCTATGCATTTCTCCCTCTCACTTCTCTGTTAAATCACTGCTGCACCTCCTGCCCTTCCTTAGTAGTTCCCATAACAACACATAGCACTTGAAATTTCTGTACCTTGTAGTACCTATAATGCTCTAGAATAATTCTACCATACCCTGTACCTTAACTATTTGAGTAGCCTGTATGCTGTATTAGTTATCATGAAATGTACAATTAAGTTCCTATTCAGTACAACTGTATTTGTACACTTTGATCCCATGCTCCCTGTCCCTGGGTCGCACCTGGAAATGAGCCTTAGCTCAGTATGCCTTTCCTGGTCACCAAATGTTTAGATAAAAAAAATTGACCTTCCTGCACAGCCCTACCATCTGTAATGACCTTTCCTATGCAGTCTTACAATCTATAGCCTGTAACAATGGATGGATCTGCCTGTACCTACTTGGACTTTTGCAAACGTTCTTCAGCAGTGCATTATCTGAGTGCTTCATTTTTGTGTTTCCTTGTGCTTGCACAAGAAACACCTTGGGACAGTACCGCATTTGAGAGGTGTGTCAGCGATGAGTCTAATGCAGAGTACTGTACAGTGGGCTCGACCCTGACACACCAATGGGCACTTAAGCCGAGTGTGACGGCCGTTTGAATTTCACAGCGGGGAGCTGGCTCGCACTTGAGAGAAATTAACTGCACCAATGAGAGAGTGCACTTCATTCCTTTCATTTGCATGGCCAGCATTGCAACTCTGCAGACCCTCCCACTCCCTCCCACTGCTGCAATCCACCCCATACCCTCCATTCCCCATTCTCCATGAACTGAACAAATGATTACTCTGTGAATGTAGTTAAGGGGCTCTGCCCCCCAGAATAAAAATAAATAACCTTGTCTTCACTAAATAATTTTGTGCAATATGCTGTCTTTTGCCAATTGTATTTGTACAGACATCTGTATTTATGGCAGCTCTCAAAGTGGTACATTAGGACAGCACAGCACATTACCATAATTGTAGTAATAGCGCCGAGTGGTCCAGCACACTCCACTATCACCCATTTCCCCACCGGCCCAGCATGCCACATCTTTCATTAAACCCTCCCAATCCCTCCCACTGCTGCTGTTCTTCCCGCTCCCATCCCATCCCAGGCATCTAGTCAAACCCTTCCGCTACCTCCCACTGTGTGCTGTCCACCCTGCACCCTCCATTCCCCATTCCCATGCCAACATCGGGGTGCCCAATCCATGTGTCAGCATCATGTACCACCCAACTCGTGTGGCACATTGGGAGTCCACCCCAGTTTGCCGTAATTTTTTTTTTTGTACCTGTAAGTAAAACAAAATCATCCCGACCTCTTTTTTTAACCTATAAAAAAGAAAACAGTCCCTCATCATCTCCCTAGTCCACCTTCCCCCATCCCCACCCTCCCACTGAGCACCAACCTCCCCTTACCCCATACTTACCTCTGGAGGTCAGCACTGGCATCTTCTGAAGACCAGGACACATCTGCACTATTCTAAGCTGACTAGCAAACTGAAGAATCAAAGGTTAGCGCCATATAATGGCAGTCAATGGGGTTTTCAACTTAGGTTCATACCTCAACAATTTTTAGGAATTTTGGCACAAAGTTTTAAACATGGGGTTCTTGGGACCCCATCTCATAAACACTGTCACTGTCATTTTGTTACCTGGTCCTGAAAGGTGATTTCCAGGTTGCTGCGCAGAATCACCTTTCAGGACTGATTAATGAAATGACAGTGCCACTGTTCATGAGGTGGGGTCCCAAAAAGCCCATGTTGCAAATTTGGTGAAAACATTCCAAAAAGTGACTGCATTATGAGCGTGTGTTGAACAGTTTCTATGCATGCTCCTAACTTCACCAATTTTTAATATTTTCACTCCAGATTTTCAACATTGCCATTTTTTCACACCTCCTTATGAACAGTACAACCATAATTTTTCACATCCTGCCCTAAATATGTTTTCGCACCTGTGGCGTAGAATGGCATGGTCGTGCTGCAAAATCATCTTTCGAGATAAGTGAATGAAGTGACAGTGGCACTCTTCATGAGGTGGGGTCCCAAAAAGGCCATGTTGAAAACCAGTGAATCTAAAAATGGCAGAGTTACACATGGTTGTTCAAAATTTTCTATGCACACATGTAACTTTGGCCATTTCAATATTTTCACTCCAAATTTTCAATATAGCCTTTTTATTACACCACCTCATGACCAGTACAGCTGTCATTTTTCACATCCATGCCCATAATGTGTTTTCGTACCTGTGGCGTGGAATGCGGTTTTCCCATGGATTTGAAAATCTTCACCTACAGGGTTCATGAGGTGGGGTGATAAAAGACTATGTTTAACATTTAGGGTGAAAATATAAAAAAAATTAAGTCATGTCCACTTGTTGCAATTTCGTTACTTTTGCTAGTAACTGCGGAAATCTTAAATATTTGCAACCCACATTTTTTGTAATTATTTGTACTCCTGCTCCATGGCCTTTTCTATCTGAAGGGAGCCCCAGCTCTGCCCCATGCCATCCACCAGCTACCCCCAGAGCTTACCCCCACCAAGACAGGATCCAGTACAGGGGTCAGCGCTGTGACTAGTCGGGGGTGGGACCTCTGAGCTCCCTCCATCATCCCCCATGAGCTTTTCTCCTTCCTGATTTCTCCCCTTAAGGGGCAGAGTGTGCAAGGACACCAGCGACAGTGCTACACACCCCGCCGTACATGCATTCAGTCAGGAGTGTGCCCTGCCTCTGACCTGATGTCTGCAGCGTCAGTGTGCCAGCCTACAGCCGCCGCTAGGGGCCAGGCATGCACTGACAACTGGTTGCACCTCTCCCCAAAGAGCTGTCCCTAGGATGCTCGATCCTTCTCCTCACCTGCCAGCCTCCAGCGGCCTGCTTTTGCTCCTGAACATGGGTCTCTGGCATGGCGCAAGGTGGCACGTCCAGTGCTCAACCCTCAGTGCCACCGGGCCAGTGATGCATCCTGCATTTTCAACATACTGTAGCCTTCTTATTACCCAAACTTCTGTATTCAGCTGCTGTCCAAAATATGACAGCTTGTCAAAACATAGTTCAGGCAGGCTTTTCCTCCCATCAGAAGTTCAACTAACACAGTATACACCTACCTCTTAAATCATGCAAGGAAACATTTGACATTGACAAATGCTTGTTTACTTTTGCACTCCAGCTTGCTCCAAGACCTCACTATTTAAGACAATGAGATTAAAGCTGCATTTACACTAACCTTGCTGTTGAGCTGCAATCTGCACCACCTACCCACCACTCCACCTGGATCGATGTTGACATCCATTTACACAACAAACTTTGAGCACCACTGCAAGGTCAGGGACTGAACTTCCTGCGCTTTGATCTGGATTAACGCTGGGGCTGGGAGGCATGCACTTCAGATAAATGAACTTGACATTATGTACATTTTTCCTTCATACAACCAATTCTGTGGGGCTAATTTATTCAAAACTCATTCCTGTTCTGTGCGTAGACATCATTAGGTTATTAAAGTAAAGGAGGAAACCACTTTAGAACATTTAAACAAATTGGGAGCATCTCAACCAGACTGCAGTGAATGCTCATGCAGTAAAAGAGGAGGTGACTTGAAAACCTTACTTTTAGAAAGGGAAACCCTCTGGACATTCCAGCTGGGAGGGCTCTTTACTTCAGACCTCAATGAGAGACTGGATATAATGCCCCTGATCATCAGTAGGAGATGGAGAAATAAGCCTAGATAGGGTTTTGCTTTTGAAGTATTGTCTGATTTTAATAATTATTTATTTATTTGAACTGTTTGATTTTATCTTGTATGGCGCCTTGGCTTTTTGAAAGGCGCCTTAAAAATTAAAATATTATTATTATTATTAACTGTAACTGATCGGAAAGAGATAGAGAAATAAGCCTAGATAGGGTTTTCCTTTTGATGTGACTGTAACTGATCAGCAATAACCGGTTGATATGTAAATAGGTATATAGAGGAAAGAAAACATTCTTTCATGAACAATGTAACTTAACATCTGTTATCTGTCCTTACAGGTCTTTTCATTTGGCTAAGAATTCTCAGAACTCTGGAGTGGAAGAGTGGCTTGCCAGGAAGGGGGCGGCGACTTCTTTACTCAGACCCTGTAACAGCCATCCGAAACGAAGTAACTATAGGACCTATGATACATATAGAGATAAATATATATAAATATATTGTAGCCTGTAATTACATAATGTAAGACAGTAAATAGCAATAAGTTGTGCACCTACTGTAAAGTATAAAATAGATTATTTTTACAAAGTAAAAATAAAACTGTTTGTTAAGGTAGCACTTTGTCAGTTTGCACTTTGCACCTTTAAAAGGCACACTTTGCACATGTGACTGTATCTTAGATACAAATACATGCCTGGATTTCCTAGTTCTTTGTCCCTTGAGAAAGCCTTAGTGGTGAAGCTAGGTCGGGTGTGTATCCAGCCATAACCTTTTGCACTTTAAATGAGCCCAGCATAGCCAGGTACTGTAATGCTTTTCTGTATTTAATTAAACAATGAGTAATTGCTGCATCCTGGTGCCGAGCATTCATGATCAAAGGGTGGGGTACCACTGGATGCCAGGGTATGTTTATTTTAAAGGATCTAGGGATCAGAGGGTGGGGGGATACCACTGGACTCCAAGGACTGCTTTACTTTAATGGGCCAGGGATCTGAGGGTGGGGTATACCACTGGACACCACAGACTGCTTTATTTTTTAATGGGACTGGGGATCGGAGAGTGGGGGGGTACCACTGGACACAAGGGACTGCTTTATTTTTTATGGAGCTGGGGATGAGAGGGTGGTGGTGCCACTACACACCAGAGAATGATTTTCTACATACAGACAGAGAGATGGGAGGTTGCGGGGAGGTGCCACTGGACACCTGGGATTGTCTTACTTTAAAGGGGCTGGTGATCAGAAGGTGGGGGTGCCACTACACACCAGGGAATGATTTTCTACATACAGAGACAGGGATCAGAGGGTGAAGGTGTACCACTGGACACCAGGGAATATGCACACATATATGTAGATGAAGATTGGAGGGCGGCGGTGCCACTAGACACCAGGAAGTAGGTGTGTTTCCCCTAACCGCCAACTTGTTTGTTGGCTACAGTGTCTCCCCTGGCTGCTAGTGTTGCCTGGAGAAAGTCAGCCTCTTTTAGGCAGTAATTGTGTGACGCAAAGTGGCTGGCATTATTCCTTTTGCACAATGCTAATGTGTGGAATACTGTGCAGCATCTGTATTCATGTCCCCTCTCCTCCCTTTGTACACCTGCTACATTATCTCCTTGTGTACACTTCTCCTTTATCATGCACTCCTGCCCCCTTTGAACATTGTGCATGGATGCAAACTCCAGGCAAATGGGGTGTAATCGCTTTGTCTACCGGACAAAGCTTTGAATATTGGGCCCCAGATGTAATTCCAGTCCTGTTTTTCTCCTTGAGCTAAGTGTAGTCCTCTCTGACTATTCTTAAGGACTGTTTACATGACCTCATCTGGACATTGCGAGCAGTGCAGGTGAGTTGCACCAGTGCAAATCAGGTCATATAAACGACTTGCAGAGTGTCGCTGGTCACTCCATTGTGGCCAGTCACGATCTCTGGTTTGGTCGAATTGTGTACTGGTGCAGGCATTTTTTGCAGGCTTGTAAAAATGCTGCTCTGCCTGCATCAGTGCAGCCCCATAGCACCCCATGCCGCACCATTATAGTCCAAGAAGTATTTTTCATGCACATTTTCCTCAACCCCTTTGCCCTTTTCCTGTGGTACGCAACATTTCTTGATCATTTTACAGTCATGTCACTAGTGATTTTTTTTATCTTAAAGGTGACAGGCAAAGATATGTAGTACAGGGCTGTCCCTGTTAATATCATGTACCCTGCCAGCTGAGGTCTTCATACTGGTTATTATTGTAATTTGTTGTTAAGTCCTTCGTTTATATTTTTATTTTGCAGAGTTACGGCACATGTGGAAGCAGAGGGGGCTCCCTGAGAAGCCCAATCAACCGGTACTATGAATTATGATGATAGATAGATAGATAGATAGATAGATAGATAGATAGATAGATAGACAGACAGACAGACAGACAGACAGACAGATAGATGGAGTCCTTATTTATAAAGTGTCCTATTTCGGGGATTGTGAGTGCTGTACATTTTAAAAATGAAGACATACATCAAAATAACAATAGCAATCGCACAACCATATAATATTCAACAAGGAGTCAGCAGTATCTCTCTATACATTAAAACAACCATAATAATTCATTTTTTAATGATGTTTTATTGATTTACATATAAAACAATATCATGCAATATTCTCATGTAAGAAATCACATATGTTCCATTACAATACATCCAATGTTACAGGTGGTGATAGTCTATACAATCTGACTTTTCGATATGAGGGTATTTTTTTTTTTTAACTAGCATTCCCAACATAAGATAATGTCCCAGATAAGCGGCACCCTATAAGACTTTTGGGTGACCTGTTTCAAGGAAAAACTAATTAGCAAACATTTTGCCACAACAGCCCGCATTGTTATGGTCCCCATTCCAAACATTTTCTCCTTGATGTAATTAGTGTTCAACAAGATTCAACCCCCCCACCCCAGCTAACATTTAATACCAACCATCAAACTTAGTTAGAAAACTTATTTATAATTATGGAACAAGCGAACTAAACTGCGCCGCACCATATTGGCGCACTGGCCCTCCACGTGGCCATCAGCAAGGCAACAAGACGGCCTATTTATCACCCTTAAGTTTAGCCTCATAACATTGTATGGAGATTACTGGTTTATATACCCCAAGTGAAGTAGAATTATTAATCATACAGCTGTAGTACTTTACCAGTCTATCGTTGTACAGTTTAAACCATTGAAACTGCCTGACACTGAAACATACACTTAGAGGGCTCACAAAAAATAAAGAAAAAAAAAGAACAATCATTTAAGTCCCAGTCAAATCAGGTTTCTTCTTCTTCTGATTCTGATATCTCCCAGTTGTCAGCAAGATGAAATTCCTTGGCGATGGCATCCACCTTCCTACCCACTTCTTCTGGGTTGGTATACTGGTAGGTATGCCCACCATAGTGCATCCTGAGTCTGGCAGGCATCAGTAGTGAATGGGCAACCCCTAAACTATCAAGTTTCGCCCTCACTCCATCGAACTTCTTGCACCTGGTTCTGGTACCATATGAAAGGTCTGGAAACAAATGAATTGTAGCACCCTGAAAATTTAGTTTATCTGTTTCTCTGGCAGCTTGTAGTATCCAATCCCAGATAGCCAGGCTAGAGGTGATCAGAAGAGAAGTCCTAGGTACATCTCCACGAGTTGCTGCTGAGCGAGAGGAAATCCTGTAGGCTTGGACAAAGCTCCCTTCTTTGAGCTCTGAGCCTAATCCTAAGGCACCTGGTAGCCATCTCTGGGGAACATACAGGAGGCTGTCCCCCTCACAATTTTCAGAAAGGCCTACTATGCATATGTTAGGGGCCCTTGGAGAATTTCTGAGGGCCTCCAAGCGATAAAGTTGCGAGTTCTCCTGAACAATTTTGTCAGTCATAGCTAATGCTTTGGTTGCAGCGGATTCTGCCATGGAAGCTGTTTTAATGATCTCCACTATTTTGAAGTCTTGCTCCATGAACTGGATCAGGATAGATTCAACTTTATTGTCGATCACTTGCATTGACTTTTGCAGTGCTGTCCAAGGCAGTTCACTCCCCGATGTGGGTTAGACTACCTCTTCATACTGTTCTGGTTCGATAAACCTGGTTTTGGAGCCCCTTGTAGGTCCCTTATTTTTGCGACCCATCGCTGAAAAAAAAAAAAAAAGTATCTCGAGATGTAGCACAGCCCATAAATTACAGTGCAGGTTATAAAAATTCACTTTGTCCACTCAAAATATAAGTTTTAATAATTTAAATGTTTTCTGGGTGAGGAGCTGATCTGAGACACAGCTGGTTGGTAGGTGTGCTCCAGCCTCCAGCCAATAATTTTATAAATCAAATGCCTGCTGAAACAAAAATGTCCTAAGGCCCTTTTTAAAGGTTTCTGCCAAGGGTGCCTCCCTTAGATATTTAGGCAATGAGTTCTGCAGGGTAGGTGCGGCAACCAAAAACACACAATCCCCTGAATGCTGCTATCTAGCCCTGGGAACTTGAAGGAGGCAACCCTTGGTGGAATGGAGAGCCTGGGATGGGTGATGAGCACACGGAAATATTGCAGATAGACTGGTCCACCTTCATGTAGGGTCTTGCAGGTCAGGAGCCCTACTTTGAAGACAGTCCTTCATCTGACTAGCAGCCAGTGCAGTTTTTGGAGGACAGAAGTGATATGGTCACTTCTTTTCACGCCTGTCAACAGTCATGCTGTCGCATTCTACACCAGCTGCAGCCATCTAAGGTTGCCTCCAGAAAGCCTTAGGTACAGGGCATTGGAGTAGTCCAACTTGAACATGACAAAAGCATGCACCAGTGTGGTCAGGTCTTTAGATGGAATCAGGGCCCAGATCTGGGCGATATTCCTCAGATGGTAAAATCCACTTCTGACAATGACCAACACCTGAGCATGAAGTATTGGGCCATCATCAAGGATCATGCCCAGATCCTCCACCTGTGTGGATAGGGCAAGAGGACCCCCCAGCACTAAACCAGGGTGGTCTCCCTGTCCACCCCCTCCATAATGATGATCTGGATCCACCACTAGTACCTCAGTCTTGTCTTGATTAAGTCTAAGCCAGTTTTGAGTCATCCAAGTCTGGATTTTCTCTAGGCAGTTGTTAAACATGGAGGCTGCTATCTGGCATCCAGGTGTGCTGGACAGATATAGCTTGGTATTGTCTTCATAGCAGTGAAAATCCAGCCCATAACACCTGATAATGTCTCCCAATGGCAGCATGTACACCGTGAATAACAAGTGCAACAAGACCGAACCCTGTGGGACAGACATAAGGCAATCCTAGTGGGGGGTAGGAGGAAGTAAGCTGTTGGTTAATTAGGATCTGCAGCTTATCTGTTAGGTAGGAAAATGGGCAGACTAGGTGGGCCAAGTGGTCCTTATCTGCCATCAAATTCTATGTTTCTATGTTTCTGTGGAACACCACAGAGCAGAGACTTCATGCTAGATGTGACTAACCCCATCGTTGTCACCTTCTGCACACTGCCTGTCAGGTATGACCTGAATCAGTTGCTAACATTTCCAGACAGGCCACATCAATATCGCAGACGGTCAAGTAGCACCTCATGATCCACGGTGTCAAATGCCACTGAAAGATCCAGGATGTCTAGGATGGTACGCTCTCTCCTGTCCCTTGCCATCAGGAAAATATTAAGCACCTTCACCAGGGCGGTCTCCGTACTATGCCCAGCCTGGAACCCAGACTGAAATAACTCATATTTGGAGGAGGAGGTGAGATCCTCCTTGAGCTGGATGGCCACCACATTTTCTATTAGCTTTCCTAAAAACGGGAGATTACAGACTGATCTGTAGTTGTTGAAACACTCCGGATCCAATAACAGCAAACTACAATAATAACCAGTATGAAGACCTCAGCTGACAGGGTACGTGATATTATATGGACAACCCTGTACTACATACCTTTCCCTGTGACCTTTAAACGTCTTTATTTTCAGTTGTGTGACCCTTTTCACCTTGTACTTGGGCAACAGACAGTCTTACACTCCTTTTAGTAGGGTGCTTACGTGGCTCAGTCTCTGGAGGAAGGGCACACAAAAAAGCTTTATATTTTTACCAGGAACCCAGGTTGTGCCACAGCACTGGGGGGGGGTACCATTAAAACATGCAGTCCACTCACAGAAGAATGTCCACAAGCAGAACTAGAACTGAATAGTAGGTTTTATTCTGTACATGATGGATTGATAGACATTTGAGCACTGGGGTTGCAGGTGGAGAACAGGCACAACAAAATCCACAAATCCACAGAAGTGATATACTACCAGTTCATTTGTTCAGGTCCACCCTGCCTTAGAGGGTACAAGGAACAAGATTCACATCCACCCTCTTCCAGGCTATGGACACAGGACAGGGCTTATACATGTGAAGTACACTGGGTTCACAATATACCAGTTTCCATTCTTTTCCAGAAGGTGAATGATGCTGGGTTTACATGTCCTGGGGATGGGCAATGCCGGGCTGCCCCTATTACCAAAGTCCCAAACTCCATAGAGTCTCTTCAAAACAAGACATGTTCTCCAAACTGTGTGAAACAGTTCCATTCAAATTTACCCAAACTGAGAAACATTTTCTTTTCTCCTCGTATCCCAGGCAGAAGCGAGTGTGTAGTTCCAGATTCTAGGCAGAGGAGAGGCAACTCTTTTCCAAATGAATTCATAACAGTGAAGGTGCTATTTGAGTATTAAAACAGTCCTCCAACAGTTCTGAGGTAAAATTGTCCCAACAGACAGGAATTCCCTGAGAGATAGTGTAAAATCTGGCCATTCCAGTACTTGGGCAGCATTTTTCTATCCAAACATCTCTCAGAAATTGGGGATGACCCCATAACAAATCATAAACAGTGGGGGAATTCAAGAATGCATGGGACAGACATAAGGCAATTCTGGTGGGTGGGTAGGAAGAAGTAGGCTGTTGGTTAACTAGGATCTGTAGCTTATCCACTAGGTAGGGAAATGGGCAGACTAGGTGGGCCATGTGGTCCTTATCTGCCGTCAAAGTCTATGTTTCTATGTTTCTATAAGTTACGGTGTCAGGACCCATTGTCTTTCAGGATGTTTTACCCCCTCAGGGGATCCAGCACAAGAGGAGGCTTCCACCACGACTTGATACAAGTCTCTCTGTGAACCAGCTAGGGGTTGGAAAGGGTCAGGAGAGAGGTGACACCTCTCCTGAGGCTCTCCTCACTCAACACCCCAAGTTAACTATATTGCTCTGAGGTAGAAAACTGACTGACACAGCAATATTCTATTTTGGCTTGTTTTGCAGTGAAAGCCATTCCCACTTGGAACCTCTACCCAGAGCGACTGACAGAAGCTGCCAAGGGAGCCCTAGATGTTTAACTCTTTGCTGTCTAGCATGCCTACCCAAAAACCTACTGACTACTAGGGTTCTAGTAACCCTAGGGGAACAGAGTTACAGTTATGAAAATCTAGTTGTATATTATGAGCTGAAAAGAAAGGCAGAGACAGATTAACCCATCTAGAATTCCCTTGTTATGAATACCCACTCTAACATTTGATGTATCATGAGCCCTTCCCTGACCACCACAGAAAAATCAGAATCTGCTTTATAAGCCCCCCCAGCCCCATCAGAAATAAAGTTGGAATGCAATGTAGCAACATGTCAGGTACAGTGGCAACAGAGCAGTGCAGATGGCAGTGCGCCAGCACGGTATATATAAATACGCTTTTAGACCTGAGAGGAGAGCAGGACCAGCAAACAAAAGATTGGAGCTCATATGGTTATATAATAAAATGCTGTGTATCCCACTTATTTAAAACATATCCTACCATTCTACTAAACATATCTAGCACCTTCAGGGCCTTTGTCAAAGACTGCTCTGGGTCAGCTAGAGATTATAAAATGGCAGCAATGTGAAAAGCCACATTTTGTTCCTTATAAGTATTATTCGTCTAATTTCTGGATCAACCACTAGGTCCAGTGGCTCTATTTAGAATACAAACAATAGTGGTCATGGGGGGATACCCCTCTGTGATATTCCTATCCACAATTCTAATGGCTCCATCAAGTAGAAATTTGCTTTCATATATGTTATTGGGAATGTGTACAGCTTTTGAATGCATTTCATAAAAGTGTTATTTGTAGCCACACTGGTCAGTTTACTGTACAAGATCTTCAGACTACCTTATCCAAAGCCTTCTCCATGTCAAGCCCCACCAGGAAAGTTCTTATAATTCTTCTGTTGTAGATCTGCTCTATTACAAATTTGCTATTAAACCATCTGGACCTTGGTCTGGCATTGGTGAGGAAAGCAGAAGCTTTTTTCACATATTTAAGTGTCTGAAAGAAGGGTATTTCTGTAAAATCATAAAATGAGAATTGCAACAAACAAGATGAGAAAACTAAAAGCATGGCTAAGAATCAGCAACAATACAACCAAGGCAGTGATGAGCCCCCAGCTCGTCTCCTATTACCTAATCTCCTCCTTAAAGGAAAAGGGTACTACTCACCAGGATATTAATCAGCTCCCTTCAAGAAACCACTCCTTATTTTGCTAATCTGCTTGGGTAATGTAGAATTAAATCCAGGTTCCCCAATGCCTATCACAGCCCCATCTGATCTAGCGCACTTAAAAAGGTATGTGTTTTCTCCACATAAATGCCCGCAGTTTGTTCAGGAAACTCAACACCATCTACACCTGGATTTGTCACACAAAGCCCGACGTATTAGTCATATCAGAAGCCTGGTTAAAAAGTGCCACTCCTGATCATGAAATAAATGTTCCCTCCTACAATGTGCACAGAGCAGACAGACAATCTGGGGGCCGGGGGTGTTGCGATATACGTCCAAGACAAATATTTTGTCTCCCTTATCAACTCCACCACTGCTCCCAAACAGTTCAAAAGTCTTTCCTTAAAGATTCTCCTTTCCCTTTCTGAGTCAATATGTATTACGGAGTGCTATAGACCACTATCTGGGGGAACTAGATTTACAGACCCATTTTCGCAATCTGATGGACACCCAGACTTCTGAAGTGATCATTATGGGAGACATAAACCTTGATTGGTTTTCCCCATGCTCCAAACCGCTAAAAAACTTCTGTGACACGGCCTCACCCAGCTCATTTCTGAGACTACCCACCCCAACAATAATCCTGCTAATAGCTCACACCTTGACTTAATTCTTGTAAACAAAGCACACATCATCTCACACACCAGGGTGTTCTTCAAGGACATAAGCAATCACAGTACTATAGCTTGCATGCGGCCCACACCTAAACTTATCTCTGCCTCCAGATACATATTCAAAAGGAATCATCGGAACTTTAATAGCAACAGCTTTCTTATGGATCTATGCAATATTAGATGGCAAGCTTTCTATCTCGCCGACATGGTGTCAGAGGCCTGTAACCAATTCCAAGACCTTGTACTAGAGGTGATAAATAAGCATGCCCAGTTAGCTACAGTTAGAACAAGGAAAAGATCCTGCCCTTGGTTCACTGACCACCTAAAATCTGCCCTCCACCATAGGGACCTCATTTGGAAGCATGCTTGCAAATCTAAACAACCCTCAGACTGGACAGCCTTCAGAATGGCAAGGAATCAATGTACCAAGGTCTGAAAAATCCAGTCTCTTCAAATCTGAACTGGTTGCATCTTCAAATAATACTGCTTGGTTGTAGAAAACTTGGAGGGATATTGAAGGCCATTGTCCTTCTACCTCTCTCCCTGCCAAGATTACTACTGGTGATCTAATCACCTTTAGCAGACACTGTATACTGGATCTCCTTAACAATCATTTTGCTACAGCTGGCCTAACCTTTGACAGCTCTCCGACTAACAAATTACTCCCCAAGTGCAGTAATTCAGATATGGCTGACCCTGCTGGCAAGGCCACAGCCCATCAAGCCAAATTCAGTTTCAGTCCAGTATCCATTAAACAAGTCGAAGACCTATTACTGGCCCTAGACACTAAAAAATGTGCCAGAACAGAGACCATCTCCAACCTTTCTTCTTAAAACTGAGCTACCACGTGCTGACTGCACCCATCACCCATTTGTTCAATGTGTCACTCTCACAAGGCACTCCCCACTTTGTGGAAAATAGCACGTCATCCCGCTTTTTGAGTTAGGTAAACCAAGTGACCTCAATAATTATAAACTCAAATCCCTTTTACCCATACTCTCAAAAAAATAGTCAACTCACAATTATGAAATCACCTAGAGTCTCTCAATATGCTTAACCCCATTCAGTCTACTTTTGGCCTAACCACAGTATGGTAACTGCCCTAGCCAAGGTGTCCAATGACTGGCAATTGATGGATTCTAAAAACCATGTGGGCGCGGTTTTCCTCGACCTGAGCAAGGCCTTCAATACAGTAAATCATGACCTGTTACTCATCAAGATGCTAAACACAGGTTTTAATGATACTGCTATGAAATGGTTCCAGTGCTACTTGACAGGCAAAGAGCAGCAAGTAAAGGCACAAGGTGACCTCTCTCCTCTCAAAATATTTCTGAGAAGAGTTCCGAAAGGGTCACTATTGGGGCCACTGCTTTTTGCGATATACATTAATGATATTAATTCTGGAATAAAGACTGCAAATGTTTATCTCTTTGCAGATGATACTGTGCTTTATGTTGCTAGGCCCACTCTCGAACTAGCCTGCACTGTATTGCAGCAAGAATTTTACATACAGTAGTAATCATGCAAACGTTTCACACTTGTGTGGCATACCAAGCGTTGTGCAAATGCGGTACACATTGAGTAACATGTATACCGCTACCGTGCAATGACATGCGCGGCGCAATATTGGGAAACTTTTGTGTGACTACCCCATTACAGCATAACCTCATGCAGCTGAAACTGCTGCTTAATGCAAAAAAAAAAAAATTTAAATTAAGTTCCTATCCCTGCTAATGTACTCAATAACTCCATATCCTACGGGAACTAAGCCACAGATCACTACACTACTAGGGGAATCATTGGAGCTAGTGGACAAATTTAAATATTTGGGTTTTTGAATTAACTGCAAGCTCTCCTTCACTGTACATATCGAGGAACTATCCAAAAAGTTAAAAGAACGATTAGGACTCTTTTTTTTTTGAATCAAGCACCTACTCACCTACGATGCTAAAGTTAGGCTGGTACAAACAATTTTTCTCCCTCTTCTGGACTATGCTGACCTTATCTACAGCCATGGTCCTAGCACCACAGTATCCAAACTGGACACCTTGTACCACAGGGCCATAAGGTTTATCACCTGCATTCCTTATGACACACACCATTGCTCCCTCTATTTGCTACTGGGCTGGCACTCACTAAAAACCAGAAGACTGAAAAATGCGGCCATCTGGACTTACTGAGCCCATACCAATAAACCCCTCCCCAAAATACATTTCCAGTCACTTAGCCAGTATACATGGGAACTATGCACTCAGGAGGTATTCTTACATTTTATTAGACATTCCCAGAATTAGAACCCATCATGGCACTTCCTCTATAAGTCATGCTCTCACCACTCTGTGGAACAATCTTCAAAAGACCCTGAAACTATCAAATTTTGTTAGATTGGCAACCTTCAAAACCATACTCAGGCAGTTACTACAAGACACCTGTAACTACTACACCTAAGCCCCTGCCACCATTTTTGAACAAGGTGCCTGCTCTAGCTCTTGGCATTCATTGTATTATGCCTTGTTAGCCTTTACCTCCCAATATGTTCTGAGTTTGGGCCGTGTCTTTCTCCATCTACCCCAGACCACATCAACCTGCAACTTCCACCCTTCATTAGCTACTTACCTCCAGATCTCACTGAGGAAGGGCTGTGTCATTATTCCATCCTCAGATAGCCTCATTTATTTTCTAAACTGACTTTTGCCTTCCTTCGTATTCCCCTAGCCTTCTTTTGTAGTGGGGCCTCCCGTACCGTTTTGATTGTATAACTATCATGGATTAATTGACACAGCTGATTTGCACTAAACTCTGACATACAAATGACTTGTGTCTAATATGTAATTATTGTATGATTTCCAAGATGTATTCATTGTTGTATGTTCTATATGTATCTGTCCAGGTCCACCTTGTAAATGAGTTTTATGCAATGGTGCTTCACCTGGTAAACATAAGATTGACTGATTAATATATACAGTATTACAAAGATAAAAATAGGATGTTTTACAGAGAAGTGAGCATTGTGTCAGGCAGGAAGAATATTAGATTCAGGACTTAAAATTCAGTTTTGTGCCATGGGGGGGATTTCCCCCCAAGGTCTTCCAGATGGGGGATCACTAAGAGATGGAGGGATCACTAACATTTGGTGGAAATTCCTAAAAACATCTCCCTGATGACCCGGCTGCTATGGGGAGAGGAGGTTGTCTGTCAACTTCTCAGTGTGCTTCCTCTGCTGTCCTTACAGTTGACAAGTTTTTTTATGAGTTTCGGGGAGAATGGGATGTTGTAGGAGTTGAAGCAATACCTGCCACATTAAGAATTATTTTCTCAAAAGCATAGGCACTAGCATGCAGTACGGTTCATTCACTGAATGCAGAACTGGATCCCTCCTGCTCCTTTGCTGGGCTTCTTTACTTGACAAGCTCATATTTCAACCCTCCTCCTCCTCCTCCCAAAATAATCTTCCAAAACTGCTGCCATTTTACATACTACCCCCACCCACCCTCTAACATCCTTATCATGCTCCTGTTTGCTGTCTGTTTTAGTGTTGCTTAGATAGTGCATTTGAGGATCCTACTGTCACAAACCCACTCAAGGGGGCCAGGTCCACTGAACTTACAGTGCCCACCCCTAAGTGCAATCTGTGACAGGGTGGAACACGAATACCCTCCATGTATCCTCCTAGAGTGCTCACTGAGGTCAAAACTGAACACCCACCATGTGGTCCCAGGGCTTTCTCTCTATTCTGGGTAAGGGCCAAATACAGTCTCATGTCTGTAACCAGGTGAAAACTCTCCTCAGTTGCTGTATTAGGGAGGAGACCCAGGCCTTACAAGCTCTTCGGGATTTGCCCTCGTAAACCTGATTGTTTCCTCTCCCAACGGGTGTACAGCACCTAGTTCCCCCCTTACAGACTCCTCCCAAGACCTGCGTATCTTCCCTGCTTAAGGTACCCAATACTCCCTTTCGGGATCCTACACTTAGTAGTGAAAGGCGTCACCTTGTATTATCCAGGTTGGTCTCAGAATTGAATAAACCTTTTTCCTTTACACACACAAATCACTCACAGGCAGTTCTAAAAGCATATGCATTTGCATATGCTTCCCATGCTGCTTTGCATTATTGGGGTATGTGCAATTTGTGATTTCTTTAAAATGTTGCTGTATGGCCAATATCCTCCTGGATAACCCTTGCCCCAGTGCATTTGCTCTGGGGTTCTTTTGTTGTTCTCTCCTCTCTCTATTTTGGGCTGCCCATGACCCAAACCAATAAGATCCCCTATAGGGTGGCTGGCTATCTCTCCCTGGGCTGAAGTACAGATATAGCACACTAATGACGACAAAACACATGTCTGTGTCTGCTGTTCTCAGCCTTTGATGATTGTATTCTGAGGCCTTCTGGAACCATGCAAGTCTGCTTAAAGTTGAGCCAGTCCAAATTATTCATGTACATTTGCATATGCTTCCCATAATACTTTGCATTATTGGGATATGTGCAATTTGTGTTTTCTTTAAAATGTGGCTGTATGGCCACTATCCTCCGGGATAAATCCTTGCCCCCATGCATTTGCTCTGGGGTTCTTTTGTTGCTCTCGTCTCTCTCTATTTTGGGCTGCCCATGACCCAAACCAATAAGATCTCCTATAGGGTGGCTGGCTATCTCTCCCTGGGCTAAAGTACAGACATGGCACACTGATGAGTCCAAATGAGGACAAAATATGTGTCTGTGTCTGCTGTTCTCAGCCTTTGCTGATTGTATTGTGAGGCCTTCTGGCACCATGCAAGTCTGCTTAAAGTTGAGCCAGTCCAAATTAATTCATGTACATATGCATATGCTTCCCATGATGCTTTGCATTACTGGGGTATGTGCAATTTGATTTTTCTTTAAAAGTAAAATGCTTTTACTAAATCTAAATAAGTATCATAGAAAATTTACAAACAAAAGATTTCAGAAATCTGGTCACAGAATAACAAAACAAAAGTTGGAATCATACATAAAAAGACACACTGTAGAATTTAACTGTCTAGTTTCTACCTGGTATGTGGGAAATCAGAAGTCTAGAAAACAAATGAAGTCTGCAAAAGTTTCAGTCCTTCTGTAGCATTCACTGGTTCTTAATCGGTCTCTGTGGCAGTCTTCCTTCTCTTATGTGTCACAAACAAGTGTCTCTTGAAAGAGTGTCCCATGCAAAATGCAAAGTCAAAATGCACTGAGCTTATGTTGGGAGGGCCTTTTATAGGCTGGATTCTGCTGTTTGTGGCCTTATATTTTAGGCCAGCAGGGGTCTTTCTTGTTCTTTCCCAAACTTTGAGCAAGTCACCATTATTACTAATATTTTAGCTGTCCCCCACAGCCCAACTACCTGGCACTTATACAAACAAGCATTTGTCAATGCTGAATGTTTGCTTGCTGGTATTAGCATTGGAAGTGCATGAGTTAGACAGATGCAGAATAGGAATGGCAATGAAGTACTGAAGTGATGCCAACCCCACCCCCACCCTGCAGAGATGGACAGGCATTGGGGTGTGCCTTTGGGTCATCGACCACAATGCTCACGCCATTTCACCTCACCGTATCCTGCAGACATTGACAAGTGTTGAGGTGTGCCTTGTGGTTTTTGGCTTTACAGTCATCCTATTCCATAAGGAAATGCACTGAAATGGGTGCAGTATAGGAGAATGGGGTGAACTCTGGGACTGAAGAGTCCAAGGCACACCTTTATGCATGTCACTGGCTGCAGAGTGGGGGTGGGGGCAGAATGGTATGAGCATTACAGCCGGCAATCCAAAGGCACACCCATGATGCCCGTCAGTCTGTACAGGGTGGGATGTCATGGTTAGAAACCTTTACGCCCCGGATGTTTGATGGTATTTGCACTACAAATTTTCAACATGGCCTTTTTGTGACCCCCACCTCATAAAAGCATTCAGGACTTCTGCTTATGAACAGTGGCACTGTGATTTTGTTAATCTGTCCCGAACATTGATTTCTCACAGCAACTGCGCCATTCTGCGCCAGATGTGCGAAAACACAGTTCAGGCAGGATGTGGAAAATGGCAGCTGTACCATTCATAGGGAGGTGTGAAGAGATGGCAATGTTGAAAATCTGGAGTGAAAATATTAAAAATTCTCTAACTTATGACAGTGCATGGAAACTGTGCAATCCACGCTTGTAACACAATCATTTCACGGACTTCTTTAACCATATTTTCAACATAGGCATTTTGTGACCTCTGCTCATCAACTGTATCACTATGATTTTCTTAATCTGTCCCCAACATTGATTTTGTGCCAGATGTGCGAAAACACATTTCGGGCAGTATGTGAAAAATGACAGCTGTACTGTTCATAAGGAGGTATGCAAAAATGGCAATGTTGAAAATCTGGAGTGAAAATATTACAAATTCTCGAGGTTACGAGTGTGCTTGGAAACTGCTCAACTCACGCTCGCAACATAGTAATTTTGTGGACTTTTGTCACCAAATTTTCAACATAGGCATTTTGGGACCTCCGCTCATGAACAATGTCGTTGTGATTTTTGTACTCTGTCCTGAACATTGACTTCCCATAGCTACCATGCCATTGTGCACTGGATGTGCGAAAACACATTTCGTCCAGGATCTGAAAAATGACAGCTGTACTGTTCATAAGGAGGTGTGAAAAAAAAATGCAAATGTTGAGAATCTGGAGTGAAAATAGTACAGATTCTCAATGTTACAAGTGTGCATGGAAACTGTGCAAAGCATGCGCGTAACACTTTTTTTGGAATTTTTTCACCAAATGTGCAACATAGGCTTTTTGGGAGCCCACCTTATGAACAGTGACATTGTCGTTTCATTAATCGGCCCCGAAAGGTGATTCCATGCAGTGACCACAAAATCACTTTTCAGGACCGAATAACCACATGACAGTGACTGAACTCATGAGGTGGGGTGCCCAGAACCCCATGTTGAAAATTTGGTGGCAAAATTCACAAAAATAAAAAAATTTATGCTTACCGGCATTTCTTCAGTTCTCAATTGGCTTTGAAGAGTACAGACGTGTTCCCGCTCCACTGAAGATCATCGCGCTGGGCTCCCGGAGGTAAGCATGTGGTGGGATGCGCAGAGGGTGGGTGCAGGTTGGAGGAGGGGGCACTGGAGACAGCGAGGGACTGTTCTGTTTTCACAGGTAAAAAAAAAAACACATCACGGGACGGTTTTCCCACTTACAGGGACAATGGGCACGCTGGGGTGGGCTCCCAGCATGCCACCCGGTTGTTTGTTGGGGGGCTGGATCTGATGGGGATTGGGCACCCCGTTGGCACATACAATGCATTTGGGGGAGGCAATAACCAGGGAGCAGGGAGGACAGCAGCAGAGGGAGGAAGCGGGAGAGATTTCATTAGCAGCTGGAGGGACAAGGGTGATGTCAATATGCTACATACACACACATGTTACCACCGCTGATTGCAGCAGTGGTTTTCTTTGAACTGAAGACCACTGCAGCCAAACTCCTGTCATAAACAGCTCGCGCATCCATTGGTGAGGTATGGTCATGCTCATTACACTGAGCACTGCACTGGACAGAAGGGTCACACATTTCCAAAAAGTCATACTGCACGCTAGTGAATGCAAAAAGCAGGGTTCCCAGCACTCACCCCTGGGGCAACCCGCTTATCATCCCCCATCCCAACGTACACCTCGTTTACCACCACTCTCTTGGTTCTGCCCAATGAACATTTCTCCACCCACCTGGTTATTTTCCCCACCTACCCCTACATTTTCCAGTTTGCTCACCAGCCTTCTGTGGGGGACAGTGTCAAAGGCCTTATTGAAGTCCAGATATGCTACATCCAATGCCTCCCCCCCCAGTTGGCCACCTGCATCACACAATCAAAAAATCTCAATCAAATTTGTATGGCATGACTTTCCTTTTGAGAAGCCATGCTGCCTGTCATCCTACAAGCCACTATCCTTCAGGCAATCCACCACCCTCTCCTTTATGAGTGCCTCCATGACCTTCCCCACCACTAAGGTGAGGCTGACCGGGCGATAGTTCTTCATCACCTTCCTACTACCCCCTTTGTGCAGTGGCACCATGTGTGCCCTCTTCAAATCCTCTGGCACCTTACCCGAATCCAGAGACAAGTTGAAAAGCCTCATCAGTGGGGCAGTCAACTCCTACCCAGCTCCCGGATCACCCTTGGGTGCAGCCCTTCCAGCCCCATTGCATTATCCACTTTCAACCTGCCTAGTTCCTCCCTTACTCTTTCTACACTGAATGGGCTCGGATCCACCCTTTTGTCCTCCCTCCCCCTTCCCCTAAGCTCGGGCCCCCTGTCCTCCTCCTCTGCCATAAATACCGAGCAAAAATACTTGTTTAGCTCTTCTGCTTTTTCACAGTCCCCTTCCAGTTTTATCCATCCCTCCCTCCTCAGTCTTGCAATCCCCTGCCTGCCTTCCTCCTTCCCCCCATATATCTAAAACAAGCATTTGTCAATGCCAAATTTTTGCTTGCTGGTATTAGCATTGAAAGTGCAAGAGTTAGACAGATGCAGAATAGGAATAGTAGTGAAGTACTGAACTTCATGCGAACCCCACCTCCACCCTGCAGAGATGGACAGGCAATGGCGTATGCCGTTGTGTCACTGCGCATAATGCTCTGGGGTCGAAGAGTCCAGGGCACACCTCAATGCCTATCACTGTCTGCAGGATGGGGGTGGAATGGCATGAGCATTACAGCCCGCAATCCAAAGGCACACCCCTGACGCCTGTCAGTCTGTACAGGGTGGGATGCTATGGCTAGGAAAAGTAACGTCCCATGGAACATAGAAACACAGAATCATAGACTTTGATGGATAAGGACCGCTTGGCCCACCCAGTCTGCCCATTTCCCTACCTACGGGATAAGCTGCAGATTCTAGTTAACCAACAGCCTACTTCCTCCTACACCCCCACTATAATTGTCTTATGTCTGTCCCATGCATGTTTGAATTCCCCCACTGTTTAAGACCCCACAACCTCCCCAGGAAGGCAGTTTCATGTGTCCACCACTGTCTGTGTGATAAAATATTTCCTCATGTTGCCCCTGAGCCGTCCCCCCTCCATCTTTAAATTGTGCCCCCTTGTTCTTGCACATCCCTTTTTCTGAAAGATGCTACCCTCCTGGACTTTGTTGATTCCCTTGAGGTACTTGATAGTTTCTATCATGTCCCCCCGTCCCTCCTTTCATCAAGGGTATACATATTTAGCTCTCTCAGTCTCTCTTCATATGGTTTCTGATGCAGACCCTGCACCATTTTAGTTGCCCTCCTCTGGACTGCCTCCATTCTGTCTATGTCCTTGCAGAGATGGGGTATCCAAAACTGGACGCAGTACTCCAGCTGGGGTCTCACCAACTGCCTGTCCAGAGGGATAGTCACTTCCCTTTTTATGTTGGCTCACGCGTGCACACCAGCCAACATATTGCAGTAGTAGCAGATTGGGAGGTGCGGTCACTGTGGGCGAATGCAGGGCACCCATCAGTAGGTGCGTCCCTCATTCCCCAATAAGCCAGCTACAGGCGTTGGCACCAGCAGTACATAAAGTGGGCACCAGATCTAAGGAAAGTGCTGCTGCAATGAGAGCTAAGCTCATCACGCAGTGGCACAATAACATGCCTCCCGATGTGCCTTTCCTGGTGAAGCAGTTCCATAAACATGGTGGCACTGACTGCTGCCGCACAGAGTGCTGACTTCAGGGGTGCCCAGTCCCCTGTCGGCATGCCCTGACTGACTTCATTTGCTGACGGTGGAGCCAACTCCCTGTCGGCATAATGCCCCCCTCCCATTTTAAGTGTGTGCTGAGGGGTGCCCAATCCCCCTCGCATCATGCACCCCTCCCCAACAGTCTTTCTTTGCCAACTGGGGGCCCAATCCCCATTGGCTTCAGTCCCCCCTTCCCAGTGTATTTTTCTGACGGGGAGCCCACTCCCCATTGGCATAATGTCCCCCCCCTTTGTTGTGTGCCATGGGGGCCCCAATCCCCTTGGATCTTGTGACCCCCTTGGGTATGTGCGATGGGGTGCCCAATCCCCATCGGCTCAGCACCCCCAAAACATTCAGGTGCAGGTTTATTTAACTCTAAAAATTGATTAGCGTTTTGCTCATAAAAGTGCTAAATCTTTGTGAAAGTGCATAGTTCTTGCCTCACTGTGTTTAACAAACACAGCACTTCTAGAAAATCTGTATAAATACTTTCTGTACAGTTAGTATAGTCCCAAGAAAAAAAACTGCTAATCAATTATTTAAAACCCTGAGGTGGCATGCTGGGAGCCCACATCAGCGTGCGAAATGCCCCTGTAAAAAAAAAAAAGTCCCGCAATGGTGTTTTTTTTTCTTCTTAAACCTGTAAAACAGAAAACGGTCCCTCGTGATCTGTCCTGCTCCCTCCCCAACCAGCACCCACCCTCTGCATATCCTACCTCCCACCCCCCTTCACCCCATACTTACCTCCGGAGCCTGCGTGATGATCTTGGTGGACCGGGAACCGTCTGCACTCTTCAAAGCTGACCATGAACTGAAGAAATGCCGGTAAGCTGTATAATAGCATAAATAGGTTTTTCAACTTTGCTGCATATCTCGGGCATTTGGGGAATTTGGTGCCAAATTTTCAGCGTGGGGTTATTGGGACCCCTCCTCATGAATTCAGTCACTATCCTTGGCATTATTCAGTCCCAAAGGTGATTTGTGATCACTGCTCAGAATCACCTTAAGGACTAATAACAATACGACAGTGCCACTGTTCATGAGGTGGGCTCTCAAAAAGCCTATGTTGCAAATCTGGTGAAACAAATCCAAAAAATTACTGTTTTACGAGCGTGTGTTGCGCAGTTTCTACGCACACTCATAACTTCGGGAATTTGTAATATTTTCACTCCAGATTTTCAACATTGCTATTTTTCCACAACTCCTTATGAACAGTACAGCTGTAATTATACATATCCTGGCCGGAATGTGTTTTCACACTTCCAGCACAGAATAGCACGGTCGCTGTGGGAAATCCATTTTAGGGACAGATTAAGAAAATGACAGTGACACTGTTCATGAGCAGAGGTCCTAAAATGCCTATGTTGAAAATTTGGTGATGAAAGTCCACAAAATGACTGTGCTAGCAGCATGCATTGCGCAGTTTCACGCACCCTTGTAACCGCAAATCTGCAGCATTTATGCCAGATTTTCAACACTGGCATTTTTCAACCTCCTTATGAACAGTACAGCTGTCATTTTCACATCCTGCCGAAATGTGTTTTCACACCTGTGGCGCACAAGGCGTGGTCGCTGTGGAAATCAACTTTGGGACAGATTAACAAAATCACAGTGCCACTGTTCATAAGGGAGGTCCCAAAATGCCTATGTTGAAAATGTGGTTAAACAAATCCCCAAAATAATTGAATTACGGACATGCGTTGCGCAGTTTCTATGCATGCTCATGCCTTCAATTTTTCATATTTTCACTCCAGATTGACAACATTGCCATTTTTTTTTTACACCTCCTCATGAACAATGCAGTTGTAATTTTTCACATCCTGCCCAAAATGTGTTTTTGTACCTGTGGTGCCAAAGGTGCAGTCGCTGTGCAAAATCACCTTTTGGCTAACAAACTGATAGTGCCGATCTTCATCAGGTAGGGTCACAAAAAGCCTATGTTGAAAATCTGGAGTGAAAATGCCAACAAACGCCTGCAGCATTAGGGTTTCCAACTGTAACACCCCACCCTGTAGAGACTGACAGGCGTCAAGGGTGTCACTTGGGATCATCGGCTGTAATGCTCATGCCATTCCACCCCCACCCTCCACCATGCAGCCAGTGAAAGGCATCAAGGTGTGCCTTGGAGTGTTCATCCCAAAAGTTCACCCCATCCTCCTATACTGCACCCATCTCTGCATATGTCCTTATGGGATGGGGTAAGTATAAGGCCCAAAAACCCCAAAGCACACCATGACACTTGTCAGTGTCTACAGGGTAGAGTGAGGTGAAATGGCATGAGCATTATAGCTGCTGACCCAAAGGCACACCCAGACACCTGTCAGTCTCTGCAGGCTGGGGGTAGGGTTGTCGTCAGTTCAATACTTCACTGCCATTCCTATTATGCATCTCTAACTCCAGCACTACCAATGCCAATGCCAGTGAGACAACATTCGGCATTGATAAATGCTTTTTTTTTTTCTGCGATACCTATAACATATCACAAGAGGAGCAGAATGTTCAAAAGTAGGAATTTCAGAAATACTGCCCTTTTTTAAGTGAATAATTTTATATAGCTCTAATCCCTCTTTGTTTTTGTTTTTTTCTTTCTTTGAATTTTGGAAATACAGTTGAAGCCACTTAATCGGGACGCTGTTAATGGGGACGTTCGCTTAAAGGGGACGATCCCCTGGGCACCGATTTAGTGGCAATGTTAATCAATGGGCCCTTCACACCTTTAAAAGGGACATAGCAAGCCTGTTTATGGGGACGATTTTTTCCTCAGTTTGCTCTTAACTACCACCTGTTAAGTGTCACCTTAATTGAGGTGTTAATGGTAATCAGGTGGTACTTTACTCAGAAACTCAGAAACAATTAGCCGCTTAAGCCAGTTAACACCTGCTGACTATAAAAGCAAGTGGATGACGTGGATGAAGCCCTGCACCTGCAGTTTGCAAGTGCTGTTAGCAAGGGTGCCCGTGTTTCTAGTCCGGTTTAAAAAAAAAAAAAAGCTTCCGAGATAGCCAAGCATCTTAATCATGCTTACATCTGGTGTGACTCGCGATTTTCACAGCTGCCTGTGTGTAAATGGATGGTGTGAGCGATCTTGTTCAGGCACTATTTTATATCGCTTGCTATTTTGCGGAATCAAGGGGAAAGGTGGAAGTGCTGTAGCTCTATTTGATGAGGATCTAATGGCCTATGTGCCCATGCTAGAATTCTTGACTTTCGTCGACATGGACTCAGATGAAACGATGGATGGGGATCTGATTGTTGCCACAATCTTAAATGCCCTAAACACCCTCAATTCCTGGTCAGGAGTCTGCAACAATCGGAGTCGGGAGTCTGCAAAAACGAGCGAGACTCCATCAGACAGATAAGTGTGCCAGAGTGTACTGTTTCAGTGCTAATCTGGTCTTAATTTACATTTTTTATTTTAATCAACTGTTTCATAAAGATTTACACAGACAAACTCAGACAAAACAGCATGAATTCAAAAAAGAGTTGTAATCACTTTGCCGTATTCCTGTGTCTGTCCCTGTCTATATTGAAACCTAATTAGCAACATATTGTATTGTGTAGTGCTGCATCTGATAATGGGGATGATCGCTTAAAGGGGACGATTAGTTGTCCACGGAAGTGTCCCCTTTAAGCGGCTTCAACTGTACAGCTGCATCTTCTATGCAGAGAAATGTTAGTTTAGGTTTTGAGCCCAAAACTCCTGCACTAAACATGCAGCACTGGAGTACATGGTAAATGTTATAGAGCTGCTGTAAACATCTAGTTTTTAATTCTTTTGGTAACCAGGTAAGCCCACTAGGCACAACTACCTGTTTTCAGGGGCAACCTGGGAGCACTGGGGTGGTTAGCTCAGTCACACAGTATGCAACTGGAGGCTGTGGGAATCAAACCCAGGCCTGCTGGATGTACCATCCTCATTCACAGCTTGTTATGCTAACCTCTAGGCTATACTGCTAGCCATCTAATCTGTCTTGAGAAAATATGTAGTAAAAAATGTGTACAAGCAAGACCCAGTACAATAGCATGCAAGCAAATATGGTTTACAGCAGCAGTGCAATGAAAAATATTTTCCCCAATAAATAATTTCAGCTACTGTTAATAAAATATTGGTATATCTGTTAAATTTACTTTTCTAGGACCCTTCTATGCTGCTTCCCATGAGTTTTTATAACTTTCTGGAGCCTAACCCATGCTAGGTCTACAGTGCTATTTCTAAGCCAAATGTGGCGGCCATCTTTTTTTCTTCAGAAAATGCTAAATTGAAACATTTATGAAATACTCAACTTTTGGTAGAACTAATGAAGATTATTACTAAATAAAACTGAAAGATGCTAGGGATCTTTAGTACTGAAAAAAGGTAGGGTAAAATTTGTTGCCCAATTTTGTGCACTGCTGCTTTATGTATGCAGATCTGTGTAAATGTAAAGAAGTTGTTGACTGCTTCTGGAAATTTGTAATGTTAGAAAGATCCTGTGCCTAGCATTCCCTGCAAATAAGAGGATCCAAGCTGTCTGGGTTGCCCTGCCCTCGAAATTTGGGGCACCTATGATTTAGAGAGATGTGATTCATGTTGTGAGAATGGGCTTTGCCCATTGCAGCTCCTGCTCTGACTGGCTGAAGGGTTCTAACCAGGCTCAGGAGGTGGCAGCTCAGTCCTAAGTCTAGGGAGTAGCACCTGTCCTCTCTGGCCTGTGTCTCCGAAGATCCAATACCTGTAGAGACTTCATCGGGATGGTGGGAGTCTGTTTACAGTTCCCACTCAAGGTGTCTGGCCTCATGGCATCCACTCATATATCTGTGTCCTTGACGTGGTCCTAATAAACAGAACTGGTGGAGCAAAGTGTACTCCTTGTCCAGAATGGCAGGCAGTAAGTATTCCATATTTTATACCACCCTTTAGGTACAGGAGCAAGTAAAGTGTGTGGAGAAGCTATTTACCTCATTGAACGTACTACTCAGGAGGGTATGTTGGTGATGTAATTTAGTCTTTAAGTGGCTTTACTTATGAGCATCAGTATCTTAATTGACCAGGTTTGCATTTATATCCTGAATTACTGTTAGCTTTGTAAATAGATTTACCAGGATTAGTCACAAAAAACAAATGCTGTCTAAATGTGTCCACCAATGTGGCATTATCTATAATATAAGGAAATGTTAAAAAATATGCTTGCAGCCACCCTGGCAGGGCCTTGATACCCAATGCCCTTTGGAGTATCTATGTGCCATGCTGTGGCTGCCGGTGGGGTCATTCTGATAACTGAACATGACTTAGGGCCCAGTCACAGAAGGTTCCCTACTTGTTCGCATGGGCAGAGCACCTGGAAAAGCCATGAAGTTCCCGCTATGCATAGGAAGCACACCACTGGGGTACTTTTTGGCATCCACGATGAAAGACATGTTCCTCCTCTGCACCCAGTCCCTGTCTGTGGACATGGCTGCATCGATAGGACAGGGGGTGTGGGCAGGCATACACCCAATTTCCAACCTAATTGATGTGGTGCAGAGGGCCAGCGGACGGGGCAGCTGCTATGTCTCCCTATGGGCATCACTAGTGCCTATGCATATCCCTCTACCCATCCACAGCTGATGATTCCAGACCAGATCAGTCCTTCCTCCTCCAAACCTCTGGCCTAGAAGCCTCCATGGTGGGCTGGGAGCATCACCAGCACTGGCCGATGTATTTAACTAAATATCTATCGCCCAGTGTGGATATGGCAGTCACATCCCAGTATGCCCTACTACCTGTGCTAGCAAGGTCCCAATTGTGGACTAGATGCCAGCTGTCTTCCCTCCTCTGCCCACCCCTGCTTCCCCCTGCCCAGTTTATGAGTTGAACACTGGTGCCAGGGTTTGAAGAAGCTGCCCAGTATGGACAGGCATTGGTGGCACAGGACCACGGCCGAATACACTTGTTTTGAGCATATCCTGACCACCTATGTGGCTCAGGCTCTGACATTTGGCCTTTTCTTTGCTATCTACAAGGCACCTGTGCATGTTAACTGTACTGTACTGTACTGTTTTATCATCAAGTGATAAAAGCCTGTGTGCACAGCCCCTGTAAATAAATGTGTTTGTCTGATTTAACATTAAAGTCTAAGCATAAAAAACAGCAAAAGGGCACACACACTGACTTAAAACAACAAAAACACTACTTTTTTCAGACTCACCAGGATGCCAAACACCCCCCTGATGAAGCCTCTGTTAGGAGGCACTACATGGGGATGTTCTGTGTCCTGGAGAGTGTGGAATAAAATAGTTTTTTGTTTGTTTGTTTGTTTGTTTTTTCCAGTTTTCAAATTAAGTCAGTGTGTTCACCTTATTGTTTTTTGTATGTCTTTTGGCTGTGGCTGAAAAGGGTTTGTACCTTTGGCTGCAGTGGCATGCACTGGTTTTTGTGCTTGGACTAAACTCTAAGCACCTTGTTTCCTGAAGTTTAATGCTTAATCCTGGGTAGTGATTGTAATTTACTAAATGTCAGTTTGCTGAAAATGAATAGTAAATAATGAGAAACTAATAGTATATAGTGCAGTTGCACCACTCACCCTGTTGCAAGAAATGCCCAGCCGCTGCTGTAATGGGCACAACTGCTGGTACTCCCTGCCAGCTCACTGACCATGAGGACTTACCCTGCCAAGACTGTTAATGTATTCTCATCTGCTCAGTTGTGCCTGAGCTTTAGAGTGTCCTGGAGCACTCAATGATCGCTCCATGTGGAGGCACTGAGTCATGTAACAGAATTAATTGACAGGTGTCGTAGAACACCAAAAACAGAGGCCAGCCCCCTTGGAGTAAAGGGCTTTGCCCCCTGAGGGTCCCAGTATGGCACCACAGACCACCTGATACCCCATCAACAGGCACCGCATTATGTATAAATCGGACAGACAATGACCTGACTCAGAATATACTATTTATCATCACTTATTATTGTCAGGACTTCCATAACTCACTTGTAGGTTAATGTCCTGCCTTCACTCTTGAAGATAAATAACACATTCTGAGTCAAGACATTGGATATTGAAAGGTGGGTACTGTGGGAAATCCATGCCCACCCGAGGTGTGTTGTGAGGCACTAGGCACAGCTGACTATCTTACATCATCCAGGAGTGGTTTCCCCACAATGCCCATGCTGCAGCGCCTATTGCACCTATAAAATGGTCTTTTTCTGAAAATGTAAGAAAAAAACGAGCATGTGAACATCACAGTAAAAATGTGATCATGTTGCTATGCTATGGTTGTTTTGCTTATATTTGCTTACCTTTTTAGAATGTAAGTGCATTGTTACCATGGAATAAAGGTGTGTGAATACCTTATTTTGAGTATTTGGCCGAGTATAAATATTAGGGTACTCATATTTGTTATTTGGCTGGGTGGAGGGGGAAGGAAAAAACAATGAAATTAGACTATCCTCATATCTGGTGACAAGGGGTAATCTCCTTACCACCCTCCCATTCCATTCCAATCTTTTCCCACCCACTTCCTCCTTTCCTGGTACTCCAGAGACAAAAATAACTCAGCCAACAGACAGCAACTTTGAAACTGTCAGCTCCTGGCACTATGCCAGTAGCTGACAACATCTTTTAAACTACACCCCCCCCCCCTCCATAACCTGAGCACCCCAATTCATAGTACCACCATCCTTTTCTTTATTGCAGTCACACCCTTACCTTGATTTCTGGGGGGGGGGGGGCTACTGCCACCATACTTATCCTGATTCATGGCTAGTCAGTCGCCCTTCCCGCTGTGTGCCCCCAGCCCACTCTCTCTAATGCCACCAAAGATTTCACCCTCACTAGTACAATTCACACCAGCAAGTGGGCAGTGTGTGATAATGATGGGAGGCTTGGGGGGGCAGAGCAGTACCCCTTGTTCCATTGAACCGTACTGAGAGAGAGACAGAAAGACATTTTTGGCAGCATTAAAGAGAGCGGACTGGGGCACATGGGGGGGGTGACTGACTAGCTGGGAATTGGGATAAGGATGATGGCACTAGCCCCCCCCCTCAAAATCTAGTTGCGTGGGGGTGTTAATGGCTGCAATAAAGAAATGTCTAGTGCTATGATGGGGGGACTCAGGCTAGGGAGAGGGTGTAGTTTAAACGATACTGTCAGCGCTTGGCATACTGTCAGGAGGGAAACATTTAAATGCTTCTGGGTGTCAGCTTGAAAAAACTTATTTTTCTTACTCTAGCAATCTCTGGGGCACTGGGTGTGGGGAATGGGTAAGAAAAAAGGATTCAAAATGAATACCAAATATTACGAATAGTGGGCCTATTATTCACCTTTTTGTTTCCAAATAATGAATAGTCTATTATTCATGGTGTTCAAGAAATACTGTTCAATAATTGCACATCCATACCACCAAGTCTAGAGAACTCTGATTATTACTCTTTGCAGTGCTAATATTACTCTTTCCATTGCTACAATACAGAAGTTTGTTTCTAGAACTGGCCGTATATGGAGATCGATGCTCAGCCATGTGATGCATGTCAACCAATTACAGACAACAATTCCTTCAGCCCATTTTATAATGGCTTATAACTCTTCAGTGCTAATGTCAGCCTAGTGCTGGGTGACATTTTTATTGCAATTGCAAAACTGGGTAAAAAATGCAGATTTTGCGTTTCCACAATTTTCATGTAACTGCACCAAAATCTGGCATAACTATTCCAACCCTTTGGTACCTACAAAGCAATATTTTTCCCAAATTGTGCATTTTTAAAACTGGGCAATTTCATCCAAATTGCCCTTTTTAAACATACAGTTCTAGTTTGCGAAACTGGGCAAAATAACATGAAATTGGCACAATTTTATGAAAAGTGTGCAGAACAGATTTTTCTAATGTCGGCTGACACTAGTCAGCACTGAACCAGTATAAGATTTGACATAAGCACTGAACATAAGGCTGTAAGTTTCACTTCTTGCTTCAACCCACCCGAGGTGGGAGTCATCCCACCATAACGCACCCATGTCATGCCATATCCCTTAAATACCATACAAAGGACAATACCAGGGCAGGCCACTGCAATGATCCAGGGGTATGAGGAGAGGTCCTTTCCTATTCTCAAGGTTGGTGGCTCCCTAATCAGACCGTTCTTCTGTTGCCTCTTCCTTTAACCCCTACTTTACCTTCTGTGCCCTTCTCTCTCAGCCAATCCTCACACTCCCCCTTCTCTTCTCTCCCCCTGCCTTCCTCCATCTCTTTTTCCTTCTCTGCTACCCCCTCAGCTTCCCTAAGGCCCTGCTTGCCCTTAATTCTCACAAAGGAGGTAGTCCTGATGGTCTCAATCCAAGCGTCTGATTGCCTTGCCTGTTACCGTACTATTCAGCCTCTCTTTATCCTCTGCCGCTGTCCCTGAAGCCTAGAAGCAGGCTACTGTCATCCCTCTCCCTAAAGGGGGCACACTTTAACTGTGGCAGGCAAAACACACTAAAACCCAAACTGTTGCTGAACAATTAAAATGAAAACTGTTGAAAAGGGGCCCCTATTTGAAATGCACATACAAAGGTGGCTGGGTGGTCTCCACGAATCTTCTGCCTGGGCCTATCAGAGTGCCAAGGTCCCACCCAGGGCTTCTCCCTCAGTTAGGAGGCAGTATAGTGCAGTGGTTAAGGGCACTGAGCTGCAAACCTGGAGACCTGAGTTTGAATCCCACAGCCCCCACTTGCATACTGTGTAACCCTGAGCAAGTCACTTAACTTCCTTGTGCTGCCAGGTCATACCTGGCAACAAGCTTCAGCTTAGTGTGCCTTTCCTGGTTAAACAATTTCTCCTTTCCCTTAATAAAAATAAAGCAGTGCACACATATCATGGCTGGAGTAAATATTATTCTAATTAACTGGAGTAGCATCTTCATAAGCACAAACACCCCTATGTATCGCCTTTGCAGGCTTCATTGGGGGGGGGGTTGTACATACATCATATGCTTTTATACATGTAATATTAGCATATTTAAATATTCATAAGAATTCCTTTATGACAACCACATTGAAAGTAATAGTATTTCCTCAGATCCCATTTAATTATGAGAACATCCAATTACATTTCCTCGTGGCTCATGATGACTTACAGATGAGTTGATTTAATCCTAAGTGTCACATAAAAAACTTGAGAAAGTAAATTAAAAAATAATAGAATTAAAATCCAGAGCAGAACTGATATTGCACCTTGTATTCTTATATTCAACAAGTCTCAGCCCTCAGACGTGCTTGAGGGGGCTCAGTCCCTGGCACAATCACAATTTTACCAGTTGCGAGGCCGAAACCTTGATGGTTATTCATGGTTTTGTAGCTTCACAGATACCTCTGGTGTCTGATAATGGTATAGACAAGATGGCGGGATGTGCTTCCAGCTGGACAGCAGGTTTCACCCAGGTCATCTGGTATTCACTCACCAGTCTTGGTTCTCTCATACAGTCAGTCTCGGGCTGCAGGTGCAGGGGGTCCAGGGACCTTTCAGCTGACAGTGGCCATACCGTTCAATCTGTTGGTCTTTTAAGGAGCTCGTCCCCAGAGGGGAAATTCACAGATGGGGCAGGAAAACTCCAGTGCCAATCCTCACCTTCAGACTATCAGTTTTGATAAAAACTGTTGTTTTCTTCACAAAAGAGTCAGTAGCTGGGATCCCAGACCTCTTTGGTCTGCCACACTTGCAGTGCTTTTCAAACAGTGGCTAACCAGCTCACAGATCCTATTTCTCTGTCAAACTGGCACAATTGGCTGAGCCCGGTGTGTTTACTTCAACTCCCTTTTATGTTTATTGAACCTGACACCCAATTGGTCTAAAAAATCCCTGAAAATACCAACACACGCCTACGGCGTTAGGGATTCCAACTGTAACACCCCACCCTGTAGAGACTGACAGGTGTCAGAGGTGTTACTCGGGATCATCCACTGTAATGCTCCTGCCATTCCACCCCCCAACCCCACCCTGCAGCCAGTGACAAGCATCGAGGTGTGTCTTGGAGTGTTTGGCCCAAAAGTTCACCCCATTCTCCTATACTGCACCCACCTCAGTGTATTTCCTTATGGCATGGGGTAAGTATAAGGCCCAAAGACACCAAAGCACACCATGACACTTGTCTGTGTCTACAGGGTAGGGTGAGGTAAAATGGCATGAGCGTTATAGCCGATGACCCAAAGGCACACCCCAACACCTGTCAGTCTCTGCAGGGTGGGGGTGGGGTTGGCATCAGTTCAGTACTTCACTGCCATTCCTATTATGCATCTCTAACTCCTGCACTACCAGTGCCAATGCCAGCAGACAACATTCGGCACTGACAAATGCTTGTTCTACTTGTGATGCCTCTCCCTATGCATCCCAGTATCCCCCCAGCTCTTTTTACTGTCTTCTCACATTGCTTGCCCACCTTTAGGTCATATGATATGACTACCCCCAGGTCCCTTTTCATTTTTGTTGTTGTTAGTACCTCCCCCGCCTTTGTGTACTCTTCTCCTGGGTTTTTGTTTCCCAGGTGAATTAATTTGCATTTCTTTGCATTGAATCTAAGTTGCCATACATCTGACCATTCCTCCAACCTTGCTAAGTCCCTTCTCATCTTTTCCACCCCCTCTTGTGTATCATCTCTGTTACAGATCTTTGTGTCATCTTCAAAGAGGCATGCTTTTCCTTTCAGACTCTCTGTAATGTCACCTATAAAGACATTAAAGAGGACTGGACCCAGTACTGAACCCTGAGGTACTCCACTAGTAACCCCCCCTTCTTTGAAGTGAGTTCCATTTAATATTACCTTATGTGTCCTGTTGTGCAGCCAGTTTGCTACCCAGGCTACCACCCTGGGACCCACCCCCAGGCTGGCTAACTTGATTATTAATCTTTTGTGCGGGACTGTGTCAAATGCCTTGCTAAAGTCTAGGTAGGCCATATCCACAGCCCCTCCCTGGTCTATTACTTTGGTCACCCAGTCAAAGAAATAGATTAGATTTGTCTGACATGACCTTCCTGCTGTGAACCCAAGCTGCCTCGGGTCTTGTGCCCCGCTGGTCTCTAGGTACTCAACAATTTTTTCCTTCAGAAGTGATTCCATCATTTTCCCTACCACTGAGGTCAAACTAACAGGTCTGTAGTTTTCTGCTTCTGCCTTGCTCTCACTTTTGTGAAGGGGAAGTGCATCCGCCTTCCTCCAGTCCTCAGGTACCACCCCATCCTCCCATGATTTGTTAAAAAAGGTGGTCAGTGGTGTCACTAGTTCCCCCTTAGTTCTGTTAGGATTCTGGGGTAAATCTCATCAGGCCACATTGCTTTGTCCACCTTGAGTTTTAGGAGTTCTTTTAGGACCCTTTCTTCTGTGAATGGACTGGTGTCAGCCTCCCTGCACAGAATGCTTCTATTTGTTGGATGTTTGCTGGTATTTGCACTACAAATTTTCAACATGGCCTTTTTGTGACCCACACCTCATGAAAGCATTTGGTACCTCTGCTCATGAACAGTGGCACTGTGATTTTGTTAATCTGTCTCGAATGTTGATTTGCTACTGGGACCGTGCCATTCTGCGCCACGTGTGCAAAAACACAGTTCAGGCAGGATGTGTAAAATGACAGCTATCCTGTTCATAAGGAGGTGTGGAAAAATGCTAATGTTGAAAATCTGGAGTGAAAGTATTAAAAATTCTCGAAGTTACCAACGTGCAAGGGAACTGCACAATGCATGCTCGTAACACAATCATTTTGTGAAATGTTCTCACCAAATTTTCAACATGGAAATTTTGGGACCTCTGCTCATGAACAGTATTACTGTGATTTTGTTAATCTGCCCCAAATACTGATTTCCCACAGCGACCGTGCCATTGTGTGCTACATGTGCGAAACCACATTTTGGGTAGGATGTGAAAAATGACAGCTGTACTGTTCATAAATAGGTGTGCAAAAATGGCAATGCTGAAAATCTGGAGTGAAAATATAAAGAATTCTCGGTGTTATGAGCGTGCATTGTGCAGTTTCCATGCGCTCGTAACATCATTACAAATTTTGCCACCAAATTTGCAACATAGGCCTTTGGAGCCCATCTCATGAACAGTAACACTGTCATTTTGTTACTCAGTCCCAAAAGGTGATTCCATGTAGTGAACGCGAAAGCACCTTTTGGGACTGAATAACGTCATGACAGTGACTGAATTCATGAGGTAGAGTCCCAAGAACCCCATGTTGAAAATTTGGTGCCAAAATTTGCAGAAATAGCCAAGATATCCACCTAAGTTGAAAAAAACAGTTTATGCCATTATACAGCTTACCAGCATTTGTTCAGTTCACGGTCGGCTTTGAAGAGTGCAGACATGTTCCAGGTCCACCGAAGATCATTGTGCCGGGCTCTGGAGGGAAGTATGGGATGAGGGGGGTGCGGGGATGTAGGTGCGGGTTGGGGAGGGGGCACAGGACACAACGAGGGACTGTTTTCTGCTTTTCAGGTAAAAAAAAAAAAAAAAACATTGCAGAAAGGTTTTCTTTTTGCAGGTAGATTTATGCAGCTTGGGTGGGCTCCCAGTGTGCCACCGTGTTTCTTTTGGGGACTGGAGCTGATGGCATGGGTCCCCCGCAGCAAAATAAAAGGATCTGTGTTGGGGGAGAGGGACATGATGCCGAGTGGGATTTGGCACCCCCCTCAGCAAACAAGCTCTACGGAGACATTATGCTGATGGGGAGTGGGCTCCCCTGTCAGCAAATGAACTGGGGAGGGGGCATGCCAACAGGGATATTAGGCACACTGCTGGCTTTCATGGGGATTCTGAGGTGGATGGCGACAGCCGCCATGTTACTGGAAATGTTACACCAGGCAAGGTACCACTCTGCAATGACGGGCCGCTTCCTCATTGCAGCAGTGATTTAGTTTCAAGTTGGTGGCACGCTTGATAAACTAGTGTCAGCAGCAGCGTGCCACTGAATTGGGGAAAGGGGGCCAAGCCTCTAAATGCAGTGGGGGCACTGGCCACCACAGTGCCGCACCTCCAAAACCCTGCTTCTCTGCTAAGCTGTCATAATGTTTCTTGCACAAGCAAACATAAAAATGATGCCTGTGTTTGAAACAGCTTTTGACTGTGTACACTGCCAGTACTTACTGCTTCTCCTGTAGCAGTCCAGCTTGTGCTCTAGCGTGGAAATTACCACCAACCCTCACAACATAATAGTTGATTGGTTAGCAAGGCAGAGTGAATTTAGTAGACTGGAAAAGGGTGCAGGGGGAGTTTGGAGGATTTATTTGAGAAATAATATGACTTCTGGTGGTGTGTACTGGGCACAGACATCCATCTTTAATTTCTTATATTTTTTTCCTGTAAGCGAAAACTGAAAGAACTAGGCTACTGAAGTGAGACACTAAGTCTCTCGGTGTGGTTGAGAAGGAGGACTCAGGGCTGTATCAGAGTGGGCAACGGGTACATGTGTGAGCGTCTGATCTTGTGCTGGTGTATAAAATCAATGAGGAGAAGAACTGGACTAGAAATGGAAGCTGGGGATGAAAGGAGGCAGGGAAAGGTGCCACCATGCTAGTTCTGCCAAATATCAATTCTGCAAGCTGTGGTGAATGAAGTGAGAAAGGCAAAGGCCACCAGTCAACACAGCTGACTACACACACATTTAAAATAACACTTGGCACTACCTAAGAACATACAAATTAGCCAGCAGAACAAGGCTGTTCGGTCTACTGAGTCTGCTCAGTTGCAGAGCCCCTGATCCAGAAATTACCATTGGCCTTGCACTCAGTGAACCCTGACCTTTCCCTTCATTCTGTCCCACCCTCTCTTGAACCCCCCCTCGCTGTTTTCTGATTGATGATCTTAGATGGGAGTTCATTCCACCCTGACACCATCCGCTCTGTAAAGAAGTGTCTCCTGACCTCCTTCTTGAACTTTCCCCCTGTAACAGTGTCCCACTGTGGTTTTGTTTTCACTAAGATGAAACAGGTCCCAAATATCTACCTTGTTTATACCTTTCACATACTTGAAGGTTCCCACTCTCCCTCCCTCCCCTCCTCGAGTAAGCACATATTGAGCTCTCTCGGTCTGTCCTCATACACCCTATCCTGCTGTCCCTGAACCATCTTAGTCACCATCATCTGTACTGCCTGAAGCTGTTTGGTATCCTCCCATAGGTACGGACTTCAGTATTGCCCACTATACTCCAGATGTGGCTCCACCAAGGATCTGTACAGCAGAAGGATAACCTCCTCCCTTCTGCCCATAAACCCTCTAGCAATATAGGCCAGCATTCTGTTAGCCTTGGCTACTGCTTGTCTACACTGCAAAGCCTGCTTTAGGTTGCTGGTAATGGTTATCCCCAAGTCCTTTTCCTCCTACACTATAGGGATCCTGACCCCCCCCCAGCCTGTGCTCAGCCCTTGGGTTCTTTCTTCTTATGTGCATGACCTTGTACTTCTTAGCACTGAACACCAGCTGTCAGATGCCAGATCACCTCTCCAGCTTCACTAGGTCTTCCTGTAGGTCCTGTACCCCTTCATCTGTGTCCACACTCCCACATAGCTTGGTGTCATCTGCAAAGAGGCAGATCTTGCCTTTAATGCCATCCCCAATGTCATTAATTAACACATTGAACCACACTGGGCTAAGCACCAACCTCTGCTAGACTCCACTGCTAACTTCCCTCATACCTGAGAGCTCCCCCCACAGTCCTTGTGGGTCTTACCACTGAGCCAATTTTCCACCCACCAGGTTAATTTGCTACCTGCCCCTAGGCCCTCCAGCTTCCTGATCAGCCTCTTGTGGAGCACCTAGTCAAAGTTCTTGCTGAAATCCAAGTATAGAATGTCAGCTGCCTGGCCCTTGTCTATGCTTTCATTACCCAGTCAAAGAAGCTGATCAGGTTGGTTTGACAGGACCTCCCTGAAGTGAATCCATGCTGTTTATTGTACTGGAGCCAGTTTGCTTAAAGGAACCCAAATAGCTTATCCTTCAGAATGGTCTCCATCAGTTTTCCCTCAATGGAGGTCAGATTGACCAGCCTGTAGATCCCACAGTCATCTTTAGACCCACTCTTGTGCAGACGTACCACACGTGCAGTTCTCCACTCCTGTTGTACCACCCCCATATCTAATGAACAAATCCGCCAGCAGACTGGCAAGTTCTGCCCTCAGTCCCCTCAGCACTATGAGTACATGCCATCTGAACCCAGAGACTTGTTCAACTTTAGGGACATGAGCCCCTTCCTAACCCTGTCTTCTGTTATCTTGTCATCAGCCATGGCCCCTTCTTCCTCTTCCTCTTCCTTCCCTCCATCCTCCCATGTGGCATTAATCCATCTTTTTCCTTTATTAAGACAGAGCAGAAGTGTTCATTCAACACCTCCACCTTCTCTTTACTGCCTTCCACCCACTCCTCTTCCTTTTTATCTTCACTGTGCCTGCCTTTGTAGCCCTTTTATTGCTAATGTATCTGAAGACCTTCTCCCCCTCAATCCCTTCAGCAATTGACAGCTCCTTCCTAGCCTTGGACTGCCTGACTACCCTACTAGCCTCCCTAGCTTTCTCCAAGTAGGCCCTTTCATCATTCTTTTGGGACTTCCTACACTTCCTGTACTCCCTCTTGTCCCTCACTGCCTGACACACCTCCCTATTGAACTATCCTGATCTCCTGGCTTTGGCGTTTTTCCCCTTCTGCTTAAGGCATGTGTTAGTGGTTGCTGCAATCTCTTCCCTGATCTCTGTCAACCTTTGATCCACTGCCACATCTTCCTTAAGGCTAGCTAGGTATCCCCTCAGTATCCTACACATCTTGCCATCGTCGGTCTTCCTGAAATGCAGCAATCTTGTTTTTGTGCTTGATGTTTCCTTCCCCATACCGACTCAGAACCATACTGTTCTGTGGTCACTACTCCCCAGGGTTTCCTCCACTTTGATGTCCCTGACATGATCCTTGGCTTGTCTCCAGATCTCACTTATAATACTAACGTCGTATTGTTAATATATGTATGTATGTACATTACATATAGAATAAAGTATGGGGAGACCACGTGATGCCTCTGGCTGAGTAGTCGCTTCTCTAAAGCGCTCCCACTGTCTCCTCCTCTAACCCCCAACTTACACCCTCTTTTTATTCAAAACTTGCTATTTCTGAAGAGGTAAAGGTGTGCTGTAACCTAACAGAACATAGAAAAATGCTCATTGGGGATTTTAGCCTGCCATGGAGGTGGAAATGTGAGCTGTCCTGCCGCACCATACACCGCCGATTACGCCTGAAAAAGCTGCAAATTAAGCAAAGGCCCAACTTATATCGGCTGCCCGAAAAATCACTACAGCCATGGAGACCACTCCCCTATCTTTGGAGCTATTTCTTGAGGAATTTCTTCCCTTCAGGGATGAGGTGCATTCCCTGAATGTAGAAGTGAAAGCGATCACCAGTAAGTTAGAAGATCTGGCACAACACATAGGAGATTGCAAGGTACGAATAGTCTCTTTAGAGAAGAAAGCAGAGAGAGTGGATCCAGCTATGGCACTGGTTAGGCAGAGAGTGGTTAAGCTAGAGGCTAAGGTAGAGAACCTTGAGGGCAGAAGCCATCGCAACAATGTGGTAGTCATAGGGCTACCAGAGAAGGAAGAAGGCTCGAATGCTGTATTATTCACACAGAAGTTAATACAAAAAATTGCAGGCCCATTGCCTTCGGCTCAGAATACATCGTGGAAAGGGCTCATCGAGCCCTAAGGCCTATACCACCACCTGGAGCCCAACCCAAGACATTTATTTTCAAATTCCTCAAATCACCAGGATCGCCAGCACCTGCTGGCAAAAGTCAAGGAATTGAAAGAAGTGCTTTGGGAGGGATCCCCGATCCGTATCACCCAAGACCTCCCCCCATCAGTGCGACAGAAAAGAGCAGAGTTTCATAGTGTTGTTACCAAGCTGATAGCTGCAAATATTTGCTTTTGGATGTTCTATCCTGCCAATTTGCAAGTCTACATAGAGGGGAAATGGATCCCCTTAGAAGACCCAAAATCTGCAGAGACCGAGTTAAAGAAATTGATCCTCAACCTATTCAGAGATTTGTGAGAACCTGGAGAGAAATTGTGGGCATTAGTTGGTAATGTGTTTATGTGAAGAACTGAGTATGCTTGAACAGCTTTGCAAAGGATCTTCTGGGAGTGGACGTTTTACAACCTTGCTTTCACACCACTAGTAATGGGATGGACTGGCATATTTGGTCCCATTTGGAACACTCACTCGAAATATGGGGGTTTTGGATGTACCTGAATTCAGGATGGCTAATTACTATGGTGATTTGTGGACTGGTTACTTTTTAAATGAACAACATACTTTACAAAAGTACAGGAGAGACTTTGAGGACAGTTTGCAAAAAAGATAATTTGTTATTGTTACTCTGCTCTTTTTGGTTTCTATCTAACAAGGGGAGGCTCCGTTTAGTAATATGAAGGTAATATTGAGGGTGTTTTGGGTTAATTTTGCTGTAAGCCAGCTAATTAGCCTTGGCTCAAGCTGTTTCCAAAATAAATAAGACCAACAACACGTCCATGATGCAGAGCGAGAGGAAGTACTCTAGACGACAGGGCGCCATAACTGGTGCGCCGCGAGGAGCTTTATTTTATTTTAGTTCATCTCTCCTGCTTACAGTGTGTTCTTAGCTGTGTTTTTGGTAACCAGCGCTAGATATGTAGGAGTTCTCTGTTTATAAGCCTGGGAACCTATAGGGTTTCACAAATTAAAATGGGTAGACCTCCCTTACATAGTTATTTTTTCAGGAGGGAATATGCTTACAGCTATTTGTAAGGGAAGACATCTCTTTAGGTGTTTACAGCACTAGGAGAAATTTACAAAATTGACTTGCTGAGAGGGGGTAGGGGGAGACAGAGGACAGAGGGGACGCTGCCCAGTGGTAGGAGTCATGCACGATAAAGCTTATGGGATGGGGGAGGGGACATTCCTTTTGGATTTTTCTGGAATTGTGGGCCTGGAAGAGAAAGGGAATTTAAAGGGAGTTTTGGTGGAAGGCAAGGGACAATGTGAAAGAGAAGTTTTGTTGTGGGGGTTGGGGGGCTGTGGGGCTTTTGCACTGGGGACGGGGGAAGTGGGGGGGACAGCTTGGCACAGAACGAATATGGCATAAGGTGCAACAAGGTATACGGTTCCTACAATTTTTGATATTTTTCTGGATTGCTCATGGCAGGAGTTAAAAAATTTGTGTCATGGAATATGCAAGGGCTTCGCTCTAAATTAAAATGCTGTCAGGTGTTGAAGAATATCAGCTTGCTTAAAGGGGGTATCATATTCCTTCAGGAGTCCCATCTTCTGGAAATGGAGGGAACCCTCCTTTGTAGACAATATGTAGGACAAGTTTTTGATGTGGAGGACAGTACTCAGAGTTGGGGGGGTAGCTATACTAGTGGCTAGGAATATATCATTTAAGGCCGATCAAATCATTGGGGATCCACAAGGATGCTACTTATTTGTGAAAGACACTTTGGAGAGAACTTCAGTGGTTTGGGGCTATATTTATGGTCCTAATAATGACTTTCTATTATTCTTTAGTAACTTAATACAGGTCATGGCACCTATTGCAGCTTTTCCATGTATTATAGGGGGGGGGGGCTGGAATTTATCCTTCTTGCCTGACTTAGATAAATCGACCCCAAAAAGACAGGGCCTGTCTGCAGCACAACATGTGATTAGGGAGCTAGTAGACCATCTGGGATTAGTGGACCCCTGGAGAACACTATACACCACTTTAAAAGAGTTTACTTTCTGGTCCAACGTACATGGGTCTTCATCCAGATAGATTATTTTTTAATGAGTCACTCACTTCTGCGTGGGGTGGTGTCCACAGGGATCACTCCGGTAGTGATTTCTGATCACTCTGTCGTGGTCTGTGATCTGACATTATCACCGGACTTGTCACAGGATTCTTTGTGGAAACTCAATAATCAACTTCTCAAAGAGTCTAAAATAGTAGATATTATTGAGAAAGAAATAGAGGAATACAACAGGGTAAACCTGAATTCCATTGCAAGGCCAGATCTTGAATGGGGAGCCCTAAAGTGTATTCTGCGTGGGGTGTTTATCAGGGAAGCTTCTCATCAGGAAAGGGAGCAAAAGGTCCTCTTATTATTAACTAGAATCTGCACCTTGGAAGCATCGTTGTCTCCTGTCACTTCTATAGCTGACACACAACTGCTGGTGGGATTGAGAGACCAATACAGCCCACTCCTTTGAGAGAAAGTGGAATATGCTATTTTAAAAACAGGCGTGAAATACATTGATCATGGAGAGAAGGCAGGGCATCTCCTAGCACTAAGACTAAAAGAAGTAGAATCCTCACAGATAATACCGAGTATGAGATTCCAACTGACTGGGGCCTTTAGTCTTACTCCTAAGGAAATCACCGCTGAATTTGCGGAGTATTATAAGGACTTTTATAAACCCATGCCCAACAGACCCACCCCTGGGTACGTGGAACAATATCTGTCTCCACCAGACCTCCTGACTCTTTTTCAAATCCAGCATGATCTATTAGTGGCCATCATCCCAAAGAAGGAGATTCAATCAGCTATATCATCACTGACAGCTAATAAACCCTGGGACCTGATGGGTATTCCCCAAACTTTCATAAGGTCTTTAGTAAACAACTGGCTACCTGGTTGAGCCACCTATTTGAGTGAATTTTAGGTGGGAACCCTCTAGATGGGTCTTTATTCGAGGCTATCATCATAGTGTTACACAAACCAGATAAAGACCCTGAACTGACAAGTAGTTACCGTCCAATATCATTATTGAATTGTGACATCAAAATATTGGCAACACTTCTTGCTGATAGACTGAAGGGGGTACTTCCAGATATTATTCATATCGATCAGGTGGGTTTCATGCAGGGGCGCCAGTCGATGGATCACTTTAGGAAGCTAGCTCACGTCTTCTCCGCGTCCAGAGATTCTGACATACCTGCTGGCTTGTTGTCTCTGGATGTGGAGAAGGCATTTGACCGGGTAGACTGGCAATTCCTGTTTTTAACAATGAGGAAATTCGGCTTCCCAGCTAAATTTGTTGAATGGATTGCATCCCTAAACCAGAACCCTCAGGCTAAAATATATTGTAATGGTATCCTCTCAGACAGATTTGCCTTGTGTTCGGGAACTAGACAGGGGTGCCCCCTTTCTCCCTTGCTGTTCAACATATATTTGGAACCATTGTTGTTTAAGTTATGGGCTAATGAAGGTATACAAAGGATCCCCATAGGACATCATGTATTTAAGTTGTCTGCCTGTGCTGATTATGTGCTTCTTCACCTAATTTATCCAGCTACGTCCTTTCCTATTGCTCTGTCTATCATCAAAGAATATGGGAGTGTTTCCAACTATAAAATTAATGTATCCAAGACTACCGTCTTTCCCCTGAACCAAAAATTGCATCAACAAGATATTTCCTCCCTGGGGGTACAGTGGAGCTTCAAAAGTATAAAGTATCTAGGTTTAATGTTGTCAAGAAATGAATGAGCGATGAAGAAACTGAACTTTGATTCCTCCTAGATACTATTCAGCAGGATTTTAAATGGTGGCACTCTCTTCTAATCTCTCTCTGGGGGAAAATTAGCATAATCAAAATTAATATATTACCCAGAATATTTTATCCCCTTAATATGCTAAATATATGGTTGCCCTTGAAATGATTTAAAACTGTGTATGCTCTCATTTCATCTTTTATATGGGTGGGGGGGGGACATCCTCAACAGGCTTATATAAAATGGGCAGCTTCCCTACAAGTGGGGGGGGTCTCAAACTCCCACATTTTGGAATGTACAGTATTACTAGGTGAGTCAGGTGACCCAATACCTACAGTGAGTCACACTCCAGGAAGAGATTGCCACTGCTTTATTCATATCAGAGTGGTTACTTCTGGAAAGGGAGATAATAGCTAACCTGAATATCGCCAAGAGGCCTTATTGTATGTTCCTAGCAGGAGTCTTCCCGCTGGAATATGTAATTCTCCCATGTTATTATCCCTTCAGGTACACAACGAACTATGCACTTTTCTTAAATATAGGAATGTCAAGGATCCCAGACAACCAATAGTTGGTAACCCAAACTTCCAGACTGGGGGTAAAATTATATCACTGTACTGGCTTCCCTTGATTAACAAAGCCCGGGTGGGGGACCTGTTTACCGAAGGTTTATGTATGGACTCGGGTACTATAATGGCATCTTATTCCATAGACCTGAAACAGATTTTTAAAATTTGGCAGCTTAGGCATCTCTTGATAGAACAGTCCACGGGAATGGGGAATTCCGAGACAAGTTGTACCTGGCTGGACTCTTTGACTCCGGTTTGTGGGAAACCCCATGCAGTATCTCAAATTTATTCCTGTTTATGAGTAAATGCAACTGATACTTGCAGTGGGATGCCTCGATACTGGAATTCCCGCTTCTCAAATTCTCCTGAGAGATGAGAGTCCATTAGACTTGACTCTTTCAGGTATGTCACTCAAGACAGATTGAAACTTACACAGTACAAGATATTGATTAACATGTATTGGACCCCCATTAAACTTCACAGAATAGGTAGATCTCCAGATGCTCATTGTTTTAGATGCAAAAATGAGGATGGAGACCATGTCCATATTTTCTGGGATTGCCCCTTGATTAAGAAATTATGGGAACTAATTAGGACTAGAGCGGATCCCCTGCTGAGTCTCGGAGAGTTATTTACATCAGAGATTTGTCTGGTGGAAGATTTCTTCACAATCCTGGTTAAAATCCGCAGATACCATATAGCTATGATATCACTTACTCTCAAAAAGTTAATTCTACTTTATTGGCTAGATGTCCATATTATTATTTATGATGAATGGCTCTGAGACTTGTTATTTAATCTTAGAACTGAACAAATGAAAGCAGGTTTAGGAGGTTCCCTTTCCCGGTATAAAACGTCTGGGAAGGTCTTCATACCTTATACCTTCTTCGGACTGGAGCCTTGCCATAACAAATGGATTTCAGGAGTATGCCAAGTCTAGACACTTCTGTAGTCCTGCTTTGTACTGCAATGATGTTTAATTATACTCCTGCCTACCTTGTTACTGTGTTTTAAGGGGGACATGCCAAGCTGGGGGAGGGAGATGAGTGGGGGGGGGGGCTTTAGCATGGAGTTGATGTACACCTGTCTGGTATCTGTATTATCAAGCCTATATCTTCATGTTAAAGCTATTTATGTGGAGAATTCATAAACTTTGAATTAAAAAAAAAAGAATAAAGTATGGGTCGGTGTGTGTAACGAGAAGTTTACACTACATGAGGGGTTAGATGCTACATAAACCCTGAGAGTGAATCTCGAGGGATTAATTAAAAGAATCTAACCTTGAGGGCGTGAATAAAGTTCGAGTTTATACACACCGACCCATATATTATTTTATGTAATTGCTGGTTTGCCTTTTTCGCCTCAGCAATTATATAAAATGAATGGAGGTTGCTGTGCGGCCCAACCGGTTCGTTTTCAGCATCTAGTCTGTGACTCGCGCCTTGCGGTGCCATTTTTTATTCATTTAAATCTTTTTTTTTTGTTTCAGTGAGCGGTACAAACAGGTTTTTTTTCCCCTTGCAGGTTTTGTTTAAAAATGAAGCTTACTGCCGAGTCTGATTCTGAGTGGCGGTTCAGTCTTCCGGGGGAAAACACGTGGCCAGCGTTCTAAAGGGAAAAGGTGCAGTGGGGCATGCGCAGAGTGAGGGAAACTGTGCGCGTGTTTGCCGTTATGAAACACTCCTTTATAATAGCAAATTATGCCACAGTTTCCCAATGGGAAAAAAGGCAAAGCCATTAATTATATCACTATACTGTTTTGTGTGTGTGTGTGTATTATATATAGTATATATATATATATATATAATATATATATATATATATATATATATATATATATATATATATATATATATGTCTCAGTCTGACTCCATGATTGTGAATATTTTTTTCTTTAGTTTATTTAGTTTTTTTGTTGACTGGGTAAATGCACTAGACAAATTCTGCCTGTTTTCAGGCACGACCCAGGGGAGGGGATACAGATGAATACCAACTGACATTGAACCAGTTTAAGCTGTTGGTGGTATTTTTTTTTAGTGAATGGGGGAAATTTGACCAGAGCTCCAGGGAAACTTCCCAGCTCTTTTCAAGAAGTGCCATGAGATCTTTAACATCCACCTGAACTACCACCAGAACAGGTAGACGGGACCTCAGTTTAACGTCTCATCCAAAAGACAGCACCTCAGAAGTGCAGCACCCCCCTCATGCTGCACTGAAGTGTCAGTATTGGGATTTAACCCAAGTGCCTGGTGTGGGGATAGAAACCACAGCCTTCTGATCTCCCAGCCTCAGAGGTGAGTGTGCTACCTGCTGAGCCACTGACACTGACAAATATGTGCAAGGTATATGAGTAATTGAATAGTTATTTGTGTTAATTGTATAATGATTTTACAGTATGCATTTTAGATCCAGGTTGAGCCTGTAAAAGGGCCATGTGGCCCAATGTTGTTTACCTGGTTAACAAAATCTTAAATAAAAAATAAATAAATAATACCACGTCCAGGATGTCTCCTCTCATGTCAGTGCTGTGGCCCCCTGAACTGGGAACCCATCCAGGACTGTGTCCAGGATCAATTGTCTTCTGTATAGGTGATGGACAGGACTCTCCAATCCACCTTTGGCAAATTAAAACAAGTCCTCCATTACCACCACTTCACCCTTTTCTGCTGCCATGCTGATTATGTTATTTGGCTCTCTATCATTGTCCTTGACCCGATTAGGTGGCCTGTATACTACATTCAGTCTCAATTTCCTTCCTGATGACTTTTGGATCTGTACCCCTCTACTGTTCCTTCCCCCATCTCCTCTCTAGTGGCACTAATGCCCTCCCTGATGTATAGTGCCACTTTTCCCCATACAGGGCACCACTTGATATTTCCATTGCTCCCCCAAACACACTGAGCTCCTCCACATTAGCAGCAGAACACAAGCACATATGAAATTTAGATGGTAGGAGGCTAGAGGCTCGTAGCAACCATCCTCTGTTTCTCCGTGGTTATAGCCATTGCAAAGCATATGTAATCATTCAATGTGTGTTTGAAAGAAAGTATATTTTTACTAACTAACACATTTACTGGTAGACCATTCAAGGCATCAGAGGAAACAAAAGGGCACCTGCGCTCTGAGCCCTGCATTTGCAACCAAAGCCCTCCAACATGTAGCCCCATCCCGTCCTTCCCTGCTGCTAACTGTTCCCTTGATGAGTGTTGTGACTTGGGGGGGAGGCTGATAGCCTCTCTGCTCTGTCTCACATAAGGCTGGCCCTGTCCTTAGCCCCCCCCCATTTAGTTTACATTGAACTCCCTTGCCATGAAGTCCCCCAGTTTACTCTTTAGTGCAGCTGCCCCTGAAGAGCTCAGGTGCAGCCTGTCTTGGGCATACAGCCCCTTCTCCTCCCATGTAGAGCCCCAGTCACCTATCCAGCTGAACCCCAACCGACTGCACCAACCTTGTAGCCAATTGTTGAATGCCCTTATCTTCTCCTTTCTGGGTGTGCTCACTCTTGGTATTGGCAACACCTCAGAGAAGGAAATCGAAGGAAAAATAGTGTTGCTCCTACAGACTTTTGTCACCACATTTTCAACATAGGCATTTTAGGACCTCTGCTCTCGAACAGTGTCACTGTGGTTTTCTTAATCTGTCCTGAACACTGATTTCCCACAAGCGAACGCGCTATTCTGAGCCGGGAGTGCAAAAACACATTTCAGCCAGGATGTGAAAAATGACAGCTGTACTGTTCATAAGGAGGTGTGAAAAAATGGCAATGTTGAAAACCTGGAGTGAAAATATTACAAATTCACGAAGTTACAAGCATGCATAGAAACTGCACAATGCACGCTCAAAAGGCAATCATTTGTTGGAATTTTTTCACCAGATTTGCAACAGAGGCTTTTTGAAGAACATCTGAAAGAGAAGGTACTAGAGTTGATTACCATTTCATAAGAATCAGACGTTTGACCAGAAGAAAAAGTATGTTTAGCCATCTAAAGTGTGCATGTGAGAAAAGAGAGCTATTGGGGATAAAGATACCTAGAAGAAATAGCTTGGGGTCAACAACATAGGCTTTTTGAGAGCCCATCTCATGAACCGTGACACTGTCATTTCGTTAATCGGTCCAGAAAGGTGATTCCACGCAGTGAACGCAAAATCACCTTTCAGAACTGAATAACAAGATGTCAGTGACTAAACTCAAGAGGTGGGGTTCCAAGAACCCCATGTTGAAAATTTGGTGCCAAAATTCGAACAAATGGCCGAGATATGCACCAAAGTTGAAAAGAAATAATTTATGCCATTATACAGCTTACCGGCATGTTTTAAGTTCACGGTCAGCTTTGAAGACTGCAGACGTGTTCCCGGTCCACTGAAGATCATCGCGCTGGGCTCTGGAGGTAAGTATGGAGTGAGGGGGGGGATGTGGGGAGGTAGAAGTACAGAAGCGGGTAGGCACGGGTTGGGGAGGGCATTGGGCTCAACAAGGGACCGTTTTCTTTTTTTACAGGATTTAAAATTAAACAAAGACATTGCGAGACACTTTTGGCACAATGGGGTGGGCTCCCAGCATGCCATCTGGCCGAGTGTTTGTTGGGGAGCAGGATACTGGAGCTGATGGGGATTGGGCACCCCCATCGGCCATACAGTGTGGTGGGGGGGCAGTGGGAGTGCAAGAGCCCAGGGAGATTGGGCACCCCCCTCGGCACATAACAAATGGTGGGGGCTCATCATGCAGATGGGGATTGGGCTACCCCATCGGCAAATAAACTAGGGAAGGGGACATGCCAACAGGGGGACTGGGAACCCCCAAGTCGGCTTTCATCAGGACTCTGAGGCAGGTTGCAAGAGTCGCCGCCTGCCGCCATGTTATAAGAAATTTTATACCAGGCAAGGGACCGCCCTGCAATGATGGGTCGCTCCCTCATTGTAGCGGCGGATTCCTTTCAAGGTGGTGGCACACTGGCTGAACTAGAGTCAGCAGCAGCATGCCACCGCACTGGGGAAAGCGGGCCAGGCCTCAAAAGGCACTGGAGGCATTGGCCACCACAGTGCCGAGCCTCCAAAGCCCTGCTTCTCTCCCAAGCTGTGGCAAAATGTTTCTTGCACATGCGCGCAAGCAAACATAAAAATGCTTTGTCCCCCCTTTTGGCCTGCTTAGCTATTATCTCCTCAGTATTTGCCTTTGCTCTCCTTATCTTCTGCACTGCTAGCTTCCCCTTCTCCCTGTCAGCCTTCCTGTCTTCCTCTCTTTGTGTCCTTTTATATTTTCTGAAAGCCTTCCTCCTGTCCCTGACTGCTCTTGCTACCTGCCTTGTAAACCAAAGCAGTCTCCTCCCCTTTCTGCTCTTCCTTACCTTCTTTATGGCCATTTGCGTTGCTTTCAGCAACCCACCTTTAACAGTTTCCCATGACTCCTTCACGTCCCTTATATTCTCTGTTTCCGCCATCTCTTCCCTCACTATTCTTCTCATCCTGTGGAAGTCTATGCTCCTGAAGTCCATAACTGTTGTGCTGGTTCAGTTTGCCACCCTTCCTGTCCTTACTGTCCTGAGGTTGCTGGTGCCCAATACGTCTCCCATCTCCATCTCCTCCACACTCTCCCCATTCGTCAGGACCACACTCAGCAGGCTGCTGCCCCTTGTTATCTCCCTGACCAGCTACTGTAAGACAACTCCATGCAGCGCCTCTAGTATTTCCTTGCTTCTAGCTGATACTGCATCCATGATGGTCCAGTCAACATCTGGGAGGTTTAGGTCCCTCACCAGGAGTAATTCCCCTTTGAGAGCCATCCACATGACTGCCTGTACCAGCTGTTTATCCCCTTCCTCTCCCTGCATAGGCGGTCTGTATACCACCCCTAGTCGCAAGGATTCCCCTGTCCTTTTGTCCACTGTTACCCACAGGAGCAATGTCTCCCTGTCTTCCTCCTGTCCCTTTGTTACCCTTATGTCATCCTTGATGTATAGAGAGCCCCCCCCCCCACCTACCTGTCTTGTCCCTTCTAAACAGCCTGTAGCCTGGGATGGCTGTCTCCCAGGTGTGATGTTCTGTCCATCAAGTCTCGCATATCGCTACTATGTCCAGTCCTTCGTCCCCCATAATGGCCCAAATCCACCATCTTATTTCCCCAAGCTCCTGGCTTTGGCTGCTAATTCCATCCACCACATTCCCCTCTCCCCTCCGTATCGCAATCCTTTCTTGCCCACACCCCCTTCTTACTGTCCCACACCACCTCTCCCCATTACAGTGGTTTCCCACCCACACCCCTCCTCCTCTCCCTCCACCTCCCCATTACAATAATTTCCTGCTCACATATACCATCTCACTCTCCCACACAACCCCTCCCTATCACAGTCATTTTGTACTCACACACACCCTCCTCACTGTCTCCTCACTCCTTCCCCATCACAATCATTTCCAACCACACCAGCTTCTCATTGTCCCACCACCCCTCCCCATCCACAATTTCCTGCCCACATCCCCTCACCTCACTGTCTCACACCACCACCCCCTAACCCATCACAATCATTTCCCACCCACCCCTCCTCACTGTCCTCACACCACCCCTCCAAATCACAATAATTTCCCAACCATACAGCCCGTCCTTATTGTCCCACACCACCCTCTCCCCATCACAATCATTTTCTGACCACACACACCCATCTCACTGTCCCACACCACTCCCTCCCAATCACAATCATTTGGCAACCACACACAGCCTCCTCACTCTTGCCACCTCCCAACTGTCCGTTCCTGCCCCCCCCTCCTCACTGTCCCACCACCCTACCCAATCCAGCCATTTCTTGCCCACATCCCTCTCACTGTCCCACCACATCTCCCATCACAATCATATTCTGTCCACCCCCTCCTCACTGTCTCAACACCTCCCCATCATAATAATAATATCCTGTAACACCCCTCCTCACTGTCACCCACCTACTCCCCATCAGAATCATTTCCACACACACCCTCTTCATGTCCCACACAATCCCTCTCCCATCATAATAATTTCATGCCCACACACCTCTCCTCAATGTCCCACACCATCCTCCCAATCCACAATCGTTTCCTGCTCCACACCTTCCTCCCTGTCCACCACCCCTTCCCTCACAATCATTCCCAACCACACACCATCACTGTCCCACCACCCCTCCCATCACGATCATTTCTCAAGCCACACCCCTCCTCATATCCCACCACCCCTTCCCCATTACAATCATTTCCATAGCCACCCTTCTCATTGTCCCACTACCCCTCCCATTACAATCATTTCCCACCCACACCTCACTCTCCCTCCATCCTCCCATTAAAATCATTTCCTTAACTACATACCCTCCTTACTCTTCACAACCCCTCCCCATCACAATCATTTGCACTCACATACCTCCTCCTCACCGTCCCTTTCCTCCCACCCATCACAATCATTTCCCAACAGCACACACCCGCCTCACTGTTTTACACCACTCCCTCCCCATCACAATCATTTCCCAGCCACACACACACCCTTCTTATTGTCCCACACCACCCTTTCTCCATCACAATCATTTCCACACACACACACCCTCCTCACTGTCCCACACCACCTCCTCTCTATTACAATTATTTACCAACCACACACACCCATCTCATTGTCCCACACAACCCATTCCCCATCACAATCATTTCCTGCCCACACACCCTCCTCACTGTCCCACACCACCTCCTCTCCATTACAATCATTTCCCTCCCCCCACACACACACCCTTCATATTGTCACACACCAGCCCCTCCCCATCACAATCAATTCCTGCCCACACCACCCTCCCCGTACTGTCCCACACCACCCACTCCCCATCACAATCATTTCCCACCCACATGCCCCTACTCACTGTCCCAAACCACCCCCCCCATGACAATCATTTCCTACCCGTACCACTCTCTACTGTCCCACCACCCTCTCCCCATCCACAAATCACAATCTTTTGTACTCACATCCCCCTTCTTACTGTTCTACACGTGATTAAAAAAGTAGTATTCCAACTTCTGGCACTATGCCCAGAGCCAACAATAACTTTTAGTCAAACCCTCCCTTCCTAGCTACTCCCCCAGTCCACAAAATATCCTGGCCCCAATCCATGATTTGCATGAATGAAGCCAGTTGATAGGTCAAATTTCTGGTCAGCTCGGTGCCAACTCAGCGTAGTATGTGAGAGGTAATTAAGGTGAGTGAGGAAGGGAGGGGTCGACAGGACAGCATTGGCCACCTGGGGAGTGTAGACCATTTTAAAGCCCTTTTTCCTTTGCCAAATATGAATGCAGACTACTGGATACTGAGCATCTGAGTATTTCAAAAAAGGGATTTGCACACCCGTACAGCTGTTCCTTAAGCAATACAGCGCGGCAAGGTGTGCGTTACTGTGGGATAAAGGCACATGTCAGAAAGAAATATACAATGGGAGCCATGACCAATAACTGCACAAGAGCCATATCACCTCATACTGTAAGGGAACACAGCATGGGGGACCAGCCTTTTCTGCCATGGGAGGCACAGTATTAGAAATACAAACATTTGTCAATGCCGAATGTTTGCTTGCTAGTATTAGCATTGGAAATGCAGGAGTTAGACAGATGCAGAATAGGAATGGCAGTGAAGTATTGAACTTCTCGCCAACCCCACCTCCACCCTGCAGAGACGGACAGGCATTGGGGTATGCATTTGGGTCATCGCCCATAACATTCATGCCATTTCACCTCACCCTATCCTGCAGACACTGACGCATGTTGAGGTGTGCCTTGGGGTGTTCGGCTTTACAGTCGCCCGATTACATAAGGACATACACTGAAATTGGGTGCAGTACAGGAGAATGGGGTGAACTCTGGGGCCAAAGAATCCAAGGCACACCTTGATGCCTGTCACTGGCTACAGGGTGGGGGGGGTGGCATGACCATTACAGTCAGCAATCCAAAGACACACCCCTGATGCCTGTCAGTCTGTACAGGGTGGGACATTATGGTTAGAAGCCATAACTCCCCAGGGATTTGTTGGTATCTGCACTACAAATTTTCAACATAGCCTTTTTGTGACCCCCACCGCATGAAAGCATTTGGGACCTCTTCTCATGAACAGTGGCAGTGTGATTTTGTTAACGTGTCCCAAACTTTGAGTTTCCACAGCGACCGTGCCATTCTGCGCCAGATGTGCGAAAACACAGATTGGGTAGGATGTGAAGAATGACAGCTGTACCATTCATAGAGAGGTATGAATAACTTGGCAGAAGATACCAGGAGAAAGGACTGCTGTGTGACTGAACTTATCTGCTGGGACTAAAGTAGAAGAACTTTTGTATTTGGACCTTTAATTTAGGGTAAAAAAACTAACATACAAAACAAAACAAAAAAAAAAAAGTGTGTGTTTGGGTTAACTGAACTGAATGGTATGAAAAGTCATCTGGGTGTAAATCTCAGGTGACTGAAAGGACTTAACTGCTGTGAGGTTTAAATTACTTGTAGAAAGATCTGGTAAGTAGAGGTGTGGCTTAGCTAGAAGGAAGCTACATTTAAAGACTACCTTAGAAAGATTCTGCTAATAGCTTGGCAGAAGACACCAGGAGAAAGGACTACTGTTGACTAAACTTCTCTACTGGGACTATATTGCCCTCCTTCCCTCCCACCCCAAAGCTAGTTCTATTTTATAGGCACAGGTTTGACTGACAACAGGAACTTCCCTGTTTAGGGGCAGGAAGTGAGTGATCCACAGAACCACCTGAGGACCACCATCCTAGAAGGGCAAGAGTAGCTCTCCGGTCCCTCTGGCTGCTGGAGGTCTGCACTGAACAAGTAAGTGGTCTACTGAGAAATATAGGATATTCTTGTCTCAGAACAGGACAATCAGGAGCTTAAAGGGCACACAGGCAGAGAAATGGAGAGAGAGAAAAAAACAGAGGAAAGAGTAAGGATTGCAAACAGTCAAGGGCCAGACATAAGACATGATTGGGTGGTGCAGTGCAGTGGCTGATGGGCAGCAGTCTTCAGGGAGATGTTCTGGAGGATGCGGTGTTGTCCCATCTGCAGGCACCTCTCTGGGCTGAGGAGAGGTTGCTCATCTCAGGCTGGGTTGGCCAGGATTTGTGGGACCTTCTCTTCCATCCAGGGACCACCAGTGCCACTGCCGTTGCCTCAGAGGTTGCCAAGAAAGAGGCGGTTGGACCACAGTGGGCTCAGGGAGGTGAGGGTGGTGGAACAGAGGCACATCCTCCAGTTGTACCTCTCCACAATTCCTATGCCATTCTGGCAAAGTGTGGTTCCTCTATGGAGGCACCTACAGTGGAGGCCAAGGGAGGATGTGGGAACCTCCACAAGGAGACCACAGGAGGGTGGCAGGGGACCCTGCAGGAAGGAAACAACTCCTGGTGGGGACTCCATTGTTAGGAAGGTAGAACTGGGCAAGGAGGGGAGAGAGAGTGAGTGCCTGCCTGGTGCCATGGCTTGGAGGGACAGGAGGCGAATCCTCAGGATTGCTGGAGTAGCTGCACAGGGTGAGAGCTGGATGCCATTGTCCACATAGGGACAAATGACCCAGCTAAGAAAGGGATTAGAAGTGCAGGAAGGTTTGTGAATTGGGGAGGGCCTTGAGTCCAAGTAGCATGCACGTGGCAACTTCTGGGAGGTGCTACCCATCTATGGCATAGGAGGAGCCAGGGTGTTCCGTACCATGGGATTCAATCAGTGGTTGAAAAACTGGTGTGAGCTCAGGGATTTAGCTTCACTGGGGACTGGGGTCACCTGGGGTGATGCAAGCCTATACTGGCATGATGGGCTGCATCTGTCTGGGAGGGAACCAGGATCCTAGGTGATAGAGTTTAAATGCTTCATTGGCAGAAGCTTTTAAACTAGCCAGGGAGGCACTGGAAAGGAGCAGGAAAATCTAGCCCCCAAAAAATCACGGTAGTAAGTGTGGCAAACACCAACATGGAGGTGTCGATGGGGAGAAGGGCAGGGGTAAATGGAGAAAGTGACAAAGGCAAGAAGGACAGGGATGGGGCAAGGGGTAAGACCATCAGAAATGGAGGTAATGAGTACCAGCCCTGTAGTCTGGGCAACAAGCTCCCTGAACTGGTGGCCTATAATGGAAGAGGATGCCTGGATATCGTAGCTGTCACAGAAACATGGTACACAGAGAATCATGACTGGGATGTTAACATACCAGGGTACATAACTTACAGGAGAGACAGGCAGGGAGAAGAGGGAGGTAGCTCTCTGTAAAGGAAGGATAAAGCAACTGAACAAAAGAGTAAACAGGGAGGAGAGAGGCACTGTGGGTCTACTTGGAGACTGGAAAGGCACCACAATCTGCACAGGGGTTGTGTACAGACCCCATGTCAGGGGAAGGAATGGACAAGGATATGATGGAAGGCATTCTTAGAATGGCAGAGAAAGGAGATACTGTTGATGGGAGACCTGAATATGCTGGATGTTAACTGGAGCACATTGCTGCAGCCACATCCAAAACAGGAGCCATTCTTGGCCCTACAGGTGGCAGGCATTAGACAACTAGTTTTGGAACCCACTGCGTGAGGGCAATCAGACCTCGTGCTCTCAAACTGGGGCAGTGAGAGGATCTCAGATCTAGAAATGGGTTGCCATCTGGGGACAAGTGACCATCAGACAGTGTGGTTCACGTTAAACTCAGCTACGAAGTCAAGCCACACAAAGTGAGGGGTACTGGACTTTGGGAGGGCTGACTTTGGCAGATGGGAGGTGCCTCAGAAAGCACTAGCAAACGAGGCTAGAAGGAGGTGTGGAGCAACAATGGGGAACTATGAAAACTGCCATCACCAGAGGCAACAAGCCTTTGTGAAAACAAATAAACAAATCAAAGCGAAGAAAAAGCCACTATGGTTCTCAAGAGGTGGCTGTGAAGTCAGGAAGAAAAAGATAGCATTCCGGAGTATAAGGAAACACAGAAGAAGCAGGACAGAGGCTGTACCAGTTAAGGCAGAAAAGAAGCAGGAGGAAAGTCAGAATAGCAAAGGCCCAAACTGAGAAAGATAGCCAACTCAGTTAAGAAGGGATAAAACCTTTATAGGTACATCAGCGAAGCAGAAAAGACAAAGGAGGATAGTGAGGCTGAATAGAATGAGCGGTGGGTGGGCAGAGGGGACAGTGAAAAGCAGGAATACTGAACGAATATTTCAGCTCAGTATTCACAAAGAGGAGGAAGTACTAATCAATTAACAAGAAGCACTCTTGATAGAATTTGATCCCAGTCCTTTCACAGAAGAAGGGTTCTGCAAGAACTCCTAAAACTGAAGGTGGACAAAGCAATGGGTCTGATGGAATTCACCCAAATTCTAAAAATTAAAGGAAGGAACTAGTGAAACCACTGGCTACTCTTTTAATAAATCATGGGAGGATGGTGTGGTACCCGAGGGACTGGAGGAATGGATGTGATTCCCCTTCACAAGGTGGGACCAAGACAGAGGCAGGAAACTACAGACCTGTCAGTCTGACCTCTGTGGTAGAGAAGTGATGGAGTCACTTCTGAAGGAAAGAATAGTTGAGTACCTAGAGGTCAGTGGAGCACAGGATCCAAGGCAGCATGGGTTCACAGCGGGAAGATCACATCAGGCAGATCTAATAGATTTCTTTGACTGGGTGACCAAGTAGTACACCAGGGAGGGCTGTGGATATGGCCTACCTAGACTTTAGCAAGGCATTTGACACAGTCCCACAAAAGATTATTAGTCAAATTAACCAGCCTGGAGGGGTCCCAGGGTGGTAGCCTAGGTAAAACATTGGCTGGACAACAGGACACAGAAGGTAATTGTAAATGAGTCCACTCTGAAGAAAAGGCGGTTTTAGTGGGTACACATGGAGGTTCAGTGTTGGGTCCAGTCCTTTTAATGTCTTCATCAGTGACATTGCAGAGAGGACTGGAAGGAAAAGTATGCCTTTTGCAGATGACACAAAGATCTGCAACAGGTTGATACACAAGGTGGGGAAAGGATGAAAAGGGACTTGGCAAGGTTGGAGAAATGGTCAGGCGTATGGCAGCTGGATTCTATGCAAAAAGTGCAAAATAATGCACCTGGAAACAAGAACCCAGGGGAAGAATACACAATGGGTGGGAGGTAGTAACAACAACAAAACAGGAAAGGGACCAGGGGTAATCATATCAGATGACCTTAGGTTAGCAAGCAATGTGAGAAGGCAGTAGGAGGGACGGGGGTATACTGGGATGTATAGGAGAGGCATCAGCAGCAGAAAACAGGAAGTTGTTATCCTCTGTACAGACAGTTGGTGAGACCCCATCTGGAATACTGTGTCCAGTTCTGGAGACCCCATCTCCATAAGGACATAGACAGGATAGGGGCAGTCAGAGGAGGCAGCTAAAATGGTGCAGGGTCTGCAAGAGAAGCCGTATGAGGAGAGACTCAAGGAGCTTAATATGTATACCCTTGAGAGGAAAGAAGGAGAGGGGGACATGATGAAACTTTCAAGTACCTCAAAGGAATCAACAAAATCCAAGAGGAGCATCTTTCAGAAGAGACTTTGCAAGAACAAGGGGACACAATTTAAAAGATAGAAGGAGGCGGTTCAGGGGCAATGTGAGAATATTATTTCACAGAGAGGTGAGTGGATGCATGGAACAGCCTTCCTGAGGAAGTTGTGGGTCTAAAACGTGGGAGGAATTCAAGAATGCATGGGACAGACATAAGGCAATTCTTGTGGGGGGCAGGAAGATATAGGCTGTTGGTTAACTAGGATCTGCGGCCTATCCTGTAGGTAGGGAAATGGGCAGACTAGATGGGCCTAGCGGTCCTTATCTGCCATCAAAGTCTATGTCTCTATGTTTCTATGTTTCTATGAAGAGATGGCAATGTTGAAAATCTGTAGTGAAAATATTAAAAATTCTCGAACTTCCGAGCATACATGGAAACTGCGCAATGCATGCACGTAACACATTCATTTAGTGGAATTATTTCACCAAATTTTCAACATAGGCATTTTGTGACCTCTGCTCATGATCACTATCACTATGAATTTCTTAATCTGTCCCGTACATTGCGTTTCCACAGTGACCACGCTATTCTGCACCAGATGTGTTAACGTATATTTCAGGCAGGATATGAAAAATGACAGCTGTACTGTTTGTAAGTAGGTGTGAAAAAATGCCAATGTAGAAAATCTGGAGTGAAAATATTATAAATGCGCAAAATTATGAGGGTGCTTGGAAACGGCTCAATGTACGCTCGTAACACAGTCATTTTATGGGCTTTTATCACTAAATTTTCAACATAGGCATTTCAGCACCTCTGCTCATGAACAGTGTCACTGTAATCTTTTTAATCTGTCCCGAACACTGACTTCCTACAACGACTGCGCTATTGTGTGCCAGGAGTGCGAAAACACATTTTGGTCAGGATGTGAAAATGACAGCTGTACTGATCATAAGGAGGTGTGAAAAAATGCCAGTGTTGAAAATATGGAGTGAAAATATTACAAATTCACAAAGTTATGAGTGTGCGTGGAAACTGTGCAATGCACGCTCGTAAAATAGTAATTTTTTGGATTTTTTTCACCAAATTTGCAACATAGACTTTTTGAAAGCCCACCTCATGAACAGTGGCTCTGTCGTTTCATTAATCAGTCCCGGAAGGTGATTCTGCACAGTGACCACAAAATCACCTTTCGGGACAGAATAACATGACATTGACTGAATTCATGGGGGGAGGGGGGGCCAATAACGCCATGTTGAAAATTTGGTGCCAAAAGTCCAAAAAATGGCTGAGATATCTGCATAAGTTGAAAAAATCCTATTTATGCCATTATACAGCTTGCCAGTATTTCTTCAGTTCACAGTCAGCTTTGAAGAGTGCAGATGTGTTTCCGGTCTACTAAAGGTCGGCGCGCCAGGCTACAGAGGTAAGTATGGGGGGTGGGGAGGTGGGTGCGCAGATGGTGGGCATGGGTTGGGGGAGGGGGCAGGAGAGACCATGAGGGACTCTTTTCTTTGTTTCAGGGACACATCAATAAAAGACATCATGGGAAGTTTTTTTTTGCAAGCTTGCTATGTGCACACTGGGGTGGGCTCCCAGTGTGCCACCCCATTTTGGGGTGGGGGGACTGAAGCCCGATGGAGATTGGGCCCCCGTCAACACAGAAATGTGTGTGGGGGCACATGATGCGAGGGGATTGGGCACCTCTTTGGCACACAACAAATGGGGGCATTATGCGACAGTGGGCTCCTCCGTTGGCAATGAACTGGGCAGAGGGCATGCCGACAGAAGTTGGACACCCTATTTGGCTTTCATGAGACTCTGAGGTGGCAGCTATGCTGCCGCCATGTTTAAGGAAATGTTACACGAGGCAAGGTACCGCCCTGCAATGACAGGTCGCTCCATCATTGCAGTGGAATGGCTGACGCTGCAATGACTAGGCGGCCCCTTATTGCAGCAGCCAAATCGTTTCAAGTTGGTGGCACTTCTGCAGAACCAGTGTCATCAAGACACTGGGTCTGCATTGGATGAACAGTGCCAAGCCCACAAATGCAGTGCCGGCATTGGCTGCCACAGCGCTGCACCTCCACAACCCGCTTCTCTCCTAAACTGCCACATAATATTTCTTGCACATGCGTGCAAGCAAACATAAAAATATGGTAACTTTCTGACACCTCCTGCCTAAAACCCATTTTCTCTTTGATTTTTATTTTACGACAGGGGATGGTGTCTCCCATCTCCTGAGGTTTATGACCATCTTCCTTTTGATTAGCTAACCAGGGAAATCCCCTTTGAAAATGGACTCAGTTTCCTGATTAATCAGGCTGTTCTCAGATCACAGAGGAATGTCAAATATTTTGCAAGACATTCTCGCTTTCCTGTGAACTTTTCAGTGAAACTATGTACTCCTCTGTCAAAGCTCATTCTACTGGCCTGTTTGGGAATTTATTTATAAACAAAATCACAGAAATATATAACAACAATATGTCTGTAATGTTCAGCAGTGGCTAAATCGCCACACCTACCACCCTTCATCAGACAGTGCAAGTATCCTACCTAGGATCCTACCAGAAATCCTAATAAAGATAAATGTAGGATCTGGGGTTGGATAGCGATGGATCCTAACTAGTATTCAAGCATCCTAGGTCAGATAGTTAGGATCCAAGCTGCATCTGTTGGTCAGATACGTGGATCTGTTGCTAGGATCCACAACATTTGTTGGATCTGTGCGCTGGATCCTAGAGAGTCAGAGACATGGTTGGATAGCACTGCTATCCTACAACAACAACTATCTGACCAAATCAGATGAATCTGTTTTTTATCCTAGTTTCTAGGACACTATCTGAGCAACACTAGTCTGCTTACATATCCCCTACATCTCTTCTCACTATCTCTGGAACTTGAATTTCTACACTCCTCCTCCCTCTGTCAGACACATTTTATATACCTCATGCCACCCTATTCTTCTTCTGCTCTCGCGGACACGTCCACTTTGATTTCAGCTCTGTATACATTACATACCCTCTACCACTTCCCCTCCTCTGCTCTGCAGGGAAAGGGTCAAAAGCTGCAGTCAAGTACAGGACTTGTGGGCAAACTCGATGGGCCTAGTGGTCCTTATCTGCCAACAATTTATATGTTTCTCCAATTTCAGCTTGGTGCATAACTGTTTTGGAGCACTGATATGCCCCTACACCAAGTCTGCATACACAGAGCTGCTGCAGGAGCAAAAGGCACGCTGTTTTTTAAAGCAGGCACTAATTACCAAAATAGCAGTGCGTGACTCTCCCACTTGGTGGTTACGAAAAATTGTGGGAAGCCTCCCACTATAGCACAATTCATGCTATCCCCCCTGAAATTTAAACCCTGAGATTTTCCAGGGGGTTGGGGAGTGTGTGCACTGAATTCTCTGTGCACTGAATTCCTGAATTCTGTTTTTAATAATGTATGCATTAAGCAGCAGCACCTCTAATGAAAAAAACATTTAAAGTTTATGAATGAGCACAGGATGAGCAGCTAATTTTACATATTTTACATACTCCTTACCCATTCTTCCTCCTCTGCTCTCCCTGCTTCTCTGATTTCAGCTCAGTGCATCATTTCTGTGTGAGGAGTAGGAGTTTGAAGAAGGTTGTGCAATAGCTACTTAAATTCTCTTTTTGAGTGTGGATAGGAATGTTAGGAATATAAAAAGTAGTTGCTATCCAAACGTGTACAACAAAGGGGGTAAGGGAAATTAAGAAAAGAATGTTTTGCACTGATGAGCGGGGGAGGGGAGACTTGAGAGTGTTTGGTATCCTGCATCTGGAAGGGTGAGGGGAGTAAGCTGGTGAGCAGCAGCAGCAATGGGTAGGGTGGTAGGCTGCAACAACTGCAGTGCACCAGTCTTTCTAAAAATTGCCTAGAGTGTGGGAGGATGTTTAGTGTGCAACCACATAGAGAAACTTAGAAAGGAGATTGAGGGTCTGCTGGAGGAACTAAGACAGGCAAGGCAGACTGGGGGTGGGTTTAGCCCAATACTGAAGGGAGGAAGAATGGGAGATGAGGGAGGGCGATTTAAGCCAACAGTGTTGAGGAGAGGGTCAGAAGAAGGGAAGCAGGGACAAGGGGGCCTAGGCCAGGAAAAACGATTGCCGGGGAAACCAGATCAGGAGACAAAAGCCTAATGGAAGAAGGAGATAGGGACTAGTGAGGGGAGGCGAAGAAGTGGCAAAAGTCATGGAGTGGAAAGGACAGAACATGTTACTATGAAGAGAGAGGGAGCAGGCATTTGTGAAGAGTCTTCAGAAAATAGTTTTGCACTGCTAGAGAGGAAGAAGGTGGAGGAGGGAAATGATGAAATTAGAGGAGTAATTGATAAATGCCTGGAACAAACCGGAGCAGGGGGAAGTTCTGCTGGGACAATTACAACAGGGGCAAAAGGGGGAAATAATGTGCAGGAGGAAGAAGAGGAGCCGGAAATGAGAGAGGGAGATAATGGAAGCAAGCAGGGGAGCAGAGGGGTGGAATCTTAGTGCTGGGGGGATTCAATACTAAGAGGAGTCAGGTGGGGTAGCAAGGGGGAGAGGCATAGTCGCATTTGTGTAGAGGCCATGCCGGGAATGACAGCGGAAAGGGTGGGACAATCTGTTCTGATATATGCTAGAAGGGGTAGGGACAAGTCTCATTTAATTATACATCTTGGGATGAACGACCTGGCTGACAAGACACTAGATATAGTCCAGAGGAGGTTTGAGGAACTAGGACAATTATGTGAGGGGGCAGGAAGATCAGTAACTTTTGGAGATACTTCCACTGCCCAGGCAAGCACAACAAAAGCTGAGAATAGAGGAATTTAACGGATGGCTAAGAACCTGGTGTTGTGCTACAAGGGTATGGGCTTTTGGGGGTGGGGAGGGACCTGGGAGACAGTAGTCTCTATGCCAAGGACAGACTACACTTGAGTGAGGAGGGAAAAAGTGTTGAAATAGAGGATGGAGGGAGTACATAGAGAAGTAGGAATTTAAACTAGGAGCGGGGGTGGCAATTGGGCAAGAGACATGCAGAGACTACAGGTTGGGAAACCGTATGAGCTTACCCCCCATAACAGTGACAAAGGACAAATGGCAAGTACTATTGGTGATGCTAGTAAAGGAGGGCAGGATGGGGGGGGAAGGGTGGAAGGTGGTTACCCTTAATGCTAGGAGCCTTGGGAGTAAAACTGCAGAGCTACAGGTGCTCATGGCAGAGGAAGAGGTGGATATTGCAGCCATCATAGAAACATGGGCCACCTAATACAATGACTGGGACCTGTCTGTACCAGGGTACAGGTTATTTCGTAGGGACAGGGTGATTGGGAAAGGAGGGGGTGTGGCACAATATGTGAAGAAAGGACTGAAGTGTGTAAGGGAGGAATGGGAGGGTAGTACGGAGTCACTTTGGATGCAAATCCAGGATTCCAAGAATAGGATTCTTAGAATGGGAATGCTGTACAGGCCACCCTCTCAGACGGAGGAGTTAGACAGGGAACTACCGGGACAGATCAGGAGGACCTGTGAAAAGGGTAGTGTGGTGATTGTGGGGACTTCAACATGCCAGGAGTGGACTGGAGTACCCCAACAACCAGGAACATAAGGGAGCAGGTACTGCTGGATGCCTTCCAGGACAGCATCCTGCTGCAAATGGTCAGTGAACCAACCAGGTTAGGGAATACCCTTGACCTTATGCTGGCAAATGGGGACTTTGTGAGAGAACTTAGAGTGGAGGAACTGCTGTCAGAGAGTGACCACCACTCAGTATGGTTCACACTGGATATGGGCAAGGAAGGTGTGGAATCTGGCACAAGAGTGCTGGACTTCAGGAGGGCTGACTTTGGGAGGATGGGGGAAGTGGTAAAAGGGTACCTGGCCAGAATTCAATCTAGTATGGACACTAACCAGAGGTGGGAGCTCATAAAGCTGGGGATAGTGGAGGCAACCAAAACCTGCTGCAAGGCCCAGAGCAAGAAGGCTAGGGTTAAGAAACCAAGCTGGTTGAGCAAGGAGGTCATGGAAAGATAAGGAGGAAAGAGCTGCCTTTAGGAAGTACAAGAAAACAGGGAGGGGAGGACAGAGAAGTACTTGACGGAATCGAATGAGGTGACAAGGGCAGTAGAGGGAGCCAAGGCATCTCTGGAACTCAGGCTGGCACAGGCATTAAGAAGGGGAGAAGGACTTCTTTAGGTACATCAGGAGAAAAGGAGCTGTAAGGACCACATAGTAAGGATTAGGAAGGAGGGAGTTGGGTGGAAGCAGAGTGCGATAAGGCAGAAGCACTAAATGAGTACTTCTGCTCAGTATTATAAAGAGAGGGGGTGACACCAAGGGGAAGAAATGGCAGAAAGCGGGGGTGACAGACAGGAAATCATGGAGGGCAGAGTTGAGGAGGGTTTGAAGGCACTGAGGGTGGATAAGGCACCAGGCCCAGATGGCATCCACCCAGGTACTGAAGAGCAGAGGTCCTTGCAGGACTTTGGCACACCTATTTAATGCTCACTACATTCGGGGTGTGTACCTCAGGACTGGAGGATGGCTCATGTGGTGCCCCTCCACAAGAGTGGCCCCAAGGATGAACCAGGAAACTACAGACCAGTGAGCCTCACATCCATCATGGGTAAGCTAATGGAGACTATCCTGAAGGAGAGGCTGGTGGCCCTCCTAGAGGTCAAAGGACTACAGGACAGCAGACAGCATGGCTTCTTATGGGGCAGATCCTGCCAAACCAACCTGGTGGAGTTCTATGACTGGGTAACTAGGCAACTGGACAGAGACCATGCAGTGGATGTCCTGTATCTGGACTTCAGTAAGGCATTCGACTCAGTGCAGCATGGAAGGCTGGGAAGTAAGTTAGTAGGCACAGGGGCAGATGGAAAGCTGGTGAGATGGGTAGGGAACTGGCTTCAGGGAAGGCAACAGAGGGTGGTGGGTAGGGAGTTCTCACACCCAAGGGTAGTGACGAGAGGTGTTCCACAGGGCTCGGTGTTGGGACCAGTGTTGTTTGGGATATTCATTGCAGACATATCATTGGACATCAAGAGCAAGGTCAGTCTATTTGCTGATGATACCAAGGTAAGAGTGGTGGTGGATGACCTAGAGGGATGGCAGGGATTGCAGGATGATCTGGCAAAGCTTGAAACCTGGTCAGATACCTGGCAACTGGGGTTTAATGCCAAAAAGTGCAAGGTGCTGCATTTTGGGATGAAGAACCCAAGGAGGAGTTACCTGCTGGGGGGAGTGCAGCTAGCCCAGACAGAGGAGGAGAAGGATCTGGGGGTGCTCACTAGAGGGTCAGTAAACAACTCGGCACAATGTAGGAAGGTAGCTGCAAAGGCCAACAAAATGCTGGGTTGTATTGCAAGGGGTATATCCTCGAGGAGGGAGGAGGTGATTCTGCCACTGTATAGGTCATTAGTTAGACCGCACCTGGAGTACTGTGTGCAGTACTGGCGCCCGTATCTGTAGAGGGACATTAAGTTACTGGAAGGGGTGCAGCACAGGGCGACAAAGATGATCAAGGGGCTGGGGGACTTATCATACGAGAGGAGGCTGAGGGAGTTGAACATGTACTCACTGAAGGAGAGCAGGGACAGGGGGGACATGATTGAAACCTTTAAGTACATGAAAGGAATAAACAAGACAGGTACAGAGGGGCTGTTCAAAGTAAGGGAGGGGAGGGACACCAGAGGCCATGATATGAGACTGGAGGGAGGAAGGCTCAGGAGGGAGATGAGGAGACACTTTTTTACAGAGAGGGTGGTGGCTGCGTGGAATACATTACCTGCAGAAGTGGTATCCAGTAGAACAGTGGACTGCTTCAAAAGAGGATGGGACAGGACAAGGGGGAGGGTTAATGAAGGGGAAGGGTGGAAGGGAGGGGCAGCTGCAGAATAAGGGGTGCTAGCTGCACATTCGAGCAGACTTGATAGACCTCTAGGTCTTTATCTGCTAGCAAATTTTGTATGTTCGTATGTTCATATCTCTGACATGCCCCTCTACCCAAAGCCCAACACTGCACACACACACACAGCTGCTACAAGAGCCGATGACATGCTGCTTCTTAAAAACAGCAGATGCCAATTACCAAAATGGTAGCGCAGCACTCTCCTATCTGCGGGTTACAAAATTTGTGAGAAGCCTCCAAAGACAGCACAAATCACGCTAACCCTCCCCCCTGAAATTTACGCCCTGAGATTTGTCATTAGGGTGGAGGGTGTGCCCTGAACTCTCCATTTTTACTGATGTATGCAAGAAGCAGTTGTACCCCAATGAAAAAGCCATTTAAAGTTTGTGAATGAGTAAGGGCTGTGCAGCTAATTTTGTGTTTGATGCTTGGAAGATGTATAGTTATCATTAGAAAGCTCCTCATGAGTTACGTACCCATGGGTTGGGGATTGCATCATTGCCTCCACAGAAGCTTTCTGAAGTTGCAGCACTTGTCTCCTTGTATACTGTTAACAGTTAATCCTGGGCCCTTCTGAGCAAAATCAAGCCATAATTGGCATGCCGCAAACAAATGCTAATAGCACAAAAACCATAAGTGCTAGACACAAAGTATGAGTGGCAAAATTGTTCAGCATAAAATTACCTTTCCAACAGTGGTATGCAAGGAATAGCAGGTCATTTAGTTTTATTTCTGTGCTGGTCGAAACAGCAAAACAAAATATTTTTTGCACTAAAAAATGCACCATAGACCTTTTTTTGTTGGGAAATATGTAACATAACACCAAATTAAGCATTCAGACATTAGATGTAATTGTAATAATTTGTTTATAAAACAAATGGCTATTTCTGTAGTATTAAACATAATTTTCCCCCATTTGAGTCAAGGTGTGTTGGTGAGGTTTGAGGGACAAATCTGAACTATACACACCATACCATAAACAAATGCATATAACTCCTAAAGTATACATGACACAGACAACGTATCAGTGGCAAAGTTGTTCCACACAAAATTGCCTTTCCAACGGTTCTATGCAATCAACTGTACTCAATTGGGTTTTTGTTTTATGCTGGCTAAGATACCCAGAATTTGTGTTTTCTTCAAAGTGCTTAGGTGGTTCTAGATTGAAAAATTGTCATAAACAAATATGAATAACTCCTAAAGTGAACATGATACACACTAAGTGTCAGTGGCAAGGTTGTTCAGCACAGCATTACCTTTCTAATGGTACTATGCAGCCAATTCTAATCAAGTCTGGCTGGCAAGTAATATTAAAATATGTGAGTGACTTCTCCAGACACTTCTAGGGCACACAGGAAGTCTGTAGGTGACTTCTGTAGGCGTTTTGGGACACACTGTAGTTAGATTTGCTGACGCCTACAGACGTTTCTAGGAGGCAATGAGTTAATTAAAGGATGTCAGTTTAGACAGTACATCTTATATAAAGGAAGCAAATTCAGGCAGTTTCCCAGATTTAAAAGTGCCATTGTATAATGCCCTATAATTTTAGGATCTGTTTATGTATGCATTTTATATGTATTTTGTAATAGGTAGCTTTAGGTTACATATTCCCTATTAGTATAACACATATCACTTGCTTTAGTATGCATGATGGAAAGTTACTGAGTTTTGCCTGTTTTCACAAAACTACTAAACATACAAGATGAGCCAAGTGTAAGATGTGTTGCCAAATTGGGGAAATGGTACTTAGCTTATCCTCAAACAAACTCAAGGTCATGAAATCTTACAGCTGCATTTTACAGAACAAGGCTGTACTGTGCAAGAGAGAGATAGGGAAATCACCAAGTATAGAAACATGATAGTTTTGTATCAGATAAGCATAGCCCAGATGCCGTATGCCAGTGGGCTACCCCTCCCTTGCCTGTGGTCTCTGGTACAAGGCAAGGGGCCCGGGGCTTGCTAGGGTCACAATTTGGGGTTTGTCCCCAGAAATATTAATAGCACAGTTCCTCCACCCAGAGAGAACTTGAAGTGGGTCAGGTGACTGGTTGGCACAGCCCCCTGGGATGTTGCACCTACCCACCTCCCCTACCAGCCACCCCACACACTGGATGCCCAACAATTCAGTACTACCATAAACCATGAACGGTAATGCTTTGACAGACTCAAAGAATTCCTGCACACAAACAATTTCAAGTGGTAAACCACAGCTTTATTTGGGGTAATGACTAGGGAAGGGATACCGGGACAAAGGATGGCTGTGGATAGAAAAACCTGGTTAGTTAAAAAGGCAGCAACAATAAACACTGGGGCCCACAGGCTAAACCAACCCCCACTGGTACCAGTGTTTCCCAGGATGTTCTTTGGGTTACCCACTAGGTGCAAGCCTGGTACGGTGCCATGGGTTGGCTGGCTGTTGGGGCCCTGAAAATATTTGAAAAGGACTCGGTTTAAGAAGACAACACAAATTCCCCTTTTTCCTTTCCGGGTGCCAGATTCTGGGTACTCACTGTTTGTTAACCTCAGGTTCAAAACCCTGGAAGATGGAACTTCTTATTCAGTGTAGCACAGAGCAGAAGAAATTCCAGCCTTGGTTCCTTGGGCAGGATGGACTTGCTTGAAGATCTTGCAGCTGGCCACCTTGATTGTAGTTCTGGCCACTTGTCACCTTCAGCTGCTTTTGACCCATTGCAGAGCTCTGTGGCAAAATAGCACCAGCCCCAGAAGGCCCAGACCTGGGAGTAGCCCCACAGCTCAGGGCACCAATGACCCATTGGGGGAGCTATCACCCCAGCAAGTACCGGTGACCTCCTGAGACAGTGAGGCCCACTTGGAAGGGGTCAGCAGGTTCCCTCCCTAGCTCTGGGTGAGAACTCCCAAATGGTGGGGGTACTCCTGCAGTCCCTGCACTAAGTTCAAGGCAAGAAAAGTTCACAGGCAGTTATTCCAATACAGTCCAGTGTCAATTGAAGTGGATGCTAGCCTTTGGTTCCAAAAAATGCAGGTGCAATCCAACAGAGGAATCCAAGAACAACAAGACCCTGTACACCAGTCCGCACTTTCCAGCTAAGCAATGTCCACAACCTTGTCTTCAGCTGCAGCTAGAACACAGCTCTCAGCCAACTTTACCCAGTTCACTCAGGACATGTATAGCACCTGGCTAGCACCCGTACGACCAGAGATGCTTTTCCTCTTCAAAATTGCACTTGCAGTCCCACAGTGGCTAATTTTACACACTTCCCGACCCTTTTTCCTCCTCTGCTCTCCCCTGCTTCTGTGATTTCAGCTCAGTGCATCATTGCTGTGGAGCTCTGACATGCCCCTCTGCCCAAAGCCCAAAACTGCACACACAGCTGCTGCAAGAGCAGATGACATGCTGCTTCTTAAAACAGCAGATGCTAATTACCAAAATGGTAGCGCAGGACTTTCCCACCTAGGGGTTATAAAGATTGTGGGAAGCCTTCAAAGACAGCACAAATCACGCTAACCCTCCCCCCTGCAAATTACATCCTGAGATTTGCCATTGGGGTGGAGGGTGTGCACTGAATTCTCCATTTTTACTGATGTATGCAAGAAGCAGTAGCACCACTAATGAAAAAGCCATTTAAAGTTTGTAAATGAGTAAGGGTTGTGCACCTAATTTTGTGTTTGATGCTTGGGAGATATATGTTTCTCATTAGATAGCTCCTGATGAGTTACCCACCCATTGGTTGGGGATTGCACCTTAGTTAAAGGATGCCAGTTTAGACAGTATATCTTATACAAAGGAAGCAAATTCAGCCATTTCATTGCAGTGTAGGGATCCAGCTGATAGGTAGTGTACCTTGATGTCTGGCAGCTGGACAACTTCACAACAGGACCTGATGTGAATACCAAAAGACCTCCAATTCAACTAGAGATAAAATAAGTAAGTGGCCAACTCAGGCAGAAAGAATATCATATCAGAGTTGCCATGGGTGGGACAGGGTGTGCACTGAATTCTCTGATTTTAGCATTGTTAGTGAATTCAAGACCAATGATAACAGTAGTTACCATGATAGCATTTAAGCAGATATGGTATAGTGCAAGGACTCAATTGGGGGCATTAGGACAGAGAAGGACAATAACCATAAGGGGAGTTGGGACCTGGGATCAGTAATAGGTCTTTGGAACTCATGGGCAGATGATGGACCCTTGGTCTCCTGCTGTCATTTTCTATGTTACCTTATTATATGGTTACTTACTACTATATAACTAACATTATACAATAGCAGGAAAGAATCTTGGGCTCTGATTGGTCACTGTAGAACTGGACCCGAGGTGTTATCCTAGCACAACACCATGGATCTAGTCCCACCAAGAAAATGACTGCATTAAATGACATAAAATAAATCACTAAACCATCAGTGCGGTCAGCTTCACCATAATCATCTTCACGGCTTCACCAGCCCCCACTTGTCTCCCGGCCTGAAAACACACAGTGCGTGACACAGCACTTCAGTTCATTTTTTTTCTTCTTCCAGTACCACTACAAACAAAGGACCACTGTACCAGGAGAAGCAATAAAATCATTGTGAGACTGCTTCCATCAGCTTAAACAGAATTCTGCCATTCCCATTAGGTATCCTTACCTGCCCTGAACAGACTCACGTGGTCACTCAGTCAGAGCGCCGGTTGAACAGCACACTGCACTTTAAATACTCACGGTTTCTCTTCTTCTTTGCCTTCTCCCAGTACAAAAGTAAACTCCACCCAACTGTACCATGAAAAATTCTTACTGAAATTCAAAATGAAACCCAATCTCCATGCAGAGCGGAAGGCGGGGGCAGGGAACTTTCGTGCATCAAAAAATAAAGAAAAAATGAATCTGACATGAAAGAGACTGCTTTCTTAATGCAGAGCCGCTGGGGGTGGGGTGGGGGCCAGCTTTAGGAGACACAGAGGCTAAATCACAAAACAACTGTCTACAATAGAAACAAGGTTAGGGAAACAGAGTCACAGTGCCAGAGTAACATCATAGCAGCTCCACCTACTGGCTAAGTCTATTGGCACTATTTTTTTTTTTTAAGTCTTGTCCCTAACAATCACACCACTAAGCCTAGCAACCAGTCCTGAATAAAATGCAGCAATGAACAATCTTTGTTTTCGTATAAAAAATTGATAATAGTATGAAACTATTTGGGGGCACCACACACTATAAAAAATACTGGATGGGCAACTCTGTGCACAAACAGTATGTTCTGCTACCTGAGGGTTTCTCATTCCCACGGATGTCCCAAGCTCCACTCTTGAGGTCTGAGGGTATCAGTAACCCTCTGTGGCAGAACAGACTGGTTGTGCATAGTCGCTCATCCAGTATTCTCTATATTATACCCATGTATCCATAGTTTATCAAAACAGCTGACACTCTGATTTTACTGTCTATGTTAATACAGCTGCCGAGACTATTCTTACGGTTTAAGAGTGGTTTCACTTGCACTAAGGATGGAAGTGAAACCACCCTTACAGCCATAACAGTGATCTCATATGAACATACAAATGTGCCAGCAGAAAGAGACCTCCTGGTCTATCCACATCTGCTCGAGTGTGCAGCTAGCTCCCTTAAGTTACAGCTGCCCCACCTCCCTCCCCTTTTGTCCGCCCTCGGCCATTCTCAACCTCACCCACCCATACTATCCCCTGTTCTCTGTCCCATGCCCTTTTAAAACTACCCACAGTTTTGCATGATATCACCCTCTCTGGTAGGGCGTTACACTTTGTCGCCACTCTCTCTGTGAAGTAATGCCTCCTTATCCCCTCCTAAATCTTCCCCCCTCTATTCTTACCCCATGCCATCTAGTGTCCTTTCCCTTCCTCAGTTTAAAAACCCCATTGGCTCCATCCTTGTTGATTCCCCTCAGATACTTGAAAGTTCTGATCATGACCCCCATCCCTCCTCTCCTCCAGGGTGTACATATTCAGTTCCCCCAGCCTGTTCTCATAGTCTCTCCCCTCCATTCCCTGTATCATCCTTGTTGCCCTCCACTGCACTCCCTCCAGTAGCTTGATATCCTGCTTCAGGTACGGCCTCCAGAGCTGCACACAGTACTCCGAGTGTAGCCTGACCATTGAACTGTAGAGGGGAAAGATGACCTCCCTCCGCCTGGATGAGAACCCCCTCACTATACACCCCAGCATCTTGTTCGCCTTCGCTGCCACCTTCCTGCATTGGGCAGAATTGTTCATGCTCCCTGTTACTATCACCCCTAGGTCCTTCTCCTCCTCAGTGATCCCCAGCTTCAGCCCCCCCCCAACCAGTATTCTCTCCTTGGATTCTTTGCCCCAAAGTGCATAACCTTACACTTCTTCACATTTTACCCCAGATGCCACCTCTCTGACCACTCCTCCAGTTTGGTTAGGTCCCCCTGCAGTTGCTTCCATTCATCCTCCTCATCCACTACTTCACCCATTTTGGTATCATCTGTGAACAGACTCACCCTGCTCACCACTACATGTGCAATGTCAGAGATGAAGAGCCCAAATTGCACCAGGCCCAGCACCAAGCCCTGCGGCACCTTGCTCGTCACTGGTCTAGGTGTTGAGAATTCCCCCACCGCCATTACCCATTGTAGCCTCCCATGCAGCCAGTTTCTAATCCAGTTTGCCATCTTCACTCCCACTCCGGTTAGTTTCCCCCTAAGCTGCCCATGAGGTACTGAATCGAAGGCCTTGCAGAAATCCAAGTAGAGGACATCCACTGCATGGCCCCTATCCAGCTGTCTTGTTACCCAGTCATACTATTGTATTAGGTTAGCTTGACAGGACTTCCCTGATATGATCCCATGCTGCCTCACATCCTGGAGGTAACTGTCCTCTAGAAATGACACCAGCCTCTCCCTCAGTATCATCTCCATAAGCTTGCCAACTATGGAAGTTAGACAGACTGGTAGATAATTGCCTGGTTCATCACTTGGGCTGCTCTTGTGTATCAGCACCACATGGGCCATCCTCCAGTCCTGAGGCACACATCCCATATCCAGGGAGGTGCTGAACAGATCTGTCAGTGGTTCCGCCAGCACCTCCGCCATCTCCCTCAGCACCCTGAGGTGGATACCATCTGGCCCTGGTGCCTTGTCCACTTTTAGTGCCCTAAGTCCCTCTAATACTCTATTTCCCTCAATCATTCCATCCATCAACTCTTCCACCCCCACCCTCCCAGTCCAAGGTGGTAGTGGTTCCCCCTTCTCCTGCGTGAACACTGAGCAAAAGTATTCATTTAGTGCTTCCACTTGTTCCTCTCCCTTTTCCACCCACTCCCCACCCTCTTTATCCTCACTATGTTATCGCTGCACTTCCTTTTCTCTGTGACTTATCTAAAAAAGCCTTTCTCCCCCCTTAATTGCCTGAGCTAACCTTAGCTCCCTTGAGGCCTTAGCTTCCCTAACCCTCTTGGTCAAATCCTTGGACCATCTTGCATACTTCTCCCTGTCCTCCTCCCAGTCCTTCCGAACCTCTGGTACGCAACTCTCTTTGCTCTCACCCCCTCCATCACCTCACTGTTCAACCAGCATGGTTTCCTTGTTCTGCTCCTCTTACTCTGTAACTTGGTGCAAGCTTCCGACGCCTCTGTAATCCCCTTTTTAATAATGTCCTATTTCTGCTCCACTTCCATCCTTGGCCTTATTCCCTCAAGTTTCCCTTTCAGTACCTCCCGCATCCTCCTGAAGTCTGCCCTCCTGAAGTCCACCACCTTTGTTAGTGAGCTCCCTGACTCCCTGCTCGCCATGATAGTAAACCAGTTTGGTGATCACTATCAGCTAGTGGGTCCTCCACCCTCAATTCCCTCACTGCCTCACGATTCGACAGTACCATATCTAGCATGTTACTTAGCCTAGTAGGTCCAGTGATATTAAATATACCAGTGGTATTAAATATACTGTTAATCAAGCTTGGTCAATAATATACCATATTAAGATTTAAAATAAAATGCCCAGAATTCGCCCATTTCCAGGGCAGCTGTACATGAAACACTGTTCACTGAATAAGAATGTCTCAGCACAGAGTAAAGGAGCACTACATTGGTCAGGAGCAATCCTTGCTCTATAATAACAATTGTTGTGGCTTATTTTGTTAGGTGTAATATGATGGATATTTCTATACTTTCTTTTATGAAATGTACGGTGCCCAGAGCCTACAGGATAGAGTGCTCCATAAATAAACTTGTCTTGCCTACCTCAGGGACCACGTTGACACTATTAACTTGTTGTATGTAATGTACAGTAACTGTATTTAATGGGAATGTTACCTAGTACTTAGAACCTTGAAATGTGTACCTACTGTTAATATTCTAGGCTGCTGCTGTATTTCCCGCCTCCCAGGACTCTCCTGCTTCTTACAAACTATGGTAGGTGCATCGCTCAAATGTGTCTGTAAAGGACTGCTTAAATACTAAATAAAACTTAAAAAAAAAAAAAATAGCAAAAAACATGATATTAAGATGATGGCTTCTGCTTAATATCGTGAATTTCCATGGCTCTAATCTTCAGTAATTTTTCTTTTCTCCCCTATATTTTTTGTTACTTATCTGGTTGCTACATTTCATTATACCTCTTGGACAGCACTGTGTTAATCCTGGGGTATAAGTAGATGGTTGTTGTAATGATCCAACTTGTTCTGCCTCTGCCTGGCAGTTCTGCTTAGTCAGTCCATCTGATGCTTAGGTTGAGCTGTCAAAGGGAGGACTTTGAAGTTGAACAGAAGGAGGCATCGATTTTGTACAAAGGTAAGGATTTTATTTTGGCTTTGTGGAGCTCCAGAGCATGTTTTGAGCAGTCTTGGCAAGAGCTGTATTCTGTTGTACCCCAAGGGTGATGAGGAGTGTCCATTGTGTTTGCACTTGAGGAACCTAATTAGGAAGCCTGGAGAAGTAGATTCTGTTTAGGAGTGCAGTGGAATGTGTGCTCATGTTTGTGAGAAAAGAAAAGCAAAACAACAGGAATTTCATTAGCAGCAGGAATTCAATTTCAGGTAGGGATGAGTCATTCAGATGGTGAGGACTTGTACAGATAATGTAGTGTGAGATGAAAGAGTGGGGGGGAGTGGTCAGGGACCTATAGGGTACAGTCTTGACAAAGACTCCTGGCATGAGGAAGACTTTTGCATGGCCACTGTACTGAAGGACTGATTGGACAGCTTTAAAATATGGAATACATCATATGGAAGAACAGGTTGGTTGGATTGCAGGATGAGAGATTGGTATACCAACTGCAGTGAAAGAGACATCAGCTACTTTCTTGCTGCCAAAAGGGGTCTGTGAGCACCACCAGTCCTAGACTGTCTGTTTTAGTTATAGTGGTGGAACCCTGGGACACATCTCCTTCCCTGCTGGGGTGTGTTGGCCAACCAGGTAAGAAAAGGCCAGGCTGATGCAGTAGATCACAAAGTACAGGGATAATATAGCTGGTGCACCTTTCCTCAGAAGATGCTGAAGACCTACAAATGGGCTTACCTTATTGGAAAAGAAATTACCCATTTCCTGAATTTCTGTTTTAGCAGCACTTTATACTAAAGGGTCTGATCTTTTTATAAGGGGGCCCACGCTTTCATAGGTATTAAGATGTTACATAGAAACATGTTCATTTAAGGTAGATATGTACTCCAGGTCCATCAACTCTGCCCTACCTGCATATTAAAGATTAAGGACTGGTATGCTCTGCAAACATACTAACTTCTAGAGACGTACCCACTCTACTACCCAAAATATCATGGAATTCCCTTGATTATCGGACTCTTGCCACCATTCTATCAAATGATAATTTATGTTATAGGATGGCATTTTTTATTCCAACTAACTACCAGAGGGGGTGTGGTGGAGAGTTGTGGGTGTTTGCTGTTCTAGTAATTTTGATGGTACGTGAGTAGGGTGTGGGACTTCTAGGCAAGGGTAGAGTATTAGTAAGGGGAAAGTAATGTGTAAGGGAGGAGCGAGCTTGTGTTATTCTATAACTCAGCTAAGACAATTATGTCCCTTTCTGTGGAATATGCCTGCGCTGGCCACAGAGGTTAGATGCACCTGTACTAAGCTGTCCTGGTGATGAGGAGGGATAAAGCACCAATGCCTCACCTGCCACCATGCCACTGATCCAGGTTTGGGAATGGACTTGGGTCAGTCAGGGGTCAGCCAGTGGGAGGAGAAAAAGCATGCTACAGGACGCTCTTCTTCTGAGGAGGGATGATTGCTGTCTCCGATGTGATACTGCCACCTGGGTATCCAAAGGTAGCAGCAAAGCAGAAACATGGTAGGAGAGGGAGGGTGTTCTTGAGGATACATGCACCCACATGTGTCCGTTTCAGTCCTTGGCCATCGGGATGCCTGAGGGGAGGGGTGAAAACAGGTGGAAAATGTAGTGGCCATGCAGGAGGATTCCACCCTCCCTCACAGGCCCTGCACCATCTACTGGGCTGCCTACTGCCACATCCCATACCAACCTCCTCCTAGGAAGCAAGGATGTCCAGGAGGCCCCACCACAGGGGGAAATCAGTGTGGCTCTGTACGGCAGCAGGAGGGTAAGGCACAGAGATGACGGATGACAGGACTGGGGGGAGCAATAAACCGGATAGAGACCAGCTGAGGTGGAGGGGGAAAGATAGGTCTGTACTTTGGCTGGCCGCATCGCATCACTGCACAATATTGTGTTGTCACCTGAAAGACCACAAATGGCATATAAGCCCCGAAATCCCATGCCGAGTTTGGCTTAGTGACAGGCATTCGGACATGTTGTGGGAGTATTGCACTCAGTTACCATGGAGGGAGGACATTCACTTTCCAGCATTTGTAGCCCTGCTAGCTGAACAAAGAGTGGCATTGGCTGTGGAAGTAGCTGCATGCCCTCCACCCTATCTGAAGGAAGTCAGTAGCTGTGATTGTTTAGGCAAGGAACAGGGGGGCCAGAGAAAAATCTGGTCATCAATCACAAAAAACAATTAGATAAAAGCCTGTAATGAAGGTGACACATTTTTGTGAAGCTTTGTTAGTCTACCCCTATAGACTGATTTGCATACCCATGATGCTTTATGCTGGGCTTGAGGCTTTGAAATGTATGCATGCAGTTATAAGAGCTATATAGAAGCCACAAACAAAATATATCTGTACTAGGCATTGTTCAGAGGTCACCCTACCAGTTTAAGGACTGGGACAACTCTTCTGGCTGAAGGGGTGTGGGTGGCTGATCAAAACAACATGGCAGGATTTGTCTAAGACAGCGCCCCCCTTCCCTCCCATCTGCAGGTTTTTTTGGTGATCTCTAAAATTAATATGGGTAGATTAGAGAGAAATTCTAGCAGCAGAGCTCCATCAATCTAGGCTATACTATGCAACAACAGATCAGTTGTAAATAAGACATGAGTCCTCACAGACTTGATTTAGGACTCTGGGTCAGATCTGGTAAGCATCATGGAGACCCAGTTAGGTGATTTGGTTTGATATAAACAGTACTCGTGCATCATCCCCCCACCAAGGTAAGGCACTTACCATAATGGGCCTTATAAGGTCCTCCACCACCGCAGTCAGCAGGAGATATTCCTCAATTCCCATCTTGGGACTCACACATAGTGGACCCAACAAAGAGGTAGGAGATGATGCCACAGCATCTTCAGCCCAAGTAGGTTCCAGAATCCTCAGTATGGTAGGCATCACTGAAGTTGGGCCAGTGAGCTTGAATGACTACTGAGGCACCACTGCTGCTCAGCAATTAGGGCACCCACCTATACTAGCCATATTCCCAGACCCTGGGGAAGGCAGTGGGCAGTTGGATCAAGTCAGAGGCTATTGGCGCCACAGAATGCATGGATCCTGCAGCTGAAGCCGCTTCAGGCAGAAAACATTGCAGGAGCAGAATGTAAACAAGCATGAAGGAGACTATGGCTAAAAGTGCACTCTTACCTCCCACAGCTGATGGAAAAGGGGTCAGAGACTACATTGTTTCACGTAGGAACCAAATAGCCAATAAACAGTTCGACATTCATACAGCATGTCCCTGTAGCTACTGTGCAAACTTTTGAGCAAATCTGGGCTTATCAGCTTTAGAACCCAATGTGTAAGCGCTGCGGTTAGCATTTTCAGTGACTGAAGAATCTGATCTGAAGGAGCTAATCACTTGTTCCATAGAAGCTTTGCAATTATATAGTTAGAAGGGGCATCAAAAGTGCTCCACCCTTGGATTGCACCAGCGTTAAGGCACTGAGTCACTATGGTGCCAAATGGCAATGTCGCCGACCACTCGTTTTGCAGGGGGCTGTGCCCCAAGCACCTCCTCTAACTATATACTCCAACTCCAGGGGGGGAACCTCAGGGAGGGGGTGGCAAAGTCAGATTTTGGTGCCATAGTGACTCTGTGCCCTAATGCCGGATGCACTTCAGGTGCATCAAAAACTCTGGGGCATGACTGTCTAAGAACCTTTCTGGCAGATGTCCACAGGCAGCCTTTGTCCTATAACAATTACAGATATCATTTGATAGATCCCCTTATGTGTATCCTTCTACCCATGTTTACCTACAGCATAATTGGGCCCAAAATGCACTCACTGATCAGATACCACATTACACAAAAAGATCTCCCATAAGGCCTTTGGAGGGTGAAAGTCTGGTGCACTAGCAGTTGGGCATATTTTGGGACTGCCCGCAGCTAACGGGACTAAAGGAACAAGCTGAATTTATATTCCGTTTCTATTGATTTTTTGTCATCAAAGCCAAAGATCCCTTCTCCTTACCTACCCCTCTAATAAATGTTTTACCACATTTGCATTTTCTATCTTTTTTCCTGCATTTGTATTGTCTCATTGCAGGGTGAGAATGTGTGGGTCAGGGCTAATTACAGTTTCTTGGGTGGGTAATAACCTCTGCACCTTTTGATATTGAAAGAGACCACTTCAGGTGAAGCACCATGCTACTAAATATAAATATATTAATATAAACTGGCATGCATCTGATGCAGGTGTTTATAGGGATGCTATATCAGTAGCAAACCTCTCACAAATGGTTGTCTCTACCACAAGAAAAAACTACAAAACTGGCACTAGTACCCTGCTGGACTGGGTTCTGACCAGTCATCCTTCCCATATCTCCAACACCTCCATCCTTCCTGACTCACTTAGTGACCATTCCCCTGTTATCTATGAATGGCCCAACAAATTTTGCAAGCCCCCACCTAAAGTCATCACCAGCAGAGTTCGCCCCCATGGTCAGATGAGTCACCTTAAATCGTCCCTCAGTTTGCATGATTGGTCTCCCATTTATAAATCTATGGATGTTGACTCAGTTCTCAACTACTTTGTCTCCTCCATAAATGCAGCCTGTGACTCCTACGCCCCACTCAAAAAGTGAAAAGTCAAGGCACTCTGCAACCCATGGCTAACTGGTGAGCTTCTGGCACAGCTAAAATCAAGGGACCACCTTTGGGCACTGGCTAGGGTCTCTGGTGCTCAATCCGACATACAGAATTACAAACATGCCCGCAACAACTGCACAAAATCCATTTGACTAAAGAAAAGCACGTACTACAGAGAAGCTCTCTCTAACACCTGGGGAAATGGGAGTGAGTTTTGGAAGAACATCAAAGACGTCATGGGGAAGCAGCCCAAATCCTCCCTAATGATGCTAAATGTTGATGGGTCTATCACTCTTGATCCTCTGGTCATTGCCAACACCTTCAATGATGCGTTCATTGACCTAAGTAGTGTTCTCCCCATGGATTTTTTCTTGGATTCTGACTCCACTACTACCTGTAGCTATCCCATTCCTTCCAAACACCCACCTTTCCATTTCAAAATTGTCAAGAAGCACAAATCCCACAAATACATCATCAAAGCAATCTCCAAGTCAAGAACTAGTGGGGACTCACTGGACCTTAAACTGCTATCTCTCGCCCTTGATGAGGTCCTAGGTCCAGTAACTTGAATTTTCAACCTCTCCCTTAGCCTCAGCCAGTTCCCTGACATATGGAAAGCTGCTACAGTTACACCAGTCCACAAAAGCGGGGATAAGGCCTGTCACAGGGCACAGGTGAACAAGTGGACAACACTGGCAGTCTGACACATCAGCAGTCATTGAATTTTCAAATGTATTTCTTTCATCTTCAAAGCAGGACACATGTATTACAGTGAACTGGTTTGACAGCAATTAACTTAACAAAATGCGAATAAATGAGACAAAGTCTAACACTTTGGAGTGTTTTGCAGAGCTCCCTGGAGTTCCTCTCAAGACCCAAAATCCTATCTAAATTATCACTGGCAGTCCTTTTATACAAGTACAAGCACATGCTCATGTGATCTACTTAGCTCCGCTCACATTATTGAACCTAGAAAATACATTATTTAACAGAAATGCAAAACAATTCAATAGGAAACATAAACTTCGCACAGGTATATCAAAACTTGTCTCATACTAACCCTGAAATCATATTTTATTCAAGCTACACAAATATTATACTGCTTTGGGTGGGTCTCTGACACTCCAGCCCCTCCCACAAATCCCAAGCCCAATATAGTAGGAAACAGAGGCCGGCCGGCTCTAATGGGAACTGAGGCATGATAGAGTGAAGAAGGAACAGGACCACACCCCACACATTTCCAGACACAGGTATAACAGCAGGTACTTTGTTTAACAAAACCCATACAACCCTGAATCATCAAGGAATCACTTTATACATTTCCTAAACCTAGTTTTGTTCAAGATATGTATTTGTTTGTTTTACTTCTGAGACTAATACAGACTGTGATTGTAACTGCAGTAAATAAGGGGTTAAGTTATGGCTGGACAGCACTATAGAGCACTGTGGCATGGGAAAGACATGAAGCAGCAGCACTTTCCAAACCTACTTAACCACAAAATAGGTAATTTCAAACATGCCTCTCTGTGTTTTATTGTTACTTGAGCAGTTTTAATCTACTATTTGTTTCAACTGACTTCAAGCAGGAAGTAGTTCAAAATAATCCGCTTTTTTAAATCATTTTTATGTTTGCTTGCACGCATGTGCAAGAAACATAGTGCCATCATCTGAGTTTTTGTAGGTCTGGCACCCTGTCTTCCAGTTCAGTCAGTGTGTTTGCAGTTGTGGCCACAGTTCATCAATGAATGCTGCAGCTGTCTAGGACTGCAGTTGAAAAAATAGTGGCGTACAGTTGAAAGGGAGAGACCGCTTCAGTGAGCAGCGATAAGATAGTGCTGATTAGCATATTGCCAGCAATCCTGCTTGTATACGTCTCTTCTTTCTCTTCCTGGAATATAAATTCAGTTTGAAGTGAACTACGGCCAACGAGGGTGCCGAATCCACTGTTGGCTCAGCACCCCCCCAACACACTTCCAGGTGCCACTCTGCGAGCCCACCCCAGCATGGTGAACGCCCAGGTGGCCGACTTGGGGTGCCCAATCCCCGCTGGCTCCACTGCCCCCAAAACAAAATTGGCTGCCACGCTAGGGAGCCCACCCAGCATGGCAAAAGTCCCGTGATCGCCTTCCTAAAAGAAAAAAAGACCTAAAAACAAAAAATGGTCCCTCATTGCTTGTCTTGCTCCCCTTCCCCCACCTGTGCCTACCCTCTGCACACCCTACCTCCCCACACCCCCACCTCACCCCATACTTACCTCCTGAGTCCAGCGCGACGATCTTCGGTGAACTGGGAACACGTCTGCACTCTTCAAAGCCAGCTGCGAACTGAGGAAATGCCAGTAAGCTGTATAATGGAATAAATAGGGTTTTTTCAACTTTGATGTATATCTTTGGCATTTTTTGGGAATTTTGGCACCAAATTTTCAACATGGGGTTTTTGGGACCCCTCCTCATGAATTCTGGCACTGTCATGGTGTTAATCAGCCCCGAAAGGTGATTTCACGGTCACTGCGCGGAACCACCTTTCGAGACTGATTTACAAAATGACAGTGTCACAGTTCATGAGGTAGACCCTCAAAAACACTATGTTGAAAATTTGGTGAAAAAATTCCCAAAAATGACTAATTTATGAGCGTGCATTGCGCAGTCCCTACGCACACTAGTAAGTTCGCAAATTTTTTGTATTTTCACTCCAGATTCTCAACATTGCCATTTTACCATACCTCCTTATGAGCAGTACAGCTGTCATTTTTCACATCATGGCCGAAATGTGTTTTCACACTTCCAGCGCAGAAATGCGTGGTCGCTGTGGGAAATCACTGCTTGGGACAAACTCAGAAAATCACAGTGACACTGTTCATGAGCGGAGGTCCCAAAATGCCTGTGTTGACCATCTGCTGTAAAGAATCTCCAAACTAATTACATTATGGGTGTGCATTGCACAGTCTCTATGCACGCTCGTGACTTCACCAGTTTTTTTAATATTTTCACTGCAGATTTTCAACATTGCCATTGTTTACGCCGCCACATGAACAGTACAGCTGTCATTTTTTCACATCCTGTTCAAAATGTGTTTTCGCATAGTTGCTGTGCAAAATCAGCTTTTGGCTAACTGATATTGCCACTGTTCATGAAGTGGGGGGTCACAAAAAAACCATGCTGAAAATTTGGAGTAAAAATACCAACGAACGCCTGAGGCATTAGGGTTTCCGATCATAACACCCCACCCTGTAGAGACTGACAGACATCAGGCCTGTGACTTTGGATTGTCACCTATAAAGCTCATACCATTCCACCTCCACCCACACCCTGCAGCCAGTGAGAGGCATCGAGGTGTGCCTTGGACTCTTCGGCCCCAAAGTTCACCCCATTCTCCTATACAGCACCCATTTCACCGTATTTCCCGATGGAATGGGGTGAACATAAGGGCCAAAGACCCCAAGGCACACCGTGACACTTGTCGGTGTCTGCAGGGCAGGGTGTGGTGAAATGGCGTGGCCGTTATGCCTGACGACCCAAAGGAACACCCCAGTGCCTGTCAGTATCTGCAGGGTGGTGGTGGGGTTGACTTTAGTTCAATGCTTCACTGCCATTCCTATTATGCAGCTCTGTAACTCCTACACTACCAATGTCAATGCCAGCAAGCAAACATTCGGCAGTGACAAATACTTGTTACAGCCTGCTACAGTACACAAAGCCAAAAACCATTACCCCAAACAAGTGAGTGTACTTAAGGAAATGAAACCACAAGGGCACAGCAAAAGTAAAGAAACTGATACAGAGCAACCACATTACAGTGTTACTTCTCTTTAGTTTTTCATGTGGCTACATTTAGCTTCTGTTTCCTACTCCTCTCACTAAACCCTACCTAATTCTTGACTCCAACATAAACTGCAGGCTTTTATCAGAATAGAAACTAATTGCTTCTAAACAAATGATTTAACACTCTCTCTCTTTCTCTGCCACACAGAACATTTAAACTCAGCAGATGAAAGGAACAACCTTAATGTTCAGCTGCTAACTTCTTTTTTTCTATCTCAGGAGTATCCTCGAGAAACCAGCTTTTCTGCTACTCACATCACAAAGGGGGGGGGGATTAACCATTTTAATAAATCTCCTATTCACTACATCTCCCTTTCAGTTAAAAGGCACCTCATAATAGCAGGACTGCACTAATACAGGCATTTTTACAAATGCCTTTCTTATTTCCTTTTCAACTCCTTTACTATCACTTCCTAATACCAGGACTGTGTCTTTTAAAATAAAGAACTAAACCTGGAGATATTCACAAATGTACATTTAAAAGCACAAAAATGGCTGAACTATACAGCACCTTTTCTGTGCAACAATGAACACACTCACAGCTTTATAGGACAGTCCGTAAGGAACCTACAACTACCTGCAGGGAACAAAGATGGGGAAACCCACTACAGCTTTAGCCCATTCCTACCATATATTTTTCCCCAAGTGGCAGCTTCCACTTATAACCTTCATTTTTAAACAGACTTAATTAAACAGCACTGAATAAATGAACTATGATTTGCACGTCATAACATGCGAGCTGGCAAGGAAAATGTTAAGAAACATACCTCTCGAGCAAGAACTCGTGAAGCTAGCAAGGGGAGCAGCTTCCACAACTAACAGGCGGTTTAGTACCCCCTCACAGACTTTCCACAGCTTTCTGCCATTTTCATCGGGAGGTGGACTCATAACTCAAAACTCTTTCTCCCTTTCTTTTATTAACTATAGGCACCTCATGGTGCACAGCAGCGCTAAACCAAGCGCTGTTACGGATGTATTTATTTCTCTTTAAAGCACTGCATTTTCCGTCTCACCATTTTAACAGGATCCCAACATTATTTTCAGTTATTTGAGTTTACATTTTGGGGGTTTTCCTAATACAGGGGTTTTAAATACAGAGACAATTACAAGGAGTTCCAGGGTCCCTAATCCTTTACAGAGTGACTCTGTGACAAGGCCATCCATGGGAGCTATCGACCGATCTCTATACTACCTCCCCTGTCCCCTCTCCAAGGCCCTGGAACGCATAGTGGTCGACCAACTTACAGACTACCTGGATAAATACAATATTTTGTGTACACAACAACATGGTTTCAGAAAAGGCCATAGCACTTCATCTGCCTTACTGGAATTCACTGGAGCGCTACACAGCACCTTGCATAAAGGTCATCTAACCGGGGCTGTATTTGTCGATTTGACTAAGGCATTCAACACTGTCCACCATTGTCTGCTGATTGAACAATTCCGGTCTTCTGGGCATTCTCCAGACACTGCAGCTTGGTTCAATAGCTACCTGGAAAATCGTTCACAAAGAGTAAATATCGCAGGTGTTCTCTCTGATGCCAGACCGGTCCGCTCTGGAGTCCCACAGGGGTCTATACTGGGCCCTTTACTATTCAGCCTTTTCCTGACTACCCTCCTGCAATCCTGCCCTGAACAACTCATCCTCTATGCCAACGACACAGTAATCTTCACCTCCCACAAGGACCCTGAACCCCTACAACACAATCTTCAGCAAGGTTTTGCCTCTGTGAAAAACTGGTTTAGTATCCATAAGCTGGTCCTAAACCATAAAAAAACAAGGTTATGCTTTTTAACAGCCCTCACAATAAGTATAGGCATCACCCCCTCACCATTACAACCAGTCTTGGAAACACCCTCGAGCAGGTGCAGTCATTTAAATACCCTGGGATATCTCTGGACCCAAATCTATTCTATGGTGCCCATAGGTGCCGGAACAGGGGGGGCCACTAGGGCCATGGCCCTACCACTTTTATTAGTGGCCCTATGACTTTTTGCTATCATGGTAATATATTTAATAGGGGAAAATTTGCCTCTTACGTCCTTGGCCCTACCACTTTTCAAACCATTCCGGCACCATTGATGGTGCCCACACTGACTGTGTTACCAAAGCTGCAAATATGCGGTTAGGCTTACTATACTGGCACAGACAACATCTTACATCGGAAGCCTTAAAGATCACCGTCCAGAGCTCAGTGGTCTCCATCACTTACTATGGCCTGATCATCTACGGCTCTGCTTTGGCTACTGCTCTCAGATGAATATCGACATCTCTCAATAAGGCTTGTCAGCTCATCTCTGGTGCCCACCGTCTCACACATATGTGTGACCTTTATGCACAAACTGGATGGCTTCAACTCTCCAACTGCATTAAGTATCTAACCTGCACAATGGCAAAGAAAGTAACCATGGACCTCACCCCTCCTGGAGTCCAAGCCCTACTGTGACCAAGCCTGAATCCTCATAACACCAGGGGATCTGAAACTCACCTCCTTCAGGTTCCCCACTGTTGCACCACCCAGGGCCAAAGATCCTTTGCCCATAGGGGGCCTTGCTGGCTAAATGGTCTCAGCCCTGACATCACCACCACTCCTAAGCATGGCCCATTCAAATCCAAGCTCTGCTTTCAGCTCACTGCCGCTAGCTCCTGTGACTGCTACATATAACCAGTCCTACCCACCATTAACCTAGCCTCTCTATGCTCCTCCTCCCTAGCACTTATTATCCTTTCTTCCCTCTTCTCCCACTTCCCTCCCCCCTTCCTTGCCTTATCTCCCCCTTCCCTTCCCTCCGCTAGCACTTCCTCCTGTTATGTTGACTATGACACTTTATGCTCCTCCCCCTGTGATGTTGACAATGCTTCTGGCTGCTCCCTACCTCCTTTTGTGTACCCTCCTCCCCTTGTGTCCCCTTTATTCCCTCCTCTCCAATCTTGTATTTTACTCTGGTCTTCTTCTATGTCATCTCACTCTAGTACAGCTTATTCTGACTACAGCATTGTTTTTCTCCCATTCTTAACATGTTACGTTCCATATTTTTCTGTATCGTACTGTATCTGACATGGAACCTTTGTAAAAGAGCCTTGGCTCAAAGGTATTTGTAATCCTAAACATAATAAATAAATAAATAACCTAGTCTGCTACAACATCAAGAATCCCAGCTGGCACCCTCAGAGTGTTGGGGAGATTTTCCCCAAGGGCTGTTTGTGTGAGAGACACTAGTTGACCTAATCCCCTGAGATTTTCCTTGACATACTGCCAACAATTAGAGCACTAGGTTGGCAGATTAGCCATCTGGCTTAGATCTGAGACAATTCATTCAGTGAACATGCAGCCCCCCACCCCACCCCACCTCCTCCTTTCGCATGATGAGGCTGAAAATAGCAGTACTGTCAAGCCCTCCTTTCCTGGTCAACAAATCAAAATAAATAACACACTGGTGGACAGAACAGGGTACCTTGAGTGAGTGGTATTGAGCTATGGGTCAAACATCAGATGTAGGATATAATTCATGTTTATCACCATGGTATATTGAGATAGTAATCCTCTAGGAGTTTATGGAGTTCATCACTTTGATGGCATTGGATTCCTTACCCTTGTTAGTTCTCAGAGATTTCAATTCTTTGTCAATAATAATAAATACAAAATCACACATACCCCCATAATGCAAAGCATCATTGACTGCATATGCAAATCACCACAGAATATTATGCTGGTTCAACTTTAAGCAGAAATGCATGGTACCAAAAGGCCTCTCACACAGTTTGCAAAGGGTGCCAACACATGCCCCTCTTTGTCAATAATGACTTGAACAGTTTGGCTACACAACTCCAAATTACAGAATCAATTGGATGAGTGCAAGAAATTTCTGCTGCCACACAGGTGAAAGGACACATGCTAAACTTAGTTTCTTGAGAAGGCATGTGGAAAATGCACTGATCAATCCCGTCTCTCAGTCTGACTACTTAACTGTCATTCAGTCATAAAGCACTCAAAAACAACCTCTGACTACAGAGTTACTACATTACTTCTCTAAAGAGACTTTGAGCCAGCTAATTAAGTTTTATCAACTCTGCTGGACAGGGTGGAATAACTTATTAAAAATGTATGCTGTTATTCCTTACAGCTACTGTATGTGGGTCTCGACTGAGGGGACTGTATCTGGTCAGGCAAGCTCACTCATATTAAAGCCAATTCTGCACCATACTGCAGCAGAGTTACTGCAGTAAACAATGCACTTTCAATGGGAATTAGTCCCTTTTGTCATGCAGGAAACTGACACTGCACTTAATCCTGGTGGGCTTCACTGTACAACCCAACATTCACATCAGCAGCACTCTCCAGAAACCACATCTCAGACCTCTGGTACCAAGCAGAGTCTTAGACTATACTAGTGCGACTGCCAGAGTAGGAATGTCCTCTACTAGTTAAGGGGACCAAAGGTTTCTTTAGTATCACTTGTAGGAAAATAGAGTGTACTACACCTCACTAAAAACCTTTGTAGGGTTAGAGGGTACGATTTGGTAGGTCATTAGCAATTTAGATAGCCCTTGTGTACTGAAGGTGTCAGTCTATGACCTATGGGAGTCTCTGCTATGACTCAGAAGGACCTTTCTTAACTTTCCTCTTTCACCATTCATGTAGCAATTTGGCCATCATTGACTGGAGCAGATTACAGCTGCATCACTTGGCAGACTTGATGGAACAGAGTTAGCTTCTGAGAGTCCCTGATATACAAGCCAATTGTGTGTTATGCCACACAGAACAAGTTTAATAATTTAGCAATAAGGTATAACAGGGAGTGCATTGGGCACTTGCTGTTCATCCCACAGGTGGGATGAAGAACGAGGTCGAATGCTAAGTGCTTCTACTAGCCAAGATATGCCATTGCCCACCACAATGCACCCCCCCAGAGTACCTTATTGCAATTAAGAAATGGGTGAATTTCAATTAGTAAACATTTTTATTTTAAACATTCTTTTATTTCCAACTAGCCATAATTTTTTTACACTTTATTTTTATTGTTTTCAATTAATGCAATTAAATAACAGTGCCATATACTGAACATACCAGTTCTTTAATCACAGGAAGCAACATGCCTCCAGTATACTGTGATACCACATTGGAGAGGATTACCACTTTACTTAACATGTGAAAGATACCATGTATTAGCTGAAGTAGCAGCCCAATAGCGTTATGACTAATTTTGTAAGTTGTTTATACCAAAATATCTCATTCATTACCTTGTTATACCAGAGGGCTTTCCGCATCGTACTATGTAGCTAAAGTAGGATTAGTTTCAGGGTATAAGGCAGTGTCCGATTATCTGAAATTACAGACTATCACGGATCTTAATGCCCCTCTCCATGCAGAAAATTATTATGTAACAATAACGAGTCCTAAAAATATCTTCTAAACCTGATAAGGGAAAATACCCTTGCAGAAGTAAAAGCTGTTGGCTAAAAATGGTTAGACTAATACAGTCAGCACTACTAGGCAGCATATAATATAAATTGTGTACACATTCCTGCAAAGCATTAAATGAACTGTGATTTCTACAATCCTAGAATGGGTGTATTAACAAAATATTAAACCACATAAACATATATCGGACTGTTCACAGAGAGCACCTATAAATTCAAGAATGACTCCAAATGGGATAAACAGATGGGGTAAAATCCCTGTGTGTCCCTAAAAGTCTCAAACTAGGGATGCATAGTGATGGAAATTCAAAGTGCACGAAATTACACAGAAGTAAAACTGTTCATGTCCAAGTATCACTGCTATGTACCTCCTTGTGTTGCAAAAGTTTAAGCTGTACCTCAGAATTTTCAAGTGTTCTCTGCATCTAAGGCAGTGTCATCCTGAGTGGCATCAGTGTTGTGTTGACCTGCCAAAGCCCTGGTGATCCACTTACCAGTTTCTGCTGGGTTGGAAAATACCCACACTCAGCCATCCTGAACAATTCTTAGTAGCGCTGTGTAGATCATGGAGTGGATCATTGCTGTGTCCCATAACTGTATGCTGATCCTGTCAAACTTTTTTCATCTTAGGCTGGTAGCGTAATTGATGCAGGGGAACAAACAGATTAATTTGTCATCTTGCACAAATAAAGCCTCATGAAGCACTAATTGTAAAATTCTGTCCCTGGTGTCTCTACTCCATCTGTAATCATCAGCAGTGCTCGAGGTTCCGACATCTCCTCCCAGCTGCCACATGGCGTTATGCAATACACCTTTTGAATCCCAAAGTCAAAAGATTGTCCTTCAGGCAGAAGTTTGTCTGCCAGCCACTCCTTAAGAAACATTAAGGGATGATCACCCTCTGTCCCCTCCAGGAGGCCCAAGATCCTCATATTGAGGATCAGGCCTGATTTTTGAGGGATGCTCTAAGGTGTGTGTTTCCTTTAACCAGAAGGGTTGTAGCCACTGTGTAAGCCATGGATTGCCTTTGTACTTCCTGTATCTCCTGCTTCAAAAAGTCCATTGCCGTCCAACAATGGTCATTATTGAATTAAATCCAGCCATTTTTGTGCTGAGATCAGAGATCAATGAGATTAAATGCTGTATTTTCAGCCCCAGTGATGAGAGGGTTTCCTGCAGGCCCTACTTGGTCATGACATCAGGCTCTGCCCATGAGGGCTGAGTAGCTGTGGTGTTTTATGTTTTGTTCATTCAGTAGCTGTCTTGTCCCACTAAGGATTTCCCATCTTGGCCTCCAGTTGTTCTTAATTAAAATAATGTATGTGTTTCTCAGGTTAGCATTATAAAAATGTGATATTATTTATGAATTTCCTACTTAAGAAACAGAGCTATGAAAGGATTCTGCTTCTCAGCACGGGCTCCACAGCACCCCTCTCAGCAACCAACTGTGGCACTTCTTCATATAGACTGCTGCTCCTCCTGGCTCCTCAAACTGCTTTTGGAAACCTCTCCTCATGACTGTACAGCTCTGGATATTGTAGGGATCCATCTGGGAAGTAGGTTTCTAAAATGCTGCAAGCAATTGTTTTGTAATAGCAGCCATTACGGCAGTTGGCGACTTCAACAGTAGTGTGGCAGTTAGGATACTGGACTACAGCTGTACAGGGTCATGTGGAGGTGCTTCCAGAGCCAGGAAGAACAGAGGTGTGTTTGAAAATACCTTTAGGCATCATAAGATGTTCCACAATCATCAGATAGTTAGTGATCTTTGTCAGGGAGGTTCATTTAGTGGTAGTGTGAGGAGCTGTGAGGAACAGCAGTCAGTTTTACAGGACCTTTAGGGCCTTTTAGATGAGCCACAATTGGTGGCTGGTTAATGAGCTCAGTCTGGGCATTTTAAAAAGAGCTGGTATCAGTGATGAGTCCAATTGAGTTCTTAAAAATGGAAAAAGTAAAGTTGGCAGTCTGGAAACTGGAATCGAGCAGTTTTACAATAGACCAGGCAAAGAGGGAAGAACAGCAAATACAAAAATTAAGAGTGTGTTTTGCAGTGTGCATACAAACATACTAACATATGAAAAAGCCAGCAGAAGAAGGCCATTTGGTCTATCTAGTCTGCTTGTATTGAGGGGTCCACAGCTTTAGTTACTGACCCTGCCCTCCTCTTCACTCTTCCCATTCTTTCCATCTTCCCTAACCATGATCCTTACCTTCACCCTCTGCCTATCTCAGCCTCTCTTGAAGTTGCCCATCATTTTCAACAAGACCACCTCTTCCAGCATTCCAAGTGTCCACCATCCTCTCCATAAAGAAGTGCTTTCTGACCTCCCTTCTACACCCCCAGCTTAAGACAGTGCCCCCTCGTCCTATGGTTTCCACTTAGCTTAAAGAGACCCTCCTTAGCCACCTTATTTATCCCTTTCAAGTACCTGAAGATCTTAATCATCATGTCCCTTCCCTCTCTCTCTCTCTCTCTCTCTCTCTCTTTCTTGTCCTCCAGGGAGTACATGTTCAGTGCCCTCAACCTCTCCTCAAACACTTTACCCTGCTGACACACTATCATCTTAGTAGCCCTCTTCTGGACCTTCTCCAGCAGGTTGGTGTCCTTTTTGAGGTGTGGGCACCAGTACTGAACTCCATACTCTAGATGTGGCCTTGCCAGTGACCTATACAAAGACAGTATAACCTCTGCTCCCCTACTACTAATTCCCCTAGCTATACATCCCAGCATCTTGTTTGCATTTGCTGCTGCTTTCTTGCACTGTGGGAAGTGCTTCAGGCCACTAGTAATCATCACTTTCAGCTCCTAGTCCTCCACTGATGCAGATACCTAGACTCTACCCAGGCAGTACTCTGTTCAGGGACTCTTGGCTCCAATGTGCATAACTTTGCATTTTGTGGCATTGAAGTCAAGCTGCCAGATCCCAGACCACCTCCCCAGCTTTTCCAGATTGTCCTATAGGTCCTGTATCTCTTCAGCTGTGTTCACTCTTCTGCAGAGCTTAGTGTCATGCGTGAATAAGCACATTTTTCCCTTAATGCCAACCCCAATGTCATTGATGAAGACTCTGAACAACACTGGTCCCATTACCAAGCCCTGCTGGACTTGACTGGTAACCTCTCTGGTGTCAGATAAATCTTCCCCCCACAACCACCCTCTGGGTTCTGTCCCTCAGCCAGTTTTCCACCCATCTGGTCATCTTCTCCCCAACCCTGAGATCTGCCAACTTCCTGATCAACCTTTTGTGAAGCACAGAGTCAGAGGCCTTGCTGAAATCCAGATAGAGGATGTCTACCACTTGGCCTCTGTCTACTATCTTAGTGACCCAGTCAAAGAAGTCAATCAGATTCATTTGATACACTCTCTCCTCTCATAAACCCATGTTGCCTTGTATCCTGGAGACCATGCTCCTCGAGATATTCTACCAATCCCTCCTTAAGTATGGTCTCCATGAGCTTGCACAGGATTGAGGTCAGACTGACTGGTCTGTAATTCCCTGGGTCATCACTGGGACCACTTTTGTGGAGGGGCATCACATGTGTTGCTCTCCAGTCCTGCTGTACCATACCATACCATACTCCAGTGAACTATTAAATAGGCCTGCCAGTGGCCCTGCCAGCTCCTCAGCCAGTTCCCTTAGTACCCTTGGATGTACTCTGTGCGGGCCTGGTGATATATCCACCTTCAATGCTAGTGGCCCCTCACTCTCTCTATCCTCCTTCTCTATCACTACATCTTTGTTTCCATCTCCACCCCACTCCTCTTCTCCCTCCTGAAGCATTGGTCTGTCCTTCATGTAGCAGAAAGTTGTGTCTATGTTTCTGTTTGTTTGGGAGGGTGGGTGGGATGGTGTTTTAAGAAGATGATGCAATTTTTCCCATTACAAAGTATGTGAATTGACAGCACAGCAGCAATGGCTAGTGTGGGTTATTCAGACAGAATGTGTTTTACTGTATTGATTTAGCTAGTAAAAACAAAGGGGAAACAAAGATCTTTTCCCAGTGCTTTTGTTTAGGGATATCAGTACTGGGTTCTGAGTACCTCTGCAAATCAGGTTTCTGGATATATTTTGGACACAGCTCATCAATACAGGCTGGTAACGTCTTCCATTTCAATCTTTCCAAACCCCACACAGTCAGTCTCCATGCTGTGGGCAGGCTTTTCCTAATATTCAGACAGCAGATGAAAGGCCTCATCTCTGGCCTACCTTCCTTTCTTGTAGCACAGAAACCTGACTCTGTGCCACAATGTAAAGATTTATGAGAAGTAATATGGGGGTTCAGATCAGTGAAGAATAAAGAGAAGAGGTAACATGTGTTAATGGTTTGTGGTTTTCAGCAACACCCAGGAAACACAAAACAGATTCCCTGGGCAAAAACACAGGACATATGGGTCCCAAGTAGGTAAAACGCACTACTTGTAATGTTTTTAAATAACTTACAGAGTTGCTAATTGAGTTTATCTGGTTGATCTTGAGACCCTCCGCCTGCCATTATTGTTCCAGAGTCTGCTGCAGCAAGCCCTTTGATGACATGACTGACAGACAAGCCAAGGGGGACTCCTACCTACCAGTACAGTGGTCAAAAAAATATTAAAAGACATAGAGTGCATGTTTGTGCTTCTAACTCTGGTACTGATCAACATTACATTAAAGTGCACTTCACCTAATTGGGACCTATAGGTCCTGTGTTTTTGCACAGGGAATGTTGACAGTTCCACTTAAAGGTATTGATATTCGTGTAACCCCCACCTACAGGTTGTACCTAAGCTGGAGATCAGAAGGTGGGTAGCTTGGTATTGTTGCCTTTTGGTGAAAGGTCCAGGGATAAGTGATATGCTTTGGATTCTTCCATATAAATCACCTACATGGTTTCAGCCAATCAGCACACAGAGCCCCTGTACCTCATATCCTGCAAATAGAGGTCTATTGTGCAGGAACATTAGGAGTGGCCTGTTCCTCTTCGGAGCAGGATAGATATCGATAGATCCCCTGCTGCAACATAAACTGAGGTTGGAAAGTAACTAGTAGTTGTTCTGTTAAGGGGCAAACATTTCTCAAGTGTTTTAGAGTTTGTTGACCAAAAAAGGTCTTGCAAATACTTCCTATAGTCATAAAAGTACAGTCTGTGACAGGTTTCGTATGTAATATAGATAGAATAAAATGGTGATTCAGACAATTAGATGTATAGTAAATGAAAGTCCTGTGGTATACATGAATTAACATTGTATTTTGTGGAGTAATGTCAGAATTTATATTTTTTATCATGATGCTCTGCCAAACATACCCTTAACTGCTGTATTGGAAAAATGATTTTCCTGGTCCTTTTTAAATCTCTAGTTAAATAGCAAGTTTTTAAAATTAAAGTCACCAGAAATAAGAATAGAAATCTCAAGCAAAATACATATTTAAAGTTCCCTGAACTCTCCAAGACATGGTCTGAATCATCCCTCCCTCCATCTCTTTACATGTCCCTAAAAAACTTACTAAATAAACATAGGAAATGGGCAGGATAGTTTCATCAATGTTAAATAGGGGGCCTCTGATTCTGAGTCACCTGATTTTTCTAAAATCACAAGCATTACCTTCATTTATACCATGGGTGATAATGTTCTAGCCACTAGATTAAAGAACAAATTTCTATTACAAGAAAAGGCATTCAAACACTAGATTTACACCAGTTATGTTTTAACTGTATTGTTTTTAATTCAATGGCCTATGCAGCCAGCATAGTGTTAAACTTGTTCAACTGTGTTACTTAGGTTTTGGCCATTTGCACTCTCTATTCCAGAGGAATTACCACCCTGTAGGGGTATCAAAGGCAAGGAACCCTAGAGAATTCCACCTCTAGAGGTGCCACAGGATGATTCCCTTGGCTAAAGATACCTTATGAAGGATTCCCAGAAAGAGGCGCTGCCACTAGAGGAGGAGGGGAGGATGGCAGAGCAAAAAAAAAAAAAAGTGCTTCAGAAGGAGACTGAGGGGAACTGCTTATATAGCTCAGGAAGTGGGAGTGGTTGGCTGCTTGTCCATTGAACTGCAGGCAGAGCCTTCCAATTCAATGGCCTACGCAGCCAGTATAGTGTTATGCTTGTGCAACTGTGTTACTTAGGTTTTAGCTGTTCGCACTCTCTAGTCCAGAAGAATTACAAGCCTGTAGGGGTACCAAAGGTTCCACCCCTAGAGGTGCTGTGGGACAATTCCCTTGGCTAAAGGTACCTTAGACAGGATCCCCAAACAGAAAGTAGTAGTATGAAGCATATAAGCAATCAGTAGTTGTGAAATATAGTAATAGATAAAGCATCAGGTAGCTTGATAAGGGATCCGTACGGAATCCCGACAGAAAATCCCAACATTTAAAATACCGGCACCGTTTGGCAGACTTTGCATTTGCCCGACATGTGAAATCCCGATTGCACCACAGCAGTACTTTGCACCGTCTGACTTAATAATTCAAAGCAAGCATTTAACCTTGCAGCTGACTGAACAATTTAAAGCAAGCATTTAACACTGCATCTTACAGAACGATTTAAAGTAAGCATTTAACATTGTATTTGACTGAATGATTTAAAGCATTTAAACTTGCATCTGACTGAATGATTTAAAGCAAGCATTTAACCTTTGCATCTGACTGAATGATTTAAAGTAAGAATTTAACATTGCTTCTGACTGTTAAACCAAGAATTAAACATTGCATTGGACTCAGCAAGAAATACCTGAGTGTAAAAGTAAAGCATAAAATCAGACCACAGAACCACAGTCATAGTCAGCCATACTATAAACATTTTAAGCATGAGTAAGAACACAGCAGTCAAAAAAACAGAAGGGGAATGCTTACCAGATCCAAATGGGTAGCATCAAATTCCTCAAAATCTAGTCAGGCAATAAATCCAAATGGGTAGCAATGAATTCCTCAAATCCATTAAAAAGCTAAAACTTTATTTAGAAACATTAAAAGCAGTGCTCTCCATTCTGCATGCCTCAAAGAGTCATGTTGTGTGCTATGCCTCTAAGAAAATCAATGAGTGTCATCTGTGCTCTCTTACTGAGGACGACTGAGATTTTATCTTCCCTTGCAGCATAACGTTTTTTAACAGGGGAATTTGGCAAACCCAGATTTATTTTTTCAACAGTTGTTTCTGTCAGCATTTGCTCCTTTTGAAGCTCACTAATAAACCTGTTAAAGCCATTATTCTGACTGTGCTGTTGCAAGGTGGGTTAATGTTTATAGTGCGTCTGACAGTGGTGCTCCGTTTCAGTTGACCTTTTGTTTTCATTTTTTATTCGGCATGCTGGGCTGTTTGGATTTTGCTGTGCTGTGAGAGTCTGATGCAAGGTGGATTAATAGTGCAGCTTTTAATGTATGCAGTGAGCAAGCTTACATTTGACATTTGTCACAGGAGTCGTGTCATTATACATGTTGGGATTTCACTTGTCTTGCTTTAAATCATTCAGTCAGATGCAATGTTAAATTCTTGCTTTAAATTGTTAAGTCAGACGGTGCAAAGTACAGTCAGGATTTCACATGTCAGGCTAATTACATGCCAGGAAAATGTAAAGTCGGGCAAACGGTGATGAGATTTTAAATGTCGGGCAAATCTATGTCAGAATTTAGTACCATATCCCTTGATAATGTAATGGGATGTGCAGGTTAGCAATGGCATTGGTTTTATGGGTTGCAAGGGCTAATGAGGGGACCTTCCAAGGAGAGAGGGAATGGCAGTAGAGACACCATCCCCCTCTATCCAACAGTGTATCCTGCCTACAGAACTAGAGAACACTACACTAACAGTTATGACCTGAGACATGGAGGAGAGAAAAAAAAAAACCTTTGAGGAGGAAATCTCTGGTGATCCAAGGCCTAGGTCGACTTCCCTCCAGGCTTGGGATTATTTATTTAGTGATAGCTCTGCTGCTGCAATTTGGAAACCCAATTAAAGGGTGGTGGAAAATATTCCAATTTGGAGGAAAGCTGTCACTCAATCCCTCTAAGGGGAATGCCATGGAAGGTTGCAAGTGCCACTCTACAACAATGGACAACCAAGGTGGGAGGAACAGAGCAACGACTGCTGAGGCACTCACCTGGCCTACCGATCTACCCTCAAACCAGGTGAACCAGAGGCAGTCATAGTGAGAATAGCTTTGAAGGGTGCCTCCGAACCCACTCGGGCAGCTAAAGGGGCCCCATGAGAGCCCCACCATTACAGAGCTGAATCTTAACTTCTACAACTTGAGGTGCCTTTTGTACAGTTGATGATTGAGTGTCCACCAGGTGTGAGGACATTCCCAGCTATGGGCCAGGTGAGAAGGACCCCACCCCAAGCTTCACATGCTCAAGCTGCAGACTCTAGATGCAGTGCAAGAACATCAGCTGCAGGGAAACCCTGCACCAGAATGGTACAGCTGGCATGCCCCAGAGACTGATAAGGAGCTGAATGAGGGTTAAGTGCGGAGACCTTGCAGAGGGCAGATGGCAGGGAGCAATGAGCAATGATGACATAATCAGGAGTTGATCTGGAGGTAGTTAAATAAGGCAGGGTAGTTCATTAGGGCAGGGTAACAATAGTTGGACCTGCACGTAGGTCAGTAAGCAGTAGGAACACTCAGGCTTGAACTTAGGTCTGCAAACATAGTAGCAATGGTGGGACATGAATGTAAGGGGAAAAGCAGCACTATGACAGTGGGGAAAGCCAACCAGGCATTCAAAAGCCAATAAAAGTGACAAATACTCTGATGATTTTTGGCAGCGGAGCCATGATTTAGAACATAAGTCTTTAGCCACATGTGGCCACAACTCCCAAAACACTTCCAAGTCCCTGCTGTAGGAAAAACAAGAAAGTGATGGAAGGGGTCAAGAACCACATGCAGATATTAAAGCTATTTTACAGCAACAGCAGTAGCTTAGCTGACCTCAGAGTACAGTATAACAGCAGAGTACAAACATGGAACAGCATCAGCACTGAGTAACTATGAGTAGTAGTATTCTATAAGCATGGAATGGAGGGAAGCACAATACTCTGAAAGCAGCTATGACCACGTGGGAGGTAGATTAAGCTAGGAAACATGACTTGAGCTGCATAGCAAGCATTCAGAGCGAGCCTGAATCAGGTGAAAACAATTAGGTGTGTTGCAAGGGGAGCAGCTTAGTTGGAGTACAACACAGGTACTGAAAGCAAGTAGCTTGAGCTCTAAATGAGCAATGGTAGAAGCTTAGAAACCAAGTCCCCACCAAAACAAAATAAAACTAAGACACACAAACACAGAAAAAACAGGGAAGTGACAAAAGGAAGCACACAGCTGGAGGCAAAATACAAACCACAAACAAAGAACAAAATGCAGAAGTCCAGCAGAAAGAAGCACCAAGGCGGGGGGGGGAAGCAGGCCCCAGCCAGCTCCAGAGAGCAAATGGTCAGAGCCTCTGGCTAGCAAAGAAAAAGTGCTTCAGAAGGAGTCTGATGGGAACTGCTTATATAGCTCAGGAAGTGGGAGTGGCTGGCTGCTTGTCCATCGAACTACAAGTGGAGCCTTCCAATTATTTGTTGTGCTTTTTTTTTTTTTTTCACTCTCCCCTGCTGTTGGTCTACTAAATATTGCAGGTAAGTCCGTCCTTATTTCATTGAGTCTTTAAAAATCTGTTTCTCACCTGCTAATCACACAATTGCTGTTTGTGACATCATAGTCTGTTGTCATGATATCATAAAGAAAGGGACTGTGAGGTTAACAGGGGAGAGAAAATGCTTTCAAATGTTTTCTGTACAGACTTTTTAGATGACTACCGAGATGTGCAGAAAATCTTGGAAAGTAAAACAGAAAATGAAAGAAAGGTAATTCTCTAGTAAATTATAACAGCTGGGACGTCTTATTTAGGAAAACATATGCTGAAGTGCAGAGCTTCTCTTTAACTAAAACACAAGACGAAGAATGTAATGATCTGGTCAGAATTACGCTCTTGTACTTGTTCAGCCTGAGTCCCGGATTTGGCTACAATAGGAATACTCCTCATCTGGAACTATGTTTTTGTCTTCTGCTCATATTTCCTACAGAAAACAGGATTTTATTATGAGGGACCATAAAAAATACATACAAAAAAAAAGCATTTTAACAAGAACCCATGCTATAAGTGCAATAAGACTAAAGCTGGGAGAAATTAGCAAATTCTGAATTCACAGAATTTTCATGAAATTTCATGAAAAGTGTTTGGAATTTTCATACATTTTTTAATTGGCCATAACACGGTCTGTGTTAAAGCTAGGGGTCTGGAATTTGGCTTGCATAGATAGAAACGTAGAAACATAGACTTTGACAGCAAATAAGGACCACTTAGCACACCTAGTCTGCCCATTTCCCTACCTATTGGATAAGCTGCAGATCCCAGTTAACCAACAGCCTACTTCCTCCTACCCCCCTCTAGAATTGCCTTATGTTTGTCCCATACATTCTTGAATTCCCCCACTGTTTTTGACCCCATGGCCCCCTCAGGAAGACCATTCCATGCGTCTACCACCCTGTCTGGGAAAAAATATTTCCTCACATTGCCCCTGAGCCATCCCCCCCTCTATCTTCAAATTGTGCCCTCTTGTTCTTGCAACCCAGTATCCTCTCAGCCATCCTTACTGCCTTCTCACACTGCTTGCCTACCTTTAGGTTGTCTGATATGACTACCCCCAGGTCCCTTTCCATTTTTGTTGTTGTTAGTACCTCCCCCCCCCCCATTGTGTACTCTTCCCTTGGGTTTTTGTTTCCCAGGAGCATTAATTTGCACTTCTTTGCATTGAATCCAAGCTGCCATACTTTTGACCATCCCTCCAACCTTGCCAAGTCCCTTCTCATCCTTTCCACTCCCCACCGTGTATCAGTCCTGTTGCAGATCTTTGTGTCATCTGCAAAGAGGCATACTTTTCCTTCCACTCTCTCTGCAATGTCACCTATGAAGACATTAAAGAGGACCGGTCTCAGTATTGAACCCTGCGGTACCCTGTTAGTAACCCCACTTTCTTCAGAGTGAACTCCATTTACTATTACCTTCTGCATCCTGTTGTCCAGCCAATTTTTTACCCAGGTTACCACCCTGGGACCCACTCCAAGGCTGGTGAACTTGTTTATTAATCTTTTATGTGGGACTGTGTCAAATGCCTTGCTAAAGTATAGGTAGGCCATGTCCACAGACCCTCTCTGATTTACTACTTTGGTCACCCAGTCAAAGAAATCTATTAGATTCATCTGACATGACCTTCCCACTGGAAATCCATGCTGCCTTGGGTCCTGTGCCCCACTGGCCTCTAGGTACTCAACAATTATTTCTTTCAGAAGTGATTCCATCATTTTCCCCTACCACTGAGGTCAAACTAACAGGTTTGTTGTTTCCTGATTCTGCCTTGCTCCCACTTTTGTGAAGCGGAATCACATCCACCCTCCTCCAGTCCTCAGGTACCACACCATCCTCTCATGATCATGATTTGTTAAAAAGGATAGTCAGTGGGGTCACTAGTTCTCCTCTTAGTTCTTTTAGAATTCTGGGGTGAATCCTGTCAGGCCCCATTGCTTTGTCCACCTTCAGTTTTAGGAGTTCTTTCAGGACCCTTTCTTCTGTGAAGGGACTGGTATTGACCCCCCCATCCAGAGTGGTTCTATTGTTTGGTTTAGATACCCCCTCCTCTTATTTTGTGAATACTGAGCACAAGTATTTGTTCAGTATCCCTGCTTTTTCACTGTCACCCTCTGTCTACCCCACCTCCCATTTATTAAGCCTAACTATCCCTCCCTTTGTCTTTCTTCACTCTCTAATGTACCTATAAAAGGTTTTATCCCCTTCTTAACTGGCTTGCCTATCTTTCTCTCAGTTTGGGCCTTTGCTATTCTGACTGCCTTCCCTGCTTCCTTCTGCTTTAACTGGTACAGTTCTCTTTCCTGTTCCTTTTGTGTTTCCTTATACATTCTGAATGCTATCTTTTTCTCCCTAACCTTCCCTGCCACCTCTTTTGAGAACTGTAGTATTTTTTTTTCTTTGTTTAGTTTTATTTGCTTCATGCAAAGGCTTGCTGCCTCTGTAATGGCAGTTTTGATTTTTTCCCATTGTTCCTCCACCCCTCCTTCTTGCCTTTTTGCTATTGCTTTTCTGAGGTACTCTCCCATTTTGCCAAAGTTAGCTCTCCTAAAGTCCAATACCTTCTTTTTTGTATGGCTTGAGTCTGTGGCTGTGTTTGTCGTGAACCACACTGTTTGGTGGTTGCTTGCTTCTAGATGGCTACCCACTTCTAAATCTGATATCCTCCCTCTGTCCCCATTTGAGATTACCAGGTCTAAGATTGCTCCCTCTCATGTGGGTTCCAACACTAGCTATCTGAGGTATGCCCCCTGTAGGTCATCGAGAATGACCCTTCTCTTGGATTTGGCTGCAGCAAAGGTTCGCCAGTTAACATCTGGCATATTTAGGTCCCCCATCAACAATATCTCCCCTTTTTCTACCATTCTAGGGATGCCTTCTATCTTTTCCTTGTCCATTTCCTCCCCCTGAGATGGGGGCCTATATACAACCCCTGTGCGGATTGTGGTGCAATTTCCTGCCTCCAGGGTTACCCACCACAGTGCCTCCTCTCCTTCCTGTTTACCCTTTAGTACCATTGCTTTGATCCCTTCCCTTATGTAGAGAGCTACTCCTCCCGCTCTTTTACCGTCCCTGTCCCTCCTGTAGATTATGTACCCTGGTATGTTGATATCCCAGTCATGGTTCTCTGTGTACCATGTTTCTGTGACTGCCATGACATCCAGGTGTCCCTCTACCATCAAGGCCACTAGTTGAGGGAGCTTGCCACCCAGACTATGTGCATTGGTACTCATTGCCCTACCCCTTTTAGCCCCTTCCCTATCCTTACTGCCTTTTCTCCATTTACCCCTGTCCTGCTCCATATTGACTTCTCTACCTTGGTATGTACCTCACTAACCACCCTGTTTTGTGGATGGGGGAGCTGGGATTTCCTTGCTCCTCTTCAGTGCCTCCCCCCATGGCTAGTTTAAATGCTTGCCAATGAAGCATTTAAACCTATCACCTAGGATCCTGGTTCCTCTCCCAGACAGATGCAGACCATTGAGCCAGTATAGGCCTGTATAGGCCAGGTAGAACTCCAGTCCCCAATGAAGCCAAAACCCTGAGCTCTGCTCCAGTCTTTCAACCATTCATTGAATCCTATGGTGCTGAGTACCCTAGCCTCACCCATGCCATAGACAGGCAGCACCTCTGAGAAGGTTACTATGCATCCATGCATGCTACTCATCTAAGCCCCCCCCAACTCCACAAACTCCTCCTGCACTGCTCTGATCCCATTCCCAGCCAGGTCATTTGTCCCTAGGAGGACAATGATTTCCAGCTCCCTCTTCTGTGCTGCTGCTCCTCCCTTGATCCTGAAGATTTGCATCCTGTCCCTCCCAGCCATTGTGCCGGGCAGGCACCTTACCTCCCTCTTTCCTCCCCCAGTTCTACTCCCCCAATGACTGAGTTCCCCACCAGGAGCTGTTTTCTTCCCCTGTGGGGTCCCATGCCACCCTCCTGTGGATCTCCTTTGTGGAGGTTCCCAGCATCCTCCTTGGTCTCCTCTGTGGGTACCTCCAAAGAAGAACCAAGCTCTGCCAGAATGGTGTATGAATTGTGGAGAGGTACAACTGGAAAGATGCATCTCTGTTCCACCACCCTTCTCACCCTCTATAAACCCACAGTGGTCCATCTGCTCCTCTTTCTTGGCAACCTATGAGGCAGAGGCAGTGGCCCTGGTGGTCCCTGAGTGGGGGAAGAGGTTTCCTGAATCATCACCAGGTCAGCCTGGACAAGGGCAACCTCCTCCCTCAGACCATAGAGGTGCCTGCAAATATGGCAGTATCACAGCCTCCAGAATGTCTCCCAGAAGACTGTCACCCCACAGCCAGTGCATTGTACTACTCCTCACATGTCTCTCTCCTTTCCGGTTTAATTTTTTTTTTGTTAGTGTGTGTGAGTGTATGTGTTTATTACTCACTACACAGCATGCTGGGCTATTAAGGATATGACAGGTGTCCTTTTGAGAAAGTGATGTTAGAACCCATGGTATAAAGGAAATGATGCCCATGGAGTGAGGGGCAGGGTAAGCAGGACAAAGCCCATGCCCTCCAGGAAAAAATCAACTACAGCTCTGACCCACCACCCTGGTGAGTGCTTTCCTTACTTTCAGCAAAACAAATTTCACAACAGTTTAACAGAAAATACACTCTGCAAAAAACAGTTTCAGCTGCTGTTCTCTTGGTTTCCCTTTCTTCTCTCCTGTCTTCCTAGTTTGCCAGGTCTGTCAGAATTTAAAGGCTTTGTGGGTGGGCAAATCTGGGTAAGTCCTGTTTTCAGCTGCTGCTCACTTGGTTTCTATTTCTTATCTCCTGTCTTCTGAGTTTGCTGGATCTGTCAGAATTTAAAGGCTTTGTGGATGGGCACGTCTGAGCAAGTTCTATTTTCTGCTGTTGCTCTCTTGGTTTCCCTTTCTTCTCTCCTGTCTTAATGCCTATGGCTTTTTACAGTTCCTAAAAGTGTGCCACGTTTCATGACATTTGGATGAAGGGTGGGAAAGGTATAGGGGCACAAAGTTTAGCAATTTAATATTCATGTAAAAATTTCTGAAAAATATTTCTATGTTTGCAACTTAGCCACCTTTGGAACTAGATAATTGAAAACCTAGATGCATACTTTCTAGGAAGATTCATAGAAACTGCTAAATAGAGATTTTAAGGTTTGGCTAAGACCTGCCTCCTGACATGACTTCCAGGGGCTCGCTTCCAAACACGGGTCGTCAGCATGATATTCTGATTCTGGACCATGGTGGTTGCCTTAAAGCCTAATATTTAGGGTCAATAAACCTAACAACATTGGTGATATTATGTTCTCTATCTTGAAACCTATAGGGGCCTACAATTCAGCAATTTATGTAATTGCAAAATGTAATTTTAAAATTGCTGAAAGTTTGGAGGTTTATAAGTCAGTCACCCTTAAAGCTAGAGATATGAAGCTTGGCACATATACAGTATGTATGGGCATGAATAATGTCACCATACCAAGTTTCATGCAGTTTGCACAAATGCTTTTAGTTTACATAGTTAACTGAGATTTTAAAATTTCCAAGTGTTTGGAGGCATATGACTCAGTCATTTTAAAGACAGAGATCTGCAACATGGTACATTTCTGTATGGGCACTGAGAAAGACAACTTTCCAAATTTGGTGCATGTTGGAAAAACACTTTTAAAATCAGATGGAAATAACATGAAATCACAATTTTGGCAAAATTTAATTAACTTTTTGCAGGAATTTCACAAAAGTTTTTGGAACTGAAATCAACATTTCACCTGAATTCTACTGGCAAAAGATACATTTTGTTCATACTTAAATAAAACACTTAGGAATGTATATTTATAATCTATGATTATACTTTCCTAGTGTGTGTCGTCTGAACCTTGACCTTACCAGGTCCATCTTGCAAATGAGCTCTGCTCAACGATGTTCGCCTGGATAAATAAAGATTTGATTGATTGATTGTGTTATTATGACCCATAACCACACACCCTAGTGTGTCTTTTTGCATACATATGCATTTACATAAATAAGAGATTAATTAGTCTATATATTTTTGTATAGCCATCTGTAACATATTACAGCTACTTTTCTTGCTCCTGGGACTATCTTGGAATTTAGGTATTGCACCTAAATGTGGCTATCCTTGTGCAGGAAAAGTAAAGTAAAATAAAATGGCCATAGACCAGTGTCATGTCTTACCTAATGACGTCATGTTTTCATAATTGTCCTCCATCACTCCCTTGTATAATTCCTTCTCCTGTAAAGTTAATATTTTCCACTCCTCTTTTGAGAAATGTATTGCTACATCTTCAAATGTCTCTGGTGCCTGAAAAAAAATGAAATGTATATTTACTCATTGTGTTCTTGCCAAGCGTCTTTATGAGTTGAAGGAGGCCAGAGGTGATCTTATGCTTTCCTCTGACCTTGAAAGATTGTTTAGGGATAAGCTTGTTAAAGAAACATAACTGCAGAAATAGGCCAATGATCCATCCAGTCTGCCCAGTTTCCTATTTATATCCTGGACCTATTGTCCATACTGAGTTCTATCACTCCCTAGCCACCCACCAATTCCTCTCCCTGTTACTGTCACCATGAGTAACTGCTGTACCCTTCTGGCTGTCCAAACCATGCTTGAAACGAGTAATGGTTTTGGTGCCAACCACTTTGACTGGCAGTCTGTTCCACAGTTCCACCACCCTTCCTGTAAAATAATACTTTCTCATATCCCTCCTGAACCTCCCTCCTGACCTTGAACCATTACTCAAGTTAAATAATTGCCCTCAGTTCACCTTGTTTATTCCTTTCAGGAACCTGATGGTCTCCATCATATCTCCCCTCTCCCATCTGATCTCCACTGTGTACATGTTCAGTGCCTTGAGGCGATCCTCATAAGACCTGCCCTGTTGGCCCTGAATCATCTCTGTCACCCATCCTTGAGGAGAGGACTCCAGAACTGGGCACAGTACTCCAGGTTTGGCATCATCAAACATTTATAGAAGCAGTTCTACTTCTTTTCTTCTGCTGTCAATACCTCTCCAGATATATCCCAGCAATCCTATTTGCCTTATATAGGCCCTGTTGCACTGGCTTGATTGTCTGAGGGAGTCACTGATGATACCTCCTAAGTCCCGTTTCTCAGCCGTAGTGCTACATCTTACTCCACCCATCCAGTACTCTGTCCTGAGGTTCTTGTTCCCCATGTGCATTTTCTTGCAGATTTTGGCATTGAATATCAATTGCTAAACCACAGACCACCTCTTTAGTCCTTACAGGTCATTCTGCATTTCATTGATTCCCTCATCGCTATCTACCTTCCCAAAAAGCTTAGCATCATCTGCAAAAAAGACAAAACCTACACCAGATTCTTTTTCCTGTGTCACTGATGAACATGTTGAAGAAAGTGCACAGGACAGATCCCGGTGGTACCCCACTCATGACCTCCCTCTCTCCTGATTTGACTCTGTTAACCATGACCCTCTGCAGCCTACCCTTTAGCAAGTTTCCTACCCTTCTTAGTATGTTTCTAGCCACACCATGGCCCTCTATCTTCTTTAACAATCATCTGTGAGGCACTAAGTTGGAAGCCTTGCTGAAGTTGAAGAAGAGTAAATCCATGGCCCCTAGCCAACACCCTCATCACCCAATCAAAGAAGACTATTGGGTTAGTCTAACAAGATCTCCCTGCCACAAATCCATGCTGTTTACTATTCTGGAGATCACTGCTCACTATGTAGCCCATGAAGTCCTCTTTAACCAATTACTCCATCAGCTTCCCTACTACAAGAGAGGTAAGATTGACAGGTCTTTAGTTCCCCACTTTTTCCTTATCCCCCCCCCCCCCATGGAGTGGAACTACATCTGTCACCCTCCAGTCCTTTGGAACTACTCTCATCTGTAATGAGCTGGTGAAAGGTCCTGTCTTGGGTTCACCCAGTTACAATGCCAGTTCCCTGAACACCCTCGGATGCTATAAACTGACATGATCTCTCCTTGAAAGTAGCTCAGACATCTTGTACCTCTGGCATAAGACATCACTTGTCTCAATTAACATTCCCCAATTTCACTGGCAAAAAAGACAAGGAACTTCATAACACTCAGCATCCTTTTACACTGTAATGCTAAGGACAGGGAAATCAAGATGTTTTAAAAGTTTTGTTGGAAATCTAACCCTAATACGTGATATGCAGCTATACAGAGAACATTGAATGCTTTAACACAATTAAATAAATGTTTGACAGTTCACGTGAAAACTGTTTTTTAGTTGTATCTGGTTTAAAATGGTTGCTATACTTTTATGTGCTACACTGCTAATAGAACTGTGGTACATAAATACAGACAGTGTTGGCAGATAAAGGCCTACCAGCCCATCCAGACTGCCCACCCTCGCTGACCACTCTGCTCTGACTGTAATAGCCACCCTAACCCTTTGTTTCTCTTCTACCCTTTTCTGACTCAGTGAATGCGTCTGTGACACCCACCCCCCCATGAAACTGCTTACTGATTTAGTCCATACCACTTCTTCTGGCAGCTTATTCCACTTCTACACCACTATTTCCATGAAAAAGTGTTTCCAGACATCTCTCTTGAACCTTCTACCTGATAGTTAGAGTCAATTACCCCTCATCTCCATATTTGAGCTCAATAATAAAAATCCTTTTGGCTTCTAGCCTGTTTATTACATGCAGAGACTTGTACATTTTTATCATTCCCAAGTCCTGCAGTCCCTCCTCGGATGAGATACCCCCTTAGTCCCTGGACCATCTTGGTTGCCCTGTGCAGTACTGTTTCCATCTATTTGCAGTACTTTGCACATTACTCCAGATGTGGTCACACCAAAAAAACAGTACAGTGTGAGGATTACATCCCAGCTTCTACTGTTGATCCCTGTCCTTATGCATCCCAACATCTTGTTTTCCTTTCCCACAGCTCTGTTGCAGTGTGCAATGAATTTTAAGCTTTCCTCCTTGGTGCATTCCAGCACAACCCCCCACCCCCCATTTCGTACTGCACCCTTGGGTTCCTTTTCCAGTGTGCATTATCTTGCATTTATGTGCACTGAAGCACAGCCACCAGATTTTTGACCAGGTCTCCAGTCTGCTCAGATCCTTCTTAAGTTTCTTAATCCATTTCTTCATGTCAACCCTTGTGCAGATCTTTTGTTGTCTGCAAATGGGAATACCTTACCCTTTATGCCTTCCCTATGTCACAAATGAACACATGAAAAGGACAGAACCCAGCAGTGATCACTGCACTACTCCTCTCAGAATCTCCCTTGCCTTTGGGAACTCACCATTTATTCCCCCGAACCAGCTTTGCACCCAAGTTGTCAACTTTTCCTCAACCAACAAGTGCCTTAGCTTCCTGACCAGTCTCCTGTGTGGTGATGAGTTGAAGGCTTTCCTAAAATCATGTATAAATTATACCATATCAACTACATGTCCTTTGTCAGGCACCCTGGTCACCCAGTCGAAGAAGTGAATAAGATTTGTCTGGCAAGACCTCCCTCTCATGAACCCATGCTGCATGGGGTCCTGTAGTCCAGACCACCAGTTCCTTCTGCAGTATGGACTCTACTACCTTCCCCACTATAAACATCAGCCTGACTGGTTTATAGTTGCCGGAGTCATCCTTTCTTCTGCTCTTGTGCAGAGGGACCCTATCTGCTGCCCTCCAGTCCTTAAGATTAACTTTTCCATCACTCTTTTCTCTGTTATACTACCCATGCTGACAGTGGACCCACCCCATTGCCTTCCCTCTATACAGCACATCACAAGTTCCTGCCAGATCAGTCAGTGATGCCTTACCAGGTGGTGTAGGAGCTATAAATTCTTAAGAAATGTAAATAAAACAGGGTCAATCAACTGCCAGGACACACCTGGAATTGAACTGGCACAGCTCAGTGTGCCTTTCCCAGTAAACTGTCATGAATATATAAATTAATAAATACAAAAATGGTAACCTGTTGGCCAAACATCTCATACCCTTTAGGAGGCAGAGTAAGGGGTGCATAAACTGAAAAGTAGGTGTTAGGAACCTTTTTCTACAGATTCACTTTTTATTTATTGTAAGTTTATGATAGGACAAACTAACTGCTTTATTTTAGTTTGCACCAGTTTTACTGTGGTAAGGGGCCCAGCCCGAGTAGGATGTTGTGTAAGGGAAACACAGATAACCTATCTGCCAATGAAATGTATGAATACTATATGTTTCTCTTGTCTGACTGGTATAACAGTTGACTCAGGATATGTTGCAATGAGTGTTTGCCTCTCTGAAGGTATAAATATGATAGGATAGCTTTGTCAACTGAGATGAGTCAAGTAGAAGCAACCATGGTACTGCTTGGTCCTGCTGCCTCCTAGAGCAGGTAATATCTGCCTGTATTTTTACTTTTGTGTGATTTGGTAATAAACGCTTACCAGTGGAATCTTTGGTGTCAGTTCTGTTTGTCCAAGTCCATTCTCCTGTGAAACATTTCTGGTGACCACAGTGGGATATGGATATGAACATAAGAAAAGCGTCGGCAGATGGGGACCATGTGATCCATCTAGTCTGCCCTAGAAACTACCCCCTCCCTATGCAGCCTTCATTCTAACTTGTCCTTTATGTCTGTCCCATGCAAGTTTGAACTCCATGATTGTCTTTGATGCTACCACCTCCTGGGGCAGGCCGTTCCATGGTCTATTACTCTCTCTGTGAAGAAGTACTTCCTGAAGTTGCTTTTCAACATTCCTCCTACCAGTCTAATATCATGCCCTCTCGTGCATGCTGCCGTGTTCTGTTGAAACAGACTGCCTGTCTGAGTTGCATTAAATCGCCTCAAATACTTAAATATTTTAATCATGTGACCTCTGTTTCTTCTCTGCTCAAGGAAGTATAGGTTCAGCTCCCCGAGCCTTGCTTCATATGAATTGTGATGCAGTCCATGCATTATCTTAGTAGCCCTTCTCTGCACCATTTCCAAATGGTCATTGTCCTTCTTGAGCTGAGGTCACCAGAACTGAATGCAGTACTCCAAGTGTGGCCTCATCAAGAACCTGTAGAGGGGCATGATAACCTCCCTCTTTCTACAGGAAATACCTCTACTTATACATCCGAGGATGCCACCTGCTTTCTGTGCTGCTTCTCACATTGTTTTCCTACCTTTAATTTGCCAGTAATGATTATGCTGAGAGCACACTCCGTTTGTGTCTCCTCAAGTTAATGTCCTCACAGTGTGTACTTTTTTCTAGGGTTCCTCTTTCCCAAGTGCATTGCCTTACACTTTTTGGTGTTAAATTGTAATTGCCAGTCCCTGGACCAAACCTCTAGCCTTCTAAGGTCAGCTTCCATGTTGTCTGCTCCTCTCCTTGTGTCCACTCTGTTGCAGAGTTTTGTATCATCTGTGAACAGGCAAACCTTTCCTATTAGTCCATTTGCTATGTCTGCTATAAATATGTTAAATAGGATTGGTCCCAGAACCAATCCCTGCGGGATGCCACTAGTCACCCTACCCTCCTTTGACAATGATCCATTGACTAGCACTCTCTGGGTCCTATCGTTCAGCCAGTTACTGATCCAGCTGACCATCTTCTGGTTAACCCCCATATGTTCCAGCTTGTTGGTTAGCCTCCAGTGAGGGACGGTGTCAAAGACCTTGCTGACATCTAGGTATACAATGTCCACCGCCCCTCCCTGATCCAATGTTCTGGTGACCCAGTCGAAGAAGTTGATCAAGTTGGTTTGACAAGAGCATCCTGCTGTGAAGCCATGTTGCATTGGGTCCATTTTTCCAGTGTCTGTTGGGTACACCACTATCCTATCTTTTAGTAGTGACTCCATTATTTTCCCCACAACTGAGGTCAAACTGACAGGGCAGTAATTTCCTGCCACTTACTTTTTTCTGCTTTTGTGTAAGGGCACAATGGTTGCCTGTTTCCAGTCCTGAGGTATTTTTCTGCTGTCTAGTGACTTGTTGTAGAGCTCAGTCAGTGGTGCAGACAGTTCCTCTTGGAGCTCCTTCAATATCCTAGGGTGTATGCCATCTGGTCCCATGGTTTTTTTCACTCTCAGTTTATTAAGCTCTTTTAGGGCCCTCCCCCTTGTGAAGGGGATAGTATCTGCTCCCTGGGTATCTTCCTTTGTCCTGCTCAGAGTGGGACCTTGCCACTGTCTTGCATGGTGAAGACAGAGCAAAAGAACTTCTTTAGCACTTCTACCTTGTCCTCGTCGCTCTCTGCCATCGTACCTTCCTTGGTTGCTAGTCGGACTATTCCTCCCTTAGTTTTTCTTGTTTCTCTTATGTATCTGTAGAAGGTTTTGTCTCCCTCCTTAACAACCTGTGTTATATTCTCTTCCATTTTTTTTTCCATCCAAAAGATTTTTTACAAACTTGTAGTGAATTGGACTTGATTCAATCTGTTACTTTACCAACTAGAGGTTTAAATATATTAAAGGTGGTTTTGAGTAGTGAATCATTAAAAATATTAAATTGTTCGGTGTCTATACTGCTATGTAATAGTGATCAAAATGCAGTGACTTTCAGTCTTCAATTTCCTTTTTCAGTTTCTGATAACATCACAGAAATCTACTTATATAATAAAGTAGATAAGGTAGCTTTAATTGAACATTTATCTAAGATAAAGTGGAGTGAGTTATTGACATCAGATGATATTAATGAATTATGGTCAGTCTAAGGAAATATTATTAGGAGCAGCAAAAAGGTTTATTCCAAAAATAAAGAAAAGGAAACTAAAAACATCACCCAAAGTGGTTATCCACAAAAATAATTAAGGTAATTTAGAAGAAAAGAAATTATTCAAAAGATATAAAGAAAGTTGTTATTATTAATGAGAGATCATTTAAGTCTACCTTTAAAGTTAATATATGATAGAAGTTTAAAATCTGATTTTGTGCCAACTGATTGGAAAAAAACATATATTACTCCATTACATAACAAGCATTTGTCAATGCCGAACGTTCGCTTGCAGGTATTTGCAGTGGTATTTGGCACTTGGACATGGCTTAAAAAAATCAGTGACAAAGAAGTACAAGCATTTGTCAATGCCAAATGTTGCTTGCTTCTATGTGCTGTTTAGGTATTAGGAAGTCATTGGAGTGCAAATATTGAAAATTCGCAAACTTACGAGCATGCATAGGAACTGCGCAACGCACGCTCGTAAAACAGTCATTTTTAGGAATTTTTTCACCAAATTTTCAACATAGCCATTTTATGATCTCTGCTCATGAACAGTGTCACTGTGATTTTCTTAATGTGTCCCATACATTGATTTCAAGACAATCGACTGCGCCATTGTGCGCTACATGAAGGAAACATGTTTTGGGTGAGATGTGAAAATGACAGCTGTACTACTCATAAGAAGGTGGTAAAATGGCAATGTTGAAAATCTGGAGTCAAAATATTGAAAATTCAGCACTTACCAGCTCATGCAGGAACTGCAACACATCGCCAGAATGGTCATTTTTAGGAATTTTTCCACCAAATTTTCAAAATAGGCTTTTTGAGAGCCCACCTTATGAACGCTGGCACTGTCGTTTTGTTGCTCATGCCTGAAAGGTGATTTCGCGCAGTGACTGCGAAATCACCCTTCGGGCCCGAATAACGCCATGACAGTGACAGAATTCATGAGAAGGGGTCCCAAAACCCCCATGTCGAAAATTTGGTGCAAAAATTCCAAAAAATGCCTAAGATATGCAACAAAGTTGAAAAAAACCCATCTAGCCCATTATACAGCTTACCGGCATTTCCTCAGTTCGAGGGTCGGCTTTAAAGAGTGCAGACGCTGCTCCCGTCCACCAAAGATCATCGTGTCAAGCTCCAGAGGTAAGTATGGGGTGAGGGGGGTGGGGAGGCAGGGTCACAGTGGTGGGTGCGGGTTGTGGAGGGGGGGAGACTGTGTGGGACCGTTTTTAATTTACAGGTTTTTTTCTATAATTGACGACGCAGGACGTTTGCCACGCTGGGGTGGGCTCCCAGCATGGAAGAAGGATGGCTGGGGGGGCCGTGGAGCCGACGGGGGATTGGGCACCCCGTCAGCCCACAACGCGGGATGTTTGCCAAGCTGAGGTGGGCTCCCAGCGTGGCAGCAGGGAAAGCTGTTTGGGGGGAGGTGGAGCCAATGGGGGATTGGGCACCCCCATCGGCAGACAATGCAGGACGTTTGCCATGCTGTGGTGGGCTCCCAGCGTGGCAGCAAAGATTTGGGGGGGGGCATGACACGCTGCAAGCACACAGCGGTGGTTTTCTTTGAAGAGAAGACCACCGCTGTCATACACAGCACCGCAGCGATTGGTGCAGGACCACCACGCCTGCTCAATGGAGTAGGGGACTGCACAGGGAAGGCACACCTCCAAAGTGTCCCATTCTCTCAAGACGTTCCTTGCGCATGCGCGCAAGCGAACGTAAAAAGGGTGATAGAAGTTTGGTGGGAAAATTACCATCCTGTTTCCCTTACTTCAATAGTATGTAAAATGCTAGAGCGAATAATTAAGGATGAATTGTCTCTGATTATTGCACCTATGGATGCCACTCAACATGGATTTAAAAAAGGAAGATCAGTTGTCACAAATCTAGTCAGTTTTTATAACTATGTAAGTGACAAACTTGATAAAGGAATACCATGTGATGTAGTCTTGTTGGACTTTAAAAAAGTGTTCAATTCAGTACCTCATTGGGCTTTGATTCAGAAATTATTAATATTAAAAATTAACCCATTATTTGTAAATTGGATTAATAACTGGTTAAAAAATAGAAGACAATGTGTATCCATTGATTGTTTCAGATCATCTTGGAATCCCTTTTGAGTGGTGTCTCCCAAGGATCAGTCCTTGCACCTATTATTTTTCAGTGCTTTATTTCAGATTTATCATGTAATATTGAAAGTAACATCATAAAGTATGCTGATGATTATAAGATGGCAAACATAGCAAGACACTTGGATGATTGCTTAGTCATTCAAAAAGACTTGGATACACTAGAACAATGGTCTATAAGTTGGAACTTGAGATTTAATGCATCAAAATGTTCAGTCTTGCATTTTGGAAAAAAATACAAACCATCAATATTACTTATATGGGGAATCAGTTATGTATAAGGTAAATGAAAAAGATCTTGGTGTTATGGTAGACTCCAAGTTTAATTTTTATTTTCAAATTACAAATTGTATTAATAAAGCAAACAAAATATGGTGGTCAATTAAGAGAAATACTGTATCCAGAAATTCCTAAGTTCTTTTTCCTCTTTTTCGTACATGTGTAATTCCACATTTGGATTATGCATCTCAACTTTGTTCCCCATATTTGTATAAAGGCATTAATAGGATAGAAATAGTACAAAAACGAATTACACAATCCCTTTTTTCTAATAAATATATATGCTATGAAGATAGATTACATAGATTGAATTTAATGACTTTAGAGTTAAGGTGCCTTAGGGGTGACCTGTTATTTGTTTGGGATATAATTGATGATGTTAATCTATTAACTGATTGTGGCCTGGAATACAGACAATTACTTCTTAATACTAGAGGTCATCCATTTCAGTTGGTGAAACAAAAATGCAACACAAAAATAGCTTTTTATTTTTCTCAAAGGGTAGTGAAACCCTGGAATAAATTACCATTAAATATAGTTCTCAGTACCAACAAAAACACATTTAAAAACAGGCTTGATAGATACTTGTTAACTCATACAAGTATCTCAAGCAATATGTAAGTTTTGGGTCTTTATGGGTCTAAGGGCCTGTTGTACCCTTATTTCCTAGCATGACTCCTAGTATTTGTGTTTTTGCCCTTCTAACAGCTTTAATTTGTTCTTGTATTCTTCCATGTCTGCTTCATTTTTTGTTTGCTTGAATTGTGTAAAAACCTTTTTTTCTCTCTTTGATTTTGAATGCTACTTTGTGAGAGAACTAGAGAGATCTTTTCCTTCTTTTGGACTTGCTGATCTGCTTAGTGCATATAGTTGTTACTGTATGCACGACAGCCTTCAGAGTATTCTGGCAGTCCTCTAAATCTCTTGTGATTCCTCCTTCTAATATGGATGCAATCATAGTTCTCATTTTGGGGAAGTTGACGTTTCTGAAATCTAGTACCTTGATTTTGGTGTGACTATTTTGCTCCATATTTTTCACAGTAAACCAGATTGAACTGTGATCACTAGTCCCTAAATTGGCTCCCTCCTCTTTTTTATACTTTATTTTATTATTCCTTAGGAGAATAGGAAATAACAATACAATTTTCCATCATACAGATACCATAAGAGAAAAAATATACCCATAAACAAGTGACAAAATAAAGAATAAAAATTTTTTTTTTATATTTGGGGGGTATAAAAGAAAAAAAAACAAATAACATGTACCCATGAACTTACAAAACTTTTCATTTTCTTAATAATTTCATTATGTATGTGCTCCATGCTTTTACTTCCCTCTTAAGAAAAAAAGCTATAGTTAAATACCCATTAACATTAGAGCAACCCTTCCTAACTGAATTCATTTCAAAGCTCATCAGAATTCGATAAGTGAAAAAAGCTAGATACTTAAATCATAAGACAACAATTTTCCCCATATTTCCCTCTTTCCACTGAAAGACTAAATGTTCACTGGGTGATATTCTGTGAGTTCGACCTCTTCATTGTCCATATCTGAACCTATATCCTCCGGTAATCTCAGATTCGTCTCAAAAAAAACCTTGGCTCAGTCAATGTCTTCAAAAAAAAATGTTTTCTCCTGGAACAATACTCTAACCCTTGCAGGGGCTAACAAACTAAGAGCAAGTCCAGCCTCTTTGAATTCACTCATAATCGGGAGAAAACGCTTCCTTCTACGCTGCATTTGTAAACAAAAGTCCGGATAGAGATGAAACCTATGCCCATCATAGAAACACTTTTTTACAGTTTGCGTCAATTGTAGAAGCTTATTATGATCACTGAGATTATAAAAAAGTTAAGATAATACATTTTTCCTTCTGTTGATCCCTCATAGGTTCTTTTGCTGGACGATTAAGAGGCCTATAAACATTCTCAAGTAAAGTGGAGATTCCAACGCGAATACTGAGGCCAATGCGTTTTCCACAGTCACCTTCAATTCAGATGTTAAAATTGAACCAGGAAAACTTATTAGTCATAAATTTCTCCTCTGAGCGTTATTTTCCAGACGCTCTAAGCTTGAAGCTTGTGCCAACTGCTCATGAAGTGAAGCATTAACTGCACCCTCTAAAGTCAAAGTTCTAGTGTTTAGGGCTTTAATTTCATTGTCAGTATTCTTTACTGCTACTTCCGTATTCTCAAGCCTTTTCTCCATTGCCAGGCAACGTGAAATAATATCATCCAGCGACGTAGCAATCCTTGAAGTCGACTGACATTCTTCTGCTTGAAATTCAGTCAGGAGAGACTGAATTGAAGCCAAAGTTGGCTTTCCTTGTTTGGATTTGGTGTCAAGCTCCGTGCGCATCTGCACAATAGAAGGGGTTCCAGCTCCGGCTATTATGAGAGAACCCTCAGACTCTCGCATTGAAGCCCCTCTCCCAGAGAATTTGGGAGATATGAATTTACCAATTAGTGCTTCTCAAGCCCGGGAACTCCAATAGTAATTTACAAAAGAAAATACTTAAAACCAGAAAGATTTTAAAGTGTTTTAAACAGAGTTTGTTAGAAAACCGCAGAGCTCCAAACAAACGGGACTTTCTTTCACAACAGCTCAGCAGTTTTTCCCCGGCTCCCATCTCTGCTTCTGGGATCCTTGTGCTGTGCTTTGTATGAGGACCAATCCACATCTGGTAGATTGAAGTTCCCCACAAGCAACAACTCTCCCCTGTCTGCCATCATCGAGATGGTTTCCAAGAGCTCCTTGTCTGCAACGGCCTCATGGGATGGGTTCTGTATACGACTCCTACCCAGACAGGGGCTTTGTCCCTGGCTCCTAGTGTAACCTAAAGGGCCTCTGCTTTACTGTGTTTTCCCTGGATTTCTGTTTCACATGTCATCTCTGACATACAATGCCACCCCCCCTTTCTTTCCCCGCGATCTTTCCAGAATAACACATACCGTGAGATGGTGACATCCCAGGAGTGGTTCCCAGTGAGCCATGTTCCCGTAACAGTGACCCAGATAAAAAAGAATTAGCACCAATAAATGATCACTATGAAGTACAGGGTGATTCGGTAAGTCTTGGACTTCTTGTTATTTCAGGTTAAAAGAATAGGACCCTCATAATGGCCACTAATTCTGAGCTCATTACAGATATCTTAAAATTTCTCACCTCCTATTTAGGATGGGGTGACTTCACACTGGATGCAAGGCACCAGAACAACCCCTTTTAGTATGTGGAAAAGCCATATAGTGAGGAAAAACTGAAGGCTAAAAAGAAGGGTTTATTGGTCGCAGCTTTATATGTGAACATGTCAAGCATTAGAAGCCAAAGTGTCAGCACTGATGGAAGAACTGCAATGTACAAAGAATGAGATGAGTAAGTTGAAGTAGAGCAGATTAAACAAGATAAACAAGCTACAATTCATCTGAATATTTTGTTGACTGAGTCTAATGAGACATTAAAGTGAGAGATCAAGTGTTTGAAAGTCTGCATGAATGTAGGATGCAGCTGGGAGCAGAAAAGAGATGTAGCTACTGTGCTATTCAGTGAGGACAGTGACTGAATACGAGCGACAGTCAAAACGACGACTCATATTCAGCGCTAACCTCATGGGCTACCCTGCAAGGGTAGTGACCCTATGTGAAGGCGATCATAGGGGAAGGGAGACCGGAAGGGGAATATAGTGAGGGGAAGGGGAGGGATAGGGAAGAGGGTTTGTGAGGGGGTAGTGTGCCTGCTGCAGCCTAGCTAGCCATGTGGGGTGGTGGTGAGGGTGGGTAGCTGTGGCACAGCAGGTACTGGGTTCGGGGCTGGGTCCAGAGAAAAATGTTGCTGCTGGCCACTGCTGCATCTTTTTATACAGGAATCTGGAGTACTGCCCCTTCCCAACATGCACCCCCTTGGAGTTGATAATCCTTTAGCAGGGGGTGCGGGGGGGAGATGCTCCACCACCCGCATAAACAGTCAAATTCCTTGACGGATGTCTGTTCACCAGCATGTGTATATTGCTGATTTGCTTTTCGGTGATATACACTCACCATAATAGCGATCACTGTTTTACGAACACTGTTATGACATGAAACCAGCAGCTGCATATAGGGTTTTGCAAGAACGTGACAAAGAAGGACATAAGCACAGCTACTGATCACACAATGTTTGCAAAGCAGATTCAAAGCTTGCAAGAACAAGTGCAGGCTTTAAAGGGGCACATTAGATCAACTACCTCAGTGCCCCCGGTGGCCGTCTTATAGTCTCAGGGGGACAGTTCTGAGGATGAAGACATGTCCTGGGACACTGGGGGTTTCCCACCCTCCATAGTAGTCTTAATTGTGGACCAGCAGTGGGATTTAGATGATTATCTCCAGAGTTTACCCATAGCCCTCTGATCAGCAGAAGAATCTTATACTGTGCTGGAGTCAACACTACTTGAATATCCAGTTGAGCACCCTAAGTGGATAATTGATGAAGTGGTGTCCTAATGACCAATAAACATAACAGTTGATGCACCACCCACCCCCATGGGATCCCTATATTGATCAAACTAATTCAGGAAAGCCGGCCCAGTGGCAGGGAGGGCTGAGGCATCATGCCTTACCTCCTCCCACACTGGCAACCTATGTTTGCAGTGTGAACAGGTTGATGGGGGTCGGACAGGATGGGAGAGGATTGAGCATCTGGAGGACAGCTCTCCTCTCCTAGGGAGGGGTAGGACTGGAGATCGGTGCATGCCTGACCTCCAACAGCAGCTGGAGTCTAGCACACCAATCTCACAAGACAGGGGGCAGAGACAAAGTGGACTGTGCAGAAGCATGCATGGCTCAGCCATTGGCATCATTGCACGCTAAGTCCCACACTTGGGGATCGGGAGGAACTGGAGGCAGACAACACCGTGGACCATTCCCAGAATTAATGTGCACCACCAAAATGCTGCTGTCTTATGTCCAGAAAATTCCCTGATTCCAAATGAAGAGAAATGAGAGCATATAATGAAAAGAAAAGTCTCCATTAATTCATGCCACACTCAGTCATGCGTGCACACACTCCAATAAGAACTACAGTATGTCCCCTGCTGCTGCTATTGGAATTTCATGTAATGCTTCTTGACCTGGCAGGGCTGATGGACAGTGTCTTGCCAAATGATGTGCTAGAAGGATGACCCGACCATTGAGTTAACCATCCATGATGATGTGATAATGCTGTTGGTTGCCCAATGTCTGCTGCACTGACCCTCAACAGGAAGTATGCCCTCTGTGTGTACACTAATACTACCCTTGGTAAGTTAATGTACCTGGCACAACCATGGTTTTCCACAGAACCTCAGTTGACCTTAAATGTTCATATCTATATCTATATCTATATCTATCTATCCACAGTATGTATATGTGTATATATATATATTTATTATGGTAGCACGGTAGTGCTACCATAGTTAGGGTTGAGGAGCCATTTACATGTTAAACCCAAAATGTTGCACCTTAATAACTTTGCAACCGTTTGACGGATTTGCCTGAAATTTGGAACAAATGATCAAGACCCATGTGCCTTGGGATCTGCTGAGTTTCCTATTGGTTGGATACACGGTTGCGGAGTTATTAAGCGTGATCTGCGCATACCACGCTTTTTCTGAATTCTACTGTCACAAGGCTTCACAGGTCGCATCGTTTCATGATTGGTCCGAAATCTTCAGAGAATGTGGGTCGAGGTCCCCAATGTGCCTTTTGAAGATTTCTTATGAAAATATTAAACAGTTCAAAAGTTATTCAAAAACAAGTTCCCATTATAAGTCAATGGGAAAAGTTAACAAAAAGTTCGACAGTGTCGCAAATGCACTTTTTACTTTCGCAAATGGCTCTTTTACTTTTGCAAATCTGCCATCTTGTTTTCAGTTAGTGATCACAAAAATGCTTGGCATTTAAATTTGGGACCCTCTAGCAACCTAATTCTTTTTGTATTCACTTAGTCGGGCCCTGAGGATGCTAGCCATGTCTTTATTTTGGGGTAAAACACCCCAGAAATATGTTTTTCAGATTTCTGGAAAAAGTACTTTCGCAAAGTAGTATCGCACTCATGAAAGTGTCACAAATTTTTGCAAAAGCTTTGTAAATCAGACAGTACTTTTCTAGGCTGTGGGAAAATGACAGCAATTCTTTGGCACCCTGCTGCAAAAGAACGGTTTGGTACTTTGGTCTGAAATTTGGAAGGAACGCAGCCGACATCTCACAGATGTGCCTTTCAGTGTTGTGTTGAAAAAATATTATACGGCGGCAAAGATACGGCACTCCAAATTTGACACTTTTTCCCATAGGATAACATTATGGCATCCGACACATTGCAGCAATCCTTTGGCGCCCTGCTGTAAAATTACGGCTTGGTCTTTTGGGCTGAAATTTGGAAGGAAGACAGCCAACATCCCACAGATGTGCCTTTCAGTGGTTTGGTGAAAAAATATTACAGGGAGCCAAAGTTATGCCACTCCGAACTTCCCTTTATTTCCCATAGGATAACATTACGGCATTCGCCGCGCCTTTCAGGGCCCGAATCTCGGAAACGGTGCGAGATATGGACTTTTTGTCACAAAATGCAAAATTCAGCCAGGAAAGTCATAAATCATATGACTTTTAAATTTTTTTTCTACATCGCACGGTTCCTGAGATAGAAGCAATTTAGTATTCCAACTCTCATTTCCTGCTCGAGACCCATTATTATGCGTATATTCTTTGTACTCACTGTCTTTTCTCTATGCAGCTTTTGAAAATCAGCCTGTGTGCTTACATAACTGTTAACAAGGTTCTTTCCATGGTAGTTCCGCACTGCCACTTACTGCTCACGCTCTTCACGCCACCATGTGCATTATCCTTTGCATTTCCATTTGCGCTTGCGTTTCCATTATTTTTTTCCATTTATGTCTACAGTACTGTTTCTCTTTCTGTTTCGCTTTGCGTCACAATGCCCATTGCCATTTCAGTTTGTAGGCACCATGTTACTATGTGACAAGACATCACGTGGCGGACTGCTCGTCCACACCACCGTGTGCGTTACCCTTTCTGTTCTTTTTTTGCGCTTGCGTTACCATGTGCGCCACTGTTAGCACTTCCGTTTGTGTTGCTGTTCCTGTTACTAAGTCACAAGACATCACGTGGTCGGGCCCCGCGCTCCCACTGCTGCATTACGTGGAGGGCCCCACGCTCCGCCCGCTGCATTACATTCACTATTTCTCATTATCATTCTCAAAAGAAGGGAAATTAGAGGCAAAACTCCATTTAATGCATCACTTGGTTGTTCATCAGCGACAAAAGTGAGAGGGCTGTGTATAGGGTTGAAACCCTTGACCCCCAGCTCACCCCCAACTGTCATTGGGGTTCGTGACAGGTTCGGTCCTAACTCTCACCCCATTCTCCCATACCTCTGCATCTTTACACATGTGATGGGGTGAGTTAGCTGATGACCCCAATGCGCACCCCAATGCCGGATGGGGGTGGGCTGGGGTCCAAGGGGTTTTAAAACCCTAACACTGAATTTCCTCACTTTTGTCGCTGTGGAACAACCCTAACTGATGCATTAAATGGAGTTTTTGCCTCTAATATATATATATATATATATATATATATATATATATATATATATATATATACACACATACATATATACACACATACATACACACACACACACACATGCACACACACACATGTAATCATTGCTATTTTTTTGTATCATAGGTCATATAGTAAAACTTGGGGTGTATTTCATGGCTTGATGAGGAATTTTGAGTTTGGAATACTGTCAAGCCAGTGAAGGTAAGTATTTTTTTTTGGGGGATTATTTAAAAAGTTTAAAAGATTCATCAATGTTCTGGTCATCTTTACAGGTCTTCAGCTTATCATCAGAACTTGAAAAAAATGTAACTGCTGTGATTCGTGAAGAACGTGATTTGTCTCATGAGGAGTGTCTGGTGTGATATGAACAATGATAATAAACTGTACAGGAATGCGAATGCCTATGGCTGTACTTCCCTGACCTGTACCACACAAAACTATCCAATTTGAAAACTCATATCAATGATTGCAATGGTGACTGAAGCCGAGACCTGAGGTACTATGAAACAGGCATGCAACTAACTAGAAAAAACTTAGTTTTGTGATTCGTGAATCGTGACCCTGAAGATGAAGAACATGATTTGTATCCCGAGTGACTTGTGATGATCGCCCTGACTTAAAAACACACATCAATGAGTACAATGTTCACGCAGAAATATGCACCACACCAGTACTCTGAAAGGAAGACAAACAAACAACTGTGACAAGTTACAGATGGAGACTGGGCCCTAAAAGAGATGCAAACACACAGACAGATTAAGATTGCGCTGCACACTCAAGAGATGTAGACACAAAGACACAACACCACCTAACTAGTGCTCACGAGTCACAAATCCAAATCTGGAAAAGAATACCTTTTGCTGGTTGTGGCTTGGGGGGGGTGCACTGCAGTAACAGTCCACTACCAGTAAAGATACCACAAAGCAGTACAAAAAAATCACGCAGATGCAGTGGATAGCAGGTTCACACTGCTGCAATTACTGTGTGGCACAATAAAATGTGTCTGATTTGATGGCACACGTCGCACACACACTCACACACACACACACACTACAAGTAATGCACAGCAAATTGAAAACGTCCTTAATATAACCAAATCTTTTAAACACATTGAAATTATGCACTGCTGCACCACAACAATCAGCACAAAAATGTAAAAAATGTATTAAAATATTATTGTGTGTACATTAACACAGTTATACAACAAAAATATAACCAGAAAAAAAAGACTGCTTTTTTCTCCCAGTTAATATACTACCTACACCACACAGATACACCCCTCCCCCAAAGTACATTTCAAGTTTCTCTTAGTACACACACTGAATGTTCAAAATTAACATTCAAAATCCACACACGAACAATAAACACTTGATGATATGAGTACAGAAGAGTTTCCTACAATCAATGTACCATGTTTTGAGCCAAAAATGGCTCAAACAGGCTTTTTTAACAGCTTTTATAGGGTTTTAATCGCAGAGCTCTGACAGCAAACCATCTCCAGCTACCACTACACACACTACACAGAACTGAGGCTGTGCAGAACAATCTAGAGCTCATGTGACCTGCAATCCCATGAATCAATGCAAAATTCTCCTTGGAGCCCAAAAACAAGGCGAAGTGATGTGAAGTACTTTGGAATCAATGTACTTCGCCTAAAAATAGGCACAGAACTGGTTGGGGAAGGCGGAGTAACACGAAGTGCATTAAAATCAATGACTTTGTGATCCTCATTATGACACAAAGTACTCCGCCAGCGTTGTGGGGTGTCTCCCAGATTCCCCACTACTTCATCGAATTGATGCTTCATGGAGCCTAATTTTAACCACTTTGCCCACCTCTAGTCCCAGGTGCATTATTTTGCACTTCTTTGAACTGAAACTCAGTTGCCACTCCTCGGACTATTTTTCAAGCTTTCCCAGGTCACTCTTCATTTTCTCCACCCCATCTGATGTATCCACTCTGTTGCAGATCTTGGTGTCATCTGCAAACAGGCAGACCTTTTCTTCCAATCCTTCTGCAATGTCAATAATGACGATACTAAACAAGACTGGCCCAAGGACTGATCCCTGAGGTACCCTGCTGGTCACCCCCATGTCCCCAGATTGGATCCCATTTACCACCACCCTCTGCCTCCTGTCTGTTAACCAGTTTCTAACCCAGTTTACCAGCTTGTGCCCCATGTTCAGACTACTCATCTTGTTAACTAGCCTTTTATGCGAGATGGTGTAGAAGGCTTTGCTGAAATTGAGGTAGGCGATGTCCATACCCCCCCCTTTTACTTCCTTCATCACCCAATCAAAACAAATCTATCAGATTCATCTGACATGACCATCCTGTTGTGAATCCATGCTGTCTGGGATCTTGGGCACCGATGGATTCCAAGTGTGCCACTATTCTTTCTATAAGCAGCACCTCCATGATCTTCCCCACTACTGAGGTGCGGCTGACTGATCTATAGTTCCCTGTCTCCACCCTACTACCATTCTTGTGTAGAGGGACTACATGTGCCATCTTCCAGTCCTCCGGAACCACTCCTGTGGTGAGTGACTCAGTGAACATGGCTGTCAGAGGCACTGTTAGCTCCCTTCGCAGTTCCCTTAAAATCCTTAGGTGTATGCCATCTGACCATATTGCTTTATCCACCTTAGCTTTTGTGAGCTTCTACAGAACTCTCCCCTCCATGAATGGACTTGTGTTTACCTTCCCCCCCTTCCTTCATGTCAGTAACCTAGCTGTGGTCCCTGAACCTCCCCTCTCCTCAGTGAATACTGATGTTATAGATGTTATAGCAGCTTATTAGGAGCAAGAACAAGACCCTGTAGCTGGACAAGAAAGTGTTCCACAAGAGGACATATTCTGCTTCAGGTGCCTGCAAGGCCTTGATGGAATTGTTGGGACCATATCACGTTTATTTGGGTCAGGTAAGTCAATTTGGAGCAGGGTGGATGTGGAATACATAAAACAGCATATTGGCAATTTTGACAGTCAGACAGCTCATGCTATACAGAAATCAATGCTCCACAGTGTGATGGTTTAGCTACTGAAAGATACACTGTATACAATATGCATGACATTGCTAGGCTATTCATTGAGACTCAGGCAAAAATAAATGAATTGGTTGCTGTCAGTAACAGAGAAGTGAAAGGACGATGCATAGGCAGATAAATTATTTGCCCCACCTATAGTAGTAACATCATGATGAAAGTGACTAATTTATTATGGAACGTGGAAGGTGGGCACATCCCAGATCTTATAAAAGATGATCTGCTGGCCAAATAGTACTGTCCTGAATAGGTTTCTAAGACCCATATGTTAGACAGAGTGTGTGTTAAATTATGTAAACAACTTTTGTTTAGTACCATCTAGAATTTTGGGTCAGCGACAAGACATCCCAATAGGGGGACATGTTACATTAAGAGGACTTGTTCTGTGAAAGACACAATGTATGTCTCTTTTACAGTGCCTTTTCCAGTGCTTCAGCTCACTACTTAAGGGTCTCACAAATTGGCTACAGTCCTTTCAGTAGGATACCTAGAGGGAGACATATACAATGAATGTTTGGATTTGCCCCAACTGTTGGTGCTCCACCCTGCCACGCAGATGTGGAGTGCCCTACATACTGCCTATTGCTCTATGAAGGGAAATAGATATGTTTGTAGGTGCAATTTATTTGACGTTGCTACTCCTGTTTGTGGATATACAAATGCAAAGCAGCCCAGTACCACTGCATCCAGCCCGATGCCAATAGATGACACAGTTTCTTGTCCTGTTAAGCTCATCAAGTGTCACCTCCCTACTTATAGTAGCCTACAACATGGATGGACAATATTGTGTGACCACTAACCATAAAAGGTGCCTTTATGGTTACCTGTCATGTGGCATCATCATTCCAAATTTCTGTTAAACTTAATATTTTTATTAGAGTGTAAGGATACTCATCTCATTCAAATCAGCAATGACACGCACAAAGCAGACATGGCTTTAGATGAGCTGCTACATGATGGTGATTCCTGCTTGCTTGTTTCTAATACCTGGCTGGAAATAACTTTTAAGGGCCTTATGTTTTACAGATGGTCCTTCTGCTTATTCTCACTATCACAATTTGTCTCCCGAGATCACTTCTTCACACACATAACAGATGCCCCGATTACTTATATGTAGCTCAACATGCTGAACTTTAGTTTAGTTAGTGTCACCTGCCTCACAGGTAACAAGGGGGGATAGGTAGACCAGTATTATAGTGTTAGCATGATCTAATGTAGGCAAAGAAGGGGCTTGGCTCAGTTATGGATGTCATTTCAAAATTAAAGAAGAACACTGACGTTATCGTTTCTGGTGACTTCAACATAAACTGGCTCAGTAGTGAAACTGACCCATTGAAGGACCAGGTAGCCAGTGTATACCCAACATAAATGGTTAGTGAATACACTAGGTTAAACACTAACAGCGGAAAAAACACCCTCCTGGACTGGATCCTGACTAGCTGTCCTTCTAGAATAAAAAGTGTTGAGGTGCTACCTGACTGCCTTAGTGATCATTCCCCAGTATCCTGCAAGTGGGTTTTTAAGGACAAAAAAAGAACCTTCTATCACCATACAAAGCTGTGTTATCAAAAAAGGCTTCTTAGATGCCTTTAAAACCTTTGTTTTCCCCAGTCAGACTGGTCACCCTTAGACAAGCTTTGGGATCTAGACCAGGCTATGAAATATTTTTCAGACAAGTTCAATGACATTTGTGATATCTATGCCCCATTGAGGAAAAGAAAAATCAGAGGATCCACCAAGAGGTAGATCACTCGGGACCTCCTCGAACAGATGAGGGCATGGGATAATCTTTGGTGTATAGCCAGGAACACAGGCAACCCTGCTGATTTTCAGAAGTACAGGGCTGCTAGAAATAAATGCATAAACCTAACCAGGCTAGCTAAATCAAAATATTTTAAGGAACAACTGGATTGGAACTGGGGAAATGGGAACAAATTCTGGAAAAATATCAATGACCTTCTCGGTAAAGAGGATAGAAAACATCCCTCAATGCTGAACATAAATGGTATCCCCACTCAGAATCCTCTTACAATTGTAGAATCCTTTAACTCAACCTTCGCTGACCTTAACTCTGTCCTTCCCCTAAACTATCTCAAATCCGTGACATGTCATAGCTTATATCCCGGAATATTTCCAACCGTCCAAACTTTTACCTCAAATATGTCACTGTCAGGGAGGCCAGAAAAGTATGTTCTTAAGGTACTAGGTAAAACTAGGCTTGGCAGTGACACTATTGATATGAAGCTGGTGGTTGTTGCTCTCAATTAACTTATTGCCCCATTACTAAAATATTCAATAAATTGCTTACCCCGGCAAAGTTCCCAACTGTTTGGAAACTGGCTTTGGTGACCCCAGTGCCGAAATGCAGGGATCACACATGTACTTCCAGTTACTGACCAATTTCGATTCTCTTCCCCCCTTTCAAAAGTGCTTGGGAGAATCGTGGCTGATCAGGTCTTGGAATATCTTCAGATGTGTGATCGCTCAGCGAGATGCCATTCCCTACCTGCAAAAAGCACTAAGCAAGTCCAGGTTTAGCAGTGATTCCCTGAACCTTAAACTACTAAGATTAACACTCAGTGAGGTACTTTATCCCCTCACAACTCTCCTGAACCTCTCTCTCTCCTTGGGCCAATTCCCAACAAAGTGAAAAACTGCACTCATCACACCTATCCACAAGAGTGGGGATCATACCATTCTGGGAAATTACCACCCCATATCAATACTCCCACTGCTCTCAAAAGTCCTTGTGAAAATCATCGCCACCCAACTCTCTGTCCACCTTACCAAGTACAACCTGCTCTGCCTGTATAGCTTCAAAAGCCACAGTACCACCGATGCCCTATTAGAATTTACTAATGCCATACATACGTCTCTAGATGTGGGGCACCTCACTGAAGCAGTATTTATAGACCTGTCAAAAGCTTTTGACACCGTTCACCACTCTCTGCTACTGTCCCTCCTTACCCAACTGGGTCTCTCACAGGACACTACAGGCTGGTTCACCGATTACCTATCTGGGAGAGTGAAGCAAGTATGGATAACCCATACCCTATCCTTCCCCACTCCCAGTCACCTCAGGGGTCGATTCTGGGACCCCTACTATTTAGTTTATTTCTCAACACCCTACCCAGTGCCAGCTCTGGTAAACTCCTTCTTTATGCGGATGATGCAGTACTTTTCAGCACCCACCCTGACCCCCCCAGGCCCTCCAGAAATCTTTCCATGAAGCAGAGTCTTGGTTCTCTAACCAAAGACTTGTTCTAAACTATAAAAAAACAAAATCAATGTTGATTGCCCATGCCCAGAATAAGCACAGTGGCTACCCCTGCTCATACTTACCTCCCACCATGAAACCCTGGGGTAGGTCAGCTCCTTCAAATACCTTGGGGTCACCTTGAACTCAGGGCTCACTTACCACGAACACATCTGCCTCTTAAGTGCAGCGGTCAATATATGCATTGGCCTACTGCACCGCCACAAACACTGTCTCCTCCCGGGTGCCTTGCAACTAGCAATCTCCTCTTCTATCTTGTCCCTAATCCACTATGGAATACTGATCTATGGTGCTGCAGACAACACTGCTCTCCACAGGGTCAGAATGTCCCTGAACAAGGCCTGCCATCTGGCCTCTGGCTGTGACCGACTGACCCACATCTGTACCATCTGTACCCTGACCTATTAGCTCAACTTTGACGGGAGACTGAAGTACCAGACCTGCCTACTGGCCAAAAGAATCTCCGCAGGCCTTACCCACCCTGGTCTCACACCACTTCTTCAACCTACCCAAGCCACCAAGCACACTCGCAGCTCAGAGAAATCCCCCTACCATGTCCAACTCTGCAGGACAATGCTGGGACAAAGAACCTTTCGCTACAGGGCACCTCTTTTGTCGAACACGGTCCCCAAAACCTTACTGTTGTATCCCAAACTTATCCATTTCAAATCCTGTCTTCGGATCATATCTGGCAGGAAGCTGCCTGTGACTGTTACTGATCTCCCCCCACTACTCAGTAAGGTCCCCATGACAAAGGACTTCTGCACATATGCTAGTCCTGCACTGTTTAACCTGTAAGTGCAGTATTTCTTTACTCGAAGCATAGGCCCTGCCGTTTGTCCTACTGTATCCTATGTCCATGCTGCTCTGTTCATGTTACCAGTTTTTTGTATCGTAATTTCAGTGTATGCCTGCAAATTGCTTTAATTGCCACTATTTGCTATGTAACCTTCCTTATGCTTAGTTTTAACCCAACAATTTTGTTTTTGTTAACTTTGTCTGTATCTCTGTACTCACTGACGTGGAGCCTTTGTAAAGGAGTCTCTGACTCAAAGGGCTCAATTCTCAAAGCCCTGCGTCTGATGCAAGGTGCTTGCACCAAACAGATATGGAGCAAGAAGCAGCTTGCATCCAGGGCTGCCTCCACACAATTCACAAAGGTTGCCTGCATTGAGTGCAGACTGCCTGCCCCAAACAGGGCTTGAGTCATCTCTGCACTGCCCTGTGACATGGTGCTAGGTAGACTGTGCCGATGCAAGCTGCAGCTTGCTATTCACAGACAGCACCCAGTGGGAGAAAGTCTAAGTCCCCTTAGACCAGCCAGGGCTGGTGTAAGGGGACTTAGACATCGCTCCCCTGGGTGAGCTGTCCTATGGGTAGTGCGGCATGTCCCACCTCCCCAACCCCACTGTGCCCCACAAGTGCCACATAGTGGACCCCCCATCCACATTGTGCCCCCACAGGGCAGCCAGGGCAGGAGCACCTACCCTATCCTCGATGTGCCCCTTGGCATGTACAGATATGGTAGTGCCCCTCTCCAGATCCTAGTGTCCCTGTTAGTACCATGTCACATGCCACCAACCCTCCCACTGGTGCCCCGTGCTCCCCACCCATGCAGGTAGTGCCCCTTCCCATCCGCAGACAGAGCAGAGGACAGGCACAGACCTCCACACACCTCCGCGGCTGGTCCCTAACTGGATGGACCGTGCAGCGGAGGGTCCCAGGGGCTTGCGGCGAACCCTCCCATGCGCCATGCAGTTGTCACATGGCTGGGGTTGCCACAAACACTGGGACTTAGGCGCCAGGATCCCTCCTGTACCAGAATCTGGTGCAGGGTTCCTGGTGCATAGGGCTTTGGCGCAAGCTGCTGTTTGCCGCAGCTTGTGCTGAACGCAGCCCTGTTCGAGAATCGGGCCCCAAGGGTTTAATTCCGATATGTTCAATAAATAAATAAAATAAAATATATAAGTACAAGCTACCATGGTACTGCTGGGTCCTGTTACCTCCCAGAGCAGGTGATACTGGTCTGTATTTTTACTTTTATATGGTTTGGTAATAAATGTTTTACCAGTGGAATCTTTGATATCTGTTCTGTTTGTCCAGATTCATTCTCTTGTGCAACAGACCAACCCAGCTTCTTTTGGAATGCTAAGGAATACTTGTTCCAGTATTTGTGAAGAGTGTCAGGTGTTCGCTTGAGGGGGGGATTTTTCCTAAACCCTTGAAATGGGCGGTGGCGAGACCCCTTCTTAAGAAACCATCCTTTGATCCAGTATTCTGTGATATAGGTGACCAGAATTGGGTGCATACAAAAATGGTAACTCAATCATGGCGCATGTCAATGGAGCTACCCACCAGGGATGGTGACTGGATGGGAGAGTTTGTGCATATAGCGACAGGATGTTGTTACATATATACATGTGTGGGGGGGAGCGAGCATGCTCAGTGAGGAACAGGAGGGGAGGGAGGGTTTGTGATGGGTGGTGCCATGGTGAGCTGCAGAGCTGGCCCCATGGTGTGGTGGGAGGGTTCAGGGCTGGGGTTGTAAGGGTGCTGGGGTCGGGTCTGGGCACAGGTACATTTTGTTGCACCCGGACCCTATTTTTTTTTTTGTTGCAGTTTTGCACCCCCTCCAACATGCACCCCCCCTGGAGTTGAGAATCCTTCAGTAGGGGAGTGCAGGGGGCACAGCCCCCCACATAAAATACTAAAATCCAAGTCCCCAGCGCCATTTTGCTGTGCACTGGCAGTACATTGACAAAATTTATTTTCAGCGATGTACAGCCGGCCTAACAGCAATTGCCTTTGGGCAGTTGCTGATATGACATAGAACCCTTTGACCCTGACGTTCTCACAAATTACAGGTCTGTATCAAACCTTCTCTTGTTGGGGAAGTTGTCAGAGAAGGTGTTGGTGGTGGTGCAGTTAGACAAGCATCTGGAGACATGACATCTATGAGCCTTTTCAGTCTGGATTCCGGCCATGTCATAGTATAGAAACGGCTCTGGTCAAGGTACACAATGATCTACTCCTTCCAAGGAATAATGGACACAATTCCATTGTAGTTCTTCTTGACCTTACTGTGGCCTTTCACATGGTGGATCAGGGGGTAGTGTTGGCTGATCTGGGGCTCTATGTAGGACTTGCAGGGATGGTGCTATGATGGTTCAAGTCCTACTTATCCTGCAGGGAGCAGCAGGTAGCACTTATCTCTTTCATCTCAGGCAGTTCTGCTTTCTGTTGTGGTGTGCCTCATGGGTCAATCTTGGCCCCCATGTTGTTCACTGCATATATGTTGTCATTGGGAGATATCATATGATGAAGTGGCTTGGGTTTTCATTGATGATACCAAGCTGTATGTGGCTTGCACCCCTGATGACACGGCAGCTGTTTTGGAACTGACTGGGTTCCTTAGGGAAATACAGGATTGAATGGCAGCCAGCTGACTTAGGCTGAATCCTTCAAAGACAGAGGTGCTACTGGTGGAGCTGGGGCAGACTGGTTCATCAGCCTTGAGTGGTGATACCATTCTGCTGTATTTCGATGGTGTTACTCTCAAGGCTGTAGATAGGATGAGGAATATGAGGGTCTTTGTAGACTCCAAGCTGACATTAAAACATTAGGTGTCAGCTGTTGTCCACATTGACTTTTATCATTTTCACAACATCTCCTGGATACAACCCTTTCTTGAGCCATCTGACCTAGCAACACTGGTTCATGCACTTATCTTGTCAATACTGGATTACTGTAATGCTCTTTACTTGGTGCTATCCACAAGGTTGTTGTGTCATTTGCAGCTGGTCCAGAATGTGGCAGCCCAGCTGGTTGCTGGTTCTTCCAGGTTCAAGCATATCATGCCGGTTCTGTGCATTCTACACTGGCACATCAACTTGAAGGTTTTCTTGTTGATTTAGAAGTCCCTGCACAGTTTGGGCCCTGGCTACCTTAAAGATCTCCTGTCCACTCCCAATGGTCAGTGAATGAGGGATTTCTTTTTGGCACGGGGTCATAGCATCATATACAAAAACAGCGCAGCAATGCACTGCACTGCAAATACAGTGGATATACTGCCGCTGATGTGACACAATGATGGAAGAAAGTTCAGCAAACAAAATTAATGGAGTTCTTTCTTTTCTGCATGGGGCTCCACCCCTCACACCCACCATTATGGGGGAGCTGTGCCCTGAACCCCCCCATAAATATAATCAACTCGGGGGGGGGGGTTCAACACAGGGAAGAGGGGAAACACCGGTGGGGGAGAAAAAAAGAAAACTGCACAATGCAGTTTTGCAAAAGTCTGGGACTGGGATTCAAGCCCTGTTCCACATATGCGTAGCTACCTTGCACTGCCGTGGCTCATCCCACTGAGCCACGGTGGCTGCTCAGTGGTCCCCCTTCTCAACAGAGGTGTTGACCTCTGTGTCACTTCTCCCCACCACCCATGTGCGACAGGGTACAAAACCATGTGTAATATTTGTGTCTTACTAGGTTTTGTACCCTGTCGTGCTGGTACACTGCATTATATGTGATGCGCGGTTTTGCCTGCATGGTCCTGTATATTGTGATATGACCCGATACCTTTCTTTTCTTTCCAAGGCCCTGTTCAAAATCCTCTGTGGATAGGACTTTTTGAGTGGTGGCCCACTTCTCTGGAACTAAAGAGGCAGTATAGCATAGTGGTTAAGAGCACTGAGCTGCAAACCTGGAGACCTGAGTTTGAATCCCACATCCCCCACTTGCTTACTGTGTGACCCTGAGCAAGTCACTTAAGTTTCTTGTACTCCCAAGTCACACACGGAAATAAGCTTTGGCTTAGTGTGTCTTTCCTGGTTACACAACCCCCCCCCCAATACCCTTCCCTTGGCGATAAGAGATCTCCCTCCATGACCATTTTTAAATATATGATGAAGACCTATTTGTTTAAAATGTGTTTGGGGGAATGATGCTGTTATTTACTTACTTTATTTATGCTGTTATGATTATTTTATTATTTGACTTATTTATTGTTTTGATTGTATTATTTTACTTGTTTTGTTTTGTTAGGCACCTAGATTACCCGGGATTGGGCTTGCATTGCCTATATATTTATGCAATAGGTGTGGACACAAAAACCATTGCATAAATATGTTTATCTCAGCTACTATGTGTATAAATCTAAAATCTGAAGATTTATATATATTATAAACTTATCACAGATTTATACATGTAGTAAACTCATCACACCCCCCATGCTTGCCAGCTGTCACTTCTTCCCTCTACTCCACATTCGATTTCAGCATCCCTCTATCCACAGAAACACGCAGACTGCGAAAAAAGCAGCATTATCTCTCACCATTTTAGTCCTTTTTTATAGCTTCCCACTTACTTTTTAGCGAGCAGAATCATGTTGTGTTTTTTCTCTTGTTACTTTCTGCAAAACAGATCGCAGTCTACAGAGCAGCACCTCCTGCTTGCACTCTGCCGTTCGCTCCTACCGCCAAGCTGGCATTTTCTTTTGAACCACATCAAACACAAAACTCTATAATTGATTTTTGTTTTAATTAATAGTAAGGTGCACGCAAAGAACAAGCTGTCTCCATAAAACTGCCCCAGAACATCCCACCCACACTCTGCCTAAGCTGCCACATTCGCTAAGAAGGTTCACCATTTTTCTCCAGATATTTTCAAAACCTGTTTACTCCACCAGGGAATCGAGATGTCACGAAGTTGGTGTTATGTCCACACACTGTGCCCTTAACAGTGACAAAGAAAAACAAAAGAAAAGCCTCACCGAGATGATAACTGGTGCTTTACCATCCACAGTTCAAAGTCCCAATCAAAAGCAAGCACCCAGTCAGGACTGAGATATAAATTATTTTATTCAGAGAAAGTGCAGAAGTGCATAAGAAAGCTCAACATCATATTGATGTTGAGCATGTTTATGCATTTCTGCACTTTCTTTCAATAAAGAATGTATATCTCAGTCCTGACTGGGTGCTTGTTTTTGAATGGGACTTTGCCCTTAACAATGGCCAGAGAAATTGCACAAAAGCACTGTTTCACAAAAAAAAAATCACCCAAATCTATTCATAATTAAAAAAATGAAAAGCACTCTTGAAAAAGTCAACTATTTGTGTATGTGATGTATGTATTTTTTTTCTCTCTCTCTTTCTTCCCCCCCTTTCCTTCCTTAAGCTTCACCAGGAAAGACATACTGGGCCAGTAACAGCTAGTTTCCAGATGCGTCCTGAGGAAGGAGATAGGAAAAATCATATAAAGCATTTAATATATATATATATATATATATATATATATATATATATATATATGAATGAGAGAGAGAGAGACTATGCATATGATTTAAATGAAGAACTTTAAATACAAATAAGAATAACAAATGCCCAAGGGAAAGACAAAGTTACTGAGAGTGTGAAGGAAGAGGGTCATGGACACGAGCAGGAGGGAGAAAAAAGTAATGAAGGAGAGACTTTAAGCAGAACACCAGAGGCAGATCGAATAGACAAGGCAAGGGAAGACTAAAGTTTAGGAAAGGAGTAAGGGAAGGCAAGTTGACCAGCTGTAAATTTCCCGGAGGGAATAGCAAGGGAATGAGAAGCAATATTAAATAAAGGATAGCAGGAACCTGAGGAAGAGGATAAGAGGATAGGAAGGTAGGTAGGAAGGAAGGGAACCAAACCAGGATTTAGATATAAAGGAGGCACAGTACACAATGGAAAAGGCGACTGCATCAAGAGACAGGAGTGAAAGAGAAGAGTACAGTGAACAGTGGTGAATGCGTGGGGAACAATCTAAAGCAAAACTACAAAAAGAATTGAAAAGATGGCCCAGTCTGGCAAGGGTGGATTTGGGAGCTCCACTGTAGACTATATCACCATAATCAAAAATAGGGAGGATCATCTTTGAAACAATCTCACGGCATATGGAGAACAGGATACTCACTTTGTTCCTGTAAAGTACACCAAGCTTGGGGTGAAGCTTTTGGTCAATTGCATTAATATGAAAAGAGGAGTCAAGATAACTGTCAAGCCAAACACTAAGCTACTTAAAAAAGGTACTTACAATTATTCAGTGTTATCTATTGCATAAATGAAATATGCAGGGGAGACCTTGTGTGATACATTATTTATGCACACTCATGACGTTTGCCAGTGGACACCTCATTCATGAATTATGTCACTTGTGAAGTAACCCAAGGTCAAACTGCACTTGTGTGCATAAATCACGTATCACACGTCCCCACCTGCATATCTCTAATTATTCTGTCACAGTAGCACCAATGTAGTTATAGATGAGTAAGGTGCTTAATGTTAAATCCCAGTTTTTGCACCTCAATAACTTTAGTGGAATTTTATGAAAAAGGCACACATTTAGCATACACAGTCTGGTTGGCAGGGTCTCAAGAAGTGAAAAGTTTCACGATAGCAGCTTGTGCAGTTTTTGAGATGGAGAATGTTGCTTTGTACTGAAGTGTGGTGTTTTTTCCAGCTTTGTGGTTCTCACATGCAGCCTAGATAGTATGAAATGTTTGTATAATAACTGGTGATCCCTGTTATCAACCCGTTTTCGAGTACTGTAAAAAGTTGTATCAACCCGCAGGTTGATACGAAAAAAGTCGTAACGGACTTTTACAGTCTTGTGCCAAGAAGCCTGCAGCACTCGCATTCCATAGTAAACAGATTCAAACTCATAGCATAACCTCCATAACTTACAGATCCAAATGAGAAAGCATAATCATTTTAAATGAAATCTGTAGCTTACCCACCAGTTTAGAGAACTGTATGTGTGCAGCATTTATTTATTTCAGGTATTTCTTGTAGTATCACCCGTAAAACCAACATGGAGACCTGCGGCCAAAACACTCGTACTTCCTTACTAGTAGGCACGTCCCCATGCTATCAAGTTATGTGATGACAGTCCTAGAATAGCGCGGGGGCGTGCCTACTAGTAAGGAAGTATGAGCGTTTTGGCCTCGCATCTCCTCGTAGTGGTAATTCTCCTATGGAATTTTTTTTTAGTGCCAGTTATTATAAAAAAGAAAACATATGTAGGGGGTAGAAATGGAGTTTTTTCACATACCGTCATTGTGTGATAATAGTAAAACCTCTCGAACTTCGCTCTCGAGGTTTACATATTATCACACAACTTGGGTGTGTGAAAAAACCCCATATCAACTCCCTACATATGCATTATTCTCTATATGAAACACTTAGGGCAGAAGTGACCCATGCCAAGGTAGTGTCTTTTGAAGGTTTCATGAAAAAATATTAAATCAGTTAAGGATCTAAAGTTTTTTTTCTGAGCATGCTTGGTAGGGTTTCTGGAAAACCTCGTGATATGACCCAAAACATTTTAGTTAACAAGAACATTTTCAGTGCACATCACTTTGTCATCACAAACAAAAATCAGTTCTCACAAACCGAAAATGTTTTTTTTTTTGGTTCATGACTGATGCCATCCTGTTTTTTCTATCAAGTAAAAAAGCGGAAAATACCAAAATTATGTATTTCTGAAAAACAAACACATGGACATACTGTAGCTAAACGGAACCCATTTAGCTAAATTCAGGTGTTTTTTTTTTTTAAATTACACCTAGAAATACCTTTTCTGGGCACCCCAAAGGCAGCATTAGTCAGCAATGATTGAGTTGCATTCTCTGAATGAGAACAGCAGGACTTTCCTCACTGCTGCAGCCACAGATGGAGACATGCTGCCAACAGTGAGCAAGTGGTCTCCCTCACACTCGAATCAACATTATTAGTCCTTTGGTGTGATCTGTAGAGAATTTTATGTTCTGCTTGTACTGCGCCAAACAGTCACCTTATTTGTGAGTTTGTGTATATTGCATGAAAAATTGCTGTCCCACTTGTTTTCCCATCAATTGCTTTTATTATATAATACACTGAGGGTCATACTGAGGTCGATATGGAGTAGAGATGCAGTGAAATTTTAATTCCTTAGCGAAGTACAGGCGAAGTCACCCACTTAGCATCCATTTCGGGCTACACAAAGTCTAGATTATAATGAGCCACTTCGCGTTGCTGACTTCGCGTTCACTTCACCTTATTTTCAGGAAGGCGAAGTGTGTGAGAATTGAAAACAGCTCCCAGATCACACAGGTTACCACTGCTGAATACATTTAATGATGTTTGATCCATTGTCACTAGCTATAAAGCCAGTTTTGAAGGACAGGGGGTTCAGCCACTCATCAATTTCTGTCAGTAGCAAGTCTGGCATGTTTTCACCTGTGTGGAACCTTGCAACAATGCACATTGCAAGCGTTGCATGCTGTCTAATTCCCTGAAGGCTGCTACCATGACAGTTAGCCTTATTACACTGCTTTCTAATCCTGCCAGCAAAGACAACCCCCAGTACCTGTGCCCAATGTGCAGTAATATACAAATGGGAACTACCCACCATTTTGCCACTTGTCCACATATCCATACTTAAATGAATCCCTTTACTGCCATCAACTATGCCCTTATGCTGTGTACTACCACACCCATGGCCATTCTTGCTGCTAGCAGCAGTGCCATGGCCAGAAACATCTTTGCATGCACGTCTCTTTGCAGGCATTTTTTGGGGATTACACAGAAAATTAACAACAAATTTAGATTTCTGAACTTTGGGGTGAAGGGGAAGCCAAAAAACAACAACTGTGGCTTACAGATGGAGACTGGGCCCTAAACAGAGGCAGACGCACAGAAAGATGAAGACTGCTCACTCAAGAGATGCTGCCACACAGGCACAACAACACCTTAACCATTGGTCACACAAATCCAAAACTGGAAAAATAATACCTTTTGGGGGAGAGCTGCATTACCAGTCACCTAACTAGTTAGAACAAAGCAGTAAAACCTATGGCAGACAGACAGATAAGAGATTCAGAGTGCTGTGATTACTGTGTGGCACAATAAAATGTGTCGGACTTGGCACACACACACACACACACACACACACACACACACACACACACACACACACACACACACACACACTACAGGTAATGCGCAGAAAATTTAACAGTTCAGTACACTATAACCAAATATTTTAAACCAACTAAAAATATGCACTGCCCCACAGCAAACAGCAAAAAAAGATCAAAACTTACTACAAGTATTACTGTGTGTACATGAACACACAAATACAAACACACTAGCTACGCAACAATTAGAAAGACTGCCTTTCTCACTGTGAATCTCCCTTCACCACAGATATGGCCCTCCCCAAAGCACACTTCTACAGTGTCTGTCAGTACAGAGACTGAATGGACTAAATTAACATTCAATATGCACACAAAATCAATAAACGGTTAATGATATAAACACACGAGGGTTTCCTGCAATTGATGTACTAAATTTTGACACATTTTGTTGCCAACATTATTTTTTAAAGCTTTTTCAATGATCTGATTGTCAGAGCTCTGAGAGCAAAGTGTCTCCAGCTTTCCACTACACACTACACTGAACTGAGGCTGTGCAAGACAATACAGAGCCCATGTGTCCTGCCATTCCATGAATCACTCCAAAATGTACCTTAAAGAGCAACAAAAAAGGTAACGTTAATGCGAAGTCCATTGAAATCAGTGGAACTTCACATTAAAATTAAAGGTGAAGCAGTAAAAAAGGCGAAGTTAACGTGAAGACCATTGAAACCAATGGAACTTCACATTAAAGATAAAGGTGAAGTTATACGCTTCGCATTGTGGAGTAATAGGCGAATTTCGCATTATACGTGAAGTACTCTATGTAGCAAAGTTTGGGGACTTTGCCCACCACTAATATGGAGAGATAAGGCTTGTGTGCCCATATTGTTCCAACTCTTAATACTAATAATATAGCTTTTCTTCTGAATATTTTGACTTGTCAGCCTCGTCTTAGCCCATGCAGATCTGTTCTGGTTTTGCTTAAATAGTGTGGCTCATCCACTTCCCTTTTAACATATAGTTGGGTTAGTGATGGTATCAGTCTTTACTGTTAAAATGTTGATGCAAATGATCTGGAAAAAAAAAATCGATGTCTTAATTGGATTCATTATTTCCACTGAATTCTAAAACTTGGTTTGATTTAGCAAATTTAATGTGCAAGAATTTCACATTATTATAGCTCAAAGAGACCTTAAGTAAAATAGAAAAAACATGTGTCCCACTTTTCTCTAAAGTTTATGCATGTAGAAAACTTCTAGGGTGCTGTATAACAATTTATGGGATCCTCTGAATGAGTTTATTTTGTTTTCTCTGAGAGAACAGCTACATTAAGCACTCAGTTACTCAACAATCTTATTTTATTAGGATTTACAATTGTTTGTTCTGGGACCCCCTTGGGAAATAGTGCTTTTATTAATGTAATCTTGAGCTGGTATCTGACACATGTACCTCTCCCAGAACAGTCCTGTTTGACAAACAAAACAAGAGCATCAAGTCTTGCAAACAGCTCACAGGATTTTACCCATTGAATATATACAGTATATTTTTAATAGTCCTGCAAACAAGAAAAAGGTTTCTTGCTGATCTGACCCCCCCATAGTGCCACCCACCCCACCACACCCCACCCCAAGCCAGAACCCCCACTCAGCACAAACTACCCCACAGTCTCCCCACAAGCCCTCACTCACCTAAACGTGTCCCACAAGGTAGATCCACTCTCCAGTAACAGAGAAGAGCAGGGCCCTGCTCTGCTGTGCTCTTCATCTGTTAGAAAAAGTTGGTGCCAGAGAGCCCTACACTTCCGCAGGCCTATGGTTTATTCCCCTGGCACAAGACCCAGTGGGACAGCCGTGTTGGGGCATGCATGAATGAGGATACAATTGCATTACCTCAGATAGAAAGAACATTTTTCGCAAAACAACTGCATTCACACATCAGTTAGGATTCATTTTAATGCCACAAAAGTAGAGAAGCATAGCATTAGGGTTTTCTTTCCAATCCTACTGTAACTTACCATCCCCCCAAGCAGCAAAAGGACAAGACTACATAAGCAACCACAGACAGCCATCATCTGGTAAAAGAAACAACGTACAACTCCACCACTACAACATACAACTGTTTCCAGATGACATAAATGCAATAGCACTGAAGCGTCATCTTCATGTATTTGTTTCCGTGACTGCAGAACAGAAGGCCCCATATGGGCCTATGCTTCTGAATGTAGCAGTCTGTGTATGTTTTACAGTGTGCATGACTGCCTGTGGCTGCAGACACACTGAACCCACAGTAGTAGTGCTACAATTTGTATTTCATGGATTTCTATATGTGGTTGGAGAAGTGTGTGGGGCTTGCACCTCTGCAGTCAGAAATCAGTGTATATGTCTTACACCTGTGGGTACAGAAGCACATACTCCTCTACAGGCAGAAGTGTGTGTATGTCTTGCAGTGTACATGAGTACTCATGGCTCCAGAAGTGCTGGCCCCATAGGGGCTGCACTTTACCAGACAGAAGAACTATTGTAGTTTTGGGTATTTTAGATCTATATCTGTGATTGTAGATGCTTGTGTTTCTGCAGACAGAAGTAGTGTTTAAGTATCATGGATTTCTATCTGCAGTCAGAATTGAGTGTGTATGTCTTACAGTGTGCATGCCACAATTACAAATCCATGAATGTAGCACATTTTGGTGAAGAACTATAGGACATTAAAAATAACCCAAAAAAGCACAGGTTCCTATGGGGCCAGCACATCTGCAGCCATAGGCACTCATTCATGCTGTATGACATGCAGGGAGGGCAGCTGGCTGCTTTGTGTAGTGCTTGCAGATACAGTGCAGTATCATAGGAGGGTGGGGTTCCAGCATTTTGTCCCAATGGATGATGCACTTAAGAAGTAATGTTTAAGTAACATTTATTTGCAAATACAAAAACTGCAGTCCCTATGCACAGCACAGCTCATAACAGTGTATAGAAAGACCCACTGGTGGCTCCAGTGGGTCATCTTGTGCACTGATATGAGCTGTGTGGCATGTTAGGGCTATAATTTGTTTTGTTTATGCAAATACATTTGACTTAGGCATTACATGAGTGAAGCATTACATCCTGAGTACATACTCTTTTACACTGTAAGATATACAAAACAGACCTCTGGCTGCAGAAGCACAGATCCCTGTGGGACCTGCACTTCTACAGCTTCAGATACAAACCATGATGGTAGCACACCAGTGCTACTGCATATGTGCAATTCTGGAAGCAGTAGTATGTTGTTTGGCTTACTTGATGATGGCTGTTTGTGGTTGCTTGTGTGGTCTTGTTCTTTTGCTACTGGGGGGGAGAGGAGTTAGGGTTGGAAACCTGAATGCCACATTTTATTTTTATTTATTAGAGTTTGGTAACTGGGCAGACTCGCTGTGACTTGCATCCCTTTCTCAGGAGCGATCCGGGATAAGTAACATACAATGAATAGAACTCACATGAATACATGAGAGACAATGAGAACAATTGTATTTACAAATTCATAGGTATGATAGGTACATAGAACATACAAACATAGAAGTTGATGGCAGATAAGGACTGCAAGGTCCATCCAGTCTGACCATTTTTTCTACCTTATGAATGTGCCATAGGTCTTTACTCTGTCATTGGCCTATCTATTCATACTCATCTGTATTGTTCCCTTATGCCTATCCCATGCCTGTTTGATGCCCTGCACTGTATTTATATCCACCACTTCCTGAGGTAGGCCGTTCCATGCATCCACCATCCTTTCTGTGAAAAAGAACTTCCTCACATCATCCCTTAATCAGCCTCCCTCTAATCCCATGCTGTGTCCTCTTGTCCTGCTATTTTTCTTATATTGAAACATGTTGGACTCTTTCACCTTGTTAATGCCCTTAAAATGTTTGAATGTTCCGATCATATCACCTCTCTCCCTCCTTTGCTCTAGGGTATACGTATTGAGCTCTGTTAATCTGTCCTCATATGTTTTCTGATGCAGTCCTTGTACCATTTTGGTTGCCTTCTCTGGACTGAGTCCATTTTGTTAATGTTCTTGTGCAAGTGCAGCCTCCAGTACTGCATGTAGTACTCCAGATGGGGCCTAATCAGTGTCGTGTAAAGAGGGATTATTACCTTCCTTTTATGACTTGTGATGCCCCTACTAATACACCTCAACATCTCTCTAGCCTTACCTACTGCTTTAGTGGTCTGTTTGGATGATTTCAGGTAATCTGTGATGATCATGCCCAAGTCCCTGTTTTCCCTTGTGATTGCCAGCAACTCCCCTCCCAGCCTATAGGTAGCTTCAGGGTTTCTCTTTCCTATGTGCATGATCTTGCCCTTTTTTGCGTTAAGCCCCAGTTGCCACTCTTCTGACTGTTTGACCAGTTTATCCAGATCTCTTCTCTTTCTGCCCTCCCCACCTGGATCATCTACTCTGTTGCAGATCTTGGAGTCATCTGCAAACAGACAAACCTTACCCTCCAGTCCACCTGCAATGTCACTGATGAAGATATTGAAGAGGACTGGCCCGCGAACTGATCCCTGAGGTACCCCACTTGTGACTTGCATCTCTTCTGACTATATACCATTTACCACCACTCTCTGTTTTCTGCCTGCAACCAGTTTGCCACCCAGCTAACCAACTTCTGACCCATCCCGAGCCTACCCAGCTTATTAATCAATCTTCTATGTGGAACAGTATTGAACGCTTTGCTGAAGCCAAGGTAGATGACATCAACTGCACCCCCTTGGTCCACCACTCTGGTTACCCAGTCAAAGAAATCTATGAAATTAGTTTGACAGGATCTTCCTGTTGTAAATCCATGCTGTCTTGGATCCTGTGCTCCTATGGATTCCAGGTGTTGCACTATCCTTTCCTTAAGGAGTGCTTCCATAATCTTACCCACTACTGAGGTAAGACTGACCGGTCTGTAGTTCTCTGCCTCCTCCCTGCTACCACTCTTGTGGAGCAGGATCACATGAGCCCTTCTCCAGTTTTCTGGGACCTCTTCTGTGCTCAGAGACTCACTAAACAGTTCTGATAATGGCTCTACTAGTTCCACCCTTAGCTCCTTTAGTAGCCTGGGATGTATGCCATCAGGTCATATTGCCTTGTCCACCCTGAGCTTAGTGAGCTCTTGTAGGACCCTTTCTTTTGTGAAGGAACTTGTGCACACCTCCCTCCCCCCTGTGGCCATGGTGCTGAGCTGTGGGCCCTGCCCTACCTTCTCCTCAGTATATACCGAGCAGAAGTATCTATTTAGGAAAGATGCCTTTCCGTGGTCCTCCTCCACATGTTGTCCCTTATCCCCTTTGATCTTAGCAATACCCCCTCTGGACTTTCTCCTTTCACTAATGTATCTATAGAAAGTCATACTATACGAGCAAAGAAGGCATATGCCCATGACTGCTCAATAATTTTCTAGAAGCGTTATCCCCCTGATGTTATTCTTTTGGCACTATTCATCTAGCCTGGTTTTAAACTCCTTCATGCTGCTGTTCCCTAACACATCATGTGGGAGTGATTTCCAGACTGTTACTCTTTGACTGAACCATGAACTCCTTTTGTTTGTGTAATTTCTACCCCCGCAGGCTGTAACACGTGGGCCCCAGTAATATGATGTTGGCTTCTTAGCTCCAAGCCCAGACATTCCCACAAGTTGTGATTCTCAGTTGTTCTAAATATCAAGGACATATCACCTCTTAAGCTTGTATACTCCAATGTAAACAAAGCCAATATAACCAATCTGTTCTCATAGCTTAGGTTTATACATATTCGTCATCACAAAGTTGTCATCCTTTTGATACACACCCTCTGTAGCTTTGGTTTCAGCTTTTGTGCATGAGACCCAAAACTGTGCACAGTACTGCAGATTTGTCCTGAGCAGTGATGAGTACAACAGCATAATTACACTACTATCTTTGCTCATGATATGCTTCTTAATACCTCCCAATATTCCATTTGTTCTTCTAATCACTGAATGGGAATGATTTTTAAAATTAAAATCATTTGAGATTAAAACACATTGGTCCCTTTCCTGTTCTACTACTCTATGTGGCTGGCCATTAAACATATAGCTTGCCATAGTATTGTTCCTGCCGAAGAGGATTACCATGCATTTATCTGTGTTGAATTCTAATTTATAGAATTTCGCCCAAAGTTCCAGTAGTAGTAGTAGTAGTGAGTCTTGTAAGGCTTTGATCTCAGATGCTTGATGAACTATAGACTATGGACATTTCCAGCAAAATAGGTGCTCCACTTCAGGTCTGAGTTAACCTAGGTTGTGCTCCCTTGCTACCTTATAAACAACAATGAGAACCAATTTGTAGCAAAAAAGGTGCACCAACCCACAGACCAACACTTGTAAGTACGTTTGTGAAAAATATAAAATGCCCTTTACTTCTAGACATTCTATACAAGTACATGGATCCTGAGGCAACCTTCTTGCTGTATAAACATATTCTTTATTTTGTTATCTCAAAGAGGTTCAATTTGTAAAAACATTACAATTTAAGCTAACAGTTGGGAAGGAAAGTGTACATTCCCTAGATGTAGCCTTGTACATGGATGAGTCCGGGAATATTCAATCAGATTTACTGTATATACTGAGCAACTGCCCAGAGTTGTCACCCTAAACACTAAATAACAGCCATACCTAAAGGTCAGCTGATTAGGGTGAAACAAAATTGCTCAAATAATGAGGTGTTTAAAAATAGGGAAAGCAACAGACAGAAAGATTTCACATAAGAAACTATGCTAAGGGAACAATACAAAGGGCGGTAGCCTCAGTAAAACTATTAAAAAATTGTTCCAGAAAAAATGAACAAGTAAATAGTTTCCTGAGACACCGTGGTTTGTAACTACCTATACTGTGGGGGCAAATAAGTTTAAGGAAGTCATTAATAATAATAGATGGTCAGTATTAGAGACCGATGAAAGGCTGAAACAGCTTGTAAAAGAGCCACCAGTGTTTGTATTTAAAAAAGCGAGGAATGTGGGTGATATGGTAGTCTCTATGCTGTTCCAACCTGAGAGGGTAATAAACATACCATGGCAAGTGCCCAAAATAAATAAAAGATGCGGGAAATGTATTTATTATGGATATGTTTCTCAGGAGCAGTTAGTAAAACATCCGAGGGGCAAAGGAGAAATAGTGTGTAATGATTTGATCACATGTGATATGACAGGAGTAATATACATGTTGACCTGTCAGTGTTGAACTTTTTATATTGGAAGAACAACCAGAAGTTTTAAACTGTGAATAGGAGAAAATGTGAGAGCATTATGAAATGGGAATGAGAAATATGCCATAGGTAGACATACGAAAGGGAAACAGAAAAATTAGCATAACATAATTTTTTTTGGTATACAAAAAGTTGAAAAAAATCTGAGTGGGGAGATTGGGAAAACAAAGTAAGTACCTGGGAGACCAAATGGATCTTTCGTACCTGGGTATGTTTTCCCCCAGGACTAAATAATTCAACTGAACTGGTGCATTATTTATAAAAAGAAAACAAAAGAAAAAAATTCCCCCGTCATTCTCTTATAGATTTGGACTCTGCGTGATTAATTGTTTTTTCTAGCACCATTTATACAGAACTGGTGCAGTTAGTAATTATCTCTCAGGTCTTCATAAAATGACAATCCCCCACCCCGGCAGGTGTATGTGCATAGAATGAGATATCTATTTATACTAAGAGATAGATATATACATTGAATATTGTGGAACTGTTATGAAAACATTTTCTGTAAATAGCTGTGAATAAGTTTTAATGAAATGATTTGCTCAAGACAGAATTGTGGCTTAGTGCCTGTATTTTGTCTTTGCAGAAATCATGTCCTACTTTGTTCTTGCTCATTCGATAATGAATACATTTGCACAATAAAAGAAGTGCAGATCAGCCCTAGAGCACAGTATCAGAAAGAATGTGCTGTTTAAAATTAAATTTGGGACTATGGCGTTACCCTTAAAGAAGACTTACATCACAAAGGAAAATCAAGAAGAATATGGACCATAATAAAGAGTTTGTGTGACATTGCCTCACTAAAATTGTGATCGCAAACAACCAAAGAAGTCTGGATATCATATGCAGTCCTTTATCAATATATCCACGTTATTTTGGCATGTGCTGCCAGTCCCATATTATACTATACTAAACTGTATAATTTGGGTGATCAAAATGTATTAATTAATAGTGAAATCATGCCTTAAGGCTTCTGGGACCACTGTTCTAGCATTTTTTTATCTATTAGTGTTTAAAAGCTTCTGATTTATTTAATTTATGTAGTGTGTTGCTACTGGTGAATAGATGCATTAAACTTAGTTTATTAAAACGTTGCACTTTAATTAATTATAAACACTATGTATGTAGGCTCTTTAGAATTAGGTGGCAACCTTTGATGAAGCTCTGCCTAGACAGAGTGAAACATAAGGTATTGTTAGTTGTGAGCATTCAGCTCACAGCTATGTTGTGCTTGGTAACTTAGTTTGGTCTCACTTCTATTGCACTGACACTGCTGTCCAGTTTGCTGCTGAATCTGTAAGTACTGTGATTTTTTTTTTATGAATGGAACCTCTTTGAGACAACAACATAAAGAATATGTTTATACAGCAAGATTACTGCCTCGGGATCCATGTACTTATATAGACTGTCTAGGATAAAAGGGCATTTTATATTTGTCAAAAACATACTTCCAAGTGTTGGTCTGTGGATTGGTGCACCTTTTGTGCTACAAATTGGTTCAGACTATGGAATTTGTACAACAGTCTTCACTTTGAGGAAGAATAAGCATTTTTACATACAGTTCAATAGAACAAAGTGCAGCCTGCAGTTTCACAGTATACAATATACAATACATCACACTAGGTTTGGGGAGGCTGTTTGGCTCAGCATAAGCTAATCCTAACTTATCAGAAACAGGTACAGCTGTGTATGTGGGGGCACCCCTTGAGTTGTTTCTCGAAGGACTTTTAAGTATGGCTTTCCTGGATAGTGACTGGAAGCTCATTCCAGAGCGGAGATGCTCTATGTGAGAAGGACTGCTGGCCAAAAGAGGTTTATATTCTAGGTACCTCAAGCAGGAGTTTACAGGAGAAGCAGAGATGCTTTCTCATGGGCTTCCAGGACAATATACCTGCAAGACTAGGAAGGCAGCTGTTTAATGTATAGTAGACCAGATAGATGGTTGGGCAGTGGAGGCCAGTTAAGGGAGGTATGCACATCATAGTGGTGTCCTCTAGTCCCTGCACCAGACACAAGCCTGCCAATTCTGTGGTACAGGGTTTCTAGTTTAGTTAGCTCCAAACTCTTCAGAAAGGATAGGATTGGGACCTCATACAGTATTGCTGGGAGAACAACACTGCTGGCTTCAGACTGATGAGTTACATTAGTTTGGTAGGGCTTGAGTTTATAAAGCAACCCCAGCTTATGAGTAAGGATCTCAGAGACACATTTGGTGTGGGTCCTACAGGAGAGATGCCAAGATATTTTATAGGGCTTACTACCTCCAGTTGTGTACCCTAGAAGGTGACAATCTGCAAGAGTTCATTTTAGTCGGGATCCAGAGTTTCAGATCTAAACAGCATGGCTTTGTTTTGTTTTTTTTTGCCACTGAGGACAAGTCAGTTGGATACAAACCAGGATTCAAGTTTATGGAAGTCATTGTTTAGTCCAGTTTTTATAGCACTCAGATCTTGGCCAGGTTGTATAAGACTGCATCGTCTTCATACAGGAAAAACTGGCATCATCATCATTTAAGAGGAGCTCATTGACAAACAGTGAGAAGAATATAGGCCCTAGGATGGAGCCTTGAAATACCCCATCTGAGATGTACCATTGTGAAGACAAAATTGTCCCCCACTTAACAGATTTCCTTCACCCTATAAGGACAACCTTAACTTAGGTGGCAGCAGATCATGGTTCACTAAATCAAAGGCCTTTGTCATATCAACAAATATAGCCCCTATGGATTTATCTTGGTCCAGATCTTGTAGGACATCAGCGGTGAACAGTACCAGGGCTGAATCAGTACCTGATATTTATGGTACTGAATCAGTGCCTGATGTTTATAGAACCTATGCTGAACATCTGTGAACAGCTAATAGATTTCAATGTACACCAACAGTTGGTTATATAGAAGCTTCTCTTGGTCCTTTGCCAGGATGCAGAGTGTGGAAATGGGTTGATAATTTGCAATTGGTTCCCTGGCTGGCCTTTGTGCACTGGGACCACATATACTACCTTCCATTTTATGGGAACTGTGCCTTTGAGCAGGAGACAGGATATAAAGAGCAGCTAAAGGAGGTGCAAGGACTGGGACAGCAATTTTTAGGAGCCAAGGCAATCGGGCATCATTCTGATTACCAATCACTTTAGGATGCTTTGTAGTTGTCGAATGTGTGGTTAGTGGGTGTGTGGGCTGGTTGTGAATGTATAGAAGGAATATTGTGCACGGGTGTATGTGCAACTTTTATGTTCTAAATTAATACAGTAACAACATTTTTTACTAATATGACTGATCACAGTGTAAAACAAATTTTCTTTTGTTAGGGAAATTCATGCTGCTGCTGCTGCTGCCATGGGTCTCATTTTAAGTTCTTCTTCCCTAATAAAGGGCAGATGGTTTGACTTGCATTCTGCAGTCTGAATGCAGCATGGAGACTGAATAGTAGCCAAGGGCAAACTGCACTGGAGCAAGTTCAGAAGCAGGTGCACAGGTACTTGTGCAGCATAAGTTAAAGTATCCTGGAGGTTTCAATGAGCTGTGTGTTCCAATAGGTTTGAGTTGCTTCCTTCATTTGAGCTACATGTCATGATTTTTTTGTAACTCAGCTTTATTTAAAAATGAATGCAACATGAAGAAATAAAACTGAAAAAAAACAGAAAAAACAGGAACAAATTACCACTGACAGTACAACAGAATACATCTATCATCAATACAGTTTATATGCATCATTAAGACATTGAAAACAATGTCAAAAATTCCACCTGATATTCATGCTACCACTACATATTGGGGTTTCAAACATACCTTCCGGAAGCACCTCTTAACTGCTACAACATATAAATGCTCCCCCACTTCATAACTAAACAGCTATGATGTGTACACTTTAAACCATGCAAATCTTTATATGTTTCATTGGATGACTTGCTGTTCTCTTTTTGAGGTACCAGTGTCAATCTGTATTGCTGTATTTACTACTTTCTGCAAATATGACTACACTTATATAATTTGTGTTTATATTCACTTGTTTACTCCTGAATGCTTTACCCTGTATTTGTTTCTGTTCTTACATTGCAATAAGTTTATATTATGTATTGCAATTATTGTACTCTCCCGGGCTGTGCCTGAAAACAGACAGTTACTTTCTAGTGTACTCACCCGGTAAACAAAAAAGAAATAAATTATAATAATGTTGAATAAAATGAAGCATGTACATAAACATTTAAACTCTTTCAGTTGCTTTTTCAGATGTTATAATTAATTAAGAAAATGCAATATGCTGTCATAACTTAGTATACAATTTTAACAGGAAGAAGCAACAATAAATAAATTTACCACCAATTAGTTGTGGCAACCCCAATAAAACTTCAATAAAACTTGAACTGCACAGTGTCTACTCTTGTAATTATTCTGTTTTATTTATTTATTTTTTTAACTCAATTTTCTTATTTTAAATTTTATTTTCTTTTAAGGACATATATTCATGATGTGTTCATGTGGGTGGGGGGCCCAATCTGTTGGTGGTTAATTTACTCTGTTCTATTCTGTCCTGTTCTATTCTGTTCTGTTCTATTGTATACGTTTTGTTAGAGGGTTACTGTACTGGGAGTTACTAGACAGGGAGTCATACTGGCAGGCACTCCAGCAGAGGATGCCTGAATGGCTAGGCAACAGGAGTCCCAACTGCCCGATGTATAAGTATACTTGTCATTATAAAATGGGTAGGCTAAACCAGCCAATCAGAGATGAAGTTCACCATGCATGAAATATGTTCCATGCATGGTTAAAAAAAAAAAGTACGGCAGTAAAAATGCTGAAATCATCAAGCCTTAGAACTCTGGCATTTAAAAATGCTGCCACTGTTGTTTCCTCGCTAAAAGCAGTTCTCCCATGGCTGAACCTGCTCGCTCACTCACTGTGCAGTCAGTAGTGGAGCCAGGTTTGGGAGCATTTGGGAGCCAGGGGAGCCATTCAATTCAATCACGGGCTTCACAATGGGCACTAAACAGTGAATAAAGATGGTAGTGGGGCGCCACTACTTACACTGGGGCAGCCAGGAAGGGCGACCGCCAGCCCCCCTCTAGCTCCGCCACTGTGTGGAATCCTCTCTGTGGGAATCAACTTGTATTTCTTGCAAAATGACTAATAAAATAATAAAAAAGCCATCCTGAGACAGCCCTGGGATTAAGTTAGCTCTGCTCAGCAGTCTATGGGGATTTATTCTGGCGCTCGTGTCCTAGCTTTCACTTCTTGATTACAGGTCGGTGCTCAAACGTCTTCCTAAGTGAGATCTGGAACTCATGGACCAAGGAGTGCTCACTGCTGGCTGTTGCCACAAAGCTACCCCGGTCCCATATGCTGTCACTCTCCCTCTTCTACCCCATTACTACCACCCACATTTCTCCCCCACCTACCGGCTCTCTTCCTCCTCCTCACCCGTCAACACCAATGGCTCCCTTTCCGCTGACTGTGGCTCCCTGGCAGAAGCAGTGGCATGGATGATGGTGGCACTGATGATGGTGGTCCTGGGCCCTGGCAGTGGGAAGTTGGCAGACAGTAAGTAGAGGTAGACTGTGGTGGCGCAAAAAAGCAGCACCAAGGCGGCCACCGAGCGCATGGTCTCTAATCCTTGGTGACAGCTCATTGTCCGGTTGACTTTCCGTGGTACCAGCCCTGCTCTGTCGGGGAGACAGGTGAGCTCAGAATGGGAGAGCAGGAGGAGACACCGTGCTTTTCCCAATCCTGCACAGGTTTTGTTTTTGTGCAGCCGTTTTCACCTTTCTTTCACCAGCAGCATTCTTCAGCCAGTCTCAGTAATTCCATCTTCCTAAAACACTATATGCAAATGACCTAATGAATATTATTCAAATTACCTCAGTCCTCCCATCTTACTAAAGCAGTATATGCAAATGGACTCACATATATTATGCAGATGACCTCATGAATATTAAAACTATGTCCGTGGAAGGACTATTTTATCATGCATTAATAGCATTACATGTTTTTTTTCTACTTAGCTACAATATTTCTCTAACTGCAAACAGTAAAATAAAGCTAGGATCCCATTTTATAAGTGCAATAAGACACTCCAGGTGTGTGCATGGCACAGACTTTACTGCACGCCAGGGGCTAACGGCACTCGGCCAAGGCCTCATGCTTTATTACACCCCTGGCCATGCAGTAAAATCTGTTCCATGCACACCCTGTCGTGTCTTATTGCTTACATAGACATGTTTAATTCTGCTGTTATGCATTCCATTCTCTGTATTTCTTGCATTCTGGCATGTCATTCCCCCAGATCTGGAGGGCTAGGAGAAAGCCTGTGAGGTGCATTTACAAGCTGCCATACACAACAAAGTATTTTTTATTTTTATTTATTTTAGTTTTTGTTGACCGGGTAAGTGCACTAGACAAATCCTGCCTATTTTCAGGCACGACCCGGGGAAGGGGGTACAGATGAATGCTAACTGACCTTGAACCAGATTAAGCTGTTGGTGGTATTTTTAGCGAATGAGGGAAATTTGGCCAGGACACCGGGGAAAATTCCCCTACTCTTTTCGATAAGTGCCATGGGATCTTTAACATCCACCTGAACTACCACCAATCCAGGCAGATGAGACCTCGGTTTAACGTCTCATCCGAAAGACAGTATAATTGTATGTTGAGAAAGACCAGTTTCTTTTATATGGGATCCCAATATCACAGATTTAAAGTCATGTGGCAATTGCTCTGTGAATTATTATGCTTGTCCCATATGGAATTCAATTTGTTTTGGATGCCTTTCCAAAAAGGATTTAATTTTGGGCATATGTCTTCTGTTGGCACCCTTTGCAAACTGTGTGAGAGGCCTTTCGGCACCATGCATTTCTGCTTAAAGTTGAACCAGCATAATATTTTGTGGTGAGTTACACATGCAGCCCATGCTGCTTTGCATTGTGGGGTCATGTGTGATTTTGTATTACTTTTAAACTTGGCTTTCCGGCCAAATGCCCTTTGGGGTAACCATTGCCTCAGTGCTTGTGCACTGAAGTTCTTTGTCTTTTAATTTTGGGCATAACCAAAAGACATGTGTATATGTGCCCAGCTGACCACAATTCCACCAACACTGGCTGCAGCTGTCCTGAAAGTGTTGTGTTATAGTAGGAATGTGTTCCACAGCAATTACCTCCAGTTGAGGAAGACGGATAATTTCCAGCTTTTCAACCAAAGGCTATTCCACTCCTACACATTAAGAAGGCATCCTACCTCTGTTTCCCAGTTTATCCCGAGACTGTCAGAGGGATTAAGTCCTACTGTCAAAAAGATCATATACAAATGGGATAGCAACCCCCGGCCCCTTTAAGACAGATTTCAGACTTACTTAAAAGTAGGGAAGGATCCAGGCCTCTGTAGTTAACATTGTCCAATTCAGTGTTCCCATTCATGCATAGATGCATGTGAAACATGTAAAAAAATCAAAATTCACATTTGTCTATGTGTGTAGGGGTACACTGCATGTAAAAGAGCCTGTCCGAGGTTTGTGAATGCAGGCATGTGAACTGCTTTCTCTGCAGTGCAGCGTGCAGACTGTGCCAATAAAGAGGTTGTTTGGTCCTCATTTAGAGCCAGGCAGTCAGCGGACAATTGGTCCAGTTCCACTGTAAATGTGTTTTTTTTCCCCTCTCCCTACAAATCCATGGTGTGATTGGTGTACAGTTCAGAAATCCACCCTATCCCCTTCCACCAGTTACTAGTGTGCACATGCACCTATACAGTTGTAGGTGTGAGGGACCTGCGGGCTTCACATGCAAGAGACAAGTTAGCCGAGCAGAGATTTGAGGAGAGAGTGATCTCACCAGACTGGACCATGCAATGAACAGAGATACCTCCAGTCTGGCCTGATGTCGGAGTCCAGAGACACACCTGGAGTGCCAATGAAAAGAAGGCAGCTTACCAGTTACCACTACATGCCTGAAATCAGGTATGTATTTTTTTGTCAACAGGTGGTAGACTGACTGTCTGAATGGATCCATTCCAGTGAGGTCTGGTGGGTGACTGCAGTTGCACAGCAGGCTCCTACACACCATTGGCATGTTCCGACCTTGACTTCCTTCAGTTCCCACCGGCGCCAATTTAGTGACAGTCCCCAGCCACAGTAAGTTGTCATCCAAGGCCTTCCTCTCTGCTCATTCCTCCTCTTAGTCAGCATCACCAGCATGCAACCATGCATGTTGTGTTGTGTTGTCCCTGGGCCCTGACCCCCTCACTCTCCCCACAGCTTGCCACTCTTAGATCCCCCAGCCTGGAGTGATCTTGTTCTCTGCCTGCTGTCCGAGTCCCTCCATCCCACCATCTCTCTTCCCAGGTACAGCATCTCTATCTGTTGTAAACTTTTATTTAAAGTAAAGTAAATAAAAAGTGCCCACAGCCCAAGTGCACTGTGCAGAATAGATACAAGCTACTTGTTGGGGGGGGCACCCCCCCCCCGGGATCCCCTCCAATAACTGAACTGAAGAAGCAACTCTGGCCTGCTCCTGATAGTCAACCAGCCCTATAGAAAATGAAGTCAGAGTTTCTCTCCAGTGAGAACTGAATGGCATGCATCCTCTTCCCTTCCAAAGTGTGACTGCACATTGCCTGCAGCAGTGTTGAAGTTCAACTTCCTTGACACAGTAACTGTTCGAGGAGTGGTTTCATTTGGTGGCTCGGAGTCGGAGTACATGGACCAGCACAGGCACTGTGTGTGTGCTAGTCCGAGCAACTGAATGAAACTGCTCCTCAAACAGTAACTGTTATTGAAGTTTAACTACTTCAAGTGTTTCACGCAATGTACAATACTGCGATCACACTTTGGAAGGTAAAGGGATGCATGCCATGCAGTTTTCACTGAAGAGAAACCCTGATTGCATTTTCAGTGAGGCTGGTTGACTACCAGAACAGCATCCATGACTCCACCTGCTGTAGCCTCCCGAGTCGCACCATTTCTTGCTCAGAGTCAGGCTGTCTCCTGTCTCATCCCAAGTCCCAACTGTTATCAAAGTATGAGAACAAAAATAAAATGTAAACTATTTTTACTGTTGTCCTGTTTGTCTCTCACGCAGATGAAGAATTATTAATACTCTGTCTTTATCATCACATCACAGTGCTTAAAAATATTTGTAATGACAGGCTGGCTTTCTTAATAGGTTCAGGCAGTAACTGACTGAAAGTTTATGACAAAATTGTGGTGTTCTGCTTATGCTGCGTCAGACTGTGGCTTACCCCTTTAAAGCAATATGTACCTCCATGATTTTTACCAGGGGGTATGGTGTACCCTCAAAACACGATTTGTACCCCTGAAACATTTTGGTGGAGGGTACACCGTACCCTCTGTTACATTGATCTGGTGGAAATACTGGTCCAATTTCTTTTTTAAATGTTGATCAGAAACTTTTTTTTTTTACAGCCATATTGGCCACCAGAATGCAGGAATTTGTGGGCAGTCTAGTCCACCCTGCCCAGACTGGTTTCTTCAAGGGTTGCCATTTGACAGATGACATCAGTCGTTTCTTGATTATAACAGAACAACAGTGGGGCTTTTGTGCTAGCTCTCTTTATGGATGCTGAGAGACCTTCAACATGGTAGACTTGACCTTCTCACACTATAATGTAGCAAAAAATTGGTTTTAGAGAGCATTACCTAAACAGTGTCAAAGCTCTATATTTAGCTCCTGAAGCAGTTGTTAAAGTGAATGGGGTGCATTCACAAAGATTCCCTTTATCTAGAGGAACTGGGCAGGTGTGCCCCCTCTTCCCTCTCCTGTTTGCTCCCTGTATTGAGCACCTGGTGATGGCAGTTCAACACCACCCAGATATTATAGCTATTCGGGGCCCCGACAGGGAGCAGAGAATATTCCTATTTGCTGACAATGCCCTGTTTTATCTGGGTGATCCGATACACTCTATCCCAAAGCTCTGTGAATTATTAGAATAGTATGGGCAGCAATCAAAATACAAAATTAATTATGGTAAATCTGAAGCAGTGAAACTGAGTGGCTGATGTCCCGAACAATTCTTGGTGACCTTCCCATTCACCTGGGCTAGAAAGAAGACACTTTGATATTTTTGGGTGAAGGGCAACACAGCCCTTCATCACCTTTTTTTTTTTTTTATTTGAACTATGCTGCCCTAATGCAGGAAGTCATAGAGGTTTTACAATGCTGATTCACTCTCCCTTTTTCTATAGCTGGCAGAATTAGTATTTTAAAGATGAATGTCCTGCCCAGATTCCTTTTCCTATTCCAAACTGTCTCGCATAAGATTCCAGAGACATACTGGAGACAGCTGGCACTGTGGTTCCACCAAGCCGCATCGACAGGAAACCTGTCAATCGGCATTACAATGACATTACAATGCTGACAGTCAGCACTGTGCTGTCAGTGGAACACAGTGCTTTTTGTTGGGGACCACCCCTCCATGCGCACCCTGCATTTTTAGATTCTGAGCTCTGGGTCAGAGCTGTTTCAGGGAGGGAGCAAAAGCAATGGAGACAGCAGTGTTGGGAATTCCCCTGACCATTACAGTGAACTGCCAAGTTTGTCGCTGTAATTCTTGTCACGGTATTTCCATTGCTGTGTCAATGATATACTGGGCACTGTATACCTGAAATTTGTTTTGAATGGGGGTAGACATTGCCTCGCATAAAAACTGCTAGGACAACATTGGGAATGAGGTGGCTTGAAACTGCCTAACTTACAATTCTATTACCCACAGTACAGTTGCTTCCTGCAGTTTCTTCATTAAAACTGAAAGAGAGCACAGGCTGGTATGGGTTGGAGAACGTAGCCTCTCTCCCAGCTCCCTTGTATGCTTGATCCTTCATTAAAATTACCCCTGAAACCTGGAAAAATATAAAAAAAAACTTGGACTAGGCATACTTTAAGAACTATTCAGAAAGCTAGGTCAGTATCTCATACCCCAAATTCCCCCAGTCCCCTGACCATTATAGCAGGAGATCCTGGGTTCACCCAACTTAAGATGATAATGATGATAATTTTATTTTTATACAGGAAACAGACTTTAAGGACGAGTCCCTGTTTACAAAGAGTGCCCTGTACATGTACATGGAACTTACAACAGTAATACAGATATACATGAACAGCATCTCATAAATACATGAAGTACATACACAAAATATCATAAGAGCTATTACTAAAATCAGCTAAGATAAGACATGGCAATTACAACCAACTTGACTGTAATAACAGCTACGATGAAACATAGCAATTGCAACCTGTGTGGTAATGGTTTCTGATTGCTGTCTGAAACCTTTGGACTGTATTTTCAAATTTAATTTGGTTTGGTATAGCATTCCAAGTACGAGCTACAGAAGTTTGCAATGCCATATCACCAAATCTGTGGTTAATTCTTGGTCATACTATTCCTAACAAAGTTTCTCTCAAGCCATGTCTATTCTCTCAGTTACTCAAATTTAACAAGTGTTTTAAAGGATGGGTGTGTTTGGTTTTCATAAGATTATAGCACTAAGTGAGCCACTGAATATTCCTCTTTAACTCCAGACCTATCCACTGCAAGTTGTCGTGAATTTACAATGGTGTTCCCCAAATTTACTTACGTTAGCAAATCTCGCAAGCCTATAAAATGTTTGATCAACTTTCTGAGTGTATTTTTTTGAAGTACTTCTGTACACCAATACCCCATAATTTAAAGCAGGGAGTATTAGTTGATTTACTAATTCAACAATTGTTAATTTTTCATGGGAAGAGGAAATTGCTCTCAAAGCACCCAATTTCTGATTACACTTTTTCACTGCCAGATTGACATGCTATTCATACATTAACCTCTGGTCATTCATCACCCCAAGATATTTATAAGTATTTGTTCTGGGGACCTGTTTGTTCTTAAATAACAGATTTAATTCATAACCTGTAGCTGGCCTATTGTTTGATGTAAAGGTCATACGCTGAGTTTTCTTAAGGTTCATCAATAGTTTGGCTTCACAAAACCTATTCTCCATTAGGAGCATGTCTTCCTGCAGTTTTATTTCCATGTTGACATGGCTATTGGTGGATGCCACCAGAACTGTGTCATCTGCATACAACCATATCTCCCCATTTTTTATAACATTTGGTAGACTGTTTATATAGATGTTGAAGAGAAGGGGGCCCAGTATTTAGCCCTGGGGCACCCCCCTCTCATCACCCATCTCAATGATGACACAGCCTTCCCTATCAATACACATTGTCTTCTTTTAGATAACTAAGATTTAAACCAGGACAGTGCTTCTTTATGCACTCCAATTTCATACAGTTTTCTTAAAATGATTCCATGGTCCACCGAGTCAAAGGCTTTACTGAGGTCCACAAACACAGCCCCTTTGCTGCACCCCTGATTCATTGGCACGGCTATAAGATTGCTAAGGTCAATAAGGGCCATATCCATGGACCTCTCTGCTCTAAATCCGTGCTGACAGTTCATGATCAAGTTGTACTGCTACAGGTACTGGCAAAGCTGCCCATATACGCATCGTTCAAACACCTTTGACAGGACTACCAGCAGAGCTATTGGCCTTTAGTTTGGTGGAACCAGGGGATCCCCTCCTTTATCTGTTAGGTTAATCTTCCCTATCTTCCACATGCCAGGGAATGTACCTATACTTAAAACTCCAGTTGAATAAATATGTAGTGATTGGGGCTAATATGTCTGCTCCTATATTCAGGAATTAAGAATCCACCCCATCTAGCCCTCTGGACTTATCAATGTTTAATCTTTTTAGTTCCTTTTCAACATTGAACCTGTTTAGAACCTTAAACCTAAACTTGGGTTGGTGATCTCTGGATTCCAATGTCTCTGAATATGGAGTATGTGGGGGCAGGACCAAAAACTGTGACCTGGATCAGGAACTGGCTGAAGGGGAAACAGCAAAGGGTGATGGCGCTGGTGGGGGGAACTCTCATCACCAAAAGCGGTGATGAGCAGGGTACCACAAGGATCTGTGCGTGGACCAGTACTGTTCAGGATTTTCATTGCAGATATCTCGAATGGGATCCAGATCAAAATCAGTCTGTTTGCAGACGATACGAAGATGGGAGCTGTGGTAGATGACACGGAAGCGAGGTTGCAGGAAGATCTGAATAGGCTGCAGGAGTGGGCAGATAAATGGCAGCTGGGGTTCAATGCCAAGAAGTTCAAGGTTCTGCACTTTGGAGCCTGGAACCAGGGGAGGAGGGATCACCACTTAAATGGGGTTCAGTTGGGTTGCTCCACAGAAGAAAAGGACCTAGGGGTGATCATAACAGGGAGCATGAACAACTTTATTCAATGCAGAATGGCGGCGGCCAAAGCCAACAAAATGCTGGGGTGTATAGCTAGAGGGATCTCCTCCAGAAGTAGGGAGGTTATCCTGCCCCTGTATGGGTCGCTGGTCAGGCCCCACCTGGAGTACTTCATGCAATACTGGCACCCATTCCTGAAGAAGGACATTAGATTGTTGGAGGTGGCACAGCATAGAGCTACAAAGATGATCCAGGGATTGGAGGGTAAGCCATATGAGGAAAGGCTGGAGGAGTTGAATATGTACTCTCTAGAAGAGAGGAGGGACAGGAAAGTTATGATTGAGACCTTTAAGTACCTGAAGGGAATAAACAAGACCAATACAGAGAGGATTTTCCAGAAGAGAAAGGGGAGAGACATGAGAGGACACCAACTGAGATTGGAGGGGGGCAGATTCAGGAGAGAGATTAGACATTTTTTCATGGAAAGAGTGGTGGACAAGTGGAACTCCTTGCCGGGTGAGGTAGTGGCCTGCAAGATGGTAGATAGCTTCAAGAGGGGTTGCGATAGGGTAAGAGGAAGAGGTAATAGGATGGGGGGAAGGGAGGGGCAGCAGCATTATAAGGTGCTAGCTGCGCACTGAAGCAGACTTGATAGACCGTGAGGCCTGTTTCTGCTGGCATTTTTCTATGTTCGTAATTTTGAATAAGGTCTTGTATTCTCATGTCAAGAGAATCTGACTTGGGATTTTCCAGATCCAAATCAGGTAGCTCTGCATAATATTTGTTTAGGAGATTAGCTTCTAATTTCTCTTCTTCTATTATAACTTGATTCTCAATTAGTTGGATGAGTCTTTTTGGATTAACAGGATTTTGTAACTTCTTAATATGGTGCCAGAATTTCTTAGGATCAGTTGCATTTTCCAGTCCATTCTTGTAATACTGTGACCTGGCCACCTGTACTAGTTGTGAACATTTGTTTCACCATTTCTTAAAAGTTGCCCAGTCATCAGGAGACTTTATTCTTTTGGATTTTTCCATAGCCTATTTTTTATTCTTATTAACTTTTTATTTTTCTCAGTTCCCCATAGTAATTGTTTTTCCCAGCTACCATTTGTATCTTAGAAGCATATTTATTAATACTTGTGACTAGTACATTAGTAAAGTCCTGGACTGCCAAATCCAGTTTAGGTATTAATGTTAGTTGATTCCAATTTATATTAAGCAAGCTATCTCTAAAGGCATTTGCATTAAAGGTCTTCCAGTTTTCCACCCAGGTAAATTCAATTTCAGGCCTCTTTGGATTAGTCCATTCAATAATGCATCGAGTAGGGCAATGGTCACTCAAGTTAAGAGGCATTATTTTAGCCGACTTTGCTATTAGATGTTTTGATACAAATATTAGATCAAGTAAGGATCTTGCACTACACTACACTACGTGTACTTCTTCTTGTCCCATGTATCACCTGTTGTATTCCCAATATGTCAAAACTATCTTTAAACCTTTCCCCCTACTCATGTTCCAATCAGCGTTAAGATCTCCCAATAAAACAAAATCAGCATCCTGTACTATAGCTAGAAGTTTAGCTGCTAAAACATCAAAATGGGCCAGTTTAGTTTTGGGGAGTGCATATACAGTACCTATCATAAGCTTACTTAAAATGAGATCAACTACCAAACAATCCATACCTTCTGGATTCTCAGAGTATCTGATGCTATAGGGCCCTAATTTATTTTTAATATATGTTACAACTCCCCCACCTTGTTTTCCTCTATCCTGCCTGGCTAGTCCAAATCCTTCTACCTGGACCTCTTTATCACTAATGTCTTTTAGAAGCCATGCCTCCGAAAAGCTCATTATGTCTGGTTTGACTTTTTCAGGGTTCCACCATCGGAATGCACCCGTCCGAGTGCACTCATCATTAGGGCACCAGGGATTTATTTTTGAATCTCACTTTTACAACTCCAGTGGGGGCGGACCTCAGGAAAGGGGTGCTGAATTCTGAATTTTGGTGCCCTATTGACGGGCATACTTAGACCGGCGCACAGATGGCTGGAAAGGCATTTTCAGCCCATACCCTTGCTAGATCAAACTTTTTAAATAAGCTACGGGCATTCTCATGAGTTACGTTAAGATAGATAATGGCTTTCAAAGATGGAATAATAATGCCATAACACACTATAAACAGTTGTTGTGTGGCTGTGGTGCCCAACTAGCCTCCTTTGTGCAGATAAGTCAGACCTACGAGCTATCGTGCTCTGATTGTTTCCGATACTTCCAAATTCATCACTATCTACTCATAGAAGTAGATTTACCCAATATTACAAAAGCAAAACAGCTCCCTCGCTCACCGGAAGGTACTCGGTATAAAACTGAACAACAATCCCAGACAAAGCATAGCATGGCACTCATCCGTCACAGCAATACCAGGCTATTTAGTCAGTATAAATATAACCACGCTCCACCATAGTGGTGGCGACCTTAGTTGTTACCACTATGGTGGAAAATATAATATATATATATATATATATATATATATACACATACATACACACACACATATATACTTAATAAAGCCTGGTATTGCCGTATTTGATGAGTGCTGACGTTTCCTTCACCAAGTTACCTAATATTACCAGAGATCTGTCTAAATTGGAGGAGTGTCTATTTGGGGCATTTCTTGATATTAATACAATGATGGGACATTGCGGTCTAGTAATCCGAGCAGAGGTCAGATTTAGAAATCTGGATACCCAGATTCGGACCCCACAACAGTCACTTACTCAATGCAAGTCTTGGCAAGTTGCAAAACCTGCCTCTATGATTCAATCATCCAGACAGTGAAAATGGGTACACACAGATCCTCCACTGAAACTGAAATGCTGCATCCTAATCTAGGCTACCCTAGGTAAATAACTTACATTATTAAAAAGTTGTTCTATTCCAAACATTTTCTTCCTTCATTTGAATTCCATTTTATAATGTTATTTTACATTATGGTTTGCTCGATTCATAGTAGCCCTCACTTAAGTCATGGTCATGTGTCTATTCCTGATGAGCTCTTGAAGAGACTGATGCAAGAGCAGGTCAAGTGATTTGCTTGAGGTCATACAGTGGGCAGTGGTTCTGGTTGGATTTGAACCTGGGGCTCATGGTTCCCAAGAATCCCACACCTGTGCAGTACCCTCTGTAATCACTTGTTTGGAACATGTTTTCTAGCAACATTCCAGATGAAAACAAATAATTGGAATGCAGCAAAGAAAATATCAGCATCTATCAATCTGAATGAAAAACACAAAATTAAGCTGAAAAAACTCCATAGTGCATCAAACCAATGTTCTCCGAGATGTCACAAGTCTCATTTGCTGTAGTCCAGTGCCTAAGTACTGCTTAAGTTGCCAATCACACAATAGTTTTATTTTCTCTTTTTGAATAACTTTCTGACTGTACAATTGCGAAAGGACCTCTTAGTTTCCCCCTTTTTTATATTTCTTTTTATGTCCCCTTCTCTCCAGCCCCTCCTGTATTCTCAAGACTTGCCAGACAGCTCTCAATCCCCTGGCCTCCCCCAGTTACAGCCACCTTCCTCCACAGAGCCTTGGATGTATCCCCCAGGTGGGGTTAGGGTGGAGGGGGAGTTGCCCCTGAACTTCTGAGTTTCCTCAGGTGGTGATGTACACTGGGGAGGCAGAGACCTGGGTTTTACTACAGCCATCCTTGCAGAGCTGCTGGGGCCATTTTCATTGTTCTTTCATCCCCTGGGGATGTTGCCTATGTGGACATAAAAGTGAGCAACGTCCCCACCCTCTCCTTGGACCTCCAGCTGTAATACCACATGTGGTCACACAGGTGGCAGTATGACTGTGGAGGAATAAATCCTCCCTCACTAGATGACGAGAGCATAGTCTAGGATGCTCAGTCCTCCTCTCCCTGGTCAGCCTAGAGGACCCAACTCATTCCTGAATTCAGGTCACCACCATCTTAAGCAGTAGCACCATTGTTGTGCCGATGGGCCTGCTTCTTAGTTTTCCCACTAGATTAACAGCTGCAGGGCATAAGGTCAGAGGTTATCACTATAAAAGCATCAAGCTTCCCCCCCCCCCAATCCAAAACCGTCAGTTTATGTTAATTTTTTATGGCAGCTTGTTATGCACTAGCCAAGTGAAGAAACAGTCTGGATAATTAAACTGCAATGACCAGCTCAGTCAGTTATGGTTAATACAATATGAGTGTTTTTGTTTGCCTTGGGGGTTCTGTCTTTATTCTTTGTTTTGCTTTCTTATAAACCCTTCAGTGCGCACAGTTTTTTTTTTTCCTTCCTTTTTTTTTTCCCCTGTGGCTCCCAGTCAGCTCCTACATTCCAGGCATCCCCTCTTCCTCCTGCCGCTGTCCGGCCCATTTCCGTCTCCCAAGTGAGCCATCATCTTGCTACCCCCACGGCTTACTGCCCCGATGGGGTGCCACAGAACCCCCAACTCCCCACCAGGACTGGATCCAGTACATGTGGTGCCCTCAGAGATGGAATGTTTGGCAGATAGCCATCAAGCCGCATAACCTGGCTGCCATTTCCTTTTTCTAGTTGACGGAGCATGCAGTGCCGACAATGGGCGTGCCACACATGTGTCCGCATGTAGCACACCCACCAGCTGCTCTGCCTCCGTGCCCCACTGAATTGGCCTGGTATGCCACCACCAAGCCTCCACTAGGTGTCACGCAAACTCTGGCCACTGTCCCCACCCTCCCTGGGAGAGGAGAGCAGTTCTCTAAATGCTTGATCCTCTCCAACCCCAGCCAGCCCCCGATGACCCACTCACACTGTGAACACGGGTTGCCAGCATAGCAGGAGGTAAGGCATCACTGCCTCAGCTCTCCATGCCACTGGGCCAGCCACAGTTTTTAAATCTGTATTAGGAACCCATCAGAATAGTGTTTCATTCATTACTGATGTTCAGGCTATGCAACAGTTGCAGTATTTGAGCTCATCAGCCTACTGTTAATTTCTGTACTGCTTTTGCAACAGTAATTCCATGCTTACTAAATGAGTTTGATCTACTGCCACCAGAATTTAAGCTGAGGTTCTCATCTTGCTGCTCCATTCCACTTCCCAACTTCACAGGTTTGTTAAAAGTTTTTTTGGGGACACACACTCAAGAAGGGTAGTTTCATCTGTTAAGACCCTACATACTGTTAATATATTTTTGAAATGTTTTGTACACTGTTTTGTAGCCCAGTAACCTGAGCATCCAGACTGCAACCCAGTTACTGTGCTACCTGCGGAAGCTCCCAGTTACCTTTGTGGCACCCTTACAAGGAATTGCAGGTGCTGCAATGCATGCTGCGATAACCAAGAAGGGGGCTGGCCACACACAGGGACAAAAATGAAGCTGGATACTGTTGTAAACTGTACTTATTTTTACATGTGGTTTGCATAATGTTTCTGCGCCATACAAGCCCAGAAATCAAGCTAAGGGATTCCCTTAATCTGTGTCACAGCACGGTGCACATCTGCACTTCTGTTAACACAGATTAAAGGAACTACATTGCTCTAAAACCATGCTCAAGACTTGCTCTGAGTCAGATTTAAGCACGATTGTAGAACACAGATTGTAGTACATTTGTTACCATGCTACAATCTGGGCACAATCTTCTTAAAACATTTTAAAAGAATTAAAATGTTTCAAGAGGCACAGCCTCTACTGGGCTTTAATCTCCTCAATGTGGGGAAGACAGACTGTTCTCCCCAGATTACTGTCTTCTTACCCCTAATCTTCGCAGCCCCCCCCCCCCCAATACTCCATGTTGGTACTCTTATCTTCAGGGACCCTAGGGGAAGGGAGAATCAGCAGCAGTTTATGTTTGCTGCCAGAGTTACAGGGATGGCATGTATGGCATCTGAATGTTGGTGTAGGGAGACAAGAGCAAAACAGGCATGACTCTTCACTGTGGGAAGTGGTCCAGAGCCTGAGTCTGATGAGGGCTCAGTCTCAGCTGTGATTTGATATCTGTGCTGGGGGTGGGGGTGGGTGTTAAGCACTGACCCACATCATGTGGGTCATGCTCAGCTGTGTGGCCAAGGAAAATACTGATATTTTAAACAGTTTTTAAAAAGTTTGCATATAATTTTAAAAGGTATGTGGGCTGCCCTGTGTGTAACTGTATCTGCTACATGTTACTGACGTACTAATTAGCATAACTTGTTGCTGTGGTGACCTCTCACCTTTCTGTCATGAATTTAGAGAGGGTTACCTATCTCAGCTGTCAACTTGCCCTTTGCATCCTAATTTTTTAGTCTGTTATAGATAACATTGTCTTAAAAATGATGATCGAAACTGAGGGGTCAGAGCACTTTTTAGTTATGTTGTTTGTGAATGAGGTAATCCAGTTTTCATTAAAGCTGGCTTTATAATTGAGTAACATTCATATTAATAAACTGAGAAATATAGCCAGAAGTTCAGTTTCTATCTCTGGATACCACAGGGGCTTGCACTTCTGCAGCCAGAAGTGGATGTATATTTCTTGCTCTGTGAATGTGTATCCATGGCTGCAGATTTGCAGAAGCACTGGTCCTAAGTACTGGCCCCTGTGGGACCACTGCTTCTGTAGCCAGAAGTACTGCTTTAATTCAAGTTTATTAATATTCTCAAAAAGAAAGGCATTTACTACTTATTATAAGGCCCAGTACACAAAACAACCAGACATCAGTGCAGATGAGAGGGAGGACTTTCTTAGTAATCGTACTCTCACAAAACTATTGCCAGAACAAACAGAGACTCTCTTAGCACCTTTTACATGGGAGGAACTACAGGAAGCCATCAATTGCCTTAAAGCTGCTAAATCCCCAGGTACTGCTGGCTTTACCTCAGAATGGTACAAAAGTTACAAGGAGGTTTTATCACCCCTGTTATGTCGGACCATTAGGAAAATTCAGGAGACTGGCCAACTTCCCCCATCACTGATTGCTGCCACAATATCCATCATCCCAAAGGAAGGGAAGGACAAATTGCTCTGTGAATCTTATCAATATATTTTGGTCCTCAGTACTGACTACAAGGTCTATGCTGGGCTACTGCCCAAGAGACTGGAAACGATTCTCTCCACTCTAATAGATCTGGACCAAACAGACTTCATCCACGGGAGACAAACACAGGATAACATTCAGAAGACACTCCATTTTCTCAACCATGTACACCAGTCGGAAATTAAGGCTATCCTAGTGGGCTTAGATGCAAAACAGGCCTTCAATAGGGTTGAGTATTTTTTTTTTTTTTTTTTTTTAAGAGGGGCTGAGAGTTGAGAGTCGAGAGTCATGCATTTTCAGAATACTTTCTACAGCAGATTCCCAGGATTTATGCAGAACCAGTGGTCTCACTGAATATTAATGAGAATATGGGATCTCACTTCCTCTGAGATGGGGGACCTGACAGAGGCACCCCCTCCTCCCACTTCTGTTCACTCTATACACAGTGCCCCAAGCTCAGGTAATCAGAGGGTATGAAAACATCATCAGAGTAGCAGTTTATGGATACAACCATAAAAATCAGTCTCTATGCAGATGATGTCCTCATGTTCCTGACTCATCCTAAAGAAACTCTGTCCCGAGTACAGACCATACTGAATCAGTCTAGCAGAATTTCTGGCTATAAAATTAACAAGATAAAAACTGAGGTAATGGCAGTAAACTATAACACACACACACACACACACACACACACACACACACACACACACACACACACACATACACATACACACACAGTGGCGGAGCCAGGTTTGGGAGCATTTGCGAGCCAGGAGGGCCATTCAGTCAATCACGGGCTCCACAATGGGCACTAAACAGTGAATAAAGATGGTGGCAGGGTACCACTACTAACACTTTGGCAGCCAGGAGGGGCGACCGCCCCAGCCCCTCTAGCTCCGTCACTGCACACACACACACACACACACACACCACTCTAAAAGACTGCTTTATCTTCTGGTGGGACAAAACAGTAATAAAGTACCTGGGGATCTGGATTTCTAAAAATCTAACACAAATATACAAGGAGAATGTGGACCCCATTATGAACTAATCCTCTCCCTACTCTCTTTAATCTCAGACTAACTGCCCTCTACCACGGAGAAAGTGGCGTTGTTCTAAAGCCAGACCCTTTTTCACTTTCTCCCTGCTTCTATTTCCATACAGCTGTTCCAGCTCAGACTCTGCCCCTCCCTACACCTCTTAGCCTAACCCCTCTATTGTTCTCGGACCTCACTGGCTGTCTACCACCAGCCCCCCACCCATCCACTCACCTCCCAGCTACCTTACTTAACACTGTTTCTCCCTTCCTCCCTCAGATCTCTCTAGCTCACTTGGGCTCTCCAGCAGAGCGGCCTCCCACTCTCACTGCAAGCTTCGAGGGGCAGTCTTGATTCTGCTCTCCCCAGCTGGACCCTCCTGCCCAAATCCTCGGCTGGACCTGCTGAACGCTTCTGCACTTAACGCCACCGTGAGCTCCATGTAGAAGTCCTGACTAAGCTATCCCCTTAAAAGAACCGTAAAGCTACACTAGCAAGCAAGCAAGACTTTATATAGCGCCTTTCAAAATCAAGGTGCTGTACATAACATGAACTACAATATTAAAAACAGACAGCATATAAATTATTTAAAATCAGTCAGGGAAAGCCAAGGAAAATAAATACGTTTTTAACATAGATTTAAAAGAACTGACGGTCAGACATTCTCTTAAGGACCGAAGGCAACGCTCCAGGTGCTTAATTTTTTCAAACTGCCAAGGAATTTTGATGTTTAGTGCCCCGGACTGTCCATTGGCTAACTTGAGACCTGGGGATCACTGATTGACTCACAGTCTTCCCAGCCGCCTGCTGATTGGCTTCACCAGCTATCCCTGTCTAGTGCTCTTCCTCTCCCCTTCCTCAGGTTGAAAGTCTGCTTACTACTAAATCTATCTACTTATCTTTTTTTAAAAGAAATTAAATCTCTGTGTAAAAACTGTTGCTACCTAAACTAACCTTAGCAAGCGAGAAATGACAATAAATTTGCACTAAACTGTAATCACCCTGTGGCAGCCGTTTGGCACTTTTTTACTGAACTTGGTGTATTAAGTCAAGTATGCCTGTGGCAGCCACTTGGCGCTTTTCTGATTCCTGCTAAAATCTGATTTTGCTGTGTTAATTTACTTACACCAGTGATAGCTGCTGGTGCTCTGTTGCTTTTTGTTGAATTAAAGTGCAAGGCTCAACACGCCTGGCAATAACCACCTGGTGCTTAGGTTCCCCCACTCCCTAACTCTCCTGCTCTCTCTAACCCCTTCCTCTCCAGACCTCTCCTGATCCTCTCTCCACTCTCTTTAATCTCAGACTAACTGCCCTCTACCAGGGAGAAAGCGGCGTTATGAAGCCAGACCCTTTCTCACCACCTCCCGGCTTCTATTTCAGTACACCTGTACCAGTTCGGACTCTGCCCCTCCCCACACCTCTAAACCTATTCCCTCTATTGTTCTTGGACCCCACTGGCTGTCTGCCACCAGCCCCCCACTCATCCACTCAACCCCCATCTACCTTACTTAACACTCTCTTTCCCTTCCTCCCTCAGATCTCTCTAGCCAGCTTGGGCTCTCCAGCAGAGTGGCCTCCCGCTCTCGCCGCAAGCTCTGTGGGGCAGCCTTGATTCTGCTCTCCCCAGCCGGACCCTCCTGTCTGAATCCTTGGCTGGACCCGACGAGCACTTCTGCACCTGATGCTGCCATGCGCTCCATGGGAAAGCCCTGACTAAGCTATACCCTAAGAAAAACCACAAAGCTCCACTAGGAGCCCCACCCACCTGCCTATCTAGACACTTACTTATATACTTCTCTGGAGTCACGTGGACCTCGTGTAATTTATTAAGTGTCGTCTTCACCAAAAGCATCCTATACATTGTCACCGCTAGGGGCGTTCAACCTATGGTACCTCATTTCTGGCCAGTTAACAGGTCCTGACAAAGAAAACCTTCCCTGAATCCAATCCCCATCTGAGTAATTGAAAACACTGCCTTATGCCAAAGATGATGGTGAAAAAAACAGTCCCTTGCTGTCCCCACAAGGGCATCCACTGCTTACATTTCAAACCTTGAACTTATTGTTCTCCTGACTGCAGTCCTACTGGGCAACTACAATGGTTCCTTTGAACCACCACAACATACCCTTGAAACAGTAGTATTAAATGTGTATGGATCCATGACATCATCACTCCATGATGACATCAGTGCTCGCAGTCTGTGACCAGACAAAGATGCTGGAAAATGGAACATTCTTTATGACCCTGCACTGGTGCCGCTACCAAATGGCCTTGTAATCTACACTAACAAAATAAAAACATAGGCATCCAGTAAACGAGTAAGACATGACAGAAAAAATTAATACTGGCACAGCTCCTAAGACTACTTTTGCTTCTCCTATTCCTGATGTCTGGCAATGTGCATCCCAGCCCTGGTCCTCTGACGACCCACAATGTTAGATAGCGTAAAACTTCAGGTCTTGTGTTCTCATCACTAAATATCTGCAGCCTCCTCCCAAAAATGGACAGTCTCAAAGGCCAGGGTCTCTCAACACCACCATGATGTGATATCTGTTGTAGAAACATGGCTTTCCCTGAAAATACCAGATACTGCCATTTCCCTACCCGACTACACCCTGAACCGACAGGACCATCACTCGAAAAGAGGTGGAGGATGTGTCATCTACACCAGAAATGCACTCCAGGGGTATGTTATACCCCCACCACCCAGCAATGACCATCTCCAGGTACTAGCCATTAAACTAATGCTAGGAGCACACAACAGAGTGCTCACCCAACTGTCTGTATACATTTCACCTAAGCAGACAGCGTCTGGCATCAACAACCTACTGGACTACATCAGCACGCTGAGCCTAAAAACTGAAACAATGATGTTGGGAGACTTCAATGTCAACTGGGATACACCTGCTACTAACACCATCAAAGATACCCATGCCACAATCCACTTCTCCCAACTGGTGGATGGGCCAGTTTGAACCAATTACAAGACAGGCACCAACACACTTCTGGACTGGGTTCTCTCGAACAGCCCCTCCTACATTACAGAACTCGCCATGCTCCCCGATTCATTGAGTGACCACTCCCCTGTCAGAATCCTCTGGAACAATTACCACCACAAACCTCAGGCCAGAACCACAAAAAATCACCTACTCCTAAAGGCCACTTTCAGCAACTAAAGGATGACCTAAAGCAGCAGAACTGGTCGGACTTGTATGGAACCACGGATGTGGACACTGCTTTAGATCTCTTTATCATAAAATTCAATGCGGCCTGTAACAAACATGCTCCAGTCACCGAGAGAAAGAGAGAAATACCAGAGCACCGATAAATCCCTGGGTTACCCCAGAACTACTGACACAACTAAATGCAAGAGACAAACTCTGGTAAACAGTGCAGGCACATGGCATACTAATTAACATTTAAAGGTATAAAAAGCCCACAATGAGTGCACAAAGGCAGTTCGAGAGGCAAAAAGCAAATTCTACAAGGAAGCGCTCACTAGCACCTGGAATAGCAGCAAATCATTCTGGGCAAATCTAAATGATATCATTGGGAAGGACTCTAAAATCAAGGCCTCGAGTTTTCTGCAATTCCGTGGCCACAGTAAACCATGGAATTAACCACGGAATTCCCGGCCACCCGTAGAATTTGCAGCCACTCGCAGAATTCACAGCTGCCCACGGAACAAACGTTCTTTGCTGACAGGGGTGCCCAATCCCCAGTCGGCTTCACTGCCCCCCAGACAAATGTCCATATGCCACACTGGGAACCCACCCCAGCATGGCAAAAGTCCCCCATTGTCTTTAAAAATTAAAAAAGTCCTAAAAGAAAAAAAAAAAAGTCCCTCGTTGATTCCCTTGCCCCCCACCCGCAGCCACCCTCTGAGTACCCACCTGCTCACCATCCCATCTTCACCCATACTTACCTCTGGAGTCCAGCGCGATGATCTTCAGTGGATCAGGAACACGTCTGCACTCTTCAAAGCCGACCGCGAACTGAAGAAATGCCGGTAAGCTGTATGACGGCACAAATGGATTTTTTTCAACTTTGGTGCATATCGCAGCCATTTTTGGGAATTTTTTCACCAAATTTTCAACATGGGGTTCTTGGGACTCCACCTCATGAACTCAGTCACTGTCATTTTGTTATTCGGTCCTGAAAGGTGATGTTGCGGTCACTGCGCAGAATCACCTTCAGAGACCTGATTAACCGATTAACGACAGTGATCACAATTCATGGGTAGAGCCCCAAAACCATATGTTGAAAATTTGGAAAACTCCCAAAATGACTGTTTTATGAGCGCGTATTAGCAGTTCCTGCACACGCCGTAACTTCGAGCATTTTTCATATTTTCACTCCCCAGATTTTCAGCATTGCCATTTTACCACACCTCCTTAAGAAAAGTACAACCGTCATTTTTCACATCTTACCGAAATGTGTTTTCGCACATGTAGCACACAGTGACATGGTTGGTGTGTGAAATCAATGTTCGGGACAGATTAAAAAAAATCACAGTCATTGTTCATGAACAGAGGTCTTAAACTGGCTATGTTGAAAATGTGGTGACAAAAGTCCATAAAATCACTGTGTTACAAGTGTGCATTATGTCAGATATGGTGAAAAACCAAAAAAAAAAAAAAGGGGGGTAAAATTAAGGTAAAATGTGTACATGAATTGCTGCAGAAATTGGTGTCAAGTGCCAGAAGTTCTGCGGCAAATGAGAACCCTGCTGCAGAACTTTGCTCCGATGTGCCGCAGAAAAATCGGGGCCCTGCCTAAAATAGCCCCAGCCACACTAAATGTCGAGAGCATCCCTATCATGGACCCTCTGCTCATCGCTAACACTCTCTGAACCTCACTTTCTCGGATCTCAGTAGTGTGCTCCCAATGAACATCTTCAATACCCCTGCTCCAGGGGTCAGTGAGAAGACCCCAGCATGACCAAACCGGCAACTCTTCCATTTCAGACTGGATTCTGAAGCTGGGCTAGAAAATACCTTGAAAAGGCCCTCAGCAAATCAAGGCGCAGTGTGGACTCACTCTACCTAAAATTTGTACATCTAACACTAGACGAAGTACTTGGTCCACTGACTAAGATAAATAATTTATCCCTCTGCCACTCCAAATTCCCCCAAATCTGGAAAGCTGCCATGGTCACCCCAGAACACAAAAGTGGTGACCGGTCTCTCCAAAGCAACTACAAACCAATCTCCATACTCCCCCCACTCTCTAAGGCCCTTGAAAGGATTGTGGCTGACCAGCTGGTGGAGTACTTCAATCAAAATCAGCTCCTATGCCCAGAACAGCATGGTTTCCAAGCTGGCCATAGCACCATTACGGCTTTCCTAGAATTTACCGGATTCATACATACTGTAGTGCTCTTGACAAAGGGCACATAATAGGGGCAACCTTTGTCGACTTATCAAAGGCATTTGACACTGGTCCATCATGCCCTCCTCCTTGAACAGCTCTCTGACACAGGGCTAGCCCTTGAAACTGTAGCATGGTTTTGTAGCTACCTTAGCCTGCGATCACAGCAAGTAAAGATCAGGGACATTCTATCAGAAAGTCGACCGGTCAGATCAGGGGTACCTCAAGGATCCCTACTCAGTCAGCTACTCTTCAGTGTCTTTCTAAATAGCCTCCCGGCTGTTTGCAATAGCCGCATGCTCCTCTATACAGATTATTTAGTGATCTTTACTGGCAACCTCGACCCCACACTTCTGGAATACAACGTCCAGAGCAATTTTGCATCAGCTGAAAAATGTTTCAAAGAGCAAAAGCTGGTCATGAACTATAAAAAGACCAAGACCATGCACTTCACCACTACCCAAAACAAACTAAAAGGCTATCCCCTGGCAATTCAGAATAACGATGGCAGCACTCTGGAACTAGTCCCCTATTTCAAATACCTGGGAATCACATTGGGCACTGCCCTGTCCTACACACAGCACACTGACATCATGGCCAAAGCCTTTAACACCAGGATCAGTATCCTCTACAGGCACAGGCATTGCCTGACCTATGAAGCGCTAAACATGGCAATTAAAAGTTTACTCATCACCTTGATTGACTATGGCCTAGCTGTCTATGGCTCCGCTACTGACACAGTGCTCCAGCACCTCTCAACAGCCTTAAACAAAGCCTGCCACCTGCTCATTAATGCCCCAAAACTCACCCACAACTGTGAGCTTTATGTGCGAATGGGCTGGCTTCAACTGAAATACACAATACTGTACCAAACCTGCCTACTCGCGAAAAAGGTCTCACTAAGCTTACTCTCCTCAAGGAGTTCAGAGCCTTCTATCACCTCCTCTTCATGCCAGGCACACCAGGAGCTCGAGTACATAAGTTTTCCATGTACCCAGGTGCCACACAACAGTGGCCCAGTGATCCTTTGCTCACTGGTCCCCCCTGTGAATAAATAGTCTACCACCTGACATCGCCAGAGCCACAACCCTTGGTTCCTTTAAGTGCAAACTCTGTCAGCACCTCACCGACACTAGTACCTGAAGGTGTCCCCAATAGTTTGAGCCCACAGTTTTAGTCTGTCTCAGCACTTCCAACTCCTGGCCTGCCAGGTTGAGTCTTTGCGCTAGCACTTGCCTCCCACCCCTACCCCTTGGCTCTTTCTTTGCCTCTGCCCTCCCTATCACAGCTCCCACTGCCCCTCCTTGCCACTCCCTACCTCACCCTAACAATCTGCCTCAGTCTCTCTCTCTTCCTCAGGACGCTGGCATACCTTGTATTATGCTTTAGCGCAATGTGTGAACTGCTTGTCATTACAACCCACATACTGTTGAATTTTTGTACTCTGTGGCCGAGATAATCAGAGCACAAGCACATGGCGCAACTGAGGTGCGCCGGTGCAAGTACGAAGATGAACCACCGAGCGATATTCAAAGGGAGCCACAGTGCAGCACAAATCCCATTGCACCAATGCACAACTACAATGTATGCAGTGCAAGTGCAGTGGGCGGTCCCATGAATAAGCGGCCCAATGGCATATTCAACCGTAGAGCGTGGCACAAGTCTGGAGCAAACCCCAAGTTGTGCCAGGCAAACTTGAGCCTATAAATACAGGCTCAAACACACAGACAGCAGATGTGCAACAATGTGGCCAGAGAGAGGGAGAGGGAGTGAGAGAGTGTGAGAGAGAGAGAGAGAGAGGGAGGGAGAGAGACAGACAGAGAGGGGAAGAGAGAGATACAGACAGACGGACAGACGGACAGAGTGTCATAGGCACCCAGGGAGACACCCACTGACTGAGTGATGGACAGTGGCCCATTCATAATGGATGTGGTAATGAGGGGTGTGAGGAGGCAGGAGGAACACCAGCGTGGCCGACAAAGGGCCCAGCAGTGGTATGCCAACACAGATGGTACCGTGCCAGGATCTCGTCTGAGAACTACAGTGACACTGAGATAGTGGGCTGGTACTGCCTGAACAGGGCAGTTCTGAGGCAGCTCTGTGAGCTGCACAGTGATGAGACGCAGACACCCACCAGACGTACTCATGCTATGTCATTGGAGACCAAGGTGACCGCCATGATGTGCTTACTCACCACAGGCACCTTCCAAAGACCAACGGGAGATGCCACGGGCATCACCCAGTTGGCCACGCCCCACCTCCTCACCCAGTTCCTCAATGCTCTGCTGCCACATGCTTTGGCCTACATACATTTCCCCAGCACACAGGCAGAGCGTACAGCAAACATGCAGGAGTTCCACCGGGTGGCATGCATGCTAGGCATGATTGGGGCAATAGACTGCACCCATGTTGGTATCCGCACACCACCTGGCCCAGAGGGCCCAGTGTGCATAAACCACAAGGGATACTCATCCATCAACTGCCAGGTGGTGTGTGATGCCATGGGGCACATCATCAATGTCTGTGCCACACACCCCGGGAGTGCACATGATGCCTTCATATGGCACAGTTCTGCGCTGTGCCATAGGTTCAATCAGGGTGACATCCCCATGGGCCACCTTGTCGATGAGTAGGACATGCACCAGGGTGGCCGAGAGCCACAGCCCTGAGGGTGTGGGGGGGTGGTTGGGGCGGGCACTGGGGTGTGTGTGGTGGCTGAGAGGAAGCAGGTGGCAGCACAGCACAGGGATAACCAGATCTTCTTCCACACTGGTGACAGCGCATACCCCCTAAGGCCATGGCTGCTCACCCCCTACCGGTGACCATCGTCCCCCGTGGAGGAAAGATACAACAAGGCACATGCCAGCATGTGCAATATAATCAAGCATGTCTTTAGCATGCTAAAGATGTGATTATGTTGCCTAGACAGGTCAGGCGGTGCTTTACAATACAGCCCATTGAAAGCCTGTGACATATTCCTGGCCTGCTATATCCTGCACAACATGGCCATTGACCATGGAATAGTTGTCAAGGCTGATGAGGGCGACAGTAGCAGGGATGATGGTGGTGAAGGGCCAGAGGGCAGCCACCCCTTGGAAGAAGGGACCCTCGAGTGGTGCGGGAGGCAAGGCGGCACTGTGACACCATCACAAGGGAGCATTATGGACAACGCAGGTGAGTGTATCGATACACAAGCACGGGCCACACAGACTAGCACACAGCACAGTGGCAGGGATGTTCGCAGAGGTATGCATGCAGGGATGGCAGCGCACAACACACATGGCAGATCCACTGGCACACGGGCATGCACACACATTCACATGCAGCAATGGCATATGCATGCACACACACACACACACACACACACACACACACACACACACACACACACACAGCCACCACACACTTGGTGAGGAACATGTCATGGATCAGAAGCATGACACCGGAGCACAGGCACAACCAGTGCTGAGTTGCCCTCATCACATCCATGCCACATGTCCTAGCAGCATGGTCCACACACACAGGGGACATGCAGCACAACACACGTGTGCCACCACATGCATGCTGTACCACCACCACCCATGTGTGCTTGTGGCAACAGCAGCGGATGGCAGGTCAGGGTAACAGACACGTCACTCTGACTGTGCAGTCCCACGACTGCCACAGCCACATGGGCAGCCACTCCAGGGCTGACTGGCAGATGCATGCTGCGCATCGGCCAAAGGGGGGTGTCAGATGCCCCCCCAGGGGTTGACATGCGGGACCGCAACTGAGTCCATGCAGGGCTGTCGAGGCGGCCAAAAAGCCCGGCCCCAGGGGTGTCTGGGATGCCATCTGATCCCGGCATCTGTTGTGCGGGGGTCACCAGATGCTGGGACCATGGGGTGGACAGTGCACTGCAGGGGGGTCCTCTGCACATGACCAAGCCCAGTGGCTGCCACCGGCGCCAGCCCAGCTGCAATGGTACTGGCCATGCGGTCCATTGCTGCCACAATGACACCAGTCATGTAGTCCAATGCTGCTGTCATGGCCTCCTGCATCTGAGTGAGCCTGTCCATAAGTCTCACATTGCCCTGTCCTGCTGCTCGGCCATCAGCCGCACCTCTTCCCGCAGTGCGTGCACCTTAGTGGCAAGCAATGCCTGGTTGTCCACAGATGCCCACAGTAACCAAGTGTGCCCTGTCAGCCTCTCTGCATCCTGGGGGGGTAACATGGCACGCTGCTGCACAGTCTCCCGCTCAGGTGGACGCAGCACAGTGGACCGTACAGGGGGTAAAGTGCTGTCCAGTGCACCGGTGGTGGGCACTGTGGCTTGCTGCCCATTGTCACTTGCAGCCTGCACAGCTGTGGCACCACTCACATCTTCACTGGCGGGGATGGGGGGCAGCTGTGGAGCTGCAGGCACGGTGATAGGCCCTGCTGGTGCCTGTGTAGTGGGAAGGGGCATGTCAGGCACCACCATCCCTACACTATCCAGTACCAGGGTAAGGTCATCATCAGTGTCAGACAGCACCCCAAACTGGGTCTCTGCACACAGCACCTCCAGGCTGTCATCGTGCAGGAACCCAGCCAGGGGGTCATCTGACCCCATGTCAAGCACAACTGCATGCCCAACAATGCAAAGACATGGCCTGTCCCAGCTCTGGATGCCTGTCGATGTTCAGGGTCGGGTATCCATGTCCGCGGCCACCTCCACCTGGTCCTCTGCATGGAAGCGTGCTGGTGCTGCAAGACAGACACAGAAGGTTAGTGGAGCAGCATAACCCATGGCCCCCTGCTGGCATTCTGCCATTGCCACCTACCACCTTGCTGCACTGTGTGTCTGCGTCTACTTACACATGTGGCAGTGGGCATGGAAGCACACCTGCACATCATGCCCACATCAGGCACTCCTGGCGGCTGGTCATACTCACCATGCAGTGATGGGTTGCCACCCATCTGGAACCCACCACAAGGCACACCCTCCACCACCGTGTGGCTGATGGTGGATGCCACAAGCTCCTCTGTGGTCTTCAGCGGTGGCACAGTTGCCGGCCCACCACTGGTCACCCTGCGGGAATCCCATATGGCCGCATCCTTATCCTTAATCTGCCTCCTGTCTGTGCCAATCTTTTTCTTGCTCTCTTGTGGGGTGCAATGGTGGCGGCCGTGGGTGTTAATGTATCAGGCCACCTCCTCCCAGCCCACCGCATCATGCCCGTGGCACCACTGAGAAGGCCCTCCTGGTCCATATAAGCCTCAAAGAGGGCACTGGCCTCAGCTGCTGTAAAGTTGGGCCTGCGCTTGCATGCAGGCACCTGACTCTCCTCTCTTTCAGTTCCCAACATTCTGCCACCTGTGGACATGAACAGCAGAGTGAGGTAATGTCAACATGTTGCAATGCAGCTCTCTGTTGCAGTGCTGGATTAGGCCACTGTTCATCCATATTGCCAGTCACTTACCTGAATAGTTTCAATACTGGTCTGTGGCCTGTGCTGTTCCGTGGTGCTTTTAAGGTGCAACGCATGCAAATGGCCATGTGCGCAATTGTAATGATATGCTAATGCTCCCCACTGTGCCATGCATTGGCTAATGAGGTGATTTGCATGCAGTGTCTCAATATCACGTAATTGTGCTGTGCGCAATGGAGTTGAGCCAGAGTATCTCCGTGGCGCAATACCTGTGCATGCGTGCTGCACGTGCCCACAGTGCACATGTGCACAGCAATGACCGCATCGCTATCGTGCGACATGCAACCTACAGCGATGCCATGTGGCGCAGGCGCATCGCAGTGCTGGTGCTCTATGGTGCATGTGCTCCTGCCTCTGTCGTGCAGCTGCGCGCTGCGCGGGGGTGATGACCTCTGACCCATGGGTCATGTACATGACCCCGTGTCCCTGCTGGGCCCCAGCATACTGCGCAAGCCCATGACTGCACTATGGCCCCGCACTGTGTCCGCGCATCTACGTGCTGCACAATTGCAGCCATGTGTATCCTATCATGCATCCTGCACATGTGGCAGACATGTGTGCTGTTCCATGGCCTTTTTCCTCTTCAAGTCAGCTGCTGACCATGGTGCAGGGACAGAGCAGGAGCGCAGGGAACTGGATAGAGGTTGAGCTCATCAACGTGGTGGCTGTGGTTCAGCCCTTTGAGGGGAAGCTGTTTGGCCAGGTGCCACTCCAGCAGGCCAGGGGAGGTGTGGCTCCATGTCACAGAGGCCCTGGAGTGGAGGACTGGTGTCAGGCACACAGCCGAGCAGTGCAGGCACCGGGGTGGGGCATCAGACTGCCTGCAACACATGCAGGCCTGCGTCCAGTGAGAATCTGTACCACAACTAGGTACGTGTGGTCATTTTGCTGTTCTGCCCAAGTGCAGTACTGTGGTGTTGGCATTGCTGCATGGCATGGCCTGCAGCGGGGTACTTAGTCATCCTGGGGGACCCACACATCAGACTTGGCTGATGCATAAGTCGCAGCCGTGCTAGCATGTGGGCCTCAGGACTGACAGGGACATGCCCAGTGCACAGCAGGCTGTGTGGTGGTGGGGGGCTCCACATGCATGACTGTATACTGATGTCCACCTCTCTTCATTCCCTCCACAGGGCCAGAGGACCATAGATAGGCCAGGGCAGTGGCGGCGGTGGCCAGGGCGGTGCAGCCTAGTGGGCAGCAGGTGGCACCAGCTGCACAGCAAGGGGCAGGTAATCATTGTCACATTCCATCTCAGTGTCACAGTAGGATAGCAGTGGTGCTAGGGTACAGCCATGGCCACCTCTGCTATGCGTCTGGGGAGCTGTGTGTGTTGCACTGTCCATTGTGTGGGCCACCTGTGGGCCATCCCTCGGCCACCATGTAGCGGCTGTTGGTGGGCTGGGCATGCTCACGGCTTCCACTGTTTGTGCTTCGGCACTGTTGTTGCTGTGTGCCATGTGGCCCTCACAATGTGGACCTGTGACCACTGCACTGTATCGTCCACCTCTGTGCACCACAGTGGTGTGCCTTGTGGATGGCTGGCATTGCCCTCCGTGTGACTGTCCTTTCAGGTCTCTCCAGGGGTATGTGCCCCCACTGTCCAATGCACGCTATGGGTGGACAGGGGTCCTTGGGGCATTGTACTGATTGCCTGTCTTGTCCCATCCCCTAGGTGTCAGACATATGGCAGCCAGAAGAAGCCCAAGGGTGTGGGCACAGACACAGCACCAGATCCTGTCCTGGTGGTGCTGCAGCAGATCCTGTTGCTGGTCCAGTCCAAACGACGGGTGATGACGGCCATGAGGAGGGAGAAGAGGCACAGAGGGCCATCCAGGCATGGACACCACTAGTCTGTCCCTGTGTATAGCCCCCATTTCCCTTGCTATCCTGTTCCCCTGCAGTCTCCCAGCATATCATACAGCCCCTGTTACCTGTCCCCATCCTACTTTCTACCTCCCCTGTCCCTGCCCCTGTTACTTTGTTTGTTTGGTGTGTTCCCTGTTATAAAGTGTTTATTTTCCTACATGCCTGTATCTGTGTCTGCTTTGCAGGTGGCATGTGTGGCCATGCTGCTTTGGTAAGGTGTTGGTACATGGTGTTGGCACGGGGGGAGCACATGTGGGGTGACTGTGGTTCCCTGCTGTGTCCAGTGGTGTATCACGTTGTGGTAGGGGCTGTCTCCTGGGTTCAGTGGGTGTGTCTTCAGAGTTGCCATGGGTCTGTTGTCAGGGGTGGGCAGCTGGTTGGCAGGGTGGGGGCTGTGCACAGGCCTAGTTGTCATGCTGGACCTGTCGGCCCGCTGGGGTCTGGCCATCTGCATACACGGTTGAGCTCCCAGTCTCATGTGGTCTGGCCACCTGCCTGGGTCCTGGCTCATTCACTGCCTGGCGTTGGTGCTGCCTGTGAGGGTGTGTGGCATGGGTGTGTTTGGGTCCAGGGCCATGGGGGGGTCACCCACTGCGGTGTGGCATTGGCCATGGCCAGCTGGCTGGTGGCCTGTGGGGGGGCACCATTGGCGGGCTCACATTGGCCACTGTCCCCACCTGTCCCCTGATGGCCAGCCCACCATTGTGTTCTAGGGTACTGCTCTGGTGCATGCTCCTGTCACATGCACGTGGATCGACTTTGGTTGGTGCAGTGCACGGCGCCTCTGTTGGTGGCTGTCCCACGACCGTAGGTTGCAGTCTGCATAAATCCGTTGGAAAACTGTTTTTTTTTCAGGAGGCTTCGGCCTCCGAACCCCCGATGCATGGGGCTCTGCCCCCACACCCCCGTAACTTAGGACTGTCAACTCCAAATCGGAGTTGATTTGGGGAGGGGGCAAAACCCAGAGAAAGCAGTGCCAGGGCCCCGCAGACACATTACAGCAACAACAGCAACTTGCCGCTGTAATGTATTTCTGTGTCAAAATGTTGCTACGGCATTGGCATATGCTCAACCTTATGATATGGAGTGCCCACCCCATCACAGTTCCTCCAACATCTGTCTGAATTTCCTGCATTAAAATGTTTAGTTCTACTGTAGATGGGTCAGAAAATATCTCCTCCCACTTTCCACCAGAATTCAGTTGTTGGAAGCTGAGGTGTGAAAGACCCCTCCCAGCTGTCCTTGCAGTCTTGGTCTTCCATTTGGAGCTGTGACTCCTGCTCCCATGCCTATCGAGTCTGGAATGGAGTGACACTTTCCTCGGAACTGAAGCATTGTACCAACATGGAAGTGTGCTTCTTAGTGTTTAGTCCCATGCCAGCATTTTCCAAATATACCACCGGTGGTGAGGTTCTTTTTGAATTGCCTGGATCCTTGATTCTGCCCATATGAATGAGACCACCTGCAAGTATTTAAGGAAGTCATTCCTACTTAGAGAGTACTCTTTCTGCATCATTTCAAGTGTTTTACCCTGTGCTCTTTGTACAAACTGGGAGAATCTATGAAAACCTATGTGTCTTAAGTACTAAAAGCTGTGTCTGTTGTCAGAGTCAGCACTCTGGTTAATATGCCTGTATCTTGTAACTATGCCTTTAATCCAGAGCTCTGATTTGGCCCAAGTCTAGTTGTTTTATAATCGCTGACTGGGGGTCGGGATGGAATGTAACAGTATGGTGGGACACTACCTGCCAGGGTAGGGGTGGATGGGGGCAGGGTCTACTAGACCACTAGGGATAGGTTTTCTTTCACTATACAGGGGATCGGGGACAGGGAGGAAGTCCACTAGACCACCAGGGAAATATTTAAATTTACTATACAGGGGATCCTGATGAGGGGGGGCAAAGGACACCAAGGAATATGCTGTCAACATCGGGCAGGTGATCGAGTTGGGGAAGGGACCACTGTACCCCAGGGAAAACTTATTTTTTCTACTCTGGCCGGGATTCGGCGAGGGGAGGGAGGACTGCTAGCCACCAGGAAGCTTTCTGTTTTTACTCTGGCTGGTGATCGGCGGGGAAGGGACCATTAGCCACAAGGGAAAACATATTTTTTCTACTCGGGTCAGTGATCAGTGTGGGGGAGAAGGACTACTAGCCACCAGGGAAACATTTTCTTTATTTGAGCCAGCAATCAGCTGGGGGAGGGACCACTAGCCACCAGGAAAAACTTATTCTTTCTACTCAGGCCGGCACTTGGCTGGTAGAGGGACCACTAGCCACCAGGGAAAACTTATTCTTTCTACTCAGGCTGGCACTTGGCTGGTAGAGGGACCACTAGCCACCAGGGAAAAATTACTTTTTCTACTCAGGCCAGTTGCACAGCATTAAAGCAAGGTCTCAGTCTGCAATATTTGCTCCATGCAAGGGAACCCCACAAAAGGTCTTTGTGCAGAGCAAATATTTTGTGTATTAAATTGCACTGATATGCAGACCCCCTTCCCCTCATTTGCATTGTGGCCCCCTCTACACTTTAACCCAGTGTAAACCTGGTTTGTGCTCACAGACTGGACTTTAGTGAATTCCAGCTTGGTGTAAAACCTGGCTTGCTCTCGTAAAACAGAGTTTGCACTGGGGCAAAGTTTTGAGTGTCTAGCCCCAAGAATCTAAGGCAATGGCAAATAATTCCCAAATAATAGTCTGGTTAACCTTTGTGGACACTGTGAAGAGAGATCTATAGATAGGGGGCCCCATATTCAAAAGTCTCGGGCTGCATCATGCAAGTGCCTACGCTGCACAACTGGGATGCGCTGGCACAAAATAATGGTATATTCAAAACTGGTGCCATAAAATGCAATCACGCATGTGCGACTGAATATCCCAAACATGTGTGATTGTGCAGTGGGAGATGCACGGGCCGCAGGTGCCCAGTGCAGAGCATAAGGAATTGTGCGATGCAAAGCCACTTGCATGGAACTCCTGGTGGGGGACTCAATTGTTGGGGGGTAGAACTGGGGGAGGGAGGGGAAAGGGAGGTAAGGTGCCTGCCCGGCGCCAAGGCTTGGAGGGACAGGAAACGAATCCTCAGGATCGTGGGAGCAGTGGCAAGGGGGAAGGAGCTGGATGTCATTATCCACCTAGGGACGAATGACCTGGTTGAGAATGGGATCAGAGCAGTGCAACAGGAGTTTGTGGAGTTGGGGAGGGGCCTCAGACAAGTAGCACACACGGTAACTTTCTCTGAAGTGCTACCTGTCTATGGCATGGATGAGGCTAGGGCACTCCACACCATGGGATTCAATGACTGGTTGAAAAGCTGGTGCAGAGCTCAGGGATTTGGCTTCATTGGGGACTGGGGCTCCACCTGGGAGGATGCAGGCCTATACAGGTGTGATGGTCTGCATCTATCCTGGAGGGGAACCAGGATCCTAAGTCATTGGTTTAAATGCTCCACTGGCAAGCATTTAAACTAGCCAAGGGGGGAGGCACTGAAAAGGAGAAGGGAAATCCTAGCCCCCCCCAAAAGAAAATCAGGGTAATTAGTGAGGTAAACACCACGATAGAACAGTCAACAGGGAGAAGGGCAGGGGTAAATGAAGAAAAAGACAAAAGCAGTAGGGACAGGGATGGGGCAAAAAGAAATAAAGCCATAATAAAACGAGGGGGTAATGAGTACCAATGTCCGTAGTCTAGGTAAAAAGCTCCCTGAAATGGTGGCCTTGATGGAAGAGGGATGCCTGGGTATTGTGGCAGTTACAGAAACATGGTACACAGAGAACCATGACTGGGATGTCAACATACCAGGGTACATAATCTACAGGAGGGAAAGGGAGGGAAGAAGAGGAGGAGTAGCTCTTTATGTAAGGGACGGGATCAAAGCAACAGAACTAAAGAGTAAACAGGGAGGATAGGAGACACTGTGGGTCACCCTGGAGACTGGAAATGGCTCCACAATCCGCACAGGGGTTGTATACAGACCCCTGTCTCAGCGGGAGGAAATGGACAAGTAAATGATAGAAGGTATCCTTGGGATGGCAGAGAAACGGGAGATATTGCTGATGGGGGACCTGAATATGCCAGATGTTGACTGGAGCACCTTTGCTGCAGCCACATCCAAGAGCAGGGCCATTCTCGATGCCCTACAGGGGGCATGCCTCAGACAGCTAGTTTTAGAACCCACTCAGGAGAGAGCAATCTTAGACCTGATACTCTCAAATGGGGATTGAGAGAGGATTTCTGATCTTGAAGTGGGTAGCCATCTGGGAACAGGCGACCACCAAAAACAGTGTGGTTCACGATAAACTTAGTTGTAGAGTCAAGCCACACAAAAGTGAAGGTGCTGGACTTCAGGAGGGCTGATTTTGTCAAAATGGGAGAGTGCCTCAGAAAAGCACTAGCAAACAGGCAAAAAGGTGGGGTGGAGCAACAATAGGGAAACATCAAAACCACCATCACAGAGGCAACAATCCTTTGTGTGAAGCAAATAAACAAATCAAAACGCAAGAAAAAAACCACTATGGTTCTCAAAAGAAGTGGCGGAGAAGGTAAGGGAGAAAAAGATAGCACTCAGGAAGTATAAGGAACATAGAAACATAGACTTTGATGGCAGATAAGGACCGCTTGGTTCATCTAGTCTGCCCATTTCCCTACCTACAGGATAGGCCGCAGATCCTAGTTAACCAACAGCCTATTTCTTCCTCCCCCCCCCACAATAATTGCCTTATGTCTGTCCCATGCATTCTTGAATTCTCCCACAGTTTTAGACCCCACAACCTCCTCAAGAAGGCTGTTCCATGCATCCACTACCCTCTGTGTGAAATAATACTTCCTCACATTGCCCCTGAACCGCCCCTTCTATCTTTAAATTGTGTCCCCTTGTTCTTGCACGTCTCTTTTTCTGAAAGATGCTACCCTCTTGGACTTTGTTGATTCCACTGAGGTACTTAAAAGTTTCTATCATGTCCCCCCTCTCCCTTCTTTCCTCAAGGGTATACATATTAAGCTCCTTTAGTCTCTCCTCGTACGGCTTCTCTTGCAGACCCTGCACCATTTTAGTTGCCCTCCTCTGGACTGCCTCTATCCTGTCTATGTCCTTGCGGAGATGGGGTCTCCAGAACTGGACGCAGTACTCCAGATGGGGTCTCACCAACTGTCTGTACAGAGGGATAACAACTTCCTGTTTTCTGCTGCTGATGCCTCTCCTGTGCATCCCAGTATACCCCAGCCCTCCCTACTGCCTTCTCACATTGCTTGCTAACCTTAAGGTCATCTGATATGATTAACCCCAGGTCCCTTTCCTTTTTTGTTGTTGTTACTACCTCCCCCATTGTGTATTCTTCCCCTGGGTTCTTGTTTCCCAGGTGCATTATTTTGCACTTCTTTGCATTGAATCCTAGCTGCCATACTTCTGACCATTCCTCCAACCTTGCCAAGTCCTTTCTCATCCTTTCCGCCTCCTTGTGTATCAACCCTGTTGCAGATCTTTGTGTCATCTGCAAAAGGCATACTTTTCCTTCAGTCCCTCTGCAATGTCACTGATGAAGACATTAAAAGGACTAGACCCAATACTGAACCCTGCGGTACCCCACTAATAACCCCTCTTTCTTCAGAGTGGACTCCATTTACAATTACCTTCTGTGTCCTGTTGTGCAGCCAATGTTTTACCCAGGCTACCACCCTGGGACCCACTCCCAGGCTGGTTAAATTTGACTATTAATCTTTGTGTGGGACTGTGTCAAATGCCTTGCTAAAGTCTAGGTAGGTCATGTCCACAGCCCTCCCTGTCTACTACTTTGGTCACCCAGTCAAAGAAATCTATTAGATTACGTCTGACATGACTTTTCGCTGTGAACCCATGCTGCCTTGGGTCCTGTCCTTACTGGCTTCTAGGTACTCAACTATTCTTTCCTTCAGAAGTGACTCCATCACTTTCCCTACCACAGAGGTCAGACTGACAGGTCTGTAGTTTCCTGCCTCTGTCTTGGTCCCACTTTTGTGAAGAGAATCACATCCGCCTTCCTCCAGTCCTCGGGTACCACACCATCCTCCCATGATTTATTAAAAAGAGTAGCCAGTGGTTTCACTAGTTCCTCCCTTAATTCTTTTAGAATTCTGGGGTGAATTCCATCAGGACCCATTGCTTTGTCCACCTTCAGTTTTAGGAGTTCTTGCAGAACCCTTTCTTCTGTGAAAGGACTGGGATCGACCCCCTATCAAGAGTGCTTCTGTTAATTGGATTGGCATTTCCCCTCCTCTTTTGTGAATACTGAGCAGAAATATTCATTCAGTACCCTGCTTTTCACTGTCCCCTCTGCACCCACCGTTCATTCTATTCAGCCTCACTATCCCTCCTTTGTCTTTCTATGCTTGCTGATGCACCTATAAAGGTTTAATCCCCTTCTTAACTGAGTTGGCTATCTTTTCCTCAGTTTGGGCCTTTGCTATTCTGACTTCCCTCCTGCTTCCTTCTGCCTTAACTGGTACAGCTCTCTGTCCTGCTCCTTCTGTGTTTCCTTATGCTTCCAGAATGCTATCTTTTTTCTTCTGAGCTTTCACACAGCTAGGGCAGGACAGAGAGGCAAGCACCAGTTAAAGCTGGAAGAGGCAGTAAACGATCAGAATGGCAAAAGGCAAACCAGAAAAGATAACTAACTCAGTTAAGAGAGATGATAAACCTTTTATAGAGCATTAGACAAAGAAGAGAGACTAAGGAGTGAGCTGAACAAGAGAATAATGGTTGGGCGAAACAACAGTGGAAGGACCTGAGCATACTTCTGCTCCGTATTCTAATAAAAACAGGGGAAATACCTAATCAGGTCAATAAAGCACTCTGGATAGGGGGTTAATAGTCGCTCACAGAAGAAGGGTGCTGAAAGAACTCTTAAAACTGAAGGTGGATAAAGCAATGAGACCTGATGGAATTCACCCAGAATCCTAAAGAACGAAGTGAAGAACTAGTAACACCACTGACTACCCTTTTAATAAATCATGAAGATATTAATACTGAACTGGAGGAAAACGATGCAATTCCCTCTGAGGGGAACAGGCGGGTGGGCCGGTTGTTCCTCAGGGAAAGGGGTCATGGAAGAAGAACTGTTGATGCCTGGGCAGGACAGGCAGGCATGGTCACAGCAGGAGGTGGACAAATCGTTTCTTCGACTGGGTAAACAATGAACCAGGGAGGACAGCTACTGATTTAACAGCCAATAACAAGTAGCCAGCCTGGGGTGGTCAGAATGGCTGACTAGTGGTTCAACAGAACTGCCAGTGAATAGGTCCTACAGGAGGGTTAATTGAGGTGCCACAGGTCAGTACTGAACTGGTCCTTTGTTATAGTGAGCGTGCAGAAAGAAGTATGTCTTGCAGGCACAAGAGATCTACAGCTGAGATGGACCACAGGTGGGGTGGAGAAAGGATGAGGGACAGGGCAGGTTGGAGAATGATCAAGTGGCGGCTTAGATCAGCAAGGGATGCAATGTCACCTGGGAAACAAAAAACGGGGAAGAGTACACGGGGGGTGAGATACTGACAACAACAAAATGGAACGGGACCTGGGGTAGTCATATCAGACGACTCAAGGTGGGCCAGCAATGTGAGAAGGCAGTAAGAGGGGATACTGGGATGCATAGGGAGAGGCATCACCAGTAGAAAACAGGAAGTTGTTGGCCCTCTGTACAGACAGTTGGTAAGGCCACATCGGTAGTACTGTGTACAGTTCTGGAGACCCCATCTCTGCAAGGACATAGGGTGGAGGCTGTCCAGAGGAGGGCAACCAAAATGATGCAGGGTCTGCATCAGAAGACATATGAAGAAAGACTAAAGATGTATAGCCTTGAGGAAAGGAGGAGAGGGGGACATGATAGAAACTTTCAAATACCCTCAAGGAACAACAAAGTCCAAGAGGGTAGCATTTTTCAGAAAAAGAGATGCTGCAAAAACAAGGGGCACAATTTGAAGATAGAGGGGGGACGGCTCAGAGGTAATGTGAGGAAGTATTTCTTCACAGAGAGGGTTGTGGATACATGGAACAACCTTTCTGAGGAGGTTGTAGAGTCAAAACCAGTGGGGGAATTCAAGAATGCATGGGACAGATATAGGGCGATTCTATTGGGGGGGGTAGGAGGAAGTAGGCTGTTGGTTAACTAGGATCTGCAGCTTGTCCGTTAGGTAGGGAAATGGGCAGACTAGGTGGGCCAAGCGGTCCTTATCTGCCATCAAATTCTATGTTTCTATGGAATGCAAAATAGCAATATTCAGCTGGGATATGCAAATGACCTCATTGCACATTCCGAACCTATTCCCCACATATGCAGCTCATTACTGGAATGTATTCAGGCCATTTGCATTCCCATGGTATGAGCAGTTCCAGCTTTGCAGGGCTGTCCCACCACTCCACAAAGGTGAACAGGAGGTACTGCAGTCTAGCAGGCAGGTGTGATGAAATATTTGTGTGTGGGTGGACTGCACTGGCCTGGGTACATTGCTGTTACCCATAGCCATGTACAAAGTCAGAATGGGGTACAGGGGGCCCGTCTGGACAGTGTCAGCTGGGTCCCACCTGAACAAGCAACACGGGAGGGCACAGGGTGACACAGTCTGATAGGTATACCCCATGCATGCGATACACCAGCTCCATATGCAGCATACAGTCACCTGCAGTATCCCATACACCCCCATATGAATAGAACATGGTGAGAACTGCAAGGAATGGCAGTGTGCAGAGAGTGACCAGGTACCCGAGTGGGTGGGTCCCACTTGTGTGTACCTATGGTGTACCACTGTGGGTGTGTGCCACAGATCAATCCCTGGCCTGTGCCATGCTGCTGCTAGTACCACCAGGCTACCCAGACACAGTTGCCCCAGACATCACCCTGTGTGCATGCCACCACCAGGTGATACCCTGCAGGCCACATAAGAACAGGCCATGACCCCTTGTACATGTGCTGCAGTGTGGCCATCTGCTCCGCTGGTGTATTTGTAGGGCATCCATCAGCACTGGCATGTGGCAACTGGGTGTGTACATCCTGGGAACAGTGTGGGGGATGGCTCTGGGTGGTGCCCATGATGTGCCGACACCTGTGGCTGTGGGTATGTCTGTTCTGGCATGACTGCTGTGTATGGGTGCCTGGAGCACATCCTGGTGCATGTCCGAAGGCTGTCTCCAGGTCACCTGTCTGCAGTTCCGCTGCTTGCCTGTGGGTGGCTGGCTGATTTAGGCCATCCCCTGACATGCTTAACTTTGTGAGGAGCTTTTGTGAGATGCGCGGCTAATGTGTCATACATTTTGGCTGAATATACAGATGCGTGGCATAGTCATGTACACGCTCCCTTGTTTTGCACTGCATACATTATTTCTTCATGATCATGCATTCGGAAATGCGTCACTCATCTCTCCCTTTCGAATATTGTGCTTCCACACTTTTTCTGGGATGCGTCACGCATCTCCATTTTGGGCTCCACATCTCTTTTGAAAATTAATCTTTTTATTGAGAACATTTACAGAATACATCAAAAACAAATGTAGACCCTGTACTTTACTAACACATTGCATGAGCATTGCATTGTACTAACACATAGCATTAGGCCCAGCAGGACTGGAGTAGAGTCACAGTCACACACACACACACACACACACACACACACACACACACACACACACACACACACACACACTTTTCCCTCACCAGCATATGGCATTATACCCAGCATGACATGAGCAGAGCACTGTATTCAAGAAAATACACTCCTTTGTTCTTTCTTGTTTGACTTTGTCCTTGGAAGAGTGATGTAACAATTTCCCTTATTCTGTACAAGCTTTATGCTGTGTTAAATAGTCCATATTAATAGAACATATATCACTTACTTTAGCATACGTGATGGAAAATTATTGACTTTTGCCTAATTTCACAAAACTGCTGATCATACACATTCTCTGTTCCTGCTGTATCCTTGGATAACTGTAACTTTTTCACCATAGTCAGCTTCTACTAAACTAACCTCCTTGTCTAGAATGATGTTATCAGAGAACAAACAAGTTGTGTTTTTGTAGCCCAAACCGGTCCAAACCAGCTTGCTGTGGTCAGTGGGTCCCGCCTGCGAGGTGCGGTGTAAAAGAAACACCAAAATGTACCCATCAATGAGACCTGTATGAGATTATGTATTTTGCCTTAATTGGTAGCATAACTTTTATTTTGTGATAAGAATCTCTTTGTACAGTGTAGATGCAAACTGAAAACTTTGCCAGTCTGAGTCCTGAGTCCTGAGAAATGTTCCAGTATAACACTCGTGGTTTCTTTGGCCCCCGCTGCAGGTAATTCCTGTTTGTATTTTGCTTATTACCTGTGACATATTTGGACTTGACTGTGTTTTCACCTACACATCTAGAATCTGCCAACACCAGCTATTTAGCACTAATACATACTGGTAATAATTTTGTACCAAACAACTTACAGAAAGCACACAAAGGTACACAAATCCAGTCAGCACAGTCCTGGAGGAACAGAAGAGAATGTCATAACAATATCAAGCTACATGGGGTCCCTATGTTTATTCAGCAAGGCTTCTGTATCGGTAAACAGATCATGGCAGACTGACGATCAATGAAGAAGACAAATTCCTTTCACTGGACCCTCTAGGTATAGGTAGGAAGGTCGTAGCAGACCACAGATCATTGTCTGTTTGTGCACACACACACACACACACACACACGCACAGATTTGTAATCCAGGTTTTCTTTAGCTTTTGCCACTCCTAGTCTTGTAGTTTTTGTTGCTCCTAGGCTTGCCGGTTTTGTTCACTCCTAGTCATGCAGCTTTCATTGTGCAAGCAACAGGAAAAGTCACAAGCCACTGCCTATCAGAGTCCTTAACTATTAAGCCTCGGCAGCTCCCAGACTTCCTTCATTTTCTTAATGGGGTAGTGCAGTAGCAAGGATGAACAGTTGAAGGGCCCTGACCTGACTAACCTCTCACCCTAGCTGCGTTGACTGCCTCCCTTGTAATCCATACGTCTCTAGGTTTAGCAGTTTGTTTACAATTGGCACAACGGTTAACAGTTCATTGTGCCATTCAAGGTATCACACAGGTTTAGCTCTTCACTTGTCATTAGGGTGCCACACAGATTTGGCAGTTTACTTGGCAGTCATGGTGCCACATACGTTTGGCAGTTTACTTGGCAATCAGGGCACCACACAGGATTGGCAGTTTACTTGACAATAGAGCACAACACAGAACTGACAGTTCAGTTACTATGAGGCACAACACAGACTTGCAGTCTAGCTGCAAACAAGATTTGGCAGTTTGTTTGCAAATAATGCACAACACAGAATTTGGCAGTTTGGTTGTAAATATGCCACAACACAGGTTTTTGGCACTTCAGTTGCAAATAAGGCCCAACAAAGATGACAGTTTAATTGCAAATAAGGCACAACACAGGATTTGCAGTTTGGTTGCAACTAGGCACAACACAGGACTGACAGTTCATTTGCAACTGGAGATAATATCCAACCCCACTGGACTGTCTCTAGACGTTATATTTGTCCCTCCTAATGGGCAGTATCTTGCTAGGCCCCTGCTGGGTTCAGTTCTACAGTTGTGGAACAGCTATTAGCCGCCTCTATGGACAGTCCTAAGGTGGAGAGTATCTGCCCACCCATGCAGTCTTGAAGCATTGTTCAGTGACACTCTCACTTCTGGAGAACCTGCAGGAGGAGACACACCAGCAAAGCGGATGGACCAGGCTTCAACCCTCTAGGTGAGCTCTTCTTAGTTTCTGATCACTCTCTGTGTGCTGCTCTGTCCCTGGTCCGGTCAAGAAGAAAAAAGTCCCAGTTGTTGTCTCTTCTTATTCGGTGGCTTGGGGTTGCAACACTCAAACCCTTGCCTCAAGCCAAAATGGCTTCCAACTTTTCAAAAAATGCCCATGTGCTGAACACAAGCAACAGTTTCTGCATGTGACTGCCATACCCTTGCGCTGTCTGCCTGGTGGGGGTTTTGAAAAGCATTCAGTGAGGGAAAGTAATATAAAAAATGTTTCAACTTCTCTGACAACTAGGAGGGTGGTCCAGCAGTTGTGATGGTAGCAGGCCGAGGAGGAGAGCTGGTCCAGGGGCTGTGCAGGTGGTCCAATAGCAGGCATGTTGGTTTTCTGGAAAGAAGAGGATGGTCTGGGAAATGTGAGGGTGGGGTCCAGTGGCTGTGATGGTAGTGAACTGCAAGGGGAAGGTTGTCTGGTGGTTGTGAGGGTGGTCCAATGGCAGGAATGTTGGTCATGTGGGAAGGGGAGGCTGGTCCAGGGTCTGTGATTGTGGTCCATTGTAAGAGATGTTTGTCCTCAGGGAAAGGGAGCCTTGTTGGGGGTGGGGGCTGTAAGCAATGTCTACTGATAGAGAGGGTGTTTAGCAAGGAAACAGAAGGTGGATGAGTTGCAGGGATGTTGGTTTTCTGGGAAGGGGAGGGTGGTCCAGGGACTGTGCAGGTGGGCCAGTTGCAAGGTTGTTGGTCGTCTGGGAAGGGGAGGCTGATCCAGGGGCTGTGAGGGTGGTCCAGTGGCAGTGATGTTGGTGGATTGAAACATAGGCTTTATTGGTAGAAAAAGACAGGTAGATCCATCTAATCTGTCCCTGTACCTTGCCTATTCTGACACCTCTAGCCATATTTGGTCACTGACATCCCTTCCCTCTACCTAATTTGCCCTTGTGCCTAACCCATGTTTCCTTTAAGCTTCTCACAGTCTTTGCTACCACTACCTCTTCTGGTAGGCTGTTTCAATCATCCGCCATCCTTTCTGTGAAGAAGCCTGCCTTCCTCTGAAAGAGACACTAATCAGCACCTTGGTCACCCCTGTGAGATACCTGTGGGTCTCATCACTTGCCCCCCTCACTCTCCTCTCCTCCAGAGAGTATATGTTGACATCCCTCGCCTTTTCTCATGTGGCTTATCATGCAACTTTTGCACCATTTTGGTTGCCCTCTTTACCACTTCCACCTTGTCAATATCCTTGCAGAGGTGCGACCTCCAGAACTGTACACAGTATTCCAGGTGGGGCCTCACAGGTAGTAATAGGTTACATTCAGGTAGTACAGGTGTAGTATTCAGGTAGTAATATGTACTATCAAGTCAAGCAGATTATATGATTAAACAAATACAGGTAGGAACATGTCAAGCAGATTACATGAACAAACGAATACAGGTAGAAACATGCTGTGGTCAGGCAGAATTCTAATGATACATCTTGATTAGGCAGCTAAAACAAAGGCAGCCAGCAGTTCAAGAGCATAATGATTAGGGGATGGGGGATGGGGAAGAGATGTTGGGAGAAGTTGCAAAAGGGGGAGATGAAATCATGGAGTAGGGAGGAAAGGGAACAGGTGGTGGAGGCATTGTGGATGAGAGGGTGGGAGGACGTTCAAGACTTCAGGACATTGATAAGAGAAGGCATGTACAGCAACTGTAGACCTAGGAGGGACAACAAAGGTCTGGAGACTGAAATTTTGAAGGGAGTAAGAGAATGGTGGGGGGAAGGAGAGAGCAGGGGTAAGGTAAGAGGGAAGAGACCCGAACCAATATTTAGCTACAACGCTAGCACAGTGGGCAAGGCACCTGTCTTCCCGAGAAGGAAAGGAGAGGGATTTGTAGAGGTCACAGTGTTGAGTCCAGGGTGGGCAGGCTAGGACAAAGCAACAGAACGTGTGAAAGAGGGTATCCAGTCTAGCTAGGGAGGACTTGGGAGTGGCACTGTAGACAATATCTCCATAGTCGAAGGTAGGGAGGATCATTTTCTGCACAATTGCACAGCAGGCAGGCAAAGGAATACACTCACGGTTCCTATATAGAGCACCAAGCTTGGGGTGCAGTTTCTTGTGAATCACATCCACATCCCCAGAAAAGTTGAGGTGCTGGTCAAATATGAATACATGTATATATCATTACCCTAAATGCTGCTAATAGGATGGAAAAGTATTGGTACAGCAGGATGGAAATGTACTGCCTTAAAATATTGTTAGTTGGGTGCATGTCTTTAGAGGTAGAATAGCATAGTGGTTAAGGGCACTGAGCTGTAAACCTGGAGAGCTGTGTTTGAGTCCCATCAGCCCCTACTTGTATACTGTGTGACCCTGAGCAAGTCACTTAACTTCCTTGTGTTCCCAGGTCGCACCTGGAAACAAGCTCTGGATTAGTGTGTCTTCCCTGGTTAAACAATTTTCCCTTTCCCTGAGTCATGATTTCTGAAGAAGATTGTGGTTAACCTGCTTGTTAAAGAATGCATTAGACTTTTAGCTATGAGGAACTTGTGCGTAATCCCCCCCCCCGGGGGGCTTATATGTTCACCCCTTGAGGTTTCCCTGGTTTCTCCTTGGTGTTCCCTGTTCTCTGGACCAGTTCTGATTGCCTACTGGAGTTTCCCTTCAGGCCCCACAGTGGTTTTTGGTCCTGATAGGGGCCGGAGGAGCTAGGAAGCAGAGACGTCGTGTTTGGTGCTGCACTTCAGTGTAGCAGAGGTGCACGCATTCACACAGCGCATATCTGTTTCAGCTATTGTTGTGGCCATACGAATGCCTCTCTGGTTATCCTGGTCCTCCTGTTAAGCTAATCGAGGACAAGAGACCCAGAGAAGGTGCAGTAGGAGCCAAAACAGTGTTTTTGAAAGAGCGCTAATGAGCACTAAAGATCAAAGAGGGGCAAATATACATATTAATGAGAAGGCCTCATGAATATACTGTAAATAAGGGATTGGGGATTGTGAATGGGAGCCTGCCTAGTGCCTGGTGGCAGTGTGAAATGGCACTAGCGATAGGCGTAGGAATCAATAAAAATATTGAAGATACCAGTTATTTGAAAGGGCACAGGGATTGTAAAAGGGCTATGGGGCAAAGGTAAAATAAAAAAATGTTTATTAATTCTGCACCTGGACTTGACACTGTGTCAGGGTATGGACTGCAGTGGGACTATTAATAGTAGCAGCCATGTTGTGATCCTCTGACTCCTAATGGATGGCCAGTCAGTTATTTAAGTGCCCAAAACTAATTGTGAGGGCTCATGGGAGGAGGTGTGAACTAATTTCAGGTGCCAAGAGACCTTTACCAATCAATAAGTAAAGAGGGCTAATGGTTCTTAATAGTTGTGATTGATGACTGGAATCAGCCAATCAGAGGGCAGGATTTTTTGGGACAATCCCTAGGACTTTGGGCAGTTTAGGCAGTCTGATCCGGGCTCTAATCAAGTCAAAAAGGGCTCAGTGCTGTGAGGAGAAAAAGTCTAAAGGCCTTTCACAGGACTTAGAGTATTTCTGAGGACTGAAGGTAAAGGATTCTTGTGGTTTAAAGGGACTTTGCTTCTTTACTAAGCGTACCAGGCATCTGGTGGAAACTGTTGATGTTGAGGAGACTAGTTTGCTGCAGTGATCCTGCATAATTTGTAATTAAGAGAAAACCCTGAGCAGGGAAAGATACTCTCTTGGAACTAACTGTGTGTGAGCCAGAGTTAAAGAGCAGCTCTCTATTATAATAAAAAGCTTAAAAACAGTAGATTTACACTAATTATGCTTTAACTTTACAATTTTCTAGTTATTTTATTTTTACATTCGCCTACTGTTGCTCTATTACAATTTGTAATTACTGCAGTGTTTATTTCACTGAGCCTTTCAAAATGTATCTGACTCTCCCTTGCTAACCACACAATTGATGTTTGTGACATCACAGTCTTTTGTCATGGTAGGTATAATGATATCATAAACAAAGCCACTGTAAGGATAACAGGGGGAGAGGCAAATTATTTCAAATGTTTTCTACACAGACTTTTTAGATAGACTACAAGATGTGCTGTAAATCTTAGAAAGGAACATTGAAAATGAAGAAAAAGCATTCTATAGTAAATTGTAACAGTTGAAGCATCTTTTTTTATGTAAGCACATGCTGAAATGCAGAGTTGCACTTTAAAGGTGGATGCTGTTTTGAATCGGAGAAACCGGGAGAGAAAAAAGGTGAGCAAGTGTTCTATGCTTTAGGAACCTGTTGCTGCTGCTGAAATCCAGCTGTGGAAAGGAACTGTTAGTCTGGGGTTTGGAATCTGTTGCCAAAAGGCACTGGAAAGTGGAAATGTTGAGAAACTGGCTGCACACCAGAGCTGTATTCCTGTTTGAGAGAAAGGTGGAACCAGGGAATTCCCAGCTGCAACTCAAAGCCACGTAGGGAACTTGCTAACTAGTGATACCTGGATAGTGCCGCCGTGGATCTGCTAGTGATCCGGCAGATGGTGGCACTATACGAGTGGGATCCGCCCTGGGATCCAGCCGAATATGAAGGTCAGATCCTGGGTTGGATCCCACATTATCTGGGCTCCTGGGTCAGATCCCAGTGCTGATCCAGGGATCTGATCTCAGATCCCTGGTTCCGACATCATATCCCTAGATAACATGGCATGCAACCTAGACTCAGATGGCTGGATCCACAGGCAGATAGGGGTGGTATCTGGCAGATCCACTATCCTGCCGCAAGGGCAGGTATCTGGTGGATGCATATTGATCTGGATACCATCCGAGCACCTCTATTACTAACCCCTACAGAGTGGGGTCTACTAGCTGCAGGGGGCCACTGGCACATACTACAGTGCTAGTGCACTGCTGATCTGTCAGGGAGCTGGGCTGGCCGGGGAGCAACTCCTGCATCTGGGTCCTCTGTGGTTTGGTGGGTCTGCATTCGTGCTCTGCAATGGGCCTGAATAAACTGTAGGGGACAAGCTGCAAAACCCCCCATCAAGGTGACAAGTGACCAGACCTTCAAGCAAGCCCAAGCCTTCTTGCCAGTTACTGCTGCCCAGTTGTTGCTGCCTCTTTGGACTGAGACTTCTGATCTTGGAATTGCTGGTAGCCCCCCCAATACAGAGACTACCCAGAACTCTGGAACCATGAGTAACTCGGGGCCTGCCCCGAAGAGGGGAATTGGGGAAAGTGTGCTAGCAAACAAAGGTTTAAAACTTACCTTCTAGAGTTCCACTCCTTAAAATATTCCTCAAGGACCCCAATGCCAGCCAACCCACAGTACCAACCAGGCCTGCACCATCACAGGGTACCCTTTTAGACTGAACTAGGGTTTCACTGGTGCCAGTGGGGGTGGGTGTTGGAGTGTCTTGGCCTACTGACACTGTTATTGTTAACTATTCTAACTCTTTTTTTCTCTTCACAGCTTCCCTGTTCCAGGTACCCCTTCTCTAGCCCTCCCCCAAAATAAAGCTCTGTTTTGTTTGTTGTAATTGCTGTGTGGAGGGTATTTTGTGAAAGCTAACTCTCAAGTATTATGTGGTATTTGGTATTTGGTATTGGGGAACAACTTGGTATACAACATGTGAGGTGGTTGGAAGGGGAGGCAGGTAGGTACAGCATCCCAGTCAGTTGGACTAAGCAGACACCTGGTCCACTATCAATCTACTTCTGGTGGAGGCACCGCTCTATTTTACTACTACCTTGGGATAGAACCCCCGATCACCACTGTAGCAGGACCCAGGCCCCTTAATCTGTATGGAATTCAACAGGCAGGGGTAGTAGCCCACTGGCATAGGTGCCTGGGCTACATCTTTGTAGGCACTGCTGGGATCACCTGTCAACCAACCAACGCCCACCATGGATGGATATTTTGGAAGGACCACTTAGTTAGTCGAGGGTGGTGGAGTGGGGGTCAGAAGATGGTCCCTCAGCTATCCTATTATTACTGGGGGGGGTACCACCCAAGTTAGTGGACAAAGCTATTGAGGGATATGTGTCCACTATAAGAGGATTGGGTCAAGTGAATGTTTGGGGTAGAATGCTAGATTCTGTCATGGGAACTTTGACTGTATTGATTGAAGGTAAAAATGCTATAGAAGCTTCTTGGGAACCGGAGGCCCTAGTGCCAGAAGGATTATCAGAGGCCTAAGCCATTGTAACAATGTTTCATGTAGTTTCCCTGGGGCAAGTGGAGAGAGAATCTGAGTACTCACTGACCTCCCAGAGAATGAAAGGCCTCAGCCCAGTTATGTAACCACCCCTTAGACTCATACCAGAAGTTAAGAATGTTTTTGGGGGTAAAACCCACCACCACTGGGGAGGAGGAGGACTATGAGTCATGGATAAACTAAGCGGTACCACTGCTACAGGACTGACAGCGCAGTGAAGGGCAAAAACACAAAAGGGTGATAGAGAGTTTGTGAGGCCCTGCCCTCAATGCTATTTGGTCCTTATAGAGCGTTATGCTTTTTTCCTGTAGTCAATCCTTTAGATCACCAGGGGCTAACTAATCAGCCACTGCACAAGTCTACGGTATGTGGTGCTTGCTGCTTTCATGCTCCTCTCAGGGAGTCCACTGATTTCCCCCTGCCTACTTCCCACAGCTACTTTGGGCACTGGCCTTTAGCCACAGTGTGGCTTTTCCATTGTGGCCCCCATCTTTTTTTTTTTTTTTTTTTTAAGACTATCTTTGCATTCTGGATGCCCAGGGCATCCTTCCAGAATACCCACTCAACTCTGCCTTCTACTATCAGCTTGCCACCCCCCACACACACACACACACATTCATCTCCCTTCTGATCCATGGCAAGTCCAGACCCCAACTTCACCCCCTGGGGAGGGCCTGCCCCCCCTTGGTGGCCTGGTCTTGAATTAAAGGGGCCTACCATGAGATCAGGTTGCCTGTGGGAGATCATGATGCGAGTGGGTCTAACGGTGGAATGCTGGAAGGTCTCCAGGGTCACCGTCATTTCCGCTGGTCACCAGAGGGTTTTCCTACATGGTTGCCCCTCAGAATTACAAACGTGCAATTGTGTCCAATGGACCTACATGCCAACGTACACTGGGACTCTGCTCCTTGCAGCTGCAATGCTGCTTGTTCCTTACACTGCCCCTGACCACCATCAGAGGCTGCCCAAGAGCAGCGAGTTCCCTGGATCCCTCCATATGAAGGGAGATCAGTCCTCCAGATGCTCGATTCCCTTCCCTTCTCTGCCAACTCCCGACTGCCTGAGCTTGCTCCTGAACCTGGGTCACCATTGTGGCATCCAGTGCCTCAACCCAGTTGGAGTGAAGCCCAGCAGAAGAAAACAGGCAGTTGGAGGTAGAAGATTAGTACTTTGTCTGTGCTGTTTGTTTTCCTTTAGAATTGAGCTAGCATTTCATGAGATGGCAATGTGTGCTCTGTGATTTCAAAAGTACAAGTTCCAAACAAATTCTTTTGTCTTGGCTGGGAGGAGGGGGGGCATTTAACTGAGGGAAAGAGGTTGGAAATACACAGGAGGGGGAGGGGTGGTCACGTGACTCAGACTAGCCAATAATGGGGCTGAGATCCACTTATATTTCAAGCGGACCAAGCCACCCTGAAGCTTGAGTGCCACGAAGCAGAAGTGTAGCATCTTGAGTAGTGTCTGCAGGGCATCAGCAGGGAGGAGAGCAGGCAGCAGAACATGCTGGTAGACAGTAAGAGCCTAACTAGGAGGGCCACATATATCCATTACAGACATGGGGAGTTCAAGGTGGGGGAAGGGGTCCATGGAATGGGGGCTGGACCAGGTTAAGGAGGAGAAGATGTGAAGTGGCAGTCAATTAGGGCGGGAGATTGGAAGGGTTGTATGTTTCCAAGGACGTGGAGCAGCCATATTCCTGGGAGTGGCTTGGAGGGCATGGGGCTGCAGAGTCTGTTGGAAGATGGGCCAGCTTAGGCAGGAAATAGTGTGGTTGATAAGGGAATGGGAAGCATGGAGGAGACAAAATGGGGAACACAACTGGGGGGGGGACTAATGAAGCACTCAAAAGAGCTCATAACAGGCACAGATTGGGGGGGAACTAGGTGGCACAGCACGAGGGCCACACAAGTGGCTGCAGCCTAGGGAAGGAAGTGATAACTGGAGGTGGGTCCAGCACAGGGGCATGGCTGAGACTGGGTCGGAACAAAGATATCGGCCTGGGGGAAGGGGAACTGGACTCTTTAATAGAAAGGAGATTAGCACCGCAAACAGATTCTCAGGGTTGGCTAGTCCAGAAGATCAGGAAGCAGAGATGAGGGAAGTTACAGTGAAGGAGCAGGGAGAGGTCGCTACAGGGGAAATGTTACATAGGAGGGAGGCAGTAGGCAGTATACCAAGAAGATACAGTGGTGGGGGGGGGGCTCAGCAAGGAGATGTAGTCTCTCTGGAGGGAAGTTAGGAGCAAGGAGAAAGGAGGACAAGGGAAGCAGCAGGCAGCCTGTGGAAGGCTAAGGATAGGGACAGGAGGGGAGTCAGAGTGGGGGAAGGCCACATTTCAGGGAAGACATGGGGAAGTAATAGCAGAAGAGGTGGTAGCATGGTGGTTGGAGCAACAAATGAGTGCAAAGGGGAGGTTCCACAGTCAGAAAATAGTTCAGAAGTGGAGGTCAGTACCCCGGTCATATTTGCAAGGGGGAGAGGACAGAGCAAAGGTTAGAGGAGGCAAAGGGGAGGCTGGACAGGGGGGATGAGAGAGCCTCACAAGTTGGGGGGGTCAGGGGAGTGATGGTCAACAAGAGAGCAGGCAAAGTGCCAGCGAGTCCTAATTTTTTGGGATTCTATACTTAAGGGTATAAAATGGGGGGGAAGGGGTGCCAGAAAAAATAACATCTGGGTAGAATGCATGCCAGGCACGACAGCAAGTAGAGTGGGGCAGAATATGGTCAGATATGTGGGGAAGGTAGAGGGGAAGCCACACATTGTGGTGCACCTGGGAATAAATTATCTGGAAGGGAGAAGGATAGAGGAGGTACAAGACAGCTTCAGGGAAGTGGTGAAACTGTGCAGCAAAGAGGGAACAATGGTAGCCTTTTCAGAAGTTCTGCCAGTGCCAAGGGCTAGCACAGACAGGAAGAGAAGAATCAGTGACTTCAACAAGTGGCAGAAGGAATGGTGTGTGTCCAAGGGGGATGGACTACTGGGGGACTGGGGTAGCACATGCGATAACACAGATCTTTATGCAGGGGATAGGTTACACCTCAGCAGGGCAGAGTCACAGGTGTTGAAGCAGAAGTTGGGGGATTTCATCAATGTGCATCATTTAAGCTAGGTAGGGGGGAAGTATTGGAGCTGGGAATCACCAGGAGAGGGGATCTAATGGACCTCCCCCCATCACTGGGATAGATACAAGCTTAGGTGAAATAGGGGTTGAAGTGAAGGGTAAAGAAGCCGGAAGGCTAGGAGCAGTATGGAGAATGGTTTCACTAAATGCTAGGAGCCTGGGGAATAAGTTAGCAGAGTTGCAGGCATTGATGGCGGAGGTCAACATAGCTGCCATTACTGAGACATGGGCAACCAGGCACCATGACTGGGACCTAACCATCCCAGGGTACAAACTTTTCTGGAGGGATAGAGAAAAACGGAAGGCTGGGGGGGGGGCTGCTATTTATGATAGGGAAGGGATCAGATGTAATTGGAGGATGGGGAGTAGGGCAGGTCAGAAGTAATCTGGCTGCAATTACACAGCCAGAAAGGGACCAAGATTTGTCTGGGGGTCATTTATAGACCTCTGTCCCAGGAGGAGGACATTGACAGGGAACTAGGTGAGCAGATAAGGAGGCATAGTGGCAAAGGGAGATTTTAATCTACCAGGGGTGGATTGGAGCATTCCAGCAACCACTTGCACCAGGGAGCAGATCATCCTGGAAGCATTCCAGGATGGCTTCCTTGCCCAGAGGGTAATGGAGCCAATGAGGGAGAGAAATATACTAGAGCTGGTATTGGAGGATGGTGAACAGGTTGGGGATGTGCAGGTGGAGGAACCTCTAGCAAGCAGTGACCACCACACGGTGTGGTTCTCAGTCAATCTGGCTAGGGAAGTAGCCACTACAAAAACTAGGGTCCTGGACTTCAAAAGGGTGGACTTTGGCAGGATGGGACAAATACTGGAAAGTCATATGGCAAGCATCCACCCAGAAATGGACACAGAACAAAAATGGGCAGTCATCAAGACAGGACTGGCTGAAGCCACTAAAACATGTGTCAAGAGCCAGAGCAAGAAAGCCAGGACCAAGAAACCAAGTTGGATAAGTAGAGAGGTAGTGGAGAAGGTGAGGGAGAAGAGAAATGCATTTAGGATCTACAAGTAATCCAACAGGGCAGAAGACAGAGAAGAGTATGTGAAGAAAGATAAAGACGTGAACAGAGTGGTAAGCGCAGCAAAGGCGGCTAGGGAGCGGAGGTTAGCATAGGGGATCAAAGAAGGAGAAAAGGATTTCTTCAGATATATCAGAGAGAAGAGGAACAGCAAGGATCAAATTGTTAGGATCAGGAGTGGAAGTGGATGGGTAAAAAGGGGGCTGAGCAGGCAGAAGTACTTAATGAATACTTCTGTTCAGTCTTCACCAAGGAAAGGGATGGGCCCATACCTGAGAAGAAGGGCGAGGTGGGAGAGGGTGGAGGAGAAGCAACCACAGATGGGGAAATCATGGTAGAAAGGGTGAGAGAGGTCCTAAAGTCCCTGAAGCTGGACAAGGCACCTGGCCCAGACAGAGTCCACCCAAGGGGGCTGAGAGAGCTGGCAGAGGTCCTGGCAAGGCCATTGGCGAACCTATTTAGTGCCTCTCTGAACTCGAGGTGCATGCCCAGGGACTGGAGGGAAGTGCATGTGGTACCTCTCCATAAGAGTTGGCCCAAGGACGAACCAGGGAATTACAGACCGGTAAGCCTTACTGCAATTGTGGGAAAACTAATGGAGGAGACAATCCTCAAGGAAAGACTGGTGCAATTTCTTGAGGATGACAATCTCCAGGACAGCAGGCAGCATGGGTTTGTCTCAGGCAGATCCTGCCAGATGAACTTGGTTGATTTTTTTCAACTTGGTTATGAGGGCACTAGACAGGGGACATGCAGTGGATGTCCTCTACCTTGATTGCAGCAAGGCTTTTGACTCAGTGCCACACAATAGGCTGACCTGCAAGTTGAGGAGTCTGAGAGCAGGGAGGAAAATGGTAAGGCGGTTCGAGAACTGGCTGCAGCATAGACAGCAGAAGGTAGTAGTGGAAGGGGAGGCATCTGAACCCAAGGCAGTGACAAGTGGTGTACCACAGGGCTCAGTGCTGGGACCGGTTCTGTTTAACATTTTCATAGCCGGCACTGCAGTGGGGATTAAGAGTAACATCAGTCTTTTTGCAGATGACACAAAGATTTGTGCTGAAGTAGATGGGGAGGAGGGAGCAAAAGTACTTCAGGAGGATTTGATGAAACTGGAGGAATGGTCTCACATTTGGCAACTTGGTTTCAATGCCAAGAAGTGCAAAGTGATACATTTAGGAGGCAAGAACCCAGGATACAATTACTGGCTGGAGGGTGTCCCATTAACAAAATTCAAGGAGGAGAAGGATCTGGGAGTGCTGGTAACTGGGGAGATGAACCACTCTGCTCAGTGCAGGAAGGCAGCAGTGAAGGCAAACAGGATGCTAGGGTGTATAGCAAGGGGGATTACTTCTAGAAGTGGGGAGGTCATCTTGCCCCTGTACAGGTCCCTGGTGAGACCGCACCTAGAGTACTGTGTGCAATTCTGGTGCCCCCACTTGAAAAGGGACATCAAACTACTGGAGGGGGTACAGTGCAGGGCAACAAAAATGATGCTGGGGCTGGGGGACAGACCATATGAGGAGAGACTAAAAAAGAGCACAATATGTATACTATGGAGGAACGAAGGGAGAGAGGGGATATGATTGAGACCTTCGAGTACCTGAAAAGTTTGAACAAAGTAGACACCAGGTGTATGTTCAATCTGAAAAGGTGGAAAGGAAATCAGGGGGCAGTCTGTGAAGCTGGAAGGGGGCAGTTCAAGAGGGAACTGCGGAGGCACTATTTCACAGAAAGGGTGGTGGCAGAGTGGAACGCTCTGCCAGAGGAAGCTGTATCACTGCAGAGTGTTGGGGGCTTCAAGAGGGGTTGGGACAGATTCGAGGGGAGGGTACAATATGGAGGAGATGGGAGATGGGGAGGGCATATGAGGGAGGTGGGTGCAGCTGCAGTCTAATGGACTGAAGTGCTGCACACTCGAGCAGACTAGATAGACCGAATGGCCTTTATCCGCCGGCAATTTTGTATGTTCATAACCCCTTAGTGCCACTGAGCCAGCCTTGTGGCCCCCATCTTGTGCTTTTTTTCTCCCAGTTCATTCCTACCAAGCCTCTCAGGACACTTACACTCAGCTGCCATGCAGCTTAGCTAGTGTGTTTGCCACTTCCTGCTGGCTTCCCTCCAGACCCTCATAGCAAGCTCCTTGGTGGTCTTCACAAAGGCACCGTGTGGCTGATCACTAGAGTGAGGCATAGTTGCCCTGGCCCTCTCCACCTCCCAAAAATTCCCATCTTTTTTTCCCCACCTACATGTTGCAGGCCACAGTCTGAACTCTGCGTGGGCTGAGACTTGAAAGCACCTGCCAGCACTGTCACTGTAGTGAAGCAGCATAGCTACATCATTTCTGATTGGCAGTTTTCTGACCAACCTACCTGCCTGCTTCATACAGTCAGAGCCCACAGACCCTTCCCCCAGCTAGATGCCAGGGAAATGTTAAATATAATTAAAAAAAAAAATCACCATTTACCACCAGTGTCCCCTTTCTTAAATAATATAGCGGCCACTAGTCCAAAAGCATCCCCACCTGCCCATCTGGACTACTAGGAAACTTACTGGCTACCTGCAGATCACCTAGGGGTGCTAAGGGGAGTTATGCTGAGCCCCAAATATCACTTTATTCTCAGTCTTAGTTGTCTGCATTTTTTTCTGTCTCTAGTTTCCTTACTTTGACCTAGTTTATCTTTTCCTCTAAAACTCCCCTTCCTTTACTCCTATGCTGTACTGTACCCTTTTTGTATCTCTCTACTCTCGCTACTATACAGCAAGTTCCCCATACTGATCTATGTTTCCCTTTATTTCTACAGGTCTGGCCAAACTGTATACCAATCAGATAAGTATCTTTGTTTAATTCTAACACCCTAATCTCTCCTTTAGCACCTCCGACCCTTTGTGTCCCCTTAACCTTTTCTGTTCATCCTTTTCAGGTCCTACCAGAATACCCCAAACCAAGGACACCCCAACTCTGATAGAGTAGGTACATCATAATTACTTAACTGCTTTAGAATCCTAGAAATCTGGTGACAGAAAAGGACCATTTTGGCCTATCGAGTCTGCCCCTTAACCCCCCCCCCAAACTCATTTCCTTTGTCAAGAGACACCCCACTCCAACTGGTCAACTGCTGGTGTCTGTCCCATGCCCTCTTAAATCCTTTCACCATTTTTGCCCCACCACCTCTTCCAGTAGGCTGTTCCAAGACTCCACCACCCTCTCAGTGAAGTAATGCCCCCTCACATTGCCCCTAAACCTTCCTTCTTCTAATCTTAGATTATGATCCCTACTTCTAGCACCTACATTCCTTGTAAATAAGCTTCACACTCTCACCTTACTAGTCTCCAGTGGGTACAGATCCAATTCCCTCTACCTCTCCTCATAGGGCTTCCTATGCACAGTATGCACCATCTTGGTTGGCCTTCTCTGAACCCTTTGAACCCTCAATATTGTCGGTCCCTGTATAGGTGAGGCCTCCAGAACTAAACCCCATACTCCAGGTGAAGCCTCACCATGGAGTTATAAAGGAGCATCAGCACTTCCCTCTTTCCGTTTTATAACCCTCCCTATGTATGCACATTTGCATTCTATTCAGTTTGGCCACCACCATGCTGCATTGGTTCCCCGACTTAAAGTTATTTCAAATTATAATCCCAGATCTCTCTCCTGCTCAGTTTTCTTACCCGGTGTGTAAATGGTTTGTGGTTTATTACACCCCATGTGCATTACTGTACACTTTTTGGCACTGAATTTCAGCTGCCAAGTTTCCGACCACCCCTCCAGAATCTTTAGGTCCTCCCTCCCCCGGGTGTCTACCTATTGCAGATCTTCGTACCATCTACAAATAGGCACACTTTCCCATGCAGTCCATCCACTATATCATTGCTATAGATATTAAAAAAGGATGGGTCCCAGCACTGACCCCTGGGGCACACCACTCGTCCCCTCTTCCACCCTGGAATGCACCCCATTTACCACCACTCTCTGGCTTCGGTCCTTCAACCAGTTCTCCAACCACTTTGTTATTTTCTGTCCCACCCCTAAGCCTTCCAGATCATTTCCCAGCCTTCTGTGCAGCAAGGTTTCAAAGGCCTTGCTGAAATCCAGGTAGGCCACATACAACCCCCCCCCCAAAATCCACCTCCCTGGTTACCCAGTTGAAAAACTCAATTAGGTTCATCTAGCACAACCTTCCTCCTGTAAAATCAAGCTGCCTTGGGTCCTGGAGGCAGTATAGCACAGTGAGTTAAGGGTCTGAGCTGCAGATCTGGAGACTTGGGTTTGAATCCCACAGCTGCCTAGGTGCATACTGTGTGATCCTGAGCAAGTCACTTAACTTCCTTGTGCTCCTAGGTTGCATCTGGAAACAAGATTCAGTTTTGTATGTTACTCCTGGTTAAACAGTGTTCCCTACCCACCCTTCCCTTGTAGACCATTGACAACCAGGTGTTCTACTATTCTTTCCTCCAGTAGTATTTCCATGACTTGTCCCACTGTTGAGGTCAGGCTGACCAGTATGTAGTTCCCTGCATCCTCCCTGTTTACCCTTTTGTATAGAGAGGGACCACATCAGCCTTCCTCCAATCCCTGGGCACATCACCTGTTTACAATGACAGGTTGAACAGGGTAGTCGGAGGCCCTAACACCTCCCTTAGCTCCCTCAGTATCCTGGGGTGAACCCTATCTGGCCCCATAGCCTTATTGCTGCCAATTCTGTGAGGATCCTTTATTGTGCAAAGGGACCTGTGTCCATTTCCGTGATCTCCCTATCCTTATTTTTGGCCCATTTCCTGCCCCCTCCTTTGTAAAAGCCAAACAGAAGTATTTGTTCAGTATTTCTGCTTTTTGGAGGTCATCATCGTTTACCCTCACTTCCCTTTCAGACTCACAATCCCTCCCCTTGCCTTCCTTTTCTCACTGATGTACCTGCATGTAAAAGGTTTTGTCCCTCCTTACCACTGCACCAACTGGCTGGCTTGTGCCAGGGATAGCACACAAGTGTCGGTCTGGTCCCAATGTGCACTTTACATGTGGAGCCATTTGGCTTGCCTGCTGTTTACTGTAGTGTAATGGATTATGGTGAACTGGTTTTGCTTGATTCTGCACTGACAGCTTCATTTGCAGCAAATCCCGGAGTCCTCTGTGGCTGACTTTGGTGCAGTGGGCAGCGGTGGGAGATTGTGTCCCACAGTGCATGTTAAGAGTTTATATAAGCTCTCATCTTTTGTTTGCTGGCCCCACTGTACTCCCTGGGCTTAGTTCTGTCACTGAGGACTGAACTTAGCCCCTGGGGAAAAGCAGAAGTGGAAAACATCTGATCAGAGATTGTGGAAGCTCGAATATGCACTGCTGGGTATTGGAAGCTTCAATTACTGCATGTTGCTCTGGTGTGAGCTGCAGGGAGTTATGGGACTGGTTGTGGCTGGGGATGTTGGCCTAGAGATAGTCACATTTGGCCTGTTGCGGTCTGCTATACTGCAATGGATGGTGGTTGGAAATTCCAAATCAAGGGGGAAATTTAGAGGAAACATTAGGAAGTACTTCTTTACTGAAAGAGTGGTGGACAACTGGAATGGGCTGCTGAGGGAAGTGGTGGGGGAGAGGATGGTTGGAGGGTTCAAGAGGGCATGGGATAAGCACAGAGGGCAATAGCACAAAGAACAATTGCCACGGGGGCGGGGGGGGGACTACAGAAAAGGCCTAGTGGATGTAGGCAGACTAGATGGGCCGGTGGCCTTTCCTGCTGTCACATACATGTGTTTCCATGTATTCTACAGGCAGGTTAGGAAAAGGGAGGGGGATCCACTACACTACCAGGGAAGCATGTATTTTGCCTGGGCAAAGGTTTTGAATATTTGTCCCTTGGTGTCTTTATCCTGCCCTGTGTTGGTTGATGTGTGGAGCAACATGGCCTCCTACCCCCAAAAAATGATCAGTTATAGGAGTACAGGGGCAATGAATCTTCCTCCCTCCCCCAACCATGATATCCCCCGAGTGACCAAGTCCATTCTAAAAGTCAGGTTGATGGTGTGGTGCAGGTCTGGTATCCGCCCCTCCCCCACCCCCAAACACACAACCCACTTTTTTTTTTTTTTTTCATACTGACCCATTTTCCCTTTTATATCTACAGGTCTAACGTGGCATTGACCAAATGTAGGAGGACACTGACCATACGTATCAGCAAGTATTATTTTTGTGTTTACCCTACACTGTTTGTATAGTTCGTAACAAGCTGCAGATCCTTTGTGAGCCCATTGCTGTTCTTGTTTTACATGTAGGAATAGTTGCTATATGAGGCACTGGGTTGGAGCTGTACCTGGTGCTTTAGAAAGGAGACGATGGGGTGGGGGATGGGCATTAAGACTGGCAACTCCAAGGAACACCACATAACCAATTTGCCAAGACTTGTGAGGGTCAAACCCTGTTTTTAATTTTCTTGTTTTGTGTACTTTGCATAATACCTGCATTAATGTAGTGTTTTTGTTTTGCAACAAGTACTGTATATACGGTATGTATATGTGGTGGGGACATTATGTGCTGTTTTTAAGGCACTTGGGCACTGTATGCTTGAAGGCAGAGCAGAGTGGCAAACATGGACGGAGACACAGGTTTGGATCCCCAGCCCACGCCCACTTACACACTGTATAACCAAGAACAAGTAAGTTAACTTTCCCTTTTACCAGTAAATGCAGTTAAAGACTTCCAAAGATGGGGGATTGCCTAAGGGATGCCCTGGAAGGGAGGGAGACTAGGGAGAAATACAGGAACGGTGGGTGAAATTAAAAAGAATTACAATGAAAGGTGTTAGACATGTAAACAAAAGCAAGAGGAAAAAAAAATACTACTGTGGTTTTCAGAGGAGGAGGTGTTGGGGAAGGTTAAGGCAAAAACATCAGCATTCAGAAGGGTCCCTATTAGTTGAGCAGTGGCTTTCATTTTCTATCAAAGGTTGCTTAAATGTCTGTAAAACCATTCTGAAAATGAGCCCCATAGACTTGTATGGGACGTTCCCCGTGCCCTCTCTGGAGACATGTAATGTCAGAATGTGGGGGCAGAGCAGGCAGACCAGGAAGTGGAAAGGGGTCGGCTGGACAGCAGTTCACCAGAGTTACCATCCCTTCCCTCCCTTACAGGACAGCAGTAAATTTTATAATTTCTGCACAGACAGACTATTACCACTGCAGGATGGGTTTAATGAAGCCTAATACAGAATATCACATCTTTATTTTAAAAGGCAATGACTGATCATGATTAAACATGACAAATTATGCAAATTAATTACAGCAGAGCAGCCAGTAAGAGCCAGGTACATCGCTCATGATTAAAGAGCAGCTTCTACATTCTTGACTATAAACCCCACCCACCCCCACTGACATACATGGCAACCCAGACCTGGCCAGGGTAAACTTTCCATAAATGATTCCTTTGTGGGCTCTCATTGTAAAAAGTTATTCCACTCGTAAATTTATTGCCAGACCCACCAGCAAAAAACAGCTAGTTCTGCATCCTACAGCCACGCCAGCACACGCAGCCCCATTTTGTGTTGTCAGTAAACAAAGGCTGTGTGAGCATGCTGCATTGACTTGAATGGGGCCGATTTTTCCTAAGGTTTTATGTATCTTTAATGTCAGGATTTTAAGAAATCAAAGTGACCACTCGACCGGGGGGATGGGGGATACAGATGGTAGCCAACTGAAACTGAACCAAATTAAGCTGTTGGTGGTATTTTTTTTGAATGCCTATGACCAAGTATGATCTGTGAAGCAGATGCTGATTAGTTGCCAGTAATGTGCATCAGGTATTGATTAACCATGATGATAAAAGAAAACACCATCAGCAGTGAAAGAAAACCATGGTTTATGCTGGCTTAGGGTATTGATCGATAAAGATAGATAATGATTTAGCATCACCAAAAATACTAATTAAAAAATTATTATGACCGAGCAAAACTGTTGCATGTGTGGTCCTTATTGTACAGCTGCAGATCTAAGTTTGCTGAGATCTGGTGAGGGGGGAGACAGGCATGCGGGGAGAGGGGGCACTGGGGGGAGGATCTGATGTCAGTCTGATTGGGGGGGGGACTAGCAGGAGGACCTAGAGTGGTCAGTGTCATACCATATGCAGGGCCCCTAGTGCTCTGCGGCAGCATTTTCTGATTTCTGCGGCATGATTTATTCATTTCTGTGGCAGAATGCAGTCCTACTGTTGGACAAAATATGATGTGATGTCATAGATGACATCACCTACCAAGCATATAGGAGGGGCTTCAGGATAAACAAGATGGATACAAGAGCCTGGCACTATGGAAAAACTGTATTTGAATGAAAATTCACCAAAAACAGTGAATTCTGTGGCACTATATGAATTCTGCGGCATGATGCAAATTCTGCGGAAAATTCCGCAACTGCAGAATCACAGAATTCGAGGGGCCTTGACCATATGAGAACCACTGTACTAACATGCGCTACCCCTGTGGGATTACCAATAGCAGTGGTAGTGCAATGTCATCATTGAGCTACCAGCATCCCCTCAGTGCACCACGGCACTACCATTGCACACAGATGGTACCACAGTGGTATGGCAATGGAATTGAAACAAATCCATTCTGAGACCAGTTTCAATGGTTTTGCAATGGCAGTTCATTGTGTTACCATTCTACATGGAAATCACCCCAGTGTTACCACCATGATACATGGTACCACAGTGGCAGCAGTGGTAATACACTGGAACTGAAACAAATCCATTGCGCTACCAAACAGCAGTGGGACTACAGTGGTGTGTGTTTGAGCCATTGTAGTACCATCCATGCACACATTCTCATTGTGGTACCACAATGGCAACAATGGTTTCACAATGGAATTGAAACAAATCCAATGTATTACCAGTCAAGGGGATACAGTGGTACTGCAGTGGAATTTACAACGGTATGGAAATAGTGGACAAATGGTAATGCTACGGTTTTCCAAGGATATTTTCGTAAGGGACGGGTTTGTTCATGTGGGGTGCCATCAAGTCTAACACTGGCCCTGCCCCTGAGAGGTGGAAGCTGTCCCCCAAATCCTAACCAACTTGGCCTGGAGTCTAGCAACCTTCTCCCTCAACCCCTGGAGAGGTGTGTGCAGATGGGGCAGCACTGCAACCTCCAGAAGGTCTGTCTGAAAACTGCCACCTCACAGCCACTGCCCTGCACCACCCCCAACATTCTCAACTTCAATTCACCCTGCATTATTAGGAAATACTGTTGTACCCTTACCACTGCTAGGTTATTTCTAGTTTTCACTTTTTTGTTTTTGTGTTCTCACGTGACTTATTTTAATCTTTTTATATTCCTGCCCTAGATTGGTGTTGCTGCTCTTCCCAGTTTTGGCCTACCTTTGACCTTCTACCTTTCCCAACAGTGACTGTTACACAGTAATGAGCAGGTGCCTTGCCTTAGTCAATCGGCAGAGTCCCCCACTTCTCTGCTTCCTTCTACTGCTGCCTACAATGCTAGTTACCTGTTCCACTGCCTTGCTGTTCCCCTTACTTGCTGGTACATGAACATAAATAGCTACTCTACTGTGATCTGCTCTGACAACAGTACATGCTCACGTGTGATTTTGTATTTCTTTGAAACTCGGCTTCCCAGCCAAATGCCCTTTGGGGTAACCATTGCCTCAGTGCTTGCGTATAGAGGTTCTTTGTCTTTTAAAATGTTCACAGATATCACATACTCAATAATAAATACATTTGTGAATAAATAAAACCATACCTCCAGCTTCATTGTTATCTGTATTGCTGCTGTCTCTTATAGCCAAATAAAAAGATGTACTACAGCATTCAAGGAAATACTAGACTTTGGAATGACAGACCCAGAAACAGAAAGTTTGCCATAAGGAATCTCCCTCTGCGCTATCCACTGTGCTGTGACTGCTGTGTACTAGCTCAAACAACTTCCTGCTAGCACTGCTGCTGCTCAACACAGTTCCACTCAGTTTTAAGACAGTATCTTAATATTCATTAGCTGACGAATGATGATACTCTGATCAGTAATATTCATGAGTACTCTATAGGGGGGAGGGGCCAGGCTTAGGTTTCTAAATCTAATCACAATGAGGAAACAGCTCAATGCAGCAAAGTTTGGGAGGGCCTAGGATTAGGTTTCTAGATCTGGTTTATCACACTTGAGACAACAGCTCAGTGTAGCCAAGTTTTAAAAAAAATATATGTTTTTTGCATGGCAGTTCAGCAAACCCTTGGTTCTAATATTTTAAACTAAACCATGTTCACATTCTGTAAAACCCCAGCATCACTAAAATTAAACTACATTGAAAAATAATAAATTAAAACAAAAACACGTTTGCATTGTTTTTTTGTTTTTCTGATGATCGCTATCATTCTGATACTCATGTCTGTAGTAAGACTTTTTTTTTGTTATTTTTCACTGCAAGTTTTATGACTCCCTGATATAGCCATTCATATTCCCGTTATTGTCTTCAATCTGTTGGAATTTTTCCAGAATGCCTCTGGGAATTATGTGAATTAGACCTTGCATTAGAACTAAGAGCTCAGGGGCCCGATATGCAAAAATGGGCAAAGTGGAGTGCAAAGTTTTGTGCCGCACTTGCCCATTGCCCATGACCCAGAGGATGCTGTATTCAGCTGGATAGCGCACCAGCACTGATCGCTATCTGACTGAATAAAGGGATATGTTGGCACAATACTAACGTGATTAGTGCTGCCTCAACATGGCTCTGGATGTACAGGGAGAAACATCCCCAGACCTGAGTGCACTGGTAGCTCCTGGCATGACATTCAGACAGGCCTATGTGAATGAGTCCATTGTGCATGCAAGGCACAAAGGGGCAATTTTAATACCCATTATGGGCTAATTTGCATGGGAACTGGTGGCAGATTTGTGCCCCTGTGAGCAGCTTTGCCCTCACCTTAATTGCCCGGTTGCGTAACATGGACATATTCCATGGTGTCTAGTGGCCCCCCCACCCTCCAATAGCCATCCCGTAAATTTTAAAATATGTCCCTGGTGATTAGTGGTCACCCCTACCCTCCAGTCACTGTCCCATATATTGTGTAATAAGTCCCTGGTGCGTACTGCTCTCCCCGCCCTCTGATCACCATTCCATATATTGTATAAGTCCCTGGTGCCCAGTGATTCCCCCCTCTCTGATCACCATACCATTGTCTGAAATAATATAGCCTTGTGGTCCATGGTCCCCCATCTTCCAATCACTATCCCGCAGTCTGAAATAATATATTCTGGTGATCTTTAGTTCCCCCATCCTCTGATCACCATCTCGTATTCTGAAAAACATTACCTTGGTGCCTAGTGGTTCCCCCACCCTCCAATAACCAGTCCGTAAACTGAAAATAATATTCCCTGGTGAGTAATGTTCCTCCTGGTCTCCTTATCCCTGGTCCCACTCAATATATAAGTTCCCCTGATGCTAGTGGTACACTCCACCCTCTAGTCATCAGCCTCGTAAAAAAACAACATAGTCCCTGGCACTAATGGTTTCCCCACCCACCAATCCCCCTTCTATTGGCACTGCTGGCACCATATAAACTACCCTGCCATCCCCTGTTGATGCCAGTGCCAGGCTGCCACATGTGCAGTCAGGGAGCGCGTGTCCTATGTATTGTACAGGGCATGCATCTGTACTGTACAGGGAGCATGCAACCTCTACTGTACAAAGACAATACACAGGCCATGCACTCCCTGAACAGTACAGAGGATGTGCACCCTGTACTATACATAGGATGCACTCCTTGACTGTCCATATGGCGACCAGCCGAGGAGGTGCGAGGAGGGCAATGCTAGCCACCCTATCTGAGTTGTGGCACTGGCATCAATGAGGTAGCAGGGTAGTTTGTACAGTGTCAGTAGTGCGGGGAGGCCACTAGATGCTAGGGAGCTAATTCTTACCATGGGAAGGGCGATCAGTGGGTGGGGGTACCACTAGTGCCAGGGACTACGTTGCCATTTATGGGGCTGGCAGTTGGAGGGTTGGGGGTACCACTAACACCAGGGACTACATTGTCATTTATGCGGCTGGTGATCAGAGAGTGGAGGGTATCACTACTTCCAGGGGAACTTGTATATTGAATAGAGCCAGGGACTGGAGATCAGGGGGACCACTGAGCACCAGGAAATATTATTTTCATTTTATGGACCAGCAATTGGAGGGTGTGGGGACCACTAGGCACCAAGGTAATGCTTTTCAGACTTCAGGATGGCAATCAGGGGAGGGAGCACCATGGACCGCCAGGGCATATTATTTCAGATTGCAAGACGGCAATTGGAGGACGGTGGGGACCAGGGATCACCAGTGTATATTACTTCAGACTATGGGACAGTGATAGAAACGCAGAAACATAAAAGTTGTTGGCAGATAAGAATCTCTTGGCCCACCTAATCTGCTCTATTTTCCCTAGCTGCCGTGCCACCACACACACTACTCGAACTCTGGTCCCCCCTGCCTTATTTCTAAGGTCTCCTTGTATCCATCCCAAGCATGCTTGAATCCTGCTACCATTTTAACACCCACCACCCCAGTTGGGAGGCTGTTCTAGGAGTCCACCACCCTTTCAAAGTTAATAAAACTAGCAGGGAAAAGAAACAAAACAAAATTAAATGAAAAACATTGTCACAGACACATGGAACAGAATGTCAGCGACCATCAGAAAAACAAAAACGCAATGCACAACATGTGTTTCTATCATTTTTTGCGTGTAGTTTGGAAGTGTGCTCTTGGACACTATCAGAGAAAGGAATCGTACAAACCAGGTGGCAGTTGTGGATGCTGGGCCTAGTTACTCAAGGAATATAGCTCAGCTTGACACTTTTCAGATGGAGATTGGGCAAATATAAAGAGTGTGGCGGAAGGGCTGTACCCCTGAAAGGCAAATCAAGAGAATAAATATGACCTGATGGACAGAGCTTTTTTTTTTCCCTTCAACCTATCCTCCTGGCACACCACTTCACCTCCACTTTTGCATTATTCTGCATATTCCACCACTCTGTTGCTTTCCTGGCACTGCTGCTTAGGAACTACAACCTTGCTCAGACCAGATCCTCCCTGCACCCTCTAGCCCTGAGGTTAATTTCTTTCATAGTGGGAATTCCCACTCCAGCAGCTACTTACTTAGGGGAGTATATGCACCACTTGCATCTAGCCATGGAGGAAGGGACCTGATCTGTTCTGAGGCTTAAGAAGAGGGGAATGGCTGCTGGTGTCAATCTTGAGGAGCAGACTTATTTTTACTGTTTTGTGCCTACCCATCACCCTATGGTGAAGGTGAGGCCTCTGCATTGAACTTATTGATTGGGATGGTCAATGTTGCATGGTCACCCATGATGTCAATGCCATCCCCAAACCCCACCATAGGACTCGCTGTTATAGCAGAAAACCTCCACCCACCCCTCAGGACTAGTGCACAGTGCCTTCATATTGCATTGTATCTCCTCTGGCATGAAGTGGGGGATTGGGGTGCTACTATTACTCAATCGTAGGTTCCTCACATGGCAAAGTGGTACTCCACAAGCTGACACCCCCAGGCCAGGCTGATTGACCAGTTTCCTATATACTGCATTTCAACTAACAATCCAGAGCTGATGTGAAGAGTGAAGCCACTTAGAGGTTTCCTCTAGGAGGTCTGAAGAATAACATGGCATGAGTGTATTACAGAATTGGTTTCCAATTACTGCTCCAGACATACTGTAGTGACTGAGTGAGAATTCCAGGAAATTAAGGTACTACTGGTGTGCTTAATGGGTCCCATTCAGGTCCTAATGGAAACTGGGAAATAAAGTACACAATACCTCCAATTCATTTCTAAGGCATATCAAATATTTACCAGAAAACCTCAAGGCTTAGGAATCTCTACCTCCTCATCTGTACAAGAGGGACAACCAACACAAGATAAACTACAGTTATAAAGTACATAGAGGATAATGCCTGATATACAGTTGATAACCATGGTGTAATCACCTCTAGTGGTTGCTAGGGCATCAGTAAACCTCAAGAGCACAGCTCGAGAGGTTTAACATTGCCCTAGCAACCACAAGAGATGATTACACCATGGTTATCACCTGTACATCAGGCATTGTCATTTATAGTGTATGGGACTCGACATGAGAAGTTATACCCCCAACCAAACACAGGTAATTTAGCCTTACCTTATTAATGAATCTGCACTACAGCCACATGATTGTGTAGGAAAACTATTTATTAGGATACATGGACTGAACAGTGGCGGAGCCAGGTTTGGGAGCATTTGGGAGTCGGGGGGCCATTCATATTAATCACAGGCTCCACAATGGGCACTAAATAGTAAATAAAGATGGTGGTGGGGCTCCACTACTCACATTAGGGCAGCCAGGAGGGGTGACCACCCCCCAGCCCCCTCTCTAGCTCTGCCACTGGGACTGAATGACAGTGGGCTGAAATAACACCAGAGTTAAAATCTCTTTCAGACATAGTGATTGCTAGACTCAGTAACAGTAAACTGCCATCTTAGGATGGCAGAGAAAGGGGAGATACTGTTGATGGGAGACCTGAATATGCCAGATGTTAACTGGAGCACATTTGCTGCAGCCACATCCAAGAGCAGGGCCATTCTCGATGCCCTACAGGTGGCAGGCCTCAGACAGCTAGTTTCAGAACCCACTCATGAGGGAGCAACCTTAGACCTCATACTCTCAAATGGGGGCTGTGAGAGGATCTCGGATCTAGAAGTGGGTTGCCATCTGGGAACAAGTGACCATCAAACAGTGTGGTTCACATTAAATTCAGCCACAGAGTCAAGCCATACAAAAGTGAGGGTACTGGATTTCAGGATCGCTGACTTTGGCAAGATGGGAGAGTGCCTCAGAAAAGCACTAACAAACAGGCTAGAAGGAGGTGCAGAGCAACAATGGGGAGTCATCAAAACCGCCATCACAGAGGCAACAATCCTTTGTATGAAGCAAATAAACAAATCAAAATGAAAGAAAAAGCCACTATGGTTCTCAAAAGAGGTGGCTGGGAAAGTCAGGGAGAAAAAGATAGCATTCAGGAAGTATAAGGAAACACAGAAGGAGCAGGACAGAGAGCTGTACCAATTAAGGTAGAAGGAAGCAGGGAAGGAAGTCAGAATAGCAAAGGCCCAAACTGAGGAAAAGATAGCCAACTCGGTTAAGAAGGGGGATAAAACCTTTTATAGGTACATCAGAGAGTATAGAAAGACAAAGGAAGGGATAGTGAGGCTGAATAGAATGAACGGTGGGTGGGCAGAGGGGGACAGTGAAAAAGCAGGGATACTGAACGAATATTTCTGCTCAGTATTCACAAAAGAGGAGGGGGACGTGCCTAATCCAATTAACAGAAGCACTCTTGATAAGGGGGTTGATCCCAGCCCTTTCACTGAACTCCTAAAACTGAAGGTGGACAAAGCAACGGGGCCTGATGGAATTCACCCCAGAATTCTAAAAGAATTAAGGGGGGAACTAGTGAAACCGCTGACTACTCTTTTTAATAAATCATGGGAGGATGGTGTGGTACCCGAGGACTGGAGGAAGGCGGATGTGATTCCTCTTCATAAAAGTGGGACCAAGACAGAGGCAGGAAACTACAGACCTGTCAGTTTGACCTCTGTCATAGGAAAAGTGATGGAGTCACTTCTGAAGGAAAGAACTGTTGAGTACTTAGAGGCCAGTGGGGCACAGGACCCAAGACAGCATGGGTTCACAGCGGGAAGGTCATGTTAGATGAATCTAATAGATTTCTTTGAATGGGTGGCCAAAGTAGTAGACCAGGGAGGGGCTGTGGACATGGTCTACCTAGACTTTAGCAAGGCATTTGACACAGTCCCACACAAAAGATTAATAGTCAAATTAACCAGCTTGAGAGTGGGTCCCAGGGTGTTTGCCTGGGTAAAACATTGGCTGGCCAGCAGGACACAGAAGGTAATTGTAAATGGAGTCCACTCTGAAGAAAGAGGGGGTTACTACTGGGGTACCACATGGTTCAGTACTGGGTCCAGTCCTATTTAATGTCTTTATAAGGTACATTGCAGAGGGACTGGAAGGAAAAGTGTGCCTCTTTGCAAATGACACAAAGATCTGCAACAGGGTTGATACACAAGGAGGCGTGGAAAGGATGAGAAGGGATTTGGCAAGGTTGGAGGAACGGTCAGAAGTATGACAGCTAGGATTCAATGCAAAGAAGTGCAAAATAATGCACCTGGGAAACAAGAACCCGGGGAAGATTACACAATGGGTGGGAGGTAGTAACAACAACAAAAAAAAGGAAAGGGACCTGGGGTAATCATATCAGATTACCTTAAGGTTAGCAAGCAATGTGAGAAGGCAGTAGGGAGGGCTGGGGCTATACTGGTATGCATAGGGAGAGGCATCACCAGCAGAAAACAGGAAGCTGTTATCCCTCTGTACAGACAGTTGGTGAGACCCCATCTGGAATACTGCATCCAGTTCTGGAGACCCCATCTCTGCAAGGACATAGACAGAGTGGAGTCTGTTCAGAGGAGGTCAACTAAAATGGTGCAGGGTCTGCAAGAGAAGCCGTACGAGGAGAGACTAAAGGAGCTTAATATGTATACCCTTGAGGAAAGAAGGGAGAGGGGGGGACATGATAGAAACTTTTAAGTACCTCAGTGGAATCAACAAAGTCAAGAGGGTAGCATCTTTCAGAAAAGAGTGCAAGAACAAGGGGACACAATTTAAAGATAGAGGCGGGTCCCGGGCAATGTGGAAGTATTTTTTCACAGAGAGGGTAGTGGATGCATAGAACAGCCTTCCTGAGGAGGTTGTGCGGTCTAAAACTGTGGGAGAATTCAAGAATCCATGGGACAGACATAAGGCAATTCTTGTGGGGGGGTAGGAAGAAATAGGCTGTTGGTTAACTAGGATCTGCGGCCTATCCTGTAGGTAGGGAAATGGGCAGACTAGGTGGGCCAAGTGGTCCTAATCTGCCATCAAAGTCTATGTTTGCATGAGACAACTGGAATGTTATTTGAAAACTGTACTGAGGCTAACACATATCACATTCTGGGTGTGTAGAATACTGAATTACACTGGCATTCCATTTTGTAAACCCACTGCTGTGACATAGATGAGATAGGTTTATAAGGTTCTGAAATCATAACAGTGGGAATACAAGGTTATAATCTGCTTGATTTAAGTGGGTAATAAGGGCTACCCATACATTATATAGAGGATAATGTATGGTCATTGATGGTTAACCGGTTTGTTAACCATCAAGAGGTAACCAGGGCAACCATGTAAACCTCGATAGCGAAGCATGAGAGGTTTACATCACCACGGCAACCTTGAGATTGGTTAACAAAACGATTACCCATCGATGTACCCTACATTAGCTTTGATAGTGTATGGTACCAGTTCATTTTTTCAGAAAAGAAAGCAGTACCTTACTGCTGTTTTTTCATGTCCCCACTGCTCTGCCCTCACCGCCGCAGCTGTTATAAGGCTGTCCGATCCAGTTGTGCACATGCCCTGACTGTTCCCAGTTGTCAACCCATCGATGTGACGTACCATTGATGGGTTAACAACATCGTGACGTCACATCGATTTTAAAACGTTGTTATAAAAAGGTAGATTTCTACCTATAACAACATTCTACCATACATTATAATACTATTTGCACTTACCTTTGAAACAGACATCAAGAGTACCAGTGTTGCAGAATTAACATGGCATTGACATAGGACATTATTATGCTGCTAGAACTTAAATCAATTCTATCTCAGCAGGAGTCAGTGCCTGTTGGGATTAAGCAAACAGAAACTTTATTAGAAGCAGGGGTCTCATTTAAGTAACAAAAAAAAGAAGAAAGTCACTGTGTGTTGCTCTATTTAGGGAATGGGCTGTATCAATTTAGTTTGCTAAATCAGGAGCAGAGGACAGAAGTTAATTAGGCGTGTGGCTTGAGCAGTAGAAAAGCAGCTGTCTCCAATTACAGTTTCCTGCTGTTAGTTTCTGGCAGAAGTAATCTCTTGCTTTCAGAGCAAGCAGCTGACTAAAAAAGCTACAGAATTTCTTACCAATTGCCCTCCTTCCCACCCCTCCACCTTGCCACACTAAGCCAGTTCTACTTTTATAACCACTGGATTTGACTGACAACAGGAACTTCCTGTTTAGCAGTAGGAAGGGAAGGATCACTGAAACACATTAGTTTCATCAACCTTGAAGGGGAAAAAAATAGCTCTTTCTCCCCCCAGCTGCTGGAGGTCTGAGTCCAATCGAAGAGGAAGGAGACTATTGAAGACTACAGGAAATTCCTGTCCCAGAACAGGAAGGGTGAGTGTTGTAAGAGTACATATGCAGTAGGAAAGTAGGTGGAAAAATATATTAAGGGAGGAGAGTGTAAGCATAAAAAGCAAAAGGAGAGGTGACACAAAATAAGTCATGATGGGAGTGGTGCAGAGCAATGGCTATGGGGCAGCAGTGTTCCGGGAGACATTCTGGAGGCTGCGATGCTGCCCTATTTGCAGGCACATCTCTGGTCTGAGTGAGGAGGTTGCCTGTCTCCAGGCTGACCTGGCTAGGATTTGTGAAACCTCTTCCCCCACCTAGGGACCACCAGGGCCACTGCCACCACCTCAGAGGCTGCCAAAAAAGAGAAGCAGTTGGACCAAGGTGGGCTCAGGTAGGGATAGGGTGGTGGAACATATGTGCATCCCTCCAGCTGTACCTCTCCACAATTCATATGTTATTCTGGTGAAGAGTAGTTCCTCTGTGGAGGCACCTACAGTGGAGACCAAGGAAGATGCTGGGAACCTCCACAAAAGAGACCCACAGGAGGGTGGCATGAGACCCCACAGGGGAAGGAAACAACTCCTGGTAGGGGACTCAATCATTAGGGGGGTAGAAGTGTGGGGGGGAGGGAGGTAAGGTGCCTACCTGGCGCCATGGCTCGGAGAGACAGGAAGCGAATCCTCAGGATCGTGGGAGCAGCTGCACAAGGGAGGGAGCTGGATGTCATTGTCCACCTAGGGACAAATGACCTGGCTGGGAATGGGATCAGAGCAGTGCAAGAGGAGTTTGTAGAGTTGTGGAGGGGCCTTTGACAAGTAGCACATACAGTAACCTTCTCAGAGGTGCTGCCTGTCTATGGCAAGGATGATGCTAGGGTACTCCACACCATGAGATTCAATGAATGGTTGAAAAACTAGTGTGGAGCTCAGGGTTTTGGCATCATTGGGGACTGGGTAGCTACCTGGGGGAATGTAGGCCTATACCAGCATGATGGTCTGCATTTGTCCGAGGGGGGGAACCAGGATCCTAGGTGATAGGTTCAAATGCTTCATTGGCAAGCATTTAAACTAGCCAAGAGGGGAGGCACTGAAAAGGAGCAAGGAATTCCCAGCCTCCCCCCACAAAATACAGTAATTAGCAAGATAAACACCAAGGTAGAGAAGTCATTCGGGAGCAGGACAGGGGAAAATGCTAAAAAGGCAAAAGCAGTAAGGACAGGGTGGTGCTAAAAGGGGTAAGGCCATCAAAAAAATGGAGGGGATGCCTGGATATTGTGGCAGTCACTGAACCATGGTATACAGAGCACCATGACTGGGATGTCAACATACCAGGATACACAATCTACAGGAGGAACAGGGAGGATAAAAGAGGAGGAGGAGGAGTAGCTCTCTATGTAAGGGAATGGATTAAAGCAACAGAACTAAAGAGTAAACATGAAGTAGATGAGTCACTATGGGTCACCCTGGAGACAGGAGATGGCACCACAATCCGCATGGTAGTTGTGTACAGACCTCCATCTCAGGGGGAAGGAATGGACAAGGAAATGATAGAAGGCATCCTTAAAATGGCAGAAAAAGGGGAGATATTGTTCAAAGGGGACCTGAATATGCCAGATGTTAACTGGAGCACCTTTGCTGCAGGTACATCCAGGAGCAGGGCCATTCTTGATGCCCTACAAGGGGCATGCCTCAGACAGCTAGTTTTGAAACCCACTCAGGATGGAGAAATCTTAGACCTGGTACTCTCAAATGGGGATGGAGAAAGGATCTCGGATTTAGAAGTGGGTAGCCATCTGGGAAAAAGCGATCACCAAAAAGTGTGGTTCAAACTAAACATAGCCATAGAGTCAAGCCATATAAAAGCAAGAGTATTGGACCTTAGGAGTGCTGACTTTGGAAAAATGAGAGAGTGCCTCAGAAAAGCACTAGCAAACAGACAAGAAGGAGGGGTGGAGAAACAATGCGGAAAAGGCAAAACAGCCATCACAGAGGCAACAAGCCTTTGTGCGAAGAGAATCAATAAAATAAAACAAAGAAAAAAAACACACTATGGTTCTCAAAAGCTGTGGCAGGGAAGGTTAAGGAGAAAAGGATAACATCCAGGAAATATAAGGAAACACAGAAGAAACAGAACAGAGAACGTTATCAGTTAAAGCAGAAGGAGGCAGGGAAGGCAGTCAGAATAGCAAAGGCCCAAACCAAGGAAAAGATGGCCAGTTCTGTTATGAAGGGGGATTAAACCTTTTATATGTACATTAGGGAGCAAAGAAAGACCAAGGGAGGGATATGGAGACTTAATAAAAGGGGGGGGGAGTGGACAGAGGGTTATAGTGAAAAAGCAGGGATACCGAACAAATATTTCTGCTCAGTATTCACAACAGAAGACGAGGGGGCGGTACCAAACCCAAACAAGAGAAACACTCTGGATAGGGGGGTTGATACCAGTCCATTCACAGAAGAAAGGGTCTTGAAAGAACTCTTGAAACTGAGGGTGGATAAAGCAATGGGGCCAGATGGGATTCACCCCAGAATTCTAAAAGAACTAAGGGTAGAACTAGTGACAAATCACAAGAGGATGTGGTGGTACCTGAGGCCTGGAGGAGGGTGGATGTGATTCCACTTCACAAAAGTGGGAACAGGGCAGAGGCATGAAACTACAGACCAGTTAGTTTGATCTCAATGATAGGGAAAGTGATGGAATCACTTCTGAAGGAAAGAACTGTTGAGTACCTAGAGACCAGTTGGGCACAGGACACAAGGCAGCATGGATTCACAGAGGGAAGGTCATATCAGAGAAATCTAGTAGATTTTTTTGACTGGGTGACCAAAGTAGTAGACCAGGGAGGGGCTATGGATATGGTCTACCTAGATTTTAGCAAAGTATTTGACACAGTTCCACACAAAAGATTAATATACAAGTTAGCCAGCATTGGAGTGGGTCCCAAGGTTGTAGCCTGGATGAAAAATTGGCTGGACTATGGGATGCAAAGGGTAATAGTAAACAGAGTTCACAGTGAAGAAAGGAGGGTAACTAGCAGGGTTCTGCAGGGTTCAGTACTGGGACAAGTTCTCTTTAATGTCTTTATAAATGACATTGGTAAGCACCTGGAAGGAAAATGATGTCTCTTTGCAGATGACACAAAGCTCTGCAACGGGGTTGATAAACAAGTTGGGGTGGAAAGGATGAAAAGGGACTTGGCAGGGTTGGAGGAATGGTCAAATGTATGGCAGCTCAGATTCAGTGCAAAGAACTGCAAGGTAATGCACTTGGGAAACAAAAACCCAGGGGAAGAGTACACAATGGGGGGTGGGATACTAACAACAACAAAAATCGAAAGGGACCTGGGAGTAATTATATCAGATGACCTTAAGGTGGGCAAGCAATGTGAGAAGGCAGTAAGGAGGGCTGGGGGGATACTGGGATGCATAAGAAGAGGCATCAATAGTAGAAAACAGGAAGTTGTTATCCCTCTGTACTGACCGTTGGTGAGGCCCCATCTGGAGTACTGCCTGCAGTTCTGGAGACCCCATCTCTGCAAAGACATAGATAGAGTGGAGTCTGTTCAGAGGAGGGCAACCAAAATGGTGCAGGGTCTGCACCAGAAGACATATGAAAAGAGACTAAAGCAGCTTAATATGTATACCCTCGAGGAAAAGAGGGAGGGGGGATACATGATAAAAACTGTCAAGTACCTCAAGGGAATTAAAGTCCAAGAGGGTAGCATCTTTCTGAAAAAGAGATGTGCAAAAACAAGGGGATGGCTCAGAGGTAATGTTAGAAAGTATTTTTTTCATGGAGAGGGTTGTGGATGCATGGAACAGCCTTCCTGAGGAGATTGTGGAGTCAAAAACAGTGGGAGAATTCAAGAATGCATGGGACAGACATAAAGCAATTCTAGTGGGGGTAGGAGGAAGTAAGTTGTTGGTTAATTAGAATCTGCAGCTTATCCATCAGGTAGGGAAATGGGCAGACTTGGTGGGCCAAGCAGTCCTTATCTGCCATCAGATTCTATGTTTCTGTTTCTATGTAATCAATCTCTTTAATAAACTTATTTTGCTGTAACTAACAAACCAGTATGGCTGCTACAGAACTCCATCTTGTTTTAGGCCTTCCATTATTTTGTGTCCTGAGTCTTATGAATAGACCTTTCTATTCTGACTTGTTACTTTCTTTCTTATTTATTTTTTATATAAATATTTGATAACTGGGAAAGGCACATTGAGCCGAGGCTCATTTCCAGGTGTGACCCAAGGGCAGGGCAGGGCAAAGGGAATTATCACACACAACACATAATACAAAAATATATACTGGAATACATAGTAGGCAAATGATAATCACAGGATATATACAGTACATATCGATGCATAGGTAGACACATTGTTTAAGTAGAAACAAATGATATTTGTATAGTCTATATGACTTTAGAATTACATGTTCTAGTGATTACCTGTTTCAGAGATATGACACAGCTGCAGTGACTGAACAATGTAAGGGAATCCTTTCTTTCTTCTCTCGCTAAGGTAATAAACAAGTGGGCTATATAAGGGGGAAGTTAGCAGTCTTGTTAGAACAAGATGGAGCAAGGCAGAACAGGACCAAGCAGACCCAAGAGGATCATCAGGTGTCTTTATTCTCCCTGAGCTTGGCTATCATTGCATGAATGTTTCTTTCTTTGATTATACTATTGTGCTCCATGTTTTATAAAGTTTAGCCTGCTATTGGTTTAGCGTGTGTGTGTGTACACTACGCTGTTACATTTGTTAGTACAGTTGGGACTGAGAAACAGATCTTCCCTGATTTACTGGGCTGAGCTGATTCCTATTTGGTACTGAATCTAAAATATATCCTTTCTGAGGTAACTCCTGTAAAAAAGGTGCATTTTATTTCAAGGGATAAAAACACTACACACATTATACCTAAATAGATGCAGTGTCAGTGGCTCAGTAGGTAACACACTTGCCTCTGAGGCCGGGAGATCAGAGGGCTGTGGGTTCAGTTCCCACATCTGGCACTTGGGTTAATATCCCAGTACTGACACTGTAGTGCAGCATGAGAGGGGTGCTGCACTTCTGAGGTGCCATCTTTTGGTTGAGACGTTAAACCGAGGTCCCATCTGCCTGGATTGGTGGTAGTTCAGGTGGATGTTAAAGATCCCATGGCACTTATCGAAAAGAGTAGGGGTGTTTTTATTTACAAAAATAAACATAAAATACAACACATTATCACAGAAAGCAGAAAAAGATACAAAAAGACTACATCACTTTATCCATTTATCTTTTTAAATCCACTTTAAATATATATACTATCATTCTTTTATTCACATTTATTCATGTTTCTTTGGTTCCTTTATTTATACTTAATAAAATGCAAAAATCCTTTCCATAATTTCTTTAGTGAACCTGAAGATACTCTTGACATATCTATGGCATAAATTTTTTCCAGCTCTTTAACAATCAGTCTACTAATGCAAACATACGACATTTTCTTTTGGTATATCACCCATTGTATTCTAGCTTGCCACAGAAAGTATTTGAGACATCCTAAAATAAAGTCAAAGTCTCATTATGCACTCGAATGAACCAACTGGAGACACTCCTAAAGCTAAGAATTCATATGTCATATTTTTCAGCCATTTCAGGTTCCATACATCTGCTAAAAAAACCACAATCCTACAGCATAGGAACAGTGTAGTAAGAAATGATCCATGGACTCCTCCTTATTAATGCATTCAGGGTAGGGGCATAACCGTTCCTGTAAGACTTTATATTTAGCATTCCCCCTAACGTTTAGTCTTCCATAAAAAATTAACCACTGAACCTCCCATTGATTTTTGGGTAACCTAGGATTATTTAATTGTGCCACTATAATGGGGTTCAAAGTTAATGGGCAGTTTTTAAATTCCGGCTCTTGTGGATATAGCTTTTGCATTAAATGGCGATACAAATCCCTTGTGCTAACATTCAGTGCTACCCTCTTCTGTATTTCCCATTTATATAATTTTTTGTGCCAGAGGTCGAAAGTGCTCAGAATATTTAAATATTTATTAAGTTTAGGGCTAAAGAAGTCCAACACTTAAAGTATTTTCCCATGTTTATTAAATTCCATGAATTTTCAGATCTGGATTCGATATCAACCCTTCTTTTAAGGAGTTGGTAATAAAGAAGACATGGGCGATACCACTGGGTCTATCATTCCTAAACCCCCTGTTTTATTTTAGGTATGTAAAACTTCTTTAACTGGATTTAGCCGTTACCCCAAAGCATCTGAAAGAAAGTGCTATATAATTTAGTTTTCAATTCTGTTGGAAGTGGAAATACCATTGCCACAAATTGAATAATCGGTAAAAGAAATTGTTTAATTATGTGGACTCTCTTAATCTTAGACAAACGCCATTGCTTCCATCTAGAAACTTTGTTTTCAACACTCCCAAGTACCCTCTGCCAATTCTCCTTTGGACATTCTGAGGACCAAAGGTAATGCCCAAAATTAGTGGGTTTCTAGAAAATGAATCTTCTCAACCATAGTTCCAAAATCCCACATCCCCCAATGATCAATCCTTTTGTGTTATTTATGTTAAGTTTTGCATTAGACACTGTAGTGAACTCCTCAAATGCTCTCATAAACCCCGAAACTGATGAACCGTCCTCCAAATATATAACCAAATCATCAGCATAAGCTTGAATACGCAGCTGTACCAGACTGTTGTCTTTATAGAGTATCCCCTTCCATTTCTGTGCCTCCAATGCAGTTCGTAAAAATGGATCTATAGCAAATGTATATAAAAGGGGGCTTAAAGGGGCACCCTTGCCTCACTCCCGTGGTTAAAGAAAACCCAGCAACCGTTCGGCCTTTCACAAAGGGAAAAACCATCCCATTCTGGTACACTTGCTCAATTAACCCTACCAACTTATCCTGCACCCCATAATGCCTCAAAGTTTTAAAAAGAAATGGCAAATGAACCCTGTCAAACGCTTTATCCAGGTCTGCTGCTATCAAATAACCTGTTAATCCCATCTCATTGAAATAATCAATCACATCTCTTATCCGCATAATGGCAGACTGAATTCTTCTCTCTGGCAATCCACAATATTGATCAGTCAAAATTACTTTCCCTGCATGTTGCTTAAGCCTTTCATTCAGTATTTTGGTGAAGATTTTATAATCAGTATTTAACAGGGTAATTGGTCTCCAATTCCCCATAACTTGCTTATCACCCGGATTTAAAAATATAGGTTAACAAACCTTCCGAAAAAGATGGATAGATACTATTTTTATCTAGAAAATCTTGAAATAAAAGGCCCAAACATTGACTTAGTTCATCCTGAAACTTTTTGTACAAGTTGTTTGTGAATCCATCTAGACCAGGTGAAGTATTTAATTTTAGTGACCTAATAGTTTCCATAATTTCTTTCTGGGAGATAGTATCCCACTCTGTTTCTGTATTATGCCTTATACAGGATACAGGAATCCTATTTAAATAGTCCTCTATCTCTTTAATAGAAATAGTTTTTTCAGGATTTAGGGAACCAAAATATTCCTTAATTACCTCTCTGATTTCCAGCTCTGTAGTTGCTATACCCCCATCAGATTTTTTCAACTCCTCCAAACCCATTGAATCTCTAAATTCTTTGCACATCTGAAAGGGGTCCCAAGAGGTGATTTCTTTACACCATTAAGCAATATGGCCTGCATTGTTTTACTTTTGTCATACTGATATTCTTTCATGGCATTTTTTAATAAGGAGATTTGTTCTGAATAATCCCACCTAGATATATAAGCTAAAGAAAAAATTCTCTGAAGTTGCTGTCTCAAACTGAGGTAGTGCAGAAATTTCTCATTTTTAATTTTCCTTCCAGTATTTTTGAACAGGTTACTGGGTCTGCTTTGTGTCCAACCACCATTTACTTAAATCTGTATATAAAAAAGCTACCGAAAGCCTAGCCTTCAATAGATTCCTTATCCTAGTCTGGATATAATTCAATTCCAATACTGAATTATTAAGCTTCCATCTAATATGTCTTACTTCTCGCATCTCTGGAAGTAAAAAGGTGCTTATCAAAAATGAGTGATCTGAAAATTCAGAGGGAAAAATTTGGAATGATTTTATATGAATGTTTGAAGAAACAAACATATGGTCAATGAGTGAGAAGAACTTCCCTTTTCTAAAAGAAAACTGATTTTTAAGATTTAAAGAGGTATTACAATTCACTAACCCTGCATCTCTAAGGATTTTACCTAAAGCGTTAGTATCGCAGTAGGTTTTCTTGCCACTTTGTTTGCCATGTATGAGATCTGGAACTGTGCAGTTAAAGTCCCCCCCCCCCCATAAAACTCTGACCATCATAAATAAAAAAGGTTGCACCAACGTTAGCAGTTCAATTCCTACTTGATTTGGTTTGTGGATTGTATATATTAATGAACGAAACAAACCCACACCATTTCCCATCCAGGATCAAAACCCTCCCTGGTACCAAGTCTATCAGATTATGCAACTGAAAGGAAAATGAGTTAAATAAAATGCCCACTCCATCCGCAAGATCTTCCCCAAAAGACCAAAAGGATGGGCCCCACAGCCACTCTTTCTTAAATGCTATCCTTTGATCAGTAGTGAACATCCATGTCTCCTGCAAAAAACAGACTGATAAGGGAAAATCATGTATAAAATTAAACACAGCCTGCCTTTTAGCTTTATTTAATAAGCTATGAGTGTTTAATGAACCCCATGAACACTCCATTGTCTTTCATTGTGGTCAATACCCTTCATTTTTTCCTTTTTTTTCTTTTTTTTTTCTTTATAGTTCTCTATTATCTGAGATTTAGTTGAAATAGTGGATCTTTGGGAGTCTGATTCATCCCCTTCTGTATTTCTCCAAGATGAAAACAGAGCCACATAAGTATTACTAGTCTCCAACTGGCAATCTGGGGAGCCCTAGCATGCAGATTTCTAGCTGACCTTCTCTGAGGAACAGTTACAAAGGTATCCTCTAGCTTTTTTCCTATGTCTGATTTTCCTATTTTCTCATCAGAGAAACAAACTGGGGGAATGCTTAAAATATTCGGAGGACCCATTTCTTCCTTTTTAAATATCTTTTGCTAACCTCAGTACCGTTCTTATTCCTTTGGTTTTCAGGAAACACTTTTTCCCCTATTGCCACCATTTTGAAACAAACTATTTTTCCTTTCTGCTTTACCTCTGACCTCAGGGATTGGTACTACAGAACTAGGTACAGAAAGGGAGCCCTCCTGCAAGGGGTGGATTGAACCACAGCGTCTTGAGCCTTCTGAATATAAGACTCAGAACCAGAACTATTTGATGAATTATGTGCGGCCCAAGGGCAGCATTTAAATTCATGACCTTTTGCCTCACATAAATCGCAGCGAGATTGATTACCACAAAACATAGTTACGTGCCCTACCTCCCCACAATTATCACATCTGGGTTGATCACAAACGCTAGACAGGTGAGTCTTTGCTCCACACTTATAACAGGCCCGGGGCTGTCCACTGTAAAAGCACACTCCTCTGTCCTTCCCTAACAAAAAAGAGTTTGGAATGTGCTCAACTCCTATTTCATTTTGCCTCAGCTTGACTTTATATTTCCACCCACCCGTCCAAAATTGTTCTGAGTCTAGAATAGGCTCTGGTTCACTTAAAACATCACACTTTTTCTTTAACCAGAATGTAATATCTTCTACCCATACCCCTTCATTCCAAACATGATAGTTACAAACTTAATCAAAGGCTTTGACAATGGTATCACAATAAAGGGGCCATATTGGGGAAAATTTCACTTGCCCATAACGTAACCAGAAGAGATCAAGTGCTTGTTGTGACCTAAAGATAACATCAAAATTATCTTCACCCGAAATGTGTATAAATGCATATACATCTTTAGGAAAAATGTAAAGAATCTTTCAATAAAACTTTCCCACGTAATGTCTGTCTGGTCTAACTTCAATCCACCTCTATACACATAAGCGTGCTGCATGCCTCTGGTGCAGCTTCTCTCTGTGCATTAGAAAAAGATCTGACAGTAAAGGCTTTTTATCTGGTTCCTTTGGGGACTATAATTCCACTGCAGGCTTAGGCAAGGCCTCGACTACAGCACCCTCCTTTGAATTACTTAAATCATTCAGGTTACCTGCAGTACCTAAAATCATACTTTCCTCAACATTCTTGTCTGTACCTGAAAACCTTTCTTGTAGTTGTATCTTTGGAGCCCACTCAGGAGAATCCTGAGAAAATGGTAACTTAGGGCTCCAAGTGGGATCAGGAATCCATCCACCAGATTCAGACAAAATCCAATCTGCCCCATTTAGAGCATTTTCTATGCCCAGACTTTTGTCCCTCCACACTTATAAGGGTGCTGTTTATTATCCAAACCTGATGCATGTGACCTGAAATTACATTTTCCTTAATCTCCCTCAGAAAAAAGAAAATTCTGTGACCCCGAATTGGGAACCTACGCTGGACTGATAAATAACATTTTTATTAGCCTCTAATGCATCTCCCTGTTTCCTAGTATTATTCAGTACAAACCCTTTAATTTTGTCCAAAGGGACAGCAGAGTCAGAAAAGTCCATAGGTAAAGTGATACAGCTCCTTTCAGCATTTGTGGTATTACAGTCCTGTTTAACCTTCATCTGTGCAGGTTGAAAAGACAAGCTACAGGATTTGTTGAGGTTTTCAGGAATCCCAGACCTTTCTTCTTTTAAATCCTCCCGACTGTGTGCAGCAGAGCGGCAGAGCTCTGTTTATTCATTAGCACAATGCCTGTCATTGTAAGCGAGATTTAAGCTCCGTTTTGCACCCGAAACAAAATCAGTGTTCACTGATAAAAACGAGCTTGGCTGCAAGACGACAGGCAATTCCACTTGTTCAGACCATTTAGCAGACATTTCTGAGGCTAAAACCGGTAATTCTTCTATGTTGGGAAAATAAAACATACCAGTTTGAAATTCAGCGCCTTTCACCCGGGACTCAGTTCTATTGGACAGCTGCCAGCCCACAAAGTCTTCCAATCTCTTCCCTTCTTCTTCTTTCTTCAAAACCTCCTCAGGTTGCTTTGTTTCCACCATTTTTTCTTCCATCCCTTTAGTGCCATTGCAAATTGCAGGTTCTGTGTTCAAATCCTGCTGCAGCAAACAAGAGAATTCACAGCTCGGATTTGTAAGCTTGAGCTCAGAGCCACTCTCCTCCTCAAAACCCGAAGATACTATAACAGGCAATACCTCCGAATTTAATTATTCAATAATGTCCTCAGAAAGCTCCCCTGAAGATTCTCCTTTCGGGAGCTTAATATCTGAAATAAATTCAGCCGAAACTCCCGCTGCAGCCTCTAGCATGCTAGGAGCAGGAGACGAGGCTTCGTCTCCTACTCTGCAGACGTCCTCCTCCATCCTGGAACTCCTTTGAGTGGCCATTTGCAAAAATGACCTGCCCCCCTACTGGCAGCCTAGCAGCAACCGAGTAGGGGAATTTCCCTGATGTCCTGGCCAAATTTCCCTCATTCACTAAAAATACCACCAGCAGCTTAATCTGGTTCAAGGTCAGTTGGCATTCATCTGTATCCCCCTTCCCTGGGTTGTGCCTGAAAATAGGCAGGATTTGTCTAGTTCACTTACCCAGTCAACAAAAGCTAAATAAATAAAAATATGGCCATACTCTCACAGCAGAGAAGAAAAAGATTTTTACAATATAGAGAAGAAATCAGCAAAAATGGGCGCTTCCTTCTCTACACCATTCCTTGCAAAATGCCTTCTCATTTGTAGGAGACAGTGATGGACCCCATGCGTAGGCCATGCATGTGGCACTGCCACTGCCTTTGCTAAACTGGTGTGGTCCAGTAAAATTAGGTTTGAGTGCTAGTGGAACTACAGTTGGCCAAGCCTCAAAGACCTTGATTTTTGGTGGGCTTGGACAGTAACCCACTATATACCACACTGGGAGTCAATAACCAACTGAAGTTTAACAGAAGATCACAGTTTTCTTAAAGGTATAGGGTCTTAATGTTGTACGGTAAATAACATGGCACAATGATGTCAGTCAAAACATTGAAGTGAAATAACAGAGTCGGTGAAAACACTGACAGAAACATCAACAGCGAACTTCAGAGGAAGACATGGGAAATATTCCCATTTCTTTGTTGAGCCCCCCTGCACCCCATAATGTGGAGGGCTGTGCCACCCGCACCTCCCCAAATTTAATTAACCAACTCCGTGGGGGGGAGGAGGTGGATTGAAGGGAAAAGGGGAAACTCGATGGTAGGGAAACTTAGGTTAAAAAAAAAAATGTTTGCAGACAGGGAATCAAATCCCAATCCCTAGACCTCCACTTGGCCAGCTGCTTGTGCCTTAGCCACTCCACCACAGGAGTGGGTTGACCAGGCACAGCATTTGTGGCCTCTTCAGCCCTTCCTCCTGTTCTTAGTGAGTGAAAGGGGCAGTGGTAGTTTCCTACTGCTATTATGCCCCGTTGCTGTAATTCATTCTGCACTTTAGACCTCATGGTCATCCTTGCGCTGTTTCGGCAGAGCTATGTTAACCCGGTATGGGTTGAGTTTTCACTGCTATGCAGATAACTCTCAACTCTACATAACTTTTGTAACTGACCAGGAGTTTGACACTGTCTCTGTACTCAATAACTGCCTCCAGGAGATATAGAACTAGATGAGTGCGAGCTGGGTCAGGTTGAATCTGGAAAAAACTGAGGTACTGGTTATGGATCCTGATCAGAGGACAGTCAGGACATGGGGGCAGAAGACCTCAGATTTATATCTTGGAGGGTCCCCGCTCAATGCCTCGGGCCAGGTGCAGAACCTAGGGGTGATATTTGATGAAGGCCTGACCTTGAAGGCTCAGGTGTTAGCTGTAGTTAAGTCTTCCTTTTATCATCTAAGGAACACCGCCTGGGTAAAGCACCTGGTTCCATCTGAAGATCTACCTGCTCTGGTCCACACTTTTGTCACCACTCATCTTGATTATTGCAACACCCTCTATTTAGGGCTACCTGGGATGGATAGCCACCATTTGTAGCTGGTGCAGAATGCAACAGCGAGGTTGTTAACTGGAATATCTAGGTCCAGTCACATAGCACCTGTGCTGCGTGAACTGCACTGGCTGCTGGCACAATGGTGGATCACCTTCAAGGTCACGTTGCTGACCTATAAAGCCCTACATGATCAGAGACCTCAGTACCTGCAGGATCTGCTGTTTCCTTACTGCCCCTCCCATTTGCTCCGATCTTCCAATGAGGGATTGCTGGAGATTCCCAGGGTACATTTGAAAACCTCTTGAGGTAGAGCCTTTGCCTTTGTGGCTCCTACCCTGTGGAATTCTCTGCCTCGTCGGATATGAGATAGCCTGACCATGGAGGGATTTAAGTGTTCCCTTAAAGCCTATTTATTTGCACAGGCATTTGATGGACTGTTTGAAATCTGATTGCGCTGCTATGTTGCCGCACTTTGATGCTGTAATTGAAAATGTTAAGAGTTTTAACTGATTATATTATTGTTTTAAATTTACTGTACGGTATGTTGAATTTTAGGTTATAAGTTGTAAACGTGCCCTGAGCTTTGGAAGGGCGCCTGATATAAATAAAGTATAACATAACACAACACAACAGTAAGTAATGTTCTGACAGAAAATGGTAAGTGCAACTAGACACATCTTTCACGGTCTTGAATAGGCACCCCTCTAGGTATGCCAGTTACACCCTCTCCTACCTGGTAACAGGAGTTAAAACAGACTCCAACATGAGTTCTATAACATAGACCCTGGGTCAAGTGCAAAATCGGTACAGGCCCATAGATTTATTTATTTTTTTTTTATTCTGTTTGTAGTACCCCCAGCATCAGAACTCTCTCAGGCCTCTCTGCTCGCCTGTGCCGCTCTACCACCCACTGTGAACCCTGCCATCTTCAAGGTCATTACTTTCCCAGTGAGCCCCGGGGGGACATAGGGCCACAGGAGATCGAAGGGGCAGTGGGAGGGCTCCAGTGTTGGGCGTGTGGCAGGACGGCACCGGGAGGTCCGTTGCCTATCCGAGCCGAAGGGGATTTTTTCATGATGTTTACACCCCCGATGCTGGATGTGCAATGACACCCAGCCCGTGATGTGGGTGCTCCCACCCACGGCCGGAAGGCAGCTACCTGATGTCTTCCCTTCACCTGTGAGCCTCTGTGTGTTGCAGTGCCACCGGTCTCCACCGGGGGCCACTGCTGTGCTGGGTTAGCCCTGAATCCCTCCCCGAGAGACAGGAGAGCAGTCCTCTGGATGCTTGATCTTCTCTCTCCCCTGCCGACCCCCGGTGGTCTGGGCTCATTCCCAAACCCGAGTCGCCGGCGTGGCGCGAGGTGTGGAGTCCAGCGCCTCAACCCGCAGTGCCATCGGGCCGGACTAGGCCCATAGATGTTGCTGTGATTTGGCTGGCATTGAAGCTCTTTTGCAAGGAGCAGTGTTCTCAATTAACTTTTCCCATAGATCACGCAGTTGCTGAAAATGGCACACACTGGGGTATTTGTAATCCAGCCTGATGGCCAACTTGCAAACCATGGTAAACAAACACATGATTTCTCTTGAGGTGTAATCACACTGCATCATTCTTAAGATGGCTTCTCCTGACACAGCAGGTCTTTAGAACTCTGCTGCCTCATGGCATCTCTCATGAAGTCAGGACCCCTCTTCACACTCTCTTTCTGCTCCACTGCAGTCCCACACCACCAGATCTGGACTCAGCTTTTCTGTTCTGTGCTGTCTCTTCAGGGTCATCTATAGTGCATGTTAGCACAAGAGTCCTGTTATAGCCTCTAGCAGGAACAGCAACTTTTCCTGAAGTTTAGCTTCCATGCTGTAAGTTTGGGTTGATGCAGCTTGTATCCACTACCAGCACAGCAAGTCTCACCACGTCAAGATTTCCACCAGATCTGCCTGCCTCCAGCACAGTCCTCCATTTATAGGCCTGACTCACAGTCCTCTTCCGCTGGTGCTTGGGGCTGTCACTCAGGCAACTTGATAGTCAGCAGGTCAATGGAAAGGCATCAGAACCTAGGGCTCCCCCTTTCCCCAGAAACCTTCCAGAATCCCTTCTGTTGCAGGGTTGGGCCAAGCAGGAAGGTGGGGACACCTGTAGGTGTCAATTATGCCCCAACCCCCACAATATGAGGATGCATCCCTGCATCCAGCCAGCACAATTCTAGGTCTGAATCAGTGTCCATGACATAGTCCTTCTGCCAACTGCCAGGGCCTGCCTCAGGCCCTGCAAGTGCCCTGCTGCCTATTGGAGTTGCCATCCATCTAGGCTGACTTGTCACAATGTCCTGCTCTTCAGAATCCTTGTTACTGACAAATAAAAGGACAGATTACCACACTGGGCAAGTTGCTGTCTCTGCCAGTGACATATTTACAGAATCCAAGTTTTCTGTGACTATCTGGGCTCTTGGAGTCACGGTTTAGTCAGAGGCTGTGGTTTAAGTACTGCCACCACAGAGTGCTTGGCCTTGTGATAAAGCTCTAAATCATTATAATACATGACTACAGTCTGTAATCATTTAGAGATAACAATTCACAAGCTATTTCAAACAACTCGTTTGTCACCTGATACTGACCCTTGGACCATGGCTGCTGCTCTGGCTGAATACCCTTTTTCCTAGAGGGAAGCAATAAGGAGCCTGGGATGTCCGTTGCAATGCTCTCCAGGGTCTGACTCATTTGGGAAGAGACCAAAGGGCTGTAGGGGTGGTATTGCTGCTTTCGGTCACTCAGAAGAGACCAAAGGACTCTAGGGGTGACATCTACTGCTTTTCAGCACTCATTTGGAAAGAGACCAAACAGCCCCAGAGGTGGCATCTACTACTTTTTGGAACCCACAAATTACACAAGCTTTATACGAGTCTTTGATAGATTTTCTTCACCCTGGTCAATATGACCTTACTCATACCATTTGACAGAACTTCTCTGCCCCTGAATACCCACCAGTGATTACATTATGCAAAGTCTTTCAAACGTCTGGGACCACTCCCTGTGGGACCACCATATGGCTATAATCAGATCTGCCCCACTTGCACTTGGTCATTAGAGCCAACAATTCTTGCTGTACTCGAAGGTGTGGCCACACTAGCAAGTACTCCCTGATCTCAAGATTACTTTGCAAGTCTTTGGGGAGTGCAGGAAGTCCTTTCAGAAGCCAGACCATTATCTTCATGATCCCTGTGTCTTTTTGCTGGAGATCAAACAAACTTGGACACCCTTTGTCAGCTCCCATATTAACAAGAGGTAGAAGCTCAGTATACTCCATAATGAGGGCTTCTACCAGTGTTGTAGAACTTGTTGATATTTTCCAACACTTTCCCCAGCCTCCTGGACAAAGTTTCCACCTTGCTGCATTGGGTTCCTTGAGTGGTGCATGATTTTGGATGTCAAGGGAAAATTACTCCCCAGCATGGTACAGACCCTTTTGACAAAGGTCAGCATGGGTCTTTATTGACAGGTCCAATCAGTCCACAGTAGTGCAGTTTGGGTCACACCATCAGCCACTAAGAATTCTCAGGCCATTTGCATCTCCTTCAGAATTACCACTGTCTACAATCACTGTCAATCACATGCCCAACACTTTAAGGGCAGTTCCATGCACCATGTGGACTGTTCACCACAGGGACACAGGATCTGTGAGGACTTTAGTCACTACTCCTCAAACCTGGGACTGTATTGTGGACACTTGTGTAACAGAATCTACCAACAAGTCCAGGAAATGTCCTCTGTTTCCCCGAGAAGATGGTAGCCCAGTCCAGCAGTTGTACTGATCATGATCTGTAGTTAAAAATTCCTTATGTGGCAAGTGCTACCAGTGGAGTTAGATGCACTCCTGATGGCTCTCACTCCTCAGCAGCAATCAACTTTTAAACTGGCAGCAAGCGACCTGCAGAAGCTTGAAGAATGGTCAGGGGTTTGGCAGTTGAAATTCAATGCAAAGAAGTGCAAGATAATGCATATGGGGCACAAAAACCCTGGCACAATATATCAGTTGGGGGGTGAGGATATAGCATGCACCAAGCAGGAAAGGGATCTTGGGGTTATCATCTCTGATGACCTCAAGGTAGGGAAACAGTGTGACAAGGCAGCAGGTAAAGCAAATAGGATGCTAGGATGTATAGGCAGGGGCATTACCAGCAGGAAAAGGAGGTCATAATTCCGCTATACAAGACACTAGCGAGGCCCCACCTGGAGTACAGTGTACAGTTCTGGAGACCATACCTACGTAAGGACATAGACAGGGTAGAGAAGGTTCAGAGGAGGGCAACAAAGATGGTGCATGGATTGCATCACAAGTCCAATGAAGACAGGTTGAAGGAACTGAACATGTACTCCTGGAGGAGAGGAGGAGAGGGGATGTGATAGAGACATACAAGTATCTTACAGGGAGGAACAGGTGCAGGAAAACACTATTTTAAATGAAAAAGATGTTCCAGGACTAGAGGGCATGGGATGAAGTTGGAGGAGAGACGATTCAGAGGAAACATGAGAAAGAATTTCTTCACAGAACGGGTGGTGGACAAGTGGAACATCCTGCCAGAGGAAGTGGTGGGCTGAAACAATCACGGGATTTAAGAATGCACGGGATAGACATACAGGAATTCTGGAGGTCAGGGGTTAGGTGCAACAGACTTCTAGGAAAACAAACTGAACTTACAAGCTCAAATGGGCAGACTGGGTGGGCCATAGGCCCTTATCTGCCGACACTGTCTATGTATCTATGTATGTATCTATGTAACTGCATCTCAAAACAACAGAAGCAAGATAAAAAATTATCAATAGGCAATCATGGACAATTATCTGGTGACAGTGAGTATAAAATCAGCCAGGAAAGCCCAGAAAGCAGAGATGAAGAGGGTTGGGTCAGTTCAGATGCCTCAAGCTCAGGAGACCTTGGTCATGGAGGTATTAAGGTGATTAATCTCAGCCCATGTCCTGGCCACTCTCTCACCAATGCCTAAATAGATACCCTAACTCAGAAATACAAGGAACAAGCCAGCAGGATTACTGCCACAGAAAGTAGAATCTCAGTGTTGGTGGATGAGGTCTTTGGAACCCTGGTCATGTGATGAAACCTGACAAGGAGCTGGCAGAGCTCCAAAAGCACCTAGATTCACAAGTAAAAAGCAGCACTAGAATAATATAAGAGTTAGGGGCCTGCTAAAAAGGTATGGAGGAGCGAGACATGTTGCTTTTCATGGAAAGCTGGATTCACAAAATCTTGAAATTAGACTGCCTAAAAGGTTGCATTCGCATTGATCCTGCTTACAGTGCACTGGGCCCTAAACCCCCTTAGGATGTCCACCCTCACCCCGAGACAAGTGGTGATCAGACTACATCATTTTCCTGATAAGCAAAGACTCCTGCAAGCATACCATAAAGCTGGGCCACTAAAGGTGGGCGAATCTTAAATCTACTTCTTTCAAGCTTTTTCTAAAATGGTGCAGATAAAATCAAAGACTTTTATGCCTTTAATGAATGCCTTGAGGACAAAAGGAACTAATTTTTGTCTTGCTTACAGTGTGGTTTTGGGAAATGGACAAAACAAAGGCTTTCTGTGGGCACAGGGTCATAATGTCGCAAGACATTATGCTGCAGCAATGCACCGTGCTGCCAATACAGCGCAATATATTGCATACGGCACAAGTCCTGTTTTTGAAGGATCCACCCCCACACCCGCAGTGGGGGTTGTTTCGAACCCCCAAACAAAAAATAACCAACCCGGGGGCCGAGAAGCACAGGCCAGCGCAAAAAGAGAACATTCCATGCATCTGGGAGCAGGAATCAAAGCCGGTCCCAAATGCACTGCCTGGATTCCTTGCTACCAGTGGCTCATCCTGTCAAGCCACAGCAGCTGCTTGGTGGAGCCCCTGTCCCAGCAGAGGTCTTATCCTCTGCCTGGAACAGTGAGAGGGTGCAGTACTGCGCACAGACCCATTCGCAGTATTGCACCCTCTCGCTGTCCTATACCATGCTGTTTCTGTTTCGCGGTTTTGTCATATGCTGTTAAGTGTACAACATATTGACCTGGTACACTTTCTGTGAGGGGAAGAAACTGCCAGAGTAAACTGCACTGTCTCTCATTCATGTAAAGACAACTTTAGCTATTGATTGGATTGTTCTAGGGTGCGGTTGAGGGTGAAGGGTGATATGCATGGCATTTAAGTCCTGTGCCATACACCACATGAGCAACTGTGCAGCCCACCTGCCATCATTCACTAATTTCCTGATTTTCTCTTTTTTTGTAAGTGTGAGCAACAAGCAAGTTTGAAACAGTGTCAGTGCCAGTGGAGTGGATGTGGGGGTTGGTGGGCACAAAGAGACTGGATCTGGGACTTTGGCACTACTGAACATGAACTCATTGAGTCATTCCCACCACTTTCCTCCATGAGGTGTGCCAAAGAAGACTGTATCCTTCAAACCCCACCACCACCACTGGCCGGCCCGCAAATGGAAACCCCCCACACTGGATGCTTGTAGATGTGACCTGCCAGTCCCAAGACTCTGTAACCAGGCTTCTTGGGGGGGGGTGGCTGGACCAACCGACACAGACGTATGTACTGGGAGGGGATGATGTGGGGTCCCTTCGCTCCCTGCCCAGGGGGTGGTTCAAGTCAGGATGGGGGTGAGTACTCTGGTTCCCATGGGGAGTTTCCTGTGTCGGAGCTATGGGAGCCCGCACTGCCTAGTGCTCCCAGAAGATAGGAGTCCAGTGGGGAGAGCAGAGGGGCCATAAACAACAAATACATCATAAAAAAAGAACACCACCACTGTAGGTGAGACAAGAGAATTAAGACCGAGTTAAAAACAAGGTTAAAGCCAGTATAAAAACCGAGCATTGTTGAATGTAAAATGTGCCACCTGTGAGGGTATTTTTTGCAAACCTAGAGAGTGGTGGAAGGAGAGAGGCAGGAAGCTTAATGGCGCTCAAGGATAAAGTGATGCAACATTTGTGAGGGAGCTTTAAATGAGGGCTCAGGGATGCAGAGCTCTGCACATGGATACAGTAAAGGCGAGTGGGGGTTGGGCCGGTGGAGATACATAAAAGAGAGTTTCTGTTCTTCAGTTTAAGGAAGGAGAGAACTAAAAGTTGTTTGTAATGGGATAAGGCAGAACAAGGCAATGGAGAAGACAAGAAGAAGAAGTGGATACTGGAGGGTAGGAGCCAGTGGTTTGAGGTAGGAACTGTCCCTCCTGACATATCACATTAACCCTGAATGCATTGGTTATTTTGTTTGTTTGTTATGGTTGTATGGTTATTATTTGATGACATACCTACTAAAACATACCAAGGTTGCAAACTGGTCTGAGGTAAAAAGCTACGGAATGGAGATCAGGAAGAACACTGATATTGTTTAGGGTTCTGGATCTGTGCCTGGTAGTGAGTTCCCTTCTCCAAAGCCTGTGGAATTAAGCTTACTGTATGAATAAACTTTCAGTGGGTACCTTGAATGTTCAGGGCATTTCCTCACCAATGAACAGAAAAAAATATACTGTAGAATGGGTTATTTTCCAATTAGTTATAGTTTGTGCACAGCATTAATAAGCCAAAGTTGTGCACACTTAATTTAGCACTGAATGATTTGTGCCTCATTTACTTCCACTGAAAATGTGACATTTTGGTAAATTAACACCATTTTATTTTAGCACTATCATCACATTCTGTGAGTATAATAAGCATTTTTGACAGCAAAAATACCCTGTTTTATAGTATACTGCACTTAGGAGGCATTGTGTGGGACTTCCAGTTTAGCTGTGATCAAGATGGCTTCTTGAGCTTTTTGCTCCTGACCTCCAGCAGATACCAGAGAAAAAAATCATTTTTTTCCAAATCACGACTTTTCAATAACTTGTGACAGATATTTTTTCTGGTGTTCTAAGAAAATCAAAAATGTCCTTATTTCAGGAATCTGACTTTTTCCACTCAGTACCATCAAATGAAATTGGAGCCACTCCTCAGAATGGTGAGCTGTGGCACAACTCTATGTGGAACAGTGGACCCGGCCATAAAATTGATGTTTCAGCAAATTCTCAGTAAAGTCACAAGAGTGAAGAATTCCATCATGATGCTGGAAAATCATATAGAATAACTAGCCACTCAGGTTTTTGACTTGGAAACTACTCTGAGGCATCCGGACGTTTGTGATGACAGAGGGACACAGAGCTGTACATCCTTAAAAATGATATCTCATTACTGTAGAAAAAAAATTGACAATCTAGAACACCGGGAAGGGGAAATAATGTATGGATAGTGGTGGTCCCAGAGGGTGCAGAACGTGTGTGGCTTTGTTCAGCATATACTGACTGAGATATTGAGCTTAAAGAACTTTCCTTTGGCTCTCCAGCGTGCCCAGTGTTCCCTTGCCCCCCAGCCCAAAGAGGGTGAAAAACTCTGTCCCAGCTTGGCAGTCTTCCTCTGTTATGCTGTAAAAGACAAAATCCTGTCCATAACCAAAGAGAGAGGTACTTTAATGTGGGACAGCCAAAGAGTGTCCATCCACCAGGACTACTCTGCAGAATATTTACTCTGCAACATTAAATAAAAAGAAAACAGCTTTCATGGGCACCATGAGTGCTTTTCAGTAGTTAGGGGTCACGTACAGGATGTCCTACCCATCCACATTAAAAATTGAAAGGAATGCATCTTCTGTGACTTAACAGATCCAACTGAAGAGCTGGATTTGTTGGGAGAAATTGGAGTACCACAGTGACAATAAGCTGACACCCCCTTCCCCACTGCTGGAACCAGGACCAAAAGGGGCAGAGCATCAGCAAGACATGAAGGTTGTCTATTCCCCAGCACTGACCACCAGCAGTGCCCCTCTGAACAGTGGCAGTGCCAGAGATCAAGCAAGAGGAAAAAACAATACCACCATGCCTGCAGCCCATGGCCACTCAGAAAGACCAAACAGAAGCCACAGCTGTGGTTCCAGAGCATCTCCACAGAGCTCATCCTCCTCAGTATCCCCTCTGAAGCATACTTCTCTTCTGCACCTGCTAGTTGACCCTGCCCAAAATGCTCCATTGCCACTAGAAATGGTCCTGATGCCCTCAGGGACTGACCAGTATCATCTGGCAAAACCCCAGCAGATGGGCAGGTTGTGGGTGGACATAGCTCAGGACACTGCAGAGCCCCCAGAAGCTGTCTCTAGTCATTCCATGGGGTCCTGGTGACTACTATGAGTGGTTGACTTAATGAACATAGTATAAGGGTATAGTTTACACTAAGGTTCGGGACTGACTTCTACAGTTTGAGACAAATCCTGGACAGCCTAAAAATAGAGCACTACTCCATAGATGGGATGTTCCTTTTCCTTTTCAACATGTGGCTGAGGTACTGGATATAAAACTAAACAGGACACATTGTTAAACTCACCTCAGGCTTCCCTCCTGACATAGCTCGAGCCCACCCCGCTCCAAAATCCACCATTGATACCTTCCCCTCTCCCTCCATTAGCATTAAAGTGGTTACCCACTTGGCTGACTGCTTCAACCTGGTGCAATCAAGAGGGAAATAACATATACCTGGTGTGTTATGGACAGCACTGAAGATAGGGTGTAAGTGCAGGACCTCTCTGAATGTTCAGGGTATCCCCTGTAGATCATCACAGCTCAACATGCTGGTACTGTATATGCTGATGATCTGTGGCAATAACCAACCCATGATCCTCATTGCTTCATCTGTTGGAAATACTTAATAATTTCACCCAGCTGTCAGGGCTAAAAATGAAGTGGATCACAATTGAAGTGTTGCCTCTTAAATACACTAAAAAGCACACCATTAAGCATCTTGGTTTAAAATGGACTATCTTCCAGATGACCTGTTTAGGAATAGTACTTCACTGACCTGAGCAAGGTAGTGGACCTAAACCTTGCTCATTTGTTTGCCTCACTGGACGCTGACTTTTTTCTTGGAAAAAAACTCTGCCTCTCATTTGGAGGCAAAATTGCTGCCAACAAAATGGTGGTCTTCCTGAAAATCATTTTCTGCCTCAACTGTCTATCGGTCCCCTTCTCTAGTACCAAATTTCATAGGATGGAAAAACTTTTCAGCTCTTTCCTGTGGGATCGTGCTAGATGTAGATTCACCAGCAGCAATTGAATGGCCCTGGATACCAGGGTGGCTGGGCCTTGTCATGGCTGTAGACTTATCATCAGGCATCTGGCATCAGTCATAATCTCCATTGGCTATCCCCACCTTCAGCTCAGGCTCTGTTCTAGTTCCTTCTTGAAGCAGGCTCTAATGGTGGCCCCCTGGACCCAGGCAACACATGACCCTTCATCATGAAATGCTTCCCCCACTTCCCCAGTACTAACCCTTGCTGGAGAAACATGGTCCACCCTCTTGAAATAACAGGCTACCAATGGCACCAGGCTGGGCAAATGGGAATCACTATGGCACAATCCTTTGTTAATTGTGGATAGTAAGCCTCTGTATTGGGTGTTCTGGGTTGACAAAGGGAGTAATAAAATAGAACACATCCTTGACCCTCTTTGAAATGCCTAGATTCCATCCAGTACCAGGCAGAGAGAAGAGGCATCCAGCGTACAGAATTCAAGCATTACAGTCTGCTATGGCACACATTAATGATAGAAATCCCTCTGCATTCTGCAGTGGAGGAAATGCTTTAAGTAAGAACATCTCCCATTGCATGTACCAACCTCTATGCCTCAGGAGCCGAATACACAACTTTTTTCTAGAACACTACTGCCCCATTCTCGTAAAGCAGATATGTGCATTTGAGAGAGAACTGTAGGTGGGCATCTCAGAGGGCCAGTGGACTACAATGCTTAAGAGAGCACATTCTAACTTAAGAGACCTGTGGTATCAACTGATACAGAAGAAGGTCCTGCACAGATGGTACTGAACATCTGATGTTCTTAAAAATTGGGTTAATGTTCACAGATATTTGTTGACAGTGCCACAAAGAGACTGGACTCTAATGCATATTGTCTAGTTATGCCCCTCTTTACAAAACTACTGGACACAGATATATTCTCCTTCTGTGCCAGGGTCACTGGAGGTAAACTTCTGCGAAACCCAACATTCTGGATCCTGGGCGGGACATCTCGGGGGCCCCCCTTTCCTGGGTCCAAGAGCTGTGATTCCTTCCAGCGGCATCAGAGACTAAATGGCAAATCCTGCTTAAATGGTGTGTGGTGGTCCACGGATCCCCCAAACAATGTCATACTTACTTTTGACTCTCTCTCAACAGACTGAATAACTCACCTAGCAACTTGAGAACTAGGGAGATTCCATCTGGGACCCCTTCTTGAAGCTAAAGTAACCTGTTATACTTGAGACAGTGTTTTTTTATTATTCAGTATCCCTTTATGAGAAGCTGTAGTTCTATGAATTTTATTATTGTTTCTTTTATACTGTTCGGGTATCTCGAGTGTATCTGTATACATACTTGCTGATTACTAGATTCTTATTAGACTACAGTATGTTAAATTATAAAATGTTGCCGGATGTACTATATGGTATTCTTCTTTTGACTTCACTGTTTGTATGTTGGTATATTCGCAATAAAAAGAATGAAACAAGAGACATTGTGTGAAAATAGCTATGCTCCAGGAAAAGCTCCTGACAAGTGCAGAACATTTAAAGTTAGTCAGAGAATGGGTGGGGCAGTGTTATGATGCCTCATTTAATGGACATAACAGAGACATTGCAGTTGTTCTGCATAAAAATGTTCCATTTATTACAGACTGTGTACTCTGTGACCCAGGCAATGGTCAGTATACAGTATCTTTGTTCAGGGCAGGATCTGTCAGTGGCAGATCCAGGAATTTACAACGGGGGCACTTGCCCTCAAAAACCAAACCTCTCTGGGGGTCTGGGGGCATTCCCCTTAGGAAATTTGAAAATGTAAAGTGTGAAATGGTGCACTTGAACATTTTGGCCCAGTTTCAGGAGCAAAGTGCTGTGGGAGGACTTTGAGTAATACTAAGAAGCTGCAAAAGAGTTTGCATCACAGGCTATCAAAGACTCCCTAAAAATCATCTGCCCTGCCATGGCATGCAATTCCACCCTGGATCCCAGCCAAAAAAGAGTGAGAGTCTCTTTCCCTAGATTTTGGGGGATGGAATGGTCCTTTGTGGAGTCTGGTTCAGACACTGGGAGAATTTTACCTAGACTGTGGCCAAGCAATCATGTCATAAGCTATTAAATGCAGAAAAAATGTCTAACAAAGACTCATTGCTCAATCAACAGTAGTCTGTTATTGACTATCCCACAGAATCCTAAATATGTTCCACTATTTGAGAAACAGTATTGCAGCTTTTGCTGCTTGCCCAACATGTGGGTTGCTAATAATATAGTCAGTGATTAGTTATCAGTGACTTGATATGAAGATTGTAATGGAGGCTGACAATGATGGTCACCACCAAGGGCTCCGCAGTGGTCCTCTGTCATGCTGCAGTGCCAGCAGTCATGGCCCAAGAGTGACCTTGGAATGCACAAGTGGGTGGGGCGGGGAGATAGTGCTGCCAATGCTACTGCTCACCCCATTCTAAGAGTAAGTAAGCTAAGATGGGTACAGAATAAGAGAATGGGGTAAACATTAGGGTTTTCAACCCCAAGGCACACCTCTCACACCTGGCCCTGCATGCAGGGTGGGGTGTTAGGGTTGGAAACTGAGGGTGGGGGTCTTAGGGTTGGGAACCCTAAGGTGTTGTTTCCCTACTTTTGATGCTGGAGCCCGAATGGTCCATTAATTACATATTTTGCAGAGAATTTCCCTACATTTAGAAAAAGTATAATCATAAGGAACCCTTATGGTGCCTTAAAGTTTTTTGCAGAGAATTTCCTTGCTTTTTGAGAAAATATAATCAAATGCCTATTTCTTTGTTTATTTCCCTTCAGGCTCTACACTCCCAACCCCCATAATTTTGTAAAGAGATTGTAATTGTATCCTTATTTTTCTGTGGGAGTGCAGGGGGACTTTGGGCCCTGCACTCCCATCACTCCATCCTCCTCTGCATATTTGTATGTGGGAGCACAGGGCCCTCTGCTATCCATGCATTAGTCCCTAACAGTATCTATATTTCTCTTTGGGAGCACAGGGCCCCATCCATGCATCAGACCTTAGTAGTATTCCTATCCTAAGTCATAAACATCTTTGTAACACTAACCCGAAGAGCTGTCTCTAACCCTAACTCCGCAACAAGTAATATTTATTGGGGGGCACACACCACAGAAAGTATACCTCAGCACCCTGAACAATATTAAATATATGCCCCCCATTAACTCCAACAGACACATAAACTAACCCTAACCTAACTCTGGAACAAATAATATTTAATGTGGGGCACATACGACAGAAGGTGTACCTCGGCACCCTGAACAATATCAGATGTGCCCCCCCTTAACTCCAAAGACATATAACCTAATCCACACCTGAACCTGAACCCTAATGCTAACTCCAGAACAAGTAATATTTAATGGCATGCACACACAATAGAAAGTGTACTTCAGCACCCTGAACAATATCACCTATGTGCCCACAATTAACTCCAACAGATACATAACCTAACCCTAACCGAACTCTGGAACAAGTTATATTTAATGGGGGGGGGCACACACAACAGAAGGTGTACCTCGGCACCCTGAATAATATCAAATATGTGCCTCCCATGTACTCCAGCAGATATATAACGTAACCATAACTCAAACCCGCACAAATGCAAATACAAAAATTCATGTTGAATAATATTAGAACTTTCACAGATCATAGCTCACTCAATATTTGGAGTTAACAGTAACACTATATGTGAAATGAATGATCTCACTAGTACTACAACATTAATGCATAATACTAAGGACAGTCACCACAGGGTACCCACAGCACCCATATGTCCAACAAAATTAAACATGGTGCCAAATGCAGAATTTAAGGCCAACTTTCACAAGGCATCACCCAGGTATGTACCTCCTCTTGGACTATAAGCTCACCAAGCTTCAGCCAACTCATTTGCAAATTAACAGAGTTATGCCCCAAGAACCCAAAACTGATTTTACCAATAATTCCTAAACTACTGGGCATTAAGTGTAAACCTAAATATTTATTACTGTTTGAGGTGAGCTCCACAGACACACATGTCCATGATTTGTGGGAAACAAGCCCACTGATAAAAATAAACATATCTGTAAACAGTTTTAGGGGGAAATTACCCCAGAATCCGATTTCTCAGGTCCTGATTAGGCAAATACAAGTGTTGGTGTTTACCAACACCCAGCATTTTTCCACATTTTAAGTTTCTTTGCTTTGTTAACTGAAAACAAGATGGCAGAATCTCGACAAAACTTTCTGCATCTATAGCAAAAAAAAAAAAAAAAACACATTCACAGCAAAAAACGTCGTTTCAAGGCTACTGTCTAACTTTTCCCATAGGAAATAATAGGAAACTCTGAAATGTAATAACTTTTTAATGGATTAATATTTTTCACCAAACCTTCAAAAGGCACATCAATGACCCAAGCCCCACATACCCTAAAATTTCAGACCAAACACACAGGCCATTTCTGAGATGGTGTGACAAAGACTTTACATAAAATTGTAGTTTTCAATTTTTGATAATCCACATCTTTGCACCCACATCCGACTGGAACAAAATTTGCCACATCAAGAGACCTTTGGCCTGATGGTGCATGCAAACTGGAAGACTAGGTTTGCTGGCCAAGGCACTTAGCTTCACCTGAGCTCTTTTCTTCTAGGTTGCTAGAGAGGACAGAGCAAAGAACCTTACCAGAGCAAGGATAAGGCTTAAGGTTTCTTTTGACTAAGCAGATTTACAGTGTGTTGTTATTTTTATTGTGTACTCACAGGGATTGTTACTGTTTGTTGTTAACATGTTATTGCTTTATTTTCTCTGATTCAAATTGTTGTTGCTGGGTATACCTTCTCCTGCATTATCACAGGGTGTGTGCTTACAGATTACTGCTGTAGTCTTCTGATTCAAATTGTCTTTTGCAAGGTATATCTTCTTTTACTGCTTTATTTTTCTCTGTAGCAAAGTGTTTCTTACAGGGTATATCTTCTGTAAAATTATTACAGGTGGTGCTTAAATTTTTATCATAAGATTAAACAAAATTACCGTTTACCACTATTTTATTTTGTTTTTTGCTGAAAGTGTTTTTGTTTGTCTCACAGGTGTTGCAGTCTCCTTCTCACATTGAAGGAGCTAATTGCTTTCCTCCCACAGCTCTTCCAGGGGCTTAGGTGTGTATCTGGGGGTGGAGCTGACAAACTGTCAGGAACTTCCAACAAAGGGAAGGGTAAAAAGGTCAGGTTAGTTGATATCTTGGAGGCGGAAGACTAGGTTTGCTGGCCAAGTCACCTAGCTTCACCTGAGCCCTTTTCTTCTAGGTTGCTAGAAAAGACAGAGCAAAGAACCATACCAGAGCAAGGATAAGGCTTGAGGCTTCTTTTGGCTAGGTAGATTTACTGTGTGTTGTTATTTTTATTTTGTGCTCACAGGGATTGTTACTGTTTGTTGCTAACATTTTATTGCTTTATTTTCTCTGATTCAAATTGTTGTTGCTGGGTATACCTTCTGCTGCATTATCACAGGGTGTGACTACAGGTGTTTGCTTACAGATTACTGCTGCACTCTTCTGATTCAAATTGTCTTTTGCAAGGTATATCTTCTGTCGCTGCTTTATTTTCTCAGTAGCAAAGTGTTTCTTACAAAGTATATCTTCTGTGAAATTATTACAGGTGGTGCTTTACAGGTGTTACAGTTTTATCTGTCATTAGGATAAGCTTTCAGGGCTACTGCATTTGTTGCTGCCTGATTGTTTCAGCTCTTACCTCCTTGTTTCTTTCATCTGTGGTTCTTCTTTTCGGCAGAGGAAGGCCCAGCCACCCACCCCCATCCAACTCTACACTCCTTTTATAGGGTAGCACAGTTGTGACATTTCCTGTAGCAAAGCAGGAAGGGGCAAATCAGAGGGTATCCACACAGTAACCTCATTTACAGAGGCACTAGTACTTTAACTTGTTATAACAAGTTATACAAAACAAACAAAACACAAAATCAAACTTTTCTTTCGTTTTCTTCCTTCTTATTACTCTGACCAGGTTATAAACCCAGCAACTTATCTGGAATGGATATCATTAACTGCAGGTACTGCAGAACACTTTCAGAAGGGCAGTTTACAGGATTTAGGACACTGTCCTACATGCTAGCCATTGGAGATCTAAGGACTCAGCTCCAGGCAGCATGGGCAAAGATTGCATGCCTCAAATTGCATATTCAAGAGGAAATGTATTATAAGAACCGCCCGCCATTTCCCTAACATCCAACAGAAGCACCTCAACTGCAGAGGGTAGTTGGTCCAGGAGGTTGGCAGGTGGTTAGGAGGGGCAAATTGGGTGCCCCATCACTCAGTGTTCTCCAACATATCACCTCCACAAACCATATAAAAAGTACAAACAGGTATCTGCCTCTATCTCCGAAATCAAACAAAGGGGAAGAGGATACTGCAGAGCAGAACACTGCAGCACAGGAGCTAGCACAACAAAACTTGCCTAAAACAGCAACCAAAATAAAAAAAAGCAAAAAGGAAATCCAAAAAATATCTGATCATAGGAGACTCCATGATTTAGGGAGTTGATATGTATCTCCAGTCAGGGGTAATGGTTAGATGTCTCCCAGGTACATCAGCATGGAGAGACACTGACTGCATTGCTAAAATTGTTCAGGAAGCAGGAGAAAACATTGACATCCTGGTACACATAGGGACTAACGATCTCACCAGCTGGTCAGTTGTGGAGACCAAGGAACACCTGACCAGGCTGGGTGAAAAACTATCATCCATTTCATTTGGCATCTCCTTCTCTGAGACCCTGCCAGTCTGGGAGAGGGGGACAGATGGACAGAAGGTCAGAGAAGGGGAGATAGGGGAGCTAACATGTGGCTCAAGGGCTGGTGCCAGGAAAAAGGACACAGATTTGTAGTAGACTGGCAACAGTTTTGGGAGCAAAAGTTCTTTAAATTTGATGGACTGCATCTGACTAAGGAGGGAGTCAGTGCATTGGGGCAGAAGTTTGATGTCTTTGCAGAATATTTAAACTAGCAATGGGGAGGGGTGCAGCACCCCATACATCGAATGGGAAGAACACCCTCCCCTTCAGCTAGTGGTCAAACAGGAGTTCAGCATGTCTGTAGTTCATTTACATCACCAGACAAAAAAAAGGTCTGGCTCCCACACGATGCACAGGTGAAATGCGGACTCACCCAACAACTAACACACGAAATCTAGCCAATGGAAAATCATGTACACAATGCTTGCAGTCTGGAAAACAAGATTCCAGACTTGGAGGCAATAATGATAGAGGTGGACATAGTAGCCATTAGCAGGACATGGTTTACCAGTAACCACACTTGGGAGACTTCAGTACCTGGCTATGTACTGTTCAGAAGAGACCGAGGTGCAAAGGGGGATGAAGTGGCCCTTTATGTCAATGAAAATATCAAAGCTACAGAAATTCAGAATACATAAAAAGAGCCAGAAGAACTGTGGGTCACCCTGAAAACAGAAATGGGACAGCCATACAAACATACAAACTGGGGTTGTTGTGTACAGGCCTCTAGACCAGGGGGAGGACATAGATATGTTATTGTTAGAAGACATACAAAACATGACAGTTAAAGGTGAGGTTCTGATAATGAGAGATTTGAACATGCCAGATACAGACTGGTCAGTACCAGCAGGGACATCTGCCAGAACTAGACACATGGTGGATTCCCTGCAGGGGGAGGGCCTCAAACAACTGGTACAACAACCCACAAGAGACAGGGCTATCCTAGATCTAGTACTGACTAACAGGGAAAGGATCACAGATCTCCAGGTAGAAGGTCACCTGGATGCCAGTGACCATCATATGGTATGGTTCAATTTGGCCACTAGAACAAAATCATCCCATTCCAAGGCAAAAATATGGGACTTCAGAGGAGCTGACTTTGATAAGATGGCCAAGAAAGTTAAGCTAGCCCTGGCAAAAAGAAATACAGGTGAGTGGATACAGGCAAAGTGGGCAAGCATTAAAGATGCAATACTTGAAGCAACATCCCATTGTGATAGTGAGAAAAGGAAGTGCAAAAGAAGAAGGAAACCACTTTGGTTCTCAAACACAGTAGCAGAAAAGGTCAGAGCCAAAAGGCTGGCCTTCAGGAAATATAAGGGAACACAGCCAGATGAAGATAGGGAGGCATATCAAACTTCCCTAAGGGAAGCAGGGAAGGCAGTAAGGCAGGCAAAGGCCCAAACTGAGGAAACACTAGCACGAACAGTAGAAGAAGGTGACAAGACTTTCTATAGATACATTAGTGGAAGGAGAAATTCCAGAGGGGGTATTGCTAAGATCAAAGGGGATAAGGGGGCGTGTGAGGAGGAGGACCATGTAAAAGCATCTATCCTAAATAGATACTTTTGCTCGGTATTTACTGAAGAGAAGGTAGGGCAGGGCCCACAGCTCAGCACCATGGACACAGGGGAGGGAGGTGTGCACTGGTCCCATCACAAAAGAAAGGGTCCTGCAAGAGCTCGATAAACTCAGGGTGGACAAGGCAATGGGACCTGATGGCATACTCCCAGGGTACTAAAGGAGCTAAGGATGAACTAGCAGAGCCATTAGCAGAACTATTTAGTGAGTCTCTGAGCACAGGAGAGGTCCCAGAAGACTGGAGAGGGCTCATGTGACCCGGCTCCACAAGAAAGGTAACAGGGAGGAGGCAGGGAACTACAGACCAGTCAGTCTTACCTCAGCAGTGGGCTAGATTATGGAGACACTCCTTGAGGAAAGGATAGTGCAACACCTGGAGTCCATAGGAGCACAGGATCCAGGACAGCATGGGTTTATAAAAGGAAGGTCCTATCAAACTAATCTCAGATTTCTTTGACTGAGTAACCAGAGTGGTGGACCAAGGGGGAGCAGTTGATGTTGCTTACCTTGACTTTGGCAAAGCTTTCAATACTGTTCCACATAGAAGATTGATTAATAAGCTGGGTAGGCTCGGGGTGGGTCAGACATTGGTCAACTGGGTGGCAAACTGGTTGATGGGCAGAAAACAGAAAGTGGTAGTAAATGGTATACAGTCAGAAGAGATGCAAGTCACAAGTGGGGTGTCTCAGGGATCAGTCCTGAGGCCAGTCCTCTTCAATATCTTCATCAGTGACACTGCAGATGGACTGGAGGGTAAGGTTTGTCTGTTTGCAGATGACACCAAAATCTGCAACAGAGTAGATGATCCAGACGGCATGGACAGAATGAGAAGAGATCTGGATAAACTAGCAAAATGGTCAGAAGAGTGGCAACTGGGGTTTAACAAAAGAAGTGCAAGATCATGCACATAGGAAAGAGAAACCCTGAAGCCACCTATAGGCTGGGAGGGGAGTTGCTGGCAGTCACAAGGGAAGAAAGAGGCTTAGGCGTCATCACCGATGACCTGAAATCATCCAAGCAGACCACTAAAGCAGTAGGTTAGGCTAGAGGGATGTTGGGGTGTATTAGTAGGGGTATCACAAGTTGGAAGAGGGAGGTAATAATCCCTCTTTACAAGACACTGGTTAGGCCCCATCTGGAGTACTGTGTGCAGTACTGGAGGCCACACCTTCACAAGGACATTAACCAAATTGAGGCAGTCCAGAGAAGGGCAACCAAAATGGTGCAGGGACTGCATCAGGAAACATATGAAGACAGATTAACAGAGCTCAATATGTATACCCTAGAGCAAAGGAGGAAAGAGGTGATATGATTGAAACATTCAAACACCTTAAGGGCATTAACAAGGTGAAAGAGTCTAACATGTTTCAATATAAGAAAAATAACAGGACAAGAGGACACAGCATGAGATTAGAGGAAGACGATTAGGGGTAATGTAAGGAGTTCTTTTCACAGGAAGGGTGGTGGATGCATGGAACTGCCTACCTCAGGAAGTGGTGGATATGAATACTGTGCAGGGCTTCAAACAGGCATGGGATAGGCATAAGGAGCAATACAGATGAGTATGACTAAATAGGCCATTGACAGAGCAAAGGCCAATGGCACATTCATAAGGTAGAAAAAGAAATGAGCAGACTGGATGAGCCTTACGGTCCTTATCTGCCATCAACTTCTATGTTTCTATGTTTCATGTGAATTGGTCAAATAGTTGCAAATATATTAAATTGCAAAATTTAGTGTTTAACATAGAAGTGACCATTGAATACTAACCATAGTGGCGCTACCGTGCCACTATAATACATATAGAGAGATATGTAATATATATTTAATGCATCTATCTATCTATCTATATGTTTGTGTATATATATATATATATATATATATATATATATATTCATTGCAAAAAACTGCATTATTGCAACAGTTATGGTTTTTTTACAGCGACAAAAGTGAGGAAATTCGGCGTTAGGGTTTTTAACCCTAACTCCAGCTTCTCCCCCAACCCACCCCCACTGGCACACACACACACACACAGACACAGAACTATGGGGGGTAGTACAAGGCAAGACAACCAATCACAGACAGACACCATAACGCAACAGAAATAACATACAACTTCTTAAACATACCACAACAGGCATCCATCATCATGTTTCACCAACTGTATCAGTTCTTGTGCCATTCTACATTCCTATATGTGGATAGCCTCCTACAAAACAACATATTACTGATACTAATGCACATGTTGTTCCAGTGTAGACCCATTTGATCTACTGCTGTGCTACCAACTAGTCAATTTCTCCATAGAAGCATACAGTGTGCCACTACCAATGTTGTCATTTTGCATGAAACCGTGCTGTACACCTCCACTTAATTACTTGTTACTGCATAAGAGCCTAGCACACAGTATCACAAAGTTGCCAGTTGTGCATAACACAGCACTGTGATATGTCAGCCTACTTGACCATTTGTGTATAACAAAATAATATAAATACTTAAATGCATTGATTGTTAAGGAAATGGTACTTAGCCCCTAGTGACTTAACAATTTGTGCATAAGACCATTACAGTATGCTACAATGAAACTTTACCATTTCTGCATGCCACTATACCTATGACTCCACCCACGTGTGAGTTTCTCTGTAAAACTTTTAAATAACTGGTAACAGAGACGTATTACTAGGGACAAAGGACCAGCAATTTGACCATTCCCATATAGCAGAATATCCCAATATTGCCATCTAATTGTTGAGTTTTGCATATCAGCATGATAAAAATAGACAAACGCATGACTTGGTGAGAACACAGGAGGTTTAGACCCACTCCAGTTGCATCAACTTTCCAAAGTGACTCATTTCTGCATAACAGTATGATATAAGAAGTACATCTCATGTATTTGTGAGAGTGTGAGGCTCTCTTACAAGCCATTCTACACCATCTTGCACATTTGTGGATGATGACATAGGCCATGTTGTCACCAAGTTGCCCATTTCTGCATGGCACCATAATATGAATAGCAACATCATCTATTACTAACTACTCTACATTTAACTAATAAGACACAACAGGGTGTAGGTTATTAGGGGTTTACCCATGCCTTGTGTGGTGTGTCACAAGGTGCAGCCGAGCAACTTAACCACATAAGAAGTGGGTAAATCCAGAGTAACTCACACCCTGGAGTGCCTTATTGTGATTATACAATGGACCCATGTGTAAAATAAATGTAAAATGTGTTTAATTATGTTTTTATAAATGCCATTCCTCAGTCAGAAGCTAATGGAGGATTTACCCATGATCATGTGAAATGTTGTTACCAATATGTTACAAGATTTCACACAGCATTGTATAATTGTAATATGACAACATAGCCTCACATTGTTATCAAATCTTTTATTTATCTTAACCACTACCATATAAGTGATGAGGATATGTATAGGTAATTCTACCTGATATGCTTCTAGCACATCTCGCTCTATGCAGACAACAGAGTGTGATGCTAAGACAAGTGATACAGTTGGTGAAATATGATGATGGATGCCTGCTGTGGTATGTTTAAGAAGCTGTATGCTATTTCTGTTGCATTATGGTGTCTGTCTGTGATTGGTTGTCTTGCCTTGTACTGCCCCCCATAGTTGTGTGTTGTGTGTGTGTGTGCCAGTGTGGGGGGTGGTGGGGGGTTGGGGAAAGCCAGAGTTAGGGTTGAAAAGCCTAACACCGAATTTCCTCACTTTTGTCACTGTAAAAAACCCTAACTGTTGCATTAACACAGTTTTTTGCAATGAATTTCTTGACTTTTTGAGAAAGAAAGAAAAATGTAAAGTTCTCTTACCACATCACATGTTAAAAAGTTTATCTAGGCTTTATATAAGACCCATTCAGAGCAATACCTCACCCAAGTTGTCAGCCCATCTCTGCATAACAGCTACTGCATCATAACTCAAAAATCATGGCCCAAGCAAGACCATGATCATCAACACTATATTTCTCTGATACCAACTATTCACTAGCGCTAACAGTCATAATTTGCATATTGTCAGGAATGCAATCAGCTCACCCCTCTCTAACCAATGATTGTACTACATACATATTTATAATAAGGAGACAAACACATCATTGAAGAACTATAATATTTAATAAAATATTTTTTTAGAAAAATATTCAACTTCTATTTACAAGTGTTATAAAACCAGAAATACAAAAATAAATAAATGTGTTTATTCACACATATAGATGGAAAAGAATAATAAATAAAATAAAAGTAGTGAAAAATAAAATAAAAGTGTTACTTCACACTTGAACTAGACAGTGGGGGAACATATAAATAAAAATAAAAAACAAATTATTCAAAAAAGCTATGTACAATTAGTGGCCAGGAGTGACAGAGAGGTGCTGGCCATTCAGGCTGTAGGGCCTTGGGGAGAGGATGAGGAGAGGAAGTGGAAGGCTGCACAGGAGTGGATGTGGCCAGGTGCCCCTCTTCAGCAGCTGATGGTGGTGTTGTTGGAGGGGCACCTTTGAGGGGCTCTTGCTGAGGAGCTGAGGAGGGCTGATCATCCTGTAGATGCTGCAGGTCCTGATGCAGCAGATGATGAATCACTTCTGTGGCCTCCACCTGGTTCTCAGCCAGCCGCACCATGAGGCTGTGTGTGGACTCCAGCAAAGCAACAGAGGCCTCTTCCAGTTCTCTCAATGATTGAACTGCTTGGGTGAGGCCCCTGTTGCTCTGCTCGAGCCCATGGGTGGCTATTAAGGCTGCATGCCCCACATGCCCATGATGTTGCAGCAAATCAATAATTTCCCCCTGTTGACTGATTGTTTCCCATCCTTGACCAATTATGCAATTCAGTTTTGCTGCAGTGTCATGAGCGTGGTCGGCTGCAGCCCTGTTACCACCCTGCATGGCCTCCAGCAGCTGGCTGAGGATCTCACTGATCTTATTAAGAACGGCAATCTGCCCTGTAGACACAAAAAAATGCAACAATAGACATGTAATTAAAGTAACCTGTTCTGTAGTGTTGTGATAATATACTACAATGAACTGTGATTATTTGTCGTATCGATCATAGGCGAGAAATATTTACATCTATGTCAGATCAGTAAACCTCTGTTAACTTGATAATACTTTCAGTGGCATTTGTTGGTCACACATGTGCCCTCACCCTTTCACATATTATGATGTAAAACTTCTTACAGCACAGTGTGGTACTACAAACCCCAGAATAGGTGTCAATTAATGCTATTTCTTGAAAGACTTCAAGAACCTTTGCATGGCAGTATGTGCAAAATGTGTATAATAATAAAACCTCAGCAGCTATAGCTGTTGAGCCCTCCTGCTCAGCCTGCTGTGATCTGTCCTGCTGTTAATTGTCTCCACTTTGGTACTATAATAGGTAGGCAACCAACAAAGACACACAGCTGTACACACCCACTAAAGCTAATTCATCCTGATTGTCTGGAAAGACCTCTCGAACAACGTAACAGGTGTGAAAGTATACTAGTTAAGGGCCAACAGATGCTACCCCCTTCCTCACCTTCACAAACATCCACAGATGTCCTACATTCCACTCACACAGTATTCCACAGGTACACTCCCTACCCATTGTGTCTCTCTCACCACCAGATGTGTCTGGGTCTCTCACAGTCTACTTATGGTCACAGATTATTGCTTGACAGGCAAGGTAGTCCTGAGATCCCATGTGGCAAGACTACCATTTCTACACTACTGTGTGATCTGATCCTACCTCATCAGGCTTCTCAAGGTCAGACAGCGTAGTTCAGATAATTTGATTATAGTATATGGTTGAATGTTGTTATGGATAGAAATCCATAACCACAATGGACTTGTTATGCTGCAGTAGCTATGTAATCACAGTTGTAACAGTGCGCTAGCTATGTCACCACTGCACCATAACAACTGGGAATGCTGACACATACTTGCTTTTCTCAATCCAGTAAAGCCAGAAGTTGTGTTCTTTTTAAACTTGAACTTGCAGAAACATCTGCAATACACTGTGTCAGTAAAAAAAAAAAAAATTACAATTTCTTTTCTCTGCTGTCTTCTCCAGCTGGTTTTATATGGTTTTCTATGCTATGACTGCAGATACAAATAAGATTGTGTATGCTGAGTAATAAAACAAAGAGATAGTATCTTGAGGTTCCCTTGAAACACAATACCTTTGAACTGAGCTCTAGAGCTAATCTGTCACCATGGAAACCTCTCGATACAAGAATATCCTTGTTATGTATGACTGCTCAAACACAATCCTCTGTGTAACAGAACTGTACCACACATATCCCAGATGAACATACAGTAACTGTGCTTCAACAGTAAATTTGAGATGAAGCAATCACGAATACAAATGTAAAAATTGTCATTATGCACAGAACTGGTAGCTGTCATACCTATAAACAAATGTTCAGCAAAACAAAAAAAAAGTTTCTGTTGTTAGATTTGTACTCATGCAAAAAAAATCCAAAATTAGTACGTTGACCAAACCACATAACCAGAGTTGCATTAAATCAGGACTACATTCAAAAGCTGGAAACAAGTTAATAGAATAACAAATGATTTTAAAATTGAATAACAGTAAAATGCTTTTACTACCTTCCCACCCACATACCAACATAGTTTCAGTGACAATAGATCTTAATAAACAATATAACTCAGTGGCTTAATATTTCTCAGATATACTAGTCTTCAACAGAACTCTTAGTATGTCTGTTCAATATCCTGGAGCAACTGTTCATCTCTGTGAGTTGGAGGTCTCATATATCAGATATAACAGAATATAATTTACATCAGACCAGCAAAAGGACTGCTGCAGTGTAACAAAATTTAATACAGCAGTGCAACTGTGACTTGATATCAGCCATCAAGAATGTCATTCACAATGAGAGATTTTACATTGATCCCCATGTACCTCCATGAACAATATGCACCATATCTTGTTGAAAGTGTTAAAAGTACAAGAAATACAATTGCGATTCAACTTTTTGCACAGAGACATACACAAAAACATATAAAACTGATAAAACCTACAGATGTCACCTGCGGTCGGGGGGAGAAATATAATTGACCATACTAACAGATGTACTGCTCCTGCTAGTCTAGTTTCTTAGAGTACATTTAGCACCTGATGCAGGAGTCTTAGTATAAGAACGGGTATCGGGGCAGTGTGTGTCTCTACAGACTACCGTTGGTAAGGACATTGTGGCCATTTGACAACAGCACGTCTTAGCACACCAGCTGTTCAGCCACCAGCTGTCTTATTATCAAATAATGCCGCTTCAGGGCAATGAAGCCTCTTCTATACTAAATTCGAAAATGTAACACTTTTTACTTTGCACTTGTTGAACAGTTCAACATCTGTACTGAAAATATAATGACTGGCGTGTAATAATTTGGTCCTAACTTGTGTTGATCTGCTATCAGTGAATGATAATGATGATGTCAATGGTTTTACTTTAGCTGTTGCTCTCCACTCATGATGTATTGCCTGATCTGGACAGGAAACTCAGGTGAGCAATCTCTGACTAAACCCTTCCTACTGCTTAGTGGATAACTTCTCTGCACATGGTGTCAGTGAAGTATACCAATGATATCCATGCCTTTAGCTGGCCTGTGGCTCTGTAGTCAGGATGCAGCACCTGGTGTGTCTCAGATGAGGGCAGGGGTGGGGAGGCATTGCCTGCTAAAGCCATACTAGTGCTCAGTATCCTAATTTGTGTGTAACTGCTATTAGCAACATCTACCAATCATCAGCATGACTTCCGTTCTGGTGTGGCTCTGCAGGCACTATGCAGAACTGGATCTGTTCAGTGGGGAGCTATAATGAAATTCGTCGGTCCAAATCAGTGTACTGAGTGGCCTCTACTGCTCTTTAAAAAAAACTAAAAAACATGATAAAAGTTACTTACGTTCCTTACCTGGAGGCCCAGCTGGACCTGCAGCACTTGATGAATGACCCGCTGCTGGAGAGTCTGGTGTCACCTCCACAGAGGGTTCTAGCTCCACAATTTCAATACCCTCTGTGGAGTCTCCTCCTCCAGCAGCACCCTCTGTAGATGGTTCATCCTCTGTAAAACCTAGTAAAAGACAAAATATTACTTTTCTGTGACTATTAGGATAACTATATATATCTCAGCACTATCACCTGCACTAAATTCTTAATGCTGATGACTCCAATAGTATCTACTACAGAATTCACAATGCACTGTACACCTGTTCTGTAAAACAGTAGACTAACTGCAATTGTTGCCTTGTTAGTAGCTGCAAAAAAGATAACATAATGAGCAATTTTAAGAGCTGATCAAGACAATCTGCTACCCATTCTGCCCATTTCTGGCAAGTAGTTTAAAACTATTAAACACAGAATACTGCATCAAAGCTTAATCTTTTTTGTAAACTTAAAGTTGTAGAAACATCTGCAGCACAGTGTCTCACTTCTAAGAAAACAAATTGCTAAAATTATTATTCTTCGTTGTCTTGTCCAGTTGGTTTTGTACGATTTTCTATGTTGTGACTGTCAGCACACTATAAAAGATACTGCATTAACAGTGATGCACATATAAAGAACTTCTTGTATCTTGAGTGTCCCTTGACAACAGAGTACCTCTCAAGCTGTGCTTGAGAGCTCATCTGTCACCAACAAAACCTCTCAATACAAGAATATGGTCACACACAATTCTCTTTATTTACTGTCTTTCTACAAGATCTACTACATACTAAGTGCACATTCAGAGACTACCTTAACATTTCTACATGAATGTAATATGCCTATCATATGCCTGTATACAATCAACATGACTAAAGAGTCAAAAATGCCCACTGTAAGAATGGCACACCATCCCCAAGCCAAATGAAAGTTGTGAAAATCAATACCAAACCTTCATAATTATAAGTTCACACAGCTGCTAACAACACTGATGACTTGTATGACATCACCCTGTAATGGTGCAACATATGTAGAAGTGCTGCTAGATCCTGAATGTAGAGACACACCTAACTAAAACTGAACATATTGAACACATACCTCTTTCGCATTAGCTGCAGACATACATAATACTGCAGTAGGCAGCTATGCAGAATCATGTGTTCTCGAATACAGGGATTCTGATACCCTCTGACTTCAAAAGCAAACCTTGAGTGTTCCATAGTAATCAGAACCCCAAATACACAGAACACACTACTTCTGAATAGAGTCCCTCAGGCTGTATTTTTCCTACTGCATAGTACTCTATGAAAATGTTTTTTCCCCATTTCTTTTGTTCTCAACACAAAACTTACTCATAAATAGTCTAGAGAATGTAGAATGCTGTCCTACCACAGTAGGGTAGAACAGAATCCCATCAGCTTGGAACTGTGAAACATAGCATTTAGACAGGCAGTGAAATTCAACACAGAAGAACATTCCACTATTCAATACATATCAAGTAACTGAGTTGTACTATCTCACTGAGACAATGTTCCCCATCCACAGAGCACTCCATCATAGCACAATGTAATAAAGAGCTTAATAGTGTGACCCAGACAATATATCCCACTCCCATCACAAATTAACTATATGATCACTTAATACCTACAGTTACATAAAACTATGCATAGCTTCAGTAGACACCATCTATAAGACTGTGAACATTGGGTGTAACATCTAGAGCACATACCCATAGCAGAAATAAAGCTCTCAACATGAAGATAATATTTTGAATAACATGAAACACCATAGATAAAAAAATAAATTACCTGTACACTCTGTTCCACACACTATTATCACAGCATGTAACAGTACATAGTGGACATTGACTTAAAAGATAGTTGTCACTACATCATTCTAACTTACCAGCAGAGTTGAGCACAAGTAGCTGCTCAACAGAAACCCCTCGTGCCGCACCTTCCAGGAGTGGTGCTGGCTGCACATGATGGGAGGAAGCAGGGGCAATTGGTGTTATGGCTGAGTGAGAAAATAAAAATAAGCATTATTTCTAACTATTTCAGGATTAACATCAATATCACTTAATTTTTTTTCTTTTATTTGTACAATTTCTTTTTACCACTCCTATTTCCTGCCCTCACATGCCACTCATTCGGCCCGCTCCTCATCACATCCAGACCCCAAACCTAGAACCTACCCTAGAGTGCCGCTCCCGACATCTGCGCAGTAGGGCGTTCCTGCAATTGGTGGCATGTAGCAAACAGTCCTGTCGTCTTCTAGGACCACAAAGGTATTTTTCCTGTTCTGTCTTCCCTCTCGGAACCCCTGGGACACTGGCACTTAGGACTAACATCTACAGATGTGACATGGTGACACACATCTGCCTACTATCGACTGTCACCCCCTCCCGACTCTTAAATAATGTGGCAAAGTTCACAATTCTAAGTACTAACACCCTCAATTACCAACATACTAAGATTGTTACTTCCAATATTTACATACCCTATCACAGTTGCACAAGGAACTGTGTCAGAGTAGTATACTTATTTTGAGGTACTTCAACATGGCAGTACTAAAATATACTTACAAGTATTGTGACGATCTCCAAAGTCAGGCTTCCTGCATCCTCCACATAGCATAAGCTATGTTGTACCACTCCCTCACACTCCTGCACATATCACCCCACAGCCTTCACCTTAAAAGGTCTGGTGAGTGATCTTCCACTTCCTCCTACACGCATCAGGAGATCTTGCAGTCTCCTCTCTCCCCAACGTGTGACTAACCTGCACAAAAACACCAAAAAGTATTGTTAATCATTTTGTACTAGAAAAATATGTACATTTACAAAAACACAACTGCAGCTGTCACTAACAAAGTGTAACAATATCTGACTGAGATCATAGATCATTAAATATTCACAGAGAAGGTTTGTCAGTATTTTAATTGTCTAGATAGCAACTCTGTCCCACTATAACAGAATACTTCTTGTACTAGTTTCATTCTTCTAGGTACCACACTGTACTGTTCAAAGTGAAATATGTCTCCATGGTTTGTCGTCACTCTTAAAAATAAATGTTTCTATCCATACCATACATCAAAACAATACTTAACTACTGAATAACTCGTTCTCTTTTCACATGTTAATATAGTGAGACCTACTACCACTACAATATGTCTTAGTAAACTGTACTTGAATACCATATATCAACAGTTATCATTATTGTAGTTGAGAAAATGGCAACAATCAATTCTTAATCCTGATTGGCTGTGACAGGCTCCAAGCCAGCAAAACATAAGAGTCAATCCAAGTGCCTCTTCACAGAGTAATATTCTCCAATGGGCCATTTTCTAAGCACAATATTACCCTCCAGGTTAGGCATTATTGGCAAATACCGGACCTTCCATGAGCCATAACGCCCTCGACCTGTGACGTTGGGTCTCCTTACGGCCCTGGGTAGTCTGTATTTCCCCAATAATGCCCACCCTGTCAGTTATTATTGCTTACATGTACAGCAGTAAAAAAATAGTGATCTCTCAATTCAATTAATGACATACCTTTCCCCAGGTGTGAATCAGGCTGAGGTTAGTCACTCGCATGACTATCCTGGGATTAGCATGCTCCTTGACAGCCTGAACAATTGCCAGCACCTCTCTGTCACTCCAGGACTTGGGCATTTTTCTGTCTGTAAAAAAAAAATGCATTTCAGTACAAACATTTAAATATAACATATATTATGATGTGTCTATCTCACATCTGTGTCTGTTTCTTAATGCTCAAAATAATATATTTCTAACAACTAATAAATCGTGAACTTTCAATGAGTGCATTATTCAAACAATTAAATACCCCCCTCAGCTTGATGACACATAATAGTATAACGTGAAACATAGAAAGTTCTTTTGAGACCTGCTGTGGTGTCCTTTTAAAACCAAATTCAAGGTCTATTATTAATATACTGATTATGTGCTTCTAAAACAGAAGTACAGTAAATCTAGGGTTATCTAACTGGTGTGTCACAAACATACAACCACAGTGTGCACTCCGTCATAACACCATGAATTGTGTCCAACTGCATAAAGTATCATAAGCCAGGTAACAGTACTATAGTGCCTGACAGTCAGTATGGCATCACGTGATTGTCTGATTTTCCTTTCTTCATATCTGTCTCGACCTCAATATACAATTTAACTAATCTCACTAGTAGTAGAGGTGGTCAGTAGTGTTTGTTCTACCAACAACTCCAGAAATATTAAAAACATTACTGTTTTTAATAGAATACCATCATCCACAGCATCACACTGTTGTCTGTACCTAAAACAACAGAACCTACAAAGAAACATGCTGACAAATATTAAATTATAATAGTTCTTAAAGCAGCATTCAATGTAGCATCACTATACTGACCTACTGAGCATCGAATGAACACAAAAAACAACAATACTTAAATTTGAGCAGTTTTTCAGTGATGATATGTCTGTAGAGAATAATCCATTATCTGTTGAAACAAATAGACATAGCTTATTAGAGAACTGTCAATACAAAAAAAAACTTGATAACTGAGTCACACAATACCACCCCACGCCTCAAAAAGAACACATACTACACCTGGACTGCATAAAAACTGATGCACATATATATTATAAATCTGTCATACAACCTGAACATTGTTTGCAGCAATAAGCAATTGTTAAATTATAAAATGTTGCCGGATGTACTATATATGGTATTCTTCTTTTGACTTCACTGTTTGTATGTTGGTATATTCACAATAAAAAGAATGAAACAAGAGACATTGTGTGAAAATAGCTATGCTCCAGGAAAAGCTCCTGACAAGTGCAGAACATTTAAAGTTAGTCAGGGAATGGGTGGGGCAGTGTTATGATGCCTCATTTAATGGACATAACAGAGACATTGCAGTTGTTCTGCATAAAAATGTTCCATTTACAGACTGTGTACTCTGTGACCCAGGCAATGGTCAGTATACAGTATCTTTGTTCAGGGCAGGATCTGTCAGTGGCAGATCCAGGAATTCTGAACTTGAGGGGCACTTGCTCTCAAAAACCAAACCTCTCTGGGGGGTCTGGGGGCATTCCCCTTAGGAAATTTTGAAAATGTAAAGTGCAAATGGTGCACTTGGAACATTTTGGCCCAGTTTCAGGAGCAAAGTGCTGTGGGAGGACTTTGAGTAATACTAAGAAGCTGCAAAGAGTTTGCATCACAGGCTATCAAAGACTCCCTTAAAATCATCTGCCCTGCCATGGCATGCAATTCCACCCTGGATCCCAGCCAAAAAAGAGTGAGAGTCTCTTTCCCTAGATTTTGGGGGATGGAATGGTCCTTTGTGGAGTCTGGTTCAGACACTGGGAGAATTTTACCTAGACTGTGGCCGAGCAATCATGTCATAAGCTATTAAATGCAGAAAAAATGTCTAACAAGGACTCATTGCTCAATCAACAGTAGTCTGTTATTGACTATCCCACAGAATCCTAAATATGTTCCACTATTTGAGAAACAGTATTGCAGCTTTTGCTGCTTGCCAAATGTGGGTTTCTAATAATATAGTCAGTGATTAGTTATCAGTGACTTGATATGAAGATTGTAATGGAGGCTGACAATGATGGTCACCACCAAGGGCTCCGCAGTGGTCCTCTGTCATGCTGCAGTGCCAGCAGTCATGGCCCAAGAGTGACCTTGGAATGCACAAGTGGGTGGGGCGGGGAGATAGTGCTGCCAATGCTACTGCTCACCCCATTCTAAGAGTAAGTAAGCTAAGATGGGTACAGAATAAGAGAATGGGGTAAACATTAGGGTTTTCAACCCCAAGGCACCCCTCACACCTGGCCCCTGCATGCAGGGTGGGGTGTTAGGGTTGGAAACTGAGGTGGGGGTCTTAGGGTTGGGAACCCTAAGGTGTTGTTTCTACTTTTGATGCTGGAGCCCGAATGGTCCATTAATTACATATTTTGCAGAGAATTTCCTACATTTAGAAAAAGTATAATCATAAGGAACCCTTATGGTGCCTTAAAGTTTTGCAGAATTTCCTTGCTTTTGAGAAAATATAATCAAATGCCTATTTCTTTGTTTATTTCCTCCAGGCTCTCTCCCAACTCCCATAATTTTGTAAAGAGATTGTAATTGTATCCTTATTTTTCTGTGGGAGTGCAGGGGACTTTGGGCCCTGCACTCCCATCACTCCATCCTTCCTCTGCATATTTGTATGTGGGCACAGGGCCCTCTGCTATCCATGCATTAGTCCCTAATAGTATCTGTATTTCTTTTTGGGAGCACAGGGCCCCATCCATGCATCAGACCTTAGTAGTATTCCTATCCTAAGTCATAAACATCTTTGTAACACTAACCCGAAGAGCTGTCTCTAACCCTAACTCCGCAACAAGTAATATTTATTGGGGGGCACACACCACAGAAAGTATACCTCAGCACCCTGAACAATATTAAATATATGCCCCCCATTAACTCCAACAGACACATAAACTAACCCTAACCTAACTCTGGAACAAATAATATTTAATGTAGGGCACTACGACAGAAGGTGTACCTCGGCACCTGAACAATATCAGATGTGCCCCCCCTTAACTCCAACAGACATATAACCTAATCCACACCTGAACCTGAACCCTAATGCTAACTCCAGAACAAGTAATATTTAATGGCATGCACACACAATAGAAAGTGTACTTCAGCACCCTGAACAATATCACCTATGTGCCCACAATTAACTCCAACAGATACATAACCTAACCCTAACCGAACTCTGGAACAAGTTATATTTAATGGGGGGGGGCACACACAACAGAAGGTGTACCTCGGCACCCTGAATAATATCAAATATGTGCCTCCATGTACTCCAGCAGATATATAACGTAACCATAACTCAAACCCGCACAAATGCAAATACAAAAATTCATGTTGAATAATATTAGAACTTTCACAGATCATAGCTCACTCAATATTTGGAGTTAACAGTAACACTATATGTGAAATGAATGATCTCACTGAGTACTACAACATTAATGCATAATACTAAGGACAGTCACCACAGGGTACCCACAGCACCCCCATATGTCCAACAAAATTAAACATGGTGCCAAATGCAGAATTTAAGGCCAACTTTCACAAGGCATCACCCAGGTACGTACCTCCTCTTGGACTATAAGCTCACCAAGCTTCAGCCTACTCATTTGCAAATTAACAGAGTTATGCCCCAAGAACCCAAAAACTGATTTTTACCAATAATTCCTAAACTACTGGGCATTAAGTGTAAACCTAAATATTTATTACTGTTTGAGGTGAGCTCCACAGACACACATGTCCATGATTTGTGGGAAACAAGCCCACTGATAAAAATAAACATATCTGTAAACAGTTTTAGGGGAAAATTACCCCAGAATCCGATTCCTCAGGTCCTGATTAGGCAAATACAAGTGTTGGTGTTTTAACACCCAGCATTCCACATTTAAGTTTCTTTGCTTTGTTAACTGAAAACAAGATGGCAGAATCTCGACAAAACTTTCTGCATCTATAAAAAAAAAAAAAAACACATTCACAGCAAAAGCGTCGTTTCAAGGCTACTGTCTAACTTTTCCCATAGGAAATAATAGGAAACTCTGAAATGTAATAACTTTTTAATGGATTAATATTTTTCACCAAACCTTCAAAAGGCATCAATGACCCAAGCCCCACATACCCTAAAATTTCAGGCCAAACACACAGGCCATTTCTGAGATGGTGTGACAAAGACTTTACATAAAATTGTAGTTTTCAATTTTTGATAATCCACATCTTTGCACCCACATCCGACTGGAACAAAATTTGCCACATCAAGAGACCTTTGGCCTGATGGTGCATGCAAACTGGAAGACTAGGTTTGCTGGCCAAGGCACTAAGCTTCACCTGAGCTCTTTTCTTCTAGGTTGCTAGAGGGACAGAGCAAAGAACCTTACCAGAGCAAGGATAAGGCTTAAGGCTTCTTTTGACTAAGCAGATTTACAGTGTGTTGTTATTTTTATTGTGTACTCACAGGGATTGTTACTGTTTGTTGTTAACATGTTATTGCTTTATTTTCTCTGATTCAAATTGTTGTTGCTGGGTATACCTTCTCCTGCATTATCACAGGGTGTGTGCTTACAGATTACTGCTGTAGTCTTCTGATTCAAATTGTCTTTTGCAAGGTATATCTTCTTTTACTGCTTTATTTTTCTCTGTAGCAAAGTGTTTCTTACAGGGTATATCTTCTGTGAAATTATTACAGGTGGTGCTTAAATTTTTATCATAAGATTAAACAAAATTACCGTTTTCCACTATTTTATTTTGTTTTTTGCTAAAAGTGTTTTTGTTTGTCTCACAGGTGTTGCAGTCTCCTTCTCACATTGAAGGAGCTAATTGCTTTCCTCCCACAGCTCTTCCAGGGGCTTAGGTGTGTATCTGGGGGTGGAGCTGACAAACTGTCAGGAACTTCCAACAAAGGGAAGGGTTAAAAGGTCAGGTTAGTTGATATCTTGGAGGCGGAAGACTAGGTTTGCTGGCCAAGTCACCTAGCTTCACCTGAGCCCTTTTCTTCTAGGTTGCTAGAAAAGACAGAGCAAAGAACCTTACCAGAGCAAGGATAAGGCTTAAGGCTTCTTTTGGCTAGGTAGATTTACTGTGTGTTGTTATTTTTATTTTGTGCTCACAGGGATTGTTACTGTTTGTTGCTAACATTTTATTGCTTTATTTTCTCTGATTCAAATTGTTGTTGCTGGGTATACCTTCTGCTGCATTATCACAGGGTGTGACTACAGGTGTTTGCTTACAGATTACTGCTGCACTCTTCTGATTCAAATTGTCTTTTGCAAGGTATATCTTCTGTCGCTGCTTTATTTTCTCAGTAGCAAAGTGTTTCTTACAAAATATATCTTCTGTGAAATTATTACAGGTGGTGCTTTACAGGTGTTACAGTTTTATCTGTCATTAGGATAAGCTTTCAGGGCTACTGCATTTGTTGCTGCCTGATTGTTTCAGCTCTTACCTCCTTGTTTCTTTCATCTGTGGTTCTTCTTTTCGGCAGAGGAAGGCCCAGCCACCCCCATCCCCAACCATCCACTCTACACTCCTTTTATAGGGTAGCACAGTTGTGACATTTCCTGTAGCAAAGCAGGAAGGGGCAAATCAGAGGGGTATCCACACAGTAACCTCATTTACAGAGGCACTAGTACTTTAACTTGTTATAACAAGTTATACAAAACAAACAAAACACAAAATCAAACTTTTTCTTTCGTTTTCTTCCTTCTTATTACTCTGACCAGGTTATAAACCCAGCAACTTATCTGGAATGGATATCATTAACTGCAGGTACTGCAGAACACTTTTCAGAAGGGCAGTTTTACAGGATTTAGGACACTGTCCTACATGCTAGGCCATTGGAGATCTAAGGACTCAGCTCCAGGCAGCATGGGCAAAGATTGCATGCCTCAAATTGCATATTCAAGAGGAAATGTATTATAAGAACCGCCGCCATTTCCCTAACATCCAACAGAAGCACCTCAACTGCAGAGGGTAGTTGGTCCAGGAGGTTGGCAGGTGGTTAGGAGGGCAAATTGGGTGCCCCATCACTCAGTGTTCTCAACATATCACCTCCACAAACCATATAAAAAGTACAAACAGGTATCTGCCTCTATCTCCGAAATCAAACAAAGGGGAAGAGGATACTGCAGAGCAGAACACTGCAGCACAGGAGCTAGCACAACAAAACTTGCCTAAAACAGCAACCAAAATAAAAAAAAGCAAAAAGGAAATCCAAAAAATATCTGATCATAGGAGACTCCATGATTTAGGGAGTTGATACATATCTCCAGTCAGGGGTAATGGTTAGATGTCTCCCAGGTACATCAGCATGGAGAGACACTGACTGCATTGCTAAAATTGTTCAGGAAGCAGGAGAAAACATTGACATCCTGGTACACATAGGGACTAACGATCTCACCAGCTGGTCAGTTGTGGAGACCAAGGAACACCTGACCAGGCTGGGTGAAAAACTATCATCCATTTCATTTGGCATCTCCTTCTCTGAGACCCTGCCAGTCTGGGAGAGGGACAGATGGACAGAAGGTCAGAGAAGGGAGATAGGGGAGCTAACATGTGGCTCAGGGCTGGTGCCAGGAAAAGGACACAGATTTGTAGTAGACTGGCAACAGTTTTGGGAGCAAAAGTTCTTTAAATTTGATGGACTGCATCTGACTAAGGAGAGTCAGTGCATTGGGGCAGAAGTTTGATGTCTTTGCAGAATATTTAAACTAGCAAATGGGAGAGGTGCAGCACCCCATACATCGAATGGGAAGAACACCTCCCCTTCAGCTAGTGGTCAAACAGGAGTTCAGCATGTCTGTAGTTCATTTGCATCACCAGACAAAGAAAAGGTCTGGCTCCCCACACGATGCACAGGTGAAATGCCGGACCTCACCCAACAACTAACACACCGAAATCTCGCCAATGGAAAATCATGTACACAAATGCTTGCAGTCTGGAAAACAAGATTCCAGACTTGGAGGCAATAATGATAGAGGTGGACATAGTAGCCATTAGCGAGACATGGTTTACCAGTAACCACACTTGGGAGACTTCAGTACCTGGCTATGTACTGTTCAGAAGAGACCGAGGTGCAAAAGGGGGGATGAAGTGGCCCTTTATGTCAATGAAAATATCAAAGCTACAGAAATTCAGAATACACATAAGGAGCCAGAAGAACTGTGGGTCACCCTGAAAACAGGAAATGGGACAGCCATACAAACATACAAACTGGGGTTGTTGTGTACAGGCCTCTAGACCAGGGGAGGACATAGATATGTTACTGTTAGAAGACATACAAAACATGACAGTTAAAGGTGAGGTTCTGATAATGAGAGATTTGAACATGCCAGATACAGACTGGTCAGTACCAGCAGGGACATCTGCCAGAACTAGACACATGGTGGATTCCTGCAGGAGCCTCAAACAACTGGTACAACAACCCACAAGAGACAGGGCTATCCTAGATCTAGTACTGACTAACAGGGAAAGGATCACAGATCTCCAGGTAGAAGGTCACCTGGATGCCAGTGACCATCATATAGTATGGTTCAATTTGGCCACTAGAACAAAATCATCATTCCAAGGCAAAAATATGGGACTTCAGAGGAGCTGACTTTGATAAGATGGCCAAGAAAGTTAAGCTAGCCCTGGCAAAAAGAAATACAGGTGAGTGGATACAGGCAAAGTGGGCAAGCATTAAAGATGCAATACTTGAAGCAACATCCCATTGTGATAGTGAGAAAAGGAAGTGCAAAAGAAGGAAACCACTTTGGTTCTCAAACACAGTAGCAGAAAAGGTCAGAGCCAAAAGGCTGGCCTTCAGGAAATATAAGGGAACACAGCCGGATGAAGATAGGGAGGCATATCAAACTTCCCTAAGGGAAGCAGGGAAGGCAGTAAGGCAGGCAAAGGCCCAAACTGAGGAAACACTAGCACGAACAGTAGAAGAAGGTGACAAGACTTTCTATAGATACATTAGTGGAAGGAGAAATTCCAGAGGGGGTATTGCTAAGATCAAAGGGGATAAGGGGGCGTGTGAGGAGGAGGACCATGTAAAAGCATCTATCCTAAATAGATACTTTTGCTCGGTATTTACTGAAGAGAAGGTAGGGCAGGGCCCACAGCTCAGCACCATGGACACAGGGGAGGGAGGTGTGCACTAGTCCCATCACAAAAGAAAGGGTCCTGCAAGAGCTCGATAAACTCAGGGTGGACAAGGCAATGGGACCTGATGGCATACATCCCAGGGTACTAAAGGAGCTAAGGGTGGAACTAGCAGAGCCATTAGCAGAACTGTTTAGTGAGTCTCTGAGCACAGGAGAGGTCCCAGAAGACTGGAGAAGGGCTCATGTGACCCCGGCCCACAAGAAAGGTAACAGGGAGGAGGCAGGGAACTACAGACCAGTCAGTCTTACCTCAGCAGTGGGCTAGATTATGGAGACACTCCTTGAGAAAGGATAGTGCAACACCTGGAGTCCATAGGAGCACAGGATCCAGGACAGCATGGGTTTATAAAAGGAAGGTCCTATCAAACTAATCTCAGATTTCTTTGACTGAGTAACCAGAGTGGTGGACCAAGGGGGAGCAGTTGATGTTGCCTACCTTGACTTTGGCAAAGCTTTCGATACTGTTCCACATAGAAGATTGATTAATAAGCTGGGTAGGCTCGGGGTGGGTCAGACATTGGTCAACTGGGTGGCAAACTGGTTGACGGGCAGAAAACAGAAAGTGGTAGTAAATGGTATACAGTCAGAAGAGATGCAAGTCACAAGTGGGGTGTCTCAGGATCAGTCCTGAGGCCAGTCCTCAATATCTTCATCAGTGACACTGCAGATGGACTGGAGGGTAGGTTTGTCTGTTTGCAGATGACACCAAAATCTGCAACAGAGTAGATGATCCAGGCGGCATGGACAGAATGAGAGAGATCTGGATAAACTAGCAAAATGGTCAGAAGAGTGGCAACTGGGGTTTACGCAAAAAGTGCAAGATCATGCACATAGGAAGAGAACCCTGAAGCCACCTATAGGCTGGGAGGGGAGTTGCTGGCAGTCACAAGGAAGAAAAGAGGCTTGGGCGTCATCACAAATGACCTGAAATCATCCAAGCAGACCACTAAAGCAGTAGGGCCAGAGGGATGTTGGGGTGTGGCGAGGGTATCTACAAGTTGGAAGAGGAGTGTAATCCTCTTTACAAGACACTAGTTAGGCCCATCTGGAGTACTGTGTGCAGTACTGGAGCCACACCTTCACAGGACATTAACCAAATTGAGGCGAGTCCAGAGGGCAACCAAAATGGTGCAGGACTGCATCAGAAAACATATAAAGACAGATTAACAGAGCTCAATATGTATACCCTAGAGCAAAGGAGGGAAAGAGGTGATATGATTGAAACATTCAAACACCTTAAGGGCATTAACAAGGGTGAAAAGTCTAACATGTTTCAATATAAGAAAATAACAGGACAAGAGGACACAGCATGAGATTAGAGGAAGGCGATTAAGGGTGTAAATGTAAGGAAGTTCTTTCACAGGAAGGGTGGTGGATGCATGGAACTGCCTACCTCCAGGAAGTGGTGGATATGAATACTGTGCGGGCTTCAAACAGGCATGGGATAGGCATAAAGGAGCAATACAGATGAGTATGACTAAGATAGGCCATTGACAGAGCAAAGGCCAATGGCACATTCATAGAGTAGAAAAAGAAATGAGCAGACTGGATGAGCCTTGGGTCCTTATCTGCCGTCAACTTCTATGTTTCTATGTTTCATGTAGATTGGTCAAATAGTTTGCAAATATATTAAATTGCAAAATTTAGTGTTTAACATGAAGTGACCATTGAATACTATCCATAGTGGCACTACTGTGCCACTATAATACATATAGAGAGATATGTAATATATATATAATGCATCTATCTATCTATCTATATGTTTGTGTAATATATATATATATTATATATATATATAAATTCAAATGCATTATTGCAACAGTTATGGTTTTTACAGCGACAAAAGTGAGAATTCGGCGTTAGGGTTTTAACCCTAACTCCAGCTCTCCCCCACCCACCCACTGGCACACACACACACACGACACAGAACTATGGGGTGTACAAGGCAAGACAACCAATCACAGACAGACACCATAACGCAACAGAAATAACATACAACTTCTTAAACATACCACAGCAGGCATCCATCATCATGTTTACCAACTGTATCAGTTCTTGTGCCATTCTACATTCCTATATGTGGATAGCCTCCTACAAAACAACATATTACTGATACTAATGCACATGTGTTGTTCGAGTGTAGACCCATTTGATCTACTGCTGTGCTACCAACTAGTCAATTTCTCCATAGAAGCATAGGTGTGCCACTACCAATGTTGTCATTTTGCATGAAACCGTGCTGTACCTCCACTTAATTACTTGTCACTGCATAAGAGCCTAGCACACAGTATCACAAAGTTGCCAGTTGTGCATAACATAGCACTGTGATATGTCAGCCTACTTGACCATTTGTGTATAACAAAATAATATAAATACTTAAATGCATTGATTGTTAAGGAAATGGTACTTAGCCCAGTGACTTAACAATTTGTGCATAAGACCATACAGTATGCTACAATGAAACTTTACCATTTCTGCATGCCACTATACCTATGACTCCACCCACGTGTGAGTTTCTCTGTAAAACTTTTAAATAACTGGTAACAGAGACATATTACTAGGTACAAAGGACCAGCAATTTGACCATTCCCATATAGCAGAATATCCCAATATTGCCATCTAATTGTTGAGTTTTGCATATCAGCATGATAAAAATAGACAAACACATGACTTGGTGAGAACACAGGAGGTTTAGACCCACTCCAGTTGCATCAACTTTCCAAAGTGACTCATTTCTGCATAACAGTATGATATAAGAAGTACATCTCTTGTATTTGTGAGAGTGTGAGGCCCTCTTACAAGTCATTCTACACCATCTTGCACATTTGTGGATGATGACATCAAGCCATGTTGTCACCAAGTTGCCCATTTCTGCATGGCACCATAATATGAATAGCAACATCATCTATTACTAACTACTCTACATTTAACTAATAAGACACAACAGGGTGTAGGTTATTAGGGGTTTACCCATGCCTTGTGTGGTGTGTCACAAGGTGCAGCCGAGCAACTTAACCACATAAGAAGTGGGTAAATCCAGAGTAACTCACACCCTGGAGTGCCTTATTGTGATTATACAATGGACCCATGTGTAAAATAAATGTAAAAATGTGTTTAATTATGTTTTTATAAATGCCATTCCTCAGCCGTAGCTAATGGAGGATTTACCCATGATCATGTGAAATGTTGTTACCAATATGTTACAAGATTTCACACAGCATTATATAATTGTAATATGACAACATAGCCTCACATTGTTATCAAATCTTTATTTATCTTAACCACTACCATATAAGTGATGAGGATATGTAAGGTAATTCTACCTGATATGCTTCACACATCTCGCTCTATGCAGACAACAGAGTGTGATGCTAAGACAAGTGATACAGTTGGTGAAATATGATGATGGATGCCTGCTGTAGTATGTTTTAAGAAGCTGTATGCTATTTCTGTTGCATTATGGTGTCTGTCTGTGATTGGTTTTCTTGCCTTGTACTGCCCCCATAGTTGTGTGTTGTGTGTGTGTGTGAGTGTGCGGGGGGTGGTGGGGGGTAGGAGAAAGCCAGAGTTAGGGTTGAAAAGCCTAACACCGATTTCTCACTTTTGTCACTGTAAAAACCCTAACTGTTGCATTAACACAGTTTTTGCAATGAATTTCTTGACTTTTGAGAAAGAAAAGAAAATGTAAAGTTCTCTTACCACATCACATGTTAGAAAGTTTATCTAGGCTTTATATAAGACCCATTCAGAGCAATACCTCACCCAAGTTGTCAGCCCATCTCTGCATAACAGCTACTGCATCATAACTCAAAATCATGGCCCAAGCAAGACCATGATCATCAACACTATATTTCTCTGATACCAACTATTCACTAGCGCTAATAGTCATAATTTGCATATTGTCAGGAATGCAATCAGCTCACCCCTCTCTAACCAATGATTGTACTAATACATATTTATAATAAGGAGACAAACACATCATTGAAGAACTATAATATTTAATAAAATATTTTTTTAGAAAAATATTCAACTTCTATTTACAAGTGTTACAAAACCAGAAATACAAAAATAAATAAATGTGTTTATTCACACATATAGATGGAAAAGAATAATAAATAAAATAAAAGTAGTGAAAAATAAAATAAAAGTGTTACTTCACACTTGAACTAGACGGTGGAGGGGGGACATATAAATAAAAAATAAAAAAAACAAATTATTCAAAAAAACTATGTACAATTAGTGGCCAGGAGTGACAGAGAGATGCTGGCCATTCAGGCTGTAGGGCCTTGGGGAGAGGATGAGGAGAGGAAGTGGAAGGCTGCACAGGAGTGGATGTGGCCAGGTGCCCCTCTTCAGCAGCTGATGGTGGTGTTGTTGGAAGGGCACCTTTGAGGGGCTCTTGCTGAGGAGCTGAGGAGGGCTGATCATCCTGTAGATGCTGCAGGTCCTGATGCAGCAGATGATGAATCATTCTGTGGCCTCCACCTGGTTCTCAGCCAGCCGCACCATGAGGCTGTGTGTGACTCAGCAAAGCAACAGAGGCCTTCCAGTTCTCTCAATGATTGAACTGCTTTGGGTGAGGCCCTGTTGCTTTGCTCGAGCCCATGGGTGGCTATTAATCCTGATTAGGCAAATACAAGTGTTGGTGTTTACCACCCAGCATTTTCACATTTAAGTTTCTTTGCTTTGTTAACTGAAAACAAGATGGCAGAATCTCGACAAAACTTTCTGCATCTATAGCAAAAAAAAAAAACACATTCACAGCAAAAAGCGTCGTTTCAAGGCTACTGTCTAACTTTTCCCATAGGAAATAATAGGAAACTCTGAATGTAATAACTTTTTAATGGATTAATATTTTTTCACCAAACCTTCAAAAGGCACATCAATGACCCAAGCCCCACATACCCTAAAATTTCAGGCCAAACACACAGGCCATTTCTGAGATGGTGTGACAAAGACTTTACATAAAAATTGTAGTTTTCAATTTTTGATAATCCACATCTTTGCACCCACACATCCGACTGGAACAAAATTTGCCACATCAAGAGACCTTTGGCCTGATGGTGCATGCAAACTGGAAGACTAGGTTTGCTGGCCAAGGCACTTAGCTTCACCTGAGCTCTTTTCTTCTAGGTTGCTAGAGAGGACAGAGCAAAGAACCTTACCAGAGCAAGGATAAGGCTTAAGGTTTCTTTTGACTAAGCAGATTTACAGTGTGTTGTTATTTTTATGTACTCACAGGATTGTTACTGTTTGTTGTTAACATGTTATTGCTTTATTTTCTCTGATTCAAATTGTTGTTGCTGGGTATACCTTCTCCTGCATTATCACAGGGTGTGTGCTTACAGATTACTGCTGTAGTCTTCTGATTCAAATTGTCTTTTGCAAGGTATATCTTCTTTTACTGCTTTATTTTCTCTGTAGCAAAGTGTTCTTACAGGGTATATCTTCTGTAAAATTATTACAGGTGGTGCTTAAATTTTATCATAAGATTAAACAAAATTACTGCTACTACTATTTTATTTTGTTTTTGCTAAAAGTGTTTTTGTTTGTCTCACAGGTGTTGCAGTCTCCTTCTCACATTGAAGGAGCTAATTGCTTTCCTCCCACAGCTCTTCCAGGGGCTTAGGTGTGTATCTGGGGGTGGAGCTGACAAACTGTCAGGAACTTCCAACAAAGGGAAGGGTTAAAAGGTCAGGTTAGTTGATATCTTGGAGGCGGAAGACTAGGTTTGCTGGCCAAGTCACCTAGCTTCACCTGAGCCCTTTTCTTCTAGGTTGCTAGAAAAGACAGAGCAAAGAACCATACCAGAGCAAGGATAAGGCTTGAGGCTTCTTTTGGCTAGGTAGATTTACTGTGTGTTGTTATTTTTATTTTGTGCTCACAGGGATTGTTACTGTTTGTTGCTAACATTTTATTGCTTTATTTTCTCTGATTCAAATTGTTGTTGCTGGGTATACCTTCTGCTGCATTATCACAGGTGTGACTACAGGTGTTTGCTTACAGATTACTGCTGCACTCTTCTGATTCAAATTGTCTTTTGCAAGGTATATCTTCTGTCGCTGCTTTATTTTCTCAGTAGCAAAGTGTTTCTTACAAAGTATATCTTCTGTGAAATTATTACAGGTGGTGCTTTACAGGTGTTACAGTTTTATCTGTCATTAGGATAAGCTTTCAGGGCTACTGCATTTGTTGCTGCCTGATTGTTTCAGCTCTTACCTCCTTGTTTCTTTCATCTGTGGTTCTTCTTTTCGGCAGAGGAAGGCCCAGCCACCCCCATCCCCAACCATCCACTCTACACTCCTTTTATAGGGTAGCACAGTTGTGACATTTCCTGTAGCAAAGCAGGAAGGGGCAAATCAGAGGGTATCCACACAGTAACCTCATTTACAGAGGCACTAGTACTTTAACTTGTTATAACAAGTTATACAAAACAAACAAAACACAAAATCAAACTTTTCTTTCTTTCTTCCTTCTTATTACTCTGACCAGGTTATAAACCCAGCAACTTATCTGGAATGGATATCATTAACTGCAGGTACTGCAGAACACTTTCAGAAGGGCAGTTTTACAGGATTTAGGACACTGTCCTACATGCTAGGCCATTGGAGATCTAAGGACTCAGCTCCAGGCAGCATGGGCAAAGATTGCATGCCTCAAATTGCATATTCAAGAGGAAATATATTATAAGAACCGCCCGCCATTTCCTCAACATCCAACAGAAGCACCTCGACTGCAGAGGGTAGTTGGTCCAGGAGGTTGGCAGGTGGTTAGAGGGCAAATCGGGTGCCCCATCACTCAGTGTTCTCCAACATATCACCTCCACAAACCATATAAAAACTACAAACAGGTATCTGCCTCTATCTCCGAAATCAAACAAAGGGGAAAGGATACTGCAGAGCAGAACACTGCAACACAGGAGCTAGCACAACAAAACTTGCCTAAAACAGCAACAATAAAAAAAAGCAAAAGGAAATCCAAAATATCTGATCATAGGAGACTCCATGATTTAGGAGTTGATATGTATCTCCAGTCAGGGTATGGTTAGATGTCTCCCAGGTACATCAGCATGGAGAGACACTGACTGCATTGCTAAAATTGTTCAGGAAGCAGGAGAAAACATTGACATCCTGGTACACATAGGGACTAACGATCTCACCAGCTGGTCAGTTGTGGAGACCAAGGAACACCTGACCAGGCTGGGTGAAAAACTATCATCCATTTCATTTGGCATCTCCTTCTCTGAGACCCTGCCAGTCTGGGAGAGGGGGACAGATGGACAGAAGGTCAGAGAAGGGGAGATAGGGGAGCTAACATGTGGCTCAAGGGCTGGTGCCAGGAAAAAGGACACAGATTTGTAGTAGACTGGCAACAGTTTTGGGAGCAAAAGTTCTTTAAATTTGATGGACTGCATCTGACTAAGGAGGGAGTCAGTGCATTGGGGCAGAAGTTTGATGTCTTTGCAGAATATTTAAACTAGCAAATGGGGAGAGGGGTGCAGCACCCCATACATCGAATGGGAAGAACACCCTTCCCCCTTCAGCTAGTGGTCAAACAGGAGTTCAGCATGTCTGTAGTTCATTTACATCACCAGACAAAGAAAAAGGTCTGGCTCCCCACACGATGCACAGGTGAAATGCCGGACCTCACCCAACAACTAACACACGAAATCTCGCCAATGGAAAATCATGTACACAATGCTTGCAGTCTGGAAAACAAGATTCCAGACTTGGAGGCAATAATGATAGAGGTGGACATAGTAGCCATTAGCGACATGGTTTACCAGTAACCACACTTGGGAGACTTCAGTACCTGGCTATGTACTGTTCAGAAGAGACCGAGTGCAAAGGGGGATGAAGTGGCCCTTTATGTCAATGAAAATATCAAAGCTACAGAAATTCAGAATACACATAAGGAGCCAGAAGAACTGTGGGTCACCCTGAAAACAGGAAATGGGACAGCCATACAAACATACAAACTGGGGTTGTTGTGTACAGGCCTCTAGACCAGGGGGAGGACATAGATATGTTATTGTTAGAAGACATACAAAACATGACAGTTAAAGGTGAGGTTCTGATAATGAGAGATTTGAACATGCCAGATACAGACTGGTCAGTACCAGCAGGGACATCTGCCAGAACTAGACACATGGTGGATTCCCTGCAGGGGGAGGGCCTCAAACAACTGGTACAACAACCCACAAGAGACAGGGCTATCCTAGATCTAGTACTGACTAACAGGGAAAGGATCACAGATCTCCAGGTAGAAGGTCACCTGGATGCCAGTGACCATCATATGGTATGGTTCAATTTGGCCACTAGAACAAAATCATCCCATTCCAAGGCAAAAATATGGGACTTCAGAGGAGCTGACTTTGATAAGATGGCCAAGAAAGTTAAGCTAGCCCTGGCAAAAAAGAAATACAGGTGAGTGGATACAGGCAAAGTGGGCAAGCATTAAAGATGCAATACTTGAAGCAACATCCCATTGTGATAGTGAGAAAAGGAAGTGCAAAAGAAGAAGGAAACCACTTTGGTTCTCAAACACAGTAGCAGAAAAGGTCAGAGCCAAAAGGCTGGCCTTCAGGAAATATAAGGGAACACAGCCGGATGAAGATAGGGAGGCATATCAAACTTCCCTAAGGGAAGCAGGGGAAGGCAGTAAGGCAGGCAAAGGCCCAAACTGAGGAAACACTAGCACGAACAGTAGAAGAAGGTGACAAGACTTTCTATAGATACATTAGTGAAGGAGAAATTCCAGAGGGGGTATTGCTAAGATCAAAGGGGATAAGGGGGCGTGTGAGAAGGAGGACCATGTAAAAGCATCTATCCTAAATAGATACTTTTGCTCGGTATTTACTGAAGAGAAGGTAGGGCAGGGCCCACAGCTCAGCACCATGGACACAGGGGGAGGGAGGTGTGCACTAGTCCCATCACAAAAGAAAGGGTCCTGCAAGAGCTCGATAAACTCAGGGTGGACAAGGCAATGGGACCTGATGGCATACATCCCAGGGTACTAAAGGAGCTAAGGGATGAACTAGCAGAGCCATTAGCAGAACTATTTAGTGAGTCTCTGAGCACAGGAGAGGTCCCAGAAGACTGGAGAAGGGCTCATGTGACCCCGCCCACAAGAAAGGTAACAGGGAGGAGGCAGGGAACTACAGACCAGTCAGTCTTACCTCAGCAGTGGGCTAGATTATGGAGACACTCCTTGAGGAAAGGATAGTGCAACACCTGGAGTCCATAGGAGCACAGGATCCAGGACAGCATGGGTTTATAAAAGGAAGGTCCTATCAAACTAATCTCAGATTTCTTTGACTGAGTAACCAGAGTGGTGGACCAAGGGGGAGCAGTTGATGTTGCCTACCTTGACTTTGGCAAAGCTTTCGATACTGTTCCACATAGAAGATTGATTAATAAGCTGGGTAGGCTCGGGGTGGGTCAGACATTGGTCAACTGGGTGGCAAACTGGTTGACGGGCAGAAAACAGAAAGTGGTAGTAAATGGTATACAGTCAGAAGAGATGCAAGTCACAAGTGGGGTGTCTCAGGGATCAGTCCTGAGGCCAGTCCTCTTCAATATCTTCATCAGTGACACTGCAGATGGACTGGAGGGTAAGGTTTGTCTGTTTGCAGATGACACCAAAATCTGCAACAGAGTAGATGATCCAGACGGCATGGACAGAATGAGAAGAGATCTGGATAAACTAGCAAAATGGTCAGAAGAGTGGCAACTGGGGTTTAACGCAAAGAAGTGCAAGATCATGCACATAGGGAAGAGAAACCCTGAAGCCACCTATAGGCTAGGTGGGGAGTTGCTGGCAGTCACAAGGGAAGAAAGAGACTTGGGCATCGTCATCACCGATGACCTGAAATCATCCAAGCAGACCACTAAAGCAGTAGGTAAGGCTAGAGGGATGTTGGGGTGTATTAGTAGGGGTATCACAAGTTGGAAGAGGGAGGTAATAATCCCTCTTTACAAGACACTGGTTAGGCCCCATCTGGAGTACTGTGTGCAGTACTGGAGGCCACACCTTCACAAGGACATTAACCAAATTGAGGCAGTCCAGAGAAGGGCAACCAAAATGGTGCAGGGACTGCATCAGAAAACATATAAAGACAGATTAACAGAGCTCAATATGTATACCCTAGAGCAAAGGAGGGAAAGAGGTGATATGATTGAAACATTCAAACACCTTAAGGGCATTAACAAGGTGAAAGAGTCTAACATGTTTCAATATAAGAAAAATAACAGGACAAGAGGACACAGCATGAGATTAGAGGGGAAGACGATTAAGGGGTAATGTAAGGAAGTTCTTTTTCACATGAAGGGTGGTGGATGCATGGAACTGCCTACCTCAGGAAGTGGTGGATATGAATACTGTGCAGGGCTTCAAACAGGCATGGGATAGGCATAAGGGAGCAATACAGATGAGTATGACTAAATAGGCCATTGACAGAGCAAAGGCCAATGGCACATTCATAAGGTAGAAAAAGAAATGAGCAGACTGGATGAGCCTTACGGTCCTTATCTGCCATCAACTTCTATGTTTCTATGTTTCATGTGAATTGGTCAAATAGTTGCAAATATATTAAATTGCAAAATTTAGTGTTTAACATAGAAGTGACCATTGAATACTAACCATAGTGGCGCTACCTGTGCCACTATAATACATATAGAGAGATATGTAATATATATTTAATGCATCTATCTATCTATCTATATGTTTGTGTATATATATATATATATATATATATATATATATTCATTACAAAAACTGCATTATTGCAACAGTTATGGTTTTTACAGCGACAAAGTGAGGAATTCGGCGTTAGGGTTTTAACCTAACTCCACCTCCCAACCCACCCCACTGGCACACACACACACACACAGAACACAGAACTATGGGGTAGTACAAGGCAAGACAACCAATCACAGACAGACACCATAAGCAACAGAAATAACATACAACTTCTTAAACATACCACAGCAGGCATCCATCATCATGTTTCACCAACTGTATCAGTTCTTGTGCCATTCTACATTCCTATATGTGATAGCCTCCACAAAACAACATATTACTGATACTAATGCACATGTGTTGTTCGCAGTGTAGACCCATTTGATCTACTGCTGTGCTACCAACTAGTCAATTTCTCCATAGAAGCATAGCAGTGTGCCACTACCAATGTTGTCATTTTTGCATGAAACCGTACTGTACACCTCCACTTAATTACTTGTCACTGCATAAGAGCCTAGCCACACAGTATCACAAAGTTGCCAGTTGTGCATAACATAGCACTGTGATATGTCAGCCTACTTGACCATTTGTGTATAACAAAATAATATAAATACTTAAATGCATTGATTGTTAAGGAAATGGTACTTAGCCCCTAGTGACTTAACAATTTGTGCATAAGACCATTACAGTATGCTACAATGAAACTTTACCATTTCTGCATGCCACTATACCTATGACTCCACCCACGTGTGAGTTTCTCTGTAAAACTTTTAAATAACTGGTAACAGAGACGTATTACTAGGGACAAAGGACCAGCAATTTGACCATTCCCATATAGCAGAATATCCCAATATTGCCATCTAATTGTTGAGTTTTGCATATCAGCATGATAAAAATAGACAAACGCATGACTTGGTGAGAACACAGGAGGTTTAGACCCACTCCAGTTGCATCAACTTTCCAAAGTGACTCATTTCTGCATAACAGTATGATATAAGAAGTACATCTCATGTATTTGTGAGAGTGTGAGGCTCTCTTACAAGCCATTCTACACCATCTTGCACATTTGTGGATGATGACATAGGCCATGTTGTCACCAAGTTGCCCATTTCTGCATGGCACCATAATATGAATAGCAACATCATCTATTACTAACTACTCTACATTTAACTAATAAGACACAACAGGGTGTAGGTTATTAGGGGTTTACCCATGCCTTGTGTGGTGTGTCACAAGGTGCAGCCGAGCAACTTAACCACATAAGAAGTGGGTAAATCCAGAGTAACTCACACCCTGGAGTGCCTTATTGTGATTATACAATGGACCCATGTGTAAAATAAATGTAAAAATGTGTTTAATTATGTTTTTATAAATGCCATTCCTCAGCCGTAGCTAATGGAGGATTTACCCATGATCATGTGAAATGTTGTTACCAATATGTTACAAGATTTTCACACAGCATTGTATAATTGTAATATGACAACATAGCCTCACATTGTTATCAAATCTTTTATTTATCTTAACCACTACCATATAAGTGATGAGGGATATGTATAGGTAATTCTACCTGATATGCTTCTAGCACATCTCGCTCTATGCAGACAACAGAGTGTGATGCTAAGACAAGTGATACAGTTGGTGAAATATGATGATGGATGCCTGCTGTGGTATGTTTAAAACTGTATGCTATTTCTGTTGCATTATGGTGTCTGTCTGTGATTGGTTGTCTTGCCTTGTGCCCCCTTATGTTGTGTGTGTGTGTGTGTGTGTGCCAGTGTGTGGGTGGTGGGGGTTTGGGGAAAGCCAGAGTTAGGGTTGAAAAGCCTAACACCGAATTTCCTCACTTTTGTCACTGTAAAAAACCCTAACTGTTGCATTAACACAGTTTTTTGCAATGAATTTCTTGACTTTTTGAGAAAGAAAGAAAAATGTAAAGTTCTCTTACCACATCACATGTTAAAAAGTTTATCTAGGCTTTATATAAGACCCATTCAGAGCAATACCTCACCCAAGTTGTCAGCCCATCTCTGCATAACAGCTACTGCATCATAACTCAAAAATCATGGCCCAAGCAAGACCATGATCATCAACACTATATTTCTCTGATACCAACTATTCACTAGCGCTAACAGTCATAATTTGCATATTGTCAGGAATGCAATCAGCTCACCCCTCTCTAACCAATGATTGTACTACATACATATTTATAATAAGGAGACAAACACATCATTGAAGAACTATAATATTTAATAAAATATTTTTTAGAAAAATATTCAACTTCTATTTACAAGTGTTATAAAACCAGAAATACAAAAATAAATAAATGTGTTTATTCACACATATAGATGGAAAGGAATAATAAATAAAATAAAAGTAGTGAAAAATAAAATAAAAGTGTTACTTCACACTTGAACTAGACGGTGGGGGGGGGAACATATAAATAAAAATTAAAAAAAACAAATTATTCAAAAAAGCTATGTACAATTAGTGGCCAGGAGTGACAGAGAGGTGCTGGCCATTCAGGCTGTAGGGCCTTGGGGAGAGGATGAGGAGAGGAAGTGGAAGGCTGCACAGGAGTGGATGTGGCCAGGTGCCCCTCTTCAGCAGCTGATGGTGGTGTTGTTGAGGGCACCTTTGAGGGCTCTTGCTGAGGAGCTGAGGAGGGCTGATCATCCTGTAGATGCTGCAGGTCCTGATGCAGCAGATGATGAATCACTTCTGTGGCCTCCACCTGGTTCTCAGCCAGCCGCACCATGAGGCTGTGTGTGGACTCCAGCAAAGCAACAGAGGCCTCTTCCAGTTCTCTCAATGATTGAACTGCTTGGGTGAGGCCCTGTTGCTTTGCTCGAGCCCATGGGTGGCTGCTGCATGCCCCACATGCCCATGATGTTGCAGCAAATCAATAATTTCCCCTGTTGACTGATTGTTCCCATCCTTGACCAATTATGCAATTCAGTTTTGCTGCAGTGTCATGAGCGTGGTCGGCTGCAGCCCTGTTACCACCCTGCATGGCCTCCAGCAGCTGGCTGAGGATCTCACTGATCTTATTAAGACGGCAATCTGCCCTGTAGACACAAAAATGCAACAATAGACATGTAATTAAAGTAACCTGTTCTGTAGTGTTGTGATAATATACTACAATGAACTGTGATTATTTGTCGATCGATCATAGGAGAGAAATATTTACATCTATGTCAGATCAGTAAACCTCTGTTAACTTGATAATACTTTCAGTGGCATTTGTTGGTCACACATGTGCCCTCACCCTTTACATATTATGATGTAAAACTTTACAGCACAGTGTGGTACTACAAACCCCAGAATAGGTGTCAATTAATGCTATTTCTTGAAAGACTTCAAGAACCTTTGCATGGCAGTATGTGCAAAATGTGTATAATAATAAAACCTCAGCAGCTATAGCTGTTGAGCCCTCCTGCTCAGCCTGCTGTGATCTGTCCTGCTGTTAATTGTCTCCACTTTGGTACTATAATAGGTAGGCAACCAACAAAGACACACAGCTGTACACACCCACTAAAGCTAATTCATCCTGATTGTCTGGAAAGACCTCTCGAACAACGTAACAGGTGTGAAAGTATACTAGTTAAGGGCCAACAGATGCTACCCCCTCCCTCACCTTCACAAACATCCACAGATGTCCTACATTCCACTCACACAGTATTCCACAGGTACACTCCCTACCCATTGTGTCTCTCTCACCACCAGATGTGTCTGGGTCTCTCACGGTCTACTTATGGTCACAGATTATTGCTTGACAGGCAAGGTAGTCCTGAGATCCCATGTGGCAAGACTACCATTTCTACACTACTGTGTGATCTGATCCTACCTCATCAGGCTTCTCAAGGTCAGACAGCGTAGTTCAGATAATTTGATTATAGTATATGGTTGAATGTTGTTATGGATAGAAATCCATAACCACAATGGACTTGTTATGCTGCAGTAGCTATGTAATCACAGCTGTAACAGTGCGCTAGCTATGTCACCACTGCACCATAACAACTGGGAATGCTGACACATACTTGCTTTTCTCAATCCAGTAAAGCCAGAAGTTGTGTTCTTTTTAAACTTGAACTTGCAGAAACATCTGCAATACACTGTGTCAGTAAAAAAAAAAAAAATTACAATTTCTTTTCTCTGCTGTCTTCTCCAGCTGGTTTTATATGGTTTTCTATGCTATGACTGCAGATACACAATAAAAGATTGTGTATGCGCAGTAATACACAAACAAAGAAATTGTATCTTGAGGTTCCCTTGGAAACACAATACCTTTCGAACTGAGCTCTAGAGCTAATCTGTCACCATGGAAACCTCTCGATACAAGAATATCCTTGTTATGTATGACTGCTCAAACACAATCCTCTGTGTAACAGAACTGTACCACACATATCCCAGATGAACATACAGTAACTGTGCTTCAACAGTAAATTTGAGATGAAGCAATACGAATACAAATGTAAAAAATTGTCATTATGCACAGAACTGGTAGCTGTCATACCTATAAACAAATGTTCAGCAAAACAAAAAAAAAAAGTTTCTGTTGTTAGATTTGTACTCATGCAAAAAAAAAATCCAAAATTAGTACGTTGACCAAACCACATAACCAGAGTTGCATTAATGCAGGACTACATTCAAAAAGCTGGAAACAAGTTAATAGAATAACAAATGATTTTAAAATTGAATAACAGTAAAATGCTTTTATACTACCTTCCCACCCACATGCCAACATAGTTTCAGTGACAATAGATCTTAATAAACAATATAACTCAGTGGCTTAATATTTCTCAGATATACTAGTCTTCAACAGAACTCTTAGTATGTCTGTTCAATATCCTGCAGCAACTGTTCATCTCTGTGAGTTGGAGGTCTCATATATCAGATATAACAGAATATAATTTACATCAGACCAGCAAAAGGACTGCTGCAGTGTAACAAAATTTAATACAGCAGTGCAACTGTGACTTGATATCCGGCCATCAAGAATCTCATTCACAATGAGAGATTTTACATTGATCCCCATGTACCTCCATAGAACAATATGCACTATATCTTGTTGAAAGTGTTAAAAAGTACAAGAAATACAATTACATTCAACTTTTGCACAGAGACATACACAAAAACATATAAAACTGATAAAACCTACAGATGTCACCCTGTGTCGGGGAGAAATATAATTGACCATACTAACAGATGTACTGCTCCTGCTAGTCTAGTTTCTTAGAGTACATTTAGCACCTGATGCAGGAGTCTTAGTATAAGAACGGGTATCGGGCAGTGTGTGTCTCTACAGACTACCGTTGGTAAGGACATTGTGGCCATTTGACAACAGCACGTCTTAGCACACCAGCTGTTCAGCCACCAGCTGTCTTATTATCAAATAATGCCGCTTCAGGGCAATGAAGCCTCTTCTATACTAAATTCGAAAATGTAACACTTTTTACTTTGCACTTGTTAAACAGTTCAACATCTGTACTGAAAATATAATGACTGGCGTGTAATAATTTGGTCCTAACTTGTGTTGATCTGCTATCAGTGAATGATAATGATGATGTCAATGGTTTTACTTTAGCTGTTGCTCCACTCATGATGTATTGCCTGATCTGGACAGGAAACTCAGGTGAGCAATCTCTGACTAAACCCTTCCTACTGCTTAGTGGATAACTTCTCTGCACATGGTGTCAGTGAAGTATACCAATGATATCCATGCCTTTAGCTGGCCTGTGGCTCTGTAGTCAGGATGCAGCACCTGGTGTGTCTCAGATGAGGGCAGGGGTGGGGAGGCATTGCCTGCTAAAGCCATACTAGTGCTCAGTATCCTAATTTGTGTGTAACTGCTATTAGCAACATCTACCAATCATCAGCATGACTTCCGTTCTGGTGTGGCTCTGCAGGCACTATGCAGAACTGGATCTGTTCAGTGGGGAGCTATAATGAAATTCGTCGGTCCAAATCAGTGTACTGAGTGGCCTCTACTGCTCTTTAAAAAACTAAAAACATGATAAAAGTTACTTACGTTCCTTACCTGAGGCCCAGCTGGACCTGCAGCACTTGATGAATGACCCGCTGCTGGAGAGTCTGGTGTCACCTCCACAGAGGGTTCTAGCTCCACAATTTCAATACCCTCTGTGGAGTCTCCTCAGCAGCACCCTCTGTAGATGGTTCATCCTTTGTAAAACCTAGTAAAGACAAAATATTACTTTTCTGTGACTATTAGGATAACTATATATATCTCAGCACTATCACCTGCACTAAATTCTTAATGCTGATGACTCCAATAGTATCTACTACAGAATTCACAATGCACTGTACACCTGTTCTGTAAAACAGTAGACTAACTGCAATTGTTGCCTTGTTAGTAGCTGCAAAAAAGATAACATAATGAGCAATTTTAAGAGCTGATCAAGACAATCTGCTACCCATTCTGCCCATTTCTGGCAAGTAGTTTAAAACTATTAAACACAGAATACTGCATCAAAGCTTAATCTTTTGTAAACTTAAAGTTGTAGAAACATCTGCAGCACAGTGTCTCACTTCTAAGAAAACAAATTGCTAAAATTATTATTCTTCGTTGTCTTGTCCAGTTGGTTTTGTACGATTTTCTATGTTGTGACTGTCAGCACACTATAAAAGATACTGCATTAACAGTGATGCACATATAAAGAACTTCTTGTATCTTGAGTGTCCCTTGACAACAGAGTACCTCTCAAGCTGTGCTTGAGAGCTCATCTGTCACCAACAAAACCTCTCAATACAAGAATATGGTCACACACAATTCTCTTTATTTACTGTCTTTCTACAAGATCTACTACATACTAAGTGCACATTCAGAGACTACCTTAACATTTCTATGAATGTAATATGCCTATCATATGCCTGTATACAATCAACATGACTAAAGAGTCAAAAATGCCCACTGTAAGAATGGCCACACCCTCCCCAAGCCGCGAATGAAAGTTGTGAAAATCAATACTAAACCTTCATAATACGAAGTTCACACAACTGCTAACAACACTGATGACTTGTATGACATCACCCTGTAATGGTGTAACATATGTAGAAGTGCTGCTAGATCCTGAATGTAGAGACACACCTAACTAAAACTGAACATATTGAACACATACCTCTTTCGCATTAGCTGCAGACATACATAATACTGTAGGCAGCTATGCAGAATCATGTGTTCTATCATACAGGATTCTGATGCCCTGACTTCAAAAGCAAACCTTGAGTGTTCCATAGTAATCAGAACCCCAAATACACAGAACACACTACTTTGAATAGAGTCCCTCAGGCTGTATTTTTCCTACTGCATAGTACTCTATGAAAATGTTTTTTCCCCATTTCTTTTGTTCTCAACACAAAACTTACTCATAAATAGTCTAGAGAATGTAGAATGCTGTCCTACCACAGTAGGGTAGAACAGAATCCCATCAGCTTGGAACTGTGAAACATAGCATTTAGACAGGCAGTGAAATTCAACACAGAAGAACATTCCACTATTCATACATATCAAGTAACTGAGTTGTACTATCTCACTGAGACAATGTTCCCCATCCACAGAGCACTCCATCATAGCACAATGTAATAAAGAGCTTAATAGTGTGACCCAGACAATATATCCCACTCCCATCACAAATTAACTATATGATCACTTAATACCTACAGTTACATAAAACTATGCATAGCTTCAGTAGACACCATCTATAAGACTGTGAACATTGGGTAACATCTAGAGCACATACCCATAGCAGAAATAAAGCTCTCAACATGAAGATAATATTTTGAATAACATGAAACACCATAGATAAAAAATAAATTACCTGTACACTCTGTTCCACACTATTATCACAGCATGTAACAGTACATAGTGGACATTGACTTAAAAGATAGTTGTCACTACATCATTCTAACTTCAGCAGAGTTGAGCACAAGTAGCTGCTCAACAGAAACCCCTCGTGCGCACCTTCCAGGAGTGGTGCTGGCTGCACATGATGGGAGGAAGCAGGGGCAATTGGTGTTATGGCTGAGTGAGAAAATAAAATAAGCATTATTTCTAACTATTTCAGGATTAACATCAATATCACTTAATTTTTTTTCTTTTATTTGTACAATTTCTTTTTACCACTCCTATTTCCTGCCCTCACATGCCACTCATTCGGCCCGCTCCTCATCACATCCAGACCCCAAACCTAGAACCTACCCCTAGAGTGCCCGCTCCCGACATCTGCGCAGTAGGGGCGTTCCTGCAATTGGTGGCATGTAGCAAACAGTCCTGTCGTCTTCTAGGACCACAAAGGTATTTTTTCCTGTTCTGTCTTCCCCTCTCGGAACCCCCTGGGACACTGGCACTTAGGACTAACATCTACAGATGTGACATGGTGACACACATCTGCCTACTATACAGCACACAACACCCCCTCCCCGACTCTTAAATAATGTGGCAAAAGTTCACAATTCCTAAGTACTAACACCCTCAATTACCAACATACTAAGATTGTTACTTCCAATATTTACATACCCTATCACAGTTGCACAAGGAACTGTGTCAGGGAGTAGTATACTTATTTTGAGGTACTTCAACATGGCAGTACTAAAATATACTTGCAAGTATGGTGACGATCTCCAAAGTCAGGCTTCCCTGCATCCTCCCACATAGCATAAGCTATGTTGTACCACTCCCTCACACTCCTGCACATATCACCCGCCACAGCCTTCACCTTAAAAAAGGTCTGGTGAGTGATCTTCCACTTCCTCCTACACGCATCAGGAGATCTTGCAGTCTCCTCTCTCCCCAACGTGTGACTAACCTGCACAAAAAAACACCAAAAAAAAAGTATTGTTAATCATTTTGTACTAGAAAAATATGTACATTTACAAAAAGCACAACTGCAGCTGTCACTAACAAAGTGTAACAATATCTGACTGAGATGCGCAGATCATTAAATATTCACAGAGAAGGTTTGTCAGTATTTTAATTGTCTAGATAGCAACTCTGTCCCACTATAACAGAATACTTCTTGTACTAGTTTCATTCTTCTAGGTACCACACTGTACTGTTCAAAGTGAAATATGTCTCCATGGTTTGTCGTCACTCTTAAAAATAAATGTTTCTATCCATACCATACATCAAAACAATACTTAACTACTGAATAACTCGTTCTCTTTTCACATGTTAATATAGTGAGACCTACTACCACTACAATATGTCTTAGTAAACTGTACTTGAATACCATATATCAACAGTTATCATTATTGTAGTTGAGAAAATGCAACAATCAATTCTTAATCCTGATTGGCTGTGACAGGCTCAAGCCAGCAAAACATAAGAGTCAATCCAAGTGCCTCTTCACAGAGTAATATTCTCAATGGGCCATTTTCTAAGCACAATATTACCCTCCAGGTTAGGCATTATTGGCAAATACGGACCTTCCATGAGCCATAGCCCTCGACCTGTGACGTTGGGTCTCATACGGCCCTGGTAGTCTGTATTTCCCCAATAATTCCCACCCTGTCAGTTATTATTGCTTAGTATACAGCAGTAAAAATAGTGATCTCTCAATTCAATTAATGACATACCTTTCCCCAGGTGTGAATCAGGCTGAGGTTAGTCACTCGCATGACTATCCTGGGATTAGCATGCTCCTTGACAGCCTGAACAATTGCCAGCACCTCTCTGTCACTCCAGGACTTGGGCATTTTTCTGTCTGTAAAAAAAAAATGCATTTCAGTACAAACATTTAAATATAACATATATTATGATGTGTCTATCTCACATCTGTGTCTGTTTCTTAATGCTCAAAATAATATATTTCTAACAACTAATAAATGTGAACTTTCAATGAGTGCATTATTCAAACAATTAAATACCCCCTCAGCTTGATGACACATAATAGTATAACGTGAAACATAGAAAGTTCTTTTGAGACCTGCTGTGGTGTCCTTTTAAAACCAAATTCAAGGTCTATTATTAATATACTGATTATGTGCTTCTAAACAGAAGTACAGTAAATCTAGGGTTATCTAACTGGTGTGTCACAAACATACAACCACAGTGTGCACTCCATTATAACACCATGAATTGTGTCCAACTGCATAAAGTATCATAAGCCAGGTAACAGTACTATAGTGCCTGACAGTCAGTATGGCATCACGTGATTGTCTGATTTTCCTTTCTTCATATCTGTCTCGACCTCAATATACAATTTAACTAATCTCACTAGTAGTAGAGGTGGTCAGTAGTGTTTGTTCCTACCAACAACTCCAGAAATATTAAAACATTACTGTTTTTAATAGAATACCATCATCCACAGCATCACACTGTTGTCTGTACCTAAAACAACAGAACCTACAAAGAAACATGCTGACAAATATTAAATTATAATAGTTCTTAAAGCAGCATTCAATGTAGCATCACTATACTGACCTACTGAGCATCGAATGAACACAAAACAACAATACTTAAATTTGAGCAGTTTTTCAGTGATGATATGTCTGTAGAGAATAATCCATTATCTGTTGAAACAAATAGACATAGCTTATTAGAGAACTGTCAATACAAAAAAACTTGATACTGAGTCACACAATACCACCCCACGCCTCAAAAGAACACATACTACACCTGGACTGCATAAAAACTGATGCACATATATTATAAATCTGTCATACAACCTGAACATTGTTTGCAGCAATAAGCAATTGTTAAATTATAAAATGTTGCCGGATGTACTATATATGGTATTCTTCTTTTGACTTCACTGTTTGTATGTTGGTATATTCGCAATAAAAAGAATGAAACAAGAGACATTGTGTGAAAATAGCTATGCTCCAGGAAAAGCTCCTGACAAGTGCAGAACATTTAAAGTTAGTCAGAGAATGGGTGGGGCAGTGTTATGATGCCTCATTTAATGGACATAACAGAGACATTGCAGTTGTTCTGCATAAAAATGTTCCATTTATTACAGACTGTGTACTCTGTGACCCAGGCAATGGTCAGTATACAGTATCTTTGTTCAGGGCAGGATCTGTCAGTGGCAGATCCAGGAATTTACAGACCGGGGGGGGCACTTGCTCTCAAAAACCAAACCTCTCTGGGGGGGTCTGGGGGCATTCCCCCTTAGGAAATTTTGAAAATGTAAAGTGTGAAATGGTGCACTTTGGAACATTTTTGGCCCAGTTTCAGGAGCAAAGTGCTGTGGGAGGACTTTGAGTAATACTAAGAAGCTGCAAAAGAGTTTGCATCACAGGCTATCAAAGACTCCCTAAAAATCATCTGCCCTGCCATGGCATGCAATTCCACCCTGGATCCCAGCCAAAAAAGAGTGAGAGTCTCTTTCCCTAGATTTTGGGGGATGGAATGGTCCTTTGTGGAGTCTGGTTCAGACACTGGGAGAATTTTACCTAGACTGTGGCCAAGCAATCATGTCATAAGCTATTAAATGCAGAAAAAATGTCTAACAAGGACTCATTGCTCAATCAACAGTAGTCTGTTATTGACTATCCCACAGAATCCTAAATATGTTCCACTATTTGAGAAACAGTATTGCAGCTTTTGCTGCTTGCCCAACATGTGGGTTTCTAATAATATAGTCAGTGATTAGTTATCAGTGACTTGATATGAAGATTGTAATGGAGGCTGACAATGATGGTCACCACCAAGGGCTCCGCAGTGGTCCTCTGTCATGCTGCAGTGCCAGCAGTCATGGCCCAAGAATGACCTTGGAATGCACAAGTGGGTGGGGCGGGGAGATAGTGCTGCCAATGCTACTGCTCACCCCATTCTAAGAGTAAGTAAGCTAAGATGGGTACAGAATAAGAGAATGGGGTAAACATTAGGGTTTTCAACCCCAAGGCACACCTCTCACACCTGGCCCTGCATGCAGGGTGGGGTGTTAGGGTTGGAAACTGAGGGTGGGGGTCTTAGGGTTGGGAACCCTAAGGTGTTGTTTCCCTACTTTTGATGCTGGAGCCCGAATGGTCCATTAATTACATATTTTGCAGAGAATTTCCCTACATTTAGAAAAAGTATAATCATAAGGAACCCTTATGGTGCCTTAAAGTTTTTTGCAGAGAATTTCCTTGCTTTTTGAGAAAATATAATCAAATGCCTATTTCTTTGTTTATTTCCCTCCAGGCTCTACGCTCCCAACTCCCATAATTTTGTAAAGAGATTGTAATTGTATCCTTATTTTTCTGTGGGAGTGCAGGGGGACTTTGGGCCCTGCACTCCCATCACTCCATCCTTCCTCTGCATATTTGTATGTGGGAGCACAGGGCCCTCTGCTATCCATGCATTAGTCCCTAATAGTATCTGTATTTCTTTTTGGGAGCACAGGGCCCCATCCATGCATCAGACCTTAGTAGTATTCCTATCCTAAGTCATAAACATCTTTGTAACACTAACCCGAAGAGCTGTCTCTAACCCTAACTCCGCAACAAGTAATATTTATTGGGGGGCACACACCACAGAAAGTATACCTCAGCACCCTGAACAATATTAAATATATGCCCCCCATTAACTCCAACAGACACATAAACTAACCCTAACCTAACTCTGGAACAAATAATATTTAATGTGGGGCACATACGACAGAAGGTGTACCTCGGCACCCTGAACAATATCAGATGTGCCCCCCCTTAACTCCAAAAGACATATAACCTAATCCACACCTGAACCTGAACCCTAATGCTAACTCCAGAACAAGTAATATTTAATGGCATGCACACACAATAGAAAGTGTACTTCAGCACCCTGAACAATATCACCTATGTGCCCACAATTAACTCCAACAGATACATAACCTAACCCTAACCGAACTCTGGAACAAGTTATATTTAATGGGGGGGGGCACACACAACAGAAGGTGTACCTCGGCACCCTGAATAATATCAAATATGTGCCTCCCATGTACTCCAGCAGATATATAACGTAACCATAACTCAAACCCGCACAAATGCAAATACAAAAATTCATGTTGAATAATATTAGAACTTTCACAGATCATAGCTCACTCAATATTTGGAGTTAACAGTAACACTATATGTGAAATGAATGATCTCACTGAGTACTACAACATTAATGCATAATACTAAGGACAGTCACCACAGGGTACCCACAGCACCCCCATATGTCCAACAAAATTAAACATGGTGCCAAATGCAGAATTTAAGGCCAACTTTCACAAGGCATCACCCAGGTACGTACCTCCTCTTGGACTATAAGCTCACCAAGCTTCAGCCTACTCATTTGCAAATTAACAGAGTTATGCCCCAAGAACCCAAAACTGATTTTTACCAATAATTCCTAAACTACTGGGCATTAAGTGTAAACCTAAATATTTATTACTGTTTGAGGTGAGCTCCACAGACACACATGTCCATGATTTGTGGAAACAAGCCCACTGATAAAAATAAACATATCTGTAAACAGTTTTAGGGAAAATTACCCCAGAATCCGATTCCTCAGGTCCTGATTAGGCAAATAAGTGTTGGTGTTTACCAACACCCAGCATTTTTCCACATTTTAAGTTTCTTTGCTTTGTTAACTGAAAACAAGATGGCAGAATCTCGACAAAACTTTCTGCATCTATAGCAAAAAAAAAAAAAAAAACACATTCACAGCAAAAAACGTCGTTTCAAGGCTACTGTCTAACTTTTCCCATAGGAAATAATAGGAAACTCTGAAATGTAATAACTTTTTAATGGATTAATATTTTTTCACCAAACCTTCAAAAGGCACATCAATGACCCAAGCCCCACATACCCTAAAATTTCAGGCCAAACACACAGGCCATTTCTGAGATGGTGTGACAAAGACTTTACATAAAAATTGTAGTTTTCAATTTTTTTGATAATCCACATCTTTGCACCCACACATCCGACTGGAACAAAATTTGCCACATCAAGAGACCTTTGGCCTGATGGTGCATGCAAACTGGAAGACTAGGTTTGCTGGCCAAGGCACTTAGCTTCACCTGAGCTCTTTTCTTCTAGGTTGCTAGAGAGGACAGAGCAAAGAACCTTACCAGAGCAAGGATAAGGCTTAAGGCTTCTTTTGACTAAGCAGATTTACAGTGTGTTGTTATTTTTATTGTGTACTCACAGGGATTGTTACTGTTTGTTGTTAACATGTTATTGCTTTATTTTCTCTGATTCAAATTGTTGTTGCTGGGTATACCTTCTCCTGCATTATCACAGGGTGTGTGCTTACAGATTACTGCTGTAGTCTTCTGATTCAAATTGTCTTTTGCAAGGTATATCTTCTTTTACTGCTTTATTTTTCTCTGTAGCAAAGTGTTTCTTACAGGGTATATCTTCTGTGAAATTATTACAGGTGGTGCTTAAATTTTTATCATAAGATTAAACAAAATTACCGCTTTCCACTATTTTATTTTGTTTTTGCTGAAAGTGTTTTGTTTGTCTCACAGGTGTTGCAGTCTCCTTCTCACATTGAAGGAGCTAATTGCTTTCCTCCCACAGCTCTTCCAGGGGCTTAGGTGTGTATCTGGGGGTGGAGCTGACAAACTGTCAGGAACTTCCAACAAAGGGAAGGGTTAAAAGGTCAGGTTAGTTGATATCTTGGAGGCGGAAGACTAGGTTTGCTGGCCAAGTCACCTAGCTTCACCTGAGCCCTTTTCTTCTAGGTTGCTAGAAAAGACAGAGCAAAGAACCTTACCAGAGCAAGGATAAGGCTTAAGGCTTCTTTTGGCTAGGTAGATTTACTGTGTGTTGTTATTTTTATTTTGTGCTCACAGGGATTGTTACTGTTTGTTGCTAACATTTTATTGCTTTATTTTCTCTGATTCAAATTGTTGTTGCTGGGTATACCTTCTGCTGCATTATCACAGGGTGTGACTACAGGTGTTTGCTTACAGATTACTGCTGCACTCTTCTGATTCAAATTGTCTTTTGCAAGGTATATCTTCTGTCGCTGCTTTATTTTTCTCAGTAGCAAAGTGTTTCTTACAAAATATATCTTCTGTGAAATTATTACAGGTGGTGCTTTACAGGTGTTACAGTTTTATCTGTCATTAGGATAAGCTTTCAGGGCTACTGCATTTGTTGCTGCCTGATTGTTTCAGCTCTTACCTCCTTGTTTCTTTCATCTGTGGTTCTTCTTTTTCGGCAGAGGAAGGGCCCAGCCACCCCCATCCCCAACCATCCAACTCTACACTCCTTTTATAGGGTAGCACAGTTGTGACATTTCCTGTAGCAAAGCAGGAAGGGGCAGATCAGAGGGGTATCCACACAGTAACCTCATTTACAGAGGCACTAGTACTTTAACTTGTTATAACAAGTTATACAAAACAAACAAAACACAAAATCAAACTTTTTCTTTCGTTTTCTTCCTTCTTATTACTCTGACCAGGTTATAAACCCAGCAACTTATCTGGAATGGATATCATTAACTGCAGGTACTGCAGAACACTTTTCAGAAGGGCAGTTTTACAGGATTTAGGACACTGTCCTACATGCTAGGCCATTGGAGATCTAAGGACTCAGGTCCAGGCAGCATGGGCAGAGATTGCATGCCTCAAATTGCATATTCAAGAGGAAATGTATTATAAGAACCGCCCGCCATTTCCCTAACATCCAACAGAAGCACCTCAACTGCAGAGGGTAGTTGGTCCAGGAGGTTGGCAGGTGGTTAGGAGGGGCAAATTGGGTGCCTCATCACTCAGTGTTCTCTAACATATCACCTCCACAAACCATATAAAAAGTACAAACAGGTATCTGCCTCTATCTCCGAAATCAAACAAAGGGGAAGAGGATACTGCAGAGCAGAACACTGCAGCACAGGAGCTAGCACAACAAAACTTGCCTAAAACAGCAACCAAAATAAAAAAAAGCAAAAAGGAAATCCAAAAAATATCTGATCATAGGAGACTCCATGATTTAGGGAGTTGATACATATCTCCAGTCAGGGGTAATGGTTAGATGTCTCCCAGGTACATCAGCATGGAGAGACACTGACTGCATTGCTAAAATTGTTCAGGAAGCAGGAGAAAACATTGACATCCTGGTACACATAGGGACTAACGATCTCACCAGCTGGTCAGTTGTGGAGACCAAGGAACACCTGACCAGGCTGGGTGAAAAACTATTATCCATTTCATTTGGCATCTCCTTCTCTGAGACCCTGCCAGTATGGGAGAGGGGGACAGATGGACAGAAGGTCAGAGAAGGGGAGATAGGGGAGCTAACATGTGGCTCAAGAGCTGGTGCCAGGAAAAAGGACACAGATTTGTAGTGGACTGGCAACAGTTTTGGGAGCAAAAGTTCTTTAAATTTGATGGACTGCATCTGACTAAGGAGGGAGTCAGTGCATTGGGGCAGAAGTTTGATGTCTTTGCAGAATATTTAAACTAGCAAATGGGGAGAGGGGTGCAGCACCCCATACATCGAATGGGAAGAACACCCCTCCCCCTTCAGCTAGTGGTCAAACAGGAGTTCAGCATGTCTGTAGTTCATTTGCATCACCAGACAAAGAAAAAGGTCTGGCTCCCCACACGATGCACAGGTGAAATGCCGGACCTCACCCAACAACTAACACACCGAAATCTCGCCAATGGAAAATCATGTACACAAATGCTTGCAGTCTGGAAAACAAGATTCCAGACTTGGAGGCAATAATGATAGAGGTGGACATAGTAGCCATTAGCGAGACATGGTTTACCAGTAACCACACTTGGGAGACTTCAGTACCTGGCTATGTACTGTTCAGAAGAGACCGAGGTGCAAAAGGGGGGATGAAGTGGCCCTTTATGTCAATGAAAATATCAAACCTACAGAAATTCAGAATACACATAAGGAGCCAGAAGAACTGTGGGTCACCCTGAAAACAGGAAATGGGACAGCCATACAAACATACAAACTGGGGTTGTTGTGTACAGGCCTCTAGACCAGGGGGAGGACATAGATATGTTACTGTTAGAAGACATACAAAACATGACAGTTAAAGGTGAGGTTCTGATAATGAGAGATTTGAACATGCCAGATACAGACTGGTCAATACCAGCAGGGACATCTGCCAGAACTAGACACATGGTGGATTCCCTGCAGGGGGAGGGCCTCAAACAACTGGTACAACAACCTACAGAGACAGGGCTATCCTAGATCTAGTACTGACTAACAGGGAAAGGATCACAGATCTCCAGGTAGAAGGTCACCTGGATGCCAGTGACCATCATATGGTATGGTTCAATTTGGCCACTAGAACAAAATCATCCCATTCCAAGGCAAAAATATGGGACTTCAGAGGAGCTGACTTTGATAAGATGGCCAAGAAAGTTAAGCTAGCCCTGGCAAAAAGAAATACAGGTGAGTGGATACAGGCAAAGTGGGCAAGCATTAAAGATGCAATACTTGAAGCAACATCCCATTGTGATAGTGAGAAAAGGAAGTGCAAAAGAAGAAGGAAACCACTTTGGTTCTCAAACACAGTAGCAGAAAAGGTCAGAGCCAAAAGGCTGGCCTTCAGGAAATATAAGGGAACACAGCCGGATGAAGATAGGGAGGCATATCAAACTTCCCTAAGGGAAGCAGGGAAGGCAGTAAGGCAGGCAAAGGCCCAAACTGAGGAAACACTAGCACGAACAGTAGAAGAAGGTGACAAGACTTTCTATAGATACATTAGTGGAAGGAGAAATTCCAGAGGGGGTATTGCTAAGATCAAAGGGGATAAGGGGGGTGAGGAGGAGGACCATGTAAAAGCATCTATCCTAAATAGATACTTTTGCTCGGTATTTACTGAAGAGAAGGTAGGGCAGGGCCCACAGCTCAGCACCATGGACACAGGGGGAGGGAGGTGTGCACTAGTCCCATCACAAAAGAAAGGGTCCTGCAAGAGCTCGATAAACTCAGGGTGGACAAGGCAATGGGACCTGATGGCATACATCCCAGGGTACTAAAGGAGCTAAGGGATGAACTAGCAGAGCCATTAGCAGAACTATTTAGTGAGTCTCTGAGCACAGGAGAGGTCCCAGAAGACTGGAGAAGGGCTCATGTGACCCCGCTCCACAAGAAAGGTAACAGGGAGGAGGCAGGGAACTACAGACCAGTCAGTCTTACCTCAGCAGTGGGCTAGATTATGGAGACACTCCTTGAGGAAAGGATAGTGCAACACCTGGAGTCCATAGGAGCACAGGATCCAGGACAGCATGGGTTTATAAAAGGAAGGTCCTATCAAACTAATCTCAGATTTCTTTGACTGAGTAACCAGAGTGGTGGACCAAGGGGGAGCAGTTGATGTTGCCTACCTTGACTTTGGCAAAGCTTTCCGATACTGTTCCACATAGAAGATTGATTAATAAGCTGGGTAGGCTCGGTGGGTTGACATTGGTCAACTGGGTGGCAAACTGGTTGACGGGCAGAAACAGAAAGTGGTAGTAAATGGCATACAGTCAGAAGAGATGCAAGTCACAAGTGGGGTGTCTCAGGATCAGTCCTGAGGCCAGTCCTCTTCAATATCTTCATCAGTGACACTGCAGATGGACTGGAGGGTAAGGTTTGTCTGTTTGCAGATGACACCAAAATCTGCAACAGAGTAGATGATCCAGACGGCATGGACAGAATGAGAAGAGATCTGGATAAACTAGCAAAATGGTCAGAAGAGTGGCAACTGGGGTTTAACGCAAAGAAGTGCAAGATCATGCACATAGGGAAGAGAAACCCTGAAGCCACCTATAGGCTGGGAGGGGAGTTGCTGGCAGTCACAAGGGAAGAAAGAGACTTGGGCGTCATCACCGATGACCTGAAATCATCCAAGCAGACCTCTAAAGCAGTAGGTAAGGCTAGAGGGATGTTGGGGTGTATTAGTAGGGGTATCACAAGTTGGAAGAGGGAGGTAATAATCCCTCTTTACAAGACACTGGTTAGGCCCCATCTGGAGTACTGTGTGCAGTACTGGAGGCCACACCTTCACAAGGACATTAACCAAATTGAGGCAGTCCAGAGAAGGGCAACCAAAATGGTGCAGGGACTGCATCAGAAAACATATGAGGACAGATTAACGGAGCTCAATATGTATACCCTAGAGCAAAGGAGGGAGAGAGGTGATATGATTGAAACATTCAAACACCTTAAGGGCATTAACAAGGTGAAAGAGTCTAACATGTTTCAATATAAGAAAAATAACAGGACAAGAGGACACAGCATGAGATTAGAGGGAAGACGATTAAGGGGTAATGTAAGGAAGTTCTTTTTTCACAGGAAGGGTGGTGGATGCATGGAACTGCCTACCTCAGGAAGTGGTGGATATGAATACTGTGCAGGGCTTCAAACAGGCATGGGATAGGCATAAGGGAGCAATACAGATGAGTATGACTAGATAGGCCATTGACAGAGCAAAGGCCAATGGCACATTCATAAGGTAGAAAAAGAAATGAGCAGACTGGATGAGCCTTACGGTCCTTATCTGCCGTCAACTTCTATGTTTCTATGTTTCATGTGAATTGGTCAAATAGTTGCAAATATATTAAATTGCAAAATTTAGTGTTTAACATAGAAGTGACCATTGAATACTAACCATAGTGGCACTACCGTGCCACTATAATACATATAGAGAGATATGTAATATATATATAATGCATCTATCTATCTATCTATATGTTTGTGTATATATATATATATATTCATTGCAAAAAACTGCATTATTGCAACAGTTATGGTTTTTTTACAGCGACAAAAGTGAGGAAATTCGGCGTTAGGGTTTTTAACCCTAACTCCAGCTTCTCCCCCAACCCACCCCCACTGGCACACACACACACACACACAGAACACAGAACTATGGGGGGTAGTACAAGGCAAGACAACCAATCACAGACAGACACCATAACGCAACAGAAATAACATACAACTTCTTAAACATACCACAGCAGGCATCCATCATCATGTTTCACCAACTGTATCAGTTCTTGTGCCATTCTACATTCCTATATGTGGATAGCCTCCTACAAAACAACATATTACTGATACTAATGCACATGTGTTGTTCGCAGTGTAGACCCATTTGATCTACTGCTGTGCTACCAACTAGTCAATTTCTCCATAGAAGCATAGCAGTGTGCCACTACCAATGTTGTCATTTTTGCATGAAACCGTGCTGTACACCTCCACTTAATTACTTGTTACTGCATAAGAGCCTAGCCACACAGTATCACAAAGTTGCCAGTTGTGCATAACACAGCACTGTGATATGTCAGCCTACTTGACCATTTGTGTATAACAAAATAATATAAATACTTAAATGCATTGATTGTTAAGGAAATGGTACTTAGCCCCTAGTGACTTAACAATTTGTGCATAAGACCATTACAGTATGCTACAATGAAACTTTACCATTTCTGCATGCCACTATACCTATGACTCCACCCACGTGTGAGTTTCTCTGTAAAACTTTTAAATAACTGGTAACAGAGACATATTACTAGGTACAAAGGACCAGCAATTTGACCATTCCCATATAGCAGAATATCCCAATATTGCCATCTAATTGTTGAGTTTGCATATCAGCATGATAAAAATAGACAAACATGACTTGGTGAGAACACAGGAGGTTTAGACCCACTCCAGTTGCATCAACTTTCCAAAGTGACTCATTTCTGCATAACAGTATGATATAAGAAGTACATCTCATGTATTTGTGAGATGTGAGGCTCTCTTACAAGCCATTCTACACCATCTTGCACATTTGTGGATGATGACATAGGCCATGTTGTCACCAAGTTGCCCATTTCTGCATGGCACCATAATATGAATAGCAACATCATCTATTACTAACTACTTCTACATTTAACTAATAAGACACAACAGGGTGTAGGTTATTAGGGTTTACCCATGCCTTGTGTGGTGTGTCACAAGGTGCAGCCGAGCAACAACCACATAAGAAGTGGGTAAATCCAGAGTAACTCACACCCTGGAGTGCCTTATTGTGATTATACAATGGACCCATGTGTAAAATAAATGTAAAAATGTGTTTAATTATGTTTTTATAAATGCCATTCCTCAGCCGTAGCTAATGGAGGATTTACCCATGATCATGTGAAATGTTGTTACCAATATGTTACAAGATTTTCACACAGCATTGTATAATTGTAATATGACAACATAGCCTCACATTGTTATCAAATCTTTTATTTATCTTAACCACTACCATATAAGTGATGAGGGATATGTATAGGTAATTCTACCTGATATGCTTCTAGCACATCTCGCTCTATGCAGACAACAGAGTGTGATGCTAAGACAAGTGATACAGTTGGTGAAATATGATGATGGATGCCTGCTGTGGTATGTTTAAGAAGCTGTATGCTATTTCTGTTGCATTATGGTGTCTGTCTGTGATTGGTTGTCTTGCCTTGTACTGCCCCCCATAGTTGTGTGTTGTGTGTGTGTGTGTGCCAGTGTGGGGGTGGTGGGGGGTTGAGGAAAGCCAGAGTTAGGGTTGAAAAGCCTAACACCGAATTTCCTCACTTTTGTCACTGTAAAAAACCCTAACTGTTGCATTAACACAGTTTTTTGCAATGAATTTCTTGACTTTTTGAGAAAGAAAGAAAAATGTAAAGTTCTCTTACCACATCACATGTTAGAAAGTTTATCTAGGCTTTATATAAGACCCATTCAGAGCAATACCTCACCCAAGTTGTCAGCCCATCTCTGCATAACAGCTACTGCATCATAACTCAAAATCATGGCCCAAGCAAGACCATGATCATCAACACTATATTTCTCTGATACCAACTATTCACTAGCGCTAACAGTCATAATTTGCATATTGTCAGGAATGCAATCAGCTCACCCTCTCTAACCAATGATTGTACTACATACATATTTATAATAAGGAGACAAACACATCATTGAAGAACTATAATATTTAATAAAATATTTTTTGAAAAATATTCAACTTCTATTTACAAGTGTTATAAAACCAGAAATACAAAAATAAATAAATGTGTTTATTCACACATATAGATGGAAAGGAATAATAAATAAAATAAAAGTAGTGAAAAATAAAATAAAAGTGTTACTTCACACTTGAACTAGACGGTGGAGGGGACATATAAATAAAAATAAAAAACAAATTATTCAAAAAGCTATGTACAATTAGTGGCCAGGAGTGACAGAGAGGTGCTGGCCATTCAGGCTGTAGGGCCTTGGGAGAGGATGAGGAGAGGAAGTGGAAGGCTGCACAGGAGTGGATGTGGCCAGGTGCCCCTCTTCAGCAGCTGATGGTGGTGTTGTTGAGGGCACCTTTGAGGGCTCTTGCTGAGGAGCTGAGGAGGGCTGATCATCCTGTAGATGCTGCAGGTCCTGATGCAGCAGATGATGAATCACTTCTGTGGCCTCCACCTGGTTCTCAGCCAGCCGCACCATGAGGCTGTGTGTGGACTCCAGCAAAGCAACAGAGGCCTCTTCCAGTTCTCTCAATGATTGAACTGCTTGGGTGAGGCCCCTGTTGCTCTGCTCGAGCCCATGGGTGGCTATTAAGGCTGCATGCCCCACATGCCCATGATGTTGCAGCAAATCAATAATTTCCCCCTGTTGACTGATTGTTTCCCATCCTTGACCAATTATGCAATTCAGTTTTGCTGCAGTGTCATGAGCGTGGTCGGCTGCAGCCCTGTTACCACCCTGCATGGCCTCCAGCAGCTGGCTGAGGATCTCACTGATCTTATTAAGAACGGCAATCTGCCCTGTAGACACAAAAAAATGCAACAATAGACATGTAATTAAAGTAACCTGTTCTGTAGTGTTGTGATAATATACTACAATGAACTGTGATTATTTGTCGTATCGATCATAGGCGAGAAATATTTACATCTATGTCAGATCAGTAAACCTCTGTTAACTTGATAATACTTTCAGTGGCATTTGTTGGTCACACATGCCCTCACCCTTTACATATTATGATGTAAAACTTCTTACAGCACAGTGTGGTACTACAAACCCCAGAATAGGTGTCAATTAATGCTATTTCTTGAAAGACTTCAAGAACCTTTGCATGGCAGTATGTGCAAAATGTGTATAATAATAAAACCTCAGCAGCTATAGCTGTTGAGCCCTCCTGCTCAGCCTGCTGTGATCTGTCCTGCTGTTAATTGTCTCCACTTTGGTACTATAATAGGTAGGCAACCAACAAAGACACACAGCTGTACACACCCACTAAAGCTAATTCATCCTGATTGTCTGGAAAGACCTCTCGAACAACGTAACAGGTGTGAAAGTATACTAGTTAAGGGCCAACAGATGCTACCCCTTCCCTCACCTTCACAAACATCCACAGATGTCCTACATTCCACTCACACAGTATTCCACAGGTACACTCCCTACCCATTGTGTCTCTCTCACCACCAGATGTGTCTGGGTCTCTCACGGTCTACTTATGGTCACAGATTATTGCTTGACAGGCAAGGTAGTCCTGAGATCCCATGTGGCAAGACTACCATTTCTACACTACTGTGTGATCTGATCCTACCTCATCAGGTTTCTCAAGGTCAGACAGCGTAGTTCAGATAATTTGATTATAGTATATGGTTGAATGTTGTTATGGATAGAAATCCATAACCACAATGGACTTGTTATGCTGCAGTAGCTATGTAATCACAGTTGTAACAGTGCGCTAGCTATGTCACCACTGCACCATAACAACTGGGAATGCTGACACATACTTTCTTTTCTCAATCCAGTAAAGCCAGAAGTTGTGTTCTTTTAAACTTGAACTTGCAGAAACATCTGCAATACACTGTGTCAGTAAAAAAAATTACAATTTCTTTTCTGCTGTCTTCTCCAGCTGGTTTTATATGGTTTTCTATGCTATGACTGCAGATACACAAAAAGATTGTGTATGCGCAGTAATACACAAACAAAGAGATAGTATCTTGAGGTTCCCTTGGAAACACAATACCTTTCGAACTGCGCTCTAGAGCTAATCTGTCACCATGGAAACCTCTCGATACAAGAATATCCTTGTTATGTATGACTGCTCAAACACAATCCTCTGTGTAACAGAACTGTACCACACATATCCCAGATGAACATACAGTAACTGTGCTTCAACAGTAAATTTGAGATGAAGCAATACGAATACAAATGTAAAAAATTGTCATTATGCACAGAACTGGTAGCTGTCATACCTATAAACAAATGTTCAGCAAAACAAAAAAAAAGTTTCTGTTGTTAGATTTGTACTCATGCAAAAAAAAAATCCAAAATTAGTACGTTGACCAAACCACATAACCAGAGTTGCATTAATGCAGGACTACATTCAAAAAGCTGGAAACAAGTTAATAGAATAACAAATGATTTTAAAATTGAATAACAGTAAAATGCTTTTATACTACCTTCCCACCCACATACCAACATAGTTTCAGTGACAATAGATCTTAATAAACAATATAACTCAGTGGCTTAATATTTCTCAGATATACTAGTCTTCAACAGAACTCTTAGTATGTCTGTTCAATATCCTGGAGCAACTGTTCATCTCTGTGAGTTGGAGGTCTCATATATCAGATATAACAGAATATAATTTACATCAGACCAGCAAAAGGACTGCTGCAGTGTAACAAAATTTAATACAGCAGTGCAACTGTGACTTGATATCCGGCCATCAAGAATGTCATTCACAATGAGAGATTTTACATTGATCCCCATGTACCTCCATAGAACAATATGCACCATATCTTGTTGAAAGTGTTAAAAAGTACAAGAAATACAATTGCGATTCAACTTTTTGCACAGAGATATACACAAAAACATATAAAACTGATAAAACCTACAGATGTCACCTGCGGTCGGGGGGAGAAATATAATTGACCATACTAACAGATGTACTGCTCCTGCGAGTCTAGTTTCTTAGAGTTCATTTAGCACCTGATGCAGGAGTCTTAGTATAAGAACGGGTATCGGGGCAGTGTGTGTCTCTACAGACTACCGTTGGTAAGGACATTGTGGCCATTTGACAACAGCACGTGTTAGCACACCAGCTGTTCAGCCACCAGCTGTCTTATTATCAAATAATGCCGCTTCAGGGCAATGAAGCCTCTTCTATACCAAATTCGAAAATGTAACACTTTTTACTTTGCACGTGTTGAACAGTTCAACATCTGTACTGAAAATATAATGACTGGCGTGTAATAATTTGGTCCTAACTTGTGTTGATCTGCTATCAGTGAATGATAATGATGATGTCAATGGTTTTACTTTAGCTGTTGCTCTCCACTCATGATGTATTGCCTGATCTGGACAGGAAACTCAGGTGAGCAATCTCTGACTAAACCCTTCCTACTGCTTAGTGGATAACTTCTGCACATGGTGTCAGTGAAGTATACCAATGATATCCATGCCTTTAGCTGGCCTGTGGCTCTGTAGTCAGGATGCAGCACCTGGTGTGTCTCAGATGAGGGCAGGGGTGGGAGGCATTGCCTGCTAAAGCCATACTAGTGCTCAGTATCCTAATTTGTGTGTAACTGCTATTAGCAACATCTACCAATCATCAGCATGACTTCCGTTCTGGTGTGGCTCTGCAGTCACTATGCAGAACTGGATCTGTTCAGTGGGGAGCTATAATGAAATTCGTCGGTCCAAATCATGTACTGAGTGGCCTCTACTGCTCTTTAAAAAAAACTAAAAAACATAATAAAAGTTACTTACGTTCCTTACCTGGAGGCCCAGCTGGACCTGCAGCACTTGATGAATGACCCGCTGCTGGAGAGTCTGGTGTCACCTCCACAGAGGGTTCTAGCTCCACAATTTCAATACCCTCTGTGGAGTCTCTCCTCCAGCAGCACCCTCTGTAGATGGTTCATCCTCTGTAAAACCTAGTAAAGACAAAATATTACTTGTCTGTGACTATTAGGATAACTATATATATCTCAGCACTATCACCTGCACTAAATTCTTAATGCTGATGACTCCAATAGTATCTACTACAGAATTCACAATGCACTGTACACCTGTTCTGTAAAACAGTAGACTAACTGCAATTGTTGCCTTGTTAGTAGCTGCAAAAAAGATAACATAATGAGCAATTTTAAGAGCTGATCAAGACAATCTGCTACCCATTCTGCCCATTTCTGGCAAGTAGTTTAAAACTATTAAACACAGAATACTGCATCAAAGCTTAATCTTTTTGTAAACTTAAAGTTGTAGAAACATCTGCAGCACAGTGTCTCACTTCTAAGAAAACAAATTGCTAAAATTATTATTCTTCCGTTCTTGTCCAGTTGGTTTTGTACGATTTTCTATGTTGTGACTGTCAGCACACTATAAAAGATACTGCATTAACAGTGATGCACAGATAAAGAACTTCTTGTATCTTGAGTGTCCTTGACAACAGAGTACCTCTCAAGCTGTGCTTGAGAGCTCATCTGTCACCAACAAAACCTCTCAATACAAGAATATGGTCACACACAATTCTCTTTATTTACTGTCTTTCTACAAGATCTACTACATACTAAGTGCACATTCAGAGACTACCTTAACATTTCTACATGAATGTAATATGCCTATCATATGCCTGTATACAATCAACATGACTAAAGAGTCAAAAATGCCCACTGTAAGAATGGCCACACCATCCCCAAGCCGCGAAATGAAAGTTGTGAAAATCAATACCAAACCTTCATAATACGAAGTTCACACAGCTGCTAACAACACTGATGACTTGTATGACATCACCCTGTAATGGTGTAACATATGTAGAAGTGCTGCTAGATCCTGAATGTAGAGACACACCTAACTAAAACTGAACATATTGAACACATACCTCTTTCGCATTAGCTGCAGACATGCATAATACTGCAGTAGGCAGCTATGCAGAATCATGTGTTCTTGAATACAGGGATTCTGATGCCCTCTGACTTCAAAAGCAAACCTTGAGTGTTCCATAGTAATCAGAACCCCAAATACACAGAACACACTACTTCTGAATAGCGTCCCTCAAGCTGTATTTTTCCTACTGCATAGTACTCTATGAAAATGTTTTTTCCCCATTTCTTTTGTTCTCAACACAAAACTTACTCATAAATAGTCTAGAGAATGTAGAATGCTGTCCTACCACAGTAGGGTAGAACAGAATCCCATCAGCTTGGAACTGTGAAACATAGCATTTAGACAGGCAGTGAAATTCAACACAGAAGAACATTCCACTATTCAATACATATCAAGTAACTGAGTTGTACTATCTCACTGAGACAATGTTCCCCATCCACAGAGCACTCCATCATAGCACAATGTAATAAAGAGCTTAATAGTGTGACCCAGACAATATATCCCACTCCCATCACAAATTAACTATATGATCACTTAATACCTACAGTTACATAAAACTATGCATAGCTTCAGTAGACACCATCTATAAGACTGTGAACATTGGGTGTAACATCTAGAGCACATACCCATAGCAGAAATAAAGCTCTCAACATGAAGATAATATTTTGAATAACATGAAACACCATAGATAAAAAAATAAATTACCTGTACACTCTGTTCCACACACTATTATCACAGCATGTAACAGTACATAGTGGACATTGACTTAAAAGATAGTTGTCACTACATCATTCTAACTTACCAGCAGAGTTGAGCACAAGCAGCTGCTCAACAGAAACCCCTCGTGCCGTACCTTCCAGGAGTGGTGCTGGCTGCACATGATGGGAGGAAGCAGGTGCACTTGGTGTTATGGCTGAGTGAGAAAATAAAAATAAGCATTATTTCTAACTATTTCAGGATTAACATCAATATCACTTAATTTTTTTTCTTTTATTTGTACAATTTCTTTTTACCACTCCTATTTCCTGCCCTCACAAGCCACTCATTCGGCCCGCTTCTCATCACATCCAGACCCCAAACCTAGAACCTACCCCTAGAGTGCCCGCTCCCGACATCTGCACAGTAAGGGCGTTCCTGCAATTGGTGGCATGTAGCAAACAGTCCAGTCGTCTTCTAGGACCGCAAAGGTATTTTTTCCTGTTCTGTCTTCCCCTCTCGGAACCCCCTGGGACACTGGCACTTAGGACTAACATCTACAGATGTGACATGGTGACACACTTCTGCCTACTATTCGGCACACAACACCCCCTCCCCGACTCTTAAATAATGTGGCAAAAGTTCACAATTCCTAAGTACTAACACCCTCAATTACCAACATACTAAGATTGTTACTTCCAATATTTACATACCCTATCACAGTTGCACAAGGAACTGTGTCAGAATAGTATCTTATTTTGAGGTACTTCAACATGGCAGTACTAAAATATACTTACAAGTATGGTGACGATCTCAAAGTCAGGCTTCCTGCATCCTCCCACATAGCATAAGCTATGTTGTACCACTCCCTCACACTCCTGCACATATCACCATACAGCCTTCACCTTAAAAGGTCTGGTGGTGATCTTCCACTTCCTCCTAACCATCAGGAGATCTTGCAGTCTCCTCTCTCCCCACAACGTGACTAACCTGCACAAAAACACCAAAAAGTATTGTTAATCATTTTGTACTAGAAAAATATGTACATTTACAAAAACACAACTGCAGCTGTCACTAACAAAGTGTAACAATATCTGACTGAGATGCATAGATCATTAAATATTCACAGAGAAGGTTTGTCAGTATTTTAATTGTCTAGATAGCAACTCTGTCCCACTATAACAGAATACTTTGTACTAGTTTCATTCTTCTAGGTACCACACTGTACTGTTCAAAGTGAAATATGTCTCCATGGTTTGTCGTCACTCTTAAAAATAAATGTTTCTATCCATACCATACATCAAAACAATACTTAACTACTGAATAACTCGTTCTCTTTTCACATGTTAATATAGTGAGACCTACTACCACTACAATATGTCTTAGTAAACTGTACTTGAATACCATATATCAACAGTTATCATTATTGTAGTTGAGAAAATGGCAACAATCAATTCTTAATCCTGATTGGCTGTGACAGGCTCCAAGCCAGCAAAACATAAGAGTCAATCCAAGTGCCTCTTCACAGAGTAATATTCTCCAATGGGCCATTTCCTAAGCACAATAATACCCTCCAGGTTAGGACATTATTGGCAAATACCGACCTTCCATGAGCCATAACGCCCTCGACCTGTGACGTTGGGTCTCCTTACACCCCTGGGTGGTCTGTATTTCAATAATGCCCACCCATTCTGTTATTATTGCTTACATGTATAGCAGTAAAAAAATAGTGATCTCTCAATTCAATTAATGACATACCTTTCCCCAGGTGTGAATCAGGCTGAGGTTAGTCACTCGCATGACTATCCTGGGATTAGCATGCTCCTTGACAGCCTGAACAATGATGGCAGCCTCTATGTCACTCCAGGACTTGGGCATTTTCTGTCTGTAAAAAAAAATGCATTTCAGTACAAACATTTAAATATAACATATATTATGATGTGTCTATCTCACATCTGTGTCTGTTTCTTAATGCTCAAAATAATATATTTCTAACAACTAATAAATTGTGAACTTTCAATGAGTGCATTATTCAAACAATTAAATGCCCCCCCAGCTTGACGACACATAATAGTATAACGTGAAACATAGAAAGTTCTTTTGAGACCTGCTGTGGTGTCCTTTTAAAACCAAATTCAAGGTCTATTATTAATATACTGATTATGTGCTTCTAAAACAGAAGTACAGTAAATCTAGGGTTATCTAACTGGTGTGTCACAAACATACAACCACAGTGTGCACTCCGTCATAACACCATGAATTGTGTCCAACTGCATAAAGTATCATAGTCAGGTAACAGTACTATAGTGCCTGACAGTCAGTATGGCACCACATGATTGTCTGATTTTCCTTTCTTCATATCTGTCTCGACCTCAATATACAATTTAACTAATCTCACTAGTAGTAGAGGTGGTCAGTAGTGTTTGTTCTACCAACAACTCCAGAAATATTAAAACATTACTGTTTTTAATAGAATACCATCATCCACAGCATCACACTGTTGTCTGTACCTAAAACAACAGAACCTACAAAGAAACATGCTGACAAATATTAAATTAAAATAGTTCTTAAAGCAGCATTCAATGTAGCATCACTATACTGACCTACTGAGCATCGAATGAACACAAAAAACAACAATACTTAAATTTGAGTAGTTTTTCAGTGATGATATGTCTGTAGAGAATAATCCATTATCTGTTGAAACAAATAGACATAGCTTATTAGAGAACTGTCAATACAAAAAAAAACTTGATATCTGAGTCACACAATACCACCCCACGCCTCAAAAAAGAACACATACTACACCTGGACTGCATAAAAACTGATGCACATATATATTATAAATCTGTCATACAACCTGAACATTGTTTGCAGCAATACAATAAGCAATTGCACAGCCTCACCCAGGGAATACCTCCCTCCCACCAGACCAAGCAGCAGACCCACAGTTATGGGGGGAAGTAGGGATGTTATCCAGGGCTCCAAGCTCAGGAGGGTCCCACCTGAGGATCTAGCATTACCTCTGGCATTAGCTGGTTTGGAAAACAGGGACCCATTTCAAATCCCTTCTCCTTGGCCCCAAAATTCATAGCTGCAGCCCTGCCAACTTGTATCTCGTCATAATAGATATGCAGCTCAGATAATCTCATACATCAATAGTATAACTCTATTATACCAGATGCATACAAGTTAGAACACTGAGCAGTTTCATGGATTCGAGCAGACAATACTCCCAATTAACCAACTCCACAGGACGAAATGAATGATGACTGCACTTGCACACCAATAATAAAGAGATGTACATCAATAGCATACATCCATGAAACCAGATGCATACATACTTCAACACTGAGAAGATGAACATTAGCATCGAATTAATGCCACCCCCACGTACTAAATCCTCACTACATAAAACAACATAACTGAAGCCATGTACATTAACAGTATAACTGTATAACTTTTTTATTTTTATTCAGTTCTATTTCTCCACAACCAGGGTCTTATTTAACTCCAAAAATTGATTAGCGTTTTCCTCATAAAAGTGCTAAAACATTGTGAAAATGCATAGCACTTGCCTCACTGTGTTTAACAAACATAACACTTCTAGAAAACCTATATAAAAACTTTCTGTACAGTTAGCATTGTCCCAAGGAAAAAACTGGTAATCAATTATTTAAAACCCTGACAACTGCGGTAGCTTACCAATAAGGGCATCCACCAAAATGCCTCACCTGCAGGGACAGCCACCATATGACTAACATGATGTGACAAAGCTCTGGCATAGCCATAGCCAATACAGTGAAGGGCTCCTCTTTCCCTAACAGCTGCACCATCACCAAAGCCGCTCCACTAACCTTCCATGACACTGTTAACCATATGTCAAGGCACAGCCATCAAGCTCCTCTGTTCAACCCTCCTTTTTTCATTTTTGAAGCAAAAGGAACACAGATAGAAACGTCATCCATGCACCAATATCCAGAGATCCACCATGTATCCTCCATCTTATATACACACACACACACGTGGCCATGGTACTAGCAAGGTTCCCCAGAGACTGTCAGACATTGGTCTGTATCCCACTATTATCCGCAGTACTGGCAGAGCACTTGTCAGCTGCTTGATCCCAGTCTTACCCTACAAACCACAAATGCTATTAACTCATTTGCAAAGTCAGGTCACCAGTGTGGATGAACGTGTGGCATCCAGCCTCTCAAGCCTCAGTGACACTGCCTCAACATAAGTGCCTGATAGGAACTGCACAGCAGTAAAAACACTCAACAGTTGCACATCTTTAGTCAAACAATACACCCCCCCTTTTAAAATCAAGCATACTCCATCCTCAGTAGACAGTCACATACCAAGAAAAACTTCAGAATAGAAACAGTATGCATATCTCAAACCACATCAACACATGTCACAAAAACAAACAGTTGCACAGGAACAGCCAACCAGTATGTCACCCTCCCCCCAAAGAGCTGTAACATCCTGAGTACAAATCAACATCCCAAGCAACTGATTACCATGAATCTAATACCACCCTGATAGAAATACCACACTCTGTATGTTGACCAAACACTCACACTGTAAGCTATAGACAATGATGGGTATAGTATAACATTTTCTATTTTTTGAGGCTTTAGATTGCCTCTTAAAAGAGCCATTTTTGTCAGTGCCTATGTCATGTGCTTGAGACGTACAGTTGTACATGTACCCAATCACAGAAGTGTAAGGATGCCATTTTAAAGGTCCCCAACAAAAATGTTATTGCCTGTGCTTGAGAGATGCACACCTTCTTTTAGATACAGTCAATATTTGTCATGTAATTTGGGGGTGACGAATGGTATGCATCCCCATAGCATGGAGGAATCCAGATATTTGTATGTTTACCTTCCTGCGTGATCTTTCAAGTACAAGACAGTAATCCTCACCTCTCCAGATCATGTGCTGTGTAATATCTGAATACAGAATTTTACAAGCTGGTAACATACTCATAATACACTGCAAGTCAAACTGTGCAGCTTTAATTAAATCAATTGCCCTTTTGTTCCCTAAATCATTACCTCTGAGATGTATAAGGAGTATATCTGGTTCTGGGTGTGTCTCCAACAAGTGGTACATGGTAGGCATGAGCTGCTCCCACCTCATGCCACCCTTCCCAAACCAAGACACTGAGCAATCAGGTAGGTGCAAGTCATTGCCAAAATGACTACCTGTACTGAAAACTGCTGCCCTTCTCACCAAACTTGATCTCACTATCCATACACTCAAGTCTTTATTTTTCTGCCATACTGAGTGAGAAATCTCAAAAATCTCAGATGAAGAAATATCAGAATTGTGTCTGTCTGGCTACCAAGCAGTACCAAACCTAATCAGCAGAATGATCAGTATTCACTTGTATCAGTAAAATAAATATAGTCAAAACAATCACAAGTAATATCCTGATCCCAGATTGGCTCATACAGCCTAAAAGACCTAGTTATGTCTAAAGGCTTTTTCTATTGGTATTTTGTTTATTAAAAATTATTTTTGTTTTGGTGGGAGAACACTGGCTGGTTATTGGACACTCTTCATGACTTGCCAACAACACACATTTTCATTGGACAAACTTAGTAGTCATTATGGTCTGTGAAGCTCAACTCCCTCTCTTTCTCAGCTAGCAGCTTGAGTGGTGAGTGGAAGCATAGCTATGTATCTCACAGACATAGTCTTCAACAGTTTAAAAGTCTATTTATTTTCATTATCTTACTATACTATGATTACAGCTGTGATTACTCAGTGCTTAGTATGTATTTACAGAGAATTAGGCACATTGGGCTGGATGTTCAAACTGCGCTATTTTGTGGTGCAATCCCTTGCGCTGCACAAAATAGTTGTGCAGGGGTGTGTCCAGAGCAATATTCAAAGGAGTTGTGCCCCTGAGTAACTCCTTTGAATATCACCCCCCGGCCACAGCCACTGTGCATGGTGCAGTGGAACTTGTGCCATCGCAAGTTGTCAGAGTGGAGCATTCAACTTGCAGTGGCACAAGTACCATTGCGTCATGCGCAAAATCCCAATATTCAAAAGGTGACATGCAAATGGGGCCATAATTCATGCAAGGCGCAAGGGGTGCCATTTGCATCTGATTATGGCCCCATTTGCATGCCATTAGCATGCAGGTGCGCCGATCCCCAAGGACTTACACCTGGCACCCTGCCAGGCAGCAGCCATTAGGGACCAATGCCCCCTGCAGCCCGATCACGGGCAAAACAGTGTAGATCCCCACCACCACCCCCCACTGGCCCGATCGCGGGCATAGTTTAATTCCCCCCACCAGCCCGATTGCGGGCAGCAATGTGGCCCCCCCAACATATCCCTGGTGGTCCAGTGGACGTAAATCGATCATGAGATGGTAATAAGTAAACCCCTCCAGACACATATCCCTGGTGGTCCAGTGGACCGTACATCCCGATCACGGGATGGTAATATGTAACCCGAATGTATCCCTGGTGGTCCAGTGGATCATACATCCCAATCGTGGGATGGTGACAGAACCCCGAACACATCCCTGGTGCCTAGTGTCCCACCCACCCACCCACGAAGCCCCACACCCGCTCCCGGCGGCTGGCGGGCAGCAGCATCCACCCTCCTGCCACCCGCCACCCACCGACTGACTGCCTGGTGGGGCTGCACCATTGGTGCAGTGCAGAGCCAATGGGCATGCAGCCCCATACTATACAAGACAGTCCAGTTTGTGAATGAGTGACTTGTTCACAAAACTGGAACTGTCTTGCAATGTATAGACTGCCGCCCGTGTGCGCTACAATGAATGCAACACAGACAGTCGGTTGGTGGTGAGGTAACGACGGTGAGATGCCCGCTCAACTCGCGGAAACGGTGATGGCATCGTGATGGAGGAACGGCCGAGACTTCAGGGATTCTAACTCTCTAACATAAGATATGCGGTCCTGGACCACCGAAACCACGATAACAACCATCGCGATCGCCGATACTGGACCCAGACGACCGACGGTTACTCAACCGAATCCACGATCACTCGAACTTCGAGACTTCATTCAGGGGCACATTGCCGGGATCAGCAGTGGTCCTATGCCAGTGATCGGGAAACAATGAAGGTCCACTGTTTCATATCGTCAGGCTGCAGGGGCACAAGGAGGGTGGGAAGCCAGCCACAGGTGGCAGCTGCTGTGTTGCGCCCTGCAATGCAGCAGCTCACCTGTGGGTGGCCCGCAACTTGATCCTTTTTTTTTGCTCAAAGTGGTGCAGGCACAGGTTGGGGGTTGCTCCTGCACAACTCTGCACAGCCCAGCTGAATATCGGGCTGTGCAGTTTATGCATGGTTCCTCCCCCTCCAGTTCAGCATGCATTCATTTGCATTGCACTGTTGTTCAGCCTGTTTTCAGTGGCACAAATGCCTCCTGCTGAATATCGCAGAATGGCTCAAGTTTGGACTTGTGCAGGTGCAACCCTTTTGAATATCTGGGCCATTATATACAGTATGTTAAGTACTAATAAGTTTGAATGTCTCTCTTTAATAACAGTAAAACAGTCACTAGCATCTTAGCCTAGCCAGCACAGAATGTCTTTCCCACATAGGATTGAAAATGTGCTAAAATAAACACATATTTAAACAAACTGTAGTACTATTCTCAGATAACAACTAAGCAAGAAGCACAAACTGTATTACAAGTAAAATGCACTAGTTCTCCCTTTATGCAATAACTGTTAAATGTTGGCAAATGTCTCATAAAAAATGGGAAACTGGTACAAGCAATATCAAACCTGGGGCAGTATAAGCATCCACTTATCATAATTCTCACAGTAACACTCTTAAGATAACTACTATAAATAGTGAAAAAGAATATGAATCAAAATTAAACATGTAATTCATCACACCAAAAAATGACAACAGATTGGCAAAAACCAGCATAAAAGATGTCACAGTGCTTCTTATGCTCTTTCAAAACTCATATATGCTTTCCAAGTAACTAAAAACTTTATTAAAATGATCTAAAATTGGACTGAGATAATTACTCACTACTTGCCCCTGGAGTTGCTGCTGCTCGAATACTAGTCTCAAAATGGCCCTCAAAGTGTTATTCTTTGACTCTATTGGTTCAGAAAAGTCACGTGATAAAATTAGCCATTTCTTTGTTCGTGAGACAGCAACATTTTGATCATGAGAATAACGCGAGAGTTCGTTGTTAGAGCCTCTGTAGTTGTTGAAAACATTAGAATCTGTATTTTTTAACACACTGAGCACTCCTGAACCTTTCTACTACTTATAAATAAATATGATGGGAATAATCATTTTTACTAAGTTTTGCAAAATGTAACAATATTTTTACGATCTTTGATCGCGAGAGTGCAAATTCTTTGATCGCAACTAAGTGTGACCGTGAGGATCGTTTGTGAGCCTACAAAATCTTTGGTCATGAGAATAATACGTGACTTCGGTGCTGGAGCCACTCTAGTTAAAAAAAAGTTTAAATTTTCATTTTCAATAGACTGAGTAGTCCTCAGTCTTTCCACTACTCATCACACATAAATATCATAGGAATAATCATGTTTACTAAGTTTTCTAAAATTTAACAATATTTTTATGATCTTTGATCTCAAGTATGCAAATTCTTTGATCGCGGCTCAGTTTGACCATGAGAATCGTTCGCGAGCCTGAAAATTCTTTGATCATGAGGATAACGTGAGATTTGAAGTCTGAAAGTAAATAGAAATAAAATAAACATTTGTATCACTAACTTTCAATAGACTGTGTGGTCATATCTGTTTTCATTACTTATAAAACTTGTATGTAGTGTAAATAAAAATATTTCATCATGTTTCAAACAATAACAGTACTTTTAAATCTTTGATTGCGAGTGAGCAAAATCTTTGATTGTCACCTGGATTGATCGTGAGGATCGTTCGTGAGCTCACAATTTCCTTGTTTGCGAGAATAACACGAGATATCAACTATTGAAGATGAGCACTTGTAAAAAAATGTTTTTTTATACATTCTCACCACACCATATAGACAGATGTTTATATATAGGTTAGAAGAACTGTCTACCACAGTAACTATGCTAAATAAATGTCTAGTATAATTTTATTCTGTTTTCACGTTCCTTGATCATGAGTGTGCAAATTCTTTGATCGTGACCGTCTTTGATCGTGAGTATCATTCTGGAGGCAGCAAATTCTTTGGTTGTGACAAAAATGTTAAATTTTGTATGTACAACTCATGTAGTTTTGTGTAGCTTCAGTTTCTTACTCCATTAACATTTCATTGATATAAATATGTTATTAAATCGACCAACATATCTAATATTATACCTCCCAGACACTATTAAAAACACCAGTTGCACCTTCATGCATAGTCCTACCACTTTGCATTATTTCCATTGAGCAATAGTACCCTGGCTATTCCATCATTATTACAGGTTGACAAAAGTGGAATAAAACATTTAGTAAATCAGATTTAACAATTCTGCAACTTGGTTGTAAGCAGATACATGTGCCATTGCACTAACCTCAGGTGGTCTTTTGACAACCGTTACTCTTGTACAATCTGACCCAATATTCAGATGACATTGTAGTGCAGAGAATTATTGAAACTGGTCACACACTGTGATACAAATTTTAGCATTTAACAAATTAAATTTTTTGTGGTGTAGTATGCTGTCAATGGCTTATGCAGTATTTACTTCTTATAAACCTGTAGCACATTGTTCGTACACATTACTTATCAATCAGTACTACTAATACTTTATGTTTTCTTTTTTCTTTCTTAGGAGACTACAACAGACAAGAGATTGAACACATACTTGAGGTCTTTCATCATGGCAATTTACCATAAAGTAAAAGAACAAAGTAAAAGTGTCAGTTGTACTGCTTGTTCACTGTCATGCCATGTAAGCAGTAAAAGTGCAACATGTCAGCAGAAGAAAAAGAAAATTTCTTCTGCTGCAAGTAGACATATCATAAAGCGTACACATTTAAACGAAGACAACACCTCCTCTTGTAAAACTACAACCAGTAGTCTTTCTATAGGTACTGTGCAGACACAATGTCCAGCACTGTCTTCAACAAAGCATAGCTCTGCGAGACAGAAAGAAAATGCTGGATGTGTCAGTTCTGCTACTGCACAACACAGTAAGGCAAGTTTTTTTCAAAAAAACTTGTCCATAGAGCTAAAATTGACTGTGTGATCTCTAGTATAGTGAGACACAAAGAGAACAGACTGTGTACTGTAATAAGGTTGCATTAATGCAACTGCACTTGAAAGTAAGATGATTTGTTAATGTAGCTCTAGCAATTCGTTTCCAGTTATGAGCTGAAATGATGTCAGCTATTGCTAAATTAAGTTTAAAGATTGAGGAGATGAGAAACAAACTATTGTCTTTTGAACACTTGAACAGAGAAAATATATATGTGGTGTTACAAGGAAACTGGTTTCATTCAGAATACTCAGAAGCATTCTTCTGGGAAGAGACATACCATGCACACAACAGAAACATCAGTTTGGCAATTGATGAAAATGGAAAAGTGCAGAATGTCTTAGTTCTATCTCATGAAAGCCTTGACTTTCAGAATGACGCTGAAGTTGAACAGGTTGCAAGTAACCCAAAGTCGTCAGCAAAGAAATGGGCACGTGACACTACATGCAATATTAGGGAAGAATCAATAATGTCCATTGAAACTTTCCTCTCAACATTTCTAACCAGAAAGAGATCTGAACGGCATACACTGATTCACACCATTGACAAGTGTGAGATTCAGCCTCACACAGGCCTAATGGGTCACTCCCTTGCGTGCTTAGACAGCATGAACTGTGACAGTGTTTTCCATCACTTTCACATGCTAGCAGTGCATAACTCTGGCATTTGAACATTTGTACAAAGATTATATCAAGTGAGATCTGTTGTTCGAGACTATATGCACTTTCAAGCATTGCTCGATGATGGAGATGTGGAATGACTTATGGACTTCATAAAACAGTTGCAAACAACCCATAGATTGAGGTCTAATGCTACTGTTGGCGAACACACAAACACAATGCACACATCACTGGTGCAAGAAACTCAGCTTCTCAACAATTTAGGCCATGAGTTTGCTAGATTTGAAATTACCAAAACACAAAAATTCGATGAAATCTGCATATCATGTGAGCGCCTGTTCTACAAACACTTATGTGTTCCAATAGACCTGCAGAACATTTCACGCTGGAATGTAATGTGGGGGCATCTTCATGCATACCTTCTCTTAAAGTCTGATTTTGGAGAAGTTGGAGCTGTGCCACTCTGTTCTTACTGTTGTAACAAGATTAAGAGTGACACTTTACCTCCTTGGTTTGTACTTAATAAAATGGAAGTTTAACCAACTCCTCCAAGAGATAGCAGTCTTGAGCTTGTTTGAGAAGATTCTAATTCAGACCATGAAGCTATTTCAAACAATCATCAGGCTGAATACAAAGATGCGAGACCTGCCAAACAAAGAACTGTTATGGTCTCTGAAAGGTTCTGTTGTATATTTGCCTTTGCAAGAAAATGTCAACTATTTCTCAGGACAATAGTGTAGCCACATTGGTGAATGGTGTACCAACAAAGGCAAAAACAATATGGCAGGACATAGCCAATGTTGAGAAGGTAAAGCATGCTTTGCGATACCTAAAACAGCATAATGTTTTTTATGCTGACATTGACATCGATGCATTTACTGGTCTTTCTACAGGTAATGCTGTGGAGAACTCTGACAGAGCAATACTGGAGGAGGTTAACATCGCAACTGTACAGATTGTCTATGAGCAATTCACCATACACCCATTGCATGGCAAGGATCCAGTAATGGATAACATTGAATTATATCAAATGATGCAAGTGGAGGGCAATCCTGTAAGTATATGGGAGGCTACTCTAGAAGCTTGTTGTTTTCCTGATCTGTTTCCACTTGGCTCAGGTGGTCAATTAGATGATTGAGAACTTTGTGTTCCAGGAGCTGACTATAGGGCCTCAAGAGTTCTACATAAGGATGGCAAGTTTCGAAGAAACATTGCATACCTCTTTAACCTTCTTTGGGAAAGTGAACAGTGTCCTATCTGCTAGTATTGCTCATACTTTGAAACTAGGTACAGAGTTCACCAATATGACAGCTGCACAGTTACTACACAAGTTGCAGAACAAAGATGAAACACTACAAGTCAGTCTTTCTTCCATTTTGTCCAGCATGCATGGTACTAAAGAATATTGGTACAGACGACACTCTGAGATGATGTACATGCTGAGAGAGTTTGGACCAGGAACATGGTTTGTAACACTGAGTTGTGCTGAATATTATTGGGATGATCTGCTTGATCTTCTCAGATGGGTAAACTCTGACGTTGAGAACATACAAACTATGACTCTGACCAAACTATGTTCACTTGATCCAGTAATGGTTTCACATTACTTCCACCACCGGTTCCACGTTATTTTAAAGTTCATATTGTCTAAGACAAATCCTCCTCTTGGTATAGTCGAGCACTACTTCTGGAGGGTTGAGTACCAAGCTCATGGAGCTTCACACATACACATGTTGCTGTGGATAAAAGATGCTCCATGTATTGGTGACAAAGAGACAAGTGAGATTCTAAGCTTCATATTGAAGTATGTCACATGTCAGATTCCAGACAAGTATGACAGTGCAACACTGTGGGAACTGGTTCAGAAATTCCAATGATATCTGTGCGGCAAGTACTGTCGTAGGAAAGTAAAGAACAAGGGACAGTGGTACACTTGATGCTGTTTTGGTTTCCCAAGATGAGCTTCCCTTGATGCTTGTCTCAATGATGTCTTTTCTGCCATGCGACACCACTTGAAGGCAAAATCAACAAAGTGAGTGTATGAACTACCTCACAGAGAATCATAAGTCTATATCAATTACTATAGCCCTTCTCTTCTGTTGATGTAGCAGGCAAACACTGATGTTCAGTTTGTTGCTGATAATTCAATGGCTCTCGTGAGGTATATCACATCTTATAAAATGGGCTGACAAATTCCAAGCCACTGATTGGCTACAACATCATCTCAGCCGTGTCCTTACCAGATGATATTGTAGCCAACCAGCACTACCAGCCACCAACACGATGCATGACAACATCAAATCAGTGAGCTTTGTCAACTGAAAACAAGAACGCTGACTGGCAGAGCTCACTGATGCCATAGCGTGACACATTCGCCTCAGACCGCGCAGTGAATGACAGCTATCGCAGTTCCATGAAATGTAACACACCATCAGAAACTGAAAGCGACATCCAGAAAGAAAGGGAATACTTTAAAAACGTCCAAAAAATACCGAAAAAGAAAAGCTGTCATTCACGGCAAACCGCGCTGTTGAAAATAAACATCGCAAGTGTCATCGTCTCTCAAACAGAACCAAACAAATCCTCCGCAGCACCTGTCACATGATGGCTAACAGAAATCCAGCTATTTTCCACATGGATTTTCAAGCGATACTTACCAATTTTGAAGAATATGAAGAACCACACAGTCCTGAAGTAATATCGCCACAGACCGCTCCTGTCCAGCCATCCACCTCGAGGACTGCTACAGCTGCAGATTCTGTCACCCCCGAAGCACAGACTCCCAGTACACAATCCGCACTGACCAAGGAAACTTCAGAAAATGAAAGGCAGGACTCCAACAGCATAGAAGCAACGATCCCCACCCCACAGCCTGCAAAGAGAAAAAGAAAAGAGAAACACCTCTGTCATTATACAGAAATGACAGATGAACAACTACAGCAGCTTGAGAAACAAAAAGACAAACAAAATACACAAGAAACAACACAATGGGCAGTCTCAGTGTTTCAAACCTGGGCTCAAGCAAAAGCATTGACAATACATTTTCAAACAATAACACCTAGTGACCTGTGTAAAATACTCCGAAAATTCTATGCGGAGATCCATCAGATAGATGGCACAGAATACAGCTTATCAAGCCTGATACAGCTACGAGCCGGTCTTAACAGACACCTCAACAATCCACCTCTGAGCAGAAACATAAACTTGCACAACCATCCTGACATGAACCCTGCAAACAACAATTTTTCAGCAGTTCTCAAAAGTATAGAAGAGAGGGCAAAGATCGAGCACGACCACCCTGCCATAGCAGAACAAGATCTACAACTGCTAAAACCTCTCCTGCTCTATCCCCAAATACACCTAGAGGACTACTCTATAAAGTATGGCTCAGACATACAGCTTTGCATGCTACATGAGGCAGAGAGGCTTAAGACAACTGAAACCAGAGCACTTGAAATCAAAACAGATGAACAAGGTGCAGAGTACATAACTCTAAGCTTCAATGAGTATACAAAGAACAAAAAAAGATTCCTCAAAGCAGCAATATCATTGGGTATATATACAGCTTCCTAATAATCCTCTCTGCCCTGTAAAGTCATTCCAAAAATACCTTGAAAAACTGCCTCCTAACCCTCCAGCTTTTTATTGCCACCCGAGGAAAATTTCAGACAGCCTTGCAGAAACTGTAAACACTTGGTACACTCGAGAGCCTTTAGGCATTAATTACCTCTCTAACTTAATGCCAGAAATCAGCAAACAAACCTCCCTGTCATGCAGATACTAATCACTCAGTAAGAGCCACAGCTGTCCAACTACTTGCAGTTGCAGGCCAGAAGCCCGACAGATCATGTCTGTTACGGCCATAAAGCCGAATCCAGCCTCCACTCTTATTGGGCTGCCACCCCCGAAGATCGTCAACATTGGAGCCATATCCTATCTCAAAAAAGCAAGGTACAAAACAATAAAACCAACCCATCTGCACATCTAGAAAGCTCTCCTTTCATGCTACAAAAACAAAATTTGCTTCAAGAAAATCCTATACCTTGCTCCAGCTCGAATACTGCTCCCAGCACCGGAAATATACCAGCTTCTGCTCCCAACGAGAATAAACCCCAGAATAAACCTTCCCAGCAACAAGCCTCATACAGCAGTTCAATGCCACTACCAAAACATCAGCATTCAATGTCCAAAACTGCATGATGCACAACGTAAAGTTCATAACCCTATCAAAGTAACACGCAGCACCACATAACAGGAAACAGCAGCATGTGAACAAAAATGAGCACAGTTTATTAATTTTACTTTAAAATGTTCGAAAGTTCATTTAAAATGTTCAAAAGTTCATTTTTAAATGTTTTCTGAATCACAAGAAGAAAATGGACTTAAAACAGACTTCTCTGCACCTGACATCTTCAACAAAAAAAATTGAACTGCAACATTTACAGTAAGACAGTCTTTACTGTTTAATCCTCAAAATGTTTCCTTGATTAAAACATTAATAAAACTGTTCAAATGTTAAAAATTGCATAACATAGAATATATTTAAAAACTTTCAACAACTCATTTTAAACAACTAAGCAAGTTACTATCCTAAACCAGTTACATTATTTTACAATGGCAAAAACGGACTATTTTTTGTCCCTACAATCTGTTATTCTATTATTTATTAAAATTTCAATAAAAAAAAGTTTCACAATCACAAATGTCTACTTACTTTACTGTTGCCCATTTTATAAGTGCAATAACACACTCCGAGGTGTGGGTTATGTGCTGATAAAAGCACGCCTAGGGGCATAACTCACTCGGCGCAAGTGCCTCGTGCCTTAGTACACCCATAGGTGTGCTCTTATCAGCACATAACCCACACCTCGTCGTGTGTTATTGCTTGCATACATCACTAAGCATGAGCAGACAAACCTGCAAGAAATGTGGGAAGAGTTGTCTAGCTGTGATAGGTCAATGTCTTCTAGGCTACGGTCACTGTGACTTAAGACTCTCTCACACTGTGAGTGTGGGGCCTATGAAGCAAGTGACCGACTTACAGGTGTATGTCTATATGGCAAGTCAGACTCCAGAAGGAGTGGAATCTGGCACAAGAGTGCGGGACTTCAGGAGGGCCGACTTTGGGAGGATGGGGGAAGTGGTAAAAGGGTACCTGGCCAGAATTCAATCTAGTATGGACATTAACCAGAGGTGGGAGCTCATAAAGCTGGAGATAGTGGAGGCAACCAAAACCTGTTACAAAGCCCAGAGCAAGAAGGGCAGGGCTAAGAAACTGAGCTGGTTGAGCAAGGAGGTCATGGAAAAGGTAAGGAGGAAAAGAGCTGCCTTTAAGAAGTACAAGAAAACAGGGAGGGGGAGGACAGGGAGGAGTACTTGACAGAATCGAAGGAGGTGACAAAGGGCAGTAAGGGAGCCAAAGCATCTACGGAACTCAGGCTGGCACAAGGCATTAAGAGGGGAGAAGGACTTCTTTAAGTACATCAGGGAGAAAGGAGCTATAAGGACCACATAGTAAGGATAAAGAAGGAGGGGTTGGGTGGAAACAGGGTGCGATAAGGCGGAAGCACTAAATAGGTACTTCTGCTCAGTATTTACTAAAGAGAGGGGGTGACACCCAAGGTGGGAGAAATGGCAGAAGCAGGGGAAGTGGTGACAGATGGAAATCATGGAGGCAGAGTTCGAGGAGGATTTGAAGGCACTGAGGGTGGACAAGGTGCCAGGCCCAGATGGCATCCACCAGGGTACTGAAAGAGCTGGCAGAGGTCCTTGCAGGACCTTTGGCGTACCTGTAATGCCTCACTACATTCGGGGTGTGTACCTCAGGACTGGAGAATGGCTCATGTGGTGCCCTCCACAAGTGGCCCCAAGGATGAACCGGGAAACTACAGACCAGTGAGCCTCACATCCATCATGGGTAAGCTAATGGAGACTATCCTGAAGGAGAGGCTGGTGGCCCTCCTAGAGGCCAAAGGACTACAGGACAGCAGACAGCATGGCTTCATACGTGGCAGATCCTGCCAAACTAACCTGGTCAAGTTCTATGACTGGGTAACTAGGCAACTGGACAGGGGCCATGCAGTGGATATCCTGTATCTGGACTTCTGTAAGGCATTCGACTCGGTGCTGCATGGAAGGCTGGGAAGGAAGTTAGTAGGCACAGGGGCGGGTGCAAAGCTGGTGAGCTGGGTAGAGAACTGGCTTCAGGGAAGGCAACAGAGGGTGGTAGTGGGTGGGGCTCTCACCCAAGGGCAGTGACGAGCAGTGTTCCACAGAGCTCCGGTGTTGGGACCAATGTTGTTTGGGATATTCATTGCAGACATATCATGGGACATCAAGAGCAAGATCAGTCTGTTTGCTGATGATACCAAGGTAGGCGGTGGTGGATGACCTAGGGGATGGCAGGGGTTGCAGGATGATCTGGCAAAGCTTGAAACCTGGTCAGACACCTGGCAACTGGGCTTTAATGCCAAAAGTGCAAGGTGCTGCGTTTTGGGATGAAGAACCCAAGGAGGAGTTACCAGCTGGGGGAGTGCAGCTAGCCCAGACAGAGGAGGAGAAGGATCTGGGTGTGCTCATTACAGGGTCAATGAACAACTCAGCACAATGTGGAAGGCAGCTGCAAGGCCAACAAAATGCTGGGTTGTGTTGCAAGTATATCCTCGAGGAGGGAGGTGATTCTACCACTGTATAGGTCATTAGTTAGACCACACCTGGAGTACTGCGTGCAGTACTGGTGCCCGATCTGAGAGGGACATTAAGTTACTGGAGGGTACAGCACAGGCGACAAAGATGATCAAGAGGCTGGGGACTTATCATACAAGAGGAGGTTGAAGGAGTTGAACATGTACTCACTGGAGGAAGGGAGGACAGGGGTGACATGATTGAAACCTTTAAATACATGAAAGGAATAAACAAGACAGGTACAGAGGGCTGTTCAAAGTAAGGAGGGAGGCCACCAGGGCCATGATATGAGACTGGAGGAGGAAGGTTCAGGAGGGAGATGAGGAACACTTTTTTCACAGAGGGTGGTGGATGGGTGGAATGCATTACCTGCAAGTGGTATGCAGTAGAACAGTGGATTGCTTCAAAAGGGGATGGGACAGGACAAGGGGAAGGGTTAATGAAGTGGAAGGGTGGAAGGGAGGGGCAGCTGCAGAATAAGGGGTGCTAGCTGCACATTCGAGCAGACTTGATAGACCTCTAGGCCTTTATCTGCTGGCAAATTTCGTATGTTCGTATTCATTTCTTGAATGTGAACTACAAGCAGAACAGGCACCGTGTCCTTAAGAGCCATGAAGAGATTGAGGATATGGCTGCTACATGACCAGCATCCACAAATATTCTCAAGAGCAACTTAATTGACAACTTCTATCCACAGTGCTATGGATGATCTGTGTCTCTTTGAAGTTGCTCAATGGTATGATTACAAGTGGGGTATTCCTTCTGACCCAGAGAAGAGCATATATAAAATCACTGGGTTTGACTGTTCACCTGTGAAAAAGCAAAAACTATGGCTAATTGACCACTGCAAACTCAGCTTGAACACAACAGAAAGTAAAGAACATTACTATTTTGCTCTATTGCTTCTGTTCAGGCCTTGGAGATCAGAATCTGAATTAAAGGGATTATTTGGCACATATGAGCAAGAGTTCATAGAAACTTATGATACCTTTAAGAGTCATGTCTCTGACACTTACATTGACAGACTTGAAATGGAAACAAATCAGTTGGAGAACGCTAAGAAAATTCTGGATGATGACACCCCAATAACATCATAGGAAATGGTTGATGTTGAAGGAGAAGGGACTCTTGGTGCCCTTCCTCCTGCTAATGACCCAGCTGGGCTAATGTCAGAGGTAGAGGGCACAATGCAACAAAGCATGCAGTTCTCAGAGTCAGCTGCAGACATTGTTGACAACTTGAACTCACACCAAAAAGTCATGTATCAGTCTGTGATACATGCTGTGCAACATGGTATTCAGCACAGAACCAGGCACTGTGTTTGTGAGGAACACACACCAGTGAGGATGTTTGTTAGTGGTGCTGCTGGGACTGGAAAAGGTTTCTTAATTGAGGCCATAAGCAGAGATGTCCGTGACCTTACTAACTCTGCAACCTCAGTTATTGTTGCTGCTCCTACAGGTTTGGCAGCTTATAACATAGGTGGTATCACACGTCATAGGTTATTCATGTTGCCAGTTTAGCATGGCAAGAATGGTGATTACAGGAAATTGTCATATGACATTGCCTCTGAACTGAAATCAATGTTTGACAAGATGCATTTGCTGATAATAGATGAGATCAGCATGGTTTCAAATGTTCTTCTTACATATGTCCAACTACATCTACAGGAGATACTAGGTACTGATGATGACATACCATTTGGCAGCAAGAATATTATTGTTCTTGGTGATCTCCTGCAGCTGGCTCCTGTAAATGGCAAGCATGTTTTCTGCACTCTTTCCATTGAAGAGGCAAAGAAAACATTGGATGCATAGGTGGTGTCAATCTGTGGGAGTTCTTCTCATATGTTGAACTGTCACAGAATATGAGACAGTAAGGTGACATGTCTTACAAAGCATTGCTTGATGATGCTCTCACTGGTGCATTGTCACCCACTTATGTTGAAATGCCAAGACAGCGCATGGTCGCTAGAAATAATGCCCCTATTCAGGATGCTTATGTTATCTTTGCACATGTGCAGAAATCTGGGGTACATGTTGTATGTCTATTCCCAAGACTTAAACAGTGTGCAGAGTTCAATGAGATCATGATGCAGAGAGAACAGCAACCTATTGTCACTCTCACATCCATAGATACCATAGATGGTGTAAGTCTATCGGGAACAATGGTATCAAAAATGGTTGAGCGGCTCACAGAACTGACAAGTGATGTGTCACGTACTGCTGGCTTGGAAGCTGTGCTACCACTGTGTAGCAATGCACGTAACATGCTTCACAGAAATACAGACGTTGAGCGAGGACTTGTAAACGGAGTCATGGGGTACATCCATGAGTTCCAGTACAATGTGCAAAATACAACTGTGGAGTTTGTGGCTAAGTTTGACAACTATGAAACTCCTCGACCAATAGACAGAGTTACAGTCAAGTTTGAGCTTGTGAAAGACATATATGTGACAAGGAAACAATTTCCATTGTGTGTTGCTTATGCAGTGTCCATACACAAGTCACAAGGGCTCATCCTATATAGTGCCATTGTAGATATAGGCACTGGTATATTCAAGGATGGGATGTCTTATGTTGCTTTGTCTTGTGTCAGACAGTTGTCTGGACTACACATAGTAAATCTAGCAGAAAGTAAAATACATGCTGACACAAAATGCATTGTTGAGTACAGATTATATTGTACCAACCAAATGCTCCTTTGTTACCAGTTCCTAGATATGCATTAGTAACATATTTCCCAATGGATGAAGGGTGCAAATTAAAGAGAAAGCACACTAAGACTCCACAGTCATCACCTCACAATTCAATTACTGAACACTCTCTCCATAAACAATTCACATCTCCGCCTGTGAAAAAAATGTATCAGGGTTAACACACTGCCAATATTTGACAACAGCACAGGACTAAACTGCTAAGCAAATGCTACAATGCAAGCACTACTCCACATCCCTGAGTTTGCTGATGTATTGAACTCAAGTCAGTCGACACCTCTGTCAGAAGCATTAAAGAGAGTCATTAGAGGTAGTCAACAGCAGTTGCCCAGTTTACTCCTTGGCTCCTCTACGACTAACTCTTGGAAAATATGCAGGACAATCAATGTTTGCTGACAACGCACAACAAGATGTCACAGAGTTCTTGGTGGGAATGATAGACAGTTTAGCAGATGATGGCATTGATCTGCGTCAACACTTTAAAGTTGACTATGTGTGCAAGTACACGTTTGTCATTTGGCCACAAAGAATCACAAGCAACTCAGGACATGTTGTGGCTGCCTGTCTATGTCCCTGAATAGAGAATTGTGAAGTTCCGTAAGTTGTTTGCAAATGCAGAAACTGGTTGGCTGTGCCGAAGATGTGGTCGTTCTTGTGTTTGCTCTCTGAGAGTTACATCTTCAAGTTCATACGTAATGATTTTATTGCAATGCTTTAACTCTCAAGGCATGAAAATCACAACACCAATTTCTCACTTCACTGCTGGGAGAACTATGTTCTCAGGAAGTCAATTTGACACCCATGTAATTATCTTCCATCGTGGGCTATCCATTCACTCTGGCCACTATGTCACTTGGCAAAGGTTCAGAAAGGGATGGGTGGAGTGCAGTGATACAGTATGCACTCTGAAAGAAAGACTACCAAGGAATCTGAAAGATGCATACGTCATCATTCTCTGTTGCACCAATGTTGCACAACATGTGGAGGAGTGATGCCATCTAACCACAGCACCTCACTAAACCAGCATCTTTGCAACAATAATATTCCATGTGTATATTCCATCCAGATAGCATTTTCTTTCCACCAATGTACATATGTATTTTTATTTAATAGAAGAAGTAACACCTATCATCTAAAACTACTGGTGTGTAAAAACACTCATGGTGATCTATGTGTTCTACTTATTGTACACTATCACCACAGCTCATGTTACTTGATCTGATTTTTCTGCCATTGCAGAAGAGAACCACAACAGTGCATCAATGTAACAGACTGTAGTAGACAATTACTGGTTTATCACACTCTTATTCTCAGACGTTGGATGCAAAACAATATTGTTTTCATCATTTATTGCAATACAATGTTCAAAAATTATTTGTATTGTGAAATTCAGCATTTGCAACTTTGATGTACTCCCTACAAAAACTGCAGTGTTACTGCTCAAGAGACTTGAGGGTATTGAGCTGTAATCATTAGACAGTGAGTCATGTCTTTTTTCAGATGCCTCAGTTAAGTCTGTATGTCTTGGCACATATTATTGTGTATTCAGTTGTTTCACAGTACAATTTTACATGGTGATGACAAAGTCAATAATCTAGTAACACGCTTATCAGAGTTGCAACCATTGTTCTCCACATATTGTGTTGAGAATTATATTTGTTTGAACAATACACATCAGGTTAAGTTCTCACTCCTTTCCCTGTTGTTGTCTACATTCTTGACCTTGACTATGATACTTACTGAATTGACTTCCGCCAAATCCAAGCAGACTGGAGGGCACTGGATATCACACACGCCAGTTAGCGAGTTATGTCTTGGCAAATGTAGTTATTACACTCACATTAGCAGCATGACTTCCTACATTATGATGTCATCTGCTAGAACTGAACTGCATTTCTTGAACAGTATCTGACAGGATTATCTGTCACTGTTCTTGGACTACACTCTCAACACTGAATATGACAAACTCTACCAAAACAATGCAACTCAGACTTGCATATATGTATATAGTACTGAACTTCAAATTGAATATATATTGCTGACATAGACTCTAAGCTATTTCTGTTTGTTGAAAACAAAAATAGAAAAATTGCATACATTGTTCATTAACTGTGCCAAAACAGCTGTATCCATGCATTTAATGTTATTGCACTGCATTAAGTGCTACTGTTGATATTGCTCATAGTTGAGTATAGCGATGTATACATATGATTATCTGGCCTATTTCCACTGTACAATGCATTTCTATATATCTGTGCAGATGTGTGCAACTGATAATTCAACAGAAAATGCAAATAATGATTGTGTACTTCTGCTCCACAGTGCAAACAATTGGTATGCTGTTGCTTTTACAGGATTGTCCATATTTTGGAAGTCTGATGAGGAATTTTTCCCAGTTCCACAAATGATAAATAGTTACAAAAAAACACTGATTTGCAGATGGGCCAACCTTTTCTGCAGCAGTAGAAACATGGTTGTGAAATGAGCTGTCCTCACCACAACATGATATTGTGAAATATTCAACACATTCTTTACTTGCTTTTATCTGTTTTTAACTTCTTGATATTAGTTGGTCCACTTTCAAATAAATAACTGCTAGTAAACAAAAACAGTATTAAAAGATATGTAGACATCAGTTATTAGGAACAATTATACTCAAATACAAAATGTAAAACTATCTGCTATTTTACTAATACAGAATAAATACATAAGGACAAATAAAACTTAATAATGTCTCTATTGACATCAAAGGAGAACTGTCTAATCACATGTTAAATATTGTCACCTACTTTAACACTGTTGCCATAATCTACACATGTGGGTCTCCTGTAAAAAAAGTTTTAATATGCTCATGAGAACCACTAAATGTTTCTTACTGTCTCGTGTGTACATGCAGTCAATAACTAAATATCATAAAAATCATTAATTAGGTAAAAATGTAATTCTATTCTAATGGCTTCTCTTAAATAGGTGTCAAATGGTGATACCCACATGTTAAATAATGTATTCTTAGTCTTCATTCTCTTAATGTCTAAGTGTGCACTCTATTTTATCAATGAAATAGTGTCAATGGGCACATTACTAATACTACTCAGCAATAAATGTAAGCATGATTAAGATTTGCTCACTACATGTTCTCTAACATAAATGGCCATATGTAATCACTTACTAATGCTACGTAAAATCTTAATTCAAAACATAATACATATTAAAATGAAACAGTTTAGATAAAGTTTGTGAAATACCAAAAATCAAAAACCACCCCCAAATGATCAAGAATGTATACAAGGAACAGTTTTTTTGCCATCCCAAGAGCAACCAAAAAATTCAGCCTAAAGATATTTAAATACTGAAATAATAACCTAATTATAAACCGTATCCTATGTGTCTTGAGTATTATTTAAAAGCAATTGTTGTCACAGAGGTATAGTATTGATCTACATGTGTTTCATTGGGCTGTACCTGTTCACTAACAACCCACTGCCTGCTCAAGGTACTGTGACAGACATTATCTGCCTCAGTCTGTGCAACCCTTTAGTTTAACAACTACTAACTATTTGATATATACATTGCTAGCATTCAAGATCACACCATTACTTCAGCTGCACCTCTCCACTCAGTATGCACTGCATGGCCCTGAGCATGCAGGGAGGGAAGGGGCAGTGAAGACAGGATCTCCTGGGGGGAGTGAAGCAGGGACAGCTAAGCTGAGACTGTGCAAGTCCTCTGAGTTCTAACATCTGTGCAGCTGATGTGAAGTAGTAATAGAATCCATGTCCATGCCATTATTTGTGTTCTGCATTTGTACTCAAAATTGAATTCGTGGTCCATAAGTCTTCACAAAATACCTTGTTACAGCTCTACAACTGATTAGTGTTCCAATTTCTCTACAGCTGGAATGAGGCATGTTTAACCAATAGTACACAACAGGGCCTGGGTTACTGTGGGTGTACCCACGTCTTGAGTGGTATCTCATAAGGCACAGTCAAGTGACTTCACTGCACAAAAAGTGGCCAAATCCACAATAACTCACATCCTGCACTGCCTCTTGCATATGTGTGTGTGTGGGGGGGTATTGTGTGACTCAGCCCGCACAGTTGCTCACTATTGTAAGCTGTGTGCAGCTTGGATGAGAGTGTAACACCATTTATTCACACATGTTTCTTTAGCCTATGCATCTACACTCACCATCCAATTCCTGGTCAACGTTGGCTGTATGTGCAAGCATTGCCTAGCTGAAGTATCCTACCTTCTGTTCATCTTTCATCACAGACATATAACATTTATGTCCATGTGTTTATTTGGGCTGTAACTTGCAATTACCATCCAATGTCTTTTCTAGTTAGATGGCAGATAATAGCTGTCTAACACTATACAAGTAATGAGTGTAGTAACCACTATGAAGATGGCATTGCACAACTATACCACTGATCTTCATGCACTTAATGCAGCTGACACTTCACACTCACCATCAGGCACCCATTTAGCAGAGAGGAGAGAGTGGAACAGTACGTAGCCGAGCCTATTAAAATCATCACTATTCAAATTTGTGTGCAGTTCATAGAAACATAGAAACATAGACTTTGACGGCAGATGAGGACCGCTAGGCCCATCTAGTCTGCCCATTTCCCTACCTACAGGATAGGCTGCAGATCCTAGTTAACCAACAGCCTATTTCTTCCTACCCCCCACAAGAATTGCCTTATGTCTGTCCCATGCATTCTTGAATTCTCCCACAGTTTTAGACCCCACAACCTCCTCAGGAAGGCTGTTCCATGCATCCACTACCCTCTCTGTGAAATAATACTTCCTCACATTGTCCCTGAACCGCCCTCCTTCTATCTTTAAATTGTGTCCCCCTTGTTCTTGCAAGTCTCTTTTTCTGAAAGATGCTACCCTCTTGGACTTTGTTGATTCCACTGAGGTACTTAAAAGTTTCTATCATGTCCCCCCCTCCCTTCTTTCATCAAGAGTATACATATTAAGCTCCTTTAGTCACTCCTCATATGGCTTCTCTTGCAGACCCTGCACCATTTTAGTTGCCCTCCTCTGGACTGCCTCTATCCTGTCTATGTCCTTGCGGAGATGGGGTCTCCAGAACTGGACACAATCTCAGATGGGGTCTCACCAACTGTCTGTACAGAGGGATAACAACTTCCTGTTTTCTGCTGATGATGCTCTCCCTATACATCCCAGTATACCCCCAGCCCTCCTACTGCCTTCTCACATTGCTTGCTAACCTTAAGGTCATCTGATATGATTACCCCGGTCCCTTTCTTTTGTTGTTGTTACTACCTCCCCACCCATTGTGTATTCTTCCCTGGGTTCTTGTTTCCCAGGTGCATTATTTTGCACTTCTTTGCATTGAATCCTAGCTGCCATACTTCTGACCATTCCTCCAACCTTGCCAAGTCCCTTTCATCCTTTCCACGCCTCCTTGTGTATCAACCCTGTTGCAGATCTTTGTGTCATCTGCAAAAAGGCATACTTTTCCTTCCAGTCCCTCTGCAATGTCACTGATGAAGACATTAAAAAGGACTGGACCCAATACGGAACCCTGCGGTACCCCACTAGTAACCCCCCATAAGATGAAAACATACCATTAATATCCATGGTTTTACTTGGGCTGTGATTTCCACTCAGCATCAAACTCCTGGTCTGGTGTGGTGGAGGAATTCCCTATGTAACACCGTACAACTAATAAATAGCATAACTACTAAACAGGAACTATCACAGAAGTATACCATCCATGTTAATCACCTTATTTGACTTCTACATCTGCATTCAGCACGCAGTGTTGTTCACAGTCTCTGATTTAGGGAGGTGGGTATGAATCTCTGCCTGAAGCCATGCAACTCCTCACTGTTGTAAGTTGTGTTCAGCTGATATGAAGAACGCATACCAAAAAGTGTCAACATATTTCTTTCTGCTGTGACTCTCAACTTAGCATCCAATTCCTGGTCTAACAGGTTCAGAGCATTCGCTGACTGATGCCATGCAGCTCTTAAATGTAGTGATAAGTATGCACTTGCCATCACAGAGCAATACCATTGATGTAAATAACCTTACTAGACCTCTAGCTCTGTAGTCACTACACAGTGCCTCTTGGGTAAGGGGGAGGTATGACACTATGTGCCTGACTCCATCCAACTTATCAGTATTCAAAGTTGTGTAGAGCTGTCATGGTACACCTATACCATTTATTTCCATAGACCCAATTCAACAAGGGTGGCACAAGTCACCACCAAACACAACTTCTGGCATCTGCAACTGCAATATTGACCCTGCACCCTATTCTAGAAGATGCAGAGACTCCACAGCTAACTCCTACAATTTGCGACATGAAACCAGGTACACCAACCTCTGGGTGCACCTGGCAAGCATGTCAAAACCCGGAACACAGATTACAAATCCCCCCATGCCAAGCTTCCCTCAATAGGCACTCAGTTGCAATCCTACACAAGTGAGTTGGAGGCTGGACATGGAGGTGAGAGGTGGCTGTGCCAGTTGTTGACTGTGGATGGGTGAGTGTGTGGTGGGATGGCTGGCACAGATGGTGGGGGTGGGGGCTAGTAGAGTATCAGGTGTTGTTAGGTTATTTGTTGCATTTCTGGCCATTGATTCAGGCATTGGGGCACAGGTGGGGGATGACAGTGGCACCCTGAGGGGCATTTTACAATATGAGATTTGGGGTGGTGGGGGCAGCTCTGTGGGGGTAGTCACTGTAGGTTTTTGGGGCAGGGGGTGGGCACCATGTGGGGCTCTATGTGTAGACATGAGGGTGTCACTTGATGTGAGTTGCCGTATGCTGCACTGCACCTATTGAGGCTACCTTGGCATGGGGGGCACTTGCAATCTGCATTGTGTCTTGTGGCCGTGTGGAGTGCATTTCTGGCTATTGACTCGGGCATTGAAGCACAGGTGGGGTGATGACAGCACCACCCTGCAAGGCCTTTATCAATGTTGAATTCAGGGTGCTGGGGGTGTCAGCATACACATCACCATGTACTTGGTGTGAGTCACCCTGCAGAGCCACCACTGTACAAGGAGACATGCACAATATGAAGATCAGGCAGGATCATGCATAATGCCCAGTGTGGCAACAACAGGGATAGTCTGGGGCACAAGTCACCACCAAACATAACTTGTGGCATCTGCAACTGCAATATTGACCCTGCACCCTATTCTAGAAGACACAGAGACTCCACAGTTAACTCCTACAACTTGCAACATGAAACCAGGTACGCCAAACTCTGGGTGCACCTGGAAAGCATGTCACAACCTGGAACACAGATTACAAGTCCCTCCATGGCAAGCTACCCTCAATAGGCACTCAGTTGCAATCGTACATAAGTGAGCTGGAGGCTGGTTATGGCGGTGAGAGGTGAGCTGTGCCAGTTGCTGACTGTGGATGGGTAAGTGTGTGGTGGCACAGCTGGCACAGATGGGTGAGGGGCCAGTAGAGCATCAGGTGTTGTTAGGTTATTTGTTGCATTTCCGGCCTGCAACTCAGAGATTGGGGAACAAGTGTGGGCAACGACAGTGGCACCCTGATGGGAATTTTACAATGGGGGATTTGGGGTGCTGGGTGTGTGGGCAGCTCTGTGGGGCAGTCACTGTAGGTTTTGGGGGCAGGGGTGGGCAGCCCTGTGGGGCTCTATGTGTAGATGGGAGGGTGGCACTTGATGTGGGTTGCAGTGTGCAGCACCTATTGAGGCTATCTTGGCATGGGTGGCAATTGTAATCTGCATTGTGTCTTGTGGCCATGTGGAGTGCATTTCTGGCTATTGACTCGGGCATTGAAGCACAGGTGGGGTGATGACAGGCCCACCCTGCAAGGCCTTTAACAATGTCAAATTTGGGGTGCTGGGAGTGTCAGCAGCCCTGTGGGACATTTAGCATACACATTATCATGTACTTGGTGTGAGTCACCCTGCAGAGCCATCACTGTACAGGGAGGCATGTACAATATGAAAATCAGGCAGGATCATGCATAATGCCCAGTGCGGCAACAACAGAGACGGTCTGCCCATGTGGTGAGTGGTGGGGCATGAATCAGGATCCACAAGACAGTCAGAGTGCAGATGTAAGTTGCAGTAGCTAAACACACATGACAAGTAAAACTTACATTGACACCAGGAAGACCAGGTACCATACAAATTTAAACCCACTAATGCAATAGAAAATGCTGAATACAAAACTTGCAAAATGCAATGCAATATCTCAAAAAAAATTTCTCCAACAAATAAACACTGTAATTCACATCTACAGGACAAGGTGTAAACACCCTCCACATTTCAAGTAAAAACACCAAACCATATCCAAGATATTTAAGAGCAAAGAATCTAAAAATTTACCTATTTATTCAATTATAAAATCTGGCCATCTTGTCCCTCCCTCGTGATCAAAGATGGCGATGAAAGAATCTCATGATCAAAGAATTTGCAGGTTCACGATCAAAGAATTTGCAGAGTCACGATCAAAGAATAAAAAATGGTCAGACTCGATTTCTAGCCAGAATAACACAACCACCACCATGCCTCAATAGAACAAAGCCAGCTGAGCAAAACCCACCCTCATTTGTTTTCCAAGGCCACCCCTGAGCTGAGAAATTTGCATTTTACAAAGGGCCATCTCATCCCTCCCTTGCGACGCAGGTTCGCGATCAAAGAATTTGCAGCCTGGCGATTAAAGAAATTGCTGCCTCATGATCAAAGAATAAAAAATGGTGAAAGTCGACTTTTACGCATAATAAAATAAAACCACCACCATGCCTCAATAGAATGAAGCCCCCTGAACAAAGCCCACCCTCATTTGTGTTCATAGCCTACCCCAGAGCTGAGGAATTAGCATTTTTCAAAGGGCCATCTCGTGGTACCATCACGAGGCAGGATCGCGATCAAAGAAACACACGATCAAAGCATTTGCAGGCTCGCGAACAAAGAAATTGCAGTCTCATGGTCAAAGATTATAAAATGGTAAAACTCAAGTTTTTGGCACAATTCCAGGAAACTGCCACCATTCCTCAACAGAACGAAGCCCCCTGAGCAAAACCCACTCTCATTTAACTTCCTAGGCCACTCCTGGGTTGAGAAATTAGAACTTTTCAAAGGGCCATCTCGTCCCTTGCTTGCGATGCACGATCGTGATCAAAGAATCTCACGATCAAAGAATGTGCAGGTTCACAAAGAAATCGCATGCTCACGACCAAAGAATAAAAAAATAGTGAAACCTGATTTTTTCACCAATTTAAATGGAACCAGTGGCATGCTTTGATAGGACGAAGACCCTGATCAAAACCCACCCTCATTTGTGTCCTTAGCCCACCCCTATACAGAGATATTTAAATATTTAGCTCGCTATGTAGGATCACGAGCAAAGAATCTCATGATCAAAGAATTTGCATGCTCGCAATCAAAGATCGTTAGCGAGCCACGAACAAAGATTTTTAAAGCTTATAACTTTATTTTTTGACTGATTTGGATGAAACCAAAGACATAGCTTGATAGATCGGAGTCCCCTGAGTAAAACCCATCCAAGTTTTACTTCAGAAGTGACCCCGAGCCGAGATATTTGTGTTTTTTCCAAGTAGAAAACAGAAAACAAGATGGCGGACCTCACGATCAAAGAATTTTGAAAATTCTTGGGGAAAAAGATTCTTGAACCACGAAGCTGCAAATTCTTTGATTGCCAGGTGGGACCAGATGGCCAGAACCCCATTCTTGTTCACAAAACATACATATAAATTTTCCCATTGACTTATAATAGGAACTTAAAACTGCTATAACTTTTGAATGCCTCAGTATTTTTTCACCAAACAAAAAACACCATATTTGGCCACAAAAGATCTTTCAAACAAGCCATCTCAGAGAACATCATACCACACAACAGCTGCACAGGGCCACATCCAAAATCCCAAAAGCTGCCTCCAAAAATGGATAATTTTGCATTTTTTCAGCGTTTTTGTACTCAGGGACTGTAAGTCTGACCAAAACAAAATTTGTCAGATCAAAAGATCTACCATGCCCCACTGCTCATTCCAAATTTCAGGCAAATCTGTTGAATGGGTCCAAAGTTATTAATGCCCAAACTTTTGACTTTAGTATGTAAGTGAAAACTGAACCCTAACTATAGTGGCGCGACCGAGCCACTATAATATATATATATATATATATATATATATATATATATATATACAGTATGTGTGTGTATATATATATATATATATATAATATGTGTGTGTGTGTGTGTGTGTGTATGTATATATATATATATATATATATATATATATATATATATATATATATTTATTTCAATAAACATTTCTGTGTGTGAATTTAATGCTTGTGAAAGGTTTCAGATTCACAATACTGGAATCTGCAGTCCCCTGTTTATTTACATGACAGCACTTGAACTTTTAATGATGAGCCTTTACATCTACTGAGAATTCTGGAGGACATTGAGAGCAACACAAAGACTTATCTGGTAACCTTGGATATTGTATCTTTGTACAGTAACATACCACAAGAGGGAGCTCTAGATTGTATTGCTTTCTTTTGAACCAGAGAGAAGTTCTGTGTGAACCTATATGTTGATTTTGTCTATTTGGAGTCTGCCACTTAATTCATTAAATTTCTTATTTAGATTCCTTGCATTACACAGTAAATAATTCATATGCCACCTATGCAGTACTCTGATATTTTGTTTGGTCTTTTTATGTTTTATTTTACTGCTATACCCCCTTCCCCCTTCTGTATCAGATTAAATACACCGATTCCATTTGTGTTTTTATTAGAGTTCCCAAAACTTTGACACCATCACTTTTTTATCATATTTCTTTTTTCTCACCTACTGCGGTGTAACCGGCAGGGGCATCCAGCCACCAGCTCTGCCTGCCCAGAGAGCAGCAGACTCACTCGCATGATGGGTGTCTGGTGAGGCCACACAGTGACCTGCCAGAGGGCCTCCCTGTGCCACTCCAAGCAAGGCTGGGCCCAGACCCCCCAGAGCGATTCCACGACAGTGTTCCAGGCAGGGCAGAGCACAGCCATCAAGCTGCACAGTCACACTCAGCCATTTTCCTTGTTGTGACCTCTGGAGTGCGGACATGCAATGATGTCTGCCGCACTCCACCCCAAAGGTACCAACTCTAGTAGTGCCACTGATCATCACCAGAGGCTGCTGCAGAGTGGTGGCATCTCTCACCCCTCCCGAGGGATAGGAGAGCAGTCCTTCGGATGCTCAATCCTATACCTCCCCTGCTGACCCAGTGCATTTCCAAACCTGCGTTGCCAGCGTAACATGAGGTGTGGTGTCCAACGCCTCAACCCTCAGCACCATCGGGCTGGCTGACACCATCATTATTTAAATGTACTCCATCTCTACCATACAAATAGTTATGTACATTAAATTGGTCCTATGAATCTATAAAAAGAAACCTCCATTTGTACTCCAATTTTTAAGTCTTGCATTTATTCTTGTAATAGTTTGGTTCTTTTCTTGAACTGCGCCCGGTACTGGAAGGATACCTGAAATGATTACTTCTGCACCCTTATGTTTAATTTCCCTAGCTATATTTATTAAGTCGTAACAGATATCTTTTTTGTGTTGGTATCCCATATCATTAGTTCCCATATGCATATTCTCTACAGAAGACCCTAAAGTTGACCAACTTTATACCTCTAGCATCCTTTACAAAGCTCTACGTAAGTCTTTTCCCAGAGAAATGTAATTGCTACCACAAGGCCTAGTCCAGTCACATTCACAACCCTCCCCCTTTCAGTCAGCAATTATTATTGACAGCTCTTCCATAAATCATCCCCTTAGTTTTTCCCTCCCTCGCAGCCCCTTATTTTGTATCTCAGCCCCCTTTCATACCTTTTTTACAGCTTTGCTTCCCCTGACCAAGACCTCCACACCAACTCCTGGCACTTACTTCTACCCCAACCACTCCTCCATACCTCCTACTACTAGTAGCCTTAGCCCCTATCTGAATCTCCCACCAGCCCCTCCATGTCATTCGTCAGAGGCTGTTTATCATCATTTTTGCAGTCATCAATCATTATATCTGTTTGTCTGCATTAGTTTGCACTGGAGCCTGTAATACCTGTTACCCTGTATTGCGTGCTTGCTTTGGCTCCTCTATTGGGACTCGGACATTCTGGATTCTTCTAAGTGTACTTTTACTGTATCCTACCTTGTCCTGCTAGGTTTTATCATCCTTTATCCTTCATTTGTATATATGTTTATATTACTGTATCTGTTTAAATACAAGTGTTCTGTATATGTCTGCTACTGTACCTTCAATTTGATCCTTGACCTATCAGGTCCATCTTGTAAATGAGCTTTGCTCAATGATGTCCGCCTGAATAAAGATTTTGATTGATTGATTGATTTATGATCTGATTGTTTTTCTTTTTTAGAACTTGTGATATGACATTTTGTATGTCTGCAATTTTTGCCCTGGGGTAGCATAGCAACATCCTTTTTTCTTTGTTTGGATTACACACCACTAAGTCACATTTCCTAATGATTGAGTCCCTCAACACTATCATATCCACCTCTTACATCTCCCCTTGTTGGACTACAGACTCCATACTTTGGCTCTCTTCTAAGGGTCCATATCTATTTGGGGTTGGGATTTCTGTCAAACTGATCACTCTTCTTCCCTTTTTTATTTTTGATGGACCTCTGTGAATTGTAAACCACTCTGTGTTGTCAGTGTTTAGTGCATCTTTACTTTTTTTTTTTTTGACAATTTGTATCTTCCCCGTTACTGTTTCCTGTGCTAGTTTTTTTACACCTGTGGAAGGATTTGATATAGTTTGTGTTGTTTGCATACTAGTATTAATTCCATAAATGTGCTCCAAGTGTAAGACTTCTCTCAAATGTTTTAATTCATTCAGGACATCATTTAGCCTATAGCTATTTGTATCATGCTGTAAACATCTGTTATATTCTAACATTCCAGTTGTTACCCTTGTTGTTTCCATGAACATTTTACACGGTACAACATACATGCAATAATATTCCTTCTTGACACAAACGCTGTTACATTATGTGCTCAGTATTTCCAATTTTCAATTTCAACTTTATTTTTAAAAGGCGCTTTTCTTAAATCAAAGCACCTGTACAGATAAATATGACAATAAATATAATAAATCAAATCAACAGAAATCCTTAAAAGCAATATTAAAAAGGTGGGTCTTCAACTCCCTTTTAAAACTAAGGACGGTCGGGCAGTCTCGCACCTGATGAGGTAGAGAGTTCCATAGGGTAGGTGCCATAAAACTAAATGATCTAGCACCAGATGTTTTCAAACGTACCCTGGGAATCTCTAGCAATCCCTCGTCAGTGGATCGGAGGGGGCGAGAGGGACTATAAGGGGACAGGAGCTCTTTCAGGTAGGCAGGTCCCAGATCATGTAGGGCTTTATAGGTCAGCAAACCGACCTTGAAGGTGATTCGCCAGAACACCGGCAGCCAGTGCAGTCCGTGGAGCACAGGCGTTATGTGACTGGATCTAGAAACTCCAGTCAGCAGCCTGGCTGCCGCATTCTGCACCAGCTGCAGATGGCGAAGTTCAACCCCCGATAGCCCTAGGTATAGGGAGTTACAGTAGTCAAGTCGGGAGGTAACAAAGGCGTGGATTAATGTTGGAAGGTCCTCTGGAGGAACCAAGTGCTTCACCCTGGCAATATTCCTCAGATGAAAAAAAGGAAATCTTCACAACCACTGACACCTGGGATTTGAGTGTCAAACGGTCATCAAGTATTATGCCAAGGTGTCGCACCTGGTCTGAGGTCGTCAGCTGGACACCTCCAAGCCACAGGCCTGAGGGTGATCCTTCTGGCAGACCCGCCTCACAGCGACCTAAATCCACAACCAACACCTCAGTTTTCTCCGGATTTAACCTCAGCCAACTCCCATTCATCCATTCTTGGATTTCTTCAAGGCAGTTATTAAATACCGACAAGGCAGCGTCCTGACTGGGCACAAAAGACATATACAGCTGGGTATCATCAGCATAGCAGTGAAAACCCAAACCGTACCGTCTAATAATTGCCCCTAATGGTAGCATATACACCAAAAACAACATGGGTGCTAAAATGGAGCCCTGCGGTACCCCACAGGGCAGGGAGAATGATGTTGAGGAAAAAAATTCCCGACACCACTCTCTGAGTCCTACCCTCAAGGTAAGATTGAAACCATCTGAGAACCGTACCAGACAGTCCACAGACTAACCGCAAGCACTCCAATAACACACCATGGTCAACGGTGTCAAATGCTACCGAGAGATCAAGTAGTACCAAGATGGATCGGGTCCTACGATCTCTAGCCATTAGGAGGTCATTTAGTACCCGTACGAGCGCTGTCTCGGTACTATGCCTTTTCCTAAATCCAGACTGGAGCGAATCGTAGATATTGTTGTTGGCCAGATGATCCTCCAGCTGCACTACGACCACTTTCTCAATAACTTTACCCACAAAGGGTAAGTTAGAGACTGGCCTGTAATTTGCTAGACAGTTTGGTCTAAGGAGGGTTTCTTTAAAAGGGGCTTAATTATAGCCTCTTTGAGGGAATCTGGAAAATTCCCCCTCTCCAAAGACTTCCATACGATCAGAGCTAGGACTAGGCCAATCTTATCCACGCAACCCACTAAGAGGCGCGTGGGACCAGGGTCCAAATTACAGCAGGTCGGTCGCAGTGCTTGAATGATCATCACAACATCCTCGATTATGGGAAGGCTGAAGTCAGACCATTCCAACTGGGTGCTTGACATCTCCTGATGACCACCGCTAGTCCCATTAGGAGGGGAAGAACGAATGTCCGATCTGATTTTGGCAACCTTATCTGCAAAGAAGAGAGCGAGCTCCTCACACCATTCTTGAGATAAGGCTCTTCTGGGCTGAAGACAGACTGGATTGCACAGTCTGTCCACAGTCCGAAAGAGCTGAGCCGGTCTATTCTGTGCAGCCACTATCTCTCTGGACAGGAATTCTGCCTTCTTACGAGAGATTGCGGATTGATAGACCAAATAATGGTCCATCAAACTAAGCTTGTCATCATCACGACCGGACTTTCGCCAACGCCTCTCCAGCCTTCGCCCAACTCTCCTCAATTCCATCATGGTCTCACAAACCAAGGAGACCTGGGAAGTAGGAAGCAAGAGGACTTAACACAAATGGTGCAATAGAATCTAGGGCCCTGTTACTGCCTCATTATAGGCACGTAGCAGAACACCTGGATCCATGCAATCTATCGGTAGGCTCGATAGGTCCAATACTGCCATCAGGTCCTCTGGGGATACACCCCTCAAAGGACGGTATCGAACCATCTCCGTAGGGGCAGACCTAACAAGGGTGGCCTCAAAACTGAATCTAATGGAGTGATGGTCTGACCATCCAACCGGTTCCACCACCAAGTCAGATATCCCCATCCCCAGAAGGAACACCAGGTCCAATGAGGTTCCACCCACATGGGTCGAGGAGGAAACCACCTGTGTGAAGCCCAGTGATATCATCTACTGGAGGAAATCTTGACCAAACTGAGAGAATTTATTGTCGACCCAAGCATTGAAGTCCCCCAGTACCAACCATCTGGGGGACCCCAATGTTAGGTCGACAATGAAGTCTGCGATTTCCTGCAGAAAGACATTCTTGTCACCTGGTGGACGGTATACGAGAAGTATCCTGCACCCACACACCTCGCCCACAATACTCAAGCGATCTGGTGACTCCGCTGGCACCTCCACCAGACCCAGTTCTGACCTAAAAACACATGGCAACACCTCTGCCCCTTACGAGCCTGTTCTCGGCGGTATCACTGAGCACCCAGCCGGAATTGCTGTGGCTAATACAGGCCCAGCATTTTCATCCAGCCAGGTCTCAGTGATGCATACCAGGTCAGATGACTCGACAAGATCAGCTATAATAGCTGTCTTGTTTTAATAGACCTGGCATTGCATAACACCACCCAGTAGGACAAACCTCCGATAGTGACCGGCCTACCTGCTGGTCCAATCCAGGGCCCTTGGGTATGGGCACAAGACAGGAAGGCCCTCTCTCCCGTGCCCATTTTGCCCCAGGGCGTCTCCTTGACCCTACAATCCTAATCCGCCCACTCCTTTCCATTCCCCCTCCAGCATGGGACCTCCGTCTCCTTCTCACAATCCCCAAAGCCCTACACCTCCTATAAACTTCAGCTGGCAGCAGGGGACAGGGAGAAAGGCGGAGGTCCCAAGCAGAGGGGAATAACACCCCGACTGCCTACAATCACTCCAGCACATCTCTGCACTAAAATAAAACACTCACAATAAAATAAAATCTAACAAATTCTAGTGCTGTAAAATCATCTATTCAAATTCTGGTACTATAAAATTATCTATTATGATTCTAGTTCCACCCCCACAGTACTCTCACCACTGCAGGAAGAGGAGTACCCCACCTAAAACTACTAAAAAATATGATTAAATGGCTTTAATCAAACAACACAGTTTCTTTTTGAAAGTTCAAGAAAGAGTTCGCAGGTCTTTTATTGTCCACAGCCGTGTGCTCTCACCACTTTAGACTATGAAGGGTTTTTTTTTTTAAAGAATGCCAGCCTCCTCTCACAAGGCGGCAACAACCCCATCGAACCCAGTTCTGACCTTTCTAAAAAGATAAATTACAAACGCTGGCCCAAAACAAAATTCCGTGTACTTCACCAAAACAAATGGTCCAAGGAGTCCCAGTTTCCTCCTATGTTGTGGTTTCCTTCCTTATAAATCCTTCGCAATGGTGGATAGCGGATAGACAAGTAAACAGCATATCATTTTCACCTTCGGGTTAGGCTCAACTCGATCCTTCACCACGGTGGAGCAAGCAAGATCACCCTTCGGTGGTCCCCCTACTCCCCCTAAGGAACTAGGTTTGCACCAACACCCTCCAGTGTCAGTGATCACCTTCCCTCCATCCGGACCGAGGAGCCCAACTTTTCGTTTGTACAACACTTTGCCGAAATCCTTGCTGTACTCCAAGCGCACCCCTCTCAGGGGCTTCCACTTCCTCAAGCCGGTCCTCTCTCACAGGCATCCGGCCACTTCCTCATGCACAGTCCAGCCGTATCCCATCCCGTATGGAAACAGCCACTCCACCTCACCGTTCCTCCAACTCCACAACCCCGACAACTCCAGTGGACCACCGAGCGTAAAGTTCCTCAATGGATTGAGCAAGCAACCAGACGCCAACAACTATCCATATTTCTGGCTTACAAATGTATACAGACTGTTTTTAACTTTACTTGGACTTACAGTAGTACTTACTTTATGTACTAACATTGTTACTTTTACTGCATATGTTGGCCTCCACAACCTCCACACCCTCCAGACATGCGTCTCTGTGGGTGGCAACAAGCGTGCCCCACATGGCTTGCCGTGCTCACAGAGGAGCTAGTCTTTATGCTGGTAGTGACCCGGAATGAGTCCAGAGGTCACGGCTTACACACTGGTGTAAAACTGTGTAAGTAAGCCCAAAAAGACCCATAGAACTTGTTCCCCTAGGCAGTTTTGTAGCCCCAAATACAGTGAGGGAAGTGATTCTAAATGAAAACAGTTAAAATTGTTTATGTTGTGGTCCATGGTACATTGTCAAGGACTACAGGGTCCAGACTACTTCCTGTTTCATTCCTTTATAATACAAGACTATAGCATATTACAGCATGTACATTCAGTTTTCATTTGCATATAAAAAGGAGCTGCTGGTGCCTGTCCCACACTAAAGTCCTAAAAACATGTTCATCATCCAGGAGGGTAGTGAGGCCCTACTGAATGTTATGATCATAGCTTTGGATCAATACTAGCAGCTAGACTTGATCTGGACCCCTCTTCATATTTTATTGATAATCAGGAATTTTGCATCCAAAATTTACATGGCAATAAAAGCCATTAGACCTTAAGGGTTTATCCTATGATGCCCCATAATTTATGACACCTAATACTGAGTGCCCAAAACAGGACCCTGACCCATCCAGTGGTCTAATCATGACTTCACAGCTAGGTACCCTAGTTAATAATGTGAAGTTCATGCACATCCCAGTGATTTTAAATCTTTCCCTTTAAAACTTTTGTTTTATGTTTCACAACAAACATTTCCCTTTTTTTGTAAGTAATGATGCTATTGGATACCCTGGCAACATACCAGGTACTCAATAATGACCCCTATACAGGGACTGATAGCACCTCACACACATAGGATTTTCACATCCTGACTGCTAGTGGTACATCTTATAACTGTAAACCTACCCAAATGTGCTAGGTGTTTTTTTTTTTTGTAAACAGGTTTAGATCCAGGCCTATTTGACTCTGACATAGCTATTTTAAATAGGGCTAATATAGCCATTATTCAAGCACATATGTTAAAGGCTCATGATAGTATGAAATATAATATCATACCTCCCCTATTGCATGGCATACATGATCTTGCTCAAGAACAGCAATTTACAATTTACAATATGAAATGCATTGTAAAGGGATTTGACCTGACAAAGGCAAATATTAATAAATTAATTTCTGCTTACATTAAGGAAGCAGACAAGCATCACATAGCTAGGGAAGTCATTTGCACTGCATATGGCTATTATGTTCTTATAACCCTTTGGTAATCTCTTCCAGGATCAGGAGTTAGAACATATCCCTGATTTCATACATAACAGACATATGAGTCAGTGGTACTGGCCCAAATGCACTTCTATTGCATGTGTTTCAAATATGTATTTGAATCTAGCACTATTCCCTTGCCAATGGCAAGGAACCTTGGGTATGTCAGCACACACACACACCAGTATCACTCCATGTTTCAAAACTTATTCCTGCATAATCCAGGAAGCCATGTTTCTGACTCTCATGCTGTCATTGTCACATTTCCATCCAGCAACATCCATCTCTAATCATTTGGCAACTGTCCATTCCATTGGTCATCTTGATGGGAACTTTGATCATGAAAGTTTGAAATTACATCCTTTGTTTGTTTATCATAAGGTCTTGGAATTATGACTGACTCCAAATTTTGATTATTGTACCTGGAAGGATTATTACCTTTTATACAGATGTTACATCTTCCAACTTTGTCTGACCAACTTGTAAATGCTGGCCTAATCAATGAATTAGGCTTCCTCTTGTGAACTCTCAAATAAATTGTATTTGGTCCAGCCAATTCAATGAAATTAGGCTTCCTCTTGTGAACTGTCAAATAAATTGTATTTGGTCCAGCCAATTCAGATTTTACAATCAAGATCATTATTAAGCATATTATGAAGCCAAGCCTGGGGTGGGGTAATCCCCCAACTTCAGCAAGAAGGATCTTCTTCAGTTGATCTCAAGCAAGAAATCAATTTTCTTCACTGCTTATTTTCCAAGTCTGGCTGGCACCTCATACAAACTGAGTACTGTCATTAACGTTTACACTTTGTGCAGCCGTGTGCTCATCTTCCACAACACTGTTGCTATTCCATTGTAAAACTCAATGTGCAATCAAATGTGCCCCTTGCTGAGGCCTCTGCAAATACTGCAGCCTCCTGAACATTTGGATCTACCTTTGGAAAATCTAAATGCATCTAATTTGAACTATGAATCTTTATCTAACACTTGAAGAAACCCTGGATTTATCCCTGGAATTTTTCATAGTTTATGGTTTGTGGACAATGACATTTTGTGTCCTGTTCAACTTACCAACTGAAAATGCCATCCTTCAAGATGGTATATTCTGCTGATAGAGAACATTGTCTGGTTACCAACTGTACAGTCTTCTGATATGGACTAAAGTTATGCAAAGTGAACTTTTCTAACTTCTGTTTTTACTCCCTAAACAGGTTATAGGTTATACTGTGATCACACCTGTTCCCATCCCTGAACCAGATACCACTGAGTCTAGGTCTAACTATCTGCAATCTTAGTGTCAATTTTTACTTATTTTAATATCCAAACAAGCAACTTAAGTTTGTCTCTCGAATCTTGTCCCAATAGGACAGATACACACCTGATACAAATCAGTAATAACATTGTTTTGATATTGGAAAACCCAGTTGTCAAGTTTACATTTCAAATTGTTATAGTAATACAAGGTTTACTAACATTTTCCCTTATAACTGCATTTCATTGTTTGAGGAAAACCCTAAAACACCACCATGGCCAGTTAAAATTCCTCTAGCAGGCTTGTGCCTCAGGCCTGTAGATGGATGGTGCCTAACCATCATCTTTTTGTTGCCACGTTTGCAATTAGGGCAACAAATAGGGGACTGTTGCTGAGTTATGCCCCCTATTGTTCCACATACACCTTACACTGTATTCCTGGTCTATTATACTGTGATACTGCTATTTTGCACTAGCATGTAGATTTAGGCACCCATCGTATAAGCACGAGTGCCAGGAATGTGCTTTGCTGCTAATATATGCTAATGTTTACATCTTTATAGGATTATATCATGCATGATTCATTATACCTCACTATAATTTATTATGTTTGTTTTTATATATATATTCTATCTATAATCTACCTAATCACTGATAAGAGGAATCATATGGATCGTCAGTGATTACTGTATACACTTACATATTCTCATATAATCATATGTAACGAGTGTCTTGCACTTAGACAAGTATGCCACGTGTAGTAGTGGCCTGTCAACACTTCTCTTTCTCTAAGCTTCAAGCTGACAGAGACATATTCTTTGTCTCATAGTATACTCATTAGTAATTCTGTCTCCTAAGTAATTATCCAAGGAAGACCACCTTGTTTATAATATAGAACCAATACATTATGTTTCCCATATCTGTATCTATGAGGTAATCTCTGTTGCTATGTTGTTATCTATGGTATATAACCTTGTGTAAGCCAGCTCCTCAGAGAGATTCTGTGCATTCTTCCAGAGACTGGTGAGAACCCTTGTGATTTTCTCTATCACACGCTTGGTGTAAGTATTGTAATAAATAATCATTATTACTTCTGCTTGTGTGGTTGTTTCTGTGGCTGACACTGTAGACATACAAGACTCTGATTTATTTATCCCAGAGCTGGTTTCAGGGTTACACCTTGATGGCAGTACTCGAGTTGTCTGGAATGGAAAATTCATATTTCCCCAACTCTCTATCAGTTCAGATATCCCCCATGGGTCAGTCATTTGCCCAATACTGTTCTCCTTCTCTGTCTTCTTGAATGACCACCCCTCTGCCATGACCTCTTCATCCATCCGTATGTATTATGATGACATGGCACTCTTTGCCTCTGTCTCCTCTGCCTCAGACCTCATGACCAGGCTCCAACTGGACTTCACTAATTTAACCCCAAAACCACTTATAACAAGTTAAGACGCCCCCATAACATTTGATACTAGTACCCACATATGGCATAGCATTAGCTTTTAGCAGAAAATTCAAAAGGTTGTTGCCACCCTTGGCATTAGGATGAATACCAGGTTCATTTATAGAGGAAGAGGGACAGGAGTACAAGAACAAAACACATGAACCTCTGTAAATTACAACCAGGTCCAGGAGTAGAGGCTGCTAGTCATATGCTAGATCTAAACTGCAGATAGTCCTGAACAGGAACTGGGATTGTGCAGTATGGCTTTATTCAAACAGATGACAAACTAAAGCAGGTAGTGAACCCCCATGGGTCAGTCAAGGTAAACAGTACAGTTCGAGAAACAAAAACATCTTCTCCAATCCCAATGGTGCACATACATGGATCTAGTCACACACCTGAACATTTCTCCTTTCCATGAGTACACATGGTCTAGCTACACACTCCAAATCAGTTCAATCTATGGGGTGATCATCGAACATTTCCTTCACACACTTGGGTGAAAATAGAGCATTTCCTTTACACACTTACGTGAAAATAGAACATTTTCTTCACATAGTTGAGTGAAGCAGGGCACTGCATGGTATGATCTAGCCTTATCTAAGGGCACACACACCCCAGAAAAAATCCGCTAATTGAGAAGCAACTGTCTTTTAAAACAGTGCTTATAGAACATTAGTCACTCCGTCCACTGGGCAGGGAGCAACTACAGGACACCTTCCCTTAGGTAACATGAAAACAACAGTTTATCCATTAAGCTCTTTAAAAGGCAGCTGAAACCTCACAGACTCCTCAGGGGATTGCCCCTTGGATCTGCTGAGAAAAATCAGTCCCTGACACTTCACTAGGAGTAGAAATCAGGAAATCCCACTGTAGAAGGGTCTCCACTGTGATGTGGACAGTCAGTTCTGAGTGCTGTATGATCATTTTTTGTAATATAAAAATGTGTATGGACTGTCTCACATGAGAAATGCTGAAACAGCATGTGAGATCACACACACAGGTTTTAGATACAAGGGCCCAGATATTCAAAAGGGTTGCGCCATGCGCAAGTCCAAAACTGCGCCATTTTGTGATATTCAGAAGGAGGCAGTTGCGCCCCCGAAAACATGCTGAGCAACAGCGCAATGAAAATGAAGGCATGCGCAACCGAAGGGGGCGGATCCATGCATAAAGACCGCAATGCGATATTCAAAGACTTGTGCAATGCACAATAGTGGCACAGCCGGAAATTGCGCACTAGTTGAAATGAGCCAAAATAAAAAGGCTCAAGGAAGCGGCGCAAGAACGCTACCAGGCTGCCAAGAGGGGGAGAGAGAGAGACAGACAGAGACAGACAGACAGACAGCAAAGGGCAGGCAAGGAAAGTGTGTCCCATAGTCTGTAGAGACCAGCGGGGGGTGCCCGGTGCAGTGGAAGTAGCAGCCAGGACAGTGGGGGTAACATAGCAACACCAGCCGGGGGCAGAAGCCAGGAGATGGACAGTGCCAGTTTACACATGGAAGCTGTAATGAGGGGGGTGAGAATGCATGCTGCAGGAGGACGTGGCCGTGGAAGGGCCCGTTGGCGGTACGCCCCCGACAGGCGGTACCGTGCCCGCATCAGCTTTGAGCTGTACACAGATGCAGAGATCGTGGGCCGGTACCGCCTGAACAGGGCAATACTGAGACGGCTCTATGAGCTGTGCAGTGATGTGATGCAGGCACCCTCACGACGGAGTCACGCTCTGTCGGTGGAGACCAAGGTGACAGCCTGCATGTGCCTGCTCGCCACGGGCACCTTCCAGAGGCTGACAGAGGACACCACAGGCATCACACAGTCAGCCACGTCACGCATCCTCACCCACCCTCAGCGACTGCTGCCACATGCTGTGGAGTACATCCATTTCCCCAGCACCGCGGCAGAGCGTACAGCAAACATGCAGGAGTTCCACAGGGTAGCACGATGCCTGGCGCTAGGGGCCATAGACTGCACCCATGTGGCCATCCGCGACGCACCTGGCCCCGGTGACCACGATATCGGAACAGAAAGGGATTCCTAGTGTCAACTGCCAGGTGGTGTGTGATGCCACTGGGCACATAATCAATGTCTGTGCCACACACCCTGGTGGAGCACGTGATGCCTCATATGGTATCAGTCTGCACTGTGCCATCGATTCAAGAGTGGGGACATCCCACAGGACATCTAGTGGGTGAGTACACATGTATGGAATGCAAACTCTGGGCAAGGGTGGGAATGCCACAGGTGCCATGGTAGTGGCACACAGGAGATGGCCAATATGGACCTGAACATGACACTGCTCTCCACTATCTCCACACAGGTGACTGCGGATACCCACCCGTCCCTGGCTGCTCAGACCGCATTGGCGCCCATGACCCCAGCGCAGCTATGCTATAATGAGGCACATGCCGCAACACGCAACATCATAGAGCGGGTGTTTGGGATGCTCAAGGCACACTCCGATGCCTAGACACCTCCGGCGGTGCCCTACAGTACAGCCCCCAAAAGGCCTGTGGGATATTCCTGGCCTGTTGCATCCTGCACAACATGGCCAAAGACCATGGGATAGCTGTACAGGTCGAACAGGGGGACAGCGATGGGGACGCCAGTGGTGCCGGTGATGATGGTGATGAGCAGCCCCCCCTAGGACGGAGGGACCCCCGACTGATCCGGCAGGCCCAGCAGCACCGGGACACCATCACAGAGGAGCACTATGCACAACACAGGTAAGTCAAGGGGACATGTGCAACCAACACTGTCCATGTGCAAACCACAGGCACACAGGGGAACACACCAGGGGTGCAAGACGGTCAGGGGAGGAAGGGTCCAGGCATACAAACACACCATCAGGGAGGGGTGAGCACTCATATGGACACACACACACACCAGGCACAGAGCGTACATGGGCAGATGCACAGCACTGCAGAACCGACATTGCTAACACACAGCACCACCGACCACCCCCACCACCCGTACTGTCCAAGTATGTGTGTCAGAACCTGGGCACCCTTGCACCTTGGTGTACAGTGCAATGCAGGCATCATCATGCACACGCACCTGTGGACAGCAGTTGGGAGGGTGTGCAGGTGGTCCGTGTGTCAGCGTGGTGAGCAGAGCACCCAGCAGTGCACTTCCCACCATGATACACATTGCATACATGGCAGCACCAGACAGGGCCCGCACTGGGAGACAGCTCAGTCATGTAGCACTGTCCCACGGCCACCATGGATGCGTGGGCGGCCCCGCCGTGACCCAACAGCATGGGCAGCCTGAGCAGGGGCCACATGGGGTGGCACTGTTGCACCACCAGGGTCCCACTCGCTGAACGCGACCTTGCTCTGCACAGGGTCTGCAGCATGCGAACAAACCTGCACCAGGGGTGCTCGGATGCCCACAGCAGAACCCGCGCCGACAGGGCCTGGTGTCGCACGGCGACGGGAATAGGGAGTGGAGAGTGCACTGTGTGGGGTGTGCAGTACAGGGGCATCTGACTGTGTGCACAATGCGTCCACGACAGAGACCACTGCCTGGGTCAGCCTGTCAGTGGTGGCGGTCACATCCATCCGCATACGGACCAGCTCGGCTCGGTCCCGAGCACACTCCCTGCTGTGCCACTCCACGGACACAGACAGTGCCTCCACGGACCTTGCAACCCACCTCTGCAGCTGTACTGATTCCTGCAGCAGGCGGGTGTGCTCATCCAATGAGTACTGTGCCCCAACGGCATCCTGATCCCTAGGGTATGGACGGTCCTGATGCACAACACCCCTTGAGGGTGGGTGCTGTTCGCCAGGACCAGGAATTGGCGGATCAAAGGGCGGTGGACATGTGCCACTGCTTGACACTGTACCCCCAGACCTGGTGGGTGACTGCTGCTGCTGCCCCTCCAACCGCTGTGCCCCCGGGTCCACTCGTTCCACCGCTGTGCTGGCAACAGTGCCAGACACCTGCACAGCCACCGGTGCTGCCCCACAGGTGCTGACAGGCACAGTCTGGGACCGTGCCAGCATGCTGGTACACAAGTTGGAACCAGACAGGCCCAGGGGCACGTGCTGGCCTGCCGTGTGTCTGTCATGGGACACACAACCATCACTGCCCATTGCAGGCCTTCTATCATTAATGGTGCAGGTACATGCTACTGCCATGGTCACAGCATGCTGGCATGCTTGCATGCCAGACTGCTGAGACACAGGCTGTGCACCCCCCGCACCCGTATCACTGAAACCAGAGTTTGCAGCCCAGTGTGCATGCTGCTGCAGTGCCTGCTGGCTGGTGGTGGAGGTGGATGGACCCTCCTCCATGTCCAGCTGGTCAGCATCACTGTCTGGACCCACCACCACCATCTCCTGAAGACGAACAGGATCTGTAACAGAAAGAGAGTACATGTGAGTGCATGTGAACAACTGCCCCCCCAAACACCACCACCATGTCATACCGTGCAGTGATGGGCTTCCACCTGTCTGGAATCCTCCGCCTGGTATGCCCTCAATGGCGCTCGGCTGCATGGCTGCGACCAGTGTCTCCTCAGTTGGGGTCAGCTGCAACACCACTGGCGGGCCCCCGCCAGTGCCAGCACGTGCCGCCCTGAAGGCTGCCACCTTCTCCTTCAACCTCCTGCGGTCTGTCCCCATCTTTTTCTTGCATTCCTGCATGGAGCGCTGGTGGCTTCCGTGCAGGTTAACAGCCCGAGCTACCCCCTCCCATGCAGCCGCACGGGACTGAGGTGTGCCCCTCCGTCCACTCAGCACTGGCTCCTCATCCAGGTAGGCCTGGAAGAGAGCCTCCGTCTCTGCTGCTGTAAAGTTGGGCCTCCTCCTATGCCCACCGTCCTCACCCTCACATTGACTCTGCTCGGTCATGGCGATCTGTATGGGGGGAAGTGGACACCTGTCACTGTGCAGTCTACAGCATTTTCCCATGACCATTGTCCTGAACATCACACAGCATGCAACTCACCTCTCACCTGCAGTAACTGAATCTGGCCAACGCAGCCCAATGTCGCACATTTATAGTGCAATACATGCAAATTAGGAGTGGAGCAACTATAATGACATGCAAATCGCGCCACTGCGCCCTTGAATGGCTGATCAGCTGATTTGCATGTGTCAGCTGAATATCGCAAATCTGCGCTTTGCGCAATACGGAAGAGTCAGCTGAGCCAATGGCGCAGATTTGTGCCTATGTGGTACACTGCATTGCACATGCCCAGATAGCTTACGTAGGCGTCTGTCGCGCTGCTGACATGCTGAGCATGATCGGCAATTCAGGCCATGGCCACCATTGTGCCAGTGGCGCTACAGCAATGGGCACTATATGGCGCTGTGGCACTACTGCGCAATAGTCCACTGTGGCACTGGTACGCAGCTGGTCGGTCGTGCAGGATGCCTATACGTCAGATGGCGCTATGCGTAGCCTTGCATCATTGCCCATGACCTTGTGTCTCACCTTTGCCCCCTGGCGCTGTTCGCCTGCCATGTTTACGTCCCTATTGCGCTGTCTGGTGACAGCGCTATGTGAAGTGACGGCGCTGTTCGAACAGCGCGATTGGAGCCTGTGGTGGTCTATTGCGCAACATCTCCACGTGGGGTTACAGGGCAGCGGGGCGCCATATTGCCTGCTGTAAAGTTGGTACCATGGCTAGGAGGAGAGCTGTGTCCTGGAGCCAACTGGAACTGGCCAACTTGGTGGCCCTAGTAGAGCCCCACTATGGGGCACTTTATGGTGAGGCGCCCCTCACCATTGCCCGCACACAGGTGTGGCATCAAGTGGCCACTGACCTGGTGGGGGTCACTGGATGGTGCCGGTCTGCTGAGCAGTGCTGGCACCGGTATGGTGACCTCCACCGGAGGGATCCAGACCTATTGGAGAGGCTGCGGTCATGTGCCAGGTGGGGCGTGGTGCCTAGGCCAGGTGGGTGTATCATCTATGCACCTGTATTCTCTGTAGGGGTGTGTGTGTGTTTTGGTGGCTGTGCATAGGTGATGGCTCGGCCATGGTTGGCTGTGTCAGTGTGTGCAGCTGTGAGATGAATGGGTATGGCTGTGTGGGCAGGCACTCTCACTGGGGCAGGGGGCAGTCTGTTTTGAGTCACATTGATGTTTGTCTCAACATATGTCTCCCACAGGCCGGGATGTGAGGATGCAGGGCCGGGTTGAGGAGGGCTATGCCAGGGCCCCGTGCCAGCAGGAGTTGCACCCCGGCAGCAGCAGCAGCAGCAGCAACAGCAGCAGCAGCAACAGCAGCAGACACAGCTGCTTGAGCAGTGTGAGTATCATGACTTCATGGATGCTATTGCATGCTGGGGGGGGACCACTAGCCCTGCACAATACAACCATGCAGGAAAGGGGAGGTCATAATTCCACTATACAAGACACTAGTGAGGCCCCACCTGGAGTACAGTGTACATTTCTGGAGACCATACCTACGTAAGGACGTAGAGTGGGCAGAGAAGGTTCAGAGGAGGGCAACAAAGATGGTGCATGGCTTGCATCACAAGTCCTATGAAGACAGGTTGAAGGAACTGAACATGTACTCCCTGGAGGAGAGGAGGGCGAGAGGGGATATGATAAAGACATACAAGTATCTTACAGGGAGGAACAGGGTGCAGGAAAACACTATTTTGAAGTGAAAAAAGATGTTCCAGGACTAGAGGGCGTGGGATGAAGTTGGAGGGAGGACGATTCAGAGGACACATGGAAAAGGATTTCTTCACAGAACGGGTGGTGGACAAGTGGAATACCCTGCCAGAGGAAGTGGTGGGGGCTGAAACAATCATGGGATTTCAGAATGTACGGGATAGACATAAAGGAATTGTGGAGGTCAGGGGTAAGGGGCAACAGACTTCTAGGAAAACAAAGTGAACTTACAAGCTCAAATGGACAGACTGGGTTGGCCATAGGCCCTTATCTGATGACACTGTCTGTGTATCTATGTATGTATGCATGACACAGGTGACATGCATCACTGTCCAGTATCACAGCACATCTGTGTATGCGTCACTGGTGGTCCAGGCATGCACTGGGCACATAGCTGTGTAACTGGCATCGCACCACGTTGCCACGTCACTGGACAGCCTTGTTTGTGCTGTGATGGACATGGGCAGTGTGTGTGTGTGCAGTGGTGCGCATAGCTGGTTCCGCCTGTTTGTGATGGCCATGTGCATGTTCACTGTGGGGTGGGTGCATGCCATCACAGGTGTGGGACATTGGGCTATATGGCTTGCAGATTGGGTGGTGTTCAGGGTTGTGGTCAGTCACAGCCATTGATTGTGTTCCCATTTTCCTAGGCCTCGAGGTTCTCAGGAGGATTGGTCGGGATGTTCGGGGCCTCACACAACTGTTGATGGAAAACCAGGCCATCCTGCAGTCTATCCGGCGCCATGGACTTTGGAGGAGGCGGCACAGGACGGTGCGCCACCAGGGAGAGGACGAGCAGCCGGCTGGCCCATAGCTGATATTACCCTTCCCACTTCTCCCATCCCTACCACCCTGCCTTCTCTCTCCAAGTTTTTCATCCTCCCTTGAACACCCCTACCTTGTACCCGTCCCCTTGTAAATAGTTTTTCTTGTTTTGGTTCTTTACTATATTTAAATATACATTTCTATTTTGATATGAATACTGTGTTGGTCTCTGATTTGCAGCTGGCTATGGGTGCTCAGTTGCAGGGGTGTACATGCCATCTGGGGTGGTATGGTCCTGGGTGTGTGTGTGTGTGTGTGTGTGTGTGTGTGTGTGTGTGTGTGTGTGTGCATGGGGAGGTATCTCCAGCATGGCAGTGACTTTCTGTTGGTCTTGCCGTCTGCTGCCACCCACTGCTGGGTGCACAGGGTGTGTCTGGCTTGTAGGCTTCTGTGCTGCACGGGGTTGACGTGTGCTGGGGGATGCATGGTTTCCTGCAGTGCCAGTCACTGCACATAGGTGGTGTCTTGGGGTCACAGTGCAGGGTGTGCTGTGCGCACGGGGGGCTGATGTGCACTGTGGTTGTCAACCCCCTGTGTGTGGCACTCTCAGCCTGCCAGTGGTTGTGCTGGGGTGTCATGGCTCTGCTATGCTTTGTTAGCTTGTCCCCATGGGCCAGTAGATCATCCGTCCCACCCCCAGTGATGCTGTGCTTGGGGTGTGCAGGTGTGGTGTGGGTTCTGCAGTGTGTTCCTGTGCCCATGTGTGGCATGGCTGGTGGTGGGCCCCAGCCTGCCTCCCTGGATGTGCAGTTCCATTGCTCTGGGGGCTCTGCTTGCACTATGGCACCTCTGGAATGCTCAGCTGGGCTGCCCTGGTTGCGCCATAGCGCAACATTTCGGCTCAGCTTCTCCTTCCTGGTTGCGCTATGGTGCAGTATGTGCGATATTCAGACGTTGGTTGCTTGCGCAATTTGTTCTGCTCCATGTTTGAATATCACACCTGTTGCGCATTTGCGCAACTGGTTTGTGCTTGCTCCTGCTGTTGCACTCATTTTGAGCGCAGTTTGAATATCTGGGCCAGGGTGTTACCTGGAAGGCTTTAATCAGGAATTTCCTGTTTTTCTAACTTAATTATAGCTTTAACTGCTAAAAGGGAAATCAGTATCCTTTTATGACATTTGTAGGGAAACCCAGTTTATTACACATGGGCTCAAAGTTGTAAATGTTCCTTTGAAATCTGTGTGAGAGAGGATACTGCATAAGATCAAAGAAATGTCATTTGAAAAAGAACATGAGTTGTGCTGAGGATTACAGAATTTAATACTTTGAAAAGACATCCTGTTTTTGTATATATATCTATATCTATCTATCTATCTATCTATCTATCTATCTCTATCTATTTATCTATCTATTTATCTATCTTTCTTTCTCTCTCTCTCTCTCTCTATATATATATATATATATATATCTATATATATATATATATATATATATTCTGACAGGGAAGAGCAGGTGACCTCACACAAAGTGTTGGCCAAGACAGTTTTTTTTTTCTTAAACAATATTTTGTTTTTCTTCAGAGACACTTCTATCTAGACTCTGACAAAGAAACATCTTTGGAGCACTTTAAACAGCTATTTGGAGAGAGAGAGAGAGAGAGAGAGAGAGAGAAATCTAAGTACTGCAGTAGGAATTGCACTGTTAAAACCATGTTCTTTTAATAGATTTGTATGTTCTTGTGATATATGGTTCTGTATTTTATGTCTTACATAATTTGTATCTATTTTAGTAAATTTCTAATTTTAGAGCCTACTTGACTTGTCTTTGAATTTCTTTCTTTAGCAAGAAAAGTATATATGGTTATAGCTGACAGTAGGCATAAGCTTGAATGGTGATACCAAACTGGAAAGCGAAGTGTTTTAATCTGAGGTCTTTTATTACAGTTTTTAAGGGTTCATCTCTGTACACCTGGTTAGGTGCCCATATGTAAAGATATCTGGCGCCCCGAAGACAGAAATATCTGAGCCTGTGCATTGGGTACCCTAGCAAGAGGTTCACAGTTTGAATCCATCCAAGACTTGAGACCAAAGGTTGATCCAAACTCACAAAACAGACATGATGGTTACCCTGTTTCTGTAAACTGTTCAGAAGACTGCGATCAGAGGTTGGCACTTTGGGAGTAGAGGGCTGACCTGCTGAGTGGGTTTGTGACAGATTGGTTGGCAGCAGTGGGATAATTTCATTATTACAAGCTTTTATTGTTCTGTGTCAGCTTGAGACAATTAGCTCACTTGCAAAGAGAGAAAAAGGCAGTGATTTATTTTTAAAAGGAAACAGAACTATATCACTTGGTGTACAGTCAAGTTTCTACCCATTTTATTTTTTTTTCTAAAGTGCAAGTCAGAGTAGCAGTAGTTAGGAAGGATAGCTTCCAACTACAGCAGGCACACTTTAGACTACTTAAGGCAGCTGTGTGGGGACAGAGAAGTCCATTTGAGGTGAAAGCCAGCAAGCAGAACCTCATAGATGCCCTGATGGTAGCAGATACCCAGAGCTGTGAGTCACGGACCGTGACTGAAAAGGACCAGACCTCAAGTGTGGCAGGGCTAGCGGCCAGTGAAGTGTCCATATCCAATGAGGAGGATAACAGGGCCACTGTCAGTGAAGGTCCACAGCAGCAGGGGATGGTAAACAGTATCCTGGATCCAGAAGTACTCAGGCTGCAAATTGAGTTGCACAGGATGGAGCTGGAGTTCCAGTGAGAGAGAGGGAGTAAGAACACCATGAGGCACAGTGAGAATGCCGAGAGGCAGAGTGAGAACAGAGAGACGTAGACCATGAGGATCATGAGTGCCAGCAAGCTGCAGAGAAGAAGAGGGAACAAGAACGCTAAGATGCAGACCATGAGGAGCAGGAGCGCCAGAGGCAACACAAACTGGAGAAGATACGACTCTGACCAGCAGCACCAGATCGGGTAAGTGGCTTGGGTTTAACTGGGACTACAGGACTGGGTTACAAATTGAAATCCCAATTAATAGCTGAATTTAAAGAGGGGGAGGATATGGATGCCTTTTTAAATTATTTTGAAAAAGTTTGTATTCAGGCTAAAATTCCTAGAGAGTCCTGGAGCTTCCAGCTATCGCCGCTACTTACTGGGAAAGCTCAGGATGCATTGGGTCAAATGGACAAAGAGGACAGTAATGATTACAGCAAACTAAAAGCTGCACTGTTAAAAAAGTTTGAATTAATTGTGAAATCATACAGAGCTAAATTTCGTAAGCTTAGGAGAAGACCTGATATGAGCTATGAGGAGCTAGCCACGAAACAACGTCAGTTTTTAAAATGTTGGTGGGAAGGAATTGAGGCAAACTCTGTTGATAGAAATGAAAATGTGATTTTAATAGAACAGTTTTATTAGGTATGCCCAGCAGAGCTAAAAACCTGGCTAGAGGACAGAGATCCCAAAACAGTGCAAGAGGCTGCTGAACTCTTGGACCACTATGCCAAGAGCAGATCTGCTCTGAGAGTGAATGGGGTGGGTGTGGCAGCACAGAAAGGGAAAAGCGCACCTTCAGGGCAGCTAAACCCCTCACTGCCTCCACCGAAACCAGTTAGCCCCAGGTTTCAGAGAAAAGATTTCTCTGAGAGAAGAAATGAATGTTGGTTGTATAAAGAAACTGGGGATATTGCCAGACAGTGTCCCAAAAAGGCAAGCAATGATACACAACCGGGTGCTAGAAAAGAAGTGGGTTGTTTGTGTGTCCCTCGAAGTATGCCAGTGAACATGAGGGAACACATGCACCCAGTCATGGTGAATGGTGTACAGACTCAAGGGTTAAGGGTCACAGGGGCATCCTTGACCTTGGTGAAGGGGGATTTGGTAGATCCTGGTCAACTAATGCCCAATAAATATGTCACTGTACAGGACTTCACTGGTGAGGCAAAAACATTGCCCCTCACTAGTGTTCTCTTAGCCTGGGGTGAAATAGGGGGAACTGTGCAGCAGGTGGCTGTAGCCAAAACATTAGCAGTGGATGTGATCCTGGGTAACAATCTGAAACAGGAGATGGTATGTGCAGTTACCCATAGCCAAGCGGCAACAGAAAATTGTAGTTCCCTGAACCCCACAGAAGCCATTGTGGAAACTGCTGAGAGGCTGGTTCCCCAGCCTGTGTCTTCAGATGGGGAGACTAATGAAAAAGGGGTAGAAATTTCTCCAGTAGCAAGTAACCACACAGCTACAGAGGGTTACTTTGGGGAGGGAGGGGTGACCCATTGTCAGAGGGTTGGGATTGACAGTGATCCTGAGTGCCCTGATACTAGTGCTAGGGACCCTAGTTTAGTGACTGCAGGGGACCTGTCCCATTCCTTGAGAATGTGTGAGGGGTTCGCAGCTGCTCAGAGAAGTGATCCTAGTTTAGAGAAACTGAAGACTTGGGCAGACTCAGACAGTGCACAGAGAGGTGAGAGAAGACATAAGGTTTATTGGGAAAATGGACTTATGTATACTCAGGCTGTGCAGACAGATGGAGGGATGCTAGGCAGGCAGCTTTTTGTTCCCCAGGGGTATTGTGAGCAGCTGCTCAAGACTGCACATGATATTCCCTTGTCTGGTCATCTGGGGAATTATACGCACGATGCAGTAGTTGGCTCAGAATTTCTACTGGCCTAACTTCACCCAGCAGGTGAAGGAGTATTGCCGGTCTTGTCACCAATGCCAAGAAATAGGGAAGGTGGGCAGAAGAAAACCCAAGCTGCACTAATGCCCTTGCCCATAGTGAAGGAGCCATTCCAGAAGGTGGGAATGGATATTGTGAGGCCTTTAAATACCCCCAGCTTCTCAGAGAAGAGATTCATACTGACTGTGGTGGATTATGCCACCCAGTACCCAGAGGCAGTCACCCTATCCTCACTGAGGATAGACAAAGTGGCAGATGCCTTACTTGGGATTTTCTCCCGTGTTGGGTTTCTGCAGGAGGTTATCACTGATTGAGGGGTTCCTTCATGTTGGACTTGATGAAATGTTTGTGGGAGAAGTGTGGGGCGGTGCAGAGATGCACAACACCATATCACCCTCAAGCCAATGGGCTTGTGGAACGATTCAATGGTACCCTAAAGTCAATGCTCTGGGCATTTGCTGAACAGCATGGGAGGGACTGGGAGAAATACCTTCCCCACCTGTTGTTTGCATACAGGGAGGTGCCCCAAGAGTCGACAGGATTTTTCCCCTTTGAAGTCTTATATGGACGCCAGGTATGTGGGCCCCTAGACTTGATCTGGGAGGACTGGGAAGGCAAGCAGGCCACCCAGGGAACTCCAATTGTGGATTATGTCCTTACATTTAGGGAAAGGATAAAGGAGATTATGGGGACAGCCCAGAGCAACCTAGTAGCTGCCCAACAGAAACAAAAAGTGTGGTACGACCGCAGAGCCAGAGCTCACTTGTACATGGTGGGTAGAAAGGATGAGAAGGGACTTGGCAAGGTTGGAGGAATGGTCAGACATATGGCAACTTAGATTCAATGCAAAGAAGTGCAAAGTAATGCACCTGGGAAATAAAAATCCAGGAGAAGAGTACACAATAGCAGGGGAGGTACTAACAACAACAATAATGGAAAGGGATCTGGTTGTAGTCATATCAGATGACCTAAAGGTGGGTATGCAATGTGAGAAGTCAGTAGGGAAAGCCAGGGGGATACTGGGATGCATAGGGAGGGGCATCACAAGTAGAAAAAGGGAAGTGGTTATCCCTCTATACAGACAGTTGGTGAGACCCCATCTGGATTACTGCATGCAGTTTTGGATACCTCATCTATGCAAGGACATAGACAGGATGGAAGCAGTCCAGAGGAGGGCAACTAAAATGGTGCAGGGTCTACATCAGAAACCATATGAAGAGAGACTGAGAGAGCTTAATATGTATACCCTTGATGAAAGGAGGGACAGGGGGGACATGATAGAAACTTTTAAGTACCTCAAGGGAATCAACAAAGTCCAGGAGGGTAGAATCTTTCAGAAAAAGAGATGTGTAAGGACAAGGGGGCGCAATTTAAAGTTAGAGGGGGGACGGCTCAGGGGTAATGTGAGGAAATTCTTTTTCATAGAGAGAGTGGTGGACGCATGGAACCGCCTTCCTGGATAGGTTGTGGGGTCTAAAACAGTGGAGGAATTCAAACATGCATGGGACAGACATAAGGCAATTATAGTGGGGGATTGCAGGAAATAGGCTGTTGGTTAAATAGAATCTGCAGCTTATCCAGTAGGTAGAGAAATGAGCAGACTGGGTGGGCCAAGTGGTCCTTATCTGCCATCAAAGTCTATGCTTCTATGGTCAGGAAGTCATGGTCCTTATTCCAGTCTGGAAAGACAAGCTGCAAGCTGAGTGGGCAGGACTGTACAAAGTGGTTAGGAAGGTAAATGACATGAACTACATTGTGGAGTTACCTGACAGAAGACAGACAGAAAGGATGTATTATGTCAACATGATGAAGCCATATGCAAATAGGGCTGACATGGTGTTTGCAGTGTGTAGTCATGGGGAGGGGACAGACAAAGGAGACCCCCTTCTGGATTTGCTGGAAGAAAGTAAGCAGGAGTCCTCTGTGGAGGCAGTAAAATTGTCTCCCCAGCTGGCCCCAGACCAGATCCAGAAAGTAAGGGAGGTTTTAGTAGACTTTGCACCATTTTTCAGCACCAAGCCTGGGCTAACCCCCTTAGCGACACAAGATGTGGAGACAGAGACACCGACGCCCATATGGTGGACAGCATATTGGGTGTCAGAGGCTGTCCAGAAGGACATTAGGAGGGAAGTGGAGGAGATGCTGGATTTAGGGGTAATCCAGAGATCCCACAGCCCCTGGGCCTCACCCATAGTCCTTGTGCCTAAACCAGATGGCTCTACTCATTTCTGTGTGGATTATTGTGGACTGAATGCAGTTATGAAGTCAGAAACCCACCCGATGCCCTGGATGGATGAACTCCTTGACAAGTTGGGAGGGGCGACCTACCTTATGATGATTGACCTGACCAAGGGGTATTGGTAGGTAGAGTTGACAGACAGAGCTAGGGAGTGGTCAGCTTTCATCACTCCAATAGGCTTATTTGAGTTTAAAGTAATGCCTTTGGGAATGAAGAATGCCCTGGCCACTTTCCAAAGGTTTGTGAACCAGGTGTTAAATGGTACTGAAGAGTACACCTTGGCATACCTGGATGACATTACCATCTTTAGTACCAGCTGGGAGGAACACCTATCCCACCTTAGGGAAGTACTGGGCAGGATACAGAGGGCCAGGCTCACTGTCAAAGCCTGGAAATGCCAGGTGGCCATGGGAGAAGGGGCATACCTTCACCATGTGGTAGGCTAGGGACAGCTCCATCCTAACCAAATAAAGATAGAGGTGATCCAGGTGTGGCCCAGACCAGAAACACAGAAGCAGGTCAGGAGTTTTCTAGGGACAGCAGGGTACTACAGGAAATCTGCACCCAATTACAGTGCCATGGCTGCTTCCCTATCTGACCTGACAAAGAAAAGGATGCCCAAGAAAATTACCTGGGGCCCAGCCTGTGAGGGAGCCTTTTCCAAACTAAAGGAGGCACTGTGCATTGCTCCTGTTTTGACAAGTCCTGACTATAGCAAAACCTTTATAGTTCACACTGACGCCTCAGACATGGGTATTGGGGCAGTACTGAGTCAGACATCCAGCCAAGGGACAGATCACCCAGTCGAGTACCTGAGTAAAAAGTTACTTCCCAGGGAGCAAGCATACTTCATGGTGGAAAATGAGTGGCTTGCCATTGTGTGGGCCCTAAAGAAATTAAAGCCATACTTGTATTGGCAGTATTTTATGGTGCAGACTGACCACAACCCCCTCGTTTGGTTGATGCAGATGGGAAAGATGAATGGTACATTGCTGAGATGGAGTCTTGCTTTGCAAGGGAATGATATGACAATATTACATAGGGTTAGAGCCAAAAACCAGAATTCATGTGGGTTGTCTAGGGTCTATGAGGAGTAAACTGATTTGGGAACCTCATCCCATGTAGGGGATAGAGCCCCCAAATTCAGTCTAGGTGGGGAGGATTGTGATGTGGACAGCCAGTTCTGAGTGCTGTATGATCATTTTTTGTAATATAAAAATGTGTATGGACCGTCTCCCATGAGAAATGCTGAAACAGGATGTGGGATCACACAAACACACACACACACACACACACACACACACACACACAGGTTTTAGATACAAAGTGTTACCTGGAAGGTCTTAATCAGGAATCTCCTGTTTTTCTAAGTTAATTATAGCTTTAACTGCTAAAAGGAAAATCAGTATCCCTTTTATGACTTTTGGAGGGAAACCCAGGTTATTACACATGGGTGCAAAGTTGTAAATGTTTCTGTGAAGTCTGTGCAAGAGAGGATACTGCACAAGATCAAAGAAATGTCATTTGAAAAAGAACATGAGTTGTGCTGAGGATTACAGAATTTAATACTTTGAAAAGACATCCTGTTTTTGTATAGATATATTTTTTTATATATAGTCTGACAGGGAGGAGCCAGTTGACCTCACACAAAGGGGTTGGCCAAGACAGTTTTTTTCCTTAAACAATATTCTGTTTTCTTTCAGAGACACTTCTATCTAGACTCTGACAAAGAAACATCTTTGGAGCACTTTAAGCAGCTATTTAGAAAGAGAGATAGAGACAAATCTAAGTACTGTAGTAGGAATTGCACTGTTAAAACCATGTTCTTTTAATAGATTTGTATGTTCTTGTGATATATGGTTCTGTATTTTATGTCTTACATAATTTTTATCTATTTTAGTAACATTATAACTTTAGAGCCTACTTGCTCTGTCTTTGACTTTCTTTCTTTAGCAAGAAAAGTATATATGGTTATAGCTGACACTAGGCAAAAGCTTGAATGGTGATACTGAACTGGAAAGCTAAACATTTTAATCTGAGGTCTTTTATTACAGTTTTTAAGGGTTCATCTCTGTACACCTGGTTAGGTGCCCATAGGCAAAGATATCTGGCCCCCCAGAAGACAGAAATATCTGAGCCTGTGCATTGGGTATGCTAGCAAGAGGTTCACAGTTTGAATCCCTCCAAGACTTGAGACCAAAGGTTTATCCAAACTCACAAAACAGACAGGAGGGTTACCCTGTTTCTGTAAACTGTCCACAAGACTGTGCTCGGAGGTTGGCACTTTGGGAGTAGAGGGCTGACTTGCTGAGTGGGTTTGTGACATCCACAACTTCACTGGAAGCTGTAAAATTGTAGTCCACTCTAGGGTAAGAAGTACTGGGCCCTAGACTCAGAGCCTAGTGGCACATCTCTTGCAACTCTCACCTTCAACTCAAACAGAAACTAACTATTTACTCTGAACATTCTAAGCTCCCCAGAGCAGCTATACACAGGAAAGGGTTATGTTGCTGTGAGAGTTCTGAATGATATAATCATTCTTCCCCAGGCTAGTTGAGTAAACAATTTTGTCATTGTGTAAGAAGCCCTGAATGAGCTCCCTACCAGCTGCCTGCTACCTGCTTAGCACTTACTCTGATGGGATTCTAGTAACCCCAGGAAACTGGGAGGTTACACTAACATCCAGCATTAGTTCCTGGCAAATCAGCAGTCACTCAATGCAATGGTCTCTATGACCTTTGGTACTAGGCAGAGGCTCACCAGGCTCAACCCTTTCTCCTACTTCCATAACCTCAATGGTGCACCAATTTGGGATGCCTGCTCATTCAAGTACCTCAGAATATGGCTGGACAGGCACCTTGATTTCTCAATGCATATGGATGCCGCCCACAAGAAACTGCATCTCTAACTTGGTGTGCTTTACAGGAATAAAGTGTCTTCTGCTTATTGCATATCAAGAGATCATCAAGCAGATGATATTTTCCATCTTCAACTATGGTGACATAGTATACAATGCTGCTGCCAAGTTCACCCTAATCAGACTGGAGTCCCTCTTTCACTCCTTTTGCTGTTTTTCGATGGACTGCCCCTACCCTCATTTACCACTGCTCCCTGTACTCCTCTCTCCTCTCCTCTCTCCTTCCACACCCAAAAAGCAAGATGCCTAGGCCATTGTGCTTCCTTCATCTCTAAATGCTGGCTTGCCCCCCCCACCTTGACTCCCCCTCCTCTCTTCCACCCTATCACTTCTGTCCCCATTTGCAGCTCTGGCAATCACTTTCTCACACTCCCAAGGAAAAGCACTGCTCATCAAGCTGCCTTCTTCTGTTTCACCAAAGTATGTGGTCATCTCTCCCTTACCATCCACCCTGCCTCTTTACAGTAGTTGCCTGTCTCCTCCTTGTATTTACTACTAACGTCTGCAATAGCCCCTAATGTTCATCCTGGGGCTGCTGCCCACCACCCTCCTACCTCTGCTACTCCTTCCCCCTGCACCCACACTAGTGTAGTCCCCTCGTTCACCCTCCTAAATTGATAGCCTTTGCTCCCATCCTAAACTCAGTATTGTCTCTGCACATTGCAAATATTATTATTGTCCAGTGCTTATTGTATTGTAATAACTAGGTGATGTTTGTTCTCCTAGGAGAAGCTGGTTATAATTTGACATTATTATTTTTTTTTATTATTTATTCTTTATCAAGGTGAGACCTTTGTCAACCTTCAGCCCTGGTCATGGCCCCTGGGACTTTCACCCCCATCTATTGCCACTACCTCCCCAGTTATCCCTGTCTTACCCTCCGGAGGGTGAGGCTGTGGCACTGGACCCCCATAACTGAGCCACAGGACAAGTATCTGGTCAGGGAGTGTGGCACTGGCAGGCTAATCGAAGCCCCCGGGAGGGCTTCACTGAGACAGAGGACCCACCCCACATGTTCCTTTTTCTGTTTTTCTTGGAGGTGGGGACGTGCAATGATGCCAGCATCTGCCCCACCTCCCTACGTGATGAGCGCTGGTAGCTTGAGTGACTCCTGGCCTCTACCAGGAGTTTTCCTTGCACCAGGCACCTACCCACCCTCCCCCCAGAGAAGGAGAGCCATCCATGGGATGCTTCATTCTTCTCTCCTGGCTGGCCCTCTGATGAACTGGGTCCATTCCTGAACCTGGGTCGCCAGCGTCTCAAGCAGAAGTCCAACCACTGCTCCGGTGGGCCGGCCCATAATTTGCCATTATAACTCTCAGTTTATAATAGTGAAGATGCACCAGCTTCTCCATAGCCCTGCTTGCACTGACTCACTCAGCACCCTCTCACAATAGCAGTCAAATAGCAATCAAAGAAACAGTCTGCCCAAACACCCTTTTAAAACATGTTCACAGAATAAAAATCCCTAACATTCAGCACCAGTATCGGGCAGTGTAGGCTCTCACACTTACAGACCCAATTTCTGTTCTCCTCCACTCGATCTCGATCACCTAGGCTGCTCTCACAAAAGCAGCAGTCAATTGTCGGCATTTCCTGGATGTAGAGGGCATAAACCATACAAAGAAAACCCCACAAAAACAAAGCTTCAGAGTCTCTTTAGATCAACATTTTCTAGATTTTTTTTTTCAGGTCAAGCTCCTGACTGTCACGGAAATATGAAAATTAATTACAGAGTTAACTCTGAACCTCATTTACATATCACCCTGACAATGACTGCCCAGAAATAAATTCCTCAAAATATGAAGTGAAAATACTTGACAGGGAAATTTAAAAAACTGGTTTTCAAATATTTCAACCCCCCATGATAACAGTTAAGTATTTTCTGCTGTTGTGTAAAACACTGTAAGACAAAAAAAAGCAGAAACAAGCTTTCACTAAAAAAAAAAAATTTTTTTCAAGAAATCTGGTTGGAGCAAAAATGACCCCAGCAATTACATAAAACAATACATGGAGTGGGGGAGTGCATAATGAAAATTTAATGCACACCCTCATTGTGGGATGCATTGATAAACCCATTGGGCATCTCCCTCAGGTTTTATATAGCATCCCACATCTCAGGTGTGCATTCAATTTTTATTATGCACTCCCCCCATGTATTATTCTATATATAATAACTAGCTCACCCTTTTTACTGTAGAAGAAATATAGCAATATTTGCCGTAATAAAGGAGTGTTTATTATGGCAAAAATGCTCACAGTTTCCATCACTCTGCTAATGTGTCCACTGCAGCTTCCTCCTGGACTGCTGGCAGCCTTGTCTTTCCATTGAAAATCAGAATCACCACTGGGACTCAGCAGTAAGTGACCACCAGAAAAAAAAATCAATACATTATAAATTATTACTAACATTTCGGCTGCGGGTAGAAATAATGAATTTAAAAAGTTTAAATAAATAAAAATAACCAAGGACCATGCACTGGAACCTAATCTGACTGCGGCCACATAAGAACATCTTTTTTTTTATTTTATATAATTGCTGTTGTCAAAAAGGAAGACTCAGCAATTATATAAAATGGAATATGGGGTGTTGTGTTTAAACTCGAAGTTTATACACACCCCTTGGTGTTAGATGCTTTAATAAACCCCTTGAGCTTTGTTCCTGGGGTTTACGTAGCATCTAACACGGGGGGTGTAAACTTCACATTACACACACCACCGCATACTTTATTCTATATGTAATTGCTAATGCAGTTGTCTTCTAGTACTTGTATTGTTACGTATTTTATTTCTCACAATTCTTGCACTTTTGTTATTTATGATACTTATTCATTTATTATTGTATTATTTTGTTCCTACTGTTTTCTGTTTGCCCTCCCCATCAGTGTGTCTTTCCTGGTGAAAATTATGCCTTCCACTTAATTATCTTTCAGTACTTCAAGCCTTTGGTAGACAACAGTCTTCTTGTCTCTTAAAATCTGTATGCTCTCTGTCTGTCTGTCTGTCTGTCTCTATCCCTCAAGTATGCAGCCAACACCCGTGTATACAGCTGCTGCAGCAGCACAGGTGTTCATGTATCTCAGCAATCTGATTGCTTTTAAAGGGCCCAAAAAGTTACTTAGTGCAGGGGATCTATACCTTGGGTAATGCCTCTATGCATCTGCAGAAATTTGCTGTGTCACCTTGGGTAGGGGTGTCCATTGAGGGATGCTGTAGGCTTTGACAGCAATGTGCTGATTGCCATGGACCCTGAGGGTATCTGGATGGGGAGGTCATGATCTGTGTTTAACCAGGTGTCTTTTCTGCATAACTCACTGAGAGATGCTACAGACTTTGCCAGTAAGAGTTTATTTTATTTTATTTTTTTTTTTAAATGTTTCAGCAGGATGGCACACTAACAACAAGCTGCTCATCTCACAGTGTGACCTTGGGGGGTACAATGAGGAGAGAACAGAGATTATACAGATAATAGATGGTAAGACAGTTACAAATCAAGTAGAAAGCATGTAGACGATGTAATACAACAATTAGTGTGCAGCACAGGCATTACTGCTTGTAAAGTTAATGTAACCAACAGGAATTCACAGATCTAAGATACAATAAGACAGACAGTACAATAATGTGACAGTACATCACAGTGCAATAATGTCCTGAGTGCTAGGCTCAAAGGTAGTAAACAAGTGCAATTGAAAGAGTAAGGAGTGAAGTAGCTGAAAAGTGTTATAAGGAGGTGTAGAGGAAAAGGAGGAGGGTGGAGGGAGAGGGGAGAAGCTGAGAAGTGCTATAAGGAGGTGTAGAGGAAAAGGAGGAAAAGGAGGAGGGAAGACAGCCAATACCTTTTCCCTTCAGGATGTTGAGAAACCTTCAAGGGTGGACAGGGAGCTGGCAAGCAGGAGCATAAGAGCCAACTTTTGTTTTCCGGGGGCTCAACTAATGGCCAGAGGTAGCGCTGATGTTTTTGGTGTTCCACGGTGCATTTTGAGGGTTATACTTAACAGACTGCACAGTATAAGCACCATAATTTAAATTACAGAACTGTACCCAAACTTGCCTGTATTACTGTGGTGTGTAGGGAAGTGTAGCATAGGCCCCATGTGGGGAGTTGCAGGGCTATGGCCATCTAGGGGTACATCTGGGTCACAATGCTCAAGCCCTGAAAAACACAATGCCCCCCTACCTAGACCAATCAGCTCAGTACCAAAGTGCAGGGCTCCTCTGCTGGATGCCACCACATCCACAGATCAATCACTACCACCATGTCCATGCCCTGTCATGGGCATGGTCCCTCTGGCAACCTCTGCCACACTACATTTTATAACCCCCCTCCCCCAATGCCCTGTAAGCCTGCCGTGGTACAGGGCTCTTTGGGCAGCTCCTGGCTTCTGAAATCCAAAATAAGTGATTCGTGCATGCAGCTGCACCATGGACAATGCAGTCATAGTCCCATTGCAACCTTGGCAGGGGTGCTTCTGCCACAAGGAAGGCACAGGGTGAGAGCAGCAGTCATGCAATACGTAATTAACAGAGAAGCTTCGGTAGCTAGTCAGAGTACTTTCCCCCTTCATAAGGTTCCTTCTTTTACCAGTCTTGCCTCCAAAATAGTAGTACTCTCTCAACCTTTTTAAATAACAAACCAGAGGGATTTACTAGTGCAAAAGATAAGTCAGACAGCAGTTCACTTACATTTTAAGCAGGTCTGACTTTGTCAATTACCAACCCCGATTGTAGAAATGTGAATCCTGTCATGCATCACACTATGTGCGCTATCCTCCCAGGACCCAGGGATCAAAATTGACATCAGCCCACTAGCCAAATGCTATTAGATTTTGTATCAGGCTAGTAAGATTTACCTTTAACTAACCCTGCTGGCTTGCAGTGGAGAAGGTAACATTTCAATAAGTACACTAGCTGGCCAGTAGAAAAGTCTGGGGGCTAGTGCATTTACCCAATCACTAGCCCTGCTGGCTAGTGGCTGCAAAACTTAATCTCGACCCCTGAGCACCTACTGGTCATTGTTCCTGTCTCTGCAGACTAGATATATTGCCTTAGCTGCAAAAACCCGTCACTGCGACCTCCAGATTCTTGGAGTCACAGAGGGGCTCAAAGACACAACTAACATCTCCATATTTGAATATTGGATCACAGAAATACTTGGCCTTACTTAGCTGCACACATAGGATATTAACTTGAGGTAACTTACAAGGCTCTTCAGCTGTGCTGTACAAGTGTGTGTATGTGGGGGGGGAGGGGATGGATGGCCATTAGCTGTGAAGTTAAATGCCTCCATTTTCATAATAAATGGGTCATGTAGAAAGCAAGGGCCCTGGAGATGCTGATGTGAACCTCAGTTTTTAAGACAGACAAATAGAGGTGGTGTGATGCTACTGAGAGGAGAATGATAATAGGGAAGTATTGTATCGTGACTACTCTGTGGTGCCTTCCAAAAGGAGTCCTTGGGGATCACATTATATCTATGAGGTTCCATTCAGTACTATTTCAATCTAATTTTAAAGGTTCACAAAAGGTCCTGTGACCCAGAGGTCCAGATGCAATTAAAAGAAACAAGAGTAACTCTTGTTTTTTTTTTTTTTTAATTGCATCTAGGGTGTGACAAATCAGGTTGCCACGTAGCCAATTGCTACTAAAAAAAAATGTTTGGCTACCAGATGTAGAATGTCACCAGCCAACTGGCTACCTACCCATAAAGTGATTTTTGAGGCTTTAAAAATGATGTCCTCCAAAGATATTGATTTGGCTACTAGATTTGGAAAGCTAGTGGCCACACTGGCCATCAGGTCACAAACTGATTTGTCCCACAGACACTCATTGCATCAGAACCTCTGGGTCACAGAACCTTTTGTGAACCCTCTCCTGTTAATTCAGCACTAACCTATCAAAGTATCATCATCTGGCTTTAACCCTCTGCTTTCCAACATTGAGCTGGTAGACTAGCACAGATATGATACACTAAGTTCTGCTACTTTCAGCATGGATTATGGGAATAGTGGCAGGGCAGCAAAGTTTTTGGCTCTCCAAATATGGAAGGAACAATCCTCCAGATGATACTGGCTGGTAATAAAGATTATTTGTTTGGTTTTAATCTCTCAGCCCCTAAAGATTCGGAAGAACAATTTACCCACTTTTGAAATTTTGTGTTAATATCCCCTGCACTGCACTGCAACATGTTGCCAGAGATGGGATCAGTTTAGTAGATGAACCATGCAGTGTGTCTATCACAAGGATTGAAAAGATTCACACAGCAACAACAACACTTAAAGTCTTACTGTAACGTCTTAGGGCTGTCTTCAGAAAATGTATTTGCAGCTTCAAAATAGCTTATTCAGCGTTTGTGGACAGTATCCATGAACACTGAATAACCTGTTATGAAGCTGCACATAATTAATTACATTTTATCTGAAGAAAGACTTAAGAAGTTACAGTAAGAAGTTAAAGACTTAATTGTTGTTGCTGTGTGAATCTGGACACACCATTCACAAGTCCCAACGTTTTCATTCTCACTCACAAAAGATTTTTCAAGCTGGGAAATGGTCCTAGTTTATCTAAAATAAAATTATGCACTTTACTAAAGTGGGATTTCGCACACATTCTAAAAAAACATTTACCCAGTCAGTGCACATGTCACATGCTACCATTCAAGTCATGTATGCCCCGCTAGCTCCACTTAAGTTGGGCACAGGAATACCAACACCTCCCTCCAGTGTCAGCCCTTACTAGTTCTAAGGAAAAAAGATATTGATTAATTCTGTTCCTCCCTCTGTGAGGGTTGCCATACTTTATTAAAGGCCCTATGAGGGGCTATTCACAAGATGCACCCTGCCCCTTTCAGTCAGATTTGCAAAGTTACTTGGCAGTGTACTGGACAGGCATGCGACTAGAGGTCTGCAAAGTCAGCAAACCTCATTTCACTAGAACTGTATGAAGTGTTACTACTCTGTGTAGCTTGAAGTGGTATTTCATTGTATTTATGTGGTGCAGGGGGCACTTCACCAGATGAAGATTTCACGAAGGGACACTCTGCCGGCAAAGTGTTCACCTTCTGTAGCATTCCATCTGGTGAAGTGCCCATTTCCATGTACAGTAGTATCATTATACAAATCAATCTTCCCCACCCTTATAGCACCCTCATCACCACCCCTCAGCCCCAACCACTAAAATGACCCCCTATTCCCTCACCCTTGTGTAGCACCCAAGCCCACACTGGGGATTTTCCATGATGAATACTATGAGAGTATGGGCCTTCATTCAGTTAATATGATATGTACACCTGACACTGCCCGTTATGTAACCTCCTCATGGGTTGTACCTGAAAATAGGCACAACGATGTATAGTGTATTTACCTGGTCAATAAAAGCTTAATAAATAAAACCAATCAATAAATAGGCAACCTCAAGATTTGTAATCTCAGTGTTCTATAGGAGCTCCCAACTCCTGAGAGGCCCCAGACAAGTAATCAGCTCCAGAGTTTCATTGCTTGTTATGCATGTAATTCAATAACTGTACTCTCAGTTAAAACCTCACTGAAGAAGCATTTCACCTTACAAAGCCACTCATTCATTGTATGTCTCTCTCTCTAAGCAAGTCACAGCCTCTCAGCAGAGCCATCAGCACTGCAGTCTAATCTGCCATAAAAATGGGGAAAAAACAGGAACCTAATGTATTAAACATGGGATATTGCATCTTTGCTGCCTGGGCTACCTGGCTGGGGCAATAAACTGTACAATAAAGGTAAATGTCAGACACCATGCTTCTTTACAAGAGTCTAAATGAAGAAAATGTGGTATCAGGGCTGCATTATTACATCTTAGGGATACTGCAAAAACTCAGAACACTACGGAAATTGATGCTTTTTTGAGGTAGGGACCTGCAAATTTGTATAATGGAATGGATTCTGTTATTTATTGCCAATCCAGCCATATTTCAGTGCTTTTAAAGTTTTATAGCCACAGTACCTGCTGCTGGCTAACTGGAGAACTGTAGACCCACCACCGTCACAGCACACACACTGCAGCATCATGTTGATTCTAGTCCTGCTAGCTGCCTCAAGTCGATGACTGGCACATTGCTGCTCCTAGACCCCGAATCAGACTCATGGACAAGCCAGCCACCATCCTCACTGCCCACACACCACATGACCAATCAGATTTGATGCATGAAGGCTAGCTGTCGCCTGCCTGAGACAACCAATGACCTGACAACCATCCTTGTCTCCCAGCCCACTAGGCTACCTAGTAGCTCTTAAGCCTCCTCCACCACACCCAGACAGTCCACTGCATCAGCACTAATTCATGATTCTGGCACAAAAGTAAACTGCCGCCTGCTGCTGAGTCTCATCTACTGACTACCGTCTGCTACTGGCTGCAAGGAGGACACACAAAATGGTGGATTTGGTGGCAAAGAGCTGAGGTGCCATGCATGCCTACTTCATATCCGGTCCCATGCTGCCACTGCATGACTGAATTAGGAACACCACCCCCCCTTCACCTTAATGCACCAATGGGTAGCCAGGCCAGCCATGAGGCAGCTGCATAAATTAATTTATATTAAAACAATGTGAGCACATGTGACTAAGATCCACTCTGCCTCCACAGGCATTTGACTGGACTCTTCCTTCCCTCCCCCAATGAGACCAGTCCACGACCGGGCTGGTGAATTCAAAAAAAAAAAAACACAGGTTGAGCCGGGGGGATGAGCACCCAATTTAACTTCCGGGGGACTTCAGCTCCCAGTCCCCCATAGTTGGCACCTATGAGATGGTGCAAAGTACTGAGGAATTAAGTAGGATTAAAGAAGGAACAGCTGGAAGAGAGGAAATTGTGAAGTGCAGTACTGAGGGAATAGGTGGAAGAAGAATGATGTATTTGCGGGAGGAAGGAGTTCCAGATTTCAGGGAAGTGGTGAGAAAATCCAAACTGGCTGATGAGGGTAGAATGGTGTGGGACCATCAAGGTGTGTGTATCACTAAATGGGAGGGTGGGGGATGGGTAGAAAGGGAGGATGAGAGGTATAGAAGAAGTTCACCAAGGCAGATTTTGGAGATCACTTTGGCACCTTAGGAAAGGTGCCTGTTAGATAGTTGAGGAAAGGCTAGAGCATGATAGAGGCCACAGTGATAAGTACAAGAGGGGGAATCAAGGACAAAGTGACAGAAGGAGTCAGAGTGTCAAATAGGTCAGGGAAGATTTGGGAGCAGCACCATAGACTACATCACAATAGTCAAAAATGGGCAGTATCATCTTCTGGACAAGTTCTCACCAACAGCAGGATGCAACTACAGTTTCTGTACAGAGCACAAAGCTTGAGGTGCAGGTTCTTCAGGATGGCACTGACGTGTACAGAGAAGTTTAGGTGTTGGTCCAACCAAACCCCAAGATATCTAAATGAGGATGTGTCCTCAAGGATTGTCTTGTCAATGGTGTGGAAAAAGGGCAGGCCAGTAAGCCTAGAAAGTCTCTGCCTCATGCTAAAGGTCATAGAGACCGTCTTCTTGGCATTTAGGAAGAGCTGGTGGGAGGCAAACCAGAAGTGAACCTGGTTGAAGTCATGCTGTAAGCTGGTTTCCATAGCAGTAGGGTTTTTGCTGGAGCTGTTCAAGACAGTGTCATCAGCATACATATGAATGGAGGAGGTGGAGCCGGCTGTAGAAGGGTCATTAATGAAGATGGAGAAAAGCAGGAGACTTAGCACTGAGCCCTGAGGGACTCCAGTCTTGACAGGGAGTGGAGGAGAAGTGGAATCAGAGATTCTTACCGATTGAGTCCTATCAGTGAGATAGGATTTAAACCAGTTTATAGCAGACAAGTCCAGGCCTGCTGCAGAAAGGGAATCAAGAAGCAGCGTGTGAGAAACAGTATTGAACACTTTGGCTAGGACAACAAAGATGGCTGAAGTGATCAGCCCATTGTTCATCCAAGTAAGGATGGAGTCAGTGAGCCTGAGGAGGAAGGTGGTAGCAGAATGGTTCTTCTGACAACCTGTTTGGAATAGGGTGAAAAAGGAGGAATCAGATAGAAAGGAGGAAAGCTGAGAGGCAGGTGTTCTTGAAATTTAGCCAGGGTAGGAAGGAGAAAGATTGGGCGATAGTTGCCAAGAGCTGAGAAGTAACTGATCTTGCGGAGTGGAAGGACAACAGTGTATTTCCAAGAGGTAGGAACTTGAGCAGACATAAGTGAGAGATTTATAATTGAGGAAATAGGGTAGGTAATAGCAGGATCAGAGAGGTGGAGAAGTTTAGGATCAAGGTCATCCAGTGAGGAATCTTTTGAAGGGTTAAGAGAGAGGAGGGCACTTAAAGCTTCAATGGGGGAATGGTGGAGAAAGAGAAAGGGGGAAGGATGAGGAGGTAAGCACGGGAAGGGGGTAGGTGGGGAGGGACCTTTGAAGAGTCATGGCACAAGAGGTGTAGTAGGTATTAAATTCATTGGCCACCAAGCATGGGTCAGATACCAGGGAAATGTTTATTTTCAGAATGGGGGGGTGAGAAGGAGGGGCAAAAAGTGTGTGGACCACTTACCAGAATTTTGACGGGGTGTTTATATTTGAGTGGAATGAGGATTTGAAATGCTTAACCTTTGCCAATTTGATAGCTTTGGTACAGGATTTTCGAAGAATTCTGTACATGGCATAGTGGCTAGGGAGACAAGATAGGTTATGTTTTTTCCAGACCAGGTCACGCTCCCTCAGGAAGGCCAGTAATTTGGGAGTAATTCGGGGGAGGTGTATCCCATGAACTCTGGTATGTCTATTGGCACCACAGAGCCAGCCTTGAGATGTGTAGTTTTTGATGATCAGCTTGCAGTATAGCCCAGAGGTTAAAGTCACTCTAAAGATGGATTATTTTTACAAACAGTTTGAAATGTAAAGGTGATAACTCATGAGTTTCAATGCACATACAAAACAAGTATTATAAAGGCAAACTGTGTTGTAATAACACCTTAAAACACACTTAATAAAACAGACAATTTCCTAGTTAACCTAGAGTCAATGGAGGGCTAAAATCCTCGGTGACATCATTTCCTGTCAGGAGCATAAAACATATGGCTGCCCCAGCCCTTAATTACAGGTTGGTTTACATATTAATAACTCTAAACTGCAAAGATTAGCAGATAAACACAGTGGCTCACTCAAATTAGCTGTTTGTGGTCTTTCAGACGTTAAGAAACCCTGTTGATAACAGTTCCCCTTTAACAAAGTTTTTTGCAATGAATTTCCCTTCTTTTTGAGAAAACAACGTAACTGGTAAGAGGTATGTGTTTGTGGGAGTGCGGGCCCTCTTGGCCCTGCACTGTCTTCCCGTTGCCCAGTTTTTGCATAATGGTATATCTCTATATAAAAGAGCAGTCTGTCTGGGCCCTGAGCTCCCACTTTCACATAACTACGGAGCCATACAGTAGCCCCTTTGTACTCGAAAGGAACCCTTGTAACATGTATTTGGTAATATCTCAGAAACCATAGCAACTATGAAACAAATTCTACTGCAGTTGTAATCATGACTTCCACACCTCCACACATGCTTAGGACTAGGCTACAGGTAACAAAAAATCCATATCTCAAATCGTTTTCAAGATATGGGCACCAAAAGGTGCCACAGATGCCACAATGTTATCCTATAGGAACTTACTCAATTTCAGAACACTGTAACTATTGGCCAGTTGAATGTTTTAGGACCAAACTGCCAAAAGGCACATGTGTGGCTCCAGGGCTTGCAACCCTGTAAATTTCAGGCTAGAAGCCCCAACTGTTTTGGTGCAGTGGGGTGGCAAACAATTGTTGTTTTGGGTGCAGTTCTGTCACAAATTGCGACACTTTCACAAAACATTGCAATAGAATGGGCATGACACTTTTGTGATTTGCAAAACAGTCACACCTGTTCTGTCACAAATTGCAACATTACAGGGGTCAGATCGCCATAAGGCATTTCTGTGGGGGGGAGGTCACCCCAAAAAAGATAGTTCTGTGATCCTCTGGGACTGACTAGATAAGCAAAACTGTCAGTGTTTACGTAAGGGGTCCCAAATTTAAAAACCAGGTATTTTTCTCTCTTATTAACTGAAAACAAAGATGGCCAGCACATGACAGTAAAAAGGTAATTTGTGACAGTAAAATGTAGTGGCAGCAGCTTTCAAAAGGCACCTGTATTTTTTTCCTAGTGACTATAATGGGACACTTGTTTTTTACATAACTATTGAACGGATTTATATTTTTTCATCCAGATCTTCAAAAGGCACATCAGTGACCCAGAATGCATCGTCCCTGAAAATTTCAGACCAAACAGACATATTGTGTGGGCTGTAGCTACGATCAAAGAAACATGCAAACCCCCTGTTTTGCACATTATTTGATGCTTGCAGCTCCATAAATGCCCATCTGACCATAAAGCAACTTGCCAGATCCAGAGATTTATGGTACTACACCATGCATGAAAAATTTCAAGCACATTTGTCTTACGGTGGCAAAGTTGTTAAAGTGCAAAATTTGGGGTTTAACATAAAAGTAGCTGAACAACACTAACTATAGCTGCACCACCGTGCAGCTATTTAAATTCAAAATTGTTACTGAGTTTGCATTGTACAGGTGTGCATACATATGAGAGAGTCAGGATACAAGGTGAGAAAAAAACATAACTACAAATCAGGCTCACTGCCTGCATGTATTAATACATACCGTTGTATACTGCAATATGATAACCAATACCGTCTCAACATACCCACCAATGCACATGAAACAGAACATACATACCATGTCTATGAGAAGGAAGAGCCAAACCACACTTATGGAAATAAAGTCTAATCTGTTGCCAAGGCATCCGTTGTGACCCCTGTTTCTTAGCTCCATGTGGCTTCATGCTCTCCCCGCCTGAAAAAGAAAGAAAACTATAACCACAGAGTACCATGATATTGATAATGTAACCTTTTTCCTACTTTAACTGTATACAAACAACATAACAAACCCTATTTAACTATAGCATATCCTAAATTGCATTGCTTTCAACACGTATCTTAACAATGACACACTGTGAAAGTATTGCATCCGAGCAGATTTCATAACCAGTAAACCTGCAGCTAATAGTTCATGCCTCAGCCAGTTCCTGCTCTGGGGACAGATATGCCATGAATGGTGCCCAGACTATGTGGAAGTCCCCTTTCCTCACTCCCGCCACTGAGGACCATCTCTCCATCTCATAAACAGGGTTCATAGATGTTAGAATATCGTTCAAGGAAGGGACTTTAGCTGTTCACCAGTGGCTAAGAAATAAATGTTTTGTTTGCATGGTCAGTAACATATACCATTTGAGCTCCCTTTTGGATAGTATTGAGGGCACAGGCTGTATTTCCAGTATCATTAGGGTTGGGGACAGGGGTGTTTGTTTCCCCAGTATTCTGTTTCCCAATTCTCCCACCTTAGACCACAACCTCTGAATTGAAGGGCACGACCACATAATGTGAAACAGATCTCCACCAGCCTGAAGACACCTCCAACACTTGTTGTCTTTAAGCAGCTTAATGCCATGCAACATAACCAGTGTCCTATACCACCAATGCAATAGTTTATTCTGTATCATCCTACTACAGGCATCTGTGTAATGATTGTATGCATTCTGCCAGGATTTGGCCCACTGCACATCTGTAAGAGGGTGTCCTGTGATGTGGGCACATTGCAAGTGGGTGCCTACTGAAACAGTGAACCACTTGTGGTGTATACCCCGACAGGAGGGAGTAGGGAGGGTGACTGGATGGGGAGGGTTCGCAAATGGTGATGGGATGTCGCTACATGTACATGCATGGGGGAGGAGTGAGTGCACCGAGTGAGGGGCGGGAGGGTTTGCGAGCGGTGGTGCTGCGGTCTGCCACCGAGCTGACCCTGTGGTGTGGTGGGGTGGGTGCTGGCCTGGGGTGGCTGGGATGCAGGGTTTGGGTCCGGATCTGGGCGCAGATATGTTTTGTTGTGCCTGACCTGAGATGGTGTTATTTTTTTCCCCACTGTTGCACCCCCCCAACATGCTCCCTCTGGAGTTGAATAGGGGGTGCAGGGTGCAAAACCCCCATGGGGAGGTGTGAGGTGCCATGCCCACTACATAATAGTTAAAATCGAGTACTTGTGCGTTCTTTCTTGTTTTCGGGTTTGTACATCGCCGAAACTGAATTTCGGTGATGTACACTCACCATAAGGATGATCACCTTTCAGCAATCACCCTTATGACATAGAACTCTGTAAGAATTATGCCCATAGCACTTTCTCATTTCTGCATCGCTCTATCTGTTTGCATAGGAAGGGCATCTCTGAGACCTGAGTAAATAATCCCTGCCTGCCCCTTAGACAATGCTAACCACTTGAAAAGGGGTATGTTTCCCTTATGGGGCTGAGTGAGGAGATGTGCCACTGCATCTCGCAGCTGTAAGTATTTCTAAAAATCCCCAGGTGGAAGGTCCCATTTTCTCTGGAGATTTTGGATTGTATCTATGTAGGTCTGAGAAGGTCCCAGTATGTCTGACAAATATTGTATCCCAATCAAAGCCCATAAATGCCAGTATATCGGGGTGCGATCAGTTGTTATCTGAGGGTTATGCCATAGTGGTGTATATAAGATGGGTGAGGGAGAAGTTTTAAGTTGGGAGTGGATTTGCTTCCAGTACTTAAGGGATGGACCAATTGTGGGATGTGACTTTTGTGAGGTACCCCATAATAGGGATGCCAGATTGGAGGTTCCTGCTCAGGCCTTTTCCATAGTTATCCATTGTGGGGCTACAGGGGAGCTAGTCCAAAACCAATGTACAGTCTGGACTATATGGAAAGCTACTTTGTACCCCTGTAGCCAGGGTAGCCCCCAGCCCACTCTTTTCCAATGAGCTTGCAGCTTACTCCGACTATAGCGTGGTGTTTTTTGACCCTGTAGAAAGGTACCAACCATCCTATCCCACCTAGCATACCAAGAGGGGGGAAGATATAAGGGGATGTAAGAGAGAAGATATGTGATCTTTGGGGCCAATATTATCTTAACTGCCGAGATCTTAATGGCCATGGTGTGATTTAACTAGGCCCATCTGTTTAGCTCCTTCTTACATTCAGCCGTTAAAGGCCCTAAGTTTTTTTCCCATAAAGTATGAAATTGTGGGAAGATTTTAACCTCTAAGTATGTCAGACCTTCCATCGCCCATCTAAGATCTGAGGCTGGCATACTGTGCTGTGTACATAACTTATTAAAGGGGAGCATTTCTGTCTTAGTGTGATTGACCTTAAGACCAGAAAACTTCGTAAACTTCTGAAGGAGGTCTGTGAGAGGGGGGATGGCTGTCTGTAGACCTGCTAAGGGGGTAAGCAGGTCATCTGCATACATTAGGGTAGTATAGCAGCAATTTTTATGGGAATACCAAAAATGTCCCTGTGTTGGCGTATAGCTGCGGCCAGTGGCTCCACAGCCAGCACAAATAACAGGGGAGAGAGGGGGTATCCTTGTCTCGTACCCCACCCCAAATTTAAGGGCTTAGACATAATGGTATTAGTAAGCACTTTGGCCATAGGAAGAGTGTACATAGCTTTTATCCAGGTGCAGAAGCTAGGCCCAAATCCAAACCTCTTTAATACTAAAAAAAGATAGTCCCACTCAACAGAATCGAATGCTTTTTTGAAGTCTGTAGCTATGTCAGCTGCTGGTGTTGGGAGGGACTTAGCTGTATACATTAAATTAACCAGAGAGCGGATATAGCCTGCACTGTATCTGCCCTATACAAAGCCTACTTGAGAGGGATGGATTAGTTCTGGAAGGAGGGATTTGAGGCAGTTGGCAATAGCCTTGGCATATATTTTGCTATCAACTGTAATGAGAGATATGAGCCTATAGTTGCCAGCCCTAGTAAGATCTTTCCCCTTTTTGGGAAGGATAGCGATTACTGCTTCCCACATAGTTGGGGGAAGTGCCCCTTGACTTCAGCCTCCTGACAGACCTGGCATAAGATGGGGTAACCACTGGAGCCAGTGCTTGCAAGAACTCAGCTGAAAAGCTGTTCCACCCCCCCCCCCCCGGGGGCTTTACCTCTTTGGAAGGATAACAGAGCCTGCCAGATTTCTGCCTCCATGAGTGGCATATCCAGACAGCTTTGTTGTGCATGGGACAGAGTGGGAAGTTATAAATTCTACAGGAATGTCACAGTCTTCCTGAGTGGGGTAGGACAGGAAGTGGTATACAACTGCTCATAAAAATCAGTCATTATATTATTAATCTCCAAAGAGGAGGTACAAAGCTTGTGTGTGCCAGGATCTAATAAACCAGCTATGTGTTGACTAGCTTGCTGTTTTCTTAATTGGTAGGCCAACATCTTCCCATTCTTGTCTCAGCTTTCCCAGTACACATGCCTAATATGCAACATAGCTAATTCTGCTTTTCTGGAGAGAAGCTCGTTGACCTCTAGTCTGAGCCTAAGCACCTCTTTCCCTTGCTGAGGGATAACACTGGGGACCCTGGTCTTCTTCAAGTGGCTTTCGGCTTCAGTCAATTGTTGCTCCAGTGTAACCAACTTGAAGTCCCTCAGCTTCCTATGAGAGGCGAAACCCATGATTTTCCCCCTGATGGTGACTTTATAGGCATCCCATGTGTTACCTGCTGATGTGCCAGTGATTGGGTTATCAATAAAGAATTGCTTCGATTCCTGCGTAACCCAGGGTAGGAAGTCTGGATCTTTCAATAGCAAAGGGTCCAGATGCCATGTGGGGGAGGGCTTACATTTGGGGCCCCAGAGAAAAAGAAGCTGGACGGGGGCGTGATCTGAGCTAATTACTGGGAGAACAGTGGAGCTTATGGAGATCTGGGAAATACCTGGTAAGACTAACCAATAGTCTAGCCTACTAAAGGTGCCATGCACTCCAGATTGGAACATATAGTCCCTCTCTTTGGGGTGAGCCAGCTGCCAAATGTCCACCAAGGTGTGATCTTGCATTAGCTGATGGACAGCTATAGTGCCCCTGGGTTGCGATTCCTTCCCCATTGCACTTTTATCCAGAACCGGTACTAAGGTTAAATTCAAATCACCTCCCATCAGGATAGGAGTGTCCGTTTCCCTAATGGACCCTATTTTATCAGAGAGCTCTTGGAAACATTTCAGGTCATCTTCATTGAGTGCATATGCATTAACCAATAAAAGAGGTCCCTCCACTGTTTGAACTCTTGCTATTACCCATCAGCCTTGGAGGTCCCTTTTGCATTTGGTGACTGTCCGTGGGAGGCATTTTTGAATAATATTGTCACCCCACGTATTTTGTAGAAGCACAAGCATGTGCTTCTGAGCCCCCCAGTCTCAAATTAGGGAAGCATGGTCATTACTTGTTAGCTATGTTTCTTGTAAAAAAGCCAATTGAGCTTTTGCTCTCTTCAAATGTGATAGGACTTTTTCCTCTTTATAGGGGTATTAAGGTCCCTGACATTCCATGTACAACAGGAAATCTCAGCCACAATCTTTAAGGAAATGGCTCATGATCCACTGTTCTGTTTTGGCATTTGAAGAGAGCAGAAAACCTCCTTCCATCTTGGAGAGTGGCCGATAATGCTGTGAGGTCAGATTTCGATAATACAGTGATTGGGTGTATAGAGTAATAAACATTATATACATATTCAGTGGCTGTTTATATGGAAGTGGTGCCCTCTGCTGATGGAACATAGCATTACTACAGTTAAGTTCAAACGCAAGCACAAATATTAACCTATATACAATGGCACATAGCTGTGCATCGGGGGAATGGTTATTCATGGTTGGAGGAAAAATCCCCTTTCTAGCCTTGGCCATTTCCCACCGAAGGGTGGGGGGATGATTGGGAAGCCTGATAACTCTCTGGTTCCCAGCCCCCCATACTGTACAATCCACACTTCAAGGGGTGCCTTGAGTCCAGTGAGTTGGAAATTATTTGTGCCCTTAAGTCATGCTTTAACAAGGTAAGGTTCCAGGACTTTCCAAGTATTTCTGAGTGGGGAAGGGTTACATCTAAGACTCAAGATAAGATATATGGTTGAGGGTGTGTGATGCTTCCCTACCTTATACGAGGAAGATCCTTTAGTTAATGTACCAGGGCCTGCTTATGTCCAATGTCAGCCAGAACAATGTACCCACCATATTCTGTGGGACAATGAGTGGCTCCTTACTGCATCAGGTGCCCCAAAACTAATTATCTATAAGCATTGGAGCCCACTGGGAGGCATACAGGCCTGGGCCCCCATGTCACAGCTCTCCAAATGTTATCATCCCTTCATGTATCTATACATAACAAAAATGAGGGCAGTTAACGACTTGTCCAGCAATATATCCTGTTTAGGCCAGTTTCCCTCCCACTGCCAAGCAAAGGTGGTTGCTCTCTTGGAGAGAGGGGAGTCATAGCCCCTAAGGAGAGTCTTAGTTCTCCTGGTTACAAACTTTATGTCCCCACCCAGTGCAAAACAGAAACAACAACTTATCTGACATACAAATCTGTGTTGGCCATTAGGGCCTAGCCAGAACACTGTCCTGTAGATTCAGTTCAAGTATCACCTGCTTCTGAGAGGCTAGATCCAGATGGAAGTGGTGTGTGATGGCCTTGAGAGTCTTGGGGTGTCATCCTCATGGAGACAATCATCACCTCTGTATCCAGCTGATCTGCGGCCGATGGAGTCCCACTCTTGGGTGTTGAAGTGAAGGGTTCAGACTCTTCTAGTGGGCAGCCCACAGCAGGGCCACCTAACAATTCAAAACATTTTTTGCTAAAGTATGGGCTGTTGATCAGTTCCTGTGGTGAGGGTGACACAATATGTAAAGGTCCTTCTGCTGTTCTGTCCATCTGATTGCCCCTTGTGGCGTGCCATTCCTTCTGCTGCCTTTTACAACTCCAGGGAGAAGGCATGCACTGAAGAGTTGGTTTTGATCCGTGGTTTCCATATCTCCTGTGGGCAGTGAGGCAGAGCCATCCCACTTGTGTTGTTCTCTCGGTTGGTTCAGAGGTGAGGTTCTCATGCGTGAAGGGGAGACAGCTCTGCATTCTGGCCACGTTCTGGCCATATAGTCTCTCAATGCCTCTGGTGTTGTGAAGGAGAGAGGAGTCCCATTTACCACCAGCTGCATTGTAGCTGAGTATCTTAGTGAAAACGGGACTGCCAGGATGTGCAGCTGGCTACGGAGTGCAGAACACTCCTTCCTGCAGTTCACCAGGTCCTGTGAGTAGTCTTGAAAAATCAGGACTCTATGACCATTCCAGGAGACAGTTTTGAGATCCCTCGTTCTAGAGATCACCCAGTCTTTGTTTGCATAATGGAGAATTTGGGCTAACAGAGGCTTGAGATGTTCTCCTGGTTTAGGAGCAGGGCCTAACATTCTGTGGTCCCTCTCAATGGTGAATCCTGGTGGCTGGTCTTGTTGCATGATCCTTGGAATGGTGTTGTATACGAAATCCACTGGGTGTCCTTGTTTGGCTCCTTCAGGGATGCCCAGAACACAGATATTATTCTTCTGACTCCTATTTTCCAGGTCATCGACCTTGCTTAGAAGGGACTGGATGGTATGATTCTGCTCCTGCAAGAGTGAGTGTAAGTCTAAGGCTGCGGCCTTTTTTGCTGCCGCTTGTTGTTCGGTGTGAAAGATTCTTGTATCAAGCTGATGAACTGCTAGAGTGGGCGCATTGGATGCAATAGTAACTTCAGACATCTGCTGTACTAAGGTATGGAACATCTCCATTACTTTTTTACCATCAATGGCTGCCCCCTTCCTCTGTGGACTGTGGATGTCTGCCCGCCATGCTGAAATTTTAGTGCACTCCTTTTTCGGTTGACGTAGTGAGGGACAGCGTCTCTGGTAGAAAATAAAAGCACAATCTGACCTGGCTATTTTGTGCTAGATGACTCGGGCTCGCCGGTCTGTAGTTTATTTTGACCTGTGGTCTTCAAGTACTGCGTGGATGAATGAATTATAATTCCAACTTGCAGGAGCCGAGCTCTTAGGCAGCCATTAAGTTACAGCTCAAGCCACACACACACCCCTACCATGCAGCTTTAATTTACACATACATATACACATATGTATATTATGGTAGCACGGTAGTGCTACCATAGTTAGGGTTGAGGAGCCATTTACATGTTAAACCTAAAATTTTTCACCTTAATAATTTTGCAACCATTCAACGGATTTGCCTGAAATTTGGAATACATGTTCAAGAACCATACATCTTGGGATCTGCCAACTTTTGTACTGTTTGGATATACAGCTGTGGAGTTATTAAGCATGATCTGCAGGCTCGTTTACATTTTTTTGCAATTCTTTGGTCATTTCTACAGGTCGCTCAGTTTGCGCGACTGGTCCACAATCATCAGAGAATGTGCGACCGGAGTCCCAATGTGCCTTTTGAAGATTTTGTGAAAAAATAT